>OX421277.1:4763870-9763870 GCA_949125355.1 Agriopis leucophaearia
AGACGTATCTGTAGGTCTCTTTCACTCACCCCTTATCATAGTTTTTCTTCCATGTTTTGTAGCGGTCGGGGCTGCCAGTTGAGAAGTTGAGGCTTCTCGCAATGTTGTCCCGCGTTTGGCAGAACTGGTCCCAATTGCCGCCTGTAACATTATAATATTTTAAGGCTGCGCTTACCAAACCGACCTATCTCTTTTGCATATTTTCAAATTTCTTTAAAGTGAATCAGCCAATAAAATCTGATTCTTTCAAGCCAACTTTTTCTACTGTCTCTATAGGAACTTTTGGGTTCGCGCAATCTGCGCATTTGCTACAAGCCATATTTAGGCGTTACCTTGTGTACTAGTTGTCCACAAGTTAATCCCATCTTATTAATAGTATAAAAGTGTTTGTTCGTTGGTTTATCCAACAGATACTTGTTTGAAACGGTTCCTGTGAGATTGTCCACGCGGATGAAATCGCGGGGCGTAAGTAGCGAGTTCTCACAAAAAACAAGAATTGTAGTCTTATACATTGACAATTCTTCCTTTGACTTAGATGACAATTGTTGTCATGGTTGTTTTCGCTACCAAGGAGGTTGCTTCAAGGAGGTATATAACGTGGGTGAATACGAGGGCCGCAGCTAGTATATAAATATATAGAAGATAGATCAATGAAAAACTTTAAACTTACCTCGTACTTAGTGGGCGTGACAAGGTTAGCTAGGGCAATAAAAAGCAACATGCGTGTTAATAGGATACGAGACAAGATGAGTTTATTCAGTCACCAATAAGTTATTCAGAAATGTGGATGTTTTAGCTGTACTTCAATTGAGGAGGCATAACTAATAACAAATTATTTCACCTACATTTTGTTAATGAGATGTTAAATACCAATCACCACAAGTTGTTATTAACGCATCGTTCACATTACAGACGCACTTGCACCGCAATACCGTTCTGAGTGTTCGATTCTCGACCTTGTCTCAATAGCACTAGTTTTCATCACAAAATCAAAGTATGCATGCACATACTGTCAAAATACGGAACGCGCGAAAACAACAGTTTTGGTTCTTTTTTTTTAAATCTAGGCTACTGCCTCTGTGGTTGTTGGCAAACATTAAGATCGAACGATTAAAACATATGTGAGAAGAAATAATTATCTATTTAAAAAAACCGACTTCATCAGAACTAGACCAAATTGAAATGGGACCAAATGAGAAGTACCAGCTTTTAAATAAAATAAAAAAAACATCAAAATCGGTTCACCCAGTCAAAAAATCTGAGGTAACAAACATAAAAAAAAAAACAGGCAATTGATAACCTCCTCCTTTTTGGAAGTTGGTTAATAAACTCAGTGAGTAGAAAGACCACGGAATAGGGTCTTTTTAACCGACTTCCAAAAAGGAGGAGGTTATAAATTTGATTGTTTTTTTTTTAATGTTTGTTACTTCCGAACTTTTGATCGGGTGAACCGATTTTGATGATTCTTTTTTTATTTGAAAGCTGGTGCCTTCCCATTTGGTCTCATTTCAATTTGGTCCAGTTCTGATAGAGTCAGTTTTTTATATTAATAATTATTCCGTGAGAAAGACGATCTGCGTGAAGCAGTGAAGAATTATGATTTGACCATACAAAGCTAAAAACTGAAAACTAACACCATTACCAAATTAATTACAGTTATAAATGCTCTCCTTAGAAAATGATAACCAGGGGCCTTACCCCTAGCTCGAAAAGTTGACCCGCATAGGTGTTATTTGTCTAAACGGTACCATCAACTACGATAAGCGGTAGTTATTTGATACCCGCCAAGCTTTGCTATTTTCACGCACACACGTATAGTAATACGGATTTTCGTTCATTCAAGTTAAACGCTTTTAAACGATGCAGCTTAAATGAGTTGGTTAATTTTAGGAACCTATCAGGTACCTACTAAAAGTTGGCTCGCAAAAGTGAAGCTAGGGATAAGACCCCTGGGTACAAAATAAAAAGATTTTAGCACCACAAGATTTTTAAACATAATTATGACATAATAAAATGTTTTCTTTGTTTTATATGATTCCTGTGAGAAAGTACAATTTTAAAGTACACTGTACCCAAATATATCTTATTGAGTCCGATTAAGTCTTAAATTACCATTGTTATTGGATGTGGGCGTTCTTTTTATTGCTTTCTTCGGGTGCAGTTGAGGCAAAGATTGCTGCAGGGTGTCCACGCAGTGTGAGGCCGGCTTCACGGCTGATATTTGGGATCTGAAACTGTCAAAGAGCTAAATAACAAAAGCTAAGTAGCTTTTGTTATTTAGCTCACAAAAACTATGCAGTATTTTTGCTAGTCTGTGTAGAAAAAACTGTTAGATGCAGCAAAAAGCCAACATTACGCGGTGTTCCCAGGCGGTCACCCATCCAAGTACTGACCGCGCCCGACGTTGCTTAACTTCGGTGATCGGACGAGAACCGGTGTTTTCAACGTGGTATGAACGTTGGCGATGGAGTCTTCGAATAAATACTTCTATTTTCACAGTATGACGTCAAACAGGAGATTCGTCTCCGCTCAAAGCTGAGCATCTCTGCTTGAATGGAAATACCTACCTCTTTTCACATCTTCGCTCCGCTCTGCTGCTGTGGAAACGCACTTTAAAGGATGATTTACCATTTACCTGTTTTCTTCCGGTAGCGACATGGATCTTCCCTTCTTATTAGCCTCATATATCCACCGCTCGTGTATTGCTACCAGCGGCTTCACGTTCACGCCGGCCAGATTCTCGTCCACTTTACTCCTGCGCCTGCAGTCGACGAGGGACTTGAACCAAGACCGCTCCTGGGTGTCGTCGGTTTCTGGGGTCGAGTCGAGTGGAGCAGCCCTGTAACCGTATCACTGTACTTCATTCATTCGTTCAATATCGTTAAGGTTGCCTGGAAGAGATCGCTTATAGCGATAAGGCCGCCAATTGTTTCACTAGTTTTATGTTGTTTTTGTCATATGTATGTAATTTTTGATGTGAACAATGAAAAGATCTACATATCCATCTATTTATCTAATCTATCGTAGCGTAGTTCTTATCGGTGGAGTAATTTACAGGCTTCACACTCAATCACTATTTTTGAAGTGAAAACTTCTTTTGGCACGTTGGGCTATTTTTGTGATGGGGAAAAGCACTGAACTCGCGGGACCGTCACTCTCAGGGATCAGATATATTATGCATCCGTAATTTTTGAATACAGCGCCATCTCTTGTGAAACAGGTAAATTACAAGTTGTCACGTCTGACGTGAAGTCCTACGACTCTATTTTAATGCTTAAGGTGGCAAACAAGCAGACGGGCAGCCTGATGGTAAGCGGTCGCCATCACCTATGGATAATTGTAACACCAGAGGCATCACAACTTTATTGCCGACCCTTGAAGAATCTATTAACACGCCTTTTGAAGCATTTCATATTGTAGTTTCTCGGAAACACTGCAGAAGCATTCTACATTTTGCAGGTATGAGGCAAGAAAGAAACAATTATGATTTTATGGTTGTGATTATTAACTAGCAGCGCCCCGTAGTTTCACCCGCCATCCTACAGGAATTATGAATTTTTCGGGATAAAAGTCCGTGTTAATCCAGGGTATAAGCTACCTCCATGGCAAATTACATTCAAATCCGTTCAGCAGTTACGGAATTGAGGGCGGACAAACATAAGCACTTACTCCTAGATACATCCAAATTTTCGCATTTATAATAATATGTTTTTGTAATTTTTATTTTGCAAAACAGTCGTCTAACAGTAATATACAAACACCGATTTGTTCTCGTTCACTCAGAGATATTAGCAACGCGTTTCAGTAAAAATAATCAAAATCGTGCCTAAACCAATAACGCTAACAAGGGACTACGATTCTACGATACAGGTCTCACAATAACAGTCCAACAGAATGTAAAAATGTCTAACCATATCTAACCTTTTTAGTCCAGCAACACTGTTCCTCACAGTGTCCACGCTTTCTGGCGATGGTTCCAAGCTGCCGCCTTGCGATGTTTCCAAGCTGCCGTCTTGCGATGCCGTGTTATTATCAGAGCTGGCTCGTACTTCGGGCGAGCAACTCGTAGACTTTGGAATAGTTTCGGGACTCTCTGGTAATCTTATTTCGGGCTGAATGGGTGCACAATCTGCAAAAGAAACGCAAAAAGCCAACATTACGCGGTGTTCCCAGGCGGTCACCCATCCAAGTACTGACCGCGCCCGACGTTGCTTAACTTCGGTGATCGGACGAGAACCGGTGTTTTCAACGTGGTATGAACGTTGGCGAAAGAAGATTCGAAAATGTACTTCATGTTTCACATTGTGACGTCAGCCATTCAAAATAAAATTTATATTTGCACATTATGACGTCAGTTTCATAAAAGACAAAAAAAGTGGGAAACAAAATACATTTAGAAATATTTTATAGGAAAAACTCTTCGGAGATACTTGAAAGCTAGAGCAAAAAGCCAACATTACGCGGTGTTCCCAGGCGGTCACCCATCCAAGTACTGACCGCGCCCGACGTTGCTTAACTTCGGTGATCGGACGAGAACCGGTGTTTTCAACGTGGTATGAACGTTGGCGATAGCTGGGTAAAATTTTTGATACACCATTTATCTCCACTAACGACGTCACCGATCTATTACATAATATTATAGTTAATGTTAGTGTGACAGTTATGATAAAAAGGTAGTACATAGTTATACCTTTCTACTATACTTGCAAGTATAATATATCACAAAAATTACCTGTAATTGATGTTACCAATAAAATGATTATGATTAAAACATGAATTCTTACCTTCCTTGATTGGTATTTTTAGAAGAATTTTCTTTTTCTCTGCTTGTATTTTTGTTTCAAAGCTTCTCCCATTTGCAGTCACGTCTCCAGAAAGCCAAGCATTCTTCCTCAGTTTATTGCTACGAGCAATAGGAGTGTTTGGCAAGCTATAGTTCTTTATATCAAAATTGTAAGACGACCGCTCTGTACCATTTTGATCCTTAAGCAACGGTTTTATAGAGTCCAAATTGTATTCCGGCACTTTTATGTGTAAAGACTTGTAAGATTTTGGAGTGAAGCTCCTGCTTAGCTTTGTCGTAGGCCTTTCTACACTTTGGTCTTTATAGCTATCGTCATTGGGCGTGAAATTGTTTGTACGATTCGGGCTTAAAATGCTGCAGTACTCGGTAGAATCGCTTCTATGCATCGTGCCTGGCGTGTCGATCTTGATTCTCGCCTTTACCTTTGATATTGGTGTCGAGCAGGCGCTCGAGAAATCTTTCTCAGGCAAAAGCTTGTATTTCGACAAAGACACGTTATCCTTTTCATCATCAACGTCATCATCGATGTAGCATTTCTGTGCAAATTCATAAGTAGTCGAGTATGTTTTCTTGATAGATTCGTAGACGGGATTGTCGCTTTTGCTGTTGTCTTTGTCGCTGCTGTCTGAGGTAGTGTCAGTTTCCTTGGTTTCTTTTGATTTGTGTATAATGGCGTTGTGTTTGACGTGCTTAGGGCTTTGGTCGGAATCGGTGGGTGAAGTGGTGTCCCATCCGACTGAGCTGAAGTTGGACTTCTTGGTAGACAGCCGGGCTGGGATTATGATGTATTCAAGATGGTCAAGATTACACTGCGAACAAATTCATTGTTAGATTTTATAGGTTTTCCCTTCGAAAAATCATACAGTAAATATTCTGTAAGTATTCAGTTCTATTCTGGTATAGCTTATTTTGATAGGCCTGTAACCTAATAATTTTTAATACCTCATTACAGAATAATAGTTTATTTACAAAACGGTTATTAATTTAACTAAATTACATAAACTTAATTTAAAAAGCTACACAAATGTCATTTGTCATAAAAATCTAAAACCTTACCTAAAAAAAATTTATCAAAAATAAATGAGTAATATTTTAATTTTATGCAAGAAAAAGAGCGCATTCTAGCAAGTTATGACTCACGCTTTGGACAGACCATCCCCATCATCATAACATCCCCAGAGGATCTTTAAAAAATGTCATAAATATATTAGCCAATTTCATCGAGATACAATACCTATATAGAGTCACAATCTTTTAGTGAAAACAGTCAGAAAACGTCCGAGTGTCGTTGTACATACCTAGACATTATATAGTTCACAATGCTAAATTTACCAAGTTAAACATTATGTCGCTTGCATAGTGTTCAACGTCGCTTGTCCGCTATGGCATCCCGCATCGTAGCACTGGCATGGCGCGGGGCGTTGTAGTCGGATTGCGGTTGCCTAACAACTACCCAAAACATTGGCGCAATTCGTAGCGTACGTCGGTTTTTTGTGGCTCGTTTGGACTCTATTAGTATTGTATTTCCAAAGCTAATTTAAATTATTTTTTCAGTACGTGTAATATATTTAATTATATCCTTCGCTAAGCCTGTTATTTGTAATATAAGGTCGGGGAAAAAGTTTCTTCGTATTTTTTAAACAAATTCAACACATATTTTTTTCAAGTTTAATTACATTTAATTATAATATATATGTGCCATTTTGTTCGATAACTTGTTGCCATCTTGTAGGTAGTGACATGATCCCGTTGCTGTAGAATTTTTGGGACTTCTGATCAAAAAAATGCAACAAGTAGTTTTGACAGTCCTCTCTTGATGTTAATCTAACACTACCCAAAGAATTCTGAAGAGATCGAAACAGGTGGAAATCTGAGGGTGCAAGGTCTGGGCTATATGGTGGATGCATTAACACTTCCCAACCAAGCTCTCTAAATTTTTGCTGAGTGGCCAAAGATGTGTGCGGTCTGGCGTTATCATGATGAAAGACCACACTCTTTCTGTTGATCAATTCCGGCCGTTTTTTCTCAATTTCTTGTTTGAGTCTCATCTGTTGTTGGCAGTAGAGATCCGAATCGATGGTTTTGCCCGGCGGTAAAAGCTCATAATGAACGATGCCCTGCCAATCCCACCATACACACAGCATCACCTTATTACGTGTTAATCCGGGTTTCGCTACAGTCTGTGGTGCTTCACTGCCCTTTGACCATGATCTTTTGCGCACATTCTTGTCGTAGGTGATCCATTTTTCATCACCAGTGATCAATCTTTTCAAAAACGGTTCGGTTTCGTTACGTTTCAATAGAGAATCGCAAATGAGTACACGATTCATTTGGTTTCTTTCAGTGAGCTCGTGTGGCACCCAAATATCGAGTTTTTTGTATACCCAGTTTTTTTCAAATGGGTCAAAACTGTTTTGTGGTCAATCCCCAGTTCTTCAGCTACGTCGTAACTACTAATATGCCGATCTTGGTCCACTTTTTCAGAAATGGCATCGACTTTATCCGTAACAGGGCGACCAGAGCGAGCTGCATCTTTGACATCAAAATTCCCGGACTGAAAACGCTTGAACCAACATTGTGCTACTCTTGATGACACTGCATTAGGTCCATAAACGTCACAAATTTTATTCGCGGCGTGTGTCGCATTTTCCCCTTTTTTGTTATAAAATTTCACAATATATCGAATTTGTTCGTTAGATTCACTCATTTTATCGAACAAAAAAACAATTGAAAAATGGCGGGAAATTGCTTTTTACGTTTTGTATTCCTTTTTTAAAATGTCATATTTTTAATGGTATCAAAACCAGCCAGATACAAACAGTACAACGGATAAGATTTTTACTACAACTTTATACATACAAAATACGAAAAGACTTTTTCCCCGACCTATTATAATTAAACAGGACACAGGCTTATTCTATAAAATATATACAATAAAATGTTTAAACACATGGTATCGTAAGTTTGGACTTGTTATGGCATAAGTACTTCTATATTGACACTAGCCGTTACTAAAACCAAATTCAGATTATTTATTAACCAGTATGACATGTTCGTCATATGAGGTAAGTCAGTTTACATGCGTGCTTATTTCTAGCGTTATTAGTGTAAGAAAGTATATTTTGTCTTATAAATTACTATTATAATTCACATGCAACGTTTTTAGGTCAGAGCAGAAGGGCAATGTTTCCAGCGAAATTATAGGGCACACAGAGATCTGACGAGCGCAGTGCATTGCCATCCAGGGTTTTGAACTGTATGGCGTTGAGCTGTTATGGGCAAGCGTGAAGAGCCTGCAGGCGAGCGACTTCGCTCGTCTCGTCACTCAGTATCATAAAAAAAAGCTATAAACATATACACGTTGGCCATAGCTCGCCAAACGAAGGCGATTAACATCGAGTAGACAGCTAATTTGTTTGCCATTGCTCGTCGTCGCTCGCTTAGCTGGTCGAGTGCAGGCCAATGCCCACGTGTATACGGCTAGTTGTAGCTGTTGTAGTGCCTTTCCACCACTCAGGGTCGCGCGCCACGACTCGACTTTGGATAAGTGTCGGTATTTATGCACAACCAAAGGCGCTCGCCCGCCGTGTCAACATGTTGGTCGACTCGTGAACTTTGGCGGTTTACATTGGCTCGATCTAACTTGACCATAATTATAACGTGAGACAGAAAAAAGCAGCAAAAAAACACAGCATTAAAGCATAGTTTACTAAGAGAAACATGAAGAGCGGCAGCAAAAAGCCAACATTACGCGGTGTTCCCAGGCGGTCACCCATCCAAGTACTGACCGCGCCCGACGTTGCTTAACTTCGGTGATCGGACGAGAACCGGTGTTTTCAACGTGGTATGAACGTTGGCGAAAGATCCATCGAAAAAGAACTTCTATTTGCTCAGTATGACGTCAGTTCAGAAATAAACATAAGAGCTAAAGCAAAAAGCCAACATTACGCGGTGTTCCCAGGCGGTCACCCATCCAAGTACTGACCGCGCCCGACGTTGCTTAACTTCGGTGATCGGACGAGAACCGGTGTTTTCAACGTGGTATGAACGTTGGCGAAAGATCCATCGAAAAAGAACTTCTATTTGCTCAGTATGAACGTTGGCGATGTAACTTTCGAATAAGTGTTTCTATTATCGCACCATGACGTCATGACATGTTATTATTTACGTCATGATTGAAGAGTAGTAAGTCACAAATTGTTAAAACGCTCAGTTTTTTACAGGGGGGGGGGGGCGGCAATTTCCTTTAATAATGTTTGTAATTGCTCTATCTTCTAATGATATATTTATTTATAAGAAATGTTTATTACGAGTTTATCCTATACTTAGTTACGATTATTTGAGTCCACATGTATTTATTTCAAATCAAATCAAATAATTTATTTATCTAATAATAATATCCAAATTATTACAAATTAATAAGATTGAATTAAACTAAGTATTTTAACTTTTAGCTGTGGGCCCCAAACTAGGCCGAGCCTGTATTTTGGGGTCCCTTGATTTCCTTGATTTTACAATAAACATCTCATTTATAGATAACAAGAAAAAAATACGTAAAAAATAATAAAAATATACATAGAGTTATGGTAGCAGGCAGCGCTCTATTTCATTCGTTTAGTTTTACAATAGTGCTAGTTTGTTAATACAAATTTGTATCCCATGGTCATTGAGAAGGTAACTAATGAAGTATTTTTTGAACTATTTTTAGTAAAATAAGGTATCATAATATCATGTACTTACAACCCGGTCACAATATCTGTGCACCTCGCTGGAATGCGGCGCCTCTCCCTCTCCCTAACAAACCCTTCATCAATAATAAATTGATTTGAAAAGGTTAGTAATTTTTTTTTACCTCCACATTTCTCGAAAAAACTTTTTTTCACACCGTACCCAGACCGCCGATATGACGTCACGAGGCCAGGTGCACAGACCGTACCACCAAAAAAATCTGTTTTTAGCTAATCTGCGTTTTATTACCTATGCAATAGGTATATTATGTTACTAGAAATAGTACTCCAAAAATACTTATTTATCGGAGTCGATTTTTAATTACGTTAATGTTTTAGTATACCTGGGGCTTTACGCCCAACTCTAAACGCGGGCCCGTATAGGTGCAGTTTGCAAAATCACGCGACCGCCAACCATATCTCGGTGCGTTAAGGTTCGCGTTCGCGTGATTTTGCAAACTACACCTATTAGGGCCCGCGTTTAGAGATGGGCGTAAGACCCCGTAAGACCTGCGCTCCTCGTTTGTTGTTTTTTCTTGTTTCGATTCAATATTTTGTAACAAAACTGTGGAAGTAAGTACTAAAATATTCCAATTCAAGGAAGATCTCGTTTGTTAAAAAATTAAAATGGTGGCTCATTATTAATATTATAAGCTAAGCAATACCGACTAGCCACCCAAACCGAATAAGATAATAAGGTTTAGTATATATAGTAGTTGACCCTCATACTACTAGATGGCGTTATTACAAATTGCGTAATAAAATATTAGTAATTTCACTGTTTGAAGTGTTTGCTGCGACATTTTTATGCTCCGATTTAGCCTAGGCCCCAGCGAAATTTATTTCGCTGCTGGGTCCCGATTGTAGTAAGGATAACAAAAATCCAGGTGCTGTAGATGCTATCGTGACAAGGCATACCCAACAAGCCAGCCAGAGTGAAAAAGGCGTTGAGCAGGTAGTTATTTCATAAATTACTAGATGGCGTTATAACAAATAGCATCATGACTGAAGTGTCATACAAACATTTGAGGTGTCTGCAGCAGCTTTTCCAGGTCTGCTGTTAGGCACTAATCCAGAGCTTCAGCCTGAGCCCGGATTGTATTAAGAATAGCAAGCAACCAAGGCATTTGCCGTCCTGAGGCAAAGCAAATCCGAAAAGCCAGCCAAAGATAATGACAAAATACGTCTGGCAGGTAGTTAATGCATATTCCACTAGATGGCGCAAAAACATAACGCATTTTAAATTATTTACCTTCACTGATTGAAGTGTCCGCTGCAACGTTTCCAAGTCTATCCTCGTGCTTCGGTCCAGCCTCAGCCCTGATTGCAGCAATGATAGCAAGCTACCAGGGTAGGTGCCGTCTTGAGGCAACAAAACTCCAGTATGCCATAGAGTGTATTGGTCTTTTAACGCCTTGTAGGTTAGCAGTTTCCATGGTATGGAGGCTGCAAATAAGAAGCTGTATCAATTTAAGATTAAAGATCTTTGAAGTTAAATGAGGAAGGTCACTATTTAATGAGCAAAAGTGACAAGCACCCATAGAATATATTCACTCATTTGGCCATCTCTAAAGATTATTTGCACGTAGGTAAGTTATCTGTGGCTGAATATGTAGTGTCATCTGTTATAGAAGTTGGAAGATGGTTGTGACCATTTAAAAATGTGATTATTACCTCTAGTTAAATAATCCTTGCTATCTTTTTCTTTCTTATCTCTACACAGCATAAACTAAAGTCGCTTTCCGCGTATGTCTGTATATCTGCTAACTTCTCCTAAACCACGCAACGGATTTTGATGCGGTTTTCACCATCAGTTAGATATATTTTCTTGAAAGGTTTATATTGTATAATGAAACTTACACCCGTGCGAAGCCGGGGCGGGTCGCTAGTATACATAATTATAAAAGGCGAGGCACTTATTTTGACGGGACTTTCACTGGCAGATAGCTGATGATATAAAGCATAGTCCACGCGGGTGAAACGGCAGACCGCAACTAGTAACTTATAAATATTTTAGCTTTGGAAAGGCCTATGCCCAGCAGTGGACTAAGATAGGCTGATCTTGATGATGAAGATACTGAACGCTGCACCTCGGTAGCCCAATAGATGATAACTCTTACCATTACAACCCTCCCACAGAATCACGCAGAGCGAGTACACATCGCTTTTCGCACAAGGGTATACCATTCCGTCTTCAGTAGGCGTGAACAGCTCGGGAGCCTGCCACCGGTACAACTCACTGTTTAGAAAGCTTTCATATTGTTTCGCTACTGCGTTCAATTTTATATACGTCTCAGACGGATTGGCCGACAGTAAAGGTTCGTTATCAGAGGACTTTCCCTCGCGAGTATCTGTAGACAAGAGAGAAGACTTTGGAATAGTTTTCGGGCTCCGATAATCTTATTTCGGGCGAAATAGGTACAATCTGCAAAAAAAACCCAGCAAAAAGCCAACATTACGCGGTGTTCCCAGGCGGTCACCCATCCAAGTACTGACCGCGCCCGACGTTGCTTAACTTCGGTGATCGGACGAGAACCGGTGTTTTCAACGTGGTATGAACGTTGGCGAGAGAAGATTCAAAAATGAACTTCATGTTTCACATTGTGACGTCAGCCATTCAAAATAAGAATACATCAAAGAGGATATAAATGCTACGTAAAGTTCAAAATACGTCACAAGACAAGTGAGAATTCGCAGCAAAAAGCCAACATTACGCGGTGTTCCCAGGCGGTCACCCATCCAAGTACTGACCGCGCCCGACGTTGCTTAACTTCGGTGATCGGACGAGAACCGGTGTTTTCAACGTGGTATGAACGTTGGCAACTAAACGATCATAAAAGACCTTCTATTTTCATTCTGTGACGTCATATGTATGGATCTGGCCAATCTGTCGTTTTCACGCGAGATTTGAATGTCATGATCAATGCCGGTTTGATTTTAACGAAGAATAAATAAAGTGTAAACTTCACTGTCACTTACCTTCGATGTTCACATACTGCGGTTCGGGCGAGTATACTTCGTAGCCCTTATCAATCCCTTTCAAGAGTTTTTTGTCCTTCTTGACCTTGACACAGGGTCCTAAATCTGCTAGCTTGGCCGTGTCGTGGCTGGTTATCATGATGGCCATGCTGTTGAGTTCTGTATGTATGTAGCCCTGCATTTGTAGGAAAACCATAGCGTTCGCTATGTCCAGGGTGTATTGGACGGCAGTTTGGGCGCTTAGAATTCGACCCTGGAAACAAACCCCGGAATAAAGCACACTCGTATTTTGAACCGACTTCCAAAAAGGAGGAGGTTATCAATTCGACGATATTTTGTTACCTCTGAACTTTTGACTGGGTGAACCAATTTTGATAATTCTTTTTTTATTTGAAAGCTGGTGCTTCCCATTTGGTCCCATTTCAATTTGGTCCAGTTCTGATGAAGTCGGTTTTTTATATTGATAATTATAATGCAATGTTTGTGGTATGACGGATTTGAATGAAGTTTGATAAGAAGGTAGCTTATACCCTGGATTGACACAGGCAATTTTTTATTCGGAAACATCTAGATTCATGTAGGATAGCGGGAAAACCGAGGGGCGCTGCTAGTACAACTTTAGATGCCTTTGAAGCAATCATACTTTAACTGTGAACTGCTGATCTGACTGAAAATTTTTGATTGAAAAAAGCTACAACATTATTAATTGATTTCTTAGGTTGTCGCGATTACACATTGTAATTAAATACTTTTAACAGATTTTATCGTGTGAATTTCACATTACAAATGCGGGACTATTTTATCTCGTATAGATAAGCCTCTTTTATTGAAAATCAAATCGTTTGATAAGCGTATTTATGCTACTATTGCGCTGTCAAGTTTTCGCCGAGGGGAAGTGTCACAAGAAAAACGAAACAAAATATTTTCTGGCTAGAACCATGGGCAGTTACTTTGTTACTTACTCAGTTACTCAGTTGTTACACTGTTGTTAGTTGTAAAAATGGCCACAAGACTCCTTGAGATCAGACTACCAAACTAATATTAATATAAATGCGAAAGTTTGTGTGTGTGTATGTTTGTTACTTCTTCACGCAGAAACGGCTGGACGCATTTGGAATACATATAGATAGCTTACGTCCTGGATTAACACATTTTTTGACAGTTTGCCTTCTGGAAAAACTCAGTCATACAACGGGCAATGGAGAGAGCTATGCTCGGAGTTTCTTGAGATAAAATCCAGAACGTAGATATTCGCCAAAGAACCAGAGTCATCGACATAGCTATTAAAATCTGCAAGGAAAAGTGGCAATGGGCAGCCCACATCGCTCGAAGAACTGATAACCGTTGGGGAAGAAAGGTTTTTGAGTGGAGACCGCGAACCGGAAGACGCAGTGTAGGTAGGCCTCCCACCACTGGATGGACCGACGACATTGTGAGAGTCGCGGGCATCCAGTGGATGCAGATGGCAGGATGTTCAGTATGGAGGTTAAAGGGGGAGGCCTATGTTCAGCAGTGGACGTCTTTTGGCTGATGATGAATCCGCTATATTTATGGTTATAGAATGAAAAAAAAAACAGTCATCAAGCCTATTATATTATTACATATTTAAATTACAATTGTTGATACCTGAACATGAAGTACACCGAATAGGGAATCCACGCATCTCTCGCAAATGATGTGCACGTTGTTGTTGATATCTGGATAAAGCCCCATTAGAAGAATAATGTTCGGATGGCGGCATTTTCTGTAAAATAATATAGACAACATTTCCATAAGGAAAAATTTAAAATCTGCGTCTGTCTCTAGCATATTATGTCTTGTATAATATTAAAAAAGTAGCAAGAAGAATGTAGGCGAAAGACAATTCGATAATCAACTTCGGTTTTTACATTGTGAAGTCAGAAATTCAAAATAGAAACACAGTTATGTCAAAATCACGTCACAAGAAAATACAGTGAGCATCCAAAGCAAAAAGCCAACATTACGCGGTGTTCCCAGGCGGTCACCCATCCAAGTACTGACCGCGCCCGACGTTGCTTAACTTCGGTGATCGGACGAGAACCGGTGTTTTCAACGTGGTATGAACGTTGGCGAAAGATCCATCGAAAAAGAACTACTATTTGCCCAGTATGACGTCAGGCCTTATTAACACATTTAGTTTAATTGTATTACTGCTAGTTTGTGTATATTTCACTTCAATATAATTATTAATCACATCCCATTTTTTTTGGTGTGGTGGACAATAATATCGATGTTTCGATATTCATTAGGCAATAGTTACTACGGTTCCGTGCGATTGCTATCGGCAACCTGTAGCTGTTTTTTTTCAATCGTCAAACAAAGCATTATCAGAGTCAGAGTCAAGCAAAGTCACGGCCAAGTCCTAGTGATGCCCTAATCAAGTGGTGGAGGCTTTACTCAATGTTTCGTTTCTTCCTGACGTGGTCGACGGTGGCGCCGCCTAGTTATTAACAAGGGCTCTACGCCACAGCAGCCGTAGTTTCAAGTCTTCCGATATCAAGTTACCGCTTGCTCACTATCACCAACAGGCGCTACACTCGCTCTAACTCATGGAGTAAATAAAGTGATCTCACCTCAGTATATTGATCTCAGTGTTCCGTTTCTTCCTGACGTGGTCGACGGTAACGCCGCCTAGTTTCTTTAACTGCACGGGTACGACGCCCCAGCGGCCGTTGTTCCAAATCTTCTGCCGGTCCTCGTTTATATCCAGATTCCGAGGGCTTGCTATTGGCAACCCGTAGGCGCTGCAGTCGCTCTGAAAATTATGAAAAAAATAGGATAGTTTTGCTTTTTTACGCTTTTGTAGCGATGATAATTCAAGGGCGCGTTCAATTTGAACATAAGCTGCTGGTAAGGAATTTAAAATTATTAAATTAATTAAAGTTAAGGGACACCATAAGATGGAAGTAGGGCAGTTTCAAGTTTTCTGACTGACTAGCTAAAAAGTTGATTATCTTTCACCAAGCACCTAACGGGGTCGGTGTGTTCCGGCACCCTCAATTGGAGAGCCAGTTCTCATTCCAGTCTAGGGGTTTTTTTATCATTTACAATGTAGCGTTGCTTTATATTGTGTAAGTAGTTAGGTAGTGTTCAGCGGAAATAGGCTGACTTGTCTACACGGCACAGCGCATCATGAAATACAACCTGGTGACAGACAGACAGACGGATGGACAGCGGAGTCTTAGTAATAGCGTTCCGTTTTACCCTTTGGGTACGGAACCCTAACTAGCTTATAGGCTCATTAAAACAAACCAAAGATGCATTTTCTAGTAGCCACTGAAGAGTTCCACCATCGGCTCCATCATCAGATCACTTAGTTTAAATCATTGATCAAATTATTGTATTGTCATTTAGGTTACATCTACACTAATATTATAAAGAGGAAAGATTTGTACCTATTTTTGTATGTTTGTATGTTTGTAATGAATAGGCTCCGAAACTACTGAACCGATTTGAAAAATTCTTTCACTGTTGGGAAGCTACACTATCCCCGGGTGACATAGGCTATATTATATTTTGTAGCGAGGCCGAAGGCCGAGCTTACACTCGTGCGAAGCCGGGGCGGACGGCTAGTATATTATATACATGCACTTTCAAATCAATACTATAAATTTAAGAAGTAAGTGTCTACTACCAAAATTTGTTTGTGTTGTTATCTTAGTTCGTTGGTCACAAGTGAAGCGAACAAAGACAGATAAACAAGTATAGTCTATTCAAAAAGAGAGTGGACTTGGCCAAAAGGAGAACTAGAAAGAATTTTAAATGGCAATTCGCCTCTGCCATTCGAAAAATGTCAAACTCAGCTATCATGAGTTGTCCTATCATCGTGATTTGTTCATTCAACAACAAAACAACTCTTTCTGAACAGACTCTAGATACTAAAGAAAAACAGAGCACAATAAGAAAAAGAAATAGCTTACTACTAAATGTAGCCGATGACATTCAGGCATGAAAACGAATCTAACTACACCTGACACATGAAAATTGGTCAAGCCAATCACCAAAAAAACATATATTTACTAGACTTCCAAAAAGGAGGAGGTAATCAATTCGACTGTTTTTTTTAAATGTTTTTTACCTCATAACTTTCGACTGGGTGAACCGATTTTGATAATATTTTTTTTTAATTTGAAAGCTGGTGCTTCTCGTGTGGTTCTATTCAATTTGGTCCAGTTCTGTAATTTTTATGTAGTCTGTTTTTTATATTGATAATTATTTTATTGGCTATTTATTTGGCTGTACGAGGTAATACACGCGGTTACACGGAAAAGGTGTACTAAGCAGAAAGGGGTCCATAGTACCTATCATTACGAGTATGAACAACTTTAGGTTCTGGTTTAGTACACCCTATCCGCGTAACCCCATGTAACCATAAAAGAAACATGCACATTCCCGAAAAATATTACGATTCTTGTAGGGCGGTCAGGTAAAAAGGTAAGTAAGCAATGATAACTTACTTTGCTGTCATCAGACTTGCTAGTACTAGGCGACTTCGTGAGCAGTTGCTCATCTGCCCACTGGTCCAAATGCCTAAGCTCACTCATCACCTCCCACAGATTTTCATCGCCGCTGAGGTCCTTATTACCAGAAGAAATAATGCCCTTATTCGAATGACTAGTAACGTCTCCCGCCGCGTTCCCACCATCAACCTCCTCCTCGGATCTAGAGCCTTCTAAAAAGGTCTTTACGTCAAAGGGTAAAGAGCTGTTTTTGTAAAACTCAGGCGGGGATATCGCTTCGTCATTTTCTTTGAAATCTATGTGCTTTTGTACCAAGTCATGTGATTGGACGGTGCGCTTTGAGTGGCGTTTCGATTTATGAGGTTCGGTGAAGGAATATCTCGTCACCATGTTACCTCCTGGCATAAACACCTGGAAATAGAGACAAGCATTAAATAACTGCGCTCTGACATTTTAGTAGCGATTTCAACCAAACTGTTCATGTAAATTCGGCGGATACGAAACTGAATGGGACTTTTGTTCGTCAGCTTTCTAATAATTACGACCTCAAGAGCTTCCTCTACTACGTAGTCCATTTAAAAACAGGTGTTTAGTAGAGTCTACTTAATAAAACATTTAAAAAACGGATCGAATTGAGAACCTTTTGAAGTCGGCTAGTAAAAAAGCAAATTTACAAAAAAATGCTGTAACCGACATCAAATACTATACCTACAGATACAGGCAAAAAGTAGAGAAAAGACAGTTAAAACAGAGATAGTCCTCATCAAAGCTTTTGCTGAATTGAATCACAAAACAAAACGTGATGTGTGTATTTTTTGTTTTTGTTGATTTTTTAAAAAAGCGCTGAATCAATTACGATAGAATATATATGGGACAACCTCTGAAGTATGTATGACCTATCAAACATAAGCAAAGAATCATCGAAATCAATTCATAACTGGCGGAGTAATCGCATAACAAACATACAGTCGAATAGAGAACCTCTTTCTTTTTTGAAGTCGGTTAAAAAGTAGTTATAATTTCATATTATATTGCGCATATACTTATCGCAGTAGCCGCAGCAAAAAGCCAACATTACGCGGTGTTCCCAGGCGGTCACCCATCCAAGTACTGACCGCGCCCGACGTTGCTTAACTTCGGTGATCGGACGAGAACCGGTGTTTTCAACGTGGTATGAACGTTGGCGAAAGAGGATTCCAAAATGTACTTCATGTTTCACATTATGACGTCAGACATTCAAAATAAGAACGCACCAAAGAGAATATAAATAGTACGTAAAGTTATGTTAAAATACGTCATAAGACAAGTGACAATTCGAAGCAAAAAGCCAACATTACGCGGTGTTCCCAGGCGGTCACCCATCCAAGTACTGACCGCGCCCGACGTTGCTTAACTTCGGTGATCGGACGAGAACCGGTGTTTTCAACGTGGTATGAACGTTGGCGATGAAGTTTTCGAATAAGTACTTCTATTTTTATAGTGTGTCGTCACGTAATATTTACATATATTTTTCCGAGCAAACCATGAATTGATTCTGATAGTGAGCGACCGACTCTTTTATGGAGGTGTTCAAATGAGAGAACTAAAATTTTCTGCAGATGACAGTCTCAGTTTATCTAGAAAATACGACGGTGGCTCCCCCCCATAACTACTCGTAAGCTAGTCACAGTCAAAACTAAGTTTATATTCATACTGTGATTTAGGGTTCCGTACCCAAAGGGTAAAACGGGACCCTATTACTAAGACTTCGCTGTCCGTCTGTCACCAGGCTGAATCTCATGAACCGTGATAGTTAGACAGTTGAAATTTTCACAGATGATGCATTTCTGTTGCCGCTATAACAACAAATACTAAAAAACAGAATAAAATAAATATTTAAGGGGGCTCCCTTAGATACGAGTTTTTTTGCTCGATATTGATAACGTCAACAGGTAGACGCTTGAAATATTTACAGAATATTAAGTTATATATTCACTTCAAAAATTAATAATATAAAAAAAAGGGGGGGCTCCCAAACAACAAACGTGATTTTTTGCCGTTTTTATAGATAATGGTACGGAACCCTTCGTGCGTGAGTTGACTCGCACTAGGCCAGTTACCTATTTATTGACTCTTGTGCAGCTCCACAGACTCCGAGGTCCATGCCTTTGTAACTTACACAATTTATTTTAACAACTATTGTTAATATAACATTCATACCTGATTTTGAAACAGGAACTGTATATTAGGGACCCCTTCGTATAACTTATCTGGAGTATTGCTTCGAGCACGTTTGTGCTTCTTATATTTGACAGCGGATTTCTTTTCATAATTGAAAGTGTTGTCATGATCTGTGGCACAGTCCGTACAACTTATAGGTAAGGAGTGACGTCCACATCTCTTCTTCTGTGGGGTAACTTCTAACTCCTTGGGTCGTGTGGATCGCTTGGCTTGGGTTTCTTGGGTTTCGTCTTTGGCTTTGGCGCCAGTTGATTGCTTCGTTTGGATTTCTAAAGCTTCTATGTCTTTAGGGCCTGAGGATCGCCTCGCTTGGAATTCTGCTAAGTCTCGCTTGTACTCCTCGGTGCGTATGGTGCCGATTTGTGCGCCGATGGATATTTCAGTGGCGCTCTGTGATTGGTGGACGTCGGGTGTGGTCTCGTCGGGAGTGACGTTGTGACGGGTGGTCACCGTCACACGCTCTCTGGAACAAGGGAAGTATTGTTAAATTTTTTGAAACAATTTCACTATTTAAGATTCCAGTTGCTTATATATATTTTCAAAATTTTAAAGAAAGGCAACGGCTTTCGTCAAGGTAAAACTTCCACCCCTGGATTCTTCCACAAATGGAGAACACGAGGAGTCGCAGCAAAAAGCCAACATTACGCGGTGTTCCCAGGCGGTCACCCATCCAAGTACTGACCGCGCCCGACGTTGCTTAACTTCGGTGATCGGACGAGAACCGGTGTTTTCAACGTGGTATGAACGTTGGCGATAGACCGTACGAAATAGAACTTTTATTTGCCCAGTATGACGTTAGGTCCTTTTTATGAGAAAAGATTATACAGTTTAATTGAGATTATCCTACAATAACATTTTTATTAGTCTACATGTAAGTATTTATTTCACAATAAAGACCTCAATAATAGAAAACAAAGAACAAACATTGAAAAAAATTATGCTTGCGAGCATCGGTCTATTTGTTTAATTTTATAATGTTAGTGCTAGTTTGTAATTTGTAAATAATCGATATTTTGTTTAAGTAGTTTTAGTATTCATTCGTTAGTTCTTTTTCTCTGTTTTGATTCAATATATTATAGCAAAATAGTGGAAATCAAGTAACTAAAATAACACATTTCACATCAATAATTAATAAGCATCACATTTGGTCCCCCTACTTTGTATCTGTACCTACCAAAAAATCCGATATATATCGGATATATATCCAGGCTAAGAAAAAGAAGCGAATTTCAATATAAAAGGGGGTTAAACACTTTAAAATGTTAAAGGAATCTGTAAAGATGTATACCCTATTATTATAATAACCTTCATGTTATGAAGTTAAGGTTTGAATTTCAATAAAAAGCTAGCCGTACTGCTAAGTCAAAGTAAAGGGGATTTCGCCAACTTTAAATGAGGTTGCCATTTTGTGAAACAATCTAAATTATTCTGAATTGTAGTTTTTCGCTACGTGTTGCCAGGTAAAACATTAGTCTCCAAAAAATTTAGTTCAGAAGACAGGAAAAAATCAATTGATATATATCAAGATAAAAATCAATTGATATATATGATGAATATCATGATTTTATATCCGCTGATATATATCGGCGAACCCTGGTACCTACCATGTTCTGACAAATGATTTGATTTGAAAATATTCAACAGGAAACCTCATTTACGATGGTGGCTCATTTTAATTAGAACTCAAATTAGTATCACTATCAGTAATCTGGTTTTAGAGGTAGAGCAAACCTGAAAAGAACTGTATGAAATAATCAGATTAGCCTTAGTAGTTGACTCTCGTACTACTAGATGGCATTATTACAAATGATCAAATTACGTATCCAATAAAATTATAGTAATTTTCAATGATCTTAAGATCATTGGTAATTTCACGGTTCAAACCTAGGACGTTATAAGGCCTAATGGCCATTAGGTTTTATAATGTCCTTGGTTCAAATCGTCAAATCTGACAAGGACTGAATGAGATAATAAAGTTAGCTTTAGTAGTTGACTCTCATACTACTAAATGGCGTTATTACAAATGGAGTAATAAAACATAGTAATATCACTTTTTTAGGTATTGGCCGCATTATTTCCAAGTAAATTTTCGTGCTTCTATTATAGTCTAGGTCCCGATTGTAGTAAAGGTTAAGAAGGTACAAACGAGCTGTGTTAAGATAAGGCATATTCAACAAGCCAGCTAGAGTGGAAAAGGAAAGTGTCTAGCAGGTAGTCCATAAAATACTAGATGGCGTTACTAAAAATTAAAGATTTTAAAGAACTAAAGTAACATAAAGGCTTTTGATCTGAGTAAAATGTTCCACCGCTTACGCCTAACTGTAGACTCTGTAGAGTGAAATTTCAACATCTTCAGCTTCTCATAAGGTTGAATTGTGATGAACGAAGATATAAAAAAAAAACAATTATGTGCGCCTTGTCACCTCCTACATGTTAGTTAGAAAATTGAAAACACGAGGAGTCGCAGCAAAAAGCCAACATTACGCGGTGTTCCCAGGCGGTCACCCATCCAAGTACTGACCGCGCCCGACGTTGCTTAACTTCGGTGATCGGACGAGAACCGGTGTTTTCAACGTGGTATGAACGTTGGCGAAAGAGGGTACGAAAAATAACTTCTATTTGCTCAGTATGACGTCAGTTCAGAAATAAACATAAGAGCTAAAGCAAAAAGCCAACATTACGCGGTGTTCCCAGGCGGTCACCCATCCAAGTACTGACCGCGCCCGACGTTGCTTAACTTCGGTGATCGGACGAGAACCGGTGTTTTCAACGTGGTATGAACGTTGGCGAAAGATGGTTCGAAAATACACTTTTTGTTTTCACATAGTGCACTTATAATTAGAAAAAACATTGACACATGAGCATCAGTCTGTTTATCTTTGTTACCCTACAATCTAAGATCTTATCATATCACTTTACTAATGGCCGTCAATGATAATTACATCCACCATATCTAAAAAAATCATTTAAAAAATCACTGCCCTTGTAATAATATTTCTCGACTAGAAGTATAGGTTCATTATTGACTTCGTAGAGTCTACCTATGTCTTCTGTGCAGGGTTCGCCGATATATATATCAGCGGATATCAATTGATTTTTTCCTGTCTTCTGAACTAAAAATTTTGGAGATTAATGTTTACCCTGACAACACGTAGCGAAAAACTACAATTCAAAATAATTTAGATTGTTTCCCAAAATGGCAACCTCATTTAGAGCTGGGGAAATCCCCTTTACTTTAACTTACCAGTAGGTATGGCTAGCTTTTTATTGAAATTCAAACCTTAACTTCATATCATAAAGATTATTATAATAATAGGTGCTTGTCTTTTCAAATGTTCATTAAAAAATTCTTTCTCAAATAAAAAAACTTCTTATGTTACTATTTTTTTAAATAAAAAATGTGGTAATTTGACACTTATATTATTTTAAGGTTCCTTTAACATTTTTAAGTGTTTAATCCCCTTACAGAATGAAATTCGCTTCTTTTTCTTAGCCTGGATATCCGATAGGTAGGTACGGTTCGCGCAAAACTTTATGAGCCCTCTGAAGTTAGGCCCGAGGCCTCCCCGACGCCCTGTAAAGTCCCTCGGATACCTATAATATGCGTACTGCGCAGCCACTGGGCCTAACTTCAGAGGGCTCATAAAGTTTTGCGCGAACTCTACCTATATATAAAAAAAACGTATTTTTTCGAACCCTGCTTCTGTGGAAAAGTATTGTAGATACACACTATACGTACTACATATTAGGGGATTTATTAGGGTGGCCTTAGATGAGAGATTACGAGGTCATGTTTCTATTTCTATGACTTCTTGCCGCCAATTCATATATTGCCCATCGAGCTATATTACTACATAGTAATAGCTCGATGATATTGCCAGAAATTGTTCTAGATTAGTTTAAACGAGTATGGCAGTTTCCAGTATGTATAGGAACGGAAGTGTAAGAATTTTATGTTTATTAAACTAATACAGTGAAATCGGAATTACCTGCTTATCTTACAATTATGACATTTCTTTGCCACAGTACCTTACTTGTACTTTTCAATATTATTTTAATTATTACCTTTCAAATTTCAATATTATTGGACAGAACATACCTAATCCAAGAGAAAATGTTAAATCAACTTGTAATATTTAGTCGTTTTTAACCGATTTCCAAAAAGGAGGAGGTTATCAATTCGACTGTTTTTTTAAAATGTTTGTTACCTCAGAACTTTCGACTGGGTGAACCGATTTTGATGAATCTTTTTTTATTTGAAAGCTGGTGCCTCTCGTGTGGTCCCATTGCACTTTATGAAGTCGGTTTTTTATATTGATAATTATGTACAGAGCCATATACATACTTAATGAGGTTCCGTAACACGCACGTTTAAAAAAAAACTTGTGCATTAAGTACGCATTCAACTAAATGATTATAGATAATACCCAACAATGGACCGAGAAAAAAACACTTCAACAATACAAAAGTGACAAGAGACAAAATGGTAGTCAGAAAACTACAAATAGAAATCTTGGGAGCATTTTAGTTTAGTGCTTTGTCATAATATGCTATCAGACAGATGTACAGGCTTAGTGAAAAATTTCTTAGTGAAAATATTTACATCGGCCAATAAAGTTTCAATATAGTATGTACTAGCTGACCCAACAGATGTCCAGTCCAAAAAAAATTGTTTGAGTTATGGTCTTGAGTTCATACAAAAACCCACAGATCTTAGAAAATATGCAAAAGTTAGAAAAACACACTTTCAGGTTTTTTCTAACTAATTTTTATTCTGGGCTTCTTTTCTAATTAACACGCTTTTATTTGCTTGGTATATGTATGACGTATGTAATGGAATCTTTGAAATTAATTAATTGTTTTAAAACGTCGAATTATATTGAAATTTTGCTAACTTATCAATGACCGATGGCAATGCAATAATTTAAATAGTTTGTCCCATTATCCTTGCCAAGATCTTCAGGATTAGCGATTTTAAAGCGTGTTTTTTCAGTTATTTATACTGCGATAATTATCGACACATTTTGAAAGACAATAAAAATCAGTCCGTTAGAGCCTTTTAATGTAACAACTTTTTGGCATTAGAAGCTGTATTTTTACTGCGACAAAGTAGTAAAATGTAAACAGGTGGAGAGAAGCATGGGAAGGTGGCCGTTGCGGGTCAGTGGCGTGATACACTTGAGTTATTCCCACAATGGCGCGGCCCAAAATCTGGCGCCACTCAAAATTTATTTCTACCAACTGTTGCCCGCGATTTCGTACGCGTCGACTTTCAAAAAACACAATCTTTCAAATTATATTTTAAATATTAAAGCATGTTATACACATTATTACTATTTACACTATTACTACTCTATACACATAAAGCATATATACCAGCCAAATTTCAACTTTCTATGTCAAGTAGTTGAGTTATGAAACTGACGTCATACTGAGCAAATAGAAGTTATTTTTCGAACCATCTTTCGCCAACGTTCATACCACGTTGAAAACACCGGTTCTCGTCCGATCACCGAAGTTAAGCAGCGTCGGGCGCGGTCAGTACTTGGATGGGTGACCGCCTGGGAACACCGCGTAATGTTGGCTTTTTGCTTTAGCTCTTATGTTTATTTCTGAATTGACGTCATACTGAACAAATAGAAGTTCTTTTTCGAACCACCTTTCGCCAACGTTCATACCACGTTGAAAACACCGGTTCTCGTCCGATCACCGAAGTTAAGCAACGTCGGGCGCGGTCAGTACTTGGATGGGGGACCGCCTGGGAACACCGCGTAATGTTGGCTTTTTGCTTCAGTTTCTTCAGTTTCTGCATGACAATCCTATGTAACCCTCGTCCTTTAGCCTAAAGTGCCTAAACGGATTGACAGATTTTGAAGTGTTAGATTCGTCTATCCTTGAGGTATCTATCATTGGACTCTAGCTACAGTTTGCAGGCAGGCGGGTTTTTTTTTTTATATTCGATCGCACAATTTTTTTACGACTACACAAGAGACTCAAGTGTTTGTTCAAAAATTCGTGAAAAATGAGCAACGGGCCATAGTGGGCATAGAAATCTACCTTTGATAATAGTTAGCTAAATGTCCGCGACTTTGTATAAGTACTCGTAGGCTCTGTCTTCGGCCGCGCCAATAGACTTAATTTTCAACCGACGTCCATAAAGAAGGAGATTCCAATTAGACTGTTTTTTTAAAATGTTTGTTATCTCAGAACTTTCGATTGCGTGAACCGATTTTGAAGATTCTTTTTTTATTTGAAAGCTGGTGCTTCCCGTGTGGTCCCATTTTAATTTAGTCCATTTTTATGAAGTTGGTTTTTTAATATTAAAATGCTCTCTTAATTCTCACTTATGTACGTTATATAAGGAACATTAGCAATATTTATATGCTCTTAGACCAGCGTATTTAGTTCGCTGTTTTAGACCCAGCTGCTTATGCTGTGCATTGTCTTGTCAGTGAATGAATGAACGTAAGATTTTTATTAATTAGTTAAAAAAGCGAAATGCTACATTCACATATACAGTTTCATAACAGAAAACAAAATATACCTCGAGCCACTCAGAGATAAACATAAAAGATTAAAAGCTAGAGCAAAAAGCCAACATTACGCGGTGTTCCCAGGCGGTCACCCATCCAAGTACTGACCGCGCCCGACGTTGCTTAACTTCGGTGATCGGACGAGAACCGGTGTTTTCAACGTGGTATGAACGTTGGCGAAAGACGCATCGAAAATGTACTTCATGTTTCACATTGTGACGTCAGACATTCAAAATAAGAATACATCAAAGAGAATATAAATAGTACGAAAAGTTATGTTAAAATACGTCATAAGACAAGTGAGAATTCGAAGCAAAAAGCCAACATTACGCGGTGTTCCCAGGCGGTCACCCATCCAAGTACTGACCGCGCCCGACGTTGCTTAACTTCGGTGATCGGACGAGAACCGGTGTTTTCAACGTGGTATGAACGTTGACGATGAATTTCCCAAATAAACCCTTTGTATCCGTTATATGACGTCATTCATTTAAAAAGAAGGATGGCAGAATACGCTTAGCTCTAGAAAAATAAATGAAACGCCATTCATGTTGCCTATACCTATATGTGGAAATACATATAATATTTTTATGGTTTTCTTAAAATATTAAGATAATTTATAAAGCTGGGAGTTACAGTCATCGTCATCCATCATAATTCCGTTATATCACGTTATATTATATCGTGAGTTGATAGGTACGTTAAGTGAATATTTTTTCTCTTCACGTCTAGAAAAAATTTCCATTTTACAATTTATAGACATCTATATTAAATTTGCTGTATCAGTCAGTTCGTACAACTTTCATTCATACAGGCGGCTTCTTTCTACTAGGCTGAAAACGTATAGGCGTCTGCCATCCTCCTTTAGGAACTTCATCGCCAGCTTATACTCAAATACAAGAGAAGCCGCAGTAAAAATTCAACATAGTACTATGTTCCCAGGCGGTCAAATCGAAGTACTGTCCACGTCCGACGTTGCTTAATTCGATTTATACATGATGCAAGCCAGATGCCAGTTAAAACGAAGTGGTTGACAAAATAAAGAAACAAAACGATAAAATCTCATCAACCACTAAAATTGGTTGGTGAAATCGCGCTCATTTAAAACTAAAACTTAAAAAGTGCAAATTACTAACGTAAGCGCTAACTCAGGTTTTATATGACCCGTTCAAAACTATAACGTTGCCTAGCTCTTAAATCAAAGGCCTTAGGTTCATAATTTCACAACATATCCATCAAAGATAACAATGATAAAACGAGCTTTTTTTATTTGAGTAAAGAAACGATTGTAATCATGACAAACGACCGGGTCTGAACTTCGATACACTTTTACCGATTACCAATTTGATAGGCTTCCGAGTTGGCCAAAAAAAATGTTCCCAGAACGAGAGACAGCAACCAGAGACGGGAAATACGTGCTTTATTGTTCTAGACGCTAGAAATCGGCATAAATCTTAGAGCAAGAACAAAAGCGAACGGTTAACTAAGCTAAGATTATGACGCTGATAGATCTGGCATTCACTTGTCTGTCTTTTAAAAGAGCATTGAGCGTTCGCCACGAATGCTAAACAGATAAATGCATTTCGAATTCTCAAGTAGGCAAATGCTCTTCAAAAATCTATTCTTCTGAAAGATTGCGTGTCAACATGTTGCGCCCACCGATAACCGATGGGGAAGAAAGGTTCTTGAGTGGAGACTACGAACCGGAAGACGCAGCTTAGGTAAGTCTCTCACTAGATGGACCGTTGACATTGTGAGAGCCGCGGGCATCCAGTGGATGCAGATGGCAGGCTGTCGTTTCGTTGTGGAGGTTAAAGGGGGAGGCCTATGTTCAGCAGTGGACGTCTTCTGGCTAATGATGATGTTGCGTGAGCATTCGCCGCCAAATGAATAATGAATGAAGCCAAATATAGATACTAGCACGTTGTCGATCATTCTAACGGACGCTGAAGTAGGCAAGTCAAATATCTATTATTATGATAATCTTGTCTTCTACTTCTGATATTATTTTGATAGCCTTGACTTTGGGCTTGGCATAAAGTTAACCAAATAACCTTTGACGTAGCTTGTTAGCTGTTTCTGCCACGTACCTGTAAGTTGTGGAATGGCTTAACACCTTAGGTTTTTCCTCCGAAGTATAATTTGGACTGCTTCAAACGAGGGGTGAATAGAGTCCACAAAGGTAAGCAACGCACTGACAATGCCCCGAGTATTGTAGGTGTCTATAGGCAGCGGTGACCACTTAGCATCAAGTGGCGCGTAGCTTGTTTGCCAGTTATTCTACAAAAAACCACATGTTCGAGAGGAAATGCTCACGAGCACGCGATCTCGAGTAAAATTTTCCTTGTCATGCAACATTCGCCACAATGCTCATTCCAAGTGAATGTTCAGGTTTATCAGCGCCTTTACAACTGCGAATGGTTAGCTAAGAGCAAGATTAGAGCAGCGTCCGATCCGAGATAAGTCGTGAAATAAATGAGATCGCCCGAGATTGATGATAACACGATTTTATAATCTTACGAATTGTGACGGCTCGATCATAAGTCATCGCTGGCCGGAAGTTATATTACTCTACAAATAAGTACAAACAATGCCTTGCGTAATTACTAATTAAACTAGAAAGCATCTCGAATAGATAAGCTTTGAAGTCTTCGGACATGTTACGGGTGTCATGATAATGCTTACATAAATAAAAATCTGCCCATCATATTTGATGGCAATAATAAAATGATATTAGCGGTGCCGATCGACAAATAGGTGAAAGTGAAATTTCAATAGCAATGTTTTATAATGTAATCTGAAGTCAAAAGGTTCCAGATATCTGAGGTAATTAAGACGTCAGTCACGATTCAGCTATAATATTGGAGTAAAGTACAATTCACACCGTGAGAAAATCTGACCTAACTTGGGGGTTACTCGCAAAACGTAGTTTACTCGCAAACTCGTAAGTCTCGCAGCCATTATACTTGGTCCAATTTCTTTTAGCTCTCGACATCAGCAATATTTTAAATATGTTCTTTGAATATTACATTTCTATAGGTAGTTATGTTAAAGGGACATTTTTTTTAATCTCTTCAAATATCAGTTCCTAACACTTGTTTGCTTGTTGATGGAATAAGAAAGCATATAACTATAAATTAAGTGCTGGGGCCTTACCCCTAGCTTAACTTTTGCGAGCCAACTTTTAGTAGGTACCTAACAGGTACCTAAAATTAACCAACTTATTTAAGCTGCATCGTTTAAAAGCGTCTAACTTGAATGAACTAAAATCCGTTTTACTATGCGTGTGATTGTGATTATCGTTCATTCAAGTTAGACGCTTTTAAACGATGCAGCTTAAATGAGTTGGTTAATTTTAGGTACCTATCAGGTACCTACTAAAAGTTGGCTCGCAAAAGTGAAGCTAGGGGTAAGGCCCCAGATCAGTTATAGACCAGCCATCAAGGCGAATAAACGTCAATTTTTTTTCTTTGTTTATTTAAAACCATCCGGTCCTCAACTTCTCTAGGTAGTATATCGGCTATCAGCTACAATTATGCGTCCAACACGTACCTATACTTTCATTTAAAAAAAACAACAAACATAACGTGCAACATGCATAACGTTCTCTGTTTGCGTTGGGGCTTAAATAATTATCAATATAAAAAACCGAGTTTAAAAAAAAATACAGAATTGGACCAAATAGGACCACATGGGAAGCACCAGCTTTTAAATAAAAAAAGAATCATCTAAATCAGTTCACCAAGTCGAAAGTTCTGAGGTAACAAATATTTAAAAAAATTATTAATATTTAACGCGAATTACTCACATAAGAAATGAAATAAATGTAACGAATGAATGTGTGAAAACCACGTCAGTTTCCATAATAATAATAATAAAACTGTCGAATTGATAACCTCCTCCTTTTTGGACGTCGGTTAAAAATAATATAAATGTACATCATCCAAGAAATTGGGTCATTCGTGCCATCAGCTGGGGGATTTATTATTTTGTAGTGGACCGTGGTCTTGCTGTTGCTGCTATGCTATAAAATATCTAAGGGTGCTTTTTCAACAGAGATGTGCGAGGTATCTAAGCGGTGTGCGAGGAAAAATCAAACAATAGGAGGCGACGCGAGACGGGATGGAGCGATCCTATCGGTAGAATCCTCGCGCACCCGCTTATCTTCCTCGCACATCTCTGGTGAATACGCGGCCTTACTCTTAAAAACCGGTCAAGTGCGAGACGGACTCGCGCACTTAGGGCTCCGTACCACTACAAAATACAATAATTAAAAAATCCATCTTCAAAATTAGTAAATTGTGGCATTTCGATTTGTGAAAGAAGATATAAGGTCGTCCAAGTAGCTAAACTACCAGTTATGACTTGGTAATGAATAGAAATTTGTCACAGACACACACTTGGCCATTATTTATTGTTATACTTATGTACTTTAGAGTGTGTACTATAATCATGACAAGTTTGACGCTTGTACGTACTACCGTTTTTACATTAGACCAATTACAAAAATACGTAATAAAATATATATATTTGTTGTATGGGGAGTTCCCTTTTGTATTTCTTTTTGACTTTATTATTATTTATTAGTTAATCCGCCGTAACTTTACATATTTTGTGAAACGTTCATCTGGCTATCTATTACGGTTCCAAAGATAAGGATGGACGGACACACAGACAGCGTAATAGGGTCCCGTTTTTACCCTTTGGGTACGGTACCCTAAAAACAATCTTTGCCTGCGCGCGAATTGAAGTTTCACTTTGCTGACGGCCGCGGTGTGAACCGCGCTTTATTCTTTTGTGGCGGTTCTGGTTGCGAAACTGAGTGCGGAGTTAGCGGAATTGTTCTGTGTGCCGCCGCGGGAGTCAATGCCTTCTGAAAGTGCAAGACGTGCCCATTTTGACCATTCAGCTGCTAAATGGGATCGCAGCAATATGAATGTTTGCAACGTAAGACGCGACGTTTGTTGACTAACACTGGTGGAAGCGAAAAACACCACTCAAATGTAATCCTTTTTTTTTTATAAATAGAGCGGCAAACAAGCATGCGGGCCGCCTGATGGTAAGAAGAAACCGCCGCCTATGGACACCTGCAACACTAGCGGTGTTGACAGTAATTTGCCAGCCCATAGAGGTAGTTATAGACACCCTTTATGAAACGCTTCATGTTCTAGGTCGGCGGGAAGAGATTCGGAGGAAGTATATTCCACATCTTTCGACATTTTGAGTCACATATTGCAGAATCATTTATACCACTAGTGCTGTTGCCAGCTGTTCCAGTCCTGCGACAGTGTAGCATCATCATCATCACCATTACAGCCATAGCACGTGCACTGCTTTCGATAGGCCTCCCCTATCAATCTCCAAAAGGGCCGGTTGGAAGCGGTGGTGCGGCGGCGGCGGTATTGGTCTAGCCACAAAGTTATACTAAATCTATCTATCTTCTTCTTCAGCGACCCGTCCTGGCTTCGCACGGGTGTAAGCTCGGCGTTCAGTCTCGCTACTATGACCCGCTCCAGGAACACAAAATTTCATCCAAATCGGTCCAGCCGTTTTTTAATGTAAGGACCTTCTACGAAGTATTACGAAACATTTGAAAAAAGATGGATGAAAACGGTAAAGCCGTTCTCAAGTTATAGCGTGAACGGAAGAAATATAGGGGTTAATTTGTTTTATATACATACTAGCCGTCCGCCCCGGCTTCGCACGAGTGTAAGCTCGGCCTTCGGCCTCGCTACAAAATATAATATAGCCTATGTCACCCGGGGATAGTGTAGCTTCCCAACAGTGAAAGAATTTTTCAAATCGGTTCAGTAGTTTCGGAGCCTATTCATTACAAACATACAAAAATAGGTACAAATCTTTCCTCTTTATAATATTAGTGTAGATATAGATAGATATATAAAGCGATGTATGTACATAATATGTATAATATCAAGCCGTTTTGGAGTACATATGTTCCCTATGTACTCTAAAACGGCTGGACCGATTTTGAGGGGACTTTCACTGGCAGATAGCTGATTTTATAAGAAGTAATCCACGCGGGTGAAACCGCGGAGCGCAGGTAGTACAACATAGAAATCTAAGTGTGTATGTTTCTTATGGACTCCAAAACGCACAGATCTAGCAAAAAAATGCGAGGTCTGTGCCAAAACAGCTGGACCTATTTTTACGAGGATTTCACTGGCAAATAGCTGATGATATAAGGAGCTGATGATATACCTAATCCATGCGAGTGAAACTGCGAGGAGCAGCTCGTAATATTATAAAAGCGAAAGTAACTCTGTCTTAACGAAATTTGGCAGACAGATAGTGTGCATCATGAGGACGGACATGTGGTACTTGCCCCCTGAAAAGTGTAAAAACTGGAAAATAGCAGGTAACACAGTGGGAATCAGCTAACTCAATAGTTTTTTCTCATTATGAAATTCACATACAGATGTTAGGTATCACATTATGACCCTGATTGGGTATTGAAACAACGTGCGAAGCGGATCGATTTATTCCTAAATTTATTTGTCTTTTAGGTTGGTTGGTAGGTACCAACTGCTTTTTGCCGTCCTCATAGGTCCTCAAAGCATAAAAGATCGCGCGGGTGGCATAACAACAATACTGGGTAGAAAAGTTTATCATCACCATTATCAGCCAGAACATGCCCAAAATAAAGAATCGAACTTAACTAAAATAAATATATTAAACTACACTAATCAAATAAACCGCTGCCTGTAGGCATTGTTCCCAAAATGCTAGCCACATTTCCGCGTTGGCCTGCAATGCTAACACGTTGCGCAAGATACCGACCAGCATTTTGGTCACAAGATTTAGATAATTCTTTAAAAAAAAAAATGCCACCCGTGCCCCATAGACCTAGAATGTCGACCCCTATGTATCCACCGTCTAGACTTCTATATTTGCGCCTTTTGAGGCCTTCAGCGGATTCAGCCGCCGCACCATCCTTGTTTTACGTACTGGGAAGATGAAACGACGCAAGTAGCATCCCATACTAAAGGCCGCCCCATCTTTCAAGGAATCAAAGTCATGCCGTCTTTTACCATCGCTACGTACGAGACCGCTCGGCTCGAGTATGGCCGCGCAGTTAGCAGTGGAGGAAGGAAGTTAACACCAAGTTAAAATTCCAATGAATCTAGGAGCACAACGAATCCATAGAAAACAAGGTGGCCGACGACCTGGCGGGTAACCTAACTAACTGGTAGGGAGAAATGCACAATACACCCCCAGCGGGACGTCAGTGCAGGACTTATCGCCCCCATCTCGAATAAGAATAAGAAGACCTGGCGCGAATAGCGCCTTTATTTTTTCCTGACCTTCTCGGACCAGCAAGGTGTTGAATTTCCTTACCTTTGGGGCAAAGGTTTATACGCTGAGCATTCAACATGGAACATTTCAGTAAGAATGTCTACAACCACCTCACTGGGCTGGCAACATTACTATCGTTGCTTGTGTCCACAGGTGGTGGTTACCTCGTACCATTAGGCAAATAATACTTGTAACCCGTTCTCTTTATAAAATAATGCCATTTTTATATTGAGTTACTCCGAACTGTCACACCAAGCTCCTGCAGAGCCAAACGGTAAAGTGAGAGGGTGGCGAAGGAAAGAGTTTTTTCCTGAGTCTTGAGTGAAAGTTTTTGCTCTAACCACATAAAAATCTGATAACCACAAGAAACTTACTAAAAATATCTCTAATTCTCTTCCATACATAATAGCTGTTTTGGCAGAATCGAATTCGCGCCTGTTTACATTAAAAAAAATGCAAATTAAAATGTTCACTTATTTCCTTGTCAGGCAAGAAAATATGTAAAGGGTTTCTATGAGAAATTAAATGTCTTATAAGATAAGTACAAGATTACAACAATCTCATTATGAACGACGGACCAACAATGACAACTTTGTGCTTTTCTACACTTCAATTGGACACTTATATTATTACAAACGGAGGTAGGTCCACCTGGAGAGCACCCCTTGGACCTCCTTACATCATGAATATCATCAGGAACAATTATCATCATCATCATCAGCCAGAAGCTGTCCACTGCTGAGCATAGGCCTCCCACTTTAACCGCCACACTGAACAACATCCTGCCGTCTGCATCCACTGGATGCCCGCGAGTCTCACAGGCAATCATTTACAAATTATTACATTTACGTTTTCATTATTAAATCTATTGCAATTTGAAAAGAAAACGGTAGATTTTCTAATTTAAATCATATCTAGTATATAGGTATCAAGTGAATAAGACAAATTATACAAGACGTACTCGTATAAATTGAATTTATTTTAAGCCCCACAATAAAAGAGCTGATCATCTTCAAATGGCTGAGCCGATTTTCGTGACACATAGTTAAGAACACTTAATCAAGTCACCTTTCAAACAAACAAAAAAACTAAATCAAAATCGATTCAGCTGTTAAGGAGCTATAATGCAGCAAACAGACACATAAATACAGTCACACACTTTTAACTAATAACACCCCTCTTTTTGCATCGGGGGTTAAAAATTATGATCATTACCTGCTCACATAAAAAATTAAGATTATTAGGTTTATAAAAGATTTTTTGCTATGTCTTTCTCTCACCTTCATTAGTTTCCTTCCCCTAACTTGTGACTAGAAAAAAAAACACTAAGAACTTGGGTAGTCAAAAATATTATTCACAAAAATACTATTTCCAATTCAGAACATGTCAATCCCAGATGATACCAAGGTGGAATGTGATTAAATTTGTGCAATTAAACTGCAATCATGTGTCACAATAGATGGTATTCTCAATTGAAAATATACCAGGGGCTTAGAAACTATTATTTACTCTGTGTTGGGGCCTTTTCACAATGATTGGCTCTGATGGCCCATTGAATTGGAATCAAAAGAGTTTACAGCTGATGATTCAGCTAGGTGGAGGCATTACATCATGCAGAGCCTCCATTGTTAGCTAGGAATGTAGGTAATTTTACAAAGCAATTTCAATTTCAGCTCTCACTTTTGCAAATAGCAGAGTTCAAGTGTTTTATTTTAGAATTTGTATATTGGAATATCTTTTAAAATTTTATTTTCAAATTAAATTCTGTTCTACAGAGAAAGAGTGGAAGGTTCTAGTATAGATAATGTAATGCCATTTCTTTTCAATCAGATGGAAGTACCTACCTTCCCTACCCTACCTTCATTGGACAGGTACCCTACTTCATTGGACAGGTGGTACTGCCCTACTGTGGGGCAGGCATGTCCAAGGAAGGTTTATGAACTTTGTTTTACTGACTATCCAAGATTTTTGTTTATAATCAGTTATGAGTTGGTACAAGTTGATCATGGTAGACAGGTTAGCCAGGTAGCGCCTGAGTAAATAGGTAGGCACCTATTTACGCATCGGATAAGTTCGAAGTTGTACTCACCGACGTAACCACTTGAACACTCCCATGTCCTGCTTCATCCACTTTTTTCCTCAAAATAGCACTGTATACAAGCCGTTTGCACTTAACAGTGTTTACTCTACAAAAAGTAACTTTTTTCGATGTAAAACGGAAAGCCCGGCGATGCGAATAGCACGCGGAACATTACCGGCGCATTACGACTCTGTTCGTTAGAAAAAACTGCTACCAACAATGACCACCGATATATTGTGCGGTCGGACAAAACATCACGAACAACGCGCCGCTCGCAATGACTTGAATTTGGTTTTTTGTACAAATTACTTTTCGTCTCGGTCCGGTGATCCACTGGTCGCGGAACGGTCGTCGCGCGTCGGGCCTCGCTTGAGTCTAGTTTGCCGCGGTCACAGGCGTCTCGTCAACCGTGTAGTGCACCGTCCACCTCCATTATTTTATTCCGCTATTTGTATGACCACTTTCAGGGTAGTTTGTAAAAGCAATACGAAAAGGTCAAAAATAAACATGCAACGATCAACGAACACTGGGTACTCACCCTAGCGATACATCTTCCGACTTGTTTTTTTTAACTTTTGTGGATTTGTATTCATTTAGAAACTTCTTCATTATTTTTAAAACACTCTATTCGATACCTTAGACTATTTAAAAAACATGTAAGGTTTGTAATTGTGATAATAAAATAATTTATTAGTTTTGTTTTGAATTGAATGAGAAATCCATTGATAATAGAATACGAATATTGGACTATCAAACTATCAATGGAGAAATCCTTTATTTTTTACGTCACAATTCACATTCACTTCACATCACACTCAAAATCATTCGTTCATCAGGAAAGTACAGTTGTTCATTCATTCAATGGTTATTTTATCATAAATTATATAATTTACATTTAATTTTTATCATAAGCCAATTAAGCGTAGCCACCATCCGCAATATCAAAAAATAACGCAAATTAATTACGAATTAGTTATCTAACTGAGTATTGTTAATAGATGTAACTTGAAATATTCATTAATTAATTGTTTTTAAAGTGTGAAAATGTTATTTTGTAATTTCCGGTTTAATTTTTTAGTACAGTAGGGTAACGATGCCTTTTGAAAAAATGGGACAAGTAGGAAGAAATATCGCGAACGGGTGGAAAATTACTATGGTAGCGTAAAATTGAGCCAGATAATTGAATAATCCTTGTTTTACGTGGTTGGGTTTAAAGAGTCGATTAGAATCCTACACTAGAGTAAGAAAATAAACGAAAGTAAACCCATATTCGAACTTTCGGAAAAGCAATGTAGGTAATCCATAATCCGACCAGTGCGGTAGGAAAATGACATGAATGCATAACATACAGAATAATTTTAAGTTAGAAAATAATGTGTGGATAAGCCTGTGTTTGTAGGCGTAATCAATCTTGTTGAAAAGTATAGTATAATGCCAAGGGTGCCCCACCATAGAATGTTATTCCTATGACAACTTTTTTTTACTAGGTGCACGTTATCGGTTTGGCAAGATTTATGCTAATTAGGCTCAATTCAACTAGATTTTAAACAAAATAGACAGATTTGGCGCACCGCCCGAAGCTAGTACTTATTCATACCTTTTCATAGTTTTTATTCTTCGAAACGACGCGACAGTTTAAGGTATAAGAACTAATTCTGACAGATTTAATGGCGAAGCTGTCAAAAGCCGTAATTTAATTTAATAAAGCCGAAAAAATATATTTCTTTTACCTATGGTAATAGATAAATAATTTTGAAACTCAATCTCGCGGTATAATGTACGAGATTCCTTGTACTCAATATATGAAAAAATAAGCTAGGTACCTACCTAACTTTTAAAATGTTGTACACAATCTGCGACTGAAGCGCTACGTCTGCGGCGTAAGTTTGTCGGACAAACTCATAGATTTAGGATGTCATGGATTTTGCGAAGCAAAAAAATTTTTAGGTCTATGTTACTTATATTCTCTTTGGGTCTATGGACAAACTATTTCCAGTTTGACACACGCTACGATTCACAGAAGAGATTTTTTTTCGTTTAGATCTTGGTTTAGATCACAGATAGGGGTTTAGATCTTTTTTCTCTGCTACGACTGGTGACGCCACTGACGCAAACTCAATGTCTATTTTATTAGAGGTAGCAAAAGTAAAAAAAAATGAGGACGCCATTAGCAACTGAAACTGTACTATCTAAACACTTATTTTAGAACATTTTCACTTGAAAATCAGAAAGATTGTGCACGTTTCATTGTTTAAGAAAATATTACCGTAACTTACCGTAACACTTCGTGGATTCTCTTATAGCCCAAGAGAATGTAATACTCCTGTCGGCTCGTTTTATCTCCATCCATACTACTAGCCACATTTTTAGGGTTCCGTAGCCCGACAAGGAACCCTTATAAATTTGTTCTGTCCGTCCGTCTGTCTGTCCGTCTGTCTGTCAGTCCGTCAGTCCGAATTTTTTAAAACCTTCTAACTTCTATAATTATTTAGATAAGTAAATGAAACTTTGCATAGTAACAGTTGTAATATAGATCTCAATTTTAAAAGTATAAAAAATATATAATATTTTATTTTAGGGGTGGCTCTGGTACATGTGAAATGAGGATGACCTTTTTTACACTTCAACTACTCGTGTGGGGTATTGTTGAAAAGGTCTTTTAAAATGAAGGTAAGGTTTGATACACCACTTTTTTTATAAAGTCCAAACTTTGCGAAATATGGCCCGCCAAAGTGGCAAAAAGTTGCCCCCCCCCCTGCATTTCTAAACTATAAGACATAGAAACTTGAGTCTTACAATACAGATAGGTCATATTTAAAACCTTCATTCAAAAATATTTCGAACATTATCTGATGATGACTTTTTGAGTAACAGCGATATAACTGTAATAAATTCAAAGCGTTCTAGCTCAAAGGTCATTGACCTTTTTGTGAAATGGTCTTAACAAATAATGTTTCTCAATCAGTTTTCTCTATGTTTAAAACATAAAAAGTATATGCTATGCCGGGATGGTACATCTCTGAATTTGGCTAAGTCCACCACAGCTTCGTTCGTTAGAATTTTTCTATAACTATCAAATTCTGAACGATGACTACACATATATGGCTTTAGTTACGGAACCCTACCATATGCGTGTCTCGACACGCTCTTGACCAATTATTATTACCTTAAGTTGTGTAAGGGAATATTTTGATAGCTCCTTGTCTTTAGGTTTATTCCAAAGATTTCATACTTATACTTTAGGTTTATTCATTGTGGTTTTAACGTCCAGATACGAGCAGGCTAAAGCCAAAAGGGCAGGCAAAAAAATGTGATATCTGTATTGTCATTGTCATGTTAATATCAAAATTATCAAAATTTTGAATTTTTTATTTAATTTTGGAAGACTGTTTACAGTTGCGTTCGATTCAGTTTTTATATTTTCATTATTTCATACGTTTTCCTTACGCTAACCATTGAAAATATTCATGGACGAGCTTCGTGGGCCTAATATTCAGATAGTTTTACATGTTAAAGAAGGTAAAGCTACTATTGCAAACGACTAGTAGTAATAATTTTAGTTCAGTTTTACAATCTATCATTCTACCCAAAGAGAATACAATAGAAGAATTATTATACCATGTCATCAACGTTTATGTTTTTTAGGTCTAGGATTTGGTTTCCTGAGGTCTCCCTTCATAGTGAGCGGCTCTTTGAATGGGTATATGCTGGAGACAGACCCTGTAGTACCCGGTCATGCCCCAGTGTTTGATGCTGAGTTAGTTTGGGAAGCAGATAAACGAAGATTCCGAAGGTAAGAAAATTATTAAAAATGGTCAGATTTCACCCTATTACTAAAATATATTTTAATAAACGTAGGTAAGTGTAGATCAGCAAAATTTTCCCATGTACCTACAATAAAGTATTCTTTCCGAATATATTCTGAAATTGTGTAAAAAGAAGATAAAATAATTTTAAGGTGACAAGTTCAATGCTAAGGTGTACCCCAGACCAACAGTTTATTAATAGTAGGACCACCCAGTTTTAGTAGGAGGAATGATGGGGGACAAAAACGTGTGCACTTCCTCATGAAAGAGGGACTTTTTCTGATGAACTTTTCTTCAAGAATAGACCTTATCAACAAACAAAAAGCGTATACTCAGAGATCTCTCGGTGGTTAATAGATTCAACGCCCAAAGTGACTAAAGACTGGTACAGGTCTCTCTGAATATGAACAAGCTTGATGGAGTCCATTTAATGAATTAAACCCTCATTTGCAAATCCTGATTGATTCTGAAACTTTCCAGTTAAGTTAAAGCACCAATCCGTTGGCTTAGACACCACAAATAACATGGATCAAAGACTTGCCTGCCTAATTGTTTTAATGGGAAATGACCAACTATTAAACAAAATTCCAACACCTTTTTTTTATTATTAATAATCACATTATTCGCTAACACAACAAGTGATTTCAAATACTATATTTGTTCTCTAGGTACCAACAGAAAATCGACAGATAAATCACAGATAACATATTGGGCATGAAAAATCAACACTGCTTTATGGTTGATATTCCAAAAATTCGTACAAAGCGCGATTGGATTCCACTTTTATTGTGCGAACTGCTGTGTCTGTGGAATGCGCTGCCTGAATGGGTGTTGCCTGATAATTACAATCTGGCTGTCTTCAAATCATGAGTAAATTGTTTTCTTCTAAGCAAGCGTGGACCATCCATTGTAGACTGCATCATCGCTTAACATCAGGCGGCGGTCAAACTCCTACAAAAAATAAATATATTTATAACTTTATTTTGTAACATCAGTAACACAACTGGGTATAATATTACATTTCAGTCTCAGAGTGCAAAATGTCCCGATCAAGGTGGAAGTGTATTCAACGGGAACACAGGGCCGGAAGGATAAGATTGGCTACCTACTCCTCAGCCTGCTTGGTGCTCAGCCATGCCCTTCCAACAAGATTATTGATGTAAGATACATAATCGTTTTTCAACCTGCTATTTTGCTAGCATAAAACATAAACCGGCAAAGTGCTTGGTTCGTACCAATACCAATAAATGGTTAAATAGTAAATTAAAGTAAGAAAAAGTATTACAAAATGATAATAAAATGCCCAGGCGGTCACCCCTCACAGTACTTGGAGCACCAGTAATCTGAGCAACGCTGAAAATGCGAAAAAAATATCAGCTGTTCCATAGAAAACGGTCATTCACACTCAGCAAATGTATGGAACAGCTGATATTTATGAAGTGAAAACTTCTCTAGGTGCATTGAGCACTTTTTGGGTGAAACAAAATCATGGAACACGCGTCATCGTCACGCTGTCACAGAATACATAATACACAACACCATGTATTTTAAAACAGCGCCATCTCTTTGTAGAATAGGTGTATAACTACTTAAGTTTTCACTTCTGACGTGCAGTCCTGTGACTGATATGTGTTTTTTTGCAATTTCAGGGTTGGGTCCATAGTAAAAGTTGTTCATAATAATTATGGGTACTATGGACCCTTTCGGCTTGGTACAATCTTTCCTCATAACCCTGTATAAATTATCACGTAAAATACCACAATGTTTACAGTTTTGTACGGTATGTTGACGCCATAAAAATAACTGTGAGTAGTGTTAATTATAATTGTTTTACAGGTCAAGTATACATGGCACAGACTGCTTGGTGTGAAATCGGAGGGGAAATGCTGCCATCCGCAGCTGATGATGAGCCTCTCCATCGAAGACAGGATCAACACGCCTACACCTGTAAGTACATAATTATAGTCTTCTTTATCACCTTTATCAACATCCATGGTAAAAATCATAAATGCTTAGCAAAGGTGTGAACATAGCAAATAATTATCAATATAAAAAAACCGGCTTCATAAAAATGTCAGAACTGAACCATATTGAAATGGGACCACACAGGAACCAACAGCTTTCAAATAAAAAACGAAATCATCAAACCCATTGGTTCACCCATTCGAAAGTCCTGGGGTAAAAAACATGAAAAAAATACATAACCTTCTTTTTGGAAGTCTGTTAAAAACGCCAAGTCATAGTAGTGTTTTTTTTTAAAGATTTTAAATATTTTAGAAATATTGAATAATAAATGAAATCACAAAAGAATGTGGTTGCATCTATGTAATATAATTGAAAAACCAGAACGATATAAAAAATACAAGACAGCGAGATGGCGCTCTATGAAACTTTTGATGACTGGCACCGTTAGTAGTGAACCTGTCTTCTGCGCTTGGAGGTGTGGGTTCGATTTCCACCTAGGATAAACATTCATGTTATGCTATATTTATATATGAAACTGCGGTCGTTTATTGACTATAATTTTCTACGCATTGTGACTTCTATGTATAATTTTTCAAAGCTGATAACTTATGTCCAGAGAGTTAAGAACCAGAGTCACCGACATAGCTATTAAAATCTGCAAGTTGAAGTGGCAATGGGCAGGCCACATCGCTCGAAGAACTGATACCTGATGGGGAAGAAAGGTTCTTGAGTAGAGACCGTGAACCGGAAGACGCAACGTAGGTAGGCCTCCCACTAGATGGACCGACGACATTGTGAGAGTCGCGGGCATCCAGTGGATGCAGATGGCAGGATATCGTTCAGTGTGGAGGTTAAAGGGGGAGGCCTATGTTCAGCAGTGGACGTCTTCTGGCTGATGCTGATGATGATAACCTATGTCAATGCAAACTGATTGACTCTTTCAAAGTCTTCTCATATTTTTTTTTTCAGAGAAACGAATTGCGCATGTTTCACAGCAATGAGATCGCATACCCGTCTGCTGATCACGACAATCTACCGGCAGCTAGGAGTATGCTCATGACTTTAAGTAAGTGTATGGGTTAAATGAAAATTATGATACACCAACGGAGACTTGAAAACGCCTTGTTGATGACGTAACTAGACTTTTATGCACCCGGTGCGAGCTTCTATAACTGCGACCTTGAAAACAAAACTTGGTCCTGGTGGTGGTGGTGGTGGTCATTTCTGCGCCCCTCCAGAGTCTGCGCCCTCCCTGTGCCTGGGCACCGCTGACACAGCCCTATTTATGTTCGCGAGACGTCGAGCAGCGAGATTATTATGGACGTCCGTTAGTGATTCTCATTGTAATCGCGGTCGCTTGCCATCTCGCTCATGCGTGTGGTGCGAGTAACTAAATGGAACGGGATGGCACACGATCGTTATCGCAATCAGAATCACAAACGGACATCCATAATAAGCCCGCAGGCCACGTTAAAGCGCGGTACAATCGCAAAATTAACCAAAAAAAGTGTTTTTAAACGCTTAGTGTGATGTGACGAAATAGATTTAAAAAAAAAATACAAGTAGATAAAGAACCTGTAAATAATCTTAACTAAATAACATTTTGGCAAATTATTTAGATTAAAAAAAAATACAAATTGCCCAACAATAATTATTAATATAAAAAAACCGACTTCATAAATATGTCAGAACTAGACCAAATTGAAATAAGACGACACGGGAAGCACCAGCTTTCAAATAAAAAATAATCATTTAAATCGGTTCACCCAGTCGAAAGTTCTGAGGTAACAAACAAAAAAAAAAAACTACAGTCGAATTGATACCCTCCTCCTTTTTGGAAGTGGGTTAAAAAAAGCTTTTTAGTTGAAATACTCTGAATTACAATACATACAATTTTAATTTCGAATATGAGTAAAATTGTACATTAGATTCGAGTGGATTTAGGGGTTGAGAAGTCACACATCTAAATTGTAAATGAGTCAATTTTCATAGTGCATATTGTCAAATGTTCCAGATGAATACATAGCGGAAAGCAAGAAGACTGCTACTTCACCTGATCTCCAACCCAAGCTGTTGTGTGATGAGGGTCTGATACAGATTGGGAGCGGCAAACACCAGTTCATACTCAGCTTCGTTATAGGTTCTGTTGAGAATCTCGATCTGGTACTTTCTCACTATCTTTTATCCATTAATTAATATAATCAAATATCAAAGATATATTTTGATATAATTTTTCATAGTATGTGAACAATTTAAATATCAAAAATATATTTGAAATAATTTTGTATCTGATTTCAGCTGCTTCCAGAAACCAGTACAATCAAAGAAATAGATTGTTACGTCACATATTCAGTTTTCACGCATGACATAATGACAGACAGGTAATAAATAATTATCGCAGTTTAAAAAACTAAAAAACACGCTTTAAAATAGCTAATCTTGATGACCCTGGTAAGGATAATGGGACAAACTATTTAAATTATTGCATTGTCATCGGTCCTTGATAAGTTTGCAAAATTTGAATTTAATTCTATGTTTTGAAGTAGTTGAAAATCAAGTTCAAAGATTCCGTTACATACATATCAAGCGAATAAAAGCGTGTTAAAAATTGCAATGAATTCTAAGCTCCAAATAGTTTAATACACAACTTTTAAATTAATTTGGATAGTTAATTATAACGTATCGAAAGGATAAGGAAAGAAGGGAAAAGGACAGGGATACATTTTTCTATTGAAATAATGCCTGATTTACACTTAGCAAGTGACATCTACACATGACTAAAATGACAAATTAATATTGCATGACAGCACAGATATACAGATCGGCAATATATTTCAGTGAAAGCAGGTGAAAGAGACAAATTGATATGGCTCAGCACAAGTACAAAAAGGACATAACAAGACTTTTTTGTCCTTATCGGCGTGGCCTGTTTTTTGGATCAGAAATGTCAAAATCCGACGGTTCTGTGCCAAACAAAACGGGTCTGAATATTGTTTATTGCATTTTTTTGGTGATTTTATGTGATAAATGCGTGTTTCGTCTTAGAAATAATTGTAAAACAAACATTTACAATGGTTGGTTGTATCATTTTGGGCTGCAAGTACCGCAGTGAGAGAAAAAACGATGAAATATCATTTCACACGTAAGTAAACATATAGAGCTTGTAATGATCACCTAAATAAATTCAGGATATCAATGCGTAAATATTTTATTCATAATTAGTCCGTTTTTTGGTCGATTTGTGGTATTTCCTATGAGTTTTATCAAAATATTAACTGAGAAGAATAACAATCAATGTTGCCAGTTTATAAATGAAATTACCCACCACAATTAACATAAATTATTCGTTCTGCAGGTTTCCAACTGATCCTGGCTTACGAATAAAATGGATCAGTGCTACTGGTTGTGAAAATTGGGTGCCAGGAAAACATAGTAGAATTTGTTCCAGTCATTTCAATGCCGAATCCAATATCAGAAAGGCAAAAATTATATTTTTGAGCAACTGCAGCTTCTCAGGGTCTAATAAACACACTTAAATGTACTTAAATCAAAGAAAATATATCATCATCAGCGTGATTTTGTTCAAATAAAACAAAATAATCTTTTTTTGAAGTCTGATTTATCGTGTGTGATATGAGTACTGTAAATAATAAAGAGTTTTATCTAAGTATCTCATTAATTGGGATGTTATCCATAATTCCATCCATGAAAATAAATAAACTGGCCAAGTGCGAGTCGGGCTCGTGCACTGAGGGTTCTGTACCGTCACAAAATACAAAAAGTAGTGCAAATACACAACATCACACCCAGGCTGTCATCCATCCAAGTATCAACCGCGCCCGACGTTGCTTAACTTTTGGGAAACAGAAATGTGTGACCGACTCGCACGCAGCCAGTATTTATTATTTGTTGTTTTACTTTAGGGTGTGCACTATAATCCGCCAAGTTTGACGCTTGTACCGATTACCGTTACGTACCGTTTGGTTTTTACACCAGAGCATATACAAAAATACCTTAACAAAAACTTTTGTTGTATGTGTGGATGTGTACCCTCTTTAGTTTTGACTTAATTATATTTCTTAGTTAATCCGTCGTAACATTACATATTCTGTGTAAGTTTCAACTGACGATATTACGGCGCGAAAGATACAGCCGTTTAAAGCTGTCTTACCTTTAAACGGATGGATTTGGATCTTAATATTAATTTCTTTTGTTCATAAGTATTTTTCAGATATCCTTCCATCTCACAAGATTTTCCAAAGTTTCCAAAATTACTCATTGAAGAGATTCACTACCCGTCTAGTATGTAAATTACTCTAACTTAAAGCAAATAATTTTAATGTGGCAACACACCTTGTTGAAGCGAGAGGCACTGAGCTAGCCACGCTCATTGAAAATCTATAGGTAGTAGGTCTGTGCATGACAGACATATATTTAAAATTAATTGACCAGCCAATAATATCTGACATAAGTAATAAGAACTTTGACAAGAACAAGGACCAAAAAAAACATGACAATCACTGTCATGTGAGTAAGTTAAGTGCAAGTGCGAGAAATAAGTGATTAATTACCAGGTTTTTTTAAAGTGTTGAATGTCTTCAGAACGCTTACACGGTGTTTAGTCGGTTTTTCAAGTTCAAAGTAAACAGTGCAGTGTATTATGAAGGACAATCGGTAGAGGGGAGGATGTTGGTGTGCAGGGGGCTACAAAATATTTAAGTATAAATATTTTGTGTCCTACCTTATTTAAATTTTATTTTCCATGTCCTAATTGTTTAAATTGCATATTATAGTTATTTTTTATTGTGTTGATTTAATAACTGTAAATTCAAGGGTTCATGTGAAAACTGGCGCTGATAGTCTTTGACTTTCAGCATTAATGCCGAGATGGACTCATTCGACAATAATTTGTGTTATTTATATATAAAGTGTTTTATTTCATGTCAATAAAAATAGTCACGGGTTCTAATTACTTGACTTCGCACCTGCACTTGTAACTTGCTCACTTAACAGCGCGTCCGTATACACACCGATTTTACTAATTACTTAACACTCACTTGTTATTTGCACTTGACTCGCGATTGTTTTTTTTTTTAAATGTTTTAATATTTTCTCTACAAAAAACATGAACAAGAATTGAAGTCGATACAATGACATATTACTTCATAAAATAATTCTCATTATAAAAAACCGACTTCATCAGAACTGGACCAAATTAAAATAGGACCAAATGGGAAGCACCAGCTTTCAAATAAAAAAAGAATCATCAAAATCGGTTCACCCAGTCAAAAGTTCTGCGGTAACAAACAAAAAAAATACAGTCGAATTGATAACCTCCTCCATTTTGGAAGTCGGTTAAAAAGGAAAAAATTCTGGAAACTAAAAGCGACCGGAAACTGTCGCTACCAAAGAGGTTACTTCAAGGAGGCATATAACGCGGGTGTAACCGCGGGGCGCAGCTAGTAACAAGTGGATCACATTAAAAACCGATTTCAATAATATATGAAAAAACGTAACCTATAAAATTTTAGGGTTGCCCTCGATTTCCCTGAGATACCATCATTAGATCCTGACTTGGTGACAATGGGACCAAATTAGAAATATACCCTACAACATTATTATTTTTATCTGGTCTACAGTTGGCGGAGTAATCCTTGAACATACATAAAATAAAGTGGAACATAGAACCGTCCTTATTCGTCGGTAAAAAAATTATTAACAACAAAGCTAACCCTTATTGCAATAATCGTAGGGTTGACGCAACATCGTCCGCGAGTGGCGCGTGCGCTCAGTTCAACCAGCGCACGTCGCTCCGACTCGCGTCACAGCTGGCTACTCTAGGACTATACTTCACTGAATGTCCGCACGTCGTCGCCAAAATATGCGCCGGAGATCGCGAAGTCGGTACGTTGATAACTGTTTTAATAATCACCACGGCCGGATTAACCCTATCGCGGCCCCTAGGCAATGCAATTCTCGGGGCCCCTTTTCGATAGAACACTTCCACATTCAACCAAATACCGTTAGATGGAGCTTTTTACAGTAAGTAAAATATATTTTTCTTCATGGCAACATTACCTGATGTAAATAATGGGGGAATGTCACGAATGAAACGTTTTATTTTTCTTGGTGCGTGGCCCGCATTGACTAGGCCCCCGTGGGCCCCTAGGCAGTTGCCTTATCCGCCTTATGGATAATCCGGCCCTGATAATCACCATAGCACAGGATACAGAGAAGTGGAAGAAATGAGGAGAGGCCTTCCCTAAGAAGGGGGGAAATTAATGGTTGAAAACAAAAATTATCAATTTAGAAAATCGACTTCAAAATTAGTAAATACGCAAATTTGTTTACTACTATGTCATATTTTTGCCAGTAATTATGAATTAAAAACCAAATTACTAAACCGATTTTGATGAAATTTCTATGGGACTAATCTGAAAGTATATTCTTACAAAAATGTTTCAAACAAACTGTTGTTTTGTAAATAGGAGCAATTCTTTTACTTGTAGGAAATAGAAATTCTCGGAATTAATAGCATGTCTTTTAACAAATGGTTCAGGTCAAGCTTCTAAATTTCAAGTAACTAAATTATCAAAAACTCCCTCTCTTTCCCCAGGCGTATGCAGCATGGATCTCCGTAAGCTGGTCCCCACAGACAACCCACAACACTTCCTCGAAAAATTCTGCAATGCAGATCGAGCGCTTACTATCCACGAGCGATGCTTCGTTCTGCCTTGTGACTCGCGGAGAGGCGGCGATGCGAACAGGAGGCCACATGTCGATGTAGAGATGAGCTTGAAATACGTCGGACTCAAAGAACCACAGGTACATGTCTATAACCATAATCATTATAATAGGTCTGTGTCCTTATAAAAAATAAAAAAACAGGAAGTATTAGATATAGTAAAGGAGAAAAGAAGTCTACTAGCGAGTATAGAGACTAGAAGAGGGAAGATGTTTGGCCACCTTGTTCGACATGAAAAATTAATGAAAACCATCATACAGGGAAAGTTAGACGGAAAGAGAGGACCGGGAAGACCAAAAAGAGTATTCGTAGACCAAATAAAAGAGAAGGCAAATGACATGTCGTACAGGGAGCTGAAAACGCTGGAAGACTGTCAAGCCCGAAGTTACTCCACCAACAAGAGCAACGCTCTTAAATGTTGAATGAATGAAATGTCCTTATAAATAAATATCGGGACATTTTTGCATACACGGTCATCTGACCCCAAACTAAACAAAGCTTGTAAGATGGCGGAGCCAGAGACAGATATACGCACATATATATTTTTAAATACATACTTAAATAGATATTAAGAACAAACATGCCTGCCACTGCCTCGGTGGCTCAGTTGGTAGTGATCCTACTTTCTGTGCTTGGGGGCGTGGGTTCGATTCCCATCTAGGACAAACATTTGTGTGATGAACATTTGTGTTTGTTCTATGTCTGGGTGTTAATATCTATTTAAGTATGTATTTAAAAATATATATGTATGTATATCAGTCTCTGGCAGCCATATTACAAGCTTTGCTTAGTTTGGGGTCAGATGACCAAGTGTGCAATAATGTCCCAAAAAAAAAAAAAAAAAACACAAAGTCTTTATCACATGAATATTTGCCCTAAGTGTTCTAGGGAGACGGGAAGGGGGGTTACTATGGGAGCAACACTAAAAAAATTACTATGGAAGCACCACTAAAAATCGTAAAAAAATATATCTGCTGTTCTATAGAAAACAGTCATTCACACTTTACAAAATGTATGGAACAGGTGACACTTCTTTCGCGATGAAAAAAATTGAATGTAACTAAATAGTGTGAAAACGTCGTCAGTTTCCATAATAGAATATTATCTCATTTTATTTATATTACACGGGAATTACTCACGTAAGATTTAAATCAAAAACAATGGTATGTAAATAAAATGTGTGAAAACCACGTCAGTCTCCATGATAAAATATCTCCTTTTCCAGAAACCGTCTGTGCTAACGGCCCGAAGCGCGACCCAGCTAGCGAGCGGTAGGAAGCGCGACACAGCTACTAAAGACGATATTCTGGACTACAAGAGCGGTAGCTGTACCAACCTCGACAAAGACGTGGGAGGCGTCGGGTACACCAACATGGCTTCTAGAAACACTGCCAGGTAACAGCCTACACGGAACACCTAGTTTTAAATTGAGTAGCTATAATATGGGGTTCTTCAAAAGGGCTGTTAATTGTCTTTAAGGGTCGGCGATGTATCTGTGATATTCTGGTGTTGCAGGTGTCCATAGGTGACGGTGATCGCTTACCATCAGACGGCCTGTCTGCTTGTTTGCCACCTATGACATTTAAAATAAAAACACAAAATACTTTATTATTTCATAATAAGGGTACAGAAATAAAATAGTAACCCTGCCTGCTGTTTTAGGGTTAACTACCCTTTTTAGGATTATGTAGTACTAAAAGGAACTTATAAGTTTTGTTCTGTTTGTCCATCCATCTGTCCGACCGTCCTAATTTTTTTTGAACCTTCTAACTTTTATAGTTATTAAGATAACTGCATGAAACTTTGCACATGTATAAGATGAGAAAAAAAATATATCTCGTTTTGTCCGATGACGTCGTGTCCTAACAAATGGAACCTACTCACTCACGTACCTCGGTCTTTAATTTGCGATTTTTAATTGTCATATTCAATCAAGTTTTGATGTTTTTTACATATACTGGGCTACGCAAAATGGGTGTACAAGCCAAAAGGGGTAAGAATTACACATCTTTAAAAACAACTTTTTAAAAATATCAGCTGTTCCATAGAAAACAGTCATTGACACCTGACAAAATGTATGGAACTCGGAAATGGTTTTTTTTACTTGTATTTTTTCCATAATAATGAGTATAATACCTTTCGGCTTAGTACACACACCCATTCCGCGTAACCTTGTATTTTTTTTTACCGAGTTCCAAAAAGGGGGTGGTTCTCAATTCGATTGTATTCTTTTTTTTATGTTTGTTACCTCAGAACTTTCGACTGGGTGAACCGATTTTCATGATTCTTGTTTTATTTGAAAGCTGATGCTTCCCGTGTGGTCCCATTTCAATTTAGTGGTCTGAAATTTTTATGAAGTCGGTTTTTTTATATTGATAATTATACTATACAATATTACTTTATTATACACCATATAAAAAAAAGTAGATTAAAATTAAGACACAAACCGACAGTATAATAGGCGGCCTTAGCGCTTATTATCTATCCATTACAGATACAAGAACGCGTCAGGTGACCAAATTATCCAGACCAACGAAATAGCGGAGCTGATAAAGAAAATGTGCGACTCGTTCACGCTGAGCCAAGAAAAACTGCTGGCGACCAGACTGCGTCCAGTCACCAGCGACATGCAGGCAAGGAGATCATTAATAACTAGCTGACCCGACATCTGAAGCCGAAGTAGAAGTGGCAATGGGCAGGCCACATCACTCGAAGAACTGGTAACCGATGGGGAAGAAAGGTTATTGAGTGGAGACCACGAACCGGAAGACGCAGCGTAGGTAGGCCTCCCACTAGATGGACCGACGACATTGTGAGAGTCGCGGGCATCCAGTGGATGCAGATGGCAGGATGTCGTTCAGTGTTGAGGTTAAAGGGGGAGGCCTATGTTCAGCAGTGGACGTCTTCTGGCTGATGATGATGATGTTCCTATTGCTGGGACTCAGGCCTTCTCTCAGAGGGAGGATGAGCCCTAATCGACCATGCTAGCCCAGAGAATGTTGGTGAATGTCATATTATGTATTTGAACTCTGGACAGCGGTTTCCTCGTGATGTTTACTTTCACCGTATTTGATCGATGTCATCAAAAGTGCACATAATATATTTAGGTACTAAATAAGTCATTAGTGCAGGGCCGAGGATGGAACCGCGTGCCGTCAGATTGTAAAGCGTACATGCTACGGCTTGGCGACCATCGATCACCAAATTTTTTTTTATTGATTCATATATTATTATTTTGCAGGTCCAGTGTGAGCCAGAGCGAGACGGAGATGTGATAAGCGAGAAAAGCGATAAAGCTTCGCCCAGGTGTGTTTCGCCAAAGAAAAGTATGGAGGGTTTTGAAAGGTCAGTCTGTTAATACAGTAGTCTTACCAGTCCGGCACTATTAAATACTAGCTGCGCCCCGCGATTTCACCGCGTGGTGATGAAAAATAGTGGAGATGATGAAGATGAAAAGTGGCCTATGTGTTAATCCATAAGCTACCTGTATTCAAAATTTCATCGAAATCCGACCAACCATTTCAGCGTGAAGGAGTAGCAAACATACACACACGCACACACTAACACACGCAAACTTTCCCATTTACAATATATATGTGATTAGGATGTGCCGGATTATTGGAATATTTGGTTTACTGGATTATATAGGGATGATGATGTATGGCGCTTTTGAATGGAGGAAACAAAAGCTGTTCATTCAATTTGCGCCTAGGATTGGTCCGCTCGAAAAAGATCCTGCTGAAAATTCAGTTCCTTTTCATCACGGGGGATAAAGGTGAGCTGTCATTTGGTTATATCTTCATTGTTACACCCCGTTATTTCACTAGGAAATTGCCCGAATATCGGAAAAACAATTATGTTTGCACACTTCTGCTTGGCAGCTAAATAGTTGGCCGTGTGGTACTTCCCAAGGCGGACTCTGCAAGTGTCTTACAAAGTGGTGGCCAAATGTTTTAACTAATAATTTTCTACGATATATATTTTTATAGCTGTCAGTTTCGCTTCGGCCGCCTACGTAAACAAAGTTTCGTAAGCAGTTGCAGTCGAAGCGAAATTATGATGTTTTTTAAACATGAATATAAAAAAAGAGAAAAAAAAATACAAATAACCTTGTAGATAGAAAAACTTTGTTTTCTGGTATGTACCAGAAATAAAAAGTACATATAGAGAAACTTACAAGCTACTGCCGCAAACGCCTTATCGCTAAAATCCACAGACCTAAAAGTCTATGCTAAAATCGATCATATTGTAACGGACATTCTGAGTTATTTTTCCATATAGTATACCTTTTTTGTATCAGTAACTAAGAAGTTTATTGAAATCAAGAATTTTTCAGGGAACCTGTAAAACTGGAGACCAGCAAAAGTGACACCTATATATGTCAAGAAAAAGGTGAGCGTGAATCATTGATTTCGTCATAATCATCATTTCAACCATAGGACGTCCACTGCAGGACATAGGCCTCCCCCATCGATCTTCAAAAGGGCCGGTTGGAGCGGCCTGAATCCAGCGTTTCCCTGCGGTCACTTTTAGGTTGTCTGTCCATCTTGTGGGTGGACGTCCTACGCTGCAATAATCATTGATTTACAAACTCAAATGTTGGGTTTAAGGCTCCATTCATATATACTTAGCAGAATATTAGTAATTTTGAATACATACATACAAGGGCATCTCCAGTCCATGGCTCATGGCTCAGGGGGGGGGGGGGGGGGCAAAATTATTATGGTGGATGAGAAAAATAAGAATTGTATGTGCAGTCAAGAGCAGTCAGAGTTTCTTTGCAGTTGGCTACATCTTTTTATCTCTGGGGGGTGGGGTGGGGGGGGGGGTGTAGCTGCCCCGCTACGCATTTATCCTGTACTAAGCCGAAAGGAGGTCATTGTACTCATTATGAACCACTTTTACTATGGGACCACACCTGAAATCGCGAAAAAAAAACACCTGTTCCATAGAAAATGGTCATTGACACTACAAAATGTATAGACAGGAGTTTGTGTGTGTGTATGTATTTTTAACCGACTTCAAAAAAGGAGGTGGTTCTATGTTCCACTGTTTTTTTTATGTATGTTCACCGATTGGTCCGCCAATCATGAAATGATTTTGATGATTCCTTTTTTGTTTGTGATGAAGATGAAGAATGAAGGCCATACTTTAGATTAAATATAAATTTGATCAAAGTCGGTTTATTAGTTTTGTTTTTAAATCAAAATAACTAAAAAAAAAATATGTCATTCGAGTAAACGAAATTGCGTATTTACTAATTTAAAATTGATAATTAGTTCATAAAAAAATATATTGTGCCTTTTCAGAAATGGTGAAACAAGTCCTGCCGTTCAAAGACCGCGACCAAATAATGCAGAAGTTCGTCGACGAACTCGAAGATTGGAAGGAGAAACAACAGGAGCTCTATAAATACCAAGTAAATATCCACTAATAATCATCGCTCGAAGAACTGATGACCGATGGGGAAGAAAGGTTCTTGAGTGGATACCACGAATTGGAAGACGCAGCGTAGGTAGGCCTCCCAATAGATAGACCGACAACATTGTGAGAATCGCGGGCATCCAGTGGATGTAGATGGCAGGAAGTCGTTCAGTGTGGAGGTTAAAGGGGGAGGCCTATGTTCAGCAGTGGACGTCTTCTGGCTGATGATGATGACCCACTAATACACAGTTTTAAACTATCACGGTTGTTCACTAAAGTTATATGATTATTTACGGGATATTTACCGTGGTAAGGTTGTGGAAGGAGCTTCCGATATTTCGACAATTCCGATAGTCTTCCCGTGAACATGGTGCATGTAACTGCGCCGAAATATCGGGAGCTCCTTCCACAACCTTACCACGGTAAATATCCCGTAAATAATCGAATAGCTTTACCCACTAATAGTCTTTAAGGGCCAGAATAAGGCACGCCGCTGTCTTGCTCGCGCGTTTGATGTATTTACGTTTTTTTTTCACTTCGATAAAAATGATAGGGTCAATTACATATACCTCACACAATAACACCAAAATAGCAATAATAATAAAAATTCAAAAACTACAATTGCATAAAAATAAACAATGTCAGGTTTATAATCTAAAAATGACAAAAAAAATATAATAATCAGTACAATTTCCTAAATACAGTTATATGATTATTAACGGGATAAATATCCCGTAAATAATCATATAACTGTAGTGAACAATCGTGATAGTTTAAAACAGTGAATTACCTAAATGTTACATAAAATAATAGTTAAAACAATTTCCTAAATGTCAATGTCAAATAAAAATAAAATTAAGTACAATTACAACAGCCTGTAATTATAGATGTACTAGCGACCTGCCCCGGCTTCGCATGGGTGTTAGCTCGTCCTTCGGCCTCGCTACTATGACCCGCTCCAGGAACACAAAATTTCATCCAAATCGGTCCAGCCGTTTTTAAAGTAGCCTTTGTGCTATTCCAGACTATAATCTATCTCTGTGCCAAATTTCATCCAGATCCGTTCAGCCGTTCTGGCGTGATTGAGTAACAAACATCCATCAATCCAAACATTTACATTTATAATACTAGCTGCGCCCCGCGGAAAAGTAGCCTATGTGTTAATCCAGGACATAAGCAATGTATATTCCAAATTTCATCCAAATCCATCCAGTCGTTCTGGCGTGATAGAGTAACCAAACCAAACAAACTTCCAAACTTTCACATTTATAATATTAGTGGAATTAGTGGGATAGTGGGATTAAATTAAATTATACAAAAATAAATATTTGATTGAATCAGGCGTTACTTTGCGGAAGTCCATTTTCAAAACTGTTTTAATGATGAATTTCTAGTGTAATTCCGCTTCTACCGCGTACCGCTTCTTCTTCTAGTAGAAGCGGAATTACACTAGAAATTCATCATTAAAACAGTTTTTAAAAATAAATATGTATATTTTATTATAAAGACATCAAATGTGCCAGTGAGATCGCTGCACCCAGTACGCTGTACCATACTCTGAAATAAACTACTTAAAAACTAGTATTACAACTGGCGGCCTTATCGCTTCCGATGTCTTAGGTAACAATGTTTTACTTACCTTTTTCAGCTAAAACGTAAAGAAGAATACCACCTCGATCTCCTATCTCGAGAATGGACAAAGAAGCGCCTGGAATTGGAATCCAAACTGAGCAAGGGCATCGAGCAATGCCGCAACCTCGCCGCCGACCTGAGTCGGGCCACGGACGACTTTAGACTTAGAGGATATAGGAATACGGAACGAGAGAGAAAAGTAGTGTACACTACACTGCATCTCTAAATAATTATCAATATAAAAAACCGACTTCATAAAAATGACAGAACTGGACCAAATATGCGCCCTCTATCCCATAGCACGTGCATTAATTAGGCACTATCGGTTTTAGAGAGCGCATGCCTGATTTAGTACTGAGGTGTTCTGACAGATGTCTCTTATAATATTTTTTGTGGAAATGACTTTATAATTTTTACATTGTAAAAAAAATAAAGCATAGTAGAACTGACCAAATTGAAATGGGATAAAAAGGGAACTGCTATCAAATAAAATAAAAAACACCAAAATCAGTTCACCCAGTCGAAAGTTCTGAGATAACAAACATAAAAAAAAATAGTCGAATTGATAACCTCCTTCTTTTTGGAAGTCTGTTAAAAACTAACTTTAAAGGCAGAAAACTTCCACTGCTGAAAATAAGCCTTCCCCTTAAAAACTGCGACTCGCCGTCGGTCTATCTAGTGGGAGGCCTACCTATGCTGCGTTCGTGGTCTCTTCTCAAGAACCTTTCTTCATCAGTTCTCCATCGGTCATCAGTTCTTCGAGCGATGTGGCCTGCTCAGTTTTACTTCAACTTGCAAATCTGAGCAGCTACGTCAGTGACTGTGGTGCTTTGGCAAATATCCTCGCTCCGGATTACGCGCAAATAAATTCCGACCATAGTGTGTTCTGTGTGACTATGAGTTTTTCCAAAAGGCCAGCAGTTACCGTCCACGTCTCAGTACCATATGTCATTACTGGCAACACACACTGGTCAAAGACCCTTGTCTTTAGGCACTGTGGTGTTTTTGACGAGAAGATAGATAGTTACAATTCGGGTGGTTATGGTTTGGGCTTTTTCAAATCTCGAGTGAATCGGTTTCTTCTAGGCAAGCGTGCTCCATCGTAGACCGCATCGTCGCTTAACATCAGGCGAGTTGGCGGTCAAATGCAAGCCTATGACTGAATTTAAAATAAATAAAGATGTCACATAATTTGCTCTCTCCAATGCCCGCTGTGCGACTGAGTTTTTCCAAAAGACCAGCATTTAAGGACCATGTTATATGCTGAGGGGACAGCTCTAATGTCCTTTGGCCTATGAAAGCTGAACAAATTGTTTGTCTCATACAATTAACCGAGATTCTTCTTGGGCAGTGCGGTAAAAAATAACTAGTTATATACATAATTCCAGTTGCTAGATGCAAAGAAAGGGCTAGAAGCGCACTACACGGCCAAATACCAGGAGCTGAGAGAGGCATCTCAGAAAATGGAGGATGATATGAACCATCGACTGAAGATGAAAGACATGGCCATCGAGGAGCAGGACCTCAAAATTATGCAGTTAGAGAAACAAGTCGACACTTTGAAGGTATATTTCCTTTATGATGCCCTATTTTATGAAACAAATGATTTGTGAGTAAACTTGTTGGATGAAACTTGCACGTGGAATCTTTTTTCCCTGGTTCCATTAAATGATCAAACTATAACTAAAACTGTTCAGTCGCACTTATTTTCACAGCAGCACTAACGTTTCATAAGCTACATAAATAAAGCGTCAGGAGAGATACAGCTACGTGATAGAAAGAGAGCGTCTCTAGGTGAATATAGGAGGCGGTATCCAGCGCTGTTCGAGTTGAATTGCTACTTTATTGCCTTTTAGATAGAGTCCTTATTTATTTAAATTTCTTTGCGGAGGGAACTTTTTGCGTCTATTATGTATTCTGTGACCGTGAATTACAAAACACACACGCAAATTATGACTCATGCGATCAAGTGGTTATAAATTATCTTTGGTGTCTTAAAGTTGCGAGTGAATCGGTTTCTTCTAGGCAAGCGAGCTCAATGGTAGACCGCAACATCGCTTAACATCAGGCGAGGTGGCAGTCAAGCGCAAGCCTATTAAAAAAGAAAATTGGATTGAAACTTCATCCACATATCACAGATCGGTGGAAATGGCACACTGTACGTTTTACGCGTTCCTTTTTGCCTTACACCTGCAAAATGTGGAATGAGCTCCCTCCTGCGGCATTTCCGAGTAGCTTTAATATGGGGTTCTATAAAAGGGCTGTTAATAGAGTGTCGGGTGTCTCGGGTGTTAAGGGTCGGCAATGTATCTGTGATGGCCCTGGTGTTGCAGGTATCCATAGGCGACGGTGATCGCTTACCATCAGGCGGCCCGTCTGCTTGATTGCCACCTACGGCATAAAAAAAAGGAATTGTGAACCTCCTTTCAGAAGACTGTTAAAACCTACCTTATTCTAGTTATGCCTTACAGAATAATTTGAAGAATTTCGAGAAGGAAGCCGACAGTAAATATTCTGGACTGACGAAGGACCAAACGGCGAGCCTCATCCAAGAGCTGGTAATATTTACTTCTCTTTCTATCTGATAGTGATAGTAATTATAACTTGTTTTGATATGTTTGGGTTAGCTGTCACATCACAGAATACCTTTTAACACGCTTTTATTTATAAATAAATAAATAAAAAACAGTTTATAGGGTTCCATACCCAAAGGGTGTAAAACCGGGGTGTAAAAGATATTTCTGTCTGTCTGCCGGTATTTTCCATTTGTTTTTAAGGGTTTCGTACCCAAAAGGTGTAAGTAAACGGGACCCTATTACTAATCCTACTCTGTCCGTCCAACCGTCCATACTACCGAATATTTCAGAAAATTTTCAGAACTGGACCAAATTGCAGGTACCACACGGGAAGCACCAGCTTTCAAATAAAAAGAATCATTAAAATCGGTTCACCCAGTCCAAAGTTCTGAGGTAACAAATATTTAAAAAACGGGCGAATTGATAACCTCCTACTTTTTGGAAGTCGCTTAAAAATATATTTATACATACTTGTGTAATTTGTAGCGTTGCCTAGAGGAGAAGCTGGACAGCGCGGTGCAATCTAAAGCATTCTTCAAGGAGCAGTGGGGCAGAGCCGTCCGAGAGTTACACCTGATCAAGCTGTGCGACCGACGCCGTCTGCTGCACCAACTGCACCAGCGACGGCAGGAGATCGGCGACGCGTATGTATATACTATATACCGCCTATAAATACCGCGTTTGTCTATGTCGCAGATGGATTGCTTAATTAGCTGTTTTACATAACCACTAGCTTTTTTACAAAACAGCTCCGTTATGTTATATCAATGAAAACTACTGCAAATTTATTTATTATACGTATTGGATGACCCATAGTACAAGCGCTTGGTGTAGGGCCTTTACAAAATGCTTATTATTACTACTGATAAGCCATTTTGCATTACGTCTAAACTTGGGTGGCAGTTTTGTTAAACGTAGCGCAATAGCAATCCAGCTGAACGCTGTTCAGCTGTTTTACATAATATACGTAAGGAACATGCCTTCTGCGCTTGAGTGCGTGGATTCGATTCCCACCTAAGACAAACATTTATGTGATGAAAATTTGTGTTTGTTCTATATCTGGGTGTTAATATGTACATATTTAATAATTATCAATATAAAAAAACCGACTTCATAAAATTGAAATGAGACCACACGGGAAGCACCCGTTTTCAAATAAAAAAAGAATTATCAAAATCGGTTCACCCAGCCAAAATCTACGAGGTAACAAACATTTAAAAAAACTGTCGAATTGAGTACCTCCTCCTTTTTTGAAGTCGGTTAAAATATATATGTATGTATATCAGTTTCCAGTCTTAGTACAAGCTTTGCTTAGTTTGGGGTGACTGTGGGCAAAAATGTTATTTGTAATGTTAATTTTCCAGGTTGGATCCCATAGAAGATCAAGATGAGAAAGCGAAGAGTCCGGTGGATATCAGCAAGCTGAAGGACGATTTCTACGTGGACCTGCTGGCGAACACCCCAGCTCTGGAATCACACTCCATGATCAGTAAGTATTACACTTACACTTTTTGTAGTGGTAGGACTCTTTTGCATGTAGTGGTAGGACTCTTTTGCAGGGGTCTGCCTGGGGAAGTACCACACCTTTGCCAGTTATTCAACCGCCAAGCAGTAGTGTGCAAGTGCAACACTACTGTGTTCCGGATTGATGGGCAATGTTTCCAACGAAATTACAGGGCACATAGATATTTGACGAGATTTGATATCTCGGGGTGACGAGCGCAGTGCATTGCCATCCAGGGTTTTGAACTGTGAAGTTCAAAGTTCTGAGTGGCGTTGTGCTGTTATGGGCTAGCGTGAAGAGCCATCGGGCGAGCGACTTCGCTCGTCTCGTCACCCAGTATCATAAAAAAAGTTTTTGGCGTAAAATGTAAAAAAAACGTGTCGCCATTTATTAAGGGTGGGATGCACAATCTTTTTTTCAGCCGACTTCCAAAAAGGAGGAGGTTCTCAATTCACTACAGTTAGTAGTGAACAACCGTGGTAGTTTTAAACAGTGTTTTAATTTTGTCTTTTCTTTCAGGTAATTCGGGTCCTGAGGGTCTAGACATGTTTGATTTCAAGTAAGTGAAAAGAATTGACGAAGTATTTTCTGATATCTTTAGGTAAGTACTGTTTTTTTTTCACTGAGTTATGGCGGTTCTTCAAAAAGGCTGTTATTATATTAATTATAGCGGGGGTGTAATATAAACGCCTTTTCACCATAAAAAAAAAATACAGTTTAATAATGAACCAAAAATTAATTGTGAAGATACAGTACAAAGATAGTAAAATTTTAAAAAAATACAGTAAAAACGTGTATGTAGTTCGTCGACGCACGAGCAGCGTGCGGTCGCGGGCGAAAGCTAATGGTGACGCATGGGCGCTGCGCCCGCACGCGGCTCGAGCGAATGAGTCGAGGTGTCGCGGGAGACGGGGAGCGGGGCGCGGTACAAAGCCCCGTGTCGCTCTCTGCTATATAATGTTAATAATCATTATCAGTCTTTCATGTTTCCATTGCTAGGGCACAGGCATTCTCTCGGAGAGAGAGGATAGGCTTTAATCCACCATGCTGGCCCAGTGCATGTTGGTGAATGTCATGTCTTAGAACTTTTGAGGTTCTTGGACATACCGGTTTCCTCATGATGTTTACCTTCACTGTGTTTGATCGATGTCATCGAAACTGCACATAATTTATTTAGGTACTTAATAAGTCATTGGTACATGGCCGAGGATCGAACCGGGTGCCGTCAGATTGTAAAGCGCATCAGTGGCGTAGCTTGCCATAGACGGGCCCTGTATCAAAATTTGTTGGGGGCCCATATAAAGGTTTTTTTTACGAATTTTTGCTTAAACATGTTTGGGGCCCCTGTAGCGTGGGGGCCCCGTATTTTTGATACGGCGGTAGCTACGCATGCCGCTCTTGCCAATAGAGTCTTTAAAGATCGGCAACGTATCTGTGATGCCCCTGGAGGTACAGGTTTTTCATCATAAGCGTATAAATCGTCATTCATAAGCGACGATAATTGCTTTTATAGATGGCCCATTTGCTTAATTGATCTATGGCATATAAAAATATCATCATTAGCCAGAAAACGTCCACTGCTGAACATAGGCCTCCTCCTTTAACCTCCACACTGAACGACATCCTGCCATCTGCATCCACTGGATACGTACCAAATATTTCGATTCTAAGTTTCTAATCCGTACGGCCAAGGATTGGAACAACCTGCCGGCTTTCTTGTTTCCTGAGAGATATAATCTGGGCCTTTTCAAGGCAAGAATAAGTATCTTCTAAGTCTGCGTGCTTCATCTTCGACCACATCGTCGCTTACCAACAGGCGGTTAAACGCGGACTTATTCACGATCAAAAAAAAAATGCACGCGACTCCCACAGTGTCTTTGCAGGCCTATGTTCAGCAGTGGACGTCTTCTGACTGATGATCATCATCATCATTTCAGCCATAGGACGTCCACTGCTGGAAATAGGCCTCCCCCGTCGATTTCCAAAAGGACCGGTCGGAAGCGGCCTGCATCCAGCGTTTTCCTGGGGTCTCTTTTTGGTCGTCTGTCCATCTTGTGGGCGGACGTCTGACGATGATGATTAAAAAAAAAAAAAAGATGTAGAAAAATAGGTAACCCTGCCTGCTGCTTTAGCAATAGCTGTGATTTGTGATACAAAAATATACCTATTTTATTTCTCCAGGAATGCTCCGAAAAACCCGATGAACGACAAAATAATCGAGTTGATATCTCAGCGGGACCGGCTGATCCAGCAGGACAACCCGGACGAGGATATGCTGAAGCAACTCAACCATGAAATCCGGAACTTACTACTGAACTGTGGAAACTGAATTAATAAAATTGGGTTACTGTGTTATAACCAGGGAAGGATTAACCCTATCGGGCCCGATAATTTAATTCTCGGGCACTTTTTTGATAAGTTTTGATAGAATACTGCCACATTCAACCAAGTACCGTTAGATGGCGCTTATTACAGTAATAAAATCATTATTTTCTATGGCAACATTACCGGATGTAAAGAATGGGGAATGTCACGAATGAAACGGTTTTTTTCTTAGTGCGTGGCCCGCATCGACTAGGCCCCCGTGGGCCCCTAAGGCAGTTGCCTAATCCGCCTTATGGATAATCCGGCCCTAATTATAACTACAAATAATATACCAGGGGTAAAGAATAAATAATAACTAACTAAAATGACGAAGTGTACAAAAAATAATGGGTATGCCTAATTCCCAAGATACGGGTGTATTCCACACCTAGTTTGGACGTTACTGCGATATAAGAGTGTGAATAATAAAAAAAAAAGGAAACGCTCGCGAAGCCAATATGCTAATAATAATTATCTCTACATATTATAAAATGAAGTTGTTTCCGCGTTTGTCTGTCTGTATATCCGCTAATAACTCCTAAACCACGCCACGGATTTTGATGCGGGGTTTTCACCATCAGTTAGATATTTTTCCACGGAAGGTTTATATATATATATATATATATATATATATATATATATATATACTTATATAATAAAACCTAAATAAGTTTTTATATAAGTAGAATAAAACAATACATAGCAACCAAGTCGCCAAAAATAAATTTACATGGCTCTAGCATTCACATTTTTCACATCTTTTTTTTCTGAATCACACTCGTGCGAAGCCGGGGCGGATCGCTAGTACTAACTAAAAACAATTGAATACCAATAACCATTTGCCTTAAACTTGTTCCCATGGTTTAAAATGTTGCAAACAAGCAATGTAAAGCATACAAGCGTGCGTGCGCGCAGGTCGTTTGTTGACCTCTAGCGTCAGCTGATATTTTATTTGCTTTACATTGCGAATTTTAAAAAAAACAGCATTTTTTGTGGTATTTCAGTGGGGTTAGTACGAGAACTTGCGAAAAAGTTATCGTTACGTAAACGATATCGTAACGTATCGTTATCTATGAAAAATTCAGTTTCATTTTACGTCCGATAGAGGCGCTGTTCCATTTTTCATACATTTTGCTATCGTTTAAGTAACGATAACTTTTTCTGAAGTGCTCGTATTAAGGCCACAGCAATCACCAGTCCTCGTTTTCGGGTGTATTTTCCTTACACCAGGTATATACAGCTTTACACTAAATGGTGGTACTAAGCTGAAAGGAAGTTTGTGAATAACTTTTATGATGGATATATAACTTTTATGAACCCAGAAATCGCACAAAAAATCTGCAATTTAATGCAAAAAATAACTTTATACCTAGTTGATTGAATCAGGCGTTACCCTGCGGAAGTCCATCTTCAAAACTTGTTCTAATAAATCTCTAGTGTAATACCGCTTCTACGTTAACGCGGAATTACACCAGAGATTCATCATTCATCAGATAATGTTAAAAAAAACTTTTTGATTAAAAAAGTTTTCCAAAAAATATGAACACTATTTACTCAAGGAGGCTCACTCAACTCTAATTGGTCGCATTGTTGTCTAGTATTAATAAATAAGCCTAGGCTAGTATTCATATGAATGTACTTATATTTAGTAAACAGAATCTTGGCTATTGTGATGGTGTTTTCATATGTTGTCAATAAATAATTTATTATGGTTTTATTTTGTACTTTTTATTTCGATGTACTATGTATCCCAGTGTAGAGTTTGGAGCTAGCTTTGATAATAAAAGCTCAAGGCACATTTTTTTATCTTTTACGAGGATTTTGGCGTCGCACGTCTTGTGCATTTGCCAGTGTCAAGTATTGAAATATCAAGTTTTATTAAATATCTTCAAACAAGTCATAGTTAAGCAAAGTAAATCACGGTCAAGTCTAAGTCATGCTCTAGTACAGTGGTGGATACATACTTCTGGCTCTGGAGGCTTCTGTGAGGTTTTGGAAACATCAAAAAATACATGTTTTACCTCATTATATCACTTTCTCACACTCAAGCACGTTCACGAACTCTTAATGAACAATGATCCACCATCATGACCCATTAACACTCGAAATAACACAAGTTTAATACAATAAGGTGACGTTTTTTTCACGTTCGCGCTATAATAGGCAATTTTTTTGCCTCTTTCTGATCAGGCTAAAGTCATTAAGGCCATACCGCCTCTTCCGGATTTTACTGTCACAAGTATTGCCCCAGTAAAGTAGTGGAGATTTTGCATGTAATGAGGCTCTTCTTACAGAGTCTTGGAATCAAGACGAAATAAGACGTTTTACTCTATTATATCACTTCCACACTCGAATACATTCACGAACACTTAATAAATTATAGTAATCCACTGTTATTATTCACACTCGTATACAGGGTTACGCATTATACCCTGTACTAAGCCCATGATACCTACTGTAGGTTCATGACTAAGCCATATAAAAAGGTACTCTGTGACTAAACCGAAAGAGGTCCGTAGTCCGTACTAGCTCTATTCTATTCGTTGGCGCCAAAACTCCCCAAAACTGTCGAGGTAGATTCTAAAGGCGCACGGCGCGGCGGCAGCGGCACCCAAGAGTCCACTCCACGCGAGCCAACTTTTATGGAAAATATAATCCACTAAAATCTACGGTAAAAATAATGGAATAATGGCTCTTGTGATGGTGTTTATTATCTGTTAGTTTTTTTTTAATGAAATGACGTCAGTTTGACATTTTAGATTTGAGACACTCAGAAGTGCCAGATGATGAATGTTATTGCTAATTAAGCTAAATCTAACTAGCTTGCTACTGGGAAAAATAATCGACATTCCCCAAGCATATGCACATCGTGTTATTGCACAGCTTTTAGTATAGGTTATAACATATAGGTACATACATGATTTTTGTTAATCTAATAAGATTGAGGATTGGTCTTATTTTTTGTTGGATGACATGTCCAACCACTGAAAAGTTTTTTTTTTGTTGTTTACTTCTCTTTTCTGTGTGCCCAACAGTTTGAATATTTATAGTAGAAGGCACTGGCTCAGTCACACAGTCAGGGAAGTAGACGATCTAATAATAATAATTATTATTTATTATACTATTGAGTCGATCATATAAGTCAACCACAGCTTATGTCATAATGCGCCCTACCAGCTAAATAGGCCTAGCTATCTTGTTTTTTTTTTGCAACCACTTCGACCAGCAGTCCAGCCCAGCCTGAAATCAAACAGCTAAAATTTGGCTGGAATAGCTGGCAACATCACATTTGATTGCAAGCAAATTGTTTGACGTAATTCTATTCTATTATTTATTCGTGATTTCTTCAATAATTCAAAAGCAATTACCTACTAAAAGTGTTAAAAAATACACTATCGAAGTGATTTCGTTCTCCTATCGAGTCTCGCATAAATTCTCTGTGTTGACTTTTATGAATTAGCATGGCGAAAACAAAAGTTACTGGAGCCACGAGTAGATTGAAGCAGGACTATCTTCGGCTAAAAAATGACCCCGTTCCATATGTAACGGCGGAGCCAGTGCCTTCTAATATATTAGAATGGCATTATGTTGTAAAAGGACCCGAAAAGAGTCCATATGAAGGTGGATACTATCACGGAAAAATTATATTCCCCAGGGAGTTTCCCTTCAAACCGCCGTCTATCTACATGATCACACCAAACGGCAGGTTTAAGACAAACACACGGCTGTGCCTGAGCATCACGGACTTCCACCCGGATACGTGGAATCCGGCGTGGTCCATATCGACTATCCTTACGGGCTTGCTCAGCTTTATGCTGGAGAAGACTCCCACGCTGGGCTCAATGGAGACCTCAGATTATCAGAAGCGATGTTTTGCAGTCGAGTCGTTAGAGATAAACCTCAAGAACAAGATGTTCTGTGAATTGTTTCCTGACTATGTAGAAGAGATTGAGGTGCTGTTGAAGCAGCGGCAAGAGGCCATGCTACAAGCCGAGCCGCCAGCGCCGGACGGAGACCTCACTTCAGACAACCAGTCCAACTTGCACTCCATTCTGACAAACTTATTTGTGCTCGTAGGCTTTGTTTTCCTCTCATACATGGTGAAATATGTAGTAATCTCTATATCCGATTAGAAAATAAACAAATCCAGTGTTTAAATGTAAATATTGTAATTTATTTTGTAAATAATGTTTGTCTGTAGAATTAAACGTTGTTACTTAAAATGCAAATTTAAGTTCATGAGCCAAATAGTGAGACACCAATTATGCTGGATATAGGAATTTTGATATGGACAAACATTGCTAGCCATAATATTATAACATTAACTAAGTTGTTAAATTTTGTACAAGATGTAATATTCTTACACTGAAGTAGTGGGCTATGATTTTGTTGAAGTAGACAGGCCAGTTTCATAATAATTATATATAGAGGATTACACAGAAATGTAGTACTAAGCCATAAGGAGGTCATGATTCTCAAAATTATTAACAACTTTAAATACAGGACAAACCTTGATATTGTAAAAAAAACAGCTGTTCCTTCGCACTTAAGGGTGTATTCATGTAGGAAGCAGGTTACCAGCGCTTATTGGTACTGGTCTGTGCAGGTAGTCCCTATACTCTTTGCAGAACCAGCACCGATAAATGCTGAACGGTGCAGACAAGTACCGACCTGCTCCTATCAGCGCTGGTAGAACGCCGTTTGTTGCTTACTGAGACCCTGCTTATACTCGCTTTCTTTATGTAGCGGTTATCAGAGCGGACCAGTACTGATAAGCGCTGGTAACCTGCTTCCCATGTGAATATGCCCTATTTATAATATATGGAACAGCTGATATTTTACAGTCAGCCCCATAGTAAAAATTGTGCATTATGAGTCTAATGGACCTTTCAGTTTAGTACCATTCTATGTAATCTTTTGTACTGTACAGATTTGTATCACCAAATTATTACCATAGCACAGTAAGATAAGCGAGGCAATTCTGAAAATAGGCAATTAACAATGGGTTCTACAAAGTTCGGTTATTTAAACAGCTTTCATTCATTTGTGACACATTGAGTTAGTCTTGCACATAGTAGTTTGTAACCTGGAGAGCTCAGTATAGTTCGCAGCTCCTCTGCTAACTAGGTTGTTCTTTTAGTCTCTAACCCGAGAAAGGCAGATTGTTTGCTTGCTTTGCTGTAGTGATGCGAGTAGCTTGGCTGGCATACTCTTGTCACATTCGCTATTACAACTTGGTTTTATCGATTGAACTAAGGAGCGAGGGATCTAGTTCGCATAGTTCAACTGTGGGAGCGCTCTATCGACCTGGTTCGTTCACAAACTACACAAGACTAAATTGAGTCACACTCTGAGTTCAGTCAACAACAATTATGTTATTTTATAAAGCTTTTTTACTGTTCACTTTGGTCTATTGTTTTGCTATGAAAAATTAAGCTAAGGCTTTATCAAATTGTAATATTTTAGAATATATACATAGCACTATCTCTATGTTTAGGAATGCAGCAATTGTAATAAAAGTTTGCCTATTGGCATCATTTGTTTTTCCAGTGATTGTTCTCTTGTTAGTTCCATTTGTTCATTTATTTGTACATAATTATACTTAATACATTCTGATGTATAAATGTACTTCTATTCTTGAATTGCATTTATATTGTATTACTATTAGTTGTTATTATTATGTACATTGTGCCTATAATCTTCTCATATTATCTCTTGAGTGTTACCATTTAATTGTGATTTTTATTTTGAAATTATTTCTACTGTGATTAAGAGACATCAGAATTTGTAACGTATATTCCAATAAATTTATTCCATGTATTATTTTTAGTATCTGCCTATTTAGTTATACCTGTTTAGTCAAAGGAAGATACTTTAGGTAGTTTTGCTTCAAAAAGATTGTTTCTGTTTTGAATGGACAATAAAACCTGGAATATTCATAAGTGCTGTAAAGAAAGTGTGGCCAATACATTTGTAGTTAGTCAAATTAGGGAACTAAAGTTTTACAGAGAAAGCCGATATGCTTGTTCTGAATTCTACTAGTACCATCCATCCTTGATTCTACATAGAATTTGGTCACATTGTAATACAGTATTTAGATACTTGCCTTATTACTTTTTTCTTCCTAAACATACAAGAAGTTAAATGGCTTTTTGTTATTAATTTGTATGATAGGTAGGTAGTCAAACAAGTGCATGTATGGCAAGTGCCTAGTATTCAAGCATTATATCTATTTATTTCAAGCACATTGAATTGCATTGACTATTTAAAAAAAACTTAATAAAGTTATTTTTTTATAACTGAAGAATTGTGTTTTATTTATATACTAGAGGACCCGGCAGACATCATGCCTGACCGGGCACAATTGTGTTTTCAAACCATCTAGGAACCCATTGAAATATATATACAAAATTTCATCCAAATCGGTCCAGCCATTTAGGAAGAGTAAGGTGATAAACACACGTACAGAAGAATTATGTACATTAAGATAAGATTAATAATATACATGTAATTTATATACATTAAGAAAGATTATAATATACATATAATTTACATCTACACTAATATTATAAAGAGGAAAGATTTTTACCTATTTTTGTATGTTTGTAATAATAGGCTCCGAAACTACTGAACCGATTTGAAAAATTCTTTCACTGTTGGGAAGCTACACTATCCCCGGGTGACATAGGCTATATTATATTTTGTAGCGAGGCCGAAGGCCGAGCTTACACTCGTGCGAAGCCGGGGCGGACGGCTAGTATATAATATACATCTAAGTTTTACCTGATTTAATCAGCAAAGAAATGTATATTTTTTTTGGAAAACATTAAAGACATATTTATTGAAACAGGTAACTTAAAAAACAGAAAATTAACATAAACTTAAATATTAACTAAAACTTAAAATAATAAAGTAGCTAAATAAATACCTAAATTAAACTGAATACTTATCCAAAAACTTCCTTTTTTTTGGAGAATATAATGTATGGTATTTTATTTAGCTTTTTAGTCTACTGCATTTTTCAGTAGTAAAAACTTGGGTTGATTATATAAGGTAACGCAGAAAGGATGTACCTATGTGTAGCGGAAAGGTCATTATACTCATCAATATGAACAACTTTTAATATGGGGCCGACCATGAAATCGCGAAAAAATATATCAGCTGTTCCTTACATTTTGTTGAGTGCTACTGTTATTTTCCTATCTACACCTTTCTGTGTAACCCTATGTAGGTACTAACCATGTAAACTTTAAAATCAAAGTCTCATTCGTTTGGTCACAATTTATTTACACAAGTAAAATAAAAACCACCCACAAACTTAGTGTAAAATACAAACATAAATTCACATTATCCATATGACGATTCATCCATATCACGATTTTTTAGTCCACTGCTGGGTAAAGGTCTCTATCGTGCCATCTGCTTCGGTCATGCTCTATTCCGGTCCAGATTCGACCCGAGATTTTAAACACACAATATCAATTTCAAATATAACTTTACATAAATGCAGTCTAGATTTCATTTATAGTAAGGAATACATTAGATAGTTTCTACTAATTAAATTTGAAGCCAATCTATAAGTAAATAGTTAATTAATAGGTACATACAAAATTGTGACTGTTACATATCCAAATGTTATATATAATCTTAGACTATCTGATATGTATGTACATATCAGATAGTCTAAGATGTTAAAGAGCCTTGCTTAAAAATATTAATAAAAAAAATCATCAGATTGTCAAATGGGAGCGAGCCTTTTATAGCATTGATAAATGTTTTTTTAAGTGAGGCCAGAAATATGTAAGTTTAGTAAGCGATGTCAGTTTCAGAGTATTACAATGTAATCAAAGCACTGCAAAATAAGGATTATAGACAAGCGAAAAACCCTAACCTATATTGCAGTATGATCGCTCATGCACCAACAAAATAAAAATAACATGCTGATTATCTAAATCTACTTTCAACTAGACTATTCTCTTAAAAAAGACACACAAATATATATATATATTCATACTTATGTAACATAATTTCTTAATTTAAGATTACAATAATTATGCTACAATGAATTACTACTTCCTCGAAGTTTCCCTTATTATTAAAAAAAATATACTTTTACTGAACGGAATTTATTCTTTCTCTTCCTCATCTTCATCCCAATCACTAACCAAGTTTTTAATTTTGTCTTGCTTCTCTGGGTTTTCAGAATCAGTAGGCTCGAGAGTGGCATTTTCAACACTTTCATCTGGGACAGAAGGTGCATTTTCATTTGCAGATTCATTGCCTTCCTGTGAATCGTTGTCTTCCCAATCGTTTAATAATGAAGATATTTTTTCTTGTGCTACAACAGGGTCTACGACCACAGCAACAGAATTTTCTTGAACGTAATCCGATTCATCTAATGAAGAATTTGCTACATCGCCTTCATCTGTGACCTCCTGCTCTGTTGTAACTTCCTCTGTAATTTCTTGTTCTGTGTGTACTGCTGCCATTTGTTTGTCTACTTCTTGTTGAATATTTTCAATAGATTCTTCAATTTCATTTGGTTCCATATGGTCTTGTTGGTTGACAACTTGTGTACTGCTATTATTCTGAGTAGTTATTTTTGCTTGATTATTTTCCTGAATGTTTTCTTCTGTCCACTCAGAATTTGTAATTTCAGTTTTTTCAGTACCATCTTCCACTATTTGCTCTGGATTTTTAGCAACTTCACAAATATTTGATACAGGGGCAAGTTCTTCATTACCTTCTTCAACATTTTCATCCGTAGCAGTTGTTTGGATATCGTTGAACGCTTCTTCAGATTGATGCTGCTCAGAAACACCAAGAGTTTCGATGACAGGTTCAGGCGCTGCTTCTGTTTGTAACTCTGTGTCTGGTTGTGTGTATGTCTGTGACTCAATCAGTTCTGTTTCTTCAACAGTGGCTTCCGACTCAACATTTCCGGGAGCAATTTCAACAGGATCATTAGAATCTAGAGTTGCTTCTTCTTCATGTTCTGTCAGACCTTCATTACTTACTTCCATTACAGATGAGTTTTGTGCATTGTCTTCACACTCCACCTCAGCATTTTCATCTAAACTAGCTGGCAATATTTCTTCTGTAATCATCTCTTCTTGACTCTGGTCAGCAGGAGTAATTTCCATATATGTATCGGTAGTTTCCTGACTATTAGATGGTAACTCTACCTGAGGAAGGTCACTCAGGTCATCACTAGATTCTACAATATTTGATACAGGCATTTGTTTAGTTGGTTCTTGGACCACTCGAGTGTCTGGTACCGGTGTAATATCAATTTGATCAGTGTTTACAATTTGATTAAGGTCTCTTTGCCAGGCATCTACGACTTGTTTTTCTAAAGCCTGAGAATTCATGATTGGAGCTGTTGTTGTGATTGTTTCAAAATTTTGTGTAATGATTGCTGATGACTGGACGAATTGTGATCCCAGACCTTGTGTAGTAAGAATTTGGTATTGCTTATTATCACCGGTAACTGGGTGGCTGTATACCACTACTATATTTGAGTTTTCTGAAGCCACTGCTTCAGAAACATTTAGAGGATAATTATCTTGGATAATCATCATATCATTTGCTTGAGTAGTGTCCAAATTTATTGTAGTAGTGTCTAAAGTTGATGTGTGAGGAGCAGTCAGCACAGTCAGTGTTTTGTTTGGATCACCACTATCCAATATGATGGACTGGTTGGAAGCCATTAAGGCTTTATATTCTTCTTCATTTGAAACATAAATTGGTATCGATTCAGTAATGTTATCTACATTCTTAAGGAAAATATTAGCATGTTGTATATTTTCTTGATTTGTATATTCCATTGATGTTGTGGGTGTTGCAGACTCAAGGCCATGATCAGACAAAATATATTCCTCGGTAATTTCCTTTGGTCCTCTAGGAATAAGTTGGTTATCTCTCATAATATATTCAGTGTTATCAATCATGACAATTTCTTCATGTGTGTCATTGTCAGTTGTGAGATTTACATGTTGAACATATTCATTTTGAGTAGTCTGCAATCTCTTGACGGCTTTATTTTTATGAGTTAGTGTTTGGCCAGATAAACCTGCATTGAGAATTGTTTGTTTTGTGTTCAGTGTCTGTTCAGGAGTTGTTTTAGTGACAATATTTATGTTTCCACCTGGCCTTTGTTGTATTTGGTATTGAATATCTAATTCTTGGAAGTCATTCAATATTGGCTCTGATTTCACAATAGCTTTCTTTTCTTCTTGTTCTTCTTCTGAGTCATCAATGATGCCATCTTGTATTGCTTCAACTTTATGATGTGTATTCAAATGTGCACAAAGGTTGGATTCTCTCAAGAAGTTCTTCTGGCAATAAATGCACTGAAAGTTTGATTTCCTTTCTGCACTGTATTTATGTCCAGTGTTTTGAATATGCCCTAGTAGCTGCGTGGATGAATGGAAAGCAGCAGGACAAACATTGCAGCGGAATTTTTTAACTTCAGCATGTGATAATTTATGTTTAACGAGTAGAGCTTCAGTTAGTGCAATGTAATTGCAGTTGTTACATTTCGGGAAACGATATTGGGGTGGAGGCTCAACTCCATGTTTAGTATACATATGATGTAGTAAGTAGTTTCTCTTCGTAGATCTCTGTCCACAGTATTCACATATGTTTAAGACCGGCTTTTCATTATGTACCTCAACAAGATGACGTCTGAATTTAAGATAGCTGGTGAAGTTCATTGCTTTTCCAGGTGTACCGCATATGAGGCATATCCAAGGACCTTCAATATTTTCCGCTCCCAGAGCGATCAGCTTTGCAGCTTGCATAGAATCCAGAACGTCAGTTTCAAAAGTAAAATCCACCTCTTTTTCAATTTTGATTGGTTTGGTTACCGGAACCGGTGATAGTTTCTGTTTTTTTACAGCTTTACTTGGAGTGTTCAGAATTTTTAATTTTATGTTTTTGTTGCTTTTTACCAAATGAGGATACTTTTTAAGTACTTCGCTTATTATCTTAGCATGATCTAAGTTTGCAGGTGACTTCGTAGTCTTTGTTTCGATAGTCATTTTGCTATCTACATTTTTATCCAAAATTTGATCAAACAGTTGATTCGTGTCTCTAGAAGGTCCTGGTTTGTTAGAGAATTGTTCAGAATACAGGTCTGCTTCGTCTGTAATTGTAGTATCCTCAAATAAAGAATCTTCTTGTGACTTAATTGGCTTTTTACACTGCACTATGTCAACAGTAGATGCACCAAACTTCTTAGAGGTTGACGCTTCACCAAGTTTTGGGCGCTTTGCATATTGTTTTCTAGTTTCTGGATGTACCATCAGAGGCTGCGTGGTGTAGGAAATATTAGTGAAAGAGTTTTCAAAAATGTTATCTGTATCCAGCTCTTCAGGTAGCTCATACCTAGTAGGACGAGGGTCCCCTGAAACAACCTTTTTGGAATAATATCTTTGATCGAGTGGTATTGGTGATGGATCACGATATGCACGGAAACCATTGTTCGATTGCTTATTTACAGGGAGATAAATTTTTTTGTCTCTGTATATTGTAGTTTTTTCTGTAAAAGCCTTGTTATGAGACCGCTTATAGGTTATAGGGGCAGTAGTGACAATTTCTGTAGCACTAACACTTTTAATTAATTGTTTCACTCCTTCTAAATGTTTCACTGCTTTTTTCGCTACTGGTGTGTAGGTTTGGATGGGCTTGGCCTTTGGCCGGTGTGAGTCAAGAAGTTTGGTCAATACAGGCATGTTCATTATCTCGGAACATTGGTGTAATCTTTCAAGAAGATCCATTTTAAATTCTAACTGTCCTGTGTACATGAAATTCACAATCGGGACAACAATATCTGCCTGCAGGTCTTCCGGCATTACTAAACAGTCTTCGTACATTTCACATGTTCTTTCAAGTAGCTCGAAGTACTCAGTGCAAGCACTAAGCACTAAGCGGTGCACCTTTAGCTGGGCATTGTCTTGGAATTGTAGAGTCAAGTCGCAGTAGTCTGTGCGATTGAAAAAGTGCTTTAACCTTTGGAGGAAATATATTCCCCAGTTGTCTACTTTCACTTGCTTCACGTCGTCGCCCATCGTGGTTGTTTTACCGTATCATAATATAAATTTTTCGCAGCAATCCCGGTACGTTCACCTGAAAAACACATAGTTCGCATTGTAATATCGTGAATATAAACATTACTGTACTTATGAATATGGCAAAAATCGATTGCTGTGATGGTGAATGTAGGCAGAATACATTGAGGTGATTGAGGACGCGGTGACGCCAAGGGAGAATAGGGTATTACCGCGGAATATTTATCCTGAATTTTCCGCCACATTATTGGTGTATGGGTTGTTGAAGTACTTACGATTAAAAATCCAAACACTTTGTATAGTTCGTATTTCAGTAACTTTGACTCGTCGCAATGAAAATCTCCACCAAACCAAACACGAAATTAAACTGCACCAAAACTCGCCATTCAACTTGACACGGCGTACCCACGCAAGATGGCGGTGTTCATCGACCTCATTTTCTCGCCAGCCGCTTGCAGCGCTTCTTTAGCATACGCAGTCATAATCTCTACTTTCAATGTAAAACATAAAAAATAAAAAAAATAAGATACTGTTATGATTTTAAAATATATTTATATAAAGTTATATATTAATTAAAATTGTTTTGTTTTTGAACCGTTTTATTAAATTTATAAGTAATCCACTGACTGCGTTGCTGCTACACATGCGCCATCTTCTCATATCAAAGAAAGTGAGAACTATTGATCGGACGCGTTCTAATTTTACAACGCAGCTACCTAGTATCGAATTGCGTACGTATTCCATTCGGGTGCCTATTTTGGTGTCCTAGTTTACATAGGTATACTATCAAACAATAGATGGCTCTGCTGTAGAAATAATACATAATTATTTATTCCTTTGATACTAATCTAAAATAACACCGAACAACCGTGAACAACCGTGATAGTTTAAAACAGTGTCTAATCTAAAATGTATAACCATTTTCAGAATAGTAGGTAATTGCCGTTAATGTTAACTACTAGTATTTATTTGCTCTGATAGCTGTACTATCATAGTAAAAAAATCTGTTTTTTTTTAGGGTTCCGTACCCAAATGGTAAAACGGGACTCTATTATTAAGGCTCTGTACGACTGTCTGTCCGTCCGTCTGTCACCAGGCTGTATCTCATGAACCGTGATAGTTAGATGTATTTCTGTATAACAACACATAATATAAAACAGAATAAAATAAATATTTAAGGGGCTCCCATACAACAAATGTGATTTTTTAGCTTGTTTTTGCTCGATATTGATAACGGCAACAGGTAGACGCTTGAAATATTCACAGAATAGTTAGTTTTATATTCACTTTTAAAATAATTATTAAAATAAATATTTAAAGGGGGCTCCCACACAACAAGCATATTTTTTTGCTCGATATTGATAACAGCAACAGGTAGACGTTTGAAATATTCACAGAATATTTAGTTAAGTATATATTCACTTTTAAAATAATTATTTAAATTAAAATAAAACAAATATTTAAGGGGGGCTCTCATACAACAACCGTGACTTTTTTTGCTCGATATTGATAACGGCAACAGGTAGACGCTTGAAATATTCACAGAATATTTAGTTATATATTCAAATTTTAAAATAATTAATTAAATTAAAATAAAACAAATATTTAAGGGGGGCTCTCATACAACAAACGTGATTTTTTAGCTTGTTTTTGCTCGATATTGATAACGGCAACAGGTAGACGCTTGAAATATTCACAGAATAGTTAGTTTTATATTCACTTTTAAAATAATTATTAAAATTAAAATAAATATTTAAAGGGGGCTCCCACACAACAACCATGTTTTTTTGCTCGATATTGATAACAGCAACAGGTAGACGTTTGAAATATTCACAGAATATTTAGTTAAGTATATATTCACTTTTAAAATAATTATTTAAATTAAAATAAAACAAATATTTAAGGTGGGATCTCATACAACAACCGTGACTTTTTTTGCTCGATATTGATAACGGCAACAGGTAGACGCTTGAAATATTCACAGAATATTTAGTTATATATTCAATTTTAAAATAATTATTTAAATTAAAATAAACAAATATTTAAGAGAGGCTCCCATACAACAACCATGTTTTTTTTGCTCGATATTGATAACAGCAAGAGGTAGACGTTTGAAATATTCACAGAATATTTAGATATATATTCACTTTTAAAATAATTATTTAAATTAAAATAAAACAAATATTTAAGGGGGGCTCTCATACAACAACCGTGTCATTTTTGCTCGATATTGATAACGGCAACAGGTAGACGCTTGAAATATTCACAGAATATTTAGTTATATATTCAATTTTAAAATAATTATTTAAATTAAAATAAGCAAATATTTAAGGGGGGCTCCCATACCACAACCGTGATTTTATTGCTCGTTTTTGCTCGATATTGATTACGGCAACAGGTAGACGCATGAAATATTCACAGAATATTGAGTTATATTATTGAAATTAATAATAAATATAGAAATTAAAATAAAATTCAAATGGTACGGAACCCTTCGTGCGCGAGTCTAACTCGCACTTGGCCAGTTATTTATATTTTACTCAAATAGGTATATCGGGTACAATACCATGTTAGGTAGTGACGCCAATTTAGATCCTAGGTACCTAGGTATAGCGTACCTTCCAGTAGGTAAGTACCTACTTATTATCGAGTGCCGTTCGATAAATAAACAACCAAGAACCGAGCTATGATTGTAGAACTACTACCAACTGGACTACAACTTCTACTACCAACTGGACGATTCGTCCTTGGTAATAACTTAGGTAACTACCCGATAAAATAATGTCGTTGTACGTACGTAGAAAAAAAAACATGTACCTACAGGTACCTAATTTGATATCCTGGGTTAAGACGTTAAGAAGGAAAATAGTATGCATAACGCCATCTAAACCTTTTCTAACAATAGTATTATAGGCAAATGAAAACATCGAAAACACACAGACAAGAATACGTCAAAAAGCGTAAGTCGAGAACACACTGTTGAAATTTGTAATCAATAGATGGCGTTATTTTAGAACTTCTTGTCTAGTACTGCAATGGTTCAAATATAAGGTATGGTGATACAAGTAGTAGTGAGATGAGAGGAGAGCATGAAACCTACTAACATTCTATTTTTTTGTTTTTCTAATGTGAGTTATTGCTGTTGGCCTTGCGGCCTCTACAGCTTGACCGGACTAGTTGGTGAACGCAGAGGGCGTTGGGCCAACATGGTTTAGATTTTGGGCGACAAGCGCAAGGGCACCTTGGAGGTACGAGCCTCTGCTTGGACCGTCGCCAGGGCTAACATTCTCTTTGCCTACTACCCATTTCATGGAGGAGAACACGGATTGGCAACTTGGAAGGATTGCGTTGCGAGACTTGACAATTGTTTTTTATGGAATTTATAACTTAATCAGACTTCATTACGTCTCACATTTATGAATAATGACATTAATTTGCATGTTTAACCGACTTCCATGAAAAAGGAGGAGGTTCTCAATTCGAGTGTTTTTTATCTATTTTTTATGTTTGTTACCTCAGAACTTTTGTCTGGGTGTACCAATTTTGATGTTTTTTTTTATTTGAAGGCTGGTGCTTCCCGCGTGGTCCCATTTCAATTTGGTCCAGTTCTGAGATTTTTTTGAAGTCGGTTTTTTGTATTGATTATTATTCTTATCACTTTTTGAGTAACTGTAATAAATTCAAGGCGTTCTAGCTCATAGGTTGACCTTTTTGTAAAAGAATGTTTCTCAACCAGTTTTCTCTATAGTTAAATCATAAAAAGTATACCTATGGTATGTCGGGATGATACATCTCTGAAATTAGGCTAAGTCCACAGAGCTTCGTTCGTTCGAATTTTTCTATAACTATCAATTTCTGAACTATGACTACAATTAAGTATATGGCTTTGGTTACGGAACCATACGTGTGCATATGCGTGTCTCGAGACGCTCTTGGCCAGTTATTTAGGGTTGGTCCCATATTAAAAGTTATGAGTTGGATTAGCTCATATGATTTAAAACACGAGAAAGTCTCAGGGAAACAAAGTATCGTATTTATAATGCTGATTACAACAAGGTGTTTATAATGATGATTACAATGATCTCCTTCGGCTTACAGGGTATTTTTTTAAAATATTTTCTATGTCATAGGTGGCTAAAAAGCAGACGACCCGCCTGATGGTAAGCAATCACCGTCACCTATGGATACCTGCTACACCAGGGGCATCACAGATACGTTGCCGACCCTTATAGACTCTATTACCAGACCTTTTGAAGAACCCCATGTTGAAGCTACTCGGAAATGCAAAACGCACAGTGTGCGATTTCCACCAATCTATGGGTATATGCGTAACCCTTAAATAGGTACGTTTCATTTCATGTTAATGAGTTCATGTTCATTTCATGTTAGTTGTCCAAAAACTTATGTTAGATTTAACTAGACAACTGGTTCTCGGTACCTAATTAGTAACACATAAAAATAATGTTATCAAATAAAATAACCGGCCAAGTGCGAGTCGGACTCGCGCACGAAGGGTTCCGTACCATTATCTATAAAAAAATCACGTTTGTTGTATGGGAGCACCCCTTAAATATAAATTTTATTGTATATTTTTAAAGTGAATATATAACAAAATATTATGTGAATATTTCAAGCGTCTACATACCTGTTGCCGTTATCAATATCGAGCAAAAACGAGCAAAAAAATCACGTTTATTGTATGGGAGCCTTTAAATATTATGTTTTTCTTTGTATTTGTTCTTATAGCGGCAATAGAAATACATCTGTGAAAATTTCAACTGTCTATCACGGTTCATAAGATACAGCTAGCCTGGTGACAGACGGACAGCGGAGCCTTAGTAATAGGGTCCCGTTTTACCTTTTGAGTACGGAACCCTAAAAACTACATAGGTACCTAGGTACATTGTTTTGATGTCTTTAGTCAACTCACCCTGCCGACGACTGCCACATTTTTTTAGGGTTCCGTACCCAAAGGATAAAACGGGACCCCATTACTAAGGCTCCGCTGTCCGTCTGTCTGTCTGTCCGTCTTTCACCAGGCTGTATCTCATGAACCGCATGATAGTTAAACAGTTGAAATTTTCAAATACGATGTTATTCTGGTAACAAAACCAAGTTAATTAGTTAAAGTGTTTATTAATTGACAATTTAAACACAGAAACAATGTTCATCAATGGCACAAATCCTTAGAAATTAAGCGAAATAAACGTAGACAAAATGCGTACACTTACCACAGTATAAGGGTAAATGTGCGCAGCAGTGCGGGTAAGTGTACGCAACATAAAAATTATGAGAATCGTAGCTATTTATTATATGTTGACTTAATGAAACAAACATTCTTATTGATTAATATAAGATATTATAATTTAACTATGACTAGCTACTATTGTGTCTTCGTAAATGTTGGAGATAATATTCCCATACTCTCAGCAGTTTTTCCAGGTTTCAAACGTTTTCGTAGAGTACTTTCTTTCAGTTAGCCTTGAGATGCAGCTTTGAGATTACAGGCACGCTTTAAAATGAATTAGTTTGGTTTCTAGCTGATCGTGTGTAACGAGACTTACGTGGGTATAAGGGGGAGTGCGCATGCGCACACTTAACCCAAACCGTCAAATCGGGAGCCGATCAAAATTGTTCATTATTGCATCATCACAACAATTCAAACATAGCTACTAGCAAAACTGGATAATTACAGAGCGCCCGGTTATATATAGCAAATTGTCAAAAATATATGGATTATTAAAGATTACACGCCAAAGTATGATAAAAACAGTGGCCTACATATCACTGGCGGCGGTCAAGTTCACTAATGGAGAGTCCAATGCGCTGGTGTTAGAAAATGTTGGAGAAGTAACTACCATCTGCTTAACTGCCTAGCTGTATTTTAGGATAAAAAATCGTAACCAGTGACGTAACTAGCCTTTTATGCGCCCGGTGCGAGCTTCTATAACTGCGCCCTTAAAAACAAAACTTGGTCCTGGTGTGGTCAATTTTGAGCCCCTTCAGAGTCTGCGCCCTGTGCCTGGGCACCGCTGGCACAGCCTTATTTACGGCACTGGATAAAAATATCGTAATACGTTCTTGGTAATACTTACTAATTGCAAAAAAACTTCTCTTACCTGTGAAAACAAAATGGCGTATTGGCGCTCAGTGACACAAGTGCGCTTCGTGCATCGTCACGTGGAGCATTGAGAAGGGGGAATGACGTTTCTTAATTATATAAAATTTTCGAGATACTTAGCATGCGCACACTTACTCGCTGCGCACACTTGCCCCACATAACTCTATAAGGTTGTGGATGAAGATCCCAATTTTGCACAGCAGTTACATGCACCATGTTCACGGGAAGACTGAAGAATGCAGGTGGTTGGTCGAACAGGGTCGAACAATTAAAAGTTAGGTGCAGACAAAACGACCTACCCGCTTTCCAAAATGTTATGTCTTCCATCCAGTAGTAGTGGGTCCATCGCTAAATATCCCGTAATAATTACCTATATAACTGAAGTTTCTTAGTGTGTGTGAAAAATTTGTAAGTGTAAGCACTATGTGAGCTGTACTTACGGTTTTTCAATTTAGCCGTAGGTAGATATATATAATGAAAATAATGTATGAAACACGGAGGCATTTGAACACGAACGATAATTGCACTTAGGCATTTAGGATAACTTGTTTAGGTTGATATGTGTTGTATTGTATTTGTATCTGACTCCTTGATTTTATGCAGAAGGTTATCCTAAATAATATAAATGGGTAATTGAAACTCCGGTAGATGGATTGAGTACGTGCGCTTTATTTGAGCGCCAGCGAATGACTGTTTAATGCCGGTGCGCTTCATTAATTTGTTTATATTTTAATAATAACAATCTGTGATGTAGTAGGACTCACAGGCCCTACATCTACATCCCCCTTAAAAATAATTTTTTGGTAAAATTTACATGATAAGATAGATTCTGTAATGTGTTATTTAGGTGGTAAGTACTTTGTTGCAGCTAAAAGTAGATTAAACATACATTAAAGTTGACAACATGACTTAAAATTTGATAACATTAAGGGTGTAAATTGTATAAAAGTGAACAATGAAAAATAAGTGTGTAAAATGTAGTGAATTAAAAATTAATCAAATTAGAATGTTTACATTTTTTTGTTTGTTAACAGTGCATTGTTTGTTTACTTAAAAGAAAAAATAAGCTGCTACTTGTTATTTCACATAGAATATTTTTCCGTAAAACAATAATTACAATAAAATTGTCTTTTGATATAATATACTTGTTAGTTGTTAGTTACGCGCACTTTAACTTATACGTTTGTTTTGTTTTTTTATTTCACTTCACTGCACTACCCGAATTTATATTTGTTTAAACGTAAAACGTGCTTTTCTGGGAGGTTGCCGGAAACGCGGAGGTGTGGTTTGAATCGACGACATACGTAGCGCTATGACTATGGTGTCGCGCTTGTCCACTGAAGTCTCGATCCGCTTTTAATAGTAACTCCACATGACGTACAGGATGCCAGTGGAAATTACAACGCTGACGATCATGACGGGCCAGCGACATACAGTGTGTGTCCTGGATGTGGTCGACCTGCGCTGTTTGGGGCGCAGCACCTGCGGCGTTCTATGTTGTGGGCTTGCTCTCAGGGTGATCCATGTTGAAGTGACGTAGAGTGCAGCGTCGAAGTAGGTGAAATTGCAGTAAAGTTGAAAATATATAGATGATGCTTTGTGAGTAGTGAAGTGGTCTGCGGTCGAGTGGTGCAGATAAGTGCAGCGGCGGCCCGGTTCAAATGTCAAAACGAACCGTTTTCTTCACCGCGCGACCCGATCTTGTTATGACTGGCGGCTTCTTTTGTGCTTTGTTCTCTGTGTTGCTGTGCTGTGTGGCCGTAATGACTGTATTATTGTTAGTTGAGTCGGGTGACTCTTTCGTCGCTAAGTTAGTTGCGGCGTCGGGTGACTCGTAAGGACCACTAGTTACAACATAAGCGGGTTTGAGTCTATCAAGTGAGATGACGACATGTCGAGAACCCATACGAATGGTGTAGTGTTTGGAATTTCGAGTAATTACTTTGAAAGGACCCAAATAAGGTGGTGTGAGCGATTTGGTCGTTGATGTTGCTTCGTACAGGTACAAAAAAATCTCCAGGTAGTCTGATAGATTTTCCGAACGTCATTTGAGCGGGACTAACCAATGTCCTTTTTTACGGCGGATCAGTGGTAGCTCCTTATCGTACGTTCTGTAATTCATCTGTGCGGTCGTTAGTTTTTTTGAAAAGAAAGCGAGAGGTTGTAAATTTTTTTCTACTAATTGGTGTAGAGCGGCCCCGACACAAGTATTTGAAGTGTCGGTAATTAACACCAGTTTGGCGGTCGGGTCCGGGTGCGTGAGTATAACTGCCTCTCGTATCATTTGTTTACATTTGTGGAATGCGTTTACGGCTTCTTCCATCCATGTAATTTTGGTCTTGTCTTTTTTCTTTGTATTGTGTAAGTATTTGTCTAATATTGATTGTGTTTCCGCGGCTTTTGGTAGGTATACTGTTTCTGTAGAAATTAATTAGTCCGAGGAAACGTGGTAGTGCTTCGATGGTTTCAGGTTGTGAAAACTCTGTGATGGCTTTGACCTTAACTTCATCCGGCTTGATGCCGTCATAGGTGACGTGATGATTACTAACCTTTTTGTAAACACATCGTATTTGTTTATTTTGGGTGGGTTCTCCAGTATGTCGCTAATCTGACTTAATTCGTCGCGCCCTAACTTAGCTATAACTAGATGGTACTTACATAAGTCTTTAGCTTTTTGTGGCGCGATGATCGCTTCAAACTGGTGGAACCAGACTCGAGGTCGTGTGGCCCAGAAGTCGCTGATGGCCGTCTGAATGGTGACGGCGCTTGGTGCGAGTTCTGCTGTGATGCGGCTGGTGCTGGGCTGCTGCGGTGGTGGTGCGCCTGGTGCGCTTTGGTCCATGAGCAGTCTGTGTTGTTCCTCGACGTCGGTGATTGGTGTGGTCATCGCGGATGTTTGAAACGCACTCAATAGTTTATTGGTTGTATTTGTAGGTACGTCGGAGTCACCAATTTAGGATTATAATGTTGTCGGTGTGTATCACGTCGGGGTCACCAATTTAGGATAATTTTGTTGGTTGATATGTGTTGTATTGTATTTGTATCTGACTCCTTGATTTTATGCAGAAGGTTATCCTAAATAATATAAATGGGTAATTGAAACTCCGGTAGATGGATTGAGTACGTGCGCTTTATTTGAGCGCCAGCGAATGACTGTTTAATGCCGGTGCGCTTCATTAATTTGTTTATATTATAATAATAACAATCTGTGATGTAGTAGGACTCACAGGCCCTACAGGCACATCTCCCTTGTTTCTATCATCTGAGGTCTCGACACAAATATCTCCAAGTGTGAGCGGGGAGGATAGCTTTAAGAACCATTTTCCATCTTTCTCAAGTGCCTTACCAAGCCACAGACCAAGCTAACATTTCAATCCTACTACCTTTTTATCTGAAAACTTTAACTATCCGATGGCTAAGCCCACTTTGTCGCCGGCCAGTCTTCTACCTGAGCTAAGAAAAGAAGTTTCAGAGCTCAGCTGATTTGCTGGATTCCGGCCCGCCCAGCCGTGTCCCCGCCCATCGGGGCTGGGCGGCTTCCGAACCTTGGAGTCGGATTTTGGAGTCAGTGTGCGCTAGACCTTAGAGCAGAGAGCACGGTGGCAGATATTTTACCAGTGTTTGTCGAATTACGTTCGTTATTTTGGAGCGGGGCAACGAAATCAATGGTAAGTCTTGTTTTTTAAATTGTGTTTACTTCATATTTTTTTTATTGTGTTTTAAATTAGGTAAGCGCCTATATTCTTATACAAACCAGCCTGTTGAATGCTCTATTCTATTTAGGAAGCTGTCAACAAAGTCAACTTAGTTCCTGGCTTGTGCACACTGACTAAGTAATAGGTAATACAGGAATCAATCAGCTTTGTCCACAAACTACTTTAAGTGCTCTAGCGTTTTAACTCGCGATTTTCTACTTTTCTGGTACCTATATTTCCGTGTGACAGTGTTCTATGTTTATCGTTGTAAAGCACTCTACCACTTCGCCAAATTTCATCAAGATTGGTCCAGCCAGCCGTTTAGTAGAAAGGCAAGAAACGGACAGATTATTATCAACTTTCATCGGAGCTGCGTGGAGCTAAGCTGAGTAGAAATGACAAATATTTCTTAGGTAATTTAAAGTACCGTAATAAGACATCAACGAAGAACAATTTTTTTTTTTAAACACAGCTTCGATGGACTTTTTCCCTTAACTTTGTTACCCGACGACATAAAGCAAAAGAGGGTTGCGTTTAACATGTTAATGTAACTAAGTTTGCATGTATTTATGATATAATTGTATGTTCCCACTTACACTATTTCTATTCGGTTATTGGCTCAGAAAGTTGCCATAACATTGTAAAATGCTGACAAAAAAAATGCTTTTAACTTTTCACGTCGGATACTCAGATCAGAAAAACAAACAGGAGATGTGCCTTAGTACTATCTCTATCTTAGTATCTATAGGTCAAGTTTAAATAAATTTCTGTGTTGCACACACTTTTTAGGGTTCCGTACCCAAAGGATACCGTACCGTAATTTGAATTTGAAAGGATAAAACGGGACCCTATTACTAAGACTCCGCTGTCCGTCTGTCTGTCTGTCTGTCTGTCTGTCACCAGGCTGAATCTCATGAACCGAGATAGATAGACAGTTGAAATTTTCACAGATGATGTATTTCTGTTGCCGCTATAACAGCAAATATTAAAAAACAAAATAAAATAAATATTTAAGGGGGCGCCTATACAACAAACGTGATTCTTTTTGCTCAATATTGATAACGGCAACAGGTAGACGCTTGAAATATTACAGAATATTGAGTTATATTATTCACTTTAAAAATAAATAATTAAATTAAAATAAAATTTCTATTTAAGGGGGGCTCCCAAACAGCGAACCTAATTTTTTTCGCCGTTTTTATAGATAATGGTACGGAACCCTTCGTGCGCGAATCCGACTCGCACTTGCCGGTTTTTATTTCATTATACCGTTAAACCGCTTACCTAACGCAAAAACTGTGAGTATTACGACACACTTAGGTACTAATTTTCCACGCACACTAAAAAACTTGCATTGACACCAATAAGCGAACTAATAGTCTACATGCAAATAAAATGTACCGGAACACGCAGCGTAGGTAGGCCTCCCACTAGATGGACCGACGACATTGTGAGAGTCGCGGGCATCAGAGTGGATGCAGGTGGCAAGATGTCGTTCAGTGTGGAGGTTAAAGGGGGAGGCCTATGTACAGCAGTGGACGTCTTCTGGCTGCATGATGATGATGAAATAAAAGGTCGGCAAAGTCGTCTGCAGGGTGAGTTCGACAGTCGACTATAGGTATGAAGCCTGATTTAGGCCTGATGCGTTCGCACCCGCTACGTCACCTTACCATATCTACCTTGTTGTCTGATCTGAGGTCGGGTCTGATACCAGCTACAGTCTTACGTTCAATAATCTAGCAAAAGTAATCAGAATTCGTTGTTTTCATTAAATTTTGCAGCTGTCAGAGCAAATAAGTACTTGGACCGAGTTTACAGGTTTTGATATTGCGGTTTCGATAGATTTCTCTACGCTCAGAGCTCAGGGATGGTAACTAGGTACGTGACGTCATCGTAAATACAAGATTGCGGCATGTATAGAGTAAGAATAAAAAAATATTAATAAAAAAAAACTTTCTAAGTAAAGCTTTTTGTATTTTTCTCAGCAAACACTTTAATTTGGCTTATTCTGAGAAAAGCTAGATAGGTATATCACAAAACTTGAGTTCAATAAGATGCCTAATGGAAAAAACTAGGTAGGTATATCACTCAACTTGAGCTTTATAAGATGCCTACTTAAGACCCTTTACAAAAAGTGCAAAGCTTTTAAAAAGCACAGTGGCGTACTGCCTTTTTACTGACAATAATAGAGTTTCGAGAGCGGGGGGAAAGTACCGCGGGGAGGGAGGAAATGTACAATTAAATTATTAAGTGACAGCTGCGATGATACTCAGTGGCGTAGCGGTTGTGTGTCGAAGGTGAAGGGGGTTCGATTACTGCGTACATGAAATGTTCGTAAGAGCTATATTTTTATTACGAGATTTGAATCTGATCTGAGAATCTGAAACTGCACTCGAACGAAATTTAAACTAATAAGTGTTTTAATATTTTAAAATCTTAGATAGATATGCAAACCCAATAGGTATATTTTTGAAAGTTAACAGCAGGAATTAAAACGCATAAAGTAGATGAGAATTAGGCAGGTATAGCAAGGGGCAATTTAACTTAATATCATAATATCATTTTGCTAATTTTTCTGCTTGCTTTACCTAGGTACTTACTAATTATTTAGATGCCTAAGAATTTTTTAAGGATGTTGATGTTTTTTTTTACGAGTGAATATGTACTGTATAGAAGGGTGTTAAGATGTATTTAGGGAAACCGCCTACGAGAGGTTTTATCTCTCCATCATTGCCCGAAGGGATATAATATAAAAAAATGGTATATGGACCGAAAGTTTCGATGCCAAGCGGCATAGGTAATTTGGTTAATTATTTTAGTTACTTTTGAAATAAACCTTTTATTTTCTATTCGACGTTCGATGCGGTGAGTGAAGCTACTGAAGCTGTATTCTTTTTCGTTTTTCCGAACAGCGGAGAAGAAAACTTTTCGGATTTTTTGTCTGCGACTACAATGGACGTTGCTTCTCATTTTACAATTAAGCTTCGGTAGGCTTTTATTATAAATCCCAATATTTACAGTCGAGGATTTTTATTTATAAGAAATTTGTAAAAAAAAGATATAGGTAGTTGGTATAATAATACCCATAAAATTGATTGAATCAGGCGTTACCTTTTTATTTATTTACCTTATTAAATAATTTGCGTTTTACCGCTAACTGCGATGATGCGGTCTACGAATGCATAGAAGAAACCGATTCACTCGCAATTTGATGACACCCAGATTGTAACTATTGGGGAACACCCCATTCATGCAGCGCATTTCACAGACTAGCAGTTTGCATAATAAAAGTTGAATCAAAGCGCTTCGTATGTGTTTCCGAATTATCAACCATAAATTTTAGAGTTAGTACCTCTATATCCACACGACTTTGCACAAATAACTGGTCTACTTATATAAGTAATAAGTAGTAAACTTTCCCGTTTTATTTAATTCAACTCTTTGTAAAAATGATATGCATTTTAATGTCGTCTATGGCCAATAAATCTTTCTGACTAGCGACGCGCCCCGGCTTCGCACGGGTGTAAGCTCGGCCTTCGGCCTCGCTACTATGACCCGTTCCAGGAACACAAAATTTCATCAAAATCGGTCCAGCCGTTTACTCATTGTTTAAACCTTCCCTGGACCACGACAAACATTTCAAACCCTAAATCAGCTAAATCGGCCCAGCCGTTCTCGAGTTTTAGCGAGACTAACGAACAGCAATTGATTTTTATATATACCTATAGATATATGTGGCCTTAGTACGAGCAGTTGCGAAAATGTTATCGTTACGTAAACGATAACTATATGTATGAAAAATTCTATCGGACGTGAAAGGAAACTGAATTTTTCATACATTTTGCTGTCGTTTTGATAATGATAACTTTTTCGCAAGTACTCATACTAAAGTCACTGAACATTAAAATAACAATTTTAGAACCTACTTTGGTGGCACGATTAGGTAAGGTACGTATATATATATACGTACAATATGTACGTATACATATTGTACGTGGCTGTAGTGACATTTCACTGTTACCATCCTACTTCCTATTAAAACGCACTGGGGCCTTACGCCCAACTCTAAACGCGGGCCCGAACAGGTACAGTTTGCAAAATCACGCGACCGCAAACCGTATCTCGGCGCGGCAAACTGCACCTATTCGGGCCCGCGTTTAGAGTTGGGCGTAAGGCCCCTGTACCCGTCTTCGTTGAAAATAACAAAAGCCAAAAATTAGCGCGGTCCGTATGCAAATGCGGCCAGGAGCAAAATGCTAATTTCCGTGGGAGAACCGTCAAAGTTTTTAATCTCATGTGACGGCACCTCCCCCCCCGTCAACGTCAGAGGGATGATTGAAAGCTCCTCATTTGTATTTTTATTACTTTTTAATTCTTTTTCTAATATTCTAGAGTGGCTTTCTTGTTTTTAACACGCTTTTATTAGCTTGGTATGTATATATATAACGGAATCTTTGATCGTGATTTTCAGCCCGTAAAAAACGACGGATTGATTTGAAACTTTGCACAGTTATCAATGAGCGATGACAGTGCAATAATTCGTATAGTTTGTCCCATTATCTTTACCAGTATGGTCAGGATTAGCGATTTTAAAGCGTGTCTTTTAGTTTTTTAAGCTGCCAGAATCATTTACGTAACTCTTTTTAGAGTGGGCTTTTGCAATAAAACTAAGACAATGCAATCAGTCACTATACCTAAGCACAGAACAAGTAGATATAAATGTTTTTCTATCCCCAATAAAATGGCTGATAATAAATCAAACGGCTAAATACGATTTTTAACCGACTTCCAAAAAAGGAGGTTCTCAATTTGAATGTTTTTTTTATTTTATTTTATTATGTTTGTTACCTCAGAACTTTCGATTGGGTGAACCGATTTTTATGACTCTTTTTTATGGTCCCATTTCAATTTGGTCCAGTTCTGTCATTTTTATAAAGTCGGTTTTTTAATATTGATAATTATTAGATATTATCATGAATTATAAGATAGGTAAGAACACTTTCAGTCAAGTCACCTTTCAAACAAACAAAAAAACTTCGCCAAAATCTGTTCCACCGTTTGGAATCTACAATGCGACAGACAGAGACGCAAATACACACGTTAAGCTCATAGCAAATAAATAAAATGTGTATAAAAGTCATCTGAATATGACAAATTATTTTCGAAACACTTTAAATTCAATCGAAATACGAGTACATTTCCGAACTTGTACCTAATCCTTTTATCCGTCGCATAAACGCAAAGCCGTGTGCACATGCATAGCACACTTGCATTCAACATTGTACAATGTAGGTAGGGTATTATTTTCACCCCTCGTGAGTATTCCGCTCGCGACCCTGATACGTCAATCATTTCGGAATTTACATTTTGGCAGATGATATGATGGGATCGGAGCGATGGTGGCCGGGCGGTAGCATGTGCGCTTTACAATCTGACGGCAACCGGTTCGATCCTCGGTCCTGAACCCATTACTTATTTAGTATTTAGATAATTTATGTGCATTTTCAATGCCATCGCTCACGAGGAAACAGCTATATCCAAGAATCTCAAAAGTTTAAATAGGTACATACCTAATATGACATTAACCAACATACTCTGGGCTAACATGGTTGATTAGGGCCCGTCCTTTCTTTCTGAAAGAAGGCCTGAGTCCCAGTAGTTCCAACATGGTAGGCTGAAATGATGATGATGTACCAAAATTTATCTTATGTATGAAAACTGCTTTACATTAAAAATATGGGAAATATTCTGAAGAACTGTTCTATCTGATGCATTGCGGTTTTATCATCGCACCAGCCTCCAACGCCAGAAAGTTCATCCACATAAATAAATATAGATCATGTCCACATACGATAGATCGATGGAAATCGCACACTGTGCGTTTTACGCGATCTTTTTTGCCTCACACCTGCAATTTGTGGAATGAGCTTCCCTCCTGCGGCATTTCCCAGTAACTATAATATGGGGTTCTTCAAAAGGGCTGTTAATAGAGTCTTTAAGGGTCACCAACGTACCTGTGATGCCCGTGGTGGTTGCAAGTGTCCACAGGCGACGGTGATCGCTTACCATCAGGCTGCCCGTCAGTTTGTTTGCCACCTATGGAATAATAATAAATAAATAAACTTAATTTTGGTAAAGTTATTTTCTTTATGTATACAGCTTTGATTTCACATATAGTTTATAGATTTAAGTTATTTTATAACTTAAAAAAATTTGAAAATAAACGCGAGCGGGAAAGCACGAAATACTAATTGTCTCTTAATGTACCTACTCGTACCTAAGTAGCATGTGGCATTTCCGTAGTTACAATAATACCGTGACAAATGCAGCTCGATAACGGAATTAGGTACCGAGTTTGTGACATTTAGAGGACATTAACATTGTCCCTCCTTGTCACCTCCTGTGATTTACACTGTTTCGATCTCAGATCAGACAAACAGAGAGATATGCCTTAGTACAATTATTATTTATCGTTCGTGTTCAAATGTCTCCGTGTTTCATTTTAACTATACAAAGACTACCTATACGTACAGCGAAACCGCAACTGTAAGTACGGAAAACTTAATTTACGCACATTAAGAAAATTGCTTCGAGATAAATAAACTGACTAATAGTCTGCTAGTCTCCCTGTGACCACGCAGACAAAGTGTGATATTATATTATCTGTATTTGATTACGGTTGCAGCACGCAAATAGACTTAGTAATTTTTTTCTAGTTACCGATATTGACAAATGGATGATAATTTGACATTTCCGTCGCTTCGCAATAATACCGTGACAAATTTCGTCCGTTACCGAAATTACCACGTCTGTGACATTTAGCGGACATTTCTCCCCTCTGTGGCCTACCACAGAGTACCAATGTCTTTATAAGCATTTTTGGTTTGTGCTTTGTAGCCTAGCATAGGAGTCTGTGTTTCGATAAATTATCTAGTAAATATAATTCTAATTCTATAACCAAAGATAGAAAACATTTAACTAAGATTTAACTTTATTCCTCTACAAAAAAAAATATACCACTATGAAACATGTCTAAGTCATTGAAAACGGCAAAATTTTTATTTACAATTACAAGGATACAACAGTTATTCAATTACGGAATAAGGATATTTACTCATTTGAGGTTATTTTTTAATTGTTTTATGAACAACTTTTAACTTTTTTAGAATGTGACCAACAGTGAAATTTAGAGAAAAAAATGTACTACAGAAAAAAAACACAACGAATGGTAGTTACATAACGAAATTATAACTGTGTTTACCTATATGCATAAAAATATTAGGTATGTATGTACCTATATTTGAAATGTTCTCCCGCTTTCTTTTAATACCAAACACGAAATATTTATACCTATATACAAAAAAAAACATAAAATCCGCCATATTTGTTGTAGTGTGTCGTCATAAATATATAGCCTATGACACGAGGAGTATTAAAACGTGTCGATGGACACCTCATCTACACCTCATTGGTCAAAATATGATATACTAGCGACCCCCTCCGGCTTCTTACGGTTATTTATAAGTTATTATTATCTGGGTGTCTTCAAATCTCGAGTGAATCGGTTTCTTCTGGGCAAGCGTGCTCCATCGTAGACCGCATCGCGCTTAACATCAGGCGAGTTGGCGGTCAAACGCAAGCCTATTAAAGATTAAAAAAAAAATACCTTATGGTGAAAACCGCATAAAAAAATCCTTTGCGTGGTTTGGTAGGAGTTAACGGATATACAGACAGACGCGGAAAGTGACTTTATTTTATACTATGTAGAGAAAAGAAGAAAATTAGGAGATTAGAAGGAACACATGAACATAGTTAAACATATTATATCTACATAAATATATAGAAGGTCAAAATCATAACCCTCCTTTTGCTGCATTCGGGTAAAAATACAATAGCTCTTGTACTATCACAAGGGTCGCCTCTTCCATACTTAATACGAGGTTATGAACTAATGTCATTACGAGGGGTTGCACTCACCCTTCTTTTTACCGGCTTTGTTCTATAACCAATAATTTCATTCAATAAAACGTGTCCGATTCAAGCTAACAATGTATTCACTCGTACAGAATGTGTTCTGTTTTATTTTAGTCTTTGTATTTTCAATTCAAATCCATTGAAGTGACAGATGTAGTCGTATGAGTTCGCTTATTCCCAGTAGATAGGTAATACTATACGAACTCTTTTTAACCGACTTCAAAAAAGGAGGAGGTTCTCAATTCGTCTGTTTAAAAAAATATGTTTGTTACCTCAGAACTTTCGACTGGGTGAACCGATTTTGATGATTCTTTTTAGGGTTCCGTAGCCCGACAAGGAACCCTTATAAATTCGTTCTTTCCGTCTGTCTGTCTGTCTGACTGTCTGTCTGTCCGTCCGTCCGATTTTTTTAGAACCTTCTTGCTTCTGTAATTATTAAGGTAAGTGCATGAAACTTTGCATAATGACTGTTGTTATATAGATCTCAATTTTAAGAGTATAAAAAACAAATAATATTGCATTTAAGAGGTGCGTGCCTCTGGTACATGTGAAATGGGGATGAATTTATATTTTTCACTCCACCTGCTCGTATCGTTGAAAAGATCTTTAAAAATGAAGGTAAGGTTTTATGCATCACTTTTTTATAAAGTCTATACTTTGCGAAATATGGACCGCCAAAAAGGCAAAAAAATTGTCCCCCCTGCATTTCTAAACTATTAAGACATAGAAACTTGTAACTTACTACACAGATAGGTCATATTTAAAAACTTCATTCAAAACTATTTCAAACATTATCTGATCATGACTTTTTGATTGACAGCGATAAAACTGTAATAAATTCAAGGTGTTCTAGCTCCAAGGTTATTGACCTTTTTGTAAAATGATCTTAACAAATAATGTTTCTCAATCAGTTTCCTCTAGGTATGTTTAAACCATAAAAAGCATAATATGCTATGTCGGGATGGTACATCTCTGAAATTTGGCTATGTCCACAGACTCCACAGAGCTTCGTTCGTTCGAATTTTTCTGTAAGTATCAGTTTCTGAACTATGACTACAACTACCATATGCGTGTCTTGACACGCTCTTGGCCAGTTATTTTATTTTAAAGCAGGTGCTTCCCGTGTGGTCCCATTTCAATTTGGTCCAGTTCTGACATTTTTATGAAGTCGGTTTTTTTTAATATTGATAATTATTGTTTCAACATTTCGCTGTTTTTTAACCGACGAAATAGGTGGACGGTTCTATGTTCCACTGTTTTTTAATATATACATATGTTCACCGATTTCTCCGCCAACTGTTGACCGATTTCAAAAATCTTTTTTTTGGTAGGATACTTCCAATATGGTCCCATTGTCACCAAGTCAGGATCTGAAGATGGGATCCCAGGGAAATCGAGGGCAATCCTCAAGTTTTATAGGCACTTATTACGTTTTTCATATATTTTAAAGTCTGTTTTTAAGGTGAACCACTTGTTATTTTTTTGGGGAAAGGTAACAACTTTGTACTATCTTCTAGTGTCATAGATTGCTAGTAGTTCTTCTAAAGTATGTCTAAATATTTAATTGGGTAGACAAACCAGTAGCACATTTACATATCTGTAGTTGCAAATTGTGATCGTAAATTATGACTCTGATTTTAAACGAAAATTAAGGCTTATTTAAAAAACAATCGAGAAATAATAATAGGTATACAGGGGAAAACGGCATTAATTAGCATCGAACCCCAAAGACGTCTACCGTAACCATTAATCCCCCTTTTGATCGTTGGCTGTTGAAGAGTTGCTTTGAACAAATAAATTTTGATTTCTATACATTTCAAGTGAAGTCGGTATTTACTTGTTTTAAGTTGTGCCCAGATACTAAGACGTAACCGGAAGATGCAGCGTAGGTAGGCCTCCCACTAGATGAACCGACGACATTGTGAAAGTCACGGGCATCCAGTGGATGCAGATGGCAGGATGTCGTTTAGAGGAGGAGGCCTATGTTCAGCAGTGGACGTCTTCTGGCTGATGATGATGACTAAGACGTACCTCTAACTAGCTAAGTATCAGCAATCAGCATGCTGACTACTTAGTATAGCGATACGATAGGCCTTAGCTATCCTTTTCAAATATAGGTAGGCACCTACACGCTTCTATGAAATTTGAAAACACAATTTCAGTTTTAAGTATGGTTTGAAGGTAGAGTAGAGAGTAGGTAGGGTAGAGTAGTCCAAAGCTAAGTTGTCAAAAGATGGCGTTAAAGTGAGTTTGAGATATACATTTCACGCCTTAAATTTCAATCAAATTTTTACTAAAAAGATGCGCGAACCCGACTCGCACTTAGCCGGTTTATTTCATAATTTATAATGACTGTGTGCCGCGATGCGATATAATTGGATCTTTAAGATGCGTAGGTATTCCACTAGACATTTTTTTATTGTTAGGTAGTAGGAATGTTAGGTTTTCATCCTTCATAGACTAATCCATCAATAACAAAAAAAAACCCTTCAAAGAGTTTAAATATCCGAGCAAATATTAATCACGGTTGGATTACAAAATACAAGTAGGTACAGGGGAGCCTCACAATAAAAACGAAACGGGAGTCTGCAAACAAGAATTCAATCCCTAAATTGTCAGCCTACAAAAGAAGCCATTAGCCGGGAACTCGCGGGTGGTCATAGTCTCCATGGAAATCAGAGGAAAAGGCGACTTTTGATTAATTAGCCCTATTCTTTCGAAGAAAACGCGACATCCGATTACAAAATGTACAGAAATACATCTACCACAGGACGGCAAATTGAATGTATCATTAGAGCCGTAACAGACACGTCAAAATGGCTGACGTCAACCACCTCAACCAACGAGAGTAAAAGAGAGGGAAATTATATTCACATTCTTTCTCTCCCGTTGGTCAGAAGGCGGTTCGTCAGCCAAGTTCGATACGTTTGTTACGGCTATTAAAAACTACAGCCTTCTTTTAAGTGTTTGCTGGACTATAGCCCTCTCTCTTGCTCTGTTATCTGCCTCAGTCCCACGCTAATCGGGTCCTGCAGATCTAGCATGGGCCGTGGAAAAATTGTCTTTCCACCGTTTTTATCCGCGCGTAGACGCGACAGAGCTAGAATATGGATACGTTTGTCTCTTTCTAGCGGGATAAACACGGTGGAAAGACAATCTTTCCACGGCGCGTGCTAGGCCTGCAGGGGTGTATCACAACCTCGAAAACACTCTAATATCTTAACACTACTCTAATACACTTATTAATATAGAATCTTATATTCAATTTTGTTTTTCTCTCATTCATTAGCCGAGAGCCAGACAAAGCTCAATGTAAGGTTATTATAAGAATGTTTTTGAGGTTGTCTCGGGCTTTTAACAATATCTCCGACCTCAGATCAAACAAACAAGGGAGATAAGCCTAAGTACAATTATCTTTCGTGTTCATATGTATTCGTTTTTCATTTTACAAAACCACTGTACCGTTAAATCATTTAACGCAAAAACTGTAAGTACGACTTAGTTACAATTTTGTGCACAAAACACTACAACATTAACATTACAGAACAGAAGAATACGAAAAAAAATTTGTCAAATTGTCCAGCCAGTGGGATACAAAGGGCAGCGCTCAGCGATAATACACTACAGATTTCTCTACAGTGCAGATTTTCAGCACTAACCTTCTGAGACACACGGGACTAAAAAGAATAAATAAAACTATTAAAAGAATAAAATAAGCTAAAATAAACACGCATGGTATATGTTAGACTAGTAATAGGATCTTCTAGGTATCTTAGCAGCTCTATCTCTGTAGAATTTTCTATTCAGGGACGCGACGCTGACGCCTTAACATGGAAAACAATATGGCGGATGGAGCCGTTTTATATTGGGACATATCCGGTAGCAGGGAAGGATTAATTTACGTTTATTAATTTGCTTGTTACAAGTTTTACGATTTGGCTGAGTGACGGCGGAAGGGATTGGATTTATGGTTTTCTTTTCTTAAATATTTTTATTTTATTTTATCTCTGTCTATCATTGGTATACTTAATAGTGAATAATAGTAACGACTATTATTTAATGGAATTTTATATCTAAACTAGCTCGCCAAACATTTATTTGCTCTGACAAAATGAATGAAAACCACGAATTCTGATTACTTTCGCTAGGTTATTGAACGTAGGTGTAGACTGTAGAAGAAACACGATGTAGGATGAAATATTATATTAAAATATTAATAAAAAGAGCTGATATATGTTTTTTTTATCCTGAAAAATAACAAAATTAAATAAATATTTAAGTGGGCTCCCATACAACAAACATGATTTTTTTGCTCGATATTGATAACGGAAACAGGTAGATGCTTGAAATATACACAGTATAATATTTACTTATATTTATATATATTCACCTTAAAAATATATAATTAAAATAAAACAAATATTTAAGCTCCCATAAAACAAACGTGTTTTTTAAATTGATAATTATTGTATTTTTACGGAACCCGCAGTGCCCGAGCCCGACTCGCACTAGGTCGGTTTTTTTAAATATATGTATAGATATAGATTATAAGCAGTTGATACAATGAAATTACTGAAGTTCATAACAGGGCATTTTTCACCGAAGTGACCATAGAGTAAAGCAGATAATATGCTATCATCAACACAGACACGGTCTGCGGTCACATAGCAAGTAAGGTCAAGCTTGCTTTCATGAAACTTGGTGTGTTCAACAAGGCGTAGCGGTACTTCACGTCGAGTTAAAAGCTTTTGCTTTACAAAGCGCAAGTCCGTCCTCACATGGAATACTGCTCCCATGTTTGGAACGGAGCACCCAAGTATCAACTTGAGCCTCTCGATGCATAACAGCGCAGATCTGTTAGAATTGTCGACTATCCCAAGCTCACTGAACACATAGAGCTGCTCTAACATGCGTAGAGACGTTGGATCTCTCCGTAACTTTTATTGCATTTTCAACGGGGAGTGTTCTGAAGAACTGTTTGATCTGATGCCGGCGTCGTGGTTTTACCATTGCACTAGACGTCACCGCGTGAAAGTTCATCCACATATCATAGATCAATGGAAATCGCATACCCTTCGATTCATGCGATCTTTCTTGCCTCACACCTACAAAATGTGGAATGAGATACTGCGGTGTTTCCGAGAAGCTACAACATGGGGTTCTTCAAAAAGTTAGTTAACGGGTCGGCAACGTAGGTGTGATTGTTACAAGCATCCATAGGCGACGGTGACTGCTCACATCAAGCTTGCATTGCTATTGCTACCTATGGCATAAAAAAAAACAAAAAAAAAAACAAGCGATAAAGTCGGACGTCAGCAGCTTGAGCAGCGCTACTCGGGAAAATACACCATAAGCAAAGTAACCCTAAATCAAAAACTTCCAGAGTTACAAGTATCCATGGTCAACGGTGACTGCTTACATCAGGCTGGCATTGCATACCTATGGCATAAAAAAAAAACAAGCGATAAAGTCGGACGCCAGCGGCTTGAGCAGCGCTACTCGGGAAAATACACCATAAGCAAAGTTACCCTAAATCAAAAACTTCCAGAGTTACAAGTATCCATGGGCAACGGTGACTGCTTACATCAGGCTTGCATTGCTACATATGGCATAAAAAAACAACAAAAAAAAAACAAGCGATAAAGTCGGACGCCAGCGGCTTGAGCAGCGCTACTCGGGAAAATACACCATAAGCAAAGTAACCCTAAATCAAAAACTTCCAGAGTTACAAGTATCCATGGTCAACGGTGACTGCTTACATCAGGCTTGCATTGCTACATATGGCATAAAAAAACAACAAAAAAAAAACAAGCGATAAAGTCGGACGCCAGCGGCTTGAGCAGCGCTACTCGGGAAAATACACCATAAGCAAAGTAACCCTAAATCAAAAACTTCCAGAGTTACAAGTATCCATGGTCAACGGTGACTGCTTACATCAGGCTTGCATTGCTACATATGTCATAAAAAAAACAACAAAAAAAAAACAAGCGATAAAGTCGGACGTCAGCGGCTTGAGCAGCGCTACTCGGGAAAATACACCATAAGCAAAGTAACCCTAAATTAAAAACCTCCACCTGTGCTACACTTACTATATAAAGATTCTTATTATAAACCTACCAAAACGTAAGCACTTACCAAAGAGGCTATATTCAAGAATATTGCTTCCGCATATGCCGTAAGTTTCTTTGCATTTATTAATATTGCCGAGATTTATGGGAACAACTTTTTAATATTTATGGCGGGTAATAAATTCTTGGCGACGAGTTTGCGGGGGATAGGGTTGATTTCCTCCTTGGGGTGGTCTCAGAAAATCAACAAGTACCTAGGTAAGTAAATATTGTTTTTGGCAATTATGGAGTAATATTATGCAGATTCACCAACATGGCGAACCGGAAGACGCAGCGTAGGTAGGCCTCCCTCTAGATGGACCGACGACATTGTGAGAGTCGCGGGCATCCAGTGGATGCAGATGGCAGGATGTCGTTCAGTGTGGAGGTTAAAGGGAGAGGCCCATGTTCAGCAGTGGATGTCTTCTGGCTGATGATGATGATGATGACCAACATGGCTATTAAAATTTCCAAGTTGAAGTGGCAACGGGCAGGCCACATCGCTCGAAGAACTGATGACCGATGGGGAATAAAGGTTCTTGAGTGGATACCACGAACCGGAAGACGCAGCGTAGGTAGGCCTCCCACTAGATGGCTGAATGTTGTTCAGTGTGGACATTAAAGGGGGAGGCCTATGTACGTCTTCTGGCTGATGATGATGATGATTAGATTATGCAGATGTACCACATAACTATGTAGTTGTTCACCCTGAACAGTGATCACTAATTTTGATTACATTTGACCAAAATTTTTTTGCATGGCCTATACTTAAATTCATGAATTCTGAATATTGTTGTATTGTAGGTTGGTACAAATGTTAATCATTGAACAAACATACAAACGCAGAAAGATTACTCAGAGCCCGTCAATTATTCGGTCTATGTTGGATTTTACCCAAGAAAGTACGATAGCTAAATTTTTAGTACCTAGATGGGAACAAATCTGCTTCCACGTCTGACCGTCCCAGCGTGATATATAGCGCCAGAGGTTTTCGTGCCCAGCTTTTTGGCACTTGGTCGGTCAATCTTGGGCTTGGCAAACCGGTAAAATGGAACGGATTTTACTGAATGCTATACATTTCTCCAGGTTTTTGAAGAGCCTAGCTTGTGGCCAAATTACTGCAGCACTCTATAGCTTGAAGGCTTGAGTCTCTTACATAATTACTCCTTACTTTCCAATATTCTCGAAAGCCTTGTCCCAGTTAATATTCAAAAGGTAATAATTTAATTAAAATCAAATTCTCCTCGAACCCCAAACTATTAATCATACGCAGTATGTCACCGGTCCACCCTCGGCACTTAGAAATGTCTTGAAGCGGTGTCCTATATTATTTGCATGTCTGCTGGTGACGTCTGGATCTCAGCTTTCACATTGAGGCAGATTTCACGCTTAGTTTATTTTCTTTGTTCTGACTGCAGAAAAGAGAAGTAAATAGAACGGAAATGAGAAAGAAAATCTGTCGCCAGGTATTGTGACAGAACCTTGATTGAACATTCTTATTTACGTCAATGCGTCGAACTCCGTATCCCAGTTGCTGATTTCGAATGACTGACGTTTCGTTTATATGGGTGCACTAAACTCTTTGAACTGGTTGAACTGGCTACACAAATTTCTTACAAAAATGCCTTGACAGCCGTTCTAATTTAAACTTTTTTTTTGTGGTTTCGACCAAAGAGAATATGTTCCGACCATAGACCAATTTTAGGACTATGCTTCCGACGGTGAATTAGAAACGCTTTGCTTTGTTTTTTTTTCTTTATTTTTAACAGACTTCAATGGAGGAACTTCTGTATTGTTTGTTACTCCTTCGTTTATAAACCGATTTGATCATAATTGTTTTTTGATGATGTATTTGAAAGGATATTTTTTCACATTGGTCCCATATAAATTTCATCAAAATCGGTTCTGTAGTTTGGTTTTTGATCAAATCAAAAATCAAAATAACTGGGGAAAATATGTCATTTAAGTAAATGAAATTGCGTATTTACTAATTTTGAAGTTGGTTAATCATTTTAGTCATGTTCAGTTTGTAGTTTTCAATTTAAATTGATAACACTACTCAACACTAAAAAATATCTTTTTTTTTTTTTTTTTTTATATCTGGGACATTTTTGTGCACACACGGTCATCTGACCCCAAACTAAGCAAAGCTTGTAATATGGCTGCCAGAGACTGATATACATACATATATATTTTTAAATACATACTTAAATAGATATTAACACCCAGACATAGAACAAACACAAATGTTCATCACACAAATGTTTGTCCTAGATGGGAATCGAACCCACGCCCCCAAGCACAGAAGTTAGGTTCCCTACCAACTGAGCCACCGGGGCTGTCCGATTCTGATTTGGTTCATATTGTTTCATACCGAGGTTGACTAATAATAAATATATGTAGGCATATTTTTTTTCGTCTAGAATCTGAGACATATGAATTTTAAGATTTGACGTATGTTTGATTTTTAAATTGCGGGTATTTTGAAAATCAAAAAAATTAGATGTTATATAAAATTCCTATTTATATATTTGTATTAAGGTCAATAACAAGGAATTATAATCACATAGTAGGAACTCTTATAAAATAAATAGGCCGTAGGTCGTAGGCCGTATCATAGCTTAACACCAGACGAGTTAGCGGCCAAGCTCAAGCCTATTCTGCAATTTAAAATAAAAAAATAGATGTTATATAAAAATTCTATTTACATATTTGTATTAGGTCAATAACAAGGAATTATAATCACATAGTAGGAACTCAGATAAAATAAAAAGTTTGTTATTTGTTGAGTAGTTTAGTATCAAACAATCAAGGACCTGCCAAAAAGAAAAAAAAAGGCTTTGTAACTAGCACAGTACAACAAAAGGCAGGAATGCGCTGCCTGAAAGGGTGTTATAGCTATATATCTGCGTGTCATCAAATCACGAGTGAATAGGTTTCTTCTAGACAAGCGTGCTTTATCGTAGACCGAGTTGGCGGTAAAACTCAAGCCTATTAATAAAAAAGGCAAAGGAGACCGACCTAGATCCAATGATCTCTCCGAAATTATTGAAATCGTTATAGCTGTTCTCAATAGCGCAAATACCGCACATGTAAACAAAATGATAGACATACAAAAGATTGCTTGTTTAATAGTAAATAAGTTCTTAATAGCTAACAATAATAACATAACATAAATAGTACTTAATTTATAGTTTTAATAGAAAACGGAAGTTCTACTTTATGGTGCTGTATCCACTTTGAAGCTCGACCAGCAGGTTTCGAAAGCTGAAACTAGTTGACTTTTCGCCCAAGACGATTCGTGATAACCCTAGAAAATAGTTTTTAGATATGGCTCAGAATTGAGACCGGCAGTTGTTTATTAGGGTATTATAGCTCATTTTAGAATTAGTGAATGCTTGTTCTAAAACTCTGCAGACATGGCATGGACGTATTTAGTCATGCTTGCGGAGTTCTCCGTTCTAATTTCGTGTGTTTTCAGTGAAGTTGAAAGAATAACAAATCGAGACAACTCTTGGCTCTGCGAGAGAGCCATATTGACTCCACGCAACGACCAAGCTGCTACAATTAACAGCGCTTTATTAACGCGTGTCGTGGGTGAAATTGTTGTGTACAGCGCCATCAACCAGCTTATGGATCAAGACGAGGCCACTACCTTCTACCCGGTTGAATATTTGAACGCTTTGTCTGCGTCTGGGCTTCCGGCGCACAACATACAACTAAAAGTCGGTCAGTAATGGATGTTCCCAGTTAGTTACAATCTGGGTGTCTTCAAGTCAAGAGTGAATCGGTTTCTTCTAGGCAAGCGTGATCCATCGTAGGCCGCATCATCGCTTAACATCAGGTGAGCAGGCGGCCAAGCGCAATCCTGTTATATAATTTAAAAAAAAAAAATGCTGCAAATTGTGTGGTCTCTCCACCAGCTGCTTCAGTCACGGCAAGCTGTGCGTGACCTTGTCAGAGTGAGTGATGCCACAAATTTATTTGTGTACGCTCCAGGAAATGTAACTAACAATATTATCTTCAGATAAGCTCTGTAAACAACATTGTTGGTAACATACTACTGCAATTTCCGCCGCCTCCGTTTCTTGGGACTATTTTACAGTTCACGCAAAAGAAGTTGCGGGTACAGCTTGTGTTAAAATAAAAATATTTCATTTCGCTCTCGGTGCGAAATTTCAAATGGTCGTCGGCGGGGCAGCTGTGGCGTGTTGCTATCTGGCAATCGCTGCGTACGCCGACCCAACGTACATAGTTTCGGTACATGACTCATTACCAAGGGATTGATGCAGTTTCGAATAATCTGTTCTTTGACTAACGTGGTTAACAAACAATGACGCATTCTCAATATTTTCAAATGAATCATTGGGTTTATATCTAGAACGTTTGACATAATGTAATTTGTAAGTGGAACTGAATTTTTACCAAGAAAAGTAATAAATTCAACATTCGGACAATTCGAGAGAAGAAAGATTAGCTGCTCGTCAGTAGGCCGGCTTTCTTCCAAGGTCAATTTCTTAAAATTTCTGAATAATGGCGCTTCTAATATGCGTTTATTGAGAAAGTCTTTGTCAAACGCCAATGTTTTTTGATCAAATTTGCAATGAGCTATAGACAAACTTTGCAAATTTGGGAAAAATTCACCTATGTACATCAATGCATTTAAATCTATCTGTTGGCCACAAATAAGATGCAAGTGCAACAAACCACGCCATTTTACTTTTAACTCATTTTTTGCTTTTTGCACGTCTGCATCAAAATCATTGTACAATAGTTCTAATTCATGTAAATCCCGTAAATCATTAAAAGCCTTTAAATAGGTTTGCAAGGTATGGCATTTCTTAAGACTCATCTTTTGTATTAGTGGACACATTCGAACAACTGATTGCAGTTGTTCACATGACATTTCAGCGTGATTTGCATAAGATTTTAACTGAAATGTCTTCCCAGAATGTTCTTCAAGAGACATAATATTCTCTAAAGCATCTGCTACTAGGTTTTTACCACTATCAAAGTCTATATGCTCGATACTTTCACAGGCTAAAAGAAGTGATTCGATCCCTTGCTGGCTTATTCGTACTCTTGTTCCACATAGACTAAGACTTGTCAAATAATGTAACCGAGTCAATATATCTATGCTATTATCGTTCAGATTTGTATTTGGAAAGATTAAAACTTCGATCAATTTGCAGTTCTCTGCTAAACATCTTAAAACACTGTCAATGTCACTAATAATGTAATTTAATGCTAAATGTGTAAGACTATGTAATTCTCTCAGTAATTTCACCTCCGTGTTTTCGAGTTCCCAAATTCTAACCGGATCATTTAGTTGTAAATGAGTAAGACCAGTGAGCATATACGATTTGGAATAAAAAGAGGGAAATATTTTTGATCTATCTCTGTCGAGACGTAGCATGGTAATGTTTTTAGTAAACAGTGTTTCTATTATTCGATTGATTACACGCTCTTCAGTACAACGTTCTTCAACGTTTGCCTTATCGTGCCGGCAAAACCGCGTGAAGTTTTTGTTTAGTTTTACAAATATTTTTATAGTTTCATCCAACAACTTATTATGAAACATCTTCGGCACATTACAATCAAAATAATTCCGAATAATTTCAATATGTCGAGAGAGCAAATCTTCTGCTTCGATTGCATCGCGTTGATATATTTCGGTTAGTGATAATACTAAGATTTCTTTTTGCAATACAATCCAACTCCCGAGCTCTAGTACCGCCAAACATTCAAGTCTTCTAGGTTGCTGCAACAGGTCCATTGGCATTGTGTACCTGTAAAAAAAGATAAATTGATTAGATACCTCGAAATACTTACACCTACAGTCCGGTTCCAGGGAGATTGCGTTTGACAAGATTGTTCCCGCTGTACCACTTAGTTGGCGACCGCTGGTGGATACCGTGAATTTTATTATTTTTGTCCCCATGGCCACAGAATACATATTAAAATACAAGTACAAAAGATTCACTCCGCAAAACCATTTAAATAAGTAGCGACTCTTGCTACTACACAATAAAGTGCAAATCAGGACATGCGAGCGTTAACTATACCTACAGCTGTATTAACCTACAAGTTGCCTCTCTGTCTATCGCGTAACTCTTGTCGCATTATCTCTGTCTATCGCGTGGCAGCGGGCACGGCAAGTCCGACAAGACGACTACTTGTAGCTTAATACCTAAAGTGCGGAGTGCGCCAGGCCTGCTATGGCCATCAGAGGCGGACAGAGAGAATAAAATATTAAATTATTCCCTAGACCACCACTGTTGGACACCGGGAAATATTTTCTTTTTAAGGCCAGAATACTATTTCATAGAAAACGGTCATTCCACTCGACAAAATGTATGGAACAGCTGATATTTTTTTCGCGGTTTCAGGTTGGGGTCCCATAGATAAGCTGTTTATAATGGGGGATAGTTTTGCAATACCAGGATTATCGCGCTATATTCCTACGTGTATAATGAAAGATAATTATGAATATATAAAACTGACTTCATAAAAAATTCAGAACTGGACCAAATTGAAATGAGACCAGACGGGAGGCACCAGCTATCAAATAAAAATAGAATCATCAAAATCAGTTCACCCCACTGAAGAGAGATTTTTTTCGTTTAGATCTCTTTTCTGTGGTTCACACAGTCGAAAGTGCTGAGGTAATAACATAAAAAAAAACAGTTAAATTGAGTACCCTCTTCTTTTTGGAAGTCGATTACAAATATGTTCTCTTGTGGGCTGTAAGCTGTATGTGAACGTAATTAACTTATAATTTAATGATTTAAGTATAAAAAGAGAAAAAGATCAAATAAATAAATAAATTAATAATTTATTCGTTGCGCTTGCCAAAAGCTCTATGACGTGTTGATAGTGAAGTTTTTTGGGGAGACAATAAACTATTTTATTTAATGACTAATTGATGAACTTATCAAAATAACTGTAGTGTAGAGAAGTGTAATTGTAAATAAAAAAATCTGTATGGTGGCAAAAAAATATTACGTATGAACTGAGATGAGATACAAGTAAAAATGATAAAATGTATTGAACTATGTACTAAAACCAATTCTGATATGTGTAACAAAAAACATGACGGTTAAAAACTTTTGATATGAACATATAATCAATTTTTCATTGCCAGAAATGAAAATGAGGTGCACATAGATTATGTCAAATCGATTTCTAGATGGAAATAACGCATAGTTATTTTTGTAGTCGATGCGCTATTAAATTTTTAAGGCAATCTAGCGAAAGAAAAAATTATCATAAAAATTCACATCATGTTTAGGCAGGCTCACCGACTTATTAAGCTATATACATCACTTTAATATTTATTTTTAATTTAACCTAACCTAACACACGATGAATAAACAAGACCGCGCTACTGCCAAAAAAGAGGTAGGTACTGGTTAAAATATACATATTAAATTGATTATGATTTTTTGCGCAATTTTTTTACTTAAATCATCATAGTTTCTATCTACGTACCGATAAAATAGTACCAAACAATGAATTAGGTACACTACACGCTGAGGCCAGCGATTGGATAGACGGTAGGTACACTCGTAGCCACAGAAAAAAAACTCACTTCAGTGCTCTTAGCACAATACCTTCCTCTGTTGAAAGCACACTAGGTAAAGCTGTATTTGGTTGAATGCCACGGATGTTTCTAAAGAAATTATAACACTTTATGGTCTAGAATTCTAGATGTTTGTTTTTGAGGCAGTCTTATCGGTGACGCATGCACAGAGCGCAGTGCCAAAGCAAGAATAGAACTGCGTGCACAGTTGCCAGATGAACGAGAAATCTCGTACAAATACGAGATTTGGTGCTAGCGTACTATGAGGTACGAGAATACTGCAGGATGATTTGGTGCTAGGACTGCTAGGCCAAGGTATATGAGATTGCACAAGCATTGGTACGAAGAAAAAAATTGAGAATGCTACGGGTGCGATTTTTTTTAACAAGCTTTAATAGGGTTCCGTGTCCAAAGACTGAAAGAAAGAAAGAAAGAAAATATATATAAATATATTCGACATACAAAAAAAAATACAACTGAAAACAGGACCCTGTTACAAAGCCTACCCTGTCTGTCTGCTCGTCCGCCCGTCCTCTTTCGAACCGTAATAGATAGCCAGTTGAAATTTGCACAGAATATGTAATGTTCCGGCCGAGCGGATTAACTCATAATCATCAGCAAGAAGACGTCCACTGCTGAACATATGCCTCCCCCTTAGACCTCAACATTGAATGACGGCCTGCCTACTACATCCACTGGATGCCCGCGACTCTCAAGAGTCACGATGTCGTAGGTCCATCTAGTGTGAGACCTACCTATAAGCTGCGTCGTCAGTTCGTGGTCCTACTCAAGAAACTTTCTTCCCCATCGGTTATCGGTTCTTCGAGTGATGTGGTCTACCCATTGCCACTTCAAGTTGCAAATATTAATACCCATGTAGGTGACTGGTTCTTTGGCGAATATCCACGTTCCGGATTCTATCACGCAGAGAAACTCCGAGCATAGGTCTCTCCATTGGCCGTTGTGTGACTCTGAGTTTTTCCAAAAGGCCAACAGTTAAGGACCACGTCTCAGTACCATATGTCGTCACTGGCAAGTGGCAACACACACTGAAAAGACCCTTGTCTTTAAGCACTGTAGTTTTTTTTTAATGAATAGTGGTTTGCATTTAGTTCCTCATTACCAAGTTGAATTATGAACACGCTAGGTTCCACCGTACATACCTACAGACTGGCCTGTCTAAACTGGCTGCATAGCTGACAAAAATACGACACAACCATCTGGCAACCCTGCTGTGCACACGTAGTTACTACGATCATCTGAAAAACAATTGAAGTGAGATTTTTTTCTCTTCTGAGAGAAAAACAAACATTCGTAACAGTGTACAACCAATTACTGTGTAGTTAAATTATGGAGCCACTATAGTATTTCTAAACAAAATTGACTGTCGTCCGCAGACAATAATAAGTTCCGTCATTTGGGCACGCTGCAGGTCTTGGTCGATCTGTACATATACGCATAAAAGCATAATGGGTACAAACAAACTGAATAAACGAATAAATTGAGAAGCACAACGAATACGATCCCAGGGGAACTCAGATGATTAGTTTATATTTTTTAGCATTATATGATTTTAGTACTTACTGGAAAACAGATGTTTTTGTAGAATTATAAAAATACACATAGGTTCATGCAGCATTACGCATCCTCTCGAGTTTCGAGAAATATAGAAGTATTAATATTTTGGAACGTAATTACCTAGTTTGATTTTATATTTTAGTGCTAGTTTGTTTACATTTAGGTATATTTGATATAGTTTTAGGTATCAATTAGTTTCTGTGTGTGCATATTATTACTTTTATTTTACAACATTATTGGGCATAGCCCGGATAATTGGTAGGCATTGGTGGAGCCGAAGCCAACCCCAAGGCTTCGGCTCCACCAATGCCTACCATATAAAAATACAATTATTATGGAATGAGTATAAAATGGAATATGAAACTATTTAGTCCGGTCAAGTTGGCCCAAAAAATAAGGGTAAGATTACAAAAATTCCAATCTGCAAATTTGCACGCATGTTCGGAACACCATTATAAATGAAATGTGAAAAGTCCTCATCGAACCGTCATCTACAAAAAAAAACTATTCAAGGTCAAAGTTCACAAATATGTCTCTTTTTGCGTTTCTGGGTTGGTCTGATTGTAAAAGTTCTTCATATAATGATGAGTACCTACAAGTGACCTCCATTCGGCTTAGAGCCACCGTTCCGTGCAGCCCGGAAGATTTAAACACAGTGGGATAAGAGTAGCCCACTGTGAAACGCTACGACAATCACATTAATAGCTACGGACAGTGAGTGGCAGACGGCCACTGGATTTAGGGTCGAAACCCGTCGTACCTTCTAGCAGACTAAAAACTATAAAATAAAAATAAAATAAAATAAAAAACCGGTCGGCTGGGCCGAGACACGCATATCGTAGGGTTTCGTAGCCAATGCCATATAGGTAATTGTGATTACGTTGATATTTCAGAAATTGGTGGTTATAGAAAAACGAATGAAGCTTTGTGAACTTGCGATATATCGTACCTGCAATTGATATAAAATTACGTATGAAACTTCATTTTCAAAGACCTATTCAACGACTAGAAGGGGTGTAACGAAAAACAAAAGTCCTCTCCATTTCACATGTATACAAAACTATATTTTTTTATACTTTTAATATTGAGATTATACTAAAACTGTAATTGCAAAATTTCATGCACTTATATTAATCGCTATTGAAGTATAAGATAGAATTAGAACAGAAGGACGAACGGACGGACAGAACGAATTTATAAGGGTTCTTCGTAGTACCATGGAACCCTAAGAGTCACGCCAATCTGTTGGGTCTGAAAGTGCTAATAAAAGTGTGGATTTGGTTGACTTTAACTGCCGTCTGACCAACGGGAGAGAAAGAGAGGATGTTATTTTCACTCTTTCTCTTCCGTTGGTTGGACGACAGTCTGTCAACCAAATCCACAGTCTTTTAGTTATACTTGATGTTGCGTGAAAGAAGAACAAAAAAAAAACCCGGCCAAGTGCGAGTTGGACTCCCGCACGAAGGGATCCGAACCATTATCTATAAAATAGCAACAAAAAAAACACGTTTGTTGTATGGGAGCCCCCTTAAATATTTATTTTATTCTGTGTTTTAGTATTTGTTGTTATAGCGGCAACAGAAATATATCATGTGTGAAAATTTCAATTGTCTAACTATCACGGTTCATGATTTACAGCCTGGTGCAGACGGACAGACAGACAGACGGACATCGGAGTCTTAGTAATAGGGTCCCGTTTTACCCTTTGGGTACGAAACCCTAAAAATCAACACACTTTAGAATTTACAGTTTTAGTATGAAGTTGGTGGGTAACAGACGTAACAGTCCTGAGATTTGTTCTCAGATGAAGATTCATCCGAGATATTTGCCGACGAAATCCGAAGGTACACCCCCTCATTGTTTGAACGGCACCGGGCGGTGGCTAATTCCGTTAAAAGACGGACTTCTCTCGTTGAGATTATATTTTAAGGGGGTTCATTGTTTGAGTATGATACCCTATAGGTATAATATCTACTTGAAAATGGCTCGGAAAAGTAGCAACGGGCTGACTATATAGCGTCACTTGAGAAACGAATTTTCATATTAAGTAAGGAACACACCGTCACCTTTTAATCTAAGCACACTAATATTATATATGTGAAAGTTTGGAATATACATTGCTTATGTTCTGGATTAACACATAGGCCACTTTTCATCATCATCATCGTATTGAAGCCGCCTTTAACAGTAACCCTGTATATACCTGAAAAACAATCTAGGTGTCTTCAAATCTCGAATGAATCGGTTTCTTCTGGGCAAGCGTGCTCCATCGTAGACCGCATCGCGCATCAGGCGAGTTGGCGGTCAAACGCAAGCCTATTAAATTTCTAAACTTGCTCTATGCCCAAGGTGTTACTCATTCCAGCTAGATACTAATAATTTAAAATCTGTTCGGTACCTTCGGTTTGTACCAATATTTAGACCTTAAGAGCCCTGTCACATTTTTGAAGCATAAGCAAATAAATCTGGATTTTAGGCGTGCTGATTGACAAGGTTGTGAAAACACACCATTGCGTGAATCGCGGTTTTAAATATTTTAATTACGCGCTGTGGCTTTTCGAACATATTTTTAGCACTGTAGCAGGGACTGCTTTGCACAAGATACAAACGCGACAATATACAAAAAAACATCATCTTTTATTTTAATTTATTTGTTTTAAAAGAAAAGGAAAATAAAAACAACACCAAAAAGTTTACTTAAAGTATCAAACCTATTTTATAGAACGTGAAAAAAAATCCCCTAAAATCGTCTCAGTTTCAATTCCCAGAGATAATATCATTCAGTTCAGTCACCGCGGGCGAAAGGAGACTTTCCACTGTCACTCATTACATGGCACGCCATGATTTTACACGGAGACATAAATATGTTGGTGCTGGATGTACCTACTACCCATGCTAGGTATATCCTTGTTTAGTTGTAGGTTGATCGTAACATGATTTAAAATCTCAAAGTATATGTATTTCTTTCATACATTTATATCTTTCTCCAAATTGAATTGAATTTGATTCAATGACTCTCTTGTTTTATGAGAGTGGAATGATGATTTATGAGATATTAGGTTGGAATATTTTTTAAAGCTTTGAAGCCCCAACCAGTGGCGTCCCTAGGCACCCAAAGGCCCAGGTGCAAAAAATGGGGCCCTATCTAAACTAGGTTAGGTTTTTGTCAAGTATTAAAAATATAAATAGTTTAAAGGTATAAAGCTACTTTATCATCAGCTCTTTATTGTGCTCATAGCTACTTGCTACATGTATGTGTACGAAGGTTTTTTTTTCGCAAGTTCAGTTTGAGGTTTGTTGGTCAGGGTCCGAGGGCCCCTCGAGCTTGAGGGCCCCAGTGCACGGCACCGCCTAGCCCTCCGATAGCTACGCCACTGGCCCCAACAAATGTTTAATTAATAAAACACTATCTAAGCTCCATTTACAACCTAATCACGATATCCTATCCTAAGGTAAATAATCTAAAACTTTGTAATTTGTATTTAGTGTCTAAAATTATTGTTATTATTATTTTAATTAATGAATTATCAAACTCATAGAACAACAGTTGTTAAGTAAGATGTAGGCAATAGCCAAGCTGCCTGCAAGAGGTTTTTGGTACGTAAAAAAAGTCCCAGTGTCACATCCAGTGACCCTACAACCGCCACCCGTTGAGGCATCAGCCCGTTGTAAGGCGCGTCCACACGCGCGTCATCCGTAAACAATAAACCTTTCAGCGCTCGTCGCCATTGTCGCGCGCGTCCCGACGGCTATTGTGCACGCGGCTTTATGCAGCACTGGTTAAAAATGTCTCTAATCGCATGGGTTTTGTCGTTCTGCAGCTCTGCGTTTTGAAATGGTATGGGGAAAATATTTCTGTTACTTTGACGTTTTTTAATTTAGTGTAGTGTGTGGTGCAGTGGTGTAGTGTTTTTTGCTCTAACAGCTGCAATTGATTGTAAATTTGAATATTGTATTGATGTATTTGTTTATTTTCACTCTTTACTTGAAGACACCCAGATTGTAAGTATCGGGGAACACCCATTCAGGCACTGCACTGAATGGGTGTTCCCCGGTCTGGTGCCCGATCTGGTGTTGGGTGAATGGGTGAATGAACACCCATTCCTTTTTTCATTGCACTCGTACAATCTACTATTTTCAATTTTAATTTAAAAAAAGTTTTCTATCCCCCTGTTCCCCCACTAAACATTCCTATACATATTCGTATGCACATATCCGTGGAGGTAAAACCCGCGGCAATGTAAACTTTAGTCTCAATTCCGTTGTCTCTGTTTGCTCATTAGATTCGGATCCAGCATACTTGATAAATGTTCTGTCTCGAGTGTAGATTCTATATGTAGGAAATTTAAGGTACTTATGGTTTTGTTAAGAGGGGCTCAAGTCCAGTAGCGGATTATGGTGTGCTGATAACTCACATCAGGCAAACATGAGAAGTTTGGTTGTAGAGACGTTTTTTTTCAATGTGTTTTCGTATTTGATCTAGTGTAAAAACGATAATATTTACAAGCGTCAAACTTGACATGATTATAGTACACACTTTCAGTACCACACTAAGTAAAACAACATAAATAGAGCAATTGTCCAGGAGCGAGTCGCTGAGAAATTTCTGTTCACCACCAAGTTAAACAACGTCGGGCGCGGTCTTTATTTGAATGGGTTAACCGCCTGGGCTTGATATCTTTTTGAATGGGTCTTTTTGCACTACTTTTTGTATTTTCTGGTGGTACGGAACCCTTGACGAAAACGCGCGCACTTTTCTTTTTATTAAAAATAGGCTTGCGTTTGACCGCCAGCTCGCCTGATGTTTAGCGACGATGCGGTCTACGATGAAGCACGCTTGCCTAGAAGGAACCGACTTACCCAGTTTATTGAAATAATTAAAAAAAAAAAAAACTATAGCACGCTTTTTATTGCCCTTACAGACGCCAGATGGTTTCTTTCTACTGACTGAATTTATTATCTTCTCGCCTCTGGGTCACAAATACAAAAAATTGAATATCTACGTACTTACTAGAACATTAGCATATCATGTACATGTACATCAGTTGGGAATCGCGTATCGGATCGAAAAATAAATCCACGAGTGAGTTTGCGTGTTGCGGCGAGGTGCTGTCGTAATGTGATACTCCCGAAGTGATCAATATACCCACGTCTCAGAGGCGCATTCCTCACAAGTCAATCACAGTTTAGCCAGTAAAATAGAGATCATTCAAAATTTAATAAAAAAAGGGTTTTAGGATTAAAAAAAAAAACACATTTATTTGTCGGGCTTGGACGATTTTTTTTGTTTGGAACAACTGGTTTTTTTCCGCCAAAGTCTTAGCACAAAAGTTGTTTGTTACAGATATACAGAGGCCGTTCTTAAGAGGATGCTAACTGATTACCAATAAAAAAAAATAACAGCAATTTTTCTAGAGACATTTTTCTAAGTACGTTCTACGCCGTAGAGCTTCCGTAGAAGCGTAGCACCATTATTGTGTACGACATGTTACGGCACAAAGAACCGAGACGTGGTTCCGTCCCGGAAGCAGGAAACAATGGATACGGCCATGTAAAGGTGGTACGGATTTACAGTTTTATGTTTGTAATAGATACGGGAATGTTAAGTGATTTAACGAAATTAGTGTCAAACTAGCTGACCCGACAGACAAGACAGACAGACAGAAAATTTCAATAAATATCTTTGAGTTATGGTTCATACAAAATCACATAGGTAAACAAAGCACTTTCAATTTTTCCAGAATTTTCCGGGCAACTTTTCAAATCTTCTATCCATAAAAATTTTGTTCGGACTATTACGAATATTTATAAAAAAATATGTGATGCAAGAGTAACAAGACTCAAGGAATGCGCTATAATATACCTATAGATATTTTTTCTTTTGTGAAACATTTAAAAATTCGTAAATCTCAGTCCCGCGCTTTGACGGAATGTAAACGACGATATGGCATTGTGTACCGAGCGATACGATAACGCTTTTATTATTATTAGGCAAGGGAGAAATAAGCTGTGGAATAAGAAGCGTTGCGAGTCGTAAATGTACGTTCTCTATTTGATACTTCAACGTAAAATGGCTGGTAAAAGCTTTGGAATGAAATAAAAAATACATGTACTTATTTAGAGTCCACAAAAAAGACAGGACAAGTAGAACAGTCCACTATCATCCATCAATAGTGGATTTTCCTTGGATACGTACTAAACGCTTTGATTCTATGTTTCTAATCCGTATTTATACAGCTTAAGAATGGCAGAATCTGCAGGCTTCCTTGTTTCATAGCTGGTTTGTAAAATGTTTTCAGATATAAATAACCTTTAATTATAAATCGTGATTTGCCTCAATATGAAGGTTTTATTAAAATAGTTTCTAAAGATTTGGTCTTTGACTGCACCAAATTCCACCGTTGGTTGGTCGGATCGATCATTAGTCTACAAAACAAAAAAGGATGATATACGGAAGAGATTTACAAGAAACTGGACCAGACAAGCCAAATATCGAGTCTAAATGACGTGGCTTGAAGAGGTAAATGTCCAGCAGTCGACTGAAGTAGGATTAATGATGCCCAAAATGTTAGCCAAAAGTTATATGGCAATGTGCAACGTCTGATCTAGAAATACTTGATTACATTTTAATGCTTGAATTCCAGAACGGTGTATCGCAAAACTTTGAAGTACATGACCGGTCAAAAACCGAATGTAAAAATACAAAAAATATAATAATCTATACTTATATTATAAAGAGGAAAGATTTGTATTTTTGGATGTTTGTAACGTAACTCAAAAACTACTGAACCGATTTTAAAAATTATTTTACTGTTGGGAAGCTACACTATCCCCGGGTGACATAGGCTATACTATATTTTGTACCGAGGCCGAAAGCCGAGCTTACACTTTGCAAAGCTGGGGCGGGTGGCTAGTCTTGAGATAAATATGGAGGGCGATGGTTAATGCTCTAATCTAAACAAATAATCAATTAAAAACTAAAGTAAGTGCTTTACCAAAAATATGGAAAATTAAGACACATTCAAAGCATCCAAATTATTAATGAAACTCCTATCTCCATAATCCTTTACAATAACATAATTATTATAAGATCGTAACGCGTCTTTGTATCCCTCCCTCGCGTGTTTGTGGAGGGATGTAATTAAATAAAACAAGGTAGTTCATTAATTTAATTAAACATGTCTTAATTGGTTCTTGTTTGATTTTATGATGACACGCGAAAAGCCAGCAATAAAAAAAACATTACGGATGCCAAAAAACTTCTGATATAATAGGCATATGTGGCTTAATGTTTCATAATTATATTGAAAATAACAGGCTTAGCAAAGGATATAACTAATCGTAACGTAGAAAATGTAAAATATACTAAATTGGCTGATAAATCTCTTAGATAAATAAATAAATAAATATCTGGGACATCATTGCACACATGGTCATCTGACCCCAAACTAAGCAAAGCTTGTAATATGGCTGCCAGAGACTGATATACATACATATATATTTTTAAATACATACTTAAATAGATATGAGCGTTCAATTTTTTTGTTGGGGATAGAGAGCGGTTGCTCTGTCTCTTTTCCACAAAGCGTATGTTAGTATAGCATTTGTGTAGCACGCGCATGGCTTGACGTCATCACGTGCTATTCGTGGGCTCTAGCATGAAATTAAAATACTTTTGAACAAATTTTGTTTTCGTTGATGGCTTCTATGATCAGCTTTTTTAATGAGATATTTAATAAAAATTAGGAACAGGCCTATCTATGAACAGATTATATCTATGTGCCGAGGAAACTGTAGTTTTTTATTTAAATTATTGCGGTAAAGATACTTAAACCTATACTTATATCTATAGGATTGCGATAAAAATAAATGTAATATGTATTTTATCACTTTCAATTTCATTTACCAGCTATTTTTCACTTACAAATCATTTCCCTACGTCAGCGAACACTGGAAACGAGCATCGTTCATTCAAGCGTCATTACTCCGTTCATTCGTTATTTCGGTCACTCCCTATACGTGGATATCTGTGATAGATCTCGTTAGGAAATTGGCTACATTCAGATTTCTGGTTGAGCGGGCTGCTTGATTACACAGCGACTAACTTATCTGCAGAATTGAATGCGAGAGCTACCATCGCATTTTTCTTCGCACAAAACTGAAAGTCTAATATTAAATTTTAGTTGCCTTATTTGGCCAACTTTCCAAATAATTAGGTTGCTCTGTCGCGTATTGTGGTTCTGAGTTCTATTACTACACGTTGCCTGCATCAGATATTTTTTCTGCGGTCTATTTAGTTAATTTAGTTTGCAATTTTACTGATGCAATGGCTATTATTTTGTCCAGAAATTGGGACTTGACTAGAAAATCATCATCATCAATCGGAGGACGTGCACTGCTGCACATAGCCCCCCTTCCCCTTTAAGGTTCAAGGCAAAGGCACAGTCAACGACATCCTGCCATCTGCACCCACTGGATGCCCGCGACTCTCACAATGTCATTACTAGAAAGTATGGACAGGTAATAGAATATATAAGTAGGTCCCGAAATTTATTTACTTACTCGTAATAAAGGCGGGGCACCTATACTGGCTTATTAGTAGCTTTGTGGTACCTACTTGTTCAGGGTCTGTACCGCTAATTCATTAACGCGATTCAATTTAGGTGAGCGCGAAAAGTTACGCGACCTCAAACCGTATCTCGGCGTGTTAAGTTTCACGCTCACGTAATTTCCCGCATTCACCTAAACTGAATCACGTTTAAGAGCATGCGGTACAGGCCACAGACCTATAAAAAAAGATCCTAGAATATTGGTACGTGGGCCCTGGATCAAGGGAGCTCCAAAGAGTCGACGCGTTACAGAGTATCATTTTTCAGGATCTCCTTGCGGCACATTGGTCATGGTTGCATACCTGCCAAGCGGTACGTCAGCTGTCGAACTATGTAGAGCTGATGAACCATTACCATTACCATTGATGAAAGGAAATAGTGGGAGGATACGGGACGATCTCCTTAATTGACGTGGACTGCACAAATTAGGCCCACGGGCCTGATCGACTTCAGTCCAATCGAACTGGCGCTTGTAATTTTTTTGTTTTAACCAAGCCATATTTAATGGGTACAATGTTTAGATGTCACGCGTCCTCCCCCTTTTTGAAACAGTTATTGAACACTACTAAGAAATATTCAGTAGTTTACGAGATAGCGGTTTATGAATCTACTATGAGTAGGTATTTATAGGTAATTAGGTAGTAATGCGGGCGGGTTATATTTTTTTAATAATTTAATTTAGGTACTTGTTATAATCAAAGGATGCGAGTTGAGAGGTTTTACGATATAGGCAACTTGGCTAGTCAACAAGCCGAGCCTGAATTATTTTATTCAAGGGCCCTAACAATATATAGGTGAATATTCTGAAGCTGACGCATTTTTTTGCGCGTATCTTACTTTGCCTTGCTGAATTTTTAACTGACGAAAAAAGAGGACGGTTCTATGTTCTAATTCCCCGCCAACTGTTGACGTATACTTTCAATTTGGTCCCGTTGTCCCATTGTTATCTGATGATGGGAACCCAGAGAAATCTAGGTCAACTCTCAAATTTTATAGGCACTTCTCTCAATCTATCTATCATCAGCCAATTAACGTCCACTGTTGGACAAAGGCCTCCCTCATAGAGAGGGGTGTTGCCATAATCCCCACGCTTGGCAGGCGGCTTGGGGATCGCAGTACGTTCATCGTGTACTATTAGGACGCTGCTGCCCATATATAGGCACTTATTTATTCATTTTTCATATATTTTTCAAGTCGGTTATTTATGTGATCCACTTGTATTCGATGCCATCACTTCTATGTAAAACACAAGAGCAAAGCGTAAAAAGCTTACGTTTAATATTTTCCCAACAAACTTTTTATTTGATGGCTACAAGGTTCAATACTACGTTTCCAGGAAAAAGCCTCTGTCAGTCATTAGGCAGATAGATGCGTTGGTGTTTTTCCCGTGCAATGTTGTTCGACAACAAGGCAAGATACGTCTTCTAAAATTAGAGTAGGGTTCAGTATAAAATAATCTCCTTTTACATGATCGTTTAAAAAAGAAGTGTTATATGTTTTTAGGGTTCATGTTTATATGTTTTTTTGTGGGTTTCTTGATATAAATCTGTAACTCATGGACCGATTTTGATGTAAATGTAATATTATGTAAATTGATTTGAATATTTATTTTAAAAAATGTGACCTATTTTATTACCCTCTTCAAAACTTGTCGAGCAGATTTTGAAGATGTATAATACTATAGGTAGAATGTACAGTGATTTATACTTGAAATATTCATTAGAGAAATGACGCAAGGCTATAAAAAGATTAAGGGTTAAATTATTTGGGAATTTGTGTTATTCAATTTTTTATATTACCTATCTACTGCATACTTTGTAATATATTTGTGCTTTCTATAAAATTTATAATAGTTTTATACCATAAATAAAATAAATAACGCTTCATAATCCTGGTATTCCCATGACATGGAATGGAACTTACTTAAAATCATGAACAACTAACATCCAGACCTAAAGCAGATATTTAAATTCCTCATTCAAACATCTGCCTGCAAAGGAATCGAATCCGGAATTTACGAATATTTTTTTTACATCAATTTCAAGTTAATCTATCTATCTTCTTCTTCTATCTATACATATAATAAAAACGTAGGGATAAAAAAAACTGTAATTGCGAGATAACAAAAAAAAAATCACACAGGTCGTCTTAAAATAAGCAGCTGAACAAGATAGGACAGTTTTTAGAATTTTTGTCTGTTTGTTTGTTTGTTTGTTTGTTTGTTTGTTTGTTTGTCCGCGCACATCTCCTAAACCACTGGACGGATTTAAATGCGGTTTTCACGAATATGCTTAGAAATTACCAGATTAAAACATAGGCTATCTTATAACATTTATTTTAATTCTATATTTTTCCATAAACGAAAATAAAAATCAATAATTTATTTCTTCGTTACCCGAAACGTAATATGAGGATCGTCACATAGCCTCAAGCAAGGAGATCCAAAGTAAAGAGAATGTTATTGACATAGCCATTAAAATTTTGAAACTGTCAACTGTCACTGTGTTCGGTTAGTCAGTTTAAATTTAAAGAAGGTTCCTTAACCTTCTTAGATGAATGAACGTGTAGATCAAGCATGTTATAGGCCTTACAACCTCTTTGGTGATTCATTCCAGTGCATGGAGTAGGAGGCATTCTCTTGGTTTTATTCTATGTTAGCATTTAAAACACAAAATATACCGCATCCTATTTTAATTCAGTCCCGCGAATAGAAATATTCAAAAAACGCCCTTTGTACATGAAAATAAACCTATACAACAAAATTCCGGACGCAATAAAGAAAGAAAGAAATAATAACACTTTTCCAGAACCAACTTCGTAAGTTTCTAACCCAAAAATGTTATTACGAGATAAAATATTTTTCGACGATAACATTTAGAAAATTATAATTAGAAAATAAATATAAATATCGATATATAAATAGTTAAGAAAGTAGCGTCATAAGTTTTGTATCATCTCATATATAATTAAGTAACCTATCACACTAAATATGTTTTTTTTTTGTTTTGTAAAATTACTTCACCCTAGGTTAAGTTTGAATAGTATATATAATATTTATGTAATAGATTTAACTATACTTAAATTTATATGTTTATGTCTGTGGTCTGGTTTTGTGAACAGCCACTACATAAGTCATTGCTGCACCCTTTATGCAAGGTATATAAACTTAGCTTTTAGAAGAATACAGTGTATATTTGCAATAAGAATAAGAATATAGAAATAATTTTATTTTACTGTGATATTTTAACAGATAAATAGAGTAGTTCCATTTCATGGCTTTTTAATCAAGGTATACATACAAATGCACGCGAAATAAGAAATAACTAGCCAAGAGCGTGTTAAGACAAGCATTATGTCAGGGTTCCGTCGCCAGCGAAACTGGACAGCCAAATTTCAGAGATGTATATCATACCGACATGACATGATATACTTTTAATGGTTTAGACAAAAAGAAAATTTCAAAACATGCTCTGCACTGTGGTCACATTATCTTTTTGATTTGAAAACTGTTGACGGTGTTATTTATTACTTTTATGCTTCTATCAATACTTCACACAGGGCGACTTAAAATAAGCAGCTGAACATGTTAAGGCAGTTTTTAGAATTTTTGTTTGTTTGATCACGCACATCTCCTACACCCCTGGAAGAAAATGCGGACGGATTTAAATGCGGTTTTCACGAATATGCTAAGCTATGACCAGATTGAAGTATAGGCTATGTTATTTTGCGCAAGGCCAGATTAAGGGAAGAAAAAAGAATTGAAGGTTTATATGAAAATCTACGCGTACGAAGTCGCGGGCAAAAAAGCTAGTATGTAAATAAAACTTGTAGGTATCGGTGTTTTTCATTGCGCGGGGCCCTAAAACTGTGCACTCAAAAAGCTCAACTCCCGTATCTACTGGGATTAAAAAAGAGGTTTACGTTTTTGTTTACATATTATGATAGAGTAGAATTTTTTGAGCTTTTAAGATGATTATTGTTTACTATTTTTATCTAAATACTACGTACATGAACTTGTTTTCGTTCACATTATTTTATTTTTTCTATGAACGAATCTGTTTGAGTCATAAGTTGATCACAGATTGTACTATTATGTATGTATTCTGTGACTATAGAGTCCATACAAAATGTAAATAATGTAGTGAATGTACCCACCCTTTTAGTAATTGTTTTAATTTTAATTTTGACAAGCTAGGTGGTTCAACGAACTCAACCGATGTTATGTTACGGCGTGGTCAAAGACGGTAAGCTCGCCTAGTCTGTAATGGAAATTGGCTCTCAAGTGAGCCTACCAGAACAAACTGTAATCTTTACTTAAAACACTTTTTTAATGGGAAAAAACTTTTAGACCGCCCATAGACCGCTGAAGGTCTAAAGGCAATCCAAACGCTAAAATAATTGGTCTAGATGACACAAATATTAAGTTGCGAGATTCAGAGAACCACCTCTTTTATTTTTATGCAATTTCCTTATACACTACTCTTAAAAATTACCTATTTATAGATAGATAAGACATAATTTGTTTGTGGCTAAAAAACTTAAATGGCAAATAAAATATTAAATTATAAATAAAACTGAACGAAATAAAATAGGTTTTTATTTGACCGTTAAATCGTTTGATGTCGCTTGTCAAAAGTAACTATTTTAATTATAAGACATCTGGATTTTACAGTTATATGATTGTTTACGGTATATTTACCGTGGTAAGGTTGTGATTGGAGCTCCCGATATTTCGGCGAAGTTACATGCACCATGTTCAAGGGAAGAACATGGTCAACAGGGTGATGTAACTGCGCCAAAATATCGGGAGCTCCATTCACAACCTTACTACGGTAAATATCCCGTATAACTGTAGTGAACAACCGTGGTAGTTTCATCTGGATTTTGTCTATTGGATAACAATACGCTAGGGGTGCATTCGACACATTAGCATTTATTTTATTTTATTGAAGGTCAGTTCAGATTTAGATTAGGTATATTTATTGCTTCCATACAGTACAAAGGTGGTACAACAAACATTAAAACTAGTACAAATGTACTAGGTCAAATGCTTGCTGTGCGTACAGTAAAGCCAACGCGCACAGCAAGTCTTTGTTTCGTAACAACCTGCGAAACTATCATATCACGACGAATAAGTGCAACGCAGACGGTAGAGCCTTTTCTTGCGGAGTTGCGGAATTCGTGCGGCCATGAAGAAAACATATTTTTCAGATTTTCCTTAATCCACATTATCATCAGCCCTGAATGACCCACTGCTGGGTATAGACCTCCATTTGTTTATGCCACTGTCCCCGGTCTCTCGCTGGTCCCACTACACAGTCGATTTACCGTAGCCTACGTTAAAAGCAATATTAAAAACTAAAATAGAAAGAGAAACTAACTTAAATTTCAAACTTGCGGTCGGTAGGTTTGAAAATATTCCCGATGCATTTCCAAGCCGCGTAGCGTCTCCGCCGCGCTACGACTATTCTAAACTTAATGAAATTTAGACCTAGCGTGAACTAATAAGAGTTGACTTTTCTACGGCTGCTCGACTCAGTCAGCGTTGGGCCTAAGTATAAAATTAAGCTCAAATCAGTAGACCGTTATAAATCATATCTCGCAAGTACTTGGATAATCGGGTACATTTTAAAGCCGTCATCGGCTTAGCACCCCTACACCCCCAGCCCCCTAGCACCCCCAAAACCCCCCATCCCGGGGGGTGTTCCCCCAACGGTGGCACTTCACGTGCGTTTTGACGCGATTATCATACCGGTCGGTATCTGAGCGCAATATTGTTTGAGTTGGGACGTTGGAAAGACGGTATTTTGGAGGTGGTATTTTTAATCACTAGGTAAATGAAAAACAGGTTAAATATTGATAAAAAGTAATAATAAGTCCGTCTGTCCATCCGTCTGTCACCAGGCTGTATCTCATGAACCGTGACAGTTAGACAGTTGAAATTTTGACAAATGATGTATTTCCGTTGCCGCTATAACAACAAATACTAAAAAAATAGAAGAAAATAAATATTTAAGGGGGCTACCATACAAAAAAAAAACGTGTTATTTTGCTCGTTTATGCTCGATATTGATAACGGCAACAGGTAGACGCTTGAAATATTTACAGAATATTTAGTTACATATTGACTTTAAAAATAAATAATTAAATTAAAATAAAATTAATGTTTAAGGGAGGCTCCCATACAACAAACGTGATATTTTTGCCGTTTTTATAGAAAATGGTACGGAACCCTTCGTGCGCGAGTCTGACTCGCACTTTGCCAGTTTTTATAAAGAAACATCTTACCCGTGCATTGTATGTTACCCGTGTCTCCGCAAAATAAATATTTTGAATTTCAATCTCAATTGTGCTCAGATGGATACCACATCCAAATTTTTCAATACACCTCTTCTTTCCCCACCGGCGATGTGGTTTTTGAATCTGCTTCCTTTGTGACGGTTTTAATATGGAAATTAACGTTTGCCGTGAGCCTCGGCGACAGCATTCATTGTAAAAACACTTCACCTTAAAATGCACACCATACGGTTGAAAATCCAATAAAAATCCTCTCAGGTGGTAAATCTCGCTTGGAACGAATTTGTCGCTAAAATCCGCGTGTTGAAGCCGCCTAATTGAATTTTTTATGTACGTTAACAGCGGTTTTTTTTCGTTAAATGTTTTGTGGGTTTTTGTGAGAGGATTGGGGGATTTGAATTGTAACAGACGTTTAAAAATGCATTTGGAAATTGTATTTTTGAGGTTTCATTTACGGGTTTCAATGTATGTAATAAAATCTTCAATTAATTATTTAATTCACTTACAGACAACGCCCAACCTAAACAGCTGGGTATAGAAGTATGAAATGTTGCACAAATTTTGCTTATATAAACGGAGCTGACCACCACAGGATGAATTTCTGAAAATTAATTCACTAAATTCTCTAACGGGGTTAAAAATTATACAGTTGAAGCTTTTTGCCTCCATTTAATATATTTTTCTTATTGAAATGTGCTTTTTGTGGTGTCAATAATGTGTTGTTGTATTGTTTTGTACGAAAATTTGTATGCATGTAAGTTTTGAAGTTAGAAACTTGGAAATTTTGACTTTCGAAACAGGATACAGGTTTTTATACCGCGTTTTTGTATAAAAAACTCGATATATTCTATTTTTGGTATGAATAATTATCACAAACATTTAAAAAGTTACCAATGGGAAATTCCATTGGGCTATTCCGAAGCGGAACTATTCGGTATAAAAAATAACAGCCGTTTTTCTCGAGAAAAGTCATCTAAAAATGAAATCACGTTTCCACGTTTTTCATTTTCGAATTATTTTTTTAAAATAAAAAAATTAAAATATCTATGTCTCATTTCATGCTTCAGTTACCTGTGTAGAATTTCCAATAATTAAAAGATAGCCGTCGCAGCACTCGTCGACCGAAACATTTCTTTTTATTTGATTTTTTATCAGTGTTCGGTATTCCGGTACTGACGGGAAATGGTATCAAAGGACACATCCAGATAACGATCTCTTTTACATCTGTATTAAAAAACAGTGAATGCTACGTAGATGCTACAAAATACTACAGTGCTACGGTATTCGTAGACTCGTAGTGCTGCTACAAATATTCGTAGCACGTATGCCTGTGATGATTGTTTTGTGCGATTTTCACAGAATTTTTATTTGACAGAAATGAAAAGATTTCACATGAAAATCCTTGATCTTTTTAATTCTGACGCGTTATCAAAACTAATTTCTTACGTCTGTTATATACAAAATATATTGGTCATAAACCAATATATTTTGTTTAAAATAATCATATTTACAACAAAATACAAAATAAGCACTCATGCAAAAAAGTGTATTTTGTATGGCTCCTGCAATATATAGTAAAATTTCAATATTTTTTTTTCTTGAATTTAGCAATTTTTTTTTCTACATGTTGTTCACTTTGATGTTTAGAGCATGGTCGCTCTAACCATAAACTATAAATCAAAGTGAACACATTAAATATTTCTATACTTTTTCTGTTACACGTTGTATAGAAAGTAGGTCGCTCCATCCTCCGATTAAAAACCTACCTATATGGTTGTCACCCACTTATATCTCGGTAGACGTAGGGTTGTCGCGGGGGAGTTCGTCATGTTTGCACGCAAGACTCGCTTCACGCCGTATCAACTGTTTGAATAGAGATACGCCACTCTAGATTTATTGTGAACAAAGACGGTAGGGTTGTCACGCACATTTGACGACCTGTTTGGTTCAGTTGTAGCACTGCCATAAGCAAGATGTCCCAGAGTCCGATTCCCGGCCGGGATGATTGAATGATGAATTTGAATATCTGTTCTTGGTGAAATTTGAATGCCCCTTGGTATACCCGACACAACGGATCCTAGTGGGAGCTATGAGTGTGAAGCGCTGAAAGAGTTATGAATTGGGTTCATGATTTCTCGAGGTTTTCAATTTCTCGGGTCTCGAGAATTCTCGAGGCTAATTTCTCTAGATTTGTCGGGTTGGCGAGAAATTTACATTTACGTACGTTTTCTCATATTATTTGGTTCCAATAACGTCAACAAATTCAGTAGTTTTCATCTCAAATAAAAGTATCAAATTAATTATAAAACTTTTATTGATTATATTCAAAAACATTAATCTTATGAATAAGCTAATAAACTTTTTTTTATAATATTATTGATACTCATAATTATAATGACAACACCATTTTCGGCTGGTTATTTAGAAAGAAATATCTACTTAAAACTTGTAAACTAAAATTGATTCTATGAAACAAAAAAAAAAATAACATGATGAAAGAAAACGTTAATATCTTAAACTCAGGTAGAAAATAAATGTAAATTATAATTAAATTACAATCACAGCACCATTTATGGCATGTTAATTAGAATAAAAACAGATGAAAACTTTGAAAGAAGAATGGAACATCTCACGCTGAGGAGCTGAACATACAGACAGACAGATATATAACAATTAGGCCAGCTTACTCTGTCTGATGAAATATGTCTTTAGAAGAACTAAAGAATTTATAGCTTTATCAGATAGCCGGTTTCTTATTTTTACTAGCTGTAACCGCAACTTCGTCCGCGATTTCTTCAGAAAAAAATAGCCTGTGTCCGTCCTAATGTTACATACTATTACCTCGCAAAAATTTATCGAGATCGGTTAAGCCGTTTAGCCGTGATTATTTAGCAAACAGACAGAGTTACTTTCGCATTTATAATATTAGTGTGATAGTGTGATATTTCCTGAAATTGAAAACACTCTCTCATTTTGTTGAAGTTGACTTAACTGAAAGCAATGCTTTGTACATTGATTCTAAATCTGGTGACCTCTTCCCAGTCTGTTCAAAGTTCAAGTTGCGCCGCCACGCAACACAACAAACGGCGATTAAATTTCTATATAGGACGTAGGTACATGATTTCTCGAGTTTTCGAGAGTTCTCTTTTTTCGAGCTTGATTTCCCGGGAACAAAGCCCAACGATTTCCCGGGAATTCTCGGCTCGAGAATTCCTGGGAATGAACCCTAGTTATGAAGCAAAAAAAAAAACAACATTTTATGCACCAAATGCAGTTTAAACCGTGGCTGGTACTTGAATTCAAATTCATTATAGTTCAATTATACAAATAGGGAGTTTAAAAAACTTACATAATAAAAAAATACTACACAGTACATTTCAGAAAGCACGCGCGCTTAGTACTTATCAGTATGATGCCAACCATGATGACATCGAAGACATTATTGTTTGTATTTTACATTAGCTGCGCCACACGGTTTCACCCGCGTGGGTCACGTCAAAATCCGTCCGTCTGTTTTCGAGTCCATAGGAAACATACACAGACACACATCGATTTATATATCTATTTAGATTTTAAACAAACAGCTGCTAAATTACAAGATAAAGTATGATAACTTTAACCAAGGCTTTCCGTACAGCCCTATCTCCCACCCAACCCCTCTCCACCCCGTTTATTGTCCCACAAATCCGATGTATCGCTTTCACTTCAAACTCAGCGATATGTTAATGTGACATTTAATTCCTATCATTCAGGAATTCTGTATTAATACGATATACGTTCGTATAGGATTTATTAGTGTGCGTGACAGCCCTGTGATGTTAACGAGTTCTATGACTACGTGTGAAGCTGTGAAGTCTTTGTTGATTGAATTGTAAAGGATTTTGGTTAGTGAGGTAGCGATAAACTAAACCATAATGTCAGTTAGTCGATTTATAGCCTAGTTGTCTGTGGCGTAGTGACTACCGTCCAAAGATTTTGAGTTGTCATAATTATCCGATCACGAGACTCAAGTGGAGATGGACACTTGGCTTGGTGGACAAAAGCAGTCATATAGTGGTGGTCGGCCTTGAAGACCGCGAACCGGTATATCAGTGCTTGCTGTGGGTGCTTGTGGTCAATGGATGACATAGTGTAGTCAATACTGGAGTTACAGACGCGGTTACTTCTGTGAAGGTGTGTGTGTTGGTAAAAATTTACGCGTGACGAGAGAGCAAATATGTTTGATAATATTAATTCTTTCACCCTTTTTTACATTGGGTTGTTAAGCTACCTACTAGACGCACCTGATACAAGAATGACGTCAGGCTCACAGCTGCTTCTCCAGTTTTGGTTGTTGTTTGTTGTTCGCGAATTTGTACGCATATAAACTTTCAATCCCATTTCGCCCCGCCCCCTTTTTTGTTATTTAATAATAGGCTTGCATTTGACCGCCAACTCGCCTGATGTTAAGCGATGATGCGGTCTACGATAGAGTACTACTAGAAGAGTATAGAAGAAACCGATTCACTCGTGATTTGAAGACACCCAGATTGTAACTATCTGGGAACACCTATTCAGGCAGCGCATCCCACATTTGACCTTACCTAATAAGGAACCTACCTGCTCATTTTCAGCTTCGTAGGTAGGTCAAGTAATTTTCAAGATTTTGTGATGAGTCAGTTAGTCAATCAGTACCTATGAGAGGTATTTAGCTTTTATATAATTCAAATAGATCACTAAATTAGGTTAGGAATCCACTTAGTTGAAACTTACGTGTCAAGTAGTTTTTGGGATTTTTCGAAATAATTCCGCTTTATCGAGTGTAATAACAAGTCGTGGAATTAGTGTTGCCCGGTTCATAATCCAAATTTCCGTTTGGCGCTCCTGCCACACCAATAGACTTGCAGCTATATCGAATATATTGCGTAAAAAAACAAATAAAAAAGCCCAAATCCGTTCGCAAAGCCTCGCACGGATATGTGGGCCGTCACTCGAATATTGCCAATAAAACAGCGGTGAGCTGAAAAATCGATGTCGACAGACGAACGCATCGCGGGGTATCGCTTCCTATCGTATATCCTCGCATTTGGTGTAACTGCATGTGTAGTGTTTTGAAATTAAAATTTTAAGAGGATAGCTTTTTAACACACTTTTTTATGCCATGTAGGTGGCAAACAAGCTGACGGGCAGCCTGGATGCCAGTCACCGTCTCCTACGGATATTTGTAACACCAAAGGCATCACAACTACGTTGCCGACCCTTTAAGAATCTATTAACTCGCCTTTTGAAGAATCCCATGTTGTAGCTTCTAGGAAACATCGCGGAAGGTAGCTCATTCCTCATTTTGCAGGTGTGAAGCAAGAAAGATCGCGTGAATGTCACACTGTGTGATTTCCACTGACCTATGATATCCACTTGTACTGTATCCACTCGGTTCAACAATTAATTTTTCTGACAGCTACAATAACTTAAATGAAAACCACGAAATCTGATCATCTTCGCTAAGTTATTGAACGTAAGACCGTATAGCTGGTATACCCAATATACTTCAGTGAAATATTATAAGAAAATGTTTTTTCTTTCAACTACGTAGTCATGTTATCATTAATCACTACAAAACCGATCACAAAGAACGTATTTATTGATGATTTATTGCTTAGAACCAAAACAGACCAGAAACGTTATATGACATCCCATGGTTGCACAGTTTTTAATCAATGCACTTTTAAAATTTTTATTTAGATAAAAATATACCTCAAAGGTTAATTATGTCTCCCATTAATGCATTAGATCAAAAAGATACTGGCTGAAAATAAAAATCGGCGGTATAAAACCGACTTTGTGAAAAATACAAAAACAAATGCCGCGCATTTTGTACAATTTCTAAAACTTTGATACTTTATGTTTGAGGAGAAGATGAATTAAACTTTGTTTTCATTATCATGAGTTTTTATTTTGAGTAGGTAGTATATTTTATCATGGTGGGTTGATTAAATTTGTACTAATTTGTAGTTGAAACAAAAGTAGATTACACACCTTGCTAAAGTGAGTAATTAATGCACTTGTGTTAATTTAGTGCCCTCGCATGCGCTCGATGCAACAATCTACTATTATTCGACTATTCGACAGCTGTCAGTGTCAGAGCACATAAACGAATGGAAATAGTGTAACTAGCAATGTAATCAAATCTTAACAGCCGATTCAAACCTAACTGTCGAAGTTCAAAATTCTGAGTGGCGTTGTGTTGTTATGGGCAAGCGTGAAGAGCCATCAGGCGAGCGACTTTGCTCGTCTAGTCACTCAGTACCATAAAAAAAAAACAATGATTGCCGTATATCAATTTAAAATTCTGCATGTTTATGCAATCTGGATTACAATACTATAACTTGGTACCACCGAACTAATCTGATGATGGAAGCGGGAAGGTAGTGGTTATGACGTTATCCTTTACGAGCATATGTTACCTATCTATCTGTATTTTCAATGCTATCGTATCAAAGTCTCAGAAGTTTGCTTTGAATGTATTTGGAAGCTTATAACCATGAGTGACGACGCGATTTAATAACGATAGTGTATCTATTAAGATTATTCTAAGACACTAAGATCTCCAGATGACAATGCCCAAGACTGAGTCACTTTCAAACTCATCAGAGATAAATCCCGCCAAGTGCAGTACTCAGGTATAGACAATGGCGGGAGAGCATTGTTCGTGCGGTGATAATCACCGACGACCGGCAGACGGCTAGCGTACTGCGTTTATATTCTACTACACGACTGCGATTTGTTTAAAGCAAAGACTATGTTTTCGACGTTTTGAAGTAGTTGAAAATCAAGTTCAAAGATTCCGTTGCATATATATACATACATCATCACCATCAGCCAGAAGACGTATATACACTGCTGAACATAGGACTCCCCCTTTAACCTCCACACTGAACGACGTCCTGCCATCTGCATCCACTGGATGCCCGGGACTCTCATAATGTCGTCGGTCCATCCAGTGGGAGGCCTACCTACGCTGCGTCTTCCGGTTCGTGGTCTCCACTCAAGAACCTTTTTTCCCCATCGGTCATCAGTTCGTCGAGCGATGTGGCTAGCCGCCTGCCCATTGCCACTTCAACTTGCAAATTTTAATAGCAATGTCGGTGACTCTGGTGCTTTGGCGAATATGTACATTCCGGATTTTATTGCGCAAAGAAACTCCAAGCATAGCTCTCTCCATTGTTCGCATTTACATATACATACATACCATAGAATTAAAAGCTTGTTAAAAATATTCCGTATTGAAAATATATTATAGTTCATGCTGATTTATGCTCGTGTAAAACTTAACAAATTTGTGCTTGAAGTCGGCCTGAGATCGAAGTCGAGACTCTTCCCAGACAAGACTCGTTACCTCATTCATTCGCGTCGCGCGTCCCATTCGCACAAGACTCCAACGCTCCAGCTCACTGACTCATTGGCTGATGGATTTACATCTACCCTTTTGTTGCAGATGAGCTCCGTCCAGGAAGAAAAGCCTGCCGCAGAAGTGCCAAAAACAAGCGTACGAGACATCAGAAACACTGAACTAGTATCCCGCCTTTTAGCTGCAACACCACCATATCTGTACAGCGCTTTGCCGCTTCAACCTCATGCATTTTTCTTCAGCGAGATGTTGAGATCGTTTGTCAGTGCTCGCCACGGATGCCGACCGCCACATTACCAGCGCAGATTCAAACGAAGAACTCACAAATATTTCGCAGAGAACGAAAGCGACTGGCGACGCGACTGGCCCAAGCAAGAGGAGGAAAAGAACGAAGAAATAAGACCAGAAGTTCCTTTAGAACTGACGGTGGAGAAGCACCCTAGAGTTCGCGAACCGTCTCCGAGGAGGCTGTCACCTAAAACCGAGCATGTAAAGGCAAGCAGTCCTGGGCCTGGGCGGCAGTCTTCTTTCGTTGATGTTGGCACCGAAGAACTTCCAAAACCATCGCCTATAGGAAGAAATGTGCAAGATCATTCTGCTGTTCAACCCAATTTGATTTTACCGCCACCACCGCCTATGTGGTACCCGCCAATCTACAATCCCCAATTCGGAGTAGATCCTCTAAACTTCTTCATTGATTTACGCGTTTCGGGACATATTTACGACAGAAAGCGTATGACAGAAGGTGACGCAAATGGCCAAGAGGTCCCATCAGCAGATATTGGATTGGACAAGCGTTTGGGAAGAGATTTTGGGCAGCGACCTCGTCACGTTTCGGCTTTTTCTGTGCCAATTCGGAGCAGTCCGCCAGAAGGCGGTGAAAACTTCTTTGAGAGTAAATCTGGGATGGTGAACGGGACTTCGTACATAATGAGGAATTTAAAACGTGTGTATCAGGAGCTTCACACGTCTCAAGACGGCAAGGATGAAGCCAGTAAAGACGAGGACACGAAGGTGGAGTCATCAGATGTAGACGATGAAGATATTATAGACTAGCTTTCTATTTTTTAAAACATGTTTACCTACCTAAATTCCATTGCAAAAATGCACCAAAATAATGTAAATTCACTGAACATAAAGCACCTTCTTTCGATCTCTGTAGTCTATGATAGGTAGGTAGTTACTTAAATAATGTTATTTATGTCTATAGATAAGTTACCTATCCTATAGTATAAGCGTCTGTATACCATACTGTTCTCGCTATATGCCTACTAACTTTTTTTACCCGTGAGGACTTATAATTAACTTCTAGTTCTACCAAAATTGTTATTTTTTTAAGGCTGTTGGGTTTCCTAAGAAATTAATAAATAACTAACAAGCAGACGGGGGCTGCCTGGTAGTAAGCAGTCACCGTCGCCTATATGGATACTTGTAACACCATACCTACTACTGGCTGGATACTGGTAATCAGTTTTCTTCCTTTCATAAGGGCGGCCTTAGTACGAGCACTTGCGAAAAAGTTATCGTTACGTTAACGATAACAAAATGTACGATTTTTTTTACAGTGCCTCTATAGGACGTGAAAGGAAACTGAATTTTTCATACATTTGCTATTGTTTACGTAACGATCTTTTTCGCAAGTTCTCGTACTAACACCACTGTAGGTCTAGTTAGGTACATCAAAACAACCTTAACCTTTGTTCTACGATTAAAATATATTTTAGGTACTCCGTGGGTACTCCCGACAAATCCATGAATGAAAATGAATGAAAAATTAATAAATGAAAATGAATGTATGAAACACGTGATTTTTTTAAGTCTTAGAACAAAAGTTGTTTGTTATTACGTATTGAATGCTAACTGATTACCAGTAACTCCGTATACTTAATAGGTATAATAAAATATAATAACTGTTATATAGGGTTATGCATATACCCTGTCCTAAGCCAAAAGGAGGTCATTGTACTCATCATTAATGAAACACTTTTATTATGGAACCAAAACATGAAATCGCGAAAAAAAAATACCAGCTGTGTTCCATAGAAAACGGTCATTATGATACTCGACAATATGCATGGAACATCATTTTTTTTTGCAATTTCAGGGTTGGTCCCATAGTAAAAGTTCTTCATAATGACATACAATGATGAATACAGTAACCTCCTTTCGGCTTAGGTTAGTAGAGGGTTTATATTACAGGCGTAACCCTGTATAGTTTTTGTGCGCTGCAAAATACGTTTATAAAATTAAATTTGATCTCATTCATTTCTCTATTCTAGTCAAAAAACACTATATAATGAAATAAACTTATTTTTAGTTTTAAGTTGTCTGTAAGTAAATCTATATAATATAGGTAGCTATGTTAAAACGTGAATGATTTTATAATTTTTTAATGTCTATTAACCTACTATAATATTTATACATTTCTATGTAAATATTAATAATATATTAAAATAAAATAAACCCACAATAAATAATATAACTACTTACCTAAATATTTGTTTCTTTACAGTTTTTTTTATGCCATAGGTGGCAAACAAGCAGACGGGTCGCCTGATGGTAACCAATCACCGTCGCCTATGGATACCTGCAATACCAGGGGCATTACAGATACGTTGCCGACCCTTAAAGATCTTTACAAACTGAACATTCCTTAAAATAGGTGCTTCCGAGTCTTCTCAGGGTAGCTATCTATGGTCTAGGTCTGAGTGGTAGGTATGACGTACCTATAATAAAGTACCTATGTCCTATATAGATAGGTACGACGTCTACTCACAAGATGGACAGAGGACCTAAAAGAGACCGCAGGGAAACGCTGAATGCAGGTCACTTACTTCCAACCGGCCCTTTTAGAGATCAATGAGGCCTACGTCCAGCAGTGGACTTCCTATGGCTGAAATGATGATGATGATGAGGTAGGTACCAGCATCTTCTAAGCGAAGTGGTCTGTGTTAGGCACCTAGGTCACTATATAATTAGGTCTTGCCTTCTTATTAGGTTAGTTGGGACCGTACCACAGCAAAGTAAAAGATGGTTTAAAAATAATAATTACAGGCTCTCTTACAATATCTTAGCGCCATCTGTGACTTGTACTTTAGTACACGTACACATATATCTTTGTTTTATTGTTGACGATTTGAGAAGTATGGTAAAAAACTACTTGTGACGTTGTACAGATGGCGCTAAAATACATTTTAAAATTGACATTGACAGTTCTAGTCAAGTGACAGTAGATTATTATAAATTACCAGTAATCAAAATATAGATAATTTTGAGGTAATGTATCATTCTAATCATTCGTGACAGCTTTTATGTTGGGAATAAACAGAATTATTAATAACTGTAGAATAGTGAAAAATCAATTGCAATGAGCATACTAAAAATTTCAAAGTAATATCAAACACAAGAACTGGTGGAATTTTATATTTTTTATTACATCACACTGTGTGGCAACACCAGTCACCACGCGATTTCGTGAATTAAATTTCTTTTAAAATTTCTTCTCGAAAAAATATTTGATTCTCTGAAAGTATTCCTTTAAAAAACCTATCAAAATGTACGGACAACAACCTGTTTTAGTTCTGAGTGAGTATTCCACCTATGTAACTTAGTATTTCTCGAATAAAAGTGATTTTTACTACAACGGTGATATCATTGCAGGCCAAAACACAAAACGTGAGTTCGGCCGGAAAGTTCAGGTGGAAAATATAAACGCTGGAAAGGTAAGTTTTCTCTAAAACTATACACAACGTTATATTTTCACTAAATTTGATCCATTTCAGTCTTAACATTTCTTATTTTATGTGTATTTTAGACGATAGCAGACGTTATTCGAACATGCCTCGGGCCGCAGGCTATGTTGAAAATGTTGATGGACCCCATGGGTGGGATCGTGATGACGAACGATGGAAATGCTATCCTCCGCGAGATCACAGTGCAACATCCAGCGGCCAAAACTATGATCGAAATCGCCAGAACTCAAGATGAAGAGGTTAGAATTTGAGTCATCTTTTGTTTATTGAAAGGACTAATTCGATATTTTTTTATAAAGTTCTGAAACTTATGTGTGAAGCTGCACCCTGCTGACGTCTTAGAAATGTACTTCATCTATTGCTTGCCTTTGAGAATGGGTGAAATTTGGTCACCGATTCAATGAGGAAGAGTATCAGTTCATGGATGATCAGTGTCCTTTCTTCATCTCTGTCCATTTGGCCAGTTATTGCATTAGTTACTAAGAGTCGCTAACATAACAAAAATAGCATAATCAGCATTTTAATAGTCCACTGCTGGACTTAGGCCTACCCCCAAAAGGGTGATTGCGCCATATTCACCACACTGGCTTGGTTGGTGTATTCACATACGCCATTCAATTTCTTCTCTGTACGTCTACAGGTTTCCTTACAATGTTTTCCTTCACCAAGAAGCCAGTGGTATGAAAACCCGTACATAAAGTCCAAAGAGCTTTTTGGTTACGGACCCAGGATTTGAACCTGTGACCTTGCACTTTCAAGTCTAGTGCTCTCCCCATGATATAGGGAAATAGGGTTCTCCCAAATAGGCTGCTATTCAAATTCAAATGTTTTTATGCTATGACTTTTTGATAAAAATAAAAACTGATAAATAAGTCTATACCAATAAGTCTCTAGTGTAAGATGTTAGGAAAATTACAACCAAATTTTTTTTGCAAAAAGTTGTGGTTTAATTGTTGAAATCCACTCATAACCAGTTCTGTCCTCCGAAGAGACCGAAAAATTGGCTGCGCACTGAATGTAATAATGATTAATGGAAACACACAACAGTACAGAATTAATTCAGAAATCAACTCCAATTTCTAGGTTGGAGACGGCACCACATCCGTCATAGTCCTGGCTGGAGAGATGCTTGCAGTGGCCGAACAGTTCTTACAACAGAACATCCACCCAACCGTCATCATCAGGGAATACCGTCAGGCGTTGGAGGATGCTGTCAAGCTGCTACAGGATAAGATCTCCGTGCCAGTAGACTTGAATGATAAAGACAAGCTGAAAGAAGTTGTGAGTATTTCTGTATCGTTTTTAACCGGCAAAATTACAAGGCACACAGAGATTTGACATCTTATATCTCGGGGTGACATCCAGGGTTTTGAACTGTTGAAGTTCAAAATTCTGAGTGGCGTTGAGCTATTATGCGCAAGCGTGAAGAGCCATCAGGCGAGCGACTTTGATCGTCTCGTCACCAAGCATAATTAAAAAAATAATTCGGTAGTATTTTTTTTTGTTTTGTAAAAATTACATAAATGTTTTGAGCAATTTAAAAAAATGTTGCCTTGCATACTAAATAAAATAAAAACCATGTCTATTGTTTGTACAATGATCCAGTTACAGAGCATGTTCGAAAGTTTTTTTTTGTAAATTCTAAAGTAAAAAAATTATGGTGGTGGAGTAAATCTGAAAAGACAATCAAGAGAAAGAGAGAGAAAGGAAGAACTTGTAGGGGCGGCTAAGATCTTGGTGGCAGAAGCAAAAACAAGTAACAAAGAATTAACCATTACGAAACTGAGTATCTGGACATGCATTACTTTAAAAACACCAGACAAGCCAAGCCAGGGCCTAACTCAAGATAGATAGATAATTGTTCATACCAGAAATGACATACTAATGAAAAAAAAACTAGTGAAAAAATAGGCAGCCTTTTCCCTATAAGTGATCTCTTCCAGTCATATTATAGTCAATAAAATATAAAGACAGCTACGTCTGCTACCTTTGTTGCACGATAACGTATAATATATGACCACCAGGGAAAACAAAATTAACGCATACAAAACACTCTCTATGTAGGACAGCCCTGCATAAATGATTGGTATCCAGGCTTCTCAGCAAAAGCACGAAGATCCGCATTTACAAAACGGTCATTTGACCAATACTTATGTATGGCTGTGGAACCTAGAATAATCCCAAAGGAAAACAAGCTGTTAAGGCACAGCGCAAGGACTAAAATATATTTTTTGGGTTGGTTAAGTGGGATCACGGTGTTTGGAGGATCCGAAAAAACCAAGAGATTGAAGAGTAGAGTTCGAAGCTAAACATCATTGGTGAAATAAAGCCCCATAAATTCTGCTGGCTTGGATATATCTTAAGAGAATGAGAGAGGATTGTGCTGTAAAAAGGGTTACTTGGGGCTGCCGAAGACTCGAAGGCCTGTCGGCCATCCACTGTTGACCCATTTGGAAATACAGACTGGTTTTTTATGTATGACTGGCTAGGTTGGACTACAGCTCATCTGATGTTGGTTCCAGTTGGTTTCGACAGACTTTGAAGATTGATTCAAAATTAAATCTTACATGGATTTTAAGGATTTAAAATCATATTGATTAAGTTACTTTTGATCATAAAATTATAGACATGAAGAAACTCGCATAAAGGCTAGTTTCTGTGGCCAACATATTGTACAATTTCTTATTTAAAATGTGTTTCAGATCCGTTCATGTGTGGGCACCAAATACATTGGCCGCTGGGCCGACCTCGCTGTAGACATTGCTCTGGACGCCGTCAACACAGTCACTATTAACGACAATGGCAGGATTGAGGTCGACATTAAAAAGTAAGTTTATTTGAGCTTATTTATCGCTTCTATGTCCACGTTTCCTCGTGGAAATTCTAAAGATTCGTACTTAACTATTTGGGTCGTCATTTATGATACGTACTGCCCTAGAAAAGAATTCCTTGCCGTTCCTTGTTTCCTGAGAACTACAATCTAGGCATCTTTAGGGCTAGAGTAAATAGAATAGAATATAATTTCTTGATAAGTTGATTTTCAACATCTTAGCTTAAATACTAAGAGCTGGCCATCACACCAATCTCGTTATTTCACATTTCACAATAAATTTCTCCTAAATCAACATGTTCCATCCTCAGCCACACCGTCGCTTACCATCGGCCAAAAGTATAGTTATTCAATATATTTAAAAAAAACTGATTTTGAATGGGGTATTTTAAATTGATTTATTTGTTTTGACATCTGTTGTGTTATTGCCAAAATGAATGTTTTATGGTATGTGTCATGCTAGTCAGAGCATTAATCCAACTTAAAACCGGCCTCAGACATGCTAAGTAGGTAAACTCGCTAGGTAAAATCTTGATAAAGGTCTGACCCGAGATGGGTACCAAAACCATTAGCTGCTGGGTCCAACTTGCCATATGAACGGATCTGATAAGGGCAGTTAAAAAAAAAAAAAAAAAATGCCTTTATTCTCTGATCTAATTACTACAATATTACTAAGTAGTTACTACTTAATACAATTATTTTTTCCATGCTTTATTCTACAAATTTTGTTTGTATCACCAGCACCAGTTGCAGTATCAGGTTGTCCTCCCTGGACATAGGCCTCCTGTAGAAGTCGCCATTACTCCCTATCTCTGGCTATTCTGCGCCACCCTTTTAGTATTTTGGTTTTCTGCATGATCTAATTCCCTCCTGCCCATTTTTCTATCGGACTGCCAGAGCGGGCACCGCTTTTTGATATTCCGAAAACCCGTATGAAGCGCTTTTATTCCACTTTTATCGTGCGTACTGCTGGTCTGTGGAATGCGCCGCCTGAATGGGTGTTCCCCGATAGTTACAATCTAGGTGTCTTCAAATCACGAGTGAATCGGCTTCTTCTAGGCAAGCGTGCTCCATCGTAGACCGCATCATCGCTTAACATCAGGCGAGTTGGCGGTCAAACTCAAGCCTATTTATGCATTAAAAAAGTCCTCCCACCTTCTCTGTGGTCGTCCCCTTGATCTCTTCTTGAGATCAAGGTACCCCAGGGTACCAAGATATGACCTCTTTGGTCCATTTTTCTTTAGGGGATCTGACTACATGTCCTATCCATTTTAATCGCTTGATTTTCCGCGAGACATCTGTCACGTCTGTGGCCTTACGTATTCTGGTCAGTCTCCACTTGTCCTTCAGCTTAATGTGCAAGGCAGTTTTACATCATTTTATTCTCTCCAGCTATGCAAAAATCGAGAAGATCCCCGGCGGCACTATCGAAGAGTCGCGCGTACTGACCGGAGTGATGGTCAACAAGGACGTGACTCACCCCAAGATGCGGCGGTACATTGAAAATCCTCGCATCATCCTGCTGGACTGCCCCCTCGAGTATAAGAAGGGAGAGAGCCAGACCAACATTGAGATCCTCGGGGAACAGGTAAAAGATTCTACTTTAACAGGCCATGATACCGTTACCGACAGCCCCGTTAGCTCAGTTGGTAGTTGACTTGCCTTCTGTGCTTGGGGGCGTGGGTTCGATTCCCACGTAGGACAAACATTTGTGTGATGAACATTAGTGTTTGTTCTATGTCTGGGTGTTAATATCTATTAAAGTATGTATTTAAAAATATATATGTATGTATATCAGTCTCTGACAGCCATATTACAAGCTTTGCTTAGTTTGGGGTCAGATGACCATGTCTGCAATAATGTCCCAGATATTTATTTATTTATGATGATTTCTTACTTAAGTTTTTATTTTGCGATTATTACACATTGTAATTAATCACTCACAACGGATAAGATGGACAGACGACCTAAAAGAGACCGCAGGAAAACGCTGGATGCAGGCTGCTTCCAACCGGTTCCGGAAAATCCGTTCAGTCATCATCATCATTTCAGCTATAGGACGTCCACTGAGTTATTTTATTGATATATTTTATTAGATTATTTTAATTCCTTACGTTTCGGACACTTTCCGTAGACTAGATGATGGATGTGTATAGAAATATTATGGAATTAGTTACAAGTACCGCCAATTAGTTTTAGCCAAAACGTTTCCTATATACGCAGTAGTCACTTACAGTGTCCAGAGGTCTTGCAGTTCTGGGCCGGACTTGAGATTTTATTAATTTCATGTCCAAGCAAGTGGTACTTGCCAACCATTCCTCTCTGTAAAAATTTGAATATTTTATTTCAATAGCCTCGCGTAGCATCCTTGGTGAGTATTTGTGTATTAACCCAGAATACATATAATACAAGTACAGAAGACTCACTCGGCAAAATCATTTAAATAAATAGCGACTCTTGCTACTACATAATAAAATGCAATGCAGGACGTGCGTTAACTACCTACAGCTACATAAATATTAACCTAGAAGTTGCCTCATTGTCTATCGCGTTATGTCGCGTTATCTCTGTCTATCGCGCGGCAGCGGGCACGGCAAGTCCGACAAGACGACTACTTGTAGCTTCATAACTAAAGTGCGGAGTGCGCCAGGCCTGATGACGCTTCCATTTATATATTTTTTCTGAGGTTTTGTTTAAGTAAGAATCCCAAGTTGCATAAGGCGCATGTTAACCGCTTTCTTGAAAGTTTCTAAATGTTTAATGATACAATGACTTTCTGTGAAACTAGGCAATTGTATGGTAAGTACATAGGTGTCAAAAACAGTTGTGTGCGTTCTAGCTTCTACCTAGAAAATGGTATACAGACATCATGATGATTATAACTACAAAAAAGAAATTAATTGCCATTATAATATTGCTATTTTATTTAACTTAATATATTACGTAGCCTCAAATACTTCCGCATACACTTTAACATAAATCTTAATAATACATTCTTAATGCATACATGTCAACCAAAGAAATTAAGTAAATGTCTAATTAATAAATATCAAAGAGAAAAATAAATAAAGTACAATTCAGCTAATGTCATTCATATATTGTTTAATTCCTCAGGACTTTACAAAACTGCTGCAATTAGAAGAGGAGCATGTGCAGCGTCAGTGTGAAGAGATCATTGCTCTGAAGCCCGACATCGTGTTCACAGAGAAGGGAGTCTCAGACTTAGCACAACACTACTTGGTGAAGGCTGGCATTACTGCTATCCGAAGGTTAGTATTGACCTCATGATTGACCATCTGAATTATTCTAATTATCAATATAAAAAACGGACTTGACATAAAAATGACAGAACTGGAACAAATTGAAATGGAACCACTCGGGAAGCACCGGTTTTCAAATAAAAAAATAATCATCAAAATCGATTTACCCAGTCGAAAGTCCTAGGTATCAAATATAAAAAAAAACTGTTGAATTGAGAACTTCCTACTTTTCTTGAAGTCGGTTAAAAAGCACTTTAATGTCTTGCTAGCTCTGTCTAGCAAGACATTAAAAAGCTGCACTATTATGGTGAATGGGACAGCATCTCAGTTATTAGCCAATTAAAATATTTTTTTCCGTAATTGTATAACATTTAATTATTGGTAGTAAACACTTACAAGCTAGTGCCACAAGTGGCGGCCTTATCGATAAAAGTGATCTCTTCCAGCCAACCATTGGATGGAAAGAATTTACGTAACAGGATAGATGGGGGATGCTAAACACTTTTAATGATACCATTAAATAAATACTACCAAATGATATACAGGGTTACGCATATAGACTGCATTAAACTGAAAGGAGATCGTTGTACTCATCATTATGTTTTTTTTTACTATGGAACCAACTCTAAATACTGGCTAAGTAGCGATTAAAAAATCAGCTGTTCCATGAGTGTCAAAAACCTTTTTCCATGGAACAACTGTTTTTTATCGCTATTTCTACGTTGGACTCCCGTTGGAATAAAAGTTGTTTTATAATGATGAGTATAATGACCTCCTTTCGGCTTAGTACAGTCTAAATGCGTGGCCCTGTAGATATAATTACATTTACCTGTCTGTCCGATAGCTTGTATCGTACCTATTCACTCGAGAGTTTTATCAGCATCTTCATCTTTCCTCAGACTGCGTAAGACCGACAACAACCGTCTGGCGCGTGCTTGCGGCGCCACCATCGTCAACCGTACCGAGGAGCTCAAAGAATCTGACATCGGCACTCAGGCAGGGAAGTTCGAGATCAAGAAGATTGGAGATGAATACTTCACCTTCGTCACCGAGTGCAAGAATCCCAAGGCCTGCACTATTCTGCTCAGAGGCGCTTCCAAAGATGTGCTAAATGAGATTGAGAGGAACTTGCAGGATGCCCTTCATGTTGCTAAGAATTTGGTAAGTTTTTCCTATACTGTTACTACTACAGTTATATGATTACCACGGTAAATATCTCGTAAATAATCTTGTTATCTTCCCGTGAACATGGTGTGTGTAACTGCGCCGAAATATCGGGAGCTCCTTCCACAACCTTACCACGGTAAATAGCCCGTAAATAATCATATAACTGTAGTGAACAACCGTGATAGTTTAGAACTACTAAGTACTATTGCTCACTACTGTTCATTATTAAGTTTACACATATTTTTGTGCTACAATCCAGGTCTGAACCTATTGCAAAGATATTGTTTTGTATAATTGTAATTAGTTTTGTGTATATCTATTATATACATATAATAAAAATGTAGAGAAAAAAGATCTGTAATTGAGAGATATAAAAAAAAAACACAGGTGACTTAAAATAAGCAGCTGAGAACGTAAAGACAGATTTTAGAATTTTCGTCTGTTTGTTTGATTGTCCACGCACATCTCCTAAACCACTGGACGGATTTAAATGCGGTTTTCACAAATATGCTTAGCTAGACCAGATTGAAGTATAGGCTATATTATTTTTCGCAAGGGCCTGATTAAGGGGATTAAGGGGTTATATTAAAATCTACACGTACGAAGTCGCGGGCAACAACACTAGTAATAAATAAATAAATAAAAATGTTTTTATTTTCAGGTGCTGAACGCGAGGCTAGTGGCCGGTGGAGGAGCTGTAGAGATGGCTGTATCACAGCTGCTCGGTGTCAACGCGGCTCACAACACACCGTACCGCGCGGTAGCACAGGCATTAGGTAAATAATTATCGATATTAAAAAACCGACTTCATAAAAATTTCAGAACTGGACCAAATATGCGCCCTCTATCCCATAGCGCGTGCATTAATTAGGCACTATCGGCATTAGAGAGCGCATGCCTGATTTAGTGCTAAGGTGTTCCGACAGATGTCTCGTACAATAATTTTTGTGTGGAAATGACTTTTAATTGTTACATTGTAAAAAAAAAACAGTAGAGCTGGACCAGCTTGAAATGGGATCAAAAATGAAGCACCAGCTTTCAAAAAAAAAAAAAACATCATAATCGGTTCACCCAGTCAAAAGTACTGAGGTAACAAACATTTAAAAAAACCAGTCGAATTGATAACCTCCTCCTTTTTGGAAGTATTAGTTAAAAATAGGTAGGTAGGGTACAATATAATAGGTTAAAAATACAATAGGTTTTATTTGATATTTTCGTTTTTCAATGAAGGTATAGAAATGAAATTCAATGAAGAAATTCAACATTATCTGGAACGTGAGACTGTTTCACAAACAATTCACAACAAAACAGATGCGGCGATGTTACCGATTGTTCATTTTTTATGCAGATCTTTGTGATATTTTTTATTGGCTTGCGCATGACCGACATATCGCCAGAAGTTTTTGTAGTGGTAGGACTCGTTTGCAGGGTCCGCCTGGGGAAGTATCACACCTTTACCAGTTATTCATCCGCCAAGCAGTAGTGTGCAAACACTACTTTGTTCCGGATTGAAGGGCAATGTTTCCAGCGAAATTACAGGGCACACAGAGATTTGACATCTTATATCTCGAGGTGACGAGCGCAGTGCATTGCCAACCAGCGTTTTGAACTGTTGAAGTTCAAAATTCAGAGTGGCGTTGAGCTGTTATGGGCAAGCGTGACGAGCCATCACGCGAGCGACATCGCTCGTCTCGTCCATCAGTATCATTAAAAAAAAAACACGAAAATATCATGCGAAATGAAAAAAAAAACTATTGAAAGAAATTAAAATAGAATGGAACCATTCGTTCTGTTAGTGATATGATTATTACAAAAATGGATTTCGTTCGTCTGTCATTTCGCATGATATTTTTCTGCGAAATATACGAGCGATTCAAAAATCGAGCCCGTGTACTATTAATGACAATGTCGTAGAAAAGACCATAGATGACTTTTCTTTCTCTTGTACAGTTAAATTGGAAGCACAATATTACATTCTATTAAGTACATTGTCAAATATTGTTAATAATAATTTCTTTTCTACATAAAAATAATTTCTCCACAGAGATCATCCCGCGTACTCTAGCTCAAAACTGCGGCGCGAACACCATCCGTACCCTGACAGCACTCCGCGCGCGTCACGCGGCTGGCGGCTCCACCGCCGGCATCGACGGCGAAACCGGCGAGATCGTGGACATGGCTGTCAAGGGAATATGGGAACCTCTCGCTGTCAAACTACAGGTAATATTATACTCTTGACCCCCACAGAACAGTTTTTTGTTTGTTTAAACTAGAACGGCTGTCAAGGCATTTTTGTAAGACATTTGTTGTAGCCACTTGCACCCATATAAACCCATAGCAACTGTGACGCGGTGTTCGACGTGTTGACATAAATAAGAATGTTCAATCAAGTATCTGTCACAATACCTGGCGACAGAGTTTCATTCTCATTTCCGTTCTATTTACTTCTTTTTTCTGTGCTTTATCCCAACACTTCAAACTATAGATAACGTTATGTTATCTAGGAGAGCAACTCGATGTCAATCTATAGGTATTCTTATAATCTACCATATACCAGCTCGTTCTACGTTTCTAATCCGTACGGCCAAGGATTGGTACAAAATGCCGACTTCCTTGTTGCCTGAGAGATATAATCTGGGTCTTTTCAAGGTCACAATGAATAGGTATGTTCTAAGTCTGCGTGCTTCATCTTCGACCACATCGTCCCTTACGAACTACGTTAAAAACGACAAACATGCTCGCTGTTATCACAAACATTTCTGTCTTCATATTAAATTATACCTTTATCTATCTGTATTTGTATTATATATTTACTAGCTGCGCCTTGCGGTTTCACCCGCGTGTTGATGAAAAATACTTTACGACCTATTCTCATACCTACCAAATATACATAAAAAGTTCGAGCTGTTTCGGAGGAGTGCGACCACAAAAACCGTTACACGAGATTTTTATATACAATGTATATCTTTCCAGGTGTACAAAACAGCGGTAGAAACAGCAATCCTGCTCCTGCGAATTGATGACATCGTCTCCGGGTCTAAGAAGAGGGAGGGCAACGAACCCGCCGCGCCCGCCGCCATGGCGCAACACGAATAGAACATTCTTGAACGCGCTTAAAAGTGCTGGAAGTTTCTAGAAAAAGCTAGAACATGCTAGAATAACGAATTCATTTTAATATTACTGTTTGGGGAGGAAATCTATAAAATATCATAACAATGACTTACTATCGTATAGTACTAGCTGTAGCTACCGACTTCGTACGCGTAGACTTTCATATAATTACTTCTTATATCATCTGCTATCTTACAGTGAAAGTCCCGTCAAAATCGGTCCAGCCGTTTCAGAGTATATTCAATCGCCCCGAGGCGGAAAGCGCCATCAAAATGTTATGTTCTCGTTTGGCATTTTGGCGTCCCTTTTGGCTCTATCTGGTAAGACTGCTCCTCGATCTACCCCGGAGATGGCGCTGGCTGTATGTATGTACTTATTTCTTGATTTCGTCAGCCCCTGGATCTACGATTTATCCAAGCAGAGGCAAAAACTTTGGCGCTCCTCTCTAGTATTAGATAAAAATGATGTAAAAAAAAGTAGAATTTGGCGCCCCCTATGCTGCCGCCCGGGGCACGTGCCCTGTTTGCCCCTCCCCTAGATCTCGGCCTGGATTTCGTTCCCAAACAGTCAAATATCGTATTAAAACCCAGCTTACGTATTGAGTAGATCAGTGGAGCTTGAAGAGTACCAAATTATTTAGCTAGTTCCAAGTTATGCTGACCTCAGTACAATACGAAATTAGCTTTCTTTTAATTTTAGTGCTAACTATGATGCCTTATTAATAGTTCCAAACAAAGATAATATAACCATTTGATCGCGCATGAGTCATAATTTACTTGTGCAGTAAGCCGCGCTGGTCACGGGGTGGTAATAGCATGGCGCTTGTGATTGGTGAAAAAAAAAAGTCATTCATTCAATTCGCGTCTAGGATTGGCCCGCTCGAAAAAGATCCTGCTGAAAATTCAGTTCCTTTTCATCAAGGGGGACGGTCAAGTGGTTATTACGTCATTGGTTCCAAATGAACTTTGTATTTTACTGTTTAAGTAACATTTTGTTTGTTTTAATCTATTATTTATGGTCACACAATTTTAATAATACACAGGAGTGCATTTAAGTTTTCAGACGGATGTTTTAAAAGAACAATAATAGTATTAATTAAAAATTTATATAAACTCACCAAATATTTGTTTGATTTTTATCTGACGAAAAAAATGGGGTCAAATCGACGCGTATTGCAGGGTAACGCGGAAAGGGTGTACTAATTCGAAGGGGCTCCGTAATGATCAAATTTTTAACCGACTTCCAAAAAAGAGGAGGTTCTCAATTCGACTGTTTTTTTTTAATGTTTGTTACCTCAGAACTTTCGACTGGGTGATCCGATTTTGATAATTCTTTTTTTTTTTGAAAGCTGGTGTTAGCCGTGTAGTCCCATTATAATTTGGTCCAATTCTGAAAATTTTATGATGTCGGTTTTTTATATAGATAATTATACTACCAACTATCATGAAATCGTAAAAATAATAAGCTGAAAACGGCAGTTCTCGCTCGACACAATGTATGGAAGAGTTGATTTTTTTTGCGACCCCATGCGACTTAGACCCATAGACGACCCTTTCAGCAGTAAAAAAAAAACGCTTTAAAATCGCGAATCTTGAAGATCCTGTTAAGGATAATGGGACAAACAAAATTTCAATTTAATTCAACGTTTTGAAGTAGTTGAAAATCAAGTTCAAAGATTCCGTTACATATACCTACATACACACCAAGCTATACGTATACGTATTCATTATCTATTTCCGCTAAAATCAATGCCAAACAAACTAGCCTAGCAATAACAACAATATATTTAACTTTACATAAATCAAAACCTGTTCATATTTCCATTTAGCAAAGTTTATTAAACTCCAATGAATTCAACAGATGTTCGGATAAACTAATTCTTTATTATCGTTGATTCCGCGACAGGCGACACGCATATAAATCGCATTGTTTGAAAACCTACACCAAAAATTGGATAGAACAGTTATTTGAGCGCGTTTCCATTTTCTGTTTCCATCTCCAGTTCAATCATCATGACACGGCTTTGATAACGATTATAGTAAATTCGTATAACTATCGAAGACGAGTTATCCACATGCTAAAAATGTTAACTTGAAAAAAGGAAGGAAATCTATTTAAAAAACAAGATGAATTGAGTGGACAATAAATACTTGCTAAAATATTACTTTAAAAGAGGAAGAAAATTCATCTTGGGAAAATTGGTTAGTACATAAAGACCGTGACAATAGAAGTGAGAAGAGAAACAGTGTTTTGCTTTTGGCTGTTTGTGGACATGAGACCACCACAGAAAGAGGAACGGGAAGATAACATTTGCTCGACCAAATACAGGTTGTATTGTATTAAATTATTGAGGATGGTATCGGAGCAGTTGGTTGACCTCCAGGTCGCTCCCGGACCGGAAGGCGGTAGGTAAAAAAAAGATTTGTCGTTGCTGGCAGAGGACAGAGAACAGTGGAAAAAATTGGGGGAGAACATTGCCCAAAAGTGCGAAAAAACAGGTTAAAACTATATAAAAAAAGTATTAAAACGTTGATGGGTAGAGCCGCGGTTAAGTTCAGATGTGTAGCCCCGGTACTTGCGGCAGAAACACTCAGAGCCCTGAGTGAGTGAGGTAGAGTAGACCGCCATTCTGACTGAGAGTCCCACATAACCTCTACTGCACTGGTGGTGGTACATTAAGGATTTTCCCTGGGCAAAAATGACCACCGTTTCCTCATGGTCAATCTCTCGAGACATCGAGAGATGGAAACTGCACAGCTGATAACAGCGTCCATAAGAGTGTTTAAGCGAAATAAAAAAGTGATTTATATTATGTTTTGGGCTGTAATAATCTTCTTAAAAATCTTAAGGAACCTACGAGTAGAAAGCCAAGCCAAGGCTACGGGTGGCAAGCAAAGCAACTGCTGTCCTATTAAGGTTTCTTCAGTGTGTAATATATGCCATGGATTTTCACCGTATGGACCGCGAGAATCAATGATACAAAATACGAATATAATTACAAAGCCCAGTGGACACGGCGTCCGATTGTGTGGACAAACAATAAGGTCGCGCGGCGTGACGTATCCACGGTGCCATGGGACCGCTTCCATTGCCATTGTGGCGGTGAACCCCGTGCTGGCTGCTGCTGGATTATGAACAGGTGAGATCGGTTTATTTTATTAAAAGCTTATTAAAATTAACTTTATCTCGTATCCATTTATGTAGCAAAGGGTTCATGTTCAACATTTGGGCTGCTTTGAAAACTTTTGGAGCTTCTTTCTTTCGGTAACTTACATTCGTGTTATTTTAGTGGCTTTTAAAATAGATTCCTGATCTCTTTGCTAATTCATTGCAAAAGTCGTTTTTTTATTCTCGTTTCTTCCTTCTTCCTCATGAGGATTTTGGCGTTGCACGTCTTGTGAATTTGCCAGTGTCAAGTGTTGAAACTAGCTGAATGCCGCGATGTCCGTCCTTGGTGCTTGACGACATATTTTCAACCTAGCCAGCTGGGCATTAGATAGTACCCTACCATGAATTTGCTTTGGTTTCCTTACGATGTTTTCCTTCACCAGCAGCTTCAAACTCACTGTTGGGATTTGAACCCACGCTCTTTTGATTGGAATCCGAAGGCGCCAACCACTGAGCTGTTATCGCTACGAATTGTTTTTGGCCATTGGTTAATCTTCGATGGTATACCAAGTTAGAAATATTACACTTTGTCATCTCATCTTGCAGAATGCCGAAATCTGTTTGAGTTTTATTTGAAAGGATATATGTACTTTTAGATTTGTTCCATATACCTATATTTAAATAAAATCAGTTAAAGAAGTTTAGTTTTTAAACCAAAATAACTGGAAAAAAATATGTCAACTAAGTTCCGTAGAAAAAGGACTATTATTCTGTGGAAATTTCATATTAAAGAAATTTGTTGTACGTTTTTTAAATTGACCTAGAGCGGGCACGAAAGGGCCGTTTCACTTTTATTGTGCGAACTGCTAGACCGCTGAGTTGAATGTGTGTTCCCCGATAGTTACACGTACAATCTGGGTATCTTCCAGTCGTGAGTGAATCATTTTCTTTTAGGCATTCATGCTCCATCGTAGACCGTATCAACGCTTAACCTCACCTCACAATTGGCGAAGCGGCGGTCAAGTAGCGCAAACCTAAAAAAACAAGAAGATCGCATTAAAAACAGATTTTTTTTAAACGTAATAAGTGTCTATAAAATTTGAGGGTTGCCCTCGATTTCCCTGGGATCTCATAATCAGATCCTGACTTGGTGACAATGGGACCAAATTTGAAGTATATCTCCATAACGAACAAAAGTTTTTTTTTTATGGGTCAATAGTTGGCGGAGAAATCGGTGAACATACTGAACATACATAAAAAATAACAGTGGAACAGAAACGTCCTCCATTTTTGAAATGAGTTAAACAACGTCAAAATTTCTTCTAGTATAATAGGTAAAGATAGTTAAATAAACGAAGTACCTAGTAGAGGTCGGATTTAAATGTTACCGACATATTTTTTTTATGATTAGTGTGAACCAACACTTCAAATATAAAAAATACTTTTTAATTACTCAGAAAAATTAAATGGAAGTGTTATACCTACAGTTTCCCCTTTAGCACTTACCCCCTTAGCTTGGTCGTCCATTTGATGACATTTTGATCATCTCGTTTGCACTGTGTGCCGTTCAATGTTGAAGTCTGCGTTAGTAGAACCAGTAAGAATATGTCGGTGTGTGCAATACGTGGTAACCTCGTCCCCTTAAATTTTTAACCGACTTCCAAAAAGGAGAAGGTTCTCATATCGACTGTTTTTTAAAATGTTTGTTGCATCAGAATTTTCGACTGGTTGAACTCATTTTGATGGTTCTGACATTTTTATGAAGTCTTTTTTTTTATATTGATAATTATTGGTAGACTTTTTTCGATACTAGCTCAAGTTTAAGGCATATCCAAACTATATACATATATGATCAAAGTTCTAGATAGGATATTGCCCTGACAAAATCTAGTTGATATCTCCCTCAAAGATTTGGAGTTGCAATTTCATTGAGTGACGTTGCAAATCCCGTGTCCATCGGCCCGGCCCGGCCCAGCCTGTAACTAGGCCATTCGCCTTTAACAGGGCTTAACAAACTGGCATAACGGGGATTGATAGTAAATAGACAATTGTCAATAGCTCAATAGCTAGGCATGTGGAGCGTGACGGCTAGTCATATTGTCGCCGAACCCGTGGGAGTATTTTGGTATTGATGCAATTCGTCAGCAGCAGTGCTGTCAACTGCTGTCAGTGTCAAGTCGTAGGATGTCGGTGAGTAACACGTGAGTGACAATTGAAAAAAAATCAGCAGCTTTTTTTGTTGGACATATGTAGTAGACAGGGTGGTGTTACAATTGTTGTTTTGGCGTAATTATCTTTGATATTCGGTTTAATTATTTAGATAGGTAGGTACCTAATGAAGTATTTTATATATACCTACTTGTATCTAGTATGTAGAAGGTACTTACATACCTACTACAAGTATAAAAATGATGAATTTCTAGTGTAATTCCGCTTCTACGTCGCTTCAAGTACAATAAGGAATTTGTGATAAATATTTGTTGACAATGTTAATTTTATTGAGTTTAATTTTGCCTAACCTGATATAAAATATTAATTACATAAATTGAAAATTAACTTAACCTAAAACAAAAATTAATTAATTCTGAATTATTTTTAATTATAAAATTATTAAAGTAATCTGAAACAAAAATTAATTAATTCTGACACATGAAAAATGATAATACTAAATCTGAAAACAAAAATGTATTAATTCTGAAACATAAAATATATATTAATTGAAATGACATGTATTTTAATTGAATTTAAAAAAGTAATAAATTATACCCGTTTCCTTAGTGCACTTTGTCGACACGTGTTTCGCCTCTTCACGAGGCATCCTCAGGACGTGTTGACTTTTCGAGCGCTTGGGCTTGGTTTCTCGGCCAAGCGCTCGAAGAGTCAACATTTATTTGTATTATACATCAATGATATACACGAATTCTCCTTAAAAAACGCGACTATACTTTGTTACGCTGATGACACTGCAATATTATTTCATGGGTCTTCACGGAAGGATGCTTATGCAGCTGCGGAATCTGGTATATCTGATGTGCAAAACTGGTTACAAAATAACTTCCTGACATTAAATGCAAAGAAAACTATGTACACTTGTTTTCATAAAACATCAGTTTCTGCGCCAGCAATGTCCTTGCCAGCTTTAAAAATACACACCTGCGGGCTGATTAGTGCAGCATGCAACTGTGAACTCACTAGAGTTAAAGAAATTAAATATCTAGGTGTTTTTCTTGATGAGAATCTTTCATTTAAGATGCACATTCATGCTCTGTCTGGTCGCATCAGAAAAGTAATACACATAATGAAGCAGCTTCGTGATGTGGCTAGTTTAGATGCTCTTAAATCTGTTTATTTCGCGTTGTGTCAGTCCTTAATCATGTATTGCATCACTTGCTGGGGTTCCGCCGCAAAAACCACGTTAATTCAATCTGAACGAGCTCAACGCTCAGTCCTTAAAGTAATGTTGAAAAAACCGCGCAGATTTCCCACGACGGACTTGTACAGGATGAGTGGCGTGCTCAATGTTCGGCAGTTATTTATTTTAAAAACGTTTCTGTCGGTCCATAAGACTGTCCTATCTTCTGAAGGCTACGTTGATCTGGTAAAGCGAAGAGTTTACAGGTTACCAATTAATTCAGTAGCTACTAGGTTTGGCGAATTTATTAAAGCCCACATCTACAACATGGTTATCAGGCACTGCAACACAACCGTTAAACACATGTCTGTCCGTCAGGCAAAACCTATTGTTACTAAATGGCTTTCTACACTCGGTTATGATGACACAGAACGTTTGATTTTAATAAAACAGTAACATCTACATTAAAATGTGTAATATTTATGTACGTACGTATGTTTCAATTGTGTGACTAACTTACCCAATTTTATTTGCTGTTATATTTTTATTTTGTTGTGAAATCTATTTAATGACACCTTACTGTAATTATAATTAACTATCCATATTCTATATATTTCAAGTTTGTAGTAGTTTCAAATTATTATTAAGTACTTCTTTATTATATCTTATTTTAATATATTTTAGTCATTGTAAATTAAAGTCAGCTGAGATTTAAACTTGTAATCGTATACAAGTCCTCACGATACAGGCTGTGCCTAGTGTGAGGATCAGCAGATACTTCCATCTAGGATACAAATCTCTATGCAAAGCCCGTTTAATTCTATTTGTTTATATAATGTTTCTAATAGGATATTTTCTTGTTTTAGTGTACTGATGTGTTTTGCAGTAATAAAAGTATTTTCATTTTCATACTCGGAAATGTCACAGCAGGTCGATTATTTTCCATAAATTTTCCGCTGAGACTTGTTAGGACCAGTGGGTAGGCAAGGTGCTCATGATACATTTCCCCTAACATTGTAATTTTTGCAACATTAACCATCAGATCACCTCGCATATAATGATAGTTATTACTCCAAATATTAGGTAAAAGCGAGGCCGGAGTATTTACAATATGAACAGATAACGTTTACGGTCCGACGGCCTGCGCCCGCGCCGCTTCCGTTTGATTTCATCACGTTTCCGTCACCAACTGACACCGCGGCCTAACAGCCGGGCTACGAGATGGTCGATAGAAATGTTACCAAATTTTTAATTGTACTATTTTAACTGGTATTTATAAACACATATAATCAGGCCCCTCTTTCTCATTGGGCATTCATTTAATTCTCAGATCACCAAACGATAACCGATAGATATTTATTACCGAAAAACATATTAATTTCCAACTCTACCTACTACAATACGTACTTGCTTATTAGCTTTTGCATGCGCAAAGTTACTCTCTACTCTGGCCCAAAAATCAGCTTATCTACTTTTTTTGTTTAGGTATTCTAAAAAAATAGTGCTCTGTCAAGGTCATAGAGGCCCCATTATCCTAATGTGCCCAGGGCCTCCAATAAGTTAAAGACGGCCCTGCTTATAAAGTCCTATAATTTTTTTCTGTGGTTTAGGTTAAATATTCAGAATGCTAATTTACCTACATAGGTACGTACCTACACTGTACGAACTTTTACAACGGAGCAACTTTGAAATCGCGAAAAAATATCAGTTGTTCCATAGAAAACGGCCATTGACACTCAACATAATGTATTCAATAGCTGATTTTTTACGTGATTTCGGGGTTGGCGTCATAGTAAAAGTTGTTCATATTGATAACGGACCCCCTTCGGCGTAGTTCACCCTCTCCTCGTAACCCTGTAGAATTATTCTGATCGTAGGCTTTACGACGAGTCCTAACACCACTCCTGTCTAGAGTTTCACAATCCTAAATGAAAACAAATATGCGATCATCACAAACCCGAAAATTTAAATAAAAAAACGAATATAAAGATTTGGGGATGAAAATTACCTTACTTTTTATTTATATTATATGGAAATAACTCATGTAAGATAAAGCCGGTTACTCCTATATAGTTTCAACTATAGTCTTTTTCAAGGTGAATGCGCGCGCGCGGCTGCGTTTCGCTTTGCACTGCGGATTGCACTTTGCACCTTGAAAAAGACCGCCGAATGCAGTTGAAACTATAGTCGGAGTAACCGGCTTAATCTTACGTGAGTAATTCCCGTGTAATATAAATAAAATGTGTGTAAACCGCGTCAGTTTGCATAATAAATTACCTACTTGTTAAAATAATACATTTCATGTTTCCAGAACTTCTTTGAAGAGAAATGAAAAATCTAAGAGCGATGATTTTGTGGTGGAGCTGCCTCATTCCAGCTGCAGTGAGCATCGAGTTGCAGCATGTGTTCGAGGCACAAACTGAGGTATGTTTTTGGACCTTTTGAACAATCCTACACCTATGGGTGTTCCCCGATAGTTACAATCTAGTTGTCTTCAAGTCAAGAGTGAATCGGTTTATTCTAGGCAAACGTGATCCATCGTAGACCGCGAATTAGCGGCCAAGCGCAAGCCTACTATAAAAAAAAAATGACACAGTAACTGGCCGATATCTATCAAAGCTATTGTTGAAATGTTGGTAGATAATTATATACTGACGTTTATGGTACTGAGACGTGGTCCGTAACTGCTAGCCTTTTGGAAAAACTCAGAGTCACACAGCGGACAATAGAGAGAGCTATGCTTGGAGTTTCTTTGCTTGGTATAATCCGGAACGAGGATATTCGTCAAAGAACCAGAGTCACCGACATAGCTATTAAAATTTGCAAGTAGAAGTGACAATGGGCAGGCCACATCACTCGAAGAACCGATAAGCGACGGAGAAGAAAGGTTCTTGAGTAGTTCTGACTCGTTACCTGGGGCCTTACGCCCAACTCTAAATGCGGGCCTGAATAGGTGCAGTTTGCAAAATCCTGCGACCGCAAACCGTATCTCGGCGCGTTAAGGTTCGCGTTCGCGTGATTTTGAAAACTGCACCTATTCGGGACCGTAATAGTGTTTGGCGTAAGGTCCCTGGGCGCATTCAAATACAATATTGCAGTATTTTCAGTATCCATAGCTTTTCTGCTACAAAATATTGTAGCTAGCGTCGCGTCGGTACCTAATAAACATTCCATGTGTCTTGTAAATATTCATGCCTGTTTTCCAAAAATGGAGCTACGATTCCCCAAGAAATCTAATTTGTCAAGATTTCCAACACCTACTTACTATCTATTTTCTCGAAATGATCATTATACATTCCTTAAATAACTTATTAATAAAGCATCTTTTGACAAAACTCAACTGTTAACTTCAGGTAAACATAGAACCCGACCCAGTACGAGACCGTCGCGGTGTCATCGAAGAGGAGAAGTTTTTCAACGTGCACTCCGACCACAGACAACAAATGAACCAGCCCACTCCCTGGGTCCCCGGCCCTTTACCGCCAGAAGACCCCACCACCAAAATATCCCTCACTAACGACGTCAAAGAAGCCTTACCACTATTTCAAACTACTGAAAGAGTGACTGACAAACCAACCGGTCGCGGCGCTAGAGCTTCGAATGAAAACTGGATCAAACTGCCCTACCCCGGTCGCGATGACACATCAGGAGATATCCTAACCCCTCCACAGCCTTCAGGAGAACTGATCAACTCTCGAATGCCACGCGTCAACTTCGTCACACAGAACAAAGTCTTAGAAGCGTCCGAATCTCGCAACGACAAAGAGGCGATTCAACGAGCGACAAGGACGGAAGAACTAAGAACGGAATTTGTTAGACCTGAAGAGGAAGACAGAGCGAAGTACAAGCCAGTATACCCGAGACAAGCTGTTTTCTACCCAGACGAATCTCGACGTCCTCTTTATGATGATCGCTACTTTCCCATGGACGATATCTATAGACGTGCTGATCCTTACTACCCTGTCTATGATCAGAGACGTTTCTACCCTACCTATTCAGGAGGGGCCCCAAGAGTTGATAGGTATGACGAGCCATACGACAACATTGTGCCGAGAAAACCCAAAAGGATCATCTACTACACTCATTTACCTGAAGTAGTCCGAACTCCGCCGAGCGTTGATCTAAGATACCGCTATTCCGTTGACCCTTACAGGCGGTTTGACGATGACGTGTATGCCAGAAATGGTCGTTATGATTACAGATTCAGGAACAGATATCCATATTCTCCTTTAAGGAAAGAAGAGAGAAATTACAGAGACCTGGCACCGGCCGCTACCGTTCCCAAAGACAAGAAAATTGAAGACAAAGTCACTCCTACTCCAGTGTTACCTCAGAAAGATGATAAGACAAGGAATATTGCTAACAGAGTAAACGTGAATCGGAATCTGATTAACAGCCATCAGTACCACGACAGTGGAGATAGCTACACCGACCCTGCAAAGTACCATAACTCGATGAGGTCTGATGATGGATTTCTCAGGTTTGAGGAACCACTGTTCCAAACTCCAGTCGACGACCCATATCAAAGGAAATACTGATCTAAGGAACTCAATTCTTGAACTTGCATCTTTGTGTAACGTAGTATTTATTAATAGACTTCATTTTGTACACATTTCACGAATGTCCGATCCTGTCGCGAATAAACGTAATAGCTGAACTCTGTTTTAATTATTCCACGACAAATTGTACAAGCAATAAATCGGCCGTTTAATTTAGAACAAGCCGAGGGTGAAGATGAATTTCATTAAGAATTAATTAATGTCATTCTTAAGCCGTTGTTTTTCCACGCGAATAAAAAACATCTGTCGGCGCGTGGCGCGACGAGTTTTCTTGAGGTAATTAAGCAATAAATTTTGCGGCAACATCCGAGGTGGGGGCCGATTACTGGGCGTTTGAGAAATTCAGAAGAGCGTACAAACCGGCGTGACTAATTAGAATTGAGGGCTTAGAAAAATCCTACGACGTGACAGCTTGTAATCAAGGGGATGGATTTGGTGTTTTTTTTGAGTTTTTAATGTTGGGGCTAGAGCGGTTTGCGGATTAATGCTAGGGCTATAAATTAGGCAGTAATTAAATGTCTCGTCTGGAGGGCCCGCGGGCGCGCCTGAGCTCTGGGACGAGATTTGGGTTTAAATCATCTCCACGAGATTTGGTAACTAATAACTGTCTTTACTAATGTTATGCTGCTACCAGGCTCAATTTAAATGAATATTATTTTAATTACTTTTTGTACTAATAGTAGCTATTTGCACGTCATAGAGAAACATAAAATTACCTAAATAAATTCGTCACAATTTATTAAATAATTGGTACAACTATAGTAGTACTATGATAACAGAATAAAATGATTACAATAATACAAAAAAAAAATGATTACAATAATACAAAAAAAAAATGGGGCCGAAAGGTTCTCGAGTGGAGACCGCGGGCCGGTAAGCGCAGCGTAGGACGTCCACCCACAAAATGGACAGACGACCTATAAGACCGCAGGAAAACGCTGGATGCAGGCCGCTTCCAACCGGTCCTTTTGGAAATCGATGGGGGATGGGGGAGGAGGATGATGATGATGATGAAAAAATAATAGCATTACGTAACAAAAACGAACAAAAAAGGTTATTCTTACAACATTTCGTATCTGTGCTTGTGACCGTTGAAGATTTCCTTTATCTGGATGCTAATCCTGGATGTCGATTCAGGTCATGCTTACCATAATAAGTATCATTAAAAAACCGACTTCACATTATTTGTATAAAATGGGCAAAATAAAATTTTCCATTTATTTTGATTTAAAAGCCAAACTACTGAATCGGTAAACACTGTTTTAAACTATCACGGTTGTTCACTAAAGTTATATGATTATTTACGTCTTCCCGTGAACATGGTGCATGTAACTGCGCCGAAATATCGGGAGCTCCTTCCACAACCTTACCACGGTAAATATCCCGTAAATAATCATATAACTTTACTGAATCGGTTTTAATGAAATTTCTATGGTACCAATCTAAAAGTATAAGGGTAAAGAATTTTCCTAATCGGCTCATATAGGAGCTCTGAGGTAACAAACCGCCTGGATGGTGACCGCCTCGACGTGATGTTTTTTAGCATATTTTTTTGTATTATGAGGTGGTACGGAACTCTCTGTATGCGAACCCGACTCCCACTTAGCTGGTTTATTTGACATACCTAAGGGTGAAAGTGACAAGTGTTACGTATATAGATGAACTAACTAGGTATAGGTATGTATATGGAAACTTAAATTTCCAAGCACTCAACTGTTTTGTACAGTGACTTTATTATTCGAAAAGCTTCGAAGAGTTAATAAACTATTGATACCAAGCCACCAAGCTCATACCAACATGTTAGCACAGAGCTCTAACACTGTAAATGCTCAAGTTTTGAAGCACCACAATGTCCACAATCGATTCTTGATTAAGCGAATCCTATTCAGTCTGTGGGCTCTATCAACTCTATGCGTACGTCATTAAGGAGTATTTTATTGAGAAAGTGCCTTCCTTGATTCGTGATGGTCACTTATCTCGAGTGTTTTCTTAAATATAGCTCGAGACCTTAATTTATTATTATAAGCAGTCTTACTTATATATAAACGTAAGTGATACGGAACTTAAACAGGTAAAAAATAAAAATGGTTCATAATAGTAAAATATTTTTTATGTAGTATTTGTTAAGGTGTTTGAGTGTGGGCCAGTAAAGTAAAACGCATCGTTTTATATGGTTTTACCTTATTTCCTAAACTTTACATTGGAGCCTCTATATGGTACAGTTTCCACTACTCTACTGGGTCTTGACTTGAATTTGACCGTGACTTACTTTGCTTAGCTTTGACTGTGTGTATGACTTATTTATTTTTAAAGATATCTTCAACCTTAAAATGTTGACAAAAAATACTATACTTGACACTGGCTAAATAAAAAATATGTTTGGTGTCAAAACAAAAAAATTAAATCCACAAACCCAAAAATTATACCAACATAGTTATAAAAAGAGTTCACCTGTAGAAAAGAACAGTAAAACTTTTTGACGTATCCTCAAGCAAGTACGAGAATTCGAGGGTTAGTAGCTAAGTAGGTATATAAGCATTACGTGAGACGCTCCAACAAAGGGTTCCGTAGCTAATTGGGCCCTTGTTGCGGTAACCGAATAAAGGGTTATTGTACCTACCTGTGCCATTGTGTGGGTTGATTATTATATCTGTGAGAAAAACTCGGAAAACAATTTGACAAACGCTGGAAATTGAAGAAATAGATTAATAGTAAAAAAAATATTCTAAACAAGCTTTTAACTTTAGCAAAGAAAATGTAGTGTGCCATGGCATGGTGACACTTTGAAACTGACATTTACTTGGTGATTTTGACATTTAGTGGCAGTGGGCAGGGCACATAGCACGCAGAACAGATGGCCGATGGGGCCGAAAGGTTCTCGAATGGAGATCACGGACCAGCAAGTGAAGCGTAGGACGTCCACCTACAATATGGACAGATGACCCAAGATAGACCGCTGAGAAAAGTTGGATGCAAGCTGCTTCCAACCGTCCCTCATGGAAATCGATGGGAGGCTTATGTCCAGCAGTGGACGTCCTATGGCTGAAATGATGATGATGAAAACATTTCATGTCTGTGCTGCTAACCATTGAGGAGTTCCTAACTCAGGACCCAACCCTGAGTGAAGCAACCATGTCATGGTAAAACTTAAAAGCGGCTAGATATAATAAAATGCGTACCTATCTACACAAAAATTTGTGTCTTTGCTGTTGACCCATGAAGAGTTTACTTGGTAGCCGATTCGGGTCATGCTTATCATAAAAATGCATTGTCACCGGAACTGAATCAACATGTAAAAACTCAACTGCGTATACGCATATACCACTTTTTCTTTTCCTATAGAAAAAGAAAAAGTGGTTCTAATTCAGCTCGCAAAATTTGACCGAAACTAAAGGCTTGTAAATAATTCTCGCAGTTTAACGCTAATTCTGAAGATCCTGGTAAGGATAATGTGACAAATTATTTAAATTATTGCATTGTCATCAGTCCTTGATAAGTGTGCAAAATTTCTACGTTTTGCAGTAGTTGAAAATCAAGTTCAAAGATTCCGTTACATTCATACATACCAAGCTAATAAAAGCGTGTTAAAAACGTAATGGTTATGAGATCTATGTACGGATTATTTAGGTTAAAACATTAGACAAAAATTCGAAATAAATTACCAAGTAATAAAAATAAATAACAATCTAAGGTTATTTGTGTCTATGCTGTAGGTTGTAATTTTTAATACCATCTTCGGCCACAATTAGTTACTTATTACCAAAAACACAACTACTTATTTAAGTCCCCATAACCGACACGTTTATGGTTTAACCCAAAACTTAACCCTTCGCTAAACATCTACAAAGTCCTCAAAATGGCTATAAAGTTGTCCAAAACGAGGTCATAAAGTCACCGTAACTAACTGTATTGGTAACTGGGCATTACGCCCTCGGAGTGTCTATAAACATGTCTATAACAATTTGGCGAATTGCTTTTATGAGTGTGCATGGCGCACCTAACTATGGGGGTGCATGTGTGTGCTTGATACGAGAGCGCCGCCAGCAAAGGGGTGACTTCAGGGTTGGTACGGCGTATTTTAACCCCCAATGCAGAAAGAGGGATGTTACAAGTTTAACGTGTGTCTGTCTCTACATCGTAGTTCCCAAACGGCTAGGTAAATCGTTTTTTTTTTTTTTTTGTGATGAACACAGAATACTATCTACTCGTACTTATAGTGCACAGGTACTATGATGTAGACCAGCCCTAATTTCAAAGGACAATGCTCATTTATGGCCCAAATAGCTGCTATTCTCAGAACCAGATTTAGGGGAGGGCAACCTGGGCTACAGACCTGGGGACCCCACAATAGACTTCGGAGAAAAAAAATCTAATTCAGACTAGTAAACCAGGGCCGAGGGCTCCAGACCTCTAAATCCGGCATTGGCTAATTCTGTAAATTTTTTAATTTTACAAGCTAATTCAATCATTTATCTTGATAGCATAGTATAAAGGTTGACTCATTTATAAAGTGTGAGTAGAATGCTCGATTCGATACTCGGTAAAACCTCGCCTTATTTTTGCGACCAATGCTGGTTTAAACCAGATTCACTCGCGATCCTGTTGGAACAGATCGGGCGCGGCTGCTGAACTTAAGAACACTAATAAGATAAGAAAGCTCACCATAAGAACACAGCTGTTCTAGTGAACATTTCTAGATGAAATTGGCATCTGCAAGAATCTAGTTTTTGATCTAGACAAGTCGCCAGCCCTACCAAGTTAAACTCTGTCCAAGAGTCAAGGGTCGTCCCAGAGACTACGTTAAATTGATAATTTTCTGTTCCCTAATAACATAACCGTTACATCACTTATTCACTACAGGAGATATGATCCCGGTATTCCAAATTAATATTTATTCCCGGTTGTCCCTTGTCCCGGGACTTTAAATTAATTCGGGAATTGTTCCCGGGTCACGTTAATAGTTATGATTGTTTAGTGAAATGGGGATTTGGATAGTTTTGGCGTGTTGGCTAATTAGTTTGGGGATTGTCTTTATTTGGCAATTGTTTGGGGATCAGCTAGGTGGATTGTTGTCCTCTAACAATGAAGTTGGGCTGGAAAAAGGGGATTATACTGGATCAAGTGAATTTATTTACAATAATGATTTTAAAATAATTATCGATGACAAAAGATATGTATAGAATGAACAATTTGAAAATAACTTTGATGTTCCTGTTTACGTGTAGGTTTCATATCAAAGTTTGATAAGTCCTGACCGGACTATAAAGCCGGATATTTCATTAAAAGTCTGGACATTTTAGTCATAAAATTAAAAAACTGCCCACGTCGTTATAGTGGTAAATAATGTATTTTTTATTACTCGTATTACATCGCCCAAGCTAAAAAAGCCAGACAAAGGTCTAAATGTCCGGGGATATCCAGAAAAATCCAGATGGATTGAAACCCTGGTTACGTGGTTACTTAAATAGCAATCAAAAATCGAAAAATCAAATCACCAGACATCCAATAACAATGAAATGTCAATATTGTTTTGTCTGTAATATTTAACATAACTTATGCGCATTCGTTTCTTTTAGTGTAAAAAAATATTTATAAGTATTTACCTATACGTTGTACAACAACTCTATTATCGTGTAGAAAGTACAAGATAATCATCATCATCGTCAGCCTGTATCAACCCACTGCTGCCGGCCTAGCACGGGCCGTGGAAAAATTATCTTTCCACCGTTTTTATCCGCGAGTAGATGCGACAGAGCTAGAATATGGATACGTTTGTCTCTTTCTAGCGGGATAAAAACGGTGGAAAGACAATCTATCCATGGCCCGTGCTAGGCCTGAAGGGCTTAGGCCTCCTCTCCCTGTCCTTCGCCAATGATCCCTGTCTCGGGCCAATCTCATCCACGTATGGCCTGCAATGGGTGTGATGTCGTCGGTCCCATCGGGCTGATTGCCTGCAAGTACAAGATAATGGAGGAGTCAAAAATATGCCGCCAATTACTTTAGAGATCAAAGCCCAGAGACTCCGCTGGACAAGCCACCTGCTGAGAAAAAGAGATGGTCGCAATATTAAGATTGCCTATTTTTTTATTTTTTTTATTATATCTTTATTTCAGATTCAAGATCCATATCAGTTAAACTAAACACATACACCAACATACACATTATAGGAACATTAATAGGCTAACAAAAAACTAAAATTACAACTAGAGACAAGAAATGACGTTAAGCTCCCTTACATATCCAATTAACAGAAATATTAAATAATAGTTTTTATCCAATATTTTATTATAGGACTATCATATCATATCATATTTTGACTAGAACATTGGCCGCCGACCCGCCGGCCGCCCTGGATAGGTATCGCTGGGAAGATGCCGTAGATGCTCCACTTGCACGAGCTCCAAGTTGCCGATTGGCGAAAGACAGCTTGAGACCGGGACAGTGGCCTTAGTACGAGCACTTGCGAAAAAGTTATAGTTACTTAAACGATAGCAAAATGTATGAAAAATTGAACAGCGCCTCTATCGGACGTAAAGGAAACTGAATTTTTCATACATTTTGCTATTGTTTACGTAACGATAACTTTTTCGCAAGTCCTGGTACTAAGGCCACTGATGGCATTGCATTGTGTCGGGGGTCAAGACCTACTTCGCTGCTGCTGCTTTGGATCGCTGCGCCAGCAGAGCAAGTAGGAAGTAAATATAAACTTAGGAAAGTTCTAAACCTCGTTAAATAATATACACGTTTGAAAAACGGGATATAGAATGTAACTGATGTATGGAGTTGATTCTAGACTTTAGTTTCAGTTTTCGTTAAAGTATGCTCTTTAAATAATGCACACGTTTAAAAATAGTAATATGGGCTGTCTGAATGATCTGACTGTATGGAGTTGATCAAGAACAAGTCTCATAAATTATTTTAAAATTAATAAAAAACCCGTGTGTCAACGACATCAACGACAAAGTATAGATTTCTGCGAAAGCCTTAAAACCCCCCATATCTCATACCTCAACGATCTTGCTTATTTAACTTTATGTGACATTTTATTACATATTTAAAAATGACAAAGGAATTTGGTTTCTAAGAAGAATTTTTGTCCTCGGAAGAGACATATTAAAGTTGATTTGCATACTTTGTTGCGTATCGGAATTTATGATGAGGTATTTAGCGATGAGTCGATATGGTTTAGCGAACGACGGCGAAAGTTATTAAAATCTTATGTTAGCTATTAAATATAATAATTAATCATGTATTCTTTATTATAGGTACCTACATCTAGTAGATCTTATTTTGATAAGACCAATTAAATGTGAAATATTCTAACGATAACGTACTTAGCTAAAGTATATATAACTAGCCGCCCGCCCCGGGTGTAAGCTCGGCTGCGGCCTCGCTACAAAATATAATATAGATGCCGGTTACCCCGGCACCCGGATTTTTAAAATCTGGAGTTATTTCGTTACAAACATCCAAAAGTCCAAATCTTTCCTCTTTATAATATTAGTAAATAAAGAAAAAAATATGAGGCTTTTTTAAATTTCGCTTTAGAGGGGGAGAGGGGGACTTGGCATATACTACGGGTGGTCATCGAGGGGGTAGAGGGGGATAAAAATGGATCACATAGTATGGGTACGTTCCCTAACAACTTAGTATATTGAAATTTTTAATTGTATTGCATATTATATATTATTTTTAAATATTTTTTAAAGGGTTCTAAACAGCTCGACAGATTATGATCAAATATAAAGCCTGTGCAGCTAAGAATCACCGCATCTTATCCGTTCCGTCTTGCTTAAAAATACAACACAAAAGCCATTCAACAGTGAACTTACGCCTGGGAATTGTAGTAAAAGTCTTTTCTGCTGTTAAAAGTAGCGAGCAGGTGGCAACTTCGCGAACTCCGCAGATTCTACAAAGCTTGAAAGATATCAAAAGCTGCGGTAAATCTTCAATAGGTAGAGTAGGTATTATCTACCTACGCTTGAAGAAAGTCGTTGCGCCGTTGGGGACCGGGAGCTCACCTCATTTTCAAAAATCTTTCAGAGCGCCTTGTTAACGCGACGCGAGACCAAAATGCTGGCGTGTAACTGGCTCAACCTTCGATCAAAAAAATAAATTTTCGTAGGGCTCAACGCATAAGCATTGCCATTCAGCGTGGTCATGACACCAGAATGCTGGATACGCTGCCAACTGATAGTGGGCTTGAGCATTTGGATTGTCTTTAGACCTTCAACGGTCTATGGACAGTCTAACTGTTTATGTAGTGTTATTGTTAACAAAATACAGTGTAGCTTGTATTATTTAGTTAATAAAAGCACCGAGAAAGAAAAAAAGAACGTCCTACATATGCATAGATCAGTGAAAATCGCACACTGTGCGATTCAAGCGATTTTTCTTGCCTCATAACTGCAAAATCTGGGATAAGCTACCTTCCGCGGTGTTTTCGAGAAGCTACAATATGGGGTTCTTCAAAAAGCGAGTTAATTCGGCAAAGTAGTTCTGATGCCTCTGGTCTTACAAGTATCCATAGACGATGGCGACTGCTTACCATCAGGCAGCCCGTCTGCTTGTTAATTTGCCACCTATGACATAAAAATATTTCTTGATTTATACTTTAACTGGAACCACTTTCCAAGTTAAGTACTGAGCGATCAACTTATTTGTAGTCTTTGCGTCTTTGTTATAAAAAAAAAATTAGCACGGTGCATGGGCATTTTCTAAGTCCTATCTAACTAAAACTGTCCAACCCGAAGTTATTAATCTCTCAAGTAAATCTGTCGGCGAGTATTCACTGGTGTGTTCTGCAGGTTTGGGAGCCAGTTCCTTTTCCAGGATAGGTGTGTTTACCATCTTCCTCCACTTAACATCAAGATAGCTGTGTCATACGCCTATAACCGTTCAGAAAAAACGATTGAGGCTCGTATACCTGACCTATCTTCATTTTCATGTCAATTTGCGACCATAACGTCGTTTACAGAGAACTACTCGTATGTCTAGATGCCTGAGGGATCAAAACTGGAACGCCTTTATTGAAATGGGGCTGTAAAAAGAGGGAATTTGACAACTACTAGTGTGCGTTTTCTAGACTAGGAAGGACCCTTAAAAGTAGATCCTGGTGATTTGTCTTAAAGCTTCCGCCTATGAGTGTTTTTTTAAACATTTCATGTTCTGATTATGACTTGATGACAGAATTTCAGGGTGTTAACGTGTTAATGACTGACACCTATCCAATAGAATCAATATTCAACGAACATTACAAAATTAAGTCATGCATCATTTAAATTTACGATTATTGGCCGCGAAACGAGCATAAAGCTCTTCCGTTGGTCGTGGCTTGTCGCACGTCACCGCGCGGCGTCGCAGCGATACGCATGATAAACGCAGCGGCCGCCGCGCGACAAAGACCCCATTAAACTATACGACACGACTATAAAGTAGCGCTTACTGCGCGATGATGACGTGCGAATATAATTGGTAAGGTGCTCTACTTGGATAATGTGATGACTGGATCATAAAGTATCACATAGCAATATCACACTATTATTAGTGCGAAAGTTAATATGGAGTTACATGACTATTTACGGGATATTAACTGTGGTAAGGTGGTGAAAGGAGGTCCCGATATTCCGGCGCAGTTACATGCACCATGTTCACGGGAAAACTTCCCGTTTATGTAGTCTTCCCGTGAACATGGTGCATGTTATTGCGCCGAAATATTGGGAGCTCTTTCCACAACCTTACCACCGTAAATATCCCGTAAATAATCATATAACTGTAGTGAATAAACGTGATAGTTTAAACAGTGTTTTATGTGGAGTGTGCTAGATAGATAGATAAAAAACTCTTTAATACTCTCTCTATAATCTTATTTATTTTGATTTTGTCTCTTTTTTACGCAACTGAGTGACTATAGACGAGCTAGTTGAAAACTAGAAACTAGCGAAATTACTTTTTACAGTAAGTAGTCTTTTAAAATTGAAGACAGTAATATCCACCTTTTTTTTAAAATCTGTTTGAAGTTCCGTGCATCTCAGTGCTGAAAATCAGCGCTGCAGAGAAATCTGTAGCATTATAGCTAAGCACTGACCTTTTTTTGTCGCACTGGACACTACAACGACAACTGAACATGTATTACTATTATTTTAATTTGTATTTATTCTGTTTGAAACGTTGATGTTGTAGTGTTTTGTACGCAAAATAAATGTTTTTCTTAATTTCTTTCTTTCGTTCTTTCTTTCTAATGTGTTAGTTTATTTAAAACATAAATATTCTTAATATCATATAATAACTTTTATTTCTATTAATAATGTATAATTATGAGTTTTAAAACGGGAAAAAATATTTGAGTTTGTTACATTAAAAAAATTACATTTAGCTGGAGTTGCTTAACAGCAACAGCAATTTTTTATGCAACAATAATTTGTTGCATAAAAAATTGGATTGTGGTCAAACACCACCCGATGTTAAGTGACTGGTGTCCCGTCACAAAATGCATAATACACATGGTCCCGGTGTGATCGGTAAAAGTAGAATAGGATGTAGAGCACGCTTCCAGCCGATGCGCGTTTACAATATTTCGCGTCGAACGCGCTTTACGGCGATCATTGCATATTATATTGTTGGGATGCGTGTGCGTTTTTGTCGGGATTTGAATCCGCGACTGTAAAGCTGCCTACAGCCGACCACAGGGTTTTTTAAATGTTGGCAAGTAGTCACCGCCTACATTACCTGGAGCATTCGCTGTATGTTGGCTACCTAATGGCTGGAAGAGAATGCCCGTAGGTCGGGCTAGACGTGCTTTGGGAGAGACCTATGTCCAGCACTGGACTAATATAGGCAGAGCTGTCTTTAAGCTATTGGAGGTCCTGGGCACATTAGAACAATGGGGCCCTATGACCTTGACAGTGCAGTATTTTGTAGAATAGACAAAGTAAGTAGATAAGCTGATTTCCGGGCGCATGCAAAAGCTAATAGTAGGTATTGTAGTCAGTCATTACCTTTTAATTTTTCGAAATGAATGTTATTCGGTAATAAATACCGGTTATCGTTTGGTGATCTGGCAGGAACTAGGGGGCCCCATCGATCACGGGGCCCTGGGAAAGCGCCCAGTGTGCCCAGTGGGAAAGAGGGGCCTGAATATAGGCTGAATAAGATGATTATAAGCCAAAAATGGTATTGTAATAGTTAGTGTATATTATTACGAGTATGTAGGTACCCGTATGTTGAAATTGCGTGACATCTTCTCGTCAAAAATACCATAGTGCCTAAAGACCCTAGCTAGTCGCTAGCTTTTCGGACACCCGCAGACGCAACTTTTTGACTAAAGTTTTATGTAGTCAACTTAATTTTGATTTAATTTTGTACGGTATTTATTTATTACTTTTAAGACCATTTTCATGATTTCACATGTAAATTAACTACAAATAAATTACATTCTAATAACATTATGTAGGTAATTTTTTAATTACAAAAATGTACTTAAAATAAATAAATAAATATCTGAGACATTATTTCACACATGGTCATCTGACCCCAAACTAAGTATACTTATAATATGTTTGTATATTTTTTTTGTGAACGGTTATGTAATTTTTTTTATTTCTTTTTTCACTGATATGACACATGCCTCAAAATATAAAATAACACTACAAAAACAGTTGGACTGCCCATAGACCTGAAGGTCTAAAAACAATCCAAATGCTTAGCGCACTGATGTAACTGATGCTTAGATAAACATTATAAATGCCGAATTAGATACAACCTGGGGTTGTATCTAATTCGGAAGAAAACTGTGAACATAGGCACATCATGGGCAAGCAAGCTCCATCTAGATCACCATCGTCCCTTTCCATGAGTTGTGTTGCGACCAAACGCTAGCCCATATCATCATTAAAAAAAAACTATTAACGAATTTATTCATTCTCCGAACAAATAAATTTTCATCAATTCTAAATAATTTATTTTCGGGTCCGTTACGACGAAACCCAATGTTTAATCAACCGTTAAAAAATATATCAATCATTGGGTCAACAGCTATCATTTAACGGAGTGCCCAAAAGTTATTTGTCAATCGTTTTTCACCAGAAGGGGTTGCAATAAATTACAGGACTAAATACTCCAAACCTTAGTTTGAGCTTTAACACCCGGTGATAAGAATCAAAACAAGTTTCAGGGCACGTCAACATTGCTGATACAAGATTTCCAATGATATTGTTGAGAGAAAAATCGTTTTTAAGTTCATCGTCATAAAGGTGAAACTAAACGTAAGATAGAAATGGTAAAAGTAGGGTGGCAATAAATTAAGTCTCGGAATCTAGGAGTATTCGTATCGGTCACTGATAAAAGTCCTCTTTTGCACGACCGGCTTGTGATCTTTCATTAGTGTTGTCTTGCGGTCGCAATTTATCGATAAAATTGCAGATAGCATGAGCTCGTTACTATTTATATTTTCTTTCTTCTGTGGGTTGTATTCGATTGGCAGTAAGGAATAAGTTTTTCTGATAATATATATATATATAATAGGTCGGGGAAAAAGTCTTTTCGTATTTTGTATGTATAAAGTTGTAGTAAAAATCTCATCGGTTGTACTGTTTGTATCTGGCTGGTTTTGATACCATTAAAAATATGATATTTTAAAAAAGGAATACAAAAAGTAAAAAGCAATTTCCCGCCATTTTTCAATTGTTTTTTTGTTTGATAAAATGAGTGAATCTAACGAACAAATTCGATATATTGTGAAATTTTATTACAAAAAAGGGAAAAATGCGACACAAGCCGCGAATAAAATTTGTGACGTTTATGGACCTAATGCAGTGTCATCAAGAGTAGCACAATGTTGGTTCAAGCGTTTTCAGTCCGGGAATTTTGATGTCAAAGATGCAGCTCGCTCTGGTCGCCCTGTTACGGATAAAGTAGATGCTATTTCTGAAAAAGTGGACCAAGATCGGCATATTAGTAGTTACGACGTAGCTGAAGAACTGGGGATTGACCACAAAACAGTTTTGACCCATTTGAAAAAAACTGGGTATACAAAAAAACTCGATATTTGGGTGCCACACAAGCTCACTGAAAGAAACCAAATGAATCGTGTACTCATTTGCGACTCTCTATTGAAACGTAACGAAACCGAACCGTTTTTGAAAAGATTGATCACTGGTGATGAAAAATGCATCACCTACGACAAGAATGTGCGCAAACGATCATGGTCAAAGGGCAGTGAAGCACCACAGACTGTAGCGAAACCCGGATTAACACGTAATAAGGTGATGCTGTGTGTATGGTGGGATTGGCAGGGCATCGTTCATTATGAGCTTTTACCGCCGGGCAAAACCATCGATTCGGATCTCTACTGCCAACAGCAGATGAGACTCAAACAAGAAATTGAGAAAAAACGGCCGGAATTGATCAACAGAAAGAGTGTGGTCTTTCATCATGATAACGCCAGACCGCACACATCTTTGGCCACTCAGCAAAAATTTTGAGAGCTTGGTTGGGAAGTGTTAATGCATCCACCATATAGCCCTGACCTTGCACCCTCAGATTTCCACCTGTTTCGATCTCTTCAGAATTCTTTGGGTAGTGTTAGATTAACATCAAGAGAGGACTGTCAAAACTACTTGTTGCATTTTTTTGATCAGAAGTCCCAAAAATTCTACAGCAACGGGATCATGTCACTACCTACAAGATGGCAACAAGTTATCGAACAAAATGGCACATATATATTATAATTAAATGTAATTAAACTTGAAAAAAATATGTCTTGAATTTGTTTAAAAAATACGAAGAAACTTTTTCCCCGACCTTATATATATATGTTCATCATTTACTTATTATCTAACAATATTATAGAACATTTGTTTAACGATAAAGTTTTGTTAAAATCTGCAAATCAAATGTACTTGGTTTTTGTGATGCAGCTAGGCTTTAATAGGTAGGTATATGAAATTCCTTCACAACCTATAAGTTGTAGCTTGTCTAAAAACAGAAATGAAAAAATGAGATGAAAGAAAACATGAAAATATTTGTCCCGAAATTGAGTTTTCGGCATTTTGGAAAGAACAAGCAATATCCGAGGCGATGGTAAGATATAATATACAATGTAACCTTACAAGTAAGCTTGCCGCTAAGTAAAAACAGAACGGATAACAGGAAAAATATTGTAAGCATTAACGGATAACATTTAAGTTATAGTAAGATAAGATAGAGCAAGAAGCTCTAAAGCCAACTTCTATTATGATAGCGATGCAAGAGTCGTGATCTAGACACTGGTGTTTCGATAGCTAGCTTTGCAACCATTAGATAGGTACTCGTACCTACTTATTCACATTAGATAAGCTTATCTTTGCTCTAAACTACCTTGTCAACATCTCGCTTACAAGAAGTGTTACAAGCAGGAGCGAGATAAAACACATAATTACTGATTAGGTAGCCTATTTGACTTTTTAGAGTTCCGTATCCAAAGGGTAAAACGGGACCCTATTACTAAAACTCCGCTGTCCGTCTGTCTGTCTGTCCGTCTGTCACCAGGCTGTATCTCATGAACCGTGATAGTTAGACAGTTGAAATTTTCACAGATGATGTATTTCTGTTGCACCTATAACAAAAAATACTAAAAAACAGAATAAAATATATATTTAAGGGAGGAATACAACAAACGTGATTTTTTGCCGTTTTTATAGATAATGCTTTAACTATGTATATGTCGATCATGGTAACGAACCCTTCGTGCGCGAGGCCGACTCGCACTTGGCCGGTTTTTTTAATTGAGTCGAGTACTTATTTTAATTGGAATTTATACCGATCTACTGTGATTATCATTATCGATAAAACTGTCACATCTCTAAGTCTTCGTGTTTCCAAGCACGTCCTGATCAGCTGCGAGCCTTTGTCTGTTTTCTTTTTAATTACGCTCAATAAATACCCTCTTTGCGAGGCTCTATTTAAGATGGGGAGTTCGGTGTCCCTGATCGATTTCCTTGGGGAGAGTGGAAGGTGGCTTGTGGTCACACTCAATATTCGATAGACGGAGAGTACTCAAACACACTGTATTAGAACACAATTTTTGTTATATATTTGGGGAAATTGCTAATGAATGACTATTAGGTTTCCACTAGTGCTATTGCCCGCGACTTAGTACGCGTAGATTTTCATATAAACTTTCAACCCTTTTTTCCTCCCTTAATCCGGCCCTTGCGAAAAATAACATAGCTAATACTTCAATCTGGTCATAGCTAAGCATTTTCGTGAAAACCGCATTTAAATCCTTCCTAGTATAGGAGATGTGCGTGGACAAACAAACAAACAGACAAAAACTCTACAAACTGTCGTAACGTATTCAGCTGCTTATTTTAAGGCAGCCTGTGTGTTTTTTATTTTATATCTCGCAATTACAGATTTTGTTATCTCTACGTTTTTATTATATGTAGGTATAGATAGCTTTTAATTATTATAGCCTTTAATATTTTAACTTTTATTTTCATTCAGGCTCTTGTGACATCCGTGGTTAATAAGACAGTGGCAAATAGTGACGAGTCTTCAACGTCGTCAGTCTTCCCGGTGACTCCACTATGGTCACTATCTGACTATGGAACAGTGTATACAATGTTCGATTTTAAACCCGATTTCTCAAGTGTCCTGATCGATTTACCGCGTATTTGAAGGCACGAGCTTCGCTTTATAGGATAACTAGTGGTCACGCTTATATTTGATTTCACTGTCGGTTGTCCTGAGCGATAGTGATACTTCAACGAGCTGTTGATTTGTGCAAGTTAGAAAATTGACTATGTTTATAGACTAGGTCTGGCGATCGATATCGTCCACTCGATTCCCACCTCTAAGTGTCACATCACTAAATTTAGATATAAGGTCACATCCCTATAAATGATAGGCAATGACAGAGACAATGATCTTTAGATATAAAAGCGAAATACAGAATTAACTGATATCACGGAATCTTGAAAAATCTAGGACCTTCTAAGCTGATTTTGGCAAGTTATTAAACTTATGGGGTGTGGAAATCTGCTAAGAGAGTAACTAAAATCCACTTTGAAGTTAAGCCACTAGAAAGGATTTTAGGATAGGGACAAACTCAGAGGAGCGAGACGCAGCCTCGCGCGCGCATTCACCTTGATAAAGACCGCCGTATGCAGTTGAAACTATAGTCGGAGTATCCGGCCTAATCTTACGTGAGTAATTCCCGTGTAATATAATTAAAATGTGTGAAAACCACGTCAAGTTTCCATAATAAAATTTTACGATTTGTTTTGAAAAGGAATAATTTAAAGCTGTATAGTTGGTAAGGGGTAATGGGTAAGTTCAAGGGCTTCATGGGTAACTCTTAACTCGGGCTCGAATTAGCGCTAAAACAGCGCGGTTTGCGATCGTGCAACTATAACTGTAAGGCCCCAGGACTTTTTTTATGAATTTTGTTTTACATCCAAACATCCATTATACAACCTAAAGTTATACTCGCAAAGATTCGTACCTTCCACCTTTTACAATGTCCCTTATTTACTTTCCCAGCAGCTATAACTATTAGTTCACTATCGCATGACATTCATAAAACCAATACACCGCCATATTTTGGGGCACTTACTGAATTTTTCACACGGCCAAAGTGATTTTCCCTCTAACATTACAGCGGATTATGGCGATACCTTCACGTTATGGGGGCAATAAAACGACATTACTAAATGTAAATCTCATAATGCTGGAGCGAAAACGTCAGGTTGCGGTCGCAATGGATGTGAAAAAATAGCACTTGGTGGAGTATAACGCCGGGAGAGTAGATTTTGGTTTTAACGCGAAGCTTGAGTTTTGAAATAAACACCATTTAATTAAAAATTTTACACCTGCAAATTCCTGGTCAATACCAGGAATTTGCAGGTGTAATTTTTTTAATTAAATGGTGTTTATTTCATGTTGGAGTAATAGTGGCTGGGTGGTAGCATTTGCGCTTTACTATTTGACGGCATCCGGTTTGATCGTCAGCCCTGCATCAATTATTTATTTAGTAAGTAGTTAAAAAAGTTATGTGCAGTTTCAATGCCGTCGGTCAACAACGGTGAAGGAAAACATTTCAAAGACTTTACATGACATTCACCAACACTGGACTGGCATGGTGGTCAGCCAAGATGGTGCACGCTTGCTGATGAGATGCCTATTTACTCTTGCCTTGAAGAGATTCAACTGTAATTTCTACAATTTCTTGGCAGTTCCTATTAATAATTCTCGCAGTTAAACAAAACTGGGACAAGGCAAGGACAATGGGACAAACTATTTAAATTATTGCATTGTCATTGATCCTTGATAAGTGTGCAAAATTTCAATTTAATTCGACGCTTTATACATACATACCAAGCTAATAAAAGCGTGTTAAAAAGGATAAGGTGTTTTGGAAACGTTGCGTGCAGACTTTACTAAAGTTCACGATTTAAGTATGGAATGACTGTTTCAATGATTTACGGCGGAGATGATGAATTGGATGTGGAAAGCTGTGAGATCTTCTTTTTAACCAGCGCCTCGTTATTCCTTAGTCAAGTTTTCCGTGGTGAGGTTTACGTAAGTTGTAAAATCTACCTTCAAAATAAAGTGTCCCATCAAAAGGGCAGGGCTGTATTTGCGGCCATTTGTAATGCGGGGGCGACGCGAACGGCTCCCAGCGGTGCGCGTTTGTGTTTTATTGATATTTCGGAGGAATCATTCCCGCGACTGAGTACGACTCTCACGGGCACGTCCGTTAGTATTGATAGCCGAACGGTGACGGACTTAGGATTTGAAGAGGACTTAGGATATGTCTTATTAAACTTTGTGATCACCATGAAGGTCGCCGTCCATTTATTGTAAATTCGGTGTCAACCCGGTGCCCGCGCGCTTTTCACCAGGTGCTCTCGTGTATTTTTTTTAATGCCATAGGTGGTAACAAGCAGACGGGCCGCCTGATGGTAAGCAGTCACCGTCACCTATGGATACTTGTAACACCATAGGCATCACAAATACGTTGCCGACCCTTAAAGACTCTATGAACTCGCCTTTTGAGAAGCCCTATGTTGTAGCTTTATCAATCCTCATCATCTTCGTTATCCATCCGGTACCCGCGCGGCGTCCCCTTGCCATCAACATTTTAAGTCCGGCAACTAGGTAGTAGTGATTTTCTGTTATACAGATTTTTGGTAAACTAAATCCCGCTCTGGCTATCTTACGGGGCATAAATACAAGTAATACAAGCTAACCTTTCCTTAACGGCTGCAAGTTATGTTACTGCATGAACAGTATGATTGAACAAGCTTTACTGCTTTTTACTTTGATCAATATCATCATCATTATTAGTCTATCATGTGCTACCACTGCTAAGACACAGGCTTTCTCTCCGAGCTAGAGAAGATGGGCCCTGATCCACCATGCTGGCCCAGTGAATGTTGGTGAATGTCATGTCTTTGAACTTTTGAGGTTCTTGGATATACCTACCGGTTTCCTCACGATGTTTTCTGTCTGTCTGTCTGTCGGTGTGTCGGTCCGTCGGTATGGGATTCCACGACGCCGCCATCCATCAAAAATGCATCGGCCCAGTTTAAATTGGGATTTTTTCTAATTTCAACAGCTTCACGGACAAATGACGTGATCAAATTGTGAAAGTTTAAAAGTTACTTTTTTTTGACATTTCCAATAACCGTCCACAGATTTAGCTGAAGTTTATACGTATCTGGGTTTACCAGACACTCATAAACTTCACCTCGGAAATAAAACAAAACGTTTGTCGCCATCCAATCTCATAATAAATATCGTAGGGCGACAAATATTTCTGCGGACAATGTCAGACAAAATATAAAAAACGAGCGCGACATAAGCTTCGACAGATATCGGCAGCGCCGTAAATCGAAATTCGATAACGCAGCCGCGGGGAATTTTGTCACCTGTGAGATATACGCGTAGTCAGTCTTACTGCGCACACTTCAGATCAGACAAGCAGGGGAGATATGGTAAGCTAGCGTGGCGGGTGCGAAGGCATCTGGCCTAAATCAGGCTTTAGGCATCTGTCTTTAGTCTAACTCACCCTGCAGACGATCTAGCCGCTCTTTCTTTTTAACCGACTTCCAAAAAGGAGGAGGTTCTCAATTCAACTTTTTTTTATTTGTTACTTCAGAACCTTCAATTGGGTGAACCGATTTTGATGCTTTTTTTATTTATTTGAAAGCTGGTGCTTCCGGTGTGGTCCCATTTCAATTTTGTCCAGTTCTGATATTTTTATAAAGTCGGTTTTTTATATTGATTATTATTTTGTATAAGGACTATTTCTTAGCTCATTGATGTCGCTGCTAACTTTTGCTCAAACTAAAAAAAAAATATTATTAAACTACTTAGCCTACAATTTTCCCTATTACGTACACTTATCGCCGAACAAATATACAAACACTGCTTTAACCTATCACGGTTGTTCACTACAGTTAAGACTAAGAAAGAAAATAAATCTTTTTGTCTGCACCTAACTTTGAACTGTTCGACCATTACCACCCGCATTCTTCAGTCTTCCCGTGAACATGGTGCATGTAACTGCGCCGAAGTATCGGGAACTCCTTCCACAACCTTACCACGGTAAATATCCCGTAAATAGTCATATATATATATACACAAAACAAAACGGAGTAAACGGAGTATATATACAAAAGTACAAACCTACATAAAAACGCCGATCTGTCCTTACTAGTAGACTTTGAGACTTTTGCATCACTCGGCCAATAGGTAGTTACTTGATACGAGTCTAGCAACGAAACGGCCCAGAAAACAATCATACTGCATTTCGCCTTTATGTGCCTTTTATATTTCATAATCAATGCTTTCCCTCTATTTTTAACCGACTTCTAAAAAGGAGGAGGTTATCAATTCGACTGCTTTTTTAATGTTTGTTACCTTAAAACTTTTGACTGGGTGAACTGATTTTGATGATAATTTTTTTATTTGAAAACTGGTGCTTCCCATTTGGTCCGATTTCAATTTGGTCCAGTTCTGGTGAAGTCGGTTTTTTTATATTGATTATTATTCTCGTAACATCCTTTAGCACTAGGCAAACACGAATTATCTCCGATAACAATGAATCTCACTATCGAGCGGTATTGTCGCCTGATAAACTCTCAGCTGATATCTCTGAGTGGGCATCCTTGTACGCCTTCCTTGGACACCGACGGGTAAAATACTACCTTGTTTACAGTACTAAAGTTTGCGTGAGTTGCTCTAGGTTGATTATTATTATCATCATCATTTCAGTCAATAATGTTTCCACTGCTGGGACTGTGGTCTGCTCTCAGAGTGAGAGAATGGCCCCATTATCCACCATGCTGGCCCAGTGCATGTTGGTATTGTTGGAGAATGTCATTATGCCTTTCAACTTTTGAGGTAATTAGACATGCTACGGTTTCCTCAAAATATTTTACCTTAATCTAACACATTTCGGCTTAGCATTTAGGTATCACGCTTCAAAAGAATATTTTTATCATCCTTTTGGAGCGTGGCTCAGCTATATAATTACTCCAAGCAGAATATACCAGCTTCAACGTACTGCATCATGTTACTAGAAAGTGCTCGAGTGCTTTACCGCCAGCGGCCTGTCGATTTATGCGTGTGCGCACCCGTCCGCGTAGATTAGCCTGATCGATGTGGGATCGCGACGCTTTGTGCGCTTGCGACGCGACGTGTACTGCTCGCATTGACAAAAGAGCTCTTGTAGAGCTGAGGTTTCCAATAGTTTATTCTAAACAATGTCCTTTTCCATCTTTTTTTTTTGTAGAATAGGCTTGCGCTTGGCCGCCAACTCGCCTGATGTTAAGCGATGATGCGGCCTACGGTGGATCACGCTTGCCTAGAAGAAACCGATTCACTCTTGACTTGAAGACACCCAGATTGTAACTATCGGGGAACACCCATTCAGGCAGTGCATTCCACAAACTAGCAGTTCGCACAATAAAAGTGGTATCAAAGCGCTTCGTACGGGTTTTCAGAATGTCAACCATAAAGCGGTGTCGATTTTTCGTGCCCCCTCTGGCAGTTCGATAGAAAAAAGGGCAGGAGGGAATTAAATCATGCAGATCTGATGCACACTCTCCAAAATGTATCCGATAAGAAACCGATAGACTAGCAACTTTGCGCCGATGCTCAAGACTATAAGAAGCTTAGTCTGAACTAAGGCTTCGTTGCTGATGAGCCTCTTGGCACGCTTCTCAATTGACTCCACATTTCATCTCTTTCTCTTTTAGTAGTAACTATATACAGACTGACACGGAATGTTGCCACTAACAAAGTAGAGAATTACATTTTATCTACCTTTTCATCATTATGAACAATTTTTACCCACTACGGGACCGACTCTGCAGTCACAAAAAAGCTGTTTCTTAATGAAATTTTTAAAATTTTGTTCACGCGCAACGGAATGTATGGAACAGCTGATATTTTTAGCGATTTCAGAGTTGGTAACATAGTAAAAAAATATTTAATGATGAGTACAATGACCTTCTTTCGGTTAATTACCACCGTTCCGTGTAACTCTGTATACATTTAATTTTACCAAAGATTTCCTTTAATCAGTATTAGCTGTCATATTTGATTCCCCCATTTTTTTATGTTGTTGATATAAAGTACTCGTATACACAAAGATTTAACTTTTTTATGCCATAGATGGCAAACAAGCAGACAGGCCACCTGATGGTAAGCAGTCCCCTTCGCCTATGGATACTCGTAACACCAGAGGCATCACAAATACGTTGTCGACCCTTTAAGATTCTAATAACTCGCATTTTGAAGAACCCCATGTTGTAGCTTCTCAGAAACACCGCGGAAGGTAGCTCATGCTAACGTACATTTTGCACGTGTGAGGCAAGAAAGATCGTGTGAATCGCAAAGTATGCGATTTTCACTGATCTATGATATGTGGATGCACTTTCAGGCGGTGGCGGCTAGTACGATGATATAACCGCGACGCAGATCAGATTGAACAGTTCTTCAAACACTCCCCATCGTAAATGCGATAAAGAGAGAACCAACCTCTCTGCGCATGTTGAGCGGCTCTAGGTGTTCGGTGACCTTGGGATCATCGACAATTATGACAGCTCATCAACGATGCAATGCATCAACTTTGAAAACTGTTCCAACCTCGGCCACACCATCGCTTACCATCAGGCGTGTTGGTGGCCAAACATAGATCTATATCTACACTAATATTATAAAGAGGAAAGATTTGTACCTATTTTTGTATGTTTGTAATGAATAGGCTCCGAAACTACTGAACCGATTTGAAAAATTCTTTCACTGTTGGGAAGCTACACTATCCCCGGGTGACATAGGCTATATTATATTTTGTAGCGAGGCCGAAGGCCGAGCTTACACCCGTGCGAAGCCGGGGCGGACGGCTAGTAAAATATATAAATAAACTTTGAGAACTTTGAAAACTTACCTCTCGTCAATAGATGCTAATGAAAATTTTCATGAGTAAGACGGAAAGTCAAATAGCCATGACACTAGCTGTTTCTGTCATTTTCGGTAGCCTCCGTTTCAGTGTAGCCAGCACAGGCTTTTTGCAAGATTTTATGGGTGTCAAAATTTAATACATTCTGCAATGGCAGATAATATTTGCGCGGCAATGGTATGTTTTGGAAGACGTTGAAATAGTTCCGTAAGTCTGGCACTTCTGCGTATGTATTCGGACAGGGTGTTCACAAAACAAAGTGCAGTAATTAGTCAATAGGGGAGGTCGGGGCAAGTCGTAACAAGTTATTCGGGGTTGCCATTTCGCCGCCGTGTTTATTAGCTCTGCTGTCCCCAACTAATTTATTGGACCCTTAACGCCCTTTGCCTCTGGATGGATCACCTAATTTAACATTAACACCACCTTGAGGAGTTGCCGATGGACCGTCATAATTCTCGTTTTCGGAGACATTAGTTCAGACACTTTTTGTTGCGTATTTCAAGAATATTCTAGAAATAAGTGGTCTTAAGTAGCTTGTATAACTTTTTATACATTTTTATACAGAGCCATACGAAGATGAAGTTGACCGACGACATCAAAAGAACTGTTGGAAACGAATGGATGCGACTGGCGTGAAACCGGGGAGCATTTTCAATATGCCATCGAGAGATAGAAGCGATTTCCATGTTTAGGTACAAATACCTAACTTCAAAATATAAATAAACCTTAAAAATTTGTCAACAGTAATCTATAAACTTTACTTTATCACACTGCAAAGTTTCAACGACCTACAGAGAAATTATGGTCAGGGTATACATACAAAGAATTTCCTAGTTCATATAGGTAACTACTATAACTTTACTGAATATTAATTTACTTCAGCATAAAGAATAATACACATAGCACGCAGAACACGTAGAATGGCTGATGGGGCCGAAAGGTTCTCGAATGGAGACCACGGACCGGTAGGCGAAGCGTAGGATGTCCACCCACAGATGGATAGAAAACCTAAAAGAGACCGTAGGAAAACGCTAGATGCAGGCCGCTTCCAACCGGCCCTTTTGGAAATCGATAGGGGTGGCCTATGTCCAGCAGTGGACGTCCTATGGCTGAAATGATTTATTTTATTTATTTATTTATCGAAACAAATACATTGAAAGAGCATTACAGTTTCCCAATTCACCCCTTCAAGGTTCGTAAACTAAACTAAAAAATAACAGATCTTAAATAAAACATTGAACAGAATCATAGGAAAAATTATAATAATAAATACTAACAATAATTGAAAAACAACTATAACGTATAACCCTATAATCTAAACAATATAACTAAAAGATAAAAACTTTATATGTACGCCAGCTTTGGACTGGTAATGACTAAATCCATTGCCGCTGTGTGATACTCGTCATAGGAACTAAGGAACAAATCCAGATCTCGATTCCGGTCAAGCATAACGTGAGAAGGCGTAACGCGCCCTTTGTAGCGAGGCCTGTCTTCCAAATTCGGTCCTACAACGCGGCACCATGAACAGCTTAGTTAGTAAAGTTAGTAGTTGGCAGTAGGTATTGTATAACATAATGTAATTCTACTTTATGTTCAATGTTGGATTTAGAGGTCTGGAGGCCTTGGGACAACAAAGGAGTGGAGGCCACCTGGTTTACTAGTGTCTACTAGACTGAATTAGTATTTTTTTCTTAAGTCTCTATTGTGGGGGCCCCTTTTTTGTGGAGGCCCGGGACTGTAACCCCCTTGCCGTCCTCTAAATCCGACATTGTTTATGTTAATACCATAATGATCATATTGAATAGAAAACAATGAAAATAAAATACTTTCGAATAAATTGCAAAACATTGCGAACACGAAAAAGGTCATCCAAACACGCCAATAATTTTGTCACGTCCCCAAATAAATATCGTTTTATTTATCGCCGTTGCAAGACAAAGGTCGATGGTCGTCGTAATTACCTGGAAGTGTCCGACATTGCGGGGACTCCCTGTGGAGTGACAATCACGCACGCATTCGTAGGTATGAGGGAAAAGTATCATTGTGACTTGCTCAGTGCTCACTGATTGTAAGACAATGCAATATCTAGGTATAGCCGAATACATAATAGTACCTCAAAGGCTAATGATCATTTTGATAATATTTTTAACCGACGAAAAGGAGGATGGTTCTATGTGCCACTATATTTTTTTATGTATATTCACCTATTTCTCCGCCAACTGTTGACCGATTTAAAAAAAAATACTTTTGTTCGGTACCGGAAGTATAGGGGGTATACTTTCAATTTGTCCCATTGTCACCAGGTCAGGATCTGATGATGGGATCCCAGGAAAATCGCGGGCAACCCTCAAATTGTACAGGCACTTATTACGTATTTCATTCATTTTTGCAGTCAGTTTTTAATGTGTTCCACTTTTTGTTTATATTATAAAGGAATTACTCGCCGGTTATAGACTATAGTTTCCATATTCCGCGGTATTTTTCAAGGCGAGTGCGCGCGGGGTCTTTCTCATTTAAGTCTAAAGCGAGACGAAGTGCAAAACTTGTAAATTCCGAAAAACTAGTCAGTGATCATGGGCAGATAATTGAATGCACCTACTTACATACTTATATCTTTTTTAAAGCGGCTTTGAAGCGGCCCACTCTATGTCTCCTTACGGTCCCTTCAAGACATGTGGTCATTACAAGGGGAGACAAGAGGAACAGAGGGTAAGACGTCCCAACATTAATTATATCGAAGACCAACCGCACTGATTGCCAACTTCGGATTCTTGTGAATCTTACTGTTTGTTTATTAGTTCGTGCACGGATGATAGTTCCGTAACTTTGCCACCAGTTTGTTGGCACGAGTAAACTATAGTTTGTATGTGTATGAGAAAGTCTATGTGGGAGCTATTTACTATGTCAATGTATGGTCAATGTATGGTGTGAGATAATGAGAGAGCTGGGGATTTCATGGGACAAACCACATCTTTGTGTGAAAGAAATTATGCATGATAGAGAGACAGATAATGTAATCTAACATTGAGAACTCTCTTGAAAGAATCTTGGGAAAGTGTGATCTAAATAATTAAATTATAATTAAAAGAGGGGAACTTCTTCTGGCGGATGCTGATAATGATAATTAAAATAATTAAATACTTTTACCTCACTAAGATGGAACATCATTATGATACGGAGCGTTTCAAAAAGAGTGACTACGACTACTATCTCTGGGCAAAGCATCGACAACACCGCTAGTGTTGCAAGTGTACAGCGGCAGTTACCGCTTACCATTATGTGGAATGCATGATTGTTAGTAGCTCTTAAAAAAAGCAGGTATTGTTAAATAGTTGTAAATGTCATACAAACGAAAGCAAGTTAATAACAGTAGGATAGTTAAAAAAATAAGCAATAATAATTGGGATTCTTCTTAATTATAATAAAAATTTTAGATGAAAATCTGCCTAAGTAGCTGTTTAAAAGTTATGTTTATTGATGTGAGAATTTAATAGAAGTTTTGTTATCTCAGTTTTTATAAATTTTAAGTGTGTAACTTTTATTTATTTATTTGGCCAAATAAATATTAGTAGTAGTATTAGTTTAGTTCAAATATTTTAAAATTTTATAATACGCCATACCTTAAATTGGCCGTAGTAATTCTCTACGGCCACTCTTCGGTAATTTCGTATTATGTCAGGTTAAAAAGAAACGACATGAGTGATCTTGAAAGTATGTCGTTCTTTTTGAACACCATGAAAATAAATCGTTTCTTTAGTATGATTGAAACCACTTCCGAAATTAATAAAATGTTCATAAATATTTATAGCGAGGTCCATGTCATGTCCCACTTTGGAGGAGCGTTTTGAAGAGCGGAAATTATACGCATTATCAGATTATGACGGTTATGATGGACATACAGTTCTGCGCTATTAACATAATTTAGGATTTGATCACCGCACTACATAGACAGTGGCTGAGATTTTATTAAAAGCCTAGATTTGGAGTTATCAGCGTTGCTGGAGTAACATACATGACTAAAAGTGAGATAGGATTGATTCAGCCAAATCAAAACATCGGTAACTTACATTGCCTATATAGTTGGATGGTAAGTAAGGAGGATCGAACCAGGTGTCCTCAGATTGTAAAGCTCACATGCAATCGCCTGGCCACCTTACTTTAATTTAAAATAATAATTGGCATTGTTTTTTTTTTAAATTAATTTGTAGGTATTTGTATTTGGTTTACAAATTTCTGAGTAATAGGCGTAACATAAAAAAAGATAGTTCAAACGATCTCTGATTTCAAGCAACGTGCCTAAAATGCTGATCGCGTTGGATTACGACCAAAATATCATCATCATCATCAGCCAGACCAAAATATGGGCCATATAAATTATTACTGACTGGCCAGAAGAATCCAACTCGGATGGGCAGAGTTTCCGAAAATTACGTGACATTTTTTCGTCCAAGATACCACAATGCCAAAAGAGAAGGGTCTTTGACCAGTGTGTGCTGCCAGTGATGACTTACGGTACTGAGACGTGGTTTTAAACTGTTGGCCTTTTGGAAAAACTCAGAGTCACACAACAGGCAATGGAGAGAGCTATGCTTGGAGTTTCTTTGCGCGATAAAATCCGGAACGTATATTCGCCAAAAAACCAGAGTCATTGACAAAGGCAGGCCATATCGCTCGAAGAACTGATGACCGATGGGGAAGAAAGGTTCTTGAGTGGAGACCATGAACCGGAAGACGCAGCGTTGGTAGGCCTTCCGCTAGATGGACCAACGACATTGTGAGAGTCGCATGCATCCAGTGGATGCAGATGGCAGGATGTCGTTCATTGTGGAGGTTAAAGGGGAAGGTCTAAGTTCAGCAGTGGTCGTCTTCTGGCTGACGATGATAATGATGACTGAATGGCAATGCTCAAAGGTTGAGCCAGAAAACCTGCAGCATTTTTGTCTTGTTCAATACAAGTGATGTCACGGTATCGTTTTGTTGGAGTTTACGCAGACGGTGCTCATCAATACAAGCCCGAGGCTCTGGCGGGCGGTCGCGGGACATCCAACTCATTATTCAACGCAGGGTTGTCGAGGTTAGACAACACACTATATTATTAAAACAATAAAGACAAGCCTTCTTGAATGGAGATCTTCTAAAGATACCCGGCTGAATTGGGGTACAGCTAGGTTATGTAGGATTGCTTCTATTAAAACCCCCTCGGAGGCCCGCCTCTACTGCTTTTTTTATTTTTAATTTTTTTAATGCGTAAATAGGCTTGCGTTTGACTGCCGACACGCCTGATGTTAAGCGATGATGCGGTCTACGATGGAGCACGCTTGCCTAGAAGAAGCCGATTCACTCGTGATTTGAAGACACCCAGATTGTAACTATCGGGGAACACCCACTCAGGCAGCGCATTCCACAGACCAGCAGTACGGACAATAAAAGTGGAATAAAAGCGCTTCGTACGGTTTTCGGAATATGAACCATAAAGCGGTGCCGATTCTTCGTGCCCGCTCTGGCAGTCCGATAGAGAAATGGGCAGGAGGGAATTAGATCATGCAGATCCGATTATGCTTTACTAAGGTATCTCCATAGGAACGTGCCGTTACCCTCCTAGGACGATGCCTGAGGCAATAGGTACTCTCGGCAAATGTTCGGAGCGTTTTTTCTACTCTCAACAACAGCGCGGACAATACCGCGCTGTTATCTTCCTTTGGCTCGCTTGATAACGAGAGCCCTAGCAAGTGCACTGCATATTTAGAAGCAATCTTCATATAGTACTTACTACTACATACTTACAAACATATATAATTAATGTATGTTTATATATGTTAGGTCTAGTACAAAGTTTACGAAAAAAGTTGGCCGTCACGGTACCTCAGCCGATGTGAAACATGACGGCATAAGAGAGTCTCATGTCGTTTACGTCACGGCATACGTGTTAGTTTTACTGGAAAAGCGCGCCAATAGATGTTTCACATCAAAAAGTGTCCTGTGTTTATTTAGATACGATTTTAGAAATATCAATAGACTACTTTAAATCATATTTCTTTAAAACAATGTCTAATTTAGCTTGCAATTAATGTTTACACAGGTGATCTTTATAGTTGGTATGGTTATAAGTACTTTTGGCTCAGACATTTTTGCCCGCTGACCCGATAATAATACAAAAAAAATGACTGAGGTCAAATTAAAGTTTTGAAGTCAGTACTACCTACGAAAAACTTTTTGCAATCCCATACCTACTCCTTTCTTATCATACCTTCTGCAATCCACTCCTTGATATCATCCAGACATAGGCCTTAGACGTTCTGGGCTTTGTTCTTTGGAATTTTGATTTCGAGGATCAATAAAACAATAACAATAATAATAGATTAATATACGGATAGGAGATAGACAAACGGAGTTTCTTTGCGCAATAAAATTCGGAACGTAGATATTCACCAAAGAACCAGAGTCACCGACATAGCTATTAAAATCTGCAACTTGAAGTGGCAATGGGTAGGCCACATCGCTCGAAGAACTGATAACCGATGGGGAAGAAAGGTTCTTGAGTGGAGACTGCGTACCGTAAGACGCAGCGTAGGTAGGCCTCCCACTAGATGGACCGACGACATTGTGAGAGTCGCGGGCATCCAGTGGATGCAGATGGCAGGATGTCGTTCAGTGTGGAGGTTAAAGGGGGAGGCCTATGTTCAGCAGTGGAAGTCTTCTGGCTGATGATGAATAATAGATTAATAGAATAAGAGATCAAGACGGAACTACGGCCAAAAAAAAATTTGCTCTGCCAGCCCTAGCAAAGTGGTGTCAAGAGTGACCGTTCGTAAATTATTTGTTCAAATTTAGAACAGGATCGGTTAAACGTTTCGGGCCACCAATAAGTATTGAACTCACCAGATTATCAAGACCTTCCTTGTACTCCTCATTACGACCAAATGCTTCAAAAAGAAGGGGTTAAGAAGAAAACGAGAGGTTTGGTTATGCTGGTCGTATGGTTGCAATTACTTGGACGGTCCATCCTCCTGACAAATGTTTATGAGTTTGTCACTTGAGCAGAAGCGAGGGGGATAATAATGCAGTTGTTCTGAGAGCTTGGGGTGTGGAGTTTGTGAAGCAAGCTTAATTGTGAGGTTCGATTGATGTTAGTTGATACTTCGTGGAAACTTTAGATAATATAACCACGTGATCGTGCATGATTCATAATTTGCTTGTACACAAACGAACAGAAACAACAGACATGTTTTTTCCGCGTTGGAACCAAAACTTGACATTTCATGTGTTGTTGTCTTTGATATATATAGTTTGGATCTGCCTTTAAACTCGAGCTATTACCGAAAAAAGTCTGCCAAAAACTGAAGGGGGCGAGGTAAACACGTATTGCACACACTGACATATTCTTACTAGTTCTACAAACGCACACTTCAATATTGAGCGCACACAGCTGCAAACGATGTGCTTAAAATGTTAACGAATGGACGACCGATGTGTAAATGCTAAACGGGAAACAGTAGGTATAACGGTTCCATTTATTTATTTATTCTGAGATGTGGGGGCTTGTTGTGATGACAAAATAAAATTAAAGTTATATGATTATTTACGGGATATTTACCGTGGTAAGGTTGTGGATGGAGCTCCCGATATTTCCCGATGTCTGTACCTAACTTTGAACTTTTTCACCAACAACCCGCATTCTTCAGTCTTCCCGTGAACATGGTGCATGTAACTGCGCCGAAATATCGGGAGCTCCTTCCACAACCTTACCACGGTAAATATCCCGTAAATAATCATATAACTTTAGTGAACAACCGTGATAGTTTAAAACAGTGTTTAAAAAATAAAATTAATCTTATTAAGATAATAATATATATAAGAGATCCTATTAAGTAGGTATAGTTACTTCATAGAAGACTCTAATTAAATCTCCACTAGTTTACAAGGGTATGACTGGGACTTGACCGTGCCTTACTTTGTTGGACTCTGACTGTCACTTAACTATGACTTGTTTGACGATATTTAATAAAACTTGAAAATCTTTCAGTGTTTGACTCCGGCAAATGCACAAGACGTGTGATGCCAAAATACTCTCAAGAAGAAAGGAAAAAACGAGCCTTGTTTCATTTCCGACATCACAGTCACACCACACAGCAGTTTTCATTCTATCGAGTGAAACAACAGAAAAACTATGTTGTTATACTGTTTGCATTTCACACAAAAGCTCTTTGACTGTAGGTAGGTATGTGTTTTTGTGTGGTTGGAGTAGTATAGTTAGTGTGGTTTGTAAGCGAACAGAGAAATGCGCCCATAAACAAGTTGTTGTGCCGCTCGCTGCCGAATGACATTACGGAGTACGTGCTTACTTCAGCAGGCCATGAAATCGGCGTCAACTATTAATTGTCCGAGCGAAGATATCTCAGAGTCCACGGAAACAGATGAGCGTCTGTACGTATGTTTGTAAGTTTGTTTATAGTTGATCGGCTAGGCGTTTGACTGCAGCTGACGGGGGTCCAGGGGTTGCAAAGATATACCTACGGGTCGCAATGGGTGACCTACTACTTATAACTAAAACGTTATTCAAAAAAATCAAAATTTCATATTCAATTCAATCATAGAGTGTATGGGAACAGATTGACGTTTGTATTTAAACAAAATAGCGGAAGTGCAAACTAAGCGGATGCCTGAGGTTGCCTGAAAGAGGTCACTCTTAGCGATGAGGCCGCTGATTGTTGCAGTAGTCAAAAAAAAAATCGTGTTGATATTTTATAGGATCGCGGAGGTGATTGAAAGAACCTCGCAAAACTAGTTTCATTGATCTCACCCGCCAAAATAAAACATTAAAATTACTTTAAAACGTGTGCAAAGTTATTCTACAAATAATACGCTGACCGCGGCCGTGAAGTTTCCAAGGCCGCCCGCCCGAGTAGTGGCCACTCGGCGTAAGTCCGTGAGTCGTTACCGCGCTGCAATCATTCTCTCGTGAGCTCCGACTATCGCACGTAATTAACCAATGTCCGCCGTCTTCTCGGCCACTAGGATAGCTTTACTGGATAAGACCAACTTGGAGCAATTTAGCGTTAAAATTACATCGTTCCTGTTTTTCTATCCTTGTTTTTTTTTCGAGTTTTCAAAAAATGTAAATGTCGGATACTCACCGTTTACTTATATCTATACTGTAAATCAAAAAATTTCGAAATGTACTTCTGTAACCTATTGGATATTTAGGCCAAGCGCAAGCCTATTTAGAATTAAAAATTATTGGATTTCGGCTTAAAACACCCTTTCCCGTACGGTGAAGGAAAACATCGTGAAGAAACCGGTATGACCAAGAACCTCAAAAGTTCAAAGACATAATGACATTCACCAACATGCACTGGGCCAGTATGGTGGATTAGGGCCCATCTTCTCTCTCTGAAAGATGGCCTGAGGCGATGATAATCACAGAAAAGAGAAGTAAATAGAACGGAAATGAGAAGGAAAATCTGTCGCCAGGTATTGTGAATTAAATGAGAATGTGCATTCTTATTTATGTCAACGCGTTGAACTCCGCGTCACAGTTGCTATGGGTTTATATGGGTAAACCGGCTACAACAAATTTCTTACAAAAATCCATTGACAGCCGTTCTAATTTAAACAAAAAACTTTTTTTTTTCTGTGATGATAATGATGATGATGATCACACTTTTTGCGTATATACTAAATTCGTTGTGTTCCGTTGCACCATCTAGTTGTAAAGCTCAGAACGTCGCCAGTTGGTCACTCCCTGCCAATTCGTGCTTCATTAGCCATTTCGGGTAACGACCCTGCCGGGGACACAACGTTTTACCCCCGTGGTGATGGAATGGTCTCCAATCTTGCACAACAAATGAGGAAATGAACGTACGGTCTGTTGTTTTGGACTTCTTCCTTGTTTATTTTTTGTGTAGAAAAGATTCTAGAACAGTTTTGGACCACTTCTAACATTTCTGGTTTGAATGTTCCAAAAAGTGGTTAGATCTCGTTGTTAGTAGGTAGTTATTTTTAATCTTACTCAGTGTTTTTTTATGTGTATTATGTTGAGGTCACAGTAAAGAGAAGTAAATAGAACGGAAATGAGAAAGAAAATCTGTCGCCAGGCATTATGACAGAACCTTGATTGAACATTCTTATTTAGATCAACGCGTGAACTCCGCGTCACAGTTGCTAGCTGATTTTGAATGACTGACGTTTCGTTTATAGTGCAATGGCTACAACAAATTTCTTACAAAAATGCCTTGACAGCCGTTCTAATTTTAACAAAAAAATATTTTTTCTGTTGTTGAGATAGCCGTTTGCATCATGAATGCGATAAAATTATAATGCGACAATTTTTAATACTTTACCCATATTTTAGCAAATTTTATTTTTATTTTTCTAATAATATGATACATTTTTAATATTTTTTTAATCAATTTAATTATGACGCTATATTTTGTACTTACCTATATTTTAATGTGAACTTTTTAACTTATGTGTTACTGTACATAGTTCAGTTTGAGAGTTTATTTTCTATAACATATGTATTTGAACTACCTAATATAACGAACCATTGTTATAAAGTGAAAACAATATCTGAAAATCTTGTATGTTGGCCATTCCCAACTGAATGGTAACTATTCCAACTCTAATTCACATCCCTTTTTCTTAAATTTATGTCCCTACGAAGTGCTCTTGCAGCCGTCTTTAAACAAACAAATGTAGCGCGAATTACCCGCCCGATTTATCTCACAGTGTGCGTCCGGCCGCGCGCGGAAATGACGCCGTGGCGTGAATCGGATGTCACGATGGCGTTGCAAAACGATATAAGTTTTATGTAAAACAACAATTTCGTAGGTTAAGGTGAAACGTTTCACTTTGGCGGGAAAATCAAATTTCATACAGTTTTTTTGTCCTTGTAGCTAGGCCGGGTAATTATTGTGAAATGGCATAGTGTTCGCGAAAATTGTTGGTCGTTCTTTACATTATCATGTACAGCTATTAATCAGTTACTCACCATATTACTTACATTTGGCAATAAACCGTTTGAAACAGCATAAATTTGTTTATTGACAAATGTATGTAATAATGTGCATTGGGGATAAATAACTTTACGCGAGTTTGTAAAGAATATGAACCAATTTTCGCGAACATCATTATCGTTTACAATAATTACTCGGCCTAGCTACAAGAACAAAAATCTGTTTGAAATTTTAATTTCCCGCCATACGTGAAACGTTTCAACTTAAGAAAACAACATTTGTACATATGCTATGCCAATTTGTACGAACTGGGCCCTGACTCCATAACTACAAACACGCTAGTAACGCGGCGGGTTAAGTTAACCTCAAAAAGTTGGCCTTTATTTCCTTAAAGAATAGAGGCCAAATTTTTAGAGGTTGACTTAACACGCCGTGTTACGTGCGTGTTTTAGTTATGGAATCAGGGCCCTGCATATTTAGCCCTGGTGCCGGGGCAATAGAATACGGCACCGGTACCCCCTGCCTGTAGTAAGAGCCTACTAAAAGGGGACCTATGGGTTCGGGATGGTCAAAGTTGGGGCTCTGACCATCCACAGCGTGCCCAGGGAGAGTACGTTGTGTGACCAACGTTATCGAGAGTGAAGGGACTGAGACAACACGCAGTTGTCTCGGGAGGAGCCATAGCGCAGTCCTGAGGGCTCCGGTGCGTTCCTGTGGAGATCCCGGAGCCCTCTTGTCAAGCACTAAGGCTTGTCACCGGGGGGGTTTTAGTGGGTACAATCCCACATAACCTGGCTGCACCCCAATGCAGCCGGGTATCTTAAAAGGACTCTGCATATTATGCTATGTTCTCTTTTTACCGACTTCAAGAGGAAGGTTCTCAATTCGATTCGTATTGTTTTACTCCGACATTAGTGAACTGATTTACATGTTTTTTTTTTATATAGCGAAAGATCTAGGGGTGGTCTCATAAAAACTTCATTAAAGTTGGTTTAGTAGTTTTTGTATCAAGAAGTAAACTTAGAGGACAACATTGGCGAAGTCTCACCAAAGAGGTTAGGACATTTCACATTATGTATGTGACCTAATGAAGTAAGTAGCCATGGAATCGACTGTTCTTTTTCTAAATGCGACAATTTAATTCCATATTTCAGAAGACAAAGCCTTCATACATCGGTAACTAATTCTATGCTCAAAACTATACCTAGTCTGAGCTCAAAATATTTGTGAACGAAAAGTGCAATGTAACTATTTGAATATAGAACATGTCAAACACAGTCATTTGTTTTTCTTATTAAGAATTTAACAAAGCGTCCGTAATCAAATAACAAAAGCGACAAGCTACAGCGACAAAGATTGTTTGAATAATTGATGGCCACAAAGCTCTCTCCCTGTAGAAGAATTCCCACAAAACAAAGAACAAAGACAGAAAGTTATTTCAGCAGAATATTAGTAGCGGTGAAATATTACCCGGGAAAAGTTTCTGAAAATTTCGACGTTTGCAACCGCGAGACATTTGCGGGCTGCTGTGAACATATTTGACGAAAGTCTATGACTTCTCGCTATGGAAATTACACTTAGTCGAACACGCACAAACGAAAATATATTGGGTTGCGCAGAAAGGGTGTACTAATCCGATAGTACCCATCGTACCCAGATAGGTACATTTGTCGAGTAGGAACGACCGTTTTCTATGGAACAGCTTATATTACAGGGTTGCTCTCTTAGAAAAAGTTGTTTATAATGATGGATCCCTTTCGGCTTAGTATACCCTTTCCGCGTAATCCTGTGTTTATTCGATCTTCCTGAATAAGTGTTCCCCGATGGGTGTCTTCAAATCACGAGTGAATCGGTTTCTTCTAGCAAGCGAGCTCCATTCGGCGGCTTTTTACAAAATGACGATACTCGGTTTGGTCTTCGGCGCTACACCAAAGACTTATTTAGTATTTAAATAAACTATGTGCTGTTTTAATGCCACCTCTCCAAAACGCTGAAGGTAAACATTGTGAAGAAACCAGTATGTCCAAGAACCTCAAAAATTCAAAGCCATGACATTCTCCATCTAGCATATCCTCTCTCTCTCTGAAAGAAGGCCTGTGTCCCACCAGGGGAAACTTGAAAGGCTGACTATGATGATGATAAAGGTAGGCATGGGAAATTTGCATTGATATACGTACTTGCCGACTTCGTGATACGCGCATTCCATCAGGATATTTTTTTTCTAAGAATGTCTAGTAATCAAAAGTTTTTAACCGACTTCCAAAAAGGAGAAGGTTCTCTATTCATCCGTTTTTTTAATGTTTATACCCAAAGTATAACTTTCGACTGGGTGAACTGATTTTGATGATTCTTTTTTTTATTTGAAAGCTGGTGCTTCACGTGTCCCATTTCAATTTGGCCAGTTCTGACATTTTTATGAAGTCGGTTTTTTATAATGATAATTATTTCCTTGAAGTTTCGTACCATAAATATGCCTAAACAAAAACACTCCCCTATAGGGTAAGGTGAGCAAATATCGAATATTAGGTGTACGTTTCTGCGGGAAGCCACGCAAAATGGCCTCCTGTCGCGAAGATCATTTCGTAGAGCGACGCGGAATTTATCCTACCATACCATATTCTGTTTGCCACCAAAACTTTGCACCAGGGTTAAACACTCACAAACGATTTTTAACTTTATCATAAAACAATAGAGTTTGATTCTTCTTGTGTTTGCGACCGAAAATATTGTTTGATCAACATTCATATTCGGATTTTTAATAAAGAAGACGAAGTCGAATTGACGATAATTTACGATAAAACGTCATCGTCGCGTTGAATAAATTAATTTATGAACGCATTTTGGCAAGTTTTGTATTTTTTTAGATCTGCAACTAATCTGCTCACAACTAATAATCAGGCTTTAATCAATTTTAATCATAAATGCAAATATAAAACTAAACACGGACCAAGTTTCCCCAACCCCTAAACGGTAATTGTTGATATTTTATTGATTCAGATTTTATGATTATTTTGTGTCATGAAACGACTCAATGAAAAACTAGGCCTACAATTACTTTGTTTTCCTTCAAATCCTACTAATATTATAAATACTTACGAAAGTTTGTGTGTGTGTGTGAATGTTTGTTAGCACCTATATCCTTAACTTCTATACTGATTTTGAGGTTCAGGAGTTTAGGTTCAGGAATGACACATAAGTTAATTTTGTTATCCATTTGGTATTGTTCTCCATTTGCGATTCAATCAATTTCCGCACAGGCGAACCCGCGGGACGCAACTAGCTTTGTAATAGCACAGGTAATAGTGATAGTCATAGGCATCTCTATGATATTGTTGACAAGATACAGTCTAAATTAACTACAAGGGGGTATACAAAGGGTACTACGGTACCTACTAGTATTACGTGTACTAATTATTTGTTAAAAACTGATTTAACAGTTCTAAATAAATTAAACTTTGACTCTATTTAGTAAAAAAATATCTCTGCCTTTACTTTGCGTTGCTTTTTACCGTTACTTAACGGTTTTTTATACAAAAAAAGTAAATTTTGACGGTATCTAAAAAAAATATATCATTGCCCCGTTCCACAATTCGTCGTTCAAAAATTTAAGGGGCTATCACTCCTCACACGAGTTACGGCTGTCCAACAACAATGTAAGTACTCTTGACCGGTAGAGGTTAATCTACCGTGAGGACACGTCGCTCTGACGTGAAATTCAATTGGAAACCGGATTTTTCCGGTTCCGTTCGAGGGGAAATTCTTTAAGTGATGTTTTTTGGATGTTCTTGGTAGATTAGGCTCGTGTTGACTTGTGTTATGGAATGATGGTACTGAATTTAATAGATAAGTTATAGGGGGTGGTTAAGGAGATTTAATAAATGCGTTCGATAGAAAGCTAGAAACTAATGATTTCTTAGGTTTTTGTGAAGTGTGAATCGGACTAGCGCTCTGTTTTGACGGGGTTTTGACAGGGTTACGCACCCAAAAAAGGTGTTTTCTTTTATTTATTTCGGGATCTTTAATCGGGAGGTTTAATTATTTGTTGTTTTATTTTAGAGGGTGTATATTATAGCATATACACTGTATATGCTATAATATAATAATGCTAAGTTTGACATCTTTCGATATATATTTTTATAAATAGAGCAATGACAATAATACGTAAAAATACATTTGTTGTCTCATCCCCTTATTTTGTACTCTTTGATTTTTTATAACTTTTTAGTTAATCCGCCTTAACATTACGTACTTTTTGAAAAATTCCAATCTGTCTGGCTGTCTATTACGCTTAATAAGATACAGCCGTTAAAAGGTAGGTTAGGACAGACAGATAATATTATAGACAGCGTAGGCTTAGTAATAGAGTCCCGATTACACTCTTTGGGCACGGATCTCTTCGGATACGGAACCCTAAAAAAAGTATCTTGAATTTGCTCAAAACTATCCCAATATTTCTCCAAACCTCAACTTTAAAAGTGGCATCAATTCCAAGTTCCCCAATACTTATATTGTAAGTGGTTCTTGCAGTTTCCTAAGTAAACTTCCCCCAATAAAACTATTAGAATGTATGTCACGGGCCTTTGAGAGGCCACATTTCACCCCAGAACGAGGGGGCACGTCTCCAGCGGATTTTAAAGTATTCGATAGCTTTGACTTGTGCGAATTGCTTTTTGAAGCAGATAGGTAAGCACCGATAAAGATTGAGCGTGTGACTTGAATGTACAAAAAAGGAAATTTTGACGGTCCATTCACATTTGCACGTTGCTACGCATTTGCACGCGTTCGACGAAATCCGTTCTGAGATTGTAATAACAATTTTATTTCAAGTATTAACCTTGTTTTAAAAGTAAATACAAATTTGCCAAAGTATGCGCAACAACGTCAAAATGCGCAACGTGTGAAAGTTAGCGGCACAGTAGAAATAATAGTACAAACAGTTAACGATCAAGCAAATGACGTATTTAGATATTTTAAAATAAAGGCTAAAGTTAAATAAATTAAGTGAGAAGAACGCATTCATGAACATGCGTCTGTAATGTGAACAAAGCGACGAACGAACGCACAAGCGACACGCGGAGTCAAGCAATGGCAAATTTTTGTTACAAAGAAGGTTAAAATATTATTGCACCAAAATAATCCAGTTGCAACACGATTGGGAACGATTTGGTGCACAAACGCGACAGAGAGGCAATTTTGATTTCACAAAAAGGCAAAAACATTGCCCTCTCCAATTTCACAGAGAGCCCCTACAAAAGATCACTCACGTTTACTATGAATGGCCGAAAACAAGCTCGCATAGAACCGAATGAAAATTAAAAAGAAATACATTCCAAAAACGGAACTGAAAATAGGAATTGAATTTAAGTACATTTTAAATTCCGAACCCCCGGCTTTGACTGGACGAAATAATAGAATCCCCGTGTTCGAAATACGAATCCTTTTTGATCTTTTTCGCGTGTTGTATCCCCTTAACGACCGAGGCATTTGCACGGCACGCAACTAATGGATTATTTTCTTCGTGTGTTCTTTTTTTGTGAAGCGATTTGGGTCTTTTTTGGTGGCACTGTTGATTCTTTTATCCGTTGCATCCACTTCGGAGAGACCCCTCTTGTTTCTTGTTTCGAGTGCGACAGTTCTGGTTGTCTATGGTTGAGGAGGTCTTATTTAGGTGGTGGGTTGCAAAAGAGGAAACAAAACGTTGACAAGGACGGGGTGTGATTGGATTAAGGAGGGTTGACTTTATAGTCGTCGGGCAATTTGGAAATTGACTTTTGGAATCTGTTTTTGCATGCTGCGGCTTCAGTCGTTTGTTTGTAGCGGTGGGTGTCAATTTATCTATTGTTATTGCGTTTGAATACACACTTGAAGGCAATTTTGTGGATTAGAAGGGTTCGACTGATGTAGTAAACTCTAGTTGTAGACTAGCTACGTCTGCGGGTTTACTTCAGTACCCTTAGTACAAGATTTGATAGTTTTCGAAAACTTTTTTCGTTTTCGTTTTGATGCATACATTGCTGGGCTGAAAGCTAATAAATAATAATAATAAATATCTGGGACATTATTGCACACATGGTCATCTGACGCCAAACTAAGCAAAGCTTGTAATATGGCTGCCAGAGACTGATATACGTACATATATATTTTTAAATACATACTTGAATAGATATTAACACCCAGACATAGAACAAGAGCTATTCGAAACTATTTTTCGTATTTGAGTGAAGCAACCTATACTGCCGATTACTACCGATTTTAGTTCATCCGCGTTTCCGCTAGAAGCGCTTTTCTAAAATGTATGGGACAATACGGAAACGAAAAAAGTTTTCGAAAACTGTCAAATCTTGTACTAAGGGTACAGGAACAGCAAAAATGTGCGGGATAACAAGTATAAATTGAAATGTTTTTGTAGCCCCGTATAAAAGAGCTGATTATCTTCAAACGGCAGAACAGTTTTTTGGATCATAGCTAAGACGCTATCAAGTCACCCTTCAAAGAAAAACAAAAAAAAACATATCAGGCATAGCACTGCATGTCAGAAGTGAAAACTTAAGTAGTAATTCACCTATTCTACACAAAACAGAGCCATCTGTTTTAAAATACACGGTACAGCGTGACGATGTTCCATGATTTTTGTTCACCCAAAAAGTGCTCAACGCGCCTAAAGAAATTTCACTTAAAAAACTAGATCAATATCGGTTCAGCCGTTTGGAAGCTACGATGCTACAGATGACACACAGCCACATAAATACACAGATACGCAGTAGAAAGTAATAATAATAAATAATAAGAAGAACAAACAAACTAATAAACACACTTCGAATTTAGGTACTTATAATAGGTATTTTTTTTATATTTTAGTATGATATGGCAAGTGTGGCACAATGTAATTTGGTTTTTATTTTCGGGTTTTAATTCCATGTGCACTCTTAGAATGCATTTCGCGCGACTTGTGGCATTTGAATGCTCCCGTGGCCCAGTTGGTGGCGAACCTTCCTTCTGCGCTTGGGGGCGTGGGTTCGATCCCCCCTTGGACAAACATTTATGTGATGAACATTTGTGTTTGTTCTATATCTGGGTGTTAATATATTTTTAAGTTTGTATTTAAAAAAAATACGTATATCAGTCTCTAGCAGCCATATTACAAGCTTTGCTTAGTTTGGGGTCAGATGACCGTGAGTGCAAAAATATCACAAATATTTATTATTTACTAGCTAATGCCCGCGACTTCGTACGCGTAGCGCAAAGTAATTAGTGGGTGGACGATTAGACTGACATATCCAAATATAAATGTTACACTAACGAACACGAACGGAACTTTAAATAGGCACAAATCCATCGGATTATTTATACTGAATATTTTATAGATAATACCTACACATATGACATGATTGTAGATTTATTGCTCTCCATTTTAATGCGGATTGTCATACTATCGTCGATGTATGATGATATGATATCGTCGATGTATATGATTTTAGTCTAGTTTTAATCTGACTCGATACAGGTATCCCGACATGTCCATAGTTTCAAATATATTTCAAGCAAATAATATATTACTTTCACTGGTTAAATACGTTGGAAGTGTGGAGCCATGGAGCCAATAAGGAAAAAAAATTGGTATAAGTCAAGCGAAATGTCATGCATGACAAACGTTATTATTGAATTATTAGTAAATAGTAAGTAGGAAGCATGGAGCGGTATCTATAATTAATCGCTGTTATTTAACATTACTCCGAGTAGACTGCCAATCAATGATGTCTAAATAATTTTTGCCCGCCTTCTGCGCCTCGACCCTTCCAACAACTAAACCGCTTTCGTTCACCACCATAACATCCAAAATAGCTGCTAATCATAGATCAGTAACAGATTAGATGCCGCGAGTTCACCTACTTTGCGTGTCTGTTATTGGTGTTAAGTTTGATCCTGGCAAAAAAATGTATTCATTTTAATCTCCGTTGACTTGGTATATTAGCACGACAGAAGTCAATACAAAAATAAACGTACTTTAAATTACGCCATAATAAACTGTAAAACCTCTTCAAAAGCAGTTGGCTGTCCTGAAAATAACAAACACAAAAAAAACTATTTGGTGCAGTCTATCGGAAGTTACATACGGGTATATGCGGGTACATACATTTCGGCTATTCGTTTTTATTTCATCATCATCATCAGCCAGAAGACGTCCACTGCTGAACATAGGCCTCCCCCTTTAACCTCCACACTGAACGACATCCTGCCATCTGCATCCACTGGATGCCCGCGACTCTCACAATGTCATCGGTCCATCTAGTGGGAGGCCTACCTACGCTGCGTCTTCCGGTTCGCGGTCTCCACTCAAGAACCTTACCTACTTCCCCATCGGTTAACAGTTCTTCGAGTGATGTGGCCTGCCCATTCCCACTTCAACTTGCAGATTTTAATAGCTATGTCGGTGACTCTGGTTCTTTGGCGAATATCTATATTTTTATTTACATATAGATTATATGGCAACAGCCGCTTCAGTCTTCCTACCTACCATGTCTGCGAGTAGAAGTCTGTCATTACGACAACATTACTATAAAATAAGCTAGATGGCGTTATAAATAATTATAAAAAAAATTTTTTTTTCTATTTATTATCATAAATTAATATAGCCTATGTTTCAATCAGGTATTTTATAAGCATATTCATGGAAACTGCTTTGAAATCCTTCTAGTAGTTTAAAAGATGTGCGCGGACAAAGAAACAAACTGACAGCCGTCAGATTTGTAGTTCCATAGTTTGAAAATAGATTGCGTACTAAAACGATGTTTTGCGAAAAAATTGTAAATTTGCTTAAACTTTACGAATAATATTATTAAAAACGTAATAAGGTATTCAATAATTCCTAAAATAATGAGTGTAAATGGATCGTAGTTTCACAACTATGAAAAGTGCGTCTATTATAGGTAAATACGACACTTTACCTGAATCACGCAAACGGGTTTTTTTTTGCAAGTTAACCGATATCTGGTATTGCTTCTACTTAGTTAGAAGTCATGTGTGAAGGTATTTGATCTACACATTTATAATATGGTAGGGATTTTATTTAATACAAGAAACAAGAAATAGTTTAACACTGTTTTAAACTATCACGGTTGTTCACTAAAGTTAAATGATTATTTACGGGATATTTACCGTGGTAAGGTTGTGGAAGGAGCTCCCGATATCCACTTCCACAACCTTACCACGTAAATATCCCGTAAATAATCATTTAACTTTAAGAAATAGTTTAGTTTTATAGAACTTGTGTTAAACTACACTCTGATTTTGCCCTTTACATGGTTATCTGAATCGCACTTTATCTCAAAACATTCGTGTCGGCACCCTACGGTAATCGTGCAATGATGGATAGTCCGTCACAAAGGGGACGCGGTAGCAAAAGGATAGTGTTCGGGAAAACTCGGGAAACTAGGAAATTAACGCGTGCACGTTTCATTATTGGAACTATTGACACTTTGGGTGGCGAAGTAGTGTCTGATGTTGTAACAAAATTAACTTTTAAAGTACAGTTTTGTTCTGTTTTGTTCACCTAATAAATTAAAATAATTTAAGATATGTCGAGGACCGAAAAAAATATGCTAAAGTAATGTAGTAAAAAAATTGAGTAAAAATAATAAAGTAAACAAAAACACAAATGTTCTGGTTGATCTGTTGTGTGAAAATTTGACGCTGAATTAAGCGGTAGTTATTAGGTATAATAACAATAACCAGCTAAGTGCGAGTCGGACTCGCGCACGAAGGGTTCCGTACCATTATCTATAAAAACGGCAAAAATCACGTTTGTGTATGGGAGCCCCCCTTAAATATTAATTTTAATTTAATTTAATTATTTATTTTTAAAGTGAAAACTAAATATTATGTTAATATTTCAAGCGTCTACCTGCAGGCCTAGCACGGGCCGTGGAAAAATTAGTCTTTCCACCTTTTTTATCCGCGCGTAGACGCGACAGAGCTAGAATATGGATACATTTGTCTCTTTCTAGCGGGATAAAAATGGTGGAAAGACAATCTGTCCACGGCCCGTGCTAGGCCTGCTGTTGCTGTTTTCAATATCGAGCAAAAACGAGCAAAAAAATCGTACAACAAAAAATCACGTTTGTTGTATGGGAGCCCCCTTAAATATTTACTTTATTCTGTTTTTTGTTATAGCGGCAACAGAAATACATATCATCTGTGAAAATTTCAAATGTCTAACTATCACGGTTCATGGGATACAGCCTGGTGACAGACAGACAGCGAAGCCTTAGTAATAGGGTCCCGTTTTACCCTTTGGGCACGGAACCCAAAAAATATTCCCAAGTGTATTGTTATGAATTCTATTAAACCTTTTCATTGTTATACTAGAAATAGGTCACAAATTAAGCGGTTTCCATTTATCAGGTTTTTTTGAGTTTTGGAGTTTTGTAAACAACGTGAAAATTCATTTTCCATACTATTATTACACAATATACTTAACACTCGAAAATACACAAGTTTAGGAAAATAATACACATCACACATCATGGCATCATATCATCAGTCAGTAAACGTCCACTGCCGAACAAACGCCTCCCGCCGCCCTCTTAGAGAGGGGTGTTGCCATAATACCCACGTTTGGCAGGCAGCTTCGGGATCTTGGGAAATAATACAATTAGGTGACAAATGCTTTTTCACCAAAACTCCAAAACGTTAGTCTATCTATACTTAATATTATAAAGAGGAAAGATTTGATTGTTTGTTTGTTTGCATTGAATAGGCTCCGAAACTACTGAACCGATTTGAAAAATTCTTTCTCTGTTGGGAAGCTACACTATCCCCGGGTGACATAGCCTATGTTATATTTTGTAGCGAGGCCGAAGGCCGAGCTTACACCCGTTGCGAAGCCGGGGCGGACGGCTAGTTTTTAATAAGGCACTTACTTGAAACAGTAAGTCAGTAACCCACTGCTGGGATGTCTGATACATTAGCCCAGTTTTCAAACACACTCTTATTTTCAAATTAAGAATCTCACAAAAACTTTCCCATACCTTTGCATAGCGATCAACAAACAAAACTGTAAACAACAATGTCTTACTTTCATAACTTCTTGATTTATCGCAGAACTCAGAACACGAATATATCATTGGGAATCTCGTCAGTCCCAGGGGTGGGTGGATGACGTGGGCACATTAAAAACTTTCTGTTGGCAACACTGGACTGCTGGCAGCATTAGCACAACAATACTCCGCCGATCCGTCATCGTATGACTACTGATATATTTTAATGGAGATGTAGTTTTGTCCGGGATCGGTTTTCGCGTTAAGTAATACGGATTTGATACAAGTTACAACACACTTATTTTTCACGCACACTAAGAAACTTGCGGCGACAACAAAAAACTATAGTCCACATGCAAAAAAGGGTGGAAAAGTCATCTGCAAGGCATCAAGCTTGATTTAGGCCAGATGCCTTCACACCCGACATGCTTGTTGGAGTATGTTATCTATGGTTTTACCACAACCCTACAAACTGTCAACGCTAGACAAGGCATCTCTATCTCTCTTTCCGGTGTACTCGAAGGTGTAAAGATATAGGTCTCGAAATAAAATTATTATATAATTAGTATAGAAGGCTGTTTCATTAAAGCATATCAATAAAGTTCTCATAGGTTATGGGCCCAGCACGCTTCCACTGCTTCCTTACCATATATATATCCCTTGTTTGTCTGCTCTGAGGCTCTGTCTGCGTTAAATTAACCTCAAAAAGTCGGCCTTTATTTCCTAAGGAATGGAGGCCCAATTTTTAGAGGTTAACTTAACACGCCGTGTTACGTGCGTGTTTTAGTTATGTAGTGTATACTACATACGTATGTAAGGGACAAATCTTGCACCGGAAGTTTACCAGTTATCCCCAACCGATTAAGCTGTTTGGCATACTTCTGTAAGTTCGGTGATAATGCAATGTTATGGTATACGATCGAGCTGGTCTGACGATGCAGACAGATAGATGGCCATAGGAACTCCTAAACGAAACGACGTAACCCCGTCGAGTATGGGTTCGTTGGATTTGCCTTTCCAAGCACTTTGGTTCTAGATGATGACCAGGATCCTGATGATGGAGCCGGAGGGTGGCCATATCTACCTTCTTAATCTGGGTATCAAAGGAAAGGGTTTGCTGAGAAGAATACGAAAAACTTTTTTTTTTATTAATACTTTATTTTATGATATAAAATGTCTACTTTTTAAAAATGTGTTGCGACGTCAATATTTCAAAATAATAAGTACAAACTTATGTATTTTTTGTATAATGATCAGAATAAATGAGAAAATCTTTTTATGCCATAGAATAAAAAATATTGTAAGTTTTAGGCTTTTTTTTGCTAAAAAACCGCCATCAAATATGCGAGTAAGATAAAGGCGCGCCATGTTCTGGACCTTAAGCTCTATTAAAATCGAAAGCTTTATCATTAACGCGAAAGCTTCTACAAGACGGTCTCTATCAATCACTTACGGAAACCTATCAGGGCATATCCATTATGCAAGAGATAAGTTCTTACAATACTCGTGGTTCTTACCTTGAGGGTAGGGACAACATGGAACCTCTAGCTAGAATATCTACTTAATATTAACGTGGTGAAGCTGTATGTCTCATGGTCTTGCCAGGATTGGTTACCTATGTTACCATACAGTATAACTGTAACGTAGGTAAATGTGACTTTTAAATAGGTGAATTAAAAAGTTTCATTGTGAAATACATTGTAGTTAAGTATAACAAAAGTCACGGACCCGTCCGTAGAGTATTTTTAAATACATGAAAAGGACTATTTGAAATTATCACAGTTGTTCACTACAGTTTTATGATTATTACCGAGATCAAAACTGTTTTTCTGATGAATTTCTAGTGTAATTCCTCTTCTACGTCGCTTCAAGTACAATAAGGAATTTGGGATAAATGGAACACAGGATACAGGGAACATTTATCCCACATTCCTTATTTTACTTGAAGCGACGTAGAAGCGGAATTACACTATAAATTCATCAGAAAAACAGTTTTCAAAATGGACATCTGCAAAGTAACGCCTGATTCAATCAAGTATTAACGAGATATTTACCGTGGCAAGGTTGTGGATACAGCTCCCGATTTCGGCGCAGTTACATGCACTGAATAACATAACGATCTACCCTCTATCTTAGTCTTTGAATCTTTTTTTTAAGCTATTATAGTTATTAGTAACTATTATATATGGTGCATATTTTTTATTATGTTACTTTGTATTTGGATGATAGAGATGCGTGGATAAAAATGGGAGAGGCCTTTGCCCAGCAGTGGGACGAGACAGGCTGTGCAATAAAAAATAAACCAGATAAGCCAGGTTCGCGCACTGAGGGTTCCGTACCACCACAAAATACAAAATGTAGTACAAAAAGACAAAGAGCCCCAGGCGGCACCCGCACCCCAAGAACCGACCGCGCTCTACGTTGCTTAACTTGGTAGTAAACAGACATTTGACACTGACTCGCACTTGGTCATTTTTTTTGTTTTACTTTAAAATGTGTACTATAAACATACCAAGTTTGACGCTCGTTCGTATTACCGTTTTTACATTAGAACAAATACAAAAATATTTTAAACTAGTCGTCCGGCCCAGATTCGCACGAGTGTAAGCTCGGCCTTCGGCCTCGCTACCAAATATAATATTATAGCCTATGTCACCCGGGGATAGTGTAGCTTCCCAACAGTGAAAGAATTTTTCAAATCGGTTCAGTAGCTTCGGAGCCTATTCAATGCAAACAAACAAACAAGCAATCAAATCTTTCCTCTTTATAATATTAATAATTAATTAATTAATAATAATATTATATATTATATGTCACCCGGGGATAGTGTAGCTTCCCAACAGTGAAAGAATTTTTCAAATCGGTTCAGTAGCTTCGGAGCCTATTCAATGCAAACAAACAAACAAGCAATCAAATCTTTCCTCTTTATAATATTAATAATTAATTAATTAATAATAATATTATATATTATATGTCACCCGGGGATAGTGTAGCTTCCCAACAGTGAAAGAATTTTTCAAATCGGTTCAGTAGTTTCGGAGCCTATTCAATGCAAACAAACAAACAAGCAATCAAATCTTTCCTCTTTATAATATTAATAATTAATTAATTAATAATAATATTATATATTATATGTCACCCGGGGATAGTGTAGCTTCCCAACAGTGAAAGAATTTTTCAAATCGGTTCAGTAGTTTCGGAGCCTATTCAATGCAAACAAACAAACAAGCAATCAAATCTTTCCTCTTCATAATATTAATAATTAATTAATTAATAATAATAATATATATTATATGTCACCCGGGGATAGTGTAGCTTCCCAACAGTGAAAGAATTTTTGAAATCGGTTCAGTAGCTTCGGAGCTTATTCAATGCAAACAAACAAACAAACAATCAAATCTTTCCTCTTTATAATATTATAATATATATATTATAGAAGAAACCTTTTGTTGTGGAGTGTACCTTCTTTTAGTTTTAACTTTTTGACTTTGTTATTATTTCTTACTTAATCCGCCGTAACCTACGTAACGAACAGACAGACAGACAGCTTCGGCTTAGTAATAGGGTCCCGTTGACAAAGACGCCCTGTGGGTACGGAACCATAAAAATGTTACATTGACATTAAAGACGTTCCATTCCCTCACACATCTATTAACCCTAAAGTGTCAAGAAAGCACTATAACATCTGTCGAAAATATACGTCCCCGACCCATAAGGAAGTCTCGATGTAACCCCTAATATTACCATAACCTTTATGGGAAGGAAAAAATAATGGGCTATATCTGAAATGGCTAGTATGGGTTAAAATAAGTTTTGTCGTTATGACGGAAGCGGGAAGAAAGTAGGAGAATGAAGGTTGTATTTATGTTTTTTTTGCATTAATTTTTTAAACTTTTTTAAAATAGGCTTTTTTAATTTAGGAATTGGCTTGCGTTTGACCGCTAATTCGCCAGATGTTAAGCGATGCTGCGGTCTACGATGGAACACGCTTGTCTAGAAGAAACCAATTCACTCGTGATTTGAAGACACCCAGATTGTAACTACCGGGGAACACCCAATTCAGGCAGCTCATTCCACACACTAGCAGTTCGCATAATAAAAGTGGAATCATAGCGCTTCGTATGGGTTTTCGGAATATCGACTTATATTTGCCTTAACTCGACCGATGTTAAGGTCTACGATAGAGCACGTTTGACTTATTATTACTGTCCTATATTGGCTTGCTCTGCTTAATATTTATTTTATTTTATTCGATACGTGTTGTGAAAATGTTGTGTTCTTTTTTTATGGACTTTGTTGGAAATAATTATCAATAAAAAAATCGACCTCAAAATTAGTAAAATAAGCAATTGCGTTTACTTGGATGACCAATATTATGTCATCTAAGTAAACGAATTTCCCAGTTATTTTGATTTTAAACCCAAACTACTGAACCAATTTTGATTAAATGACTATGGTATATTGTCATAAATTTATGTGGGACCAACCTGAAGATCCTTATATAAAAATAATTTCCAAATCGGTTCATAAATGAGAGCGTTTTGAGGTAGAAAACAAAAAAAAAATAAGCGAATTGAGAAGGGAGTTCGGTTGTTTTTTGAAATCTCTTGTTTTTGTTTGGTTTGGTTGTTTTTTTACCTCTGATCTCTGAAGGGATAGAGTACCTACGTTGTAAAGACGCTGTCCAGGTCATGTTCATATTTTTCAAATAAACTTATTGACGACGGTGCCCGGGCATCGCACCAAAATTTTACTACTTTTTTTTGCGTTGTAGAAAACTGAGTAAAGTAGTGACTTCGTGTTCACTCGATTTTCCACCAGAAAATTGCAATAAAATACCAAAAGACACTGGTTTCCGACAAACTTATAGTAGGACTGTCCCCTTCGGGCGCGTGATGAAATGCGACAATCGAAATGACGTGTGACACATACGTGGTGGAGGGTTACGTGTGCGACACACGGCATGAATAGACGACGAGCTTTTTTTTTTTGATACTTGGTGACGAGACGAGCGAAGTCGTTTGCCTGATAGCTCTTCACGCTTGCCCATAACAGCACAAAGCCACTTAGAATTTTGAAAATCAACAGTTTAAAACCCTGGATGGCAATGCACTGCGCTCGTCACCTCGAGATATAAGATGTCAAATCTCTGTGTGCCCTGTAATTTCGCTGGAAACATTGCCCTTCAATCCGGAACACAGTAGTGTTTGCACACTACTGCTTGGCGGTTGATAACTGGCAAAGAACTGTCTGTTTAAAATAGAAGCGATGTGAAATTAATGCTCGTTTTCACTAACTACGAACAAGGCGACGCCTAACTAAGGCACTCTTAATCTAAGCAGTGTGTTTCGAGGTGACTCATAAGCTAAGAGTTGCATTTTTTTACAGTTATCTATGGAGTTGCGTAACTTCAGACATTTCTGATTTAGGCGACTCCTAGGGTTAGTGAAAACCAACGTAAAATGTATAATTTATGATTTAAAAACAGCGTTCTATAATGGGAAATCACAAAATGACACTTTTTTTTTAACTGTAGTTCTCCCCATAATTTGCATTAGGTTTTTAAATTTTGAGCGTGTAATAATTAATACATAATTTTTTGTTACATTTTAACTCTATTTTTAACCGACTTCATAAAAGGGGGGGGGGGGGACAAGTTCTCAATTCGATACGTATTTTTTACCGAGCGCAGTAAGGTCTCTGATTCTACCCGAAATTTGATTATTTCTTGGACAATAATTTCGTACAGTGGATCCGATCGTCATTTTTTTCCTCTTAAAATTGTAGGCAAGTAAGTCATTCAAATAGAATTTTGAATTTTAAATATGAGAAAAATCGGGGTTGTAAAGATATAGAGGTCACGATCACAAGTTCGGGGCAAACTCCTAGATAAAGTTTTTTTGTTGCGTTTCTCGACTTTGCCTATAAGAATAAGTTTATTCAGTAAACATTAGTACATACATAACAGTTTAAAGCGATCAGAGATTCCTTTTAGGCAAAAAAATGCCTGTATTAGGAGTTCCTGCTCTTCCTTAATATAGGACATCTTTAACTTATGTGTGATTGTGTGTGTGTGTGCGTGTGTGTGTGTGTGCGTGTGTGTGTGTTTGTGCGTGTGTGAGTTTGAGTGTATGATTGTGTTAGGAATTATAGGTATTTATACATTAAATATTTATATTCTTAATTTAAGGTATATATTTATTATTAATTGATGATGATACTAAGGTTAAGAGTAATCCAAAATGTAAATAAACTTCGTAGTTTTGATTATTTTCGAATAGCAACACTTGGCTTTTCATGTACTGTCGTCTCGCTCTTCCGATCGGCCCGATCCGAGTTGACCCGAGCATCGGTGACAGATCGGGTGCGGCGACAGCTTGTATTTTTACTTTGTTCTTCTGATTGCGGCAGCCAAGTCGAGCAGACGTGAATAACCAAGCGTTGGATAGGAAGATATTGTCGATAATATTAGGTACGTACCGTGCACTTAAGTAAGTTCTGATTGCCTACCCCCAATATATAATGATATAATATGAAATTATAGATTGATCGTTGTCAAATTATGTTTTATTTATAGATTATTAACCCCTCCTTATAACTGTGAGGATGTGTGTGGGTAAAAAGTATTGCCAACTTTGTGTTTGCTGTTGCAAAACAATTTAGAGTTCAGAGCGCTTTTCGCGGCATTCTCACATGATATGGAAAAAAATATCTTTCCTTGTTGTATAGACAATAACAAGTGGCGAGCTAATTAGAAATGTTGAGTATGGTCGCAGGTTGCAAATGAGTAGGTACTTAGTTTAGACATTTGTGTCGTCAAAAGCTCGTTTCTCTAACCGCTCGTGTGTGAAATAAAAGACAAAGGGTCTGCGCTGCCCCCAAGCAAGGGATCTCGGGTGCGCCTTGGGATTTGAGGAATTCTGAAGCTGAGGTGAGCTACTTTACAATCAAGATTGGACTTGTGAGAAATTCCTTAACATTTACTTGAGAGGAGCGATTCATTGACTATTTTTGGAAAAAAATAACTATGGTGAAATTGAGGCACTGTTAAGGATTTTTTAAGTATCTCTTTTAATGTATAAGTTAGGTCAGTATTGTTTTGAAATTGTATTTGTTGGAAAATTTGGTAATTTGAATTTTGGAGTTCGAATTTTCAAAAGAAAGTTGCTGGACTATTCATTACATTGCACGATTATGGTATCTTACATTTTGGTATATAAGTAATTAAAGGCTCTTTTTTACCGACTTCAAAAGAGGATGGTTCTATGTTCTACTGTTTTTTATGTATGTTCATCGATTTCTCCGCCAACTGCTAACTGACTAACTGTAAAAAAACTATTGTTCGGTTCGATACTTCCAATTTGGGCCCATTGTCACCAAGTCAGAATCTGATGATGGGCAGTGCCGTAACTAGCCTTTTATGAGCTCGGTGCGAGCTTCTATAACTGCGCCCTTGAATACAAAACTTGGTCCTGGTGTGGTCATTTCTGCGCCCCTCCAGAGTCTGCGCCCTGTGCCTGGGCACCGCTGGCACAGCCCTATTTACGGCACTGATGATGGGATCCCAAGGAAATCGAGGGCAAGCTTAAAATTTTATAGGCACTTACGTTTTTCATATATTTTTGAAGTCGGGTTTTTAATGTGATTCACTTGTTTGTAATACTGAATAATTATCAATTTTAAAAACCGATTTCAAAATTAATAAGCGCTCGAACAAAATTGCTGTTATTGACATTTCAACAGGTTTAAAAATAATAATTTTGAGATCTGGTTAAACTAACAGAGTCTGTCAACAGATTTTTTTGGAATCTCCTCGATAGCTTACTTTACGCAATAAAAAAAAAAACGGAAATCGGTAAACGAATGGAAATTTACACTAATCGGATCAATCTGTGTTAACAATTGCCAATGTTCTCCAATCGTTGTCAACCGATTTCCGTATTTTTTTATGATAACAAAAAAAAAAATGCGGATCAAATTGAAACCCATTTAAGGTCAGTTAAAAATGTTCGACCTATACTTAAAGCAAAGTATTCGATTCCAATTTAAAAATAGAACAGGTACTTCCGAAGATAAATATTTAGGTACTTATTACATTCAAGTTTAGAACGTGCACCGTATATAAAAGCCGTTAAACAGACAGCAATATTTCGCTTACGAGCTACACCGAAGAGTTGTTTACAACGATCGGCGCATCCCTAGGGAGGGGGTGACCTCTCAGGAAGGGGTGATTCGATAGATTTACCGTTTTTCCAATTAGGCAAATAGCTGACCCACAGCTTCATCGACGTTTATTATCCCTTGTTACCTATCCTTTCTTTTACAATCTATTGCTGAGAAAACTATCTGTGTGAAAGCTCGACATTGTTTTACATAATAATTTACACAAGACTACACTGAAGGGTGGTACTATCAAAAAGAAGTCTTTTTACTCATCGTTATGATTATCATCATCGTTATATTCGGGGAACACCCATTCAAGGGAGTGCATTCCACAGACTAGCAGTTCGAACAATAATAGTATTTTTATATTGAATAGATCTACATTTGACCACCAGCTCGCCTGATGGTAAGCGATGGAAAGACGACGGAGTGGAATCAAAGCGCTTCGTACGGGTTTTCGGAATATCAACCATAGCTCTGGCAGTCCGATAGAAAAATGAGCAGGAGGAAACTTTAATGCCTTTTTTCTATAAACAGTTGTTTTTTGTAGTTATTTTGTTGGCTCTATAGTGTGGGGTCTAGGAATGCTAACTTAGCGACAATACACTCAAGTAAGCATCGTTCCTTGATTCCTCAGTCGTCCCCGTGCGTTATTAGAGTTAGTCTAGAGAAATATCGTTGACAAAAAATAAAGTTTGGTCTAAAAAGTAAATAATTTGTATAGTTTTCACACTTAAATCTTCCCAATTGACACACACAATATATTATAGTGAAAGTTGAAGTTATTGAAGTAGTTTGGACTGCTTCAAACGAGGGCTGAATAGAGTCCTCAAAGGTAGGCAACGCACTGACAATGCCTCGGGTATTATAGGTGTCTATGTATGTATGTGGCAACGGTGACCATTTACCATCAGGTGACACAAAGCTTGTTTGCCACGTATTCTATAAAAAAAAAGTTGCTCATGATAACAAACAGACAGGCACAAGTAAGTGGGGAGTTCGAAGGGTTTACTAGTATCCATTGAAGAGTTCCACTATCCACCTGGCACCATCATCAGATCAGTTCGATGGTACCAAATTATTGTATTGTCAACCGGGTTACATATACTTGCAAAATTTCAAATCAATACAATAATTAGAATTGGGTTAAAATTGAATTACAATATTAACAGTATTTTCCTCCTGAATCACTCTTCTGGCAACAATGTAAGTTCCCAAGGCCAAGCTCAAAGAACAAAAAGACAGTTTTCTGTAAAGCGCAAGCGCAGTGTTGTTTCGCATGCGATGCGATGCAGACAAAATAAAATATACCCTCCAGGCGTAACACAGGTAGCGCGAGTGATCATTTCATTACGTTCGCGTCGTCAGTAGGTACTGCAGAGGAAGTCTTGATACTTTTTATCCGACTTCAAAAAATAAAGGGGGTCTCTATTCGGTTGTATTTAAAAAAATTGCCATAGTGGCAAACATGCAGACGGGCCGCCTGATGGTAAGCAATCATTGTCGCCTATGGATACCTGCAACACCAGGGTATCACAGATACGTTGCCGACCCTTAAAGACTATTAACAGGCCTTTTGAAGAACCCCATATTAAAGCTACTCAGAAATGCCTCAGGAGGGAAGCTCATTCCACAAATTGCAGGTGTGAGGAAAAAAGAACGCGTAAAACTCACAGTGCGATTTCCACCGATCTATGATATGTGGATGAACTTTCAGGCGGTTGCGGCTGGTGCGATGATAAAACCGCGATGCCGGCATCAGATTGCCGGTGTCAAAATGAATGCTGCTCAAAGCAGTAAGCAGTAGTAATTTGTAAACTTTCGCGATTCGAACACATGTTTTCATATTTATCGGCACTTATCTGTCATCTGATATAAGATGTCTGAAGCCGAACCAAAAAAAAAACACTTAACTACAAAGAAAAGCACCCCACGGTTTCATCCACTAATGTGAAGAGCGGTATGAACGAGCGGTCGAACTAGTCGGTCGCGTATGTTTCAGGAACCATGTTGTTTTCCGAGAAGTCTATGTGATAATCCTGAGTATAAGCCACTTCGATACTAAATTTCATTCAAATCCATTCAGCTGTTACGGGGTTGAGTGCGGACAAACCTACACACATACACTTAAACTTTCATAATGTTAGGTATGATCTAATATCTGAATGTATCAGAAATCTCTTAGCAAATAATAGAAGTATTCAGTTCCCTTCAAATCCAGTCAAACTATTTATTTATTTACTAAATAATATATAGGCTTGCGCTTGACCACTACCTCGCCTGATGTTAAGCGATGATGCGGTCTACGATGGAGCACGTTGCCTGGATGAAACCGATTCACACGCGATTTGAAAACACCCAGATTGTAACTATCAGAGAACACCCATTCAAGTAGCGTATTCCACAGGCTAGCAGTTCACACTAAAAAAGTGAGTACCTAAGTTATTTAAGAGTATTAGCCAAGTATTTACCTAAAACTCAATCCATAAGGCAAGCAAGGTTCATAATTATTTTTCAAGCCCGATATTGCTTTCTCAAGTATCAAAATTACACTCATCGAACGAATTTCACTCGAATTTGGATACAAGTATCCAAAATATTCCAGCAACCAATATAATGGTTGTTTATTGAAATACGGCGATTATTTTAATAGGACATCCGGTGCCGAATGCTCTACAGATCAGACTAATGGCAACCAACATCCACATTAGATAATGCCGGTATCGATACAAAATTAACGGTTTAGACCAATCTGGCATCTAATTACACGCCAACAAATGCTAATTTCGTATGCTAATTCGCAGGTGTGTGATGCCTTTGTGGCTACTTGTGCAATACTTACTTTCCTTCGTTAAGGAACAAAGGTATTGTTTTGCATGCATTAGTGGGAATAAAGAGTGTGTTCATCACGCAACTCTCTTAATTGGGAACCTAAATATAGCAAGAGACTGCAATGTTCGAAAATTGTGGTACACAGTTATTCTTTAATTGTGTAACTGTATTTTTTATGATGCTTAGTCATACGTCTACTTTTTAACCGACTTGAATTGACCTGTTTATTAGGATTCATTCAAATACCTATTTATTAAATGATGTCTACGATATCTTAATATACAGATTTCATAATTATGGAGGAAACAGCAGAGGTATATTTTACATTACAGCTATACTTTTCGAAAATATGAGAATGGCATCAAGAACAGAAGTAGCAAAACGGACGACTGTATAGTATAAGCGCCATGGTTATGCTGCATGCATGCTGCATGGTCATCTGTAGTAATAACCGTTGCTTAAAAGTGGGAAAACCTGACCTTAATGTTAGCTTGTAACTTATATTCACAAGAACGGCTTTTTTATAACTTAAATTTCATTTCAATTACAAATAACTAGCAAATAGCAAACATACCTAATGGAAGCTATGCTTCACACTCTAACACTAGGGCTAGGCAACTCAGTTAAGAGAAAAAGAAAAAGCCTTCAAAATAGGCTTCCAAAAATTGTGATTGACCACGCGATGATGCGATGATCCTAAAAAGAACAATTTACATGAAAAATTACTGGCCAAGAGCGTGTCGAGACACGCATATGGTAGGGTTCCGTAACCAAACCCATATAATTTTAGTCATAGTACAGAAATTGATGATTATAGAAAAATTCAAACGAATGAAGCTATGTGGACTTAATATGTCAAATTTTAGAGATGTATCATCCCGGCATAGCACATACTTTTTATATTTGAATCATAGAGAAAACTGATTGAGAATTATTCTTTGTTAAGATCAATTTACAAAAAGGTCAATGACCTTTGCGCTAGAACGCCTTGAATTTATTACAATTTTATCGCTGTTACTCAAAAAGTCATAATCAGATAATGTTCGAAATAATTTTGAATGAAGGTTTTAAATATGACCTTACTCTATTGTATGTTACAAGTTTCTATGTTTTATAGTTTAGAAATGCAAGGGGCAACTTTTTGCCACTTTGGCGTGCCATATTTCGCAAAGGATAGACTTTATAAAATAAGTGATGTATCAAACTTGGCCTTCATTTTAAAAGACCTTTACAATGATACGCGAGGAACTAAAGTGAAAAAATAAATCATCCTCATTTCACAGGTACGAGAGCTACCCCTAAAATGCAATATTAGGTATATATTTGTAATACTTCTAAAATTGAGATCTATATTACAACTGTAATTGTGCAGTTTCATGCATTTATTTTCTACACTAATATTATAAAGAGGAACGATTTGTATTTTTGGATGTTTGTAAAGAAATAACTCAAAAAAAAACTAAACCGATTTAAAAACTTCTTTCCATGTTGGGAAGCTACACTATCCCCGGGTGACATAGGCTATATTATATTTTGTAGCGAGGACGAAGACCGAGCTTATACCCGTGCGAAGCTGGGGTGGGCGGCTAGTAATTAATATAGAAGTTAGAAGATAAAAAAAACAGACGAACGGACAGACAGACTGACGAACGGACTGAACGAGTTTATAAGGGTTCTTTCTCGGGCTACGGTACCTTAAAAAACAGAATCATTTGTGACTTTACTTATACGAAAAAGGTACGAAACAAAGGAAGCGTAGCCAATCTGCATAAAAACAACACAAACAGAGACACTTCCCCATAGCAATCGTCTCCGAAGCAGTCTCGTTCGCTTCAAATATTAAAATTTAATCGGCCGGTGTCGCGCGTCGAATTAGGCCCTCTTTGGGGAATGCTACAGATAGAACGAGGGTGTAGAGGTGACAGCTATAGGTAACTAAGTACAGTATAGGCAGGCCTGGCGTACTCCGCACTTTAGATATAAAGCTACAAGTAGTCGTCTTGTCGGACTTTCCATGCCCGCTGCGGCGCGACAGACAGATATAACGCGACAAGAGTTATGCGATAGATAGAGAGGCAACTTCTAGGTTAATATAGCTGTAGGTAGTTAGTGCTCGCACGTCCTGAATTGCACTTTATTGTGTAGTAGCAAGATTCGCTACTTATTTAAATGATTTTGCGGAGTGAATCTTCTGTTTCTGTACTTATATGTGTTCTGTGGTATAGCGTAGTAGGTATCGAATATTATCTCTAACTATAGCTTCAACATCTCTATGGGTAATCGTTTTTTTTGTGCAATATGTACATTAGGGGCCTTACTTAAAAACATTACTCAAGTTGATCTATGCTTAAAAAAGCTCTCTCAACTTCTCGCTGACAGCAATCGTCACACGCGAAAATGAGACGGAGCATATTTAAGCGTATGTCAACTTGAGTAACGTTTTTAAGTAAGGACCTTGGAAGTTAGTGTACTATAAAGTGACACAATTTTAAGTATTTAAGTAAATTTGCGTCAAAAATGTTCAACGCTCTAGTTTTGTAAGTTGCCGCATTCGTGTTATGAGTTCAGTAACTTACGACCCGGTTTGTTTTGGTACGCGACCGCGAGTGGCATTTACAACTAAACAGTGGCATGGACGCTGTAAGCTGATGAACCATCCTACTGTTTGTGCCAGAATACCAGTCCCGAAACTAATTGCTGTGTTGGTATCTGGCTGAACGAGTGAGCTAGAGTGAGAGATGTAATGAGTCAAAGAGCGCGAAAGAGAGCAAAAAGGAGCGAGCGAAAAGCAGTGAAAGACTGCAAAAGAAAACAAAAGAGAGCAAAGGAGAGCGCAAGAGACTGAAAAAGAGCTAAAGATGCTGTTTTAAACTATCACGGGTGTATAGTTACTGTTATAAGATTATTAACCCTAGAGTAATCGCGCCTTCCCGTGAAACGCGAGTGATCGCGCTATGAACATTTTGCCGCCCGCGGCACCAATTCGTTTTATTTTGTACACTATGCATTTCTTAGTCCAAGTAACTGCCCGCCCCTGTTCTCGCCTCCTTGTTTTAGAAATTAGAATACATTCAGTTCGCGGATGACCGCAGGAGACAAAGATTGTCGGAGGTGTGTCGCATTTGGCGGCAAATTGCTCACTGCGCGACTACTCCTAAAGTTTGTTGGTCTTAGTTTTTAATGTAGTTGAAATTTTATTAGTTTTCATTGCGTATAGTATTGTTTTATGTTATTTATATAAATGTTATCTCGTTAATAATCATTATAACTACAGCGAAATATAGCGAAAGAGAGCAAGAAAGAGTGTCGTATCTGTACAATTTCACTTAATCTTTGCCCTACCAGCAGTGATACGGGCAACACGGTAATTGCCGCCGAGACGAAGAAAAGTGATATTAATTCCGTTCGCGCTTCTATAACGCGATTCTGAATGATTTACAAGACATTGTTCTGTCCCGGCAGGTATTAACTCCAATTTCAACTTAATATTTCATTTGTGACCCTGGGGACGGGTTTGAAGACAGTCTATTTTTTATATTGTCGTTGGTAAATTTTTATTGTTTTGCCGAGCATTTTGTTTGGAAAATTCGTGGCTCTTTAGTTTCAATTATTTATATTACCTGCTGGATTTTCTATTTCAAAATCATAATAACAGATTGATTTTCAGTTTTCATACAAGATTAATGGTATTTTCGTAGTTAGTGAGTTACGTTTTTCACATGATAAGCGGGCTCAATGTTTGAAATAATTTGATATGAATTTCTTTTACGCATTTCAAAACTATCACTCATTGAGTAGTTAGTCCACCTAGAAGTAGTGCAATCAAAGAGTATAAATAATGGAGGGTGAGCGAGTGATCCTGATTTTTTTTATCATTTGAATTCTGAGTAATCATTTTTAGGGTTCCGTATCAAGGGTAAAACGGGACCCTATTACTAAGGCTCCGATGTCCGTCTATCTGTCAGTCCATCCGTCTGTCACCTGGCTGTATCTCATAAACCGTGATAGACAGTTGAAATGTTTCCAGATGATGTATTTTTATTACCGCTATAACAACAAATACTAAAAAAACAGGCAGCAAATTTACATCAAACATTTGTTGGACACAGAATAAAATGTTAGTCTGTTTTATTTTACTTTCCTTTCTACGTTGCGAAAATTACCGATGTACTGGGTTGCTGCGTGAAATGGAAATTAATGTTTTGAAGAATAACCGGCCAAGTGCGAGTCGGAGTCACGCATGAAGGGTACCGTACCATTATCTATAAAAAACGGCAAAAAACACGTTTGTTGTATGGGAGCTCCCTTAAATATTTATTTTATTCTGTTTTTTAGTATTTGTTGTTATAGCGGCAACAGAAATACATCATCTGTGAAAATTTCAACTACTATCACGGTTCATGGGATACAGCCTGGTGACAGACAGACAGACGGATTAACAGCGGATTCTTAGTAATAGGATCCCGTTTTACCCTTTGAGTACTGAATCCTAAAAACGCGTATGAAATAGGGGGTTGCAAGTCAGTACTCCATAAAACTTTTAATCTATTCCGCTTCTGAAACCGCTATCCGCTCCTCCTATCACCAGCCCCGCTTCCGTACATGTGACCCAGCCTTGTCGCTGGTCGCTCCGATCGATACAGCCTCCTGCACTTGAGCTTTTTGCTACCCCCTACCCCAACCCCTAAGGGGGACCTACCGGGGACCTTTCCCCCTTAATCCCCCTACAGTCTTGGGCGGAGATGTTATGTTGCCGTTTTTATGTTTATTCCTGTTTTATTCGGGAAAAACGTAAGTGAATTACCTAGCTGCTTTTGTTGAATGTACTTAGTATGTGGACGTAAAAGATGTAAGGCATATGGGCAGGTTTACTTTGAAGTTAATTAAGATAATTATAATGGGAAGCTGTCAGAATACAGTCCTGGGGCCGTACGGCTACCTGTTTTAAGCGATTCTGTTTAGGTGTTTGGGAAAAGTTGCGCGTCCGCAAACTGTATCTCGGTGCATTAACCTTCACGTTCGCGTGATTTTCCGCACTGCGCTGTTTCAGCGCTGTTTTGAGCCTGCGTTAAGAGGAAGCCGTAAAGCCCCTAGTGATACTAATGTGAATATTTAGTCCAATGATCGTACTGATGAGACTTTTTTGTCTCAGTAGAGTCCGGTTTTATAAATCAGTCGAAAATAAATATTGGGTTTCTGTTCTTACTTCTGTTGGCCTATCTTAAGTTGGAGCTTTGACCCAACTTAAGATAGGCCACAGAAGTTCAAAGTAGGTGAACACGCGGGGTTTGCCCTGATACAGGTCTGTGGTATAGGCCTGCTGCATAAAAAATATACCTACCTGTAACGTAACGGAACATGAAATTTATATTTACTTTAAAACTAATTATCAAAATAAAAATGTCAGAATTGGACCAAAAAAATGGGACCACCCGGAAAGCATCAGCTTTAAAATAAAATAAATATTATCAAAATCGGTTCACCCAGTCGAAAGTTCTGAGGTAACAAACGAATTGAGCACCTCATCTTTTTTGGAAGTCGATTAAAAACTAAAAAAAATACATGTCTACACACATCGATCTACCAACTCTTACCCAACCGATATGAAACTTATTCTATAAAGAAGTATGCGCGGTGTGTATACTTACTCAAGGCTTTTTATGCAGTGACAAAACCGAGTTGTCTCTCTCTGCCACGCCCTTTGGCGACAAAGCCTTAAGCCACGCCTATCGCGACAATTTCCACCAATCGCTGGTGGGCGGTTTTTTATAGCTCATGTAAACTTGGGATGTGAAAACTTTAATACTGGTCTCTGGGCGGGTTTTCTTTGGGAATAAAGAGAGGATGTGTTTGTTGTGGGCGGTTTCAGTTTATCCAAACTTTAATTAATTTTTGTTACTCTAAAAAAATGCTTTACTAGTCGAAACTTGGTATAAGCATTTATTTGATGTGATAAATGTTATAACATTGTAAAAAGCTGAAGCTGAGCTTGCCGTGCTCCTTGTTTTATAAGAAAAAATAAATAAATCTTGTCATCTACAAGGCTAGAGTGAATAAATTTGTTCTAGATCAACGTATCGTCTCCAGTCAGCCATCCTCGGCCACACCGTCGCTTACCATCAGGTGAGTGCGTGGCCGATAGATTTATTATATATATAAATAATTATAAATACAAAAAACCGACTTCATTAATATGACAGAACTGGACCAAATTGAAATGGGACCACAAGGGAAGCACCAGCTTTCAAATTAAAGAAGAATTATCAAAATCAGTTCACCCAGTCGAAAATTCTGAGGTAATAAACATTAAAGAAACTGTCGAATTGAGAACCTCTTCCTTTTTGGAAGTCGGTTTAAAAAACCTTATCGTTTTAAAATTTCACTGAAGAATATCGGGATATCGGACGCAAACAGAGGGGTGTTATAAATTATACGTGTGTATCTGTGTGTCTGGCTGTAGCATCGTAGCTCACAACCGTTTGTGAACTGCTTTTTTTTTTCGAAAGGTGTCAAGAGTGTGCTGAGCTATTCGAGAAATTAGAGAAAAACTGTGTGATACAAACGAACTTTCTTGCCTCACACCTGCAAAATGTGGAACTACCTTCCGTGGTGTTTCCGAGAAGCTACAACATGGGGTTCTTTAAAACGCGAGTTAATAGAGTCTTAGTTCTTAGCAACGTATTTGTGATGCCTCTGGTGTTACAAGTATCCATATGCGACGGTGACTGCTTACCATCAGGCGACCCGTCTCATAGCTACATATAATAAAAATGTAGAGATAAAAACATCTGTAAATGCGAGATATCAAAAAAGAGCGTCATAAAATAAGTAGCTGAACACACAGTTTTTGGAATTTTTGTTTGTTTGTTTCTTTGTTTGTCCAAGCACATCTTAACCACCGGATTTAAATGCGGTTTTCACGAATATGCTTACCTATGACCTAATTGAAGTATAGGCTATGTTATTTTGCGCAAGGGCCGGATTGTGGGAGGAAAAAAGAGTCGAAAGCTTATATGAAAATCTACGCGTACGAAGGCGCGGGCAACAGCACTAGTCTCAAAATAAATTAATAAGGTAAAATAAGCACACTAATATCATAATATATGTGAAAGTTTGGATGTATGGATGGATGGATGTTTGTTACTCAATCACGCAGAAACGGCTAGATGGATTTGAATGGAATTTGGAATATACATTACTTATGTCCTGGATTAACACATATGCTAATTTTAATCATCATCATCATCACCGATTTTCTTCATCACGCGGGTGAAACCGTGGGGCGAAGCTAGTGAGGTATAAGTATACTTACATATTATTGTTCGTAGTACCAACACGGTGTTCCAGCATCTCCTACCTTACGCCACCACAGAGCATACATCCACAGATAAAACAGATGACGTATAACGACAGCCCCACCCCACCGCACCCCACCCGGGTCATGGGGTGGTGAACCTTCCGGCACTCCTTTTATTCCGCTCCGGAGCCTTTGTTCGTAGCTCCTGAAAAAGAAGTCAAAGTTCCCTCTTTTATTTGTTAGAAGTCATTGGGTCAGGTTTTTGAATCTTCGAGATATAGTATTTTTAACTGACTTCCAAAAAGGAGGAGGTTATCAATGCAACTGTTTTTTTAAAATGTTTGCTACCTTAGAACTTTTGAGTGGGTGAACCGATTTTGGTGATTCTTTTTTTATTTGATAGCTGGTGCTTCTCATTTGGTTCTATTTTAATTTGGTCCAGTTCTAATGAAGTCAGTTTTTTATTTTGATAATTATTTCAGGGTGAGTTCGACTAAAGGTGCCAATAATGATTTATGTCAGATGCGGACGCACCCACAATGTTATTTTACCATATCTCCCTTTTTTGTCTGATGTGACCTTGGTCCCATAGTAAAAGTAGTTAATTATGATAGGAATACGCATAATAATGGACACCTTCCAGCTTAGTACAACCTTTCCGCGTCTTATGTAATAGGTAAGTTCCTATTTATGTTTTTTTTTTTTTTTTTTTTAAATCTAATTTTTGTTTGGGGCTTTAGTCGCTATGCGATTATGCCAGCCCCGTTTTACAAGGCAACTTACACGGTCAAAAGGGATCAAAGTCCCTACGCTGATCTAATATGACCGAGACCATGGCATACAAGGCCCTCGCCGCATCACACGTGGGTGCGGCTAGGATACCTTGAAACATGCCAACATCTTGAGGGTTTACGCCGTACTCATGCAACATATATTCTCTCATAGACTCGCTCCGTCCGCAGTCGACCAGAAGGTGGGAAACATCTTCTAGCGTACCGCAGAGTGAGCAGGTGGGATCTTCGGCTCTGCCCATCAGATGCTCAAAGTTATTAAGTGGCATGTGGCCGGAGCGAAGTCTATGAGCTATAACAATAAGGCATCTTCTCAAGTTGCTGTTTACGAACCATGGTATTCGAGGAAGTTCAGGCTGCAAGGTTCTATACCAGATACCTTTATCCGAACATGTCGTTAAATATCTATCTTTCCATTTTTCATATATTTTATATTTGTATTTAGCTAAAATTTCTGTTTGTTCTGGAAGAATGTATACTTCTGCTCCATTCAAGCTAGCTTCCCTTGCCAGTTGATCAGCAACTTCATTTCCTCGAATACCAGTGTGCGATGGGATCCATTGCAGCCTCAGATTCACGCCCTTATTTAAAATAAATAAAACTTTCTTTATAATTGCATATGCTACGGTAGCACTTCTGGCACTAGAAGCGCATCGAGCGATATGCTGTAAAGCACTGCGACTGTCGGTTAAAATCACGACTTGTTTTATATCCGGCGTGGCTATAATATAAGACAATGCCTCTGAGATTGCAAATAGTTCCACGGACATAATACAATTTTTCTCTGACATAATTTTAAATTTCTCCTCCACATTGCGACTGGGTACGTAATATCCTGCACCGCAACCATCACTTGTCTTTGAACCGTCTGTATATAGTTTATAAAAGTCTTTATATTTAGTATTTAACATATGTATTGAATTTGTTTTAAGAATTCTAGTGTCGTAGTGAGCTATTTATGTTTGTTGTCAAGAATGACGCGTGCGCAAAGTCAAATAACATAAAGCATAATATATAGGAGTGCGACTTCACACTTATCACGCAAAACATCTTTGTTTATAATTGGCGGAGTACTCAGTATATTTATTTTTATTATATAATAGGCTTGCGTATGGCCGCCAACTCGGCTGATGTTAAGCGATGATGCGGCCTACGATGGATCACGCTTGTCTAGAAGAACCGATTCACTCTTGACTTGAAAACACCCAGATTGTAACTATCGGGGAACACCCATCGCATTCCAGACTAGCAGTTTGCACAATACAAGTGGAATCGAAGCGCTTCGTACGGGTTTTCGGAATGTCAACCATAAAGCGGTGTCGATTTTTCGTGCCCCCTCTGGCAGTCCGATAGAAAAATGGGCAGGAGCGGAATACATTTATATATAAACGAACTGAATTGAAAACTTGAAAAGTTGGTTAAAAGCTTATAATATTAATTATTAATATTATATAACATTTGAAGTAGATTAAAAACTTTCAACATTTTCAAGTAAAATTAATACAGGTAATCTGGAAGGATGACGCAAACGAATCTTGTTTTCCCGCCGTTATTTATTAAGCAACATCTCAATACAACGGCAATATTGTATACTTAACCCTAAAGTACACGGCGCGTTCATTTATATTCGCTCCGGGCCTATTCAGCCACCTACACCTAATTTGTATATTTTTTACGTTATGAAAGAAGAGAGTGGCCATGTTTTGTACTTTTTGCAAAGTTTATTTTAAGCATAACTCTTCATTAATCTCTTACTGCATAAATTATGAAGGAGTTTTGGTCAAAATATTTTGATGCAATATGATGTTTGATTGAAGCAATTTTTTTTAAATACAAGTTGCGCTAGTAATTAGTGCCCCTTAATTTAGTTACAATCTAGCCTAATGTTAAGCTAATAGGTAATTTAATTCTAACTCAAACTTCTGAATATGATATTTAGAAAATGAATAATGTGTCCATTATCACGTTTCTTGTCTCTATTAAGGCGCATCTTATTTATCTAAGCATTATAAAATATAAAAATTAATTTAAAGTACTCACTTACTGATTTTGCAAAAGCTGGCCGTTGACAGAATTACCTATTTGTATTCCAAGCTGATCATGTCAAATGTCCATGGAAAAGTTACAAAAGCAGCGACCCTACACTCACCGGAGCTTCTTTTTTGATAAAAAGCTCTTTCACTGGCGATACATTTATTAAAATGTATAAGTACATGTCTTGAATAACGTCTGAGTGGGTCGTTTTCGGTCTCAATTAGAGTACCTATGTACAAAAGGAAAGGTAACTAAGTACTTCCATAAGTATACAAAGTGTAGTACTGTTTGTGTTCGGTTAAAAAGACCCACACATTCAGAGGGATGTCTGAATGCGTATTTGGTATGCTTTTTTGATGGAGTTCTTTTAAATTCATTCATAATGGACGTATGCATGGTATAGTCTGTAAGAATGTAAGTCCTTACTCTTGCAGTGTGTTTTAGCTGAGAGAACTGGGGGTGTAGACAAGAACCACTTTCTGAATTGAATCCGGGACCCACTGTTCATAAGACAGATGCGCTACCACTGAGTCACGACGAACGTAAATCAGTAAAAAAGTCAGAATATTAAGGCCTTGTGTCAATTAGGTGAAGTTTCAACGATACCGGCTAGTAAGGTCTACTTTACGATGCCACGTAGATTTGATACACTTATCCGATTAAGGGCAAACTACAAGTCTAGTACCGTACTCTAGTTTGCTGGAATAGTATATTATTATTATAAACAAGCATTACTCGTGGCTTCGCCCGCATGGCCAACTCACCATAAGTTATTTTTAACATGACTGATATGCGACAATAACATAATATTGATACTATGGCACAATGACATTTTACTGTGATATCTCGGTACCATTTCGATCTTATCATGATCTCATACTGCTCCCAACTTTATTCTATCTATATTCCATATCGATCTCAACTCAAACTCACTTTGCATCCATAAAACATCGATATCATCACAAAATATCATGACATCTCCGTCACTTTGACATCTGCCACTTTTACATCCGCCAGTTTGAAATCTGTCACTTTGATATTTGGCACTTTGTTATCTTACGCGAACCTGTCACATTTCTTTGATGGTAATAGTAGCTTATGGCCTCTCCAGTCTTCAATCTAACCTAGGTATATCAGTGCAAAATTTCATGCAAATTAACCCATGGCACCGCTTTGACAGAGTAAGATAACAAACAAACTTTAACATTAAATTTGCAAGGGAAGCATGCTTCTTCCAGTGCATTAAAGTAAAGGCTATTGTCTCGCATGATATGGTTATGGAAAATCAGAATATTACCTAGTAATTTCCGTCTGATGGTATGACAAAACAGTTTGTAATGATGGTATTAACAAGTCGAGTAAGTTTTTGCTTGCTTGAAGCCCACAATGCCGGGGCCTGTGGTGGCAGCTATAGTTGTGTTAGGTTCTAATATTATGTTAAATTGCCATCTATCCAATCAGCTAGAATTGTTTTTTGATTATCTTTCTGATTATCTCTCATTTCAGACAATTTTATATATTTTGAGTCACGTAGATAGAGTTGAGTTAGGTCCAGTTCTATTTATTGTGATAAAAGTTATATAGAATACTTTTATATTATTATAGTGTTCATAGTAAGTAGGTAATGTAATGAAATATTTTAAATAATACTTAATACTTATACAACTTTTTTTTAACATACCTAGTTCTTTTTTTATCTTAGTGTAGTATATGTAAGTCAAAATGTTTACTACAAAATGATTTGAAATGCTCATCGTGTTTTTTTATTTGTATTTTTTTTCGAGTGGATTTTTTATACCATCAAATTTATGGACTTTTATGTATTATATCTATTTATCAAAACAATGCTACCACGAAATTAAGAGAAATATTTGATACAGATATTAAATTATTTTACGCGAAATTTCGCAATTGTTTTCAAGTTTCATCGTTTCACAACAATATTATCTAATTCACCCTTCACGAGAAATAAGTAAAGAGCGAATCGGCTTCGCCAACTTTATAGCCACTTCAGACGACGCTATTTTATGAGTAAGGTAGAAACTGGGTGATAGAGGACCTTGATACCACACGACCTATAACTATGGACAAACTGTAGCAATTTTTGTGTATCAGTATTTTTTGTGTCAGTATTTTTTAGCGATTTTATGCACCTTGTACACTTAGTTTGAGAATTGACGACAGTAAAATACTGATGGAATGCTGGCACCTACATTGGCCAGAAAATTAGCATGGCCATTCAACGCGGTAATGCTGCCAGTATTATGGACATTTCTCCTTTCACCTAGGGGCTGTTAAATTATTATTTTGTGTTTTAAACTGTGACAGTTTAAAACTAAAAATAATAATTTAGGTTGTTCACTAAAGTTATATGATTATTTACGGGATATTTACCGTGGTACAGATACAGATGCACCATGTTCACGAGAATACTTCCTGTGAACATATAGTGTGTGGTGTAGTGTGAACAATGAACATGCATGGTGCATGTAACTGCCCCAAAATATCAGGAGCTCCTTCCACAACTTTACCACAGTAAATATCCCGTGAATAATCATATAACCGCAGTTTTTTTGTAGTTTTGAACATATTTATTTTTAAGTATGTAGTTTTATTGACATCACTAAAAGGAGGACAAGAAGAATACGTAATAACTATAAATATGAAAAACCGACTTCATAAAAATTACAGAAATAAGACCACACGGGAAGCACCAGCATTCAAATAAAATAAAAAAATTAAAACCGATTTAATTATACGCAAATTCGATGCCGTCGCTTAACAACGGTCAAGGAAAACATCGGTATATCCAAGAAACTCAAAAGTTCTAAGATATATTATGGACATTCACTAACACGCACTGGGTCAGCATGGTGGCCATCCTCTTTCTATGAGAGAAGGTCTGTATCCCAGCAGTGGGAACATGGTGGGCTGATAATGATAACATTGTAACGTAGTCTGAAAGGCTCTTTACGGTATAAAGATGCAGATCAATAACGGAACATCCTCTTTACATCTCTCGCTAATTGCCTAAGAAAAATTAATTCCCAGAAAGGGTTCCGTATCCGAAACGACGCCCCGAGGACCTTTATTAGGGTACAGTAGGAAAAGTGAGCCGTTATACGCACTCAAATAATTGAACATTGTACACAAAAATATGCAAATGAGATTTTGCCCCGTGAAAATTAACTTTTTCATCATGAATTATGTCCTTGACTGTGTCTTCGGTGTGTCTTCAGGGAGTTTTTTGAGATTTTACAGCTTTTAGTTATGAAGGGTTATTTTACGACAGGGGTGAAAAAATCCGGTAGCAAAGAGTTAAGGGTAAGTGTTTTAGAGTTTGGAAGTTTGAGTCGATTTGGAAATGAGTTTTCGTCATGCTTTATTTTCAAATAGTACTTAAAAAACTTGTTTATAATTTGGTTTGTCTTCGTTTTCGGAAAATGTTACGTAGGACACCCCCAGCGACTCGGTGTAGTAAATAATAAAAGACAAAGCCGAGGATAGGGCTAAGTGGGGTATCTTACGTATAGATCTTGTATCGAAGACTAGATTGATAGCCACAACCAAAAAAAGGCCCGAAAAATGTGACCACAAATAAAACTGTGGTCATATTTTGGTCTAGTTTGGCTTTCCAAGATTTTTACAACCAGCGAACGGATCAAAAAGCTTCGGCGCGGAAATTATGTTATAAATCTTTTCAGCCTTGCATTAGATTCAATACATTTTGGAGATAAGGTAATCATTCTTTGACATATTTGTTTTTGCTACATTTTTTTAATCGTGAATAAGTCCGCGTTTGGTCACCAACACGCCTATTGGTGAGCGACGACATGGCCGAAGAAGAAGCACGCAGGCTTAGAAAATACCTATTCACTCTTGCCTTGAAAAGGCCCAGATTATAAACTCTCAGCAAACAAGGAAGCCGGTAGGTTGTTCCAATTCTTGGCCGTACGGATTAGAAACGTAGAATCGAAACGTTTGGTACGTATCCAAGGAAAATCCACAATGTATGGGTGGTAATGGGCCGATTTCCTATTTGTCTTGTAGAAAGGGGATGGTAAGAAAAAGTCGTGTCGTGTAGCTACGATGCACATTCTCCGAAATGAATCCTATAGAAAACACATAAACATGGTTCCTTACCTATTTATGTCCATTGTCTAGCAGCGGACTAAGATAAGTTGATAATGACTATGATGATACTTTTAGGTATGTGTGTAAATTTTATTCCCTAGCGCTCTCTCTCTGCACTTTCTTAAATTAATATTTTCGTTCTCACGATGAAGCAGTTCTGACTCACCGTCGCCTTTGTTCCGAATCGATATCAATACACTTTGTTGATGGTTTTAATAATGGTAATTATAAATTTGAGACAGAACCCTGAGCAATGTCTCAATTAACTCGTGGGTGGAATCAAGGCAGGCGCACATTTGGGATCGATTAAGGCAGAATTGTAATTCGAAGTAGACATGAAAGTATTAATTTTAAAAACCAACTATAAAATTAGAAAATGTACGCTCGTTTACGTGGATGACGTATTTTTCCAGTTATTTTGATTTAGAAACTAAACTAGCGCATCGAATTTGATCAAACAAAAACTTCCAGAATTTTCTAAATCTATTTATAAATGACGGAGTTCTGAGGTAACAACATATAAATAAAACAATCTAGTTGAGAACCACCTGCTTGACTTTTTTTCTTTTTTAATGCCGGTTAAAATTGATTTCATTGTTACGAGTATGTCAGCTAGTTATTCATATAACTAGCTGACTCAACAGACGTGCTCCTGCGTACACCAATCCAAATAATTAAAATATAATAATTGTTATTAAAATCTAAGGCAGCTAATTATTTCACTAGTTTTTGTCTTATATATGTAATTTCTGGTGTGAACAACCAAGAGTTATCTATCTATTTACCTACCAATAATTTTTGATGGTAAGCAAATCCGCCGCCTATAACACTATAACGGTATTGACGGTGCTTTGCCAGCCCGGAGAGGTAGTTGTAGACACCCTTTTTGAAACGCTTCATGTTGAAGCTCGGCGGGAATACTTTTGGGGGAAGGATATTCCACACCACATGCGGTCCGCGGAATAAAGGAACAGAAAATTCATACGGTGTGGGATTTCCAGCTTTGCAAGATCTATCTACTGTCTTGATAGGATCATACCAAAATAAGGATACTAATCTTAACAACTCCTTGATTGTACGTACCTAAACTATTTAGTACTTATTTACAAACCCAAACACAAAAGCCCATCCCACTGAATGTTCCGGCACATTTCAATAAAATAATCAACAATGGCGATATGGTGCCGATAATGCATCCACAGAACTTCACAACATTATGTGTACAGTTGAGTTGAGGAGTCCCCTTCGTGTTTTCTTAACAAAGCTAACCGCTGCTGGTGGTTTTTTTTTAGTTCTTCATTTATTCACTTGTACAGATAAGTTGGTTGTTCATGAACATTACTGCGCTCTCACCGTAGAGTGCTAACGTCTTAATCGGTGCATTTATTGAGGCGTTCTCACTTGTTCATTCATTCATTCGAGTTGTGAATGTATTGAGTGAATGATTGTTATCGGTCCAATCGCTGTTGCAGGGTGCAGTTATAGGCCCTTTATGCAAAGAAAGAAGAGTTTATAATAATCAACTACTTACTTATTATGGAGTATTGATTTTTAGATACCATTGATTCTGGGTCAAAGTTGAAGAGATAGTGGCAGACAGAGACTAAATAATAAATTTTATAGACATTTAGAAAAAAAGGCAACCGGAAGGATTCGAACACGGAGGCTTTGCGATGGATCAGGGAAGTACCAGCTTGGGGCTAAGGAATCCATTGAAAAACTTGCCAAGAGGCGCATCAGCAAAGTTATATCTTTTATTTTTACTATTTTTACTAATATTATAAAGAGGAAAGATTTGTACCTATTTTTGTATGTTTGTAATGAATAGGCTCCGAAACTACTGAACCGATTTGAAAAATTCTTTCACTGTTGGGAAGCTACACTATCCCCGGGTGACATAGGCTATATTATATTTTGTAGCGAGGCCGAAGGCCGAGCTTACACTCGTGCGAAGCCGGGGCGGACGGCTAGTTGTGTATATTTTGTTTTAATTGTGTTTAATATTTAAAAAGTAACGTCAACTTATATTAATTTATTTAAATTTAGTCGTACCTATGCATGAATCTTTGTGTCTAAAATATAATGATTATATGATTATTTACGGGATATTTACCGTGGTAAGGTTGTGGAAGGAGCTCCCGATATTTCGGCGCAGTTACATGCTCCATGTTCACGGGAAGACTAAATATCCCGTAAATAATCATATAACTTTAGTGAACAACCGTGATAGTTTAAAACAGTGTTAAAATATAATGGTTTTGACTTGACTACTAATGCTAGTACCTAGTTTGCTATATAATGTGTAAATGCCTAGTAAGTATTTAAACAAAAGCTCGTTTGTTTCCGCCGCGGTCAACCTCTGCTCTGACCCTAATGGGAAAATGTGCCCGAACATCTTTCAACTGTGGTCCTACTATATAAAACTTAGATCAACTAATACTACTACACACGAAATGGCTACTTTTATCAAAATAAATAAAAACAAAACGCGGTTCGTTGGTTAGCGCATCGCGGATATCGAGAACGGCTGGATCGATTTGGATATTATTTTTAATGTTCGTAATAGTCGGAAAAAGGTTTTAGGTTCATACAAAACTCCCATAGAAAAAATAACGTGTAGTTTTCCCAAAAAAAAAAAAAAACAGGAATGTTTTCAAATTTGTCAAAGCGCGTATTCGTGTGTGTGTGTGTGTGTCTGTGTGTGTGATTCTGTGTATTTGTGGCATCGTGGCTCCCAAACAACTGAATCGATTTTGCTTTAGTTTTTTTTTTTTTTTTTAAATGTTTTGATCAAGAGTTTTCTTAGATAAGTATGATTTAAGATCTTACCAGCTCTTTTATCGCGGGTGTAAAAAAATCAATTTATGCTTGTTATTTATATAGATTTACACTCGTTTTGGGAAATATTAAAATGTCACAATACAATGAGCCAACGTGATATTTTTCCCGTTGAGGCAAAAAATACCCTCCCATGGCCAATGGCCATCCTTGACGAATGTCAAATCCATACAAATTCAATGAATTCACTTCTTGGTCTGCTAGTCCATTGAAATGTTACATGAGCTTTGCATTTTTGAGAGGACGCAATTTTATTTTTGGGACATATTTGGGTGGTCAATAGAAGCTTAACTTCAAGTTTGTGGGGTCTCCACCCTTGTCCCCCGGCCGCCATCTTGGAAAAAGGGGTGAAAACACTTTTTTCGCGATATCTCGGAAACAATGCGTCTTACAAAAAATTTGTTCAGACATAATTTGTAGCAAATTGTTTTACCTACAAATATGTCTGTACAACTTTTTGCCCTAAATTAAAAATTAAAGAAGTTATAAGCAAAAAGGTGTTTTTTTTTGATAAAAATTTTCTTTTTTGGTCTATAACATTTTTTTAAATGAATTTTACAAAAAAAAAATACCTCATACCAATCTTGTAGATGATCTTTTGAGGAAAAATTTTCCCATTTTTTTTTTATTTCATTCATTTAAAACGCTGTTATAGCGCTCCAAAGTTGACCGGGTTCGTCAATGCTCATGAGAATCCGGATTTGATAAGCTCAATTACGACGACTGATTGACATCACTGTTTGCCCTGTTCCCGGTGTGCGGGGTAAAAAATGAGTGATGCGTCCGTATAGAGAGCCCTATATGGGGAAAATTTATGACATTTCAAAACAAAAAAAAATATGCGCCTTCTTGCGCCACGTCGCGGCGCCATTTCTGATGACATGCCAATATGGTTGTCATTTTTGAGTAAATCTGGGGTGCCGATTACGATTTTAGCATTATTGTTTCTTTTAAAAATTTCTCACTTTTTTGGTTATAACTTCTTTAATTTTTAATTTAGTACAAAAAGTTATAAACATATTGGTAAGCAAAACATTTTGCTACAAATTATGTCTGAACAAAGTTTTTGTAAGACGCATAGTTTCCGAGATATCGCGAAAAAAGTGTTTTCACCCCTTTTTCCAAGATGGCGGCCGGGGGACAAGAGTCGCGACCCCACAAACTTGAGGTTAAGCTTCTATTGACCACCCAAACATGTCCCAAAAATAAAACTGCGTCCTCTAAAAAATGCAATATTCGGTCATTAAATTGTAACATTTCAATGGACTATGCCTTTAGTTTTAGCTTTGATTATTTATGTCAAACTAGTCGACCGCCCCGGCTTCGCACGGGTGTAAGCTCGGCCTTCGGCCTCGCTACTATGACCCGCTCCAGGAACACAAAATTTCATCAAAATCTGTCCAGCCGTTTTTAGGGTATCCTATGTCCGTCTCCTGGTTCTAAGCTACCTCCCCACCAATTTTCAGCCAAATCGGTTCAGCCGTTCTTGAGTTATAAATAGTGTAACTAACACGACTTTCTTTTATATATATAGAAGATATGTTAGAGAATTTTACTACCTACCGCATGCATATAGACAATGATTGCAAGTGTATCTAATTTATAAAAAATCACATCAGTCATAGGACTGCATGGCAGAAGTGAATACTTAAGTAGCAATTCACGAATTCTACAAGATATGGCGCTGTTTTAAAATACACGGTACAGCGTTCGGTGACGATGACGCAAGTTCCATGATTTTTGTTCACCCAAAAAGTTATCAACGTGCCAAAAGAAGTTTTCACTTCAAAAAAATATTACGATAATAACACCACAGCACTTGCTACGAATATTCGTAGCTCCTGCCTACGCCGCGGAATGCTACCGATTGTGCTCGCTCATTGGAAATAATTACTGACACGCGTGGAGTTAAAAGTCATCATCATCATTATCAGCCTATTATGTTCCCACTGCTGGGACACATGCCTTCTCTCAGAGAGGATGGGATCTAATCTACCATTCTCAGTTTCTCAATCAGTGGTCACTGATCAGCACGTTGATGAATGTCATAATTATGCCTTTGAACTTTTGAGATTCATGGACATACCGGAGACATATTGCTACTCGTTAAAAAGATATAAAACTTTCCAATACGTGGTTGGTATAGAATCAGACATTATTTAAAAAAAAAACATATTTTTTATGTAAGTTGCGCTAGTGATTAGGGCCCCTTAATTTAATTGACTGCCCCGGTGGCTCAGTTGGTAGTGAACCTAACTTCTGTGCTTTGGGCGTGGGTTGGATTCCCATCTAGGACAAACATTTGTGATTGTTCTATGTCTGGTTGTTAATATCTATTTAAGTATGTATTTAAAAATATATATGTATGTATATCAGTCTCTGGCAGCCATATTACAAGCTTTGCTTAGTTTGGGGTCAAATGACCGTGTATGCAAAAATGTCCCAGATATTTATTTATTTATAATTACAATCTAGCCTAATGTTAAGCTAATAAGTAATTTAATTCTAACTTAAACTTCTAAGTATCACATTTTGAAAAACAAAAATGTGTCCATTAACACGTTTCTTATTGTATCTAAGGCGAAGACACTTTGTTCTCGTATTCACTACTTAACACTTAGATTTTACAGAACTTATGATTTAAAAAAACACATGAAAAGAAAATTTTTGTATAGAATAACTTTGAAATTTTGAGACCAAAGGGTCGAGGACACACAATTTCATTGAAATTAAGCACGTGTAAATAATAATAATTAATTGATTACAAATATTTATATAACACGCCTTTATCGCTGTTGAGTGATAATAGAGCCGTTTTTCTTTGCAAAAAAGAGTAATTAATAATTAAGTTAATATTTTTTCTCACGAGGAAATGCATATAAAACTAGAACAACTTTCTTCTAAAGCTGGAACTAGCAACACTAAGAACATTGTTTAACGAGCTCCTGAAATAAGGATGACGTGTATTTACCGCTAATAAGAAAACTCAGTGTTCCCATTACACACGCAGTCCGCAGGCCCTTCGGGAATGAATCACATGGTTTATTCAAGGCACCGGGCGGCCCTTTGCAGATACGTTGAAGTCTATGCGGAGAAATGTGGTGTGATCTTAACATATAATAAAAAAACATTAAAACTTAATAAAAATAATCCTTTTTACATTCGGCCTTCTTTCTAGCTCTATCATAAGGCTTTTGTCGTCGTATATTGTTTATTAAAAACTGTTCGTGACCATATAAATAATATATCCTACTTCTAAATAATATATATATATAATACTTCGCTGTCCTATTATATTCCGTGACGAAGTGCCAGTGCCCACCTCCTGTCTCCATCATCAAAGCAGATAGAGGACACCTCTTGGCATGTAATAAAAATAATATATTTTCACTTCTCATGCTCGTAAAGTTGTTTATGCACGGTGAAAGTGGACTTAAACTGATGTTTATGCCCTAGTGCATAAAAGTCTGTTTGTGCTAGTGCTAAAAAATAAACTGACCCTCTCTAAACCTCTACTTCTGACCTCTATAAAATTGCCTAAAGAGTATCAACTTCTAATATATTTAATGTAGGAATTTTGCCTGGATCTTTAATAATGTTCATAGATCAAAGTATTAGTTACAGTTTTGATTTTAATGAAAGATATACTCGTATATATTACTTACAATATCACTGTTTCATTTAGTAAAAAGCTCTTGTAAAACCCATTTATGAGATTTTCTCGCGCATATTTTATGCCGATACAGTATATATTCATGGTAGCGGACGCTATAAATAGGAGTACTATTGATATGTAGGTATCTACTTACAGTCCAGCCGCTGAGTGAATGCGCCTGACAGCTGCAATAACAGGAAAAATCTGAATGACACTTTCTATTAGTACATTACTGCTGTATGTTGCCTACCAGCTACGTTCTCTTACGTTCAATAAAACTAATAATAATTATTATCAATATAAAAAACCGACTTCATAAAAATTTCAGAACGACCAAATTTAAATGGGCTTTCAAATAAAAAAGAATCATCAAAATCGGTTTACCCAGTTGAAAGTTTTGAGGTAACAAACATTAAAAAAACAGTCGTATAGATAACCTCCTCCTTTTCGGAAGTCGGTTAATAATGAATAGAATTCAATTTTACAATGTATATCAAACTGTCAGACGCGTTCATTCAGCGGCCGCACTTTAGTAATACTTTGTAAGATAGCATTTCTAATACGCCAGTTTTGCGGTTGAAAATCTGCACCTTGTAAAAGCGTCACCACAAACCTAGCGAGTTTTCTATGATCATGGTGAAAATTTCAGCCAGACCGTGTTTATTAATTAACGCTAGCCTGTGAACTAGTTAGAATGTGTTCCGCTGGTAATGAGGGTGATACTTCAGAGTTCACTATTAGTTTTATTTGTTTCGTTTCACATGAAAATGAAACTATTGTTTTAGTGTAGAATGGGCACGTTGACTTCGCATTTTAACGGCTGATAAACTACGCGTTTGACTACAGCTTGCCTGATACTAAAATGATGACGTGGTCTACTTATGAGAGATTAGCTGCGCCCCGCGGTTTCATCCGCGTGGTGATGAAAAATAGTGATGATGATGATGAAAAGTAGCCAGGACATCATCATCATCATAATCAGCCAGGAGACGTCCACTGCTGAACATAGACGCTCCATCGATTTTCAAAAGGGCCGGTTGGAAGCGGCCTGCATCCGACGTTTCCCTGCGGTCTCTTTTAGGTTATGTGGGGTTGAGTGAAAACAAATATTCTAACACAATTGCACACAAAAAATCATGTTTATAGTCATTATTATAGGTACACATTATTTTCTGATTTGTTTCAAATATGAAAAAAATACAAATTAGTTATAGGTTTACGAGAGCTCTGTTTCAGAATGAAACTCGTACCTATTGCCTATAACTTTGAGGGTTGCTCTCGATTTTGCTGGGATCCCATCATCAGATCCTGATTTGGTGACAATGAGACCAAATCGAATGTATACCCACCATACCGAACAAAAGATTCTTTTTCGAAATTGGTCAACAGATTGCGGAGAAATCGGTGAGACAAATAAATGAAACATAGAACCGTCTTCCTTTTATGAAGTTGGATAGAAAGTGTGTGAAACACGGAGACATTAGAACATGAACGATAATGTGTATACTAAGGCATATCTCCCTTGTTGGCATATCTCCCTTGTCTTTCTGATCTGAAGTTACGATGGAAGAGTTGTACCGTAAGCTTCTTTTCCTTCTGTTTACTGCTGGTTAATTAACCGAGTGTTTACCAACTCATGTCAAAGTCCGGTCACTGTTTGTCCAGCAAATGAACGCCCGCAGGCTAACCCGGGATCAATCTGTAACAGAAATATTAATCAACCGGTTATTTTGATACGGATCATTGCAAATATTGACCGCAATTTTATGTTAATTTGTGTTTTAGATTTTGAAATCGAAACGGAATGAAAAGAAAAAATGTTTTTACGAAATAAATATTTAGATATATTTTTATATTCGTAATGTGCTTGCTTGAATTGGTGGGTACCACAGAAAAGAGAAGGGTAAAAATTCTCACTTCAGTGGTAGCTACATAGTAGATATAAGAATCTACATAGTAGATATAAGAATCTACATAGTAGATATAAGAATCTACATAGTAGATATAAGAATCTACATAGTAGGTATGCACTTGTTTCGATAGTTACCTACATGTTTGTTTTCCGTTCAAAGTAGGTCTAATTATTTCATCAAAACTCTCGTGAGGATTCTTATAAATTACTCTGAAAACGTGAAAAACTCACGTTACGTTTATCGGTCGAGACGATCGACCGCTTTAGTGCGCGTATTCCCTAATGAAGAAGCTCTAATGGCTCTGAAACCAGTCGATCGTTTCGACCGACAAACATAACGTGAGTGTAAGCTGACTTCAAAGTAATATTGGTCAAATTAATCGTATTTATATCAACAAAAATATTGTATCTACGTAATATTTTTACTATAAACACTGTATTTTTTTTAAATAGATATCTATGTAGCTACTAAATTGGGTAACTGTGATGCTTGCTCGTTTCATTTTTCACGGAGTGTCAAGATGTCATATGCAAGAAAATTCAGAGCGTGGGCATGACACGAGAAATATTGCAACTCTATTTTTCTCTTCAATATTTAGAAACAGCTGTCAAACTTGGAATTTCAAAATACATTGTGTATTTTCATTATAATAATATTTCATTCTGTCTTATTTTTAGATTACTTTATGTAACAAAGTTTTTAAATAAAATGTTATAAGACTAATTGCGAGAGATCGACGGGGTTCGAGCGTTAGTATGTGCGCTTTACAATCTGACGGCACCCAGTTCAATGCTTTATAAATTATGTGCAATTTCGAAGTCATCGGTAAAAAACGGTGAAGGAAAACAACGTGAGGAGACCGGTATGTCCAAGAACCTCAAAAATTCAAAGACATGACATTCACCATCATGCACTGGACCAGCATGGTGGATTGTGGCCCATCCCCTCACTCTGAGAGAAGGCATGAGACCCAGCAGTGGGAAACATAAAGGCTGAAATTATGATAACTAATTGACTATTTGGTTTAATTCTTCTGCTCTTTTTGGTTCTTTAAAAAGGTTACACAGTACATGAGATTAGGGTAAAACTATAAAAACCCGCAAAAATAATTCATCATAGGTTCCCAAGTTACAATCCTGTAAGTTATTCGCAAAGACGTAGCATAAGTAACTGCCCCCCAGAGTGGCATACAATTCGCATGCATAATGCTCTTCACCTCTAGCCGACCGGCAGACCGCGGTGCTTGAGCTAGTATGCGAGATAATATACAGTTCAGTTACGAATAAAAGCAACAGAATTATAAAATAGGAGTTTTGTGGTAGAGTATATAAGAATAAATTATATAACCGATTCAATTTCGATAACTATGGCAACACGAAAGTGATTGTGGCGGAAACAGGAAACAAAATGCCAATATGTTTTTACAACAAGAAAATTGTTTATACTTGATATGAAAACACGATCTTGATTGCAATAAAAGAACTTATTCATCATGAATTAAGAATTATAACTTAAAAATTTCATGAGACACTACTCGCTGACTAAAGTGTACATTCACCCCTTCCCTAAAATATATTCCGCCACTTTCCACAGTCAAATCGTTCGTGAATACATACGATTGTTTCCACTCGCTCCTAACTCCTAACATATAAATTATATGACCTGCCGCGATGCGCCATGAATATATGTATGAGAGGCAAATTGATATTACAAAAGCTCGTATGTTACACTTTGGCTTTTTACGCCACATTTTTCTGACGAAATTGGTTTTTTATGCCATGTGTAGGATAAATTGTGACCAAAATGTGTAAATTGGAATGATAATGAGAGTGGCAAAGGTTTAATGGTTTTCGTCTCGGTTTGTAGTTAATATTATGTCTATGACGATAATTTGCTAAATTAGTATCCAGTTTTAATGGTCTTGTGATTACGGCTCGGGAATTTTTACGACAGTTTTTGGTAGCTGCTTGATTTTTTATTTTATTTTTAAAGACGTTGGCTAAGTTTTACAAGTCTCAAAACCGTTGATCAATATAATGGAAGCTTATTATGGTTCTTTCAACAGTTTTCCTTTCTAGAACCAACTGACGAGTGTTGGTGATATTTAAAAGGATTTTTTTTGCCTTTTTTGCTCTAGGTTAGTAACATCTGAAGTAAATAAAATAATTCAATGACCGTAAGCACTTTCGGATTAGCGAGTTGAAGTGGCAGAGGGCAAGGCACATAGCACGCAGAACATTTATGGCCGATGGGGCCCAAAGGTTCACGAGTGGAGTCTATGGACCGGTAAGCGCAGCGTAGGAAGTCCCACAAGATGCACGGACGACCTAAAAGAGACCGCAGAAAAAGCTGGATGGAAGGCCGCTTCTAACCGACCCTTTTGGAGATGAGATCGATGGGGGAGGTCTATGTTCAGTAGTGGACGTCATATGGCTGAAATGATGATGAAGCACTTTAATAAAATCTTAATATTGATGATACGATGTTTATATACGGAAGGCAAATTGACAACAAGGTAAAAAAGAAAATCAGAGGATCAGATCACCATGATAAGTAATCAAAAACTATGATTCAAAACAATTCTACTTCTATTCGAAGAAGTAATGTAGGTATATACATAACTTCTTCGAATAACAATGTTACAGCAATAGCAAAATAATGTTATCAGGTATTGTGTAACCTTCATCAATAGTTGAACACAACGGCCGTGGTATCCCGGGAGAGGTCGCTAGTGTTGGCCATGTGTCTTGTCTTTACAGCCTGACCGCGCCCCGGATGTTTCATGTCGTGTTTGTAAACGACCGAGAGGTTTTGATACTTGTGAAATCATATCAAGTAGGTCAGTTGTGGTTGTCTTATGTTTAAAATCCATATTGACGTCAATTCTGATGAGCCATTCTCTAAACTAAATTTGACAGCTCTAAAATTATTGCTATCCTTTTCTGAGGTATTGAAATTAAAAGAGACGCCGATAATTGTAGTCCTGTCAAATTAGTATAGTTTCGAGAATGGTAGAACAGAATAGACACGTTGATAAAACCGACTTAAGGTTGGGTAGACTTAGAATTTTAAGCCAATGAACAAAATGATTGCAAGAAGTGTGACTTTGACTGACATTACTAAAAAAGAGTAAAAAAGTAAGGAAAATAAATAAAATATTGTAAATAACTACTCTGTATCAAAAAATCATAATTATTATATGACACTATAAATATTTTTGTCTCAAATCGCTTCCACACAAACAAGCGATCCATAAATTATAATTCCCCAAGTATCAAGATATGTCGAGCCACCTTCTCCAGACGGTCAACCATTAGGGAAATCTGCACAGCAGCGAATGCTGTTTAATTTATACTCGTGAATATTCTTAAACTATCGGTTCTGTGGTCATTGCGGCGATTCCGCCTTAATTTATGCCTTTGGAAGCGGCCTCGGCCGTATTAGCGGCAAACTCACGAGAGAAATGTTTTACGTTGGTTTCAAGTAGCTTGAATGGTTAGAGCACGCCATCAGAAATCAGGAGTGCCTCCTAAATAAGGCACTTAAAGTTCTGTTTTAAACTATCACGGTTGTTCACTACAGTAACACGATTATTTACGGGATATTTTCCGTCTTTCCGTGAACATGGTGCATATAACTGCGCCGAAATATCGGGAGCTCCTTCCACAACCTTACCACGGTAAATATCCCGTAAATAATTATATAACTGCACTTAAAGTTGTATTACGTTTGGAATCACCCAAATGGTTCGGTTAGAGTCAATTTTACTAATACATTTCCTTGACAAATATTTATTGTCACAGAAACGTATACTATGTCTGATCAAAAGATTAGTATATTGTTTGATAGTAAGATCTATCGCAATCGTAATACCAGAATAGCACATTATGGAATCCATAAATAACAATAAATGCCACCAATGTAATTAATAAACGCGTTTAATATCCAAAAAATATTATTAAAACAACTAACCAACCCCCTAATAGCGATAACGGTCTAACACACCAAGTCTTTCCATTTACTAAATTGAGTGAAATATGCGTCCCTAAACACCGCCAAAGACATTAAAAAACGCCTTCGAAACTTTTAATATTCTAATAAGACTTTGATTTAATTTCCCTTTATCATTATTTATGTAAGGATCTACGTTAAAAAAGGCGATAAGTCCGAGTTATTATTTTTTCTTCGAAGCTTTTACGCACCCCTCGGAAAATGGCTCGATGCACGAGGGGTTAACTTCGTCACAGACTAATTTTTTCTCTTACGAACAGATTTTTATTCTATCATATACAACAAACAGAATACCTAAAAACAATTACACTGTAATTTAAAACTTTCTGCTAGTGTCCATGTAAAAATGTGCTTTATTTTAATATGGATTTAATTCACAATACACATGCATTTTCCGACAAAGTTGACGTGACAAGCTTGTAACAACTTGTTGAACAAAATTGTAGACATTGTGCAGTTTTTGTGAACACATCAGCTAACAATAGTATTTTGTGTCGTGCTTAAAAAGTTTGAGTTAATGCAGTGAGAAAATGGACGGAAATCAGGGTAGGGAATTTTCTTACTATTGGTATTAATTATTTTGAATTTTCACTAAGAGAATTTGGAATAACAAATAAAATAATGATAATTATGCATTGCATATTTTTAATTAATAACTATATAATTATAGGTATAGGTAGGGGAAGAAAGGTTCTTGAGTGAAGACCGCGAACCGGAAGACGCAGCGTAGGTAGGCCTCCCACTAGATGGACCAACGACATTGTGAGCGTCGCGGGCAACCAGTGGATGGAGATGGGAGGATGTCGTTCAGAGTGGAGGTTAAAGGGGGAGGCCTATGTTCAGCAGTGGACGTCTTCTGGCTGATGATGATGATGATAGGTATAGCGGAATATTTAGATAAAGACCATATTTAAATTAGCATTTTTAAAGAAATGGCATATTTATTGAAACAAAGGTAATTTAAAAAACAGAAAATTAACATAAACTTAAATATTAACTAAAAACTAAAACTTAAAATAATAAAGTAGCTAAATAAATACCTAAATTAAATCTAAATTAAACTGAATACCCATCCAAAACTATAAACTACAGGTAAAAAACTGCATTAAGGTCACTGTCTTCGGGTAGGGTACCTAAAAAGCTAGCGACATTACCACGTTGAATGGCCAAACTTATTCTTTGTTCAACTTATTTAAAGAAATAATATACTTGGTAAGTAGAAATCTTCCAGACCAGACCCGACCTATATATAAAAAACTATAGCTGTTGCTCGCGACTTCGTACGTGTCAACTTTTATATAAACTTTAAACCTTTGCTCCATTGCCACCCTTAATTTGGCCCGTTCGAAAAATCTTTGGCACCCCGTAAGGAATCTACCTGCCAAGTTTCAGCTTCACAGACCAAGTAGTTTTCGAGATTTCGTCAGTCAATGAATGAGTAGTATTTAGCTTTAATATTAATATGAAACGTGTAGAAGAAAGTTGTGACAATACTTAAGGTTGTTGATCTATGAGTAGTTCCACAGTTTTTTTTATTAGAACGGCTGTCAAGGGATTTTTGCAGCTATATAAACGAAACGTCAGTCATTCGAAATCAGTTAGCAACTGTGACGGAGTTCGATGCGTTGATCTAAATAAGAATGTTCAATCAAGGTTCTGTCAAAATGCCTGGCGACAGATTTTCTTTCTCATTTCCGTTTTATTTACTTCTCTTTTCTGTGGATAGATCAACCAACACCATATTATCACACCTTTCTGTTACACGTTGTATATAAAAAGTAAGACTGAAATAAATAAATAAAACTCGCTTTATTAAAAAGGATATCGTGTAACTTATCCCATGGTACAAATCCGATCGCGAAGAGGGCGATACCCTTAATGTGTTTGCATAATGTTAGTCATTAAAACATTTACTACGCACCGCTGGCCTGCCCTTAAACGAAGACATTTTCTCACTAATATTGCCGCAGTAATGGTATAATATTAGGAAAGGTTCAATCTTTCGGAACGACTTTGCACTTTAAGTGTAAAATAACAAAGTTAAAATAGAGTTACAATAATATGCCATGGAGAGTTATCCTTTTACAGACCATAAGCAGCAACAGAGACAGTTCAATATTGCCAAGGAAATTCCTATACATAATTTAAATCAGTCAACAGTTGGCGGAGAAATCGGTGAACAAACATACATTAAAAAAATACAGTGGAATATAGAACCGTCCTTCTTTTTTGAAGTCGGTATAAAAATCGTAATTTCGTTTTGGATGACAATAATAATATTGTGCCATGCATGTAAACAAATTGTGAAGTTAAGTCTTTTCAATTTATTTAACCAAACTTCTGAACCAATTTCGATGAATTTTCTGTGGGACCGATCTGAAAGTATAAACTTTCGAATAAAAAAAATGTTTTCCAAATCGGTTTATAAATGACGGAGTTCTGAGGCAACATAAAAAAAAAAAAAAACTGAATCCTTCTCTTTTTTAATTAGTCTGTATTTTTTCTCGGAATTTTATATTAATGAAGTCTTAAAATAAATTAGGTAAAATCGTTATAGTAAGTTACACACAGTTAATAAACTTACAAAGTATGCAAGAAACTATATTTTACCATCTCATTTTGAATTCTACAAACTCTTTTTAGAAAAACTTGTTGGAAAACGCCTACAGACGCCGCGGGCTGAGTAAATCATGAAAAAAAATCTTGTTGCTTTAAACTTTGACCTAAGTCAACTTTCATCTAACAAACCTACCTATACTACCTACCTATTTGGTACCTACGATTTATCCTGAAATTCCTTTAGTCTCAGCATGTACAGTGTTTCCGTTACTACGATAATTACCATGATCTACGGAAATAGGCATGATGACTAATATTTTTTTATTACCTCATAAAAAAGCTGATCATCAATAGAGCCCATCAACGCAAACAAAATTTAAATGAGTACAAAAATAAATAAGTTATAAGTAATTTAATTTCATGCTAGACAGAGAGCGCACTATACTGAGCTATGACGTCAAGTCTCAGGCGCGGCATACAAATGCTATACTAACACACGCTTTGCGAAAAAGGGATGGATCATCCCCCTTCTCTATCCCCACCTAAAACTTTAAACGCTCATAATATATCTCAGAGATTAAATTTTTTTTCAGTATGTGTTATGTATTTAGTTATATTCATCGCTAAGCCTGTTATTTGTAATAAATTAAACATTAGGCCACATGCCTATTGGGCTAATAATAAGTAGCGTTTAAATCTGACAGTTTTCTACAAGATTCATTTCGCAGAATTTTATCCTACCATCCCCTTTCTATTACAGGACAAGTAGGAAGTCGACCCACAACCACCATTAAAGATTTTCTCGGATACGTAGTAAGTTACAAACGTTTAGATTCTACGTTTCTTATCCGTACGGCCAAGGATTGGAACAACCTGCGTGCTTCATCTTTAACCCCATCGTCGCTTACCAACTCGCCTGTTGATGGTAGTGGTCCAATCAAACGGGAATATTTGCGACAAAAAAGAGGCCTATGGCAGCAGCTTCATTGGCGTAGCAGAATCTATGGTAACCATGAATCCCATGTTATTCTTTGGTTAAATTACTTATTCAAAATCAGTTTGGTCAAAAAATTGCAACATAGCACTAGATGTAGCCTAACTACCATACAAACACGGCATTTTTCACTCATCAAACTCGGCAATTTCTTTGTGGTTGGCAACTCTGGCGTGAGTGAACTAAATTCTGTATTCATTCCCGGGGGAACTGTGCATAATAAATCTTGCTTCATTTCGTTAATGACGCGGCTAAATGAGTGTGTCACCGTCACTCGCAGTTAAATGAAAAGTCGCACATTGACAAATGATAGCCGTGACTAGAGCTTTTACCATACAGGACAAGTGGCGCCATCGTGAGGAAGTTAATGGAAGACTTTGATCCCTTAGTTTTAAGCAATTCATTTTAGCTATCGATGAAAACTGTTTTTTTATTTGATTTGATCACTATCGGTTTGGTCGTGATAACAAACAAACAGACACGCACATTTTATATTTGAATTTGTTAATTTTATTGTTTGCTTATTTTCACATAATCTTCAAAATTCACTGCAGTTTTTATTTAATAAAACCTTTTGGGTATTGCATAATATATTGTATTGTCACCAGAACTAAAAGGGTACGCAAAATTTCAGCAATATCGTAATCTAACCATTACGCGAATCTCGTTTGCATTTCGTCAAATTGTTCTCTACAATAAGATTTTTCTTCCATCGAAGTCGCTATTACTTATACAGAAAAATAAGTTTCGCTCGTAACTAGTATAGAACAAAACATAATTTCGCTTCATTCGTAACTATGGTTAGGTATATAGTTCTTATTCAGCTTGCAAAAATTTACTTGAACAAACTAACAAACGTTGCAATTTAAATATAATATAATAAGAAGTAAAACGTTACAAAACACCTTCAAAACGTCTCTTTTTCTTCCTATGGGAGAAGTACGAATTTTCGCTACGTAAAATACTGTTCGAATTTCATACAAACTTAAATTTCGTAATTCAAAATATGTGTTAAATTCCATACGTAGCGAATACTCGTACTTCACCCACACCCAGATGCCTACAAAACGTCTGTTTTTTCTACCGGAAACTAATGCTGAAATAGATGGCGCAATATTACATAAACCTCTTAAAAACTCGGAGTGGGGGCCATAAATATTCACGGTCCCGTCGCCGCCGCACGCGCCCATTTACCAGCGTGCTAATTTGTTGAAATATTTTAGAGTGGAATAATTCATGAAATGGTTATCGAGGATTGCATAAGATGACAGGTTTTCGTTCAATAGTCTGTATTTGATATCTCCACTGATATCACTTCAGATTAGCTGTGGTCGAACGCCTGTCAATCTCAGATCAGATATGGAAAGGAGACATAGTAGGGGGCATGGCAGGTGCGAATGCAACTGGCCTAAATCAGGCCTGATGCCTTTAGTCGAACTCACTCAGCTGATGATCTTGTCGACCTTTTTTTAGCATGTGGATTGTGGACTTATAGTTATAGTATGTTGTCGCTGCAAGTTGAAGTGTGTGTGATGAGTAAGTAAGCCATTCTTACATTTCTAACAGTTTAGCGGTATACCTACTGAAAAAAGCGGGTGAAACACAGAGGCATTTTGTACTAAGCAGTTCTCCCTTTGTTGAGCCTTTGATAGCCCAAAAAATCTAACTTCACCAAGAGTACCTACAGACCCTACAGTTCATCCATTCGTCTATGTATAGAACTGCGATTAAAACTGCAGTACGCAGTAATCACTCGCATAATCCGCTCAGTAACCTCGGAGTTGATAGCGTGCTCGCGTTGCGCAAGGCACCGCTTCAGCGAGCATGCAGGCCGCGCCGCCTGAATCACTTCCTCTGTACACACGTCCTCGCCTTGTAAGATGTGGGTGCCAGTTGCCACTGCTTTGAAACACTTTCATCATCTTCAGTCAGAAAAGGTCTACTGCTGAACATAGGCCTCTCCCTTAGACCTTCAAAAGGGCGAAGCGGCCTGCATCCAGCGTTTTCCTGCGGTCTCTTTTAGGCAGTTTGTCCATCTAGTAAGTGGACGTCCTACGGTGCGCTTACTGGTCCGTGGTCTCCATTCGAGAACTTTTAGGCACCATTGGCCATCTGTTTTGCGTGCTATGTGCCCTGCCCTGTGGTTTCAATGCCATCGCTCAAAAACTGTGAAGGAAAACATCGTGAGGAAACCAAATCCATAAGAATTTCAAAAGTTCAAAGACATAATGACATTCACCAACATGCACTGGGTCAGTAAGGTAGATTATGGCCCATCCCACTCTCTTTGAGAGAAGGCCTGTGCCCCAGCCGTAGGAACATAATAAGCTGGTAATAGCTCATAATCTAATGAATCAATAGTTCAATTTAAACCACTGATACCTATATATCGGTTTGTGTCCTTACTCATCGCATTTGGAGGACGGATGGCAGAGGATGCGATTTCATTTGCCACCGACTTTAATAGGTACAAGATTTCACAACGGCAGTCAGTTTGGACGTTTGTATGTTGCTTAATTACTTACAATGTAATCATAAGTATTTAAGGTTTAACGGTTTTAATAGGGCGAACTTCCTTTGTCATTAAAGCGCACACTCATCGATATGTGCATCCTGCCTGTCTTACCTTCCGGTGCCCAGACTTGGTCATTGACCGATTCTCAGAAGTTCAAACATGGGGTTTGCCAAAGGGCGATGGAGCGCAGCGTCCTAAGAATCAAAAGGACGGACTGAGTCCGTAACACGACGCTGCGTTCAATTACAGGAATCGCTGATGTTGGCATCAAAGCTGCCAAATAAAAGTGGGATTGGATGGGACACGTAGCCAGGATTCACTCTGACAGATAGGCCCAGAACCACAGTAAGTGCCTGAAAACGGATGACGGAGCCAAGGCAGGCCGAGAACACACTGGCGCGATGTCGACTCGTTCCAGATACAGTGGCCAAATCTACCAACTAACCAACCAACGATCGACCAACGACGTCGTGAGAGTCGCGGGCATCCAGTGGATGCAGATGGCAGGTTGTCGTTCGGTGTGGAGGTTAAAGGGGGAAGCCTATGTTTAGCAGTGGAAGTCTTCTGGCTGATGATGATGACTTGAAATTTATATTGATGGTGACTAAATAGACAAGAAGTCCGGAGCCGAAACATACAAAAAAAATTCCTAAATTATTGTATCGTCCATTTAAAAATATATATATGATTCCTGTGAAGAGATAATTTATGTAGGCATTTGTGTGCATCATTTTGAATCAATTAAGCACACGATGTGCGTTCTAGATTAGGTACAATCTTTGTTTACAAAACTCTGTCAAGGCTAATGGCACGTTCAAGTCATTCAAGTAATGTACCTACCTACTTGTAGCTATTTAACACATCCTTGCATGATCACAACCACGTATTTTGGTTATAAATACTTGATAATTATTAAAGCAGACTTGATGGAAACGCTCTGTTTAATCTTGCATATTTTTTAAATTAATTTAGCATATATGTGTTTGACCGCGACCTGATATGATATGCGATGATGTGGTCTACGATGGAGCATGCTTGCCTAGAAGAAACTGATTTAGCCTAGAGGGCATAAGATCAAGGAGATCTAAAGAATAATCTCCAAAACGCGTCCGATAAAAACCGATAGACTAGCAACTTTGCGCCAAATGTTCAAGGCTTTAGTTTTTGACACCGTTCAACGTATCAAATCTGTATTTTTATTTATTTATCAAAGTTAAATCGTGGTTACGAAAATTGACCTTCGGTTATTTCTCAGAAATATGAGCTTAATTACATCAAACGAAGGGTGAATAGAGTCCTCAAAAGTTTGTAGGTACAACGCATCGCCAATGTTTCGGGTATTGTTGGTGTCCATAGGCTGCGGTGACCACTTACCATCAGGCCTGTGTCTACTTTTTTTTTTTTTAATATTATAAGGTTCCTGTTTATTGTATTTTTATCCCTAATAAATGATTGTGTCATTGCACTAATGCTTTGACAAATAAGGCAATAATCTAACGCGTTACTGATCCAAGGTTTTTTAATGACATTATCATCAGCCAGAAGACGTCCACTGCTGAACATAGGCCTCCCCCTTAGAAATTAATTCCGAACGACAGCCTGCCATCTGCATCCACTGGATGTCCATCTAGTGGGAGGCCTACCTACACTGCGTCTTTCGGTTCGTGGTCTCCACTCAAGAAACTTTCTTCTCCATCGGTTATCGGTTCTTCGAGTGATGTGACCTGCCCATTGCCACTTCAACTTACTAATTCATTTTCCTAATGTAGTAGGATATTAATAAAATTTAGTTGATGACCAAACCCTTTACCTAACCTAAAGTGCAAAGGCAAGGTAGCGATTTTTCGTAGAGTATAGAAAATCTTCACCATTCATAACGGCTTTTTTAGGTCGTATGAGTCGCTGGGATTATCTTTTTTTTTCTAATGTGTGACAGAAAAAAAAATTCGCTCTGTTGCTTTATTTAGTAAACTCCAGCTTCACCACGAAGAGCGTGTATCAAACGATTCCTTCAATAGTTCCAATCAATCACCGCGTAACACTTTCGTTCGGCACGGTTGGTCGCGCGCGTGTCTGCGCCCGCGTATCCGCCCGCTCCGCCGGAAGAGATATACCTGAAACGTACTTAGTATTATTTATGTATATGTATGTATGAATATAAGTGTTGTTTTTTCCATTTTTAACACGCTTTTGTTAGTTTCACTGGTAACTAGATAAACAAATCTTGGAAGTCGAATTTAAATTACTTTTATACTTTTTGCGGTGTAGCAGAACGACCCCCTGTTATGTTACTTGCAACTCGCGATTCAGTTGCAAGTTTGACAGTTTCTCTATGACCGAACTGTCAAATTACCTATTAAATCGCGAGTTGCAAGTGACATAATCAAGATTCGGCTAATGTCATTATGAAATACTTTTACTATAGGATTAACCTTGAAAATTTCAGCTTTAAAATGTCTAGACTCAATTCAATGTATGAAAAATTAAATTGAGTGTAGATGACATTTTTTTATGGTGTTGGCTGGGCGGTAGCATGTGCGCTTTAGAAACTGACGGCACCCGGTTCGATCTGCGGCCCTGCCAATGACTTATTAAGCACTTTTGTGCAGTTTCGATGCCACTCAAAATCGGTAAAGGAAAACATCGTGTGGAAACTGGTATGTCCAAGAACCTCCAAAGTTTAAGGACATGGAACATTCAACAGGCCAGCATGGTGGATTAGAGTCTATTCTCTCTCTCTCTTTTTCTGTCTCTCTCTCTGAGAGACCTGCACATGTTCCCTGATAATCATGGTCGTTTTTTTTTTTTGTTTTTTTTTTTGAGATTAATGAAGAATGGTCCTATATTACAAGTCGTTTTCAATGATGAGGTACAATGTCATCTAACGTTGTATTATATGTATTAGTAAATCTGACTGAAGATTGTTAGTACCCGACATATACTTGCATACAAATTAAATAATAAATGTGGAATGAACTACCTTCCGTGGTGTTTCCGAGAAGCTACAACCTTCAAAAGGCGAGTTAATAGAGTCTTAAAGGGTCAACAACGTATTTGTGATGCCTCTGGTGTTACAAGTATCCATAAGTGACGGTGACTGCTTACCATCACGCGGCCCGTCTGCTTGTTTGCCACCTATGGCATAAAAAAAAAACAAAACGTTTTTGTGTTAGGTATCAACCTACTTCCATAATAGTGAAGATAATGATCTACCACCGTCAATACCGTCATACCTCATAAGCTAAGCATGTGGCCAAACCAAATACTAGTCTATTTTGGTCAAAAGGCACGGAAGTATCCACGTGGCTTATACAAAAATTCCTATATAACGCAATAGTTTACGTAACAGTTGTACTAATAGTGGGTGAATTTATCAGAAGTAGTGTGACACAGAAAATGTGGTAGTTTCTATAGCCATACAGACTATGAAACAGTGTTAGTTTCGACACAGATGAAGAAGGAGTAGGTATGAAGACACAGATTGAGATGTAGTGAGATATCACAGATTATAAGACAGTAACTACAGACATGGCTTTCTTAGTCTTCTTAGAGTGTCGTGTGCAAGTATCCAAAAATATTTTAATCCAAACATTATGCGGACGCTGTTCAAAATAAATATGTCGGGCGTTGTATTAAGGAACTTACACATTATAGTTTCAGATCAAACAAACGAGGGAGATATAACTTAGTACAATTATCGTGGATGTTACAATGTCTCCCTGTTTCTCCCACTCTTTTCAACCATGAAACCACTTAACACAAAATTTGTATTTACAACACACTTATTTTACGCACACTAAAACAAATTATACACTAATAATAGTAGATTATGCACTAAGGGAATGAAGCAGTGTCTTACGTCGCGGGCGGCATATTGAACCCTGAGCGTAACGAGGGACTCTAGATTATACCTATAGAGTCCTGAGTGAAGAGAGGGGTTCAAGCTGCCCGCAAGACGAAGACAGGCTTTATTCAAGAGGAACATTCACTGAAAATCACAGCACCAAACACCGTCTTTTGTTTCACATTCTTGGTAAACGTTGTAAACGCACCTTTTTTCTTTTTTTTTAGTTCTGCTTATGGTGGCCAGTTCGATTTTTGAACAATCCTCTTAACAATGCCATATGGGCATTTTTTTACACACCACCTGATAGTTTTCCAAGAGTTTCCACACGAATTTAACGTTTTAAATTCAAATCACTTTATTCCCTAGGGAGTTTCATACAACTTTATATCTCTTAAGAGATAATGTTTTACTTCACGTTGAGGTTGCATGATATGCAATTGGACATTGTCGAGCAGGAGGTGAGAAAACTAACTAATAGACCACAAAAATACGGCAACGTCGTCTGCAATGTGAGTTTGATTAAAGCCATCAAGTCTGATTTAGGCCTGATGCGTTCGCACCCGACACACCACCGTAACATATCTCCGTTGTTTCCCTGATCTGAGATTATAATAATGGCTGATACTGTAATTGTCTATAATATTTTATGGTTCGTATCTGGGGCAGATTTATTTGTTATTGTGGTTTGGGCAACGATACACTGAACTTCTTGAGTTGAGATGAGATGGTGATAAAACGTGTTAGGGTCGATTTCACCATCAAAGTGAACGCGATCAACGCAAAACTAAACTGGTATAAAGTGGCTTATTGAGTTTAAAACGTCAATTTGGGTTTCACCAACATAAACTGATCGCAGTTAAGTTTATGTTGGTGAAACTCAAATTGACGTTTTGAATTCAATAAGCCACTTTATACCAGTTTAGTTTTGCGTTGATCGCGTTCACTTTGATGGTGAAATCGGCCCTTAGACTTTGACATGCTAATGTTATGATTTAATAATGTGATCGTAATGCGGACGTAAAATTGGAAATAGAATAAGTAGAGCTTACATTTTATATGAAACTAGCTGTATCGTTGTCCTGTCTTCCCTTTAATAGAGATAATAAGAAACGTTTTATTGGCTACTTATAGAAATATAATTTTTAAAAGAAGATCGGTTTATTCTAGGCAAGCGTGATCCATCGTAGGCCGCATCATCGCTTAACATCGGGCGAGTTGGCGGCCAAGCGCAGGCGTATTTTATAATTAAAAAAAAAATCTCTACAACGTGGAGTCTACGTGATTGATTCATAGCTTATACCTACTTATATAGAGAAAAGAAGAGCTGTTAGTATCTACTAGTCTTGTCTATTTACCCTAGATGGCGCTAGTAGTGATAAGACTAAGTTATGTTAGCGATAGATTTGTGATAATATTCTTTCGGTAAAATATAACATCCAGCTTAATATTTAGGCTATTTCAGAAACGAAAGCAAATAAACTATGTCTCCATCATCATCAGCCAGAAAACGTCCACTGCTGAACATAGGCCTCCCCCTTTAACCTCCACACTGAACGACACCGTGCCATCTGCACCCACTGGATGCCCGCGACTCTCAAGATGCCGTCGATGTTTTATTCAATAAACTATGTATTCAAATGACAACTTAAATACCAACAAGAACTACAATATCAATATTTTAGTCTTAGGCTACGAAAACGTCCTGCATTTGAAATAATTAGGTACCTATATAAATATTGTTAAAGTTCAAAATCCAGTGTAAAGTCTCCCCTAGCCTAATATAAAAATCAACGTTGACCAGAACCAGATCACTTAGGACAAAAAGAGAGCATGTTTATGTTACGTACCGCGAAACTGAGAGTATTATATGGGTGACTGGGATGCTGTGCAAGTTAAGGGGTGTTAGCGGGAAAATGCCTACTTCAACTTAATATTTTCTCTGACTTTAAAAATAACTTCTCTGATTTTTATAAATTTTGCATGCTATGTTGCTAGAGCATTGTGGTCTATATTGTGTAACTACATTAACGTCTGCATGTTACCCGTGTCTCCGCAAAATAAATATTTTGAATTTGAATTTGACACATTGATAAAAAAATATTTGCGAATAACGCAAAACTCTAGTTCCAACGTACGTAGATATAGTTTTCGCGGCCTTAGGTTTTTGAGCTCAAGTCTAAAAAGAACTATGTTATTCAATTATTCAACTACAGCAACGCCCCACGATTTCAATAGCTATCCTATTCATCGTTCCATTTTAAGGTAAAAACAAATCATACAAATTATTACGACCTATAAATTTGGTAAGCTATAAATTTGTATGTCTATTTCTTTTATTAAGAAATGCAGGGGGAGGTATCTACTTTTTGACAATTTAGCAGGCCATATTTTGCAAACGACACACTAGATAAAAAAGTGTAGTAGGTATAAAACTTTACTTTCATTTAAAAAAAAAAAAATTGAACGATACCGCACACGTCAAATTATAATTTTTCAATTCTTTTACCATAAAGATCTAAACTAAAACTGTAATTGTGCAAAATTTCTTATACCTACCTATAGAAGTTACAAGGTTCTTAAGAATTAGGACGGACAAACTGAGAGACAAACAGTCGGATAGACAGAACGTACTTATAAGGATTTCTTGTAGTATAACGGATCCCTAAAAAGGTAAAAAAAAACAACCTATGACACCACCATTATACCGCCGCTTGAACAGTTGTCAACCCTTTATCTGTGTGGCAACCCCATTCTTGTCAGCGCAATACCCCGCTACCTCTTCTCCCTCACACCACACATTTCAAGTGAAGTTGTTTACGCGTCGGTAGAGTAGCGATACGTAATTGTAACCATTTCCGAACTCGAAAATAATCGCGTTCGATTATTGCGTGCGATCCGACATCGAACAGACTAGGAACTGACAGGAACCGATTGGCAAGCGTCTATATTCATTTTGAGAAGAGTATACTATGTTTAGTTATACTAAAATCTACAAGCGGGAAAAACAAGCTAATAAGCAAACTCTTCCCGTCAGCAGTTCTCTCCCTCGCACTTTAGATGGAAACTCTTTATTGTGGATACCAGAAATAAAAGTTATACACAGGGCCTTATCGCTAAAAGCGACTTCCAGGCAAACATTGGATAGATTGGATTTACGTATTGGTATACAAGGGGATCCCTCCTACCTCCGTGGGGGTGGATGCAGATGGTATAGGCTGTCGTTTAGAGTTCTAAGGGGAAGGCCTATGTTCAGCAGTGGTGTTCTGGGACTGGGATGTTATAAGCACTTAATGATACCACTAAATAACATAAACTGTCACAATAATGTGTAACTTTTAATGTGTGTATATTACGAGTTTTAAATTATTGAAGATATAATATTTTTCACCAACACTTTTTTTTAATTTGGCAGGAAATATACAAAAACCAAAAAATATACATGCAAAAATTTCGGGTGATACCATTATTTTTCGTCAGATTAAAAATATATTTAATTTATAATAACATAATCTTATATCTGGTTTGACTATAGACAAACACTTACGTAGTTTTCGTACCAAATTGGGTCTTATTTTCTTCAAGTCATTCAGAGAAATTCTTGACGTAAGGTATTGGCAATTTCTAGATTAAAATGTTTTATTGAATGAATATAATACCTAGGTAAAGTGCTTTTGATCAGAAAATCTTTATCAAAGGGAAGTACTCTGAACAATTCGCCATTATCCATGAAGGATAAACAGGTACCGAAAAATAAATATAGTTATAATTTAAAATAATTACCCCGGTACATGGGTCGCTTGGTCACTAACGTTCTCTTTAATTCCTTGTGGTTTAGACCTCATTACTTTTCAATTTAAGTACCTATTGGCAAGCCTACCTTTTTATCCTAAAGATCTTTTAACATAAGTGCTTATAAGATCAATTCTATCACACTATTAAACTCTCTGCCTTTTTATAGCCTTTTCGCGCTACAAATAGCACTGACAATCCAAATGAAGTTTGACTTGTCGGTAGTGTGCATCACAAAGATGCACACAGTGTACTTTTCCTGCCAGAAAATGTGGGAAAATTTGAAATGTGTGATTAAAAACAAGAGATGAAGCAAGATTCTAGTTAGAACTTTAGATTGCACTCTGTTATTATTTCTTTTACACGTGAGTATGTAGATGGCGTTAGCAGTCACGATTTAAATAAAACTTTGCTCAGCGATTTTATCCACTGGTTTCCATACTAGAAAAGTTTCTTACTTACGTTCTCGTATGGTACTCTATTTATTATAATATTAAATTATAATAAATAAATGCACCAGGGAGTGTGAGACAGAGATATAGTTATTAGCTAATGTCGCATTTGTAAATACAACATGCGTGCATTTATTATTTGGACGCGCGATGGTACGGGACAACAAATGTTTAGTTTTAAGATCCCTCTCACATTTTTTGACAAATAAGCAACGAAACCTGTATTTTTGGCGTACTGATTTTATCAAATAGAAAGAAATATAGAAAATTCAATTTCTGCAATAAATAGATCTGAAACGAGTTTAGGCATTTAAACAAGAATATTACTCAAAGAAAAAGATAAACATAATATTGGTGAATGTTATATGTCATAAAACTTTTGAGGTTCTTGGATATAGGTACGGATATATAACGTTTTTCTTACGGTTTTATCTACACTAATATTATAAAGAGGAAAGATTTGTACCTATTTTAGTATGTTTGTATGTTTGTAATGAATAGGCTCAAAAAGTACTGGGCCGATTTAAAAAATTCTTTCACCAATAGAATGCTACATTCTTCCAATTTGACATAGGCTACATTTCATTTTGAAAAAAATTAGGGATCCTTGGTAAAATTTGAACAATGTAACCGAAGGTGTAGAAAAATGAGTCTTAAAATTATTTCACTGTTGGGAAGCTACACTATCTCTGGGTGACATAGGCTAAATTATATTTTGTAGCGAGGCCGAAGGCCGAGCTTACACCCGTGCGAAGCCGGGGCGAGTCGCTAGTTTATAATATAAGTACGGTTTTATTTATAATTTATATACTGTATCTATATTATACTATACCATTTGGTAGTATTTATTTAATGGTATCATTAAAAGTGTTTTGGCATCCCCCGTCGATCCTATTACGTAAATTCTTTCCATCCAATGGTTGCCTAGAAGAGGTCGTTTTTAGCGATAAGGCCGCCACTTGTGGTACTAGTTCGTAAGTGTTTTCTATCTGTTTGTAATTTTTATATCTGGTGTACACAATAAAGAGTTTCTATCTATCTTTACCGTTTTTGAGTGATAGAAACTGCACATAATTTATTTCAGTAATAAATAAGTCATTAGTGCAGGTTCGAGGATGGAACCGGGTCCCGTAAGATTGTAAAGCGTACATGCTACCTACTGCTCGGCCATCATTGCTCTACAAAACAAAAACAAAACTTCTTGGAACAACCTGCTCTACTTATATGTAGGTTTACGCGCATCTAGCAAGTTTCAGAATTATATGCAATTACCATTAATTGCCCGGTGACCTTTCATCAGGTAGCTGGCAGTTTGTTGTTTTTGGTAACGAATGCGCGATCCCTCCCACAGAGGTGGTTTGTTTATAACTGATAAACTAACTCCCACAAATTGTTTCTTAGATCTTATCGTATTTTCCTTACAAACTTACGAGTAAATTTTCACGGGAAATGTGAGCTAATTTTAAACTTTTAGTTAATATCGCTGGCGAGTGCTATCGTAAGTTGCTATTATAGGTTGTTGAAGTGATCGTTAAGACTAGGTTTTCCCGCTATTAAGCAAAGCTTGTTAGTGCAGATGACTATAAAGACTTAATATATTGTATTAAAGTCACATTTGTAGGTAGGACTCTTTTGCAGGGGTCCACCTGGGGAAGTACCACACCTTTGCCAGTTATTCAACCGCCAAGCAGTAGTGTGCAAACATTACTGTGTTCCGGATTGAAGGGCAATGTTTCCAGCGAAATTACAGGGCACACAGAGATTTGACATCTTATATCTCGGGGTGACGAGCGCAGTGCATTGCCCATCCAGGGTTTTCAACTGTCAAAGTTCAAAAATCTGAGTTGCGTTGTCCTGTTATGGGCAAGCGTGAAAAGCCATCAGACGAGCGACTTCGCTCGTCTCGCCACCCAGTGTCAAAAAAAAAAAACATTTTAGTGGAGCATTTTAGTGGAGCTAAACCATGGCTCTTACAAACAGTCGTGCGTATCGCTAATTCTATTTTTCGAGGTTTTTCTCAAGTATACCTAGGTGTAATGTAAAATGTACCTACATGGTTCCCATCATAATTCTGAAATCTGTATATTAAGATATCGTAAAAATAGTTTATTAAATTTGAAACTTGAATTTGTCAAATTAAAAAAAACAGAGAAAATCAGTGTTACTTTCATTTTCTATCTAGCGACATGTGCCTAATGTGTTTCAATCTTTACGATTTCCTAGCTAAAACATTCAATTTTGATATGACACTATTTTTATAATTTTACGCTAGCCATACAGACAAACTGAAACTAGAATGACTAAAATTTCTAAAAGTGAAAAGAGGGCCTTAATCAAACTGTTCAGTATAATTGCTTCATTCATGATAAGGCTACGTTTAGTTAGAATAAGGGTTGATATAATTGTCTCTAGGATGTCTATAGTTGCTTTTCAGAGCTGCTTATTTTAATACTGGGTTGCACGGAAAGGGACTAAGCCAGAAGGAGTCCATAGCACCACCATTATGATAAATTTTACCATGGTAGCAACTCTGAAAACGCGAAAAAATATCAGCTGTTCCATAAAAAACGGTAATTCACAATCGAATGTATGGAAGAGCTGATATATTTTCGCGATTTCAAAGTTGCTCTTATTTTTTTATTTATAAGATAACCAACAGCTTTTTACACTAAAATATACAATTAAAAAAAAAAAACTTTAGAAAGCCAATCACAGGTTCTCACGAATAGCAAAGGTTGCTTGCTTATTGTAAATGTTGTACCATCGTAAGGGTAATTTGGACCCCTTTCGGCTTAGTATACCCTTCCCGCGTAAACCTGAATATTGCTGATGACTCTATAGTCAGATAAGTAAGTAGAGATTCCAGGGCAGAAATGTTCTTGTTTATTTTAGTTTACAATAATGTTAGGACAGGTAGCCAGGTACTTCTGTCTTAGGTGGTTTATAGGCTTTATTTGTTAGAGTACATCAGTGAATGTTTGTTGCTTTTCAATGTATTGTGGTCGGCTCATCTGACCGAGTCAGGCAGTGAGTCGTGCAGCGTGGCCGCTGGCCGCCGCCGCCGGCTCCGGGCGCGGGTGCTCGTATGTGTCTAGTTACGTAAGGTAACGTAGAGTAGAGCGCTCGTGTGGAGTGTTTACAGTGGTCGGTGCGAGCGACGCCGCCAGTGTCGCCTGTCCCCACCGAACATCGATCCGCTCCGCCCAGCGCTCGCTCCTCCCACCTGCCCCCCCGCCCGCCGCCCGCCCCCGCACCCCGCACCCGCCCGCCCGAGCCCGGTGTCGCGCGCCGCCCGCGCGCGGTCACCTGTGTCGCACGTCCTCAGTCGCAAAGCGGCCGCGTCGCGCGCCACCCGCTTCGCATTACGCGCGCCTAACCTATTATGACAGTGACGTGATGGACGGCAAAGAGTTCAGTGCGGTACCCGGCCTGCCGGCCGGTCTGGACTATTTTATGATGCCCCGCGTGAGCCAGCCTGCCCCACATTTCGACTTCAGAAAGCTCGGCGCCAGTTTCAGCGGGCGCGACGATGAGAAAAGAGAAGAGCGCCGGTCGCCGGAGTACGGGGCGGACAGGCGCGACCCGTCGCCGGCGCCCTGGCCTCTCGGCCTCGGCATCCAGTTCGTCAACCCCGCCACCGGCAAGAAGAGAGTCCAGTGCAACGTGTGCCTCAAGACGTTCTGCGACAAGGGCGCCCTCAAGATACACTTCTCAGCGGTGCACCTGCGTGAAATGCACAAGTGTACGGTCGAGGGGTGCACTATGATGTTCAGCTCGCGGCGCTCCAGGAATCGACACAGTGCTAACCCTAATCCAAAACTGCATTCGCCGCACGTGAGACGCAAGATTTCTGCACACGACGGGCGGTCGTCGCAGCCGTTTTCGTTGCTGCCGGCGCTGGCGCGGCTGCCCCTGCCACCGCCCGCGCTGCTGCCTCCGGAACTAGCGGCACGCTTGCCACCGCCGCTTGCGGGCCCACCTCATCACGCGCCCCTGCCTCCGCGAGTGCCTCTTGATGACCTCCGCAACTTCAGCGAAATTGAGAAAATGTACAGAAAGATGCCGCCGCCGCAAGAGCCGCCTCGTAGTGCGCTAGATCTCGTGAAACCTCCGACTATGCAGGAAGAGGAGTCTAATAATTGTAGTGAAAATTACGACGTTTCTGAAGACGATGAAATCAAGGAGTATATTGAAGATAGGACTGAGTCTCCGGCAGTGGAAAGACTAAATTATGACGACGAACCGGAAGATTTGAGTGTAAATAAAAATAAAGACGATACCAAACCTACCGCTGAACGATGCGAGAGTGTCAGCGGCCGTACTGAACCCACCGCCTCGGACGATAAATCGTCGTTAGTTCCAAATAAGCGTAAGAGGAAAAGTGGCAACCCAACTCGGTGTTCTCAAACCAACGAATATAACGTATCCGACGAAGAATGCCACCCGGATTTATTTAGAAACCTTTCAACTCCCGGTTCGAGCCGCGCGGACGATGAACCCATGTCTCTAAAAAAACAGAAACCAGAGAAATGGGAGCCATTTCAGAACGGAGAGGAGGTTACTGTGGACTCGGAACCGGTGACGCGAGTGAAAGCCGAGAGTGAATCGGATGATGAATCCAGTGCACCGAGCGTCGTACGAGAAGGGTTGCGGCTCCGTTCGGACCTTTACACCCCTAGTGACAGTGGGAGTGACTTGCACGCGATAGAAGAGCGACTTGCGAGGGCGCGCTCTCCTTCAGCCAGCAGCGACCGGACTGACGACAGAACTGATATCAACGAATTAGAAATACCCATAGACGACGAGAACCCCGACCGATGCACCGCTTGCGGGAAAATATTTCAGAACCACTTCACCCTGCGAATGCATTACAGAAATGATCACTTGAAACTGCTGCACCCTTGCGACGTGAACGGATGCGACGCTGCCTTCCCTTCGCGGCGCAGTCGCGACCGACACAGCTCCAATGTTGACTTGCACCGGCGCCTCCTCTCCACAAATTCTCCCGACTCTCGAGAACAGAAACCCCCGTTAGAAGTGAACGCCGAGATACTCAACAAGTTGTACGCCGACATCAAAGGGTTAGCGACGACACTCGAAAGCTTGCGATACGGTGGCAACGAAGATTCGGCGCAGGTTCCCAATTACGTGACGGAGACTATGAAGTTTTATAGTAGAAACTTGAGCGCGTTGCAAGCGGGGTTGTTTCCACAGTTCGGTGACCGGGGTTTTTTTCCGGCACCTTTTCTGATGAGTAATGGAATGCCGCAGGCGGGAGGGCCTTATGGAGCGTCGGCTGGGGCTCAATCGGTGCGAGAGTCGCTGTCTCCGCTGTCAGCGTCATCGCCACCTGTGATCTCTCCAGGGAGGCTAGATGCGGCCCATGCCAGGCCTAGAGATGACCCAAAGCTGCTTTTTCGAGAGACCTCTGAGTCGTTCAAAAAAATGACATCGTTATGCGAGCGCCAGGAGCAACTCTACCAGCACCATGTCCCGGTGTCATGACGCAGCCGCTACCCGCGCTCGCACTGGTGACTCCCTCCCCAAAACTTCCGAGCGACAGACTCTTGTATATTCAATTGTTAATAATTTTAATTGTGTTAATTCTATCGTATTTCGTTTTGTATTTTCTTGTGATATTTAGACAAATATTATCATAATCGATCCCACGAACTGTAAGTTATTAGGGATAGTATACCGCTTAGTATTGAGTTGGCGTTAAAGCGATGTGTGCAATACTGACTCGAATATTATAAATATTAATGAACTCGTGCGATATGGTATCGTGTAGATTCGTAATCGATGTTGAAAGTAAACGTTATGATCAGCTTCATTTATTGTTCTGGCGCAATAAAACTCATTGAGGAAAAAATCTACAATTGTTTTTATTTCCGCCTGCGTGGTAAGTGGTATGCCAAATTAGCGAGCAGGTAATCTGGTTACGGCTTATAAAATAACAATGTAAATGTCGAAGTTACGAGGTTCTATGGAGAGTCATTCGACTGGAAACATAATAAGCATCTGCCTTCACGTTTTTTGCCGTTAACTCAGTTATTGCTTTACACATATCGAGCTATTATTATTTACTATTAAACATTTAACTCGATATAATATTTAGTCATCGAAAAAAATTGCTATTAAATTTTGTTGAAGTGGCAATGGGCAGGCCACATCGATCGAAGAACCGATAACCGATAGGGAAGAACATTTTTGAGTGGAGACCACGAATCGGAAGACGCAGCTTAGGTAGGCCTCCCAATATAATGGTCTGACGACACCGTGGGAGTCTCGGACATCCAGTGGATGCAGATAGCAGGCTGTCGTTCAGTGTGGAGCTCTAAGGGGGAGGTCTATGTTCAGCAGTGGACGTCTTCTGGGTGATGATGATGATGAACAGAAAAAGTTGGTAAATAAATTTTCGAGCTGTTTTACGCGAACGAACTGAATTGAGATGTCTATAAAAACCCGACCGAATATATCAAGCTAAACATTAGAAAGATAATTTTGGCATTCAATTTAGATCTATGAATAATCAATAAACTAGTTTATACTACGGTGTATCTTAATTTACAGTAGCTATTTGAATACGATTATGAATTCATTAGTGTTTTATTATCTAGGGAAAGTAATTAGTAATTCTGTAATAAACTAGTTACATGAAGATGGTGAGAAATGACTTCTCCTAAAAGCTGTTAGATTAGACAGAATGGAATATTAATTGAAATGTATATTAAGAGCCCTTTCACACTTTTTGACGAAAAAAGCATTGACATTTTTGGCGTTCTGATCCTATCAAATAGAAAGATCCATAGAAAATTCAATTTCTGTAATAAAGATCTGTATTTTTAATGAAAATAATGGCTTATAATTTTGGAAAAACTCAATATATCAAAATATGCACAAAAGCAGTTTTTTATAAATATATCGGAGGGAAAGTTAGATAATGAATTTGTTAAATTACTGACAAAATAAACAATTTTAATGTTATTTATGGTTTACTTGTTACATATTTTTATAGACAATTACGGCTTTATTTTTTATGCTCGAAATTCTAGGAACCTAAAATTTCACGATGCATTTTGTAATACGGCTCTTAATAATAAGAGGGTCTCGCTAGATGGCTGGGTCAAGGGTCAGCTGCAGAGGCAGTCATCCTCAACACGGCAGGCTCTGGAAATTCCTCACTCTACAGTCCTGACCACCACCGGTTGCTTGAGGCGGTTTAATACCTAACTACTGAACCTAGTAGTTTTCATATTATAAAACAGAAAATGAATGAAAACTTAAATATAACCTAAATTTAAGTATAAATTAAATCTAAGATAACAAAAAAAAGGTCGAGGAGGAGAGTGAAAAAGGGTGGAGAGAAAGGTCCGAACAAAAATATAAGTACTGAACTGATTTTCATATTTCTCACTTAGCTTTGGCTCGTGTTAAGTAAACCTTCTGTTGCAGGAGATAAACCATTTTCATTATTGCAGATCAATAATACAATAATAATATATTACAAAAATCACACCACTATTACCACTCAATTCAATTTTTCTTCTTGGCCTCTGTGGTATTGCCCCTATTACCACTCACAAATTGACAGACAAAATTTCGAGGCTACTTGATCTATGAAACTGAAATTTTACAGGAAGTAAACATTTTTAACTTTGACATTTAATGAGTGGGTCAAAAGGCGTTGAATGTATATATAGAGTGCTTTTCATGAACGAAGTCCCACGGCAAACAGCAGAACTAAATTTACAGAGACAATTTTAAAGAGTCGTGTACGATGCCTAAAGTTGTTAAAAGTGCTGGTCGAGAAATAGACATCATCATTTCAGCCATAGGACGTCCACTGCTGGACATAGGCTTCCCCCATCGATTTCCAAAAGTGGGAGAAATGATACTGATAGTGATTGATAAGCGTATTATGTATTCTGTGTCTGAAGTGAGAATTTTTTCGTTTATAATTTTACTCTTCTCTTTTCTGTAGCGATGACAGTGCCGCGTCTGGGGAACTTTTTTCATGAAAAGCACTCCGTATAAAGTCGGGGGTAAACCATCGAAAAAAATCTTACTACAGTGGGGCAAACGGTCAGTTGCTTAAAATAAACATGGTAATTTATAAAAACGTAACGAAGCATGAAGATGTTGATTCAAATATCTAAAAATGTCAAGGATAAATGTAATTACTCGCACGACTTGTTGGTTTGTCAAACTTGAAAATCATCAATTAATTTCACAGTCGTAAACATGTCGCTTTATGATTATTGATAAATACATCCGCGTTGACCAAACCAATAAATACCTACTCGCTCAATGCCTACTGAACCCAGGAAACAATTTTTTGGGTAATTGTAAAATTCAAAATTATATTATTTCTTTAACAACCATCATCGCTTAACATCAGGCGAGTTGGCGGTCAAACGCAAGCATATAAAAAATAAGTTTGAATTGTTTTTTTAAACCCCTGATAAAAGAGTTCTTCAAATGGTTGAACAGATTCTCATGATTAGAAGTCACTTTTCAATAAAAAAAATTTAATTGAAATAGATTCAGCCATTTGGGTATACACACGTTAAACACATAACACTCCTCTTTTTGCATCGAGGTTAAAATAGAAGGTATGCTTACCATACAAGTTGTACCACTTGTTTAAAATAACAGCAGATACGCGGGTGCTTTTCTTTTTCATCGTTATCGTCATCATAATCAATCTTCTCATCTTAGCCCACTGTTGTACATATACATTTCCTAAGAAACATCACTCAGCCCAATCTTTGACTTTCCGCTTCAAGTGTCAGTCAATGCTAGCTGCTTTATATACGTATATCGTCACTCCATCGAGTTTTAGGGCTATCCTATGCTCCTTTTTCCGAATAGTGGTCTCCACTCTACAACAAAAACTTTTCTGTCATGTAAGCTATTTCGTAGTACATAGATAAAGTAAAAAAAAAAACTACAACCTGCCATATATACCTACTATAATTATAAATAACTATAGTTACTGTGACTTACTAATTACTATTATCTACCAAAACAAGACCCATGGATTGAATTATTAATTCGATCCCATGCAAATCTCGAAACCAAACAAGGGTTGTACCGCACAGTTTGTCAAAATCCTTATTAATTAACTGCAAGACTAAAATCAAACAGATTTATTACTAAGAAATATGATTATGTTTTTTTTCTGTAATAGGCCAGTTATATAGTATATTTCCCTGATCAAGGCAGACAATTGAAAAATCCTGACTTCTAAACACTATATAATTATTAATTAAAAAAACCGACTCTAAAATTAGTCGTAAGTATACGCAATTTCGGCTATGATGACATAATCATGTCATCCAAGTAAACGAATTTTTCAGTTATTTTGATTAAAAAGGCAAACTGCTAAACCGTTTTTTTTTTTTTTTTAATATAGTATAGATCTACGTTTGGCCATAAATTAGAATAGATAGATTGAATAGAATAGATTTACGTTTGAACTTGATGAAATTTCTATGGGACCAATCTGAACTTAATTATATCCTATCAAATAAAACATAAAATCGGTTTAGCCGTTTGGCTTTTCCTAATAAATGATAAATGACGGAGTACGCTGCCAACTGACAGTGGGCTGGAGCATTTGGATTGTCTTCAGATCTTCAGCGGTCTATCATAACTGTTTTTGTAGTCTTAGTGTTGGCTAGTATTTTATTTAGTCAAAAAAGACACTAGTCAAGTAAAAAAAAAAAAAAAAATGGTAGCCTAGCACCATTTGGACGGCCAACTGATTTCGAAGTGTTTTTACAGGTTAATGTGGCTCATTGTGACATTTTTGTATTGACATTTGACGCGCTACTACCAAGACGACGGAGATAGAACAGAATTAATTCAGAGCATTCATCCAACTTAAGACGGAAAACAGACACGCAAAGTAGGTGAACTCGCGGTATCCAATCTGATACAGATCTGTTGTATGAACGATATTTCATTAATTTCCATGCAAATCAGATTCTCAAACAGAGGGTTACGTGGAAACACGCAGTTTGTCAAAGCCTAATTAATAAACTAACTGCCTGCGGAAGGAAACTAACTTAACCTTTGCCCTCCGGGTTTGTCTAGCTTCGTTGGTTCACATAAACAGTAGGGACGGTTCTTCATTACATTTTGCTATTTCATTAGACTCACAAATAAGGAGAAGGCTTGTATTTTTATTTATTTATAAAAAATCTAAGAAGTAAAAAAAAATATGTAGCTATTGGAAGAGGAGACCCTGCTATAATTTGAGAAATAGACACAAACACACACTTTAAAACACAACTCTCCTTAGGGGATAGTCGGGTAAATGTGTGGTGTTTGTCAGCCGTGTTTTTGCTAACTTTACTCTGCTAACGGCAAAATAGGAGAATAAGTACCTAAACATATTATATAATACCTAAGACCAGTGTATAACCCTATTTTTAACACGCTTTTATTAGCTTGGTATAAATGTATGTATTTTTTTTATCTTAAATATTTTTTGGGGGCTTTTAGACAACATGTCTATGTCAGCCCCATCGTATCCCGACAAAACATAAATTTCCTAAATAAATAACTATACTTCTTTACACAATCACAAACATACCCAAACCTCAAACCTACAGTCGGTTAATTATACCTATGGTATAATTAACCAACCAGGCAAGCCTGTGGCGCTAGAGTGGCTTAAAGCCTGTAAAAAAAAAAATGCCAGAATCATTGAACTTTATTTTCAACTTCTTCAAAACGTCGAATTAAATTGAAATTTTACGCACTTATCAAGGACCGATGACAATGCAATAATTTAATTTGTTTGTCCCATATCCTTACCAGGATTTTAGTGAATACATTTCTTTTAATTTAATTTTTTTTTTTAACTTTGGAGCTGGTCGGAAAAAAAATGGGAACGGATTTTTTTTGCTGGTGATTTTATTTATTCAGGTTAATCAATTTTGTGGCAGTTGTCAGAACTAATAAAATTGGGCTTAGTATACCTAAGTGTCGAAAAGTCATTGCCTTATTGAAGTAAAAAGCTGCATAGCTCTGTGCTACATCAACTTTGTCCTAACCAAAGATTTCATACTTATACTTCGTTCTTAGGTCCATACTCTCTATTTTCTTACTGCGTCGTCCTCTATTGCTCCGCAAGGAGTTATGCCTGAGTTACTATTTATTACAGAAGCTGACTTGATGTTTCTGTAGTTATCGAATTTAGTTTGACTTGGTTGATGAGTCGTATTTGCTGAGATTGTCTTGAGAAACTTAGTAAAACTTACCTGTTTGTATACTTGTTTGGTACTTAAGTCCTTGAAAATTTTCACCATTAGTATGAGGTTTGTTATAAGTTTAACATCTTTGTATCTGTGTGTAAGAGGAACCGTAGTTCCCACACGGCTGAACTGATTTTGATTGCTTATTAGTTTTTTTGTTTGTTTGAAAGGAGACTTGATCGAGAGTGTTCTTAGATATGATTTAAGAACATCTTTTGAGCCGTTTGTAGATTATCAGCTCTTTTATCAGCGGTTTTTTAACCGACTTCCAAAAGGAGAAGGTTATCAATTCGAATGTTTTTTTTTTAAATGTTTGTTATTGCATAACTTTTTACAGGGTGAACCGATTTTGATGATTATTTTTTTATTTGAAAGACGGTACTTCCCATTTGGTCTAATTCTAATGAAGTCGGTTTTTTGTATTGAGAATTATTTAATGTCATCATCATCATCATCAGCCAGAAGACGTCCACTGCTGAAAATAGGCCTCCTCCTTTAACCTCCACACTGAACGACATCCTGGCATCTGCATCCACTGAACGCCCGCGACTCTCACGATATCGTCGGTCCATATAGTGGGACCTACCTACGCTGCGTCTTCCGGTTCGTGGTCTCCACTCAAGGACCTTTCTTCCCTATCGGTAATCAGTTCTTCGAGCGATGTAGACTGCCCATTGCCACATCAACTTGCAAATTTTGATAGCTATGTCGGTGACTCTGGTTCTTTGGCGAATCTACGTTCCGGATTTTATCGCGCAAAGAAAATTGAGCATATAGGTCTCTCCATTGCCCGTTGTGTGACTCTGAGTTTTTCCAAAAAGCCAACAGTTAAGGACCACGTCGCTTTACCATAAATTAATACCATAATTAATTAATATAGTTATACTTAATTAACATAATACAATTTTTGCCATCCCATTACAACCCTCAAGCCCTTAGGCGAACACCGTCTTTGTACACTATGTCAAGCTTTAATGAAGATAATATTATGCCTTAAGATAAGTTTATACACTTTGTATGTCTGTATAACTGTAATCCGTAGAGATGGATTATCTTTGAAGATGCTTAAGCAAATCTTTGGTCTTTTTGACTGTAGGATCTGGGAGTTAATTATTCAGTTTGTGCGTTTCACGCAGACATTTTCTGATGTGAAATGTGTAAGACGAAGGTGATATGAGAACGTCTACTTAGTCTTTGTTTTAGACTTTGAAAATGTAATGTGTGGTTTTTATCATCAACGTTATTATGTATAAGTTAGGTACGAGTAATATTTGTGATTAACGGAGACTTTCCAGAGCTTTAATTCCATAACCATCATCATTGCCAATACAGGGTTAACTTATACCCTGTACGAAAAGAGGTCCCAGGTTGTACCACCAAGAAAACAGCTGTTCCGTACATTTTATCGAGTGTCAATGACCGTTTTCTATGGAACAGCTAATTATTTTTTCGCGTAGAGTATTGTAAAATATATTTGTGAGTTTTGATTTCCTAAGTGAATGTGTTGACATGCTGCTATGTTGACTCTTCTTTTCATCGCTCCATTATCTTGAAATGAAATTGCTTAGAACCATTTGTTCAAAAATTACTTTGTCGCTTGCACTGCGCTCTATGGTTATGAAAATGTAAAAAAAAAGAAAACTTATTTTATTAGATAAATGCATTGGACTCCCAATTCCGAAAAAAACTATTTTCAGATTTTGCCTTATGTTGGTGGCACGTTATATAGGGTCATTTTCATATTGAAATTTCGAATTACGAAAAATGTTTTTTGAAATGTTTGACTGCATTTCTTAGATGCTCAAAGCTTATTCGGTCTACTCTCTGATAACAAGTCTTCTGAAGCCCGAGACTTCTACAAAAAACCTTTAAGTACCAACTGTATAATTATGATTACTGTATTAGACTTATTACTTTATTTATTTACCTATTTATAATAGTCCTACAAAAAGTTTAAAAAGAACGTCAAAAACGCAACAGTCAGTCGAAATAATTTTCACACAGAAATTTGGAAGTTTTGTTCAGCAAATTTTAACCATGACGCCATTAAAACTGACCTCCAAAGCTTCGTTACTAAAAAAAGTCCAAAAGTCAAAGCCTGTAATTACTCAAAGTCGCTTGCACCGTGAGAATAGTCGCTAATTGTCCTGTAATACCCGTTATGATTTAATAACAGGGCGACTGACAAAATGCTAATACGAACCAATTTTTCCCAAGACGGCTGGCGTAAAAAAATGCCGCTGAGATAAAGAGTAACTTCATTTTATTCCGTGTTCAATTAAGAAAAGACTTGCAGCCGACAGTTGGAACGCATGTTAAAAACGCTATGTTTTCACCACTAGTAGGAACTTAATGCTTTTTTTATGCCATAGGTGGCAAACAAGCAGACGGGCCGTCATATTCTACACATATTTTAGTTTTTCGAAACCAATAGTCGGCCATTTCAGACATAACAACTTCTTTAGGTAAGTTCTAATGCCGAGTAACGAAAGGGTAACCCCAAAATACGCGCTTTTGTAACATGTTAAAAATATATATATATATATATTTTTTATTTATTTTTTGTTTGTTTGTAATTTAAATTTTTGTTAGAATATTGTCAAAATAATTAGGTTTAGTTGTATTTTTTACCTAAAAGAAAATAACTATTGTAAAAGTCTTAAATTATATTATAAATAAAACTTTATATCTATTTAGTAAAAAAAAAAAAAAAAAAATTACGCAAAACAAGCTTTTAGGCGTCCGCCATATTGAATTTAGTGTGACGTCATAATATAAATTTTCGTATTCTAGCTGAGAGCAACTTATGAATTATTATGAAATTTTCATTTGATACCCATAATATCATGGGGATGCATAAAAATAACTAGTCCGCCATCTTTGGGAGTCCGCCATATTGGATTAAGAATGACGTCACTTAGCTAACCATGTATTGTCATCCAAACTAAACGTGTATGATTTTCAGCTTAATCGATTGTTGTTAGGGATAAAAGTTAAAATTCAGTTGCAAGATTTGATCCATACTAACAAGGCACGTTAAATATAAAAGCTTGTTAATAAAAACTTACCATCAAGGTCCCATCCCATCAAGGTTTTATATTTGGGACCTTGGTTACGGAGCCATTTTTTCCTCTGCCACTTAATAACATGCTGTTAACTTTGACAAAACGCTTTGCAGGGTTTAAGATGTCATTTGTTTTTGGATATTTTTAATTGCTAGCGGTGATTGATTGAGTTTGCTTGAGGCTGCTAATGATGTCTATTTTTATCTAGTAAAGGCGGTTTCGGTACATTATTTGTTCTGTGATTTCCGTTAAAAGATTTACTTGCTTTGTTGTCTAGGTGTTTTAACCGACTTCCAAAAAGGAAGAGGTTATCAATTCGACTGATTTTTTTATGTTTGTTACCTCAGAACTTTTGATCAAGTGAACCGATTTTGATGATTCTTTTTTTATTTGAAAGCTGGTGCTTCCCGTTTGGTCCCATTTCAATTTGGTCCAGTTGTGATATTTTTATGAAGTCAATTTTTTGTATTGATAATTCTTATATAGAGTATAGATTAAATTTTAATACTTAGTGGTGATGAGCAGGACACATAGCGCGTTACGATGAAAAAAGATGGACAATAGAGGCGACGAAATTTTGTTAATAGTAGGTAATTAAGGTAAATATGCATGTAATACTTAAGGAATTGGAAATAAATCGAAATGGATTGGAACTAAATCGGCTTATTAGATTAGATAGATTAAATGATTGGTCATCAACTCGCCTGATGGTTGCGATGGTGTGGCTGAGGAAGAAAGAAGAAGAAAAGGAAAAGGGAGAAGAAGGTGGATCATTTATTAATTCTTTATTTTCGTTTTTTTTTTATAAATCATTAAACCATGTTTATTTATAAGTGGCATTAATGAAAATAATTACAACTGCTAAAGTAACTGAGCGAAGCGAAAGTCTCAAAGTCTACGTGGAAAAATTAGCGTTTGCATGATGTATGTATTTTATATGTGTGTTTATATGTACAATTTGTTCGGCGATAACATGCGAACCGTTGATTCGATCTTCGTGTAACAAAATGCAAGAAAGTTCATATAATATAATAACATTTGTAATTTAGATGAGTTAATATTAATTCGCTGGATTCTAAACATATAGACGAGAAGTTAAGGTAATTTACATTTAATATAGTATAGTAATAGGTATAAAATACAACTAAACCTAATTATTTTGACAATATTCTAACAAAAATTTAAATTACAAAAAAAAAAAAAAAAAAAAAAAAAAAAACGAATAACTCGCCCCTAACTGTACCCTGTGCGAAGGTGCCCATAACACTAGCAGCATTGCCGCGCTGAATGGCTAAGGCCAACCTTTGCACAAGGTACGAGCCGGAGCGAGGGTCATTATTTTTCTCCCTCAATTTAGATTAGGTATTTGTAAAAACGGTCGAGAAGTAGTAAAAATGTAGTGAGTTCAATGCAAATCAAGGTGAATAACTGGTAGATAGTTAAGCTTTAGCGTGTTTAAGTTACATTATTCTGACATCATTATTGCTGACGGATATGTATAAAAATGTTATGAAGTTGTTTACAAGTACCGCCAACGAATTTTTATCAAATCGTGTCCCTATAGGTACGCAGTAGTCGTTCATGGTATCCAGAGGTAAAGAGATAGAAGTAACCTACTTGGTAACGAAATAATTCAATGATAAAGCTTTTCTACTTTATGTGATTTTCTTTTACACGTGAATTTAATTTTCCTTTCTAATTAATTATATCCTGTTTAAATATCTACCTAAGAAAATGCCAAGAAACAGTAGATTCGCGAGTCAACGCAAAGCTCCACCCCGGGGCCTTATTTAATCTCCCTGTCCCTTACAAAACTGTTCAAACGGATTCTCGAGTAAGAATACCTAATGATTTCAGTAATCTCTTTAAAAATTCTTAAAGGAGTTCAAACGCCGAAGAAAATTACTAGCCCAAAGCCGTGCTACAAGTTTTTTTACGCAAATAACTGTTTTTAATTATTATTTTATGCCAACCTTCAGAGGCAATGCAGATACTTTCTCGTATACCCATCTAAGTGCCTACTTTTTACATTTATCTGTGGCAAAGTCAAACTTGGTTTATCCGGGAAACGGCCGCTGTCACTAATTAGCTAACAACCCCTGATTATAAATTATAATAGTATTAAGTTTATTCAGTAAACAATAGTACATAACAGTTTAAAGCGCACACGGATTCCTTTTAGGCAAAAAAATGCCTCTTCCTTAATATAGGACATCTTTGACTTATGTGTGGATGTGTGTGTGTCAGTTAGTGTGTGTGTGTGTGTGTGTGAGAGAGAGAGCGTATATGATTTGGAGGGTGAGGGTCTACATCATCATGTGTGTGTGTGTGGGTGTAGGATGTGTATGCATGTGAGGGAGTGTAGTAGTGTGATTATGAGTGTATGAAAGGGTGTACGTACATGTAAATGTGTCCGAGGGTGTACATGTTAATATGTGTAGGGCGGTCGTGTACGTAGTGGAATAAGTATGTGTAAATTAATTCAAAAGTTGTGTTGTGTGGCTGTGTGTGTATTTGTTCCCACTTAGCTCCGTAATGGCTTAACGGATTCGGATGAAATTTGGTGTTGACGTAGCTCTTTAGCCTTGAATTAAATAAATATTTTAATTTATTTAATATTAGCTGACTCGGAAGATGATGTCCTTTCCTTAAATATGAATTTGTTATGGTTTTGTGTTCACAAAAAATCCCATAGAAAAAAAGTTTTTCCTGAATTTGAAAAATTTCCGGGAAACAAACATGAAATTTTTATTTATATATAATTATAACTGCAAGTTGAAGTGGCAATGGGCAGGCCACATCGCTCGAAGAACCGATGACCAATGGAGAAAAAAAGGTTCTTGAGTGGAGACCACGAACCGGAAGACGCAGCGTAGGTAGGCCTCCCATTAAATGGACCGACGACATCGTGAGAGACGTGGGCATCCAGTGGATGCAGATGGCAGGATGTTGTTCAGTACTAAGGGGGAGGCCTATGTTCGTTGTTCAGCAGTGGACGTCTCATGGCCGATGATGATATTGATCAATGGTTCTTAAACTTTTTGTAGCCAAGGACCACTTTAAATATTTCAGTAACACTACGGATCCTTGCGAAGAGAATTTTAAAATAAGAAAACTATGTTTCTTGACAATTACTTGATTTTTGGTTTTGTTTATTTAAATAACAGGACTGCATACTTCAAACGAATTCTAGTAAATAAACCTCGGGAATGTGGACCACTAGCACTCGCGTCATGGACCCCACTTTTAGAAACCCTGATATAGATGAACAATTCTTGTGTGATATCGGGTGAAACCGTGGGACGCTGCTAGTATTTCAATTATTATACTTATTTACAGATCGATAAGATGAGAGACGATATTACGTAATTTTTTTCAATAAAATATTTTTATTTTATACTGTAACTCACAAAAAGGTAATCCTATTTAAATTTAATGTCAGCGAGGAGGAAATTTGTTCATTAAAGACGATAATAAAACAGATATGTCAATGCTTTGTTAAATTTAAATTGGTATATCGTGTCGTATTTGTACCTACGATTGTAGTTTATTTATAAAAACGTATATTTTGTACTAGTGCTGTCGTCCGCAATTTCGTCCGTATCTCACATAAACTTTCAACCCTTTTTTCTTCCCTTAATCGGGCCCTGCGCAAAATTACATAGCCTATACTTCAATCTGGTCATAGCTAAGCATATTTGTGAAAGCTGCATTTAAATCCGTCCAGTGGTTTAGGAGATGTGCGTAGACAAACAAACAAACAGACACAATTTTAAGGCGCCCTGTGTGTTTTTTATACTCGCAATTATAGATTTTTTTATCTCTAGGTTTTTACAATATGTATAGATAAATATAAAAAACATCTACCATTCATATAGTTTAGAATAATAAAATTGTAAAAAAATATATACAAGCATACAATGTTTTTTTTTAACCCGCAATAATACAGCTGATATTAATATTAAGCCGTACAGAACACTATTTATCAAGTCACCTTTCCTACCTAACCTACCTAAAAAATTAAATCAAAATCAGTTCAGCCGTTCAGGAGCTACGATGCCACAATCAGACACCCATATACACAAATATATAACTTAGGTATAACACTTCTCTTTTCTACGTCGTCGGGTTCACAATGGTTTACTGATTACATAGAATTTTGAGAAATGAAAGAAATATTTCACTGCAATGTTCAGTTTATACATATTTTTTCCTTCTCCACTCTTTATTTCGCGTTTATTCAGAACTGTCACGCTTCCCATCTGTACCCTATCTTTTACTCTACGTCACTGGCTGTGATGTGATGAATAATTCACGTATTTGTGATCAAAGACAATTGAGACGTCGAGATGCCGGTGCCGTCACGGTTTTTACAGCGCCCTGTCTAGCGAGGGATTTACATGTTTTGAAGCAAGCATTTATTAGGTCATGGATAGTCTGTCTATTTTATTCATCTAACGCTAAATTGAGTTTTTGTTTATGGTTTAGAATAGTTTTGGTATTTGATATCCGTATTTAAATCAATAATCATTTCTTTGCGTGATCAAAATGCTGGCTTATATTTGGGTCAAAAAGTTAGCCTCGCCATCCAGCGAGGCAAAGCGGCCATCATTTTAGGCACTCTGCCTGAAATTAGAGATCGGTTTGAACTATTAGTATGACAGATAAGCACGTAAAGTCAAGTCAAGGGTGAATCGGTTTCTTCTAGGCAAGCGTGATCCACCGCGGTAGGCCGCATCATCGCTTAACATCAGGCGAGTTGGCGGCCAAGCGCAAGCCTATTCTACAAAAAAGTAAATATGACTTCAGAATATCCAAACAAAAATGTGTTCATAATTTTAATGAAATATAATCATGTATTAATCCACAAAAACCGGGGTTTTAATAAACTTTCAGTTGATAAACCGAAAAATGCAGTTTCCTTTCACATCCGATAGAGGCGCTGTTAAATTTTTCATACATTTTGCTATCGTTTACGTAACGATAACTTTTTCGCAAGTGCTCGTACTAAGGCCACAGATAATTGTTTTCGATTCAAAACTAACCAAAGGCAGCTTACGTAAGCTTTGTTTTTTCAAATTAACTAAGAACAATAATAGGTTTATTTTTATTGCCTTACCGTTTTAACTTCTGACCTATTAGCGAGCGATCCATCATAAGGTATCTATTCATGCGCATTGTACTGACAGTTAACTTCAGTCAATTCATTATTATTTAGTCGTGTAAATGTCGAGGTGAATTACTCACTATTAGCTTAGCACATTTAACTATTAACTGAACGGTTATTTATTCGTTAATCACTTAAATAAGGTATTAAGAGCGTATTAAAAATGCAATCGAAGTTTTGAGATCTGTATTTTCGGGCAACCTTTTTCATTACGCGTACTTGCAGGGTGTGGAATATCCTTCCCCCAAAGGTCTTCCCGCCGAGCTAAAACATGAAGCGTTCCAAAAAGGGTATCGACAACTAGCTCTCGGGGCTGGCAAGCCACCGTCAACACTGCTAGTTTTGCAAGTGTCCATTAGGCAGCGGATTCTGCTTTGTTGGTTGTATAGGCCTTCTCTCCCTTGCGCTATTGTTCCCTGTCTCGGGCCAATCTCATCCACGTATGGCCTGCAATGGGTGTGATGTCATCGACCCATCGGACTGGTTGCCTACCATCATATCCCAACACCTAAATAACAAGAAAGTGCGAAGCGTATAGTCACTAGCGCCGCCGCGAAGATAGGTCTCGATAGGACGTCAGAGCCGATAACTGGTTACCTATCTCTTATCAGTTGATTTGTATGCCGATAGTAGAGCCCGGCTCCCACGGACGCTAAAAGCATAGGCATTGTCATGGGTGCACTTGCTCTCAAGCCACTTTAGGTTCAATACAAATAGGTTAAATCCTAAGCATAATCAGCCTTTTAATAGTTTACTGTTGAACTTAGAACTACTTCCAAAAGGTCGATTGGGCCATATGCACCACACTGGCCCAGTTGTGCGTTGGTGGATTCACATACGATTTCTTCTCCGTACATATGCAGGTTACCTCACGATGTTTTCCTCAATCGAAAAGCCAGTGGTATGAAAATCCATAGATAAACTCTAAAGAGCTCATTGGTACGGGCCCAGGACTTGAGCCTGTGACCTTACTCTTTCAAGTCTAGAGGTCTCTCAAAATATGCGACCCAGGCCTTTTTTAAACCTGCGGCAGAGTTGTAATTGTTTTATACGTTTTTTTTTATATTAAACATAGGCTTGCCTTTGACTGCCAGCTCGCCTGATGTTGCGGTCTACGATGGAGCACGCTTGCCTAGAAGGAACTGATTCACTCGTAATTTGAAGACACCCAGATTGTAACTACAGAGAAACACCCATTCAGGTAGCGCATTCCACAGACTAGCAGTTTGCATAATAAAAGTGGGATCAAAGCGCTTCGTTCGTGACTTTTAAAGTAATTTTCTCGGGTCACACGGTAAGTAAAAAAAGCACAACAAACCACACACATACAACCGTCACAAACAAGCATTACTTTAATCTTATACACATATATAAAATATAGATCTTATATAATCAAATTATGGGATTATTTAAAAACAGTTTTTGTCTCACTCGAAACAATTAGCCGAAACGATTAGGTTTTTTTAAATTGTATAATAGGTTTGTGCTCGCACGTTCGCTAAGAAGAAACCAATTTACTCGCGAATTGAAAACACCCAGATCAGATCGAAACTAAAAGAGAACACTCATAAAAAATACATAAAATAACAACAACTGACTTCACGGCAATTTCAATAAAAAAGATTCGTCACCTAATTTTCCACCCTTGGAGATTTTTTTTCTTTAAACTGAAATGAGACCATCCGCGAATTATAATAGTAAACTATTTATTCAATGGGGAAAAAAATACATTACAATAGGTTCATTGGTTTCTTAGGAAGATATCGTGTACACACAAAAAGAAAACAGTCGAATTGGGAACGGGAAAAATAAGCTTTCCCTTTCAAATCCCTTACAAAAACTAAACACTAGTTTAAAAGCCAGGAACATCTCAAATAATCACACCAAACGGCCGATAAAATGCAGATAACCATAAAAGCCTGCAAGGGGAGACAACCCCATGGAACAGAGCGTTAGTAATGTCTCACATGCAGGGGCAACCATCATGCGTTATGGTGTAGAGATTATGGTAAATTCCGTGACTATTCGCGTAGGTAATTTTTAACATAGACTTATATCAAAATAGAGCCCTGCGATGTCACATACTATGCATATCTATGGCCAGCTATCTCTTTTAAACATTTTTAATGATACAAATTCATCATCAACATAATCATCATCAGCTCGAAGACGTCCACTGCTGAAGACAGGGAGAGGCCCATAGACCTCTACACTGAACGACAGCCTGCCATCCGTTTCACCGTAAGCCCGTGACTCTCACGATGTCAGTCCACCTACGCTGCGTCAACCGGTACGTGGTTTCAAATCAAGAACCTTTCTTCTCCATCGGTTATCGGTTTATCGAGCGATATGACCTGCCCATTGCCACTACAACCTGCAAATATGAGTAGCTATGCTAGTCTGTGACTGTGGTTCTTCGGCGTATATCCTCGTTCCAGATTTTATCATGCTAAAAAACTCCGTGAATATTTCTCTCCATTGCCAGCTGTGTGACTCTAAGTGTGAAAGAGAAAGTGTGAGTGAGAAGGATACAAATTAGCTGTGTAGGGATTTAAAAAAAACGATTCCTCTACCATCTTTTAAAATATGAACGCGAAAGTTGCTTTTGATACTATTGCAATGAAATTCTAAAGATAATGCCCAGTTTTTCAAAATTCTCCCTCAGTGACTATTTATTTCCAAAAATGTTGAAAATGTGCGTATGAGATTGCTAAGCCCAGTGTGCGCGGCAGCAAGTTGGACAAATGCTCCAAGCAGCATGCAACATAATTCAGCTCAAACATTACTATTATTACATTATTAACATTACCTGTAAACATAGTACCCACAATAATAATTTGTGGATACATTTTAATACGCTATGATAAGTCTTTTTCATAATTATTATTATATCAAAAAGAAACTTGGTAGAGTTAGTAGTTTTTTCCTGTTTATTCATTGTGCTATGATATGGCTACCAATTGTAAACACTGATATCTTTTTTTTCTTGCTCTAGTAATTTAATTTAATTTTGACGAAATGAGCTAGATACCTACCTTACGCGGTGTTTCCAAGAAGCTAAAACATGGGGTTCTACATAAGGCGAGTTAATAGAGTCTTATAGAGTTAAAGGGTCGGCAACGCATTTGTGATGCCTCTGGTGTTACAAATATATGGATACTGGGCGACGGTGACTGGTTACCATCAGGTAGCCCATCTGCTTGTTTGCCACCTATGGCATAAAAAAACACAAGATACAAAAGCATATGACCCTTAAACTTCAAATTTTTGCCATGCAATCTTATCGGTTTAAATTCTTTTTAAACTGAAGCGCGCAAAATAATGAATTTCTAACCTTCATTTTGTAAACAAGCGCAGGGTTGTCACTTGTCACATTACCCGCATGAGCATTCAGTTGCAAAATTCAGCTGGCATTAGAGGCAGCCCTGACACGCGGAAGTGATATTTTTGACGCATGTTCACTCTCTATTGCCGTTTGAACGGAGGTGTGAATTTTATTTGGGGTTCTGTAAAATATTCAAAAAGCGCACAAATATAAACAAAATCTTTTGAAAATGACTTCGCGTGGCTATTACACATTGAATTATTAATTAAGTGTACCGTATTTGCAAATAACGGTTTGTGATGAGCAATAAATAATTATAAGCTCCGTATAGACTGCTGTAGATTGCATTTGATATCAATATATTGACGTTAAATGATTTACTTAATTGCTTATTCCATTCAATTAATATTTGGATGCCTTTGCTTCAAAACGATGAAAAAAACATGAAACCGCTCAAAAAGATCAAAGACTAATGACATTCACCATCATACTCTGGGCCAGCATGGTTGATTAGGGCCCATCACAGAAAAAAAATTAAATAGAACGGAAATGAGAAGAAAAATCGTCGCCAGGTAATGTGACATAAATAAGAATGAACATTCTTATTTATGTCAACGCGTCGAACTCCGCGTCACAGTTGCCAACACAGTTGCTATGGGTTTATATGGGTGCAAGTGGCTACAACAAATTTCTTACAAAATTGCCATGACAGCCGTTCTAATTTAAACAAAAAAATACTTTTATGTGGGGCCCATTTTCTCTCTTTGTGGGGAGACCTGTATCCCAATTATATACTAGCCTGATAAGGATGATTAAAAAAAGAGATGATTTTTTGAAAATGTATTTGTCTTACGGAATGATATAGTTTATTAAAGAGGAACTACTTTTTCTTATATTAACCTTATAAAGACTATTTTCCTTTAATTCTGGCGTTTGTTAGCTCAATTATCACTATCACTACATAGTATAAAACAGTCTGTCCCTATATGATGCGGTTTTCACTATGAGTTAGATAATTTTTCACGGCAGGTTTATATATATATAATAAAACATATTTATACCCGTGCGAAGCCGGGGTGGGTCGCTAGTTATAAATACAGTGTGATTCTCAGTAAAGCGCAAACCTGAAATGAGGTCATTTAGTCATCGTTATGAAGATTATCAACCGTAATCAGTTACGAAAAATAACTGTCTCATTTATGTTATTGCTGTAGATTGATCATTGACACTGGAAAAATGTTTGGAATGTTTGGATGTGCTTGGACAGTAAATGTGTTTTCTCGAATGGGAGATTTTCTGACAGTTGTAAGAATATATGTTAGTTCTGCAACCATCGATAGGTAGCGCTGATGAGACACTTATATTAATAGCTATAGAAGTTAGAGGGTACTTATAATTATCAATATAAAAAACTGGACCAAATTGACGGGAACCAAAGGGGAAGCACCGGATTTCAAATAAAAAAAGAATCATCAAAATCTGTTGTAAAAAAACTGTCGAATTGATACCCTCCTCCTTTTTTGGAAGTCGGTTAAAAATATTTTATCTGATCTTGATTTCAAGGGGGCTAGACTGATTTATAGACTGGCGAACTCTTTCCTATGGAAAATAATGAACTTTTCCTAGGACCCGGGTATGTCCTAAAACTGCGACCAGAACCACCGGAGGATGGGCAGCAGCGTTCTAATAGTACACGGTGAACGTACTGCGATCCCCAAGCCGCCTGCCAAGCGTTGGGATTACGGCAACACTCCTCTCTATGAGGGAGGTCTTGTCCAACAGTGGACGTTAATTGGCTGATGATGTGATGCGATGTGAACTCTTTCCTCCAGGCTTTAAGTGATTCTGACTCCACTAACTTACCTAGTCGGGTACTTATTGTGTTATAATTTTTTTTATTAAGTTGGAACGGTATAATAGGGGCTGACGTAGACTTGAAGTGTAAAAGTCCTAAAAGAATTTTTTTATACAAGACTGACGGACCGAACGGACTTTATAAGGGTTCCTTGTAGGACTACGGAACTCAAAAAATGAAAAATGTAATAACCACGCCAGTTTCCAAAATAAAATATCTCTTCCTAGTTAATGTGAAAAAAGAGCTTAAAGACAGCGTACAGGCCGGCACTTTCCATTGAAACCCCTATATAATACTTATACTCTATGCAAGCGTCAAGTTAAAATAGTTCTTTGTCAAGTCTGTTAATATCTGCCGATCTGTCACGCCCCGGCTCCGACGTGACTGGGACGAGCAACTGGACTATGCGATAACATCTTATTCAAATGTCGGACCGAACATGTACCATCGTGTATTAGACAGCCAAGATCGGGACAGTTATTGCTTTGAAGACCTTCTTGCGACATAAACTTCATACACGATAGATTGTCTTAATGAAAACTGATCATAAAATGTGTAATTAAACGAACTTGTAAAGTGAAGTTCGATTTGTTAAGGTAGATAATATGTAAGTACTACCATTTTTTTATGATACTGAGATACGAGACGAGCGAAGTCGCTCGCCTGATGGCGCTTAACGCTTGCCCATAACAGCTCAACGCCACTCAGAATTTTGAACTTATGTACTGCGCTCGTCACCCCGACATATAAGATGTCAAATATCTGTGTGCCCTGTAATTTCGCTGGAAACATTGCCCTTAAATATGTGACACAGTAGTGTAAAACACCTTCTTATACAGGGTTACGCATATAGACTGCACTAAACCGAAAAGAGGTCTTTGTACTCACCATTTCGATCAACTTTTACTATGGGACCAAACCTGAAATCGCAAAAAAAACGCTATCGGCGGCGTATCTGTGATGTCCCTGGTGTTACAGGTATCCATAGGTGACGGTAACAACTTACCATCAGGCAGCGTGTTAGCTTGTTTGTAAAATATGGCATTTAAAAAAAGGTAGACATTGACAGGTGGATAAGGAACTCATTTCACACCTAAGCTGAGAGCTGAAACGCGACGCTTTTCACCATTGACCAATATCGAAATACTTTCAAAGTGAGTGTTGTCAACAGATTTATCGATGATCCACGACTTTATTATTTTCGTCCTATATCGATCGACATAAAAGTAACGACGGCGCCTGACTGATGCCACACATAACAGCGTCTAGTAAAAATAGCCATTTGTGTGTCCGTCTGTACGTTTAAAAAGCCAGGTTTCTATAGTCATATCTTCTCTACTAATATAAAACGAAGTAGCTTTCCGCGTCACTCCTACTAAACCACACAACGGATTTGGATGCGGTTTTCACCATCACTTAGATAATTTTTCATGGAAGCGTCAGCTTTTTTGCTACTTAAGGCATAAAAAAATACCTATCGGATCGGACAAAATTCTAGTTTCCTAAATCTCAAAAAGTTTTTAACGAGTCACATTTTATCGATTCGCTATCCCATTACATCAAGTAGTGGACAACGAAAAGTCGAGGTAGACTTAAAGTAACTTGTCAAAAAAATCAGACCACGCGCAAGTGAAGTCCCAGTCCAAACTACTGTCTATACCGATGCCGATGCGACGAAAATAGAAAACATACTTTCGTATGGAACACTTAGTAATTTATTTGACCGCGATATGACGTCTTTTATACGGTCGAAGATATTGAATCGTAAAAGTTTACACGGTATTTTGATGAGGGGACGTCATGTGTGTAAAATTTTCCGTGTGGTCCGCATTGGAAATATTGGAGATACGATCGGAGGAATGTTTCCATATTGGAAGAAGTGAAATATGAATACGCATTATGATAGGAGAGGTGGCGGAGAGAAGAAACTAATTGCCACAAGAAGATACGCTAAAGTATATACTTAAATTATCATCATTATTATCAGCCTATCATTTTCCCACTGCTGGGACACAGGCCTTCTCTCAAAGAGAGAGAGAGAAAGAGGATGGTCCCTAATCCACCATGCTGGCCTAGTCTGTTGGTATTTAATTTATGCCTTAGAAGTTTTGAGGTTTTTGGACATACAGGTTTCCGCACGATGATTCCTTCACAATTTTTGAGCAATGGACCGGGTCCCATCAGATTGTAAAGCGCATATGCTAAATCTTGGCCATTATTGCTTCATCATCAGCCAGAAGACGTCCACTGCTGAACATAGGCCTCCCCCTTTAACCTCCACACTGAACGACATCCTGCCATTTGCATCCACTGGATGCCCGCGACTCTCACAATGTCGTCGGTCCATCTAGTGGGAGGCCTACATACGCTGCGTCTTCCGGTTCGCGGCATCATCGCTTGCCATCACGTAAATCATACTTAAGTAGTATTCATATGTTGTTATTCCTCCATTACCCACGCGAGGCTGAATAAGAGAAAGAAAGGGTGCGAAAAACATCACGATCAGGCTCTTTAACAATAGTAAGTATTCCTGTTAGGAAATGGCAAACAAACGTCACTTCACATTATTAAACGGTCCTATAAAGTCATAGCTAAACAACCAATTTTTCGCTGTGGTTTTATAATTTGACGCTTTTTTTCGGAATTGAAAATATCCTGATCCTGATGCTCTCCTGTTTACTAAATTTTCCAAAGTTGTTTTATTAGATTCATCGTTAAAGCTCACACAAAGCTTTCCCAGTATTTCTGGTCAGTTTTTTGGCCAAGGACAAAGAAAATATTCTATGGGTTGGATCAGAGTATATAGAAGCATATTCCACATATTATATGACAAAGTAGTAATAAAAAGGCAATATATACATCCAATGGTGATGCCAGCTGAAAAACCAAACAAGAAGTCATTTTAGTCAACCCTCTATCAATACATACACCATGCTTTAAAATAAAGACATGGACACACGTACCGTTTGGTATGCTTCCAAAATAATTCAATAATGCTACATCCTCGAAATCCGGGTATAAATCCCACGTCCCGGGATCACGTCGGCAATTATCGTCAATCAAACGTGGAACAACAAGACACTACGGACATATTCTCAAACGCTCTGTGTAGACATGGATAATGAAAGCACAGAATGATAACTGCACAAACCCCGAAATTAAGCATATAATAAGCACCATAAATAGAGCCGACTTCTATTTCAAATGAGATCTTTTCAGAGTAATGATTAAAAAAACCAAATAGATCCAGCTGACTCGATAAATGGCGATTAAACCACAAATATTAAGCACAATTATAACCCTTTAGATTTGGTTAGGTATTCGCATCTGCGGGAAACTACGGAACTATCATTTGAAATTGCTAAGAAAGTGGCGCCACCGCGATAATCTAAGTCTAGGGCAGTAGAAACTCGAAGGTTAGCGAAGTTTTACCAAGCATATACCCCATTCTATGGCGCGTGTTCGCTAGTGTTATCTTTTTCACACAATTTTGAAGATAAGAAATCACTGAGTGAGAATTAAAAAAAAAATATTGGACGTTATCATTACATTGACATTGTTGACGATTTATATAATTATTTTATCTGAACTGATTCGCGTAAACGATTTTTTTGATCTTCTATACTATAAAATATTAACACGAAAATTTATACAACCAATCCAAATGTTCAAGTCAACTACCAGTTGGCAGCGTACCCAGTTTGCTAGCGGCATTACCACGCTAACCAGCAATGCTTATACAATACGTTGAGCCTGAAGGTAGTATTAAGTTGTGTCTCTGTATTTCCATATTTTGTGCGGACGATCTGTTCAGAGAAACGATTGTTTTCATTGGATTCAAAACATTTTATAAATACGTTATTGGTATCGCAAACGTCCTACAGCTTTATTGCGGAAAGCTTTTGGGAAAATTGGTTGGACTTTGTATGGAAAACTTAATGAGAGTCTTTTGGGACAATAGGTTTTAAAAAGGTTTAAACTTTTTGGTTTTCCATGTTGGGAAAGTCTTTTAAAAACCAATTTTAAACAGGTATAAATTTAAAGTTAAATGATTATTTACGGGATATTTACCGTGGTAAGGTTGTGGAAGGAGCTCCCGATATTTCGGCTCAGTTACATGCACCATGTTCACGGGAGGTCTTCCCGTGAACATGGGTTTGGGTTTAGGTTTTACAACCTAAAATTAAGTTTGTCTGGAAAATATTGCGAAAGTCTTTTAGAAACCTAAAGAGAAGAATTTTAAAGTGTTTCAAACGTGTTGGGGTTTTTTGATTGGTGATTTTTAAGTAGTATATTTAGACAAAGGTATAGGACTTATACTGATGCCAACTTTGATTAGATAATATAAATTGTCAAAGGATGTCAAGTACCTACCGTATATAAAAAAGAAACACGAAGCGTCTACATTTCGCCAATCTCTGATGAATCAGCGTTTATTCCAGCTATTAGAAAATATTTTACTAGCAAATCTATTAAAGATTCTGGTCAAGTACACCTTATTGCACACCATTTATTATTTTTGTACATTAGATAATGCAATATTACATCTTTTACTAGCCTCAGCCATTACAAAGTGTCATAACTTCCTCTACAACACGTACTGGCAAAGTGGTAGTGGCATTTTGGCACCAGGCATCGGACGAGACAAAAATGACAAATGGTAATGTGCCAATATTTTGACAGTTGGAGCGAAAACTTTAATGAAATCCGATAAATTTTAATCGCTCTGTATACAAACGACTTGAGGATTCTTGACGAGAGAAAAAAACAAAATGACACATCGATTCCTGTTTTGAAAACGTCATTGTAATGACATGGTATTTTTCCACAGACTAGGTATAGCTGCTACGTAGAAAGTCTTTGGTTTTTTTCTCTCTCGTGTTTTACTTTGATCAAATAAACTCGATTTCGCACGCCGTACATGCACTGCGAAAAAAGTGGCATAATAAATTTGTCGATACTTGTTATACATTAGTTTATGGTACGTCATGTTTACACATCGCTAGGTAACGAGTAAATGAATGCAAACTGCTGGGTTTTGGCGGAGTTTTGGATAGGCTGTGGGGCGGGCGGTTGGTGCAATACCCTGTATTAATTAGATCGATGATCGACAGTGCTTTGGAATGTAAATGACAAAAATAGTTAAACGTAAAGGACTACGTTTAACTGTTGATATGCTCATCTGCATTTTTTATGTTCAGGTTGTCTAGTATCTGAAAAATTTGCTTAAAGCAAAAAGCATTTTTTTTACATTACGAATATTTTTCATTTTTTTTTCATATCTGCAGAAAATGTTTGATATAATTAAATACTTATATTTTCTATTCTCGTTTAAGTGTTACTCTTAGTTATCAGGGATCATTTTGTCCGGAAATAAATACATTTTGATTTATCATCCTCTTGAGTTTTCCATTTATAAGTAGTTTATTGTTTGGGTCGATCCCATTTGTCTGTTAGTTACCGCCATTTGCAACCTCCGTTTCATCAAATGCCCATTAGAAATATATCTGAAACGTTTGTGTGTGATTCTTTAGGTGCCGGGTCGAGTGGGCCGCATGCCATACCCGTCACGTATCGACACCGACGCTATACAACACTTGGCTCGCGCTCAAATTGATATTGAATTTATTTTCAATTTTAACGCGCCCTCCTTACTCGTGCAGAGTAGGACGCGGCAGAGACTTGACATATTAACAAAAATATATATTCCGTTTTTTTATTGATTAAATCAGACGTGACTTTGTTCCCCATCTTTTCATTTGAAGTTAATTCATCATCATCATTATCAGCCATAAGACGTCCACTGCTGAACATAGGCCTCCCCCTTTAACCTCCACACTGAACGACAACCTGCCATCTGCATCCACTGGATGCCCGCGACTCATGAACTTGAAGTTAATTAGTACTTGTCATTAGCAAAATTCTGTAAAGTGAAACTATGATAAATAGAACAAGGTCTGACATTTTGGGAGAGATACATGCCTATGTCAATGTCCAGTTGCCACATTACATTGTTTGCACATTACGTTACATTGCAACAAATACATAAATTTAGAAATAAATTTGTTATTAGTCTATGAAATAAAATACAAAAAGCACTTCAATGGTCATTTATTTGTCCGCTCAAGCGAAGCTATTCAAGTTAAACACATTTAATATAACATTATTTTACCACGGTTTTTCACTACAATTAATACATGATTATTTCAATGTTTGGTATGGATATCACGCGATCAAAACAGTAACCGTATTAGCATATTAGCAGCTATTTAATGGCTAAACTTAGTGCGTAATTTTCACACAACTTTGTCCATGTGTCGTTTATTAAGTAAATCTAGTAGGATAAAAAAAAAATGTTTTGCTTTTAGCGGATCAAATTTATTTGAATGTTAGGCACTCAGTTGATACGTTACTTTATTTTTTCTATCCAAATAGCTATTAAAATAGTACATTATCGTTGGCCCGATTTCATTGCCGTTGATTATTTATTTATCAAGCTAAGTACATAAACAAATGACAAGCTGCGACAGCTGCGTTTCATGAACAAAATCGCATCACTAAAGCATTGATTCGCTCTAGCATGTATGACGCGTTGCTTTGCTATATCCGTTTAGTCTCTGCAGATGGAGTGCTCTGTAAAGTTGACAGTGAACAGGCGCCGCCGCGGATACAAACGTCAAGCGCTATTTCTGTGCGACTGCGGTGCGCTGGAGTCGATACATCGCCTCTCTCTTGAGCGCTTCTTTCGCCTTCATGTAGGGACACCATGATTTATAAATATACCAGATTTTGTGTTTCACTCGTATTTAGGTACATCGTGGTTAGATTTAGGGAGGCACACTGACAGTTCCCCAGTTGTTGTAGAGTCCAATGGCAACGGTAAATACTTTCCATCAGATTTCCATAATGGATCATAGCATTGGTTGCTAGGTTTTTTTTAAACATTATAATATTTACTTATATTATATATTACCAAGTTTATTTACATAGCATGAAAAAAGTAAACGAAGCTATTTTTAATGATTGGTCTATTTCTAGTATTTGATTTGAATTGACGTGTTTTTTAAATATAGATACTGTTGGAGGGCCGATGAGACAAAGGGCTCTCTTTCCACGCTATTTTTGTCCACGGGTTTGAAGCCGCGAGGACAATCAAATATATACAATCTATAACTCATCTTTTGGTCACCCTAGCCCCACCTCTTAGCCCCGGGATTGTCCTGTAAACAAGTGCGCCGCTGTTTGTGTAGATTTAAAAAGCTATTTTCGATGTGGGTTACTTACTGGCTATGCCTCATGGATCGATCGGTATTAGCAGATCGCCACCACATTGCCCAAATTGTTTCACAGATTTATATTATAAGTTATAAATAGAAATGACGACGTGTAACGTGTACTTTTGAGCAAGTTATTGTAGGTATTTCTCCACCCATTGACTGGTCGAGTCTTTAAAAGCCCAATTTTAATCGAAGAGGTTTCTTACACCATGATACCATGATACAGAAAAAATGCTTTCTCATATAGAAATAATAACTGCAATATTTTCCGTCATTCATTTCCAAAAGTACTAGAAGCTCAGAAAATTCATAGAGCTTTTCTCTAAAAGGGTTGTATTATGTAAGATGGGATTGTTTCAAGATAAAAATTTACTTTGTATTAACATACCAACAAATAAATAAATAAAAAATTAAAACAATATACCTAGTAAGAATGATAAATAAAATAAATAAGTTTAAGAAAACTGCAATATTTTCCGCCATTCATTTCCAAAAGTACTAGAAGATCAGAAAATTCAAAGAGCTTTACTCTAAAAGGGTTGCAGTATGCAAGATGAGATTGGTGCAAGATAAATATGCAGCGATACTGGGGTCCGTCTCTATACATAAGTAATGCGGTCCGTCCGTCGGATGGTAATCACGACCTATGGAGATTTAACGCTTTTTGTTGCCGTCCGAAATGTCCGGTTTATACAGGGTAGGTTTACTTAGAAAAACATTAAAAAGAAATATCTATTATGTAACTACGTATTTTTTTATTCTGGTTCAATGATACAGTTTCTGTGAGTTTACTACCTAATTCGTAAAACCTGCAAACAGGCTACATTAAAGATTTTTTCTCAAACATGGAATTTAATTCCGTCTATTATATCTATTGCTGGCCTTTTGGAAAAACTCAGAATCGCACAGCGGGCAATGGAGAGAGCTATGCTTGGACTTTCATTGCGCGATCCGGAGAATCCGGAATGAGGATATTCACAGAATAACCGTAGTCACAGACATTATACAATGTGTAACAAAAAGGTGTGGTAATACTGAAGGGTATATGTACTCATCATTATTAACAACTTTTACTATGGGTCCAAACCTGAATCGCGAAAAAAATATCTGCTGTTCCATAGAAAATTGTTATTGCCACTCGACAAAATCTATAGAACAGCTGTATTCTTTTTGCGATTTCAGGTTTAGAAGTCTTTCAAATTGGCACCCATTACAAGAATCTCTGTTTTTTTGTTTTCGAAGGGGAAATCTTCCAAAGATACCCGGCTGTGTTGAGGTGCAGCCAGGTTATGTGGGATTATACCAACTAAAACCCCCCCGATGACCAGCGTTAGTGCTTGACAAGAGGGCTCCGGGATCTCAAGAGGAACGCACCGGAGCCCTCAGCACCGCGCTACGGCTCCTCCCGAGACAACTGCGTGTTGTCTTAGTCCCTCCACTCGTGACAACGTTGGTCACACAACGTAGTCTCCCTGGGCACGCTTAAGTGGATAGTCAGGGCTCCAACTTTGACCATCCCGAGCTCATAGGTCCCCTTTTAGTAGGCTCTTACTACAGGCAGGGAGTAGCGGTGCCGTATTCTATCGCCCCGGCACCAGGGCTAAAATTATTGCGAGTACCTACGCAGCTGATTATTTACTGGACATCCTGTATAACGACTGTACTAGTGGCAAATGCACGTGGCAGACGTGGATTTATACACAGCTATCTAGTTCAACCCCTTCGAGAGATATGAAGTTGCAGTTCGCAATCTTTTTGTCCTGGACTAGGAAGTTCGGAGCTTTTAGACCATATGTCTAAAGTTACCGTTGAGTTGTGGATTTAGTGGGTAGATACGAATTTTTAAATGCTGTTATTTTTTTATCGCGAATAGATCCACGGTTGACCACCAACTTGCCTGTTGGCTCGCATTTCTAATTTCTAGATCAATTGCTATGGAAAGAAAAAAAAGTTTTGTACTAAAAGTTTCGTCAAAAGCTTATCTACTTAGCTATACGAGTATATAGCTATGGCCTGCTACCGACCAATGCTTACCTTACAGATAAAGATAACTAAGAAATAAACGTTCTTTTTCTCCTTCGCCAAAATATAAAATTGTTATAAAAAACTTGAGATATGTTGTAAAGATAATCATCATTGTTATTGACATTATCTTCAAACTGATAAAAATGCGCGAATGAGATAGCTTGTAGCAGGATGCGACAAAGAATTATCACAGGGATGACAAAGCGTGTTGACGAAACACACTAAAATATCAAAATATACCAACGGAATGTATTTTTTTACCGACTTCCAAAAAGGAGGAGGTTCTCAATTCAACAGTTCTTTTTTAAATTGTTTGTTACCTCAGAACTTTCGACTGGGTGAGCCGAATTTGATGATTCTTTTTTTTTTTGAAAGCTGGTGTTTCCCATTTAAATTTGGTCCAGTACCAGTTTATTTTAATAAAGTGAGTTATTTATATTGATAATTATTGGCGTTATTTATCTAAATCCTTCATTTTCTAAATGACTGAAGCTACCATCATCATCAGCCATAAGACGTCCACTGCTGAACATAGGCCTCCCTCTTAGAACGCCACACTGAACGAAAGCCTGCGATCTGAGTCTACTGGATGCGGGTAACTACCATCTACCTACATCATTATCTGAAGCTACCATTCGTAATTACAAACATGACTTGGTAGAGTCTGTCGGTAATTGTTTATACCTGGCGAGACTCGTCACGTTTCTAATATCTTAGACTTACCTCTCGATTCATACTCCTATTAAAATTATCGACATACCTAACCAACAGCACGTCTGCAGGGTAGCCACGCTTAAGCATTTATTACGCTGTCAATCTCGTAAGCTGCTAGTCTTTATTTTAAAATTCAAATAGACACCGAACATGCTCACAGTGAAACCAATACAATACAATATATCTTTATAACACCGAAAAAAATACAAAATAAACTTAAAGTAACACCAAAAATAAATAAACGGCAGTATAATGAGCGGAATTATCGCCTAACAACAAAACTGAAATAATATATTTTTAACTGACTTTAAAAAAGGCGGAGGTGCTATGTTACACTGTTATTTTTTTAAATTTACCTATTTTCACCGATTTCTTCACCAATTAATGAATTGATTTTGATGATTCCTATTTTTGTTTGGTAGGCCATACCTCGGAAGTAGTCCCATATTCATTTCATCAAAATCGGTTTCGTAGTTTGGTTTTTAAATCAAAATAACTGAAAAAAGTATGTCATCCAAGTAAACGATATTGCGTATTTACTAATTTTGTAGTTGGTTTTTTAAATTGATAATTATGTATATCATAATATATTAGACCCATGAGCAAACAGTCTGCACGAGTGACCACAATACCAATGCAATGGAGACCTTTAAATACCAAATTGCACCCTTTAAAGACTATAAATAAATACATTGTCAGATTTGACAGTTCGAGAAATTTCGTTTAAGTTGTTTATTTACTTATTTTAAGGTAGGGATGATTTTCACAGTGCCGTCTCTTTTAAATTAAGAAAAGTAGCGTACTATTATAACTGTGTTATGTTGTCTGTAAAGAGTTATTAATCTACACTAATATTATAAAGAGGAAAGATTTGTACCTATTTTTGTATGTTTGTATGTTTGTAATGAATAGGCTCCGAAACTACTGAACCGATTTGAAAAATTATTTCACTGTTGGGAAGCTACACTATCCCCGGGTGACATAGGCTATATTATATTTTGTAGCGAGGCCGAAGGCCGAGCTTACACTCGTGCGAAGCCGGGGCGGACGGCTAGTGTATAATATAGATACACTATAACTGGAGTCTGGTCGCGAAGGTATGTCCAACGCTTTATTATAGTTAAAAAGTTTTATTACACTTACCTCTGTCTAATTGTTTCCTGTTACCGATATACTTTAATAAGATAAGATTGACCGATTTATTTAATTGCCCGTGAACTTGGGAAACGTTTTATTTGACGCCAGTATGACAGTCGATAGTTTCTGTAATTGAATTGTATCAATTAAGATTGGTTATATTGTTGTTAAGGTTAGAATAAGGTTTAGTTATCAACTACGAACAACTTGTTTCGTAGCTCAACTAAAAGCCATACTGATGCTTATTTTTTTTCCAAGCACTTATTTTTGTAAAAAATATCACAGAAAAAGTCAGCTATAGCATAAACTAATAGGCGATGGATTTCGCTTACCATCAAGCGGACCGCGTGATTGTATACCTCATTTTTATAATAAAAAAAAACTTAGACTTGAAAATCAAATTAGAAGATCCGACTTCGTCAAACGTGGGACAAGGAAACGTAGCGAAGTACCAAAATTACTTTTTAATGGCGATATTTCCGCATCCGCAGTCTCTGCAGATAGTAAAATACTAATATATAGGTGCGGTATTCTCTGACGGTCGAGACTAGAACGTTAACTCTTTCTCTAGTAAGAAAACTTTTGAGTGAGTTTGAGCGAGATAATCTCGACCGCGAGAATAAGGTCCTCCATACAATCTCACGCTTCGCTAATACCTAACCTTTCATGAACACGATTTTTAACTGCATGTCTATTTTTAACTGATTACAATTAAATAAAACATGTTATATGGGAACTGTTCGCTAGTCATTGCAGTCGTGATGAGAAGGTGGGTCGGTGACGTCACCAGCTCAGTGTCTGGAGCTGGTAATTGCTGGGAAGTCGTGAACTCCTGGTAGTGTTTTGAGCAAACACCTGATTGTATATGTGACTAATCGGGCGCAGTTTCATTGTGCTTGGTGAATATCAGCGGGTTTCTGACAACTGTGACTAAGATACCTAGATTTGGAGATTTGGTGGGTTACGATAAACTCAAAAACATTCTTCTTATAATAAACTTACATTGAATTATGTCTCGCCTTCTCAGCTAATGAGAGAGCAACATCTGATCACTTTATCCAAGCAAACCCGGAGTATTTTTTTGAAATCTTTATTTCTAAGGTTTTTATTATCGCGAATAAGTCCGCTTTTGACCACCAGCTCGCCTGTTGGTAAGCGACGATGTGGTCGAAGATGAAGCACACACATGAGAAGATACCTCTTGCCTTGAAAAGGCCCAGATAGATATGGGAGGTTAGTTAGATATGACCATGCCATCCTCATTGGCCCGTTCTTAAAGCTATTTTATCCTTTTAATAAATAGGGCATCTTAAACAGTATTATGGTCGGAAGCCTAGATATAACACAGGCGCGATGTAGCTTGCGTCGTTTTTCTATGAAAGAGAGGTAAACAGGCAAAAGATCCACCTGATGGTAAGCGGTTATCACCACCTGCTACACCAGCGGTGTTGTCGATACTTTTCCAGCCTGGAGTGGTGGTTGTTGACACTCTTTTTTAAATGCACCATGCTTAAGCTTAGCAGGATGACCTTCGAGGAAAGAATATTATACACCTTGGGGGTCCACGGAAGAACATAAACACTGGACGGTGTGTGTTAAGCGTAAAACGACCAGGAAGCGACGCATAAATGTATGTAGATGGATTCTATCGTTTTCTATCGTTGCTAACAGAGAACCTAGTATTTTTTTATTAATAGGCTAGCGTTTGATGATGTTGTCTACGATGGGGCACGCTTGCCTAGAAGAAACCGATTCACTCGTGATTTGAAGACACCCAGATTTTAACTGTCGGGGAACACCCACTCAGGCAGCGCATTTCACAGACTAGCAGTTCGCACATAAATAAAAGTGGAATCAATGCAATTCGTACAGGTTTTCGGAATATCAACTATAAAGCAATGTCAATGGCCATTTTTCTCTATGTCTTTGGAATAGACTTTTTTTGCACCCAGATTGTAACTATCGGAGAACACCCATTTAGAATAGCTTACTACCAGGCCTGGCGCACTCCGCACTAGGTATGAAGCTAGCTCGGACTTGCCGTGCCTGCTGCTGCGCAATAGACAGAGATAACGCGACAAGAGTAATGCGAAAGACAGAGAGGCAACTTCTAGGTTAATATAGCAGTAGGTAGTTAGCGCTCGCACGTCCTGAATTGGACTTTATTGTGTGGTAGTAAGAGTCGCTACTTATTTAAATGCTTTTACGGAGTAAACCTTCTGTACATGTACTTTATGTATTCTGTGTTACTACTAATTGTTATTTGTTCAGTGGGCAAAGTACGAGTATTCGATACGTTAAATATGCATCGAATTCCATAGAAATTTTAATTTAGTTATTCAAATTTGTATGATTTTCGATACCTACGTAATTTACGCATCGAATACTTGTATAACCCGCCTCACCTCAATACTCCATCTTTGGAATATTCACCTCTCGCTACAAATAATCGTCCTCACTGACCGTGCCGTGTCCATCAATGCGCCCGCGCCTCCTCCGTGCCATCCTCAGCCTCACAAACGAGGACGTTCGCACGTCGAGTCGCCGGTCATACTCATCAGCTGATTTGCATATCGAATACATTATTACATGTCATGTTCTACGAATGTTCAGTAATTAAATATTTACATGCTTGCATTGGTTGCATAAACTTCTTCCATTTTGTTTTTAGAATTAGGAAATAGTGAAGAAGTATGTAATTTTAATTTGGTTTTGACCTTTCTTGAATGGTGGAACGTGTAAGACTTAGAAATATTACTACTTCTTTAAACTATAACGCGTAAACACTAATTAAAAAAACAAAACACAAATGTATAAAAATATACTGCCCCGGTGGCTCAGTTGGTAGTGAACCTAACTTCTGTGCTTGGGGGCGAGAGTTCGATTCCCATCTAGGACAAACATTTGTGTGATGAACATTTGTGTTTGTTCTATGTCTGGTGTTAATATCTATTTAAGTATGTATTTAAAAATATATATGTACGTATATCAGTCTCTGGCAGCCGTATTACAAGCTTTGCTTAGTTTGGGGTCAGATGACCGTGTGTGAAAAAATGTCCCATTGCAGATATTTATTTATTTATAAATCTATTTCTATAAAAACGAAATACATTGATTGTATTTTTGTATTGATTAATTAATGACTGTAAATTTACTGTACTATTATTATTTGGACATTATTGTTATTATTTTGATTGACACTGTTAACTTATTTATTATTTGTAATTTTGCTGTCATTTTTATTATTATTATTTGGATATATTACTCTAATTTATTTTTATATGATTTGTTCTAAGTAAGTTTTTAATGAATTGTATGGGTTATTTTGTTGCCTGCAATAAATGAATTTGATTTGATTTGAATTGGTTGATGAGATACTTATTTACTGGCTAATTCATCGAATCTCCAGAACTTACTATCTTTGGGACTGTTAAGAAAGGATTTTACGACATCGGTTACGTTTACATGAAAGTCTTCGCGTACAAAGTTGCAGGCAACACCTAGTTCTTTATAAAAACGAGAGCAGTCAGTCAGCTTCAAAATCTTGATTTTTCAAATACGGTTTTTTTACTATTTTTTGGTGGTGAATCAGGAAATATAGTCAAAATTTACTACCAGTGGTAAAATCGCAAATGTTATGACCTCGTTGACGAAAGGTGGTGGTTTACCAGAAAGTTTCACTTTCCCACTACCCTTTTTTCCACCGTTAAGGAGTCATCTGTGGCCTTAGTACGAGCACTTAAGAAAAAGTATTCGTTCCGTAAACGGTAGCAAAATGTATGTAAAATTGGACAGCGCCTCTATCGGACGTAAAGGGAAACTGAATTTTCATACATTTGCTATCGTTTACGGAACGAATACTTTTTCGCAAGTTCTCGTACTAGCCCCACTGTAGTCGGTTTGAAATGAGCGTCATTAAAACTCAAGCTAGAATTCTGCGAAAAATTACCGCCAAAAATGCCATAGTCAAATTTCAATCTTTTTAAACAATGAAACTCTTTTTAAAAATTGACTACGTGCACAAGGTTAACTTTACTAAGCTGATGCTTTCTTATTAAAATCTACATACAGGTCAACAGACTCTGAAGAAAACCTTTCCACGTTTTACATATCACGATTGATCATCTTGTCCGTCTGTCCGTTGATTAACCGACGACGAATCACCCTTTGACCCAATGTATGACAAATGACCAACAAATTGTACCATTCAACGGTTTCGGTAAAGGATAATGAACCTTACGACAAGAAAATAAGCATGAAAAGTATAAATTAAGAGCTTGTTAGGAACGATTTTTATTTTGTTTTTCAAGAATCGAATGATTTTATAGCGCGGTCTCGTAAAAGGTCTAATTTTGTAAAGTTTTTCAATAAATTTTTGATTGTGTTTTGTTTTCGTGAGTGTTCTGTGGTATCAACTGATATCAACATTCAGAGAATTATTGAAATAACTTTGTCGAAGTATCGGAAATTCTTAGAAATACTGATGCTGGTAATATCAAATCGGGGCCAAGATTACGTTACCTACTTATAACAATTTTGACAGTATTCATCACACCAAATGATAAAATAAATTTACGCGTAAATCTGTAACTAATCCTCTAATCCTCCTTTTTACGACTATACAGCCAAACCGATTTTGATACAATTTGATGAGAATGTACATTAGATATTTTTACGGAAAAATCAGAAAAATAAACAATGCTTCGTTATTATGCGGGTGCAGTTATTTTTATATTCACGTATATATTCTTAATTTTTCAGGATTAAAGTTGCCTATATAATATACTAGCGACCCGCCCTGGCTTCGCACGGCCTTCGGCCTCGCTACTATGTCCCGCTATTCCTATGTATTCATATGTGCTATTCCAGACTTTAATCTATCTCTGTGCAAAATTTCATCCAGATCCGTTCAGCCGTTTTGGCGTGATTGAGTAACAAACATCCATCCAAACTTTCACATTTATAATATTAGTGGGATGGGATTTTTTGGGATAAAAGTAATACCTACCTAAGTATTGTGACTTCCGCAATTATAATTTTAGGTGTATTAGCACATAGCAGGTTATAAATTATTGAGTAAGTATGGAAATAGTTTCGCCTACCAAACTATGTAAAAAATATCACTTGGTCGCAATTACCATCGCGTTGTATAAAGCCTGCATCACACAACGCCATGTTTCAATCTACACTAGATAAAAATCCAATTATGTATCGGAAGACAATTCTCACTCAAAGGTCCCGAAGAAAAAAAGCTCGTCATCTCAAGATAAAGCGGCCGTATCGCCTATCAATCTACGGCGTGGCCAGCTTATCTGTGCAGTTGGCTAAATGAGATTATTAAAATATTAATCGGTTGGATGTTAGTTTTGTTCAAAAAGTACGTTTGTGGCTCCCCAAATCATCTGTACAGATAAATTTGACGAGCTGTAGCGTGGCTAGCAGCGGGGGTCAACTTTTAAATTCGGTTTCCCACTTGGACAGAACATTGTTACCTATGTGTAGCTTGTACTCTTCATTTTTTATTTTCCTTTAGTTTTTTTGAAAGTTAATGGATATTGCAAGGTGTATTTTGGTATGGGAATTTGTTTAGATATGGAAATCTTGTCTGAACTAATAACTTTCATTATGTAAAATCGAATATGCCAAAGATGCTTTCTACGAATCAGTGGCAATGATGTTTTCGATGACAGCAATGAAATAATCATCATCTTGATTGTCATTTTTGACAGTTGAAGGAAAACATCGCGACAGAAAAGCATTTTGGTGGGCACTTTTCTCGTACTCGGCTGGCTAGCTATAGCTATAACCTTTAATCCCTTCCACCCTCGTTCCTTCTCCTATCAAAACCTAACGGTGTATTCCGACACCGGTATAGCATCACTTGAGTGCCAGTTTCCTTTCAAGGTGTGTTTACCGTCTTCGACCTCACACCATTGACAAAAAGACACATTAAAAATACATCTTAGTTTAAGTTTCTTTTGTATTATTCGGTGTGTAATAAAGAGATATTGTATTGTGTTGTGCAGTTGTGTTGTTTTGCGTTACGTTGCTTTGCGTTGCGTTGCATTGCATTCTATTGTATTGAATTATCATTTCTTAGTTAATCTGCTGTCATAGTATATTTTCTGTAAAAAAAACAACTGGCTATCTATTACGGTTCAAAAGACAACCGTTAAAAGGCAGGAAAGACAGATCTGGACAGGAGCGTAGGCTAAGTAGTAGGGTCACGTTGATATACAAAAACACACTGCCTTGAATGATTTAATTTTGCATTTCATAGTTTAAATATAACGGCTATGGCGGCCACATCAATTGGTATTCGCTATAGTCGTTTAGATAAATCATCAACAACTAGCTTCTAGTTAAAGGATGTAACCAATTTCCTGAATCGATTCCTCATTCGAATACCTTATCGATATAATCTCGATCGACTATCGTCGAGTCATTAAATAATTTCGAATCGGAATCGAGTCACGTATCGAATTCGGATTGGAACTTCTTTCTAATCAACTATTTATTGTCAAACGTCCTTCAAAGCCATAGAGGACAAGCGAAAGCGATTTAAAAAATATGCTGAGCTATTTACATTTTGAAATTGATTTTGATTGCAGATTTCATGGAGAGAAGTACCAAAATTAGTTATTAGCATAATTACATTTTCAAAGTGTCAAAGTGTTTTTATCGATAAAGTAAAAAAAGACCAGTTAGAACGATGCTAGTGCTGCGGTGCGCTAAACATGGGTGTGTAAACTATCACATTGCCGAATTTTTACACAGCTTTGCGCAAACAAATCTTCAGAAGTATGTTTTTTGTTTTATTCTGTTATCTTCCTAGTTGAAAATAATCAAAGACGTAAACTCCAAATTAAAAAAACGAAGTTTAAAGGCACTACGTTGCACCTTAAATGTTGAAATTGACTTCATAAATACAAAACCAGTTAAGCTGTGGTACTAAGCTCACAACTAGTACCAGTTAAGTTTTTTTTTAATTATTCCGCAATAATGGTGTCTGAAATGCAAAGGAGAGCTTTAGAACATTTTTATTAACTCATATGTCTATTCTGCCAAACTTAAAAACTGATTTTAAAACTTTCCAATGGCCTAGATACTCGAAATATAGTTCAGCATTGAATCCTTATCAGCCAGAAGACGTCTACTGCTGAATATAGGCCTCCCTCTTAGAACTCCACACTAAACGACATCCTGCCATCTGCTTCCACCGGATGACCGCGACTCTCGTTGCCGATGTCGTCGGACCATCTAGTAGGAGGCCTACCAGCGCTGCGTCTTCCGGTTCGTGGTCTCTACTCAAGAACCTTTCTTCCCCATCGGTTATCGGTTCTTCGAGCGATGTGGCCTACCCACAGAAAAGAGAAGAGATACATTTTCCTCGTCTGTTGGCCTGCCCATTGGCACTTCAACTCAACTTACAAGTTTTAATAGCTATGTCGGTGACTCTATACTAATTCGTTCCGCACTAATTCAGCACTGAATGATAATGCAATATTTACTTTCTTTTAATTATATAAGATTACTAGCCGTCCGCCCCGGCTTCGCACGAGTGTAAGCTCGGCCTTCGGCCTCGCTACAAAATATAATATAGCCTATGTCACCCGGGGATAGTGTAGCTTCCCAACAGTGAAAGAATTTTTCATATCGGTTCAGTAGTTTCGGAGCCTATTCTTTACAAACATACAAACATACAAAAATAGGTACAAATCTTTCCTCTTTATAATATTAGTGTAGATAGTGTAGATATATATAAAAGGTACTAAAAATTTGAAACGTAGTTAAAATATATACTTTTTTTCTGGTAGGAACATAGGGTACTAGTACGAACTAAAGTACTAAGGTACGAAAAGTAGCGTTTATCTTATAACCTATACCACACACATTTGTCATCAGCCGGCGCTAGTCGTGTCACAAAAAGGCGGCGCGACCCAGTTCTCACAGTAGTCGATATATTGGATGCGTCGTAAACGTTTTTTAAATGTCAGTGAAAATAAAACGTCATTTGCGACATCTAATTTTATGTTGATATTTTTTGTGTATTAGACCTGTCATTATAACAAAGATTGAGATGCCTCATCATTGTGTTTGTTTACTGCTGGATTTAAGCTTCTTCAGTGCTAGTTTGTAAATAATTGACATATATTTTTAATTACATCACTACAGCGGCCTGCAACAGAAACATTTATGGATGAACGTGAAAATGTAGGCAGAGGCCCGCATATGTAAGTCCATAAATGCTCAGTTGCCGCTTAGGCTTGTATGGTGCTTTTCTGATACATGTCATTGATATTCACACAAAAATTAACATAAACACACTACATTTCACATTACCTTAAAAAGTTGTCAACTAAACTACGAAAAAAGAAACATTCCATATGGCTTGTACCATGGCTTGTATTAGCTAATCACAGGACATCACTAGACAAATTGTTTGTAAATTCTAACATAACTTCTGTGCATTCGCCTCTTTTTAGTGAAAAAACGTAATCGAACCTCTTTGCACATTGAAATATTGTACGCGTCGTACATTTAAGACAAATTTTCAAACAAAAATCACCAAAACTTCTAGAAATGTGAAAGTATAATATTGTCTAACTAATGTAGGACATAGAAATATTTATCACATTATGCTAAACGACGTATTATTATGTTAATGGACACTTTAAGATGTATTTATTAAGGCGAGGTTTTCCCACTTTTAAGCAACAGTTTTTACTACAGATGATATATTATATTGTACTAAAGTCGCATTTAGTAGAGCAAAACCATGGCGCTTACCCATAGACGAGCGTTTCGCTACTTCTGTTTTTGAGGTTTTTCTCATATATTTAAAAAGTATAGCTTTAAGTAATGTAGAATATATGTTTACGGTTCAATAATTATGAAATCTGTATATTAAGATATCGTAGACATCATTTAGTAAATAGGTGTTTTGAAGAATCCAAAAAAAGCAGGGAGAAAAGCTCAAATCGGTGTTACTTTTTTTTTCTAACGAGCAAAATGCCCATAATTGTATTTTGAACTTTACGGTTTCCTAGATAAAACATTCAATATTAATATGACACCATTTTTATAATTTTAAGCTAATCATGGAAGCAGACTAACTAAAAATAGAATGACCAATATTGCCAAAAGTGGGTAAAGATGTCCTTAAGATCCTTTATCGTTTGTCACAGTTATTCTTGGCGTAGATTATGATGTCACATCTGTTAAAAAATCCTAATAAATAAACACTCCGGTGAATATTTTATTAAAAATCAAATTAGTGTAATTAACTAATTATATTATGGAAATTTATATGACATCATCAAGTTGACATAAAATTGGACGTCTTGTATTATAAACGACATTTGAACTTTTGTAATCTAATGCGTGGTTGTGACACAAAAATGTTGCTAATGAGATTGTCAACAGAATTATTGTTAATTATTTTAATTGGTGTGATTTTTACGATATGAATGTGGGAATTGATGGATAGATTAAAAGTGTCCCCAATATGTTAGTCGGAAAATTACTAAAGAATGTGTAATACTTAATTGTATTATGAAAGAGTAATTGTATGTACCTACCTAAGTACTTACAAAAAGTGGAAAAATAATTTCAAATTGTAAAGAAAATAATTGATGGATTATTATTATGCATACTATTATAGGCATGCTTATTATAGGCCTATGTCCAGCAGTGGACGGATGCAGGCTGATGATGATGTTTTTGTAGTGGTAGGACTCTTTTGCAGGGGTCCGCCTGGGGAAGTGCCACACCTTTGCCAGTTATTCAACCGCTAAGCAGTAGTGTGCAAATATTGATGTGTTCCGGATTGAAGGGCAATGTTTCCAGTGAAATTACAGGGCACACAGAGATTTGATATCTTATATCTCGGGGTGAAGAGCGCAGTGCATTGCCATCCAGGGTTTTGAACTGTCGAAGTTCAAAATTATGAGTGGCGTTGAGCTGTTATGGGCAACCGTGAAGAGCCATCAGGCGAGCAACTTCGCTCGTCTAGTCAGTATCATAAAAAATAATAAAAAATGTGCACACTATTTAGGAGCTAAACTCGGTCCAAGCATTTATTTGCTCTGACAGCTGCAATACATAGTAAAAAGCTGCATAAAAAAACACTGAAGTACCTGTTACAGTTTTACCTAGCAAAGGTAATCAGAATTCGTGGTTTTCATAAAGACTTTTACAATGTCGTCGACAACAGCTACCTGCAGCTGTTCGGCAGGCGAATGGATCTGGACTGCCCAATAATGCAGCTCTGGACAATATTGGGCACTCCGGATTCAAACCGAAGTTTAGGCTAAGATAATTTAATTTATTTATTAATATTTTGTTCTAATATCATGCATTTTTTATATTGAACATGTAGTTATAATTTATTATGCACAACTTATAAAATAGAAAATGATAAAAGCTTAAAATACTAACTAAAAACTAAAACTTAAAATAACTATATAAAAACTTAAACTAAAAGAGCATTAGTGGAGGAAAAGGTCCGTGGGGGCCAGCCGCTTTAGGGCTTTATCGGGACTTGGCCAGGCGATTGGTGGAGGCGTCGTCGGGTGCTCAGAATGCTGGCTTCTATTTCGGACAGAAATTGAGTATTGCCATTCAAAGTGGCAATGCTGCCAGTATTTTTATTTATTTATGGTTTAGAATTTGAAATTTTTAATTGATGTTTATTTAACTTTAAATGTTGAATTGATATTGTTTTATAATTTGACATTTTTAATTTTGAATGATATATAATATTGTAATTTAAATTCGTTACATATTATGGACATTGTCTGAAATAAATGATTATTATTATTATTGCAGATGTCATTAAAGTTCTTGATAATCATACTAAACCCACCCAAGCAGTAGAACCTTCCGAAAACGTATTTTTAAAAAAACGTCATTGATTTTAAATTTTTACTCTGGTTGTAATGTATTTATGGTGGTTACAAAATATACCTACGAGTATGTGCAATGTCGTTAAATAAAATATTATGCGTACAATGACAAACAGGCATTATTGTAAAGGCCATTCCAATTAAAGTAATCGAGATTTGCATAGAAAATGCGCGTGTCGACCAGGCTTTATGTTATAAATGGCGATTTTGTTTGGTACAAAATATTGCAGTCAGAGTGTTTGCTAGATAATAAATTCTGGTGAATTAGACATTCATTATAGTATAGGATCCCGCCATAGAACGACCTTCACCGAGCTGGTTACTGGATGAAAAGTATTTTATATTTAATTAAATATGTCAATAAATCCATTTGCAATAGCAAATGGATTGTGTAAAAAAATAAGTCCAGAATATGATTGATTAAAAAAATTAAAAAAAAATTTTTTTAAATTTTTTGTGAAGATTTTAAATATGACCAGTAATGACCAGTGTTGTAAGTTACAAGTTTCTATGTCTTATAGTTTAGAAATGCAGGGGACCAACTTTTTGCCACTTTGGCGGGCCATATTTCGCAAAGTATAGACTTTACAAAAAAGTGATGTATGAAACCTTACATTCATTTTAAAAGACCTTCTTATCAATGATACCCCATAATTTTCTAATAACCTAACCAGTGAAAAGTAAAAAAACAATTATTTTTAACTAATCCATATTCTGGACTGAATTTTTTAGGCAACCTATTTGCAATATATTTTTTGACATATTTAATTGAATATAAAATACTTTTCATCCATTAACCAGCTCGGTGAAGGTCGTTCTATGGCGGGATCTTAGACTATTATGATTGAATCTTTGATTAGACATTTAAATAATCAAAGGATTGAATGAGATGCTACTGATCCTTAAAAAATAGGCAACGATAAGTAGTTTTATAAAAAAATGGTTAGAAGGCGCTTGACTGCCACCTTGCCTGATAATAATCAAAAAATGCGGACTACGATGGAAGAATAAAATGAACATGGGATGACAGAAGAAACTGATTCACTTAAAAACAATTAGTGCAAAAATGTGCCGCTACTTGTGGCACTAGATTGTTTACTATTTTTGTTTGTAAAAAAAAGGTGTATACAATAACGAGTTTCTATGTGCCTATCTATTATGGTTAAATTATCTTGTCGGCATAAACGCTTCGCACACTATCTTCACAGTTTACATATATACTTTTTTGGGTTATGAATAATGGAATAATGATTGACGCATAGCGGAGCCATACAGCACCTTTGTTTTTTCAAAATGAACTGAACAACAATGATATTCTAAAATTAGTACCTACTTCTAATTATTAAATCTAGAAAATATAAACAGGCTTCCTAGCGATCAGGAATCGAAAATTGGCGCAAGGAGCATGGTTTGAAATAATCGCGTAAGCTCGTTCTTTAGACTCTGTCTACGTCGCAGTGGTAATCCATCGGCTGATTAGGCAGCGCACGACGCCGTCGGTTTTCCACTAAAATTAAACAAATCCACGATGATGTTGTTTTGTCAACGGTCGTGACTGTGCCCAAGGCCGGATCATCAGGTGTCAGCAGGGCTGCCGTTGGAATGTTAATTGTTGACAAATGATGACGATCTTAACAGCATTGGCTAAGTATGTTTGTGTAGGCTGAGTCATCATCATCATTTCAGCCATAGGACGTCCACTGCTGGACATATGCCTCCCCCATCGATTACCAAAAAGGCCGGTTGCTAGAGGTCTGCTTCCAGCGTTTTCCTGCGATCGCTTTTAGGTTGACTATCTATCTTGTGGGTGGAAGTCCTACGCTGGGCTTACCAGTCCGTGGTTACCATTCGGAAACCTTTCAGCCATCTGTTCTGCGTGCTATGTGCCGTGCCCACTGCCCCTTCAACTTGCTAATCTGGGTGGGCTATGTCAGCTGAGTAGCCAGTCCTATTGTCAAAGTTTTTAAGCTGCCTGGAGAGACTTCTGATACACGGCTATAATTTCGTGTCATCCAATCCACAGTAGCACTCAGTCATCATCCATTTATTTTTTCTTGCTTTGACCTCCGATGTAAAGCGATGATGCGGTCTACAATGGAGCAGGCTTGCCTAGAAGAAACCGATTCACTCGCGATTTGAATACACCAAAATTGTAACTATCGGAGAATACCCATTCGGGCAGCGCATTCCATAGACTAGCAGTTCGCACAATAAAAGTGGAATCAAAGCTTTGTACGGGTTTTCTGAACATCAACCATGAAATCGTGTCGGCTTTTCGTGCCTACTTTGGAAGTCCAATAGAAAAACGGTAAGAGGGAATTAGATCGCTGTACTCTCCGATATGTACCCGATTAAATAAACTGATAAAGAAGCAACTTAGCGCCGATACTCAAGATTAAGAAGCTTAGTCTGAATTAGGCGTTCGTTGCTGATGTGCTCTTTTGCACGTTTTTCAATAGAGTTTATAGCCCCAAGCTGGTACTTAGCTGATCTATCCCAAAGGTATGAGCAGTAGTACAAAGATTTGTACGCAAGTTCGGTCGTGGATAGATATGCACGACCGAACTTGCGTTTGGTACAATGAAAGCAACTCGCCTCAAAGTACTCAATACCATTCGTCATTCTTTCATTCACTCTTTTTGAAAAGAAATTAAAGAACTAACTTTGTTTCGGTGATTCTTGGCAACCCTATACCCCTGATGACAATGACAGGTAATCTAGATGACGTCACGTGCGAGATGCAACCTTCACGGCTGTCTTGCGACATTTTGAGCCAAATTGCGGCGACCGGCGACATTGCCTGCGGTCACATTAGTTCTATTATTGTGATGTTAAAAAATAATGGAACAGCGAAGGACAAATCTAGTTCAGTCAAAGTGTGTCATTAAGCTTTAATGTAATGTGTGAAATGAAGAGTGAGTTCGAAAAAATGGCTCACAAGTTTCGAAGGTTTGAGACCATTTTGTACACGAAAGTGAAAGAAGTATCAAATTAAAATTCATCAATTTCAGGCTTTAACACTCATACCATAATTCAGGAAAACCAAAAAATAAAATAAAGGATGTCACAAAACTAAATTTAATTAAAACTCAAATAAAATAAACAACTTATATATTAAAAAAACACAAACATAACACAATTTAAGATATAATGTCAGTGTCAGTTACATCGCTAGTACTTTCTCTTCGGCATTAGTACTGGTATGTACCACATCTCTACCAGCAATACCGGAAGAAAGTACAGTCGCACACACAGCATAGTATCGGATGCTTGATGACTCAAGCGTTATGACTCTCACAGTGCAACAAGTGATTTTCATCATGAAGTAATACATTTTCGTCCATTTGTTACCCGGATCGCTTCATCGGTGTCGTGTAGCTGTTGACACACAAAAGCACGTGATATACTCTATTAAGGTGATAAGTTTCATGTTTGGCGGGAAATTCAAATTTCAAACAGTTTTTTTTGTCCTTGTAGCTAGGCAAAAAGTTAACTAAAGCGACAGTACCTGAGTGGCTAGAGCAATAGGGCCGTTTATTCGAATCGTTGCGCATGTCCAAATACTGCTGGTTGTCAAATTATTGGATTGCCCGTAACATTTAAATAATGTGTGTGCCGACACTGCACTAGCACGACTTCAAAGTTAGTTTTTTTTTACTATAGCGTTGTACTTCAAGTTGCATTTTAATCGTTATATTTAGGAACCCGATCCAATAAACAATTTTAATAATATGAGAACATATTACGACTTTTTATTTTACAAGCTTTTTTAACTTGCCATATTTGTATGTTAGTTTGTTTCTTTAGGTCAAAGCTTAGCTTCAAATAGTAGATACATGTTCTTGAGCACCAAAAATGGTCTTTCTTTTCTTCACACAGCGGATCTAGTTCATCATTTACACTCAGTTAGCACCCAAGTTTCTAATTGTCTAGCAAACACACGGAGTTTACGAAAAACCCAGTCATAATGTAATGAAGAATGATAGTGTTGTGTGTAGAGGCTGGGGAATTAAAGAGAGAGAGATAACTACAGATTACAACAGACAGAACACGATATTTAAAGTATTCGCCAATAAAATGAGAAACTTGGCTCTTTTTTACTCCGACGCAGAAAGCGGGGTGTTATTGGTTTAACCTGTGTATCTGTGTGTCTATCTGTGGTATCTTAGCTCTCAAACGGAAGAATCGATTTTGATTTAATGGTTTTTCTTTGATAGATGACTTGATCGAGAGTATTTTTGGCTACGATTCTTGAAAATCTGTCCAGCCTTTTGAAGATTATCGGCTGTTTTATAGTAGGTTTAAAAATATACTTGTTATGATCAATATGTGTATAAATTCAAGACTATGTTCAGTTTACTGCAAACAAAACCTTTGGTCTCGAAACGAACTGGCCCATGACCCTACTTTCAATTCCCATCACTACCACCCAAAACAAACATACCCAAGACAATGAACGCGCAATGAATCATACCTCTTTGGTAATAGCCTCTAATGACAGAGTCCCACTTTTGAAACTGCACCGAGCAAATCTAAAAATGGATGCCATCGATCAAAATGTTACCGTTTTTTTATCAAACGAAAAAAGACGTAACCACCACGTATTATGTTTAAAGTTATATCTTTTTTCGACCAGTAAGTTTTGTACCTTTGCCATTACGTAAACGTATGTCTCCGATTGTCCATTGTTTTTTTAGTAAGCGGTTGGAATTCAAGGCGATTTGCATTTGACCGAAAATAGGAGAATGTAAGTGATTATGGGCGAGATAGTGATTACATAACAGTTGCATTATACTGGCAGATCAGATAAACAAGGGAGATCATCATCATCAGCCAGAAGACGTCCACTGCTGAACATAGGCCTTCCCCTTAGACCTCCACACTGAACGATAGCTTGACTCTGCATCCACTGGATGCCCGCGAATCTCACAATATCGTCGGTCCATCTAGTGGTAGGCATACGCTGCGTCTTCCGCTTCGTGGTCTCCACTCAAGAACCTTTCTTCCCCATCGGTTATCGGTTACCACCCCTCCTACTAGGTGAACCGATGACTTCGGAGTGTCGCGGGAATCCAGTGGATGCAGATGGCTGTCATTCAGTGTGGAAATCTGAGAGGCCTATGTTCAGCAGTGGACGTGTTCTGGCTGATGATGATGATGTATGCCAAGCGGATGTTATATTCAATATCGCACAAGAGCAATAAAACAATTTGTTATTTTACTTAACAATAGCATGTCTTTGGATAATCTAAAACTATTATGGACCATTAACATTATTATACGAGAAAAAAATATTTTTTGTCGAACGAGGAAAAGCGAACCGTTTTTTTGTTTGAAAATGTCAACTGTGATGATGTCACCCGTCGTGAGGTGAGAACTTTTTGTTAAATATCGTATTTTATCGATCATGACGCCTACTCGTAATTACTATTGATCAGTTGGAAATAAGCGCAATTTTAGTAGCCGTTTCCACAAACGAATTTGAGGCGGTTTTTTTGGGAATGTTATTTCGGCAAGGTTTATCCTGGGAATGTTATTCCGGAAAGGTTTATCCCGGGAAAGTCTATACCAGGAATGTTTATCCTGGGAAGGGATTTCCCCCAGGAAGTTTAATATCGGGAATGCATATTCCGGGAAGGATATTTTTTCCCCCAGTAATTTTTATTCCAAGAAGGTTTATCCGGGAAGACTATTTTCCCCGGGAAGGTTTATCACGGGAATGTTTATCCTGGGAAGGGGGTTTTTTCCCGAGAAAGGAATTTATTCTCGGGAATGTTTATCCTAATATATTCCCCAAATGTATTAAAGCAACTTGCACGTTGATAATAATTTGGCAGAGAAATTTAAAATAATAATAATATCAAAATTAAAATTAATGATTATTGACGTTTTTATAGAAAATGGTATGGAACCCTTCGTGCGCGAGTCCGACTCGCACTTGGCCAGTTATTTTTATTAGGGCCGCGTTTGACCGCCAACTGTCTTATGTTAAGCGATGATGCGGTCTACGATGGAGCGCGCTTGCTTAGAAGAAACCAATTCATTCGTGATTTGAAGACACCCAGCATGGCTAGCATGCATACCGCGACAAAATCCTGTCGTCACCCTACCGAGCGAGAACGCGACAAGGTGCCTACGGTTTCATATACGCCAGTCTCGCTTTGGCACGATAAAATCCTCTCGCGGTGCGCATGCTAGCCCGGCTGATCTTTGTTTGTTTTGCTATCCACTACTATTATCGTAAAATGGTCATAAATGTTTATTCCCTTACAGTTGTGCATTCGCAATGTCAAAGTCGAAGTCCCGTTTGCACAATGAGAGTGCTGAGTCAACGAATGTGGGCTCAGTGTTGTAACTTGCCACTTGACTCGCCCGTGTCAACGCGCCTACGCGCAGTGAACTCACGATATCCGATATTACTGTCACTTCTAGTCGCACAGCCATTGAGATCTAATAAGAGCTTTTGTGCAAAAGCTTCTAACCGTTTTATAAAGTTATTTACTTCGTATGGACAATTTAGTACATTGTTTCATTATTTCTCTATCATTTATTTATTCGGTGTCTATCTCAATTTGTCAGCATTATTCTTATTCTGTATCATGTTATGCCTGAGTTGTTCTTGCATATAAAAAAGGTAGCGGTCGATATATTTTATATACTAGCTGTGCCCCGCGGGTTCACCCGCATGGTGATGAAAATTGGTGGTGATGATGATGAAAAGTAGCTTATGTGTTAATCCAGAACATAAGCAACGTATATTCCAAATTTCATCCAAATCCATCCAGCCGTTTCTGCGTTATTGAGTAACAAACATCCATCCATCCATACATCCATCCATCCAAACTTTCACATATATGATATTAGTGTGATATTTGACAACGCGGTGCCTGCCTTACATTTTAATACATTCGTTCCAGTACCATACGCTACCCCGTGTCCAGTCCACGCTGCATATATTCGCGTGTACATCCAAATATTACCTTAAAGCTGCACTTAACGCACACAGTTTTCTACATTTTAAGCAATTTTCGTGTTGATATTTTACAAGTGGATTACTTTAAAAACCGACCTCGAAAGTATATGAAAAACGCACGCACAGAAATATCTTCTGCAGTAACCACCTTTAACACGATTTACATGTATATTATAACATTTGGATAACATTACAAACCGACATTAAAATATATAATTTTTCATAATAAGTGCCTATAAAAATTTTGAGGGTTGCCCTCAAATTCCCTGAGATCCCATCATCACATCCTGACTTGGTGACAGTAAAACCAAATTGGAAGCATACCCTACTGAACAAATGAAATAAAATTGAAACCTGTCAACAGTTGGCGGAGAAATCGGCGGATTAAAAAAAAAACTCCTCCTTCGTCCTCTTTTTTCGTCGGTTAATAAGATGGTGGAGGAGATAGAAACTAAACTCGTTTAAACTAAACTAAATTAGTTTTTTGATAAACCAGTGAAAGGTCCAATCGGTTTTTCAAATTCTCACTCAGTGATATTTTTTTCTTTATAAACGCTGAAATATGCGATATAGCAGTGCTAAGAGTAGATATTTGGGCGAGTTGATGTTGGTACGTGCATCACAAAATCGTAAACAAATTGTTCCTAGGGGATTGTCTCTAACAATGTGTTAACTACATCCTCGCTTATCTGATAGTTCATTACAATGATAGAACGACTGCAACTCCTTAAATGGCGGCATTGCATTAAAGTTAATTTACAATTAATGCTCAGATAATACAGGAATAGTCAAGCGCCAGTGGCTTAAGCCAGTGGTTTTGGCTTTTCTTAACAAAATTATAGTTTAAGGTAATATTTGCTGTGCTGTGCTGAATTTTAAGAATATGTGACAAAAATATATTAAGGTATGTTTCTACCGAAAAGGATAGCTAATGTAACGAAGTATCATAACAATAGTTCTAGTTAGGTATAGTTCTTTGTCCCAAAAATATAGAACTAACTGCCTAGACATTGGTTGTATGTCGCCGGAGTCTTAGAATACGCCTTTGGTATCTTTTATGAGGTAAGAACCGATTTAAAAAAGGCCAGGCAGAGGATGGTGGTCAGATTTGAAGATTCATGCAAGCCAAGGGAAGATAATAGCGCAGCCTGGCCTGCACTTTTGTAGAAGGAAGGAAGGAAAATGCTCCAAGCACGTGCCAGGAGCTTTACCTCAGACAACATTCAAGGGAAGTACCAATGCAATACAGCTGGCTATCTTTAGAAGATTCCCCCTAGCTGTTACAAAAAAAAAGGTATTGCTTGTAATTGGCAGTAAGTAGAAAAAGCATGGAGAAAACTCTATGACTGGTCGTTATAGGATAGAACCTTAAAGAAATTCCAATGAGCGTTTTAAAATTCTAACTAGAATTATCACGAAACATACATTTTCAGAATTCACCGTAACATACAGAATTTTTTTTTCTTAACTTATACTATCCCACTGTTGGGCAAAGGTCTCCCCCATTTCCTTCCATCAATATAACCTCAATTTTACTCTAAATCGAATGACAAAGATTACAGGAGATAAACGTAGATGTTATTTAGAACCCAACCTGAACGCGCCGGACGAGCGTTGGTGTTGATCCATGGTGATAATAACCCGTCATTGCGACTCATTACCTTTTACCAGATATAGTTCTGAGTTAACATTTAACTTATTGCCGATCAAATTGGGTTTTATGTCAACGTGGGATCAAATTGCTTAATATTGCTAGATTTAGGTCGTTAGGTTTGAGTTCTGTAGATGATCTATGTGCTTCTAACTTGCAGGTAACTCACAAAACTCTGTTCGGTTCTGTAAAAAGTATGCCTTGCTGTTTCCAAACAAGACCCCTTCTTGTTTGGAAACAGCAAGGCATACTTTTTATCTCAATTCGTTATTTGTTAAAATTTGTGTTTGTTACCATAGAACTCAGTCATTTTATAAACCGTTTTTATTTTATTTTATTTTTCTTAACTGCGTGTAGCTAGACTGGGTTAAAACGTCTTATTTTTTGAAAGAAAATCCAAAGTTAAATATCTACATACCTGTTTAATAAGTAGATCATCTCATCAGCAGTTGTTTCGTAAACTTCAACAGCACGCAAATCTCATAAAACTTCAATTTGAACAAAAGACACAGAGTAAAAAAAATAAGGTGAGTCCATAAGTCACATGTGACCGAGGGGCACAATCATTTGTAATTGTCTCCTCTGAAACTAAGCATCGCCGCGAGTCATCATTAACATTGCAAAGACCTAACGTGGATTTTACACTGGGTGTATTGTCGCGCGATTTATTTAAAGCATCTTAAGCTGCGTTTTGAAATACCACAATACATCAAATCTTTTGCTAATTACTAAAATATGTTTTAGGAAGTATTTTCCATATTCATATTATGCTAATTAGGAGTTAACAATATTTGTATCCAACAGTTACTTATGATATTCCGATTATTATTTGGGGAATTGTTCACAATATTCTAGGATCAAAAAACTATCTTCGGTCCTAGAAAACAAACAAACGGACTTTGAAGAAAACATTCTCTATTTAGCCAAGCGAAAACAGTTTTTCTATTACCTACAGATATTGGAGATGAGAAGTAAGCTCACGCAAGCTGATTAACTAGAACACATACCTACTACATTAGCTGCAGGCTTGGCAGGTATACAAACAATAAACATGGCTGACGTGCCGCAATGTTATCTTATTATATTATTGAACTTTCTTCCACCTTAAAGAGTGCTAATGCTTAGAAATGCACATTTATTTTTTATGAAAGTAAGTAAGTTCGTATATACATAATGTATGTAATAGTATGTGTGGAAAGACCTGATATTTTTAGACTGCTAAAAAGTGACCTTAAATTTAACGTGTCAGTTGTATAAGCTAGCGATCACTCATTTCGAAGACTGACCGGCTGTCTATTGTTTAACATCAGTGATCGGTTATAAATACCTAGTCGAGCTATGCGCAAACGCTTCTTGCTCGTAAGTGTCAACAACATCGAAGCGTTTTTCAAACCATTGTGAAAGGTCTGTAAAGCCTTGAACTAAGGCTGGTACCATCAAAATAAGACTTGGTCACGGCATTACCACTACAATGTGAGGTCTGCATGACATACTGAACTATTGTCTGTCCTAGGAAGCTGCGTCCTAATAAAAATTATATTTTACACAGCGGCTAAGACGCACGTGTATGGTTGTATGCCATAGGTGGCAAACAAGCTGACCGTTTGCCTGATGGTAAGCGATCACCGCCATTTATGGATACCTGCAACACAAGGAGCATCACAGATACATTGCCGACCCTTAAAGAAATAATAAAAATGAAGATAATTTAGCAAGCTCTTGCAAGGGGAAATAAAAAAATATTTACTGATTATTTTTAGCACTAATAAGAAATTGTATGTGGGCCCCAAACTCAGCTCAGCCTGTAAACAAAGAACCAAAGAAAAAAATAGGTTTACACAAAACTGTGGTACTAAGCAGAAAGGATGTCATTGCACTTTTCATCAAGAAAAACAATTTGATTTTGCGTTCCATATATAACATTTCGTATCGCGTGATTGATATTTTTTACTGAATACCTTTTTCTAGCGATGAATAATAGCGATATTTATATTAGCGATTTCAGGGTTGGTCCCATAGTAAAAGTTGTTCACAATGACCTCCTTTGGCCTATTAATACTAACGTTCTGTGCAACCCTGTTTAGTATACCTTTAGTAAGTAAACTGGCTAAACTTTAATCTCAAGTTGCGACAGTGCTGCGTCGGATACCATAGAGTCTAATCATAAAGTCTGACAATCGTAAAATCTAAGCACTGCGCCTACGCGTCATTTAATGTGAACTAAGCACATTCGCTTTGTATTCCAATTGATATTTCGTGTGAATAGACCTTTATATTAATTACACGTCTTTGGTATTATTAGATATTGTATTTACGTTTCATTGTCATTAAGTAAACTCGTAAGTGTTGTAAAATTATTGCGTAATCATTATCACTTATTTTGCTTCACTATAGATTTATATGAAGATATTTTCTTCTGTTTGGGATCTAGTCATCAAATTAATTAAAATTTCAACCCCAGCTCAGAACAATACCTTTGGAAACTATGGAATTCTTATAAATATTTTCATAATATTTCTAATAATCCGCCATCTTATGTTGGAAATTGATAGTCTGTGCGATCAATAAACTTTGTAAACGCAATACAATCTGTGCTCTCGAAACTGAACGTCTGAATTGTTTACTCCTTTTAATACTAAAATAAATATTTGCAGTAATTCAAGGAAATCTTGTATTCATTCTAATCACACTTTCATTCTAAATCTACCTGTGACCATGGATTCGGCAAGTGTCCGAAATGTCAGAAATAAAAATATTGTAAAATACACGCGATGACGTATCAGCCGAGCGGTACCTGCATGGCTTACATGCACACCGCGACATAATCCTGACATAACGCGACAAGGTGCCTACGGTTTTATAGATGCCTGTCTCGCTTTGGCACGACAAAAAGAGTCGACAAAACCTTGTCGCGGTGCGCATGTTAGCTTTGCAGTCTGACGGCACGCTGTTCTAATCTCAGCTCTGCACTAATGACTTATTAAATACACAAGACATTTGACACCAAAATCCCATGAGGATGACGAAAATGACGGATACGTCATGTTAACTCGTGAGACAATCAGTGAGTTGCTTGGAATTTCCACACTGTAAATATTTCACTACTTATAAGACTTCTTATAGTTTAATAGAAAAACAGCATTTATTAGTGCCATATAGGAATATGCCACCCATAATAACGCTGTTTTCCCATACCACAAGTACAAGTTGTCGTCACAAAATCAAGTAAGTAATAAGGATTAATAAACAATCTGACTTGTTCGATACAAATAGGTATTGAAAGTGACTCAACTCTATGGAATATCTATCTGACAAAGCTTAATTAATGTCCATACGTTTAAATACGTTCAAAATCTAAAATCACACTTAGAACTAAACGATGTTGCCAATCTGTGGCGCGTTGCGTAGAGTTGTAAACGTACATTGTCGCGTATCATAAAATTGTAACGTAGCCCATTATCTTATCGATTTATGACAGTTAAAATTTATCGTAAATGAATATTTATCGATATATAATTGTTGCGTTGATTGTTTATGTGCAGATTTATGGGTGCCGACATACTGTTATAACGTGGCATTTTAATAGAATAAATAATAAAATGTTATGGGTAGGTGCTTGACCTCTACAATTTGATAGAAGGCGAACTAAAATAAACCTAGTTCCAGAATTGGGCTTTTGCGAAAACACTGTTTTTAATTATGTAATGTTTATTTAGCAGTTAATACGACGTCAAATTGACTTAGGCAAGTTGAAATTAACCCATTAAATGTGGTACGCACTACATATCGGTGTGTGTAGAGTCCAAAAATCTTTTTTTTGTGTACACACATTGACTGTTTTGTGACCAGCCACAGCATAATCCATTGCTACACCTTTTATGCAAGGTATATTCAAAATGTACTCTAAAACTTAGCATTTGAAGTAGAAACCATATTTGCAATTAATAAAGAATATATAATTATTGGATATCAAAATAACAATATAGCTTTCCAACTAACCAATCAAGACTGACACTAAATCTGGACATAGAAAAAGTTGGCATATCGATAGTTTAGTACTAACCTCATGTCTAGGTAAAATATCGATACCCAAGATGTTGTTATCCATTCACTATTCCCACCACTACCCACGTTTTGCTGCGTCCTCGTCACAAATGCGACAAATTCGTAATGCACCGCCACTCGAAACTGTTGCTCGTGAGAAATTCGTCTTCGGCCTCTAACGGTTATTGGCAACATTCATTTTGTCGGATTTGACACGAACGCGTCGACTGCTGTCCAACGATTATCGCTTGTTATTATAGATTGTTCGATGCAATCAGTAGGCGTAAGGTAGAAGCTATGCGCGGACGCGGATAACCTTCTTAGATTTAGTTAAAATGGCTCGATGACAAAACTTTTTACTCAATTTACGACTATTTTAGCTTGAGAGAAAATCTTATTTACATGATGGACTATGATATTAATTATTAAATGTGAAATTCTTGAATTATAATTATTCACACACAATAAAATCGTTTTATCTGTTTATCTATTGGTTCCCTAAAGTCGTTTGGTTTCATTTAGGTACGTACCTAAAACTAAAGTAAAATGCTTTTGCATGCTTTCTCATCTTCTTCCTTTTATAAATCTAACTGGTTATAATCAAGTTCGAAGTGCGTATAAGAATTACTGTTGGAGGCTATTCTTGCCTTCTTGATCTTTGAGTTCAGAGTTGCTGGTTACTTCGCTATTACTTGTGCCTGAAATTGAATTATAACCAAATCAGATAAGATGAAACTACTTTATTGTGATAGGTGTACGATATTTGGCGCGATAATCGTACAAACTATAAACTACAAAACCAAAATAAAAACGAAAAAAATACTGTTTCATACGACATTTCCTTCATTATGTGGGATTTCTTTCATTACTTATAACTATTTATTAGGTACAAAAATTAAAACAAAGTTCGCTTTCCGGGCGAGTCAACATTATGGAAAAATCAAGCACTCAGTTTGTTGGTACTATTATGTATTCTGTGAATGAGTTTTAAGTCCTTACTAAGATTGAAATACATAAATGTTAATTACGTTATGAAATTTAATAGCATACCTAATTGACATATTTCAAAAAGGAAATTTTTAAAGGGATGTCTACAAAATGTCTACAAAAATGCAAGTTGAATTCTCACTCACACCGATACACACCCCACTTCTCTCTCTCTCTCACACACACACACACTCACCCACCCAATCATCCTCACACACACACACTATCATCCCCTCTCACATACACTTATTGATAATAAACGACTGTAGTTATTAGATTAGTAATATTATAATCATCATCATTATCAGCCATCAACGTCCACTGCTGAACAAAGGCCTCCCTCTCAGAGGGGTGTTGCCATAATCCTCACGCTTGGCAGGCGGCTTGGGGATCGCAGTACGTTCACCGTGTACTAATAGGACGCTGCTGCCCATCCTCCGGTGGTTCTGGTCGCAGTTTTAGGACATACCCGGGTCAATTATAAGTAAAATCAAGGTCAATTAAGAGTAATATTATAATGTAAATCCTTAATTGCCCGTAAGTTAAGTTCGTCGTTTATTGTTTTGTTTTTTTAAGGGCTGTGGATTTTGTTTGATAAATAAAATAAAATTAGTAAAGATTTACACAATCAATCGACAATTCGAATCGCAATGTCTTTTCCTCTAGACCATAGAGCAAAAAGTGGTCTCCCACGACTATTACGACAAGTGCTTTATCCGAGTGCTAATTGTGCACGTTTGGTTTTTTGTCCAATTTGCGACTTCTACCACACTAGGAAATCAATTTAACTCAATGCGATCGATTTGCTATTCTATTTTAGGATTCAGTTTGTAATTACATGCAAAGATTTGTTTAATAAGATGTGTGTACGCACTGGTTCAGTAATATTAATATATGAGTAATCATCAGCCAGAAGACGTCCACTGATGAACATAGGCCTCCCCCTTTAACCTCCACACTGAACGACATCCTGCCATCTGCATCCACTGGATGCCTGGCAGGCCACTTCGCTCGAAGAACTGATAACCGATGGGGAAGAAAGGTTCTTGAGTGGAGACCGCGAACCGGAAGACGCAGCGTAGGTAGGCCTCCCACTCGTTATGGCCGATGATGATGATGATAAACGTTCATACAAAGTAATTATTATTTCTGTACTCTAATTATCATAACAAGTGGATCAAATAAAAAACCGACTACAAAAATATATGAATAACTTAATAAATGTCTATAAAATGTGAGGGTTGCCCTTGATATCCCCGGGATACCATCATCAGCTCCTGACTCAGAGACAATGGGACCAAATTGGAATACCAATACCCAATACCCTACCAACGGTTTTTTTTAAATCGGTCATCAGTTCGCGGAGAAATCGGAGAATATTTATCTATGAAAAAAAAAAACAGTCGAACATAGAACCGTTATTCTGTTTTGAAGTCAGTTAAAAATAGTTTATTGCATACAGAACCCAATATCAATTGTATCAGCCGCGTTCTTGGTGATTACATTCAAATGTTAGCTAAAAACGCGAACAAAACTAGGAAATGAAACAAAGGTCAGGTTCATCATGATTCAGTAAAGTTTACTGTAAAATATCGTTACGGACGTAATTGACAATAATTTTTGCTTTATGCATTAGTGAATTACTGCATCGTGTGTGGTTTTTATGTTTATAGTTATTGAATTATTTAAGGTACTTACCTAAATTTTATCAATGCCATGTTTTTCTTAGTTACACATAAAAACCCATAGAAAAGAGAAGTAAATAGATCGAAAATGAGAAGGATACTCTGTCGCCAGGTCTTGTGACAGATACTTGATTGAACATTCTTATTTATGTCATCGCGCCGAACTCCACGTCACAGTTGCTATAGATTTATATGGGTGCAAGTGGCTACAACAAATTTCTTACAAAAATGCCTTGACAGCCGTTCTAATTTAAACAAAAAAAAAACTGTGTAAAAAACCCAGAACAGAAAACCCGAAAGAACTCTTTTTTGATATACTAGATTTCAAAATTAACTTAAGGGTTTAAGGCTAAGCCTTTAGTTTCAAGAAGTTTGTTAAAATCAACTAAGTAAATAAATAAATCAACAGTCAGATTATAATGCAAAATTCCGGCAAGTAACGAAACAACCTTCCCCTCTAAAAATAAGTAAAGCCACACTGATCCTGAACAAATATTTCTACAAAAGATGTTTTAACTGCTTTTTCCCTTTTTGTTGTGTCAAAGCATACTTGATCTACAGTTGAATAAATCTATGGTCGCTATAGTTAGGGCAGAAAAACGGACAAATCCATGGGAAAAGCCTCTAGAGCAAATATTTGAAAAGTTGCCCGAGCACCTGCGGTCACCACGTATGTCCACTTGATTGTAGATCTTTATAGAGCAGACAAAACCCCTTTGGAAATAATTATAATTTTAATGATAATTTCATATTACCATTTACGATACATTATATACATTGTTTTGTTTAATTTTGTACATCTGGATAAACATTTGTAAAGGTAAAGTTAAATGATTATTTACGGGATATTTACCGTGGTAAGGTTGTGGAAGGAGCTCCCGATATTTCGGCGCAGTTACATGCACCATGTTCACGGGAAGACTGTAAAGGTATTTGTAAAGGTTTTGTAATTTTTAACTCCGTGCTCGTTAGGAATCTGGTTAAGAAACTGTGTTGAAGTCAATGATGATTTTAAACAGAGGAAGACTAGTGTATTTTTTTATTCGGTAATAGGCTTGCGTTTGACCGCCAACTCGCCTGATGTTAAGCGCGATGCGGTCTACGATGGAGCACGCTTGCCAAGAAGAAACCGATTCACTCGAGATTTGAAGACACCCAGATTGATTTTCAGAGCTGGCTAAGTTCAACTGTGCCTATACGCATGTAGCCTATTAGTAGGTTTCATGTCTATACGCCACACTTCACCCAACGCTGTCTCGCTCACACGAATATTGTAGCGTATCACTTAATCCTTATCATCCGTGTCCCTGTCGTTTCAATCGGGGACCTTCGTGACCATGTGTTGTAAAAAAAATAGACCATCAATTTTCTTCTTGTGTTCAACCAACCGTCATCGGTTGAATTACATTTTTGCTTTATAACTTTAAAAAATATACAGAAACAAAAAGTGTATTCTGCACACTAGACGACCAGAATGAAACCACGGAGAGTGCCATTGGAGTGGCAAAATTTTAGTCCAAAATCTTTATTTCAAAAATAAAATAAAAACGAAACATCGATCGAAAGAAGAAGAATGGGATAAATATTTAATATACCAGTCATTTTGATGACATATATAGAAACGAAATTATGAAGTTAAATGATTATTTACGGGATATTTACCGTGGTAAGGTTGTGGAAGGAGCTCCCGATATTTCGGCGCAGTTACATGCACCATGCACGAAATTATGAGCCTAGCGTTTCACAAATTAAGCCGGACGTTTAGAAACCCGCATGTTTGCGTAAGTAGGTAGTTTTCACATTGTTTTGTTCTGATATGCCACCTTCTAGATTCATTCGTTAAATATATTTCTTTAAAAGGGCTGTTAATAAAATATTCAAGGGCCAGTTATGTATCTGTGAAGCCCGTGGTTTCACAGGTATCTGTAAGTGAAGACAATCGCTTACCTTCAGGTGCGTTTAATTTTTGCCACTTATGGCACAAAAAAACATAAATTTTCGGTATTTACAACTCTTTAAAAATATCACATACGAAAAACTTTCACTCTTTCCCCTATTTTATTTCCCGACTCAATACGCTCTCTATTTTGGTCCTCCGCCTCAAGTGTTTGCCCTTTTCCCTTTGAGTCCAAGGGTCCGCGAGAAGAATACCGAGTGAGCCCTTTAACTTGGCCCTTCAGTTCAAGTGTCGAATGACCGTTTTCTTTGCTATTTTATTGCTTGTCCTTCGTACACCGTAATTGTATTAGGTGTGCGTGAAATATTATGGGTTGGGGTAAGACTGTTTATCCGGGTTGTAAAAATGATGATAAATGCTGATTATCCCTACCATATTATAAATGTGTAGATCAAATACCTTCACACATGACTTCTAACTAAGTAGAAGCAATACCTGATATCGGTTTAACTTGCAAAAAAAATCCCGTTTGCGTGATTCAGGTAAAGTGTCGTATTTACCTATAATAGACGCACTTTTCATATTTGTGAAACTACGATCCATTTACACTCATTATTTTAGGAATTATTGAATACCTTATTACGTTTTTAATAATATTATTCGTAAAGTTTAAGCAAATTTACAATTTTTTCGCAAAACATCGTTTTAGTACGCAATCTATTTTCAAACTATGGAACTACAAATCTGACGGCTGTCAGTTTGTTTGTTTGTCCGCGCACATCTTTTAAACTACTAGAAGGATTTCAAAGCAGTTTCCATGAATATGCTTATAAAATACCTGATTGAAACATAGGCTATATTAATTTATGATAATAAATAGTAAAAAAAATTTTTTTTTAATAATTATTTATAACGCCATCTAGCTTATTTTATAGTAATGTTGTCGTAATGACAGACTTCTACTCGCAGACATGGTAGGTAGGAAGACTGAAGCGGCTGTTGCCATATAATCTATATGTAAATAAAAATATAGATATTCGCCAAAGAACCAGAGTCACCGACATAGCTATTAAAATCTGCAAGTTGAAGTGGCAATGGGCAGGCCACATCGCTCGAAGAACTGTTAACCGATGGGGAAGTAGGTAAGGTTCTTGAGTGGAGACCGCGAACCGGAAGACACAGCGTAGGTAGGCCTCCCACTAGATGGACCGATGACATTGTGAGAGTCGCGGGCATCCAGTGGATGCAGATGGCAGGATGTCGTTCAGTGTGGAGGTTAAAGGGGGAGGCCTATGTTCAGCAGTGGACGTCTTCTGGCTGATGATGATGATAAAATAAAAACGAATAGCCGAAATGTATGTACCCGCATAACTTCCGATAGACTGCACCAAATAGTTTTTTTTTGTGTTTGTTATTTTCAGGACAGCCAACTGCTATTGAAGAGGTTTTACAGTTTATTATGGCGTAATTTAAAGTACGTATATTTTTGTATTGACTTCTGACGTGCTAATATACCAAGTCGACGGAGATTAAAATGAATACATTTTTTTGCCAGGATCAAACTTAACACCAATAACAGACACGCAAAGTAGGTGAACTCGCGGCATCTAATCTGTTACTGATCTATGATTAGCAGCTATTTTGGATGTTATGGTGGTGAACGAAAGCGGTTTAGTTGTTGGAAGGGTCGAGGCGCAGAAGGCGGGCAAAAATTATTTAGACATCATTGATTGGCAGTCTTTACGCGGAGTAATGTTAAATAACAGCGATTAATTATAGATACCGCTCCATGCTTCCTACTTACTATTTACTAATAATTCAATAATAACGTTTGTCATGCATGACATTTCGCTTGACTTATACCAATTTTTTTTCCTTATTGGCTCCATGGCTCCACACTTCCAACGTGTTTAACCAGTGAAAGTAATATATTATTTGCTTGAAATATATTTGAAACTATGGACATGTCGGGATACCTGTATCGAGTCAGATTAAAACTAGACTAAAATCCGCATTAAAATGGAGAGCAATAAATCTACAATCATGTCATATGTGTAGGTATTATCTATAAAATATTCAGTATAAATAATCCGATGGATTTGTGCCTATTTAAAGTTCCGTTCGTGTTCGTTAGTGTAACATTTATATTTGGATATGTCAGTCTAATCGTCCACCCACTAATTACTTTGCGCTACGCGTACGAAGTCGCGGGCATTAGCTAGTATTGAATATAATCAGAATTTACCACCATTTTTACATTTCATTCAACATTTAAGAGCGTAGCTCTTGTCGGTGGAGTAATTTCCAGGCTTGACGGTCTTCTGCCAGTTTTTTCACCTCCCTGTACGACATGACATTTGCCTTCTCTTTAATTTGGTCTACGAATAATCTTCTTGGTCTTCCCGGTCCTCTCTTTCCTTCTACCTTTCCCTCTATGATGGTTTTCATAAATTTGTCATGTCGTACAAAGTGGCGAAACATCTTCCCTCTTCTAGTCTCTATACTCGCTACTAGACTTCTTTTCTCCTCTACCATATCTAATACTTCTTGGTTTGTTCTTTTTTCTTTACAACTACATGAAACTTAACTAATTTTCCGTCGGATGGAAAAGTAGTTAATTTTCATAAATTTCAGCATGCTTTAGCTAAACGAAATACATGCTAACTAACACTAAAAACCAAAACTACTTGGTCCATAATATAAAAAATAAACAGTTGTCCATTAGGCCGTTGAACGTCTAAAGACAATCCAAATGCTCAAGCCCACTATCAGCATATCGGCGGCATTACCATGCTGAATGGCAATGCTTATTAGTAGAGCTAGAAATCCGAAAAAGAAACTCAAGCATTTTGGGTTTGACATTGTGGTCACAATTGTAGACACGAGCACAGCTAATAAAATATACAATTTTAATATAAAAATCCCTTGTACTAAGTAGGTACCTATATTGTAATCTTTCTTAAATAATTACGTTGAAAAGTAAATTAATCTCATAGTGTTATCTCCGTAGTGATCGTTCTTGGAGACTATTTTGTAGCCGCCTCGGGCGGTGTTTCTTCTACCCTATGACTAGGTATGGCATAGATTATGCAGGGGCAGATGTGCTGCTTACCCTAATTAGAAAATAATTATCAATATAAAAAAACCGACTTCAAAATTTGTAACGTACGCAAATTACACAATTTTGCTTGGAAGTCATATTTTTTCTAGTTAGTTATAGCATTTAAAAACCAAAGTAGTAGTTAGTTCATTTTATCCTTAATTATTATTGTTGTATTGTGACAATGATTTCAATGTAGTAAATAATGTATTTTTATTTTATTATAATTTTTTTATACACATATAATAATAATTTGTGAGATATATATGCAATTGATTTGACCGTGTTTTATCTCAATAAATAATTATATAAAATATAAAACTGATTTTGATGACATTTCTGTGCAACTAATCTGAAAGTATATTCTTTCAAGTAAAAATAATTTTCCAAATTGGTTTATAAATGACCGAGTTCGAAAGCAACAAACGTAAGGATGTATTTTTACAACCGAATTGAGAATTTCCTTTTTTGAAGTCGGTTTTGTTATGATATTTGGTGACTAGACGAGCGAAGTCGCTCGCCTGGTGGCTCTTCACGCTTGACCATAACAGTTTAACGCCACTCAGAATTTTGAACTTTAACAGTTCAAAATCCTGAATGGCAATGCACTGCGCTCGTCACCCCGAGATACAAGATGTCAAATCTCTGTCTGCCCTGTAATTTCGCTAGAAACATTGCCCTTCAATCCGGAACACAGTAGTGTTTACACACTACTGCTTGGCGGTTAAATAACTGGCAAAGGTGTGGTACTTCCCCAGGGTTAAAAACTAGACCGTTGTGATTAAAATGGTTTAGTTTTTTATGACATGATTATTAATGGATTATGCGGTGCATACTGTACCCAACCAACACAATATTATCTATATATTTGTTTACCTGTATTCACCGAGATTACATAGTTTTAGGCACAATTTCCACTTTTTTAATCTTTGACACACCTACGCGCAATGCAGGGCTCAAGGGTCTTCACAGTCCGTGTCTAATATTAAACACAATGCCAGCATTTAGATATTGTTAAATACCATAATGTGGTGTACTTTGGCTAAATAAGCCACGCTTCGGGATGTACGTGCTAATGCTGCTAAGAATTATAGTGATCTAAGTGCTGGTAAAGTACCTCTATGTTATGTTCAATAATTTTGTTCGTGTTATCTAAACTCTGTCTAAGCAGTTATCAGATGCAATAGCATTGTAAAATCCTCATTTAATTTAATTTTTTATAATCTTTGTGATTGCTTTATATTATCTTGTAAGTTCTTTTAACTAGACGTGAAATTATCTGAATGGCAGAGACATCGCACCGCATCAACGAGTTACTTGCTGTCAACGCTCTTATAAATTAGGTTTAGGAAATGAAGACTAATATTGCTCTTTGAGAATTTAAACATGATAGCCACTGATGCGATAACCAACTCTTTAAAAAAAAAACTGCCAGTTTTTGCGAATGACATGGTAAAAGCATTAGGTACGCAGAGATTATCGCCCAAAACTAGATTCTGTTCACTTAAAAGACGCACGGTTTTACAAGTATAAATTGTTTTTTTTTTAACCCAGATAATTTTTAAATGGCTGAACATATTTTTTTTAATCATAATCTAAGACCACTCTCGACTAAGTCACCTTTCAAACAAAAAAAAATTTACTAAATCCGAATCGCTTCAGCCAGTTGGGAGGTACGATCCCACAGTCCCACAGATCCCAAGAGCCATCTCCAAGCCGCTTGCCAAGCGTGGGGATAATGGCAAACATTGCCAGTTCCCGGCAGATCCTCTATCCCTGGCCAAGTTAGCGGGCCAGGTAGCGGTGGAGCAGGGGGTGCGATGGCAGGATATCGTTCAGTGTGGAGGTTAAAGGGGGAGATCTATGTTCAGCAGTGGAGGTCTTCTGGCTGATGATAATGATGATTCCACAGATAGATATACACGTTAAACTAATAACACTCCTCTGTTTACCTCGTGGGTTCAAAATACAGCGTAACTACATGTTGCTTGCATAGTCATATAGTCAAATTTTTTGGTGTAGAGGTAAGACTTGGCTAGCCTTCTCTCACAGTTAAATTCTCGAAGGCTATCGTCAGATTATTTAACAAATTGAGATGACTTCATAGAAGTTATAACACCATTTAACTCACGACTACTAGATCCTGTACAAGCCAGAACTAATCACAGCCTTGAAGAACTCCCTTCATGCTAATACTTAATATTAATACCATCCCTGAGAAAGATCTTACCGATTACCGACTTAATAACGGTAGGCGTGTTTATATTGTTATTTAAAAGCTGTGCTATTAAGAAACATACCAGACGACGTACCTGCCGTACTGCGCCTAGTGAGACTTTTACGCGTCAAAAATTTAACCCACGTACATATGCCGCATCACACACGAAAGATTTATACGTGACATTTTCACTTCATTTAAACGCTTTTAATGTTGCAAAACGTGGTAAATTACACGTCTGATTTTTTTTAGATCAGCTGCCACGCCATGCCTCATTTCTTTGGCCTTCCACCACAGAAACGTTCATACAGTTCCTTGACAAATACGCGGACCCGCTATTAGGCTGCACTGCCGCTGCTGTTGGTTTTTAGAAGCCTTGAAATTGGCATGTGTGTTTGGTGTGATGCGGTGTGGAAAACTCTACTGGACGGGTCCCAAGGGCTTTGGTACTGCCACGAAACGCTGCGTTCACCCGTGTACTTGGGTACCCAAAAGTTCTTGCTGTGCTTTGCTCGGCGCGTCGTCTGTGCTGGTCTTAACTCGTTATATCGACAACGGATCGTCACGAATGTTTTAAATGTTACCGTACTATTGTTGCAATGATGGGCTCTGAACGTTATTGTTTATGATGTTGCGAAGTGATGGAGTGATGAATTGTTTTGCTAATGGCATGGGTTGTGGGGTAATGTGTTGATTGCTTACTTAAGAGTCTCTTAGATTGCGTGAAAGTAACATGTAGCTAGCTAACTGTACCTACTCCTGAACATTACGTACTTATAGTTGCCATTGAAAAAGGCTCTACCGCGAAAAGAAGAACTGCTGCGTGTTGTATTGAGCTATGCATAAGCTTTTAGTAAAAATCAAAGTAATAAATGATGGGAAGTATTAATTGTATTTTGATCCAAACCTAGATTTTTTCATAACAGGTTTATTACCTAACTACCCACGTATATACGCAATCCTTCAGTCAATTCTCCGGCCCGTGAACTAAATTCATGCAAAAAATTAAGATCCGCACATTTAAATTTATAACATTAGTATGATGCGATAGTGCAGTAACATTTTGAACTAATTTATCTAATCACATAGCATAAAAACTTTAAAGCTATCTCCGTAAATTATCACTCAGAGCACAAGTAAATAAGTCCATTTCAATCGCATTGATGTTGACAATGCGAAGTGCTCTTTATATATATACTAGCTGCGCCCCGCGGTTTCACCCGTGTGGTGATGAAAATCGGTGATGATGATGATGAAAAGTAGCCTATGTTAATCCAGGACATAAGTAATATATAAGGTCAACTCGGCGAAGACCGGCATACTAAATTTAAAAAAATACAAATGGTCTTATTGTGGCTATTCTATAATCTTAAATCCAAATTTGGTTAAACTATATAATAATATATTTAGATGATCTGACAATAAATATGTCGAAATGACAAAGAAACTATCAGTTCAGAAAATAAAAACGTTTTTTGAAAACACAGAGAAATAGACGGATTTGGCTCCCATGTCGGTTAAGACCGTCTAGTGGCAAATTTCCCTGGTTAGCGGTAGTTGGCGTAGTTATAGATACGAAGACCTGTGTGAATGAATCAGTGTACGAACGCCAGTTCCTGTAACAACTTAATATTTGTACCCTAACTCTCAGGAATAAGGTTTTATTACGCTTATTTCGCAAAATGCTGCAATTGTCGGGTAGGACCGGCTACGTTGCAGTTCCAGGGGTGCAAAACTTTGAACTTCTAGTATAGCTTCTTTTAATTTCTCTTTCGAATACGACACTTTTTCCGTTTTTCGCGTATATTTTCCCATGGCTAAAATAAATTAAAACTAAAAATTGAAATAAATTACGCCTAGTACCCTATCGTGAGTGACTATAAGTAATTAATTATCTCTCCCAATCAGATCAATAGAAAATTGGTCACGTGACCATAACAGCAAATCTGAGTGGTTGAAATAATCACTCACCGTCATTCACGAGAGTGTGCTCACGGTGCTGACCCTGTGACAGACGAATGGACAGACAGCAGAATTTGGTATCCTTTGAGTACGGAACTGAAAACCTACACATATGTTACACATATACTTTGATTATACAAGAAACATAACATTATATTTAAAAAAAAACCGGACATATATTCTTGATTTTATAATATGTGCTACTTTGTAGAACTCTATATTTAGGACACTTTGATAATTTATATAGGTATTCTAGAAAGGCTTAACAAAACACCAAAGGTTGACGATTTCTGTAAGAGGCGAAGACCGGCATATGACATTTATTACCCTCCAAGATCTAGACGGACTTCCCCGCAACATATTTTGAGATTAGTTTTTATTTTCATCAACCATAAATTACTAAAAAACGTCTATAATACTAATGTAATTTACTAATCAAATAGATAAATTAATGAAGAATAAACTTATATGCATAAATCTGTTGAATATGTGAGTTTTCTTTTTAAATCCTTTTTTTTTGTAAGCACGTGGCACACTCCAATGCAAAGGTGCTCACCGTACTAAATTAACAACCTCATTTTTTTCCGTTCACACTATAAATACCGCTATCTATATCAATTAATAAGAACTTAAATGGTTTTATTGTTCCGGTGAGGTATTGCCATCTGCGTAGTTCTGCTGAATTCGTGGTAATTCTTGTTGTACGATCTTTCCCGACAGACGGTCTTCGCCGAGTTGACCTTATTCCAAATTTCATCAAAATCCATGCAGCCGTTTTTGCGTGATTGAGTAACAAACATCCATCCAAACTTTCACATATATAATATCAGTGGGATGAAAATCGTATAAAGGTGCTTACTGTATAAGATTTTTCCGCGCGTGCGACACTAATACCAGTTTTTGCAGTTTTCTCCGCCCCACATACCTATCCAAATTGTGCACTCCTCTCAGCATCTAGTAGCTCTAATGTATATCTATCTATAGATTCTATCTGGTAAATGGCAGTTTGGTAGCGTTGAAGAGTTTAGAGGCATTTGAGGTGATGGGATGGTAATCAAAATGTCGATTTCGTCACCATCGCGGCAAGCAAACCATAGACATTGCTGAAGTCTGGTGGCATTGGTGATTGTGATGATTACGTGCCATCCCGTTCGCGCAATCTTACATGCAGTATGCGTGCAAGTGAGATGACATGCGATCACTATCGCCATCACAAACTTGCAAAAAAGCCCTTAGCATAGGACCTGCCTAGGTACATGGCATAGTAAAAGATTATGTACCCAGAAATGGGAAAAATGTCTTTAGATGATATAATTGTAGAGTAAAAGTGCAGTCATATTTTTCTAATAATGTCTATCAAATTAATCGAGTCTGCAAAGTTATTATCTGCAATACCAACGAGTACTTTTAGGTTATAAGAGCGGCCGCACACATAGCCACAAAACGCGACCAGTCGTGGCTGCGTCTAGTGACCAAGCCGAGCCACTCGACGCGGTCACCGATGGCTTGAACGCTTGAACGCGACCACCGAAAGCTGCCACTTGGTGTGTGCTGCGTTTATACGTTTCCACATTTTCGTCATCAACAACCAAATCGAAATGAGTATCAATCGTATTCATGGAGACTTGAGTTCGGTGCGGTGCTTGCAGCAAGACTGAAGATGCAGGTGGAGTGAAGCCAGCGTCTATGGTCAGTAGGCCTAGCACGGGCCGTGGAAAAATTGTCTTTCCACCGTTTTTATCCACGCGTAGACGCGACAGAGCTAGAATATGGATACGTTTGTCTCTTTCTAGCGGAATAAAAACGGCGGAAAGACAATCTGTCCACGGCCCGTGCTAGGCCTGCAGGTGTGCGCTAGCGGCGGGCGACAAAACTCAGCCACAAGAAACGAGCGCCACGCTTGTGGCTCGGACGCGGCCATTTGAACGCTCAGTGTGCGCCGATACCATACAAAATGTATGAAAAGTTTCGTCCAGCACTTGTGGCGACTACCAGTGGTCGTATTTGGTAGCTGTGTGTGCGGCAGCTCTAAAGAATAAGCATTCGTTTGGAAGGAGTATCAGTACGACTAAGGCAAAGATTGGGCTGCATGGTGTACCTAATGGGAGAGGATTATGTCCAGCAGTGGACTGATTATGATGAAAATCTATACGTGTAACAAACTACAACTAAAGCTCGTTTAATGTAACTACAATTATCTTAAGCAGTATCATCTTTCACCTGGGATATATTCACTCCACTTTAATCACCTTTGGGGCATCGCTAAAAGGGCGCTCGAGTGAAATGTAGAGAATAGCGGCCCGCGGCTGGTGCGCCCACATGCAGATGGGCTTATACGTCTCCTGTCCGCCTGGCGATGGGTCGGGGTTAAGACACGGTTACACTAGTAGGCTGTGTGATGCTGTGGTTGTTGATGATAAACACTCCTAGCCTAGATCGATCATAAATCTAACGCTCATCGCAATAATCCTGTATCTCTTGATCTCAAAATTACTTATTACTTATATATTCATGTTGCTACTATCTCTAACTGCCAAACCGGGTGTTGAAAAGCGGTGACTTGGTAAGAGGCATAAGTGTGGGACAACAATACAAATACAACTGCATAATCATTTATTCGGACAGTGTTTGATCTCAAAGGCTAACTAGTCAGACACTTGGTATCAAGAACCAGTGGCTTATCTTCAGGTTATAAGTGGAATATTGGTAAAATCAGAGTACTAAGATAAAACAAAATAGGAAACCTGCTGATCCTTAGCTCCTGCTGCTTTTGATCCTGCTGAGTTACCTTTTATGGTTGTATGGAAACACAACAAGACACAACACAATAACTGCAAAGAACCTTCATAAGTTCGTTTTGTCTATCCGTCTGTCCATCCGTCTTTCTGATTCTTTAGAACCGATTCTGAATCTTATTCTATAGATAAACCATATGACAACTTGTAACATGCCATGCTGATAGGTTATCTTAAAAACCTTCATTAAATATTTTTTCTATCATGTTATGATCACAACTTTTCGCTTCGTCTGTCCACGGCTTAAACCCCGCTAGCGGAGACCTTACGCGGATGCAGCCCAACCTAATAATTTCTTAATGTCATGCGCTGAGGAGGGAATTATTGTTTTGTATTACAATAACACTGTTCTAAGATCTTCTAGTACAGATCGGACAAAGTACTGCCAATTGCATTGAAAACAAAATTGGGTCGCAAGTAAATGTTTTGAAGCTTGCAAATACTGAACTTTAAGAATTATCTGCAGTGTTGAATGAGGGAGTCACCATCACAGTTTCTGAACAAAGCTGACAGCTTTCCATGGAACATTGTAGTTTCCTCATTTGGACACATTACTACGGATAAGTTAGTTGGACAGCAAATACATATTTTGTCCTCCACCTCGCGTCGTGCTTCTTATATCTGTGCCGACGTAGGATCAGATAGATCTTCCTCTATTCTTGGCAACATGCAGTGGATCGAATATTGATGTGTGTAAGGTGGTATGCAAGTCCGGTCGAACTAACACATCGCCTTCCCAACTTTGCCTGCGATAAAATTTGCCTGTAGAAAGTAGATTTATACTTTCGGTCGTGACTAATTTGATTGGAGCTTAGTATAAGTACTTAGCCTTAGCTGCCTATGGTTTTGTTTGCATGGTTTTTTTCACAAGTTTTTTCCTCTCATGGCGCTTTTCGGCACTTCAACTGTTACTATGCAAAATATAACTAATGTCCATGAGCAGCATGGTTGTAAAAGAAGAAGAGAAGAACAAACATTAATGCCGAGATGGACCCATTCTACAATAATTGTATTCTTTAGATGTAAGGTGTTTGAAGTAATGTCGAATAAATTTGATGTTCTTCCTTTCTTTCTTAAACAATTCAGCTGGGAAACACTTTCCCTGTGTAAAATTGGTGAGGATTAGCTGAGCTTTGTAGATTTCTCAGGTTCTTTATTAGTTTTCAACTAGCCATTCTTGTGCATGCAATATTATCTGTCCCCGTCGCACTTGTTATAATCCGCATGAGAGTGACTGTGACAACTAATATTGCAGTTCCTGACACAGTTTGCTGCTGATAATTTTCATCTTCTCGCCTGAGTCTTCAAGTTAAACGTAGTTCCTAAAAAGTATTATAATAGGCAAAGTTGTTTTATATATCTTGGCTAATCGCAATGACTGTAGCCACAACCAAATCACGACTATAATTACCTGGCAGAGAAGCACTTGAAGTAGCAAATAGATCCTATTATATTTCTGATGCTCGTCATATTTTGTCGAGACGTGATAGTGCAAGATGGGCCAGAGCATTCGTACACAAGGCGACGTGTCAGCGATTCGAGTACGGCCGCCAGTTCACCGCTCTAGCAGTGCATTTGAGTGAAGTTTTTTTTGTACACAATAATAATTCGACAAAAACGACTCAATCCTAATATAGGTATGTAGGTACTCGTAAGTTATATATCGACTAATTATGTTGTCTAATCACAGAATGCATGAGTCTCTTACCCTGATTGTATGGAATATTGTAATTTTTACGTAATTCTATCACGAATCTCACGTTCTCTCTTACGAATTACGACGCTTCTGGAGTCGCTTACTTGCTTGGCCTCGTATACGACCAGCCTTACAGTCTAGTATTTCTGTTGTCACGTAAAAGGGTCACTGAGAAAGGACTAACTGTTATGAAATACTACAGTATGTCTTCTGGTAATAACGGACTTTTTATGTTTAGAATTAGAAGATACGCGATGGTCTCCATTGTTTTTCCGGAAATTGTGGTGATTTAAGATGAAATAAAATAAAAATGGTCCTTATTTCTACTGCTCATAATAACAACATAATATTATAAACAACCACGACCACGAACCGGAAGACGCAGCGTAGGTAGGCCTCCCACTAGATGGACCGACGACATCGTGAGAGTCGCGGGCATCCAGTGGATGCAGATGGCAGGTTGTGGTTCAGTATGGAGGTTAAAGGGGGAGGCCTATGTTCAGCAGTGGACGTCTTATGGCTGATGATGTGATGATAACAAACAATTAGGATAAGAGATATGCATGAGACAATATAATTTCTCGATATGATACACATTATTTTTAGATATATTATTTCTTTTGTCATATGCTTAAAAACCATTTATTACTAAATCATCATTATTAATTCAGTCTATTATATTCCCACAGCTGGTACACAGGACTTATTTCAAAGAGAAAGAGGATGGACCCTAATCCACCATTCTGGTACCGTTGATGTTAGTGAATGTCATAATATGTTTTTTGAACGTTGAGCTTTTTACTAATGTATCTATTAGATTAATAATCGAAATATTTGTATTATATCTAAAACAAAATATATTTTATTTAGTTTATTATTTTTCATGTAGTTATTCAGTAATACAATTCAATTTATTTTTATTTTATTACAATTACTGTTTCAGATTGAAAACAATTTAATAAGTAGTTATTTTTTTGTTATGAGGCGAATGACTTTCTTAACCAAACAATATACGAGCCAAAACTAAATACCTAAACTACTAAGCCAATAATAGAACAGTTAGACTTTATAGTCCGTTGAAGGTCTGGAGACAATCCAAATGCTCAAGTTCACTATCAGTTAGCAGTGTACCCAGCATATTGGCAGCAAAAAAAAATGGAGGCGCCAGATAACGATCCCGGTAACTCACACAAATAAAATAAATGTATAAGTATAGAATTATTCATAATTTTATTATTATTAAGAATAATACAATATTTTGGCAATATAAATAAATAAATAATAAATAAATATCTGGGACATTATTGCACACACGTTCATCTGACCCCAAACTAAGCAGAGCTTGTAATATGGCTGCCAGAGACTGATAAACATACATATATATTTTTAAATGCATACTTAAATAGATATTAACATTCAGACATGTAACAAACACAAATGTTCATCACACAAATGTTTGTCCTAGGTGGGAATCGAACCCACGCCCCCAAGCGCAGAAGGCAGGTCCACTACCAACTAAGCTAACGGGGCTGTCAAAAAAAAAAATTGTAACAAGTTGTATCTATCTACTATTAATGTCTATCTTGTTTGCTTTCCAAATTTTAAACACATAGTTGATTGAATCAGGCGTTATTTTACGGAAGTTCATCTTCATCAGAAAAAAAACGTTTTATACACATAATATATCTACATTCGAACAAATCAGAGCAAAACTTGTTTCATTTTTATTTTTCTTTTTTTTCTTTTGTGGGCTAGTCAACTCTTTATAAAACAATAATGTATACCTATATATGTAAAAAAAACTATGTACATAATTACGCGGAAAAAGTTTACTAAGCCAAATTAGGTCCGCCTAGGTAATACCTAATTTTGAACCACTTTTACCATGGGATCAACCCTGAAACCGCGAAAAAACTATCAACTTTTAGAAAGCAGAACACTCGACTAATAGCAGGTGATATTTTTTTGCGTTTTCTGGGTTAAAATAAAAGTGTATTGTACTAATGCTCCCTGGGTTTTCGAGTACCCATTAACTCCGAATTTATCGTGCCAAATCAACTGAGACAAGAAAAGTGCAAGTTGTACACAGCTATAGCTAAACAACAGAAAGGGTCGGTCTGTCTGTCACAGGCGAGTTGTAATTACCTTTCTCGGGAGCGGGCGAATTCTATATGTCACGCCATATGTCCCTGAAGTGGGAACGGATTTAGATTGATCGATAAATATATCAAGTTAGAAATATAATAGTTAAACGTTCCAACAATTCTACACCAATCATTTCAAACTCTACACCAAACAAAATTGACGATTCCTATCTAACATCTTTATAACCTCTAAACCAATTTTTCTCATTAATCTTTTTTTGAATGTATGATCTACTTGCCTACAAAATTTATTTTGTTTGTAAAACACTGTTTTAAGTTCAGTCTTCCCGTGATCATGGTGCTTGTAACTGCGCCGAAATATCGGGAGCTCCTTCCACAACCTTACCACGGTAAATATCCCGTAAATAATCATATAACTGTCGTTTTGTTTGTTATATTAAAATGTCCGTTGTTTTTATATTATTTCGCACATACTACACACACTTTTCTTACAAAATAAGCAAGTAACCTGCTTAACTTAAATGCACGTGCAGGATGCATAATTGTAATGATCAATGCATCCTACTCGAGTTGCACATGTTAGATTAGTCGTGTATAAAACGCATTACAATTAGATTGAGGCCTTGTGTTGCTCAGTCTAAACTTTTACGTATCAGAAATTTTGAGGCTAGAAAAATTACGAAAAAGCTTGTATACATAAAGACAGACAAATGACACATGCACGTCACAAACACGACAACACTATCAACCCCAACAAACGACCTTATAACAAGACATACGCACCACCTGAGTCGGAAAACAACAGGATTGTGGTAGTTTGTCATCGCACGGTCACGTAGCGACGATACCCGTGATTTATAATGTGATACGTCAGAGTCCGGCCCTGCGCTGTCTCCGTAATGTTTGAAGGCCGTCTTGAGTTTCCTTTGGGGTGCGGGCTCAATGAGAGCGAGAAGCGTGGGTATTTACATTTAGGTAAGAACAGTGAAGTCGAAAAATGTGTTTAGCACTTAGGCACGCGCCCGGCTCGCAATTGGCCGGTGTTTATAATTTAATAAAAAAAAATCTTTGTATCTACTATAACTGTGTCAAGTTTGACTCTTGTACATATCGCCGTTTGTACACTAGAGACAAGATACATCATAAAATAATTTTGTTGTATTTGAAATTTTTTGATCCTAGGATTTTAATGGATGTATTTGTTAATCAGTCAACCATAACATTACACATTCCGTTATTTTGTAACTAGCTATCTATAATAGTTCGTGTCTTTTAGATACAGCTGTTAAAGTAAAGATAGATATACAGACAGACAGCGAAGGCTTAGTAAAGTTTATATAAGCTAAATGATTAAGAAACAATAAAAGTTATATATTAAATGATAATGACGATCTTTTGTAATAGCATATTCCAGCGCTTGTAAAATTAAGTAATAATAACTTTTATTTCTCAGTTCCACTTATTTTTGTTATAATAATAAATATCTTAAACCAAAATAGGGGCCCCTTATTGGCACCCGTTGGGCATGGAACCCTAAGAACTAAAATAAAAATTAACTTATAAAAACGCTTCACTCTTGTCGTAGCACCAGTCCCTTCTCCAAGAGTTTCCACCTATTTCGTTAACGACGGAAAGGCAAACGGTCCACTTTTCCTCAAACGCTGGACATATCGCGTTGTGGTAAATTTAGTGGAAGTGCCCGCAATTGCTGCTCGATTTGCGGATCATTTTGTGTTTGGGGTCTTGGGATATTGTAAAGACAATTTCTTGAAGAAATTAAAGCTCGTTTATAAAGGTTCAAATTATTTTTATGAACCGCAAGAATATGTAGTTTTCCAGAAGATATTTTTATATGTAGGTAGTTTTTTTTAGGTTAAAACTAGTAGGTATTGGTAGCAATTAGCATTAAGCATTAAAATCAAGCTAACATTTTTTCAAATTAGAAAGTAAATAAATTTAACTCTTGTTTGTCGAAAATTTCAACAAGCTATTGTCGAAAGCAGTAGTGTGTAAACACTACTGTGTTCCGGATTAAAGGGCAATGTTTCTAGCGAAATCACAGGGCTCACAGATATTTGACATCTTATATCTCGGGGTGACGAGCGCAGTGCATTGCCATCTAGGGTTTTGAAGACTGAACTGTTGAAGTTCAAAATTCTAGGCAAGGGCAAGCGTGAAGAGCCATCAGGCGAGCGACTTCACTCGTCCCGTCACTAAGTATCATGAAAAAAAAAACATAATCTAAAACTAATTTGTAATGAAAAACACAATAATGTGAAATTGCGACAACAATTTTCAATGTCCGCTACAAATTCATCAAAAAAGAAAAGGGCCTAATAGTGGTCCTGGAGTAACTCCACTTAGGACACAAGTCTATTTAAATGTAAAATTATCCAGCATTACCTGAGAGCGATTTCATTAATATAAGTCGTGAACTAACTCAGCAAGTGGCTTCTTATCCCTGCATTTACAATTTAAAAAAGTTGTAAATTTTGTCAAAGGCTTTGCTATAGTCAGAGTAGAATAAATATATCGACTTATGAGATAGATCGTCCATAGATTCGGTAATTGATCTCTAATAATTCCCCAAATTGTTAATTTTTGGGCAAGGTGGTGATTTTGGCTCACTCGTCTGTAAGAATACTCCTTTTTGTGGGTAGACATCGTATTATTTCAGACTCTGGACATACAATCTTATAACGTATATTTATACACTTGTACTTTAATGATTCTTAACACTTTAAATCTATGCACATTAGGGCAGAGTAACAATGTATAATATTGAAGGTGCTTACTGCACCGCTGCTCAGACCTGAATGCCCAGCCTGCCTCACTCCTGCCTACCACCATCGCGTTTCCCTTTCTCCTTTCCGCCATAATGAAGTTGGCCACGTTGATATTTAAGTAAGGTACTAGGAAAGTCAAATAAGTACTCGCGAATTCAATAACAATACTTTCAACCTAACACGTCTATGTTTATATTCCCGCCACTAAGAGTTGACAGAAATAGTATCTATTCCTAAGAATAAGAAGCATTCCAGAGTATCGCCACAGATAGCCTTCGGGAAATGTGTCAGGAACACATTCCGAGAATTCCCAAAACATCTGAGATTTCGCAGGACTGTTGCCGAATTCTTCGAATATCGCTATTATTCGAATAGCTATAACGTAGTAACTGGTATGCAACGTCCGATTTCTGAGAAGATTGAGCATTAAGACTGAAAGTGTTTGGACAAGTGTGTGACTTTGTAGAAATTTGTGCTTTTAAAGAAAATTACTCGAAAAATAGAAATGAATCGTTGAAAGGTTTAAAATTTTATTATTATCATATTTTATTTTTTGTTTGTTATTATTGTCAACTGAAATTTTATAGAAAATTTGTTTTGATTGTGAGTTCTAAAGTTAATACTTACCCAATTACCTCCTTGGGTGTCTTATAATAAGGATATTATATAAATATATAGGTACTCGACCGCAAAAAATAATACTAAATTTTATAAACGTAAAATAAAATAAAATACGAACCGAATTAAGAACCTGAGGTCAGTTAATAAATAGGAAAAATCATTCTGCTATGTCTAGTCAGACATATTTATTTATATAATAATATATACTAGGTTATTGGCTATATATACATAACCCACTTTTATAATGGAACCAACACTAAAATCGGGGGGGAAATCGCTGTTTCATAGAAAACAGGTCATTCACTCTTTACAAAATGTATGGAACAGTATTTTTTCGCATTTCACGGTTGGTCCAATAGTAAATGTTGTTCATAATGATCGGTAGGTACTATGGAAGCGTTTCGCCCTTTCCGAGTAACCCTGTATACACGTCGACTAGAGGACCACCTTTCGTCGGTTAAAACACCAATAACTGATCATACGTATGAATAAACATTGTTTGGCCTCTGGCTCTCGGTTTGTCCTTATTGATTGGTCCGGACTGTAAGGGCATGATCACACTTAAAAATAATAGGTACTTAATTCTATGAATGGTATCTATTTTCACAGACCAATTTATTTTTATATCTGTATTTAGATTTATCAATTTGAAGTAAGTAATTTACAAAAAATAATCAATCCGTTACAAATCGGTAACTCTTCAATTATTTTAAATCTTGTTACTGTATACTGAAACCTATTAAATACTTAATAATAAAAGCTTAATTCTAAGCTGTTATTAATTTATGCAAAAACACAATAATAATATAATAGATAAATGAACTCACCCTAACTAGACCTCGTGCTAAGTACGTTATTAGAAGGGACGAAAACTTGCCAGAGTAGGGAAGTGGGGAACAAGGGGCAAGTGGGAAATAGGGGCAGGAGGCATTAGTGGCGCTTCATCGGAACGCAATTAAAAGACCGCTGTGGGTACTGATACGGACTTCCAGTGGACTTAGCGAATAGAGCTTTGTTTTTGGGGAAAATAAATATAGTATTTTTTAAACTTTCGCGATTCGAACACATGTGAAAAATTGCAGGGTTGTCACTACGACACACAACACTGACTGTATCGGTAAAAGTCCTAGTACCTACACCGCGGTTTGTACATTTGCTTACTATGGGATTCCACGACGCCGCTAACTTAAATCCATCCTCCCGGTTGAAATTGCGATGTTATCTGATTTCAACCGCTTCACGAACCATTCTTGAAAAATAATGCCGTTCAGTGGAGAGGACCTTCGGGTCGTGGAGCTCGATCCAGTGACCGGACCCCGACTCAAGCAAATGTTCTGCTATAGCCGACTTCTGTGTCTGGCGATTTTTTTTTCAAGATCAAGTGAGGGTAGGAGAACAAAATATCCGCTCTTCTCGCCGGACTCACCCGCAGTTTTCAGTCAGCTCGTGACCACGGCCATTGTAACATGGTCGAAACGTCGAGCGAAAGGTATCTATTTTTACCTATATTTAATAGTGCGCGATAAGTCCCGATAAATATGAAAACATGAAAATAAATATGTCCCCAAATAGGGTGAAAATTACGAGATTGGACTTTATTTTCAGTAGAAAATACCTCTTGTGATATGGATGGCAGATTCAGAATTATTCAAAGAGAACTATTTCTAGATTAGCCTTAGCATTTTTTTTCAAATTTTTTATATCAACGGTTTTCCAAAACGGTTCTCAATCCGACAATTTTTTGGGTTTATTTCATAGGCTATATTAATTTCAAGGATTCTTTTAAACATAAATATATTTTCTCCGTCTCCATGCACAATTTATTTCAATATGCGGAAACTGCTAAATGGTGTTTAATTATTTAATATATAAGTAATCTAGTTATTTATCACTGTATGTTTTCCAAATAAAATAAAATAAATAACGAAAATTTCCGTTTCTTAGTACCTTGAAATTATCAATTACTTGAAAATTCTATCCTAATTTATGTCAAGTATTATCCTATTGACATAATTATATTATTTAAATAGACAAAATGTCTTGAGCCAAAACTTAAAGATTTTTTTTTTTGCCAAATCAAGATTCTTGTCTTGCCACACTGAGACGAACTCCGAAACACTGTTGGTAAAAAAAAAACGAGAATAGTTCTGTAATCAATTTTCTCTCCACCGCGAACCGATTGCGATTCTAGTTATTCCATTAGCCTCCAGCGTCGCGACAATCGACGTAATAACATATTCAAACAACATAATCTAGTGGAGAGGCGTAATGATAGCAATCTACCGACTATAAATCCTTAATGGCCTATCGGGTGTCCACCGCACTTGTGGGTGATGCAAAGCTGGCCGGTTATTCTGGACAAGTTGAAAACGATATGAAAAGTGTGCGTTTTTTGACGCCAATGTGGAAAAAATATATCCTATGTTTCCTAAACTTGTATATTTTCGAGTATTAATATGTAATAATGCTGGATTATTATTTATTAAGGGCTTGTGAACGTGCTCGAGTGTAGTCAAGTGATATAACGACGTGACACATGTCATTTCATGTTGTTTCCAAAACTCCATAGAAACCTCTTGTAAAGCCTCCACAACTTTACTGGAGTATGAGTTTGACTTGACCGTGACTTACTTTGCTTGACTCTGATTGTGGCTATGACTTTTTTGACGCTATTTAAGACTATGTAAACTCGTTTAATATTACGACCGAAAGACTTTGTATCCATGGTCATTTTTTTACAACAACAACATTATGGAAAGTATTTTTTTTGGCATCATTGCGCTTAATTTTAAATCCATTTTTTTTATTTCATATAAATAGTCACATCACATCATCAGCCAATTAACGTCCACTGTTGGACAAGCCCTCCCTCATAGAGAGGGGTGTTGCCATAATCCCCACGCTTGGCAGGCAGCTTGGGGATCGCAGTACGTTCACCGTGTACTATTAGGATGCTGCTGCCCATCCTCCCGTGGTTCTGGTCACAGTTTTAGGACATACCCGGGTCCATAAATAAATAGTGCATCAATATAATTATCAATTAACAAAACTGTCTTCACAAAATTAGTTGAGATAAAATATGTACATTTCTGTTCCTCGGATGACTCAATTGTCATTAAAAGTAACAATATTTTTCAGTTATTTTGATTTAAAACCTATACTACTAAACCGATTTTGATGAAATATCAATGAGACTAATCTGAAAGTATATCCTTCCAATTAAAAAAATAATTTTCCAAATAGGTAAAAACAAAATGAAAAAAAAAAATTGCTCATCACACGCTAATGGCACGTTTACACACGAGCAAGAGAAGGGAAGAGTATGTTAGAATCATATTAAAATCTTATTATGAGCATTTGATAATGACAAGCTTACTCGTTCAGCTTTCGTATTTATGTTTTAGAAGTAGATATCAAATCGTTTCCCAGAATACTTCTATTCCGCGTAGGTTGTAGCCTCCAGGCTCAGACGGCGATATGCGGGTGAACTTTCACCATGTGTCCGCAGCTTCAGATACCTTAGGATTTATATTGTACCCGCCTTAAGTTGCAAAAGGTTAGTTTCTGATAAACTTGTCACGATGACTCGACCAACGTGTTTCGTGTTTTTTTTAAATTGTCTAACAGGCTTGCGCTTGGCCGCCAACTTGCCTGATCTTAAGCGATGATGCAGCCTACGGTGGATCACGCTTGCCTAGAAGAAACCGATTCACTCTTGACTTGAAGACACCCAGATTGTAACTATCGGGGAACACCCGTTATTCCATTTCATTGTGTGTTAACAAGTTAAACGGAAATCTTAGTCTCGCAGGTGTATTTTTTATACATAATAATTATTTACTAGCTGCGCCCCGCGGTTTCACCCAAGTGATGAAATATTGTGATGATGATGAAAAATACTTAACTACCTATGCTATTCCTTTCGATTTTTTATATGTAGATATATTTGGTTGGTAAAATCGGTCGAGCCGTTCCGAACGAGTGCGACCACAATCACTGTGATACGAGATTTTATATATATAGATATTAGATATATTGTATAGATCTACGTTTGGCCACCAACTCTCCCGATAGTAAGCGATGGTGCGGCTGAAGTCGGATCACATCGATCTAGAAGAAATCTATTCACTCTAGCCTTGAATATGCCTAGATTGTAGTTCTCAGGAAACAAGGAAGACGGCAGGGAGTTTCAATCTTGGGCATTGTAAAAAGCCAAACTTAAAACAAGCTTTTTGGAAACTAACTAAAGAACTATGTGAAAAAATCTTAGAAGTCGCTTTCAACCTATTTCTACATGTCATCGACTTGAATCTTTGCAGTATGGTAATCCGGATGACAATACAAGATTTGGGTACCATTGAACTGGTCCGGGACCCGGGTATGTCTTAAAACTGCGACCAGAACTACCGGAGGATGGGCAGCAGCGTCCTAGTAGTACACGGTGAACGTACTGCGATCCTCAAGCCGCCTGCCAAGCGTGGGGATTATGGCAACATGAGGGAGGCCTTGTCCAACAGTGGACGTTAATTGGCTGATGATGTGATGATGTGAACTGGCCCGATGATGGACCCAGGAGGTAGATAGGACTCTTCGATGACAACTAATAAACACCTTGAGTTTGGGATCATTTGGTTTGTGTTAACGAGCCTCATAAAGATTTTTTTAAATACAATAATTGTTAATTCTAATAATAATAATTTTTAACCGACTTCAAAAAGAGCACAAGGTTCTATGTTCCACTGTTTTTTTAATGTATGTTCATTGATTTCTCCGCCAATTATGAATTGATTTTGATGATTCTTTTAATGTTTAGTAGGCCATACTTCAGAAGTAGTGCCATATAAATTTCATCTAAATCTGTATAGTGGTTTTGTTTTAAAATCAAAATAACTGGAGAAAAAAAACATGTCATCCAAGTAATTACTTGGATTACAAATTATACGGGTATTTATCAAGCTTACCTATTTACAAATTTTGAAGTCGGTTTTTTTAAATTGGAAATACCTGCAAAGAAAACTGCAATAAGAAGGTAAAGTTACTATGTTCTATCACAGAGTTACTATTAAATGTAATATTAAACTCTATTTAGCTCTAATTATTACATATTTTGTCTGTAAGGCGCCGGAAACACTCATTAGATGGGGCGCGGACACGAAAGCTCGACTTCAATGCAATTTGAACTTTAGTGATTAAATTTGCGAGCGTGTCAATGTCTTCTGCCACCATACACCGCATCTATTTATTTATATTAAGTTTTTGTTGTCTTGCATCGAAACAAACTTAATGCATTGTACGCCAAATTCAAAAACAGCATCGCCAAATGACCTGTAACAGAAAAATTGCACATATTATTATGTTTCTCCAAGGAAAATTTCTTAAACTGTAAAAAAAGCCCACTGCTTATTTTTGCTTAAAACTCAATTCCTGGTAGGCTAATTTCTGACCGTATGGGTCAGATATTTAATGATGAATTTAAAATCTGTTTATAGTCTGGGTGTTCTTAATCTTAGACACATAGAGGCGATACGTCCAGCACTAACTTCCTGCTTTGTGCATTTCCCTCTACCAGTATCTACCCGAGCTAACGCAGTTCCTTGAAACAGGGAAGCGAGGCTCTGGTGCGCTGGCACAGTTGCTCCATTGGCGTATATAGAAATGATTAAAATGATGAGAAACAGTATTTAATTATATGTGTCTTTTTGTGTTTTATCTAACATCACCAACAAAGGGAAACCTAGAAAATTTAATATTAGTTTAGTTACGGAAATACTGTGTTGTAAACCAAGTTAAAATGTCGTGATAGCCGGTCTATCGACTGGTCTATTGGAGCCACAATCGCAGTGACAGTGGCCGCTGGCACTGACCACAATGGCGATTGTTCTCCAGTGCTTGCTGATCCTCCTCCACACAGTTATGCGTACAATTGGCCATTAACTAATACCGATGGTTAGAATGTAGATTTAGTACGAGGTGAAGCGGATGCAATTCAATGAGCCGTTTGGAGAATATGAATAGAGAATGCTGTTTCTGGCGCTTGTGTTCGCACCTACAGTCAAAACGCCTCTACCAATTTTGATAAATGAGGTGTCGATAGATTCGTGCAGATTCAAGAATAGTGACGAGGTAGTTGACGTTATCATAAGCACAATCATTTCGAAGAACGAAGTTTTAATTATAACCCATATAAATAGAATAATCTACATATACTATTTTAATATGTTCACTAGCAACGAGGTTTTGTGAATTTTAAATGCTCGGGGGAATTTGGTTTCCTCGATACGGGCTTCCCTAGAGAGAAAACCAAAAGAAAGGTGTTGTAATATAATAATTGTTTCATGCAAAATACTTTAAGCCTCATAGAATATTCGCTTATTTCTGTGACTGTTGCTTATAGTACTTACTTACTGTTATTTTTTGCCGTAATAAAGTTTTTTCCATTTTCATTTTTAATCTTCGAAGTGGTGATTTTAAAATAATTTGTTTGCACACTCATGTGACATATCTATCATTGAATAAGTTTCAATGATTGTGAGGTTTGGCTCATATTTTAATTTTCAAAAACCGCTACAGATATTTTTTTTAATATCCTTTTTGTCTGTCCTACCGGTCAATAGAAAAGCTCTTAAATAGCTACACTTACTACCTACACTTTTAATACTCAAATAGCTTCTACTGACGTGGCAAGCTGAAATGTCAGTGGGGCCATGTTTGCAAAATGTACCTTGAAGTATGGGCAAAAAAGCCATGCTATGGGTGCCTCAAGACGGGAAACTACTCCAGGTAGACCCCGGAAACGAAAGCAAACCCAACTAAATATATTTTGGAAAGAATGGCAGAACATCGCACAGGAAAAGGATAGATGGAAGGAGATGGGGGAGGTCTTTGACCAGTACTGGGACATTATAGGTTAGTACTTAGTTTTACGAATTTTGTTATCAGGAAATATTGTCTCAAATACGTTTTGGTTTTTAGCTGTAAGTTTTTGAGATATTGTAATTAAATAAAGAGGAAAGAAAATAATATAGGAAAACAATGCTAGTCCAGTCGGTAAAGACAATTTTTTTATTTGTTTTTCCCCATGTTTTTATGGTAGAGTAGAAAATGTTTTGGTTTGTTTTGCTCAGGTATGGGTTGGACCTTCTTATGAAATGACAACGAAAGGAATCAGTACTAGAGGCGCCATATTGAATAAAAGGCGCTAAAATTTTGTTTAGTTTAAAATAATGTTTTAACCTTTAGCACTTATATTATTTATATATCAATGCTTTACAATTTGGTTTTATTTCACAAGTGTCTATGAAAAGCATAAAGGACAAAATTATAATAGTGTTTTTTTCGTGATTATTTTAGGTAAAATGTTAAGCTGGAGCAAAAAAATAATTACATATTGACAAGTTTTATTAGTTTTAATTTTTTACTTTCTTCTTGGCCAGAATAGTCGTAAAATTTGTATTTTCTTGATAAAAACAGCGGAACAGTTTTTTTTTGTAAATTTTAATAAATAAATTACTTAATAAAAAAATTATTAAAAAAAATATTCTAAGATGAAAACAATACTTATGACAACTTATGTACTTACGTCAAACTAAGGCTTACAAGAATATAAAACAAAATACTTTCGTTACTGCATCCTTGACTCTAATAACACCACAGAAGACGATCAAGTATGGACTATTGGACCAGGATGCTGATATTATACCTTTTTATCTAGTTACGTACGAGAATTATTTATTACAAGCAGACAAGGCGTAATCACATATAATTTGATGTCAATCGAACGTACGACGCTCTCTGACATTGAATCAAAAACCCATTCATAAAAAGAACAAAAAAAATATTACAAAATAATTTGACAAAAAAACGCGTCACGACGAAAAACCATTCGTTGTTGTGTGATTACAAGTGATTACTAGTCTCCGATAATGGTGATCACTGGCCAATCAATCTAGGTCTCCCTCGCCTTCCTTCTATGGATAAAACGTAGGTGATGGAGGGGTAACTCAAGGGTCTATCGGAGATGGGTTGAAAGATGTATGGAAAGGTTACCGAGCAAAACACATGCCTGACAGCGAATGACGATAGCACAAAAGACTACCTTGTAAGTCTGAGGCGTCACGAGAAATCACGTTCAGTGTTGATTGTCCATAATTAGAGGCGCAAATTAAATAAATTAAAAGATTTTTGGTAGCGTCGGTGAGTACAAAGTTAGAATGTCAATGTCGTAACTGTCATGCGTAATTATTGTTTAGTCTGTGGTCATGTTCAGATCTGTGATTAAATTAATAGAATTGGTGTTTAATTCGAATACAAGTTTTTGTAAATGCAATAAGGAATCGATTTGTTAATGCTTAAGAATATGTAGATCTAACGGTCGTAAATGCTAAGATTTATTTTGTCGATGGATGTAGGTGGCATTTAAGTACGTTTTAGAGGATATTTGGACACTCGATCACAATACTGTCATAAATTAATTTAAACAGGCACAATATGATATCCATACCAATTAACTTTATTGCCCCAACTACCAAGAGGACAAGCCAACTAAAAATAACCATACGCTAATGGCTTTGATAAAACACATTCCTTCAGAGACTTTCTTCTTTTTTTTTTTCACCCTTTACTGGACAAGCTAAAGCCATTAAGACCAATAGACTGCTAGAAGCTTCTATGTAGATTTGGAAACAATATGAAAATACACGTTTCCCTTCATTATATCACTCGAGCATATTCACAAATACTTGATAAATAATAATTCACCATTATTACGCAATAATTAACAATCGAAAATGCAGATTACAATGAAGCGACCTATTTTTTGAATTGGCCAAAAACTCTTCCTTCAGAGAGATTTTTAGCGTAGCACGTCTTGAAAATTTGGAAGACTTAAAAACTTATTCAAATATTTTTAAATATCGTCAAACACGTAGTAACAAAATTTTGCAAAGTATGTCATGGTCAAGTCCAAGTCATGCCCCAATAAAGTAGTGAAGACTTAACTGGAGATTTCAATATACTTTAGTAAATAAAATAATCCAGTCATATTTTAGGGGTTTCACCTCGTAATGAGAGATAATAAACTGGAAACTAGTATACACTTTTATTTTGGCGTTCTAAAAGATGTCTCAAAAGTCTCATAAAATTTCGAGTCTGTGTCGTGATTTATTCAAGGTCAAAGGTCCCAAAAATATTTTTTCGCGTTTGTCAAGGTTTTTATGGGCTAGGCTCCAAAGATGTTGACATCTATTATAATTAGACCTTCAACGGTCTATGGACAGTCTAACTGTTTATTTAGTGTTAGTTTTAGCTAGTATTTTGTTTAGTTAATAAAGGCACTTGCCCCTTCTACACATTATAATTATAATTACATATAATAAAAACGTACAGACAAAAAAACTGTAATAGCGAGATATCACCAAAAAAAAACAGGGCATCTAAAAATAAACAGCTGAACACGTTAAGGCAGTTTTTAGAATTTTCGTCTGTTTGTTTGTCCACGTACATCCCCTAAGCGGACACTGGACGGATTTCAGTTCGGTTTTCACGAATATGCTTAGCTATGACCAGATTGAAGTATAGGCTATGGTATTTTGTACAAGGGCCGGATTAAGGGAGGAAAAAAGGGTTGAAAGTTCATATGAAAATCTACGCGTACGAAGTCGCGAGCAACAGCACTAGTCTAGTATAAAATTGTTGGGCATTGGTCTCATTCCGAGGTTGATCCCTTTTTTGCATTAATGACTGCACTAAAACGAAGAGACACGTTTTACATCGTTATTTCACTTGCCCAGACTCGAATACGTTTACGAACACTCGACAAATATTACGAGCTTAGAAAAAATTATGCAATGATCTGACATTTTCCTTCCTTACTAGTTTACCGTTTAGTAATGAATTAATTAAATAGATTAGAAGGGGCCGATTTCCAAAAACAATAACAATCGAGCAGACATTACTCGATTAACATCATAATCGATGTAAAGAAATTGACATAGTCGTCTCGATCAAAGGCGGTGCTTCAATAAAACAGATTGACTAATAATGAACACGATTCGATAATCGGCGCGATCTGTCGTGAGAACTTCTGACCGTTAAGAGTTTTACAACTTGAGAACGAGGCGGTGGAACAAGCGTGGATTTCGGGCTGACGGATAGCGGATTTTCATATGAACAACATCTACAGCCATTCTTATTCTACTGCTGGCAATAGGCCCCTCTATCTTTCTTACTTTTTGATTTCCAAATAGCAGCATCATCACCATCACCAGCCATTAAAATGTCCACTGCTGAACATAATGTAATCAATAGCATATTTTTTTCATGGGGACATAGAGAACTCTTTATTACAACACCACATAAAAGAGGAAAACATACATTGCAATAAAACTGATATCTAAACATTTTACAGGCGGCCTTATCACTTAAAGCGATAGTAAAGATAAATAGTGGCCTTAAATAAAATAATCAATAAAAAAATACTAATGAATACCCAAAAATACTACCTTGTGTGCATGTATTATTAATTTCTTTTTTCATTTCTCTTTTCAGTGCAATTTTTTAACCAACTTTAACTCCAAAGTTTCCTTCTAGATATGGGTACTTCTAGACCGCTTCTTTAGACGATGTGTTCAGATCAAGCCTCTCTTAAACTGTAAAATATCACTACTGACGTATGTAACAAATATTTGAAACATTACAGCGGAGCTAGAAACAGATTCATGCGTACCAAATACTGATGCCACTCAACTGCCATCTTCGTGGCCCGCTCACCAAACGCTCTCAAAAGAAATCCACCTATTTCGGATTGGTCACGCAATTCGTCAATCAATTCACAGTCACCGAAGACCGTCGGAGTCCATTTTATGACAATTTATTACATAAAAAGTGCCCCTTTGCGTTCGCCGCCCGAATATTAATTCCTATAAAATTAATTGCGATGACAAATCCATTAATTGTAATTGCTCTTGACTGGTTCCGTCATACGATATACGATGGATGCGAGTTCGATGCGCAATTGCTCAGAACTTTTGGAGTTTTAGTATCTTTTAAAAAGTTTTTATTTTATTTTACTCATGATGGAACAGACTATGGTATTTTACTACGTAGTAATTACCTGTATTTGGAGTAAGAGTTTGTGTAGTACATGTATATTACCATTTTCCTTGAAACAGCTAATATAAACTAATAAGTAACTTGAAATTCTTTTTAAATATAATCTATATAATTATACGAAATAAAATAACTAAATAAATACCCAACGATTGGTGAAGGCGTCGGGTGTCCAGAATGCTGGCTTATATTTCGCACAGAAATTGAACATTGCCATTCAACGTGGCAATGCCGCCAGCATTCTAGAGACCTTTTTCTCCACTAATGGTCTTATAGTTCAAGTTTTTATTCAATTATTTTAAGTTTTCGTTTTTTTTTTGTTATATAAGTTGAGCAATTCCAATTAAATTGAATCTAAATTAAATTGATTATCTAAAACTATAAACAACAACCATTTTTTTGTTAATTTAAAGCAAGTTTAATTGTGTGGTTTTAGTTATGTTTGATCAAAATCTGTCCAGTGGTTAGTTATGAGCTCTTTATCAAATTGGTCGCGTTTTTTGTGTGCCTATAGGTTTGTAACAGTAGAGTAGGTATATTTTTGCTGACAAAGATGTTGATGATTTAAGAAATAATTGTCCCATGACACTGTGATAGCCAGCGAAAGGTATTTAGTAAAAAGAATGAAAGTTCTCAATGTCCAAAAAAACAGAAAAAGTCTTTAACATTTTTTTATGCAAAATTGTGTTCTCTATTCATTGGTTAAATACAGGGTCACACAATGGTGGTACTTAACCAAAAGTAGGTCATTGCACACATAATTAAAATAGAATTAGTTCCATATCCCAAATTCAGTGAACACGATATAGCTATATCTTTATAGATATATAATTTAATATAATAATTACATATAAATTAGTGTTATTTTTGAAAGCAAAATTCTTATAAAATTCGAATGTGCATACATTTATTATTTAAAAGCATTGTTTGACAATTGACCTCCATTTCAAACGGCGTAGAAGTGTGCCAGTACTTCCAAAATGCTGTTATTTGTAAAAATAAAACTCAATGTCTTCAAAAACCATTTGATTAGACCCGTCTAAATGTCTGTTAACTATTCAAAACGATTAAAATGTCTCGATGAACGACAAAAACTTTTTTATCGAATCGGAGCGGGCGCAATTAAGTAGCATTTAATCGATACATATCGTCGATTACTATCGATATAATAGTGCGTAACTAAAGCTTTTTATTAGTGACCATCGTTATTATTTATGCCGATGCCGATTTTTATATATAGGTGGGTAATTAAATATTCGAGAAACTGTTAAGAAAGCTACACTTTTTTTTGCTTGTAAGCAAAGACTAGGCGATGTCAGCAATAGTTTCAGAATTATAATTTGACTCAATTCCTATATTTTCCACATATTTATATTCCCGGTCTTTTCTTTCCTAGGCAAATCTGGCACGCCAAACTGCACCAGTTCAGTTCAAAGTCAGGGGTAGTCGAAGATGTGTGTGATGTTGTGATGGAGTGTGTCTGGACGGAAGCTGAAAGGTTTTATTTCTACTAGTATATCAACCTTAATTTAAGAGACGTTGGGTCGAGTAATAGTATGCTGCCCTTATTGGAGGAATTCAAGATACTGCTCAAGAGAGTTACCCTATGTAGCTTTAAGAACGATTTAATGAGGGTGGCATGATCATGTCTGCCTAAACCCCATTTAAAAATAATGATAAAAATAAATGCAAAAACAATATTAAAATCTTGGTTACAGTAATTTTATAGTCATGCACACCTGTCTGGGTCTATCTAGGTGGCCAGACAACACTGCCTCAGCCATACTCCGTAACAAATATTTTGCACAAAACTTTTCCACGGTTTTAATTTGTAGAAATCTTGCAGTTGTGCAATCTACATACATGTCATAGGAAGATACGCCAATTAAACTAACTTAGCAGTATTCGCCAATTAGTTGAAAGTAAATATCTTGACAAACAAGCCAATTGCGATTTAACCAGGTAATTTTTTATTCGACATACTCAAAATATTAGCCAATCTCTGTGGTGAATTCCCAAATTCGATTTCTTTGTTATTATTGATGCGTTTAGTTTGCAAATTTAGCTAACGTATTCCCTTATTTATTGGTTTAAAAATACTTTTGGGAAATCGTCATAATGCCTGAAATGAATCTAAGTATCTACTTACGTCTTTATTTTCATTTAAATGTGAATATAAGGTGCTCTTGGCACCAAAGTGAACAATATCATGTAGCTTCAATGTTTTTTTTAATAGTCTTGCATTTGACCACCCGCTCACTTAATGTTAAGCGATGATGTGGTTTATGATGGAGCACGCTTTCCTAGAAGAAACCGATTGACTCGTGATTTGAAGACACCCAGATTGTAACTACCGGGAAACACCCATTCAGGCAGCGCAGACATTCCAAAGACTAGCAGTTTACACAATAAAAGTGGAATCAAAGCACTTCGTACGGGTTTTCGGAAAATCTGAAATAAAGCGGTGGCGGTGTTGTTTCCATAAAAGCCACAAGTAAAGTCTTCATGCACCACTTTACTAAGGCATGGTTTAGATTTGACCGTGACTGACTTCGGCTGACTTTGATTTATTTGATGATATTTACTATAATTTTCAATACTTGATACAGACAAATGCACAAGAGTTGTGACAATAAAATCCTCTAAGGAGGAAAACAAAGGTACTTAAGTGAGTACGGAGTACCTACAGATTACATGGCTTACAACAAAAATCGTTTCGTCGTCGGATGCTATCGTTCTTTTGTCTTTTAAATTATTTAAATTGAGAACAATGCTCAGATCTTCTTTTGTTTACTTGTAGACGTCTATTGTTGCAGTCACTTACCGGAAAATTACACAAAACATTATTTACCATCTGTGTGCTGTGTGTGCGTCCTACATGCGGCTATTGTCCCGAGATTCCTTTGAGCTGATTGGTCGACGGCCAATTAGAAGCGACAAATTCATAAGGCGGAACGTCCCATGTACCAAATACATGATACGAATCCAGTAGGTAGCGTTTTCACGTCTGCAATTATCTTTGTCTTTCATACTCTGTGGTGCGGATAGCACTGGCCGGCAAAATTGTCTTTGAAATTTAAAATGGTCACTATTTCAAATGACGTTAGATCGAGTTGGATTTTCGAATTGGGTAAATGTAATGTTGTTTGCCAGTGACTGTCAGTCGTCACGGCTTGTGACCGTTGCTTCACCGCTTGTCCGAAGTTGCAAAAGCTGTCGTAGATAATACGGTGTGTGATGATTATACTGATATGTGTAACGGAGTCTCTTTACGTGAATCGGTATTGAACAATAGTTTTTGTACTTTTTCCTCAGAGCAGTTACTGTGTTGATTTACTGGAGTGTAAGAATGTGCTTCCTTTTGTGCAAGAGTTTAATAAGTAGATATTGCAGCGGAGATAATTGTCTGAATTTTTTTTTTTTTTTTCGTTGTTAAACACTGAAGGCTTACTTAAAAACGTTACTCAAGATGATCTATGGTTAAAATTGTTCCGTCTCGTGTGTGACGATTGCCGTCAGCGAGAAGTTAAGAAAGCTTTTTTAAGCATAGATCAACTCAAGTGACGTTTTTAAGTAAGGCCCTGATGTACGACGTCGCAGCAAGACTGCAGACGTCGTAAAAAGGCTGAGACACCTTAATTAGAACTGGGCAGAACACATGGTCAGACGTAATGATGGGAGGTGGTTTACAGCAGTAACCGCGTGGTGATAGAGACTAGGATGACGGAACCCAGGCCAACCGAGAATGAAATGGACTGACGCCATCAAAAGAAATGTCGGAAACGAGTGGATGTTACTATCGAGAGACTGGGGAGAGTGACATAAAGAAAGTGAGGTCTTTGAACAGAAACGTTTTAGAACGGCTGTCAAGGCATATTTGTAAGAAATTTGTTGTAGCCACTTGCACCCATAGCAACTATGTTCGACGCGTTGACATAAATAAGAATGTTCAATCAAGGTTCTGTCACAATACCTGGCGACAGATTTTCCTTCTCGTTTCCGTTCTATTTACTTCTCTTTTCTGTGGGTATTTGCCTGCAGTGGGTCATTATAGGCTGATAATGATAATGTCGTTGCTTGTTCACACTATGTTACTGTGCAATGACGAGGTAGAAATAGTCGAAGTAAGAAACACATTGCAAATGATTATTACCTTCAATATGCATTTGAGTACAAGCATGTCTATAAGGTCAGTTTTTATTATGCATTGTGATATAATTGAAGAGGTTTTATTTATTTAGGTAGATAAATACAGGATAACGCTGAATATGAAGCCAAAAAGGGTTCATAGTAATCAGCTTTATAAATAAGTTTTATTTTAAACTAGCGAAAAATATATCAGTCATTTTGGCGAATGTGAATGACCGTTTTCTATGGTACAGTTGAATTTTTTTGAATTTCAGAGTTTTTCCCATTGTAAAAGTTTTTATAATGATATACTATGGATCCCTTTCGGCTTAGTACACCCGTTCTGCGTAACCTAGTATAGCATCTACCTATATTACCAAATTTACACTTTAAAGAAAGAATTCGTAGAAGAATAATTATAAAAAAATATGGGTATACAATAAATTGTTTTGTTAAGCTGTTGTTCCCAATTAATCAATAAAATATTATTTTCAAAGACACTGAAAAACAGATTAATTGAACACTGTTTTAAACTATCATGGTTGTTCACTAAAGTTATATGATTATTTACGGGACTAAGACAAACTAAGAAAGAGGGTAGATCGTTTTGTCTGTACCTAACTTTGAACTTTTCCTTTCCTTCCACATTCTTACCACGGTAAATATCCCGTAAATATTCATATAACTTTAGAATAATTTAATTTCGAAATGTTCATTCCATTATAATATTATTATATTTCTTTATTCCATTTTAGATAACATTTAATTATGAAATACTAGTTGCACTCCGCGGCTTCGCCGCGTTGTAATTGATTTGTCGCTAGTAGAGAAATATACCAGAAGAAAAAAAACTGTATTGTGTTATTCCAGAACCTAAACTATCTACTTCCTTAATTTCATGAATAATTTTTTCACGAAAATCGGTTTAGAAGTTAGTACGGAGCTGCGTGGTAACCAACATTCACGTTCACAAATTTTTAGGATATTTCAGCGGCAAAACGAAGTACTCGTATTTTTGCTGGACAATAACTTGAGAACCGTGATTTTGATCTTCATGGAAGTTTGTGAGCAGGCAGTTTACTGTAATACAATTTTGAATTTCGAATATTACTCAATTCGGTCAACAAAATACGAAGATAGGGGTCAAAAGGTCACAGTTATGGCTAACACATACTTGAGATAAAAAGCAATTGCGTTCAAAAATATAGACTATTATTCAAGAATGTCATCATCCAAATCCACAAGGTCAACAAAATGACTTCAAAAATTTCAAAAAACAAACGCATAAGAAAAGAATGCGTCCAAAAGTGGCACATTTACCCCAAGGCTGTGTTATTATGCAAATGTGTCGTCATAGCCAAAGGGCGACGGAGTTAGGAGTTAGGAACTTGGAAATAACTGGAATCTATAATTTGCAAATGAAATAAACGCGAGACAGAGAACAATGGAATAAGGGAAAGTAAACCTAAACCCAGTAGTGAGTCGATTGTCGATTCATTCATTCAACATTTAAGTGCTTAGCGCTTGTTGGTGGAGTAACTTGACTTAACTCCAGGCTTGACAGTCTTCTGCTATAACATTTGCCTTCTCTTTTATTTGGTCTAAGAATACTCTTCTTGGTCTACCTCGTTCTCTCTATCCTTCTACCTCTCCTTCTATGATGGTTTTCATTAATTTGTCGTATCGTACAAGGTGGCCAAACAACTTGCCTTTCTAGTCTCTATACTCGCTAGTGGACTAGTGGATCGATGCAGGTTGAAAATTATTTTAATCAAAGTGAACCTACATTAGCGATATTCAGTTTTCTTTATGAGAATTCCTTGATATGCCAGCTGTTTCATCGAATAGCCGTGAGCACGAACATATTTGAGTGACCGTTTCGTCAAGTCAATAGTCAAGGTGAAACTTTATTGTAAGCAACGACGTTTTAAATACTTTTAATTAACTAACCAGCTCTTAAGGGCAGCTTATGTAGGTACATCATAACAACTTGTGATTTAGGTAAAAAACAGCAAACTTAAAAATTAAATTCTGTTTTTTTTTATTCCAATAGGGAGGAGGTTCCGGTTCCGGCCACGAAAGTGTAAACATCTCTGTATAGTGTCTCCGAAAACAAAGTGAATTAAAATTAGAATAGCTATCAGCACTCACGAAACTGTGTTTCACAACAAATAACAAGTGATCGAAAGCATATAAAACTGTGAAGTGAACCATTATAACTCCGATTGAAACCAAAACAGCATAATTAAAATCGTTTTTTTTAGTGTCAGAATCAAAATGGTGGCACATCTGCGGTGAAAAAATAAATTATAGTCATAATAATGCAGAGTCAATGACAAGTGAACAATACTGACAACAAAACAAAATCATAGGGTTACCATCTCCAAAAACGCCATTACGCTCACTACTATAGCGAGACGTTATTCATACAGTAATGACAACTTAACAAGAAAAACTTTACGTTCCATATTACGCACAAATTCAAGACATTGTCATTTCTGAACGGAAAGTTTCCTAACCATGGAATCAAATTTCGACAAACTTTTCGATAGACTAAAACTGCAAATGAACGTCCAGACGAAAGAAATATCAGACGGACTGATAGCAAAAATGGACGAAAAGTTGCAGCCATTGCTTGAAGAGAACTCCAAATTAAAACAAAAAATTGAGATTTTAGAGAAAAAAGTAGAAACATTTGAAAGAGATAAAAAGATGAACAACCTTATGATTTTTGGACTACAAGAATCTGAAAAATCAAACATGGGCCTAACAAAGGCTGTAATTGAAGAAATTAAACTTCTAGGCGTTGAAATTGAACCCCAGGAAATTAATAAGGTGCAAAGAGTGGGAAAACAACCGGAAAATGGGAAGACCAGACCTATTGTTGTCACTCTAAACACATTCTGGAAAAAAATTGAAATCCTGAAAAATAAGAAGGGTTCTGAAAACATCTACATTACAGAAGATTTTCCCAAATCAGTCTTGGAAACAAGACGATCATTAAAAGACAAACTTCAGGAAGAGAGAAACAAAGGAAACTATGCTTATATCAAGTAGAACAAACTAATAGTTAAAGAGAACAGACAGAATGAAACAAGGAAGAGATCGCCAACATGCAGCCCATCTGAAGGAGGTCCTACTACAACGCACAACCCTAAACCTGCATCTAAAATGAGTAGAGCCAATGCTTTCGACTTAATGCGCCCACGAGCTAACTCGTTAACAACAACTAATGCATCTAAGATATAGCAATCAACGCCCGGAGACCGGAAAAATAGAGTCAAGAACAACAGCATACATTACATGAATAACAAGCCATCAATCCCCAAGCCGGTTGGTCACCGTGGGGAATACGACCAAAACCCTCTAGCTGCAAAATACATCGACAATACTAAATATGAAAACGAACAGAACAACATTAAGAAATTAAGAAATGTGAAAGAGCAACTTCTGAAAGAATCCACTGGAGAGAGCTAGAGGAGGCCTTTGCCGATAGGCACTCTGAATTGAGAGACCTCATTTAGGTTTATTTATTTATGTTTAAATTAAGAAAATTTGTAATTTAACATTCAGAAATAAAGGCTTATTATTATTATTAAGGAGGAGGAGAGAAAAGGAGGTAATCAATTCGACTGTATGTTTTGTTTGTTTCTTTTATATATTTTGTTTTGGCTAATCAATTGCGAATTGATTTTAAATAAGCTTTTGTTATTAAACAGGGTTTGATACCTTAAGGTTGGTCCTATTTAAATTTGAAGAACATATTCCTGAATGATAAAAATTACGGGATATATCATATTCATTGAACTTCCCGTAAAGTTTTTTTTAATGTATTATATTTTTTGATGAATAGGTGCATAAAGAAACACTTTTTGCCGTATAAAACAAACGTCGCTTCAAGGGCGTCGACGGAATGTCAAAAATTCCGCTCTGAAATGTGACCGAGTCGTGGGAGATTCGCCTGAGGACAAAACGTCGTAAATGTGCGCTTGGTTTATGAATATAATCACAGAGATGAATCATTCTCATATTTTGGAGTATAAAACTGTCGAAATATTCAAGAGTTTCCTGTTAGTTTTGAAGAAATTGTTTTCGAATCTATGCTGTCTTAAAAATATATTTTTTTCTATTTTTATTATCCTATCCTCTGATTTAAAGACCCTTAACACTTTGTAGCCCTTTTTTGACAATCTGACACAAAAGTTGGCGCCGAAATTGCATTGTATTTTATGATTTAATTTGTCATATTTTTTTATTATTTAAGGTTTATGCATAATCTGTTTAAATGTTTCAGATAAACAGATAAACAATTTTATTGATAATAGTGTGCATAATTATAAGTCAGTATAAAGAATTTCTTGTAAAATAATGATAAAAATAATTCCAATTAATTAATTCATAAATCATTACTTAATTATTACATTGCGTCCGTAGTTATTTAAATAACATTTCCTTTAACTTTAAAAAAAGTCGTCTATGGAGTAAAAACTTCTTTCAACGAGCCAGTTTTCCACGATCAATCGTAGCTGTCTTTCCTCACTTCTCTTTCTCTAAGTCTATTTCAGTATCTGATCTCAACTATAAAATGAAGTTAAAAAAAAACTTACTGCGCAATATTTCAGAAACCTCTGAAATGGTTTACGCTTGGTTTTAACCAATAGATTAAACCAAATCATGAGTGCATTTTGTGTATGCAAAATTAAGTATATCTGTATATCATATTTATTATTTACGTGTTTTGTGCAAATTAATTATCTACATTATAATATATTCAAACAATGATTAATATCTTTGTACTATTTTCAGAAATTAATTAGTAAAAACTAAAACATAAATAATATATTGCTACAGTCACCAGAACTAAATGTCTTAATTAGTTTGGAGCCTTCTTTTAGGAATTAAATACATATACTTCCGCAAAAACTATTCAATAATAAATATAGTACCTAGACTAGATTTAGTTTATACTTAAACTAAAAAAAAACCTATCAAGCTTAACTAAATATATGTTCTGTATGTTATATTTTGACCTGCTTAATCGATATTAATGTAATTTGGAAAAAAGTCGCATCTTAAAAACGCTCATCTCATATGACTTTTCCCCCGGAAATTATTGACAAACTGAAATCGTGGGCAGCACTTTTTATTGACGGCTTCGCACTGGTTTCATACAAAATGTACTATATTATACAAGGTTACGCATTAACTACTACTGTACTAGTACTAAGCTGAAAGGAGATCTTTATACTCATCATTATGAACAACTTTTAGAATGGGACCGATCCTGATATTGCGAAAAAGATATCATATATAATCGTATAAATTTTTCATAGAAAACAATTAATCAAACTCGACATGGTATGGAGTAGCAAAGAATATTTTCGCAATTTCAGGGTTGGTACTTTCAAAAAGTTGTTAATAATGATGAGTATCTATAATTAATCCCTTTCCGCATAACCCCATATAAACAAAATGGACTTTCTTATGAATTGTCCATCTTGTTCCTCCACACGTAGATTCTCGTTATCGTATGAATAATTCAGGTGTGTACCACGTGGAACGGTCACAGAACAGTGCAAGTAGCGGTCACCACCGACGCTACTTCAAACAACTTATCTGTAGCGTGCAACAGGGGGAACTATTATCGGATTTTCCAAACAAAAATGGAAGCCTTCTATTAAAATTTATAGTTTATTCTTTGGCCACTGTAAAGATAAGTTTGTTGCTTTGTACATCGCGTTACAAGTTTTATTACACCATGATTGTAGATAAGACTGAAGAGATGGTGGTTCTCTAGAGTAATTAAGGTTGTCACACTGGAGGGGCTTGGTTTTTGGATGTAAGTTTTTAGAAAGTAGCTATTCATTACGTTTCCCGAGAGTAACAGTTTTATTAACCTACTAGTTTTTGACTAGTTAGACCAATCTGGTCATAGCTAAGCATATTCGTGAAAACGGTATTTAAATCCGTTTTTCGCATTTTCTTCCAGGGGTTTAGGAGATGTGCGTGAACAAACAAACAAAAATTTTAAACACTGCCTTAACATGTTCAGCTGCTTATTTTAAATAGCCCTGTGTGAAGTATTGATGGAAGCATAAGAGTAAAAACATCGTCAACAGTTTTCAAATCAAAAAGATAATGTGACCACAGTGCAGAACATGTTTTGAAGTTTTCTTTTTGTCTAACCCATAAAAAGTATATCATGTCATGTCGGGATTATACATCTCTGAAATTTGACTGTCCAGTTTCGCTTGTTTGTATTTTTCTATGACCATGCAATTTCTGAACTATGAATACGACCACAAGTATATGGCTTTGGCCACGGAACCCTTACTTATGCTTCTCTTGACACGTTCTTGGCTAGTTATTTCTTATTTCGCGTGCATTTACGATATATGTATACCTTGATTAAAAAGCCATGAAATAGAACTACTCTATTTATCTGTTAAAATATCACAGTGAAATAACATTCTTTCTTTATTCTTTATTCTTATTGCAAAATATACACTTTCTTCTTCTAGAAGCTAAGTTTATATAACCTGCATAGAGGGTGCAGCAATGACTTATGTTGCGGCTGGTCACAAAACCAGACCACAGACATAGATATATACATTTAAGTATAGTCAAACTTAACCTAGGGTGAAGTAATTTTACAAAACAAAAATAAAACATACTTAGTGTGATAGGTTACTTAATTATATATGAGATCATACAAAATTTAAGACGCTACTTTCTTAACTATTTATAGATCGATATTTATTTTCTAAATTATAATTTTCAAAATTTTATGGTCGTAAAAATCTTTTATCTCGTAATAACATTTTTGGGTTAGAAACTTACGAAGTTGGTTCTAGAAAAGTGTTATTATTTCTTTCTTTCTTTATTGCGTCTGGAATTTTGTTGTATAGGTTTATTATCATGTACAAAGGGCCTTTTTTAATTATTTCTATTCGCGGGACTAAATTAAAATAGGATGCAGTATATTTTGTGTTTTAAATGCTAACATAGAATAAAATGCCGTAGGAGTATTACATTCTCTTGGTGCATTGGATTAAATCACCAGAGGTTGTAAGGCCTATGTTTTTATAACATCCTTGATCTACACGTTCATTCATCTAAGAAGGTACCTTAATTTAAATAAAAAGTTTTAATCTGGCTGATTATCTGAATGACAGTTGACAATTTCAAATTTCGAATGGCTATATCAATAACATTCTATTTACTTTGGACCTCTTTGCTTGAGGCTATGTGACGATCCTCATATTACGTTTCGGGTAACGAAGAAAATATTCAGTGATTTTTTAATTTTCTTTTATGTAATAAAAAAGAATTGAAATAAATGATATAATATAGCCTATGTTTTAATCTGGTAATTTCTAAGCATATTCGTGAAAACCGCATTTAAATCCGTCCAGTGGTTTAGGAGATGTGCGCGGACAAACAAACAAACAAACAAACAGACAAAATATCTAAAAACTGTCCTATCGTGTTCAGCTGCTTATTTTAGGACGTCCTGTGGGTTTTTTTTGTTATCTCGCAATTACAGATTTTTTTATCTCTACGTTTTTATTATATGTATAGATAGAAGATATAGATAGATAGACTAGTACTGTTGCCCGCGACTTTGCACGCGTAGATTTCATACAAAGTTTCATCCCTTTTTACCTCCCTTAATCCGGCCCTTGCGCAAAATAACATAGCTAAGCATATTCGTGAAAACTGCATTTAAATCCGTCCACAAACGTAGACAAACAAACAAACAGAAAAATAATAATAATAGAAACTGTCTTAACGTGTTCAGCTTCTTATTTTAAGACGCTCTGTGTGATGATTTTTTTGATATCTCGCATGTACTGTTTTTTTAATCTCTACGTTTTTATTATTATGTATAGATTATCTCTACGTTTTTATATTTTATATGTATAGATTCCACCAATAATCATAAGGGTGCGTATTCACTATGTTCGCGTTTCAGCTGTGCTCTATCTGAAACTGGTCAAGTGGAGACGATATGCGCATTGCTACATGTTGTGTTATTACACACCTCTTTGTGTGCGCACAAAAGCCGACACAGTGCAGACAAGGCACTCGTCACGGAGCGTGCAACGTTGTACTGGACCATAATTCTATATAAAACTACAAAACACGCTAATAACACGCCGTAAACGTGTTATAATCACATCAGTACGCATAACATAAAGCATAATCAACCTTTTCAATATAAGTCACAAGGGTGTCATTAAATTAAAACCCTAAAAAATTAGATATTTTAAAAAAACCTTTTTAATGAATTTATAGCGTAAACCACTAACCACTAACACACCACTAACTGCTGAACTTGGGCATATCTCCGAGGTGTTTTTTTAAATGATACTGGGTGATGATACGAGCGAAGTCACTCGCCTGATGGCTCTTCACGCCTGCCCATACAGCTCAACGCCACTCAGAATTTTGAACTTCAACAGTTCAAAACCCTGGATGGCAATGCACTGCGCTCGTCACCCCGAGATATTAGATGTCAAATCTCTGTGTGCCCTGTAATTTCACTGGAAACATTGCCTTTCAATCCATATATGGCTTTGATTGGGCCATATCCATTACGCTGGCCCAGTTGCGGGTTCATTCTCATTAATAATATTAGTAAGATCACGTACTTGTTCAATTCCTTTGAAAAAACCTTATCTTAGAAGATTTTTCAAAATGATAAAAAAAATACATCTCCTCAATGACCTCCTTTCAGTTTAGTACCACCGTTCCATTTAACCCTAATGTCGAAGTCATGATAAAGCGATGAATAGAAGCCAGAGGCATTTCAGAAATCAAGACTTGGCATTAACTTATCTTGATGTAATCCTTCAATAGGAAAGGCACTAAAATTATCAGCCTTAAAACTCTTAAAGGATAATGGCATATCAGCAGGCGTAGCCGTGGGGCGCTGCTATTTCATTATAAGTGTTACCTTCGAAATTAGTATCATACCCTCAATTTGCCCACAATTCTTGACGAACCCAGTAGTAGTGATAATTGCAGCATTTCAAGTTTTGATTTTCCAAAATTGTTACCAAATTGTTCACCTAAATCACCGCTCTAATTAATAACATTTAAAGTTAGGACTGATAATTACATCAGATCCATGGATTACGATCCAGCCTGTAATCTTTTGCAATTTTCTCTTAATCGCTTCACTTAACTTATCCAGCCTAACTTGGCTCTGAACACTTGACGAGTTTCCTTGAAGTAGGCCAGCTCGTGTGGTTTATGGGGGTCCATGGGGACTGGTTGATGGTTAAACGGTACCACGAGACATTTGGACTTATGTGATAATGCTAGGGCGAAGAAGAAATTTGATAATTCGCGGTTAGAAACGATCGTTTTAATCATAAGTTGGGTCGTATTGTTAGTGGATCATTTATAGAATAAAGGTGCTGTGGAGAGGTCTTATATCTAACAAAGGTTCGTCTCGCGGTTTCATCCGCTATTCTATAAGAGCTTTTATTTATACCGTCATAAAATGAAGCATCACATCACACACACACATCATCAGCCAATTAACGTCCACTGTTGGACAAGGCCTCCCTCATGCAATGCAAATGTAGCATGTTATATGGCAATTTTGGGTATAAACTACATCCATACAGTATTTTATTCAAATCATTTCAGCTGTTTGTTCAAGAGTTGAGTGGACAAATATACACGTAAAGTTTAGTTTGATATTGGTGTAGATTTTGCTGTACCATTATCTAAACTAAACATAATTTGACAGCACTCAAATTGTTGCCATCCTTCTCTCACATTTTGAAATGAAAAGAAACTTAGATAATTGTAGTCCTCTTATATAACTTATTTTATTGGGTAGTATGACAGAATCGACGCCATTGTACACATTTAAATTATACTTAGAATTCGTTCTAAGTAAATAATAATATCTTCCACAGCTTTCCTAAGCCCACTACTGGGTATGATAGGCTTCTCTGTGCCTCGGTAGTTCGGTGCTATGCTAATGAAATTCAAGTTCGACCCGCGATGACGAGATCGTCGACCCATCTTTCAGCTAGACGACCAACGCTCCACATCTATTATTAAAAAAAAAAAACCTTTTATAGCTATGACTATTTCAAAAAGGGGGAAGACGCATGACATCCAAACATTGTACCCATTAAATATGGCTAGGTTCAAACAAAATTTTGACAAGTACTTCACGTGCTATCACAAACGCCTACGAACGACGAAACGACTGAAGTTGATTAGGCCCGTGGGCCTAATTTGTACGGTCCATGTCAAGGAGTTCGTCCCGTATCTTCCCACTATTTCCTTACATCAATGTTGTATAGTGTGTTTTTTTCTGTTACAAATAACTGCAAACAAATTAGGTCAATGTCTATTTCACACGTTTTTGTATCCCATCTAGGCACAAGTAACTTTGGTAAGTACAATTTGTTTTTCAGCCCCAATGCAATTGCAGATGCAGAAAGAAAATCTTTACTGTGCACACCAGAAAAACAAAATCAAATAGATAGAAAATACTGATGTAGTAGGTATGTGGGCAATAGAACAAAGCGGAAGAAACTTAACTTTTTTATTTCAGCCCTAATACACTAGTGGTCGACTCCACGCCTTTCCTGTGGTTAAGGCACCACGACCATTTATCACAGACCCGTCAAAATCTAATTGTCCCGCCTCGCTAACCACCGCATTGTGACCGTAATTATGCCCTTATTTTTTACGACTAAATCGATTTATAAAACTTTTTACTCGAATAGACAATCGAGAGACGCAATTTACGACGAATATTTCAAATATTTTATGCTATTTTTGAAGTGGCCGCTTCCAGCTAGTTATGAAGATGACTGCAAAAAAATGTGATATCTTAAAATTTCATAGTCCAACAAAAAATATTGGATACTTTTACATTATAATTATTTTTGGAAAATGTGAGCGAGTATCTGCTAATCTGCTTACGGTTCTTACTTAGTGTAATATAGTTTTAATTTTTTATATTCAGGACTAAGGACCCGCCCCGGCTTCGCACGGGTGTAAGCTCGGTCTTCGGCCTCGATACTATGACCCGCTCCAGGTACACAAAATTTCATCTAAATCGGTCCAGCCGTGTTAAAATATAAGAACCTTCTACGAAGTATTAGAAAACATAAAAAAAAAGATGAATGAAATCGATAAAGCCGTTCTGACTAGGAGAATTAGGGGTTCATTTTTATATACTCGTATCATATAGATTCCAGAACATAAAATATCAGGTGGTCCATATTATGTTTTAATTAGTGTGTTTTTTAAGAATGGCTGTATTTTTCAGACTTGGGGTCGTATCGTGAGTTTCTACTCTTTTTGGTGACTAACCTCTGACTACTTTAATTTTTCACAGTCTTCTAAATTGAATATTGATTGGTACGGGCCCTGGTCTCATAGTTAAAGTTATTCATAATAAAGTGTAATAATTTTTATATACATTTTATGTATCCACATTTTTTATTATACTATCCCGGGAATATTTTTATTATTCTAGTAAAACATATTTAAAAATTATCCCGGGAATATTTTTATTATTCTAGTAAAACATTTTCATCACAAGTTTTTTGTTTGGTTCAATGACGTCAAAATTTATTCCTATGTTGAAGTTGTTTGACGATTAAAAACATTAGTATTTTTTTATAATGTCCGAAAAGTAAGTGACATTCCTAAACTGTTTTCTACTTGCTGGGTCCGTTGTTTTACTCGCGTGTGTATTCCTTCAGGAATTGTACATTTTTCCGGGTTAAAAATATCCTTTGTCACTGCTTATTTGTGACAGTTGGAAAAATGTAACGAAAGTTTTTTTGACTTATTGTGAAAATTTAACTGATCAATGGGACAGGGGCAAAAAAGCCGTTGACTATAATGACAATTTGTATGACATACTAATTATATGTTGACATATTTTTACAGCATTTTGTTGTATTTATTATATTAGTAATTTTATAATATTATTCCTATTTTTACTAGGAAATCTATTTTAGTTTAACAATATGTATGTTAGTGGAATTTGTCCGTTTTTATTCTCAATAAACAATTTGAATTTAATTTTAATTTCCAGCCAACGCTCGATAAAAAAAAAACACGTCCAATGCGTTGCTCTGTAGCTGCGTGAAAGAGTAACAAACAAACAAACACTCACATGAGTAATATTAGTATAGTATGATGTGATTTTAGGTATATAATTTTTCCTAGCTAATTCTTAACAATACTAAACTTGTAAAAACAACAAGTGGATCACATAAAAAACTGACTTCAAAAATATATGAAAAACTTAATAAGTGCCTATAAAATTAGGTGCTCTCGATTTCCCTGGGATCCCATCATCAGATCCTGACTTGGTGACAATGGAATCAAATTGGAAGTATACCCTACCGAACGAAATTTTATTTTTTGAATTCGGTCATTAGTTGGCGGAGAAAACGGAGAAAATGCAGTGGAACAAAGAACCGTCCTCTTTTTCTGAAGTTTGTTAAAAATAAAACTTTACGTGTGTTCAAAAGATGTTGTCTGCCGAGGCTATGCGCTTTCGGTACACAATGCAGTAGGCAGGTCTGATGCACGATTTCGTAGATAAATTGGTACCAATTTAATAAAATTACATGGTTTTAATGGCGTCCCGGGCAACAATAGGCGTTCCTAATAGTCTCTATTCTTATTTGGGGGATGAACCAGCAGCCGGAGTCGGGGGTAGCTATTAGTTTACGGTAGGTATGTGTGTTTCTCATTTTCTTATAAAAAGTTGTGTTGCCCTCGTGGTTTAGTTAAGCGATCTCAACAGATGGAACATTCTTTGGATGGGTGACCGCGAGGTTGTGTTGTATTTTTTTATAGCAGCAATATAGGTATGGAAACTGAGGTAGTTACCGCACATTTTTGGTTTGTTCAAATATAGTCAGCTGTGAGTAATTCCTGTATAATAAAAACAAAATTAAAGCAACATATTTGGAAAAGCTATTTTTGTCTCAATATAAAAAAAAAACTGTGGCAATATACCTCAATAGCCATGTGAGATTTTATAGTCATCATCATAATCAGCATCATCAGCCAAAAGACGTCCACTGCTGAACATAGGCCTCCCCCTTTAACCGACATCCTGCCATCTGCATCCACTGGATGCCCGCGACTCTCACGATGTAGTCGGTCCATCTAGTGGGAGGCCTTTAATATAAGTATACTTTTGTATTCAAAGATTTATTTACCGTTTGCCAGAATATGTCTTTACAATAAAATACATCAATATTGACAACACAGGAAGGACATTCAATATAAATACATTAAACGAAGGCACAAAAGAGAGTTTTATCGCTAAAAATGATCTCTGCCAGACAAACTTCGGATAAGTAGAATACGTTTAAGTCTTTACGGGTATTCTTTACCAACAAGACTCACCATAGTCTTACTAAATTATTCTAAATCACAGTAAAACGTTACACTAAATTATGTTGTTAGGAAACGTTTACATTAGCAAGATATTTCCGTCATTTTACAAGTAGGGCGAATTGTAGAGCCATTGTTTTGTCAACAATTTCTCATTTCTGGGTGTATAACATTTTGTATTTAAGCTAATTATGTACTTATGCGCATTTTGTTGTGTCTGACATATAAATATACCTACCTTTCTTAAACACATTTTTTTTACCTATAACGGAACGGACAATGTTTTGGGAATTGGTCTGTTACTATTTTTTCCTAAACAACTTGACCGATTTGGATGCAGTTTTAAATTTTAAAGCAGATTTTATGGTGGTGGTTTTAGCTGTTTCATCAAAGTCGGTTCAGCCGTTGAAAAGTTAGGAGCTCTTTTCTGAATTGATCGTGTTATTTTTTACATTAAATTTATTATTATTACAAATAAAATTGTGCTTACTTAATAAAGTAAGTTTGTCAGAAATGAGTAGGCACCTAAGTTTATATTTAGCTGAATCGGCTTAGAAGAAAATACGGGTGTATAATTGATGTAACCGAAATAAAATATACGTTAGCTTCTTTTATTACACTCAATATTATGAAAATGTTGGAAACGGAAGGTCATGGACGGCAAAATAAAACAATCGGATCAAATTAAAAACCGACTTCAAAAATAAGTACCTATACAATTTGAGGATAGCCCTCGATTTCCCTGGGATCTCATTATCAGATCCTGACTTGGTACAATCGGACCAAATTGAAAGAATAACCTAATACCGAACAAAAGATATATTTTTAAATCATCGGTTTGCATAGAAATCGTGGAACATATATTTAAAAAAAATACAGTGGAACATAGAACCGTCCTCTGTTCTTGAAATTGGTTAAAAAGATCGCATAAAAGCTAGCTGGTGGTCGTTTGGCACCAAGGGTTGTAGTGCCAAAGAAAGTAAGTTTTTTTGTCGCGAATAAGTCCGCATTTTACCACCAACTCACCTGTTGGTAAGCGACGACGTGGTCGAAGATGAAGCACGCAGACTTAGAAGATATTCACTTAGTTTAATTAATCAGAAATGTACGAGTGTTTGGCGAAGGCAAAAAGGTGAGGTATGATTTTTCTGCCATTGTTCAAAAACTGCGAAAGATAGCATCGTGATGAAACCAGTATGTCCAAGAACCTCAAAAATTCAAAGACGTAATAATGACATTCACCAACATGCACTGGGCCAGTATGGTGGATCTTCTAATATATTTTTTTTAAATTATAGAATAGGTTTGCGCTTGGCCGCCAAATCGCCTGATGTTAAGCGATGATGCAGCCTACGGTGGATCACGCTTGCCTAGAAGAAACCGATTCACTCTTGACTTGAAGACACCCAGATTGTAACTATATCGGGGAACACCCATTCAGGCAGTGCATTCCACATACTAGCAGTTCGCACAGTAAAAGTAGAATCAAAGCGCTTCGTACGGGTTTTCGGAGTGTCAACCATAAAGCGGTGTCGACTTTTCGTGCCCACTCTGGCAGTCCGATAGAAAAAACGGCAGGAGGGAATTAAATCATGCAGATCTGATACACACTCTACAAAATGTATCCGATAAAAAACCGATAGCACCGACTAGCAACTTTGCGCCGATGCTCAAGACTAAGAAGCTTAGTCTGAACTAGGGCTTCGTTGCTGATGAGCCTCTTGGCACTCTTCTCAATTGATCCAACTATCTCTGAGATAAGGCCTGTGTCCCAGTAATGTTTATGATGATGTTTTGATTGAACGGACTATACCTACAGCAATGTTATGTGTTGCTACTCTCTCATTTTAGACCTAACCTTATGAAAAGTAAACACTCTTTCTTGCCATACTATTTCTAACTTATCTCATACCACCTATGTCTCACATCCAAACAACAGTGCGACGAACATACATAATAAAACCTATAAAAACTGATTAGATTCTCGTTTGACTCACAGAATTGTGTTCCAGCAACTATCAATCACCTTGTGGGACTCTAATTATAGGGATTAAGGGTGGGACCCAGGGACCAGGTAATGGGCCCCGAGTCGGCTCTTTAATAGCACCGAAACGGTACGCGTGGTCCCGCGGATACAAATTAAAGAGTTTTTAATCGAAGCTGTACAATACATACTGACTGAAGGTCATTAATTTGGTTTATGACGGTGATTGCTAATGCAGATAAAAAAAAACAGAAACATACAAGATAGATGTTCTAAAGGAACTATTGGCATTGATTTAAAGACGACAAAATTAAAAAGTTATACAATCCTCGTCGGATAGACTGCAATTTAAGACATTGACATCGGTTGTGTTATATCATTTTATAACTAACAGTTACCTTTTTACAGCCCTCTAAAATAGTTCCCATCCTTCACACACATATTGAGATGAAAAAAGACGCACATAATTTTAGTCCTGTCAAATTGGTTTAGTTTTGTGCGTGCTGGAACAACAGAAGCTAAGACTAGCTTTTAGTCTATTTGAGACTCGTATGTATTTTACTTACCTAGGTTTCGAAAAGGAGTTTTCACATAAAATTAATGCTATTGTACTTAACCTACATATACACTGATTTAGTCTAGTTTGATTGGAAAAACTAAAAAAAACTGAAATTTGAGTTTTTCAGTTAGTTGTAAGTTCCCCTTTTTTATGTTTGTACTAAAAAAAACATTAACATATTTTTTAGTAGTTTTTAGAAACACCGTATTTCTTTATTTATTATCAATACTATAATAATATTGGCTATTAGTGATTTAAAACCATTTAAACAACTCATGGTGGACCCGGGTATGTCCTAAAACTGCGACCAGAACCACCGCAGGATGGGCAGCAGCGTCTTAATAGTACACGGTGAACGTACTGCGATCCCCAAGCCGCCTGCCAAGCATGGGGATTATGGCAACACCCCTCTCTATGAGGGAGGCCTTGTCCAACAGTGGACGTTAATTGGCTGATGATGTGAAACAACTAATACTCATTTAAAATTATACTCGTTTAATATACCTGCCCAAACAAGTAGGTACGCCCGGCACCCTCCATTTCAAAAATATCACAACCATTCATGAAAACACGAAAGCCTAACTAAAACAACATCAAATCGCTGTCAATACTCATTATAACCCAAAATAACGATGACAAAACACGGGCGACAAGCCCTGTTAAAACGAACCTTTCATATCACCCCCGAAAATAGAGCAAATTGACAGATGACAAATAAGAACGTTCACACTACGACTAAAGCCACAAACCAACCAACATAAAATTACCTGTACAACTTTATAAAACTCCTCTTCAAACATTCGATCGAGTCTGAAAGGCAGAGGGAAAGGGAGGTCGCGTAAGCTTGGTCGGTAGTAGTAAATATTTCTACCACAGCTAAATGTGATAAAATATATCAAGATATTGTCGTTAATATAAGATGAATGGCTGCAAGACGGTAACACATTCCTTTAAAGAGATTAGTATGGATGTTTTGTAAACATATGTTAGAAAAGAATTGTGTTTTGTTGTTAGTTTGTATGGAGTTTAAATGAGGTGCGTTCAGTATCTTACAAAGCTTTTGCCATTAGTTAGGACTGTTGTTACAACATTGTTATTACAAGAGAAAATAAACTGTTCTTTGCGAATAAAAAACTTCGTGATCGAAAGCCATCATCAAAATCAGCCATTTTGTGCATTAAGAAATAATCAGAAAAGAAAGAAATAATTGTACAAGCTGGTTTTAAAATATCCGGACATTTTCACCAGTAAGAAATTAGTAATAGATTGTTTTGCTATTGCGCTTATTCTACTTAAATATATCGTTCTTTTGATACGTCTTCAAAATCGAAAACTAACAACGAAGTCCAAACTACCTAAAGGTTCTTATTCAACTGATCACATCCCATACTGATCGCGCGGGATGAGTTTATCAATATTTTAGGTAAGAAAAGCTAATTTCCCTAAAAGACCGCAGAAAATCCAGAAGTAATGGACAAACAACGGGCTTGGGGTTTGGACCAAACCATTTCGCTAAACACATGACGGATTCCAGACAAAACGAGTTCGGGAAAAAGGGAGCAATCAAGACAAAGGGCACAGAGGTCGACCCTTCAGAGTGCATGGGTGTGGCGAGGACTTAAATTTTCGCATTGACAGCCGAAACGGCCTCAAGGGACGGCCAGACGTGCTTTTAGTGCCTTTATACGTTATGGTTAATGCGGCAAGTAGTTTACGAGTTGTACTGTTAGAGTTACTTGTCGGTTAGCTTGAGAGGTTACTGCTTGTGAGTTGCCTTTATGTTAGTTGTTTTTATTTGAATCTTATTTAAGCTTCACCAATGAGGTTATACCAATAGAGACGTCATACTCAATAAACAATTCTCGCAGTTAAAACAACTAAAAAACCCTGAAGACCCTGATTAGGATAATGGGACAAACTATTTAAATTATTGCATGTAAATTGGCCTTTGATAAGTGTACAAAGTTTCAAATCAATCCGATGTTTTGAAAGAGGTGAAAATCACGTTCAAAGATTCCGCTACATAGATACATACCAAGCTAAGAAAATGTGTTAAAAAGCACTTAACATGGCGATATTTAACTACAACTACCTACATAGGGCTCATAGAACTTTACAGCCTTACAGTCTTCTACAGCTGCCCCAGTATAAGTATTTCACTTTCTAAACACAGAACGTTTGCATCGTTGCCAGACGCAGGGCGGTTTGAGTTTCCTCAAGCTAATTAACTTGTGTTTATATTGCCACATAGACCTCAGTAAAACGTATCTACCTCAGTTAATATATAACATCATTGAGGTGCACTACATTATAGCTTCTACATAGGAACAAATTGACCAACAAATTCCTCACAAGACAATTTAAAAGATTCTTCATTTGGCGATATTAAAAAATGACAAATTATTATAATCACAGAGATTGTCGCTTGCCTCGTGGAGAATATCTTACAAAGTAAGAACGACATCGGTTCCGGTTTTGGTGCTAACGTGGAAAAGTGATACATTGTATTATTTCCAAAACCTGTCGTGACTGTTTTCATTATCACGGTCAATTTTAAAACTTAAATTTGTGTAAGTGCGTGTTTAAAACAAATCTTATGCATCACATTGTAACTATTTTGAATGTCTCATCGTATTATTTTCCCAAACTTGTGTATTTCGAGTGATAATGCGTAAATGGTGGATTAATATTTATAAAGTGTTCATTGACGTGCCTGAGTATGGTAAATATTTTAATACAAGACACTGGCAAATGTACAAAAAGTACAATGACAAATATTCCCACAGATGAAAGAATAAAAATAACCTTTTTTATATATTTAATACTAGGCTTGCGTTTAACTGCCAAATCGCGAGATGCCATCTTTGATGGAGCATGCAGGTTACATTGTACAACCATCTTCAACCATAGATGTAATATTCTACAAGTGCTATTTGTCGATAAAATTTCTGACTCAAGTTTTATTATTATCATCATCCTCATCAGCCAGAAGACGTCCACTGCTGAACATAGGCGTCCCCCTTTAACCTCCACACTGAACGACATCCTGCCATCTGCATCCACTGAATGCCCGCGACTCTCACAATGTCGTCAGTCCATCTAGTGGGAGATCTACCTACGCTGCGTCTTCCGGTTCGCGGTCTCCACTCAAGAACCTTTCTTCCCCATCGGTTATCAGTTCTTCGAGAGATGTGGCCTGCCCATTGCCACTTCAACTTGCAGATTTAAATAGCTATGTCGGTGACTCTGGTTCTTTGGCGAATACCTACGTTTTATTATAGTAAAAAAATAAAATTGATGTGCATGCCAGCAAGCCATTAAATTACGCTGCTTTTTCTCTCATTAGTAGTATGGCAGAAATTTGTTACTATTGTAAAGCCCTGAAACTAACGCAGGAGTCTAAAGGACTGTGATATTCTGGCGGTAAGATCAGCCCCTAAATTTATATAATAGGTCGGGGAAAAAGTCTTTTCGTATTTTGTATGTATAAAGTTGTAGTAAAAATCTCATCGGTTGTACTGTTTGTATCTGGCTGGTTTTGATACCATTAAAAATATGACATTTTAAAAAAGGAATATAAAAAGTAAAAAGCAATTTCCCGCCATTTTTCAATTGTTTTTTTGTTCGATAAAATGAGTGAATCTAACGAAGAAATTCGATATATTGTGAAATTTTATTACAAAAAACTGAAAAATGCGACACAAGCCGCGAATAAAATTTGTGACATTTATGGACCTAATGCAGTGTCATCAAGAGTAGCACAATGTTGCTTCAAGCATTTTCAGTCCAGGAATTTTGATGTCAAAGATGCAGCTCGCTCTGGTCGCCCTGTTACGGATAAAGTCGATGCCATTTCTGAAAAAGTGGACCAAGATCGGCATATTAGTAGTTACGACGTAGCTGAAGACCTGGGGATTGACCACAAAACAGTTTTGACCCATTTGAAAATAACTGGGTATACAAAAAAACTCGATATTTGGGTGCCACACCAGCTCACTGAAAGAAACCAAATGAATCGTGTACTCATTTGCGATTCTCTATTGAAACGTAAAGAAACCGAACCGTTTTTGAAAAGATTGATCACTGGTGATGCAAAATGGATCACCTACGACAAGAATGTGCGCAAACGATCATGGTCAAAGGGCAGTGAAGCACCACAGACTGTAGCGAAACCCAGATTAACACGTAATAAGGTGATGCTGTGTGTATGATGGGATTGGAAGGACATCGTTCATTATGAGCATTTACCGCCGGGCAAAACCATCGATTCGGATCTCTACTGCCAACAGCAGATGAGACTCAAACAAGAAATTGAGAAAAAACGGCCGGAATTGATCAACATAAAGAGTGTGGTCTTTCATCATGATAACGCCAGACCGCACACATCTTTGGCCACTCAGCAAAAATTTAGAGAGCTTGGTTAGGAAGTGTTAATGCATCCACCACATAGCCCTGACTTTGCACCCTCAGATTTCCACCTGTTTCGATCTCTTCAGAATTCTTTGGGTAGTGTTAGATTAACATCAAGAGAGGACTGTCAAAACTACTTGTTGCATTTTATTGATCAGAATTCCCAAAATTTCTACAGCAACGGGGTCATGTCACTACCTAAAAGATGGCAACAAGTTATCGAACACAATGGTACATATATATTATAATTAAATGTAATTAAACTTGAAAAAAATATGTCTTGAATTTGTTTATAAAATACGAAGAAACTTTTTCCCCGACCTTATATTTAGGGATATCACATTGTAAGATGAAACGAGATAAGCTTTATACTATCTATCTTTATTCATTAGCACGAAGATATCATCTGACATGTACGCAAAAACACAGCCGAATTTAGATCCTCCTTCACTTTACTTTGTTTCAGGTACAATGAGGTCATGTGTATAAAAATATTCGGTCCACGCGAGCAAAGCCGCGGGTACACCTTGGCTGATCTAAAGGTAGATTGTCGGAACAGTTGACTTTTATGACGTCATCGTTATCATCGTACTTGATGATCAATGTTAATAAAAACCCTGTTTGTTATTGTCATTGAGGAGACGAAGGGTTATAATCTTGATTTATATCATCTAATTTATAAAATTAGCATAACAATAGGAAGATCAAATAAATATACGGTGATATCTTACATCAATTCTCATCACTTGTACTCAAAATACAATGTCAATTTATATAAATATTTACACCTCAAATGGCTTGTAATACACACACACACCCGTTTATTTTTATTTAGATTAATATCGTCTTTGTGAATGCGAGTTAATCTATACATATAATAAAAACGTAGAGATAAAAAAATCTGTAATTACGAGATAACAAAAAAAAAATCACACAGGTCGTCTTAAAATAAGCAGCTGAACACGATAGGACAGTTTTTAGAATTTTTGTCTGTTTGTTTGTTTGTTTGTTTGTTTGTTTGTTTGTTTGTTTGTTTGTTTGTCCGCGCACATCTCCTAAACCACTGGACGGATTTAAATGCGGTTTTCACGAATATGCTTAGAAATTACCAGATTAAAACATAGGCTATCTTATTTCATTTATTTTAATTCTTTATTTTTACATAAACGAAAATAAAAATCAATGATTTTTTTCTTCGTTACCTGAAACGTAATATGAGGATCGTCACATAGCCTCAAGCAAGGAGATCCAAAGTAAAGAGAATGTTATTGACATAGCCATTAAAATTTTGAAACTGTCAACTGTCATTCGGTTAATCAGTTTAAATTTAAAGAAGGTTCCTTAACCTTCTTAGATGAATGAACGTGTAGATCAAGCATGTTATAGGCCTTACAACCTCTTTGGTGATTAATTCCAGTGCATGGAGTAGGAGTGTGGCGTACTCCTTGCGCCAACCTTCGTGAATTTCATTCCAATTTTCCACGACGTGTGGCGCTGGGGCGCGAAAAGAAAAAAATAAAAGAACACCGATTTTCAAATGGAATTGTCATTCGCTTTTTCTAAGATTTGTCTAAGATTTTTCTTTGCATTAAATTTATAATTTCTTTCGGACTCAGCTATTTTCTTCCATTGTCGGTAGCTTAACCCTCTCCTTCTATATAAATAGTACAAATCCACTATAATTGGTACCACTGAATGGACCGTACACCACCGACAAAGGTCAGAATGCCGCAAGATCGTACTGATAGCACTGCGGCTGACACGAAGAATAAAGATGATGACAATGTATTCCGAGTTGGCGTGCGAATTCCACCGTTTTGGCCCGAGAATCCGGCGATGTGGTTCGCCCAGATCGAAGGCCAATTCGCGATTTCCAACATCACTGCAGATAGCACCAAGTTCTACTATGTGATTGGACAACTTGACCCGCAATACGCAGCTGAAGTCGAAGACATCATCGTCAACCCGCCTGTGACCGAGAAGTACGAAAAACTCAAGCTGGAGCTAATTAAACGTTTGTCCGCATCAAGAGAAAAAAGGTACAGCAACTTTTAACACACGAGGAGCTAGGTGATCGTAAGCCTTCTCAATTCTTACGTCACCTAGCAGGCCCCGGAGTTCCAGAAGACTTTTTACGCATGATTTGGACCAGCCGCCTACCGAACAGCACGCAGACCATCATTGCTTCGCAGCAGATGACGTCATCACTCGATGTGCTGGCAGACCTAGCCGACCGCATACATGACGTTGTCCCTATAGCCCAGGTCGCATCTACATCCAGTACCACACCGGGAAGCTCCAAGCTCCATATTACATTCTCATGGTTTTATTCTATGTTAGCATTTAAAACACGAAATATACCGCATCCTATTTTAATACAGTCCCGCGAATAGAAATATTCAAAAAAGGCCCTTTGTACATGAAAATAAACCTATACAACAAAATTCCGGACGCAATAAAGAAAGAAAGAAATAATAACATTTTTCCAGAACCAACTTAGTAAGTTTCTAACCCAAAAATGTTATTACGAGATAAAATATTTATTCGACGATAAATTTTAGAAAATTGTAATTAGAAAATAAATATCGATATATAAATAGTTAAGAAAGTAGCGTCATAAGTTTTGTATCATCTCATATATAATTAAGTAACCTATCACACTAAGTATGTTTTTTTTTGTTTTGTAAAATTACTTCACCCTAGGTTAAGTTTGAATAGTATATATAATATTTATGTAATAGATTTAACTATACTTAAATTTATATGTTTATGTCTGTGGTCTGGTTTTGTGAACAGCCACTACATAAGTCATTGCTGCACCCTTTATGCAGTTAGAAGAATACAGTGTATATTTGCAATAAGAATAAGAATATAGAAATAATTTTATTTTACTGTGATATTTTAACAGATAAATAGAGTAGTTCCATTTCATGGCTTTTTAATCAAGGTATACATACAAATGCACGCAAAATAAGAAATAACTAGCCAAGAGCGTGTTAAGACAAGCATTATGTCAGGGTTCCGTGGCCAGCGAAACTGGCCGGAAATATACTTTTAATGGTTTAGACAAAAAGAAAATTTCAAAACATGCTCTGCACTGTGGTCACATTATCTTTTTGATTTGAAAACTGTTGACGGTGTTATTTATTACTTTTATGATTCTATCAATACTTCACACAGGGCGACTTAAAATAAGCAGCTGAACATGTTAAGGCAGTTTTTAGAATTTTTGTTTGTTTGTTCACGCACATCTACACCCCTGGAAGAAAATGCGGACGGATTTAAATGCGGTTTTCACGAATATGCTTAGCTATGACCAGATTGAAGTATATGCTATGTTATTTTGCGCAAGGCCGGATTAAGGGAAGAAAAAAGAATTGAAGGTTTATATGAAAATCTACGCGTACGAAGTCGCGGGCAAAAAAGCTAGTATTAAATAAGATTAGACACGTGATGGGTTACAAAATAGTAATTTTTTACAGTTTTTGGTCTCTACTACATAATGTAGTGATTATAGCTGAGCTGCCATTGAAGGAAAATGTAGGGAAACCATAGCATGGTGAAAGGGCACTTTCTAATGCCCAGCTGGCTACCACCCCCAAGTTGAGAACTTAACGGTTTGTTCTGGCAGCATCACTTGAGAGACAATTCTCATTCCAGGCTAGGCATGTTTACCATCTTCAATTACACTGTCACCTAACGTCAGGTAAGCTAAGACGCCTGACCTGAACAACCTGAAAAAGTTTTATAAACTCATGACAATATCAAATTTATCCAGAAATGTAGCATTATGTTATTTTTTTATAGCTACTGTTTTTTTTTACTTATCAAAATTGTACTGTATTTAGTGTGTTTTTTTTTCTATATGCTGAAGTTTTCATTAAAAACTCTCCCATCATCACCCACACAGAAATTTATAACACCCAATTTTTAATTTCTTTTGGCTTCAGATAGTAGGTATACCTATTTGGTGGCAATCTTATTCTTCTAACTTTATTTATTCTTCTTAAATAATTTTATTATAAAAGGCGATGTGTGTATGTATGGATGGACTCCAAAACGGCTGAACGGATTTTGATGGGACTTTCTCTGGCAGATAGCTGATGTTACAAGAGGAGTAACTTAATATTGCAAGGTCAAACTTTCTTATTTATAATGCGCCTCGCAGCTTCGCCCGCATACAAACTGATTTGTCGTAAGTGGAAAACAATATCAGATAACCAAAAACAAAAAAAACACTTCATTTTCTTTCCAAATTTCACCAAAACGGAAATACGTGGTAACAATTCCTTGACACACACGAAATTACGCATTTATAATATTAGTAAATAAAACTAGTAACCTTTATCTTCTTAAAGGTTAGTTTTGCAGCCAAAATAATATCTAATATTTACGTCCTATCTTGATCACCAAAAGTCCGTTCTACACCGTAACTCCATTATCAGTTTGACACGTCAACTGTTCGAGTAAAATGAGATTGGCTATCAATCAAGTGTTGTACAAGAATTAACTGTATTGTTCCTTTGGCGCTCCCTTACAAATGAGGTCCCTTTGACTGCGATGGATATTTTGACAGCCGGATTTCGGTTCACGGGTCACTTGGGCGCATTGTTTGGGGACTAAAAGAGATTTGATTTGTTAAGACAAGGAAAAGTGAAGTATATTTTTCTAAGTCAGTAATACTGGGTTACACGGAACGGTGATACTACGTTGAAAGGAGGGTTTTCATGAAATTTATTATTATGATCAGCTTTTACTATGGGATTTCAGGGACCGTCCCATAACAAAAGTAGTCCGAATAAAATACGAAAATTACCTCCTTTCAGCTTTTAGCACAATCTGTGTAACCTTGAGTAAAGTCTAACTAGGATATGCAGTAGTTTTTTAATCCCTATTTTACGTTATGCCATCTTATATTTACAAAAATGCCTTGAATTTTGAGGAATCTACAGACACCTCATTCATCATCATCATCAGTTGAGGCGTGAGAACATAGTCGTGCGATTTATAGTCTTACGCACTCGGTTCGATTCACAGCCATTCACAAATGACATATTTAGTACCTAAATAAATTATGTGCAGTTTCCGATGCCATTGCTCAAAATCGGTGAAACAAAACATCATGAGGAACATGAGTCCAAGAACTTCAAAAGTTCTAAGACATTTGACATTCACCAACATTCATTGCGCCAGCATTGTGGATTAGGGCCCATACTCTCTCACTAAAAGAATGCCTACGTTTCAACAGTAGAAGCATAATAGGCTGATGATGGCCAGAATATACAAACACACGCACGTCAAACGCAAATTCCTCTTTGATTTGCGTGGTCAAGTAAAAATACACTGTTCACGAATAATAAAAGAATTTTCACAAGCACCACGATCCACAACGAAGCGATGCCTTGTCGTGCACTAAGCAATATTGACAGGATCATTAGTCGCATTGTCTTTGGGGAGAGGGGAGTTAATAACGATAGTGCTATTGATGGTGTACGGGATGGGAAAACGCAGGAAATGGTACACACCTTCGGAGGGAAATTGAAGGAAATATTGTAATTTTTCAGAATTAAGCTGCTGGTGAAGTATTCATGTAACTACCACTGTAATAGAGAATTTTGTTACCAGTTAATTTGACGGCAGTCATTTGGAGGAAATGTTTATGCAAAAATCCGTTTGGGGTTAAGACTTTTGATCCTTAGGCACCGGGAGCTCATCTTATATCAGTCTCTGGCAGCCATATTACAAGCTTTGCTTAGTTTGGGGTCAGATGACCATGTGTGCAATAATGTCCCAGATCTTATTTTAAAACATCTTTCAGAGCTCGTGGCCGAAATGTATTTGAGTGCAACGTATAAGCATTGTCATTCAGCGGTATGTTGGGTACGCTGTCAACTGGTAGTCGTAGTGGCTTGACCATATCGATTATTTTGGTATTTTTAACAAGGGTCTGTGGGTGTTCGAACTGTTATTTGTTAGGCTAAATAGTTTATGCATTACGTATTTTGTCTCTTGTTAAAAAAAAAACTTGTATGGGCACTTTTTAAATATTAGAACTAAGTAGTTTACTTTGATAGTCACGTCGGAACAGTTGCTTACACTGTACCAAGCACAAGTTCGGTCGTGCATGGAGTACTGCTCTCACCTTTGGGATGGATCTGCTAAGTACCAGCTCGGGGCGTTAGAGTCTATTGAGAGACGCGCCAAGCGGCTCATCAGCAATGAATCCCTAGTTCAGACTAAACTTCTTAGTCTTGAGCATCGGCGTAAAGTTGCTAGTCTATCAGTTTTTTATCGGATACATTTCGGAGAGTGTGCATCAGATCTGCATGATCTAATTCCCTCCTTCCCCATTTTTCTATCGGACTGCCAGAGCGGGCACGAAAAATTGACACCGCTTCATGGTTGATATTCCGAGAACCCGTACGAAGCGCTTTGATTCCACTTTTATTGTGCGAACTGCTAGTCTGTGGAATGCGCTGCCGGAATGGGTGTTCCCCGATGGTTACAATCTGGGTGTCTTCAAGTCTCGAGTGAATCGGTTTCTTCTGGGCAAGCGTGCTCCATCGTGGACCGCATCGCGCTTAACATCAGGCGAGTTGGCGGTCAAACGCAAGCCTATTACTGAATAAAAAAACTTTATTTGTATTGTAATGAATTGAACAGACAACATGCGTAAAACAGAAGCAAAGGCTTACGCCCATCTATAGACAAACAAAAGCTAATGAATACATGTTACTTTAAAAACTATGACTCTACCCTAGCACTATACAAAATGTGGTCCAAGTTTTTTTTGGCTCAACTGCTGTAGATTGGCAGAAATTTTGTGCCAGTCAGTGCAAAAAATTGGACCAAATTAAATAAGAGTTACTGCCTGCTGCGCAAAATCCTTAGATTTCTCTGATTCCTTCCATAAGTCCTGATACTCGACCACCTCTTGCCAACGTCCCCCGAACCAGTCAAGACCATAGCTCTATTATTTGTTTTAATGTTTTTATTGACTGACTTCGTCTTCGGACGTATACGTGCCACTTGTTCCCTCCCCTACACCCATTTTAATCAAACGGTATAATAGGAGTTTTAACCTAGAATTTGTTACGGTTCTTTGAGAAACGATTTGCAAACTAAGCATGTTTTTTTATGCCATAGGTGGCAAACAAGCAGACGGGCCGCCTGATGGTAACCGATCACCGTCGCCTATGGATACCTGCAACACCGGGGGCATCACACATACGTTGCCGATCCTTAAAGACTCTATTTAAGCATTTTAGGTTAGTAAGTTAGATTCAAAGTTTAAGAAAGTATGCATCCTAAATATACCATTGTTATTATAGTATACCTAAGCGTTTTGCATAAGGCTGTTTGCGAATTATAAAAATAAAACGCTTCTAGTAATAGGAAAACAGAAATCTCAGCGCCAGCAAAACCTAATCAACAATCAACGCGGCCCACATCTCGTCTCATCTCATCACACCATATCTCAGTCCCATGATTTACCGCTCCAATTTAGCCCCCGGCCAAACTAGTGGACACTCCTTATCCGATCAAACATGTCGTAAATAATACGATACGCCTGTATTTATCATGGCGCAAATATAAGTAATAGAACGATTTATGGTCGAGAAAAATGTGCCCGCAGGCGATTCGCGGTAGTATTGTTTGTTTGGTTTTTGGAGTTTTGGGTCCGATGTCATGTCGATAATTGTTTATAGTAATTTTATGCTACACTAACTATTGTGCACTGCTTTATCCGTGTTGCCAGTGCCTATATTACTCAAGGTTAGTATAGCTTTTCATCAGTGAAAGAAATTTTAGAAACGATTAGGTGGTTCAAGAGATAATCTTTTACAATCATACTTACATACGAAGGAGAAAAATCACAAACATTACCTCTATGAAAATAAGTACATATGAAGATTATTGTAATAATTACCACTTTATTACTATTCTAGGTGTATTAACTCCTTTGCTGGATACCAGTTTGTTTATTACTATCAACGCTTGACCATCAGCTCGGTTGATGGTAAGTGACCGTGTGGTCGAAGATATAGAGCACGCAGATCAAGATAGTATCGAATCGAGATGCAGCCGGAGTAAAAACTTGCAATCTACTTGAAGGGACACTTAGCGGTTGACACTTAGGTAGTGCATAAATACAATGTAGCACAGAACATTTATGATCTCATTAGTTTATTTTAGTTAACCGAAGTTGTTAAAAACTACCAAACAAAGTTGGCACAGTTATCATGTAAAGCCCAAACAATTTGTCCAGTTTTCTTAAGCAATTTTTATGAGCCGGATATGGTGGCTTTGGTTTTTATATGTGTTTTGTGTTTGGTTTTATATGTATGTGTACCTACCATGTTCTGACAAATAAATAATTTGATTTGATTTATAAACTATAGTTTAAAAACAAAATAAGTTATGCTCTATTTGTTTTGGAATCTTGCTCTACTGACTGCACCTATCAAGATTTGCAAGTTGAAGTGACAATTAGCAGGCCATGAGACCATGAACCGGAAGAGGCAGCGTGGTGAGGCCTTCCACTAAATAGACCGACGACATCGTGAGAGTTGCGGGCATCAAGTGGATGAAAATGGTAGGCTGTCGTTCAATGTGGCGTTCTTAAAGGGTTGCCTATGTTCAGCAGTGCACGTCTCATGATGATGATTATCAAGACTGTAGAAAGGTTGGGCCATTCTTGCTTTGCAACAGATTTACTATAACAGAGCTCTATCATCACTGTACTGGTCACCCTGTCATTTACACGTGTATCTTTCATAATCAAATGACATGACAACCTATCGTAAAATGCAGTACGCTTAAGGCCTTTCACACGGCAGCTGACCTCTAACCCGGCACCGAACCCGCGTGATTAAGTGACCACATTACCACTGCGCCTTGGGCGCATGTGACATTCGTTGAGAAACTTGTTTAGTTGTGTTCTAATGATTATTCTAATGATATGGAATCATTATGGAGCGTGAGAAGTGATTTTAAGTAATTTTGCGATGGGAAGACGTTTAGTTACGAACGAAAGTACAGTCCAGGCATTTAACCACAGGTCACGGGTCAATTACCATCAGATGACAGCTAGCCTGATGGTAAATGACGATGTCAATGATGGCAAACACACCTAACCTGGAATAGGAACTAGTTCTCAAGGGAAACTGCTGGAACACCACATTAGATAGATAGATAGAAACTCTTAGGTCTTTTCTCTTCTTTGGTGCTTGGCGATAGATTCGCTAGGGAACACTGAATGGGGCAACGTCCTAAAACTGACCACCAAAACCACCAATCCCAACCACCAATCTCGTGGTTCTGAAACCAGAACCACAAATGAGATACCGTTCAGCGTGGAGTTTAAGCAATGGACGTCTTCTGGCTGATGGTGATGATGATCATTGATATAAAGCAAAATTTTATGAAATACCAATGCGATTCTATAGTAATTGAAAATCTTTCCTGAAGTTCTAAAATTATTCTGTACCTGAATGAATTAAGTAAAGTAAAAAACTAGCTGAACAATACCATACAATAACTCTTTATTAAAAACCACAAAAACAAGGATAACATTATAAATTACAGTAATTATCTAGGCTTTTAACAGGCGACACACACACACAGGGAACACTTTTACTTCTAGACGACAATGTGTAGTTTTGCTACAATTTAATTTCATAAGTATACGAAAACAATTAAAAACTCTAAGATAAGAAGTCGAATGCAATATTTTTCTATGAATATTTATCATTTCCCTGCAACACCAAGTGTAACGACTCCACAAAAAGTTCGAGTTAACCGGCGTTTAACCCGCGAAGGACAGGAAAAGACGCTCCGTCCAGTGATCACATTAGCATTAAAACGGTCACACAATTACCCGTGATTAGTGTGTCGCAGCGAGCTGTATTCATTAGTTCAGCTCACCTGATTTTATTTAATGAAAACTTACGTCAAGCGGTCGACTTTACTAGGAAATTAAACGACGTTTAAACCGTCGACTAAAACGATTGTTTGTGAAAAATACAAGAAAAGAAATTGAGTATTTACAAATTTTGAAGTCTGTTTATTAAATTGATTGATAATTGTTAACTAATTCTTTTACTTTCTAAAAATTTATTAAAATATGTCATTCAAGGAATGATATTGCGTATTTACTAATTTTGAATTTTGATGACAATATTTTTTAAACTTATTTAAATACTATCAGCGCCTCGTAGTTGCACCAGCTATCTGGCATGAACCATGATTTTTTTTACGGGTACACACAAACTTTAGCATTTAGACATTACTGTAATTCAAGTTGAAACTTATGGAATAATTAAGACTTGAAAGTAATGGTTATAGGTTTAACCAACGACTAAAATAGTGCAGTAGGCCTGTAGTAAAAAATCCCAGTGAAATGTCTCGCAGGGCACCGGAGCGGCACGTTGGGAACCCTCTATGTCACCGGTCAACGAAGACTTATGCTAATTTATGGTTATAGTTTTTCTTTCTTACATTAAAATTATCATTATAAAGTGATGTTCTTACAGGTGGAACGGAGTCAAGTGGAGGTCGGCGCGATTATGAGTCCGATACATGAAATAAATTGTATTTGTTTCAAGCAATAGTCCAAGTTTTGTATGACACTTATTACGCTAAGAAAACCGAGGTGCAAGTGCGGATTTTTAGACAAAGCCATAACTATCTAGTCGACAAATCATAATATGAGGGGAATATTTTCTTATTTTTAAAAATAGGTATAGAGACATAGTCAAAACGTCGAGCGAAACGTACCATTATGATTTTCACCTATATAAAATAAAATGTACGATAAGTCCCTATATATTTAAAACATCAATAAAGAAATTTTATATAAAAGTCTACGCGTACGAAATAGCGGGCAACAGGCTAGTATACAGGATTACTGGTAATCAGCATCCTCTTAAGAGTGGCTTCAATACGTCAACACAAACAATTTATTGTTCTAGACCTTTCAAAATTCGCGGAAAAATCTTTTGTTTTAAAGGGCCGTGGATTTTGTTCAATAAATAAAATAAAATACATATTGTCGGGAGTGAATGTTTTTTTTTTGTATCGAACAACTGATTTTTATTTCGCGAATTTAAAAAAGTCGTAGGACAAAAGTTGTTTGTTTTGATATACTGAAGCCGCCCTTAAAAGGATGCTAACTGATAACCAGTATCCCTGTATAGAAAGAGCGCGTTCATACGACACGATTTCAACGCGCGCTGATCGCGTTCGGGTAGTTTTTCATAAGGGGAGTAGAGACGGCGCGGGCACTGCGCGTGCGCACGCGGGTTTGAAGCGTTTTCTATTCGGGCGCAGAGCGTGCGCGCGATATTTATATCAATAAAATATGTACTTTACGTAAAATACATAAACTATAAATTCCAAAGTTTCTGTCGCGCCGAAAAAATTCGCGCATGTGTGAGCGCAGCCTAAAATGACCAATTTAAAAAAAAAGTTACTCACTATTGTAGTATTATATTAAAGAGATCTCAAATTTGAAAGATCAGATTTAATATAAGGTGTAATTAGTTCACATATAATTCAAAACATGTGTTTACATCGCGAAAAACATTTAATTTTGTTCAAATCGCGAAAGCTTAAAAGTTGTACCTCCTTAATATAGGCCTTTCACAAAATCCTTTCTTAGCAGACCTCTACACACCATAGGGGATCCTGCCAAATTTCAGTTTAGATCAAGAAGTTTTCATTATTTTGGGATGGGTCAGTCAGTGAATTCAGTTTCACTTTTATGAAAAACAAAAATGGATCACTAGAACACTGTTTTAAATTATCACGGTTGTTCACTACAGTTATATGATTATTTACGGGATATTACCGTGGTAACGTTGCGAAAGGAGCTCCCGATATTTCGCCCCAGTTAAATGCACCGTGTTCATGGGAAACCATAAGTGGATCACTAGTTCCTTTACTTCTAGAAATAACTTGGTAGCGATGTACGTACCTTACTGCATAGTAGAGTATGGTCATTTCGCAACGAGGAAGGGCGCAGATCCGCGATATTCATAACGCCGCGCCGGTGGTAGCGGAAGGAAACCGAGGAAGTTACCTAACCGCTGCTGGTCGGTCACGCCATCAGGGTTACGAGCCGATTTCGATCGCTACGATGTACGACTTCTCGGATGTTGGGTATACATTGGAATTTTCCATTGTATGCATAGCTAGTTTTACCCAACTGCGGTAAAAGGAGGTTTATAAGTTTGACCGTCTATGCATGTATATATGTTCATAAATTCCCTCTAATCTACTGATCTACTAAACATATTTTGACAAATGTGGTATCTATCGACGCGTCTTTATATTCCTTGTGTCATACAATATATAATTATGTCGTCACGCTTAAACCAATATGGCGGATTTTATGACTTAATTTTGCACGTTCAATATTTTAATATTTTTTGGGACATTTGTCATTCTATTTTTACATACAAATATATATTCTTATAATATTTTTGATTTTTCGTAGTCGCCTTTTAGTTTTTTAACCTGTATCTTATTCTTATGCAAATTTTTAGTTGTCTTACTAAATTATGTTGAAGAATACTTTGAGTAGCATTACACATCACATCATCAGCCAATTAACGTCCACTGTTGGACAAGGCCTCCCTCAAAGAGGGGTGTTGCCATAATCCCCACGCTTAGCAGGTGGCTTGGGGATCGCAGTACGTTCACCGTGTACTATTAGGACGCTGCTGCCCATCCTCCGGTGGTTCTGGTCGCAGTTTTAGGACATACCCGGGTCCCGGTCCGGGTAAAAGGCAAAGCGGCCAGCTATTATTATTCTGTCAGTTTTTTGGTCGCCCGAAGGCCTCCGACATTAATTAACCATTGTTGTTCTACGACAAACGACCTGGACCTTTAAATGTAACTATTTATAAAAAAAATAAGAAATAAAGTATAATTCTGTATTTAGACTGGACTTTGAGAGACAATTGGCGAAGCCAAACCCAACTATACAAATCGGTCAAGCCATTTCCGAGTTTTTGCGAGACTAGTTTTTGATATGTACTTATATAGAATAGTAGTTTACTAGAAATAGGCATTTTTATAACGACGCGAAGCTATGGAAATTAAGTAAGTTATTATTTGAGCATTGTATTATTTTCATTTTTAATTATGTAGCTTGTTTTCTAAAGTGACTTACGTCAGACAAGCAAAAACAAATTGAAAAATTATCAGGCAATAAATCACAATAACAACAAATTCTAACGTCTCGTTTTCAATCAATCAAATCAAACATGTTAATTTTGATATGTTTCTATTGAATCTAGTAGGTTTTGTACCTCAAGTGAAATTCATAGATACCGTTTATTAGTTTTATTGATTTTGTATGAATTTATTCATTATGGATATCAAACTACTTTGTTCGATACTTACCCACTTCAACCGTAGAGTTATGAAAATCAGAATGATTATGCAAATTATAGTGTTGTTACGAGGAGAGAATTGACCTACCTTGACTGGTAGGTACCTATCAGCTGTTTCACTCGATACATACCGTACCTTAACTATAGAATCTACTAAATAATAACCAATTTTCTGCTAGTTAGACCAGGGTCGATAATTTTTGAAACCAAAAAAAATAGTAGTAGGATGAAACCCATTAGAAAAGGAGGGGAATATGATAAAAATGAAAGGAAAATTAAATTACAGGCGATCTGAGTTCGGGAAGATCATTTTATTACCTACAACTTTGCCTTTTAACTTTTTTTCATAGGACTTGTAGTTTTACCGGAAATCGAGATAAACCATTTTTTACCCTTAACCCCCCCCCCCCCCCCCCCCCCCCCGTCTTCCCGAACTCAGATCGCCTGTAATTTATTTTTCCTTTCATTTTTATCATATTCCCCTCCTCTTCAGTTTCTTCCAGGCTCCATCGTAGGCCGCATTATCGCTTAGCATCAGGTGAGTTGGCGGTCAAGCGTAAACCTATAAAAAATACTCATCTTATCTAGATATAGGTACCATTAACATTATTACAATGTCACATTTTTCAGTGGACGTTTAAGATGACAGACTGATGTCAGTATGACAAATGTCAATGTGGTAGACATATAAATTTAAACATTATAAATATGACAAATGCCAATGTGTCCGATATCCAGCGTCAACGTGAAAAATGACAATATGACAGATGTTATTGAAATCAAGGTCAATGTACCTACATAAATATTATGTTTGTTCATATTTCAGCTAAAATCTTCCAACTCTCACAGATCCGTACCAAATTTTTTTTATGATACAGAGTGACGAGACGAGCCAATTCGCTCGCCTAATGGCACTTCACGCTTGCCCATAACAGCTCAAAGCCACTCTGAATTTTGAACTTCAACAGTTCAAAACCCTGGATGGCAATGCACTGCGCTCGTCACCCCGAGAATTAAAGATGTCAAATCTCTAATTTCGCTGGAAACATTGCCCTTCAATCTAGGTAAGTTTTCATCAATCTCCATACAATATCGTTTAACGGCATACAAATCGTAAAAACTAAAGAGCAGCGAGGTGGCCATAAAGTTACGACAGTCGCTAACGATACGCAACGAGATGGTGCTAAATATTTTTCGTTTGAGCTTAGGGTACATTGGAAAAGTATCCTTTGTTACATGTTTGGTCAGATTAAGGTCAGATTTATTGTCCTCGGGATGTTGGGGACCAAACTAAAAGAAAATAGTATGAATACAGTTCATAGACGCAGGAATTTATTATCGATGTTAATTTGATCAGCAATGGCTGATACTATGACCTAATCTCGTCACACCAGCCATATGCATCTCTGTATGTCAAAATTTTGTCTATAAATTCTAACACATCTTCTGTGCCTCTTACGTTTTATACGTATGTGCGTTATCGAACCTTTTTGCACATTAATTGCAATTTCATATAGGCTAAAGGCCGGCTCTAATGTTAAAACTTTTAGGCCTATGACATGACCAGGAGGATGTTTATAAAGAACAACCAACTGAAATCTACAATATTAAACGTACTCGTATCATCTGACCCACGCTAAATATGGTCACATGACATTGAAGAAAACAAAAATTGACTGCCAATTACTTTAAGTCAAGACCTTTCAATTTTTCCAGGAAATACAATTCTTCAAATCATAAACATATTGTCGACCATATATTTGAGTGAATATTACTTTTAAACTGCTGGAATCGATTTTGAAGGTTTAGTTGGTAGTCTAAAACTAAATAAAAGTGTTGCTCTCTTTATTTCGTAGCCTGAAATTATTTAGCAGTTTTAAAATTCAACTAAGAGCCGATTTTTCAATCCTCAAATAATCAAATTCCAGACAGGATTAATTCCATTGATAGAATGATTTCGAATTTTTTAATAGTTAGAGGTTATCTGCGGAGTAAAATCTGTAAATTTATTGGACAGATAAATTTATTAATTTATTAACTATCTGACCGTTTAACTGCGGACTGAAAAATCGGCCCTAAACCAACAAAATTTACCCCAATATTATTTTATTTAACTTTTTTTCGCTGTGTGCCCTCCGTACGAAACCAATCGTAAATCGAGAGCGTCATACATTGTAGAGATACGTAGTCACTAGAATCACCTGTAGAGATATCGTAGAGACATTGTAGAGCCTTTGCTCTCACCGCCTAATACTAGACCAATAATGAGCTCGCAAAGTATGCAATTATCGAGATACCATTAAAATAAGCTTTTTTAAAGCCTGAGGATAACGATAGAAGGATGTGAACATATAATATGGTGTTTTTATTTTATTTAATGCATGATTATAGGCAATTAGCAAACAAAGGCTTGTTGAAGAGTGATTGAGGTTTGTTGTACAGCATGGTTTAATAGCGTTTGAACGTCTCCAAGCTGTGAAATAAATCTACTCCAGACACATTATTCAGAAAAAAAATCGCTTCCAATTATTGTTGTAGCAAATTCTGTACCAAAAGGGTGGGAAGATAGATCGAATATATATCTAACGATCAGTATGAGTAATCTCTCAGGCAATCTTTTATTGATACGATTCTGAAAATTCCTGCACATTCCTTTCCATTCCTGATAGAATTAACAGCATTGTTAGCCGAGAGCAAAATCCAGTGGCTTCAAGTAGTATCAAAAGTATTAACATCATCCGGTGAAATCCAAAACCAAATCAAGCGAACGTCTCTCAGATTCTTCAAAACACATTGTTTGAAGTAACCCAAGAGCTAAAAACAGAGCACTCGAAGTATGACGTCGTAAAGGCTACCACACACCGTCGTCATACGTATTGCTTTATACCGTCGGTCTGTTTGCTGAGGTCGAGTGTGTGCGGTGAGCCGCGTATCACTTTTTCTATTACAGACAGTGTTTATGAGTTGTAGCGAAAATATGGAGTTGATAGTTTGGTTTTGGGCTTTCAACAAAGAATAAATATAACTAAAGCATGACGATTGAGTAAGCTAAGCTTTCATTCCTTATTATTTTTTTGGATCAAGGTATAGCTTAGCGGGTATGCCTTCCTAAAATAATACTCTACATTTATAGCTCTGTAAGTAGGCCTCCCTGAAGAATACTCCACATTATAGCTCTTGAAAGAAAGAAAGAAAGAAAGAAAATCAAATTTATTCGACATTAAATCAAACCTTATACCTAAAGAACACAAATTATTGTCGAATGGGTCTATCTCGGCATTAATGCTGAAAGTCAAAGACTATCAGCGCCAGTTTTCAGAGGAACCCTTGAGTTTACAGTTATTCCACACAATAAGAAATAACTATAATATGCAATTTAAACAAATAGGACATAGAAAATAAAATAAGGGTGGATAAAAAATATTTATACTTAATTTACAAAAAAATCTTGGTGTAGGACTTCACGCTATAGCTCTGCGGGTAGGCCTCCTAAAAATATTCTATATTTATAACACTGCGGGTTCGCCTTCTAGAAGAATATTGTCTCATAGATACTTCTGCGGGTAGGGTTCTTAGAATAAATATAATATTCCACATATTGCCGGCACCTGCCAGGAACGAAAAACAGAAACAAACCATGTGAGGCCTTCACAGATTTACTATAGCGTAAGTTTTCTTACGGTGGAGAGTTGATCTGTAGTGGAATCCAAGTCCCAAGTTCCTTCTAGGTAAACGTGTTTCATTCTAGTCTGCGACTTTCCTTAACAAGCACACCATTAATAAATAATAAACGCCAGGCGGATATGAGATTGCAGAGCTCTTCAAAACTTTTGCTGTTCTGTACCCTTAGTACAAGATTTGACAGTTTTCGAAAACTTTTTTCGTTTCCGTATTGTCCCATACATTTTAGTAAAGCGCCTCTAGCGGAAACGCGGATGAACTAAAATCGGCAGTATAGGTTGCTTCACTCAAATACGAAAAATAGTTTCGAATAGCTTTCAGCCCAGCAATGTATGCATCAAAACGAAAACGAAAAAAGTTTTCGAAAACTATCAAATCTTGTACTAAGGGTACTGTTCTGCACTGTAAATGATACTCAATACATTTAGCTCGTTTCGCTTCGTGGCCGAGATTTAGTTTTTTTTTCTTGTTCAAAAACGCTCTCATATAACTTTATGTAATTATTTTAATGGTATCCTAAAATATTTGAAGTAAAGCTTCTCCACACCTTCCTCTGTCCATAGAGGCCATCCGCACGTAGATTGTGCAAGCGTTCTCTGTGACCACAGACCGAGACATATACATATTTATGAGGTGACTTTAATATACAATTTCTATGTATTATCTGTGCGTGTAATGCAGGAAGTGGCGGCACTTGATGATTGTCTTAACGGTCACCTGACTCGTCCGTTGATTTGGTGATAGAGAAGTAATTGGTGTCTTGCGAACTGGTGTATCGTTTTGATGTGAATTTCTTTGTTTAAGGAAGCACATTCTTTTGTTTTACATTTGACCACTGACTAATTAATTGTAAAGGTTTTGAAAATATCACTTTATTTTTGTTGCTGTTGATTAAACAAAAACAAAGGGTACTTTTAGGTAGGTACGCAGACGACAGCACATTTGTAGAGAACTACATATCCAATGCATAAACCAGTGGACCACAAAGTCCCACATGTCCTGGTTGAGCGCATGAACTTACCCCTTAAGATAGACTCCAATTGATACGATGCTAACCTAGCCAAGTTCAATGTAACAGACCAGGCCGGTCTGTTCTCTGCCGAAAAGTGGCCATTTAAACTGGCTTCTACTTTCTGGGATATATCCATATGGATAACTGTCCAGCTTGATCTCTTGGGCGTTTCTGACGTCAACCCTCAGTTAGCTTATCAACAAGCCTCACAGTTGATTATATTGATAAGTAAATGATATTCTCGAATATGTACGTCATCTCACCAAACACCGCTTGTAATAGGTCTAAGTTTCAAAACCGTAGTTTTGACGAAAGTCTAATGCTGCCGTTACAGGGGTATCTATATAGTAAACGACATAGAAGGTAAGGTTGATTACACTTTTTACCAGATGCCCATCGTCATCACTATCAGCCTATCTTATCGGCCTCTTCTAAGACACGCGATCAAACTGAGTGCTGAGTGATCTTTGTCTTCTAGCGAATGCTAGCTGCTGTTCGTATATCGTCTCACAGATACCCATTGCACTTAAACATTTTACGGGCTTTAACAGGCCTTATAAAAAACATACTAATAAACACATCAAACTTTGACACACCATTAAATCCATTTCAATATTCCAAAGAATCATCGTCTATTACTGTTTTGAGATCACCAACGCCGACAAAGTGTTTGGTTTGACAGCTATACGTACCCTCTGAAGCTAATTAATAAGCAGATACAACCACTTAAGATAAGTAAAAATATTTTCATCCCGAAACTGCACCGGATATAGATTGTATCGGCATGACAAAGCGTGGCGCCAGGAAAGTTTTACCTCCACCTATACTAAAATCGACCTTATCTTTATTCGTATTAAGCTCGTATTCATATCCAATTTTATTGATTTTCACATTACCATCAGCATTTACTATGAAATCATCTTTAAAATTAGCGGTTTTAGAGCTTACTATCGCTTGCAATGCCTTCAGTTTCATTAATACTGCAGGATTTGTCAGCAACATTGTCTTTTTTCCAATCTCAACTCAGTAGCATAACACGTAAGGTTTATTTTAAGTTGATAGGTTCAATCTGAAGTGGCACAATCAGAATCTATTGATGCTTCTCTAAAAGCTCCATCCACCGGCTCAAGTGCAGGTGGTATGACTCCTGTGTCTCCTAAAATAAATGAAATGGTCATTGTAAGATAAGATTTCTGGGTACTCTAAGGATATTAGTACTTGGCTTCCAAATGGATGGGCTTTCAGTTCAGGAAATACCGAAAGATTGCACGTGATGAAGTACCAACACAAATGGCTTTACGATAAAGCATAATATTAAATATGAGGCCTCCCACTAGATGGACCGACGACATTGTGAGAGTCGCGGGCATACAGTGGATGCAGATGGCAGGATGTCGTTCAGTGTGGAGGTTAAACGGGGAGGCCTATATTCAGTAGTGGACGTCTTCTGGCTGATGATGATGATGATGAAAGTAAAATGTGCTTCTACAGTTCCCTTCGTAATTATGAAATCTGTTTAATATAATATCAAGATATCGTAGACATCATTTAATAAATAGGCATTTAAAAGAATAAAAATAAAAACAGGGATCAGAGCGCAAATCAGTGTTACTTTCCTTTTGTGTAGAGCGAAATATTCTTAATCGTAATTGGGTCTCCTATATAAAACATTAATTTATGATTGACACCATTTTTATAATTTTATTTCAACCATGGAAGTAGACAAACTAAAACTAGTATGACCAAAATTGCTAAAAGTGGGAAAAGAGGGCCTTAATAACTTCTCCCTGACCCCGGTCAATATCAAGGTGGCTGTAATCCCAGCTCATGCGGGGCTGGAGAGCTTTGTACGTGTAATGCAAGATAATGGCACTGCCAATCAATGATGCCCTCTTTGTCTTTCGATTAATAGCGCGTGGTTTTGTTCCAACGATAGGCATTCTTTATTAGCAATACAATACAATAACTCTTTATTAAAAACCACAAAAACAGCATAATATAATAAACTTAAGTAATTATCTAGGCTTTTAACAGGTGGCCTTATCGCTTAAAGCGATCTCTTCCAGGCAACCTTCAGCAATATTGTGAATCAAATATAAGTAACTCTGTTTCTGTAACAAATAAACCAGAATCATTTTATTTTTACCAGCTTTCAAATAAAATAAAATAAAAAAACATCAAAATCGGTTCACCCAGTCGAAATTTCGGAGGTAACAAACATGTAAAAAAACCGAATTGTGAACCTCCTCTTTTTTGGAAATCGGTTAAAAAGTTGCGCTACAAAGGAAAAACATCAAAAACATACATTTTCAAAAAAAAATGGGCCGCTTAGTTCATGGGCTATATGATTCTGGTAAATAATTGGTACAGTTTGCTGCATATTCACTAAACAGCCAAAATATAACCTTCCACACTAACACGCTTTGGACCGCAATCAATGTCCAAGTGAGTGACGTGACAAGCCCTTATATGTGGCTAATTACAGCGTGTTTGACGTGACAGACAGACACACGGGGAGCGCTTGTTTGGTGGACACCATCTTCCGAGATACTTCTAAGGAGATTTAGAGAAATGGGAACTTTGACATAGAATAGATCACTACACACTAACTTCCTAACGGCTTTACTTAGAAACGTTAAACGTCAAACGTTACTTAAATTAATCGATGCTAATAATCTGCTTAATGCTTAAAATGCTAATTAATCGATGCTATTAATTATTACTACCTGTCTTGTTTTGACGTGTGTCAAATTCCTTCAGAACAAAGCTGACAAAGCAATATCGCCGTAAATTGGATAAAGAGCAAAGTTGACAAAGCAATATTGCTGTAAATTGGGTAATTTTCATAGGAGATTCATGGAAGGATTCATAGGAGATTTCTAGTCTAGTCGAAGCGTATATTATTTTATGCACGACCACACATGTTTTTTTACTGACCGGTTTTAATTATTATTATTTTATTTCTGAAACTACTCGTCTAATTCTGGTAAGCATGTTTGATGTGTAATTGTATAATGTAATGTAATTGACAATAAGAATTTCTATTTTTTTTTTAACTGGGACATTTTTGCACTCACGGTCATCTGACCCCAAACTAAGCATAGATTGTAATATGGCTGCCAGAGACTGATAAACGTACATATATATTTTTAAATACATACTTAAATAGATATTAACACCCAGACATAGAACAAACACAAATGTTCATCACACAAATGTTTGTCCTAGATGGGAATCGAACCCACACCCCCAAGAACAGAAGTTAGGTTTACTACCAACTGAGCCACCGGGGCTGTCACTGAGCCACCGGGGCTGTCAAATTCAACTGCACCGGTGGCTCAGTTGGTAATGAACCTGCCTTCTGCGCTTGGGCTTCCTTGGGTTCGGTTTCCACCTAGGACAAACATTCATGTGATGAACATTTGTGTTTGGTCTATGTCTGGTTGTTAATATCTATTTAAAAATATATATATGCACGTTGCACGGATCAGTGTTATCTCTGCGGCAGCCATATCAAGCTTTGCTTAGTTTGGGGTTTGATGACCGTGTGTGCAAAAATGGTACCTAGATATTTATTTAATTACTTAAAAACTAAATCAAGAATGAATAGTACTATTGATTTCCATCATATTTGACGAGGAATTTCTTATCTTAAAAAAAGATTTAAAATGTGCGTGCGGGATGGATTTGTTATGAAGTGTTCTGTAATAAACCGGAAAACAAAAGAAAGTATAATTAGTAGGTACATAAGTCATCATTGATGATGTCGCTAAACCTCATAACGAACTTATCACCTTAATAAAGTTGAAGTAGTCGAGATAACTTGACTAGTTGTCATTTAATATAGTGATACTATCACGGTATCACGTAATATCACTGTAATCACTGTCCACTTGAGTTCGCATCACGCATAGTTCCCACGATACGAAATGATAGGATTTTTCTATTAGTCTGAAATTTGCGAGTGTTATCTTTTGCGTGATTTGTTATTTCGTCATGTGATGCTCTCGCACGGGGGTTTTGCTATTTATCTATAAAATCAGCACTTCTTAAAAATAAATAAATAAATATCTGGGACATTTTTGCACACATGGTCATCTGACCCCAAACTAAGCAAAGCTTGTAATATGGCTGCCAGAGTCTGATATACATACAAATATATTTTTAAATATATACTTAAATAGATATTAACACTTACCCATCATTTTAATATGTGTTTTTAAAGTTGTGTTTACTGTGAAAAATCGCCATAACCAAAGGTAATATTTATGAAAAGGTCATTTGTAAGCCAGTTATTATGAGCAAACTTCATTAATTCTCCGGCCAACTAGACGCAGATTTCAAACTATAAATAACGAAAAGTAGGTACCAATAAGTAATAAAGTAAGTAACGTTTTTGCCCTTTTTTTCTAATCTCATCTATTCAACTACTAGCAACTACCATCTCATATTTATACTGAAATGGTAGTTTCAGATGAGCTGAAATGATCATGATGATTTCAATTTTAAAATTGGAAATTTTTTTTTTTCTATGTAGCAACACGTCTTTGGCTACCATATTACAAGCTTTGCTTAGTTTGGGGTCAGATGACCATGTGTGCAATAATGTCCCAGATATTTATTTATTTATTATTTTTAAAATGTTTTTTGAGTATTTTACTGTAACTTCTTTTTGCCTCTTGCGGGTCGATCACAAGTTTCACAACACCTGTTTAGGTATTAGTGTATGAAAAGTTACCTCGTCGCAAAACAAAAGAAACCCCCAATACTTCCGTTAATAACTACAGGGCGTATGATTGATCAGCTGTTCGCAGTAGTAGACGACAGTTAATAATGGCACCCCCGACTTTACTCGCTAGAGCTGGTCGAGAGACAAGATTTAGCGATGAATAACCCAAATTTTACTTCGGGCAAAGTATTTTGCACGTGTCATTTATGGAATGTAAATTAAATCTAAATGAATAGTCAAAATTACTATTCATTTAAGTCGTTTTATTAATGCATTTATACATGTTATCCATCTGGTAGGTAGGTAGTCTCATTGAAGCATTGGTCATATGACTATTAATTTAGGTAGTTTCATTTATGAATGGTCATATAACTAATCATATAAGTAGTCTCATTAATGTATAGGAACATGACTGTGTATTTATTCATTTAGTTTAATTAATGAATCTGTCTTATATTAAAATATATAACTTATCTATTATTTTTAATTAATAGTCATATGACCTTATAAATAATTATTTAGACTAGTATTTTAGGTAGTCTCATAAAATAATGGTCTAACGATTATTCATATACTTACATAAGTAATTAGTGTCATTAATGTATAGTTATTTATCTATTTATTTAGGTAGTCTCATTATTGAATCATTGGTGCAGGGCCAAGAATTGAACTGGGTGCTGTCAGACTAAAGCGCACATGTATGTAAATTATTATTACGTAATTAATAGTAAATAATTAGTATAAAGTAATCCGTGAAGAAAATAAATAAATAAATATCTGGGACATTTTTGCACACACGGTCATCTGACCCCGAACTAAGCAAAGCTTGTAATATGGCTGCCAGAGACTGATATACGTACATATATATTTTTAAATACATACTTAAATAGACATTAACACCCAGACATAGAACAAACACAAAATGTTCATCACACAAATGTTTGTCCTAGATGGGAATCGAACCCACGCCCCAAGCACAGAAGTTTGAAAGAAATTCTGAATTCTAAAGAAACTGAAATTCTAATAAATCCCTCATGACTTGGACCAATGCAAAAATTACACCGTCTTGAAAGTGTTGACTGTCGGTTGACACGCAAAATTAATATTGTGCTCTACTGAAATAAAGGAAAACTGAAGATGCAGAAAATCTCGAGCAAACTGCACATGGTGATTAACTATTTAGCTATAGTTGAGTTCTGATGATCTATGTACGTACTAGCGATGCAGATTCGACTCTGAAGTCGGCGCTGGGTCTTACTCTCATATGTATAGACGTTATCTCTCCCTATCTCTACCCTTAAGGTTATCCTAAGGCGTGTATTGGCCTTATAGTCGATAAAATTAGGGTACCATTAAGATTCCTTTTTTGAAGTGAAAACTTCTTTAGGCGCGTTAGGTAGTGAGCACTTTTTGGCTTAACAAAAATCATGGAACTCGCGGCATCGTCGAATGCTGTACCGTATATTTTAAAATAGCGCCATCTCTTGTAGAATAGGTGAATTACTATTTAAGTTTGCGCTTTTGACGTGCAGTCTTATAACTGTTTTTTTTTTTTTTAAGATTACCTTTATTAAAATTACCTGAATAAAGAATGTCTACAGATTTGATGATGTTGTCTCGGTTTGTCTTCTTTAAGATGGACTGAGTGAATCTTAAGAGATGACTATCAATGCCAACGGAGAGGTCTTGAAGTATTAAGAAAAGGAACCTTAGTAAAGTGAGCACTCAAGGTGAGAGGTTTATAACGTTTATAAATAAATATGGGAATACTGTTTTGAACTATCACAGTTGTTCACTAAAATTGTATGATTATTTACGGGATATTTACCGTGGTAAGGTTGTGGAAGGAGATCCCGATATTTCGGCGCAGTTACATGCAACATCTTCACGGGAAGACTGAAAAATGCGGAAGTTCAAAGTTAGGTGCAGACAAAACGATCTACCCTCTTTCTTAGTCTTTTGCTACAGTTATCACAGGAACTCGAACTCGAACCTAAGTCCCGACAAAACACACTCACTGTATCACTGCGTATAGTATTTTGAACACATTTTGAACGCGGACTTTTATTTTTAAGGCAACCTAATACTGGATTTCACGCACTAGCAAGTTGAAAACTATCACCTCGATTAAAATTCTGGCATTTCGAGATTTCAATAGTTTCCTTTACCAGCCTTGGTATATAGTGACGCTCGGTGGACAGGATTTTAGAATTATGAAATTCAATCCAGTGGATTAAATATGGGAATTACGAAATATGAGATAACTAGTGACTCTTGACCACTTGTTATCTTATATTTCGTATTTCTCATATTTTTAAACGTTTCCTTTCCATCCTTTAGCTTTTATGACTAAACTTTCCTGCATTCGGTATTAGAAAATGAGCTACATACCACACTCCCAACCACAAGTGAAGTATATGGCCGACAAATAAACACAGGACTTTGTCGTGCCGCGACCGCAAGATTAGCCGAGACATTGTCTGAAACATTGAATAAGAATGGAACGGTGAAATATTTCGCAGGGAGGTGAAGACAGTTGAGGTATTGAGGATAGTTTGATTTAAAGTGCTATTCTCAATAAATGTTATATCTTAAGAGACCTCCTTCCAAAGCTAACTTGCTAGAACGTTTAAAAAAAGTGTGTGTGTGTCAGCTACGACGCACGATTGGAGTTTACTCGGCAGCAGAAGAATGAGATGGAATACATGTGTTGCGCGCAGGCGCGCAACACATGTATTCCATCTCATTCTTTTACACGTTCAATCCTACAGATATATATGTTTGTCTCTTTCTACGTAACGCCTCAACTTTTCGTGTTACACTTGATTTTACTCCTCATAAAATTTCCGTACCGGGCCTTATAACTCAAATCGTTTCTTAAGGAGTAAACTCCAAAAATTGGAACATAATAAAATTATAAATAATGTCGATAGGTACTTATGTAAAGTTAAAGTACAACCTCAACTTAGCTTAAACCTAATTTAGTTAAAATTTTACTTAATTTTGTGATGTTGTTTTCTTGATCTGTACAGCTTAAATTTTACATACCTAAGTACCAATAATTATATACCTTCAACGTTCAAATTCGCAAGCAAGATGCACTAATACACTAATCATTGGCTCATAACAGACCTATTTAACTTCACGAGGGTGCGATGACAGCCAAAATGTCGTCCCCACTTTACATGCATGGGAAGAATGGGAGCTATCATAGAGCTAAATATCAGGACGTGATCCAAAAATTCCATAAAACTCTTATTATGTTTACGAGCGACTGACTTCACACTGGTGCGCACTTTTCTTAGCACCACTGAGTCGGTACCATTGGAAAAGCTCATTCACCCTAAACTTAGAGGCTCTGTTCTATTGAAAATTGCTATTCACATTCAACAAAATGTATGCAACAATAGGCTGCCGGTTTTTTTTGAGTCATAAATGCTGACCATAAAGCCGAAAACTAAATTAATGTGTTCAAAATTGAGAAAGATATAAGAATATTAATATCATGCTAGATAGAGAGCACACTATACTAACGAATGACGTCACATGTAAGTCCACCATACAAACTCCATTCTGACACTAACTTTGCGGGAAAGGGACAGAGCATCCCTTCATAATCGGAACAAAAACTTTAAATATTAATATATTAGAATTTTATCAGCCAATTTAAATAAGTTCTTCAGTAAGGGTTATTACATGCAATTTTTTTTCACTAGGCATGTTTTTTTTTACAAATCAAACACCTGTTGAATATCCTATTGATATTTTGCGATGTTGATCTTATAATGCAAGTTGTACCGTCTTTTGGCCTTGTACCACTGTTCCGTGTACATACATAAATAGTCACGCCTCTCTCCCATTGTGGTAGCAGAAACCACATATCTCCACTTGCTTGCTTTCGCTTCCTCTACTTTCATGAGTGTTTTCATACAAGCTCGCCGGTTACAGGTATTTTTGACGAAGCCGTTTCTCTACAGGGGCCTTAGGGCTACCTATTATAAGTGATTGAGTTTAAGTGATTGCGAAAAGTTGCGCGACCGCAAACAGTATCTCGAAGCGTTAAGGTTTGCGTTCGAATGATTTTGTAAACTGCGCTAATTCGAGCCCGCGGTTAGAGTTAGCCGTAAGGCCCCCGGGCCCTTATTCCGCACGGGCAAACGCGCGCTATCGTGGTCACGTTAAGTTTACCTCAAAAAGTTGGCCTCTATTGCTTAGGAATAAAGTTCAACTTTTGGAGGTTAACTTAACGCGCCACAATAGAGCGCGTTTGGCCGCCAGAATAAAGGCCAGGTAGTTCGCATGTTCGCTTACTTTGACCAGCTTGCTCATTCACGCTCCACATTTTCTTTCGTCAACACCCATCTTCTTCTTACACACATCCTTTCTAATGTCCGAATCTTCTAAGCATTCTTTTCTCTATTTTTGTCACAACATCTTCTACCACACCGCAACGTTCCTTTATCACGCTGTGTAGGACCTTATGTAATGTAATTACACGTAGCTTGCATGCATTACATTAAAATCCAAAATATGCCTAGAAATATGGAGCATTGTATGTAATAACGGTAATTGCATACCGTGCCATGAACTGTCGTAATGTCCATCTCAATTGGTGAGGTCGCGTGATGGACGGTAAAAGTAATGCTTTGTGCAATACATGTCATAACTTTTATTGCCCTGAGCAAGACAATTTCTGAAATGCCCGATGGGTCTTAATTGGAACAAAGTGAACTATTGGTCAGAGTTCCGTTGTTTTATTTCATGAAATCATACTATTAATAATCACCTTCACAAAATATTTCATTACAATTGTTATTTTTTTAAAAACTTACGTATAAATTCTTCTTTAAAATGATTGCAGCCAGCGTTTTTTTTATGAAACAGAGTGACGACACGAGCGAAGTCGCTCGCCCGATGTCTCTTCACGCTTGCCCATAACAGCTCAGCGCCACTCAGAATTTTGAACTTCAACAGCTCAAAACCCTGGATGGCAATGCACTGCGCTCGTTACCCCGAGATATAAGATGTCAAATCTCTGTGTGCCCTGTAATTTCGCTGGAAACATTGCCTTCAATCCGGAACACAGCAGTGTTTGCACAATACTGCTTGGCGGTTGAATAACTGGCAAACTGGCGTTCTTGGTAATTAATCACACGGACAATATCTTGTTTTTGATTATTAGACTAACTTTGTGTAGTTACTGAAATATAGTTTAGCCCCAAAAAAAATAAAAAAATATTGCGTATATTTAAATAATTTAAACTGAAAATAATAAATATGTATTGACTTTAAATAAGTTAACTGTGATTATATTCGAAATACGGTTATTTATACTCATCAATAAGAATAACTTTTATTATAGGATCAAACCTTAAATGCGAAAAGAAAATGGTGCTCTAAAATGGTTTAGGAGATGGATACCTAATGGAACTCGTCATTGGCTATACTAGTAAATCTTTTGAGTTAGGGAGCAGTTGATTTGGTTTAATGAGACCGATATTAATAGAGAGCGACTGATGATGGCGAAACGGTAGCGTGTGCGCTATGCAATCTGACGGCACTCGGTTCAATCCTTGGCCCTGCATCAATGACTTATTTAGTACATAAATAAAATAGGTGCAGATCCGATGTCATCGCTCAAAAACGGCGAAGGAAAACATCGTGAGGAAACGGGTATGTCCAAGAACCTCAAAAGTTCAAAGACAATAAATGACATTCACCAACATGCACTGAGCCAGCATGATGGATGGTCCCATCCTCTCTCTCTCTGTATCCCAGCAGCGAGAACAAGGCTGATAATGATATCGGGAGTCCTACTATCCACCTCCAGCTCCATCATCATCATCGTCGTTATTTCGATGATCATCATTTCGAGTTTACCCAAATGAACTTTTATTTAAAAAACAAAGGAGCTCCTTTTTGTGAGTTACATAAGCGTATTCTATAGTTTGTTTATTGATGGCAGAATAAAATAAAAAATAACTGAAATATTAGCTTACTTGAACTATTAAAATAAATACATATTTACAAACGAAACATGCCGTACAAATCGCCCCCGGAATGTTGGCAAAATTTTAGTTTATTATACTAACGTTTTTTTTCTCTCTATTTAAACTGTGTTTTTTCTTATGCAACAAAGTCCGTTCGCACGATCTTTGTCGCAACAGTCCAGATTTCGTTGATGTCGACTCACGAAGATAAGAAAGGGACTTTTGTACCTTCAAATGTACCATTGTTTTTGCTTGAGAATATTCTGATTATGCAGATTTGGTAATGGAGCTATTTGTCTTACGGTACTTTAAATGAACTCTTTGTTAGTTAAACTTTGATACACTGAATATAATTCCATGACCATAAATAACTTTTTATTTTAGTTTTGGCAACAATAGTGCGCTCTTTCGCATCATTCACATTGCAACGCACTTTGCGTTTTACGCGAAAACTGCTATAGAATAAGCTTAGAGATTTTTTTATTCTCGACTTTATTTCAATATCAGTAAAGTTTTTCAAAAATGGCAAAGTATGCACAATTAACCATATATGACCTTTAAGGTTGTCAAGGGCGATTTAATGAAATAAAGGCGAGAATAAAATAAATTCAGCGATAAAAACGCATCATCCTGCATCTGTTATGTATTTTTGACATTACATGCAACTTGATTCGTTCTATTGAGTATATTTTAATACTCAGGATCATATTATTTGTGAATATAATGTACCAAAAAATAATTAAACATAACTGCTAATATATTAAACCGCTCCCAGTGGGAATAGCTTTTTTTCCTATAAATTAATCAACATTATTTTAGTTAAAAATATTAGCGGCTACATTTTGATTGGCACCCTGGTTGATATAGTTATATTCTCCTAGTCATAAATATGCGTAAAAATTTGGTTTTAAGCAAAAACTCGATGAACGAAGTAATTCTGCAGCTGGATCTTGTACTATCACGAGTTGCATCGACCAGCAGGGCTAGTTGTGTATATCTGTGGCTATTATGAATCTTTGATCGGGATCGCGACTTGTCAAAATTATGTCAAAAAAAAGCGTTGTCTATTTCCAATTTAGTAGTATGAAATTGGAAATAGACAACGCTTTTTTTTTTGCGTCATAACCCCTTTCAAGTGTCAAAATTCTGTCAATTCTGACACTGACTGATCCCGATCAAAGATCCATAATAGCCCCGCGGAAGTGATAACAAATCATTTAAAAAAGTTGGCTCTCGATTCCCACGTGCTCACGTGGCTTTGACCCCAAAATGCTCAAAAATTTACCCTCTGTCCAGGATACTTTATTTGCGCCATTCTATTAAGTTACTTTGATTTTTGGTGTTTATTATAATAGCACATAAGATTTCATTTGGTTATCTTCCTTTTTCGCGTTTGATTATTTTGATAATAATTTTTATATAACTGTGCATACTTTTGCCTTTTACGAAAACTTTAGTGCTTAAAACAAAGTCGATAAAAAAACTCAGCGTTTCTGCGCAGGACGCGTGCAAGTATCTCGTCTCTAATGTGAACGACACATAAATATAACTGGCCAAGAGCGTGTCGAGACACGAATATGGTAGGGTCCCGTAACCAAAGCCATATAAATGTAGTCATAGTTAAGAAATTAATAGTTATAGAAAAAATCGAACGAACTAAGCTCTGTGGACTTGGCCAAATTTCAGAGATGTACCATCCCGACATAGCATATACTTTTTATGGTTTAACCATGGAGAAAACTGATTGAAAAGCATTCTTTATTAAGTTTTTTTTTAAAGGTCAATGACCTTTGAGCTAGAACGCCAACTTGGGGAAAGTTAGAAGACAGACGGACGGACAGAACGAATTTATACGGGTTCCTTGTCGGGCACCGAAACCCTAAAAATTAACAAAAAATCATGTTCTATTCATCGTGAAAAACAAAGCTTTAATACGTAGGTAAGTGATATAAGTGTACAAAAACCATATAATGAATAGCGTTTAATAAGAAATCAATTGATTGCTTCACACGATGTGATTTGATAGCGACACACACGCTCCTAGCATAGGGTTAAGAAACGGTTAGACAGAACTAGGGAAGTTATTGTAAGCTCTGATAAAATAATTAAAAATAAATATACGTTTTATTAAAAAAAAGCCATGAAATTACACGGCACCAGTTCGACTCCGCGAAAACTACGAACTGAGGACCGTGTTGTTCTAAGTTTTCTCCTAGCTGAGCCTAGCGTGTAATGGTTAATAAATGAGATAAAAAAAAGATAATTGCTATTTGTGGACAAAGTACGAATATTCGCTACGTAAACTACGTAGCTCAACGCCACTCAGAATTTTGAACTTCAACAGTTCAAAACCCTGGATGATAATGCACTGCGCTTCGCACCCCGAGATATAAGGTGTCAAATCTCTGTGTGCCCTGTAATTTTGCTGGAAACATTGCCCTTCAAAGTGTTTGCACACTACTGCTTGGCGGTTAAATAACTGGCAGTGGTGTGGTACTTCCCCAGACGGACCCCTGCTAAAGAGTCCTACCACTATAAAAATTCTATGGAATTCAATGCGTTTTTACGTATCAAATACTCGATACTTTGACCACTGATATTCTTACCAGTGCCTTTATTCTGGCATCTCGTCTTAAAGAAATCATTGTCATCACAGAAAAGAGGGTATCTTAACGAAAAAAAACTCACTTCAGTGATTGTCATCGTATCACTTCGTCATTTGTTTTGTGGGTTATTGGCGATTTTGGTCAGTACCTCCATTTCTATGGGTCAATAAAATTAAAGCTGCGAAACCATGAAAAATGTGAATTGATTTCTTAACTATTTCAATGTTCAGAACATAAATGACCACGAATAACAGTGTGGTCATATTTCAAAATGTCTCAGTGTGTTTTTACTATAGATCTTTATGATCGTATATTTAGGCTCAAAAATACTGAACTTGACAACTTCTAAAAATTATTGCTACAGTTTTTAACTATATATAATTGTGCTATCTCAAGTAACTCTCCATCTCTATCATCATAAAATATAATAATTATGTCAATGATCTCGTCCTATATAATAGTATCAATGTATTTCAAACTGCCAATTCTTAAACCTTCTTAAATATCATGATATCTGAAGGTCATCAGTCAGATTTGACGTATGAATTGAAACAATGATGTCACAATTAAACTGACTTGTACGATGTAAAACATTATTTTAATTAAAATAAAAGTTTTCAAGTTTTGGCTGATCAAAGTTGTATTTAGAATTATAATATACTTAATAGTGCTGTTGCCCGCGACTTCGTACGCGTAGTTTTTCATATAAACTTTCAACCGTTTTTTCCTCCTTTAATCCGGCCCTTACGCAAAAAAACATAGCCTATACTTCAATCTGGTCATAGCTAAGCATATTCGCGAAAACAGCATTTAAATCCGTTCAGTGGTTTAGGAGATGTGCGTGGACAAACAAACAAACAGACAAAAATTCTACAAACTGTCTTAACGTGTTCAGCTGCTTATTTTAAGACATCCTGTGTGTTTTTTTATATCTCGCAATTACAGTATTTTTTTATATCTACGTTTTTATTATATGTATAGATGGCGCTGTAATAAACAACGCTAAGTCCGGCTAAGTGACATTGTGTGATGGTATCTCTATAAGAAGGATTGTTTGAACTGCAGGTCAAGTATTAGGCATAATGTTTGGTGCATCAATCTTTGCTTTCAATGTGTGATGGCAACGATTATAATGGATGAATTGTTCATGAAGTGCGCAAATTGAAAGAAATATTGACATCACTACTTCAAATACCTACCTGGGTTATGATTACCTATGTACCCAAGATATGCTTTCATGAAGTACCTGTTTTTTACAAAACTTCAAGAAATTCAATAAACAGGATCTATGCTCTAATGTTCTACACCTGGAAGTTATCTCAAAGATAATATAAATCGTCAATGGGTTATCTAGAGTTAATTTTCTTAATTTAAATGAGACCACTGAGATATAACCTATGCACAAAAAAAATATGATTAAAATTGATGTGCAGAATTGTCGAAAATATCGTGTAACAAAAATAGAACTGTCGCATTCGGTTGAAATACAAGGCTAATAAAGTAAAGTTAATTTCTTTAGATGGTAAAAATTGAACGTATTGTTTGAGAATAAACATATGTCGAGCAGCGAACTGATTAGGAATGATCAAAACCACAGAAAAGTATATTTTTTGTTTAAAATAGAACGGCTGTCAAGGCATTTTTGTAAGAAATTTGTTGTAGCCACTTGCACCCATATATACCCATACCAACTGTGTTAGCAACTGTGACGCGGAGTTCGACGCGTTGACATAAATAAGAATGTTGAATTAAGTATCTGTCACAATACCTAGCGACAGAGTTTCCTTCTCATTTCCGTTCTATTTACTTCTCTTTTCTGTGATCAAAACACTGACACTAAAACAATACTGTGAAGTTTGTCCTTCAAGTTAACAATGCAAATTAACAACAGAAACATACGTTATACACATAAATATCAAGAGAAGGTGATCCACACATTGCATATCAATATATTTTAACAGTTCATTATCAGCTTTTCATGTTCCCATTACTGGGATACAGGCCCTCTCTAAGAAAGATACGTTGGACATTCATCTTCCATGCTGGCGCAGTGTTTGAAAATGTCATAAGACTTTGAACTTTTTGAGATTCTTGGACATCACTTTCCTCGCAATGTTTTCCTATACTGTTTTTGAGCGATGGCATCGGAACTGCACATAATTTATTTAGGTACTTAGGTACCGTTATATTGTAAAGTGCAAATGCTACCGCTCGACCATCGTCGCTCAATGTTTTAGCAAAATAATGTTATGTGCCTATTTACATTTGCTCTCGAAAATGACGTGGAGTGTATCAGTGAGCGAATGACTTGATACTGGTGCGCGGTATAGCTGTCAGTACCACTGTGTTGGTATCATTGGAAAATTTGAATTGCGCCACAAGTCAACGGCTAAAAGCTAAAGAACTATATTATGCCATTATATTTTCTCACGCGATAAAAATATGAACAAATACTTAATCATATTTAAAACGATAAACATTAACATTTATCAAACGACACCAGACAAATATTTCTACAAAGCGAGTCAAATAAAGCAGACAGTATTAATTACTATAATACGTAATGTCATCAATATCGCCCACAATCTAACGCCTCGGGCAAAGATAGTCAAACCAGAATCTATGTCAAGACCAATACACACAACTTGACAAAGTTTACTAACAAACCAAATACCAAGAGATTCTAAATCTTACTTCAATCAAATAAGATCGAGACACGTTATATTGAAGTGCAAATAAGCACAATTTTAGCAGATGAATAAGCTTTTTGAAGGTACGCCTATTAAGGAATTGTCACGAACAGCGTTGGATGTTACTAAACAAGAAGCCAATGTCACTTATCACTTAATAGATTACCTAATGAAGTATTTGCCTTTTGACTTTTATTTTAATTAATAAAATGAATGTGTCATTTAAATTATAGGTTTTAAAGATCACATGTTCCAAAAGGAGATGTATCAAATTATATTTAGTGTTGCACATCCTGACGCTAATAATATTCTTAATTATTTTTGTAGATAAAGTACCTACTTATTGTTGGAATTGGGAAGCCAATGAAAAATGTAGTTTAACGATTTTAAATACTTTTCTTTATTATCGTTAATATTTGTAGGAGAGGTGTGTATGTGCTCTAGCGCTGAGTTACAACGACTAACATTATAACTAAACCTACTAAGCTAGAAGAATATTATGAACAATAAGGGCACTGTTAAGTTTACTGTAAATAATATGTATGAAAGAGAAATACCTAATTATCTACAGGTTGGAGTGAAACAGATTGATTTTTGTAACACTATTCCAACACTTATGTCGATTAAACTTACCATGTGGCGCGTTTCAATACATATTTTGAAAGCTCGTTTGAAAACCTTTTAACAGTATGCACTTAGACGATCTTGAAATCTTGTAAAAACGCATTTTTACAGTCTACGTATCAAAGATGATTTAGAAATTCTAGATTAACTTTTTTCACAAAAACTTCACCATCATCATGGTCAACACTGTTGGAACATATGCCTTCTCTCAGAGAAAGAAGATATGGCATAAAATCTACCCATGCTAGCCCAGTGCATGTTGGTGAATGTCATTATATCTTTGAGCTTTGGGGGTTCTTGGGCAAACCGGTTTCCTCACGATGTGTTCCTTTACCGTTTTTGGGTGATGGCATCGAAACTGCACATAATTTATCTATATGTTAAATAAATCATTGGTGCAGGGATCGATGGACCAGTTGTCGTCAGATTGTAAAGCGAACATGTTATCGCTGAGCCACCATCGCTCTTATAATAATATTATAACAGCACTTAACCAATAATAATCCACCATTTTTACACATTAAAACTCAAATATACACAAGTTTATGAAATCAAAAAAATTAAGTGACATGTTTTTTTAACGGTAGCGCCAATACTCTATTTAGAATATTAAGTTTATTTTTTATCTTTCATAACCAAAAGTTCTTTGCACAAAAATCACAACCAAAACATTTCGAAAGCAGACTAATCACATAGATAGATGATCTAAATATCCAAACAAATTGAACGGACGGCGTCGAAACAGCGCAACTGTGTCAAATGTAATTGAAGAACATGTTCCACAGTGACCCCGTCATAGAAGAATTTTCGTCAAGATGCTATCTCAGAACATGACATCTTGAATCAAACGACAAGTATTGTCTAAATGATTTTTACCGCTCGTCCGAACAAACTAAAACCACACGCGACTCTTGCGAAACTAGACTCTACTGACGAAGAATTATGTGACATTTTTGAGGGATATATTTAGATAGGTGATCGTGAAATCGGCGTCAGAATAGTAGCTATTATCGGAGAGAACACACGTTCGGAAATGGTAAAAAAAGTCCGAATATGATTAATAGGGCGGCGGGATGAGACTTGGACTCGTGTGATTCTTTCATTTGACAGATTGTCTCGACTCTCTGACCTGAGCACCCCGTCGAGTCTCTAATGATGTTGTCACAGCACTGTCTTTTATCGACATCGATAATTTTTTATAAAACTATTCATGTATTGTGAATGCCATGAGTAAAAAGATTTTTTAAAATATATTTAGGTTTCATAAAATTACTGATGTGAGTTGGTACCGTTAATAAAAGAAAAATACTACTAGCAAATAAAACCCGCAGTCAGTACCTAAACGTAATCGTCTAAAAAAGTTAATCTCAATTCTAAGTTTATCTAAATTCAATCAGTTCTAAAATACGAGTATTTTACTCTGCTAAATGATAGTATGAAGACAGATTACACTTTTATTCATAAAAGCTTTTGTCACACTTTTACCTTTCACGAGTTTTATCGATATTTTCACTTGTTTAAGCGCATCACTAGACACGGGGTCGGCTGAGATTACTCTCAGCACGATACTGTCCCGTCCGCGCTCGTTCGCGACGCTTTGACATCCCGACATACCAACAAATTTAACTATACATCTAACATACACTTTAGGTCGACTCATTTGAGTCTAAAATAATTCATTCTGAACGAAAAACAAATTTCTCAGTACGTCATTCGTTGATAGACGGCCCGAACGCACCAGTGTGAGAGCACACTTTTTTACTTCAATTTTGGATATGCAATATGAAGATATTGAACGATTATTACTCACGATTTCGAAAACATATTTTAGTGTTTGACGTTTGGTCGTCGGGTCACACGAAAGTGTTATAACGAACTGTCAAATGATAAATGAAGTATCAATAAAAACTTTAATGCACAGGAGTCGAAAATAATGTTCGAATGAAATAGCATTAATAAATAATTTATTGAGTATATCAGAGACGGAGTCTATCGTTTATCGATAAACGCATGTCTCGCAACTAGGTATTTACGAAAGATTATTTTTATGTTAGCGGAGCAGAGCTATATATAATTAAAATAACTGTTAAATGAAAATATAAAATGTTATGATTGCTTTAGAAATCATTTAAATGTTGATCTAGAAATTGATTCTAAAGTCTTTGATTATGAAGGTTAAAGTATAAATTTTATATTGATGTACTAAAAGATGAATGTCTAGTAAACAGGGTTATGCGACAAGAGTGTACTAAGCTGAAAAGGGTCTATAGTACTCATCATTATAAACAACTTTGACTTGACCGTGATATACTCTACTTGACTCTGTGACTATGACTTGTTTGACGATACTAATAAAACTTAAATATATCGCAATACTTGAACAGGCAAATGCACAAGATATGCAACAACAAAAACTTCTCAAGAGGAAATAATAAATAATTCTCGCAGTTTAAAAAACTAAAAATTACACTTTAAAATTGCGCTAGTCCTGAAGATCCTGGTAAGGACAATGGGCCAACTATTAAAATTATTGCATTGTCATCGGCCCTTGATAAGTGTCCAAAGTTTCAAATCAAACCAACGTTTTTCACACACATCACATCATCAGCCAATTAACGTCCACTGTTGGACAAAGGCCTCCCTCAGAGAGGGGTGTTGCCATAATCCCCACGCTTGGCAGGCGGCTTGGGGATCGCAGTTCACCGTGTACTATTACGACGCTGCTGCCCATCCTTCGGTGGTTCTGGTCGCAGTTTTAGGACATACCCGGGTCCAAACGACGTTTTTAAAGGGGTGAAAATCATGTTCAGAGATTCCATTACATAGATACATACCAAGCTAATAAAAGCGTGTTAAAAACAGTAACTGTGAGTGTCATTCTAGTCGTTCTGTCTTCTGCGAGTGTGCACAGATGCACAGATTCCACTAATAGTTGGCGTCTACTTATGTTTCAAATATTTTTTACCGCAGACCCATAGTTTCAAATGCTTTTGGTTGCCCAGATGCTCTTGGTTGCAATGCGAAAGTTTTAATTACAATAACATAAAATAATTTAATAGGGTTTTTTTTTTACATTGTTATTATTTGTATACAACATTTCGTGTCTGTGCTGTTAACCGCTAGGAGTTATCATCAGGACCCAAACCTGCGTGCAGCAACCATGTCATGGTAAAACTTCAAACTAGCTATCATAATTTCGTGTCTGTGCTGTTGAGTTGAGGAGTTCCTTTATCTGGAGATAATTCTGATTTTCAATTCAGGTCATGCTTACTATGAAAATGTATTGTCATCAATATAACATGTAAAAATTCAACTCCGTAGGATAAGAGGAAATGGTTCTAAATCAGCTTGTAAGATTTGACTAAACGAAAAAACAATGACAAAAATTGCAATAAAAAAGCTTCTAAAAAATAATGTACTGATTAAAACAAATTACTCAAATCGGTAAAAACTAAACAAATTTAAATGAAATTTGGTAAGGAGGTAGCTTATACTCTGGTTTAAAAAGTAGGCTACATTTTACGCCGGAAAATTTATGGTTCCTATAGGATAGCTGATGAAACTATAGCAAAGTATAAACTGTTACAAACCGATTTTTTCGTTATCAAAGAAAGACATAAGATCATTTTATTCACGATTCCAGTGACATGAAACATCAAAATTATTCAAATATTTTTTATTGGGCCATTAAACACGTCGTTAAGCAGTAAAACTAAATGTTTATATACTTTCTACATTTGGAACACACGTCTGGAGATGACAAATCTTGTTTTATTAGTTTTCTTACTCAATCTCGTACTGCTCGTCATTTGATAAAAATAACTACTTAATCACGAATAATTTAGTTTGCCACCTGTCTGTAAATTTTTAGCTCTATGAAGAAAAGTATTTGTACCTTTTTTTAAAGCTTTTTCTTGCGTAAATGTTTCGGAATCTTTTTGTATGACTAACATTAGTCAGGGCAACAAATTTTGACCAAAGTAATTATCTAAAGAGAGGTTTTAATTTGAAAAAAAAAAAAAAAAAAAACTATATTTTCTTTTGTGATATTCATCATCCAAAAAACACACAGCAGGAGACAGCGTAAAACAAGAGAAAGTGGCATCTATTACGGCCCAGGACCCACTTTGGGTCACTGCATCCATCTAGTAAGCTCTTTTGTTCTAGATGGTGTGAGTGCACCCTCCGCACTTATGATGACTAATTTAAGACTTGCGGTGATTTAACAGAATGGTCCAATCTTGTAAGCCTAACTGTAAACTTACTTACCAAATAAAATCACTTACGTATTATCCTAATCTACAAAAAATACGAAAAGGTCAACATTATCTCCCATTTATGGATAACCGATGGTGAAGAAAAGTTCTTGAGTGGAGACCACGATCCAGAAGACGCAATGTAAATAGGCTTCTCACTAGATAGACCAACGATGTAAGAGTCGTGGGCATCCTGTGGATCATCAGTGAATGCAGTAGGCTGTAGTTCAGTGTGGAGTTCTAAGGGAGAGGCCTATGTTCAGCAGTGGACGTCTTTTGGCTGATGATGATTACGATAGATCTTCTGGTTGGGTTATAAATATACGGAAACAGCATGCAGTCCACTTTAACGGCACCAACCCTTTATAGTCACCAACTCACTGCATAATTACCATCACATTTGACACAATCCGTCCAAGAAATTGAGAAGAGAATAAAGCTAAAACACAGAATAAACAAAGAGATGTACAACTCGAAGCTTTGCTTTTCCGTGTGGTAAAGCCACCAGCATGCTGGGTATGCTGCCAACTGGTAGTAGCCTTGATCATTTAGATTGTCATAAGACTTTCAACAGTTGTTTTTTTTTTATAAAAGGCTTAGTGTTTAATGTTAAAAAGTTAGTAAAGGCAAAAAAAAAACTAAATCACATTGCACAATAGGATAGGTTCATTGCAAACAAAACCAAAATACCTACGAGTACCTCTTTGCTTTGATTATTTTAATGTGTACCTTTCATTTGTTGAAAATTTATAAAAGTGGACAAAAAAATATGAGAGAGAGAGAGAGAGAGAGAGAGAGTCAAGAGCCGAAAACTGTTGAAGAAAGAGCGAAGTGAAAATAAAAACAAGATTAGGTCACCTGAAGAACGTGTAGCCAGGAAGGAATAAAAAAGGTGGGAAACTTAATAACACCATTAATACCAAAGAGCTGCAAGAAGCAGGAAGACATTCTTAGATAGAAAGAGATACTACAGTACCTGAAGGCTCGTCTCTATAATCAATGTGTCCTACCAAGAGACATAGGTGCTCACGGAGAAGACTGTGCACAAGATAGCCGTCGCACAGAGAGCCATGGAGCGAGCCTTGCTCGGCATCAAATTGCAAGACCGTATCCGAAACACTGAAATACGACGTCGCACTAAGGCTGCAGCCGTCGTAAATAGGGTGACGGAACTAAAGTGGAAAAGGGCAGGATACATGGCCAAACGTAATGATGGGAGGTAGTGTACCGCGTGATGGTAGGAATCCGGATCAACCGAGAATGAGGTGGATGGACGGCATCAAAAATACTGTCGGAAACGAGTGGATGCGACTAGCGAGAGACCGGGGAGAAGTGGCCATTCAGAGCTGATTATGATAATAATGGTGAATACCAAAGGTCCGCTCTTATGTCGTAGACTTCTGAAAGTTGTGACACTGCATTATTCTGTAGCTTAATTCCGAGCATTATACATCAATCTCCCACTTAAGGGGACGACGCGGAGCATCAGAATGTGTCTCACGTAGACCTCGCGAGGGTCTAATGAAGTGTACTGGTTGATATGCGACCCGCGGATGGCATCGCCTTAATGATGCGATTGACAGTACAGTGGATGCCGGGTTATTGTTTCTGGGCTGAAAGTATGGAGCCAGGGAACTAGTGGGTTCTATGAGAAAATATAATTCTACTTAAAGCTTGGCATATTCTCCCTATGCTAGGGCAATCTGTTAACTCTACCAGATCAATCAAAGTCAATGTATGATGTCCATCAAGGTTAGAGGCAAGTCATGATTTTTTTAGTCTGAAGTCCTTGTGATTAATTTGCTAGGTACATGTACATTACATCTGACCTTTAACCAAGTAATTACGTCCAATCGTAAATTTTGCCCCACCCTTGTTTAAGTTAACTGTCTACAACAATATGGAAGAACTTTTTTAATATTACACATACAGTGAGAGTCCCGTCAAAATCAGTCCAGCCGTTTTGAAGTCTATTCGGGAACATACACAGTACACACATATATACATACCCACATCGATTTTTATATATAAAGATAGATAGAAATTCTTCATAGTCAGTCCTAAAATTTACAATTACACGAAATTCACTTACCATCTTTTACTTTCACCTTGAAGTGTGACACGTTGAAAGAAGCGCCTTCAGCTGCTCTCCGCGAATCTGCAAAAATAATAAATTACATTAGTACAAAAAACTTAAATTTTCATTAAAAAACACATATTTTTGATAAAAATTTTCAAGTTCCGCGTTTTTTCCGCGAAATTTCGAATTTGGAGGCAACCTATCGCTTCTAAAAGATCGGGGACCACCTCCCAGACGCGGTGCGCTGCATTTGGGGGCGATAGGAAGCAGGAAAATCGATTTTTATATATAAAGATAGATAGAAATTCTTCATAGTCAGTCCTAAAATTTACAATTACACGAAATTCACTTACCATCTTTTACTTTCACCTTGAAGTGTGACACGTTGAAAGAAGCGCCTTCAGCTGCTCTCCGCGAATCTGCAAAAATAATAAATTACATTAGTACAAAAAACTTAAATTTTCATTAAAAAACACATATTTTTGATAAAAATTTTCAAGTTCCGCGTTTTTTCCGCGAAATTTCGAATTTGGAGGCAACCTATCGCTTCTAAAAGATCGGGGACCACCTCCCAGACGCGGTGCGGTGCATTTGGAGGCGATAGGAAGCAGGAAAATTCAATTTCAGATGACCATGTGTGCAATAATGTCCCACATATTTATTTATTTTATTTATTTATTTATAAATAACGTGAAAACAAGCAGACTGGCCACCCAATGGCCGCCGCCTAGGAACAACTGCAACATAAGAAGCGTTGTCGTTGCGTTTTCTACCCTTTTTTTTGCTTTAATTAAAGACCTTAATGAAAAGTGTTGAATCTATTTTAAATCTGGTAGCGGTTAAATTCAAGCCTATTTATACAAAAACAAAACAATCAATTACTATTCTAAATATGCTTTGTATTTGAAAAATCTATTGTCTCTGTGCGCCTGTTTTATGGCCCAACATAGTGTGGATGCCAGAAAAACGTATTTAAATCATATTGATGACTTGTTCGGAATACGAGTACTTGGAGTATGATAGTGGCAGCTGGATGCTTTTCGATAAACAAGTGCTACTACCTAAGGATTTATTCTGTAAACTCATTCTTAAAATATCACCTTACAAAAATCTACCTACATAGTAAAAGGTTATTGACAATTATTTAACAACCCTCACATGCAGCTTTCTACGATGAAGCACGCTTGTCTAGAAGAAACTGACCGACCGCTTGTTAAACGGTATGGCTGCCTGCAAGAGGTTTTTAAGCTAATTACCAATAACCCTGTATACCTAACTACGCATCCTAACTACGCATCATTCAAAGTGATTATCTCATTTTATCAGAAAGCAATAAACGTTTTAATATGAAACCGCAGCGTGCCGTTTAATTTTGAGACATAACAAACGAATTTCAGCTCCCCGATTCAAAAACCATAATCTACAAAATAAATTGACTGACCGTTCGCAGTAATTTGTCAAATCCAATCACGAAAGAATCCAAATAAACATTTCTGTTAGAGCATAATAACGGTGGTGTTCGCGGGGACTTTGAATTTTTTGTTGAGATCCAATTTGAAAACTAATTATGGGTCCCGATGACTAGGCCCGTAAAGAAGCACCCATGACGCTGACTTTGTCATATTAACATCGGGTGACAAAAAAAATGTGATTGATGGTCACAAACTGTGGTCATCACAAAAGAACTGTCTGTCAGAACGTCCGTCTTTATTCCGCTATTTTCGCCGCACAGCAAGCTTATTACGAATGTGTCAGTCATACAGAATTGACTCATTTTGGATGACATTAAAATTAGATATTTTGGTTAACGAATGGTTTGATTTCCGTTGGCTATGGAAATTTACCTTCAACTTGTGATAAATCTATGATTAGAAGAGCATTTCGTCAAATCGTTAATTTATCTTTAACAGCTAGTCAATTATTTTTTTGTGCCACAGACATACATGTTACCTCTTTACTACCATACGTTTTTGTAAGTTTGTCTTGTTTTTGTCTCGTATTTTGAAGTGTATTTAACTCTGACCGTTTTTCTTTTAGTAGTATTATCAACCAGGATTATTTTTCTTCCATTTCACCATCCTCCCTCATTGTCGATGGAAAATTGCCGCATTACCCGACAGTGGGCAGTAACCAAGTTAAATGATATCGATGTATAGTGGTGATAATTTTTCTCGATTATGTTACGAGTAGTACAGCTTTCGGATGCCAGGCTTTCTGGGTAGCTACAATCTTCAAAACTGAGTTTATCATGCAAACAAGCAAGCTAGGAATTAAATAGGGTAGAAACTTTAATGGGGGCAGTAAAGGCCGTAACTTTAACCATTATAGCTGAGTACATGAAAACGGTAGGTGTTTATAGAAAATCCATATATTTTGTATACATTTTGATAAGAACCTATTAATTTTGGAAAAAAAAACTTATCGAGAAAATTTTAGATTTGGCCAAACAAAAAAAATCAAGCATTGGTATCCATGCAATTGGTATGCATTGGTATTTAAAGAAAATATAGCTGATATGAAAAATAGAGTTTCGATCAAGTCTGCACATTGTGAGCATGCCTTTGATATTTCTAGCCATTACATTTGTTTGGATAATCCCCAATTTCCGCCAAGGAGAATACTGGTATGTAACAAATATACCACGCTAGGCCATTGAACTAAAACAAAACATCCAAAATTTAATAGAGAAGATGGTTGCAAAGTACGACCTGCTTGCAGCTTGCTTGTGAAGCAGTCATCAAATTAATAAAAACTTCAAGCCTCAAGCGTAGAACTGCGAGAAATCTGGACACCGTGAGCGTCTACTGGGTAAATAGGGATCATTTTGATTTAAAATCATTGACAGTACTTGTAAATAATTTCATAACATTTCTGTAGACATCTGGTCTACCTGTGACCACGGGTACTTCAAAGTGTTCGAAAAGTCAGAACTTAATATAATTTAAAATACACGCCATAAGATCCGTTAACAGTATTTAATTTCACAATCACAATATCTCCAAATCCATAGCCTTCCTTCAAGATCGCTTTCAGGTAGCTAGTATAGTCAGTATAGTACCTCATGCTGGCTCTTTTTAAAAATTGTATTTGGTTTTACAAAATATTAAATTGATCAATCCGACAATTTTAATGTGGACAATAACACCAAAAAGCTCTATTACATAGCCCTGACCTTTATCAGTCGTGATCAAAATCGTCGAACAATCGTGACATCTAAATAATTGATGCTGAGGTCGCAATCAATGACGGAAGCGATGTATCGATATGACGGAAGATATCGATTGTGACGATGTGTTGGACACGGTAAGGGTCGTGAAGGTTGTCGATTAAGGATCATTAATCGTTTTGGAGTCAAGTGACGATAATTGCTCAAAGTAAAGGATATACCACGTATCTTACGCAGGTCTTAACATTCTTAAAAGGCACACTAAAGTAAACAAGAACATAATACAGAAGGAAACAGTAAGTAGAAAGTTTCCGAAGCCTCGAAATAATAATACATCGTAACACCTCCGTGGCTTTGGACATCATGAGCGTCTACTGCGTAAATAGGGAAAGTTTTGATTGAAAATCATTGACGGTACTTGTAAATAAGTTTGTAACATTTCTATTGACATTTGTATAAAGAAAACACTGTTAGTATTCGAAACATCAGGAATTAAATAAATTGCAGACAAACATACACACAAACTTTGGCATTTATAATCATTAATAAGCGACGGCGTGGCCGAACATAGAGCACGTCGTTCTAGAAAAAAAAAAAACTCAATCAATTAATATTTTTTAATGTATATTATTTTAGCCTTTGTTTCAAAGAGTGAACCTGAGTAACTTAGTCTTATTGCTGGTACTTCAAATTATAACCTATGACAAGATCGTGTGGCAGATAGCGCCAAGACCACTATTTATCGGTAGATTGACGCGGAAGCGACGAACTTAATAATGAGAGATGATGACTTTGCCCTTCGATGGCTTTTAAATAGTAGCTTAGAACTTCTTGAACTACTGGTGAATGATAAAGAGTATATTGGATAGGTAAAGTAAAGTACAATTGATAAAGTTGGTACGGGATTGGAATAAGTACAAAATGAGAGGCGGACTTTTAACGCATATCCTAAACAAGTGTATTTTCGAGTGTTCATGCATAATAATGGTGTATTATTAACTCTTCGTGGACGTGCTCTAATGTCATATGTTCGTGTTGTTTCCAAAGCTCCATAGAAGCCTTTGTTTTTATGATGACTACAATGACCTTCTTTCAGCTTATACAACTATTTCGTGTTACCCTGTATTACTACAGGTGCTAAATTGGTCAAGTAACCGATAGAGATAGAGACGACATCCGCAATCCACATAACGTATAATTTACAATGACGATTAATTTAAAGTGAACGGTAAATTATATGAATTAACATACACAATTATAAATAATATTGTGGATGACTTTATCAGCAGGATGGATAGGCAATACGCAAAATGCAAAATTGCGCAATTGCGTATTCTCCGAATACGCAATTTACACAGCCCTTTTGAAATAGCTACCAGGAGTTACGAGGTAATAGACTAGTCACTGAGAAATCAAATCGAAAGAGCTTTGGTTATTTCTAAAAATATGTCAGAGATTGATCCGTCGTATGGCCAAAATACTGGCGTTTATCTAGCTCATCATATAAGCATTACCGTTCATCACGGTGATGCCACCAGCCTGGGGTACGCTACCACATCAAGCTCACTCCGGGCTTGATTTAAATGACCTTAGAGGTTCAATGGGCAGGCCACATCGCTCGAAGAACTGATAACCGATGGGGAAGATAGGTTCTTGAGTGGAGACAGCAAACCGGAAAACGCAGCGTAGGTAGGCTTCCCACTAGATGGGCCGACGACATTGTGAGAGTCGCGGGCATCCAGTGGAAGCAGATGGCAGGATGTCGTTCAGTGCGAAGGTTAAAGGAGGATGCCTATGTTCAGCAGTGGACGTCTTCTGACTGATGATGATGATGATGAGGTTCAATGGTCTTTGGGTAATCCAACTATTTCCACAAGCTTTTTATTATCTTGCAATGTTTGTATGTTCGTTTCTTTGTTTGTTTAGGTCAAATCTTGCAAGCTCAACGCAAACCACTTCCTCTTATGCTACGGAGTTGAATTTTTACATGTTAGTTCAGTTCGACTGCCCCGGTGGCTCAGTTGGTAGTGAACCTAACTTCTGTGCTTGGGGGCGTGGGTTCGATTCCCATCTAGGACAAACATTTGTGTGATGAACATTTGTGTTTGTTCTATGTCTGGGTGTTAATATCTATTTAAGTATGTGTTTAAAAATATATATGTACGTTTATCAGTCTCTGGCAGCCATATTACAAGCTTTGCTTAGTTTGGGGTCAGATGACCATGTGTGCAAAAAATGAAAGAAAGAAATGAAAGAAAGAAAGAAAGAAAGTTTCGATGATAATGCATTTTTATAGTAAGCAGGACCTGAATCGACATCCAGGATTCAGGATAGATAAAGGAACTCTTTAACGGCCAACAGCACAGATATGAAACGTATACGCATTGAATTATGAACACTTGTCTTAGAATAAGTGTCACTTTAGAGCACTTACATTAAAAGAAACTGACCTTTGAAAAAAATACTTAAGAAAACAATCGAATATAAAGTCAAGAATGTGGAAATAAGGATATATATTTGTAGGATCAAAATCACGAACTATGTAAACCGAGAATACTAACTATGGAAAAATATAATCACACAGAACTGACTTCTAAGGAATCAAGTATCAGTCATTGAAGTACATGTCACCTATGTCATAGGATAATCGGAACATTTAATATTTGCGACAATACTAGGACGATTTCGAGTATATAAATTTTCTATAGGATTCATTTCGGAGAATGTACTCTAATATGTTCGGAGCTACACGACCTTATCACAACCTCCATCACCCCCTTTCTACTACAGGAGAAGTAGGAAATCGGCCCATTACCAACCATACATCGTGGACTTTCCTTGGATATGTACAAAACGTCGACGATCGATTCTACGTTTCTAATCCGTACGGCTAAAGATTGGAACAACCTACCGGCTTCCTTATTTCCTGAGAGATATAATCATCATCAAGGCAAGAGTGAATAGGTATCTTCTAATTTTGATTGCTTCATCTTCGACCACATCGACGCTTACCAACAGGTGATTTGGTAGTCAAACACGGATTTTTCGCGATAAAAAAATGCAAAACAAATATGTAACTACCCTTTTTAAATTAAAATTAATAACGCAATATACTTTGTTGAAAATAATATTGCTTTGTCACTTATTGTATGTCTATTGTGTCCTTTATGAAGTGTTATGATCTGACTAACCAGAGTAAAGATGTTTAATATCGACTCTAAGACTAGCCAATCAGCATTCAACTGGGATTTATACAATAATCCTGATAATAACTAGTTTGATTACAAAAAATTGTCTAAGATTCCAAATATAAGGTCTATAACAACCATCCTAGAAATGTCGCAAAGATTCGATTTGTCTAATTATCCTACGACTTAAACAGCTATGGTATTAATATATCTATTCATAGCAATATTGTCATCGACAACTTCTTACGGAATTAAGTGTCACGAAGTCACGAATCGAATTTCCCAGACACATGACATCATGTTTATATTCATCAAGTGCATCATCATTAAAAATTTAATTTAATTTGCGTTATTCTGAACGACCGGTCTCAATAAAAGTCATAGATTAATTACTAAGATAAGTGACAAGTAAATGACGTACTTAGTTAATTTTAGACTTTTAATATGTTTTTGTATTAATTAAGTTCTTGCTGTTTATCTACCATGAATGTCACTTTCAATTGTTTTGACAAAATTTTGTTTGGAACATATTTTGCTTGTGTCAAATTAACTGGTAACATTTGAGTTTTATGCGACAAGCAAGTCGCTTGCCTGATAACAAGCGTCAAAAACACCCGAACCAAAAATAAGCATAACCATACTAACAAGGATTAATTTAGTCCACATCTGTTTCAAGCTAAATTAGATATTGTTCTAATCTGATTTAAATTACTTTGTCGCTATTCAGTTTTTTTTTTGACATTGGAGTAGTCATATATTTGACTACAATCTGACCTGATGGCAAGCGAAGACGTGGTTGAAAATGTAGCAAGATTGCCTAGGAAATACATATTCACGTGTAACTTAGTCAATTGTTTTTAAGAAAAGATTGTACTTTGTTTACTAATGCATTTTTATTGAAACTACTTTGTTTGCAATTATGCAGTCTACGATGGAGCACGCTTGCCTAGAAGAAACCGATTCACTCGCTGCTTGAAGACACCCATATTGTAACTATATTTTTCAAACTAGTTTCTTAGATGCAATCTGAGCAATAATTACAGTTGAAATGACGATGTGTCTCGATAGATTGGAGATCGACGTGGTTATAATGACTAGTAATCTACTGTGACCATCTTTGCTTCATCATTGGTCGATGGTTTGTCATTTAATGGTTAGCTAGCTTCTGCCTACGGTTTCTCCCGAGATTCTTTATTTATATCCTTATTTTGAGGGATAAAAGTAGGACGGCTATTTTTGTGCATGCATGCGACATTCTTTTTGTCCCCGTCAGACTTCTGTCAGTCCGAATGAGAATGAAGGTAACAAAACTAATATCACAAGTCCTGGAGTAAACAAAAAGTTACCCTTCTGTTCTCATGAAGAACTGGCACAATGCAAGATAGGCTCAAGCTTCTTATTGAAAAAGTCAAACATAAGAAAGGGACTGATTTCATAAATTTGTGTCAATTGTCTGTTTTATTGTATGTTTAACACACTTCAAAAAATGAGGTTTTGAATTCGACTCTACGTTGTTTTTTTGTGTCATGAACAGATAAGAAAGTCCAAGTTACTATTGCAGATTGTATGACAGATATAAGCATAAGCTGGTATAAGCTTACATTCATAGCATAGCATTTGTTATGTTGCATTTTCTAGTAACGTTGTTTTAGGTTACATACCTACTTGTATTTTTAAGTAAGTAATTACTAGCAATTATGTTTGTGGTGCTCTAATGTCATTTTTTTTTTTTTTTTTTTATCCAAAGCTTTTTTAATAACTTAAACAACATTCCAATAGTAAAAAAATTTTAAAAAAACGATATGTTAATACCTAACTACTAAACTAATCTATTAAACCGCTACCAGTGGGAATCGTCCCCAAAATGCTGGCCCCATTACCACGTTGTATGGCAATGCTCACTCTTTGAGCGAAGTAGAGGCCAGCATTCTGGTCACGAGTTGCATCAACCAGACGTGATGATAAATATTTGAAAATTTTTTTGGCTCCTGATCCCCACGGGCCCATGGTTTCGACCCCAAAAGGCTCAAAAATGTACCCACTGTCCAAGGTACTATATTTGCGCCTTTTGAGGTCTTCTGCGAAATCAGCCGCCGCGCCAGCCCTACTCAGCGTTCTGGGAAGATGTGACGGCGCAAAGGTGTCAACACAAGTCGCGTCCCACACTAAGGGCCGCCCCATCTTCCACGGAATCAGAGTCATCCCGTCCGGTCTTTTACCGTCGTCACGTACAAGGCCGGTCGGCTCAAGAACGGCCGCGCAGTTGGCGGTGGTAAAAGCACGGCGGATGATATCGTTAAGGCTGGCGTGACGGGGGATCCTACCTGCACTCCTTGTGCATGAAAGCCCGTGGTAGCCGAACTGGTCGACAGGAACGCCACACTGGCAGCGGTGTGGACCACAGCAAGATGCGCCCAAGCGGAGGGAAGTCGCGATTCTGAAAGTGGAGGAATCTAAAAGAGTACCAGTATTGGGCGAAGGGAGGGCTTGTAGCCACAAACCTGACTCCCACTCCCCAACGGCTAAGAGCCGGGCACGATCTGTAGAGCTTAGACACGTATCAAAAAGTTGTTTCCGCACTCGCTCACAGATCGGTCCATCCCATAGACGCTGTGAAGATGGAGTCTTAGGTAATTCAATGCTAGGGCATGCTACTTTCCACGCGTTCCTGGCTTCGTTCATGCATGAAACTTCAAAGTCATAAGAGTTACAAAGAATTTTTTCGATTAGGTGTTGATTGCTATGAACTGAAGACAGGAAAGCGGGTAGAACGACTCCAGTAATGGAGCGAATACCAAGGCCCCCCAATCGCACTGGAAGTGAAGCCTGTAACCACTCCCGATCTTTCAAATTTACATTCAAAATAGTTGACAAAGTGTTTCGGATAATTTTGTCTAATTTATGGAGTAGATCTGAATGTTTCCAAAGCTGGCTACATCGTACAAGATATGTAAATTTGGGCACAAAAAGGCAGAAACGAATAATTGTGAAAGCCATATGGGTATTAATTTTGCTTAAACGATCCGAACATTGCATAAAATTTTGAATTTTTTCTTCAATGAAGGAAGGAAAAGATTCATCCAGTATAGGAGAGCCCAACAAACGAAGAGTGCTATTATCAACTATGTTAATATTATGGGCCAAAATATTAAATTTTTGAATGACCAAATCCTTTGCTGGGTATGAGTCAGGAATGTACAGTTCGCATTTAGAAAAGTTTAACTCGAGACCAATGGTGCGAAACTCAGACGTCAACAAAGCGAGATCGTCATACAGGGTATTTGCATCACCACCCAACGTTCCATCATCCAAATACCAAACATTAAGTTTGGATTGCAAGCGTTGGATGATGGGGTGAATGGCGAGGCTGAAAACGGCAGGTCCAAGGGGGTCACCTTGCTGACAGCCTACAGCTGAAATGATTTCGTTACCATGATAAGTTAATTTTGAAGAAGAACCATAACATTGCCAAAGAAAACTGTATAAATTTGGAATTTTCTCCTTTACTTGCGTTAGTAGGGCACCCCTATTTACTGAGTTGAAGGCATTCTTTACATCCACCTTCAGCAGCAGATCCCCACAATTTTGATCCAAAAAGGTTCTGACAGAATGAACGGCAGCTTCACAGCCACCTCGCGAGCCAAATCCTAACTGTCTAGGTTGAAAAATGTTTGCCAAATCCGGCCCTATCTTTTTACAGCAGATTTTAGCAGCGAGACGCCGATAAGTCATACCAACCGCAATTGGCCTGATGCCACCGTCCTTCTTTTTAAGAGCGCATAAATTAGCACCGTATAAAATATCCGTGATATCACCGTTTACTCGGCCCGATAACATGAGGTTTATAAGAGCCGTCAGGTCCCTCAAAAGGGCCTCCCCGGCTTCTCCGCTTGCACCACATATTAAATCTTTTAAATGCTGCGGAGTTAGGTTATCCAAGCCTCCGGCAGACCCATTTTGAAAGGACTTGATGGCTGCAGAAACTTCTAATGCCATTACCTCAACGGTGTTATCACTATCTACCGGTGCTTCAGGTAGTAATAGATCTCCTGCTGGGGGTGGATGTTTCCCTTTCAGGATCGAGAGGGTTTCAGGGTTTGATGGCGCGATGGTGTCACTGGAAAACAAGATACGTGCTGCACCTTTGATGTCTCCATCACTGAGCTTGCTTTCCACTAGCTTGTACGTAGCAGACTCAGTTGGCAGTCTCATGTTAAATTTAAAATTTTGATTTGAGTCACAATTATTATTCAAAATTAAGGTCGTCTCTTCCTGATTACTGTACTTCACGCAGTTTTCTTTAACACGTGTTGTTAATGACTTCTTGTTAGTTTTATCAGGGATAACGTGAAGCACAGCACTCGGGAATGACAGTAAGTGTTCCCAGGAACGCATTGTGTTGTAACTTACCACATCCTTGATAGCGTGAGATAAGGCTGCGGAGACAGAAATGCGGGCACCTCTGGGTATACGCTTAAGAACTGGTCTATTGATTTTGTTACTAGCTAAAGTTTGCCAGAAAGATTGGGTTGGGACAGAAGTATTAATTGGGTTTTGGTGTGAAAGGGGAGCAGATAGAGAGATGTTAGCTGATTTGTGGCATTTGCTTTTGTGTATTTTTAAGCCTCTATTACCTTTGAAAAAGCGTTCCTGGGTACATTCCATGCATCGTACCAGATTTTCCTGTGTCACATACGTCTGCTGAAATCCATTTCCGTCCACCTGCGCGCATCGTGGCGTAACAACTGTGGGATTCATATACTTATATAAACAGTAAAAAAGAACCACTATAAAAATTGTCCATAAAAACATAAACTATACAAAAGCACTCGTGTTCTTGACTCGTCTTCAAAACTTCAAATTCTGGTGGACTTCAGACTATGCACATGCGTATCACTACAGCGCAATGCGCGGTAGTGCAAGGGTTGCGCAGCCCCACGGCTTGGCGCCATGGTTGCCACGGGAACTGCGCCGCGTCTCCGAAGTGAAAAATAAATATTTCAAAATCAGCTGATAGAGTGTAATATGTAACGTTGCGCACGCCTTACAAAATAAACACTTCTTATCAAGCTTAAAAATATATACGAGTATATACGGCACAGCTACTTGGTGCAACTTTTGGACGTGCTATTTTAAATAATTTATTATTTTATATATTTTGACGTTGATCCGCCATCACCGCCATTTTTTTCCGCCATCTTCACGCCAATGTCATTTTGGCTTGTATATGTATGTTTTTAAAACATTGAAAGGTTGAAAAAATTAATGACAAAAATATGCTTATTATTAACGAATGCATGACATTAAAACAAAAATAGAATTTTACACCAAGCCGCCTTAAATCTTAATATCCTCACGTTAGCTGTATTTTTTTGTGTCGCGATAAGATCGGCGCGGGCGCAGGGTCCGTCGGCACAATAGCGACGTAATTGACAAACCATGACTGGATAAAGTCAAGGCTGGAGCCGACTGTGACTCTCCGTGAACTAGCTTTGGATTAGATATTAGTAGATTAGTGGATATGGGAATTATGTATAAATATAGTGACCATTTGTACAAAAAAATTGTGACTGCTGTTTTTGTTATGAATAAACGTAAACGGGGAGTGTTTGGAAGAACCTGTTAAATCTAATGCCGACGTCGTGGTTTTATCATCGCACTAGGCGCCTATCTACATATAGATCTGTAAAAATTGCACACCTGCAATATGTGGAAGCTTCAACATGGAAAGATACAAATAAGTGTATCTGTATGTTAATACTATTAATTTAGGTAGGTAAATTGTCTGCAGTACGAGTATGGTTTTTAATAGGTCGTCAAATTTGTATGGCTTTGACAAAATCAGTTTTATCCATTTAAAATTTTATATTTGGCATTACATCGACAAAGACTTTTATAAATGGTAAATGCCAAATTCATAGGCCAATTAAATACCTAGACTGCTGGACCTCCATAGATGTATGGGGTACCCAAGGACGTTTTAAAACCTCCTTACAACGTCCTTGGGGGTACCTAAACAAATTGTTTTTTTGTTATCAAGTATGTTGAAAAAAAAAAATTCATTGAAAAATATTTTAGTTGCATAAACATAGGCTTAGGTACATACGTTTTTTATCAGCTAAGAACACACGCTGGCTTATGTCTATGAAAGCTTTGAATTCATAATGTTAAATACTGCGATTCCTGCACTAGGCTAGGCCTGTATCGCTGGAAACTGATATGGTTTAGTTAAACCCAAAATTTTGTTAGCCTCTAGTTTGCATAATAATATTTTGTTTGTTATTAAAAAGGTTATTAAAAGTTAAAGGTAGGTAAACTATGGCTGTTCAAGGTTAGGTAGTTAGATTAACTCGGTTTCATTTTCTTACCCCGAAAAGAGAGATAACAAGGCAGTTCCAATCGTTCATAAACAGTGGTGACAACTTACAATCCGGGTCACCTGTCTGTTTGTAACGTCCTATAAAAGTCAATAATGCTTTTTTTTTTCTCTATAGAAGTAAATGTTGGCCCTGTTATCTGACTTACTCAATATATTAATAAATTACCTTGACTGCAAAATAGTAACTTTAGGTCACTTCGGCGGACCAATGAGAATAATGGGGATTTAGACCGCGAAAGTCCTGTTTGATCCACCATTATAACAAATTTTGCGCAATTGGTGTATGCACACATGTGTACACCACTTTTTAACCAACGAAGAAAAGTTGGAGATTCTCAAGTCTGACGTGTATATGCTCAAGAAGTTTGCCAGTGACTATACCTATGTATTATAATAGAAAAAGGTCATTAATCTTGGCAGCCCTAGGTAAAGTAGGCGGTACTCTGTACGGACGTGTCGCCAATTACCGCCAGAATATTGACTCGGTCGAAACTAAGCTCTCATCATTTACATAATAACACCTTGTGCGGTCAGTTGGGTGGCCTAAGATGTGAAAAAGAGCGTTTATTTTTTCCCAACTTTTCATATTTATACCGTCGACTAGCTTGACAATTGACCTTGACTGAGTTATAGTAAATTTTTAGGTATCGTTGACAGACCGAAGACAAAGACTCGAGAGTACGAGAGGATTTTGACTGCGCTAGTCCACGCAATTGTTGTGATTTTTACGTGTATCTGTACAATCTTTACATGTACAACTTTTCCCCTTCAACGTCACTTTTTACTCGAGATGTTTACCACTATAGCTAAATAAGACGTACCTACGTAATAAGCATCTAAAGGTTTGCCGAAATACACGACTAGCCAAAAAGTTTTTCCCTGTGGTCGTCGTTCATATTATTATATAAAAATATATTATGTCCTGCAGCTCGAATATTGTCTTTATATGACCGTCAACGGCGAAGCTGCGGTTATAAATACGTAAATGGCTGGTGAATATAAATTTTGTCTTAAATATCAATTGCTAGGCGCAGAGTACAATTGACAGACGTATGGTGCTTAGACGTCCATAACTGCTGGAGTTTTGGAAAACCTCAGAGTCGCACAGCGGGTAATGGGCTATGTTCGTAGTTTCTTTGCGCGATAGAAACTGGAACATGGATATACGCCGAAGAACCAGAGTCACCAACATAGCTTTTAAAATGTACGAGTTAAGTGGTAAGCCCACATCAATTGAAGAACCGATAACAGATGGGAAATGAAGGTTATTGAGTGGAGACCACGAACCGGAAGACGCAGCGTATATAGGCCTCCTACTAAATAGACCGACAGCATCGTGAGAGTCGCGGGCATCCAGTGGATGGAGATTGCAGGCTGTCGTTCGGTGTAGAGTTCTAAGAGGCCTATTTTCAGCAGTGGACGTCTTCTGGCTTAACGATCAAGATGATGATTATACGCTTCTCGTAACCTATAATAGTAAATAGAACGGAAATGAGAAGGAAACTCTGTCGCCAGGTATTGTGACAGATATGTGATTGAACATTTCTATTTATGTCAACGCGTCAAACTCCGTGTCACAGTTGCTAACACAGTTGCAACGGGTTTATATGGGTGCAAGTGGCTATTAAAAACAGTGCAAAAAAAAACTTACTAAAATGCCTTGACAGCCGTTCTAATTTAAACAAAAAAAAAACTTTTCCGTTTTCAGCGTAGTAATTTCACCACAGCATTATAAAATTGCTTTCTCAGGACAAAAATCTCGAACAGTTGAGATTGGTGGGACCATTCTTACAGAAACGATAACATAAAGTTTTGATATCAACACATAAAAGGAAAAACCTAATCTAGTGCAATGTATTCAGTAAATATACTTACATAATTATAATTATGGAACACTAAACAAGTGAATTTTCGCTTTAGACAGTTTTTTTAATCTTCTGGCATCAAATTGCTACCTCTTATCACCTACACCCTAACCTTGAATATCTAATTTGGCTGTAGTTTCCCTTTAAAACGCTCACCCGAAATGCTACACGTTAGACACATAGATTTGTACCGATAGAGGTCACTTCGGGGCATTGTTTCGTTTTCCTGTATTATTAAGGTATGCCTTGATATTTTCTGTGGCGTTGTTGGTTTTTATGATTATGATTAGAGGTACATTTGCATGTCCTTTATCTGTCTTGTTGTGTCAGAGGGTCACGTTGGATTGTTTTGTTTGAAATGTTAAAGGGTACTCTAATATCCATAGTCGACTTCACGGAACTTCAATACTATGTAACCTATTAATCATGCGGCATTACGTTGTTTAGGTTGACTAGATCTTCAATATTATTGTCATCAGACGCAGGTATCTTGATATCACTACTGGATGTTACTATTCTTTCTTATGCCTACTTTCTTATTACTGTGATAATAGTTCCAGGTTTTACCGGTGATTTAGACCGTAATACTATAAAATATCGTTTATGAATCACGGTTCATAGGGAATTCCACAAAATGCTTCTGGTAAACTGGCCACTTTCTTAAAATTCAGCCTTGCTTGCCATTTTAGGTCCTAGCACTTGCTTACATACGTTATTATTATATTTATTGTTTCTTTAAGTCCACCTAATTGTGTACAGAATAATATGCAGTCCGCAAAATATAAGTGGAATCAAAGAGCTTCTTACGAGTTTTCGGAATATCAATCATGACACAGTGTCACAGCTTCGTGCCCACTGCCCGCCTTGACCGTCCGATAGAAAGGCAGGCATTAATTAGATCCAAAAGGTGCGAGTGGTATCTACTTCTCTGATAAAAATAATTACAGCAATTGAAGACAGAAGAACAAACCCAACAAAAGCGATGCGACAGCTGTTGTATTTAAAAAAGAGTCTAGCGGCTGGCAGCAATTAGTTTTAGGTAACGCATTAAAGGTTCTGGGACATTGTGTAATCAAAATTGGGTAGGTAAGTATTTGCTATTAAATAAGTTAGTATCTAAGTACTTATGATGAATCTAAACGCGATATTACATTACAGACAACCGCACATACCGCTCTGAACTTATTTCATCCTCGACATCTCAATAACACTAGAGTTTTCGTTATAGCAAACACAAAATTGCCAAAAATTCCCTATTCACAGTGCTGTCGATGTTTACGTTTATACAAATGAGACCTTAAAGGCGATTGAAAAAAGGCGAGAATGAAATAAACTCTTCGAGTAGAATGCATGCATCTGTTACGTGAACGGGGCCTTAATTACACTGTCAAAGCAAAATAAAGAACGGTTCTATCCATTCGTCAAATTAAAAGCGCACGAAACTCCAAAGTCCAAATACCACATACCAAGTTGTCATTAAGCAGCACGAAAGCCATTCGAAACTTTATCAACCACTGTGAACGATTAATTTAGTGACCAACTTAACCGCAAAGTTGACCATACCGAGAATTAAAACTTTCAACGTGTGACCAAGAACTTTGAGAAGAAAATGCGATTGTGGCTCTTCCATACTATAATTCAATTAAAATGTGCCAGTAATGTATAGGTAGAGTACATTGTATTACGGCCGGTAACGTGGTGTATAGAAACAGAAACAAAACTAATTCGTAACTGATGACTGAGCCGTGCACGGGAGACGAACTTATATGTACCAGTAAAATTACAAGTGAGTTTTAAACCATACGATTTTTGAAGTTTGGTGGAACATGGGTGACTGACAAAATTTGTCAATTTTATGGGTTTTTAAAGATATAAAATTACTGTATCTACTTTTGAAAAACTGTTTTGTTAATTTTACGACATTGTTTGATTATTAACGGAATATTTGCCGTGATAAGATTGTGGATAGAGCACACACCAAAACTACCTGATTACCTGTTTTTGTGGTATGCTTGTGGTTGTGTGTTGTGGATATCGGAAGCCCCATCCACAGTCTTATGACGGTAAATATCCCGTAAATTATCATGCAACATAAATTACGTGTCGTCGAGTATAAAAGTTCAATTTCGTTCAAGATGTACAGAATGTACTGCATTCAGAGTCCAGTTATAGACCGCTACAACGCTGGACACCGGGTAACAGAGCGGCAAGATTTAATGGCCGCGACTGTCCGGTAACACACATGAGATAGGTATGGGTTTCGACATTGTCAGACTCGTCGGTCCAATAACTCTTTGAAGAACGGATTTCTGAAACAACTGACACTGTAAGACCTTTTTTTAAGGGGGGAGATATTCTAAAGATATTCCTTCTTCCTGGTAAATGCTTGAACCATTTCCGCTCTTTCCCTCTACAATGACCTCTCAAGTTCCTAGTTTCTATTTGACTAAACCATAAAAAGTATATAAATCATGTTATGTCGGGATGATACATCTCTGAAATTTGGCTAAGTACGTACCTACACAGAGCTTCGTTCGTTAAAATATTTCTATAGCTCTATCTACCAGTTTTTGAACTATGAATGTAACTACAATTATATGGCTTTTGCTACAGAATCCTAAAATAATAAGCACATATCGAAACGCTCTTGGCCAATTATTAAAATGTATGTTTGTTCCGAAATCAAATGTTATATTAGTACTTTACTTATGATTTTATAATGACCTGTTGTTTTTTTATGTGTGTTCTGCAATCAATCAACAAAAAAAACCATCTAAATAAGTAAATTAAGGACTTACATTTATGTAGGTATTTTGCTTAATTAACAAAATCACTTGCTAGATATAACAGATTTAACGATAGATAAAATTATGTCTATATCTATGTTCAAAGAAGTCATATGACAAAATATTTGTATAACGTTATGTTACCAATCAATTGCGTACATTCTAATTAACTTACGTTATGTCAAACCAAAACAAGTTTTAATTAATAAAAAATTAAGAACAGTTCAAAGTCACCACCGTTAGGACCAGGGCTGGAATAACTGTAAAATTTCATACCGATTAAGCTTCGAGTAAATTGCAAATCTTTCTTGTCGGTTTCGTTCGTTCATGAGGGGAAATAATATGAAAATAAAGATTGTTAAATGATTTCGTTCGATAAGCTGGTGTAGTATCAGTATAATTATAATCAGGTCTCGCGGAATTATACGGTTAATTAATGCCCTTATTGATTTCTGTATTTCACTTGCATTCCAATCGAAATGCCAACGATAGCCAAAGCCGTTTTAAACGGTTTTTCTTTTACCCGTTTCAAGCCCCGGTTAGAACGTTTCAAAACAACTAATAAAGTTAATAGCTCGCTTCATCACGATGGAAATGTTTATATACCTGTGTATATCTGTAACAATTTGTTATGGACATTCGTTTGTACATCGAGCACCGATTAAGCCTAGTTTCCACTTACAGATAAGTGGTCAGTATAGTGCAAGTGACAAGTTGAAGGACTGTTTGGAAGAAATGACAAATAAAATACAGCAACACATTGCATTTCATTGGGATTAGAATGCTGATGACTTCATTGTCCAGACGACGCAAAGTTAACAGAGGGCTTTTTACTATCGCGAATAAGTTTAGTCCGCTTTTGACCAACTCGCCTGTTGGTAAGCCTGTGGTAGAAGATGGATCACGCAGACTTACCTATTCAATCTGGCTTCGAAAAGGCCCAGATTATTATATAAAGGAACTGAGTATTGAGTTCAACGTGTATTTAAATAGTGTGTTCGGATGTCCAGTATAATGGATATGGGGCTGGCCACATTGCCTAAAAAACAGAATTATGAACTTGTCAAAAAAGAAAAACATATGTTTGTATTGACCAAAGAATTTTTTATTTGTCTCTCAACGGCCGTGCACTTTTTGCTGGAAACCAATGAGGAAAACCCATCGTCTTATTTGACGTTTCAGCAACTCACTTTTTGACACAAAGGTCATCGCTCCGCACCTCTTCCTTTCACCCAACAAAAAATCGAATAAGCTACGGTCATTCCGAGTTGTCCGATCGCCGCGTTATTCCGATATCAATAACGAATTAAAGACTGGATAACCGTTAATTGATCGACCGTGGTGACATTTCACTGCGGACGTCTCACACGCGCGGCTCGTTTGATGTCCATCCGCCATCTTGCATCACAGGCTCACAAAGGAAGCCGACTCGATTAAATTCGTACGTACAGATATGTGACAGTTGTCTAGTTTCTGGGTACGATGTGGATTGTGGCAGTTGCGACTTGTTTTTTATAAAAGTCGGTGTGTTTTAGTATTCATTAATTAGACAATTTAATACAAGTAACCATTGGTAAGGTGGCAGTTTGAGATGTTTGTTGTTGCTTAATTGCAAATGACACACTTGTTAGTGAAATGTTGAATGTTTGAAACGTGTCGGAAGCTTTATTGACTGACGGATGAACGGATGTAGTTTCCAAAGCAAGTTGTAATACGGCAATAAGCTTGTCATGTCAATATGTTGAAAACAGCGTACAAAAATCTAAATACAACATCTAGATATAGAATTATTTTCATATAAAAAACATGTGAGTATTCAATAGGTACAACTCCAATTTGTTCATCATCAGCCTATCATGTTCCCACTGCTGGGATACAGGCCTTCTCTCAGAGAGAGAGAGAGAGAGAGAGGATGGACTCTAATCCACCATGCTGGCCCTCTTTGAAGTTTACAGGTTCCTGGACGTACTGATTTCCTCAAGATGTTTTCCTTTACCGTTTTCGATGACATTGAAACTGAACATAATTTATTAAGGTATTAAATAAGTTATTGGTACTGGGCCGAGATTCAGATTGTTAAGCGCACATGATAACGCTCGGCCACCATCACTCATTCCAAGTTATTGGCAAGCATCTAGTGTCCAAAACGCAGTGATATCAGTCATCATCATCAGACAGAAGACGTCCACTGCTGTACATAGGCCTTCCCCCTTTAACCTCTACCCTGAATGATATCCTGCCATCTGCATTCACTGGATGCCCGCGACTCTCACAATGTCGTCGGTCCATCTAGTGAGAAGCCTACCTACGCTGCGTCTTCTGGTTCGTAGTCTCCACTCAAGAACCTTTGTTCCCTATCGGTTATCGGTTTTTCGAGCAATGAGCCTGCCCATTCCACATTAACTTGTAAATTTTAATAGCTATGTCGGTGGCTCTGGTTCTTTGGCGAATATCCACGTTCCGGATTCAGTGGTATCAGTCAAAATTATGTATTGATAGTTCAGATCAAGATATATTGACATCGATTCTCTAATACCCTCATTCTCATAGTTATGAACTAATTAATTTATGAACGAATCTATTTTATTTATTTTATTAATTTTACATCGCTCCAATTACCTCTACGTTTCTCTTCATTACAATTAGTGAACAAAGGTTTGTATCCATTTTAAAGACAAGTTAGTAAAGTTAGTATAGAAAATAGTATCCAAATAATGTACAAAACATAGGTAAAAAAATAATGCTGGTGTATATCTGGCTCAATGAATAAACATTGTCATTCAGCGTGGTAATGCCGACAGCATGCTGGGTACGCTGCTAAGTGATAGTGGGCTTGATCATTTGAATTGCCTTTAGACCTTCAACGGTCTATGGGCAGTCTAACTGTTTTTGAAATGTTAGTGCTGGCTTGTATTTTATTTAGCTAAAAAAATTATTAATAAAACATTATCAATCTATTTAATATTTCTTTTCTTATCAAAGTCCTATTTATCAACTATTTTCATGAAGCCTTCAAAGTAATTTAATAAGAAAATTGCGAAAGACAAAGTAAGATAAAAAGTCAAATTGTCAAAGTAAGAAAACCGCGTAGCCTAGCTCTACAAATAATGATGATGATGTAAATTTTGATTATGTTTTTGTACGTAAGATTGTAAGCTGGTAGCCGAAATAAAAAAAAACGGTACCATTTTTTTTCATTCAGCCTTTTCAAGGGCAATTCAACTGTCAAAGCAAGGACCATGGTAATAGAGGATCTCAAAACCTAATAACTGTTAAATATCACTCCCACAGTTTAACCAATTATTGATCAAAACGAGATCACGACTAGAGCCTTACGCAAAACGAACCTCTAAAAATCACGACACGACAAATCATAGCTTTGCATAGAAGACGTGATTAGATAAAACAACCAAAATATTTTGGACTACTTCAATTGCTTGCAAATCATAGTAAAATTGACGAATCGAGAGAAGTAAATTGTTGAGACAGAGGTCTTTTAAAATTGGTAGGCTGAGACACCAAAAGAGATGGTCCGAGAAAAATAAAAGACATGAAACAGTGTCGACCGCCAGGCAAGGGTGACGAAACTTAAGTTTCAGATGGGGCATAATTACTCTGATTTCATAATCGAGTAAAGGTTCTTTGCAACGTATTGTAAGGAGTCCATTATGATAAAAAGAATGGCATCGGTAAGAATAAAGATTATAATCTAAACACGTATCTAAATAGATGTGGTACAGATCTCTTTGAGTGATCGAGTGGTTATTTTAACGAAGTTGCATCAAATTTCGACATTTCGTTTGCCAACACTGCCAATTAATCTGTAGATACTATTGAAGGAGCTACTATCGTATTTTCTGAACTATACTGGTAACTTCTAAAGGCACATTTTAGTTCCTTCATTTAGCATTGTAAGAATAAGTTGAATTCATGAATACAATCGACACTCGTAACATTACAGTAGCATCTAAAGAAGTTCTTGAATTTTGCGAACAATTAAGATGATGAGATAATTTGGACAGAACAAAAGACTTGCTTGAAGAATGTGATGTCATAGTTACGATGGGAAAAGAATAAGACAAAAATGACAGTGTGTTGACCTCCGACTAGCCATTTAAACAGGGTTATACGGAACGGTGGTACAGAAACTGAAAGATGGTCACTTGTACTCATTCATCATTTTGAACAACTTTACTAAGATACTAACCATGGGGTCGCAACAAACGACAAAAATATCAGCTGTTCCTTACACTTAGTTGAGTGTGAATGACATCCTCTAAAGAACAGTAAAAAAATCGCGATTTCTAGTTTGCTCCCTTCGTAAAGGTGGTTTGAGTATAATGACCTTTCAGCTAAGACCTACCGTTCCGTGTACTCCTTTATAGTTTAAGGTATGTATAATTAAATGATAATTTGAGTAATTAAATCTGTCACTCAAGTCACTGAAGCATATTTTTAACAAGACAGATTTAAATCAGTGACGTCATGGAAAATTTCAAGTTTGATTATCTTAGCTATTTGGGCATACATATAGATATCAAAATATACCCATCCGTACATTTGCGTCCTATATTATATCTGGTACTTGAAAAAACTTTGGAATTTTCTACGTTTAACGACTCAGTTTGCCACTAGGTTCACTTTATGATTGGGCGCGCCATTATAAGGGTTCCATTGGGCCAGTCCTTATGAATATGTCTATGTATTTGGGATTTGTTATGGGAGCTTCTAATTGTGCTCGTTGAGGGAATTGTGGATTGTAGATCTTGGAATTAATTAACAGCACTTAGATAAAGTGACTCAAAAGAGATCAAAAGTTATTGACATGACGCACCTTTTCGGTCATCGTTTAATGGAAGCCGATATGGAGATGAGGAAGGATGAGATCACGGCTACATTATATTTGCGCACACGCACGGTCTGTCACAAACGTTTCCTTATTCGATATGGATCAGTAGATTGTTTTTATACCAATGATTTCAAAGCCAAGAGTTGTAATTGCTATAGAAATCATGTGTTCTATGATTTCTAATTAACGAAGGAGGAAAAATTTAATTTTAGCAGTGGTCTGACAAAAACAAAGTAGTTATTTAATCTTATGTACTTAAATCGGTCCAAGTAGGTATAGCTCTGTCAACTGCAGTAGATTGTGAAAAGCTGATAGAAAACTTTTGATAATTTTTTCTGCACTCTTTGTTTTTCTTTTTTTTTGTATTTTTTTATTGGTTCACCAACAGAATGATGCAATATTGCTTGCTTAAATGATATAATTTATGGAGACCTAGGTAACATTCTAATAGTAGGTAAACTCAGTATGTTGAATGAAAACCACGAATTATATTCACTTTCGCTACGTTTTGAAGATAAGATTAGCAGGTACTGAAGTATATCAGAATACTTCAGTGAAATATTAAAATAAATTTTATTATTCAGCTTTTTCCAATGTTATTGCAGCTGGTAGAGCAAAAAATTTCGACAGAGTATTATCAACTACCCGGTCATTATTCATCCTAACTGAGGTCAAACGCCTTGTCTGTCAAACAAAAAAAAAATAAGCATAACCTTTCGTTTGTCAAGAGAAAACCTTAATTATTCTAAAAGAGTTACTTGAGCATATCATGTGATGCAAAGCACCCGACTCTAACGACTATAAAAGTCGGAAAATCGTCGCCATTTCATTAAGATTGCCACAAGTGAAACAGTCCGTGACATCATAAAATAATTCCGTGGACACTGAATTACCGCACTTATTACGAAGCCAGCCAATTATGGAGATTAAGATCTAGATTCGTCCATGGACATCCCCACCGTGACGGAGAAAAAACTCAATTATAGTTATTGTAGGCACTTGTTCAGTAGAGTGACGATTGTTTTGAATGTTTTGTCTTGAAGTAGGTACTATGTGACTTGGTCCTTAACCTAAAAAAAAAAAGTTCGTGTGGTAATAATTAGAATAATAAGACTTATGTAGTTATTGACAAAGCATGAGCTTCATCTGCGATAAAAATGTGTGACAAAAAAATAATGTTTTTTCAACCTACTTAAAAAGAGGAGGTTCTCGATTAAATCATTATTAATAAAAAAAAAAACGACTTCACATAATTAGTATACGCAATTTCGGTTACTTGGGGTTATTGTCTGGGATCAATCGGAAAGTATACTTTCAAGTAAAAAATAATTTTCAAAATCGGTTCATAAATGACGGCCCTCTCCTCTTTTAAAGTCGGTTAAAAAGCGAAAGAAACTGTTTCTCTGCCTGTTCGCTTTTTACAACTAAACAGCTAGGCCGATCTTAACAAAATTTGAGATGAAATTAGTGAGGACCATGAGGACTGACAAAGGGTACTTTTCTGTCAAGAAATGCGGAAAAACTTTGTTCCTCTATCTCGCAGCAATTACGGCACTGATTTCTTCGACCTAAGTTTCCATATATAGAGGTAGTTAAAGGGTCCGAGAGTGAAATAGTTTTTTTTTTTTACCTAAGATAAATGTTAAAAATGTTTCTAAAGGAATGATGAAGCGGGTAAACCGTGGGGTGCTGCTAGTAAATAGGTAACACACATTCTGTGACAAAATTAATCAGATGTCTATTAATGGTCTACTGTCTGAAGTTGAGGCCTCTCTTGAGCAGGTCTCGGATTGGGGTGAACTGAACCTGGTTCAGTTCAACCCAACAAAGACGCGTTCACCGCTAAAAAAGCCCCATTTATTGTAGCTCCTCATTTTCAAAACACTCCCCTTAACGTTTCGGATAGCATTAGAATCCTTGGAGTCGACATTTCTTCAAATGTGCAGTTTCGCGGTCACATTGCGAGTAAAGCCAAGCTTGCCTCCAAGAAACTTGGTGTGCTCAACAAGGCGAAGCGGTACTTCACGTCGAGACAAAGACTTTTGCTTTACAAAGCACAAGTCCGACCTCACATGGCGTACTGCTCCCATCTTTGGAACGGAGCACCCAAGTATCAGCTTGAGCCACTTGATGCATTACAACGTAGAGCTATAAGAATTGTCGACGATCCCAAGCTCTCCAAACACCTAGAGCCGCTCAGCATGCGCAGAGACGTTGGGTCTCTTTGTGTCTTTTATCGCATATACAACGGGGAATGTTCTGAAGAACTGTTCGATCTGGTGCCGACATCGCGGTTTTATCATCGCACCAGCCGCCACCGCTTGAAAGTTCATCCACATATCATAGATCGGTGGAAATCGCACACTGTGCGTTTTACGCGTTCCTTTTTGCCTTACACCTGCAATATGTGGAATGAGCTCACTACGGCATTTCCGAGTAGCTTTAATTGGGGTTCTTCAAAGGGGCTGTTAATAGAGTCTTTAAGGGTCGGCAACGTATGGCATAAAAAAAATGGTTCAAAAGGCAAGACAGTCAAACTTATAAGACGCCCAAGGCCTAGTATAAAGCCTGGTAATAAGGTACCATTGGTACCATTAAAACGAATAAGAATAGTATCAGGGCCCCGATTCTACTAAACCAATTGTTTTTAATTTTTTAATGAATTGCCTCAAGTTTTTTTACTTTTGACACTTTATCTATACCAAAAGTGTCAAAACGGCAATTTTTGAGGCAATTTATTAACAATTTAAAAACAATTGGTTTAATAGAATCGGGGCCTTGGCTGTATGTTTTTGCCAAAATGTTAAAAACAAACTTCAGAATAATAAATCATTATCATTCATAAGTAAGTAGTCAACATCGTAAGTAGGTGGTGTGATTTGACAATTCGGAAATACCAATAAGAAATTCTAATTAATGATATCCCATATTATTGCATACCACATCTAAGTCCTGCGTTTGTCCTTCCTTACTGGCCCGTAATACCCATTGGTGTCATAATACTCGACAGTGTCCCATTCATCGACATCCGGCGGCCACACGCGGCTACTTAAACGGGACATTCGCTCAGTTTAATGCGAATGCAGTCAGTTTAATGAGAATTCAGTCAGCTTCATTGGGAATTCGCGAAATTCACCGGAACGACGCCACGCCCTTACCGGTCGCGTCCCGGAATGACTTTACTCGGAAATATCACAATATTGTCACTGCAGTCTTATAGCCGTAACAGACACATCAACTTGGCTGACGTCAACCACGTCAACCAACGAGAGAAAAAGCGAGGGAAATTATATTCTCACATCCGTCAGCCAAATCTGTAACGTCTGTTAGCTACTTAATAGCCGTAACAGACGTATCGAAATTGGCTGACGAACGCCGTCTCACCACCGGGAGAGACAGTCTTTTTCTCTCCCGTTGGTTGGACATCGGTCCGTCAACCAAATCCACACGTCTTGTTTTGCGTTTTTAGTTTTTCTAAGCGCTTTGAGTGTTACACGATTGTTAATCAACAACCTGTATTGTAAAATATATCCGTGTCATAATTAACTCAAGTCATCTTTTGCTCACGCTTTTCAAGACATAAACATTTTCGGAAACTCGTACTCCAGCAGGCTTCCTAAATTATTTCAGACATTTTATAAATAAACTCGCAGTAAAGAGATGAGAATCGTTTATTATCTTCATCTAATCTTTTAACGGTAACAAAATGCCAAAGAGTCTGATCTGTTCTTCCTATCTCACCGAATATTTGGCACACGCCTTCCATCTCCCAAATCCAAACACGACTATTGACAGCTAAGGAAAAATCACTCCATTCGTCCAAAGAGACGTTACGCCGACCAACGTCAATGACCCCACGTGGTAAGGTTAAAACAAATCTATAATTAGTGTAGAAGCTCTTGCTCTGGTTTCTGTCGTGGTCGCTGTAAAAATTAATGTAAACAAATACTTGCTCACACGCAGGGGTGGCCTGACAACCGACCGGTTTTAAACTACCATTTTGTGGTGGCAACGTTTCGGGAACAATTGCGTTTTCGAATTGGTTGAGTTGAGTTGCGTTTTTTTAAAGAGCTTTGTCATACCATTGTTTGACACGGATTGTCGTATTTTTGTTGCGACGTACAAACAAAAGTCATCATTTTCTTTGCGTTTATCTTCTGTATTATTTTTAACGCTGCAAATCTTGATGTAGTCTAAAAATAACAGTTTTTTAGCTTGTTGTAGAACGTCAATTCTCGTAGATGCATGTGCTGTCAAATTCTCAACTAATCATGTAACTAACACTAACCTTTCTTGTCTTATTGATCAGCAGAGGTGACTTTGAAATCACAATGAGTATGAGCCAGTTTCGAATATTTAAGCCGTTCGGGATGAAAATAGAATCCTGCGCTTTTTCTAGATGTAATCAAAATTCAGCAAAATTTGTATATTAGGCGTCACCCATTTTTTTACCACATCACACCTCGTTGTTGTGTTTTTTTTTACAATCAACAGTAGCAAAAATATATGGTCTATTTTTGATCCTATTTGAGATTTTTTTCCACTTATTTCATCATCATCAGTCAGAAGACGTCCACTGCTGAATATAGGCCTCCCCCTTTAACCTCCATACTAAACGACATCCTGCCATCTGCATCCACTGGATGTCCGCGAATCTCACAATGTCATCGGTCCATCTAGTGGGAGGCTTACTTACGCTGCGTCTTCCGGTTCGTGGTCTGCACTCAAGGACCTTTCTTCCCCATCGGTTATTATCGGTTCTTTGAGCGATGTGGCATGTCCATTGCCACTTCAACTTGAAAATTTTAATAGCTATGGCAATGACTCTGGTTCTTTGGCGAATATCCATGTTTCAGATTTTATCGCGCAAAGAAACTCCGAGCATAGATCTCTCCATTGCTCGTAGTGTGACTCTGAGTTTTTATAAAAGGCCAACAGTTAAGGACTACGTCTCAGTACCATGTGTCATCACTGGCAACACACTGGTCAAAAACCCTTGTCTTTAGGCATTGTGGTATCTTAGACAAGAAGTTGTCAAGCACACACTTACAATAACACACCACATTAAATTACATATAATTACATTTTTTGTCCACTAACTTTAAAATCATGTAATTTTGAACTGTCACATTTACAATGACCTCCAATTGGGTTAGTACCGTTCCGTCTAACCCTACACTACTTCACTATCATTATGTAAATTCCACAGTGGTCCGACATCACGTCTATTGACAACGTCCGCCTGCAAGCGGAAGTTTTGCGCAACAAGGCAGAAGCGAAGCAGAAACAATTAATGCAAGCAACTATATGGATATCGTTCACGCATCGCGACTGCTGAAGAAAGTGAGCTTATTACGACACTGCTTGCGTGTTTATTTGTACTGGGGTACGTGAACTGGCAGGTTTGTTTGTCATTTATTCCTTACACTATTAGTACCACTATCTGCCGCACGTAGGCTAGAAAGCAGCATACTGACAATACGGTGCATTACGAGGACCACATATTCGATAAACTTTGTATTAAAAAAACCAGAACAAATGAAACTCTTTGAATAGATTCATCTAAACTCGATGAAGAGATTAAAAACTAATATAAGAAACTATCAAATATACACTATACCTAGTTTACTAGAAATAGCCATAAGGGAGATGACGCAGTGCGATAGGATATTATGGGCTTTCGTATTCTTAATTTTTTACTATACTAATGGTAATCGACAAGTTTACCGATAACAGTTTAGTACTACACAGATAATAAAACTCCAACATTTGAAAACCTACCCACAGGTGTGTAATTCTGCAGTTGTTTACCTTTTTTACCAAAACATTATATATACAAAATTCTATAGCACAACATAAAACATCCCCTCAAAATGACGAAGTTTTACCTGATAATAAAACGACGCTTATGAAAATGCTTACCATAATACTTTACCCGATCACTCAGCCGTTTTAATATTAGTACTTTGAACATGCGTGTGCACACTGCCTAACAGTGACATTTGTTTAACAGTTGATGGTAAAGTTAACCTATACAATTATGTATATAATAGCTGTACACACGACTTCGTCCGCGATTTCTTCAGAAAAAAATTGCATATGTCCGTCCTCATGGTACATACCTCATGGCAAAATTTTATCTAGATCGGTTAAGCTGTTTAGCCGTGATTATGTAGCAAACAGACAGACAGACAGAGTTATTTTCGCATTTATAATATTAGTGTGGATGGCACCTCGGAGCAGAAAACAAGACGTCATTCTCATAATAATAAAGTTTTCGTACAATAGCGGTACAGTATTTTTATATAGGTAGGTACTTAGGGCCAATTTTTCAACCCTCAGTGAAATAATCAGATAGGATTTATTCCATTGATAGCATTATTTCGAATTTTTCAGGCACTTAAGTGGTTATCTGCGGAGTAAAACTTGTAAATGTATTGGACAGGTTAATTTATTGATTTGTTACTTTCTTAACGTTTAACTGCGGATTGAAAAATCGGGCCTTAGTAAATAACTCCACCACAATATTAGACAGTGCGTCAAACTCACAATAAACAACATGAAATCTGCCATTTTAAACAAAACAAGACCATTTGTCAAACCTACACGCGCTGCACAGCTCATTAACTCCGAACAATAACTCTGAGAATTAAATTAAAACACATTAGCTAGCCATTCTATTCAAACTAACACTTATTATGTTTTTACTCACACATTATAAACACACAGAAATTTTGTTATTGAAATACTAGTTGACCCGACAAATGCTATCCTGTCAAAATTTCATAGAAAAATAGCACTTTTAGTTCATCCCGATTTTTCCAATTTTCCGGGAAAAATTTCTAATATGATTTTGAACAAAATAAATAAATCAAATCTGTCAGGCTGTTTTTGAGTTTTAAGGAGACTAACGAACAGCAATTAAGTACTTAGTTCTATTTAAGTATGTATAAAAAAAAAAATGTATGTATATCAGTCACTGGCAGCCATATTACAAGCTTTGCTTAGTTTGGGGTCAGATGACCATGTGTGCAATAATGTCTCAGATATTTATTTTATTTATTTATTTATAATTTATATTTATATATACAACGTGTTTACTAGGTGTAGGTAGTAATATTGAAAGGTATGTACGTACTCATCATTTGAAAAACTTCCACTATGGGATCAACTCTGTAATTGCGAAAAAAATACTCCTGTTTCATACATTTTGTTGAATGTCAATGACAGTATTCTGTGAAACAGCTAATATAGCATAGTAAAAGTTTTTCATAATCATGAAGTTCCTTACTTAAAAACGTTACTCAAGTTGACATACGCTTAAATTTGCTCCGTCATGTTTTCGCGTGTGACGATTGCCGTCAGCGAGAAGTTGAGAGAACATTTTAAAACATAGTTCAACTTGAGTAAAGTTTTTAAGTAAGGCCCAAGATACATACTTGTCCTTCAGTATTACTACACATTTATGAGAGAAGGAGACTTGAGGTGGCTTACAATCTGAACAGACTATATGTGGATCTGCTTAACAGACTACTGTCTGAACCCAACTCGGACGCAGCCAGGGATCTGTTCGGATATGTGAGTCACCTCAAGTGACCACCGACTCTGTGTGTTTACTATGTTTTGTATTAATTTGAGTGTTCTAGATTAGTTTATACAATGGGACTGCCATGTAGCTTAACTATAAAATGTCCCAAAAAATTTTTTTATAAAATACTACACATTTAGTAAACATGTTGAATATAGAAGATAGCTTCCGCTTGACCACTATCTTACTTGCTTGTAACAACAATTTTGGCATATGATTAAAGACGTAACATGTTTAGTAATTCGTTTATGCTAAATTAACTCGATTCCTAAGCCACTAGTCCTTATTCTTTGACTTGACCATCACATTTTGTCATATAACATTAAATGTGACATTTACAAACTCAAAACAACCGTTTAACACACCATAACATCTGTGAACTCACTGATTTACATTCGAATGACACGCTAAAGAAAACTAAAAGGCGCTAATTGATTCCAATCAGATGTGACAAACATGAAACGTTAGAAGTGAGAAATGGTAAAACACTTCCGCTTTTACTGAAATCAAGTGCGCTAAGCTTTAAGACTTTGGAGATAGAGTTGAAATTTGTTTACAAAGGGGAATCGAGTGTAAAATGGGCTTTGAAATGTTGGTAACGAATTAAATGATTCTCTTAAAAATTGTTTTGCATTGCTGGCAAGGTGAGCTTATACAATGTGGTAATAGGGCCAGCATTTGAGAATAATAGCGGTATATTTTTTGTAATTCGTTTTTAATTTTCTGTAGGTAAGTACATACTTTTTTATAAGCTAAGTTTTTTGTACTTATTTAGGATTCAATTTGTTTAGAAAAAACAATTTAAATCCTAAATACTAAAATAAAGTAGAACAAAGTATGCAGTTATACATTACTTTTTTCTGTTGAAAATATTGCAATGTTGTTATTTTGTATTGTAGACTATTTATTTACATTAACATTATAAAGAGGCAAGGTTTGTAACCAGCGGGGCTATTATGGATCTTTGATCGGGAGCAGTCAGTGTCAGAATTGACAGAATTTTGACACTAGAAAGGGGTTATGACGCAAAAAAAAAACAGCATTGTCTATTTCCAATTTCATACTACGAAATTGGAAATAGACAACGCTATTTTTTTTGACATCATTTTGACAAGTCGCGATCCCGATCAAAGATTCATAATAGCCCTGCAGGGTCACCGACATAGCTATTAAAATCTGCAAGTTGAAGTGGCAATGGGCAGGCCACATCGCTCGAAGAACTGATAACCGATGGGGAAGAACTGGAAGACGCAGCGTAAGTAGGCCTCCCACTAGATGGACCGACGACATTGTGAGAGTCGCGGGCATCCAGTGGATGCAGATGGCAGGATGTCGTTCAGTGTGGAGGTTAAAGGAGGAGGCCTATGTTCAGCAGTGGACGTCTTCTGGCTGTTGATGACGATGATGAAAATTTGTAACTTTTTTTTTGTAGGAGGTTTCTGGAACCATACCACCTACTTATACCTACCTATGTATACCTACTTACCAAAAAGAAGTAGAGTCAATAGCAAAGTAGAGTCTGCAAAATCGTTTAATGTAATAGAAAGCCAAACTATCACTGAGTGAAAGTTTGTCCTTAACAATAAATATGAAAAAAAAACACCATAATTATTCATGAATTTTGAACTATATCTACCAGAAATAAGGGCTGATTTTTCAATCCGCAAATAAACGGTCAGATAGTTAACAAATCAATAAATTCATATGTCCAATGTCGGCAAACGTAGTGTAGGACGCCCTGAGACTAGTTGGAGTGACGATATACGTAAGACGGCTGGCAGTGGCTGGAAGAGAAAAGCCGAAAATCAGGCTGAGTGGCGAGTGCATTGGGGCGAGGCCTATGTCTAGCAGTGGACTAATATAGGCTAATCCACTGCTGGACATACTACACTACGTTTGCTGATTCGTGGTCTTCACTCTAGAACACGTCTACCCCAACGGTAAAAATTACTTACCTACGTTTTAAAATTAAATTGCTTTTCATTACTCCCGGATCCTCATTCCGTCCGTTGTCATTAATCCCGACAACAATGTCATTAATCTGAAATAGAACGTTGTAAACGTGTGAATTTATTGTGATGTTTTTACAGCGGGACACATGTTTCACTGCTGTCACCGGCGCTACAGGATGAACTGTTGCATGTGTTTGAAGCTGAAGCTAGTGGGTGGACCTCGGATCTGAGATCAAACAAACAAGATAGATATGGCAAGGTAAGAATTAGGAATAAAGAATGAAGAATGACAAATGACGATTTTTCACTTTTAGTTTGCTATCCCGATGAGAGCAACCTATATAGGCAAACAATAAATTTTTATACTGAAATAATACTTTCATCATCATAATTTCAGCCATTGGACGTCCACTGCTGAACATAGGCCTCCCCCATAAGGGGGGGGGGGTATTGCCAATACTAGCCACGCTTGGCAGGCGGGTTGAAGAGCGCAGTTAGTTGTTGTATTACAAGATGCTGCTGTCCATCTTCTGGTTGATAGCCCTTAGCCGACTCCTACGGCACCTACGGGAAGGGAAGGGGGCGTACATTCATAGGCCGGTACCACCACGTCAAATAATACTTCACAATAAAAAAATAATTGTTTAGTCATTGACCAAGACCGAAAATAAATGTGATACGGGGCTCAGACATCTTGCGAAATTTGCACTAATTATTACTAATTATTTGAGTCGCGGACATCCAGTTGATGCAGATGGCAGGCTGTCGTTCACTATGTTCAGTAGTTGGCGCTTCTGGTTGATAATGATGCAGTAAATATTATATTTGCGCGAAATCTCTCAAGCTCAAAATATGCCGCTAATTACCGCGGTGTTTGTGTCACTGTTGCGTCAATTTTGCTACATATCGCATTTGTTGGTTTCGTTTTAGAGTATCCAAACAAATTTTATTGACATGCCTAGGCCACACAGGATACCGCGAATATTTGCGTTGCCACGATGAATGCGACATGTTAAGAAATTTGTTTGGTCGTTTATATGTTTCCGTACCCAAAGGGTAAAACGGGACCCTATTGAGGCTCCACTGTCCGTCCGTCTGTCCGTCTGTCCGTCTGTCCGTCCGTCTGTCCGTCTGTCCGTCCGTCTGTCCGTCTGTCTGTCCGTCTGTCCGTCTGTCCGTCCGTCTGTCACCAGGCTGTATCTCATAAACCGTGACAGTTAGACAGTTGAAATTTTCACAGATGATGTATTTCCGTTGCCGCTATAACAACAAATACAAAAAAATAGAATAAAATTAATATTTAAGAGGGCTACCATACAACAAACGTGATTATTTTGCTCGTTTATGCTCGATATTGATAACGGCAACAGGTAGACGCTTGAAATATTCACAGAATATTTAGTTTTATACTGACTTTAAAAATAAATAATTAAATTAAAATAAAATTAATATTTAAGGGGGGCCCATACAAAAAACGTGATTTTTTTCCGTTTTATAAAAACGGCAAAAATGGTACAGAACCCTTCGTGCGCGAGTCCGACTCGCACTTGGCCAGTTATTTTTGTACCTTATTGTTTCTTTAGACATAGGATTGCAGAACTTATCAACAGATATTTTTAACTCTACTTTATAGTAATTTTTAAACTTTCGCGATTCGAACACATGTTTTCATATTTATCGGGACTTATCGCGCACTATTAAATATAGGTAAAAATAGATACCTTTCGCTCGACGTTTCGACCATGTTACAATGGCCGTGGTCATTGTAACATGGTCGAAACGTTGAGCGAAAGGTATCTATTTTTACCTATATTTAATAGTGCGCGATAAGTCCCGATAAATATGAAAACTCTACTTTATGTTCAACTTGACCAATAAATCTTATAATTCGACTTGAAATACACTATAATTAGGGAAATATCATCATCTTCATCAGTCAGATGACGTCCACCGTTGAATATAAGCCGTAGATGAATAATTATGGAGATATAATTAGATTATTTGATTTTTAGAAAGGCAATTAGAGAGTCGCTTGTAAATAATCAAAGGCTAATATTGCAGAAATGTTTTTTTTTTGTTTACGTGCAAATTTTAAGGCTTCGGCGTCAATTCTATTGTACTTTTCTCTAAACTAAACTAATTTGACACGACTAAAATTATCGGCCTCTTTTTATTTCAATACGTCAGATAAATATGGCAACACTTTTATAGCTGTCAAATTTGATTTAGTTAAGAAAATGCTACTACAAATTCGACGTCAATGTAATATTATTTCTGTGCCCTGTCAATGTCATTGAAAATTGAAAAATAATGTTTCAGAACATCAAAATGTACGCTATAAAAACCTCATTAAACTGTCTCATATATCATCCAATCCTCGTCTCTAATCGGTGTCACGGTAGCTCGACATCGCTATAAATCCGATTCTGCCACCAGCGTCGTTGTCACGATGCCAACTCGATCTGTCACTCGCCTCATTTGTTTACATTGTTCAGTAATCGCAGTAGATCCCAACCAACTTATCTGGAAAGTTGATGAAATGATACAACAATAATTTTCCACGGATGGCTATTTTTTTTTACAGAAACTACGATGGTGTCTCCCTCAGTCAACTCGACAGATAAGTTAGTAGTGTTTGTAGCTTTAATGGATTTTGTCATTCGTTTCCCTGCCCTCGTTCGTAAGCGTTTGATGTGGCTGCTTGTTTACATTTAGAAAGACAAATTGGTGAGTTTAGTGGTACGAATGTTATGCTTCACGCGGTAGGAAGGAAATCACGTGAAAATTGTTGGAAAATAAGTTTTGACAAAATGACTCCCACGCTGTCAAATTTTCATTCAATTTTGAAATGGTATTGAAAAATAAAAACTTCATTACTATCTGTTTGAAATTAGCAGTTTCACTACGCGAAAATAACATACTAATGTTTTTTCTTCCAAACGGCAAGTGTCAATTAAACAAAATGTATGTAAATAAATGATTTTGTATGGTTGTTAGCAACATATTTCTCAATAGATTATGCTATAGGTAGGTATACTTAAAGGTTAACTTCTAAATACCTTTTTTTAATAAGGACCTGAATTTATGTACATAAAAATAAAAACTTCATAAACAAACCAGCAGATTTTATACGGGAATAGAAGAAAAAAAGTCGGTCGCTATGAGAGAATTAGGTATTTATTGTATTTTTCTCACACAGAGGATTTTTATTACAAAAAAATTATTAACTAAAATAAACAGGCTCTTACTACATTTAACTGTCGTACTCAAAAAAATTCCATTTCGGCAAAAGTGTTCAATTGGTATAAAACCGCATTGCCAGCGTGAAATATCTTTTTCCATGGGCTCAAAAATAGAAAAGTCACTTACATTCATCATATTTTTTTATTAATTTTTTTTTTTGATGGCATGTACCTTTATAAGCTAAACCTAATAAGCTAACACTAACACGACAAAAACAGTTAGACTGCCCATAGACCATTGAAAGTCTAAAGGCAATCCAAAAGCTCAAGCCCACTATCAGTTGGCAGCGTACCCAGAATGCAGGCGACATTGACACACATCACACATCATCAGCCAATTAACGTCCACTGTTGGACAGATGCCTCCCTCATAGAGAGGGGTGTTGCCATAATCCCCACGCTTGGCAGGCGACTTGGGGATCGAAGTACGTTCACCGTGTGCTATTAGGACGCTGCTGCCCATCCTTCGGTGGTTCTGGTCGCAGTTTTAGGACATACCCGGGTCCATTAACACGCTAAATGACAATGCTTATGCGTTTAGCCAGATACACGCCATTTTCATCATAGTTGAAGGGTCAAGATGTTGATATTATGAAAAGAAACTAACACCAAATCTCTTTTCTTATACATAGGTAGATACTCCATATAGCACCTGAACCTCAAATCGCTGGTCTATTTCCATTCATCACGTCGCCAGCGTCCGTATGACATCTGCCCGTCCACGTAACATAAATAAGCCCGTTTCGTTTCTGGGAAACTTTAACGCGGTTTTAAACATTTAAAACTTTTTTCCAGGAGACACTTGTATGCACTCGTTTTATTGTATCTATTTTAGGTGTTTAAAAGCTTTCGTGGGTGTTAGTTACCCCGTTTGGTTCTGCGAATGGACGGCTTGGTTTGTATAAAGTTTAGATTATTAAAAAATGCCTCTACTTTTTTAGTGGGCGTGAGCAAGATAAACTAGAACGATGTTCTTTTTAAAAAATATTTCAAATTAATCCAATTTTGAACGTCCAACGTCTCCGTTTTGTTTCCGTTTTATTTGAAAGAACTTTTGCCAACAAATGTGTTTTACGTGTTAAAGTTTGTATATAAAAACGGTTGTAACGTCTGTTGGTAAGAATATTCTTACCAACAGACGTTACAACAGATTTAACGAATGAGGCATCGATATATATTTCTTGTTTAGGGATGGTCATAGGCTAAGTGACGTCATCATAAATACAAAGTGACATTTTAAGAGGGGATGAAAAAACATATTTGACTGCAAACCAAAATGAAAGTGAAGTTTTGTACGTAATTTTTAGTTCAAATATTTGCGCACTACTGACGTTGATATACCACTCTCTAAACTTAATTATATATCACAGCTCTAAAATTGTTGCCATCTTTTTCTGACGCATTGAAATGAAAAGAAACACCGATAATTTTAGTCCTGTCAAATTAGTTTAGTTTAGAGAATGGTACAACAGAATTGACCCCACTATTTGCTAAAAAATACCGTCCTAGGATTTTTATTCTTTTAAAATAAAGAAATTTGTTTTTTCAAAGGAAACAATAAGTAAATGGTAATCCAGCTCCGTATGAAACTTCTTTTATTTTATTCGGGAAATCGAGACAAAACACGCATTAGCATCACTAATTCCCAAATATACCCAAAATCGAGTTAAATTAACCTAATGCGTCGTAATCGAATAGTCCGATCTAACCTGAGCGAAATCGATCAATCAGCAGTATTTGTTTCTCGCGTTCTGGGGATATAATTAGAGGTGCAACTGTTAAGCATCCTTCCTCGATACGCTTCGACGCTGTTTGTGTGAGCGGTCGCGTCCTGACGACATCGCCGGCGCCGCCTGTCCGATTTGCGTTACACCCTGTATAAAAACGAGTTAACTACCCAAACATTTTACAGAAATTGAGACTGTATGACAATGACTGTAAGGTTTAGATGGATATTTTTGTAACAGTAGAGTTGAGTGTAGAGAAATGAGGAGAAATATCAAAGTCAAAACCAGGAAATTAGACTTTGTTTACGCAAGCTCAAAAGACAAAATCCTTTGTTTCCCCCAACGTTTAACAGATGAGTTGGAGCAAATGGTGCGTGGACTTCTGTTTACAGTAGACGTTGACACAAGGAAATACGTGAGCGGAAGAAACCGCATTCGGGACGCGGACATAAATCCACAATGAGTGACAAGTAAAACTTTATTGGTCTATAAATTAGGCAAAAATAGGACGCCATTGAAATACCTTGTAGTAAAGTGTGAGCTGTCGCACGCGGCGACTTTATGATCTTGAAGTAAAATGTATTGTTTCGAGCTGGTTTCTATTCGCTATGTTTAGAATTTCATCGTCATCCAGAGCTTTTAGCGATGATAGCTCACTGGTTGACTCGACTTCACATCCCAGAAATGAGCTGCTAGAGTAAGCAAGCAAGTTCGTAAACAAGATTACCCGGATAAGGTATAATTAGCCGAAAGGGGTCATACACTTGTCTGGAAGAGTTCGCTCTTAGCGATAAAACCGACGATTATTGCACTAATTTTTAAGCCCTTTTTCGTGTGTATATGTGTAATTTGTGGAGTGAAAAAGAAAGAGTCTATCTATTTTAGATTTTAATTGTTTCCATGTGAATTGCTTTACTTTGGTAGCACATAATTATTACCTGCTAGCGACCCGCCCCGGCTTCGCACGGGTGTTGTTAGCTCGGCCTTCGGCCTCGCTACTATGACCTGCTCCAGGGACACAAAATTTCATCCAAATCGGTCCAGCCGTTTTTAAAGTAGCCTATGTGCTATTCTAGACTATAATCTATCTCTGTGCCAAATTTCATCCAGATCCATTCAGCCGTCCTGGCGTGATTGTGTAACAAACATCTATCCATCCAAACTTTCACATATATTATATTAGTGGGATGATGAAATTATAGCTGAAAACAAAAAAAAAACTATCAGCCAAGTACTCGGTGGCAACGAGTAGCCTGAAGCACTATGCCAATCATACCTTTTAAATAATTGTGCCTCGACTTACATCCGTATAAAACCCTGCTGACACTTTGTAATTGTACGTCTGGCTAGATCACAGACTAAAAAGAACAGAGTAACAACTTTGCTGGGCCCTAATTATTCTCTAACTTGATGAGATTTCTTGCCAGATTAACGCGTGACATTATAGCTAAGAAGCTGGCTGTGTGTCTGTGGCATCGTAGCTCCCAAATGGCTGAACCGATTTTGATTAGATTTATTTTATTAGAATGGTGACTTGATTGAAAGTGTTCTTAGCTATGATTCAAGAAAACAAGAAAAAACTGTTTATAGCTGTTTGAAGATCATCAGATTTTTCATCAGGGGTAAAAAAACTTGTTATTGTATTTATGGGGTCACCTGTATGGTTCTTAGTTTACAGTAGGTACGTAGCATACATCAAGATTGGTTTGGCTCTATGGCAGTATGACGTCTAGCTACCGGGTCCGCTAGTAATAAAATAAATAAATAACTTTTCACACTTATCCCTACTATCCTTGTGTCGAGAATGCAATGCATGCCAAAGACACTGACTGCTTATACACGTAGACCCATAGAAAATGTATAAATTCATCATTCAAACATCTGCCAGAATCTAACCTTCTACTCAATAATGCTGATGAGGCAATCGTGCTTCAACTGAGTCAAACCAGTCGTTTTTTACGTTTTGTATAAACTTGTGTCTCTGTTCCTTTTCTTGGTTTGCATCTAGATCGTCTCTACAAGATCTGTCGCCTCAATCCATCGTCCCATACAACATGCGTGCCATTTGGTAGATTGCCAGTTTAATTTGATCGGTGTTTACGCGTACCGCCCCAGGACAACGCTCATGCATGATGGGGATTCTAATTTCGTGTCATCGTAAACATGGTGTATGCTTCATGTTTTTTTTTGGGTTCTCTGTGTGATATTGAGCGCAAGACTTTGGCAAGTATTGGCTTAAAACCGGCCAAGTGCAAGTCGGGCTCAAGCTCTGACGGTTTCGTACAAACTTAATAAATATGTCATCTGAAAAAAAATACCGTCCAAAAGTCAAGTAAAGAAGTTGAAACGATGAAAGACAAACTTAACCTTGCAGTGGAAAAATGTTTTCCCATACACTGATCTACATCACTGTATATTTTCAAACTACAAAATGTAAGTTTGTAATTGCAAAAAATGTGATACTACAAATTTATTCGATTTTCTTGACATGTTTTTATGGTTGACAAGCTAGGCATTTGTCCGTAGCTCACCTTGGTCGAAGATGGTAAATACGCCTAGCCTAGAATGGCAACTGGCTATCATTTATCATTAGGTACCGGAACATACCATTAGGTGCTTGGCGATAGTTTTTTAACTTGAAAGTTATGACAGTTCAGAAAGACAAACAGCGTAGGCTTACTAATAGGGTCCCATTTACACCTTTAAAATCCTAATAATTATCAATAAAATAACCGACTTCAAATTTAGTAAATACGCAATTTTATTTAACACATTTGCAACAAATATGTAAACGAAAACTTAGATAACATATTTTTTTCAGTTATTTTAGTATAAAAACCAAACTACTAAACTGATTCTGATGAAATTTATATGGGACCATCTCTGAAGTATGGCCTACCAACAAAAAAGGAATTATCAAAATCAGTATCGTGTAAGTTTGTATGCGCAGAATGGAACGCGATTACCACCACCACCAGACTAATACAATAAATAAGGCCTCAAATTTGATTCAAAAACTCAAATTCAAATCATTTTTTTTTTATTTCAGTGTTGGAATCAAATTTTTACTTAAAATGCTGCAGTTATGGGCTCACTACAAGCTGGAGAATTACCGCATGTTTTGTTAATTTATTTTGTTAAATTTTAGATGCAGGAGACAAGGCATTATGTATACATGTTAATTGTTACATTTTAGTATAGTCATGTTATATAGTTTGTTGATATACCTGTGTTAAGAAAATGGGTATCACAGAAAGATTTGAAATACAGTAGCAAGCCCCTAACATACGGTAGCAAAGAAAAAAAAACCGACTGAACTCCGAAAGTTATAACTCCAGTTTTACTGTTGTTTAGTTAGACTGTGACAAGATGCTCGTTTCAATTTTTTTATTACGTGATTAATTTTTTGTCAAAGCGTGAGCCAAGCTTTGTTTGACGCCTAAAGTTAGGACCGGCATCCACTATTTGTAGCAACGTCGCAAGCGGAGCTTTTGTAACGAAAACGTTTTGCATGCTATTCTTATTGTGTTCTAGAGTTTAGTAATCGTAATCAGCATATTTTAGTCCACAGTTTGACAAAGATCTTCCCCAAGGCGCGCCACTCAATCCGATCTTCGGGTTTCCGTTTTCAACTGAAGCCTCCATATAGATATAGCCACTACATCACATAAATTCAATTCAATTATTTCGGGTCTTAGGCATAACTAATATACAATTGACGACGTCATTTACAGAAGAAAAATATTAATTTCACTGAACAAAATACATTGCAAATGCTCAATAATACAATATTAGGTACACATTAACGGATGTAAAATGGTCTTGTCAATATTTATGCAGCTGTAGAGGCTTTGTCAGATTAGTAATACATAATAAAAAAGCCATTAATAATACAATACAATAACTCTTTATTAAAAACCACAAAAATAGGATAACATTATAAATTTCAGTAATTATCTAGGCTTTTAACAGGCGGCGATCTCTTCCAGGCAACCGTGCACGGAAAGGAATTACATTAACAAAAATAGTGGCCTTAACTAAAAACACAAAGTAAATAACAATGCAAAAAAAATAACAATCAATAGATATAATTTAATTAAAAAACTAAGTCATATTATTGTAATAATTAAAGGCAAATTCTTCTATTTATATGATACGGATTTTTCCATTGTATCTTTAATTAACATAATAATATCTTCAGAGTAGTATGCTTGGCTCATCAAATATTTATTAATAGTATTTTTATTTCATTATAATTCAATTGTTTTGGTATGGCATTCAGTCTAGTCGAGTATTAGGTAGCTTGTTTCCATTCTAGACTATGTTTACCCCAATGGTTACCAGTTCTGAGTCAGATATGTGCAGCTCACTGGCTCAGCTTGCTAAAACGCCGACCCTGTGGTCCTACAGTGCAGTTGCCCATGCTTTTTAACTATTCCTGCATTTTCCAGGATATAAAGTATGATTTGCCGAAGAACTACAGTTACCGACCACGACATAGCTGCTAAGATTTGCAAGTTGAAGTAGCAATGGGCAGGCCACATCGCTTGAAGAACCGATGGGGAAGAAAGGTACTTGAGTGGAGACCATGAACTGAAAGATGTCTTCTTGCTGATGATAATGAAATCATGACCATGATTTCCTCTGCTTCCTTGCTTTCAATTTTGTTTAGTCAAGGTCGGTGCAGCCGTCTAAAACAATACTAAACTAACTTTTGGCTGCCTCGTAGAATATATTCTTTCATACATGTTCACAAAATGTCTCATTGCGAGATGTGGTTATCAGCCTTAATTTATCCCTGGGATTTACGCGACGTGTTTCATGTTAAGTACTTGATATATATTTTTTTACAAAGATTTTTTTATGTTTCTTAGGATTTTAAACTGTATTCTTAGCCCACCAAAATAATAAGACCTACAATGTTTGGACAGTGATGAGTGAATATTTTCATTATTTAATTTATATTAGTCACCAGTATTTGGCTGAAAGTCGCATCGGCAAATTTGTGTGGGAAGTGGTCTATGAAAAAGTAACAACAGTTTGTATAATTATGAAGGAATACCGTAAATAATACTATTAGTATGTTATGCTACTCTTTAAAAATACATGACAAAACGTGGGTCAGATTATAATGCCCCTTTGCACAAGGGCTGAGAGCCGACACAAATACAAAGAATATATCACTCACAGGTCAAATGACTTATGAATCATAAACCACTGCCTAGTCTCATTTGTGTAAAGTTCTATGACTATTTTTCGCAAGCCAGTTCATGTTTATTTAGCGTTTCTCATTAAAAATGTTCTTAAATACATCTCGAATGGTGTCATAACGCACCTAACATTATACGCCAGCAGTAACACATGTTACTATTAAAAAAAGTGTGAAAAACATATAAAAACAGTCGTAAAATGTTTGTCTTCTACTAAAAGTCACATATAATGAAAACAAAGAATATGTTTGCTTCAGATCTGTTTTTATTTGTATATTGCCGTTTTTATGTTACAATAAAATTTATTATTGTTCTGGTATTTATTGTAAGATTGATAGTCTGTCGTCGGATGTCTCTGTGAGGTCGTAATGTACACAGACGGACAGACGGACGGACAGAAATATCTCTAATCTCAAAGATACTGTTTATTGATGCAGTCGCTGAGAAACGGGACATTATACACGTGACAAAATTAGACTTTTGTTCTCAAACACTGTTTTTGTTTACGCGTCACGTCAGAAGACAGGATTTTCAGGTTTTGTAATGAAGATTTCGTGATTCATCTAAGTGGACCGAACGTAAGCAAATGTTCTAATTTTTCCTCGCAGAGATTTTTGGGTCTGTTTTTCTGATTTTGACGGGACTATTTTTTCAACTAGCTGGTCTTTATAGAGCACCAAAGACAATAAACTAATTATTTGGACAGTTTTTGGATGGGTGATCGCGTGATTCGTGTTTATAACATAACGCTAGCGTGTTTCGAATGTGTGTGTTAGCTTTTCAAATTAGAACAAAAATTGGCATAATATCAAAAGCCTTATTTGGAACGGCTCATTAATCACGATCCTCAGCCCTGTGTCAATTACTTATTTAATCTATATATATAAAAGACGGTGTAGGTATGTTCGTTATGGACTCCGGAACAGCTGGACCGCTTTTGATAAAATTTTCAGGCAAACTTCAAATTAGCCCAACGAGTGAAGTTTGGTACCGATCGGAGTTTTTTTTGTGTGTTAATATATTTCCTACAAATAACAAGAACAAAAATTTAAGTCTATATACAATGACATATTACATCTCAGAAATAAAAATTGTCATGTAAGTTATAGGGATTGCTATCCTATCAAGGAGGTTGCTTTAAGGTGGTATATAATCATGTAAAACGGCGGGCTGCAGCTAGTGCCTAAATAAATTATGTGCAGTTTCGATGCCATCGCTAAAAAATGGGTGAAGGAAAACATCATGAGGAAACCGGTACGTCTAAGAACCTCAAAACATCAAAGACATGACATTCACCAATATAATAATTTTAATAATAATAATAATTTAACGCAGGGGCGGCTTTATGGTAACGCAGGGGCGGCTTTATGGTAACGCAGGGGCGGCTTTATGGCGAGCCGTCGGTGAGTGGCGACACCGCGTACCCCGATTCCATGGGGCTAAATGAGACCCCTGACCCCTGACTTGCCTTAACCGGCCGTCCAGGGGTGGAAACCGCAAGAGCTAAGAACCTAAGCTCCATCAGGGTGGAAGTGTTAAAGGGCATAACGCCGCGAGTAGCTCTTAGTGAAAGTGCAGCACACCTCTCTACACCCTAAGCCACCCACGCCGATGTTGCCCCTCCGGTGCCAAGATACGACAGCCTTTATGGGGGGCCCATTCAGTGGGTGGCTAGTCATCACCTGCCTAAATATATTTTGAGATGAGACAGAATAAGGCAGGTGCCGTTTCTCATTCTATAGATCTGTTATTCCATCCACAAGTTGTTCACCTCAATAGCCCAGACTTTTTTAATCCTATACTGTAAGTTTCATATTCCTTTTTATACATATTTCATAGTTGCATGTATTTTATATTCAAGAGGGCCTCTTGGTGTTGGCTGCGGCTCCACCAATGCCCACCAAATGTCCGGGCTAGACCCGAGAATGTACTTAAATAAAGGGAAATAATAATTTATTTCTTGTAAATACAAATAGATATACATTATAACATTGTGGCTCTGCCTTTTGCGTTAGTTCAAAACTGTGCACACACAATATGCACTGGGCCAGCATATTCCGTCCTCTCTCTCTGAGAGATTTGTGTCTCAGCAGTAGAATCATGAAAGGCTGATAATAATGAAGATGACACGAAACCCCATAAATTATAACTCATTAATTTTCTATTGCGCCGCGTCTTTACTCTAATTTCAATTTCTAGTAAACCACTATCTTATTTTATAGTATGGTCGTTTTGGTCGTATATATATATTATATATAAATCGTTGATATTGCCATATATTTTTAGAATTTGTGCATAAAGTTTTTGTCAGATTTTTTGAAAAACAATATAAATCGAATCAGCATCTAAATCATTAGTACATAATTCTATACTTATTAATGTGTCTCATAGTTGTGATATGTCATGAAGTTATTGTTTGAAATAATGAATATGGCACTCGGGATAATGTAAGGATTCTAATGATCAAATGTGTTTCAAGCTTGCAAGTTCTAAGAGAGTCTAATAACAAAAAACATTTTGTTGCAAGTTGATACAAACGGTGTAAAAACCACAGTAACTTGAAAATTTCCTTCATATGTTCGTCATAAAATGCATTGTTTTGGTGGTTTGCTTAGATGTGGTCACCGCTACAATTGAATGCGAGTAACAATACCGCCTAATAGATCGTAAAGATAAAGAGTTTGAAAACTACTGAAATTTACCAAAACTTTCGGCTCCGACCACACACGTAGAAAGTCTCTTGCCAGGAACAAAATAACTTTCATTTAAAATGCAACATTAAATGCAACAAAAAAATGTATACATATATTTATTGTATGTATATATATATTATGAAATAAACCATGAATTTCTTTCAAAAACTAAGTAGGTATGTAAAATGTAGCTACCAAGGAAAAATTCACCAACGAACAAATTATAGTATGACTATACTATTATTATAAATGCAAAAGTAACTTTCTCTGTGTGTTCTTCTGTCGTTTGGCACATTTTTTTAAAGGGTAGCTAAAAACGCGTGGCTATCTCACATAAAAAAAGAGAATAAGAATGAAGAGATAAGAGAAAGAGAATAATTGAGACGTGTGTGGCCGTTGATCGCAGTAAGTAAAAGGCAAGGACACACACCATCAGCCGAGTTGATGGCCAAACGTAGATATATTCTATAAAAAAAAAAACATATCGGGTAATTTTTTATTTGCCAAAACTGACAAACAAGCTGACAGGCCATCGATAACCGATCACATCTCACTCCTGTACACAGGAGCATTTCAGAAACGTTCTCGACTTTTTTATGACGTCTGTGAGAACGAATTGAATACATACTTATAAGATTATAAAATACGTTTTTATACCGATAAAATGCGCTAAGCCTGAACCCTCGAAATGAAAATTGTGAGGCCGCCTTACATTTTTACAAATACTGCTATGTTTAAAACGAGTATGAACTGAAATACCAAAGGGGAACCTACACTGTTAATTCTGACCATGACTTGAACAGGCGTTAACCTACAAGTGAAAACCGACCTCCAAACATCAAGTTATTAAACTGTCCATAAAACTATATTTACACGGCAACTGTCCCAGACTTTGCCCGTATTTAACGATAGACCACCCGCGCGTCAATTGATGCGATCGTTAAATCTGAAGCGTTGAGAATAGTGGTTTTTGGGAATATTGACTAACACTCGGTGATGTTCGGTAGTTTATATTATGGAGATGGTTCCGTGTGCCTTACATAGATCAGATAGATTTAAATTGGCAGGTGACAGCTCAAGGCCTCCGAAATTAGTAGTAGAGGGAAGGACAAGCAGAGAAATTTCCAAGGCGAAGGTAGCTTTTTCTACAGAGATGTTCTGTGCAGAATAAGCTATGAACGAGGTAAAGCTAAGCTACGGAAATATGTGATCTTTTTCACTAATGCTAAGAGGTAACATATAGCGGACCGTGTGAGTTGTGTATTGTAGATGCGCTGCGTAAGTTAGCTGTGCTAAGAAAATGTAAGTATCGAGCTAACTACGTAGTACTTCGTGTACTTTGTTAGCATAGCTACACCACTCGCGCATCCTTAGCTTACATCAGCAGCTCCCAGCCGTACCTCTCATACGCAGCACGTATACCTTTATATCAAAAACATAGCTTGGTTGAACCCATTTCCACCAGTGCTAAGCTAAACCATTAAAATAAAGGTTCCTTATTGGTAGATGTCAAACACTTCCGTGGCTACACAGCGTAGCACATATCTGGTGGAAAAGCAGCTTAACAATAATAGATTGGATAGCAAATTTTTTAGCAATGATAGCTTAGTGGTTGGCGCGTTTGATTTCCAATCCGCAGGGTGTGGGCGCATTCACTCGAAGAACCGATAACCGATGGGGAAGAAAGTTTCTTGAGTGGAGACCACGAGCCCGAAGACTCCCACTAGATAGACCGATGACATTGTGAGAGTCGCAGGCATCCAGTGGATGCAGATGGCAGGCTGCCGTTCAGTGTGGAGGTTAAAGGGGGAGGCCTAATGTTCAGCAGTGGACGTTTTCTGGCTGATAATGATGAGGATGATGATGATGATGGGTTCAAATTCCAACAATTAGTAGAGCTGCTGTTGGAGGAAAACATCTCTGCGGAAACCATAGCATGGTGGTAGGGCACTTTCTAATGCCCAGCTGGCTACCACCCTCAAGTTGAAAATCTGTTGCTAATTTTAAACGCAAGCCTATTATAAAATAATAAGTTGCCTTTGACCGTCAACTCGCCTGTTGTTAAACGATGATGTGGTTTACGATAAAATTTTTGAAGCTTGTCGATCAATTAACTTACTTATGCGGGGCACAGAAGTAAATATTGCATCGAAATTTTTAGACGTCTCATATTAGATGGGGCAGAAGAGATAGTTTTTTTGTGAAGACTCATTCAATTCCCCAAGGGTTTGAATGGTACCAATAAACCTGAAAAGTTGGCAGCTCTTCGTACAACCGAAATGAATTGACTTTTTCACGGCTGTTTGTACGTTGCGTTGGCATTAGACCTAAGTACCACTTTATTCTGCTTTTACAATCATCTTACTCGACCTTAACTCAGATAATTTTCTGAACATCCTAAGCACATCCAGCCATTTATAGAGGTGCATTCCTTAATCCTCATAAATCACACATCTTCCTTCCAACCAGTAATCGTAATCCGAAATAAACCAATACTTACGGCATTACGCTAAGGAAGTGCACCGAAATTAGCTCGGCTATTGACCCGGGCACAGATTAATTATGAGTCTGTATCATGTACGAGTAAATACAGCACGTGTTTTCTATTACTTTTTGTCGTCAACTGCTTCTAAAACATTTATTTTAATGTGGACGTTCGTAAACGTATAGGTACTGTAGGACACTGCGGAGTTCGACGCGTTGATCTAAATAAGAATGTTCAATCACGGTTCTGTCATAATGCATGGCGACAGATTTTCCTTTTCATTTTAGTTCTATTTTCTTCTTTTTCTGTGGAGGACACTGTCAGTTGGAGTGACGACCTGCGTAAAATGGCGGGAAAAATCTGCACCCAGAGAACTGCCGACCATGCTCAGTGGAGTGCTTAAGAGAAACCTATGTCCAGCAGTGGAAAATAAAAGGCTGATGATGATGACGACGTTTATTTCCTCATCATTTTAATCATAGTAATGTTATAAGTGCCCCGGTTAAGACTGTTAAGACTGCCCCGGTGGCTCAGTTGGTAGTGAACCTACTTTCTGCGCTTGGGGGCGTGGGATCGATTCCCATGTAGGACAAACATTTGTGTGATGAACATTTGTGTTTGTTCTATGTCTGGGTGTTAATATCTATTTAAGTATGTATTTCAAAATATATACGTATGTATATCAGTCTCTGACAGCCATATTACAAGCTTTGCTTAGTTTGGGGTCAGATGACCGTGTGTGCAATAATGTAAAAAAAAAAAAAAAAAAAAGTGTGCTTGTTTGTTCTTTCGCAATAGATCAACGAATCAACGTGTTTTTTTTTACATAAATAGGTATAGTTTTAGTTGTGTTGTCGTGAGAGTCGCGGGCATCCAGTGGATGCAGATGGCAGGATGTCGTTCAATGTGGAGGTTAAAGGGGGAGGCCTATGTTCAGCACTCAAATACATGCTTGGTCCGAGTGAAAGTATTCATGCCAAGTACTTTTTTTACCTAGTAGATAATTAGTTTACATAGTTCATGTTTCAAGTATTTTTTAACATTTATTCCTAAATGTTAAGAACCAAATTTTATTTGCCAGTCTTCGTCAGCCTGCCAAAACATACATTATTGCGTTCTAAATTAATAATTCCATAAGAAATTTCAAAAAGATTAAGTATTTAATTTTTCTTCTACCACACATCGTGAGCAAACAAACTTTTAATTTTCATTCTACAAAAACTCCATCGCTAAAGGATCGAATTAAAAAAGCGCCCCCTTTGTTTATGCTTCGTATCAAAGAGCAGTGTCTTACAATTAACATTCTTTGTCCCTCGTTATGTCATACATTCACCCATACCGTGATATACAAGCAGTAAGGGTGCTCTGTGATTTTCAATTGTCATTAGTGGTTGCTTTTGTAACATTTATAATTACGTATTCCTGTTTTAAATGGCTATCGGGACTTATCGTGCATTATTCTTATCAACCATGTTATAATAGTCGTAGTCACGCGCTGACTGTAAACTGCGGGTAAATCCGGCGAGAAGAGCGGGTGTTGTGTTCTTCTACCTAACTTGACAAACACACACAAACAAAAACATGTGAATCATGCGATTAAATCTCGAAAGTTTTTTAACTATACTGTTTGTTCTATTATGTCAGTTAAAAGAACCATTGTATATTCAGAATGTAAGAGCCATTACAGGTCAGCCTATTAGCGGCGTTGAAGCGTACATGCGGTCGTATGTGATCTTCACGGTTAAGTCTGTAGTGGTAAGACTCTTTTGCAGGTGTCCGCCTGGGGAAGTACCACACCTTTGCCAGTTATTCAACCGCCAAGCAGTAGTGTGCAGACACTACTGTGTTCCGGATTAAAGGGTAATGTTTCCAACAAAATTACGGGGCACACACGAGATTTGACATCTTATATCTCGTGGTGACGAGCGCAGTGCATTGCCATCCAGGGTTTTGAACTGTTGAAGTTCAAAATTCTGAGTGGCGTTGAACTGTTATGGGCAAGCGTGAAGAGCCTTCAGGCGATCGACTTCGCTCGTTTCGTCACCAAATATCATAAAAAAAAACATTAAAAAAACTGAAGGTACACAATTATTGTCCTGCCACGCTTCCGTACCACGCATCCACTGCGCTTCAACGGTTTTAAACTCTAGTAAATTAGGTACAATTTTGAACCACGTAAACCGTAGAGAGCTGACTTTTCCACAGCCGCTTGTTAGCCACGACGAAACCGCCTCTACTTTTCAGAGCGCGCCCTGGAGATTCGACGAACGACTGGGCCTAACACTTATCTGCTAAACGTGTAGAGAAATCGATCACTAGACAAAAGAATAAGTATGTGTTTTACTTCAGTACAAATCTACTTTATATTGTGTGTGTGTGTGTGTCTTAGTGTGTGTGTGTGTGGGTGTGTGTGTGTGTGTGTCATAATTATTTGGATTTTCCATAAAGTTCCCATACTTTTCGTACCTCACGCATACGTCATAAACAAGTACAGAGGGCTTTGAAGTAACTTTCTAGCGAATCGTGCACTAAAAGTTCAAAAAGTGTTTAGTAATCCGGGGTTGATGTCCACGTAATGCTTTTTGATGTGCCTTTCAGGAATGTCTCTTATAAGCTTGTGACGCGTCAGTTCAGTTCCTACTTGAATAAACAGAATAAAACTGAAGCAAATGTTTAACACTTTTTTTTTGTACAATATAGGTACTTACTTATTTTATTAGGCCCGCCAGTATTGAAGGAAGGTAATTTATCGATCTACGAATTTGACATTTCTTATCGATAGGTGTGTTTGTTTGTCGATAAGAATTGTCACATATTATTACTAGATCGATAAAGCTGTTTTTTACTTGCACTCACACATATTTACAGTATCGGATAGGAAATAAATAAAAATGTATTACGTGAAACCTTTTTTTTTACATTTTAAGTGAAAAAAAATAATTGTTTTTTTATTTCTTTAACCTAAAATACGAAATATTATAATATGCTTTGTAGCAAATTAATTTATTAATCGACATAGCGGTAGTTTAAAACCACGACAAAAAATATAACCAAATATCATTCGTTCCCCGTATTGTTGTTCCAAATGACCTTGACAAAACTCATCGAAGGATGAACTAAATAGCGTGTGGTAGGTAATATTACTTTTTTGACAGTCTATTTAAAGGCACGACAAAAAATTAGCAAAACATAAACGGAGGCAACCGAAGAAGTTGACATTTGACAAAAACGACACAGTATCTCTTGGTAGGCATCGAAATTGTGAAATCTACCGTTTCGCGGACCATACTGCGAACTGTCAAAGCCTTTTACCGAAAAAAGGGGATACATTTTCAATTAATCACATAATTTTAAACCTTAACTTATAACAACAAGGTCTATGTTTGTATGTGTAGATAGCCAAATAATATTTGCCAAACTTTTATCACCAGACTTGAGTTTACTGAGATATAAAATATTTTTTGGTATTTTTTTACGAACAGCGTTCTTTAAAGTTGACTGGACAATGTTCAGCTATCAATATTTCACTGGGTATGGTCAGTCTTGCACAAAAATGACAAAGATTGTAGAGACATGGACACTTAAAATCATATTTAAACAAAACTGGTTAAATTTAGTATATTTTTAAGGTAAACAGTGTTTAGTAAGCGAGAATGATTGGTAGATATGTAAATTTCAAGTTCAGAACAAAAAAGTCTCAGAAGTTTTTTATGCATAACTGTGACGATAAAAAGTCATGTAATTAGTCTTACGGCCGTACTCATAAATGTTACGTAAGTTAAGCAATACTTAAAATTGCTCTGTCTCGTATTCATGTCTGCCAATTTCCGTCAGGGAGAAGTTAACAGAGCAATTTTAAGTATTGCTTAACTTAAGTAACGTTTATGAGTACGACCGTTATTAGACGAGGCAGATAGATTGCGCTTCACGATATCTTACCATCTCGTTCTGCTGGAAGTCATCCTGCTGCACTCGTTTCACTGTAGACTTTATGTGGTCGGCCCATCGCTCGAGTGACCTTTCGTGCGGTCTAGTGCCTTACACCATTCCCTGGACGACGAGACGTTCAATGGACTGCTTATCTAGTCTCGAAACGTTTCCATAGACGGTTAGTATCCGAGACTTACTGTAGAAAATTTACGCTGATTGATGCCAAGTTCTTGGAGTATCGAGAATTTCGTGCGAAACTCGGTCCGCGATACCCCTAATATTTTTTTCCAGCACCATATCTCTGGAGCATCTATCTTCTTCCTCTCCACTTCTCTCAACATCCAGCGTATTTCAGTAGCGTATCAGTCTAGTTTTCGTGCTCTTGGTGATGTTTCTATTCGATATTTTCTTCACCTTGTCCAATGATATTCTTATGATGACCATTCATCGCTTTATCTACTCAGTTATAACACTTCGGAAACACTTAAATTTTTTAACTCCTACAACAGTTTAACATCCTGTACAATGCATTGCGCTCGTCAGCATTAAACATTAGACGTTAAATCTCTTTGTGCCCAGAAATGTCAATGGAAACATTGCCCTTAAATCTAAAACAGTAATGTTTGTGCACTACTGCTTGGTGGTGGGACAACGGCCAAGGAGTGGCAATTTTCCAGACGCACTCTGCAATAGAGAAACTTTTTGTAGTAATCTACAAAAAGTTTCTGTTAGTCACAAGTGCATAGCTTTGATAATACTTAGATGCTTGATTATTCATGAGGCTACTCCAGCATGACGGTCACACCATGCAGCGCTCGTGAAAACGTTACTGTTATGGTCAATAACCATGCATTACAATAATAAGAAGGTAGGTATGCGATGGAGCTTTTTTCTCACTTTTGTTGAGTCTTTTTAATATTATTACGACTAAAGTTAAATGATTATTTACGGGATATTTACCGTGGTAAGGTTGTGGAAGGAGCTCCCGATATTTCGGCGCAGTTACATGCACCATGTTCACGGGAAGACAAACAGTAATTAAACAGTGTAAAACAGTAAACAGTTTAAAACAGTGATTACTACGACTAGTCTAGTGCAAGCCTTTGCGGCAACTGAACAATTTTATGGTCCCCGTATATGTCATTTTTCTGCAATAATAAAAACATATGCCATACGCATGGCATAGACAATGATGAGATCTCAACTAAGAGAAGCTTTACGAAATCTATAGATGTACCTAATTTATTGTCATAATTATCTCATACAGTACGATGTATTATTTAGATATATTCACAATATGCACATAGCAGTTTGATCACAAATGCGTACTGCATTATACGAGTAAATGTTATTCATGAGTCGCTCGGCCGGCTCAGTCACACCGGGTGTTGTGATCTGTAACTTAATTTCTTTCTTAGAATTGTTGTAAACTTTGGTGTTTTTGTGGACATAGACTGGACTAAATTAGATACTAGACAAAAGAGTACAGATAATAATTAGACTTTTGCATTCTTATTTTGAAACCGCAGGGAAACGCTGTATGCAGGCTGGTTGGAAGCGTCCACAACCGGCCCTTTTGCAGATCGATGGAGAAGTCTATGTCCAGCGTGGCCGTACTATGGCTGAAATGATTACGATAATGATGATTATTCATTTGTGTCTACATAAGTAGTGTACATAATGGCAAAAAACTAAAGTATTCGTCTTCAAAATGTAGCTGATGACACCCCGGACATAAAGACAAATTTTACGATTCCTTGCACATTGAGGTAAAAATAGGCTACCAGCACCGAGATAAAATACCTATAGTCACAAACGTACAAAAAATATCTTAAACAAAACTGGACGCACGCTACGCATTGCGCCGACTTTTTTGTTGTAAGGCAACCACGATCCGACTACAACGCCGCGCCGCGCAATGCTAGTGCTACGATGACATAGCTGCACAAGCATCGTTGAACACTGTGTAGGCGACATAACGTCCATATTAGAGTAAATGTGGCATTGCGAACTATGTAATTGATTTCTAGGTATGTACAATGACGCTCGAACGATTTTTGACACTCCTTTAAAAAAAAACTTATAAAAAGCTGACCATAAATAGATCCGACCACTAAAAACCAAACTACACTATGATCCAAATTAAGGAAAATACAAATATTTTAATGTCATGCTAGAAAGAGAGCGCATTATACAAACAAATGACGTCACTTGTAAGTAACCCATATAACACTCATTTACGGGAAACTGACAAGTTTACCTTCAAAGCTTCGAACGCTACTTTGAGCGTACTTTAGGTAGACTAAACTTTAGGTAGGAGTATCAAATAAATAGAAATATAATATATAAATTAGAAATCTACCTTATCGACTACTTCCTGTCACTGAGGCTTCTTTATTTCTACTTTTATGAACCGTGACAAATCCAACATTGAAGTATGCATCGTCGCGCACCCTACTCGTCTCGCCGTAATAGAATCGTAATGCTAACAAGTTAATATGTCCCATTAAAAGTTTAATTTTATCTATATTATTCTAAATTTCTTAAATTTTGATAATTCTTTTTGATTTAAAAATACATATTTGTTTAGTTAATATGTGATGCTTCTAAAAAGTTCCTGTAAGGATATATTTGGGTTGCTAGGAGAATAAGAATGTACAGTTACAGAACTAGGTATTGACCTCTCATATCTGTGAATCATATCTGTGAAGTATATATTTTTTTTAATATATAATGTAATTTAATTTACCTATGTAGTGAAAATATAGATGAAAAGCTTTTTTTCTCCAAACGCCATCTAGAATGTTTAAGAGGAATCATCAACTTAGTTCTTATTTTCATAGATTCTCTACATACATATAATGAATATACTTTTATGAATCTTTCAATCCTTCTGCTATTCAAATAAATACAAAAAAAAAGTGTATTTTTTTTTTGTGTTAAGTAGGTTCAGATACAACAAAAAAAAAACCACGCTAAAATAAAATTGCAACAGAATTTAGCGTCACAAAATAAAAAAAAATAAGTACTTGTGTTCAACAGATACAACAAAAAATTACACGCTGAAAATAACATGCAACAGAATGCAGCGACAGGAAATAAAAAATTAAGTACTTGTGTGCAACAGATACAATAAAAAAAAACACGCTAAAAATAATATTGTAACAGAATGCAGCGACACGATATTAAAAATTTAGTAATTATGTTCAAAAGGTACAACAAAAAATTCCACGCTGAAAATAACATTGCAACAATAATGCAGCGACACGAAATAAAAATTAAGTAATTATGTTCAAAAGGTACAACAAAAAATTCCACCCTGAAAATAACATTGCAACAATAGCGACACTAAATAAAAATTAAGTAATTATGTTCAACAGGTACAACAAAAAATTCACGCTGAAAATAACATTGCAACAGTAATGCAGCGACACGAAAACGTGTGTCAATATAATTTATTAGTAGGCATTTCAGTCAGTAGGACAGTAGTGGCATCGCATGATTGCGTACCAACATACTTGCCTACGTAATTGTCGTAGCGACCGTATGAAATAGGGCTGCCCCATTTCTATTCATATCTAATATTCATCGTTTCCTATATCGGGTTATGTATGACAAATCATTTATTTGACGAAAGAGTTACAAAAACTATGCAATAATACGATGGAATATAAATGATCAAATTTGCCAGAAACAAATAATGAGCTTTGGATCCTTAAACTAAGCTGCAGCTTGTGCTTCAGAGATCCGTGCTACGTTGAAGTAATTTAATTATAAAGTTAAGTATTAAGTTGAGCGTTTTCATAGTTATTGTCCTATCTCACATAATTTATAAGAAAGATAATATTGTATTTGTAAATTTATATTTTAAAGAAAATTTCTGTGAATCTAAATTACAATCCAATTAAAATATAAAATCTGTTTGGTCTGGATTGTTATAAATGCATGTGTATAATAAATATGTGTGTATCATCTTTGCGATACTTGAGTCCTCGCATGAGTCTGGATTCGAAGAGATGAAGTGTGTATGATGTGTTAATCCAGAGTCAAAGATATTTCCAGAAATACCTTCGAATTCGATATAGCCTGAGCAAATGCAATCGAAATTTTATGAAATACAATCACCAATTTTTATAGTTTGCATTCGATTATTTTAAATAGAATAATATAGCAAATAATCTACGGGTCACCTTATGGTAAGTGATCACCGCCGCTTATAGACACCTATAATACCCGGGGCATTGTCAGTGTGTCGCCTAAGTTTAAGGACTCTATGCACCCTTCATTTGTAGCATTCCAAATCATATTACTTCGAAGGAAAAACTGAATGTGGTAAGCATTCCTCAATTTCCCTGCGGTCTCTTTTAGGTCGTCTGTCCATCTTGTGGGTATGCATGTGTTTAACACTATTTTAATTCTTGACGTTTCGAGCACTTTTCAGTAAGTATACACATGCAAAACATATCATTAGAACAGAAAATAAAGTTGGAGATTGGGCTGACTGGCGTTCCTTTAGTCCAGCAATGGACAAAAGAGGGCTGAATATGATGATGATAATTCTCAGAAAATCAAACATCATTATCAACCTAAAAAAATCTCGTAAGTATAGTTAATTAGGTATCAAGACGGTTTTTTTATTTTTGAAGTTTTATGATAACTTATTTATCTAAGAGCCGATTTTTCAATGTTAAATAATGATCTATTTTTTATAATTTAGAAAATGACAACCCTACAATACCAAACAGTAAATAAGTAATTACTTACTAATTATATTGTACTTCCTTTCTGCTAAGTTGTGGTGTTACCTGTTTATGCGGGAAATGAATTGATCAAATATTTTGATTTGGACAGTTTGATAATGTTCAATATGGTTTTTAACTTTTTGAAAGAAATATACTAAGTTTAAACGCCAAAGTGAAATAGACATGTCGCTTCATTATTTTTGCAAACCTGAGTATTTTCGAGTGTTGATGTAATAACGGTTAATTATCACATATTCATTAAGTTCTGAGTAAGTGATATAACGAGAAAAACGCGTAGGTATTTTTGTGTTGATCTCAAAACTTCATACAAACCTTTTTCTAGTAAAGTCTCTACCACATTACTAGGACATGACTTGGACTTGAGCGTGAATTACTTTGCCTGACTGTAACTGTAACTATGACTTGTATGACAAACTTGACACTGGGAAATACGCAAGACGTGCAATGCCAAAATCCTATCAAGAGGAAAATAAATCTTTAGTAAAGCAAAGCTGTCAAATTTTATTTTCAAAACGTTTTTAGAACGAAGAATCTGATAAAGCATAGGTAATCTTCCGCTAGTTCACAAATTCAGTTGAAGTTTGCATGTCAAGTCTGTGACAAAGCCGGAAATTGCTGCAATTCAGTCTACAATGGCGATGTGACGACAACATGCTGCCGTGAAAGCACGCAACCCCATAATTGCATTTAGGTTGTGGAGTATCCACTAGGTAAGTACTACACGCTTCTTATTAGTAGCTTCACTTGTAAATAACGTCTAAAAACAAATCTCAGGAGTCGATTTCAACCTACATCAAATGGGCGATCGGCCGGGTGTTTGATCTGTCAAAAATAAGGGTTGGTAAATATATAATTAAACGTTATGAATTGTAGAAATGCGTTTCTCTGCACTTTCTCTTTCTTGCACATGATGCGTTTGTAACTAGATAAGGATGCATGTATCATTACATAAATACGTGCATCTTACTCTCGCACGCGCACAATTATACTAAGGGGTTACTCAGGGTTTGTCTGAAAACCGGTGCTAATAGTCGTTGACATTAATGCCGAGACGGACCCATTTGATACTAACTGTATTTTTGGTATAATTATTTGTATTAGTGTCGAATAAATGTATTTTCTTGCTTTCTTTTTTTCTCTCTTGCTTTCTTTTGCCGTTTCTCTCTTTTCCTCTTTCTATCTTTATATTTATCTTTCTTATCTCTTTTCATCTTTTTTGCTCTCTCTTTTTTTTACTTCTTTCTTTTCTGAGTAGAAAAGTCAGTTGAGTGAGGCAGTTGATACCGTGACTTAGGAGATGCCTATGTGCAGCAATGAACTAAGATAGGAGAAGGGTAATTAAGGGTAATTATGATGATAATGAGCTGGATCTCATCTTACACCATGTTAAACATGGTGAGAAAGTAATAAAAGACACATGAGAGAATAAAGTATGATTTGTACTGGATAAGCTCTATGGTAGCCCCATCTTATTTTTATCTCTTTACGTACCTTTTTCTATCACATATACCAAAACCATCCCTGTAATTTTACCATACCGAGATCAAAGATGATAAAATTGATTGGAAAACCCTCTATGCTAGTAAAGTACACTTCGGCCGATTGACCCTTTTGATGGACCTTAAAAGGGCTACTTAGTGGATTGGTCCTTTCATGTCATTGATTTACACGGATAACAAAAAATTGAAAAGCAATAACAGCAATATTTAGTGAATATTGGTGTTCTGAATTCCGTACGTTTCAATCAAACTAAGAGAAACAAAATCAAAGCACAAGATCAAAAACTATTTCATAAATACTTACCTATGTACATAAAAAAAAGGTTCGATTAAAAGGAGGGTAAATTATAAATACGCAGGTACTTATTATACTGGTTATGTTGGAAGACATCTTGCTTAGATGATTAGGTTAGGTTATTCTTATTAATGGCACAAAAAAGTATCTAAACACTGTTTTAAACTATCACGGTTGTTCACTAAAGTTATATGATTATTTACGGGAGCTCCTTCCACAACCTTACCACGGTAAATATCCCGTAAATAATCATATAACTTTAAAAAGTATCTATGTTTTTAAGTATGTTAAACAGTATTAAAAGTATATTGGGTTACGCGGAAAGGATTTACTAAGCTCACAGGGATCCATAGTATCCATCATGATGAAAAACTTACTTTAAGAGCAGCTCTGAAATTGCGAAAAAATATCAGCTTTTCCATTACCAAACCGGCCAAGTGCGAGTCGGGGTCACACACTAAGGTTTCCGTACCACCCCAAAATACAAAAATGCCGAAAATAGTTCATTTAACTACTTATCATTGTAAACAACTTTTACTGTGAGAAATCGCTAAAATCACAGTTCCATGAAAAAATATCATCCAAACTCAATGAAATGTGTAGAATAGCTGTTTTCGTGATTTGTAAATTTTGTAACTCTGTATACTCGTAAAATATAAAAGTACGCTCATTACTTTTAGTGCGTAGATTCTATACCTAGCCTCTTCATAGCCAAATTAACTTAGAAGATTTCTACCTTATTACATAGTATTAAGAGCTGATTAGTAAAATTTTAGACTTATTTTAATAAGGTATTAACCTCATAACTTTAGCAACATCCAACAATTAAAAATCATAATTGCCATTGACTTTAACAAAGAAACCTTTTCACAAGAACCTCATAAAAGTTTGTTGGCTGATTAAAAAATTTTAACGAGACGAACCAATTATGATCCCCCGTCCACTGTAACGAGAGCTCCACTACTGCTTTCATTTGAAAAAAATGAATGGTGTTGTTGAAAGCGCAGAGTTCAGCGCAATTTGGATTTATAAAAAGAGCGTCATCAACTCAAAAGGGAGGCGTGGTTTGAGGATACAAAAGCGAGAGGGTCAAAGTTTTTGATTCGGTTTTGTTTTTTAACATCAATCATTTAATGGTGTTAAAAAAATTGCCGGTGGAAACAAAAACATGTCACCCTGATAAGTATCGTCTTTACTAAGTACGTTTTGATTTTATGAATTTTCTTTTGATATTAGTTTTCATTTTAAGACCATTTGAATATGCTAAACTCGTGATGAATTTTCAAAAATACTTCTCTAATACTCATTTTCATATCTTGTAAGATAGAGAGCGCACTATACTTACATACCATACAAACTCCATACTGATACTCACTTTGCAAGAAATTGAGAGAGCATCCCTTCTTAATCGGAACAAAAACTTTATCCCAGAACTTTATTACTTAGTCGATTTAAATAGTTTCTTCTGTTTATTAAAATTAATAATATTTTTCACTAATCCTGTTATTTTTGACAAATTAAACAACTGTTCGATAGCCTATTTATAGCCCGGCGGAATTGGTAAGGTGTTGGTGCCTTGCATTTCTATAGAGATCCCGGTTCTCTCCGTCTGGCACAAAGGCTGGACAACTAGGTAATCTCTCATAACCCAGCTACACGCCAAATGCTGGATATCTTTCGAAGACATCCCCCCCAGTCACCAAAAAAAGGTATCGACGTTTGCGGGAAACTGCGGAACTATAATTTGACATTATAAAGAAAGTGATCACACCGCACCGCAGAACACCCCACTGAGCTTTTTTTCTAAATCTAAGCAGAATTTTCCGCTGATTCGGAACTGTTAGTTATATTGTACTGTAGCGCGTGTCCTAATAATACTAATAAAAAAAAGAATCAGTCATAGGACTCCACGTCAAAAATGAAAACTTAAGTAGTAATTCACCTATTCTACAAGAGATGGCGCTATTTTAAAATACACGGTACAGCGTGACGATGGCGCGAGTTCCATGATTTTTGTTCACCCAAAAAGTGCAAAACGCACCTAAAGAGTTTTCACATAAATAAAAACATATACCTAGGTATTAAAAAATAAACATTCAGAAAGATCATACGAATATTCATTTTTATTTCTAAATCATTCATAAGGTAAAACTAGGGCAATTTAATTAATCTTATTGGAAAAAGACTTTGCTCTTAAAGCTAATTATTTATTCCTCACTTTGTTCAAGATCCAAAGTCCAAAAACCTTAACCTTTTTCAAAATAAAATCCAACCCTATCCAGTAAATTTTACAAGCTTCAAAGAAATCGAACCCTCTACTTATAAATAGTATGCGATTTATAAAGGAGAATGACCATAAAACGGCTTGAAACGGCACAGAAATGATCGCCCTTAGCCAGTGGCACATTGCCGTTTTGTTATTCATAAAAGAAGAATATTTATGTGCCATCGTCAAAATATTTATTATTGTGTCCGGTAGCCCTTCAGCCCTTTGTGGAAGAAAAAATTCGGGGGTGTGAACAGAACATGCTTGGTTAGGGATAGGACAATATCTAATCGATGTTTTAACGTTTCAAAGAAAAAAAGCTATGGCCATTTCAAACTGTAAGTTTCCATTTCCTATATGTATTATGCACTTTGTGACGAATTATTGAACGAATGTGTAATTTTTTTCTATATTTTAAGGTGTAAAGTAAAGTATTTGCAAATAAACGAGCAACCACTAAGTTAACGTGCTTTATCATATATCACAATGGTGCGGTCACATCAAAGTCAGCTCAGTGAAATAGAAAAATTTAACAAAAACTGAAGAAGAAAAACGTCGACTCAAAAAAACCTAGATAATGTATCTAGGAAGCAGTGCCAAAAATAGGGCTGTGCCAGCGGTGCCCAGGCACAGGGCGCAGACTCTGGACGAGCGCAGAAAAGACCACACCAGGACCAAGTTTTGTTTACAAGGGCGCAGTTATAGAAGGTCGCACCGGACGCATAAAAGGCTAGTTACGGCACTGCTAGGAAGAACCCACGAACTTTGTTCTTTATATCGAATGTCGATATTCGATATCGATAGAGTATCGACTACCATCTCATCTCTAACCCATGCAAGCGTTATGAAATATGCGATTCCTTATAACAGCGTGGTCCTTTATGTATCCCGCGGGACACACTGGTCAAGTAGGTTATCACAAGTGGCCCGAGGCGAAATGAAAAATTTATGTCTCAATATACGGCTGGTATTAGAGTTTTGGATCGTGTCTTGCATTAGAGTCTGGACTATCTCGAGGGAGGCGCGATGTTGAGGCTGGGATTAAATTTTGAGATAGGTTAGGTTGGTTGGAGATAGCTAGGTTAGGTTATATTATAGTATTGTTTGTTAAAACCTAGGCTAAAGGATTAAAACATTTCTTTTCAAACATAGTTCATTATTCGTAATATTTTGGGTCTAACTATAAAAATGATCATTAATTTGTAGTATTATCGTTAACACTCAATGCTCGAGAAAAGTAATATAATTATATTATAACCCTTGGCGGCCAACTAAGCATTTATAGGCTTAGGCTCTTTCGCATCGGCCCACATTCAAAACAAAAATTATTTATCGATTTAAAAACATGAATTTACATTTATGTCACAAGATTAAATAAAATTAAAAATATTACAGTGTTACGTTAAATATTGAAGTGTGCGTTTGTAGAACTAGTAAGAATATGTAAGCGTGTGCAATACGTATAAATTTAGCTCGCCCCTACAGTTGTTGGCAGGCTTTTTTCGGTACTAACTAGGGCATGCAAAACTCGGGTAATTTAAAAAACCCGGTTTTTTCGAGTTTTCAATTTCAAAAACCGGTTTTTTCGAGTTTTTCGGGTTTTTCGAGTTTTTCTTTATTTAAGCCTTAAAAATATTGTTTTAGTGTGTGCAGTGTAAAGAAAATGCTAAAATGTAATTATATATGTATTTAGACTTTCGTATTCTTATTGTTTAGCTCTAACAAGAGATTAATCAAGTAACGTTTGGTATAATGTTGAGACTTCCAGCCTCCCAAACAAGCCAGTTTCCTTAAAGGCTGGAGCACCATAAGCCCCATACACACTCTCTGCCAGATTATACAGAAGACTGAGGAGTGTAATCGGCCATTATGCCTAGCGTTCGCGGACTATGAAAAAGCCTTTGAGTAAATCGACACCTGGGTAGTATTGCAGTCCCTCCAGCGTTGTCATATCGACTATAGATATATCGAAGTGCTGAAGTGTTTGTAAAGATACGCCACCATGTCAATCCGATAAAAGGAGCACGGAACCAATCCAATTGCAGAAAGGCGTGAGACAGGGAGATGTTATCTCTCCAAAACTGTTCACGAACGCATTAGAGGTTGTTTTCAAGCTTAGACGTAGACTTAGACAGCTTAGGAACAGATTCGGCATCAACATCAATGGCGAATACATCACTCACCTTCGTTTTGCCGATGATATAGTTATCATGGCAGAGTCACTGGAGAATCTCAATACAATGCTCAGCGACCTCAGTAGCCTATCCCAACAGGTGGGTCTTAAAATGAACATGGACAAGACAAAAATCATGTTCAATGTCCATGTTGTACCCGTGCCGGTAGTTATAGAGAACGATACTGTCGAAGTTGTTGACCATTACATTATATATATCTTGGTCAGATTGTTCAGTTAGGTAAGTCCTTAGGCAAAGAGGTCGCCTAAAAAATCAAACTCGGATGGGCAGCATTCGGGAAATTGCGTGAAATCTTCTCGTCCAAGATACCACAGTGCATAAAAACAAGGGTCTTTGATCAATGTGTGATGACATATGGTACTGAGACGTGGTCCTTAACTGCCTTTTATAGAAACTCAGAGTCACACAACGGGCAATGGAGAGAGCTATGCTCGGAGTTTCTTTGGGCAATAGAATCCTGAACGTGGATATTCGCCAAAGAACCAGAGTCATCGACATAGCTATTAAAATTTGCAAGTTGAAGTGGCTATGGGCAGGCCACATCACTTGAAGAACTGATCACCGATGGGGAAGAAAGATTCTTGAGTGGAGATCGCGAACCGGAAGACGCAATGTCGGTAGGCCTCCCACTAGATGTACCGACGACATTGTGAGAGTCGTGGGCATCCAGTGGATGCAGATGGCAAGGTATCGTACAGTGTGGAGGTCAAAGAAAGGTATATGTTAAGCAGTGAACGTCTTCTGGCTGATGACGATGACGATAGACAGCGGGAGTCACTAATTAGTCTACGTTGGGGCATGTTAAACTTTTTAGTGTAAAAAGCCGCGACGGATTATTCAATAGAACTGCCTGTCATCTCCAGCATTTTATTACATTCTTTACCCTTGGAGCTGCTTCCTTCCGTGGCATGCAATGATTAAAACCACGCTGATGATTTATCACAAGCAGATTTTTTATACTCCATATATTTTAATGTTGCTGAATCGGCACTGGCAGTCCTGTTATTTTTTTTATCTCTGTTGATACGAAGAACTAGTATAACGTACGCTTAGCAAAATATTGAAAATAATAATAGGGATGATGATGGTTATTGATTTAGCTATGTTAACACAAAAACATGAAAATTGAGAAAGAAAAAGACTATACATTAAAATACGTAGTATTAGATTTTTTTTCAAAAAATCATAGAAATACCATACAATAACACTTAGTAGCACTTAGTAGCGCTCACAGCGCCTCACTCAGGCAACGTCAAACTAAAGCTTAACCATATATTACTCCCTAATCCCTAATTATTATTATAGATTGTGGTCAAACTGTTAAATTTATTCGATCAGTAGAGAAGAAATAGAGAAACAGTAAGTTTTTATGAAGTTTCATTGTTTATTAATGTTCTACTGGTAGTATTTAACATAAACAATCGTGAATAAAAGAAACTCGAAAAAACCGAAAAACCCGGTTTTTTAATCCTAAAAACCCGGTTTTCAAATCAGTCGGTTAATCGGGTTTTTCGGGTACTCGGGTACCCGGTTTGCATGCCCTAGTACTAACTAGCTCAAGCTTAAGGCAAATCCTAGCTATATTATGATCAAAGAGTCAAACATATGCCTAGCTCGTTGTAAAAAAAAAGTTTTACACCGCAAATACACAAGACTTACAACGCCAATATCCTCTTATGAGCAATTAAAAAATATAGGTGAAAAAGATTTTTTACATGGAGGTAAGCACTACTCATTAAAACAAAAGAACTAAGATAGTAAAAACACTATCAGATTTTAGAAGTTTTTATTATCATTCAAATATCACATTTATAAAGATTGCTTTCTGAGATAACAATAATGTTATCATTACCAGTAAGTGGTGAGGCGACAGAAGAATTGCCAGTCATGACTAAAACCAGTCACCAAGATCTATCAAGTTTAGTATAAATGAGCTTCGCGTAAGTTCTCATGGGTCAAGTTTAAGTGGTTGGTATAATAAGGGAGCAAGTTGACATTTGACGTTGATTTACTATTGTCCTTTCAGATTTTGCTGACGTCATTGAAAGAGAGAGATGGGATAGATCTTTTGGATATTTAATTGCTATAATTATTTTCGACTAGCTATGACTCGCTGTTTCACCTACAATTTTCTATATTTCCTGCTCTCCAAGTTTAAAAAAAAGTATGTATATTTGTCTGTTTTCAAGAAATACACAATTTTTTTGTCAATTTGTATCAAGATCAGTTTAGTTGTGATGATGGTTGGTGAAGGTGACTAACAGAATCACAGAGACAGAATTCTACAGGGTTACACATTCATTCTGTACTACGCCGAAAAGAGGTGATGGTACTCATCATTATGAATTACTTTTACTATGGGACCAACCCTAAAATTGCGAAAAAATAATCAGCTGTGCTATAAATTGTTTCGATTGTCGATGACCGTTTTCTATGGAACAGTGGGTTTTTATTTTTTCATTTCAGGTTTGGTCTCATAGTAAAAGTTTGTCACAATGATCTCCTTTCAGCAAATATATGCGTAACCTTGTAGATATAAATTTAAATAAATATGGCTTTGTTAGTTTTTTTTTTACCATAGACAATAATCTCATTATCTGCAAAGATTGGACTAAGAAGTAGTGCTGTTATTAAAATTTTCTGTGCAATTTCATTGGTAGGTATTATTACGTCGTTACCAAAGCAGTTTTTTTCTTACATCCTTGGAGGATTTTGGTTTCGCAAGTTTTGCGGCTTTAACGCCAGCATCTTAATAATTATTAACGCTCATCAAAAATATATGGAAGTGTAATACCTACAGTTTCCCCTTTAGCACTTATCCCCCCTCCCATGGTCGTCCATTTGATGATATTTTGATCAACTCGTCTGCAGTTGTGTGCCGCTTAATCTTGAAGTGTGCGTTTGTAAAACTAGTATGAATATGTCAGTGTGTGTAAAACTTATGTGTTTACCTCGCACCCTTCAGTATTTGGCAGACTTTTTTCGATACTAGCTTGATAAAAGATTTAACGAGATAATAATATATAAACTAGGTACGTTGTCTACTTACACAATCTTAGTTTGTTGCAAAAAAAAGTAAAAGACTGAATAACACAAACACTAATCCAAATCATATGCAGTAATTTTATTCTCATGGGTGGTCCTAATCCCAATGTCAATAAATATTGCTAAGAAAAATGAGAAAAGAAAAATCTGCCTAATTTTTATTTCAATAAAGTTTAAAATAGTTTAATCGAATGGCTAAGAAGTAAAGATGGTACTGAGATATCAAAATAAGTTGACAAAAGAAATTGTCACGTCATCGGAGACGATATAATAAACGTTGAGTATGTTTTTAATGTTATATTGACATGTCGTGAAGTGACTTGGTTCATTTTGATGCCGACAAAAGAATGAACATTCATAGCACAGATTTGTGCTCATAGTATAGCTTTTTTTAATGATACTGGGTGACGAGACGACCGAAGTCGCTCGCCTGATGGCTCTTCACGCTTGCCCATAACAGCTCAAAGCCACTCAGAATTCTGAACTTCAACAGTTCAAAACCCTGGATGCACTGCGCTCGTCACCCCGAGATATAAGATGTCAAATATCTGTGTGCCCTGTAATTTCGCTGGAAACATTGCCCTTCAATCCGGAACACAGTACTGTTTGAACACTACTGCTTAGCGGTTGAATAACTGGTAAAGGTGTGGTACTTCCCCAGGCGTCCTACCACTACAATAAAGAAAAGCTAGAAACTATATAGACATTAAATTTACTTAAATGTTTCGTACATCACTAGCTCGCTCTTGTGTTCTTGCGTTTTCTATCTGTTTGCGTTTTGTAATTTTTATTACTGGTGTACACAATAAAAAGTAATATCTATTTATCTAACCATTAGGTTTTGTTATGTCTATGGTGCACGTCAACTGCCGCAAATCACGTGACCTTAAGCTTGTTTCCCATAATATAATAGAGAGTTCTAGGTTCGTATCTCTTTAAGAGTTTTTTGTGTTTGGAAAATGTCATACACCATGATGACAACATTCCCATAACAAAATAACAAGAGTCATTCAGCGTAGTAATACAGCCGGCGTGCTGCCAACTGGTATTGTGGGCTTGATCATTTGGTTTGTCTGTAGACCTTCAATGGTCTATGGGCACTATGGGCAGTCTAACTGTTTTTGTAGTGTTAGTTTATTTGTGTTTGGTTTATTTAATATAGGCCTTTGCCATAAAAAAAAAAAAATAAGTTATAAGATAACGCCACTCTACCAGTTGCCAATCTCATTAAAGCGAGCTATAAAATGTTATTTATCTTTGAAATCCTATTAAAAATTATTTATAATCGGAATGACATGTTTTATGTTTTATTTTCATTGGAATGAAGAATAATTCAGGAAATCCTAGTATTCCTTATAAACTCACTTTCTTACATACTTGATTTGCTTTCAAGCGTATAAATCACATCTTTCTCAAACCCCACACACGAAATCATTCACTTTACAGCATTTCTTAGCTTTCTAATGGTACCTTGTCGCAATCAAACTTTCCTCTCCGCCTCTGGCAAACCAAAGTGAACAGAAAAATCTTAGGGCGAAAGAGTTCTCAAAGAATGTTTACAAGGGTTGGACTCGGAAGCAGGTGCGTCCATCGATCAACGTCTGTGTCGTGACAATTTGACGTATGAGACAATCCGGCCCATGCAAAACTGTGGGGTGAGGTGAAGACTTCGGAGGCAAGGTTTACATGTCGTTGAAAATAATAAGTTAAAAATTCCGTAGTAGTCTATTTGGGAGATCATTAGACTTGAAAGCGTGAGGTCACGGGTTCAAATCCCGAGCCTGTACCAATGAGCTCTTTGGAGTTTATATACAGATTTTCATACCACTAGCTTTTCGGTGAAGGAAACCATCGTGACGAAACATGCATACGTACGGAGATGAAATTCAATGGCGTATGTAAATTCACCAACCCGCATGCCCAATCGCCCTTTCGGAGGAAGGACTAAGTCCAACAGGTGGACTGTTAAAGGAATATACGAATTCTTTGATTAGCTATCGAGCGGTGTAATTAAATTATGGATGAAGATGATAGATATGTAGCTGTAGCACCAAACTATATCCCCTGATTTTGTTATCATCTGCTGGTTTTTAATTGCATCCCCTATGGAAGCAAATTTAAAGACGTATTCACGAAAAGAAACGATTTTTTAACCAAGCTTTTATGATATTAGAGATCGGAACGGTGTGCAAAATGAACCCAAACACTGCCAATCTGCCCATAGAGGAGTGCCGTTATCAACCATCGCGATCACCAAATCAGCTCGTTGTCATCATAATATTGTATTATCATCAGAACTTGACAAGTATGCCAAATTTCAGCTCAATCGAACACCGGAAAGTGGGTCAAATTTAAATTACAAAATTTGATTATAGACAGACAGACAGCGGGACAGGTGAAACTAAATAAAAGCTTCTAAAAACAGCCTTTGAAATATGTACCTAAATATCTCTTTTCATTATAAATTTAACCCATGTAAGCCGACCCGGACGCCACTTTGACAATTTACATCGTGAATAGATGCGTGGTGTCATGTCAGGGGTCGATCAAAATTTCAAATAGACCCAAAGTGGATTTTTAGGGGTCCCTTCACAAACGGGACTGAAAATTGATGCTGTCAAAGGAGCTTCATTCAATTTGTGGCTTATTAATCAACGAGAGGGTGCCAATTACTTGCCTAAATGGGCACGCTCCTTTATTTACTTAATAAATTGTGGAAGTTTAAATAATGTCTTTGAGAAATTGGTTTTAAATTGACTTGTGAAAATTATATTCTTACTAGCGATGCCCCGTGGTTTTATCTGCTATAAAATATAATGGAGTCATAAGGTATAATTATTAATATATCATATATTGTGAGAGTCGCGGGCATCCAGTGGGTGCAGATGGCAGGATGTCGTTCAGTGTGGAGGTTAAAGGGGGAGGCCTATGCAGCAGTGGACGACTTCTGGCTGATGATGATACCAAGTTTATATTACTAATATATTATTACTGATTTAACTCAATATATACCTATGGAAATTACCGTGGTTTTTACACATTTTGTTTATAATGACACGGGAATTACTCGCGTAATTAGGCCGGTTACTAATTGAAACTATAGTCGGAAATATAGTTTCAACCGCATTCGGCGGTCTTTTTCAGGTAAATGCGCGCGGGCGGCTACGTCTCGCGGCGCATTCACGTATAAAATGAATAGAGATAAATAAAGTTATTCTTTCTGTTACCCGTCAGATTTTACCGATAAAAGAAAAGAAAGAGAGGTTCTCAATTCAATTGAGTTCGCTTTTGACTTTTGAGTTCTCAATCCGCTATTTTAAAATAATTTACCTGTCGTTTTTATAGAAATGGGAATGGAAGCGATGTGGATTTTTCTAGATAATTATCTTGCTGACTCAAATTTAAATTTAGAACAACGTACAGACGCCTAATGAGTCAAGTTCGATAAAAAACTGTATTGAATTCCCATAATCAGAATGTCATCAAATGCGTCGAATCCAATCCATCTGACTGGGGGATATTATTACGAATAATCAAGGTTCAAAATATACGTATTGTCATTGAATCGAATTATGCAACCGATGTCGATTCGAACGATTCGATTACTGGCGACAGATGTCTTCGGACGTGACGAATTTCGACTAAGCGAGTTCTCGAAAAAACCTAAACACCTCTCCTCATTTCAATTGAAAATATACTTTAGTTGAGTGCAGTAGAGTTGTATATGCAACAAACATATAAAGTAGTATTTTCGTATTAGTAATCAGCCCGTTCGACCGCAAATTGTTGTCCCTCGATCAGACGTTGCCAGGAAATTACAATTTCGATTTTTATTTCACGAGTTTGTACAGTATATTGATATATTTCAGATTAATATTTGTACAGTTGGATGAAAGTTTATATTTATTTTTCGAAAAAGGCTAGACTAGTTAGTTTTTTTACATAGAAGTGTTCTACGATTCTACGACTCTGGATTATGTTGTTATGTTTTTAGTTACCTATCTGTTAGTTTGATAGGAAATTTACATGCACATGCATTTGCATGCATTTGGACATGCTAAGTTGGGGCTGATTTTTGAGATAATGTATCTACTCATTACCCTAAAATAAACATTTCTGTATTTCTGTATTTTTCTGTAAATTTGAATTATAATAAGCCAAATATAAAACTGCTCTTATTCTACAATATTTTATAACTAAGTTTTTATTAGTTTTTGAAGTGAAACTGATGGATTTGTTGCCGAATATGGAGCATGCAGACCTAAAAGGTACTTAATTACTCTTGCCTTGAAGATACCTAGGTTGTAGATTTTTTATTATAAAAATTATTTGTTTGCGTTTGACAGTCAGCTCGCCATTAGTTATTGATAATGAGGAGTACAATGACCTGCTTTTGGTTTAGTACTGCCGTTCCGTGTGACCTTGGAAATATCAAAGCTGTTTTATCTGTTAGTCTAGCGTTGCCTGCTCAAAGTATTGTTTTTGTGAATGTCATCCAGAGCAATGAAGGCCGCACCGCAAACGATCGCGGTTCCCTTTGTATTTAGCCGTTGGGAGCTTGCTCTACCGCATAAACGGAAGCGTATTTAAAATGCAAACAAACAGTCGCAATCGCTGGATTTATATAACAAATACGGACAGCCGAATTCCTACACCCAACTTAAATGTGCCTTATAATAATTATTATAATTCATTCACGATCAGACTTGCATATGCGAAGAATGTTTGTTTATTTGTCTTTTATATATATAAAAAAAGCATCAATCAAGCATGCGGTCTGATGGTAAGCAGAAGTGTTGACGGTGTTTTTGTTGTTCAGAGAAGTGGTTGTATACACCCATTTTGAAAAGCTTCATGTTGAAGCTCGACGGGAAGTCTTCTGAACAGGCAGGTCCCGGAAGAAAGGAGCAGAAAACCCGGATAGTGTGAGATTACCAGCTTTGCAAAATGTGAGGATAAACTTTTTTCTTCTTTAACACAGCATCAGAGCAAGGAATCGCCCCAATTTTTTGTTTATAGGTATCTACCTATAAACAAAAAATTGGACTATCTAGTCGGAGGGCTGGAAAGTGAAATAGGCAAATCACTTTTTATCTCGGAATATGGTTTGGTTCCTGAAGAAATGGTCACGCAGGTAAAACCACCGCACTGAGTACAGCTAGTTACCTATATTAAATTGTCATTTGCTAAAATACGTATTAACTTACTCTGAGGTTAGTGGCCTAGTGTTTACTGAGTATAATTTGCCTTAGAAATTTTCTCATCAATAAACCCAAATAGTATTTTTATGATTGACGAAATAATATATATACTCCACGATACGCTTATGCCTTCAACAGCAGTTTCGTGTGATCACGCGCATTGTTTTGTGCAATGTATTTTTTAGTACCAGTTGTCTAGATAAATCTAACATCGATTTTTAAGACCTAATATGAAATTTAAAGTATTATGTGTTAAATAACAATTTTAAAATAAAAACCTGCTAATGAGGTAGTCGTTTTAACCTAAACACTGTTTTAAACTATCACGGTTGTTCACTAAAGTTATATGATTATTTACGGGATATTTACCGTGGTAAGGTTGTGGAAGAAGCTCCCGATATTACCCGTTTTAACCTATTTGCAAGTTTGGATTATCTATTACAAAAAAAAAAAAATCGCTTGTCTCTTGTGACTTAAACGGCTGATTAATATTACATCGTCAACTCGTGTGATATTGGCTCCAATGTGGTTTCAATAAGTAATATAAACATTTTTTTCCTCATTTTTACGAGATGTCCGACTCTATGTCTTCTCACACATTGATTGGACAATTTTTCATGACCTTGTTTTTTTTCTGTTCATAACAATCCGAACACTTATTTTGTTCTAAATTACAGTAAATTGACTAAAAAGGCCTCCCTCATAGAGAGGGGTGCTGTCATAATCCCCACGCTTGGCAGGCGGCTTGGGGATCGCAGTACGTTCACCGTGTACTATTAGGACGCTGCTGCCCATCCTCCGGTGGTTCTGATCGCAGTTTTAGGACATTCCCGGGTCGCTTATTATATCAGAGTTTAACAGCTGTTTTTAATAGTTTTGTTAAGTTTTTATTAGTTTCTTCAGTATAAGTATTCAATCTGGTATGCTAAATGAAAATAAGCTATGCTGATTCTAAAACCATTTCGAGATATTATGCTTTCGAACCTTATTTTACTGCCTACTCTGTGACGTCATGGAATCAATAAAAAAAATATACATAAAATACCGACTGAATAGAAAACAAACAAAACGATTGAAATCAAAAAAATATAAAAATAATACAAAAAAAACTTTACATATACATACTTTGGGTTAAATTTTTCATTAACCCTATTATTATTAACAAATCAAACACCTTTTAGATAGGCTATTATATGTAGGTAATAAAATCTACTTATAATATTTGTTATCATAATAAAATTAACCATATTCTTATTGTTACAAGTGAAGCTAATAAAAGCATGTCAAAAAATTACTTACTGCTTCGACGATGACATGCAGTAGCCAACATTTCACCCCAAAAAATAACAATAATAGTCAAACCATCCGCCATTCGACCACCATCACTCAACACATTGTTGCACCGGATGTCACATCACTATCTACGGCTTAATGCCACACTGTCCTTTGTCCCCCACCCAAAAAAAAAACATTAAAAAAGTACAAACGTATCTTACAATTTGAAATATCATCGCGAGATATATTTCATCTTGTCATAACACGGTGGGTCAAAGGAGCGGATCAGAACTTGATAAATTGCAGTTCAAATTTGGTATAATGTCTTTTTCACTATTCACCCGGTACACTTGGTGAAGTGATGACGTAACAGGATCTCAATTTTGATGGGGGTCTTGCTTGAGTAATGCTTTTCTATCTATTGGAGATTGGTTGGATAATATATTGAAAACTTAGTGAGTGACTATCTCTATAAATATTAAGTTCTGATAGAGTTTAACTATAGGTTTTCTGAAGTTATTGTGTTTCACGTTAGCAAGCTTCCACGAGTTCGAAACTTGCCCAGTTTTGAGAGAGAACTCTCTCTTATACACGTTAAGCAATAACACCTTTTTACTTTGCGTCGTCGAGTAAATAGCTTCTTTCGCCTACACGTCTCTTTATAGTAACTTATCCCCTATCTCCTAATGGACTTCGTGACAAATGACGCGACTAATGATGTGAAACGTGCTAGTTATTAAACTGATATTACTTGCGTATTGAAAGAAGTTTTGGGTGGCCGTGTTGACTGGCTGCACTCCCTAGACCCATATTGTGACCTCTTGATTCTCTGTTTGATGAGAGCTATGTTTTAATGTTTATCGGGACTTATCGCGCAATATTTCATATAGGTAAAAATAGGTATAAAATAGGTACCTTTCGCTCGACGTTTCGACCATGTTACAATGGCCGTGGGCACGAGCTGACTGAAAACTGCGAGTGAGTCCGGCGAGAAGATCGGTTATTTTGTTCTCCTACCCTCAATTGATCTTGAAAAATTGCAGGAACCTGTTTGATGTTAACTATTTTCATCCAAATTATATATACTTGCAAAACTTTAAATCGATACGAAATTAGTAGGTTGAAATTGGCTTTCAAGGTTTGTATACTTGTTACTTGTGTAGCGGGCGTTTTCCGCAACCAGGCCATTCATTGGCCCATTTTGCGTTACCCGGCTGCAGCTAGTTCAGCCAACCAGTCTCCTCCAGGAAAGCCAGCAGCTCGCTGATGCCTGTGCAGACGAATAAGTAGTTTTTGGTGTTGAATTGTTGCTCGGATTCTTTCTTTTGTTGCGGGTTCTTGGCACTGTTCATTCCTAGTGTTCCAATGATGACCTGTTTCTGTAGTGTTAGTGTTAGCATGTATTTTGTTTAATTAGTAAAGGCACTTGCCTTAAAAGATAAATTAAAAAATTTCCTACTCAATACTGCAATGTTGTAATGAGAGTAGATATTTGCCTACAAACTGCTACGCAGTTTGGCAGAATTGTATATACCTAGCATGTACTTTATTCACTGAAAAAAAAAAGTACCTATGCATATAAAAAATATTTGATTTTAATGCTGGCATTTTTGCTTGTATGCATAATATAGAAAATTAGCAATATAATATTAAATATATCAACATCATTAAATGATTAGAGAGAGAGTCATCATCATCAACAGCCTTCCTTATCCAACTGCTGGGTATAATCATTACTAAACTATCCATTTTTAAATAACTTTTTCAAAAGAACACCTGCTTTAAAATAGTTATCGCATTTACCCGCGATGATATTGTAGTTTCCAGTAGGGATTGTCGTTTTTAATCAAGGATTGTGGAATGACGCTGCGTCGGTGGTAATGATCGGACGGCACTTTTGACGGCTGTTATGATAATTTTTATAAAAGCCACCGCTTTAATTCTTTTGTCGTTTGCGGAGCGGAAAATGTGGAGAAGGATTATGTTATGTTTTAATACAGATCACAGAAAATAGACGTAAATAGAACGGAAATGAGAAGGAAACTCTGTCGTCAGGTATTGCGACAGATATGTGATCGAACATTCTTATTTATGTCAACGTGTCGAACTCCGTGTCACAGTTGCTAGCACAGTTGCTGTGGAATTTATATGGGTGCAAGTGGCTACAACAAATTTCATACAACGCCTTTACAGCCGTTCTAATTTAAACAAAAAAAATATTTTTCTTTTCTGTGATACAGATTCCTTTAACAAAAACTTTTAACAGCTTATTTCATACTTTTTAATTGTTTTCTTAATACTTTATTTATCAAAGAGAATAATGAAGTGTAGGTGGTACTTGGTCCGACCGCAAAAATTATCCATATAGAATGCGTGAAAAAATAAGGAACTCAAAAAAGTGTCAATGATGCGTGATCACTTTTTAGAATTCTTTTAGATTTTGTGGACCACTGCACAACGTTGTTAATCTTGTTAGGTACTTGCAAGAAGAAACATATACATAAATCTCGCAGTTTAAAAACTAAAAAACACGCTTTAAAATCGCTAATCTTGAAGATAAGTAAGGATAATGGGACAAACTATACAAATTATTGCATTGTCATCGGTCTTTGATAAGTGTGCAAGTGTTTCAAATTAATCCGTCGTTTTAAAAGGGGTGAAAATCACGTTCAAAGATTCCGTTACATAGATGCATAGATACATACCAAGCAAGCGTATTAAAAAAGCGTTTCTGAAGCATTATCACTTTTTAAAATTCTTTTAGATTTTATAGACTAGAGCACAACGTTATTAATCTTGATATGATATGACCGAGGCAAGGTAAGTCGAGTGCTAGTCACATGGCAGCGAGATGGGTCAATAATATTATTCAAATCGTGGGTTGAACTTGTATCAAACTAACATGTGACCGAAGCAGATGTCACAACAAGATAGAGCAGATCTAAACTCAACAGTAAAGACATCTGTTGACTATGATGTAAAAATCAGTTAAGCTTTAAACACTGTTTTAAACTATCACGGTTGTTCACTAAAGTTATATGAACCCGTCTTCCCGTGAACATGGTGCATGTAACTGCGCCGAAATATCGGGAGCTCTTTCCACAACCTTACCACGGTAAATATCCCGTAAATAATCATATAACTTCAGTTAAGCTTTATTCCAAAAGCCATCTCTATACTCTGACAGTACCGGCAGGGCGGTAGACAGAGTGACGGAACCCGACCGATGACTTGCATCTTGCTGACTATGATGTATGTTTGCTGCTGGTAATGAGGATCAGAGGAAACGCAAGGTTTTACATCTGTAGTTTGAATAATGACATTCTGTGGCTTTTCCTGAAGCATTTTAATGAAAATCTGCTTCTTCTTTCATGCAAACTATATTTGACTTTTTTATCAAAAACTTTATTGATGGTACTTGTCACATGCTTTAAAGAATTGGTAACCGCTGAGATATACAAGTTTTAGATTATAGGCAAACATGATGAAGACGATCCTGGAAACCCAGTGGTCCAGGAAATTGACGGTCTGGGTAAAACGTTAAGTAGAAACTGAGTGCAGAGAAGTTCAAAGTAGAGACAATTGGCATACTTTGCAATAAAACTACGTCATGTAGTTGAAAAATATATATCTATAGGCTGATGATAGAATATCGAAGAATTTTATTATTCCGTCTTATTAAAATTATTGACTACACACCGGTAAGGTTTAAATAAAAATAAAATATTTAAGACGGTTATCAATAGTTGCATTAAAGCGTTACAAACTGTAGTTCCTTAAACCATACCATTAACAGCACCTTAAAACAATATTGATTAATAACAAGAAAAAAGTACGTAAAGTACATTTTGTTAAACTACTTAAAATAATTATTTTAATATACTAGCACTAAAATATAATACTAATCAGCACCTTATATCAGATCAGCGCAGTCGTGACAATCATCTCCTCCAGATTCCGACTGTCATTTCCACCATTCGTAATTAAAAACAAATCCCGGAGCTCCGAAAACCACGTTGTCATCGCATAAATGTGGCGGGGGAGGTTTTATGAAATATGTATTGGGTACGTTTGTCGAAATGTACGACTCACTGTTGTGATTCTGGGGTTTTCGATGGAAATGTCATCAATGGATTTTCTAGAATGACTGATAAGTTGTTATGCTTAAAGACCCAAGCCTCCCCAAGCTAAGATAAATCAGTCAGTGATCTCATTACAGTTAACTTATACTGCTCCTAACTTACTGATATTAGATACGGCCTTACAAACGTTACTTAAGTTAATCAATGCTTAACAATTATGCATATTGATTTATTTTTGACAAACCAAAATACTACCAAAAACACAATATTAAAAAACTTTTTTGATTAAGCTAAAACTAAATTTGACTATACTAAACAGAATTCAGGTAAAATTTTAAGCTAGGTGAGAGTTTTTGTCTTGTATATTTTTCCACCATGGTTAAAATAATTATGACTGACAGTGTATTGATTGAAATTATTTCAATTTCAAAAGTTTTCCTGTTCAAACAGCTTGGTCCTTCACGAGAAATTCTCCGGGAAGAGGGATCTCCGTAGAAGGAACTCTACATTGGACCTTCTACGGAGATCCCGCTCCGTAGAACGAACTCTACATTTTGGGATAGTCATATTGTACTATTTTATACAATTAGATACTGTTTTCATTATGTTTTTCAGAGACAGCTAAAATTTCTTGTCAAGGACCAACCTGCTTGAACAAGAAAACTTTTGAAATTGAAATAATTTCAATCAATACAGTCATAATTATTTTAACCATGGTGTAATGATAAAAACGACGACGAGGAACGAACGAACCTCAACGTTCTCCTAACGAGGAAACTCTTTAACGGTTAACAATACATACAAGAAATGTTGTATACGCAATATAAAGGTTTACTTAAAAAAATGTTTTTACTATTAATTTATATGCAATAGTAACTACTCTAATATCTCAGGATGACGAGCGCAGTGCATTGGCTCACAAGGTTTTGAACTGCATGCAGTTTAAAATTTTGGGTGGCACTGACCTGTTATAGTTAAACGTTACGCTAACCATCAGACGAGTGACTTGCACGCCTCGTCGCTCAGTTGCATTAAAAAACATGGCAGCTTGCCTCCAGAAGCTACCATGGGAATCACAATGCCTTTTAACGCGCATTATGTAACCGATGGTAGACAGATCTAATGGTCGATATGTAGCTTATAAAAACCCTTGCTGTCTATGGCTCGATATCAGCTTCCATTTGGAAGTTCATTAGGTCCTAGCTCTGATGGTTGATAGATTGATAGAAAGGTGTGGAGAGGCTGTAAGCTTTCTTGAGATTAAATAATATGACTATAATATTCCTTGTTGTATTTTTATCATCATCATATCAGGGCCGTTATTCCGCACGGGAAACGCGCTCGTAACGCGGCGCGTTAAGTTCACCTCAAAAAGATGGCCTCTATTCCTTAGGAAATAAAGGCCAACTTTATAAGGTTCACTTAACGTGGCCAGGTTAGCGCGCGTTTGCCCGTGCAGAATAACGGCCCAGATCATTCAGATCTTCATTAATTCAGCGATTCAGATTCAGAAGCAATTCATATAAGATGTACTCTTGTAAAAATTTCACTTTGCAGCAACGCATATTTATGATCTTAATTTATTAATTATTACATACATGCTTCATTCACTCTTCACTCTTCTGAGAGTACCCAACAGTTCTCTTTGCGTCTCCACTTCATTCTCTACTCCAAAGTCCAGTTCCCCATTAGTAGCCGACACCCTCGCGATTGACGATTCAGTCTTTTGTGATCAATTTTTTCCACGCCTTTCGTTAATGGAGATTTCTCTGATACGAGGGCCGTGTGTCAAACATGCGCCCGCCGACGAGCATAATGTCAAATCACCGCGATCAAAAGATGCGCCGGAGTTGAAAAAAGACGCGTCAAACTCGAGAGTGTCCTGTCAATACGCTGGCTCGATTATTGAAAATTTGAAGTGCTTGTTGGAGGAAAAGGTTGAAAAGTTTATGTTGTGGTTTAAGTGGGAATTCAGGGGTTCGACAGGTTTGCTAATGAATATTGGTTTGGGTAGATGACCGAACATTCAGACGAAGTAATATACAAGTAATGACGTATCTTACCGAGTACCGGTAAGATATGATACCGAAGTTTTTAGTTGTTTTTTAGTCTATATTAATGAAAATACATGGCGTATTTTGGCGTTACGTAAGTCCAACTTAAGCAAAAAGGTCGCCCGAAGAATCCAACTCGGATGGGCAGCGTTCGGGAAATTGCGTGACATCTTCTCCGACATTCTGACCGACGACATTGTTAGAGTCGCGGGCATCCAGTGGATGCAGATGGCAGGATGTCGTTCAATTTGGAGGGGGAGGCCTATGTTCAGCAGTGGACGTCTTCTGGCTGATGATGATGATGGCGTATTTTAAGAAAACTAACAATCTTGAATTCCATTCAGACTGATTCATTATTAAAATAAATAAAAACGAATGTAACTTATCAATTGCTACAAATAACATACATAATTTTCGATACCATTAAGGCATTATTTCTTAGGCAAAACTCTAGATTGAACAATTTCAAACGTCGTAATTATATATTAGCAAAACTCACCAAAACCATGTCAATGTTCGGATGATTGACATTATGACGTTGTACAGATTTCGATTCCGAGAATTGCGAAGCAAATTGATTTGATTTACCTTTACATGTTTAGTCAATAATTGAAAAGGTGACTTGTCATCCATGATGATGTCAATGGCAAGAAAAGGTTAAACGTTAATTCGCTTTTTCCCTATCTCGACTAACGACTTCAAAAATATTTAATAACCAAGATGCTTTGTTATGACAGGCTTAGCACAGTTGATGTTTTTCAAAACAACCAAGTGTTACTCAAAAGCTTCTGCTTGGCTTTATGTTTAGGTAAAAAAACAAAATGTAAAGCTTATTTAGGTCATAACTCAACGACTTAATTACACAAATTTTTGTCCTGACAAAGTTCGAATAGTATGACTTATTATATTTTAGGGTTCCATACTTAATAGGAAATAATAATTAATATAAAAACCGACTTCATAAAAATGTCAGAACTGGACCAAATTGGACCACAAGGGAAGCACCAGCTTTCAAATAAAAAAGAATCATCAAAATCAGTTCACCCAATCGAAAGTTCTGAGGTAACAAACATAAAAAAAAAACAGTCGAATTGAGAACCTCCTCCTTTTTGGAAGTCGATTAAAAGGATATAGCGTCACTTCGTTGTCCCGCTATCTATCTGTCTGACAAGACCCCTTTTCTCAGCAACACGTACAGGTATCAGGTTGAAATTAATTACAAATACTAAAGCGTGCAATCCCTTGAAGCTGAAAAATAAAATCAAACTTCTAAGTCAACGCAATCAATCCAGTTTACCTTTTCGTTAGAGCAATGCAAGTTTGTATGGAACCCTCGGTGCGCGAGTCCAACTCAAACTTGGCTGTTTTTTTTGTTATCAAACTAATTGGATGCAGTACCAGCCTATCATGTTCTCACTGCTGGAACACAAAGAAAGGCTGATATCTCTCATCGGTCATCGGTCCTTGATAAGAATGCAAAATTTAAATTTAATTCGATGTTTCGAAGTAGTTGAAAATCAAGTTCAAAGATGCCGTTACATACACACATTCATACATAGATACATACATACATACCAAGCTATTAAAAGCGTTTTAAAAACTGTTTTATTTTTAGGGTTCCGTACCCAAAGGGTAAAACTGGACCCTATTACTAAGGCTCCGCTGTCCGTCTGTCACCAGGCTGTATCTCATGAACGGTGATAGTTAGACAGTTGAAATTTTCACAGATGTATTTCTGTTGCGGCTATAACAACAAATACTAAAAAAACAGAATAAAACAAATATTTGAGGGGGCTCCCATACAACAAACGTGATTTTTTTGCTCGTTTTTGCTCGATATTGATAACGGCAACAGGTAGACACTTGAAATATTCACAGAATATTTATATATATCTTCACTTTAAAAATAAATAATTAAATTAAAAGAAAACTAATATTTAAGAGGGCTATATATAGGCTATATATACAACAAACGTGATCGCCGTTTTTTTAGATAATGGTACGGAACCCTTCGTGCGCGAGTCTGACTCGCACTTGGCCAGTTTTATTTATCTTATGTCAAAAAACATGAGCCGTTTGGCTACTAACTGCCTATCATCGATAGTGCAAACGAGAACTGCATCGACACCTCCGCTTTATGCATAATCGAAACGCGCGAACACCCGCCCCCGGCGCGTGTGTACACAGCTCAAACTATGAATACTGTAGCGTGTTGGTGTGAAAACTGCACTATTCATTCATAGAACTACCTGTACAAACATGCGTTCCGCATTGAAGGGCAATGTTTCCAGTAAAATTACTTTGGAAAAAGAAATTTGACATCTAACATCTCAGGGAGTCTTTGGAGGAAACCTTTGTCGAAAGACAAGCTGTAACGTTTGAAATACTGGTTGCCGATATATAAATACAAATAAATTTATAATCTAAGGTAGTTGTTAATTGTAAGGAAATCGTTATTTGTAAATAGGTAGACAATAAAAGCTTTTTTTTATTATTGTCTTAGGGAAATGAGCGGAATACATTGCTGCGCAGGATTTTTAACCATTGAAGTTCTCAGTTCTTTCACAGTGAACAGCGTTGAGATCATACTCATCTGCTATCGCCGCCTTCCTTAACCTATAGCTGGGTAAAAATTTATATTTCTTTATTATCAGCCATAGTCTTGAGCTGATCCACGACTCCAGATTCATCCAGGATCCATTTTACAGTTGGAAGATCAACACTCCGTTTACCTTCACTCTGTTTGGCTTGGTCCTGGGATATGGTCAAGATATACAGGATTACGCAGTAAGAGTGTACTAATCCGAAAGGGGTCTATTATACTCGTAATTGTGAACAACTTTTACTATGGCAACAACTCTGAAATCACGAAAAAAATGTCTGCTGATCCTTAAATTTTGTCTAGCGTGAATGACTATATTCTATGAAACAGCTGATTTATTTTTCGCGATTCATAATGATAATGATAACGTACCCCTTTCGGCTTACCCCTTCCCGCGTCACCCTGTATATGATTTAACAGTGTAGAATAGTTTTATTTAACACCATTAATTAACATTAGTCTCAGTGATTATGACTTAATCTTTAAGAAAGTGATTTTTTCTCTATTTCGTCTTTCATAATGCCTTCCTGGTGAATGTTCTTCCAAAAATTACTTCGCTGTCAAATATCAAAGCTAATTCAAAAATAGCCGTTATTAATATCTTATGCTAATCTACTCTTCATGCGTTTGGAAACGCTGATATCTCCCATTTGGCACTGTCAGTGCTACGTAATATAAAAGTAATAGTAATTTAAAGCAAGGTCTCTCTTTGATCCCGTAATAAAGACGTCTGCTTTAATTTTGATGGATGTTCCTTGTGATAATAATTGAGCTACGGTGTACTAACTTATCTTTACAGTTTGCTAAATGATAGAACTATTATTTTACAAACGAAACTTTAAGTTGTATTTAAAAAATACGATAGTGCCTCCCTCATTAAACTTTACAGATAAAAGTTAGTTATTCTGTAGAATGGAATGCGATTTGTTTTGATTACTTCTTAACTGCTGGAGTTGTGTCGTGTCGAATGTTTCATAACACTGGATGGTGTTGGGTGCATCACATGTCAGATTGATTATTGAGTGTAATCCTAATTCCTTTTAAGGTAGTATGTGCTGCGATAAAATATTCGGTAATGGATATTGTTTCTGATTCCAGTCACTCTTATTGAGATGGAAATAAGAGTGACAAAGACAGATTCAGTGTTGTTTTGAATCCAGACCTCAGGACTGATAATAACTAAGAATTTTCAGTATTAGTTCAGTACTTCCAGCAGATACCTCCTAAAAACATACAAAGTCACATACTATAATATTTTACCTAACTTTTTATAATTTATGAGTGAGGAAAAGTAGGTCCAAGAATCTCAAAAGTTCAAAGGCATGACTGTTCCAACATGGTGAATTAGGGCGTATCTGAAACGCCTGTGTGCAGTGGGAATATGATAGGCTGATGAAGAATATGAGTGAAGATGAAGCACCAGAGAAGAGTTAGAAGTAAAGAAGTAGAAATATAACGTAGCAAAACTATTATTTAAAGGTTATATGTACCTATAGACAATTTAAAATTGAAGACTAACAGGATTTGAACCTGCGACACTCTGGTTTACGCCCTGAGCGCGCTTTGCGCTAAGCTACGATCACTTTCCCGTCAGCCTCTAAATTCTTGAGCTGTCTAGGCAACCGATCCAAGTGATACATCGCGAGTTGAAACAAGGAATCATAATAAAATTTCGAACACCAATTGAAATTGGACTTTTTACGTAAATAAAAATGTCCCACGCCTTAATCACTATGCAATTTCTTGAGTACTCACACAACAAGCATGCAAATGATATTTTCTCGCGCAAAAGGCGCAAAAGCGCGCCATAATTATAAACGCATCAATCAGATGCGCGCGCGCCTTCCCTCCGGCAGCGGGTAAATGGTTATTAGCCGAAGTACTCGAAGACATGTTGGTACCTTACAGATCAACCAACCAACTTATATATAAAGGTGGCTAAATGGTGGAACTAAAATGTTGGTTAGGAGGATGTTGGATTTGTCTCAAAAATACGATAGTGGCCAATTTAACTCCACAGATAAGTTGGTCGCACTATATCATTCTTATACGTATGATATAGGATGTGATATTATAGGCAATTTAAGCGAGCCTTTTGATGTTTGTATTATAACATTAAGGTAGGCCTTACTTAAAAAAATTACTCAAGTTGATCTATGCTTAAAATTGCTCTCTCAATTTCTCGCTGACGGCAATCGCCACACGCGAAAATGAGAACGAGCCATAAACAATAAAAGCAATAATACATCAACTTGAGTAACGTTTTTAAGTAAGGCCCTATGTAACTATGTAGTGTATATAAAATCTTCCTTATGAACTAGGTTAGGTTATGAACCACCAACTCATCGGTGTACAAACGTGCTGTGTGCACCGGTGTTATGCCAACCCCCAGGATCTGTTAGAAGATCGGTTAGATTCTCTCTAAATAATCATTCAGTTCAACAACCTACTAGGGCCCCAGGGCACACCCCTTCTGGGGTGCCTGGGCAAGTCTGATCCCCACTCCCGGCGACGACCCAAGCCGAGGCTCGTACTTCCGAGGTGCCCTTGTGCTTGTCGCTCAAAAATCTAAATCATGTTGGCCCAACGCCCTCTGCGTTCACCAACTAACAAGAGAGCCAAGAGGTCAAGCTGTAGAGGCCGCAAGGCCAACAGCAAAAAGTCACATCATAAAAAAAGGTGCTATGCCAGTATCGCTAGTATGTAGTCGTGCAAGTGAGAGAGAATAACCTAAAAAATTTCAAATGTGTAGTAAAAAAGCGTGCTAAGCTATACATGCGTTTGACCCCAACCTCACCTGACCCTCATTCTCTTCGTCCCCTTTCTCTCTCTTTTTGCTATATTTTCACGTCAAAATGTCTTAGCTTAACCTTGATAAAGTAATGCGCATCATGATGCCGTAGATTGAATACTTTTTATTCCGGAAACCACGGGAAAAAAGAATACCACATGCGCAGTTTATTTTAATAAAATTATCGACGTAAAATCTTAAACTAAACTCAATTTACTAATAAAGCAATTCTATTGTGCTACCGTCACAGTTATTCAAAGTATGCCGTGTCGCAAAGAAGGCGTGACATTTGTGGCGGCAGAAATGTCAAAGCAATTTCCAATCGATTCCCCCGTGAACGGCAGTCTATCAGAAGGTCGAAGGTATCAGATTTGTTGCTGATTTGTAACTAAATGTAGGGTTCTGTTAGTAATAGGGAGTGAATGAAATATATTTTAGTTTATACTGCTAACATTATTACCTAAGACTGGATTCCTTTTCTGTTGACGTCACGTCGGTCGCTGATGTCGGTCGCGCATACGAATATACGACTACATTGACATTTTTCAAGCATCGTACTGCGACGCTGATGATCAACGATGTTTGCAATATGGTGCGCTCGCATATTTTTTATATCACGTGACCGACTTCAGGGACTGACGTCAGCGAACGACGTGGTACCTGGTGTTACAGGTATAGGCGACGGCGATTGCTTACCATCAGGCGATCCGGTAGCTTGATTGCCATCTATGCCAAAGTCAGCATAGACGGAAATCAAGCCATAAGAAGTAGTTGTTAAACGTTAAAGTTATAATGATTATTTACGGGATATTTACCGTGGTAAGGTTGTGGTAAGGTGGTGGTAAGGTTGTGTGTAGAGGGTAGATCGTTTTGTCTGTACCTAACTTTGAACTTTTTCACCAACCACCCGCATTCTTCAGTCTTCCCGTGAACATGGTGGATGTAACTGCGCCGAAATATCGGGAGCTCCTTCCACAACCTTACCACGGTAAATATCCCGTAAATAATCATATAACTTTAGTGAACAACCGTGATAGTTTAAAACAGTGTTTGTTAAACGTTGTATGGTTATGTTATCATAATCATCATCATTTCAGCCTATCATGTCATTTTTCCACTGCCGGGACTCAGGCATTCTCTTAAAGAGAGGATAGGCCATCATCCATCATGCTGACTGTTAATGTAATATCTCTTGTTTGAAAATTATTTTGCTGGTAAAAACCTAGATCCCTGCGTGACATAGGATACAATTTGTGAGGAGTTTTTCTGGTGATATGTTGTTCATCACTGTCATTTATGTTGAGGTAGAAATGAGCTTTTATGTTGAGATAGATTTACGGGGACAAAACCATTATCGATACGAACCAATGCATATAATTACCAAGCTGAAGATGCGTCTTAAGTAAATGATTATGGCGCTAAAAATATCAATGCGTTTCTATTACATCTATCTAAACAGTAACTAAGCATACACTAGCGTACTTCGATGCACCGTTTTCAACCGACATGTTCACCGAACCTTTTCGATTAAAACAATGCCTCTATCAGTTTATCACACATCCATTCTGCGACCACCTCAAAGGCCCGCATCAAAGACAGCTTGATTGTAAAGATTTCACCATGACCCATCTCCCAATGACACCTCACGATCGCGAGACAAAAGAACAAAGCTGGCCCATTATGTTGCACAAGCGTGATTTTGGTGTAGTGATGCGCGTAAGACGGTAGGCTCGCTATCTTAGTCTTGAATTTTTAGGCCGTTATTTTTTATTTTATTTTATTTATTTTAGGTAATCTGATAGCTAGGTATAAAGCTTAAACTAATATATGAGATACAGAAGGCCATATAAATAGATATAAATAGATTCCATACGTAAATATAAATGAATAAACTAAAAAACTAGTAGACAATTTTAATTAACTAGATATATCAAAGAAAGCGCTTGCTAATATCCTCTTAAGCTGCTGGACAGATGTGGTAAACAAATCAATGTCATTTAGAGTAGCTACAGCATTGAAACTGCGGCTTGCTCTTAACAGGTAACTATTACTTCTGTATTTAGTGCTCACTCTGGGGATAAATAGAGAACATGGTCTTCTAAACGGATCAGCCGACACCTTCAACCCTATTCACTCCAATAGCTCCAGACAATCAACTGCGCCATTCGCTATCGAACGATGACGTAGAAAACGTTTCTGGATGCGCTCAATGCGCGTGATGTAAGTGTCATTGAGTGATTGCGTGTTTTTATGGTGGTAAACAAGCAGATGGGCTTCCTGATGGTCACGGAAATTAGTCACTGTCACCTACGGATACTTGTAACACTAGGGCAACGTTTCCGACCCTTTAGACCGTTAACTCTCCTTTTGAAGCATCCCATGAACTTCTCGGAAAAGCTGCGGAAGTAGCTCATTCCACATTTTGCAGGTGAGGCAAGTAAAATCATGTGAATTGCACAGTATGCGATTTTCACTGAGCTTTCAGGTGGTGACGTCGGCATCAAATCATACAGTTCTTCACATATAAGTCCGCGTTTGACCAACAACTTGCCTCTTGGTATAGGTACAACAATATGGGCAAAAATGGAATACGCAGATTTAGATATTTAGAAGATACCGACAATCATCAGACCTTTAAAAACCAAAATTATATCTCTGTGGAAACAAGGAAACCCGGCAGGTTGTTCTATTCCTTGACTGCACATTTTAGAATAGTAGGATCAAAACGTTTCTCAATCCAGTTGTACTTACCGCCCATGCTGTTATTATGACTTACTAAGTGGTTCACTTTATTATCTTTTCTTTCGAAAAGCTTTCTATGATAAAAATATTGTCTTAAAATAATTTCCATATTTTTTTTATTGGCGTTAATGATACAGTCTTGATGCTACCGGTTCCCTAGTCCATCACTACTTTATATTCACGCACTGTGAGCTACATAATGACATGTACTGATACGTCTCTACTCTAATGGCGTTCGTCCAAATTGCTTTGACCACCTTTCACATAGACCTTTTTATATTTACAGTGGACTCATAGAAAATTGTGATCTATTTCTCGAGTGATAAAATAGAACTTGCCAGCGTTTGATATGCTTGCATCAAAATCTTAGTAGACCACCACGCCTCCTCTGTGACAAAATGGGGACCGTTTTCTTGCTATTCATTTGGGTATGCGCACGTTTTAAAACATATTCTAAATTCGTCACGTTTGAGTTCAATATACGTTGAAGGAAACTTATAAAATTACATCCGATGTGTTGACATTATCTCTGGTGATTTAAAGTACTGTTATTCAAATTTTAGTTAATGCATACCGTATATACTTTAAAAAACAAAGTAACAATCATAGACTTCAGAAAACAATAATGTTAAGAATGTATATTACAAAATAGATTAATGTTAATGTTGAGGAATGAATGTTAAGGAGTGAATTGAGAATACCTTCCACCCAACTATTTTTGAAGTTGGTTAAAACATAATTATTCTCAGCTTTTCGATTTACTGCTAGCCTGTTCTTTAGTACTCCATTTCATTTAAATCATCTGCACATCCATCTACATTAGGTATCTATCCAACTGGCTGGTGGTGTACCTTATGTGATAGTTTTCATACAGAACAAAATAAAAATGATAAATCAGCGTCTCAATTGGATCTCAAAAGAAGCCGAAAACAGAGATTCCGCTCTATTCACCTCCAAAATCGTATTTGTCCATTCAAAACATGTTACATAACCTACTAAGACGGACATGAATTCCACACGGTCGGTACAGTAATCATAGGAATTATAATAATTGTCTAAGAGGTGCGCGAGGCGGAGCCAAGTGACAATCACGCGCGGGGACCTAATGAACGGGTGCGCGCGCGCTGGTACAGGTGGGGTTTAGTGATGGGACACGGAATTTAATCTACTTTCGATGAATTTTTATGGTATTTTTTATATGACGAATGCTTGAGACTGTAAAATTTCAGTTGACATTAAGAACTTTCGGTTTCAGGGTTAAAACTATAGCCGAAATAACCAGACTAATTCCAGTATTAAAAAAATTCGCTTGCATTTGACCACCAACTCACCTGATTTTAAAGATGATGCGGATGATTGTCATGGAGATTAAACATTGTATCTGCAATGTTTCTGGTGTTGCAGATACATAGACGGTGGTAGCCACATATTTTCACAGAAGTTGTTGACCTATTTAAACCGACTTCCAAAAAGGAGGAGGTTATCAATTCGTTTGTTTTTTTTAATGTTTGTTACCTCAAAACTTTCGACTGGGTGAAACGTTTTGATGTTTTTTCTTAGTTATTTGAAAGCTGGTGCTTCCCGCGTGGTCACATTTCAATTTGGTCCAGGTCTGAAATTTTTACAAGATCTGTTTTTTGTATTGATGATTTTTCTATAGAAAACCATGACATTGCCCTTTTGCTTCAATGATTGCAATGCGGAGATTATTTTTCGGCTGATATTTAAAAAATATTTTGTTTGCTTCAGATTGGACTCAAAATCATACTAATAATATAAATGCAATATGTAAGTATGTTTGTCTTTCTTTCACGCAATAACAGCTCGAAGTGATTTTTGTGCATAAAGCATTGTAAGAGAGCCAAAGAGCAAATTTGGATACTTTTGACCCCGATGAAAGGATGGTTCTGATAAAATGTCTACGCGGGTGAAACTGCGGGGTGCAGCTAGTAGACAACATACAGATATTGAATATGTCAATATATAGCTAATGTCAATGTATAATGTCAGTGCCATCACTACACTATCTTGTATGATGTTGAGTCATGCATTCATCATCTTCAGTGTCGTTATTCTCGGCGGTAGACCGCCATAACTCTCGATCCATTTTTATCTTGGGATAGTTTTACCTTTGTGTAAAGTTCGGGTTAAAAAAGTCTCTATTAAACTGAGACGGTACGATATAAAATCATATTTTATCGAAACCAAAGCTCACCTCATTGTAGTATTTAAAAGACATTAAAAATTGCTGACAAATCAAACATTTCATCCCTGCGCAGTGCCAATTCCTGAAATAAAATTTTACGCAAACAAGAATAAAATATAGTATTTAAAACAAAATCGTCTATCAGCCTTAAACTACTCACTATTGAACAAATTTTTCCTTTAGATTGTACTATTCCCCCCATCATCGCCATCATCATCCATATCCTTCTGAATTCCATTGCAGGGTATAGACCATTTGTTATGCAATCTGCCTCTGTATAGTGCTAATCAAGTCCAGATTAAATCTGTGATGGTGACAATATCATGGACCCATCTTGCAGCTAGATGACCATTTTACCAATGCACCGCTTACGCGGATACGCAGGTATGCAATATGAATGTATGTGTGGAAGAGATCGCTTCAAGCGATAAGGCCGCCTATTAAAAAACCTAGATAATATTTTCATTGTAATGTATGTTTTCCTTGTTTGTGTGGTCTTTTAATAAAGAGTTATCTTATTTTATGCTCCGCTATTCTCCCAAATCACATGTAAATTGCACCCATAACTTTGGTTCCGTCAATTTGATCAAAATACTTAGATACAGTCTTGCAATTATTCGGGAAAGTTCCAATTTGTTTCTTGTGTTAATCAATTATTGTTGCAGGTGATAATTCAACTCAAGCATGCATTACAAATACAAAATAGTTCCCTTAATTTCTTCCACAGTTATCAAATAGCTCCACGACAAAAACCAAATGCCCAAGCATCCGCAGTGTCCAGCAAAATGACATTCATTTATTTTTAAGGACCCCATAAAACAACATTACGACTTGAACACTATACTTACACACTGTTCATTCCCAATTATTGGCCATAACAGAGGTTCGATTCTTGACGATAATTATAAGTGAGAACCCTAAACATGGTGGGTACATAAATAACGCTGTCGGTTTTGTCTTCTATTTGGTAGTTTGGTTAATTAGATGTCGCTGTGGTATAGAGGAAAATAATTATGTAACATTTGGCCTTGATCTGGGACTCTTTGAAATCCAGACGTTTTCATTGTGTGTTGTAAGTATTGCCGTGAGTAGGTGTGTCTTACTAGGTATTCTGCCATTCAATCCTTGCCCGTGTCGCGTTTGTCTAGTTTTACCTATTTTTAACTGAAAAAATGTAGGTATACTAACAGCTGTAATAAATGATTTACCTGATACCTATATTTTATCATCATCCAGAAGACGTCCGCTGCTGAACATAGGCCTCTCCCTTTAACTTCCACACTGAACGACAGCCTGCCATCTGCATCCACCAGATGCCAGTGACTCCCACAATGTCACCGACGCCTACCGATGCTGCGTCTTCCGGTTCGCGGTCTCCACTCAAGAAAGTTGCTTCCCCATCTTCCCATCAATTCCCATACCTATATTTGACATATCCAATTAAATTATTATACATTTACAGACATTACGTACCTGCCGAACCTTTGGGATACTTAGTTTGGGCACAGAATAGATCTCAGTACAGAAGATAGAGAGAGTATGGAAAGATTGCTGTAGTCACATTTAAATAATTATAAAATACGTATACAATACATATCATGAAAGTGTAAATGTAAATATATTTATTTACATAAACATACGACTTAAATTACAACAAACAAACTTATAACTAGGAGCTTATTTTTATGGGAAGGTAGTAAGTATTACATTCATTAATAGCGGTTTCCACACTATGTTAGACCTGTATCGTAGCAAGGATGGATGCTTTTGTCGATGATCGTAGTAACCTGGTACGATTCTTTTACCTAATATTTTACGTTAAACAAGCAAATACACTTTAAATCAAAGCTTATTCCAAGGATCTATGGTATATTTTTGAGTGTTATTCCCCAAAATATGGAATAACCAATATGAACAATAACGTGACACAAATATTTACACGTTCAAAAGTAATCAGCAACTTAACCCATCAATTTTATTCAGTGTCACGTTTCGTTCTTTGGTCGATTATTTTACCACTCAACGAGTCTCATTACAGTGATCTCAGTAATTCTCGACGGTTCCATGTAAAATTACATGACATATCTCTAACATGTAGTTATAATGGACTTGACATTTCAATGGAAGTCCGAACGTGCCTTAATCCACCTGCGGGCAAATTGTAGTAAGTTATATTTTTACAGTATAAGAGCTACTTAAATATTACATTAAAGTTTCTGATGATTAAACGCATTAATATTAACAATTTTTCATCGATAGGCTCGGTAAGTGGGTCTTTGATAACTACGGGAGGTAAATATCACTTTTCATCCCTAGGGAAGTAAAGTAATTTAAAAATCGAACTACAGAAAGTAATATATGAACGCACAAACATAGATACCTGCTATCAAAATATATCCCAAAACACTACCCTTGTTCTTAAACGGGCGTAGATACATAGGAAAGTAGGTAACCTTTCAATTTTGTTTGTCGATGCATAAGAATGTAAATACCTACCTAACGTTGAATTTTGTATGAAGTCATATACAAGCAAGATATATTTACAAAGCTAAGCTACAGATAGACAATAAATTAATAGCCATACAAGACCACACATGGCCATCAGACAAAATATCATAATGACAGCCATTGTAACCGCCTCTGGCGACTCAAATACGTTTGACCAACGCCGAAAGTAGGCAATGTCATTGACTTACTCATGAATATAAAAAGTATCTATACCATTCTATACCTACTCGATTTTTCAAACATGGTATTAATGTACCTATTATTTGAAGTACATCACATCAGCCAGTATATGTCCACTGCTGAAAAAGGGTGTCAAAGCCCTTGCATCGGTGTAAGCAAAGACTGAAAATTGGTTCCCGGCTTTTGTGACTATTCGAGAATCATCATCATCAGCCAGTTAACTTCTACTGCTGGTCAAGAGCCTCCCTCTTAGAGAGGAGTGCTGGCATAATCCCCAGGCTTGGCAGGCGCCTTGGGGATCACAGTACGTTCACCGTTTACTAATGTGATATTGCTACCCATCCTCTGGTGGTTCTCTGGTCGCAGTTTTATGGACATACCCAGCACCGAAAAACATACAATGACGAAATTGACCTTTCTGAAGTGTTATAGTTAGAGTTTCCCTTTAGCACTTACAATTTGCCGTGTACATTTGATTAAATTTTGAAATCTTGTTTGCATTTGTGTGCCGCTCATATTGTGTGCGTTTGTAGAACTAGTCATATAAATCATGTGTGTAATACGTCTTCACCTTGCTCCCTTCAGTTATTGGCAGTGGTTAAATAAATTGAAAATTACCCTAAAATATTTGAGTATATTTTACGTAAGTATTCATGCCGAGTTTGAGAAATGTACTATACCTACCTTGGCACCAACAAAGCGTTTATGAACTTACGTATGCTGGCCTCCGTTGTGCCATGGCCCATATTTTCACGTTCCTCCATAAATACTTCTGCTGCCGGTGTAGTAATTTTCTATAAAAAATCTGTTCGAAATCCATGGTCAGATTATGACGAACCGAAAAAAAAAAATTGAATAAAGAACACACGTCATAATTTTTTTTACAGCCCTACATGACTGTTAATATGCTGCAACAGTGAAATGCTGCTGGTCCAACAGATATGTGGCTCTATCTAACAGCACTTAACAATACCTATTACCTTACCTACCTTCTCTTATCATTGTCATCGCCCGTCACGCCCCACATCCAATCACCACTTCACCTTGAAAAGCCATTAAAATAAGCGTTAATTGATCGCCAGGCGCCTGGCACAGAGAGCCACCGGGCTGATCGCACGATTAACAACTTTGTCCTAGGCCGCGACTACGCGGTGCTGATAGAGCTTAGAATGGATAGAGTGGCCTTTAAAAATAGATGTTTTCATAGAAACATCTATTTTTAAATAATTGACCACATCAAAGCCTTTGGGCCACTTGAAGACTTTCATTTATATTAGTTTTGGCCACTCATAATGTTCATTCAAGAATCAAGAAACCATACACTTTTCAGCCATAAAAATCCAAAGCTTACTATCTATCTTCTAATATATTTAAGCAAAAAAAAAACAAAGCGATCCATTATTTAGTTGCTGCGGGAATAAGGAATAAATAAACATACTTTCGCTTATTATAATGGCATCACTAAAACACATTGGAGTATTGTTGAACATGCAACTTGGTACAGTTAGATTCTATCGTTCATATGTCTAGTAAAGAACAGTTTGTCTGTCCCTGTAAGTTCCCGGATTCAATTACAAAAGTTGGAAGAGTTCGTCAGGTGTTCGATCTTGATTGCACGCCCACTTCTAAACTCATTTGGTGGTGTCGTAAACTCATTAAGGAGGTGACTGGAAGTTCTGTGGGGTTGGGGGCTTGGGATCACTATTATAGAGTTTACCAGTCTTAAAACTGGTGATTTTGCTGGTGATCACTGATACGATATTAGAAAAATAATGATGTTTAAAAAAAGGCTATACCTATAATGAAAATATCTAAACTAATCGTCTTTGTCTCAGTGTTATTCCCCTTCTCATGACTAAATTACGAAGCGTACGTTACAAAATTATGTATGTCATACATTGTTTGTCATGTCCCGTCTGATCGAGCCCGGACCCTAAGCCGAGTTAGCATTTGTCTTCATTTTCTTGACTTTAGGGATGTGACACGATAAGATTCGAAAATGATCGATAAGTTAATCTTTTTCCTTATTACTATGTTACAAGCATATAGAACTTAGAAAATCACCAAGTACTTTTACTATGGGATAAAATTCTACGTCTAATACTGGTACAAGATTAATTATAAGAGTTTAGAAAAGCAGCATATACTTTTTCTGTGGACACCAAATGTTATAAAATTCTACGTTTAATATTGGTCCTACAGCGAAATACAAAATGCCAGAATAATTATTTTAAAATTATAATACAAAAGTAACTGTCCGTTGATGCAGGCAGGTAGGTACAGTAACATTTTTAGGTCTTGTAACTTATAAATGAGTAAAATTTAAAATTTTACCGTACTTAAATTAGCGATTGGCTAGATTTAAAACAGGATGACGCTATCAACTTGATTTTAACAGAAATTCGTAAATATTTTAGATGAGTAACTTATTCTTCGATAACTTTATTTTATTGAGCAATGATTGCGACGATACACACGCCTATAAACAAATAGCAATGAGGCCCCAACTTTTCAAAGCTCATAAGCGGATGATGATCATCAATAAAACTCAAATAGAAAATAAATCAATATCAAAAATTATACTTCATATTTACATATTTTTTCAAGTATATTCGTTGAAATTAATGAATTATTTACGTAGGTACTTGTGATTTGCTCGTTCTTTTATTCATTATCTCTTATCGGTGAAATAGCTTTTAAGATTGACGGTCTTCTGCTAATGTTTTGACCGCCCTGTACCTACGACATAATATTGGATTCTCTTTTTTGTTAAAAAGGTCCTCCTCGGTCTTCTTAGTCCTCTCTTTCCTTTAACATTCCCCTCTAGAATGGTTTTATTTATTCGTCATGGTGTATACAATTTTCATTATCTAAACATTTTGCCGTTAAGAATAATTTTTATCACAAACTTGCCTAGATTCGATTAAAAACTCGTTCTCAAGTAACGTAGCTGAAACTTGCTGTTACGATATAGGCATTATCTATACACATCTATATACATATAATAAAAACGTAGAGATAAAAAAATCTGTAATTGCGAGATAACAAAAAAAACACACAGGGCGTCTTAAAATAAGCAGCTGAACACGTTAGGACAGTTTTTAGAATTTTTGTCTGTTCGTTTGTTGTAGATCAAGGATGTTATAAAAACATAGGCCTTACAACCTCTTTAGTGATTCAATCCAATGCATTTTGCAAGACAAGCATATGTCAGGGTTCCGTGGCCAAAGCCATACTTGTGGTCGTATTCATTAGTTCAGAAATTGCATGGTCATAGAAAAATTCGAACGAGCGAAGCTGGACAGTCAAATTTCAGAGATGTATCATCCCGACATGATATGATATACTTTTTATGGTTTAGACAAAAAGAAAACTTCAAAACATGCTCTGCACTGTGTTCACATTATCTTTTTGATTTGAAAACTGTTGACGGTGTTTTTACTGTTATGCTTCTATCAATATTTCACACAGGACGACTTAAAATAAGCAGCTGAACATGTTAAGGCAGTTTTTAGAATTTTTGTTTGTTCACGCACATCGCCTAAACCCCTGGAAGAAAATGCGGACGGATTTAAATGCGGTTTTCACGAATATGCTTAGCTATGACCAGATTGAAGTATAGGCTATGTTATTTTGCGCAAGGGCCGGATAAAGGGAAGAAAACAGGATTGAAAGTTTATATGAAAATCTACGCGTACGAAGACACGGGCAAAAAACTAGTAACATTAATATATTACTAAGAAGCAATAGATTTTTATAAATTCAATCGATACATCGACAATATTCATTCTTCCGCACGGTACATCCCTACCTCTACCCATCTAAAACAAAGAACATTGATATTAATTCTGCCTTCCCGTACCAAATCACGTCTATCTAATTATATCGAGTCTGCGACCGGTAGATATTAAATTATGAAATTTCGCGACTTTTACCCTCCCAAGGGAAATAATAGGCTTGTTTTTAAATGAAATAAGGCGCGCGACGGGTTACCGTTTACCGTTCGGTCCCCTCGGATGAGTTAGGCGGAATTTCGATATTTAACGTCGTTTTCCGTCCTAATAGGAAAATATACTACTTACCTACTAAGTAGGTTTATTCAACATATTTTTTTTATTTAAAACAATTTGGTTGACTCGCTTTTTTACAAATGCAAGTAGTAAAAATATGGTACATTCGGAAAAAGCTCGTTTCTTTTAAAAGGTGGCACCAATTTTATTCTTACATTTCTAGTAACACTGCCACTATTTTACCAGAAAATTTAACTAAGGAGCGTACCTTGAGAGCAACGGATTAAAGATTGGCGTTTTCAATGAAAATATTATAATCCCAGAAGTTAGTAGTATTTAAAAACTAAGCTGGGGAAGAAAGGTTCTTGAGTCGAGACCACGAACCTGAAGACGCAGCGTAGGTAGGCCTCCCGCTAGATGGACCGACGACATTGTGAGAGTCACGGGCATCCAGTAGATGCAGATGGCAGGATGTTGTTCACTATGTTCAGCAGTGGAGGTATTCTGGTTGATGATGATGACGTGATTTGGTACGGGAAGGCGGAATTAATTTCAATGTTCTTTGTTTTAGATGGGTAGAGGTAGGGAGGGATGTATCGTGCGGCAGAATATATATTGTCGATGAAGGCCCCCAATTGTTTCACTAGTTTTAAGTTGTTTTTATCATATTATGTACCAATGTATTTTGGTGTGAACAAGAAAGAGTTATCTATGTAAAAAAACGAAGCAATTACCTTATTTGTAAGCTAAAATGGGCCATTAATGATAAGGCCATTTTATTTTCAACATAATAAAATAGATGGAAAATTTGAAAATTACCTGGTACAAAAATATGATAAACGCACCAAATCACATCAAGTTTGTAACCCATGTCCCTTAACACCGTAATTGCCATAAGTAACGATTCCAAATTCTTTTTAAATAGCTTAAAAACTTAAACACAGTAATTTGTTACGAAGGTTTAAAAATTGTTTAAACCGCCCACCCTAACGAGACACCAAGTTTCGCACAGATCATTGAAAATTAAAGGTCAGTTAATGTTGGGGGTTTAGTGATACAAGATCGGTAGCTATTAAATTATAAATTCTAAGGAAAAGAAAATGTCATAGCCGCAGGTCCAACATTTCTAAGATTCGATTTGAATATGTAACAGGTCATTAGAGTATTAAAATTAACGTTTTCGATGTACGAAACGGCCGAGACAGTGTTTAGTTTATGTAAATTTTATTTTTGATCTTTCTGTAATTTTCTATATAATTTGAATGGGAGTTTCGTTATGTAGTAATAACACACTATCAATATTTCGAATGGTGTTGGTTAATGGTTCTTAAGCGCAGGCCACACCGCAAACTTAGCTAACTTATTTTAAGCTTAACCTCAGACAGGCCTGGGCCTTTATATATTTTGCACGGACAAACGCGCTCTATCGTGGCGCGTTAAGTTAACCTTCAAAAGTTGAACTTTATTTCCTAAGCAATAGAGGCCAACTTTTTGAGGTAAACTTAACGTGGCCACGATAGCCCGCGTTTGCCCGTGCGGAATAAGGGCCCTGGCGCACTCCGCAATTTAGGTATGAAGCTAGAAATAGTCGTCTTGTCGGACTTGCCGTGCCTGCTGCCGCGCGATAGACAGAGATAACGCGTCAAGAGTTACGCGATAGACAGAGAGGCAACTTCTAGGTTAATACAGCTGTAGGTAGTTAGCGCTCGCACGTCCTGAATTGCACTTTGTTGTGTAGGAGCAAGAGTCGCTACTTTACGTTTTTTTCTGGATACTTGATAATTTTAGTGTTATTCCAGGGCTTGAGCTACATCCATACCCAATTTTATCCAAATCCAAGCAGCCGTTATGAAGATCACTGGAAACAAGAATACACATGTTCAAACAAAACATTAGTGAAATTATCGTTTAAATAAAACTTTATGTGCGTCACGAAAAAAATTAAATGCTATTAGATGAAGTGTTTCAACAAAATTTCGACTACACTGACCTCTCCCAACCAAAATATCGACAGCACTAACCAGTTTCGATGAAACTGTACCATTAACAATCAGACCACATCAAAGGACTTTCGTAATGAACGGGCCAAAGCACCATGCGACCAATTACACCGTGGAAATGGAGCTAAAGGAGTCCTGCCTGAGGGCACCCACGGGACTGCATTTGAATTTGAAATTCGGGTACCAATTTAGCTCGAGGTGCAAGGCGACAGACACTAAAATGTACTGGAAAGGAGACGTTGAAATAGTATTAAATATGCTAATATTCCAGATAAAACAGGGTTCAATTATGGTTCTGACACATTTTCGTCACATTTCGTCGCTATTCCTTATAGGTTACGTCATGTCACTATCACCTATGGCGAGAAATTCAAATTTCAAACAGTTTTTTGTCCCTGTAGCTAGGCCAGGTAATTATTGTAAACGATCATGATGTTTGCGTAAATTGATTATTATTCTTTACAAAATCATGTAAAACTATATATCTTTAATGGAAAGTATTACTTATATTTGTCAATAAACAACTTTTTGCTGTTTCAAACGGTTTATTGACATATTTAAGTAATATGGTGCGTTACTGATAAATAGCTATGCATGAATTTAAAGAAAAACCACGATTGGTGCAAACACTGTGTCTGTCACTGTGTAAATGAAATATGTATTATGTCATTAATAATAATTACCCGGCCTACTACAAGGTTAATAAGACCTGTGTGAAATTTAAATTTCCCGCCAATTTTTTTTATGCCATATGTGGCAACCAAGCAGACGGGCCGCCTGATGGAAGGGATCACCGTCGCCTATGGATATTGGATACCTGCAACACCAGGGGCATCACAGATACGTTGCCGACCCTTAAATACTCTCCATCATCCAACCCATCTCTCCAAATAAAATTAAAGTATATATATAATTAAAATCTCTCTATACAAATTAAAGTATATATATAATAAACATATACAAACAATTACCATTTATTGTAATTAAAAACAAAACATTGTCTCGCATACACAACTATAAAATTATAACAGACAAAATATAAACAACCTAAAAAAGGTTCCCGCCAACGGCGGGGGAAATTAAGTGGAGGAGGACGGATTAAAAAAAAAACATCTCTCCATCGTCCATTGGTGAAACGTTAAGCAAACTTTCATGTGACTATGTGAATGTTTCCCTTAAAACGACTCTTTCATTTCTTAACTTTTGTATTTTTGATTTTAAGTACTTGCTTATTTTTCATTCTTGGCTTATCACAGATATAACGAATGGTATAAACAGTCCAAATAGCAGTGTCACCTATGGAATATAAAAAAAATGGGTGAGCGACATTAAAAATTTTAATCCTTTGTTTTTGTTTGTGTGTGATAAAATAATATTATAGAAGTCCTGTCTTAAGCAGCGCTCGTATCATCACTGACCTTCCAAGAGTTTTATCTGTATTTTTCACGTATACTGTAAAGAGTCACAATAATATTAATACCGGGTCGCGTCGCGCTTCTCCCGAGGGGTTTCTAAATCATCCGTCCCTGTCGCTCCCTTGCGCCTGGCGCTAGGGACACCAACTTGTGGATAAGGCAACGATTAATGTATCTAATTGGATAAACTGCTCGCATTACTGCGGGCTGGTAAACATTATGCCTTTGATAAACATAAATAATTACAAATAAAATCTATGAAATACAAAACATAGTAGTTACGCACATTAGCACGAATAAAATTCTGGATTAGCTGATAGCAGCTAAAGTCCAGGTCACAATTCATGCACAGGGATGACAGTACGCTCAAAGATTTTTGTTTTGCTGTACACACCGGTGGTGCAGCATTGTTATCAGTATTTAAGAGCGCATTTTCAAAATTGTCATAAGTAAAAAAAAAAAAAGTTTTTTAATATTAAAAAAAACTGTAAAAAATTCACGAGTGAGATGACTGTAGCAGGGCGCAGGTTCTAAAAACTAAATGCGGTGTCGCTATGGCAAGAATAGTAGTAGTAGTAGATAGACTTTGTTTCCACATACAACAGAAGTTGAAGTTTTTGTGTGCTAGTGTAGGTGAAGCCGCGTGCGTGCATTTTACATTTTTTCCAAATTTATTCACTAGGGTTTGCACTTCGCTCACCTTATCTCGCTGTCCGCGGGTCCAGTGTGCGTGTAACTCGTGGCGTGACCTCAGATATTGTTTTAATTATATACATCATTGCAGCGTTACCCCTCCCGCTGCGCGCATAAACAATTAAACACATTGTGTGGCTGCTCTCTAATAAAAAGTCAAAACCATCATCATAATCAGCCAAAGATAATATAACCACTTGGCCCGGTTGAAAGAGATCCTGCTGAAAATTCAGTTCCTTTTCGTCACGAGATGAAAAGATAAAGAAGTGGTCATAAAATCTTGTAATCAGCCTATATTTTAGTACCCTGCTCGATATAGGCATCTCCTAATGCACGCCAGTCCTTTCATTATTCCATTTTAACCTACTTTCATTTCATCTCCGGTTTTTCGTTTTCAACCACTGCCAGCTTCCTTGCGTATATCATCACCCATCGAGTCAGAAGTAAATCAAATTTTCATATTCAATTATTTTTTTATGAAATCAATTTTTTAACATTTTCTTATTCAATATGCAAGAACGTTAAAGATAATCGGAATATCCACACTAGCCTAGCAGAGGCATAGCGCCTCCGGTAACATTCGCTTTACGCCGTAATTTTTCTTACGTTATTTATTTATTTATTACGTTCTGAGTGATCTATATCACGTCATATCTTACACTCTCGTAAATGGGTTGGCATTTATTCGACCGACTGTACCGCAGGGCGCTTTGTCTCTTTTGTATGGCTTTTACTTTCATTGTAACATTTGATAGACTTTTAATTTAGTTTAAATATTATGTTTTGAATGGTGGTAATTGTGTTAATTAATGGGCGTAATTTTTCTTTTGGTTTTTGTGATTGTTGTTTTTAAAACTACTCTGGGATGCTATTCTTAGTCAATAGATATTATTTATCTCATCTATCCCTCTAAATGAAATGGAAATAATTAGTGACAGATACAGAAACCATTTCGAGCAGATAAAAATGAATGGTTGACTCTTGCAAAGTAGATAGATAGATAGATAGAAACTCTTTATTGTGTACATCAGAAATAAAAATTACATACAGATAGAAAACACTTACGAGTTAAGTAATTTCCAGTAAGGTAGTAAGTATCATGTATTATTATTTATATCCAATAATACGTCCTATAAAAGTTGAATTTTTTGTTTAATTCAACGCGAATAGTGAGATGACTTAGAACAACGTTATTTTTATAACCTTAAAAAATAGGAATAAAATGGTGTTTGTGAAACAATATTTAAAAGATAACTCTACACTCAGTACAATAGCGTAGAGGTGAAAACAGCGTGAAATGAATTATCCCTTGTAAGCTAAGGATGCTCAAAATCGGCCTCCTTACATCTGCTCGTAGAGTTGAACTTTACCTTCAATCGATATCGATGAAATTGTATCGATAAGATATGCTCATATTATCTACGTCTAATAACAATAACTAAAATTATAATCGGATTTTAAAGTGGTTACAGTGAGTGTACTTTATTTACAATAACTTAAATAACATTCCAATACTAAAAATGACAAATTAATACCTAACTACTAAATTAATCTATTAAACCGCTACCAGTGGGAATCGTCCCCAAAATAAAATATAATTAACTTATTGATATGATGACGCTTGCGCGTTACTTAAACAAGATTTACTTCTTTACCGAATTTTAAAATAATCTTCATCTTCAAAAGAATTCTTGAAACATTATTCCCACTTTTTTATTTGCATGTTGTGAAATCAGCTTTTAATTTTACATGCACACCGACAATTTTAACTTAAATAAGTCTGTAGTCCCTACCCCAATTTTTTATACACTTTAGTTTCACTTTTTATCCCTTTTTGATTCATTTCGGACAATAAAGTGACCGCAGATGTACGGGGCAGGTGTTTTATGATATCTAAAAGCTCATTCTCTGGCAATAGATATAATTTCTGTCACCTGTCAATCTTATTGCGATGGTCAATGGGGATGACGAGGGCTGGGACAATGTCGAGTGCTCGAGAAGCCTTTTGCTTTAGCCAATCCTGATGAACTGTTTAATCATCGGTGGGCTGGAACGCTTTTAATATTTTATGAATATTATTTTACGTGGTCATTCCGTGGTTGTTAAGATTTTGTGGTTTGTTAAGCTAATTAGTCGTATGTTCAGCTGCTAAGGACCCTGACGAAGGCTGGTTAAAATTGATCATTATCACGTTTTATTATGATTCCTGCGATTGTCTTTACGGTCATGATGGTTAAACGCGTACAGTTTGCTATTAAAAAGGTGTTTTTATGCTATGCTTTTGCGTATCATTTAAAACTGCCTGCTTTCATGTAAGGAATAAACTACGCCGTTGCTGAAATATATAGGGTTGGTTGGAGTATCACAGTCAATAAAATTGCTAGTGAAATATGACCTCGAATAAACGTATAGGCATATTTGACCAATTGGCTAATATTTTAAAACTATTGGCAGGACTTATAAATACAGACAATTCTATAGATATTCTTCATCTAGAATATCTGTCTATTAACGGAAACTGGAAACATCAGGGGCCTTACTTAAAAACGTTACTCAATTTGATCCATGCTTAAAATTGCTCTCTCAACTTCTCGCTGACGGTCAAACGTCAGAAGCGAAAACGAGACAGAGTAATTTTAAGCATAGATCAACTTGATTAACGTTTTTAAGTATGGCCACAGGTATTAAAATAATGTAAAATGTAAGCGACAAGTTCGTTAAATGTGTTTTAGTATCAATCTGTACCTAATAATCGCGAAATCCTAAAATTTCATAGTTTTAAAATATTTATCTAAAGTTGTTAGCTATATTTATTTATTCATAGACAAATACGTATCACTCACACTAACAATGCCAAAACACGTGACGAAGCATGATATAAAAGAAAACAACAAATAAATTAATACAGACATTCACAAACATACAAAATTTATTTTATTTATTTTACACGGAAAATAAATCACGTAAGATTAGGCCTAATCTTACGTGAGTAATTCCCGTATAATATAAATAAAATGTGTTAAAACCACGTCAGTTTCCATAATAAAATATAAAATCTAGCTTGAAATACATCAACCTCTGAATGTTCAGTGATCAGAAGATATAGTTTGAACGTGGACAAATTTCAATGCGTAAATTCTTCAGGACCTTCCATCAAGTACTATAATATAGTACTTGATGGAAGGTCCTGAAGAATTTACCATTAAAGACTAAGAATAGGCCATTAAAGACTTGTATATTATACAAGTCTTTAATGGCCTTACCAATGAAATGAGCTGTGTTCAGAATCTACAGATGACACTCTTTGTAAGTAAATAGTAAAGAAATAATGTCTCCATCAGCTTGTTTTTGACACAAGGATAAACCTTTCAGCCAATAGGTAAACAAACAGTTACTTTACACGGCTAATTAATATGGCATTCAGATATTCCTCAAAGTGACAAAAATCAGTAAATCAATTTTAAGGTTCCTCTCATTCCGTGTAACTATGTTTATGTAACTATGCCTCGGAGTATTCAAATAAGGATGCGCCACCGACAGCTTGTCGATATAATTCACGCGGTTTATCGACTATCGTCGAGTTGCGTGTCTCAATGTCACTTTATCGCGAATCGACAGAGAGACACCATAAACTTGCAAGTAAGTTTATGTGAGTCTAACTATCTAAGGGAAGTAAGGCATTCTCGGCCGCTAATTGATGTCGTGACGAGAATCTCATCTAAATTTACTTGTTGACATTAAAAACATGGCGTAGGTACCATAATATTGAGAAAAAAATCACTGAAATTAATAAATAAAAACTTTGATATTTTTTTATCATTAATTTCTAATGATTATAACCTCATAGAGGTTATAATGAATTAGATTATACCTGTAGATACCCAATCTTAAAGTTATTTGTGAGTCAAACAGGTTGATGGGTTGGCAGTTTAACACTTTAATTCACTAGTTAACATTAATAAATATATAATAATAGGTATGATTAACATATTTAATATGCATTTTGTTTAGAATAAAACATTACTTTGCTTAATAACTACTTTAAATTTATATATTATTTTTATTTAAGAATTTATTGATTAATTTGTATTAATTTGCAAACAAGATAAACTTTATCAATGACGTGAGGTGTGAGAATGTCGCCACAATCGACAAACTATATTTGATCGATATCGACAAAATGTGCTGCTATTCCCATCCTTATTCCAAGCACCACAAGAGCCAATCAGCTTCTAAGTAGTGGATGTTGTAATATTGTTTTATCGTATCAAATCAAGTGACAAGATTGATATATGTCAGGGGTGTCTCGTTTCTGGTATCATCGCGCTAAGTGCTTCAGATCCTGGACTAAATGCAAATTAAGCTGTTCCCAGATAAAATGAGACCACTTTAAGCAAATTTATTACATTACGCTAATATTATTTTACGTTTAGTAATCTATATAATAATACTATTCGTTAATTACATCCTCAAAAGTAAATACGAATTTTAGGTTGAGCTTTTTAGAGTGACAATTTAAAAGGCTCGGCTGACTCGATAGACGGGGATATAACTCCAACTTTCTAGCGCAATTGTTTAGCCGACTTCAAAAAAGGAGGAGGTTATCAATTCAACTGTTTTTTATGTTTGTTATCTCAGAACTTTCGACTGGTTGAACCGATTTTAATGATTCTTTTTTATTTGAATGCTGGTGCTCTTTATTTTTACAGTTCTGTCGTTTTTATGAAGTCGTTTTTTTTATATTGATAGTTATATTATAACCCGTCGGATTTAGGTCGGTATTGGCACTTGCGGGAAACTACAGAACTATCTTTTTACATCGTGAAGAAAAGTGATGGGTTATCGTGTGCCTGTGCATATATATTATAAAAAAAAACATCATTTAGTGAAGTTAAGCGGAAGAAGGGCCTTGAAAAGTCTTTAGTTTTATTCGATTGTCGATTGTTTTTGCTGGAAATGTGTTTTTTTATCTGTGCTCCATCTCCCTCGGGAAAAAAACTGTGTGGATAGCAAGGGCCTTACGCCCAACTCTAAACGCGGGCCCAGATAGGTGCAGTTTGCAAAATCACGCGACCGCAAACCGTATCTCGGTGCGTTAAGGCTCGCGTTCGCGTGATTTTCCAAACCTATTCGGGCCCGCTTTTAGAGTTGGGCGTAACTTCGCAGGTTATCCTCAGAAGCAACCAGAAGTAATCACACACTAGTCTGTGGCGCTGTGTGCACTGCTATTGAAATATTAGTGCTGTGACTTTCTAGTAACTCGAAATGTAAGGGATTTATGTTACGAATAGTATTTTTAGTTTCCATAAGATTTTAGTATTTCAGATATAATCATATTAAGATTTTAGTCTACTTTGGTAACGATCCCTACAGTATTTGATTGTACCTGGATATCTGCGTGACAATTCTTTAGAGCATCCAGAAAATATTGAGCAATTACCTTCATCGCATTACCTTAAAACTTCACCGTTCGAAACTGCGCCCCTTGTAAAGCTACCGTCAAAATTCAGAGTTTATGGCCAAGGTTTACAGAGAAACCAACTTATCAATAAAGTTGGCCTAATGAAGCAGCTACAATTTTTCAAGGAAATTTTCAGTTTTGTTTAGGTAAAACGATATTGGTGCCCTCACTTAACTCTTAAGATATCTCGGTCACTCTGTAAACAAGCGCCCAAAACAACAGCACAAAGCGACAACATATCCCTTTTTTAAAATTAATTTAATTACCAGGCAACACGAACGGGACAGACTCTGATTAGTTCCCCGGAATGTTCACGTAAAAGAGTCAGAGCTCAGAAACCTATAATTATCTAAAGCGAAACCATTTTCGGAGAGAAACGATGATTTAGTTAAACGTTTTTTTAAGTCCAGTTTTGATTTGTTGCTCAAACATTATAAGGATTGGTTCGAAAGAGGTTGGCAAACATCTGCCATCGGGATGAAAAATGGGTAACGTGACGAGCAGAAAGCTTTTTATGACGAGACTAGCAAGTCAATTGCCCGATGGTAAGCGCCACAAGTTCTTTTAACGATTGCAATTCATAAAAATAAGTTATAGTTATAATAAACTATGAATTTTGAGATTGGAAGTCGAAATCAGACTGCAGAAAATAGAGCTTAAGCCCGGCATGACTTTTGAATCGCTTGTGTGATATTTCGCATGAAAATCGCTAGACAGACACAATTAAAGCGACAACTCAGTCTTCTATACAGGGTTAAAAGGAACGGTGCTACTAAGCTGAAAAAAGGTCATTGTCCTCGTCATTATGAACAACTTTACTATGAAACCAATTCTGAAATCGTAAAAATATATCAGCTGAGTGTGAATGACATTTTTCTATTGAGCCATTAGATTTTTTTCCGCGATTTGGGGTTTGGTTTCATTGTAGAAATGGACTTTCTTTCAGCTTTTAGTATCGATCCATATATCCCGGTACGATCTGAGAAAAATGCGAAAGAATTTCCAAATCAGTGACAGCCGCAAAAAAAAATGACGTTCAAAGCCCACCATGAAACATTGTCTTATCAACCATGGACACTCTGGCAATAGTACCAAGCTCTACTGTAGAACACCGCTACCATTATCGTTTCTGCGACAGATAAGACCAGCCACCTCAACTTCAGCTTGACTGCCTCCATGACTGGTTCTCTGGTGAATAGCTTCATTTCGAATACGACCGCTCAGAACATTAAGCATAGCTCTTTTCATAGCTCTCGCGGTTACCTTGCTCAACGTTTCGGCACTATTAGTCAAGACATAAAATGCACTAGTATGAGACTTTAAGAGAGACTTCTTTTTGGAATTAGAGATCTTCTTTTTCGTCGTGCCGATAAGGTCGTTGGCCACAGAAACTCCACATGAGGAAGTTTTCTATAGGTCCTGTAATGTACATTGGTTTGGGCAGCGAGGGCACTAAATTAGGTACGACATGGTCTGCGCAGATGCTCCATAATCGCATTATGCCCTCTTACTGTATCCCAGCAGTGCCGTAAATAGGGCTGTGCCAGCGGTGCCCAGGCACAGGGCGCAGACTCTGGAGGGGCGCAGATATGACCACACCAGGACCATGTTTTGTTTTCAAGGGCGCAGTTATATTACAATATAGATAATTAGATAATTTGGGCTAGGGGTGCCGAGTGGAAACGCGCTTTCGTATGCCAGAGGAGAGCCGTCCGCGCGATAGCTCGAATCACGCAGGACCAGTCAGCTAAGCCATTTTTCATATCACTTAGAATACTTAATCTGCCATCAATAGTGATTATGCAAGTGGCTATATATATGCGACTTAATCTCAAGTCGTATACTGCATTCGGTGAAACGCTCCGAGAATCCCAGCAGCGCACTACTCGCCACAAGCACAGGCTCCTACCCGTCAAACGGTCACTCACCAAGTCCACGAAGTTGACTCATGTCATGGGCACAATGATCTACAACAGGCTTCCCGAGGAAGTACCTGAGGCGTCTAACTTGTCTATATTCAAAGCAAGGTTAGCACGCTGGCTTGTCAATCAAGCGTTCTACGACATTGATAAAGAATTTATGGCACTAAAAGTAACATCCTAAATGTATTTAGTTATTATTAGTTTTTACTTTAAGTATTTTTTATTGACATTTTTATAAGATTTTCTTTACATCTGACATATACTGATCGTATAAATAAATGAGTATGAGTATGAGTATAGAAGCTCGCACAGGGCGCATAAAAGGCTAGTTACGGCACTGTATCCCAGATAAAATACATTCATCATTTCCTATTAGAATTAAATAGCTTACTCTTTGCTCTCTGAAAACATAGCCTGTGTGTATCATCAAGGAGGTTGAACCAAATTGCCGGTTCTCTTGTCATGTTACAATGGTCACTAATTAAGAGCCTTTTCGTTAATTAGATTCAGAGTTTTTGGTATTTGAATGGAAGGTAAAATTTTCGCTTTTGTCTTTAATTCTGCGCGTCTCTGACGGGACAGGACAGGGGGCAATTTGTCTGGTAGCATGCGAGGATTTTATTTTATGGTGATGTGGTTTCGAAATACTGACTGCCTTAAGATCAAGACGAAAAACCAGCCAAAAGGTTTATATTTTTATAGGTATTTACGTGAATTGCTTACTACTCAGACCATTTTTTAGCAGCAACTAATAAAAAATAAAAATAAACATTTTCTCGTAATGTTTTACCATTATGTTATTTTACGTTGAAAAAAAAAACCGGAATAAAAACATTTTCCGTTTTTTTTTTCAATCTACTGCAGCTGTCTGAACAAACCAGAAAATTTAACAAAGTAAAACAAAAACTATTTTGTTTGCGATCACTGAAATTCAGTTATAAAACATAAATTAATTTCAAACGCGGAACTCATAGCAACCGCTCGCGATCGTCGCGGCGATAAGGCGACAACAATGGAGACTCCCATATAACAATTTGTATGCAAACCGCGGGAACTCAATCTCTTAATTCGTTGCTTGTCTCTGTGATTTGACGGTGTCGAGGAGTTATAATAATTGGAGACACATATTCTCAAATTGAACCCGCTTATGTCTTAAACCTGCGAGCAGAACCACCGGAGGATGGGAGGATAAAATATCTGGAAAAAATATGTTTAGGTACTAATTTTGAAGTTGGTTTTTTAAATTGATAATATTTTTTGTTATTTTTTTACTATTATACTTGTATATGAAAATATTGTACAGCACAGGATTTAAAAAAAAAACTGGGCTATTGAGGTGAACAACTTGTGTATAGGAGAACAGATCTATGGGATGAGAAATGGCACCTCTGCCTTACTCTGTCTCATCTCAAAATATATTTAGGCAGGTGATGACTTGCCACCCACTAAGTGGGCCCCCCTCTCCCATAAACGCTGCCGTATCTTGGCACCGGAGGGGCAACATTGGCGTGGGTGGCTTAGGGAGTCGAGAGGTGTGCTGCACTTTCACTAAAGCAGGGTACTCACCTAGCCGTGTAGCATGTAACGTATCTGATACTGTATCAAGTGAGTATGTAGCCACGACCCTGCTGCGAGCCGCTCGCGCGTGGAGCGCAGTAAGCTCACAGTAACCCACCGAGTGGCGGTTTCACTGCAGTGCGAACACAAAGGCGGCTCGCAGTGTGCGCGTGGACGGTGACACGGGCGCTTGTGTAATGAGTACCTACCTACGTAAGCACAAGCTTCAAACGAACGTCTTCATCATGGAGTGAACAGATGAAAAAGTATTAAATTTAATTGAACTTTATCAGAATGCTCCGAATGTTGTGGGACCCTAAAGATAATAATTATTATAAAAAACATCGACGTGGGCTTAAGTATATAATTTTCGATGATATTGTACATGAATATGAACGCAGCACTAGCCACCATTTGAGACATGTTGTCGGCGTGTTATCGTCGCGAGCACTGCGGATCCGAGAACTTGGAGCTGGAAACGCGGTGACCGTGGACGAGGCGTACCCACTTGCAGGTTGATACAGTATCAGATACGTTACATGCTACACGGCTAAGTGAGTACCCTGCTTAGGAGCTACTCGCGGCGTTATGCCCTTTAACACTTCCACCCTGGAGCTTAGGTTCTTAGCTCTTGCGGTTTCCACCCCCGGACGGCCGGTTAAGGCAAGTCAGGGGTCTATTATACTTATTAATAATATGTCCTAATACTAATTCAAACCAAAAAAAATATGTGCAGTTTCAAAGCCATCGCTCAACAATGGTGAAGGAAAACATCGTTACGTTCAAGAACAAGTTCTAAGACATGCACTGGGCATGCAGCATGCAGCATAGTGGATTAGGGCCCACCCTATCTTACTGAGGGAAGGCCTGTGTCCCAGCAGTGGGAACAAGATAGGCTGATAATTATGATGAGTATTTAAACTAAGATGCCTTCTCCAACAAAGGAACCATCGCGTCTCCACAAGCAAAAACCGTGAGAGATGTGCGTGGGGACTCGCGACTGTCGCGCCACTGTTGATATTCATCGTCGCCAGTTCACATACAGTATTGAGCAATAGTCTTCAATGGGCAGTTGCCGCACCGTTTAGTTTATCCACTTTTTTTTATCGGGCAAGTGCCTTTATTATCCAAACCAAATACAAGCTTACACCAACACTTCATATAAACAGTTAGACTGCTCATAGATCGTTTACCTATATTATTGAAGAAGACAGTTATCAATGATATTCTACAAATTAAACCCAATAACTTTTTTTAAAAGCATCAGAGTGTGCATCGGATCTGCATGATCTAGGGCCTTACTTAAAAACGTTACTCAAGTTGGCATACGCTTAAATATGGCTCCGTCTTGTTTTCGCGTGTGACGATTGCCGTCAGCGAGAAGTTGAGAGAGCATTTTAATACAGTCAACTTGAGTAACGTTTTTAAGTATGGCCCCTAATTCCCTCCTGCCCATTTTTCTATCAAACTTAGCAAATAGTTCGAGTCATGCCCAGCAATGCCGGTCGTCACCCTGAGATATTAGACATAGCTACTTCTACTATCTCGAGAAATAGACAAGTTCAAAATGGTAAAAATATTTCATTTAGGTGCTACAACATTTTTGGTAAATTGGACTGCGCAGTTAGAGGAAATGTTTGCAAAATCGTGACTTCAAATTACAATGGTTTTTCCACAGGGTTTTATCCAAATGCCGTTGTCACACCTATAAATAAACATTCTGCCTTTAGTGACAACTGTACTCATTATATGCAAATTTCTTACCGCTCTCTGGCAATCAGTCGGTGTAATTAAGCCGTAAATAATTTTATGGCTTAATGACGGTAGGACGAGCGTGTGACACAGGTTAGGTACTGGAGTGGGACACAGTTATGTTTGAGACAGAATGCAAACTAGGTATCTATTACCTAGACAGAATTCAAACTGCTTCAAATTTCAGTGCAGTAGCACTGACTAGTGCATATGCACTAATACTGGTATATACCATATAGTAGGTACTAGCTGCGCCCGCGGTTTATCCGGCGTGGTGATGAAAAATGGTGATGATGATAAAAGTAGTCTATGTGTTAATCCAGGAGATAAGCTATGTATATTCCAAATTTCATCCAAATTCGTCCAGCCGTTTTTGCGTGAAGGAGTAACACACACACACAAACGTTATAAAACTCTACGCTTATATACGAAGTAGCGGGCAACAGCTAGTTGTACATATGCTACGTTTTCTCACAGAGAAAATCAGTTCCTCTAGGGATAGCAAGTAAATCGTAGGACGTGGCTATTCACAAATAAATGACTTCTATGTCTTAAATTTCTGTTAAAACTGATCTGTTAATTTGCACAAAAAAACTGTAGCTCTTTCCATAGAAAATCAAGTAGAAAAAAATAGTCATTCACACTCGACAAAATGTAAGGAACAGCTGTAATTTTTTTCGCGATTTCAGGGTTGGTCCTGAAGTAAAAGTTGTTCATAATGATGAGTATAACAGACGCCTTTCGGCTAAGTACATCCTTTCCGCGTAACCTAGTAATGCCGATGAAACAATTTTTTCGTATTCTTTATAGATGTACCTACCCTTCTGTTCTGTCCAATAGTTTCTGTGTAACTAATTGTAAACACTTAAAACTATAAAATGTCCAGATAATTATTTTAAAACCCATCAGTCATTATGACGATAACAAAATAACGTAAATACACAACAGCAAAAATTCAAATAAAATTATAGGGCAGAGTGATAAATCTGGTAAAAAATAAACAAGGAATATAATTTTATTATATTTTGTAAAAGTCATCATTCGTTTTACAACATAGTCAATATTTATAATAATAAAATTATCATAGAAAATCGGTAAACTATTTGCGAATCATTTTATTCGAAGGAGCGGAGTTCCCATAACAATTGACAAGCTTTTGTTTCGTTTCCATAAAAATGAAAATACGTAAATATGTATAATATAACTGACGAAACCGGACTGTGTTCTGGATTGAAGGGCAATGTTTCCAGCGAAATAATAGGGCACATTTGACATATTTATTTTCCAGCGAAATAATAGGGCATATTTGACATCTTATATCTCGGGGTGACGAGACTGTTGAAGTTCAAAATTCTGAGTGGTGTTGTGCTGCTATGGGCAATCGTGAAGCTCTTGAGTGACGAAAAAAAAACAGAAAAATGTAGGACAGAGTATACGTATAGGTATATAAATATACTGATGTTAAAAATGTAGATTTTAAAAAGATTATCAATTTTATACGATTCTTAGAGGAAATCGTTAAACCTGCTTGGTCAAAAAATATGTCAACGATAATCACCTATGCAAAAATTATTCAAATTACTCGATCGCTAATTGACACATCATTAACAAGCCAATGAATCAATTAACACATTAAGGGCCACGGTACACGCTCTTATTATAATAATTATAATAATAACCGGTTAATAGCACCGCATTGATTCTGAATTTGCATACAATAAATCTGTATAACACTACCCTTCCAAAACTCAACCGAAACACACTTGAATAGAGTACAATTTTGCACAATTCAGGCTCTATTATGGTGTGTCTAAATGTCACAGAACCATAGAATTGGCCATGAAATTAATTGACTACGGGCTATCTGTCTGTGGGTCTCACGATTATTTTAATAACTTCAAATATTTTTGATCATTTACCTGTTTTGTTTGTCACGGCGATGAATTAAGTCTGTGGGATTGTCTGAGAATAAATTTGAATGGCGGTTTTTCCGGCGTTCGGAAAAGTAACATGTGGTTTTATAATTATGTCTTGTCGGAAGTTACTCATTCTTAGATTTTAACGCAGTTGGCAGTAGCTGAAATAATAGGTCAGAGTCACACAACGTTCAATTGAGAGAGCTATGCTCGTAGTTTCTTTGCGGATAAAATCCGGAACGTGGGTATTCGCCAAAGAACCAGAGTCACCGACATAGCTATTAAACTTTGCAGGTTGAAGTGGCAATGGGCAAGTCACATCGCTCGAAGAACCGACTACCGCGATGGGGAAGAAAGGTTCTTGAGTGGAGACCACGAACCAGAAGATGCAGCGTAGGTAGGTCTCCCACTAGATGGACCGACGACATTGTGAGAGTCGCGGGCATCCAGTAGATGCAGATGGCAGGCTGTCGTTCAGCGTGGAGGTTAAAGGGGGCGGCCTATGTTCATTAGTGGACGTCTTGTGGCTGATGATGATGATGAAATAATAACGTAGGTAGTACACATGCCGTAGGTTAGAAGAAATCTATGACGTGAAGGTATGTAGTGGAACGCTGATCAAGCATGTTTTGGAAACCCAAGAACATTCCTCTAACTAAACCTACCACATCATACAGGCATGCAGCTTTTGTTTCGTAAAATACTTATTCATCAAAAGTGCTGCCAAAATGTTATCAAAAACCACTTCCTCCCAAACTTAAAACAATAGCCAATATTTTACCTGGAGTCACGCAGAATTTTGCACAGCATCCGTTACAGTAGGATATCTATTTTTGAGTGCTGGCAACATTGTCATCCTGCCACCGGCCACGATGGCGACACCGGTTTTGGCGCCAACGCGCGTGCCGCCATTGTAAACAGCCAATTGCGGGACGTTCGAATTTCAAAAACATCGCCAACCGACGTGACGTTGTATCCGGTGACGATCCGTTTTAGCAAATCTGTTAACTGAGATGGCTGAGTTAACGGCGGTTAAATAAACAAACAAGAGTTTAATGGAAAGAAAGTAACTGCTCAATGAATTCATTGCAATTTATACGGTTATTTTTACATGTGTTGAATATTTTACGCGTTTGTTTAGTTTAACACTAACACAAAACTTATTTTTGAAAGTGACTACACTAATTAAGTATTCGTCAGGGTCTGAATAACGAAATAAGTAAATTCTAACTTTTCAAATAACGTAACACCAAACAGGATTGTCTGAATACAAAATGAGTAGGACTCTCAAAAGTTCCCAGAAACTTTAAAGCGTAGAACCGAAAGCCGTTGTCGCGCCAGGGAATATAGCCTATGGCAAATTTCATTTATATGGGACCCCAAACGGCCAGAAAAAAAGATAACAACTGACTGGTGGATTTATTATCACACTGATAAAATATACGAAAGTTTGTGTGTTTCTTTGTTTGTAAGTATTTCTCAGATTCCCAGCTCCGTAATTGCTAAATTGAATTTGATAAAAAACAAAGGTTTAAAGTGTGCACTGTATAATCTATATATAGGTATGTAGTACTAGGAAAATTTATGCCATTCCGTCGAAATTTCTACAAACCACGTCACATTGTTATCTACTACCGACTCCGCACGAGTCTCAAGTAAAACTGCTCAAGTGCTCACTCACAAAGTCGGCGTGCCACTTAGTCAAGACTGAGTTTACACTGATGTCAAATAGACTTGTTAACGCCGCTGAGTTGGCGCTCATTCTCGATGTCCACCACCTGCTTGTCCACCACTGGTGGATATGGTCAGAGACACAACTTTTTAATCTTGGTATCTTTAAAAAACCATTGGCTCAATCCTTAAGAAGCATTTGAAAGAACAAACCTTTTCTGTAAAGTGGGAGGTGAAACCGCGGAGCGCAGCTAGTAGTTGATAGGCGGGGACAGGCGCTTATGAGTTTACGTCCCATATTCTCATTCTTTTTTCGTCTGGGAGCCAAATTAAATTGACTCGGGCTTGGGCCGGTACAGTCGTCGGAATCTGGGAGGTGACAGTTGACCGCTAGTGATTAAAAATTTAATGGATTTTTATGAAAAATGGGAAGCGTTGTTTATATGCTTTGTAGTAAGGTAGGTGCCTAATTTTGTTGTTGCCTTTGCGTGCTACATTATTAGGGAATTATTTGAATAGGACTGCTTCCCAGTTTTTAATATAAATTACCTAAGATGTTAGTCTAAGTACGACGAAACATTAAACTGGGCCCCGATTCTACTAAACCAATTCTTTGTGAATTGTGAACGAATTTTCAAAAAAATTGCCCTTTTGACAGATGTGGCATAGATAAAGTGTAAAAAGTAAAAAAAAAATAGGCAATTCATTAACAATTGAAAAACAATTGTTTAGTAGAATCGGGGCCCTGTCTCCAAATTAATGACATTTCATCGCAATAGACCAAAATTTTAAAAAAAAAATAGTCAAAGTGCGACCTTATCTGGCTCTATTATCTTATTTTTTGCACATTTCAATGCACCGAAGCAAAATTATTTCAAATACTAGTCATGCAAAGTAGGTACAACACATTAATATGACTCCATATTTGTGACATTTTAACGCACTAAATTTCTTACTTTAGGTACCTATACAATGTTAATCAAAGTATGACACATTAATTTGGGTCCAGATTTGTGACTTTTCAACGTACCAAGTTACTTTATAACCATTCCAGTACTGTTTTTGTACGGTAATCTAAATTGGGACAGTGGCGGAACCACAGTGCATAAAAATGTTACTAATATGGATATTAAGAATAAATTATTTTCAAACATAATTTTTTTTAGTTTTAGTAAGTAATTGTGTTGCTGCAATTTTTTCTCAACTTATATAAAACCAAGACGTATAAGTGTTCTTTACTCTTTTGATTTACAAAAACGAAATAAAAGTGCGGTAATGTTTTAGTACCTTGTACTACAAACTGATATAATTTAAGTTAGCGTTCTGAAAAATAAAATGTTCATTTATCTAACTATTTCTAGACAAAAAAATAGAAGATTTTTTGACAATTTATTCAAGTTAGGTAAATTAAATGTTTTAAAATTCGCCATGCACAGTTTTATTCCCATTGATAGTAACGATTCAGATCCAATCAAATCAATTATTTATTTACATAATTGCAGCGATGACAATTTTTCAATCACAAGATGATAATAGGTCATCGTTTGCCAGACGAAAAAAAAACTACCATTTGGTAAACTAAATTAACACTTATTTTTTACAAGTTACGGTTTTAAATAAAGCTATCATTACATTTACGAGTACAAAAATAAAGATAAATTTAATTTGCATAATAAAAACGATTACGTCGTTTCTATGCAAATGAAACAATAGAATGCCGTGTGACAACAATGTCAAAATGACATTGCTCAGTCAGTAGAGAGATGGTCAGATAAACGATTAATATTGAGAAGATAGACATAATAATTGTGCGTTATTACTACAACGGCATGCAACTGAACTATGTATTTATGAACGAACGTGAAAATATACTATGAGAACTTGTATAAGTCAGAATTTAAAAAAAAAGTTGAATGAGAAAAAATTACAATTGCAATGATATTTTTTCTTCATTAGACGATTTTGGCATCACACGTCTTGTGCATTTGCCAGTTTCAAGCATTGCAATGGTTTCAAGTTATTTAAGACTAGCGACTCGCCCCGGCTTGGCACGGGTAGGTATATGTTTTATTATATATATGTATAAACCTTCCGTGAAAAAATATCCTAATCCGTTGCGTAGTTATAAAGATCTAAGCACATAATATAGAGACAGACAGAGGGAAGCGACTTTGTAGTGATATCATTAAAGAAGTCTACTATACTGTCACAGAATCAAGCAAAGTAAGTCACTGACTAGTCATACTCTAGTAAAATGTGGAGCTGGAGTTTTTTTTTTTTGAGTTTTCTATGAAAATATTTAATCAACACAAAAATAGATATTTCACCTCGATATATGATTTTTCCATACTCGAGCATGTTCATGAACACGTAAGAAATAATAAATAATTTACAAAACCCACAAGTCTAGGAAAATAATACAACTTATTTTTTATGTATGTGCCAAAAATCCTTAAAATTAATTGAGTATTTTTATTTGTGCTTAGATTTGATATCTTCGAAGATATGCGCTAATTAGATAAATAGAAAAAGCATGTGACATAGCTTTTATCTAAGAGTATCAGTAATAATTTAACTATCTTTTAAGAAAAGTTATGAAAACGTCTCCGACACGATTTCACTATTCATTCTAAATCCCCATCATTCATGTTCAAACACAAACAAGTCACAGTATCTGGGGCGCAGTAAGTCACCTCGTCTAAAACTAAAACGGTCGCAGTAAAGCTCTCCTAGCTATACATCTAGCTGAATTAAACGGCTGTAAATCCATCGAGGTGCTTTTAGTTCGGTTTATTTAGTCCGCGGAAGTACGGTGGCCTACATGATGCGGTTGTCTATCCACATAATGAGTTGTACTACTGAGTACTATATGCACTACGTGTAATTAAACCTATGCTTTAAATTTTTTATGTTTACTTGCTTTTCGGGACCTGCGCTGTCTGTCTTTCTGTCCGTCCTTCCTACCTTTAAACGGCTGTATCTTTCGAATGGTAATAGATAACCAGTTGAAATTTTCACAGAATATGTAAAGTTACAGGGGATTAACTAAGAAATAAGTTAAAAAGTAAAAGGGGGATCCCCTCAGATACAACAAACGTATTTTTTTACGTATTTTTGTAGTTGCTCTAATCTAAAAACAGTGATACGTATAATCGTCAAACTTGGCATGATTATAGTACCTACTCAAAGTATAACAACAAACAATTAATAATGGCCAAGTGTGAGTCGGTGACACATTTCTGCTCATTACCAAGTTAAGCAACGTAATTCGATTACTTGAACGACCTCGATCATAATTTCTTTCATGGAATACAAATAGCATATTTTACTCTTTTTGAAGTCGGTTTTTTACTTTGATAATTATTGTATTTTGTGGTGGAACGGAACCCTCAGTCCATGAGCCCGACTCGCACTTGGCTGGTATTATTTTTACAAGCTTTTATTTTACTTGCCTTGTTACTATGGGTCAAATCTTGCAACTGAATTACAAAACAGTAATTAAGAGAAATTTTATTAAAGCGATCAAACCTTCATACATGATTTCATTACTCTTCTATTTAATAAATAAGGGAAATGTTTTCAAAAAACGATGATACAAATTTTACAAGTCTAGAAGTTTTTCAAGTTTTAGTACTTCTAAGTACTAACTTCCAACGACTTTTTCAAAAATAACGACCTCACACATTACAAACATTCATTCATTTGTTTAATCACTTTTGGGGACGCATTTCCAAAAAACAATGATACAACTTTTCCTTGTAAACAAAAGTCAAAATACCAACTACCACGTTTCTAACGTGGAATGACGAACTGCCATAAAAATAAAATCACCTATATAATAACCCTATTATGAGATTATTTTTTTCGCCTAGTTTATCTGTGTCTCTTTAATACCAAAGAGAAAATAAGACGACAGGTCGAGTTATTTTTTTTACCACATTCATGATGATCCTTGTCGCAACGTATAAACTTAAGAAAACTGGTGAGATTAGTCACCGATCACCTTGCGGTAACCCTCTCTCGACAACACATAAAAACATGTTTTTCCACTAAACGCTGAGCTTGAACAGAGCGTACCGTTTCAGCGACTACATTAAGACATAAACCACGCGTCAGATCACTAGAGATGGACAAAATTGCTAACGAGATTATTCGGCCAATCGAACAATTAAGATATCGATCGTTTCGGGAACTGTGGTGTGGTATGAATGCATGTAGCATGCGGTGATCTTAGTATATCATATATGCCAAATATGACATGTTTATGTGAAATAGTTTTTGAGTAATGAGGAGGTCAAAAGTGGCTCCAAGTGGTTCGTGTAATATTACACACGGTACCGCTCGAGCTTGGCTCTGACGCGCTCCCGCGCGTCTAGATTTTAGTTACAGAGGTCGACTGTACATTATCCTGAACCCTGTCCTTTCGTATATTTTTGCACGCTTTTATTAGCTTGGTATGTATATATGTAACGGAATCTTTGAGCGTGATTTACAACCCTTTTATAACGATGGATTGATTTGAAATTTTGCACACTTATCAAGGATCGATGATAATACCATAATTTAAATAGTTTGTCCCGTTATCTTTACCAGGATCTTTAGGATTAGCTATTTTATCGAGTATTTTTTATTTATTTTTAACTACGAAAATTATTTTATTTAGTCTTAAAGTTTTAACAAGACTGTACCACAAGTAAGACATTTGCATTTGACATTTAGCGATGAAAAATTTCACATGACATTTAGAATCGACAAAATGTTGTCTATCGATCTACTTAATACTTATATCGTTTTTTTCAGAGCAGGTTCAGCCGCTTAGTAAATAAATACAGAAATATACGTATATACATCACAGTTTATAATTGCAATGTGATCTCCTTTTTGTTAGCTTAATGAATTGAACAGTGATAATTTTCTTTAAATGAAGTGATTAATGTTGAACGGTGCTGCTTATTAATTTGCACATTATCGTTAATTCGTCATCAAACTCTAAATCAGATTATTGTGCTGTTTTTTTTTTACTTCCTACAATTAAGGAATCGAAGAAAGGAGTGTCATGGTATTCGAATTATTCGATTATTTTTACGCAAAATAGGCCATCACTATATCGGATTCCACTGAAATTGTTCACGGAGTCAGCCTCACGGCATTCTATAAAATCGGACGCACTCGACGACCGTTCAGTTTCTATTTCGGTAAAAATAAATAAATAACCGAGCGTGTGCCGCACTTGTATCGAAATAAGTACTTTGATCTAAAGACGCTGGAAATGAACTGAGTAAATGCTTTCTTTTGTCTTCCTAAAATACTTAAATGGTTGACTAAGATAAATAGACTAATACATATACACATATTTGTGTAATTTCCTTGCGTTGGTCCACATCAGAAACGGTGGAAAGACAGTATGTCCACGGCCCGTGCTAGGCCTGCTGGTCTAATGTGAACAAACACCGTGACGTCGCTGTCGGTCGCTTCGTCTTGCAGTGTGCGTTAGCTTGACTAGATGTTCCTAAAGGATCATCAAAATTTAAAAAACATACGAACCGGTAAATTTTGAGGTAATATGGAACTCAAGACCATAAGTACCTCAAATACAAATAAGTGGTTACATATTTGAGGCGTTTGAGGTCGATCATCGGGAGCTCACCTCATTTTCAAAAATCTTTCGGAGCGCCTGGTTAACGCAACGCGCAGCAAAAATGCTGGCGTGTCTCTAAGGTCAACGCATAAGCATTGCCATTCAACGTGGTAATGCCGCCAGCATGCTGGGTACGCTGCCAACTGATAGTGGGCTTGAGCATTTGGATTCTCTTTAGACCTTCAACGTTCTATGGGCAGTCTCACTGTTTATGTAGTGTTAGTGTAAGCTTGTATTTTGTTAAGTTAATAGGTAAAGGCACTTGCCCGACTAAAAAAGTACCTCAAATTTTTGAAATTTGGACAGAGCAACGTTTGTTATCCAAGCCAAACAACTTAATAAACAAAACATGTATTTTAAAAATCAGGAGTGTACCATTAGTGACCCCAGCTTTCGTGTTATTGAGCGGACAGTCCCGCTAATGTCAAAGAGGCCGTTAAATTAATACCGATGCGAGACTCAATAATCGACGGAGGAGTCTTGGTGACGCCCATCGCGTTATACCGGCTCCCTGGTAGGGTGACAATCAGTTTCAACATTTGGAGTACAAAGCCAAATAATAATAATATTGAAAATATTAACTATGTCTCTGGTTTGTGGTCTTTGTATTTTCCATACTTTATCACGAATAAAAGGCTAAAGTAATTAATCTTCGTGAAATGTGGCCGCAAAGTAATGAGTAATATGATAACAAAATAGTATGATTTTATTTTGAAAAATGCCGAAAACTAGATATAGATATAATATGTAGATTATCAAAACTTGCGTGATCATTTTTCAAACTACAATATCAGCGCCCCACGGTCCCACTTGCTTTTCTACAAGATAGGTACGTATATTATTTCAAGATAGTATAACCTATGTATAAATCCAGGTATAACCCATCTTCTTACCAAATTTTATTCAAATCTGTGCAAACGTTACGGAGTTGAGATGAAAAAAACATACAGACTTAGGTCCTAACTTTCGCATTTATAATATTAGGAAAGATGTATGCTAATATTATAAATGCCTAAGTAAGGGCGCACACATAAGATTACAAGTGAGTAAAAGACAAACAGACGGTAAGAAAATAATGTTTAATGCTACATTTAATTCATGAATCAATTTAAATATGTGCTTTAGGCTTGAGTGTTAGTCTTTTGTGTGTTTTCCATGGCATTCCTGAAAGCGTTGGTTATCTATTTAATCATAATCAGGCTGATTTTAATTCCCACGTAGGTGCGTATCTTCGTTGCATCCAACACATGGCCACACTACACAAACGTGGGAACAGTATGCGCACACGCAGCCAAACTCCGGCAGGCGTGGTCGCGCAAGTGCTTTGTTTTTCAAATCATTTCCGGACGTCATTTAGGAAAATTAAAAATTTTCGTACAAAAAGCTAGAGATATATATGCTACTAAATTATAATGGAAGGACTCGGGAGATTCTGTTATAGTGTACGCAGAAAAAATACCAAACAAAGTTTTTGTTCAGTTTTTTTCATTTTTTTATAGTAAGTAATGGTAAGTGGTCACTGTCGCCTGTAGACAGTAGACACCGGACGAAAATAACAATGACTATGTCAAATTCAATAACCAATACCCGCGGAGGGGAGGGGGAATTTGACAACCTACGTATTTTGCTAAGCAAAATTTGTAATTTTAAAATTATCGCAAAGATTTTAAGGCTTGAGTTTGACCGCCAGCGCAGCTTATAAATAGTGCGGTCTAAGGGGGAGCGTGCTTTCTAAGAAGAAACCAATTCACTCGTGATTTGATGACACCCAGGTTGTACCTATCAGGTAACATCCATTCAGGCAGCGCATTCCACTGATTAGCTAGTCGCACAATAAAAGCGGAATCAAAACGCTTCGTTTGGGCTTTAGGAAACGACGAAACAAAGTTTATCAAATGTAACTTACGTCTTTTTGAGAATATGTGATTAGACACCAAAAAAAAAAGACAGAAACCAAAGAACGCAGCGTTGCAATAGCAAATTTTGTAGGAAACTGAAGTTTCATACAAAATTTGGGACTATAATAAGCCAGTTAAGTATAGTTTTTCATATAGTAATAGGTTTGCGTTTGACCGCCAACTCGTCTGATGTGAAGCGATGATGCGATCAACGATGGAGCACGCTTGCCTAGAAGAAACCAATTAAAAAATCATGACTTAGGTATCAGACTACCAAAGCGACGCGACGCATGGCAAAACTACTCTAATTTCTAGAGTTGGAGCAATTTTTTGACTTGATAGTTGTATAACTCTACAAGATACCAAAAATTAAATTCCAAAACAATAAATACCTCTAAAAAACAATAAGCTAAATTGTCCTCACAAGCCCAACAAAAAATCACAAAAGCACCGACCAGCAACAAAAACTCATAATCGATTACGAGGCTCGATTATAATTCGAATCGATTATCCAATAACTCGGGTTTCGTGTCACCCGTAACAAATCGATGAAGTGCCCAAACAATGGGTATTTCTTCATCAGGGACAAAAACGCGAGTGTGCGGACGAAATATGGGATTATGGAATTATAGATGGCGATACATAAATCGGGATATTAACAGGGTGTTCGAAGATTTTAGAATTTTTATTTTAAGTAAACAAACGTATCATTTAATTAAAGCCGAACGAGACTATATAGATTTGAAATTTATGCCAAATAGTCTTTTAAACTTTTATGTCAACTCGTCATCATGATTATTTATAATTAGTCAATGTCAATGTTTGAATTTAGCTGCGTTTAGGTATAGCAATTTTTTGCATTAATGTAGTTATACTTATATTATATAGGTACAAATTTCAGAAAATGTGTACATAATAATATAAAGTCATAGGAACCATAATTTATTGATAAAAATTAAATACATAACGGGTTTATTTTATTTACATTTCAATTATTTATTTTTTGTTTCAGAATTAAATAATTTTTGTTTCTGGTTACGTTAACTTTATTTTTTATGTTATTAGTATTTATTTCAGGTTAGGCTAAATTAGAATCATTAACGAATATCTATCCAGTAAAATTTATTCTAAATTCCTTATTGTACTCGAAGCAACGCAGAAGCGGAATTACACCAGAGATTCATCAGAAAAACAGTATTTTATGGTCAAAGATATTTTTCATATACCAGCAACCTAGGTAACTTCATGTGTTTTCATAATTTTCTTAATTTTTTTTGTCGTCATAAAAATAAAAATAGATGTGTAAATTACATTTGTCCAGTCCAACAGGTCAGGTCATTAGAAAAACTTTTTTTGTTGTAAATATATACTTATTACGTTTTGCGAAAAGCCATGAAACAACAGTAGGTATGGTATAGGGAAACTGTTAGTTGTACGCTTTGTTCTTATCCACCAGTGATTAAAACAGCTAACCTAATTGAACTGACAATTGATTTGTTTTTTTCTAGCCTGTAAACTTCCTTGTTGTGTCTACTTTGTATTTACTAATTATTTTGAGACGATTCTGATTTTTTGAGTTATTTTTTGTTTTTATGGGACGGAAATCACTCTCAATAGAAAAAAACTCAATAGAAATGTGACGGACATGGGACATCTATTCTCGTATAAGACTTTTTTATATACAACACAATTTAAATAATATGACATGGCAAAAATAACAAATATTTTTTTTTAAACAACATGTATAGTAAAGTAATATAATAGGTCCATCCTCTTTCTGAGAGAAAGCCCGCCTGTTTCTAAGCAGTGGGAACATGGTAGGCTGATAATGATGATGATGTTTTTAGTAGAATAAAATAAAGTTATTAAAAGTAAATAAAATACATAGTAACGATAACGCGTAGCTTTTTAATTACCCTTCCAACACATTTTCTATGCTGTTATAATATTATGCTCAGCCAGTCGCTTTTTTAATGAGCTGAAATTATTATTTTCCTTATTATTTGCTGATTAAGCGTTTTCAGCTCTCTCGATTATTGGCCAACATATTATTTAATTTTTCCATTTTCATAAAAAAAAAATGTATCCCCCTGTATGTAGAACTGTCCATGCATCAAGCCAGCGGGGGAGGGCGTTTAAAGAGCAGTTCGCCAGCGGGGCGCGGGCGCCGGCGCAACCTTTGTGCTTTTTCATTTTTACTTTTCATATTATTTTTTAATTTTGTTTTTTAATCTTGTCTAGTGGTGGAATGAGCTGAGAGAAGTGACGGATGATATTCTGGAACTGTTGAATGCTATTATTTTATTTTGGGTACTTAAATGTAGTGGGTACCTCTTCTATTTTACCCTTGCCCCCCGCGTAACTCTCTGAGCCCACATACTGTATTATAGAAAAGGCATAAGTAAGCAACTGCTACATTAATCGGAAGAACGTTAAAAAAATAAAGTTATGTATATATGTATATATGCTGATTCTAAATATGTTTATAACTCAAATTTGAAAAAAATGTTAGTTGCGCCCTTCTTCCTTATGACGGTAGTAGGTATTTATTTTGCACTTTTTCAACATTACAAAAGATAAAAATTTCTAATTTGAAAAAGTAAAACGCTTGAGCAGTTTTTTTTTGAATAACATTGCAAACGTTTTGAAACATATTTTTTGATGATATGTTTTATATTGGCGGAAGAAATCGAAAATGTAGTATTTTTTCGATCTCTTCCGGCATGCTGAAAATTTTCAATACAAAAATTACTTTATACCGTTTGCACTGTTATTATAAAGATAATGCCCAATCTGTTTTTTATTCTGACTTAGTAATTATTAGCTGTTTTTTTTTATGTGCACAAGACCCAGCTGAGCGCGGCCTTAAAATCTCATAAATCTATTTAATACCATCAAAACGAATGACGAGATACTAACGCCTATTAAAACGCGCTTATTGTTTATTTATTTTAACTACAGCTGCGACGGCGACACAATTAACATGGCCAAATGTAATTAAAAAAATAAACAATTCGATAAAATGGGCCGGTCATTCAACACCGGGTGAAAGTCCCGGTTAAGGTAATGTCACACTAGGCTGCACGACATGACATACGACACGACAAAATAATGACGTAAAATATATTATTTTTTTTAAATACATTAGGATTTGTGGACATGATGAAATGAAGTACTATTGCGATTTATGAACTTAGGTATTTCACAAGATTTCATACAAATACCTATTAATTTATTTTATGGATATATCTTTTTCACAAAGAATCTCTAAAAGAAGTTTAGGATCTGTAAAAGAGGCGTGCCATACATCTTCTAATTAATTATGTGTTTCAAAATGCAGAGGAACCCTCCTTGTGTCAATGTCATGTGTTATTTTTTTGCCTGAAAATGGTCTTCGTTAAATTGGCATGTGGCAGAACTTTTCACTCGACAACGGAACTTTTTTTCTTCTGCTTAGCTAATCTTTTAAAACACTTCAATGTCCAAACGACAATGCACAAATATCTTGTGTAAGTAACCATTTTTCAGAATGTATACAAGGTTTGGCGATGTAATTCTCAAGTCACGAGATTATTAATTAAGATTTTTGGCGACAACAAGAGCGTTTCATCGACTTAGTATGGAAGATTTTCTAGAAAAAAATTCACGCTACATAGTGTCGTGTCGCGCTGGATCGTGGTTTCACAGTGGTCATGCCCTAAAGCTTTTAAATGTGACAGTGACAGAAGTGACAAGTTGACATCGGCGTCCGTCGGAGACGGTTAATTTTGGTGCATGTGGGTGGCGCGAAGTAATACTGACTTGGTGTTAAACGGTCGATTAAATGGATTCAGAGATGCATCGGTTAAAGGTGATCTTTGATATTTTTGACGGGTGAAAAGTAATTGTTAGGCACTTGTTAGGTTTTCTATTCAGAAGAAGGTTTATTTTTAACTTTTACCTAGTCACTGAAATATTTATGTGAGGTAGATTCCTAATAAATACTAACAATATTTCCCAAGCACTTTTATTAAATCTAAACAACCATTCTGGGGTTGAAGAAACTTCCGTTGTGGATTCACAATTATCATCAGATTTTATATTACTGGTTAGGCATACTTTATCCTATTTAATTTTCATGACTGAAATGGCTCAGTCGTAGCACTTTTGCTTTATAAGCAGAAAGTCCAAGGCTCAATTTCCGGAAAATGTTTAAAATCAGTCATTAGAATTTTCACCAGGCGAGTTGGCGGTAACAGGCAACTTTTTTTTTAACTGGCTTGTTTCGCGCATGCAATATCACCTTGCGCGCAGCGGACTACCGAATGCAAATAAAACTATAGTCGAAATAACCGGATTAATCTTATGTGGGTAGATTATGTTTAATACTAACAAAAATAACATAAAACGTCTCTGGATCTGGAGGTCTGTGGTCTGGATAAAGAAGAAGAAATAATACTGTCGCTTTATACTTAGGTATGGTCTGAGTGTTACTAGTTTTCCGTGACTTTGCGTGTTCAATGGGAACCCCCTACACCACGGAACACATAATTATAGGAACAGTGGGCTAAGTACGAATTTTCTCTACGCAAAATGCGTAGGTAGTATCGAATTTAATACCAATTTCGAAATTCAAAATTGTAGTACGATATTAAATTTTATAATTTATGCGCTATAAATGTATTATAATCGTAGAAATGATAATGTAACTTAACATCCGTTAAACAATTGGCAAACCGGCCTCGTCCGGTTATACACTGATATTCCGATTTGTGACGCCGACTTGGTATTCCTTTTGCGACGAGGTGCAAATGACTTGACATTCTCAATTCGAAATGCTACTCGCAGTTGACAAAGATTTAAAAAGGCAATAAAACATGTGTTGTTGTCATAATTATCAATATAAAAAACCGACTTCACAAAAATTTCAGAACGACCAAAAGAAATCGGACCACACGGGAAGCACCAGCTGTTAAATAATAAAAAAACATAAAAATCGGTACATCCAGTCGAAAGTTCTTGAGTAACAAACATTTAAAAAAATAACACTCTAATTGAGATCCTCCTCCTTTTTGGAAGTCGGTTAAAATTTACGGACTTTCAAACAATTTAAGGCACTATGAAGCATACATGGATCATTATGGTCTCGTACACTGAAGTGAGAATTTTTTCGTTTAGGTCTGGTCCTATATTTTTAAGAAGGTCATCATCATTATCAGCCTATCAAGTTCCCACTGCTGGGACTCGGGCCTTCTTTCTGAAAGAGAGGATGGGTTGTATCCACCATGCTTGCCCAGTGCAAGTTGGTGAATATCACAAGTTTTTGAACTTTAGAGGTTCTTGGACATACCAGTTTCCTCACGATGTTTTCATTCATCGTTTTTGAGCGATGACATTGAAACTGCACATGATATATTTAATTACTAAATAAGTCATTGGTGCAGGGCTGAGGATTGAACTGGGTGCATCAGGTTGTAAAGTTCACATGCTACCGGTAGGCCACCGCCACTTTTTAACCGACTTCCAAAAAGGAAGAGGTTCTCAATTCGATTGTTTTTTTTATAATATATTTTTGATGTTTGTTACTTCAGACCTTCGACTGGGTGAACCGATTATGATGATTCTTTTTTATTTGAAACCTGGTGCTTTCCGTGTAGTCCCATTTCAATTTGGTCCAGTTCTGATATTTTTATGAAGTCGGTTTTATTAATTGATAATGATTGTGAAACACAAGCACGGTGTTTTTTCTGGTAGATTTATAACTACCTACAAGAAAAGTAGGCATGTGTAGGAGAATATTTTTCTTATAATTTTTTTCATACTTAGTCGTTCGCACGTTCAAATTCTAATTGTATAAGATTATAATGAATAATTTAGGTAGATATACGAAAATGTAAAGCATTATTAAAAAATAAAAAACAATATTAAAATGATTTTAGAGTGTACCTATGAACGACGATAGACGACATTATTCGTGGATATCATTGGACTCTTCATTATAAATAACTTTTACATTGAAATCAACTCCAATATAGCAAAAAAAAATAATGTTCCCATAGATCTATGCGTAGCAAATATTTTTTAGGTCTGTGGTTGTTCCATAGAAAAATGGCAACCCTCGAGTTTGCAGTTGTTTCTGTCATTATATCTATATGACACTTGTAGTGTGAACATTTAAAGAGTTGTCTACAAATCAGCAATATCTATGCTCTCTACTTATAACGTGCTAGATGTGTTTGACCGTCTCCAAGTCAGTAAAATATTAATAACAGCCGAACTTTTCTCTAAAAGAATCTTTCAAACTAAAAAAAAATCAATCACACGTCCTTTGATACCGCCGGGTCCCTTGGAGGCTTTAATCAACGTCATTAGGCCTTTATAATTGTAGGCAGTATGACAATGGTCTGGCCACAGAATAGTATATAGAGTTACTACAGTGTTAATAGGGTGACCGTGATAGTCTATTTTTACAGGCTTAGATATAATTAACTTGTAAAAAATAAAATAAAAAAAGTTCCTCTTACCAATCTAAAAATACTATTACTAATACGCTCGGATAACTTATTATTTTCTTTACAGTTACACAAATGTTCGACTAATGGTAACAATTATATTGATCCACAGAACCTAAACTAACCAAAGCTTGTGTTGTAGGTAGACTTTCTTAGCTAGTGGTAAAAAAAATACAATTTATCATACTTATACACAAACTCAAGCGCACCCTACACCCAGTGTCGTCTGGTGTCACAAAAAGCGCTCTTATGTTGCGTCATGGTGTTTGATGAAGAGACTCCGGCCTTTGTGTCGTTGTGGCGTATCATCCAGCCCTGGATGTGTGGCGGCGCTTTGACGGCCAGATAATGATGCTGAGGTGTGACGTAGTTGAAGACAATAATATTCTGAAGGTAATACCTACAGGTAGTGGTGCTTTTCAATCCCCAAACTTTGTAAGCAAGCACAATGTTAACTCTATATAGCGACCACAGAAAAGTTATTTTTGTTCATATTAGAACGGCTGTTAAGGTATTTTTGTAAGAAATTTATTGTAGCCACTTGCACCCATATATTTATTTATTTATTTAATACTTTATTGCTCACTTACAAGTTAAGTACAAATTCACAAATGGAGGACTTAAGCTAAACATTTTCTACCAGTCATCCACCAGGTTGGAACAAATGGTAAGTAAGCGTGCATGAAAAAAAAAAACAAAAAGCTGGTCAACCAGAGAAAATAAACTAAAAAACAAAACTTTTACAAGAAATAGATAACCAGATACATCAAAAATAAATCCAACTTAAATTAAACCTATATCAATACACAATTATATAAATACATGGTTTTGCTACATAATTATTAAACCCATAGCAACTGTGACGACGCGTTGACATAAATGAGAATGAACAATCTTATTTATGTCACAATACCTGGTGACAGATTTTCCTTCTTATTTCCGTTCTATTTACTTCTCTTTTCTGTGATAGCGACGCTACAGGGACTGCGCATTTTACGGCGTTTATTGTCGTTAAATAGAGAGAAGAAAAATCTATATTATTTTACTATTATAATATGTATTTACTAGTAAAGTATTAATTTAGAAACATGAAACATTAATATTGATACAAATAGCAACGCTTTTTGCGTATAGTCTCTTATCTTCGTCTGACGTTCTTTGCTGCTCCAGTATTTTATTTTAAATACGTACTGTAAAAAAGTAATGTTCATTACTTAATAATGACGATTTGTTTCGTTATTTAGAGTGGGTGTGATATTACAAAGATTATAATTTTATGGACAACAAGGTAAACCAACTAAATTCACGTAATTAGGACGTTTTATGGAGTGTGACGTTTGAGTGTCGCTATATATAGAGTTCATACTGTATTTTTTTCTTATCCTATACTGTCCCACTGTTGGGCAAAGGTCTCCCCATTTCCTTCCATAAATCTCGGTCCGCCACCTCTTGCCAACCTCTCCGGAATGAGTCAAGATCGTCACGCCAGCGTTTCCTAGGCCTTCCTTGACCACGTCGTCCATCAGGCACCCACTGTGTGACGATCCTGGCCCATCGGTCGGGGTTCATACGCGCCACATGTCCCGCCCAATCCCATTTTAATCTGGCAGCCTTTTGGCCGTATATATACCGTGTAAAGCCTTTTAACCCCTGAAGCAAACAGAGGGGTGTTATTAGTTTTAAGTGTGTGTATATATGTATATATATTATGTTATCTGTGTGTACCTATGTCTGAGGCATCGTAGCACCCAAAGCTGAACCTATTTTATTTTATTTTTTTGTTTGAAAAGGGACTTGATCGAGAATGTTCTCTGCAATTTCAATTCAGTTCAGCGGTTTGAAGGTTACCAGATTTATACTAAAGCCCTAGCTTTACTACTACTATTTAGATAACAGTATTGTGGAATAATTATCAATATAAAAAAATCGACTTCATAAAAATGACAGAACTGGACCATGAACCACTGACCATGAATTGAAATGGAACCACACGGGAAGCACAAGTTTTCAATTACCAAAAGAATCATCTAAATCGGTTCACCCAGTCGAAAGTTCTGAAGTAACAAACATATAGCATAAAAAACAGTCGAATTATTAACCTCCTTCTTTTTTGAAGTCGATTAAAAAAAGGATGGTTCGTGTTAGTTATCCGGTGCAACCAAGAGGTGCAGTTAGTCTATCTATATCTTCTATATATAAAATAGATACCAACGTATAATAAAAACGTAGAGATATTTTTTTTTAATTTTTTTTTTCAAATCAAAAAAGATCACACAGGGCGTCTTAGAATAAGCAGATGAACACGTTTTGACAGTTTTTAGAATTTTTGTCTGTTTGTTAGTTGTCCACGCATATCTCCTAAGCCACTGGACGGATTTAAATGCGGTTTTCACGAATATGATTAACTATGACCAGATTGAAGTATAGGCTATATTATTTTGCGCAAGGGCCGGATTAAGGAAGGAGAAAAGGGTTGACAGTTTGTATGAATATCTACGCGTCCGAAGTCGCGGGCAACAGCAGCACTAGTTTTAAATAAAACTAAATGAAAAAAGATCACGCCAAGAACGATATATTTGAACGTGACATTTACAATGGAAAAATAAAAAAAGCCTATTGTATTCTGCTCCAATTTCCTTGAGATTATTTCGAAGCGATGACACTGCTGATTTTTTCACGCCTTTATTTAAAAAACTTCAATGCGTCTCATTAAACATCGATCGTATCATCCGAATAATAAGGTATACTTTTCAATAAACATCTTTTCATTCGCCTGCAAAGTTAAGTTTGTTTCAGCTGTCACCAAACTGTTAAGTTCAAGGGCCGTTAGCAAAAAACTAAATAAAGGGCTTCTTACCTCTAACGCGTATGGTGAAAAAAAGGATGGCATGTTAATTTTGCATGAAATGACTTTTTCGGGATAATGACAGAACCTATTTCAAGCAACCAAAAAAGTTTATTTTGTCGTTTAAGAGGACTTAAGCGTCTATGTTATATATATATATACACTAATATTATAAAGAGGAAAGATTTGTACCTATTTTTGTATGTTTGTATGTTTGTAATGAATAGGCTCCGAAACTACTGAACCGATTTGAAAAATTCTTTCACTGTTGGGAAGCTACACTATCCCCGGGTGACATAGGCTATATTATATTTTGTAGCGAGGCCGAAGGCCGAGCTTACACTCGTGCGAAGCCGTTGCGGACGGCTAGTATGTTATATATTCGTGGATCCTTTATCTTCCTTGCGCATTTCAACATTAATGAACAGTGATATGTAATAATAGATATGTTATAGGCGAACAAAATTGCTTTAAAAACTAACTACGGCTCTTCGCCGGACGTAGTGATCGATAAAACTTTTTTTTGTTTCAGTAAAAAATACAGTTACTTACGCGTGGAATAAAACATTTTTTTGTCTGTCACAGTGCGTGTGTAGATTGTGCAGCTTATAAAGACACATGAAGGCATTTTAATACTATTATTTTTGCTAAAACATTTAATTAGCTGCGATGTGTTGCCGGACACTCGGAGTGCGTGACTGAGAGACGGCTGTAACGAGTACGGTAATGTACCTTGCATTCGTCTAGTCAATATGGTGGTGGGCACGACCTATCTACAGGTAAAAATATCTTAGTTTATGAAGACATAAAATGATTGAATGTTCTTATGTGAAATCTATATATAAGCAGAACGAATAAAGAAAATAAAAATACATCTTTAGTAAAATTTTAAATTATAAGCATTACGACAACTTTGTCTTCAAAGTCATCATCATTATCAGTCTATCATGTTCCCACTGTTGGGACACAGGCTTTCTCTTAGAGGGAGAAAGAGGATGGGCCCAAAATCCATCATGTTTGTTCCAGTGCATGTTTGTTCCCAGTTTCTTTTGTGTTACAAAGTGAAAATTCTAATTGGTATTTGAACTATCGTTTTAGGTACAGTCCAATAAGATTTCTTTTCTTAAGATCCTGATTTAAAAAGATAAGTGCCTACTTAGATAGATTAAGATAGAGTTCGTAGATAGAGTTGATGTTAATGAATCATTTTTTAATGAATCACTAGTGTATTTCTGCTTCAAGAATTTGGGATCAATCATTTTTAATTTTCTACCAACTTAAAATTACGTAATTCATATATATATATATATATTAATTTTATATTAATTAATTATATTGTAAAAGAACTATGAAATTAAGATTTTAAATGAAAACGAAAAAAACTTTAAATTTAATTTTTGTTTGGGGCTTTAGTCGCTATGCGATTATGCCGGCCCTGTGTAAAAAAGAAGTATACCTATTGCAAATAACTTACAAATTAAGATTTAAAATAAAAACAAAAATTAAAAAAGTATTGGTAAGGTGGTGGCAAAGCTATAAGTAAGCGTTGATAAAATTTGTGAACAAGGGGCCTGTTTTCAACTAGCCTACCAACCATAAATAATCAAACGCAAATTCCTGGAATCTCTTACTAAAAAAATATAAACGTCACAAAACTCCACAAATCCTACAGCTCATTTTACACTGGTCGTAGTTTACAGCACAATTATATCTTAATTGGGGAACATTGTGTCGCGGTCTCCTCTAATTTAATCCTAAGGACGTATAAAATTTAAATTGCCATGACAACAGCTTTATTATTCAGTGGAACTAGGGGAAACTGATATTTATTCTGTGGTTGATTTTTTAAACACGGAATGGTGCATCAGTAAACTACTTTTACTGTCGGACTAACCCTTATCATCATCAACATCATTTTCAGCCTATCATATTCCCAATGCTGGGACACAAGTCTTCTCTCAATAATCCACACTAATATTACAAATGCGATAGTAACTCTGTCTGTTTGCTACATAATCACGGCTAAACGGCTTAACCGATCTCGATAAAATTTTGCGAGGTAATAGTATGTATCATGAGGACGGACATAGGCAATTGTTTTCTAAAGAAATCGCGGACGAAGTCGCGGGTACAGCTAGTTACCAATATAAAAAATCGACGTTATAAAAAATGAGAGAACTGGACCAAATTGAAATGGGACCACACGGGGAAGCACCAGGTTTCAAATAAAAACATAATTATCAAAATCGGTTCACCCAGTCGAAAGTTCTGAGATAACAAAAAAACAGTCGAATTGAGAACCTCCTCCTTTTTGGAAGTCGGTTAAAAAGAGAGGAAGGGCCCTAATCCACCGGGCCTGGCACAGTGCGTGTATGTCATGTCTTTGAACATTTGAGGTTCTTGGACATACCGGTTTCCTCATGATGTTTTTCATCACCATTTTTGAGCGATGACATCGAAACTGTACATAATTTATTTAGGTATTCTAATAAGTAATTAGTGCCGGGCTGAAGTCGAACGAACCGGGTGCCGTCAGATTGTAAAGCGCACATGCTACCGCTCGGCTAACGTCGCTCCATTTAGACCAGGGGGGCCTTACGCCCAACTCTAAACGCGGGCCCGAATAGGTGCAGTTTGAAAAATCACGCAAACGCGAACCTTAACGCGCCGAGATACGGTATGCGGTCTCGTGATTTTACAAACTGCACCTATTTGGGCCGGCGTTTAGAGTTGGACGTAAGACCCTAGGGTTTTTAAAAATGTGGTCCATAACACGAGTGCCAGGAGTCCACAGTCCCAACGTTTATTTATTAGAATTCGTTTTAAATAAATAAAACCAAAAATAAAGTAATTAACATAAAGCACTGTTTTATTATTCTAAAAGTCTCTTCGGAAGGAGTCCGTTTTACCTATTGCTGAAGTTTTAAAAGTGGTCCTTGACTACAAAAACTTTAAGAATCATTGATTTAAATTTTAGACCAACCCTAAAATTACGAAAAAAATATCAGCTGGGTAATATGTTTTATTTTTATGCCATAGGTGGCAAACAAGCAGACGGGGCGTCTAATGGTAAACGATCACAGTCGCCTATGGATACCTGCAACACCAGGGGCATCACAGATACGTTGCCGACCCTTGAAGACTAAGACTCTTTATACATGTAGTTCGGCGTGTCAATGTAATTTTTCCTGCCTATTTATATCTTGAAATACAAATAACCCCCCTATTTCAATATTTTCAGGTGGGTATAAAATGCAAACACGGCGAGTAGATCCAACCGGAAGTGGCGATAGCGGCCCGCGGGCGGCCTCGGAAACGGAAGTGCCTGGCAGCCTGGCACAGGCAACCCCGCGGGCGAGCGATAGCATCGAGGATCATGTGTCAAAATGATAGGTATGTATAGGTACGGGCAATGGAGAGAGCTATGCTCGGAGTTTCTTTGCGCGATAAAATCCGAAACGTAGATATTCGCCAAAGAACCAGAGTCACCGACATTGCTAGTAAAATTTGTAAGTTTAAGTGGCAATGGGCAGGCCACATCGCTCGAAGAACTGATAACCAACGGGGAAGAAAGGTTCTTGAGTGGAGATCACGAACCGGAAGACGCAGCGTAGGTAGGCCTCCCACTCGATGGACCGACGACATTGTGAGAGTCGCGGGCATCCAATGGATACAGATGGCAGGATGTTGTTCAGTGTGGACTTGTGGAGGTTAAAGGGGGAGGCCTATGTTCAGCAGTGGACGTTTTCTATCTGATGATGATGATGATGATGATTGGCCAATATTACATACCAAACTTATGTTAATTTTGGAATAGCTGACTATATTTATATTAGAAAAAAATTCTGATAGTCTTTGACTTTCAAAATTAATGCCGAGATGGACCCATTCGACAATAATTTGTGTTCTTTAGTGTGTTGGATTTAATCTCGAATAAAACTAATTTCCTTTCTTTTCTTTCTTTCTTTAAAATAAATGTTATGACATTATTTATGAAATTATGAAATTTATACACATTACCTACTTATTGCAGGCGACTGTACCTACATATTTAAATAAAAAATACGGATCGAATCCTCCCTCTTTTTTTAAGTTAGTTAAAATATAACTGGCATATTTAAACGCACAAATCAACAAATTAAAACAAGAAAAAGGCTCTACTTTTCAAGAAAATAACAACGAACTCCTGAAAAGTAGGATGTGCCAAACTCTAGCACCTGAAAATCTATCGCGTAGTAAATTCTACCTTCGTACTACGTTTTCACGGTCCAGAATAGTCCACTCTTAAAATGTCAACCAACCACGTAACATTTCGGGCGTTGACCTCCCGTGTCCCGTTGTCACCAGAATGTCATTGGGTGCGCACCACGTCTCCCATTGGCCGAGAATGTCGCGGGCGGTCGTGCGACATCTCTGATTGGTCGTATTTGTCACACGTAGGGTGGGGCTTCGGTGCTCCAAATTTAAAATTAATGAGAGCACATGGTTCATTAATTCGTGTTTTATTTTTCTGTTGGCCACATTCTTTTTTCTTGCTAACCAGTTAGTACTATGGACAAAATTCTTTTCTTATAAATTATCTCTGGCCAGTATGATTAATATGTTTTTATTTTTCTGTCATTTGCCATAGCCATTAATTGATTTAATTTTGTTTCACTGGCCAGTACGAACGCTTCTTTTAGAATCGTGTCATTGACCTAAGATAAAAAAAAATATGTTTGGACCTTTTTAGAGCCACGAGAGTTTTTTCCCCGCGAAATAAAGGCTTATGAACCAAGTCCTTATTTTTTTTTTAATAATTTGGCAAAGTTATGCTAATCGTTTTTTCTACAAGTGTGCCGGAGGTCCTCGGGGGGGTCGTCGACCGGTGCGGGTCGCGGGACAGGGGTTGTATTGATCGCAGCACCTTCCCCGCGCGTCTGCGACCTCCTCCGAAAAATATGCCACATGGCGGGAGAGTAAAGGAATTTAGTGTCATCTTTATAACCTTCATGTTTAAAAAAAACCTACCAAGATAGGTACCTATAGGTAACTTAACACAGGTTATTATTTCACCCCAACAGGTCGGAAAGGATATCTTCATCGTTTAGATAAAATCTGCTGATATCCATTGCACTAGCGCGGAAAATAAATTCGATATTTAAAGGTGAAAAAGTATTGTCTAACCTTAACTTTTTAACCAACTTTCAAAAAGAAGGAGGTTGTCAATTCGACTGTATTTTTTTTAATTGTTTGTTTCCTCATAACTTTCGACTGGGTGAGCCGATTTTGATGATTCTTTTTTCATTTGAAAGCTGGTGCTTCCCGTGTGGTCCCATTTCAATTTGGTCCAGATCTGACATTCTGACATCGGTTTTTTATATTGATAATTTTATCAGTATCAAAACATTCTAACCTCTGTGAATAGCACCTCAAATAGTTTAGTTCAAGGAGGTTCCTTACATCTTGGAAAGGAAAATTGACTTATTTTAACTTATTAAAAGCCTGTGTCCCAGCAATGGGAACATGATAAGCTGATAATGCGCATAATATAACTCATAATATAATAAAAAAGTCCGTACTAATGTTAATCAAAATAGATAAATTTTCTGCAGCCAAAAAAAAGTAGGTACCTACATGCCTAAGTAGATAGGTTGGAACATTAAGTAGGAAGTTAACTATAAACATCTGAAAATATTAAGACCTAGATAAGTGTTAAAAGGACTATTATAGGTATAGGTAAAAACTTGTCCCAATAATATCCTAACATCGATGGAGCAATAACTTTCAGCCATAACATTATTTACGACAACTACCGCACATTGGAATCCAAATGGAATCACATAAAATAACACCATCACTTGTTCGAGGTCATCGCTCACTGTATCAACTTAACACCGGACTGACTAAGCGCACTGCAATCTTAGAAATGTCAATTAGGTTTGCTAATAAAAATTGAATTTGTTTTATTTTCACGCGTGACAATTTTCATCAGCAAAAAATTGACAGAACAGTTGACGGATTGACCTAATTAAAGTTTTTTAGTAAGGCCGTTAAATAATAATTCGCAACCCGAAATTGATAGGTAGAGCTCTTATTTATTTATTTATTTTTATTTATTGTGCACACCAGAAACAACAATTAGATACACATACTTACATACAATATAGGTATACATACACTTCAAGTGGCGGCCTTATCGCTAAAATGTTTTTATCCAGGTAACCATTAAATCAGTACAGGAGGAAGATTTTATGTACTCTATTGTAATAATATCTACAAAAACATTAATACAACAAAAAAAAATTTTTAATTGCTTTTTCGCAATGAAAAAATATCGCACTAATTATGACAATGTTTGAATATTATTTGAATATATATATATATCTATACTCAACGTCTGAATGTTTCAACGAAATAAAAATTAAGCTCTAGATATTTTTACCTAGATATTTTACAGAAATAGATATACCTACCACATATACCTGCTGGTTCCTGTCGAAATCGGGAAGATAGTGTAGAAGTATTTATTTGTCCGAGACAATTTATGGTTAGCGACAATGCGCTTACCAAACAAACAAAAATATCATCAAAATCAATTCATAATTGGCGGAGAAATCGGTGAACATACATATATATATACAGTGGAACATAGAACCTCCGCCTTTTTTGAAGTCGGTTAAAAATGTACTGGCCTGAAGGACAAGCCCATTTTCCGTTCATCGCCAGTTCGGTGTCGATGTGGTGTGCGATGACCATCAGCGGTTTAATGTCACCACTCTTTAACTACGAAACTAATTACTTTTGTCTTAAAGGTTTATGTTGCTGTTACGGCATTTTGAACGAAAATAGCTTATGTTTAAGTGTATTTTGCAGTGTTTTCAGTATCGTGAATTCGCAGCTAACTTGGCTGACTGTGACACCGTATCCGGAGCTCTGATGGCGCCAACGAGAAAAAACGTGGCCCTTATTCACTAGCTAAAACACGCACGTAACGCGCTAAACAAAATGTCTAAAAATTTGGTTTTTTTTGCCTACGGAATAAAGGCTAACTTTTAGAGGTTGACTTAACTTGCCGCGTTACGTGCGTGTTTGTAGTTACAGAATCAGGGCCCAGGTGGTCTCATTGTATTACTTTCCTATACTTGTATATTTTCGAGTGTTAATGCGTATATAATAATAATGGATTATTATTTATTGAGTAGTCGTGCACGTGATCTGCTCAAGTGTGCATGGGAAGTGATATACCTACCTAACGCGATGAAACATGTAGGTAGGTACCTATTTTTGTGTTGTTTCCAAAGCTCCATAAAAGCGCAGTCTTCACCACTTTACTAGGGCATGACTCTTTGACCGGGACTTACTTTGCTTGACTCTGACTACGACTATGACTATGACTTGTTTGACGACATTTCATCAAAGAAGTACACGCCAAAATCCTCACAGGAATAATTTTTGTCCTTACCTTTTTTGTGATAATTCATCCAAAGATAAAGTTATGAGGATTGCTATGAGCTTTCTTGGGTGGATTGGTCAGAAAGATTGATCTAGATTGGCCTTCGACCATCCCGAGCCCAAAAGTCTTCTTTAAGTATAAGCCTCAAAGTAGGGGGAGGGGGTGCCGTATTCAATCCCCGCCCCGAGACCTTTTATACCTAGTGAAATGAAAGTGGAACAAACGTACTTTCCTATTAGGTATTTTTTCGGAAACTACTACTCCGATTTTGATAAAACTTGGTATTACAATATAAATGCTCGAGATTGTTTTTTTTTTACAAAATTAGTAGATTTTATTATAATATTATTTTAATTTCTGTGGATGGCATATATTACGCAACGGTGTAACATCCAGCCAAAAGACGAAGATCCGAACCGTACCATAAAATGGGCAATAAAATCAGATTGGTTCGAGTCTAGGACGCGACGGTGGCGACGCGAAGGCGCGCGGAACTAACCGCGTTATCCTTCGCTTGAGTGTTAATGTTATCTACATTTATTGTGGTAATTACGAATTTAATTACAGAAAATAGATAGTGTGCAAAAAATGTTGATTGGAATTGAGAGTACCTAAATTTGCGCAGAAATTAAACGTCCTTAAATCTACTTTATGTAGGTACTTGACGCAATCAAAAAAAAAACCCTTTTGAGTCGAAAAAAAAACAAAATATTTCGCCATGGATTCCAGGATCAGAATGAATTAGGCCCGGATCCCGGAGTTTCCTTCAAATATACAAATAAATATTTACCCGCTGTATCACGGCATCCGCGGTTACGGCGGCTACAAGAAATAAAATATATTAAAAAAACACTCAGACGAACATAATATAACCTCTTCCTTTTTGGAAGTCAGTCAAAAATAATAAAAGATTTGTCATCACGTCTGGCCGATGCAACACGTGACCAAAATAATCCATGAAACTCGTATACGGGGAGCATTGCTATACCAGCATAGTAATGGGGCCAGTACAAGGACGGATCCAGGGGGTCATGGGGGTCATGACCCCCCTGGACCCAGCCCATACCTACTTTTTCCTTGTGACTTGACCACGACTATCTGTGACCCCCCGTGGCACCAAAGCTGGATCTGCTCTTGGGCCAGTAAGTAGGGAAACAACCCCTACTAGTACGGGTTTTGTAGATTAGTTTTTTATTAGTAGGTAAGGATTCAACATATGTTTTCCTCTTTATATATTTTTTATTATTGTACCTAAATACAAATAATAAGTTACTGAACGTAGATACATTTTGAAGATTAAAAATCGAGACACCTGGGCGATGTATGACGCAGCCAATCATCCAAATAGGATTAAAAAAGCTCACCGTTACAGATGTTACACACACATAAACACCCCACATTTCGAGCACACATGGCAACTCCAACAATAGGTTATTAACAATAAGCAGATGCGTACGAACCACCTGAGTGGAACGCGTGGCGATCGCACTAAATCATAATGTTTAACTGTAATGATGCGATAAAATACCCAACAGGGTACTGGCCGAAAATGCATGGCAGAGTATGACACACAAAAATTAAAACAAAAGGAGGTTTTAAGTGGTTTGTTTGGCTTCTCGCGAGTAGCACATTTAACAAGTGAAGAAAGTCATTATTTTACACATTGGCAGTTTTTTCATCAAGGGGAAATAATACTTACTTATAATCTATCAAGGCAAAATTTTCACCAAGCCATGAGTTTAATTCGTGAGAATTGATGCTATAATAATTCTTAATATAAAAAACCGACTTCATCAGAACTGGACCAAATTGAAATGGGACCAAATGGAAAGCAACAGCTTTCAAATAAAAAAGATTCATCAGTATCGGTTCACCCAGTCAAATATCTGCGATAACAAATATAAAAAAAACAGTCGAATTGATAACCTCCTCCTTTTTGGATGTCGGTTGAAAAGACATGAAAGTTCAGCTTGGGAGGTTATCATACTTTAGGGACAGAACTAAATAGTACAAATAGGTTGTATGTGTTAACAAAGTTATAACAAGAAAAAAAGTTGTCTATAATTATGAGTATGGCACGTTTTTACAAATTGGCCCGAAAAACGACCGGATGATCAAAAAATATTCAATTTCAACCTTTTACCCCAACCTATTCAATCCTAGCAATGACGACGTAACAGATACAGCCCTCCGCGACACAATAGAACCCGTTAGACGCATTAATATATCTCCAACAACACTATTATACATTCCCTATTTATTTTCCTTTTTTGTGTGCTGACAACATCAAAAATTTCGAATGTCACGCCTTGTTCATCGCGGGAGCGCGGGAAAATAAACGAGGCCGTTCTTTTTTCAAACTGTAGCGCCAGAAAAAGTTTATTTAAGTTTGGAACGTTCCGTTATATCCTCATTTAATTGAAGGATGCGTTCCTATCACCATATTGTGTGTGTTGTTTTTTAAGTTATTTTTTTCTGTTTGTCGTAGCACCGGACATAATCGAATTTTTGACAAACAATATGGGATGAAATTGGTTCTTTTATTGATGTGCCTTTTTAATTTTGAAGGAAAATTAATGTTGTCGTATCCTTTTACATTTTAGTTAAAAAAGTGAACGTATCAAATTAATAAGCGCGATCATTTAAAATATTAATTAATGATTTAGTTAAACCTATGTTAGGTACTTACACTGCCGTCCGCAGTCTATAATGCCGTTAAGCCATAGAGGGTCAATTTTGACTTTATTACATGATCGAATAGAGATCAAAATTCTCTATCGATCTGTCTAAGAATCGTGTTCCTATGTGTCATAGTTTTAGAGATAAAAATAGCATAAACGCCGCTATGTGACATTTCTATTAAACTTTACACGTTAATAAAGTCGTTATCTAACATTACTTAACTAAAAAACCGCTACAATCCCATAACTACAATAATATTCTGATGATTGGCAAACTATTGCTTAGCTTTAAAGCCGTTAATTGTATTTAATAATCTAAAACTTAGTTAAAGTACTTTAACTGGTTTTAAGTTATGTTTTTTATTGTAATTATTGTTATTTTTTTTTTACTAAAACGCGGTTATTTAAAAAAACCTTCGCATAAAAAACGTTAAGGTCGCGTAATCGCTTTTTAGATATGTATTCAATTGATTTTATTATATAGTTTACTACTCATACAAGACCTCCTGGGTCTCTTCAAGATAAGAGTGAATAGGCACCTCATGGGCAAGCGTGCCCCATCTTAGACCGCATCGTCGCTTACCATCAGGTGATTTGTGGTCAAACGCTAGCCCATTTCATCATTAAAAAACAATCCGTCAATCTAAATTCACATATGAAACAATTTTTTTTTTACATAATTTCCTCCACTAAAAAAACGTTAAGCAGCATTTCATCACCAAAACGCTGTTATCTGTTCTCACCGCGAATATGCTAGCCTTTTTGTGAACACATTATAAAGGCCAAATAAATTGCGTTTTTAAATCCGTAACACAGAAGTCTTTAGGCGGTTGAGTTGAGTCAGTCTCCAAAGCTGTTCCAAAGCGCCCGTGGCCCAAACAAGAAGCATACCTAATTACACAGATCACATTTACGAATGTAAATTCACTCGAATGCACCATGACACAAACAAACTTCACTTTCAAGTACCCTGTCACAATCAATATTCAATATTTCACTCCAATTTTTTATCAATTTTGTAATGTTTTAATTTTGAAAAGGGTCTAAAGCGGTAGTTGATAGCACCCCGTCATAAATCATGTTGCGGTCATCTGCCGCCCGCGGGGCTGCCGACGCAGCCAATCTCTTCACCATCATAACATGACCTCTCATCGGAAATATCATTTGCGTTCCGCGGTTTTACTGGTTATCCTTTACGAACCGTGTACCTACTTTGTTGATAAAACGTAGCCTAAGTGGTAATCCAGGGTATAAAGTCACCTCTGTACCAAATGTTGTCCAAAACCATACAGCCGTTACAGAACAAAGTGGGGAAAAAGCAATATGATGACACTAATGTTATACATAAACTTTTGCATCTTATAATGTTGGAGTGATTACCCAGGGATCAAGAAGTTTTGGGTGCAGTTTCAAATGTGTATCAACGGAACGTATTGTAAGTGCGTTCCTTTTTTGAATCGCGGCGGGCGCGCCTGACAGATGCAGTAATGTTGCCATGTGCGTTCGATTTGTTTTTTTTTGTTGCAAAGCTATCTATTAACGGCTGTTTAATCCTTAATCGATAAAAGGTAGGCGCTTTATAATTTATTCCTCCTTAAAATATCGAGTATTGGTTGTCTTAGACTTATTTTACAAAAAAACAATGTAAATAATATTATAGTTTAAAACTATGTCTATGTTTTAATCTATGGTTATAGTTGCTATAATTATATTTTGTATTTTTAATGTTTTGCAATGTCACTTGGGTGGTGATAATTAAATTACATATTATTATTTGTTATTTCTGTTGTAAACAATAAAATAAAAAGTTATTTTATTATTTAACTTTCCACTCTTAGAGGTGGAAGAATTTCTTCAAATTTATATGGGCTTGCCTTAAGATATAGCCTATCCAATAAAAAAGAACCATTAAAATCGGTTCAAAATCAACGTAGATAGAAGAAGAGCTTCTAACTCTTTATTGTGTACACTAGATATAAAAATTGCAAACAGATATAAAACACGTACGAGCTAGTGCCACAAGTGGCGGCCGTATCGCTAAAAGCAATCTCTTCCAGGCAACCATTGGATGGAAAGAATTTACGTAACAGGATCGACGGGGGGTGCTAAAACACTTTAAAAACACGTAGATATCGCGTAACACACAAAAATACGTATTGAGAACCTCCTATTTTAAAGTCGGTTAAAACAAGTTACTGTAGGTACAGGGGCTTGGTGGTTGATGAGAGCGAAACAATGTCAAGTGGTCTGCTTTGACATAAATTCATGTACAAAGTCCACAAGAACGTCCGTAACTACCGAGTTTAAAAATAAAAATACCAAAATGCAAAAGATCAAAACATTTTCAACACGTTGAGTTTTTTAATCTGTACCATTCCCGTAACTGTCAATGCCACTCGCATCCAAAGAGAATATAAATACTACGTAAGACTTCGCGTCCAGAAACCGTAACATGGTGGACATGACGCAATTCCGACTTCCGAGAAGGTGACTGTTTATCTATATGATCTCGTTGTATATTGAAATAAAACTACATCTACCTACCACATCCATCAAGAGAATTATTCAGTATAGAGGAAGTGATCAGAAGATTTCCCCCATATTTATAAATGCAATAAAGGTACCTAATTAACCTTGAGTGCTCACTACCAAGTTCTCTTTGTTGGTCCTTCAAGCCTCATGTTCAGAATTGATAATCGTCTTTCAAGGTTCCCTCAGTAAACCTTAAATGAGCACAAAGTGACACTTACGTCACAGGTGACGTTATGCGGTATCTGTAGACATCCTATTTTAAGGTAACATTAATAGGGTAAGGTTTTGTTAAGGTTATATTTTATTATTTAAAAATGCCAAAACACGACTTAAGGGAACCTTAAAGGAGAATCCTAAGAGGATAGGTAGAGGTTAACATCAATGAAATATGTAGTACCTATATAACTAGAGCAAGATCAGTGGCCCTAGTACGAGCACTTGCGAAAAAGTATTCGTTCCGTAAACGATAGCAAATGTATGAAAAATTCAGTTTCCCTTTACGTCCAATATAGGCGCTGTTCAATTTTTCATACATTATGCTATCGTTTACGGAACCACTGTAATGAGCATTGGAATATTGGACTCGTAAGTAGTAAAAATAATCACTGTTATTTACGGTAAATATGCTGTTAATAATCATTTATCTGTAAAATCTAGCAGGCTATAAATGTTGCCGCTGCATAGAGGTCTGATTGACTCCGTAATCCTATTGGTGCCTCCTTAGAAATGTTGAGGGCGGGAAAAACTTTTTATACAAAAGTCACTAAACTTGAAACCCTTGAAATCCCTTCTGTGCTGATTAACCCTACCAGCCAATTTTGCTCGCACGCGTTTTTTTATTTGCTCCGATAAAATTCTGTGAGGGTTCTAAATGTTTGGTCATGCGATCAACCGAGAGGGACCAAAATGGCCGCCACTTGATTAGAAGAGCTTTTTAATTGTATGTCTGCTAAATTCGAGGGGACATTTTCATAGGTTTCATTATATGTAATAGAGAGAATTATGTGGTTTCCTTTTAGGTTAGGTAGATGTTTTTCTTTGAAAACTTTAGTTATTTTTGTACCTCTTTTACAAACAGGATTTCTAATAACCTAAGAATATTGTATGTTTATATCACGTAAAAAGGCCTGCGTTTGATCACCAACTCGCTTCTTTGTAAGTAAGCGAAAAAAAATGAGCAAAAAAATTAGATGTTAGTTCTTCGACGCGGTAACGTAACTAAGTAACGGCATTCATAATTTCATCATATATCAAAACATTATTTCAACTATAAGGTAAAGATTTTATATGTTTTTAGTGGATCGTATTAAAAACCAACCTCAAAAATACTTGTATGAAAAACGTAATAAATGCCCATATAATTTGAGGGTTGCCCTCGATTTTCCTGGGATCCCATCATCAGATCCTGACTTGGTGATAATAGGACCAAATTGGAAGTATACCCTACCGAACAAAAGACAATTTCAAAAGATCAACAGTTAGTGGAGATATCGATTAAACATAGAACTGTCCTCCTTTTTTGAAGGCGGTTAAAAAAGTTCTTAAGACAAAAAACGGACTGACGGACAGACAGACAGGCAGACGGCGAACAGAACGAATTTATAAGAATTCCTTGTCGGGCTACGGAACCCTAATTAAATAAATCGTCAAAACGATTACGCTAGCACTGTTTTAAACTATCATGGTTGTTCACTACAGTTATATGACAACAAAGATGATGTTATGAGTTGTCCTTCCGCAACCTTACCACGGTAAATATCCCGTAAATAATCATATAACTGTATTACTCTAGCATTGTCAAAACTAAATATAAGATTCAAACCATTGACAACAAACTGCAATAATCACGCAGACATCAGATACATCACAAACTAACTTCAATTAATTTTCAACCCACCTTACCAAATTTTCCTTACCAAATCGTGTCTCATCTAACAGAAACTTTTCCAGTACAATAAGCAAGGTAATTCCCCGTCAAATCACCTGGCTCCACCAATTTGAGGCACAATGAGGCAATTTGGAGCGACAACGCGCGACGCGCGACACTGATTAATTGTACGGCGGTGTCGCGATGTCGCGTACCAGGGCACGTGTGAACGCGGCCTTATGGTCGAGTACAGGGTGTGACTAGAAATATATCTTTAGGTATTATTTCAAAGTCAGTAAGAATACTCGTAGGACTTATTGTATTTATTTTTCAAATAAAATAATAGCACACAATTGTACTTGACGGGAGGAAAAACTCAAGAGTCACACTGCGGGCAATGGAGATAACTATGCTCGGAGTTTCTTTGCGCGATTGAATACGGAAAGTGGATTTGCCAAAGAACCAAAGTCACCGACATAGCTATTAAAATGTGCAAATTGAAGTGGCAATGGGCAGGCCACATCACTCGAAGAACCGATAACCGATAGGGAAGAAAGGTGTTTAAGTAGAGATCACGAACCGGAAGACGCAGCGTAGATATGCCTCCCACTAGATGGACCAACGAAATCGTGAGAGTCGCGGGCATTTAGTGGATGTAGATGGCAGGCTGTCGTTCAGTGTGGAGGTGTTCAGCCAGATGACTGGCTGATTATGATACTATTATACTTAGATTAAATGTAACTAACTTAAATCTACACCTTTGTTTATTTTTAAAATCATACACTATCTCTTCTGTTCTCTTCTTTTAATGTTCGCACTCGAGCCTCAAGATACAGGTCCTGTGCTTAGTTTGGGGCTCACTGCTTCACCTAGTTTGACATAGTACCCACTGGTTTTGGTTAATATTAATAAGTAGTTTAAGCTTCCCACTTCAAATTTGATGTACTAGTTAGTTTTTATTGATAAATAAAGTTATTAGCGCAGCGTAGGACGTCCACCCACAAGATGGACAGACGACCTAAAAGAGACTGCAGGAAAACGCTGGATGCAGGCCGCTTCCAACCGGCCCTTTTAGAAATCGATGGGGGAGGTCTATGTCCAGCAGTGGACGTCCTATGGCTGAAATGATGACGATGAAAGTTATTTGTATTCGTATCTACAAATTGTTAAACGTTTAAACTACGCAACCTGTATCATCGTTGGCAGGTCGGTAATGACAATGAGTACAAAACAGGGGTGCGACATGTGAACGACAAATTTAAATTCCCATCGTTTTGTGTAATGGAATTGTCTATAGATTGTAATTATTTATGTAATTACGTAACAAAGCAATTATTTTATCCAATTAACTATACAATTGGTTGTTTTCTTAGATAATAGATAAAAAGAAGAAAAAAAACTGGCCAAGAGCGTGTCGAGACACGAATATGGTAGGGTTCCGTAACCAAAGCCATATAATTGTAGTCATAGTTCAGAAAATGATGGTTATAGAAAAAATCGAACGAACGAAGCTCTGTGGACTTCAGAGACATTTCAGAGATGTACCATCCCGACATAGCATATACTTTTTATGGTTTAAACATAGAAAAAACTGAGTGAGAAACATTATTTGTTAAGACCATTTTACAAAAAGGTCAATGACCTTTGAGCTAGAACACATCACATCACACATCATCAGCCAATTAACGTCCACTGTTGGACAAAGGCCTCCCTCATAGAGAGGGGTGTTTCCATAATCCCTACGCTTGGCAGGCGGCTTGGGGATCGCAGTACGTTCACCGTGTACGATGTACTAGGACGCTGCTGCCCATCCTCCGGTGGTTCTAGTCGCAGTGAGCTAGAACGCCTTGAATTTGTTACAGTTATATCGCTGTTACTCAAAAACTCATGATCATATAATGTTCAAAATAATTTTGAACGAAGGTTTTAAATATGACCTATCTATAAGGTCGGGGAAAAAGTTTCTTCGTATTTTATAAACAAATTCAAGACATATTTTTTTCAAGTTTAATTACATTTAATTATAATATATATGTACCATTTTGTTCGATAACTTGTTGCCATCTTTTAGGTAGTGACATGACCCCGTTGCTGTAGAAATTTTGGGAATTCTGATCAATAAAATGCAACAAGTAGTTTTGACAGTCCTCTCTTGATGTTAATCTAACACTACCCAAAGAATTCTGAAGAGATCGAAACAGGTGGAAATCTGAGGGTGCAAGGTCAGGGCTATGTGGTGGATGCATTAACACTTCCTAACCAAGCTCTCTAAATTTTTGCTGAGTGGCCAAAGATGTGTGCGGTCTGGCGTTATCATGATGAAAGACCACACTCTTTATGTTGATCAATTCCGGCCGTTTTTTCTCAATTTCTTGTTTGAGTCTCATCTGCTGTTGGCAGTAGAGATCCGAATCGATGGTTTTGCCCGGCGGTAAATGCTCATAATGAACGATGCCCTTCCAATCCCATCATACACACAGCATCACCTTATTACGTGTTAATCTGGGTTTCGCTACAGTCTGTGGTGCTTCACTGCCCTTTGACCATGATCGTTTGCGCACATTCTTGTCGTAGGTGATCCATTTTGCATCACCAGTGATCAATCTTTTCAAAAACGGTTCGGTTTCTTTACGTTTCAATAGAGAATCGCAAATGAGTACACGATTCATTTGGTTTCTTTCAGTGAGCTGGTGTGGCACCCAAATATCGAGTTTTTTTGTATACCCAGTTATTTTCAAATGGGTCAAAACTGTTTTGTGGTCAATCCCCAGGTCTTCAGCTACGTCGTAACTACTAATATGCCGATCTTGGTCCACTTTTTCAGAAATGGCATCGACTTTATCCGTAACAGGGCGACCAGAGCGAGCTGCATCTTTGACATCAAAATTCCTGGACTGAAAATGCTTGAACCAACATTGTGCTACTCTTGATGACACTGCATTAGGTCCATAAATGTCACAAATTTTATTCGCGGCTTGTGTCGCATTTTTCAGTTTTTTGTAATAAAATTTCACAATATATCGAATTTCTTCGTTAGATTCACTCATTTTATCGAACAAAAAAACAATTGAAAAATGGCGGGAAATTGCTTTTTACTTTTTGTATTCCTCTTTTCAAATGTCATATTTTTAATGGTATCAAAACCAGCCAGATACAAACAGTACAACCGATGAGATTTTTACTACAACTTCATACATACAAAATACGAAAAGACTTTTTCCCCGACCTATTATATTGTTAATTACAAGTTTCTATGTCTTATACTTAGTTTAGAAATGCAGGGGGGGGGCAACTTTGTGCCACTTTGGCGGGCCATATTTCGCAAAGTATAGACTATTAAAAAAAAAGTGATGTATACTGGTCGGACGGACAGACAAACGGACAGACAGACAGACAGATGGACAGAATGAATTTATAAGGCTTCCTAGTCGGTCAACGGAACCCTAAAAAAGAGCTTACGCATAATTTTCATACAATTTCGACCCAGGAAGTCCCATGTTTTATTTTGTTAGGCAACTTTCACATAATTAAAGAAATACCGCCAATTGAAAATGAATGTTTTTTTATCCAACTTCCAAAAAGGAGGAAGTTATCAATTCGACTGTTTTTATCGACTGGGTGAACCGATAATGATGATTCTGCTTTTTTATATAAAAGCAGGTGCTTCCCGTTTAGTCCCATTTTAATTTGGTCCAGTTCTGATATTTTTATGAAGTCGGTTTTTTATATTCATACTTATTTAAATCAGTTATACTGCATGAGGTAACCCTGTAACCCCGAAATTTATGGAACAACATCTTTTTTCGCGTTTTCAGGGTTATTCTCATAGCAAAAGTTGTTAATAATGAGTAAAATCATACACCTATAATGTGAAACTAGGTGGATAACAAAATGAAACAAAAAGGTTACTTTTTAGGTTTTGGTGGATCAAATATGTGAGAAAAGTAGTACCTTGTCTCGATTTTGTTAATGACGCGTCTGAATCTAAGTTAAAATCGCTTCGTAAATAAGCCATTATTTCTCGTAAAAAATTGGTAATGGATAAAAATAATTAATTGTTGGTTATACCTAAGAGATAGACATAATTAAGTATACCATCACGAACTTTTTTTGACCTTTTTAAGGTGTACAATACTGTTGTAAATTATTTTGATCTATCTCGCAGGGTTCAGCCAGCGTTTGCAATGTAAGCGCATTACATTGCGTTTTTTTTTACGGGATCACTTTAGAAATCTCTAAAATGATCAGTGTTTCTCTTGTATATTATACATATATCAAAATCCGTTGCGTAGTTTTAAAGATCTAAGCATATATAGGGACAGACAGAGGGAATCGACGTTGTTTTATACTATGTAGTGATAGTGATTTCGCTCTAAGGCTAGGTGTAGAATTGCGGATCTTTAAAAGAACCTCATTTTGTGAAAATTATGCACTCAATTTTTTTTTACTTACAGATAATAAATTTAATCATCGCAAATTGATTAATAGCTTCACTAATGGAATGCGCAAACACTGCTCGCGCTGGTAATTGTCACTCGACGCCGCCCGCGGCTGTCACCTGTAATGTAACCGTCGCAATCATGCAAATTTACCGGAAAATTACGGCACATTGCAGCGGCCCGTGTAATCGTGGTAAGTATTTTGTGGAAACAGTATTCAATCTTACGTTGGATTACAAAATTGGAGCTACAGATAGCCCTCTGTGCCGAGGCTGTCTACAGGAAAACAAGACCATGGCACATATGCTACTGCATTGCAAGGCCACAGAAGACATACTATTAAGGTTGAGACACCTTGAAGAAACTCAACAACTCCAATACCACATAACCTGGCGAAATAGGAGTAGAACAGTTTAGACAGCGACCCAAGGCCATGCTCAGTTATCTTAAGGAGCTCGGCTAGTTTGTGTAGGCTGTCAGGGGGAAATGCACAATACACCCCAAACGGGATGTCAGTGCAGGTCTTATCACCCCCACTTTAATTTAGAATTATAATTACTCATTCTTACGCCTTATTAACACACATAAGTTTCACTTGTAGGTAACTAACGAACTATGTAAACTTAAAACACTGTTTTAAACTATCACGGTTGTTCACTAATAATCATATAACTTTATATGATTATTTACGGGATATTTACCGTGGTAAGGTTGTGGAAGGAGCTCCCGATATTTCGGCGAGTTACATGCACCATGTTCACGAGACACTTTATGTAAACTTAAATTTCAAATTAAATTTATTGAGCCCGTAAGCCTGGCAAATTCCGATGATGTAGTCTACGATGGAGCAAGCTTGCCTAGAAGTAATCAATTCACTCGGGGTTTGAAGATACCCGTTAAGGCATCTTTAATACGGCAGGTATCTAATATTTATCAAGGAAAGTTTTCCCTGGTTTTGTTCTCGTACATACGATCTCCTGACACCAAAGTTCCTGTACTGACTCTAAGTCAACTGTCATGTAATCGTGTCGCGCGACTCGGAAATTTTCTCGTTACGGCCGTCACTTTAGTGTGGACGCGGCCTAACAGCGAGCCTGAATTATTAACGTGATGAAGTTTTTTATAAATCACTTTAAATATTCACTCATGAAGTTTTAAATAACCATTAATTTTATTTTCTGTTTTTTGCAGGGTTTTGGTGACAGCAGGCGTGTTTCGAAAACAATTTTGATAGACAATTTTACTAATTGACTAAAGACCGGTTTACCATAGATAAACGTCATAGCTATTTACGAATATTTTTTGAAACATAATTTTATGTGTATTGTATAAGTTGCAATACCTAACTAGGTTATTAGGTTAGGTCGTATCTAGATACGACCTAACAAAGAAATAGACACCATAGATACATATAGGTACATAATAATATCTTCATATACTTAAAAAAATCTACTCTAAAATAATTAGTAAAATACGCAATTTAGTTTTTCAGGTATTATGATTAAAAACCTCAAACTACTGAACCGATTTTTATGAAATTTATATTGGAACAATCTGAAAGAAAGTATAGTCTTCAAAAAAATAAAATCAGTTCATAAATGAAGGAGTTATGAATTAATAAATATATTATATTTTTAAGTTGTCAACCCCCAATCCTTTTTTAAGTCAGTTAAAAATAGGCCTGCTTTATCTTCTAATGGAAGACTAAATCGAAGTTTGTTTTTGAAAGGTAATTATGTTTTTATAGTCTGTGCGAGGTAGCACGGTGCCTGTGACATTAGCCGAATCCTGATTATTTAACATGCAACACGCGATTTAGTCGCTAATTTGACAGCTCGGTCATTTTGCGACTAAATCGCGAGTTTCAACTTACATCAGGAAGCCCCTGATTATGTATGTAACTTGCAATTCGCGATTCAGTCGCTATTTTGACAGTTCATCATAATGAAACTGACAAATTTTTCGAATAAATCGCGAGTTGCAAGTTATATAACCAGTGGCCCGTTCGGCTAATGTCACATGCGCCATGCTTCATTACACAGACTATAGACCAAGTAGCTTTTTTACTGTTGTACCTCACTACTTAGTTATTTACTAACTGTGTTTGAAATCCAAATTGAACTGCAAAACAAATTATTTCAACGTTCATGACATGTGTCCTTCGGAAACGTCAATAATGACTTCCATACTGAATATAATTGACCACACATCAACGGCCATATAAATTACGAAATAAAACATTGTACACACGTGCGCGTGCGACAAACTGCGACATGCGACCCGACCGCACAATTTATACTACACAAATGGCGCGACCGCGACAGAATGTCGACCACTAATTGTAATTTCAAACCGCAAAGTTCAATTATCGTCATTTTTATCAATACCAGTCGATAATACGATTCATTCGTTTTGTTATAAGAGCACGCGACGCAATACAAAATAATGGACAAGTAAAGATTCATACACTTTGAGTCTTTCGTCTGCTATGTTTGTAACGATAGCTTATACATACTCTCACATCAGACAAACAAGGGAGATATAGTTAGATGCTTCGACCAAAATAAAAGAATGGACGGGCCCTAACCATTGAACTTGATCAGTAAAAACGAGTCAAAACTGTCGGACATATACTTCAACACCTAATTATAAAAATGTACAGTATATATGTTACAAAAAATAGATATCGGTTTTATTTGTGTATTTACACTTCGGTAAAGAATACGAATTCATAATTTTGTCAGATGTTTCGTTATCGCGTAACAATAGACTCGTGTTTCACTTCCTACGGTTAGAGACCGACTGAAACGAAATGAGAGCTGGCGCTCATTTTGTAATCTTCAAAAATGCTCTTCTACTGGGCCCGTCCATTCATTTTATTTTGGTCGAAGGTTAGATGACGTGGCATATGTGAACGTCCTGGAAGAGATCGCTCTCAGCGACAAGGTTGCCGCGCCGATTGTTGCACTAGTTTTTAAATTGTTTTATCGTTTGTATGTAATTTGTTGTGTGAGAAATAAATAGTGTATCTATCTATCTATCATCACGTTTATGGATGGAAAATGGATGGTTAGTTAAGAGACGTCATTCTAAACCCAAAATGGCGAACTCCCAAAGATGGCGGACCGATAATTAAAATTCAAATTAAATTAATCAGATTGAGAAATTAATTCTCAATTAATTAGATTGAGAATAAAAACGGATAATTCCACTACCATGTATCTCACAAATGGTTAAACTAGAATACCTAGATTGCCTGATAAAAATGGGATTTAAATTAAAAACTTAAATAAATAAATATATGGGACATTATTGCACACATGGTCATCTGACCCCAAACTAAGCAAAGCTTGTAATATGGCTGCCAGAGACTGATATACATACATATATATTTTTAAATACATACTTAAATAGACATTAATACACTGTGTGTGTTCTATGTCTATAGAACAAACACAAATGTTTGTAACATCACTAAGGTAATAAATACAACAAATTACTTTTAAATTATCTCAACATAAAATGAGTAGTAATTTTTATGCATTCCCATGAAACAAATAAAAAAATATAAGAGTTTGCTGAGGAGAATACAAAAAATAAAATTATTGGTCACACTAAATTCAATATGGTGGACGCCAAAAACTTGTTATTTTTTTTGTTTTAGTTAATAATTTAATTTAATTCTAAAGTAAATACATAAAAAAACGAATAGTACTGAGATGCTCATAATATTAAGTATATTTATAGATAAACTTGGGGCAATATTTTTTTTAAATGCACAAGTAAGTTAAAATCGTTTAATCCATGTCTCATCAACGAGTGGCAATCAAATAACAGCACCCAACTGACAAAAAATCGCCATTTTGGAACAACTTTTTTCAACTATGTAGGTACTATCGACCCTACTTGCGCCCATAGCAATTAACCCTTCGACAGGGCCGGTTCACAGCCCTTTGTTAACCCTTTAATACTCCACCTATTGTGTCAAAATGTCATCAATGTAGAATTAAAAAAAGTGGGTGGATTTTGCTTTATAAGTTTTTTTCCAATTCTCGATGACATGAAATTGCTAGGGTTGTGAGTGGGTAATAACAGGGTTGCCATCAAAATGACAGCCATTTAGGCATCTTTTAACTTTGGATCGAGTGCACTATGTAGTTTGAAGTGGTAATTTAACTTTTGTAAGGATTGTTGGTATTATTGAATGGTGGTATCGATCATGCTTTGTGGAATTCTTTTGCTGTTATTATTATGTAGATACTATATTTTTGTCCCATAGAATTAAATTGAGAGCCGTTTTTACAAAATGCATCGTTAATTTTTAGGTAAGTATCAGTATTTTTAGGCATAAGACGAAAAAATATAGCCGTAATTGTCAAGACAAATTTTAATATAAAACAAGTAAACCATAACATCACTCACAACCATAACGATACTCTCGAAGTTGTTGACCATTACACCTATCTTGGATAGATTGTTCAGTTAGGTAAGTCCAACTTAGGCAAAGAGGTCGCCCGAAGAATCCAACTCGGATGGGCAGCTTTCGGGAAATTGCGTGACATCTTCTCGTCCAAGATACCACAGTGCCTGAAGACAAAGTTATTTGATCATTGTGTGTTGCCAGTGATGACATATGGTACTGAGACGTGGTCCTTAACTGTTGGCCTTTTGGAAAAACTCAGAGTCACACAACGGGTAATGGAGAGAGCTATATGCTCGGAGTTTCTTTGCGCGATAAAATCTGAAACGTAGATATTCGCCGAAGAACCAGAGTCACCGACATAGCTATTAAAATCTGCAAGTTGAAGTGGCAATGGGCAGGCCACATCGCTCGAAGAAATGATAACCGATGGGGAAGAAAGGTTCTTGAGTGGAGACCGCGAACCAGAAGACGCAGCGTAGGCAGGCCTCCCACTAGATGGACCGACGACATTGTGAAAGTCGCGGGCATCCAGTGGATGCAGGCGTGCAGGATGTCGTTCAGTGTGGAGTTTAAAGGGGGAGGCTTATGTTCAGCAGTGGACGTCTTCTGGCTGATGATGATGAAGTAGATATTAGCAAGACCCTGGTTTTGGCCAGCACCCCGGCTTTGGCCACATGCTGATTTGAAAGCTGATAACTAAGAAATAGAGAACAGACTGTTTTTTTTTAATTATAGGGGGAATAAACCTTCGTTTATGGTACGTTTTGACAAGTGACAGTCGTGGTGCCGCAAGTGTATGGAAACTTTTCTGTAAAACTTTGAATACAAAAGTTTGAATATCTGGCAACTTTGCGGGGCCTCTGTAAGTAATTATTAATAATCCTATTTTGTTATATTTAGTTTTGGATATGATTGAAGATAACTATATGAATGTGAAGGAGAATGGATTCGAGGTAATTACGGATTTAATTTAATTCGTAATGCTTCAACGTGCCGTGGTCACAACTAGAACAATAATTTTATTGCCTGCTTGGGTTTTGGCCACGCTTGTGGCCACAACTAATTTCCACATTACAATATTGGACACTTTCTTTTATTACAAGTGTGAATTTAGTTTTGATGCCAATAATAATGCTAATAATATATGCTATAGAATTTTTTTTACAATTGATAATCTCGTTTTTAGGTAGATTTGATTGAATGGCACCATCATCATCAGCCTGCATCCGTCCACTGCTGGACATAGGCCTCTCCCAATGCATGCCACTGAACTTGGTCGGCAGTTTTTTTGCATCCAGTTTTTACCCGCTATTTTACGCAGGTCGTCACTTCACCAAAACCAAATGGCACCAACAATACTTTAAAAAAATACCTTTTGTTAATGTGCCTATATTTTCTCTATTCCAAACTTCACCTGAATCCGTTCAGCCATTAGTGTGATCAAGTATCAAACATTACCCATACACTCACACACAAACTTTCGCATTTATAATATTAGTGTGATTTAGTAGCCAAAACTAGTGGCCGAAATTAATGATTTTGCATCTTTTATTCATAAAAAAGTGTGCTAAATTAAATAATAGGCTCTCGTTAAAAACATTTATGCAAAATTCAAGAGAGATGGCATCCTATACCATACAGTTTAAATTTCAATATTATAAACGTTTTTGCATTGTCAGCGAATGTTTAAAAATGATAATGGCCTTAATGTAGCCAAAACCGGGGCACCTACCCTACTTATAATAACTAGGTGCGTATTTTTAATGACAATACAATAACTTGATTCTATTGATCTGATGTGATGAAGGAGCCAGGACGTGGATAGTAGAACTCTTCAATAGCAAAGCGTATTTTTACTATAATCATTATATTTACTTTATTCATTTTCTTTTCTAACGTCAAGAGAAGTAGGTTGAAAATGGAAACGCCTGCACCTGGAACTTTAGCAATTCAAAATAATCGCTTTGCTAAAGCCACGCACACACGGTTGTCGTGACGATCTGTCAAGCTATGTATGTCGTATCCATGCATGTTGGTATTGCTAACTGACTCATTATCTCTAATCAACTGAGTACTTATTCTATAATCAAAATACAATTTTGTTCATGTACCTACAAATTTTCATCTACGACAATTAAAAATTATAATCATACATTTTAAGGCCTTCCGGCAGCCTTATGCTTCAGACTCTTGAACTGGCCTTTAAACTTAACCGATATTTATAGACCCCTATATCTAAATTTATATGATTATTTATGGGATATTTACCGTGGTAAGGTTGTGGAAGGAGCTCCCGATATTTCGGCGCAGTTACAAGCACCATGGGCACGGGAAGACCACAACCACGTTCCTTCCACAACATTACCACGGTAAATATCCCGTAAATAATCATATAAATTTAGTGAACAGCCGTGATAGTTTAAAACCTCTATATCTGTCCTCCTCCCATAAGGTTCGAATTTAGTTATTTGTATAACGAATTTAATTATAACGTTACATAGTACGTACTTATAAATAAATGTATTTTTAAACAGCCTCTGCCTACCTCGCGTGGTGTACGAAGGCCCTGTCCCTCGCGTCTCGTAATGACAGCCGCTTGATCGCGATCACGCAAGCTGTTCGTCGTGACGTGCGCCCGTGTGAACACGCCTTACGTTTACTACTATGTAATGGTAGCAGACAAAAACACAATTATTTGAATAAAAACTGTTTCCTTAAACGAATCTTTGGTGTATATCCGGTCGAACGTCGTATCAAGTACAATACGGAATTAGGGAAACATAATTTATGTTTCACTTCACAGATCCATGCATACTAACCTAACATAACCTGTAACGAAAATGGATAAAAAAAATAAAAAAATGTAAAACAATTATTTTCTATTCAATAATAGGCTGCGTTGGACCGTCAACTCGCCCGATGTTAAGTGATGATGCGGTCTACGATGGAGCACACTTGCCTACAAGAAACCGATTCACTTGTGTTTTTTTTGGTACCTAATGGTAAGCAGTCATCGTCGCTTATGGACATTTGTAACACCAAAACACACACCAAACAAAACACCAAATAATTGCTTCTTTAAAGCTAATTTAAGGCTCAATTTGGGCAGCGTTTAGTCCATACAAACTTATTCTCCTGTTTCCTCCCTGGATAATACCGCTAGAGCCATTTTTTTTTTTTTTATAAAATTTATCTCCTTTATGGCCAGGCTTGTGTCATTTATTTTTTCTCGTAAGTTAAGTACTATAAGAAATATGAGCCTTTAAAAATCCCAAAAAATATCAAATTTTTACCTCCGTGTTCAGACGTCTCTCAAACAAAATTTATGAGTTTGTAAAACAAAAATAAATGACAGAAGCCGAGAGCAAACCTTTTTAAACAATTAATTGAAAAAAATAATGAAATCGGCCTATTTTTGAATGAGGAAACAGAAGAATCCGAGACGATAATTTTGTCTACTTTTCGTAGGTATAAATCGATCCGAGCTGCAGTTGTCCTTATTGCGCTCTGCGGGCAGAGGCTCGAGGTCAGGGGAGGGTCGGTCTAATACGTATACAGTTAGAGAAGAGACATGTAGTCGATAATTGTATCGACACATTAGAGCTGTCCATCGATATCGATATGTAACGGTTCTCGTCTTTAGTTAGTGTTTTGTGCGTGAAGTGAATTTAGCACATTACTGCAACGGTCGGCAAGTTAGGATTTGGACAAAATTGTTGACGCACAACATGATTTATTTTTACTATGGAAACTGACGTGGTTTTAGCACATAACACATTTAAGTACGAAAAGAAAGAATTTAAAAAAATATTGTAACTTGTGTATCAGGAATATCAGGATCGTAACAAGTGGAAAAATTTATAAATAAATAATTCTCTTAATATTAGTTAATTTTGTTGAACTATTTTTTCAAAATTTTATTCAAATACATTAGGTTATTACGTTGCTAAGTGATTAGATTATAGCTTATCATCATCAGCCAGAAGACGTCCACTGCTGAACATGGGCCTCCCCCTTTAACCTCTATACTGATAGTGATCGACATCCTGTCATCTGCATCCACTGGATGCCCGCGACTCTCACAATGTCGTCGGTCCATCTAGTGGGAGGCCTACCTACGCTGCGTCTTCCGGTTCGTGGTCTCCACTCAAGGACCTTTCTTCCCCATCGGTTATCGGTACTTCGAGCGATGTGGCCTGCCCAATTGCCACTTCAACTTGCAAATTTGAATATCTATGTCGATGACTCTGGCTCTTTGGCGGATATTCACGTTTCGGATTTTATCGCGCAAAGAAACTCCGAGCATAGCTCTCTCCATTGCACATTGTGTGACTCTGAGTATTTCCAAAAGGCCAACAGTTAAGGACCACGTCTCAGTACCATATGTTATCACTGGCAAAACACACTGGTCAAAGACCCTTGTCTTTAAGCACTGTAGTATCTTGGACGAGATGTCACGCAATTTCCCAAACGCTGCCCATCCGAGTTGGATTCTTCGGGCGACCTCTTTGCCCAAGTTGGACCAAGAATGATGGTACTGATCGTTTTTGGTTGGACTGACCTAAATGAACAATCTGTCCAAGAGAGGTGTAATGGTCAACAACTTCAAGAGTATCGTTCCCAACGATTACCGGCACGGGTACAACATGGACATTGGACATGATTTTTGTCTTGTCTATGTTTATTTTAAGACCCACCTGTTGAGAAAGGCTACTGAGATCGCTGAGCATCGCATTGAGGTCCTCCAGCGACTCTGCCATGATGACTATATCATCGGCAAAACGAAAATGAGTGATTTATTCACCATTGATGTTGATGCCGAATCCGTTCCAGTCCAAGAGCTTGAAAACGTCCTTCACTGCGTTCGTGAACAGTTTCGGAGAAATAACATCTCTCTGTCTCACGGCTTTCTGCAATAGGATTGGTTCCGTGCTCTCGTCCTGTAATCGGATCGACATGTTGGCGTTTCTATACAAACACTTCAGCACTTCGATATACTTATAGTCGATATGACAACGCTGGAGGGACTGCAATACTGCCCAGGTCTCGATTGAATCCAAGGCTTTTTCATAGTCTACAAACGCTAGACATAATGGCCGATTATACTCCGCAGTCTTCTGTATAATCTGGTGGAGCGTGTGTATGTGGTCTGTGGTGCTCCTGCCTTTACAGAAACCAGCTTGTTCGGGAGGCTGGAAGTAATCAAACCTGCTTTCGAGACGGTTCGTAATGACTCTGGAGAACAACTTGTACACATGGCTCAGGAGTGAGATGGGTTTATAATTATTCAATAAGGTGTTATCACCTTTTTTGAAGGAGAGCACTACCACCCTACTAGTCCATGCTTCATGCGTAGTACCTTCGAGTATGACGGAATTAAATAACTTCTGGAGGACTAAAAGTACCGGTTTTCCATCCGCTCTCAGTAGTTCTGTCGTTATTCTGTCATCACCCGGCGATCTTGTTGTTCTTAAGCTTTTCAGAGCCATTCTTATCTCGTACAAGCTGATGTCTAGGATGTCCTCAGTGTAGTATTGGGTCAGTTTAGCTCTCTTGTCCAGAGCTGTACCGATAATTAGGCTGTCGCGTCAATGTGTACAACTGTCCGTAAAACCTCTCGAGTTCTCTCAGAATCTTCGGCTTTGATGAAATGATACTACCATCCTCGATCTTCAGCTTCATCACTTGGCTCTTCCCAATAGACGAATTCTTTGCGAACACTATCCAGCCCTGGTTCCACTCGATTGCGTCCCTAATACATCTTTTATTATAGGAACGCAGATCGTGTCGCCCCGATTTTGAGATTCGTCTGTTAAGTTGGCCATATTGCGACATATCAGCTGATGTTTGCAGTCTCATCTCAGTCAGGTCTTTCATTAGCTTAATGGTTTCATCTGAGAGCTTCTGAGGTCTTTTCCGGCGTGGGGTCTTAAAGAACTTGGACCACACTGCTTGGACAGTTTCCACCAGCCCATTGTTTAGTACGAACAGTTCCGCTTTCGGCTCTGGAAGCGATTATGCAATTCGAGTTGGAAGTCTTTGGAGTTTTGGATTTGAGTATGACCAGAATGGAGCGTGGACTTCACCAGACGCGACCTCTCAAGCTTGTTGATATTCAATGTGCCTCTGACAAAACGGTGATCGCTACCGGTTTTCACCTTGCTAATCACGGAGACATTGAATATTCGCTTCATGATGAAGTTGATCTCATTTTTGGTCGAACCATCGGGGCTCATCCACGTCTACTTCCTGCATGGTCACTTCTGAAAGAAGGAGTTCATCAAATAGAGTCCCTCCTTCTCCATGAAGTCAACCAGCCACTGGCCCCTCGAATTCCGCTGTCCATACCCGTATGACCCGACTCTTAACTCATCAACATTCCGCGTTCCATCTTTGCGTTGAAGTCACCCATAACAACGGTGAAGTATGTTACGGAGGTATCTATGGTCTCGGATATCTCCTCAAGTCCTCATACAACACCTCTACTTTAGATTATTAGATTATAGTTAAATTTATCACAGGAATTGTACATGGTAATCCTTTCCGTAACTATCATCACATTATAGACCAGCACCCTCACAGGAAGTTTTCAAGCGTCGTGTGAAACTGTACTATTTCTTGGAGTAGCTACTGTATCGTTATTATCTCGCTTTAAGTTTATAAGTATGTATGAATTTAATATTTTTATTTATGTATGTATATTATTTTAACTAAAAACTTGGTTATTTGAATTTTTCACATAAATTTTGAGGTTGTGTGAAAAAATTATTGGGACCAAAGTTGTAGATATTTTTATTACCTACAACTTTGCCATTAAACTTTTCAAAAACTATATTGCAAAACTATAAATCCATAGGATTTAGAATCCCGAACTCAGATCGCCCTTAATTTATTTTTCCTTTCATTTTTATCATAATAATGGGTTTCATACTACTGTGATTTTTTTTGGTTTCAAAAATTATCGACCCTGGTCTATTTGGCGTAGTCAGTTAGTAAAATATGAGCAGATCGCAAAATAACAAAAATCACTCGACATTCGGCAAACGCCGATATCAACTAGCCGAGTAGACTGCGAGGCGAAATGAATTTGTAGGCAACTAGGCATTCAGTGCGGGAGCACGGGCGGGCACGCACACACGCACAGTCTGTTCGTCACGCACACGTATATAGCTCGCTCGTCAGGGCGCAGCGAGACAGCAATAGAGTTGCTAAATACCTATTCATCAAATTTCTTGGCCATGGTATATCGGCTTAAGATTAGATAGGTTTTATGTGTAGTGGTAGGACTCTTTTGCAGGGGTCCGCCTGGGAAAGTGCCACACCTTTGCCATTATTCAACCGCCAAGCAGTAGTGTGCAAACACTACTGTGTTCCGGATTGAAGGGCAATGTTTCCAGCGAAATTATACGGCACGCAGAGATTTGACATCTTATATCTCAAGGTGACGAGCGCAGTGCATTGGCCATCCAAGGTTTTGAACTAAATAAATAAAATAAATAATAAATAAATATCTGGGACATTTTTGCATACACGGTCATCTGACCCCAAACTAAGCAAAGCTTGTAATATGGCTGCCAGAGACTGATATACGTACATATATATTTTTAAATACATACTTAAATAGATATTAACACCCAGCCATAGAACAAACACAAATGTTCATCACACAAATGTTTGTCCTAGATGGGAATCGAACCCACGCCCCCAAGCACAGAAGTTAGGTTCTCTACCAACTGAGCCACCGGGGCAGTCAAACTGTTGAAGTTCAAAATTCTGAGTGGCGTTGAGCTGTTATGGGCAAGCGTGAAGAGCCATCAGGCGAGCGACTTCGCTCGCCTCGTCACTCAGTATCATATAAAAAAATAATAAGATAGATTCGTGTGAATAAATTGATTATACTTACCCACCATACTCCTAAATGATAACAAAACAAACAAAATTTTGTAGAACTATATCTACAAGTTATTTTGCCGACTGTAATAAAGCTAGGTACTTATAAGTTATCTCATCCACCATTGACAGTACATAATTGAAATTATTATTTACAATGATTAAATGCACAGAATGGATTCACCGTGCAATGATTGACGAGTAAGTACCTACACAGAGATGAAGGTAGGTATTTATTGTTGTTGTTTAAAGGGGGTTAGTATTTATTTCAGGAATATGTATATTAAATGAAGCAAACACAAAAAAAGCCTTAAATAATAAACTTAAGCTCAAAATCTAAAACAAGATTTTGTCCGTGTGGTAGAGTACCGAGTTTGTATTCATTCTCTAAGACCGGTATAGCTTAGTGGTTAGCGCATCTACCTTACGAGGAAGAGATCCTGAGTTTGACTTCCGGGCAAATGTTAGAATGATGTATTTAATATCCTACTATCGTACAATTTCCTTTCCACCAAGTTGATTGCTTTAATAAATATTTTTTGTGTATTGTATAATTATTTTTTTAGTTTTTTTTTCTTTATAGCCATAGACAATTCTGTCAACGCTACTGTTTGCTTCACAGAAAAACGAAAAAATTCTCACTTCAGTGGTTTGCTTCTAATTCTGATTTAAATCTCCCTAACCCACGGAAACGAGTATCGCTCAGCGAATATCAAAATTTCGGATAAATAAATGACATGAGAAGCACGACAAGACAAGGAGAATTACATTTATCTCAGCCATAGACGATTCTGACAACGCTTCTGTTGCTTCTAATTCTAATTCAAATCTCCTTAACCCACCGAAACGAGTATCTCTCAGCGAATATCAAAATTTTGGATGACCAAATGACATGAAGAGCATGACGAGACAAGGAGAATTACATTTATCTCAGCCATAGACAATTCTGTCAACGCTTCTGTTTGCTTCTAATTCTGATTTAAATCTCCCGACTTTTTTTGGTCGAACGTCATCGCCGTGTCACCATTGAAAAAAAATTTTCCGGTTATATTTTTCTATTTAAATCCATTTATCATAGCTAATTGACCAGTTTTCCTAGTAAATAGCTATCATTTAATTTTTAGTTTCATTTCTAGTATAATTAGTATCATTGTAGTTATATATCTTGATTTTTGTCAGTAGCCCCTTTTCTAACACTTTAATATGATTGACGAAGAGCCTCCTGATCCTGGCGGTGGAATAATGGCGTCCGATTATAATATTCCTCCCTCTCCTGGTGCTTTTACAGCAATATCCACCTCGGAGGATGTCCAAAAAACCCATAAACGCTCTAAGCGTAGAGCTTTGAAACGGGATGTAAGAGCATGTTCTCCCATTGACTCTTCTGGTGAAGAATTTAAAATTGCTGATGACGTAATTCTTACTTCAGGACAAAACACACCCCCAAATTTTTTTTCGACTGTGAGCAGTGAGCTTCCCCTTGCCACTCTTCCAACCCCCGTATCTGCGTCTCTGCCCTTAGGTCAGAAGACAATTGCTTCAACAAGTTCCTCCTCATTTTTGCCCCCGGGCCAAAAAATCGCTCCAACTCCGGTTGCACGTCAGTGCTATGTTTCATCCGATCGTGGGCCGTATGTTATTCACGTACAAAAAATCGCGGTTGTATCTTCTGATAGCACTTCTTTGCACCCTGTTACTTTCGGGCGATTCCTTTTTGAGCGCTCGAGAGAATTTATAGGCATTGTTGATGGATCAATTAAAAGCGTGGGCCGAAATAGAATCTCGCTGTGTTTCCACTCATTTAAGGCCGCTAATGCCTTCATAGACTCGAGCTCCCTCGCTAATAAGGGGTATAAAGCGTTTATTCCCTCATATAATGTAACTCGTCTGGGTCTGGTACGGGGCATCCCCGTCGATTTATCCGACGAAGAAATAATAAAGGAAGTACGGGTGCCCCAAGAGTGCGGCCCGATAATCAAAGTTCGTAGATTGAACTTCAAATTGGTGATTGATGGGTCAGTGTCATGGAAACCTTCTCAAACGGTTGTTTTAACTTTTGATGGCCAACTCCTACCCCCAAGAGTTTTTTTGTGCTATAACTCTTTTCAAGTGGAGCAGTACGTTTTACCTACTATCCAGTGTTTTTCTTGTTGTAGGTACGGACATACCAAGATCCAATGCAGGTCGAAGCCAGTATGCTTCAAATGCTCTTTAGCCCACACTGGAGACTCGTGCAATGTAGATACGGAGGGCGCCAAATGTGTTTGGTGCCGTGGTAGTCACTTCGCAACCAATAAAATCTGCCCCGAAATGTCTCGCCAGATTTCTATTAAAAAAACAATGTCGCAAAATGTTTTATCATACGCAGAGGCATCGAAACTTCACCCCTCATCAAGAATTACTTATGCAGAAGTGACTTCTTCTTCTTTGGCACCTTCTCCTCCTTTTCCCTCTCAGCTTTCGGGTTCAACTAATCACGTTACTGTGGAGCCTGCCAGAGTGCACTACAGGGGTAAAAAAAACAGGCCTGTTGGTTCAACTTCTCCCTCTTCTGGCTATGACCATTTGGCTCACTCAAACATTGTTAGGGGTGACTTTGCGGAAGCCGCTCCTAATGGATGTGCCCTTAACCCTAATAAAACCCCCGAGTCTCCATCTGTTCAATCGGTTATCTCTGAACTTCTCAAACTTTTAAATCTTTTGTCCTCTCTTCTCAACCCTCCCCGTGCTCATCACTCCCCTTCCCATCCTTTACCGTCCAACGCTGCATTTAATTTAAATTCACTCATTTCCCTTCTATCTAATGGATCTCAAGTTCCTTCAATGGAATAGTAGATCACTATATAATAAATTATCTGATCTTATATATTTAGTTAATAAATATAATATTACTGCCTTGTCTATTTCTGAGACATGGTTAAAGTCTGGTTCTCATTTTAGAGTTCCTGGCTTTGATGTCATCAGAAGTGACAGACAAGATGGTTTTGGAGGTGTTGCCCTCCTGATAAAAAATAATATTCCTTTCTCTCCTATTATTATTCCTGTTCATAGTGGTTTTCAAGCAATTGCTGTGCGTGCCAAGAATTATTCTGTTGTCTCACTTTATATTCCTGACCCTTCTAAGTTAATTCTTCGTAAATTAGTTTCGGTTTTGAGTTCCCTACCAAAGCCGCTTTTGGTCCTTGGTGATCTGAATTGTCATCATTCTGTATGGGGTTGTGGTAAGTCCGATGAATGTGGTGAGTTTTTGTTGGACTCTCTTGATACTCTTAATCTCTGCATTCTTAATGATGGCTCCCCTACTAGAAGGACTCGTCCTCATGAATTTCGCAGTGCTGTTGATCTTTCATTATGTTCTCCTGAGCTTGCTTCTCTTCTGTCGTGGCATGTCCTTCCTTCTTCTCATGGCAGTGATCATTTTCCTATTCTTCTTGAATTTCCTCAACGTAATTCTAGTCGTGTTTCTGTTAATCCTCCTCTTCTTAAATATATTTTAAATTATAATGATTGTCCTAACTGGGAAAAATTTCACGACCTCTCTGTTTCTGTTTCTGCTAATTTACCTCCTGTTAATTCTTTTAATATCTCTTCCTCCTCTGATAATCTGGTCCGTATGCTCCATGAGTGTGCTAGCCAATCGTTCCCTGTTAAAAAGCCTTCGTCTGGAAAATTGCCTCCTCCTCCGTGGTGGGATAAGGACTGCAGTAACGCTATTAAAGCCCGTAAGGTGGCTGAAGCTAATTTCCGCCGCTCTATGACTCTAGAGAACTTCTCTGAAGTGAATAGGTCCATTGCTAGTTCTAAGCGCCTTTTCCGCTTGAAGAAGCTGGATAGTTGGAGGGCTTATTGCTCTAGCTTAAGTCCTAGTACTCCTGCTTCAGTTATTTGGTTGAAAATTCGCCGATATAGACGCTCCTGGTGTCCTCCTCTTCGTTGCTGTAGCCCTTCTCAGTCTTGGGCTGAGGCATTTATGGATAAGTTAGCTCCTCAGTATTGTCCACTCCCTTCGGAATTACCCTCCTTAGCTGTTACTTCGTCAAACGATCCCCTAGATCAGCCATTCTCATTAATTGAATTGAAAAATATATTAAAGTCCGTCAAAGATTCTGCTCCTGGTATGGATGGCATACCTTATTCATTTTTCACGAAGGCGAGTGACAGTTTACTTCTCTTTTTCTTATCTTTGGTTAACTCTATTTTTGAGTCTGGTTTTGTTCCCGCTAGTTGGAAATCTCAGTATATTATCCCAATTCTTAAACCCGATAAGGACCCGGAGGATCATAATTCGTATCGTCCTATTGCTCTTTCTTCTGTCCTGGCGAAACTTGCTGAGCGCCTGATCAAGAACCGCCTTGAATGGTTTCTTGAAAGTAAGGGCCTTTTTGCCAAATCTCAGTATGGTTTTAGAAAAGGCAAGAGCACTATGGATAGCCTAAGTGTTTTTACAACTGATATTAGACTTGCCTTTACTCGAAATGAATCAGTTATTGGTGCTTTTCTAGATATTTCTGCCGCTTATGACTCCGTCCAGCTTTCTATTCTCGGAAATAAACTTTCTTTGTTGAAGGTTCCTCCTAAGTTATGTAATTTTGTCATGAATCTTCTAACTGAAAGGTATATTTATCTTCGTTGCAGTGATTCTTCAATTTCTCCTCACAGAATCATTTGGCGTGGTCTTCCTCAGGGGTCTGTTCTTAGTCCTCCTCTATATAATGTGTATACTTTTGATTTAGAGGTATCTATTGGTCTCTGCCGTATTCTTCAATATGCGGATGATATCCTTTTATATACTTCTCACCATAAAATTGACATTGCCAGTCACTGTATTTCTCAATCCCTTCAGTGCTTAAACTCGTGGCTACATTTAAATGGTCTAGATCTTTCACCATCAAAAAGTAACATTGTTCTCTTTTCTCGAAAGCGCAATCCCCCTGAAATAGATATCTTAGTTAAAGGGTCCAGGATTCCAGTTAAGGAGTCAGTGAAATTTCTTGGTCTTATTTTGGACAATAAGCTTAGTGGAAAGTTGCATTGTGATTATATTGCTGATCGGTGTCGGAAAAATATTAACATTCTAAGGTGTTTATCAGGTGTTTGGTGGGGTTCTCATCCTTTTACACTGAAACTTTTGTATAACGCCATTATTCGTAGCATTTTAGATTATGGCTCCTTCTTGCTGGAGCCAGCTAACAAGGGTGGTATCAAGAAACTGGATTTGATTCAATCGAAAGCCCTTCGCATTGTTTCTGGTGCTATGCTATCCTCTCCTATCAATGCACTTCAGGTTGAATGTGTTGATGCTCCCCTTCATCTTCGCCGTCAGTTTCTATCTAATAGGTTTTTTTTTCGCTGTGTGCAGTTTTCTAATCATCCTCTTGTCCCTAAACTTCAGCTTCTCCATAGTTTCTCGTTTTCTTCTCGGTTTTGGCTCCATAAGCAGCTTCCTCTTCTAGTGAAGAGTTTTGTTACCTATAAGTCTTTAAAAGATCCTGTTCTCCGTTCTCATTTGCTTCCTCTTTTCTCGTTTAGTTATGATGTCATTGTCTCTCGTCCAAATGTAATTTTAGACTTTGACATTTGTGCTGGTGACCCCCATGCTGATGAATATTTCCGTGATCTTCTGCGGAGGGATTGGCATGGGTGGCACTATATCTTTACTGATGCTTCAAAACTCTCCCCTATAGGCTGTGTTGGTTGTGGTATCTTCCATGAACAATTTAACATTGTACAAAAGGTTAAGTTTCCCTCTGAAACCTCAGTTTTTTCGGGTGAGTGTTGGGCGCTCCTTGAATCTATTCGATATATTCTTATTTTCAATCTCCGCCGTTCTCTCGTCTTTACTGACTGTCGGAGTGCCCTTCAGTCTCTTCTTTCAAACCCTTTTCCCCCAATTCCCACAACTCTATTCTTTTTCTCCTTAAGGAATCCTTATCTATCTGCAATTCCAAAGGTCTAGAAGTTGTTTTTGTTTGGATTCCTGGTCATGCTGGTATCTCTGGAAATGAACGGGCTGACAGAGTGGCAAAGGATGCCGTTGTCTGCGGAGACAAAATTCCCTTCTGTATCTTTCCCCATGATCTTGCATCCCTGCCTAAGTCTCTTTTACTTAAGTCATGGTCATTCTGCTGGCGTGGCTCTGCCAGGTCTAGGGGTTCCGCTTATGCGGCTCTCCAGCCCGTAATCCCTCGGAGGCCGTGGTTTGCCAGAATGCACTTTAGTAAAAAAATTACAAGTTGCATAATTCGAATGAGGTTGGGACACTGTTGTGTTCCCACATATTTTAAAAAGTTACGTATCAGGGACTCTTCTTTGTGTGAGTGTGGCCTTGATGACGGCCACCTCAATCATATTTTCTTCTCCTGTCCGCTGCTTGATCACTCAGCTTTTTTTCTTTCTCTTAGTCTTGTAGTTCCTTTTCCAACTTCTATGTCTGTTCTTCTCTCATCAAATGATATTTCCATTTTCCGTATTATAAGTAATTTTCTTTCTGACAATAATGTTAGTGTATAAAGTGCTTTATAGTGTATTTTTGTGTTTGTAAGCATTTATATGTATTGTATTACTTATTTATTTTGTTTTAGGATTGCTGGTCATATATTGTTTTATTTTAAATCGCGTTCGTTTTTTGTTAACGTGACGTTGGCCAAAGTGCCCTAAATGTGGGCGATAGCCATTAATTAAAAAAAAAAAAAAAAAAAAAAAAAATCTCCCGACCCCACTGAAACGAGCATCTCTCAGCGAATATCAAAATTTCGGATGACTAAATACCAATTGGTGCTCAAACAGGGTACGGGGGCGACCCCTGATTTCTATGCAAACATCTCAATTACGGGAGTTATTAGGTATGGGGGTGATTATTAATCAAGCCGTTTTGTCTCGGCAAATATGCGAAGATGGGTTATGTAATGGTAAATAATGTGATGGTACTCCTCCTCTAGTCAGTCTGCGACGGCACATAAACACGCATAAAAATTCATATTATAAAATATAACATTAAGCCCCAATCTGACACCCTGCAGTCCTGAGTCATTATCCATCTATGTTATTAGCATCATCCCTTTGCATATTATATCACCCCTAACGAGTCTTCATTATAGTTGCAGTGCAAATTGCATCGCCTATCGTGTTACCTATTAGTTATCAATACCTACCTATAACAGGTAAGTACCAATATCACTGTTAATGTATATAAGCTTATTTATGGGCCTTGCTGAACTCATAGAAGGCGTAGATTTTTTTTCAAATTTCTAAATTGAGAAAGAAATCAAATTTCTAATCTGTATCTAAATTTACATAAATACATTAAAACTCAGAACACCGTGAATTTTGCACTCGAACCGAAATCCATGTGTTTGTGAAGTAAATTGTGTAAGTAGAATCTAACTTAACCCTAAATTCCATGGAACTGCCAAAAGCTCACAGGTAAGAGATAGCCGTGAATGATGGTCCCTATGTCTTGGGAATCACCAGCTGGCAGTTATGATAACGGACAGGCATTCCTTGGTTGGTTCTTTGGAAGGCAGTGTTATGGTTTCTTACACCACTTACTTGCTATTGGTTAATTTTAGATACTGGTGTATCCAGCTAAAGTCACACCTGTACGGGTTCTACGACGCGTACCTATATAGTATTATAGAAACTGGTACATTTAATATTTCATATAATCTTTCAACCCTTTTTTTTCGCAAAACAACATAGCCTGTACTTCAATCTGGTCATAGCTAAGCATATTCGTGAAAACCGCATTTAAATCCGTCCAGTGGTTTAGGAGATGTACCTGGACCAGCCTTGATTTAGAAGAAATCTATTTACACTAATCTTGAAAATGCTTAGATTGTAGTTCCCAGAAAACAAGGAGGATGGCATGGGAGTTCCATTCTTGGGCAGTAAGAATCATAAATGTCAACCCAAATGGTTGTGACGAATTTTTGGAATTTCCGGTAGGAACGGGTGGTAGTGTGCAGTGCTCCTTCTTGTCCTATAGTAAAAGAGGGAGCTGAAATAAGGTCATGAAGCTCATGCTCACACTCGCCGAAATGTATCCGATAGAAAATAGACAGACAGGACCTACCTAAATTCTATTTATTCACCATCATCATCATCAGCCAGAAGATGTCCACTGCTGAACATAAGCCTCCCTCTGAACGACATCCTGCCATACATCTACTGGATGCCCGCGACTATCACAATGTCGTCGGTCCATCTAGTAAGAGGCCTACCTACGCTGCGTCTTCCGATTCGTGATCTCGACTTAAGAACATTTCTTCCCCATCGGTTGTTGGTTCTTCGAGCGATGTGGCCTGCCCATTGCCACTTCAACTTGCAAATTTTAATAGCTATGTCGGTGACTCTGGGTCTTTGGCGAATATCTATTTATTCAAATTAATTTTATCAAGGCTCGTCATCGTGATATTACCCTTCCGTCGGCTAGGAGTCTCTAATTTGTTTTGCAAATTGAGGGTGTCGAAGGAAGGGTTGATTTACCTATACATACCCACCGAACGCTATCCAGTTTATATTTATATGACGGAATCAATAGGACATTTTGTAGTGAAAATGTTCAGATCAGACAAACAAGGCAGATATGGTAAGATAGATAGATAGAAACTCTTTATTGTGAACACCAGAAATAAAAATTACAAACTCATAGAAAACACTTACAAGCTAGTGCCACAAGTGGCGGCCTTATCGCTAAAAGCGACCTCTTCTAGGCAACCATTAAGTAGATAGGTAGTAGGTAAGGTGTCGTGGTGGGTGCGAACGCAGCTGATTTTAAAGTCAAAGTTAAATAATTTATTGCATATTATGCTAAAAAAAAGATAAAAAGTATGCAGTTGACACTTATATTAACATAATGACCTGATTGGGTATGGCAATTTAGGTATGGTGCGGCCCGATCTGTTTATAATGTTTTATCATTTAGAAAAATGTCTACCGAATAATAGCACTTTTTTAACCGACTTCCAAAAAGGAGGATGTACTATGTTCGTCTGTATGTTTTTTTTTGTATGTTCAATTAATACGTTTTTCAGCTTTTTTGCAAAATTTCGTTCGTTTTCGTCACTCTTCGTCGTCGTAATAAGTCATCGGGTATAGTCATTGCATGAGGACCACTACTATGCATTTCTAGTCTCGATTTTGGGATTGCTAATTTATGCTTAAACCTGAGCGGATGTTTACGTGGTAATCCTGAAACTTTTTTTAATTATTCGTGGTATTTTTTTACAAAATAGCAAATATCAAAGATGTAAATTGACGTTACGGTTAGGATTTTATATTTAACAATGTATGTTTTATGGAATTGTATATTTTTATATCGGGCTTGATACCTTTAGTCCAACTTACCCCGAAGACGACCTTGCCGCCCCCTTTAAAAAAGTATGTACCTACAATTGCGGCATTTAAACAGGTACGTTAATTGTACTAAGGCATATTTCCCTTCTTTGTCTGGTCTGAGGAAAGTGACTTTTTTACTTGACAGCCCCGATAGCTTAGTTGGTAGTGAACCTGCCTTCTGGGCTTGGGGGCGTGGGTTCGATTCCCATCTAGGACAAACATTTGTGTGATGAACATTTGTGTTTGTTCTATAATATGTATGGGTGTTAATATCTATTTATGTATGTATTTGTATTGTATGTATTGGTAATGCCGCCAGCATGCTGGGTACGCTGCCAGCTGATAGTGGGCTTGAGCATTTGGATTGTCTTTAGACCTTCAACGGTCTATGGACAGTCTAACTGTTTATTTAGTGTTAGTTTTAGCTAGTATTTTGTTTAGGTAATAAAGGCACTTGCCCCGTTAAAAAAATAATATTTTAGTATGTATTAAAAATATATATGTATGTTTATCAGTTCTCTGGCCGCCATATAACAAGCTTTGCTTAGTTTGGGGTCAGATGACCATGTGTGCAATAATGTCCCAAATATTTATTTATTATTAAATATTTATTTATTATCAAAATAATGCAATGTACCCAATATCATAAATGATGTGTAGTGTTTATTACAAATATGCCAATACTATACCTACGGTAGGTAAGTGTTAGGTACATTGCGGTCACAAGACCACAATGCCATGACAATACCATACAGAGCATACAAAGAAACAATCGTGACATTACAATCATAGAGCAAACATACAATGATCACAAAGAAGCGACATACGACACTATCACGCGTACGATAATTCGAAAACGATACATTTTCATTAGAACCCGACGAAAAAAATCGTGATGATAATATTGTCATCGAATATTACGCTTATACTTGAAAAAGCCCACACACTAATTTATACTATAGATTCCAAAGTATAGAGTAGAAATTTGCATGTGGAATATTAGACTGGTAATGTCCAATTTATGGTATTCATTCGATTGTCGCAGAAAATTGTGATGTTCCATTTAGCGTGTAGATACAAAAATACGTCCTAAGTAGCTCAAATTGATAACATAATCGGCTGAATGCGTATTCGATCATTGTAATGATTGTTGAATTGACATTTCATTCGTGCGCGGCCGGAAATATTTCATTTTATTTTATTTTTTCTTCAGTAAAATAAAATATAATGTTGCAACTGTCACAGCTCGAAGAACTAATAACCGATGGGGAAGAAAGGTTTTTGAGTGGAGACTGCGAACCGGAAGATGCAGCGTAGGTAGGCCTCCCACTAGATGGACCGACGACATTGTGAGAGTCACGGGCATCCAGTGGATGCAGATGGCAGGATGTCGTTCAGTGTGGAGGTTAAAGGGGGAGGCCTATGTTCAGCAGTGGACGTCTTCTGGCTGATGATGATGAACTGTCAGAGCAAATTATTGCTTGGACGGAGTTTGACAGGCAAAATAGCGTCGGCAAAGAGATCGCTTCCAAAAAATGTGAGCGCGTCTTTGGCTCCCAAATCGGCTTATTTAGACACGAGCGCAGAAATGCATTTTGAATCTTACTTCATTCTTCTGTTGTAGATGGGACAGTGTATAAAACCTTTTAACAGCCTTAAAAATAAACTAACAAAGATTTTTGTAGGCTTATTTGCTATTTTAACTAAACATATTTGGTTCAAAAATGTAGAGCACTCCAAATGACAAAATAAAATAAATAACTACCATATTGGGCCATGGGAACATATTTCTATTCAGAAGCAAATGGCTCGAGATCCATAAATATCGATCGTACATGGGATCAATAACCATAGGTTTATGGGGTCTCTTAACACATTTGAGATGACACCGTGAAAGGCTCTCACTTAGCCTTAGTTAAATAGCGTTTAAGAAATGTTTAAATATGTAGGTATGCTTTACGTTCAAGAATAGCGATTTCAGGATTGGTCCGATATTAAAGGCTTTTCATAATGATGAGTATAATCTTCGGAGGCTTAGTACCTTCTTCTGTGTAACCTTGTACAGTACCTAAACAACACCATAAATATATTATTCTTATTCTTGGCAACATATATCATCACTCACTATATATATAAAATTTCCATGTCACAATGTTAGGTACCGTACTCCTCCGAAACGGCTTTACCGATTTTTACCAAATTTTATATGCGTATTCAGTAGGTCTGAGGATCGGCTAATATCTATTTTCCATACCCCTTCACCGATTTTCATCACCACGCGGGTGAAACCGCGGGGCGCAGCTAGTATTATATATTTAAAAAAAAGCACGTTTTATTTGACTTCCGAAAAGGAGGAGATTCTTAATTCAACTGTTTTTTTTAAATGTTTGTTACCACAGAATTTTCGACTGGGTGAACCTAATTTGATGATTCTTTTTTTATTTGAAAGCTGGTGCTTCCCGTGTGTTTCTATTTCAATTGGGTCCTGCTCTGAAATTTTATGAAGTCGGTTTTTTATATTTATAATTATTTATTTATGGTTTGCCATCCCTGGCCTAGTCTGGTTTAAAAGAGACATTCAATTATTCGCTTATCTAAATTTCATAACCTTATATTCTAACAACACTGATCGTTTCTCAATGAACCTAAAAAAAATATCTACTTGTCCTTTCAAATGCACGTAAAACTACCCATTGGCGTCGCCGGCATGCCCGGCTTACAGTCCTTCGGATAAAAACTGTTTTAACCCTTTAACTTCGTCTTAAGTGCCCAATTAGCATCATAGTGTCAAAACGACCGCGGCGACACTAAGAACCCGAATTTACACTTCGGTGTACAAAGAAGGCTTTGATGCACTTTGTAGAGACTGGTAATTTTAGATAGAGACATTACAGGAAAAAAGTAAATATTTTATTCAAGTAAAACTGTAATAAATAAAAATAAAAATGCTTGAATCGAGTAAGAAATTTATTTTTGGTGTTACATCACATTACATCACTTCATTAGCCAATTAACGTCCACTGTTGGATAAGGCCTCCTATAGAGGGGTGTTGCCATAATCTCCACGCTTGGCAGGCGGCTTGGGGATCGCAGTACGTTCACCGTGTCGTAGGACGCTGCTGCCCATCCTCCGGTGGTTCTGGTCGCAGTTTTAGGACATACCCGGGTCCTTGGTGTAACTTACAATTTCGCAATAATAGCAAAAGCATTATTTTATGTTAGGTAAAGTTGGTTAAATTATTGTGTCTGCATTTGTGTTATTATCGAAATGCATTTTTTTGTAAAGGTGCTAGACGGTATCAATAATTTTGCTTGCGTTTGACCTGCAACTCGCCTGAAAAAATAATATTTGTTTCATTCGTTGTCATTAATTTTTGTTATCATTTTTTTATTCGTTTGTCTTTGATCTACTTAATAAAACAACAAAAATAACATAAAAATACACTTCTCAAGTTTTGTCGAAGTCGAAACGAAACTGAGTGAAAGTTATTTTAAGCTCTAATCAAGCACATAATATCGTCTACACGATACGCTTGATTATTAAATCTGTTTTTTCTTTAAATTTGTTAAAAATCTTTTAGAAATTATTTCATATTCCTAACGGATGACGTGTCATAATATATGTTATCTTCTACTTAGTAAAAATCTTACTCACTAGATAACGCACGCCTTAAATCACTGAGTCTGAAAGCATGAAATATTGCAGGACACTTGTATCCTTATAATTATTATAACATCGGTGAGTACTGAGAAAAATTATGTCCACTTAGCTATCGGAGGACTAGGCAGTGCCGTGCACGGGGCAAGCTCAGAGGCCCTCGAACCCTGACCAGCGAACCTCAAACTGAACTTGCGAAAAAAATAATCCCTTCATACACATAGTAAGTAGGTAGCTTTTGAGCACAATAAAAAAACTGATGATAAATTAGCTTTGTACCTTTTAAATATTTATATTTTTACTTGATAAAACCTAACCCAGTTTAAATAGGGCCACATTTTTTTGCACCAGGGCCTTCGATTACCTAGCTACGCCACTGACTTATATGTAATTTTCAAGAACCTTTCAAGAATCTCGTCCTTTTGCTAAACTGACAAAGGACGAGCTCTATGCGTACAAAGTGGCGGGCATTTAGCTAGTCCGCAAGAAATGTTTAAATGATGGGAGCTGTTTGAAACTTCTACCTTATTCTTAACTCTTGGAAGCGGCACCACAAGGAATACTGTCACAGCCTGATGCAAAATGGCTTCTTTGTCCTCTGTTGTCCTTTTTAATTTGTGACTTTTATGCGTCAAAGTGATTCACTGGATTTTTACCACAATCCATATAACCACTTGCCATTTAAAACCATCTTATATATCTTAGATATTAAGGTTTACTTTGTCAAATCAAAAATATGGATGCGTTTTTGTTTGGCAAAGCACTAAAAAAGACCAAGCTTTTTATTGGTAGCGACTTAAAAGTGACAAAAATTGCCTTGCCTCTGTCTGTGTTTCCGCTGCATTACAATCTTGGAGTGTTTTCAGGGTTAAAAAGTTATTACTCGGCAAATGTGCTTCATCTTCGACCGAATCATAGATTTACATCAGGTAAGATTAGGGTCAAATATTATCCCAAATCGAGGTACAAGCAATCTAAAATTTTTGTAGTTACAAACATTGCTAAGGACTGACGATTCATTGTGTACCTATGCGGAATTTTCTTAAGAAAAACTTGCACATTTCTATGTTATTGGAAAATGTGATCTAATAAGCTATACAAATCATTCATTTTCGGAAATTTTACGAAAAGTTGAAACATTTTGTGTGAAAGAGTAATAATGCTATGTGTACATTGTACATCCATTAGATAAATGTGTAGATGCAGATATCTAATTCAAACATAATATTATACATTTAATGTAAAAGTTAATAAGTCTGTTCTTAAATAAGTTTGTTCCTACTTAGCTCCGTTATGTTCTAAGTATTTTTATTAACCGACTTCTAAAAAGGCGGAGGTTCTATGTTCCACTGTATGTTTTTTTTGTATGTTCACCGATTTCTCGTCAACTATGAATTGATTTTGATGTTTTTTTTTTGTTTGGTAGACCATACTTCAGAGGTAGTCTATACTAAAATTATAAAGAAGAAAGATTTGATTGTTTGTTTGGTTGCATTGAATAGGCTCCGAAACTACTGAACCGATTTGAAAAATTATTTCACTGTTGAGAAGCTACACTATCCCCGGGTGACATAGGCTATATTATATTTTGTAGCGAGGCAGAAGGCCGAGCTTACACCCGTGCGAAGCCGGGGCGGGTGGCTAGTCCCATATAAATTTCATCAAAATCGGCCGTGTGGTTTGGTTTTTAAAACAAAATAACAGAAAAAAAAATGTCATCCAAGTAAACGAAAATGCGTAGGTATGTACTAATATTGAAGTCGGTTTATAAAATTGATAATTATAATAATAATGCTGGACAAGAAATTATAACATAAATCTGTAACGGATAAACAGAATCGGCATGGAAGAAATGGCATGGTAGGACCTTAGATCCTGGATAAACACATAGAATACTTTTAATCCTGAGAAAACGAACTATTCCTGCAGAATATTGGGTGAAACCATAGGCACTCTTAATTTAAAATAAATCCAAAAACTTAGTCAATAAATCAAAGCAATTTAAAAAAAGATACAAGCTCTTTAAACCCCTGATATCTTCACTCGTGCTAACCAAAATTATAGTCTTCATTAATGTTTAATAAAACCATGTTTAGGAAATTGAAAGTTTATCATAATTGCGGTAGTTGGGCATTAAGAGGATTATTTTAATTTATATGCTATTGTGTGTTGCCGGTTACATGTGATCTGTCATTCCCATGGTTGGAGCGAGATAAATTGTCTGACAACAATAATGTGAAAAAATAGTACAAAATGTCGTAAATAATTGTCTTAGATGTAACAACCGAGTTATAACATTTTGCCTGCCCATTGTCTGTCAACGTATTGGACTTTTAAAATAAGGAATGTCACACACGATCGCTAACGGCAAAAATCCGTGCCGTCAAAGCATTTTTTTGTCATTCGAATTTTAAAATTATACATCAAAGCTTGCGCCGGTAGATGGCGGGACATCTATAATTAACGGGGTTTAAACAAACTGTTTAAAAGCTACCGGACTTCGCTCGGTCAATGTTTGCATTGAGTGTTGACTTGAGCCAGGGGATGAGATGTGTTACTTTTTGCGTGTGACTTAAAACAACACGAGATACTTTCATAATAGACTGTTTTGAATTATTTATCTTTATCATGCAGTTAGAATCAAGATAAGTATTTAAATTTTAAGTAATACAAACGCATTTTCAGTCATTTGGTAGGGAGCGCAGACGCAGCGTAGGTAGGTCTCCCACTAGATGGACCGACGACATCGTTAGAGTCAAGGGCATCCAGTGGATGCAGCAGGCAGGCTGTCGTTCGGTGTGGAGGTCAAAGGGGAAGACCTATGTTCAGCAGTGGACGTCTTCTGGCTGATGAGGTTGCACAGACTTTCACCTTGTTTCACAATATAACATTTTCATTTAATATGTATATCCTTTAAAAAAAACAAAGAATTTTCCAGCAATTGGGTATCTTCTTTTGAATAAAATTACATTAATGGTATGAAGCAGTTTTCGTGTTGATATTTTATAGGATAGCGATCAAGATCGAAGAATCTTTTTTTATATCTTCAACCAAAATAAAATATCAATATAAAAAATATTTAAATGCAATGTTTATCTAAAAATAGCTTTTTTTTATTCCTACTTAAATGTATACTTATGATCAGAATTCATCAGTTGTTATTATTTCGTGTCCTGTGGCAGTCGCAAAGCGCCACACAGCGGAGGTCCATCCGTCCTACTAATCAGTCCAACATACAGTCACCCTTTGCCGCACCGCTTGTATGTACACTCCTTTAAAACTTATCCCTCTTCAAACTTGGAACGTCTTAAGTCAACCTTTTTAACAGTCGAGTTAAGTCGTTTTAGTTTTAATTTTTTCGACCAGGACTAATGTTGTTTAGACACAAGTTTCTGAGACCACCACCGTATGTTTGTTCCTTGCCTTCACAGATTAGTGGCGTAATGTACAAGCTGCGTTCAAAATAACAATATTCTTGTAATGTGTGTACGTACAGGCCACCGAGTTAAAATAAAATAAAAGCGTTTATGACTTGTTTAAAGTGTCTTAGACCCTGAGTATAGAAGATACTTACCTACTGGAATTGAATACTGGACCACCTATGATGATATACATAACAGCAATATTTCAAACCTAATGACAGTTTGTCCAATCATAGAGTCATGATCTGCCGGTCTATTCTGAAAGCTAAGTGAACGCGCAAGTGAAGTGATAAGCTAAGTTAACGTGTATTTTTCTTGTCGATTACTATAGAGAAATGTCAAAATGTCGAGTGATCACCCTTGACTGTAGTCCCTTAGCTTTATAATTCGATATTTTGACATTTATCTGCAGAAATAGGCAAGAAAAAATCACATTCGCTTAGCTTATCACTTCACTTGCGCGTTCACTTAGCTTGCAGAATAGACCGGCTGTAAGACTATGAATTTCACGTGCATTGCCCTAACATAACTGTTTTGTTAACTATTTGGTTGACTGTCGGGTAACGGTTCAGTTGACTATTTTGTGAACTCTTTGGTTACTGGTCTGATTGACAGTCTGGTTAACGGTTTGGGTGACTGTTGGGAACAGTCTTCCCGTGCCCATGGTATATGTAACTGCGCCGAACCATCGGGAGCTCCTTCCACAACCTTACCTCGGTAAATATCCCGTAAATAATCATATAACTGTAGTATGGATTCAGTTATAACTTTTTCTAAACTAAACTGTAATTGACAAAATTGAATTGAATTGAATCTTTTTCTCAGAAAATGAAATAAAAAAGAAGCCGATATTAATGCTGACATATTAATAACCAATGTACATATTTCTTGATGACAAACAACCAACACAGCAGATCGAAATACATAAGTAGACACGTGTGTATATGGTCAACCCTCAAAAATATCATCGAAAAATCGTCCCACCCTTTTAATCAGTTCAACCCCCGTAATGAAATCTGGGACGCCATTAAGGGATTAAAAATAATAACTACCCTCAAATAACGAGGGTCACGATTGGACCGTGGTCCAGGGGTCTTGTAATGAACTATTGACACGGCATTCATACTGCGGTGATTTGTGATGATGGTGAAACATTGATTATCGGCATTACAAAAAAATACTACTTATGTTGTTCAGCTGAAATTCTGCAGTTATTAAAATGAAAGTTTCGTCCACGACAAAAGAGGTGTCCACTGTCCATTCGTTTGTAGTAAGAGATTGAATTTGCGTGTATGTTTGTATGTCTGTTACTATACTTCTTAATTTCAATTGAATCAAATTGAATGCGTTTTTTTTTATATGAAAGCAGGTTTCATTGTGGTGACTTAATACCAAAGTTCCAGCTAACCCTAAGTATTTGATAGAAGATCCGACATTTCTAAAACGCCCACTGACTCGGGTTAGATTTTTGTTGGATAAAGTTTATTCACAATAATTATATCAATTTAAATAACGACTTCTCAAAATTAGTATAAATAAAATGGGCAAATTTGGTAACTTGTATGATCATAATAATTATGATCATCCAAATAACAAAATTTTCCAGTTATTTTTATTGATAATAATATTATGATTCCAGTTATATGAATAACTTTTACTGAAGGGCCGAACATGAAATCGCGAAAAAAATATCAGCTGTTCCATATATTTTGTTGAGGGTTACTGATTTTTTTCATAATTCATTTATTCATTGCAAAAAGGTGTAATCAATAAATTGTGATCTTAAATAATTTTAAAATAAGTACTCTATTTTCGCTGTTAAAGCATGCAATTCGTTTTTATCATATCTATTATAATTTATCTCAAAACATTAAAAATAAAAAATAAAAAACATCGAACTTATATGTCAAATATTATGTCATGTCAGATTATTAATAATAATATAATAAAAAAAAAGGAAAAAGTCAATTATATAATATTATGTCAATGTATATAGATTTTTGGAATTAGTTTCTCTTATAAGAAATATTAAATGTAATTTTTATTATTTTATTTGTCTTTCTTACTTGTGACTTTTAGGTATTTGTCATTTATAAAATCTTCTATACTATAATAAGCTTTATTATATTATATTATTATTTAATAAGCTTTTTTTTATGCAACTGTTGTATTTTTTTCGCCATTTCATGTCCGGCCTCATAGTAAATGTTGTTCATAGTAATGAGTTCAATTACCTCAATTCGGCTAGGTATACCTATTCTGCGTAACCCTGTATACAGGTGAATTTTTCAAGTGGGCGTGGATGACGAAATCAGAAATTATGATGAGTAGCGAAAAGTACTCAAAAAAGTCTCGGGCCCGATTTTGATGAAACCTAAAACTACATCATTGGATTTTACTACTCTTCTATGATTTGCATACTATTACTTCATTGAAAAAATTAAATATCTTTGGCACAATTCAGTCATTTGCAGTGTTTAAAAGCTAACTTTAAAACGAATTTTAATTTTTTCATCTTTTTGTATTGTCTTTATAAGTAAGTACCTTGAACGATCTATGGGCAGTCCAACTGTTGTGTAGCCAAATAGGCCGAGCAGTTTAGGTTTTTAGTAATAGTTAGCTTATAGCATAACATAAGCCATTTAATAGTTCAGTGCTGTACTTAGGCCTACTACCGCAAGGGCGATTGGGCCATATCCACCACGCTGGCTCAGTTGCAAGTTGGTAAATTTACATGTCATACGCAATTGAATTTCTTCTCCGTACGTTGCCGTAAGTTTCCTCGCGATGTTTTCCTTCACTGAAAAGCCAGTGGTATGAAAATCCGTACTTACATAAAGTCTAAATAGCTCATTGGTACGGGCCCGGGATTTGAACCCGCGACCTCGCGCGTTCTAGTCTCCCGAATTGGCTACCATGGCTTAGTGTTAGCTTGTATTTTATTTATTTATTATAGGTCAATTAAATTTTTAATTGACTTGCTGCTGCTTTTTAATTGCTGGTGAAATATGTAATGTATATATATGTATTAATGTTGTATTTGTATTTCTTATCTAACAATAGTTTTTAAGTTTAACTAACCCAATGGATTTATAGTTGTTCTAAATATTTTTTTATTTTTTTTTGAAGATATCTCATCAACCCATCTTATGTAAAGTCTCATCCCAATTCATCTCTTCATAGAACACGTATGACGTTTGAGGCGCCTTCGGACGTTTAATTTTAACCACGGTTCAGTCACTTGCGTTTGGGACGTCACTCCTTAATCTTATTGGCATGAGTGCGTCATTGAGATCGAGGATAATGATATAGAGCTGAAAATCTATTAGAAATTTAGTTCCTTGTATGTTATGAGTATCATTTGTATTCTACAGAGATGATTCATGTAGCGTCCGAAATAAGACGCCCATGGCACATCATCATCAGCCAGAAGCCGTTCACTGCTAAACACACAAACTCTCCCCTCCCTTAGAACTCCACACGGAACGACGTCCTGCCATCTGAATCCACTAGACGCCCGTGACTCTCAAAATGCCATAAGTCTAACTAGTGGAAGGCGTATGTACGTACGCTGCGTCTTTCGGTTCGTGATCTCCACTCAAAAATCTTTCTTCCCCAAAGGTTATCGGTTGTTGGCGATGTGGCCTACCTAACTTGCAAATATTAATAACTAATAAAAAAATAATAAAAAAAATATGTCGATAACTATGTCGATAACTCTGATTCTTCGGTGAATATCCACGTTCCAGATTCTATCGCGCAAAAAAACTCCGAGCATAGCTTTGTCCATTGTTCTCTGTGCTAGTCTCTAGTTAAGTTCCAAAAAGTCAGCAGTTAAGGTCCAAGTCTCAGTACTATTTCCTTGTATAACCTACAAACAATCAAAATCGAATAACTAACTGTCCACTATGTTATATGATTATTAATATTTATTTATCAATTAATTTATCATATTCTGTTTTAATTGAAATGTTATTATTCTTTTAATTATATTATTAAATGACTTATAATTCACACAATTATCAACACTAAAATTATTTACGTTTATCCAATGTCATAGTACAGTTATCTATCACATTTATTAACCACTCTGTATCATTCCATGTGACGGAAACCGATACATACATCCCCATCATGTCTCGAGTGATCTTAGATTACCGAGAGCATGTTTGTCTTCTATGATTCCTTTGAATTATGTATTACTTTACCATGCAGATTTACGCACGTTTTAACGAATTCCTTAAGCATTTTAAGGTTTTTAAAAGTATCATCATCATCACCAGCCAGAAGACGTCCACTGCTGAACATAGGCCTCCCCCTTTAACCTCCACACTGAACGACATCCTGCCATCTGCATCCACTGGATGCCCGCGACTCTCACAATGTCGTCGGTCCATCTAGTGGCAGGCCTACCTGCGCTGCGTCTTCCGGTTCGCGGTCTCCACTCAAGAACCTTTCTGCCCCATCGGTTATCAGTTCTTCGAGCGATGTGGCCTGCCCATTGCCACTTCAGCTTGCAGATTTTAACAGCTATGTCGGTGACTCTGGTTCTTTGGCGAATATCTACGTTCCGAATTTTATCGTGCAAAGAAACCGCAAAGATAATGCCCAATTACTTTACTTAGTGTGGGAAAGTGACATAACGAAGTGAAACATGAGTCTGTTTGTGTTTAGTAAATATTTTTCTTTCTTTCTTTCTTTCTTCTTTCTTCTTTCTTCTTACTTCTTTCTTCTTTCTTCTTTCTTCTTTCTTCTTTCTTTCTTTCTTTCTTTCTTTCTTTCTTTCTTTTCTAACTCCCTGCCGTCCTCCTTGTTTCCTGAGAAATAGAATCTAGGCATCTTCAAGGCTAGAGTGAATAGATTTCTTCTATATCAACGTATTCCATCCTCGGCCATCCAGCGCTTACCGTCAGGCGTGTTGATGGCCAAACTTAGGTCTACAATATAAAAAAAAACATAGAAAACCTCTAATAAAGCCTCCACCACGTTGCTAGGGCATGACTTTGACATGACCGTGACTTGCTTGACTCTGACTGTAACTATGACTTATTTCACGATCTATACATATAATAAAAACGTAGAGATAAAAAAATCTGTAATTGCGAGATAACAAAAAAAAACACACAGGGCGTCTTAAAATAAGCAGCTGAACACGATAGGGCAGTTTTTAGAGTTTTTGTCTGTTTGTTTGTTTGTTTGTTTGTCCGCGCACATCTCCTAAACCACTGGACAGATTTAAATGTGGTTTTCACGAATATGCTTAGAAATTACCATATTAAAACATAGGCTATGTTATATCATTTATTTTAATTCTTTATTATTATCTACATAAAAGAAATTAAAATATCAATGATTATTTTCTTCGCTACCCGAAACGTAATATAAAATAAATATAAAATCTGGGACATTATTGCACACACGGTCATCTGACCCCAAACTAAGCAAAGCTTGTAATATGGCTGCCAGAGACTGATATACATACATATATATTTTTAAATAGATACTTAGATAGATATTAACACCCAGACATAGAAAAAACACAAATGTTCATCACACAAATGTTTGTCCTAGATGGGAATCGAACCCACGCCCCCAAGCACAGAAGTTAGGTTCACTACCAACTGAGCCACCGGGGCAGTCATAAGGATCGTCACATAGCCTCAAGCAAGGAGGTCCAAAGTAAAGAAAATGTTATTGACATAGCCATTATAAAAATCAGTTTAAATTAAAAGAATGTTCCTTAACATTCTTAGATGAATGAACGTGTAAATCAAGGATGTTATAAGAACATAGGCCTTACAACCTCTTTGGTGATTCAATCCAATGCATTTTCCCAGACAAGCATATGTCAGGGTTCCGTGGCCAAAGCCATCATACTTGTGGTCGTATTCATTCATTCAATCATTCAGAAATTGCATGGTCATAGAAAAATTCGAACGAGCGAAGCTGGACAGTCAAATTTCCGAGATGTATCATCCCGACATGACATGATATACTTTTTATGGTTTAGATAAAAAGAAAACTTCAAAACATGCTCTGCACTGTGGTCACATTTATCTTTTTGATTTGAAAACTGTTGACGGTGTTTTTACTGTTATGCTTCTATTAATACTTCACACAGGGCGTCTTAAAATAAGCAGCTAAACATGTTAAGGCAGTTTTTAGAATTTTTGTTTGTTTGTTCACTTACATCGCCTAAACCCCTGGAAGAAAATGCGGACGGATTTAAATGCGGTTTTCACGAATATGCTTAGCTATGACCAGATTGAAGTATAGGCTATGTTATTTTGCACAAGGGCCGGATTAAGGGAAGAAAAAAGGATTGAAGGTTTATATAAAAATCTACGCGTACGAAGTCGCGGGCAAAAAAACTAGTATGTAATAAAACTCTAGAATATTTAAATACTTGACACTGGAAAAAGTACAAGAAGTGTGAAGCCAAAATCCTCTCAAGAGGAAAGAAGAAAAATACTGACGTTTTTGATTCTGTCATAATTTAGTTTAGATGTCATATCCAACACCATTGTCACAAATCACACTAATATCATATATGTAAAAGTTTGGATGGATGGATGGATGTTTGTTACTCAATCACATAGGCTACTTTTCATCATCATCATCACCACTGATTTTGATCACCACGCGGGTGAAACCGCGGGGCGCAGCTAGTTTTAATATAATTATTACTGTTACCAAATCCCACGCACCCTTATATGAGAATACCCCATAACATAAAGGGACGATGGAACAATCATGGGGTGTAATTCCATCGTTCCCATGGCACGCCCCGACGGTATTAAAATCACGGGCATCGTTGTGTCGCATCGTCGAGAATAATGAAATGCGAGAAGGAGACAATTAACACAGTAGATATACAGGGTTACGCATATAGACTCTACTAAGCTGAAAGGAGATCATTGTACTCATCGTTATGAACAATTTTCACTATGGGGCAAGCCTTGAAATAACGAAAAAAAAAACAGCTGTTCCATACATTTTGTTGAGTGTCAATGACTGTTTTATACTGAATAAACGCACACAACGCAACTATTTCCATGTAGTATTTGTTTCTACTAGACAATTTTTTTAAACCGCGAACCGGAAGATGCGTCGTAGGTAGGCCTCCCACTAGATGGACCAACGACATTGCGAGAGTCGCGGGCATAGTGGATGCAGATGGCAGGATGTCGTTCAGTGTGGAGGTTAAAGGGGGAGGCCTATGTTCAGCAGTGGACATCTTCTGGCTGATGATGATGATGATGAACCGAAAAAAAAAGCAACAAAAAAAAACTGTTATCAATGTCACTGATGTCAAATATAAAAATACCTTTTTTTAAATAATGCATAATAAAAAAGCTGATTTCGGTAATTTCGTAAAAAAATATCGGCTTTCAGAAAATCCCCCTTTACGTTGTAAAAAGCTGAAAGATACAATTTTCTGTTTTTTTTATCTAATTTTTTTTTTTCACAACGTTATGAGTAGGCTCAGTAGGTATATACGATCAAAAATATTGGACCAAGCTTAGTGTTTTACGCTAAGTTTTACGAGTATAATACTTTTTATAACTTACCTTTTATTAATATCATACCCTAAACTAGAGGAGTCCCAACCTTTGCACAACGTCATCCATCGCACATATTGCCCAACGTAATCCACGCGCTAAGTGCACTTGTCAATACGTCCACGGGGGTATATGCCGCTCTATTTCCATCCACTTTCCAACTATTCAAATATACGCACAAACTTTACAAACTGATTGGAATTTAAACTCAAACTTAAATTCTACCTTACTTAGTTGATATTAGACGTGAGTTTGTGTCAAAATTATTTCCTAAACGAGAAGTTAAATTGGTGCAAATAGTTTGACGGTTCAGGCGCAGACTGCCATTTTGTAATCCAAGAGCTAAAGTGCACTTTGTCAATACGAAGGGGTAATTACAGCTCTGGTAGTCTGTATTATGTACGTTTTGTGTCATGTTGTAATATTTTTTTATATAAAAATATAAGCTTTATTTTTCGGCAGTCGGGTAATACGCCTTTTAGTTGATGAAAGGTGCTATAATAATTGTTTTAGTTTTACGTAAGTGCTGAAGATAAGTGGTTATGTTATTACAGGACATAAATTGGCATAATATATTGCGCTGCGTCACATATCCACTTAGGAATTGGAGAACTGAACTTAAACAGGAAGTGGAGTAAAATAGTAGGTTGGAACTATCATGTCAGGTGCGCTCACGTCAGAGCAAGAGAAATGTTCTCCCTATGGGTTCTGTATGGTAGGCCCCGCTCGGGATATCACTATGAAAATATGTCTAATTCGCGTAGAGACTACAAGGCTGCGATAAAGTATGTATTACGAAACCAAGACAAAATTAAAATGGAAGTGCTCGCTCGGCATCGTGCTGACGGCAATTTTACCAAGTTCTGGAAAGAAACGAAAAAATTGGATTGCAGAAATAGTATACCGCTAAGTGTTGAAGGAGAAAAAGACAAGAAAAATATAGCGAATCTATTCCGTAGTCACTTTGAGGTTAAAGTTCAGGCCAGTATAGCCGAGCCGAGGGTAAGTCGAGGCTCGGAAACTCACCACGTGACAATAAAACCTGAACAAATCGAGGCAATTTTAAGAAATATGAAACGTGGTAAGTCTCCGGGCCACGACGGCCTTAGTATTGAACATTTACTCTTTGCGGGTGGACACATTTGTCACGTGCTGTCGCGGTTTTTTGATTTATGCATGAGGCATTGCTATCTCCCAGAGGAACTTATACGAACGTTAGTAGTGCCTATTACTAAAAATAAAACGGGTGATATCTCGAGCGTGGCAAACTATAGGCCTATTTCGCTAGCGACGATTGTGGCCAAGGTGCTTGAACGAGTCATTTACTCCCACACCAGCTCAATGAGTATTGATGACGGACAATTCGGCTTTCGCCCACAAGTCTCTACGGACATGGCAATATTTTCACTTAAAGAAATTGTCAAGTACTATACTAAGCATGACACTACAGTATACGCATGCTTTCTTGATATAAGTCGCGCATTTGACACAATTAATCATGAGCTGCTGTGGGAGAAAGTGCACGACGCAGGAGTCCCACCGGAGGTTGTTGGTCTTCTGACGTATTGGTACGGCAATCAGACCAACAGCGTTCGATGGGACTCCGTGATGTCGGATAGCTACCGACTGTCATGCGGTGTGAGGCAGGGGGGGGGTCACCTCTCCCGACCTATTTAACCTCTACATAAATGATTTGATCGTGGAGCTGAGCAGCACCCCGGTCGGACTCAGGTTGGACGGTAGATACGTCAACAACTTGAGTTATGCTGATGACATGGTGCTGCTTAGCCCCTCGATTAAAGGCTTGCGGAAATTGATGACCATCTGTGAAACATATGCTCGTAGTCATGACCTCACGTACAATGCGAAGAAGACAGAGATGGTGGTATTTAGGTCGGGAAAGGGACCATATAACGTACCAGAAGTTTACCTTAACGGACAGCCTGTTAAAACGGTGGACAGCTTCAAGTACCTTGGCCACATCGTGACTTCAAAATTAAAAGATGACAGCGACATCGAGCGTCAGAGACGCAGTCTCTGTGTTGTGGGGAACATGATAGCTAGAAAGTTTTTCAAGGCAGCGTCTGATGTGAAAATTACGTTGTTTAAGTCTTATTGCCAGTCTTTCTATACGTGTCAACTCTGGACATTATACACGAAAAAATCCTTTGACAACATTCGCGTGGCCTATAATAACATCTTCAGGCACCTGATGGGTCTGAGGTGGTGTTGTAGCGCCTCCGAAATGTTCACCGAAGCTCGAGTAGCATCATTTCACGCTATACAGCGACAAAGAATAGCATCGTTCATGTCCAGAGTTGACACGTGTAGAAATTCGATTATAAAGAGCCTGGCCGACAGGCTGCTGCTGACTGATACGTATAGACGATGGGTGAAAATTGCCACTTAATGTTATTTAATTTAATTTAGTTATATATATTTTTTTATTTATTTTTTATTTCCACTATTTACTGTGCTTTAATTAATTGATATATTTGATTGTAATATGGACCTAGTGTCTGAAATAAAGTTTTTTATTATTATTATTTCACGTATTTATTTGTCTTCTTAAATCTAAGTTTGTTTACAATATTTATATAAAAACAAAATATTATAAAAAAACTTAAACCTAGGGTGCCGCCAGCAGCGGGGCGGGGCCCAAGCTACCGGTGGTTAGGGCTGCAGAGTAAGGAACCTCCTGACAATGCGCGCTGTGTCAAGGATTACCGCCTTCTGAATCTGACCCTTGACCCAACAGTCTAGCGAGAGCCTCTTAAGGTGGTGGTCGAGGCTCTTCGCTATAAGGCCGTTCACCGATACGACTATCGGGACAATGATCGTCGAGTCAACATCCCACATGGCGGTAACCTCGTGAGCCAAGTCAAGGTACTTGCTGAGTTTGTCCTTCTCGGCCTTCACGAGGTTCTCGTCATGTGGGATGGTGATGTCGACGAGCACTGCCCGGCGCTGGGACCGGTCGACCATCACGATATCAGGCTTATTGGCGACAATAGTCCTGTCCGTGATGATAGACCGGTCCCAATAGAGCAAAGCACGACCATTCTCGAGAACTGGCGCTGGTGCGTACTTATAGTACGGCACCTCAGACTCTACAAGGCCGTATCGAAGGGCAAGTTGCTGGTGGATGATCCTGGCCACTTGGTTGTGCCTGTGCAAGTACTCGCCGTTAGCAAGATGCGAACAACCGGAAATAATATGTCGGAGAGATTCTCCAGGACGGTGGCATGCCCGACAGATGTCGACCGTACCGTCCTTCATGATATATTTCCGGTAGTTGTTCGTCTTGATAACTTCGTCCGCAATCGCACAGGCAAACCCCTCGGTTTCCCCAAAGAGGTCACCGAAACGTAACCAGTTCACCGACGCATGCAGGTTCACATCAGGCCCTGTTAAGACCCGATAGAACCGCCCGTGCAGCTCCTTGCCCTTCCATACGTCTTTGCGATCCTCGATGCTTAGCACCGATGGTTTGCGCCAATTCTCGTTTGCCAAGGAGAGCGGCGTGAGGCCCCTGTCAACAGCCACAACATCGCGATGCATCCCACTCTCACGTCACGGAAAAAATCCCTGAGACTGCACACCTCACGGTTGTGTAAGTTCTTGGCATTTAAAAAGCCTCGACCCCCCCACTTCCGTGGAATGTACAGTCTCATAACAGACGAGCGTGGGTGTAGCATGCGATGTGATGTGAGCAGTTGACGGACCCTTCTGTCCAGGGCGTCCAGCTCAGTTTGAGTCCACCTCAATATGCCAAAGGAGTATATCAGTAAAGGCATCACCCAACCGTTGAAGGCACGCACCTTGTTGCCACCAGACAAAAGACTATTAAGTACTTTGGTCAGGCGACAAAAGAAGCGCTCCTTCACCGATTTCTTGATGTCCTCTACCGATACACCCAACGACTCTGACATACCGAGGTACTTGTAGGTCTCGGCCTCAGAGAGAGACCTGAGAGTCATCGCCTCAGAAAGCTGTAAATTCGGGGAATTTACAACTTTCCCCCGTTGTACATGCATGACCGCACACTTGTCTACACCGAATTCCATCTTAATGGCGCTGCTGAAAACCTCTGTGATTTTTAGCAGCTCCACCAAGTCTTGGCGTTTCGGTGTGAACAGCTTGAGATCGTCCATGTACAATAGATGGGAGATGACTTGACCACCTCTTCGAAGCCGGTAGCCTAGCCCGGAATCCCTCAGCAAAGTGCTGAGAGGGTTCAGAGCTAGGCAAAACCACAATGGACTCAAACTGTCGCCCTGAAAGATGCCTCGCTCAATCCTTATTAAGTCCTGCGGAACAGAAGAGCCATCTCCCCCGCCTGGTTGACGAAGGACTGTGATCCACTGCCTCATACATGCGCCTAAGAATGATTTTAGAGTTGTATCAATTTTATACAACTCTAAAATCCTCTCTAGCCATGAATGAGGCACTGAATCATAGGCCTTCTTATAGTCAATCCAGGCAGCGGACAGGGCTCCTCTGTTTCGACGGACTTGTTGGCTAATGGCCATGTCGATGAGGAGGAGCTCCTTAGTACCACGGGACCCAACCCTACATCCATTTTGAGCGTGGGCCAAAACGTTGTTCGCGACAATGTGCGCATTAATTTTATTTCTCAAAATGGATGTAAGGAGCTTGTAGATGGTAGGCAAGCACGTGATGGGTCTGTAGTTCTTGGGTTCCGTGGTACTACCGGACTTGTGGAGCAGGAAGGTGACACCGGTGGTTAGGAAGCTGGGAAGAGAGCCGAGCTCAAGGGCTTCTTGAAATTGGGTCGCCAAGCGGTCATGTGAGCATCGAATCCACTTTATCCAGAAGTTGTGCAACCCGTCCAGGCCAGGACTTTTCCAGTTCTGTGCCGTACGGATCGCACAACTAACGTCTACGGGGTCTATTACAATAGACCCCATGGGTTCGATGAACTCACATTCTCGCTCGACAACACGCATCCAATCACCCTCCGTGTGTTCGACGGGCACCGACCAGATACCACGCCAGAAATTAATCATGGCGTTTGCATCCGGTAGCTGCCCGTCACTCACACGTTGCTCAGTTCCTTCCCAGCCTCGGTATACCTTCCTCTGGTCGCTTTGGAAGAGGCGATTTTGCCAATATCTGTCTACACGCTCTCTGTAGCGGCGAATACGGTTTACCCATGCATAGACTTTCTGCTTCAGATAGTCAATACGTTCCGTGACTTTGGCTAGGTAGTCGTGGGGCCTAATACCGGTCCCAGCGAATGCCTGTGTCACGAAACGCATGACTCGGGGGCGATTATTCCCCCGGCTGAAGCAGATTAGCTTTGCAATGAGAGTCCTGAACGAGCCGACACGCCGCTCGATCCGCACTTGCCATGCGGGCGCCCCCCCGGCGGTTCGCGATGCACGGTTAGTGTCCGGAAACTTAACACGTGCAACGCGACACACCGCGATGGCACCGCAGTACATGATCGAGTGGGTATCAACTAAATCTTCGCTAGCCCGTATATACGGAGCTAGCAAAGCATTCAGGGCTCCCATCAAAGCCAAATTACGTCTATGGGTGGGCAAACGTGGTAGTCGCGGCCTAGAGTCGGGTGCAAACTGATACTGGGAGATCGCGTCTTCCAAAGCCCCCCTCAGTTGTTCTCTCACCTGGTCGGATACACTATCACTCGCCAAATCTCCCACACCGTCTACAGGATCAGCCAGTGCCGCTAGTGTCGCCACCGACGCCGGTACTGACGCCAATGTCGGGGCAGACGACGCGACGGGCGGATCCTGCATCGAGGCAGGGATCGGTCGAGCACGTTGTTCTTCCAGGCGGAGCCGATCAAGCACAGAGTCATCCAGCATTTTACATCACTGGATAGCCCGCACTTGATCCGACAGTCGCTGGGCGGAAACGGCGATGGTCGGTTGAAGGGCCTGAAACAAAGGCAGCATCCTAGCACAATACGCACTCAGGTTGGTTCCTCCCTCTGTAGCCCTGTAATAGGCGCGCATGCAATCCTCGTTCATATTTTGAGACCATCGCATGCGACGCACTACACCACCGGTAGCGGGGGCCGGGCGTGAGGCAGAATGCCCCACAGGCCCCAAGCGTGCCGGCAGCGGGAGACGTCCTCGTCGCGCAGGTGGACGTGGCGGCGGGTTCCCGAGCCCGCTCGCGTCGCTCGACGAGCCGCTGGTCTCGCGGGTGGTGTGGAAATCATCCTCACCCGACGAGGTGCTCGGAGACGACGACGAGGCGGGCGGTGCTGGAGGGTGTGCGCTAGTATCCGCTGTGTTCTTTTTTCTTTGAGACCGTGTGATCATTTTCTATATTATTTAAACATTTTCCCATTTTCTATTATTGTAGATTGTGACAGATGTCATGGCAACGTAATATTTTCTTCGTAGTTTTTTCATTTTGGTTTATTTTGTTTGATTTTTTTGGTGTACAATTAACTATTATCTGTATTTTCTTTATGTAAAGGAATATTTTGTTGATTTTGCTCGTTTATTATTATTATTTTCGAACGTATTTCGTTTCTCTCCTATGACGGAGGTCATAATTGCACGGGCCGGGGCCAAGTGCTTATTCTAAAGACAAGAATTTCCTTACTATCCTACACGTGTTTAGTATGGTTGCTTTTTGTAGCAGTTTGTAAACTGTATCTGGAATGTTGAGCGTCTCTAAACTTATGTGCAAAGTTTTGGGAATAACTCCTGTGGTTGAAAGTACTATTGGGATTGTCTATTGATTTGCCACTGTGATTTGATCTCTACTGATAAGTCCGTGTATTTTGCAATTTTTTCTGTGTGTGTTGTTTGTAAATTGTGTGTGTTACAGATAGCGATGTCTATGAGATAAGCAGTCTTGTTAGTCTTGTCTAATACTGTGACATCTGGTCTATTGAAATTGACAGTTTTGTCGGTTATAATGGTTCGATCCCAGTAAAGTCTATAGTTGTTATTTTCCAAAACAGAATGCGGTGTGTATTTGTAATACGGAACTTTTTCATTTATTAAATTGTATTTGTGTGCTAAGTATTGATGTATGATGGCTGCCACCTGATCATGGCGATGCTTGTAGTCTGTTTGGACTATTGCTTTGCACGCCCCAGTAATGTGTTGGATGGTCTCAGAGCTACTGCAGCATCGTCTACAGGTGTCAGTTATGTTTGGATTGCGTATGATGTGTTTTTGGTAGTTACGTGTATCAATAACTTGATCCTGGATGGCCAGCATGAAAGCTTCAGTCTCAGGGAAGAGCTCACCTCGCTGCAGCCACGCATTCGACGCTGTTTTGTCGACATGAGGCTGTTGCAGATCCTGGTAATGTCTTCCGTGTAAAGATTTCTGCTTCCATATGGTCATCTTATCTTTACTATGAGTGATAGTCTCGTTGCGTTGTGTATTATTGTTTGAGAGGTTTAAAGGTGTATATTTTTTGTCGTTCCGGGCTATTGCTTGATGTAGGGTGGATGTTTCAGTACGATCATGGAAGTATTTTCTGAGTGTTGATATTTGTTTATTGTGAAGGTTTATTATATCAATAATCCCTCTTCCTCCCTCAGGTCTTGATAGTGTTAGTCTCTGAATACATGATCGTGGGTGGTGTTTACGATAAGTTGTCATTGTTGAGTTAATTGTCCGTTGTAGTTTTAAAAGGTCAGTTTGTGACCAATTTATGATTCCAAATGTGTATGTAAGTACTGGTATGGCAAAAGTGTTAATCGCTTTTACTATATTACGCCCGTTTAGCTGTGATTTCAGAATAGAGTTAAGTCTGTGTCGGAACTTACGTGTCACCTCATTTTTCGTGTCATTGTGGGATATCTGATGCGCTTGTTGGAGCCCTAAATATTTGTAGAAGCTGTTATCCCCCATGGGTTCGACAACTTCTCCCGTGTTGAGCGTATACGGTTGCAAAATAACTGATTGATCTTGAATAGAAAAGGTTTTACACTTGTCTATTCCAAACTGCATGTTTATGTCATTAGAGAATGTTTGTGTGATGTCTGCTAGTTGATGGAGTGTTTGGGTGTCATTACTATATAATTTGATGTTATCCATGTACATGAGGTGTGTGAGAATTTGTATATTGCTGCCATTGTTCATGTGGAGTCCCGCATCAGAGTCATTTAGCAATCGTGACAGAGGGTTTAGTGCAAGACAAAACCAAAGCGGGCTGAAAGCATCTCCTTGGAATATTCCACGCTTTATTGAGATTTCGTCTGTTTCTGTGGTTTCATTTATATTCTTCATGGAAAGTTTTGTCTGCCAATGTTGCATAGCATTTTCTAAGAATTTAATTATTGAAGGATGGATTTTATAAAGGTAAAGGGTGTGGATAAGCCAGCTGTGGGGAACTGAGTCATATGCTTTACGGTAATCAATATACATAGTGTGGAGGTCTTTTTTGTTTTTGAGGGTATGTTTCATTGCAACTGAATCAATTATTAACTGTTCTTTGCAGCCTTGACTAAATTTGCGGCATCCTTTTTGTTCTTCTGCGAGTATATCATTGTGTGTTAAGTGTTTGTTGACAAGGCGAGAAATACAAGATGTTATGATTTTGTAGATTGTTTGTAGGCATGTGATCGGTCGATATTTTGCTGGATTTGATAGGTCATTGTCTTTAGGTATCATATGAGTTATGCCTTGTGCGATATAGTGTGGCATTGTATCTGGTGATTCTATAAATTGATTGATGTGAGTGTGAAGAATTGGGTGTGCAGTCGTGAACTTTTTGTACCAGTAATTATGGATGTTGTCTGTGCCAGGTGTTTTCCAATTGTGGGTACTTTTGATGACATCTATAAATAAGTCCACGGGGACATATTCATACTGCATTTGATCACAATCCACTTGCTGTGAGTCTGTATGAATCCATTCCGCATCCTCGTTGTGCCGAACTTCATTACCCCATATTTCAGACCAAAAGGAATGCATGTTTTCAGGTGTGGGTGTTGATTGATTTGTTGTTCTAGGTGTAGTGTCCTGCGTCTGCGTTGCTATGTGTCTATAGAATTGCTTCTCGTTTTTATGAAATTGTGTATTTTGTTGTTTCCTAAGAGTGCATTTAGTGTACCTGCGAAGCCGGTTAGATGAAGCATTGAGTCTTTGTTTTAAACTATCTAGAAATTGACTGTCAGTTAAGTTAGGTTCTTCATATCGTGAGTGTGTCTTGTATTTGTTTTTAATGTAATCTATGCTTCGATTAAGTCGCCAGCTTCTAACACCTGCCATGTATTGTATCATGCGTCCTATGTCCTTTCTGATATTTTCGATTTTATTTTGCAACCTTTTTTGCCATGCAGGTGTGAATTTTTGTCGTTCCTGTACTGGAGTGGTTTCATCTCTAATTTTACACCCATTACATATGGCTGCTGTGTAAGCTGCGCAGTATATAGCGGTTTGGTTTGTGATGAAATCGTTATGCGTGTTTAGATGATCCGGTAATAATTCACTATCCAGGTATTTAACTATGTAAGCTAGTTTTTTAGATGTGTTCTGTTTTGGTATGTATGGTCTTGCTGTTGCGTCAGTGTGTTTGTATTTTTCGTATGTTGTATTAAAAACTTCTTTTATTTTTTGATCTAGTAGTGAATCTGATTGTGGTAAAGTTTGTTGTAGGTGTATATCTGTACTGTCGTGATTTTGTAAATCAATTAGACTGCCAATTGCTATAGCATCTTCAGTTTGCCTAATATTGTTATTCCAATTAAAATCTGTATTCCTTTCATTTATATATTCGGTTTGTGTCATTTGCAATTCATGTTGGATTTCTTGCCTAATTTCCTGCAATCTCTGTGTTGTTATTAGCTTATTGTGGATGATCACCCTTCGTTGATCAGCTATTCGCTGCTCAGAAACGTGGCATAAGTGAGGAAACTGGTTTACGACACTTGTGTGTAGTTGTTTTCTGTATGCAGTTTTGTTTTGTTCTACCTGAGTTATCCTGTAGTATGCTTTCATGATTTCTTCATTAATTTCGTCAGTCCATTTCATTCTAGTCTGCTGTACTGTTGTGTTCTGTGTTAGAGGTTGCGTATTTGTTTGGGGTGTCGTGTCACTGTTTTGTGCAAGTAATTCTAATACGTTTTGTTTTATTTCGTTTAGTCTGTCATCTGGTATAAGTTTATTTCTAAGTATGGCTCTACGTTGATCTCCAACCCTTTGCTTAGAGACATCCATTTGTGGAAATTGTTGAGTAAACTTTTGGTGTAGTTGGTCTAAATATCCTCTAGGCTTGGTGTCATTTCCAGTGATTATAAGATATGTGCGTATGATGAACTCATTCGTCCACTTTTTTCGCGCACGTTTATTGTCAGCGATGGGTGCAGGATCTAGGGCGAATGCCTCCTGCACAACATTGTCTGACCCTATCGAATCAGTTACAGAGCTTGATCTGTAGCGGTATTGTTCTGTTTGGAAAAACTGTGGTGAAGAAGAAGGAGAGTTAAACAAACTTTGCGTGGAAGATGGTGATAAAGGTTCTGTGGATACAGGCTCGCTAGGAGTGCCTGTTTGATTGTTTCGTGTTACTGATCTTAAATTATATCTCCTACTTTGGCTAGCTGTATTAAGTATTGGGTTTGCTTGTACATCAGTATCCAATTCAGTAGTATTCTCAAGATCCATTTGCATTGCGTTAGTCGTTTGATGGTAGACCCTCACCCGGAGATTCTTCTCTCCCCTGGCCCCACAAGGTACCTGCTTACCATCATTGCCATTCCTCGTAGAGCCGCCGGGCACTTGGGGATTATTTTTTGGCTTCATTATCATAGTTTTTATGGACAAAATTTTAACTCATCACGCTAGTCCATACGTGAGAGTGTGCAGTAGACTACCTAACCGAGTCTGTGGGCGCTACCGTTGGTATCTACAATACTCCTCCGCTACCACCCCAAACTAATATCCCGCACTGACATCAGTTGTCCTGCCTAAGCCTCAGTAAGAAGTTCGCTTCTATGAGCCTTAAGGCAGCCTATGCTTATACTCTCATCATTCAGCCTCTTACGCTTACCCGCTTACATACTCTTACTTACTCACTTACTCTTACCTACTTACTTCATCTCTTACCTACTCACTTACTCCTCTTACCTACTCCTCTCCTCAACTCTCCTACGTTCCAGAGCCACGTTAGCCGCACCAGTAATTTCTCATTGCGTTGTCCGCCCCCCACGTGATCAGATGGTCGATCAGGACGTGTGGTTGGACTTTAGGGGGCTTATTATTATTAGGTGCTATCATGGTAGGTAGGAAACAATGGAGCGGTTGTTGCCATTACATTGGTACTGATTTGACAGTTGTCTAAGTCTAGGTCTAAGCCATTTTACCCTTTGCAGCTATTTTGGAAGTTGGATGGGAGGGCGCGGATCTCGGGCGGCTAAAAAATATTTGCACATCGCTGACTGGCAGCCAATTTTAGCGCGGAAATGATACATGGAATATAATACAGGTACAACAACTCCATAGTTTTCATACCCACCACGAGTAATATAATATCACGCCTTTATTTTTGTTGTTGCAGTAAGTAATTTAAGTTCTATGTATTTACGATTTTCTAGTTTAAAAGAAATACAAAATCGTTCAAAAATTTTGGATATAAAAAAAACATTAAATAAAATATGAATCCATCGACTCTGAATCTAGTAATAAATACTGTTTTGGGAGCCAATGGCTTCTCCCATTACATTTTACCTCATCATCATCAGCCAGAAGACGTCCACTGATGAACATAGGCCTCCCCCTTTAAACTCCACACTGCATCCACTGGATGCCCGCGACTCTCACAATGTCATCGGTCCATCTAGTGGGAGGCCTACCTACCCTGCGTCTTCCGGTTCGCGGTCTCCACTCAAGAACCTTACTTCCCCATCGGTTATCAGTTCTTCGAGCAATGTGGCCTGCCCATTGCCACTTCAACTTGCAGATTTTAATAGCTATGTCGGTGACTCTGGTTCTTTGGCGAATATCTACGTTTCGGATTTTACTCGTATCGCGCAAAGAAACTCCGAGCATAGCTCTCTCCATTGCCCGTTGTGTGACTCTGAGTTTTTCCAAAAGGCCAACCTCAGTACCATATGTCATTACCTATTACTTCATATTACTTACTAAATGCCAAAAACGTACCTATATAATTATGTCCATTGGACTCACATTCAGATTTTAAATTGATTTACCAATTAAGTTACCTATATATAAATTTAGTAACATTAGGTACCTAATTGCAGTGCAGTCATAACGAAAATTACGTTCTAAAATTTTAATTAAATTTACTTGTTTAAATCCCAACTCACAAATTCTTTACCAAAATCCAAATGAAACTGGGGACGGTTAAAATTACACAGCGATTAAAGATGTTTGGCTTCCGGGTGGTGAATTAAATGGCAATCGATGTCTGTACCACTCAATATTAGGGAAGTCTTCTCATTAAGGAGCAGTTATACCTTTCACTCGCGCGTTTCAAATAAAAGACCACCGAGTGAGAATCTTAAAAGTCCGATATTTCAGAGTAACATTGCAATTAGTAAACTGGGTGACTGGTTAAACAGTGGAAATATTCGGGGTTATCATAGTATAGTAAAAGTTGTTTATAATGATACGAGTACAATGAAATTATCGTGAATGTCCACTGTCTAACACTTTAACCAGTCACCCATTCTAGTAAATTTCGTGTTGCTATTTTATAGGATACCGGAAGAGATAAAAAAAAACCCTGCCTCCGTCTTACCCTGCCATCGTCCGCCGATAACTCAGGCCCACAGACGAGGTAAAGCTAATGAAGTAATGGAATATAGACAAAGAAGAAAGCAAGGTTTCCGCCACAGATATTTTGTTAGCACATTTTTGCTTGCGTTTTTATAACTCGCTTTGTTGTCAGTATGTGCGGAAAAAAAATAAGATCGAGTATAAACTAACTTTTCAATGATCTAGAGACTTAAAACCTTACCATAATTCGTATTCAGAACTCCATGACAATACAATATTGATTAACTATTAAGACAAAGTAAGTTAAGTGAAATATTATAAGTAAATATTTTCATTCAGCTTTTACAATGTTATCGCAACTGACAGCTAAAAAACTTGGATCAAGTATAGAAATCAATATCTAATCTGACCACGAGAACGAAACTCCGAACTCTCTGAAAAGAAAATATTCTAATTAAATATGGATGCACCATAATGAGTTATGCAAATATCGTAGACGGTGGCTAACGATCAAGAGGGGGTGTAAGGTGGTGAACAGAGGGCGTTTCAGGAGAGGGGGTGAATACTCCTTCGTACTGTTAGAAAAATCATTTCAAGTATTTGAAGAATGTTCGCTTTCTTGGAAATTGTTTGAAGGGTTAGCTTTGACTTGTTCAGGGGATGTTTTCTTAAAATTACTCTTTTATGATATTACTATAAACAACGTTTATAGTATAGTAATAACAAGTATAAAAGTTTGATAAGATAATCAGTTTTGGAGAGCTATTACCTACTGGACAGATAGATCACTTCAATATATCCCAGTTCCGTTGAAATAAAAGTAGTATTAAAAAAATCCAAACGTCATGCTTTCATTTTTATTTATTTATATTACACAGGAATTACTCACGTAAGATTAGGCCGGTTACTCCGACGATAATTATAGGTTCTATAGTTTTAGAGTGCAAAGCGAGACGCAGCCGCACGCGCGCATTCCCCTTGATAAAGATCGCCGAATGCGGTTGAAACTGTAGTCGGAGTAACCGGCCTAATCTTACGTGAGTAATTCCCGTGTAATATAAATATAATATAAAATGCTGGATGCAAGCCGCTTCCAACCGGCTCTTTTGGAAATCGATCGGGGAGGCCTATGTCCAGCAGTGGACGTCCTATGGCTGAAATGATGATGATGATAAATAAAATGTGTGAAAACCACATCAGTTTCCATAATAAAAGTCATGCTTTCATGTTTAAATGTATCTTTTTAGCAAAATTTATAACTTTGCTTAAAAAGGCGTTCTAAAGTTTTATCGACACTACAAATTGCTTACAAACCATATGCTTCTATATTCTTCCAACTTTTTTTGTTATAGTACTTTAATGCGACTTGAGAAGAAAAAATGCTTGTTGTTCAGCCAAGTCATTACAATAATGTCCGTCGCCATTTGGCCGGCCAAGTTTGGCATGCATTATTGAATAGATTGCGGGTAAGCGGTTTATTTTAACTTTGGTAATGTATGACCTTGCAAAACCGTTTTAAGACCTTATGGCCACACCTTTTTTTGGTAAAAATTTAAAGAGAAAAAGTTTTAACAACAAAACACGGTAATTTTGTGTTTGATGGCATCTGGTAGTAACTAAAGCATACCAGTTATTAACCGCCAAGCAGTTGTGTGCAAACACTACTGTGTTCCGGATTGAAGGGCAATGTTTCCAAATTACAGGGCACACAGAGATTTGACAACTTATATCTTGGGGTAACAGGCGCTGTGCATTGCCATCCAGGGTTTTGAACTGTAGAAGTTCAAAATTCTAAGTGGCGTTGAGCTATTATGGGCAAGCGTGAAGAGCCATCAGGCGAGCGACTTCGTTCGTCTCGTCACTGAGTGTCATAGAAAAACCAAGACTCAAAGTTCATTTAATTAAATTTATCATTCAAACATCTGCCAGGCTAGGTATGTAACCAGTGACTTCCTGCTCATAAGGCACATGCGTTAACACTGAGCCATACCAGTCGCCAATATCTGTGATGAAACACTTTTAGCGTATCCAATATAGCGTCGTAAAATATTGGTACTTTTGCAGAGAACTCCAATTTTTATCCCTAGAAACACGCGGGCAAAAATTCGTAGGAAAATATAACAAACTAGCTGCGCCCCGCGGTTTCACCCGCGTGGTGATGAAAATCTGTGATGATGATGATGATGAAAAGTAGCCTATGTGCCAAGACATAAACAATGTATATTCCAAATTTCATCCAAATCCATCCAGCCGTTTCTGCGTGATTGAGTAACAAACATCCATCCATCCAAACTTTCACACACACGCATCATCAGCCAATTAACGTCCACTGTTGGACAAGACCTCCCTCATAGAGAGGGGTGTTGCCATAATCCCCACGCTTGGCAGGCGGCTTGGGGATCGCAGTACGTTCACCGTGTACTATTAGGACGCTGCTGCCCATCCTCCGGTGGTTCTGGTAGCAGTTTTAGGACATACCCGGGTCCAAACTTTCACATATATGATATTAGTGTGATTAGTGTGATAGTGTGATAATGCATACTAAAATGTGTTTTCGGGTCAAAAAATTGTACCAACGTAGGATATATAGTGAAGAAAAATGGCGTGAAAAAATGCCATAGCGAAAACAGTTACGTGTTAAATGTTATTACAAAAACCAATAACTTTAACTACTATCGCAACTTGTTAAAAATACTTAACGAGAAAGCGAGAGTATAAAATGAAAATATTGCGGAATATGTATTATTAACTTTCCATGCTAAATACCATGTTTGTAAAAGTAATGAAGGTAATAATTTACATGCAAAATTAGATGCATAAATTAGAAAAATAATTTGTGTTTACTGTTTGGGGCTCAATATTTCCAAGTTTGTAAATACATTTGTAGTGTCTGTGCCCCCTTTGCCGTTTTCTGAGTTTGCTTATATTTTAAACAAAAAGTATTCCTAATAAAGTTTCGTTTATAATAATTGTTTTAATTTCAGGATATGTTATCGATATTATCACATTAAGAATCACAGATATTATTGATGTCACACGGATTTAATATTTATATTGGTTTTTATCATATCTCTTCTTTCGTTTCTGAGGTATTACTGTACCTTGCAAGTATTATATTATATAAATAATTATATTAATTATAATTATGTAATCCAGATGACAATACAATAACTCTGTAGAATGGAACTGATTCGGCGATGGAGCCGAACTTTTCAATGGCGAGCTCAGAATTCGTCGTAGCTTTTATTCATGAATTTCTGAACGAATATCATGAAAGCCTAATAACTACACGAATTCTGCCGTCTGGGGCTCTATTTTTGAAGCAACGTTTGCCAATTTGACGCGAAGTGACTTTACTTGTGAACGAAATCTCAAAATACTCATTTTTTAAATAGTCATATCATTCGTAACGCAACGAGTTTAAATCATTCCAGAATCATTCGAATAATTATGCTTTCTAACAATAGAAAATGTGAGAGTTTATATGTTACTTTGTTGTCTTACGTAGTATTTACATTATCTTTGCTTTGTTGACATTTGACAATTACACAGACTATAAAATAATAATCAGATTTTTAAATTGTTATAAGGTTTATACAATTACAGTTATATACCAATAATACCTATATACAGTTACCAAAAATTTATAACATTAATACACACTGTTAAATTTACCCAGCAGCTATTTAATTAAACATGTAAGTACCTTCAAGTACTCGTATACAGGTCTCGTCCTAACCCTTAAGCGACGTAACATTTTAATAAAATTCTTCAGCAAACATTAATGAAGTCGGGCCCCAACAGGCCCATTGTAGCCCTGCGACGCACCATTATGATTTTAACCGAGATAATGTACGGGAAATGACGGTAAAAGAAATTTAATTCGCGTAACGATGAAAGGGTTATATGGGGTCGGCTTTGATAAATAAAGCGAGAGGGACCAAGCGGGGCCCTAAGGATATTGCGGCCCTTTTTTGCTCTACATATTGATATTAATGCTTGTGAAATTTTGACAAAATTGCGCACAGGCCTTTGTGGGGTGGCCGGTTTGATTTTTAAAAGATTTATGAACGGCGTGTTGTTTTGGGTGAAAACAATGGCGGCCATTTTGACAGAGCAAAGTTTGAATACCTAACACAACTATATATATTATTATATCATAATAAAATGCGAAAGTATGTTTGTTTGATCTTCTTTAGTCAATTGGAAGACCAAATAGTGACATGGGATACATTTTATCCCGAAAGATTTACGGCTTTGAGCAAATATCTACATAGATGAAACTGCGAGGCGTGGTTTTTTAATCATTGCATAATTTAACAAAACGATTGGTTAAATAAATAACATAGATCTCACATATCAGTGGAAATCACACACTGTGCGACTCACATGATCTTTCTTGCCTTACAACTGCAAAATGTGGAATGAGCTAACTTTCTGAGGTGTTTCTTAGAAACTATAACATAGGGTTCTTCAAAAGGCGAGTTAATAGAATCTTAAAGGGTTGGCAACGTATTTGTGATGCCTTTGGTGTTACAGGTATCCATAGACAATAGTGACCACCTACCATCAGGCAGCTCGTCTATTAATTTACCACCTATGGTATAATACATACAAAAATAAATAGCCTCGAGCTTATTTTTTAATTGTTATAATAACTAACCAAGCAAAATAAAAGCAAGTTTACATAAACAAGTCGTGTTTATATTTTTTTTCAATATAACGGTGATGCGATTTTCATTAAAAAAACTAGTTAAGCTTATTAAAAACAAAAAAAATACACAGGTTTGAAAAGAGTTGAAAGTCAAGGTTTGAAAAGAATCAATAATAAAACCCTGATAAACCTAAAATTGCCACCAGAATCGCCGGAGAATGGGCAGCAGCGTCCTAATAGTACACGGTGAACGTACTGCAATCCCCAAGCCGCCTGCCAAGCGTGGGGATTATGGCAACACCCCTCTCAATGAGGGAGGCCTTTGTCCAACAGTGGACGTTAATTGGCTGATGATGTGTGATGTGAAACCTAAAATTACTTAACAAATAAATATTCTTACCCTAAACCCCTTGGTGGAAGGAAAAGTCGCCAGTATGCTGCCAGCATTACCACGTTGAATGGCAATGCAAATTTTCTAGTTTATAATTCATCCTAAAATTTTAAGTTCGAATACGAGTAAATTGATTAGAAGTAGTTGTTTTACTGGGCGTGAGATCACAGTTTGAGGAAAACTAAAGTTGAGTTTTGATAATCCGAAATAATACAACGGTTATATGATTTATTAACGAGATATTTACCGTGATAAGATTGTAGATAGAGCTCCCGATATTTTGGCGCAGTTAGATGTTCACAAGCAGACAACAACCTCGGCAGTTACATGTTTAAGGCGTTTGGGGTCGAGAAATTGGGCCCTTGGGGACCTGGGAGCTCACCTCATTTTCTAAAATCTTTCAGAGTGTCTGGTTGATGCGACGCGTGACCAAAATGTTGGCGTTTATCTGGCTCATCGCATAAGCATTGCCATTCAGCGTAGTAATGCTACCAGCATGCTAGGTACGCTGCCAACTGATAGTGGGCTTAAGCATTTAGAGGGTCTTTAGACTTTCAACGGTCTATAGTCTAACTGTTTTAGTAGTGTTTTAGCTGGTATTTTGATTAGTTAATAAAGGCACTTAAAATGCATTTAAAAAAACAGTCATTGGAGTGCACGTCAGAAGTGAAAACTTAAGTAGTAATTTGCCTATTCTACAAGAGATGGCGCTGATTTCAAATACACGGTACAGCGTGACGATGCGAGTTCCGTGATTTTGTTTACCCAAAAATTGCTCAGCGCGCCTAAAGAAGATTTCACTTCAAAAACCTGTGATAGTTTTAAACAGTGTTAAGCCGAAAACAGTTTGAATAGTATTCTTAAGAATATTCGAAACTTTTCCAGTCACAATTCCTATATCTTTAATCCTTTGTTGATTAAAGCCTCGGGTGAGTCTCACAACATGTCCGGATCAGATACTTCGTTAATATTTTACAGCCTTCCGATGTAATTAAGCGGGTCCCTCAGAGATTAAGGGTTGCTTTTATTTCGAAATTCCTTGAGTTGCTTTGAAAATATTGATCGGGTGGTTTACCGTAGTAACAGAATCTTTGTACAGAGTATTTCGAAACGAAATAATAGGGTAGATGACTGATGTTTCTATCGTCGAAACCAATAGCTTTGATGAAAAATCTAAACATAATATGTCTATTGAAAAAATAATTTGAATCAGTTATTAATGTTCTGATATATAAGCGTTATCTTTCAGGGGAAAAAAGGTTCTTGAGTGGAGACCGCGAACCGGAAGACGCAGCGTAGGTAGGCCTCTCACTAGATGGACCGACGACATTGTGAGAGTCGCGGGCATCCAGTGGATGCAGATGGCAGGATGTCGTTCAGTATGGAGGTTAAAGGGGGAGGCCTATGTTCAGCAGCAGATGATGATGATGATATAAGCGTTTAAAGTCCCGTTGTCCCATTCCCGCAAAACAAAAACGACGTCACGCCTCTGAGCGCAATACTTGTCAGAATAGAATTTTTATGGCGAACAGAGAAGTGACGTCATAATTGCTGTTTTGTTTTCTGTCTAGCATGATATTAAAATGCTTATATGTTGCTTATTTTTGATTAGATTTTCATTTTGTTTTCATTAAACAGCTATATTTATAGCTACATTTTATAGGACAATTAAAAAAACCGTCATCTATATAGACTACTAGCTGCGCCCCGCGGTTTCTCCCGCGTGGTGATGAAAATCGGTGATGATGATGAATACTATGACACCAAAAATAATTTTAAGACCTCTTTATTGTAATGTATTCTAGCAAATAAATGATTTGATTTGATGATGAAAAGTAGCCTATGTGTTAATCCAAGACATAAGCAATGTATATTTCATTAGTTTCTGCGTGATTGATTAACAAACATCCATCCGTCCATACATCCATCCAAACTTTCACATATATGATATTAGTGTGATTTGGAGTTTTGAATTTCATTTATATAATATCAGACCAACAAGGAGATATGGCTTAGTACAATTTTGGTTCGTGTTCAAAATACGTCTCCGTGTTTCACCTACTTTTTTCACTATACCGCTAAACATCTTAACGCAAAAATTGTAACTACGGCACACTTACTTCGCTTATAGCGATAAGGCTGCCAATTGTTTCACTAGTTTTTAAGTTGTTTTTTATGTTACCTACTGTGTACGTTCGTAATTTTTGGTGTGAACAATAAAGAGTTTTCTATCTATCTTACTCATTATTCACGTACTCTAAAAACTTGCAGCGACACCAATTAACTAACTAATAGTCCATATGCAAAAAAGAATAGCAAAGTCGTCTGCAAGATAAGTTCGACTAAAGGCAAGTCCAAGTATCAACTTGAGCCTCTTGGTGCATTTCAGCGTGGAGCTGTAAGAATTGTCGATGATCCCAAGCTCACCGAACACCTAGAGCCAGTCAACATGCGCAGAGGGGTTGGTTCTCTCTGCATCTTTTATCGCATTTACAATGGGGAGTGTTCTGAAGTACTATTAGATCTAATGCCGGCATCGAGGTTTTATCATCACATCTAGCCGACTATCCTACGATTAAGTCGTATTTGCAAACTAGCATCGACCCACGGTTTTATACACTAACCTAGGTACAAGAACCTTATAATTATTACGGCCTAGGATAAAGCCGGGATAAAACCTATTAGCTAATCAAGGATAATTAACTATCTCCATACCTGGGTTTCACGAAGACCTATTTGGATTCCTTGAAAGCAAAGGCCATTACCAGAAAAGTCACGCAATTAATACCGGTCTCAATGGTCCCTAAGTTTAACCCCAATAGCTAAAAAATGAAACAAACATTTCGGTGTACTAAATTTGCACCTTTTTATGGCTTCTGCTATACGAATTTTATGTATTGACTTCGAGATCATCTCATTACATCTCACATCGCAGCTACCTAATTCATAATTTCGACACGTCCAGTGGCTCTGATTCGTGATTAGAAAGCGCATGTGTTTCATATGTACAATAATTAACATGGGTTGCCAGTTGCTACACGAATCTGCCCTCTAGAGACGATTCGCGGCTGAGCTGGACACCACACGACGGCGGCAATGATAGCGTGAAGGTTTTGTATGGATAGTACAACAAGATTATATTATATTTAAAAAAAAAAACCTTCAGACGAACATGTACCTCCTCCGTTTTGGAAGTCGGTAAAAAAACTGTTGCACGAGACTTTGTACGCGTAGACTTTCATAGAAACTTTCAAATATTGCCAGCAACAAGCCTTTCAGCTCCGTAGGTCATGTATATATTCAACGTTTTGTGATGATTCAGTAAATAAATTAGTATATCGCTTATATATTATAAGAACCTAATAGATTTAAAATCGACAACTAAATTTTGGCGGATCATTTTTGCAAACAGTACATCTAAACAAGTAATTATGTACCAAACCTCAGATTCATAAAAAAATATTCATTTCAGATTGAAAAAAACACACAGCGAGGGCAGTAGGCAAATAATAGTAATTAGATCACAAACACACGAGTACACAAAAAACAAAATAATCAGTTAAATGTCATCAGAAATTAAATTATGTAATCAGATTAATTCGGTGGAGTGTCAATGACCGTTTTCTACGGAACAGCTGATATTGTTTTTCGCGATTTTAGGGTTGGTCCCGTAGTAAAAGTTATTCATAATGATAAGTACAATGACTTCCTTTCGGCTTAGTACAGGGTATATGCGTAACCCTGTATAAATAAAACTAATTTTAAAATCAGTTCAATATTCGATAGTCTCGTCAGTTCAGTAAAAATAACTGTAAGTACATAAAAGTCCAAAGGTACATCACAAGTAAAAGACGATAATTTTACTTTCAACCCTAGTTTGCACGTCGCCATTTTGTATTTATGATAACGTCGTCTACTAAGTTACCATCCCTAAACTTTCAAGGTATCTATCTATGTATTGGAAGGATCGTAGCATCAGCAATAACACTAAAATGACTCTCGTCGACACCCTAGTTTTCTCTATATTTTTATACGGGGTTGAGACATGGACTCTTAAAGCTAAAGACCGACAGCGCATAGACTCCTTTGAAATGTGGCACTGGAGAAAAATGCTTCGTATCCCATGGACTGCGCATAGAACCAACCAATCGGTTCTCAAAGAACTCAAACTCCATAAGAAGCCAAGGCTTTCCAACACGTGCCTTCGGAGAGTTTTTGAGTTCTTCGGCCACATAGCCCGTACGCCTGGTGACAATCTCCAAAAACTGATCGTCACCGGAAAAATAGAGGGTAAGAGACCGAGAGGAAGGAGCCCAATTCGTTGGACGGATCCAATCCGCACCACCATCAACATCAACTTTGCCGAAGCGGTTCATGCTGCTGAAAGTCGGAGCAGAGGGCGGAACATCGTAAGGGAGAAGTTGATGCCGTGATGGGTCACGACCCCCAGCATTGGGGAATCGACGCAAGGAGGAGGAGGATCTATAGACACCACATTTATCGCAATCAGTTGAAGCGTTTAAATTTTAATTAGGAATACTTAATGAGATGACTATAAATTCCTCTAAATTCAGGAATGGTCACTGGGTAGGTGACGTATCATTGAAAAGTTCTTCTAAAATAAGAATAAAGAATACCTACCTAAAATGTCTTGCAGTTAATGATTTCTTAGGTTTTCACGATCATCACACACTGAAATTAAATGTCTATTATACATTATCAGACGTATAATACACATACGCAGTGTTTGAAGCGTCAGAAATTAAAATAATGTCATGCTCTCTTAATACAAAATTGGATCATTTACCTAACGTCAAAAAGTAATAAAAATAGAAGACCTATTTTTGACTTATTTGCGAACGCTACTCGTCAGTAGTTACATCCAAACATAATATTTCACTATCAAATTCACACGATCGCATCCGAGCATCTGTCACGATCTTCGACATACGCAACTTGTCCTGATACACCCACTAAGTAAGCGGGGTGCGCGTGCGCACTGTGCGCAGGTGTAATAGATAGCTACAACCTCTTGTGCAGGGCTCAAATAAACAAGTATAAATAGAAAACATATTTTCTTAAATCACTCTTAAGTCGCCTCTAAAAAACTCTAAATGAAAGTCCGTACAGCTATTAGTATCCCAATAGCTAATTTAAGCACTATATACCTAGTTTGATCCAGGATCCAACCGGGATCCGGGAGGATATAACGCTAACTGGAAATAAATAAAAAACTCCGTGTAAACTAAACTACATGTACATACAAACATACATACACAAAAAAACCAACAAAATTTCCTACTTTTTGATATAAATGTCGTCGTGTAAAAAAGGGGGGGCTGCCGTTTTTGCAGTATTATTAATGAATCTCACTCGCACAATGAAAAGTCACTGTGCGATCTATCCATTGAGATTATTTTTAATATGTCAAGGAATACAATCAGCAGGTATACAAGAAGGCTAAATAGCTTGCTTTTTAGTGGCCCCACAAGCAATGACCATCGCACCTAGCACGCCTCACTTGTTTAACATGCCCATTATTTTTTATCCACAATTTTATGATTAACTGTACTTTCCTTTTCGGAGATTGATTATTAAAGTTTCGTTCTTAGCTAATTACACGGTCGAGTTAATTGAGTAATTTATAGAGAGACGTCTTAAAAGCTTGTGACTTGAGGTTATTTATTAAAGTTTTGAAGCGTTCGAAGATAAACGGAATAGGGCATGAGATTTTCTTTTCTGATGTATTTCAGTAAGAATAGTTTTGTTTCTTTTTGTTTGTACAACATACATAGACAAGCAAAGTAAAAATATCGGCTATTCCATCTTTCAGTTTATGAGCATTGTTATTCAATTCAGCCTCGTGCCGCCAGTATCATATATAGGGTGCGCTACCATGCAACGGGTAGTTAAAGTTAGTTAAGAAGGTAGCAAGAGTAGGCTTGAATATTTAGATTGTCATTAGACCTTCAACGGTTTATGGGCAATCCAACTGTTTATTGTTTAGACTAAGTCGTTTAAATATTTAGTGTTAGCTTGTATTTTATTTAGTTAATAAAGAGCTGCTATGGCAACAGGACCCGCTAAAACTGGACCCACAGAGTCAGTTGTGGATTCGTCTATATGACTTGCAGACATAGATACCTAATCGTAAAAGACACACTGCTTAAACGTACTATAAACCATACTACCGAAATTAACATCTGAACACCAAAGCTCTTAGAAGTAGGTGAATATTATACTGTGGTAGAAAGAAGTACAGTAGGTACACTGAACTAACAAGAACAATCAGTAGAACTTTTTAATTTATTTAAATCGTTCGTATATTAATTACTACTTCTTGATTTACTTATTACTGCACCGTTAGTTAACAAAATTAAGGTAGTACCGAAAGTATCGAAAATACCAGGAAATCCCGGTTCTGATGAAGTCGAGTACCGAAAATCTCGGTTCTTAAAATTAGTACCGTTTCCGGAAACCCTAATAGATTAAATGCCGCTGGCTTTTTATTGAATTTTGTTTTTGTGACATTGTATTTTTTTTTCATTTATGATTTAATTTACTTTTAATTAAAATTATGGGTGTTAAAATATTAAATTATAAATGCAACATAAAAGCTACTTTCTTTATCATTGCTAGCAACAACAGAAACTATTCTGTAACCAAATCATTCTTTTCAAAATCCAATTAAAATGATCAACAGGTCTCGGTGTGCCCTTCCGAATCAAATAAACTGCTTTTTCTACACGTAAAGAGTGCAGACAATCACGATCGACCCGCCCCCGCCTCGCGATCAGATCGAGATTTCAGGACACGGGATAAGGCATGAGCTTTGAGAGTATTATACTCATAAGAACTTGTAACAACAACAAATAATAACAATATCATAATTATGTTGTTGTATGTTAGTGTTATATGTATTGTTGTAACATTTTTAGGAGACTATGTTGAGTCTACTTCGTTTTTATAGCGCCTCAAATATGTTTGCACAGGCCCAAACTCACGGTTTTCATGCTGCCGTTCGGGAAAATGTGCCTTCGTTAGTGACTAGATTCTGAAGTAGTAGCAATATCATCCTAGAAACTGTAGTAGAAAACCCTTTCTCGACTATATTTAGGCGTTTAGTGCAGTCGATGGTCAACAAAAAGAAGACAAAGAGTTTGAAGTTATCTGCACAAAATGTTTAAAATAATTAATCCGCGGAGGACATTTTGAGTTGTTAATTTGAGTTAACGTGTTACAAGAGTAGGTATACCTACCTATACATATAATTGTACCTAATACGTGTCCAGATATTAACATTTTAATATTCAAAATTATACTGTGATAATTTAACTAAAATAATTATGTTAATCTTATTTCTATTATAGTTTTAAAATTTACTCTTAGTAAAGATAATATTGTCTGGAAATAAATACATTTTGATTAGGGAGAGCCTCGTCGCACCACATCTTATTGACCTGTTTGGCTCAGTGATGGAAGTACGTGTAAGTATGCAGAGGGTCCCTAGTTATTTTTTTAAATTAAATAATAAGCTTGCGTTTGACCACCACCTCGCCCGATGTTAAATGATGATGCGGTCTACGATGGAGCTTGCTTGCTTCTAGTTCTGGCCTTGCAATACGTATAATGGTCGATAAGGTAGATTAGGTTTAATGTTTAGGCAAAAAGTATTGAATATAGGGAGTATATTCACAAATTTCATCGTGATGGTTTTTGACAGGTTTATTAGAAAATCTATCGAAATTAAACTTTCGTTAGGAAATATTTTAGTAGATATATATAAATAAATTTAAAATACCTACAATAAAATACATACATTTTTCGTAACCCATAAGCACCCTTGATATATTTTTTGTCACGAGACTCTACTGTTTGGTCTAGCAACAGATACGATACAAAGCATTTTGGTATAGCCGTAACAGACGTATCGAACCACGAGCCGCCGTCTGACCAACGGGAGAGAAAGAGTGAGAACATTATTTCCCTCTTTTTCTCTCGTTGGTTGTGGTGGTTGACGTCAACCATGCTGGCCCGTCTGTTACGGCTAGTATCCAGGTTCAATCTCTTTCCTCTTCCAACTTGTTCCCTACAAAAATCGGCACGCACAAAACGCCTAATATCATCATTAACGGTTGCGGGGCTAATGCCTAATGATTAATGATAGGTTTATTGTCTTTAACGAGAGATATCGGCCACGATTTCTTAATTCGGTAATTAGATGTGAGGCAACCGTGGCGGATTTTGGATGAGCGATTGCTCTAGTTTGTATACTTGTATGAGCTTCGAGCTTTCATCTGTGGGAATGGATTGGTTTTTGTAAAGTACTGTGAGATGATGCTATTTTCATATCTCTTCCCTATCTCTACATAGTGTAAGAATACTCCTTTTTGTGGGTAGACATCGTTTTATTTCAGACTCTGGACATACAATCTTATAACGTATATTTATACACTTGTACTTTAATGATTCTTAACACATTAAATCTATGTACATTAGGGCAGAGTAACAATGTATAATATTGAAGGTGCTTACTGCACCACTGCTCAGAGCAGAATGCCCAGCCTCGCTCCGCCTACCATACCACCTGCCATCGCATTTCCCCTTCCCCTTTCTGTCATAGTGAAGTTGGCAACGTTGAGATTCAAGTAAGGTACTAGGAAAGTCAAATAAGTACTCGCGAATTCAAGAACAATACTTTAAACCTAACAATAGTATAAATTAAAGTCGCTTTACACGGCTGTCTGTCTGTATATTCGTTAACTCCTCCTAAACCACGCTACGGATTTTGATATGGGTTTCACCATCAGTTAGTAAAATAATGTTTCACGGAAGGCTTATGATTTAAAACACATTTGAATTATTGTTCCGCACTTCAAAACATTCAATCCTTGAATTATGAATTTAAATAAATAAAAAATATAACTTGAAAATATGTGGCTCTATCGTTATAGTACTCAATAAACAACATTCTGAAACAAAATCTTTAACATTTACAAGGAAAAAAATAATTGTAAACTAATTTAAAATCAAAATAAATAAAATTTTCAATCAAAGCTTTTTTGGGACAACATTTACGATGCCTATATTTTTTACAACCTCTACCAAACATGATTCCTTAGTACAACCAATATTCCTTAGAATATTCCTTTTCAATAATATTATGATGAGGTAAAGTTTGAGACTTATTATATGTTTATATTGTATAGAGAAGGTAATTCCTGGAACCACTTACTGATTTTGAAAATTACTACATTTATGGAAAGCTACTCTATACAAATAATATAATCATTATAGCCTGTTTTGTTCATAAAACGGGCGAAACTGCGGACAAAAGCTAGCCTCTAACAAACACGCAAATAATATATGTAGGCTGAATTCTGCTAGTTCAAGAAGTAACTACTTGTCTTACTATACAGTTTATACTACATCTAAAAACAATCCTTAGTAGGTATATGGAGCGAAAAAAATAATGCAACGTAATCCCAACATTTGTTACATTTTTCGACACAGCCGTGGTCCAAATTCGAGGGTTGCCAACCATTGGCAGTCACCGTACCCACATCAAATTTTCAGTTGCGTAGCATGTCTGCTCATAAATCAGGGAGAAAGTGTAATGACAACCCTGGATAATCGATGAAAAAACTCTTTCAAGTCCAAAAAATATATTTCTGATCCAGATTTTTGAGTTTTGATTTTTTCCCGCTACTGATGCGAAACCTCAGGGCCCGATTGTACTAAACCAATTGTTTTTCAATTGTTAATGAATTGCCTCAATCTTTTTACTTTTGACACTTTATCTACCTATACAAAAAGTGTCAAAAGGGCAAATTTTGAGAAAATTTATTAACAATTTAAAAACAATTGGTTTCGTAGAATCGGGGCCCAGGCTTCATGTATTTTTAAAGTTATATGATTATTTACGGGATATTTACCGTGGTAAGGTTGTGGAAGGAGCTCCCGATACCGATTATTTACCACGGTAAATATCCCGTAAATAATCATTTAACTTTAGTGAACAACCGTGATAGTTTAAAACAGTGTTCATGTATTTTTAGTCGTCATGAATATTTCCATTTTTCAACGGTCACCTTACTACCTTACCTACCTTGCGTACCTTACCTACGCACCTACGTGTGGACATAATATTACAAAGCTTTTTCTCTGTAAAATATTGCACAAATACTAGATGTTGTCCCCGATTTCATTTGCGTAGACTTTCATTATAAAATACCAACCCCCTTTTGACCTTCTTTCACAAAATCTTACCTCTTTTTACCTGCAAAATTTCAGTTTTTCAGATTAAATAGTTTTTGAGATTACCGAGTCAGACATTATTTACTTATATTAAATTATCTAAGAAAACTTATGTAATCGTATTTATTTAAAGTCCGTATCTGTTTATATGTTATGGAGTACGTACAAACATACTAACACCCAAATATCGGTATTATTATTATTATCAGAATGATAAAAATAAAAAATTGGTTTAAAATCTTATTACAAAGCAAAATTGTAGGAAAAGCTGTTCATTCTTGGACCTGGGTATGTCCTAAAACTGCGACCAGAACCACCAGAGGATGGGCAGCAGCGTCCTCATAGTACACGGTGAACGTACTGCGATTCCCAAGCCGCCTGCCAAGCGTGGGGATTATGGCAACACCCCTCTCAATGAGGGAGGCCTTGTCCAACAGTGGACGTTAATTGGCTGATGATGTGATGTGTGTGTTCTTTCATTTCTATAGTTACTCGTAGAGGAATACATTTTTCTACCCAACTGTATTCTCCAAGACAGTCAAGCTGTATCCGCAAGCAAGCCCACACATCTGTCTATATACCTACGTATCTACATAGTGTATTTGTGTGGAGCGCCCTACTGCCCTCCAGAGGGATCACGACTGACCTATTTGGAGGGATACGGAGGAATTATTACTTTGGGGTGATGAAATGCACTCTTTTTGTTTGGGAAATTATTGTGAGTTTTTGCTCTCTTCTACGTATTCACATATTTTTAATGAACTTATAAAATAAAACATGTTTTCGTGGAACCAATATACAAACATTTACATAGAAAATCCTACCTAGACTAACATAAGAATCTGAGACCTGTATTCGACTTAAATTGCGTTTCAAGAAAGAAGTCCCCCAGACGCGGCGCTGTCATCGCGTATCAATTACCATTTCTCGAGCAGCATTTCAACAATTTTAAGCATCGTACACAACTCTTTAACGATGTCAAATTAATCTAATTAATGAACTTTTTCCATGAAAAGCTCTCTAGTTACGTCTATACATAATCTATTTATCCACATTATATTGATGGGCTAGGATCGTCACACAGTAAGTGCCTGATGGACGACGCAGTCAAGGAAGACCTAAGACGCTTGACGAACTTGACTCATTCCGGAGAGGTTGGCAAGAGGTGGCGGAGGACCGAGATTTATGGAAGGAAATGGGGGAGACCTTTGCCCAGCAGTGGGACAGTATAGGTTAAAAAATAAAAAATAAAAATTACGATAATGTAGTTAGTATAGGTACTTACCTACATAGAGCAGAGAAACGACAGCACTTACATACCCATTTTTGAAAGAAAAAAATGTTTTTTTTTCTAAACATACCCACTTATAGTTACACTCTATAGATACATACCTACTTACAACACCACAATCAATCTCCAATTAGCAAAACAGAACACAACACACTTTTATATCACATCCTCAGAAAATTCTCTGGACTTTATTAAACTCAAGCACTTCACCTTAGGCTACGAACACATCTGCCGTGCCCCTCGCCTTAAAAAGGATTAATAACGCACAAACCTATATAATAAAGAAAAAAAATATAAAATGGCGAATAATAAAAGCAAGATGGCGGGTTGGGTGCGTCAGTTAGGGTGGATATTCAAATCTTGGATTTGTAAGGCATGGTGATATGGAAAAAAACCCTATTACTCGCAAAAGAAACATAAATTTAACTTGATGTATTGTTTTTTTTTTTTTACCGACTTCAAAAAGGAGGACGGTTCTATGTTCCACTGTATATTTTTTTTATGTGTGTTTACCGATTTCTCCGCCAACTGTTGACCGATAAAAAAAACTTTTGTTCGCTATACTTCCAATTCGGGTATACTTCCAATTTGGTACCATTGTTATCAAGTCTGGATCTGATGATGGGATACCAGGGAAATCGAGGGCAACCCTCAAATTTTATAGGCACTTGGATATTACGTTATTCATATATTTCTGAAGTCGGTTTTTAATGTTGTTAAATGTTCACGTGGCATAGGTACCTACTATCAAAAACGGTAGGTGTGTTGAGAAAACAAATTTTTACGTCAAAGTGACGTTTATAGGCGAAGGATTAACATAACATTGGACCATAGCGAAATCAGAATCCAAGAAAGTAAGAAAGTCAGTTATAGTAATAAATGTAGAAGTTTTTTTTGGCTTAACGTATAAGCATTGTGTTAAGATTAATTAAAATTGTTGTTTATGCTCTTGTAACTATTTATTATTAATCTTTTAATAATACACAAATTATTACGCAAGCAGACATTTTGCAGTTCGGAGAAAGAGAGAGCTATTATTTGTGAGAGCGAGCAACAAGATATTACACGTCAAAATTAGCACAGAGTATATACCTGATAAAACAAGTGAGGTGACAAACTAATCGACTAAATAAACATTTGATTTTATGATTACTACAACACATTGCCATTCAGCATGGTAAGGCCGCCAGCGTGCTGGGTACGGTGCCAACTGACAGTGAATTTGAGCATTTGGCTTGTCTCTTAACCTTCAACGGTCTATGGCCATGACCAGCAATCCTTTTGTTTTGTTTAAATAATAGTTTAGGTACTTATTTGTTATCCGTTTCATTTATTTTTTTTAGTACACAAAGTCAGATATGTATAAATAATGTTTCTTTTTTATCATTTTTGAGTATGCTGGAAACTGCTTTTTTTATTTATATACATATTCATAACTATTAATTCCCTAAATCTACAAAAGTAAGTAGATACATTATCCTTTACCTATCCAACCTACTACATCTCTATCAACATACGATGTTATATGTTTCCTGTTGCTTAAAACCTCTAAAACCTAGCATTGTATCGAAATATGTACACATAGGAGGCTTGCTTGTCCCTGTGACCGCTAAAAAGCACACACTGTATCAATAAAAAACATACAAAACGTCTTTTTTACCCTTAGGGAAGAGAACAGCTGCACTTTTGTATAACAATGATACAGCCATGTTATTTCCACCGACCCGGGGCAATCGTCGCACTGGGCTCCAAACCGACCACGCGTAAAAGTCCTGCAGCATTTCAGCATCAAACTTGTTTAAAGGATATTGTATTTGGTTCGGTTATACCGATCGTTTCGACCATGCTCGATGCCCTTTGTTAAAAGTCACGCTTGATTTGGGGCGAAATTGTCCTTTTTGTTGTTTCATTCCCCATGATGAGTGTAAAAATCCATGGCATTATGCTCGCGTCGCACACTTACAATTTCATTTTGTTACAGCTGTCACGAGTTTTGTTATAATTTAGCTAAACAAACAATCCAGCTAGTTGTTGTTATCTATCGTCTACACAAATAAACGCCATCTTGTAAAGGCAAATTAAATTCAAAGAGCGTAGTGAAATACAAAAGAAACTGAATACATAAGGACAACGCGGTGACATTTTCAATTGCGTTCCAATTTCAAAACGAACGCTCTCATTGGCGGGGGGTTTGGTGACAAATGGGCGACATAGTAGTGGAATAACCAATAGGAGAGCAGGATTGTCGTTACGCTGACGGAATAACGTGGCGTGAATAATCAAGGATGTCATTTAGAATCGTAGGTACGTCGGAGAGAGTTTTCTATGGGTGTTACTCACACACATACACGTACCAGTATTTACGCATAATGTATTTTAAGTAGGTAGTTACATCAACAAAATGATCTCAATTAAAATTTGTGTTCCTAAAAATGCGACTTGTCTTCTCGGTTTAGTATTTTCATGTAGGTATTAAGTAGGTATTTGCAATTTCTTTTTAACTATATAGGTAAATAGAAGCTCTCTCACATTTTTTGATGAAAAAAACAACGAAAACTAGATTTTTAGCATTCCCATTCTATCCAATAGAAAGACCTATAGAAAATTTTATATTAAAAAAAAATTACCTTTATTTTTTATTGAAAATAACTGCTTCAAATTTTGGAAAACCCTCACATATCTACTTATTACCTCTAATTTACAAGTTTTTCGTAAAACTCGAGGAAAAGTTTGAGATTCAAGGAAAGATTGAGTTAAATTACTGACACAAAATAAAAATATTGTGATTTACTTTTGTATTCGTCTTGACAACTATGGCTTTATTTTATTAGTTTTATGCCCGAAATCCCGAATCCAGATTCGTAAAATTTATCGTTTATTTTATACTTAATAGGTACGTACGGCCTGAGTAGATATTTTTTATCGTAAATTAATAATTTTGAATTTTTGAATTCTATTGAAAATTCAAATCAATAACTTACCCGTCTACGACGATACTAAATCGTCGTAGTCATATTTATATTCATACTAGCTGTAACCACGGCTTCGTCCGCGATTTCTTCAGAAAAAATTAGCCTATGTCCGTCCTCATAATACATACTACTACCTCGCAAAATTTTATCGAGATTGGTTAAGCCGGTTAGCCGTGATTATTAGCAAACAGACAGAGTTACTTTCGCATTTATAATATTAGTATGGATTCTTCAACTCCTATATCTACAACTCCAAATAGATTTAACTTTCCAACGATAGAAAACAAAATAAAAAGCTCTAACTCCTCCCCTACGCGTAAAGATCCCAATTTCGATAAGCTAGTGTCATTTGTTATTTTTTTTTGTGTGTTGACACGAAACCGACTGAAGTTGGTGATAATGTTGATTGCGGTCATTATTTCTTACGATTGCGTCCGATAACGGTTGTAAATCACCTTTTGGAGATATGAAAATAAGCACTTTGTAAGTTGTAATGGTGGTAATGTGCTGTTTTATGGTTTGGCTTGTTATAAAGTATATGCGTGTAAGCTGAGTGGCTAGCTCTAATGTCAGAATTGTTATAAAACTGTTGTGACCTCACAGGTTATGAAACTGTTGTGACCTCATTGGTTGTGAAACTGCTGTGACCTCACAGATTATAAAACTGTTGTGACCTCACAGGTTATGTAACTATTGTGACCTAATAGGTTATGAAACAGTTGTGACCCATAGGTTTACTTCACTATTTTAATCTAACTACAAACAAGCTACAGTTTTCAAATCTTGGTTTCTTCTATAGGTACAAATTAGTTCAACCTGCTATCATGGTTATGTTCATAGCTCTTGAGCCTTACGGCTACTTGTTATAAGCTATTATGTTTAGGTGATGCGAAAAGTTGCGCGACTACAAACCTTATCTCGGGGTGTGAAGGTTCACGTTCGCGTGATTTTCCTCACTGAGCTGTTTAGAGGCCGTGTCAAGGGGCCTGTTCTCGTCTGCAGCTGTCTCGTTCGTACATATTCACATTATTGAAGATATAATAAAATCAAAGAGTGTGAATTTCCGAAAACTAAAAATAAACTTGTTTTGGTGTCTATCGTGACATAAAAACAAATATATTAACAATTTGATATGTTTAAATTTGACGGAGTAATAATTGCGGGTGTCTTCAAATCTCGAGTGAATCGGTTTCTTCTGGGCAAGCGTGCTCCATCGTAGACCGCATCGCGCTTAACATCAGGCGAGTTGGCGGTCAAACGCAAGCATATTACAGAATGAAAAAATATGGTAAAAAGTGGTTTTTTTAATTGCCATATTACTTCGTCAAATTTAAATATCAAATTGACAGTGTCTTTGTTTTTAAGGTTACGATAGACACCAAAACACGTTTTTTTTTCTTCAGTTTTTGGAAATTCACACTCACTGATTTTATATCTTCAATAATGTGAAATGTACGAGCGAGAGAGCTGCAGACGGGAACAGGCCCCTTAAGAGGTAGTCTCTTTCCCTCCTGTTGGTCAGACGGTGGTCCGTGGCTCGTGATACGTACGTGTGTTACGGCTTTAAGGCTCCTGTTCTTGTTCTTAATCAGTGATCTCATTTTCATGATAGCATTAGTACAGATTCTCTCATCGGACTACGGAACCGCATCATTAGCACCATCAAGGCGATATCATGAGTCATTATCATTCCCTAGCAGTATTGTCTCAATGATTGACACTGAGCACGGTGAGTCTGTAAACAAATCAGCCTGAACTCGATCCAAACTCGTCCGTCACGAAGCTATAATTAAATAGACCATGTCTGTCCGTCTGTTCGCCTGTAATGCTAATGATCGGCCATCATGTGTTCACTAAGTGTTGGTAATGTTCGTGCAAACAAATGCCTGGTTCTAAGGCAGTAGTGATGGGATCGATGTTACCTACTCCGTAAAATAGTTTAACGGACAAGGTCACAAAACAGTTTTTTCTATAAATATATTTTTTTTAAGCAAAAATCGACTTTTCAGATTCATCATCTAATTCTACAATCTTGAAACACATTTGTTTTTCTATTAGTAAAGATTATGGTAATACAATTTTGGCCTGTACAATTTTTAACAAAGCATAAACGTAAAGTACCCAGATCTCAATTAAAAAAACCACTTAGTTATCTAAAATGATAATAATTACCACATAATTATCATGCAGTTTCTGAAACATAAACTCAGAATTATCTTAAAAACAGTTTTCGTCTTCTACGTCGTTTCAAGTAAATACAATAAGGCATTTGGGGTAAATTTTATACCATAGATATTTGTTTATAAAGTTGTAATTAATTTAAATTCAGCCAAACCTGAAATAAAATATTAATTACATAAAAGAGAAAATTAAACTAAAATTTCTGAGAAAAAACTATCTACTTAAGAGCTATCAAACAATCTTACTTAATATATCAAAACCAAAGCTAATCTTACTTTAAACCTTCACTGATATGGGGTTTGCGCCCTGAACTTTGCCCTTCCGTAACATAATCCGACTAACTCTATATATACTACATACATCACTAGACGTCTAATGTTATGACAGTCCCACGGAAATACCTGTTTGGTTATGTTTAGCGACTGTTCTAACATTCCATATCGGTTTCTGTAGCATGGGGACTAACGTGTGAAAATAATAAGACAAAGAAAGTATGTACGAAAGTATGTAAGAAAGTATAAAGAAAGTATGTATGTATACATAGCACTTGGTTTGAGTGCTTTTTTGTGGTTTTGTCTTTAACTGCGGGCTCGAATTGCGCAGTTTGCAATATCACTCGAACTGGAACCTTAACGCGTCGAGATACGGTTTGGGGTTGCGCAACTTTTCGCAATCACCTAAACTGAATCGCTTATAACAGGTACCCGTAAGGCCCCTGCATCTAAAACGGGGTGATTATAATGAAACAAATATAAATAGTTTTTTGACAGATTTTCTTAAAACATAGCTATATTTTACATCACAGCTATACAAACTTTTTCAAAAATTTGAGAAAAACCCACAAAATAGAGGGAGGGAAACGCAAGACTTTGTGTAAGCACCATGGTTTTGCTCCAGTAAATGCTATTTTAATACAATTTACTAAGTATTCTGGGGACCTTTCCCTCCACTAATGTGGTAGTTTAAGTTTTTAGTTAGTTATTTTAAGTTATAGTTCTTAAACACTGTTTTAAACTATCACGGTTGTTCACTAAAGTTAAAAGATGGCAGGCATATAACTGCGCCGAAATATCGGGAGCTCCTTCCACAACCTTACCACGGTAAATATCCCGTAAATAATCTTTTAACTTATAGTTCTTAGATAATATTTTGGGTAAGTTTTTGGTAATTTTCTGTTTTTTAAATTGTGCATAGTAAAATAGATAATAGTCTGTAGAAACAAGCATTGCTTAAAAATGGGTAAACCTCGCCTTAATGCTAAAACATAAGGAGTGCTCTACCAAAGACGCAAATTTAAAAAACCCTGAAAACGTTTCAATAATAAAAACTCGTAGCGCGTTTTTAACACCAAAAACCACAAGCGAGCAACAGTTTGCCACTTCGACATTAACACATCTGCTGTGTTATTGTAAATAAATAAATATCACAATGTTTATTGTGTCACAAGCCTATTCTTGGATACCAAAACATCAAGACCTTCCACCCCTCTGCTGTTTAAACACAACTGGATTTTTTAAGGGAATTAGTTTAGTAGCAAAAGATCAAGTTATATTGGTCATTTAAGACCTTGTCACTGGCTGGCGCGTCATGTGGGTCCCATTTGTTTGGATAAATAAAGCCGTATTCACAACGTTGGTCGCCGGCCATATGTCGTTAATCGGTATAGGTGCTATAGATGTCTTTAATAAACACACTTGGGTCTCGGCATGTGAACATTGTAGGTATAATTAGACTTGCAAAGTAGGGATTGGTGACAGTTTACACTTATATCATTTTGTATGTGTCAATTTGCGACTATGTATGTACTGAGTGCTATTGTGATGACAGTTGACATCTTTGTAGAGTATTATCGTCATCTTTATTTCCACAACCGTAGTTTTAATACTATGTAATGATCTACATTAAGGACGTATATCCATCTATTTAGAAGTAACTTGATTTCATCATCGCAGAAAACATATTGAATAGGTATGACTTACCGGTAACTAATAATTTAATTGAAAGTTCTTAATACGCTAATAACAACTAATCGGTATTAAAAAACTGTTTAAAAATCTACGTACTATTTACTATTTTCAAAAACTACACATCAACCGACTTCAAAAAAGGAGGACGGTTCCGATGGTGCCTTGAAGATTATGTAGGTATTCTGTGGTTGAAGCAGAGACCTATACACAGCAGTACCTAGGTGGAAAATAGTTGATGACGATGTTGAATAATAAAAAATACCTGACGAGAATTCAAAAAACGGGATTTATACCTGAACTTTCCAACTTAACAGATATAATATTTTTTCCAAATTTAAATAGAAATAATTATATGCAATAAAAAGATAACTGAAGCAAGTGTTTTGTGCACTTTTGCGCTGGGAACAGTTAGGAGTGGGTTTTTGATTATGTAGGTAGTTAAGTCACAGTTTTTTTTTAAATTATTAATGATTAAAACATTACCTATAGGTAAGTAAAGTCTATCATAATTATACGAAGGCTTCGTCCACGAGATCAGCAAATAGGTACCTACATGTGTTTACCTATTTGCTGATCTCGAGAACAGACCCGCTGTATAATTGTAAAATGAAAAATTTGACAAAGAATTTAAAACGGTTCACAATTGGTGAGGTCATCACATAATAAGATTTTTTTTTACATAGAAAAAAAATGAGCAATCCTTTTTTGAAAGTTGGTTGGATATCACAATTTCAATGATTCTTTGTTCCCATCTGTACTTGCATAACTAAACCAACCATGTGATTTCATGACTATTTTAAGACAAAATAGTTCAACTGATGTGGAACATACCCGTCTACAAAATCCTCCATATTCCCCAGTCATGCAACCAGCGTATATATTAAAAGCCGAGCGACAATCGCGGCAATGCCTCGTGATAATATCGCAATGCCAGTACCGCCCCGCAATGCCCGGGGATCGAGTGACCCCGATGCTATCTCGAGGGGTTGGCAAAACCTTTTCAGGTTAAAATCGAGCCTTTTGTTTATTGTTTTGTTTCGTCGATGTGGTTTGAAGGAGTTGTGAGGTTATTTTGATTTACAAGCTTGTTTGATGAAGTTTGATCATGGTAAAAAGGTTAACCAAACGTTAAATAACACTTTATTTTAACCAATTTCCCGAAGAGGGAAAAATTTTCGGCTGTAGATATGTAAGTAGGTATTTTATTTAATCGACTTCAAAAAAGGAGAGGGTTCCCAATTCAGTTGTTATTTTTTTTTGTTACCTCAGAACTCCGTTATTAGTAAACCAAATTAATCAAATTCTTCTTTACCTGAAAGAATATACTTTCAGGTTGGTTTCATAGAAATGTCGTAATATATCATCTAAGTAAACGAAATCGCTAAATTTTAAATTGATAATTATTAAGTACCTATTATAATAGTTAATATGAAACTGTGGAGTGGTTTCATACATAGTAAGTTTTCCATTTGGTAATTGCTTCGTTAATTATAATAACATATTTAACTTTTAAGCAAGATTGAGCGTAATGCAAAGTTTTGACACAATAATTTTCTTTGACTTGAGACTTTCCTTACTCAAAAATATTTCTTGCGTTGGAAAAACCTATAAATTTTCATGTCCACTTAAATCCCACCCCGTTCGGGCGATCGTATCCGTCACGGCACGCGAAGGCTCGCACTTTGTATACAACTTCCGGTCCGCGCCACTTCCGTTACGGACCGGACAATTTCACCGGAAGTTGCTCGTTCCAGCTCTATGTCACCTGAAATAGTTCCAGTGTTGTGATTACTTGAAATTTATAGCTTTTATAAACGTTGAGGGTGTAATTATATCTTTATGGGTGTAGTGATTTGAATAATGAAGGCTTTGCGGTGTTTTAAACGGGGACTTTATTATACGGCTCACAGGCAGGTGTAAATTGCTTATGACTCAATAGATGGTGTCAAAACAGGAAAAATTTGAAATTTTCTCAGGAACATTACTTACATTTGTTTTAAATGTTTATAGGGACTTATTGCGCATTTTTTTTTTTTTTGGGTTAACATTTTCTACCATTTTGCAACACCTCGTCCTGGTCCCGGTGTCAGCTCTTGACCATGTCAATTGTCAAAACGTCGAGCGAAAGGTATCTAATTTGGCCCAGCCAGCTATTGAAGATTAAGATTTCTTAATATATTTCTTGAGATGCTACTGGAACATTGCGTCCCCCCATATCTTTAGCACTTGAAAAATATTCACGTGTTTCCTGGGTAACTTTTTTAGAGTATGTAATTTTTTATTACGCAATCAGTATCGTCTTTGGAACATAGTACACGTTTTTTTTTAAGTATATTATGGGAGTCCTGCTACAAAATAAAATAATAAGCAAGCAAGGTCCGCGAACTGATAGAGGTAGATGGGTGAATGTGCAACGTGCGAGAACAGAGCGTGGCGTAGGCGTATTTCAAGTGACGTTATTTGTAACAAAATATAAGTTTTTATTATTTTCAATGAGATTGATTTATACAAAATTAGTATCCTTGTATAAATATTTATGTGCCTGTCTCAAAACTGTCGCGACGCCCAACGGCCGCGTACCAACAAAGTCGGCAAGCAACTGACTTCACACTGGTGATCAGTATACTTATGAACACCAATGAATTGGTATCATTGGAAAAGTATTTCGCTTATGAGGCTGTTTAGTGTTTAGTTATAAAACAATGAAGGGTCCGTTGATCTCCAGTTTGATATCCCATGCTCTAGTTATTTCTCATAAAGCACTCGCTAAAATATACGATAACACTTTGATTATTATGTTAAGAATTCCTTTATACAGTCAATAAATAACACGTCTCAAAAGATCGTTTTCTCACATTAAACATACTTTAGCCGAGTCTTCGACCTCTATTCATAACACGACTGTCCTCAAGTTGAGTCACCGAGTCAAAAACAATTTCTAAAACGTTAATCTTACAAAAGGCAACCTTAAAGTTGTGATCATAAGATAGATTTGAACCCGTTTAAGTGTTAACAAATCTTGGTTATGTTATGATTGTAATGTTTGTAATATAAACAAATGTCGATCGAGAATAGATATTGTCGTTGTCAATACGAGGCGTTAAACAAACGAACTTAGTACTGAGTTAAGAGTTCTTGAGATATGGCACTTTTAGAGTCGACCGACTGACGTCTTGGATTTGCGACTGGAAATAGACAGACTTAAGTAAATAGAAACATGATTCATATACATTATACCTACTGGGTCATTGATAACTAGCTAACCCTCGCGGTTTCACACGCGTGGATATTCTCTCGGGAACCTTAAACTTTTCTGGTATAAATAGTATTCTATATCACTGTCACCGGCCCTCTTACTAAAATGGTAAAAGAGCCGGTAAAAATCACGTGGAATCGTAGTTTTCTTGCTGCGTAAAGGAGTAACAATAACCACACTTTCAAATTTATAATATATGTACTAGCGACCCGCCCCGGCATCGCACGGGTATATGTTTTATTATATACATAAACCTGCCGTGAAAAAATATCTAACTGATAGTGAAAACCGAGATAAAATCCATTGCGTAGTTCTAAAGAATTAAACATATATAGGGACGAACAGACAGAGGAAAGCGACTTTGTTTTATACTATGTATGATATTATGTGATTAGTATTGATTATTGAAACATAGAAAATAGTTGATAAAAAGATAATATATACTGTATAATGTATAATAGATTTACCTATTTTATTTCACTGTAAGATTTTTCCATAATGTTGAAAGGTTCTTATAAACAAAGTCATACTAAGATATTGGAATGATATTTTGAATTTAAGCTTTAACACTACTTGGACAACAATAAACAGCAAATTTTTTACACAATATTTTTCTACAGGAAAATCGAAAAAGTTTATGTATATAAAGTAGGTAGACATACGACAAATGCCCGAAGGCATTTTAATCTCATTGATTCTCTGAAAAGAAAGCGAATGATAAGTATTTACTAGAACAGCCCACAACACTGGCGCTAGTCTACAATATGAATAACAAATCGTCCGCAGAATTCAGTGCGACCAATTTACCAGCAGAGTCGGCCAAATGTGGAAACTATAACTTCCTCGGTTAGCAGTGCTATCAATGTTATTCAAAAAATACGGTTGTGGCTCCGCTCCAAGCATAAGTTTGTCGCGTTATTCCCGCCTGCATAGATCTAGGCGACGACAAACACATAATAATTAGATGCTTATCGCGCCACCCACATGGCGGGTCGACGCAGCGACTTGCGACACTACATGAGTCAGCGCGCGACTTTCTGTCCGAGTGGGTGGAACAAAATGTGTTGTAATTGTTGATGGTAATTGATATTTATTTAAGAATGGTTTCTACCTACTATTAATTATTATAATAAACTAGCGACGCGCCCCGGCTTCGCACGGGTGTAAGCTCGGCCTTCGGCCTCGCTACTATGACCCGTTCCAGGAACACAAAATTTCATCAAAATCGGTCCAGCCGTTTACTCACCGTTTAAACTTTCCCTGGACTACGACGAACATTTCAAAACCAAAATCAGCTAAATCGGCCCAGCCGTTCTCGAGTTTTAGCGAGACTAACGAACAGCAATTGATTTTTATATATATAAATTAAATATCTTTATCAGCTTTGATTTCGTTTTAAAAGACAAGAAAGCTCTATAATCTAGACTAAAACAAACATTCGCGAAAAAATAAATACGAGGAATAAACAAACAAAATTTCGCATGTATTATAATTGTATGACTAATATTATAATCGGCACGTTTGATGGTCGACTAATGTTATCTCAAGTGTCCAATGACGTACCTAGATTCACTGTAAGTTTAACAGTGAATCTTTAAGCGTATTAGTAATAACCGGCCAAGTGCGAGTCGGACTCGTGCATGAAGGGTTCCGTACCATTATCTATAAAAAACGGCAAAAAAACACGTTTTTTGTATGGGATATAAATATTATTTTTATTTTTATTTAATAATTTATTTTTAAAGCGAATATATAACAAAAATATTCAGTGAATATTTCTAGCGTCTACCTCTTGCCGTTATCAATATCAAGCGAAAACGAGCAAAAAAATCGCGTTTGTTGTATGGGAGCCCCCATGAATATTTATTTTATTCAATTTTTTTAGTATATTTGTTGTTATAGCGGCAACGGAAATACATCATCTGTAAAAATTTCAACTGTCTGTCACGGTTCTTGAGATACAGCCTGGTGACAGACGGACAGACGGACGGACAGCGGAGCCTTAGTAATAGGGTCCCATTTTACCCTTTGGGTACGGAACCCTAAAAACTAAAGACGCTTTACGTCACTTGTCATGGAATGGAAGACACTTGCGTCTAACATAAACCTGCAGCCGTATTATGGATCTTTCATCATCACCCTGTATTACGTCATGAACTTTTCGGAGATAAGTATCCTTTTCTAAGATGACGATGGTGTTTCCCTTATCTGCCTTCGATAAAATGAGATCGTTTTGTTCTAACCGATCCCGTATTGCTTGATGCAACTGCAACTCAGCATTTGGATTCCTTGGAGATCGCATGTTTCTCTTTATCTCATTGGCCACTTGATGTTTTATAACTATGTCTTGTTTTCCTCTGATGCAAGCTATTTCTGTATCTACCGCCAACTCTTGTAATGTTGTTTGTGTTGTTCCTGGTTTTAAATTGTATTTCAGCCCCTTTTCTAATAGTGTGATTTCTGTGGCAGGAATTTGAACATCTGTCAAGTTTTTCACTCTTAGATAGAATGTATGTGTGGCTTCTTGGCGCTCCGTGTGCGAATGTTCCGATTGTTGTGTTCGAGCTCCAGTTAGCTGTTCCAATTTCCTTGTTTGTGATATATATAATTTATTACTTTTTTAAATTCAATTAAAATACATGTCATTTCAATTAATATATATTTTAAGTTTCAGAATTAATACATTTTTGTTTTCAGATTTAGTATTATCATATTTCATGTGTCAGAATTAATTAATTTTTGTTTCAGATTACTTTAAATAATTTTATAATTAAAAATAATTCAGAATTAATTACATTTTGTTTCAGGTTACGTTAATTTTCAATTTATGTAATTAATATTTTATATCAGGTTAGGCAAAATTAAACTCAATAAAATTAACATTATCAACAAATATTTACCAGGTAAATTTATCACAAATTCCTTATTGTACTTGAAGCGACGTAGAAGCGGAATTACACTAGAAATTCATCAGTAAAACAGTTTTGAAAATGGACTTCCGCAAAGTAACGCCTGATTCAATCAACTAAATAAATGTAAAGTTAAATGATTATTTACGGGATATTTACCGTGGTAAGGTTGTGGAAGGAGCTCCCGATATTTCGGCGCAGTTACATGCACCATGTTCACGGGAAGACAGTCTTCCCGTGTTGTCTTTCCCGTGTAAATATCCCGTAAATAATCATTTAACTTTAGTGAACAACCGTGATAGTTTAAAACAGTGTTTAAATAAATGTACTTTTAAATTAAAAGTGGAGCGATGGTGGATGGCCTTACATGAGCGACGTGCGTGTGCGCTTTACAATGTGAGTGTACCCGGTTTGATCTGCAGCCCTACAGCCCTACACCAATGACTTACGTTCATAAATTATGTGAAGTTTCGATGCCATATCTCAAAAACGAGGAAAATATTGTAAGGAAACCGGTATGTCCAAGATCATCAGAAGTTCAAAGACATAATATGACAATCACCAATATGCACTGGACCAGCATAGTGGATTAAAGCCTATTCTTTCTATCTGAGAGAAGGCCTGTCCAAGCAGTGGGAACTGGGAACATTATAAGCTATTAAATATGATGAAGATAAATAAAAAAAAACGAAAACGTTATTTTGGCAGTAAAAATCATCGTTTAAAAAGACAAGGCGATAAATGTTTGGTTTGTAAAAAGTTTGGCTTGCAAAATGTCCTGTACTAGCCAGGGCTGGTTTTAGGGGAGAGCAACTAAGGCTACAACTCCGGGGCTTCCAGAAGATAGGGGGCCTCATAACAATAATTTCCAGTAAAACATTTCATATAATATGCAAAATTATAATAGAAAAATAATAAATCCAAGTTCTGATAAGAGATTTTAGATTAAGTACCTATTCTAAGCTCCCAATAAATTATTGAATCAAATTGTTTAACCTATTTAAAAATAATGAGGAACTGTCACTCCTATATTGCCCCAGGGTCTCCAACATGGCGGGCTAACATGCGCATCGCGACAGGGTTTTGTCGACTCTTTTTGTCGTGCCAAAGCGAGACAGGCATATATAAAACCGTAGGCACCTTGTCGCGTTCTCGCTCGACAGGGCGACGACAGGATTATGTCGCGGTGTGCATGTTAGCCATGCAGACCTCTAAATCCAGACCTGGATCTAGCAGTACCTATTAATTAAAATTATATCTTTACTTACTTACACAATTAAGAAGTAAGAATACTATCGTATTTCGCTCAAAAATATATCAAGACCTAATCCTGAAATTACATAATTATCTATCTAGATCTACTTACGACTCCATGCTTCACCTAGTATTGTGGCAAGTCCTTGAGTCATAAAATATTTGTGCAATTTTCATTGTTTATCAGTAGCGTGCAGCTAACAACCTTCTACCTTGATACACCATTATCACATCACTACTAGCAATTTTGAACCACTTCACTTTAACAACGTTTGGAGTTATTTTAGACTTTGGAAGGATGTTGCTAAGGCATTTATTTTGACATAGTACTACATTGTTGGACTACTAACTGGAAAATAGGTATGTTTGATAGCGGGAAGCAAACGTACGTAATATGACCCAAACGCGTGCTCTAATTGATATACCAAAAACTACAAGTAGAAACAAGCAGAAAGACGGCCTCACTACTTTGTAGAGTTTCCTTGGATTAGTACCTACTAAACGTTTTGATTCTACGTTTCTAATCCATATTAATGGCACACCCAGTATTTAGTAATGCATAACCTGGTTATACCATTGTTTCCACCTACACTAACATTGGCAGGGATAGGATTTTTAGGTAATAAAACTGTACTTACATGATCCATTTCACGTCTTTATATTTCACTCTTACTTTAGGTATATTACATAGAGTTTTAAAGATTCAGCGTGACGCCACAAAGTATGAAACAGAACTGAACTAGTAGTCCGACTCTTCGTCGTTTTATAGCACTCCTTATCGCCATTTCCATGCACAGACGGCGCGAACGCCGATGCCTGCGATTGGCTGTTAAAACAAGCAATCGCATGCACGGCGGCGCCACTATCGGCGTCTATGATTGGCTGTTTCAAAATTACCCGCGAGTTAGACCACGTAGTCGGTTGTTGGTTCAATATCAATTGAGACATTCATAATAAATATGATTAAACTAAAGGATTCTAAACCTTAAATATAAGTATTGTTAACAGTCGGCCATCCAAGTGTCATAGTATGTCCTCATACTATATTGCATTAATTAATCATAATTATCATAATATATAACATTATTAATCAATATCTAGACTATATCTATATACTTTGCCTGACTTATACATATGTAAAGAGATCTAAGTTATTTATGATTTTACAAAAGTTTCTTATCTCTAAATTTATACATTTGAGAAAAGTATAAATAATTATATCATCTAATTTAAGTTCTTTTAAGTGGGGGTAAAATATTTTCCATCGAATACAAAAATATAGAGCCAGAAGAACCATCGGCGACATTTACTAGAATAAAATAATTATAATCTTCCATTACAAATTAAGTTTAACAATACTTATTGAAATATATGAATGATTGAAAATTACTTACTACAGTTAAACAATAAATTACATACATTCACGACGGACGCAATCCGCGTACAATATTTAAAGCTAAAGTAATACGACGGGCAAAGTCCGCGTTCAATAAAAGTTGAGTGTCACCAGGTACGACGGAAGGTTCCGCGTAAATCATATAAATAATAAACCAGTGAACGACGGGCATAGTCCGCGTTCAATAAAAGTTGTGTGTCACTAGATACGACGGAAGGTTCCGCGTAAATTATATAAATAATAAACCAGTGAACGACGGGCATAGTCCGCGTTCAATAAAAGTTGTGTGTCACTAGATACGACGGAAGGTTCCGCGTAAATCATATAAATAATAAACCAGTGAACGACGGGCATAGTCCGCGTTCAATAAAAGTTGTGTGTCACTAAATACGACGGAAGGTTCCGCGTAAATCATATAAATAATAAATCAGTGAACGACGGGCATAGTCCGCGTTCAATAAAAGTTGTGTGTCACTAGATACGACGGAAGGTTCCGCGTAAATCATATAAATAATAAACCAGTGAACGACGGGCATAGTCCGCGTTCAATAAAAGTTGTGTGTCACTAGATACGACGGAAGGTTCCGCGTAAACCATATAAATAATAAACCAGTGAACGACGGGCATAGTCCGCGTTCAATAAAAGTTGTGTGTCATCAGATACGACGGAAGGTTCCGCGTAAATCATATAAATAATAAACCAGTGAACGACGGGCATAGTCCGCGTTCAATAAAAGTTGTGTGTCATCAGATACGACGGAAGGTTCCGCGTGACTGATATAAATAAATAAATAATGATTGAGCTCTTGTTTTTTTTTTGAACATACATAGAAGCAGATTTTTCTGCTGAGCAGAAATATTAATGCCCCTAAAATAATCTCAGATTCGAAGATTTTTCCACCTTCTTTTGATCATACATGTGGCTTGTAATATTGACGTCTTTATGTGCGTCATTCAACTAGGCCACTAGACCACTGGCAATAAGGGGATCTTTTGGAAAGGTTATTTTACGAAATAGCTGACTTTTTCAAATTGCCGGACCATTAATTTGTTAATTAATCTAAATGAAATTATTATTAAATTTATTTGAAATTATTATTTATACAATTTTAAAATTATTATAAGGAATTAATACCGTTTATTGACGTGTAACATAGGTGTTATTAATAAATATTTGTATTTGTGTTCGTAATGCTCTCAATGGACTAGTGTTCACGACAAGGTGTCCTTCTCCGTTCTCACTTAAATGATAGTCCAGAAAGAACGGTGTAGTGGACTCCTTTAAAACATCTAGATCCACCTTCAATTTATATTTCGCCACAATATGACGAAATTGAGTATACATCTAGTATCGTAGCATCACAATTGCAAATTCATTGCTTGAAAGAAGGAATGCATTGCTCTCACAGTAGACAGTATACATTTAATTTGCTATTTATAGCCGCGCCCATTAGCTAGCTATGAGATTTACAAATTGCTACTGGTCTTTCGAACAATCAGATGTGGTTGTTGTGTGAAAGTCTGGTCTATCAATAATGGAACATGCATATTTGCATCGGGAAATATAAGGAGAACTTTGCACCTACATCAACGATAATAATTTTTGCTATCTGCCTTCCTATACAATGTACGACAGAATTGCCAGAACCTCGTAAAGTAGGTAGATCATAAACTATAATCCAATACAAGCCAATATTTTGGAAAGCAAACGAACGTATCATCGAACATTCACTCCCAAAGTCAATATACGATTGGATTGCATACCCATTTACAAAGGCGGTTTTGTCATACTTGATACTAGGCTCAGGCGCGTCGATGAATTTTGGCTTAATCGGTAGCAAACATCCAGAAGAGGGCATGAACTCGCTACCACTACCTAAACGCATTACTTTTTGCCAGTTGTTTCGTTTTTAGGTTTGAAAAAACAATTTTCAGAGTCGTGGCCGACTCTACTGCACTTAGTACATCTTTTTATAGGCTGCGTGCATTGCAAGACAGTATGTCCCTCTTTTTTACAATTAAAACAGTAGGGAGGCCTATGCGAAAAGTTATATTGTCGATCAGGTTGTGTTTTTAAATGGTCAGTGTTTGTTTTGATGCTACGAGCATTACGCAAGTACGGCAAAAGTTTGTTGGGGTCGTCAAATTGCGATGCTTCCGCACCAAGTCGAACAGACCGATCGTCAATACCATGTAACAAACATTCAACGGCTTGCCTACCCGCTATACCGCACCTATTAATGAGAACCAGTTTCTCGTAGAAATATTCTTCTAGGGAGTCGGTATACTGGGCTCTTTTGGCTAGCATGTCACTTAGCATTTGACCATAATTTTCTTTGGATGGAAAAGCAGTTGAAAGTTTATCCTGCCACTCGACCCATGAAAACAAGACAGATGGCAGACCTTCATACCATCTTTGAGCTGTTCCCTTTAGTTTTGGCAATGCGAAATGAACAATTTGCTTTTCCGTCCAGCCATATATGGTAGCACACTCGTTGACCTTATGAAGCCACATAGCCATCGTTTGTTCCCGTTTTGATGGGTCAAACTCGGGAACCGTGTTGTGTATGGAGCTTAATTTTTCGAAACTATTGTTTGAAATTGATTTGAGAGCAGCTGCAAGTTCAGCCAGGTATGGATTACTATTATACGCAGTAGACTCACCACTGGGGATTACAGCTTGGCTAACGTGTTGGTGTCCCTCACGACTATCAGGCTGGTTTTCAGAATAGGGCTCGAAGTAAGGCGCAGCTCCGCTGCGCGAGAAGTGCTCAGCTTGGCTGCTGGAACGGGACTCGACGCGAGGCTCAGCTCTACTGCGCGAGCGGTGTCCAGCTTGGCTGCCGGAACGGGGCTCGACGTGAGGCTCAGCTCTACTGCGCGAGCGGTGTTCAGCTTGGCTGCCGGAACGGGGCTCGACGTGAGGCTCAGCTCTACTGCGCGAGCGGTGTTCAGCTTGGCTGCCGGAACGGGGCTCGACGTGAGGCTCAGCTCTACTGCGCGAGCGGTGTCCAGCTTGGCTGCCGGAACGGGGCTCGACGTGAGGCTCAGCTCTACTGCGCGAGCGGTGTTCAGCTTGGCTGCCGGAACGGGGCTCGACGTGAGGCTCAGCTCTACTGCGCGAGCGGTGTCCAGCTTGGCTGCCGGAACGGGGCTCGACGTGAGGCTCAGCTCTACTGCGCGAGCGGTGTTCAGCTTGGCTGCCGGAACGGGGCTCGACGTGAGGCTCAGCTCTACTGCGCGAGCGGTGTCCAGCTTGGCTGCCGGAACGGGGCTCGACGTGAGGCTCAGCTCTACTGCGCGAGCGGTGTCCAGCTTGGCTGCCGGAACGGGGCTCGACGTGAGGCTCAGCTCTACTGCGCGATCGTCGCCTAAGTATGTGCCTGCCTTCCGGGGTATGCACCACACGTTCTCGTGGGTAGTCCTGAAATTCAGATTATTCGCGCAAAGTCACTGAGTAATTACTGATGCTCTAGTTAGAGCAGGTTGACTAGAACCAAGTAATAGTAGTAGTACCACTGGTAGTAGTAGCACTGGTAGTAGTAGTAGTAGTAGTAGTAGTACCACTGGTAGTAGTAGTAGTAGTAACACCGATAGTTTGACAAACAAAATAGGATGGAGATAATTATTAATATAGCCAATAAAATTTCATCCTAAAAACAATCAGCAGGAAAGCATGCATAAGGTGGGAAAACTATTAATTTAAAAATAAAAATAACGTTTAAAAAGAATATAAGCGTTTTCGTATCCTGCTCTGCAAACCCCTTCGTTTGATACCAATCTCATGATGATAGGCAAGAAAATGTTGTCCGCCATCTTGGAGCTTTCGCCATTTTGATTTTATCATCTAGGACCAAAGTACTTGGCAAGGCAAGTCCAACCAGGCAGCCCAAACTCGAGAGGGTCACATCGTTTCCCTTGGGACTGCCCCTTCTGCTTCCACTATTAGACCAGCTCGACGGTACCATAACATCGTATTCTAGTCGAATTTACATAATTATGCAAAATTTTGGCTCAATTGGTTGAGGATAACTGGTCTAAAATTTAGTTACAAGATCTGTCCCACACATACGAACGTACATACGTACTAACTAACAGGCAAAATGAATAAAAGATTGCAACAAAAAAAAAAAATGCGGGTACTATTGGTAGTCTCAACATTTACTATCCGGGAGCAATGTTCATATAATTTATCTATCATCATAGCATAACCCCAGCATCCTACCAGTTCTTTGTTGTGTGTTTAGCCATTGAATATTTGCAAAATTACAAGATTTTAGAAAAATCAAATAGATACGAGGATGAGCGAGGAGGGAAAACATAAATATAAAATCAACCGTTTTGTCCAAATTTCAAGTTAATCATTTGCACGCAAATCCAGTAGGGTCGCTAATAGCGAATGAACCCAATCGGAGGGTAGTCGATTGAGTTGATCTACACTGACACAATATAATTAATCTGGAATTAAGCCAGCATCACTGGATAGTCTCGATCTAGGTCGACCAGCAAGTACTAACAAGAATCCCTGACCAATTGTCGTTTTTGAATGCAAATGAATAGGCTACGTACTTCTAATTTAACAAATTAGCAACAGCATATATATACATTTTTTTTTTATTTTTTTTTTTTTTTGAGGGCGTTTAGATCATCCCACTTCTGATATAATGGCACACCCAGTATTTAGTAATGCATAACCTGGTTATACCATTGTTTCCACCTACACTAACATTGGCAGGGATAGGATTTTTAGGTAATAAAACTGTACTTACATGATCCATTTCACGTCTTTATATTTCACTCTTACTTTAGGTATATTACATAGAGTTTTAAAGATTCAGCGTGACGCCACAAAGTATGAAACAGAACTGAACTAGTAGTCCGACTCTTCGTCGTTTTATAGCACTCCTTATCGCCATTTCCATGCACAGACGGCGCGAACGCCGATGCCTGCGATTGGCTGTTAAAACAAGCAATCGCATGCACGGCGGCGCCACTATCGGCGTCTATGATTGGCTGTTTCAAAATTACCCGCGAGTTAGACCACGTAGTCGGTTGTTGGTTCAATATCAATTGAGACATTCATAATAAATATGATTAAACTAAAGGATTCTAAACCTTAAATATAAGTATTGTTAACAATATAATATAGGCAAAGAATAAAAAAATCTGCTGGCGTCCTTGTTTCCTGACAAATTTCTTTATCAACATCCTTTTATTGTACACTGCTGGACATAGGCCTCTCCTAATGCACGCCACATAGCTTGGTCGGTAATTCTCTGCAGCCAGTATTTACCCGCCATTTCACACTAGTTTCCACTCCACCAGGTCACAGCGTGTTCTACGCAACGTTATCATTTGTTTCTACATATTAAGTACACTGAGAGATATAATCCAGGTTTTTTCATTCAAGGTCAGAAAGTATTAGGTATCTTGTAAGGTTGTGTAATCTAATTTGCATTGAATAGGCTCCGAAACTACTGAACCGATTTGAAAAATTCTTTCACTGTTGGGAAGCTACACTATCCCCGGGTGACATAGGCTATATTATATTTGGTAGCAAGGCCGAAGGCCGAACTTACACCCGTGCGAAGCCGGGTCGGTCGACTAGTATATTATAAATGTAGCGTCCACGAAAACCATATTATCCGAGTATGTCTTTGATAATAAAGTTTATCATCACCTTCATCATCCACAGCCTTCATAACGCTAATGTTCAGGCTCTGCAGGCTGTTTTGATAAACCTAAATTCCGGATACTTTGATCGGTGGGCTCGGAGTGCAGAACCCTAAACGGGCCCAGTGAGCGGGCAACGACGTTCTCTGGCCTATGTTGTGTAGAAAAGGGCGTTGGCTTAGCATCTTCCCGGACAGAGAACATCTTTTTTATAGCATTGCTACTGGTGCGTTTATCTGGATAAGTCAGAGCCGAGACTACCGTCAGAAACTGATGCGGGTCGCCCGGAGCCGGTATTCAGTTCGGCTGTATTCGAAAGCAGCAAAACTTGTGCAGTAAAAAAGTTTTTTTCTATCTACCCACGAAAGATTTTTTATTATCTTCCGTGCATCTACCCGTGGTGTTGGAAATTTCGTCAACCTATCTCGCTATTGCATGACCAAAGTAACATAACCGTTTTTTATGTTCCCACTTATTGATAAGGAATGCGTATACATTATTTATGCAATCAACGGAAGCTCTCACACTCAGAGTAAGGGACCACCCACACTGCGCCGATAAACGCGACGTTTTATGACGTCGATAATAAACGCGTGTTTACACTAGCGGTCGCGGCCGATGCGCAGTATCACAGTATCTGCTATTCAGTAACGAAACTACGAGAAACACTGAATAACGAGAAGAATAAATAAACTCAATACACAAATGTATAAACTTTGACATAATTTTACTTATTTGAAATACTATTTCATTTAGCACGCTTTTTTTACTGGCATGGCATGGCATATAATAGACACTGTAATTTATAATAATATTGACGCAACATGGTTTGTTTTTATGACAATAAACAATAATCGCATGCTTTGCATTGACAATAGAGTGCCCATCACATTGTCATCCTAAACGTAACCTTTTATGGTTGAAATCACTTAATCAAACTAAAATAAATATATAAATTTGCCTATGGAACCAACACAACATTTTTTCGCAATTTCAGGGGAAATTGCGAAAAAATATCAGCTGATGCTTACATTTTGTTGAGTGTGGATTAAATGTTGCTGTGCATTTTTTTTTTGACGTTTGTTTAAAGTTGTTCATAATTTTGAGTACTAGTATGTAGGCTGTGCTACCGCTCGATATATATTCTTATATACAACACCGGTCTGTGTAATATTGTATAAACCCAAGAATCATTTAAGACAAAATCAGAGGCTAAAGAAGTGCTAAGAGATTATATGTCTGTATTCAATATACCTTCTGTCTTGTTTTCATATTTATCGGGACTTATCGCGCACTATTAAATATAGGTAAAAATATATACCTTTCGCTCGACGTTTCGACCATGTTACAATGGCCGTGTTCACGAGCTGACTACCATTGTAACATGGTCGAAACGTCGAGCGAAAGGTATCTATTTTTACCTATATTTAATAGTGCGCGATAAGTCCCGATAAATATGAAAACATGTGTTCGAATCGCGAAAGTTTAAAAATTACTACCTTCTGTCTTTACTGTGGTGATGTATTGTCAACCGCGTGTATGACCGGGTGGAAGTATTTTCGGTTTGTTTAGATAATGTATTATGGACACGGCATCTGTTGTAAGTATTCGGAGTTTTACTTGCGGGCACTTTAGGGAATAGTATTTAAGGCAATAATTGTCGATTTAAAAATAAATTTACGGCGCTCAATTATATTTGTGATATTATATATAATTGTGTTTATTTTGTAAATAAATCAAAAATGTTCTAGTTTTAGTAACTGTTAGTTTAAAAATATGCAAATACTCAGTTCTTAAGCATCTTAAGTTTAGTAAATTTCAGTAACTTTGACTCACATTTTGAGCATTTGTAGAATTGTGCATTTTGAAAATATGGCATTAGTGGAAATTGACATAATATTTAAAAAATTACATTTTGAGAACTGGGAATTGTGCGCTTCAAACACGAAAGTTTACGTGTTTGTCTTTGTTTCCATACAATTAATTACTTATAGATTAAACGTATTTGAATGAAATTTGGTATGGGTATGGAGGAATGAAATATAATGAAATAATGAATAAAATAACTCATGGATTCCTTTAATATCCCGGAAAGTAAATAATCGAGGCTCATTTCTTGTATCCTATTAAAACTTAGACATCCAATAAGCATACTACAAAAAACATCTACAAATTGATAATATATAACCCGTATAAGTTACGATTGAATATTATTTTATTCTACAAGTCTGAAGAATCTAAGAAATAATCGACGTAACAATAAAACCACTAATAAGGCCGGGGTCACACCTATCCCGACTAAGATTAATGACTCGTCTCTTTGTTCATTTGTCTTGTGCTACTTATTTAGACATTAATTTGCGTGTAATTACGCATCAAGAAAGCCTTGGGGCAAGACATTGTTTCGTCTTTTGAACTTGATTCTGTTTTTTTCTGAAACTGATTTTGTTGTTTCAAGATCTAACATCGTCGCCATTGATTTACAAACATATGGTTTCGTCGGGTCAAGTGTAAAGTTCAAAGTGTAAAATTTACAAAAAAGTTGTCATAAGTCTACATCAATAGTTACCTACATAAATTTAGATGACTTTTTAAAATACCTACATCCTAAGATTAAATCTTATGTTGTTAAATTAATGTCAAATTTTTCTTGCAACAATAGACTTTTTTACTGTTGGACGTGTTTCTGTCAAGACGACGGAGATCAAACTAAATTATGCCACGAGCTTGTTGGAGCATTGATCCAACTTAAGTCACCTAACTTTAGTGAACTTGCGGTGTAAAGGTCTGAGGGAATGAAGGAATTAGACAATATGATTTAAATAAAACTGGCCAAGTGCGAGTCAGACTCACGCATGAAGGGTTCCGCACCATTATCTATAAAAACGGCATGATAATCATGTCTGTTGTACGGGAGTTCCATTGTGTATTTGTTTTATTTTAATTTAATTATTAATTTTTAAAGTGAATATATAACTAAATATTCTGTGAATATTTCAAGCGTCTACCTGTTGCCGTTATCAACATCGAGCAAAAAACAACGGGAGCCCCCTTAAGAGCCTTAGTTTTTTGTATTTGTTGTTATAGCGGCAACAGAAATACATCATCTGTGAAAATTTCAACTGTCTAACTATCACGGTTTATGAGATACAGCCTGGTGACAGACAGCGGAGTCTTAGTAATAGGGCCCCGTTTTACCCTTTGGGTACGGAACCCTAAAAACTGTACAAGGAACCATAAAGTACATAATCATACGCCTATCAACCATAAAAAAAAACGTTTCCGGATACAAAAGTCCTGCAGATCCCCTGGTGAATATCAAAGTTCATTCCGATCATAAAATAGCTCAGAATCGATGGCAACGGATAGCTCTAAACAAACAGACATGACAGAAATAGTCGAATGAGTGTTTGGATTTGGTATTACCGTGTGGCGTATTGAACTCGCCTCTTGAATTCTTGGGATTGTTAGGCATTTCTGATGTTGAGTCATTGGTACATTGTAATTGTTTTTGGTATTGTTTTTCTGTTGTACGGACACGTGTTTATAACTACAGAAGATGAAAGTTTATTTGTGACCAAGAAGCTACGTCAAAAAAATATCAATATAAGACAAAGGTAAAAAAAAGTCACAAATCGGACCCAACTCAGCATAATGCCGGCTGTTAACCAGCGCTGGTCTTCCGTTGGATCCGTTTGATGTCACGGTACAGGTACATAGTACATACACAGTACGCCACTACTAAATAAAAATAAAATAATTAATAAATTAATAGTGCGGACAAACTAAGGTAGGTATAATTTACCACTTTAAATAACTACATTTGATTATTATAATGATTTAGGTATACTTTAACTTACTACACTTTTGAGTTTCCTCTTGTAGCTGATGTGCAGTAATCATTTTTTTCGTGGTAATGCCGCCAGCATGCTTGGTACGCTGCCAACTGATAGTGGGCTTGAGCATTTGGATTGTCTTTAGACCTTCAACGGTCTATGGACAGTCTCACTGTTTATTTAGTGTTACTGTTAGTTTGTATTTTGTTTCGTTAATAAAGGCACTTGCCCGTTATACAAAAATAACATAATACATAACTAATTATTTTCTTGTAGTGGTAGGACTCTTTTGCAGGGGTCCGCCTGGGGAAGTACCACACCTTTGCCAGTTATTCAACCGCCAAGCAGTAGTGCGCAGACACTACTGTGTTCCGGATTAAAGGGCAATGTTTCCAGCGAAATTACAGGGCACACAGAGATTTGACATCTTATATCTCGGGGTGACGAGCGCAGTGCATTGCCATCCAGGCTTCTCAAAGTTCTGAGTGGCGTTAAGCTGTTATGGGCAAGCGTGAAGAGCCATCAGGCGAGCGACTTCGCTCGTCTCATCACTCAGTATCATAAAAAAAAACTAATACATGTTCAGTTATTGCTATAGTGTCCAGTGACCAAAACGACAAAAAACAGAAATTTACCTTTGGGACATTAATAATATTTTTATATTTTTACGAGAATATAATACTAAGTTTGTGTTAGTCTAAGTTTTTTACCTCATTCTTACTACCGAATACCGTATCCAGATTTTTTATTATTGTAATAAAATACTCTTATTATCGACACGCAATCTATATACGTCTCCAATAACCAGTAGCCAACTGCAAGTGCAATCAATATCTTTCTCGCAGGAGCCTCTGCAGCAACAATAGAAAATCAATTAAACCAGCGGTTAACCTATGATCTTTAATCGCATTCGCGTCCTGTCACACTAACGAGTACTACCTTTTCCAATCTAACTACTTCAACGCAATTCTCAACTTTACCATCTTCATTATAAGGGTTTGGAATCTCAAGTAATGGTGAGTTGTAAATATTATTCTCAGTTTTACGATCACAATCGACTTTTATGATTTTATTGAGATTGTTGCTGTCAACTTCTGGGAACTTCAGACGGGACTTGTCATTAGTGATTGTAAAAGGAGATGACAGAGTGGCAACTAGACGGTTAATTAGTCGGTTTATGGTCGATTGCGGAGGATTAATAGTGGGATAGGTTGATGTCTATATTTTGTGGTTAGTTGTTGTTAGCAATGGTCAGTTACTGTACCTACACTCTGTACAGTATACTGAGGGGTCATATTTTGTATTGAGTTTCTGCTTTACCTACTTTGTCGATAAATGTAAAAATCTCTTTGTTTTTTTCTGTGCAAGTTCCAGGCTACTTAAGTCATAATATGTAGATATGTATGACTACAAATGAACAAAAATAAGCATTTACCTTCAATATAAATGTTGGATCAAACTAGGACAGCAAATGGGGCAAAGCGTGTTTCATCGTAGACAACGTCATCGTCTCACATAAGTCAAGGTGGTGGTCAAACGCAAGCCTAAAAAACTAGTGTTTATTATTAGATAAATTTTAATAGTGGAAAAAAATTGAGCTGTAAACGGTATTAATTTTGGGGTTAACAATTTTTTATGCAGGTCAAAAAAATACATGGTCTGAGACAGAAGTAGCACCTCTAAACATCGAAGGCCAATACATATTTTTTAATCTATTCAAAGCAGTCACCGTGGCTAAAATCAACCTAGAATACATGACTAGAAGAAAGTCGAAGAAATCGAATCACAATAAGAAGAACCACTTCGCTAAAAAACTTTATACATACACAATTCAACGCGTTTCTTTCAATCATCTTGTCGTTCAAGTTATTATTACCTACCTATTTTATGAATAACATATTCCATAACAATAAAACATAGTCTTTTAACATTAAAAGCGCATTTAAATCACAAAATCACAAGCTGCACCGACGCTAAAGCACCTAAGGCGCGGAGATCGCGTTACGGATACGATGACAAGCGTAGGCGCATATTTCTCCAACCATTTTACCTTTGCAACTGCATTCAACCTTACTTCAATAATCTTAAGGTCCATAAGTTTGTCTTTGGAATTAAATTTTCAGTTGTTCCTCTCGACAGATTCATTCTTCAAGCAATTCCAACAACGCACCTCATCGTGTTGGCATAGAGTTTCTTTCCTCTTGCCATCATCTTCTATGACGGAGATATCGCCTTCTTTGATTGCAGCATTACCTTTGCCTTCTTCTATTATCTTATTGTTATGACCGTTCGGTTTATTATTGAGTATAGCAATTGGTTTGGGGTTTGTTTCTTATTTCGCATATGCGTCCCCAGTAGGCTGACGTATGACGTGCGTTGTACAACGGTCCCTGTTTTGATCTCAGTAATGTACTATGTAATTTACTTGTAATGTGAGACACTTTGAATCGAAGAAGAAGAAAGACGTTTATGGTTATGTTTATAGAGCGAAATAGACTTATTTATTATAGATTTTCCTGCCAACACTTTTCTGGTGCGAATTTTTGTTGGTTGGTTTTTATGTATGTTAGTTAGTAGATAGGGTGGTGGTTATGTTTTCGGTAAAAAGGTTTTATAAAGGTGAGAACTTACTACCACCATAAATTTTACATACAATAGTTCCGAATAAAACAAGGGAACGCTTTGCTTTCGTTTGTGTTTCTTTAGAATTACAATCTTGGAGTATCCAAATTAAAAGGTTAAAATACAATTTTGCTTTCCAGGATGACGTATGTTCTACTTTTTTTATTTGTATTGCAGATCAACGAACAGCGGGGTTCGTGCCCTTTGTCGAGTTATACAGTTTTACGTCAACTATTACTAATATAATATAGTGTATGCTCTACTTACATTATCCGTTATTCTGATACTAATGCGTCTTGCACACGGTGAAAGTAACCTGGTCAATTAGAAAAAAGGCGCTTGTAAAAAATATGCACTCCACTCGTGAACTCCATTATTGGCTGTTAGTATATCTATAAGTTTAATGTATGATTTTTGAGAGTTGTGGATTTCATTAAGTAATTAAAATAAATAAACCTAAATGGCAAATTTAACAACTTCAATAAAACCTCCCCGTTACCTTCCTTCTTATTTTTTTCATTCTTCTTTTCATTTTACCTCCTTTTCTTTTTGCAACTCATCAATCATTTTATTAAAGTAAAGATCGTTCATTTAATTATGCAATATTTTCATTGTTCTTGTAATTAAACACTGTTTTAAACTATCACGGTTGTTCACTAAAGTTATATTATTATTTACGGGATATTTACCATGGTAAGTTGAGCTCCTTCCACAACCTTACCACGGTAAATATCCCGTAAATAATCATATAACTTTAGTTCTTGTAATTGCTTTGCTACGTAGACGAAAAAAAACACCGTCTACGATTTGCAGCTTAAATTATCAATTTAATTCTTAAAGATAGTTCTAGGCTTTTCAATTCTATTATGAAATATCATTCATCTTGAGGTATAATTTACCCAGTGCTAAATGATTTTCACCCTCATACCGTTATACATTTCCCGAGGCGCTCGTAACGGTTGGTGACATGATATGACCTTAGGCGATATTGATATCCTAGCTGGCACACGCAGATATTAAAATTATGGTCCATTTTATTTGAAAAGAATTATAAAAAAATTGCATGTGGGTCACTTTTAGGTAGGAAATGTAGTAGTGAGTATATGAGCATATGACTTAATAAAAAAAAAAGAAATCCCATATCGTTATGGATAATCAACGTGGTACCTGTGGAACTTATAAATAATCTTAACCAAATAACATTTTGCTAAATTATCTAAATAAATAAAAAACTAATTGCGCAACAAAAAAGCGCTTTTTAGCTGAAATACTCTGAATTTTCAGCGACAACAACATATTTTTTAACGAAATAATATATAACCAGACTAGTGTTTTAAAACTTGACCCAGTAAATTTTTATATCTTGATTCCTTAAATAAAAACGATGTAACCACTCCCTAACACAGGTCTCTCCTAACACAGGTTGTCAAAACTTAACAGGAGAGGCCAAACACTTGTAAATTAATGATAAATCAGACAAATAAAGAAATTTGAAAAAAATAAAATAAGGAAATTTAAAGAAATTTGAACCACAAGCACAAAGTCATCACCATCATCATATATGATGATATGCTATTTTCGACATTAAACAAAGCCGTTTTAGATAGCAAATAGACAATGGCGTGAGCGGGTGAAAAATGAGATTAAAAATCGTAATCAGACCACGCCTTAACTAACTAACAAATCTCCTATCAAGTAGTCCACTGTCTTCCCATATTCCATTTCAAACCAATTCATCTTCAACCTAACTAAACAACAGCCTGAGGCTAATTGCGACAAGCTGCTACCTACTTCATAAATTCTAGCCTCAAGTCTTCAATAAATAAGTCTTCGCGTAGGCGAACATGGTAAGCAATCTGTGATGCGTGTTACGAGATTCCATATAGCTCAATACGTTAGACTTAGGAAAAATTTATTTCAAGCGAAACCTGTAGCGGTACTATCTATATCTCCACTAATAATTACAACTTTTTATACGAATATTCCAGTTATTTCGGCGTATTTCCGCTATAATGTCAAGTACAATCAGGAGAAAGCAATTATTTATTTTCCATTTTACAAGAATTTGACAATAAATCCTGATCAAAATATTTATCCTGAAACAAAAAACTAATCCTATTCTAGGTCTAAGCATTTATCTGCTCTAGGTCTAAACATTTACTTATTTAATTCTATATGGCGGCCGGTTTTTATAATGTTAATAATTTAACAGATACAAATTAAATTATTGAGTTAAAACAACATGTAGGTATATATATTATGTTATATATATATATGTATTTAGATAATATTATATGTATAGTTTCAAATCAATACGACGAGGAAAAAATCTACTTCCAAGATTTGTTTACATTTATAATTACAAGTGAAACTAAAATATTAATACAAGTCTTAATAGATGCAGCATTAAACTGTTGTATGAGAAGTGGTTTAACTGCTGGCCTTTTGGAAACACACAGAGTCACACAGCAGGCAATAGAGAGAGCTATACCTACTAGGAGTTTCTTTGCGCGATAGTATCCGGAATGTGGATATTCGCTGAAGAACCAGAGTCACCGACATAGCTATTAAAATTTTAAGGTGGCAATGGGCAGGCTGCACGAAGAACCGATAACCGATGGGGAAGAAAGGTTCTTGAGTGGAGACCACAAACCGGAAGACGCAGCGTAGGTAGATCTCGTACTAGATGTACCGACGAAATCGTGAGAGTCGTGGGCATCCAGTGGATTCAGATGGCATGCTGTCTTTCAGTGTGGAGTTCTAAGAGGGAAACCTATGTTCAGCAGTGCAATTTTTTGTATGTAGTGAAAAAAAATAGCTTTTAAATCAATCTCAATCGTGTAGTTCAATTAAAACACCCAAAATTACCACAACGACATTGGCACAAAAACCATCAAGATAAATAGCCCAGATAATAAAAATCTCCAATTACAGTTAGTGATAATGATTAATTATACGAATTCAAAGGATGCATCGACCTTACTGGTAAACAGACCGAAGCCACGACCGCGCACGGCACGCGCGATTTTTTTAATAAACCAACTTAGTTAGAACTCTTCCTATGCTTCAAATGTGGTTTTAAAATTAATAATTACACAGATCAAGTAAGTTGGTTAGGATATTGCGTAAATCGTAAGTGAACGTAATACTAAAATTGCCTCATGACATGACAAGCGGTAGAAGATCCCGTCTAATGCTTCATTTCGAAATAAACTGTATTTATGACAAATAGGTGCAATTAAATGTTTTGAAATTGAGCTGAAGTAGCGGCTGTCATGTTCTATTTAAGTTTGTTATGGCAGGACAGGAGCTTGGGTCATTTTTGTGCTTTTTATACAAACGTTAGTAACCATTCCAGCTTAAATAGCGGCTTCTAGTTGTTTGGCTATTAATACATATAAAAAAACACGAAATACTGGCCTCATTATCACATTGCATAATATAGTAACGTTTGACCAAAGTATAAGCCAGCATTTTGGTCACGTGTTGCATTGGCCAAACGTAATGACAAATCATTTAAAAATAGGCCTTTAATATATTTTTTTGCATTTTTTTACTTATCTGTCTGTGCGTGGCAATATTGACGTATTATAGTAATTAAAAGGCTATTAGATGAGAATATGGCGAAAGTTCTAGTAGCACACCAAGCCGAGTAAGAATAATTAATTACTAATTTAAAAAACTGACTTTAAAATGAATAAATACCCAATTTCGTTTACTTGGAAGACATTTTTTTTCAGTTGTTTTAATTTAAAAACAAAACTACTGAACCGAGATAAAATTATGATGTATGGCCTACCAAAGAAAAAAAGAATCATCAAAATCAATCCATAATTGAAGGAGAAATCGATGATCATACTTAAAATATATATATACAGTGGACCATATAAGAAACAAGCGGATCATATTAAAAACCGACTTTGAGGGTAGCTTCGATTTCCCTGGGATCCCATCATCAGATCCTGACTTGGTGACAATGGGACCAAATTGGAAGACTCTACCGAAAAAAAGAAAAAAAAACTGAAATCGGTTAACAGTTGTCGGTGAAATCGTATTTAATCGTTTAAAAAAAAATACGGTGGAACATAGAACCGTCCTTTTTCGTCGGTTAAAAAAAAAATGTATATATAGGTCCGCCTTTTTTGAAGTCGGTAAAAAAATGAATTATGTGTATTCTGATAGACTTCTCAAAAACCAACATCCTTGATTGAAACCAGCTAAAATCATAACTCTCGGCCGTAAACCAAAACTTCATTACCCAACAGAACTCTCCGGCAACTTTGGCCCAATCCACGTCAAACAATCTCATAACCTTTTTTACATTTACGGCAATGACTGGCAATCTTTCAAAGGTTCGAGGGGCGGAAAAAGGAAAAAGTTTGAAAAAGAAGCTTTTCCTCTTGAGATATCAATTTAGGAGAATTACCGGAAATTACCGGTTAATCTGTCACATCTAGATACGCCTGAGGCCGGTAATCTTGTCTCCCCTATTTTTTGGTAAAAAAAGAAACACGAGGGGACAGGAGACGTCGTCGATCTTATTAATTTATCAATTGTTTGTTTAAGTGGAAGTTAAGTACGAGGAAAATGTGCTCTTTTAGGAGTGCTTAGATATTTTTGTTTGATTTGTAAATGTTGGAGATTTTTTTTTCATTAAGCGTGGTATCATTACTTCGATTCTGGTAAAAACTGGTAGAGAATTTTTTCGTTAGATACCATAAGGCTGTGAGTACATAATTGATTAAAATTATTTTGAAGTGCGTAAAAAGTCCAATTACAAGTGAATTCTTTTTTGGAATAGAAAGTACTTAAATAGTTTTTTTGCTAGCTCTTGGACTTCGTTGGGAATCAAATTGAATACCTACTTAAATTTAAAATAATAATACATAAATTATTGGAGCTGGTGGGTTTTTATGGACTCGTTTGAGAACAAGCCCAAATTTCATTCAAATCTGTTTATCAGTTGTGGATTTGAGTACAGGAAAACATATACACACACTTACACACAAATTTTTACAACCATAATAATACTATAGCGACCCGCCCCGGCTTCGCACGGGTGTAAGTTTTATTATGTCCTTTTTGGTTGCCTGGAAGAGATCGCTTTTAGAGCGATAAAGTCGCCACTTGTAGCACTAGCTCGTAAGTGTTTTCTATCTGTTTGTAATTTTTATTTCTGGTGTACACAATAAAGAGTACCTATATCATAAACTTTCTGTGAAAAATTTTGGAACTGATTGAGAAAACCGCATCAAAGTCCGTAGCATGGTTTAGGAGGAGTTAACGGATATACCGACAGACAGACGCGGAAAGCGACTTTATTCTATACTATGTAGAGATAATTGTGATCGGTAGCACAGAATACATAATACATCGGTAGGTATTTTTTACGACTGCCAGAAACATTGCCGCTTGGGGGCGTGGGTTCGAATCTCATCTGGGACAAACATTTGTGTGATGAACATTTGTGTTTGTTCTATGACTGGGTGTTAATATCTATTTAAGTATGTATTTAAAAATATATATGTATGTATATCAGTCTCTGGCAGCCACATTACAAGCTTTGCTTAGTTTGGGGTCAGATGACCATGTGTGCAATAATGTCCCAGATATTTATTATTATTATTTATTTATTATACAATATCATACGCAAAACAAAGAATAATTACAAAATTTACCCGAAACGATAAAGAAACGAGAAGCTTTATAAAACCAACTTTGTACACCGCGGGAGAAAATGTTCTCCATAACTTTCCATTACAACATCTTACTACAAAGAGCGAACGTTTAAAAAGACAAAGTATCACACGAATAATCCCTACTCCCCTCGTGCTAAAATCTTTTATCACAACCCCCCGGGGACTGCGCTTTTTTATTGCTTCTCCCTTTCTCCCCTATCTTCCCATTACCCGTGTTTTGGGGGAAACTCAACGTGCAGGCAACACAGGGATGGCGACAGGGGTAATTGGTTCATTGTTTATGGCAATAAGTGGCGATCAATGGCAATGGCCTGTTTTTGCTAATTCACTTTTGTAATTAGGGCAAAGAAGTAAAACTAGCCAATTGCGAGTCGGGTTTGCACACTGAGGGTTCCGTAACACCACAAAATACAAAAAGTAGTGCAGAAAGACAACATCACGCCCAGACGATCACCAATCCTGGGACCTTACGCCTAACTCTAATCGCGGGCTCGAATTAGCGCAGATTGCAAAATCACTCGAACGCGAACCTTGACGCGCCGGGATAGAGATTGCGATCGCGCAACTTTTCGCAATAACCTAAACTGAATCGCTTATAACAAGTAGGCGTAAGCTCCCAGGTATCGACCGCGCCCGTTGCTTAACTTGGTGATAAAAAGAAATTTTTCACTGACTTTCACTTGGCTATTATTTAATGGGTATTAGCCATATTAATGGGTACAAACTTTAGATGTCACGCGTCTTCCCCCTTTTTGAAAGTCATTGTGTAAACCTATGTTTATGCTAGTAAAAAAATTCTAATTTTTATGTTATCTGAGCCAGAAAGTAGATGGTGGAATTCGTCAATGGCTACTAGGTACTTGTCCTAATTGTACACCCGTCGAGATTAGGCTCATTTGGTTTATTATAACGAGGGTGTTTCTTTAGTTATCATCCATTTATTTTCCGGTTGTTTGTGACAAAATTATATACGAAAGAGTAACTGCGCGAATATTCCTCAATAAACAATAAATCGATTCAGCTCAGCAGTCGATTGCTTTAATACCATCTCCGCAAACATTAAAAAGCTTAATAAAATAATAAATACCACGGACCGGTTCTTAAGGCGCTTACGAGAGCTTAAAATGTAAAGTTTGCGGCTACTTAAACATCTGCCCATTGTATAGCTTTGTCAAAATAAAACACATTGACACTTCTTCAAATAACTAAAGAATACACGAATGTTTTGTTGCGATATGGTACAAACATGCTAAAGCTTAAATAGGAAAAAAAAATGAAGTCAATACTGCAAAATATACCTACGTACGACTTTGTAAGAACATTGCATGTTCAATTATCTTCATTGAATAATAATAACGTTTTAGAATATTTACTTTGACAAGGTGTTAAAGTGCTTGGGTTGACAGATCGTATAGATTTTATTAATCTTGAAAAAATAATCTTGGACCTGTATTACAAATCTTGATACACTGGATGGAGATAATCAGATTATTCGCGGTGACAAGATGCTAATAATAGTGGTATCATCATCATCATCAGCCAAAAGACGTCCACTGCTGAACATAGGCCTCCCCCTTTAACCTCCACACTGATCGACATCCTGCCATCTTCATCCACTGGATGCCCGCGACTCTCACAACGTCGTCGGTTCATCTAGTGGGAAGCCTACCTACGCTGCGTCTTCCGGATCGCGGTCTCCACTCAAGAACCTTTCTTCCCCATCGGTTATCAGTTCTTCGAGCCATGTGGCCTGCCCATTGCCACTTCAACTTGCAGATTTTAATAGCTATGTCGGTGACCCTGGTTCTTTGGCGAATATCTATGTTCCGAATTTTATCGCGTAAAGAAACTCCGAGCATAGCTCTCTCCATTGCCCGTTGTGTGACTCTGAGTTTTTCCAAAAGACCAACAGTTAAGGACCACGTTTCAGTACCATATGTCATCACTGGCAACACACACTGGTCAAAGACCTTTGTCTTGTTGTTTGAATAATAGTGGTATGGTTATATCCAATGCAATGGTTGCATGAAACTGACGCAATTAGTAATGAACTGCCATCATTTTTACAGTAAAAAGCTTTTAATACCTTTTTTTTGGCTCTTGTCAGAACGTCGGTACATAATATTTAATACTTAATTCACACGTTTTCAACATTTCTGTGCAAAAAATCAATTAAAAAAAACAATAGGTAAATCTAATAACATTGCAAATAGTAAAAAGCAATTATCGTGTTGATATTCATAGGAAGGTGAAAGAGGTAAAAAAAAACGTTTTTATTATATTTTATCTCGTAAATGGCATGTGAATGTAATTTTTTTTTTTGTTAGTCTCTTGTAGAAGGTCATAATGAGGACTACAATATTCTTCTGGCTTAGTATCGCCGTTCCGTCTAACCCTGCATGAGAAATATTCTGGACATTCGGGACATTTTCTGCTCACACTGTCATCTGACCTCAAACTAAGCAAAGCTTGTGCCATAGCTGTCAGAGACTTATATACATACCGAATATTCTTAAATGCATATTTAAATAAATATTACCCAGACATGCAACAAACACAAATGTTCATCACATGAATGTTTGCCCTAGGTGGGAACCGAACCCACACCCTTGCGGCACTGATAGTTTTTGACTTTCAGCATCCGAGATGGATTCGTATCCTTTAGATAGAAGAGTTTTGAAGTAAAGTCGAATAAATTTTTTTCTTTCGTTTTTTTCTTACTTAAGCGCAGGCTGGCTGGTAGAAGGTAAAAAAAGGCACTACGAATTGGGCTATCGGGGCACACAATAAAAATTTACAATAATTAACATACACCACCCACCCAAACTAAGAGATTAAATTAAATTTAATGTAACTTATCGTACATTTTTTGAAGTTGTGCCCCCAAAGATTAAATTACAAGCGAAAACTATAGACAATGTTGTAGAGCAACCCTTACTACAATATTCTTTGCATCTGCCACCCCTAATCCTGGTCATCCCATGACAGAGGGAATGGTCGAACAATGCGCCATTGTCTTTGATGCAATGCATGTTGATGTGCATGAAGGTAAAATTCACGGAGAAATTACATTTAATAACTAGCGGCATCTGGCATTGAGTATTAGATAGACAACCGCAATTCAGAAGAAAATAAACCGACCAAGTGCGAGTCGGGCTCGCAAACTCAAGGTTCCGTACTACCATAAAATGCTTTTCTTTTGCAAAAAAGACAATACTTCCGCATAATTTATGTGATGGTAAGCAACTATTTTTATAGCACATTCTGAAACAAACCCTAAAGCTTCTAAAAGATACTGTAACTACAAAATGTAGGCAAAGTCACATAAATATACTTGCCAAGTGACGTGATATTCTTACATAACAAAAAAAAATAACTACGTGAATACTGAAAGATAAAACCACCAAAAATAACTCCATATTTTGTCTGAGGCACGTGCAAACAAATTAGAGTAAATCCCCTAAAGACCGAACACGGGCGTTTTCCTGTTACTGTGTTTTTCTGCTGAAGACTTTTCGCGCATTTTGTATTATATTGAAATTTGCGTGTTTTTAATGATATACGTGGCAAATAAGCTGACGGGGCGCCTGATGATAAGCGATCACCGTCACAAATACGTTGCCAACCCTTAAAGACTATTAACAGCCGTTTTGAAGAAGCCCATATTATAGTTATTCGGAAATGCCGCAGGATGAGCTCATTCCACAAATTGTAATTATGAATCAAGTTAATTATTCTTACTGTCAACTTGGAAATCAGTATATTACAACAATTTTTAAAGCATTGAAATTAAATATAATTCTTAAAGTATTTGTTATGGTAAAAATAAACAAACTCGATATACGCCATTAAAAAATATATGTTTTTAACCGACTTCAAAAAAAGTGGTTTCTTGATTCGTTTTTTTTTTCATGTTTATTACCTCAGAACTCCGTCATTTAAGAACCGATTTAGAAAAATATTAATAGATAATTATTTAAGCACGATAATTGCTTTTTACTATTTGCAATATTGTTAGATAATATCCAATCTTTTTAAATTCTCAGTAAGTGTTTTTTTTAATATTTATCGGGACTTATCGCGCAATATTAAATATATGTAGTAGTCCCGATAAATATAAAAAAACATGTGTTCAAATCGCGAAAGTTTAAAAGTTACTAGTTTTTTTTATGTACAGAAATGTTGAAAACGTGTTAAAGTCCAAAATTAAGAATTAAATACGTATCGCAACGTTCTGACAACAGCCAAAACGAAATATTAAATACTTTTTACCAATTCAATAGAGTTCAATACTAATCAACGATGGAGCATAGAGACATTGAACAAAAAGAAACATTTCATTCTGACCTTAAAGTAACCTAGGTTGTGTCTCGAAACAAGGAAGACTACAGAAAGTATATATTTTTTGGTCCAAACAAACGATGAATTGAGAAATGTGAATCTAGACTGTGTATAATCATTTTAAACACCAATAAACTGAATGAAGGATCTGTAAGCTAGCTGGTTACCCATAACTTCTTTAAGTTTAATTTTTAATAGTTGATTGGTTAGGTGTCTAGTTACTAAACTTGTAATGGTAAAAGTTGCATGATAGTCAGTGCCGTAACTAGCCTTTTATGCACCCGGTGCGAGCTTCTATAACCGCGCCCTTGAAAACAAAACTTGGTCCTGGTTAGGTTATTTCTGTGCCCCTCCAGACTCTGCGCCCTGTACCTGGGCACCGCTGGCACAGCCCTATTTACGGCACTGATGATAGTATTAGTAGAAGAGTTATGGATTCGTCAAGATGTTTTCATTCGCTCAAACTCATTGTTGGGATTTGAACCCACGCCTGCGGCATGAAAGTCGAACACGTTAACCTATTATCTATTATTGCTGCAAATGTTTGTTAGTTGGACTACAAAATAACAACTAGGTAACCCGTTGTCGCCGGTTCCGGCCCGGACCCGCGAACCGCCCGGGGTACACCATCCCTGTGATCTCTGACGCGTGTGATCCGCAACACTAATATTATTCAGATCAGAGAGTTGCTCGGACGAGCACGAGTCGACATAGTAAGGGAGATCTGGAAATTATTTATTACGAATGGATTTATCACACAAAACTTTTTCTTTTTCATATTCTACCCGGCGAACTCGTAATGAAAGCCTAATTGTGCTGTAGCACAAAGTAACAATGGCAAATTATTTCAATGTAATAGGCAATATCAATATATTGATTTTGACAGAGTGGTGGCCGAGGCAAGGTAAGCGGGGCGTTGGTCGTCCTGCTGCAAGATGGGTCGACGAATTCAACGATATTGCACTATCGCAGGTCGTTCCTGCCAGGTTAGCATGCGCGCTACGGCAAAAATTTGTCGATTCTTTTTATCGTGTCAAAGTGCGACAGGCGTTTATGAAATCGTAGGCACCAGCAGTGGGATAAAAAAGGCTGTGAATGATGATGATGATAGGCATTAAGCCTGATGATATTTAGGTGTCAGATTTCCTTGTGAAAGCTAACTAGGTTTTGACACATGAAGTGCATTTTAATTAGGTTTTATTACTTGTCAACTTGTCTTTAGTGTTTCCTACATTGTTGCTGTAAAAAAATGCAAGAATAATAAAGTACCTATTGTATTGTATATTGGACCCGGGTATGTATGTACTAAAACTGAGACCAGAACCACCTGAGGATGGGCAGCAGCGTCCTAATAGTACACGGTGAACGTACTGCGATTCCCAAGCCGCCTGCCAAGCGTGGGGATTATGGCAACACCCCTCTCTATGAGGGAGGCCTTGTCCAACAGTGGACGTTAATTGGCTGATGATGTGTGATGTGTGTATTGTATATTATATTTAAGGTTTAACAAGCTTTTGAAAAGCAGGTTTCTTTTTTAATTAATGCTTGTTTTTAAGCGACACTAATAAATTTTATTACATCGTTTTTATTCATATTTTGACGTCCATTTGATAATATTTGTTACAATATTGGGTATTGTATATTATGTTGTCACAAGAACCATAGATGTCTTTTTTTTTTTCAAAATTGGTTAGGAGGAACTGGTTCTAATTTAACATGCATGATTTGACCTAAAAAAACTAATAATCATGGCAAGATTAATAAAAAGCTTATAAAAATTGCTTAATTAAACGTAGCTAACACGTGACAAAAGCATACTTTAAATGATTTTAAAATCTGACACGTTATAAAACAAAGCACTAGCTCCTAAACTACTCTGCAACTTCCTGCGGGTACGACAGCTTTGACTTTTAATCAGTTGCCAAACATTACCAAATCACTGCATATCGAGGAAGCTTGTGCAATTGCATTAGGGGGTTCCGTCACGCGTCACTGACTTCCGAACTGCTCGAATTGCCCCGGATTGCCCACGGTTGAATGAATCGGTATGTCACTTATCAGATGCAAAATGAGATATTGTTGGGGCATTAAGCTTTTGGGCAATCAAAGCGGTTTGTTTAACTTTGATGACATTGTTCTGAAGCGAGGGTTGGGCTCTGGGACAAACGTTGCTTTGTTTTGTAGCATTCGTATCCGAAATAAACGTATATTTCTTTTGTAACCACAAAAGAAAAGGAAAAACGTTACAAAAAAGTTTTTGAATTGTATTTCTTCTCTTCTATCTATATATTGTGTGTTCTATGAGCCCAAACTTGTTTTGTATTATAATAAAATATACTCGTGTTAGATCCTGTCCAAAAGGAAAAGATGTTGAACGTGCTGTTGGTTGAGTTATGTAAGTTATTATTTTTGCAAATAAATAATTATTTGATTTAGATAGAAGATAGATATTTTATTTATATTCGCCGAATGCGATTCAAACTATAGTCGGAGGAACCGGCCTAATCTTACGTGAGTAATTAAAGTTAAAAAACACGTCAGTTTCCATAATAGAAGATAGATAGGCTTGCGTTTGGTTACCACCTCGCCTGAAGATAAGCTATGATGAGCTTCTGTTGCTTTCCACTGCATTACCTACTGTACTCTACAACAAATGCCTGCACACATCATATGCCTATTATACACGGTATGGTGATTCCACTCCAATGCACGAAGACAGTAGCGCACAGTCGCGGGTCAATTTGCTCGCAGATTTGCTCACGTACGATGCTACGTTTTGTCATTAGTGCGCGATTGCGTACAAAAGTGGCGTATTTGCGCACGTCCATGTTCCAAAACTGAGTGACCACATTTTAACAAATTCGGAAGACAATACGAAAAAAAATAGCCATAAATCTAGTATCTAGAGTAAAGAAAATTTGCCCGCACCATTTGTGAATTACTAGGTAGTAAAATAATGTATAACAAATTGGCCACCAACTAGCCTTATGGTAAGCGACGTTGTGGCCGAGGATGTAACACGTTGAAGAAATCTATTAGTTATATAAACAAAGAATGAAATATTTTTTCTCAATTAAGTACACAATTACATTTTACTTGTATACTTATTTCTTCTTGAATTTCTTCTTACTTATTCTACCTGAGACAATAGCAATTTTATACGATTGTAGTAAAATCTTAAGAACAGTCCATTTCAATACTTAGTAACTAGATAGATAATATTTTATACCTATCTAGATTTTTTAAATTTGGAATACATCTAGTCACCAACTCGCCTGATGGTAAGCGACGGTATGGCTTGCCATCCATGCTTGGACAGTACTCCCAGGAGAAATGGATGGTAATGTGCAGTCCTTCTACTTGTCCTGTAGTAAAAGGGTGGAATAAGATAATGAAGCTCTTGCGCACACTCACCGAAATGTATCCGTAGTAATGTAATGTGTTTCTTGAGTCCCAATTTTGCTAGACATCATGGTGGCACGGCATGGTGATGGTGCCATAGAATAGAAAACAGTACGCTGCGTGGACGCAGCAGCGACGCGACGTGCGGTACCGTGCGATTGACGCACGTACGAGCTGTCATTACTTGGACATCTCTTGTATTGGGTACAGGTACGACGAAACGGCTTTAGGAAACGATTCATTTTCTTAACTTTGTGCTAGAATATTTTTTTGATGTTGGGGTGTCTGTAAAATTCTGATTTAAGAGTCTATGATCTGTGCATCTTCTATCTCGCTCGCTTATTGAAACCTTTTTTAAGATAAAAACATAATCATATTCAATGTACATAAACATGAATTCTAAGCAGAACGAAAAGAAACATTAAGATAGATAGAAACTCTTTATTGTGTACACCAAAAATAAAAATTACATACAGATAGAAAACACTTACAAGCTAGTGCCACAAGTGGCGGCCTTATCGCTAAAAGCGATCTTTACCAGGCAACCATTGGAAAGTATTTACGTAACAGGATCGACGGTAAGGTACATTAAAGTACTAATGTGCCGTAAAATTTTAGTCTTGAATCAAATAAACAAAAAAATACTAACAAAAAAATATTTTTGTAATAGATATGATTTTTAAATATTATGTTAGCTTCTAAGAAGTACCTACCTATAAGTATAAAATCTTTGGTAAGCTTGTTTGAAACAAAATTAAATTTCCGGGATAATAACAAGAACTCTTTGTTAATCGATGGTATAAGCAACCTCCATATTAAATTCCATTTAAATCCGTTCAGCTGTTATGGAATTCAGTGGGGACAAACACCCTTACACAAACTTTAACATTTATAATATTAGTGTGATGTGATTGTTAAAAATACCTGTCCTGTCGTATCGTAGTTTTATTGGGTTGGTGTCCTTATGATTTGCACATGTCTTAATTTCTGTTGTAAGCTTTTTGTAATAATGGTCGCGAGCTGGCAATTCCTGTTCTCCATTAAATTCCAAGTGATTGTTCAATGTTCAACTGTCAAATCCGGTGTTGGTTCTCATGTCAGTTTTTTTTGGCTTGATTGAAATTTATTTGTTTGCCTAAACAGTGATGTGAATTGACGTGATATGACACACTAAGACATTACTAAATAAGCGAAAACTGCTAAACGGTGTTTAATTATTCAATGTATCAGTACGAGGAGCAACCTTGTCATTTCAAAAGCTGTTAAAATCACCGTTTACTCACATGGCTTAAAATATCCTGGAACAAGGTAAATAGAAAAAACCTAGTAAATAATAAAGAAAACACAACGTCTACAATACATCCACAGAAAACACGACTTTAAAGCATTTAAGAGTTTAAGTTCTGTTTGGACTAAAATGCCTAAAACTGACAACTACGTAGGCAGCACCAAAACTACCAGTGCATTTGTCTTCCCACCAGTACTCACGTTTCCAATCGCCTGTCGTGTATTCCGAGTGCTGTACGAAATGTGATGAGACAATGGCCAACAGCCACCGATTTCCGAGCGACCAATATTATTCTTTAAACTCAATCGTTTTATAATGGAGCACGCACAAAAAACAATAGAATGAGAAAAACGTATACGAAGACCTAAAATTGGTATAATAGTATTGGTACATGTATTATATCCGTGGTCAACGATGCTGGTATCACAACTAGCTAATTTTTTTTCTTTACCTTTCTAGTTTTATATTTTGTTGTATATATTGTTTGTTGATCCTTAAATAAATTTAAAAAAATATGTATTGAAATAGGTATGGTCAAATAAGGTAATAGAAGCGACAGAAGAAGAGCAACTGGAGCTCATAGCAAATTAACTATAGGTGATTACTTTATAGGCTTGTTCCTTAAAGGGTGTATCTCTATCTAGAAGGCTATCATATGGATTATAATTGCACGCCAAATCAAATAATTTTATTTCATTCCCATCCCATTTATCATCCATAACTTTGCGTGCTTTTACATAGTTTGTATGTACCATATAGGTACATGGCTTATAAAAAGTAGAAACAGTATCCTGCAGCATCTACACTAAGTGTTTTTTTCTGGTATTTAAATATACTTTCATAGACACAGGTTATTGAGAGCTAAAATCTACTAAATCGGTAGGTAAGTTTCTACAATTAAGTTAATTTAGTATTTAGGCATTTTTCGCTTTAAGCTCAAAAAACGCAAGCTCAAGCTTGGAAAGTTTTAGTAAAGAAAAGACACTTGTGGCAATAATAATAAATTTGTGGTAGCCAGTTTAGGAGAAGTTTTAGCTGGTCTAAACTATAGACTCTATAGATCTTATAAAGCCTAGGGATCATTTATTGAAAATGCATTTACAAAGCCATCAAATGAATTCAAGTAACGCTGTGTGGTCCGTCATCTCCCATACCATCATTGCGTCTAATGATACTCCCGTAATCCAGCAAATTAGATTTCCCATAACCAGCCAAAACAAAAGACGCAAAATCACGATGATTACATATACGCAATCAGTCTAGGAATGCCACAAAGGATGCGCAAGAACCCGAGGAGTTTTCCACAATAACACTGCAGAGGCAGAAATTGACACTTAGATACCTCACGACCCGGCAAAATTGACACTGGCAACCTATTCGATTCTAATTTTTATACACCATCTTTCTCTTACCCATTATAAGTAAGAGAGATAGAAATATCGTTGAAAAGTCTTGTGGTAATAGGACAGAACCCAATTCAATTTCAAAATCATGATACAATCGGGTACTTATACGCTACCAATATGAGAGGCGAAAATTGGATGTCCATGATAGTATGATCGGAGCTATACTTAGTTTCGAGACACAGAGTCATTAAAAATAACCAGCATTATTGAAACAACACTAGTTTTTGTATCTATGCTTTTTGTATCAGTTTTTCTTGCGTTGATGACGTTTTTTTTGGTACAATTCATTTTTATTCGACCACAGTAAGGAGATTTTTTAAATGTTTCACCGATTCCTCCGCCATTGTGAGCCGCGATTTACGTTAACCGTTTTTATTATTTAGTAGAAGCTCCCGCAAAATTTTATTGCCCTTGGCTCAGATGTTCTCTGCCCAGCTCCAATTACACATTTTGTAATTGTTTTTTATGCCATAGGTAGCAAACAAGCAGACGGGCCGCCCGATGGTAAGCGCTCACCTTTTAATTAGCCAATAAAATAAAAAAACAAGCGCTTACCTACTCATTTTTAAATTAGTTTTTTTTATCATTCAAAATTATATTTTTTTAATTATAATTATAAAAAAATTATACCTACACAATTAGAAAAAAAAACTGATTAAAACCTAATTAAAATTGATATCTATTTTAATAAAATACAAAGCTATGAAACTAATCTAAAAACCCTAGGTGGTAGAAGTGGTCATAATACTGGCAGCTTAGTCACCCTATGGCAATACTTAACTTATGGTCATAGTGGGTATCAGCATTTCGGTCACCCATTGCCTCCACCATACCTATGTCCAGGTCCATATTGGCTTTAAATACGAGTTTTTAAAGTTTTTTTCTTGTTATTTTGGATGTAAAGATTCGATTGATGAAATTCGAATTTTTATATTTCTTCAAAAAGCCTTAGTTTCAAATAAGCTCGCCAATCTTACCTCTCGTATGCGCCACCACTCCACACCTTAACTCGACTCGTGAGCGCTACAGCCTTATCACCACCCAGTTATTTGCTCTCGAATCGTGTGAGAAAAACATTACATGCCCATCGAGAACTCCGAACTAGCAATTTAGACGGTATGTCAAATGTTGAGAAACGCTACGTGATGTCGGGACGTGAGTGTCGTTTGTTTGATTACGGTGTTAGCTTGAGCAAATCGGTCTGTAACAAGACTATGAATGGTTATGATTTTGTCTACAAGCATGGAACAGATAATAGTAGAAAACGAAAATGAAAAAGGATGAATGTAATAATTGCGAGTCAACTTGGATACAATTTGACAGATGATTGACGATGATGATGGTTTGTAGAAACGGCAAAACAATAATGCTGATGACAATATGATGATTCTAATGGATCTTCAACAACTTAATTAAACGATGCTGCACGCTAATAAGTAACAAGGCGCAGATCGGCTTGAGTGGCGTGCCTTCGAAGAGGCCAGTGGACTAGTATAAGATAATAATGTTGATGGTCAATGAATAAACACGTTAATATAAATTTTGTAATGTTGGGTTTTATTAAATAAACAGCAAAAAAGTGCCTAATCTAAACATGTACTGTGGCATGACCGGTATTTTTACCAACAGACCATCATGAATTGAAAAATACCAGGGAAGCATAGGATCTGAAGACGCGCAAGATGTCATGGCTCCTTAATATGTCAGGAAAGGAAAGATTATATATACGTCCACTCGAAGGTCATTTTAAAAAGTGTTCGTCACTTTTGCGAACGTAGGTCAATGGATAATTGCGCTGGTTTAAAACTAACCAGGTCCACAAACTTTGAATTTTTATTACATTTAATAAGTAAATCCTAAAGTGTCGAACACACTTCAATATAGAAATACTTTTGTGTTAACAAAAAGCGACATCTCTCTATCAGCTTCGGGGCCTGTAACGGTTTTAGCTGAATAATTACTTGCATGCAGCACAAATTATACATGGCACCTCCAATGCTTAGATTAGTTGCAAAAAGATAATTCAAGAATTGGAGGCTGACAGGAAAGCGACCGTAGATCAGTGGGTAGAGCAATAAGGGAGTTTATACAGATATTTTTGCGTGTTTAAATTCTGATGGTCTACGACCAGCAATTATTTATTATTGTTGTCTAAAACATTAAATTTAAAATGGTAGAAGTGTTCAGACTTGCTCTGGACAAGGACAACTTCTAGAAGTTTACTGCCAACCTTTACTAGGGCGGAGAGGCATTAAGAGAAGAAGACGATTTATGCTTCAAGTTTTCAATTGCAATTCATGGAATTTGCAGTAAAAAACCGGCTCATTTTAATGTCCCTATCTAAATCAATCCTTCATGGAATAAGTAAATTACAATAACTTTACCGCCAATATAAAATATTAGCCAGTATATGGGCCAGTGGGCCTTATCCACTCAAAACTGAGCCTCAAACATATAGATCGTGGCCTCAAACAATTTATTCTAGTCTTTAGCAGAAAATTACTGAATTTATTAAAATCCAAATTGTAAAAAAGTAAAAGGTGAAATGGGAAAACTACTTGGTCAGGAAATCTACAAGAACAAATAATTCAAAGAAAGAACCAATAAATCATGTAATCGTATCAGAGAGAATCACACAAATCAAAATAAATAATTATAATTTATTTGTGGTTATCTCAGGTTATCTTCACTTCTTTTTAATTCATTACGAAGTTTCATTTAACCGTATAAACTACGAGAAACTAAGCCCGTCTCAAAAGTCCATAACGTCAGCATTATCTTGTCACTTACTAACTAAATACTAACTAACAAGAAGTCATCACACTTGACCGCCTTGAACACATTTGACGGCCGTCATTTTGACGGCGCCTTTTGGACCACCTTCCGCATTAGGGTTAACTTTCCTTGCTATTCAATAAAGCTCTGTATTCTAACTAAATAGAATCTGGTAAAGTGAAATCATAAGTTGGTCTATCGTGGCTTTTTACAATAGCCGTGACGGATAGTCACTTAACGAATTCTTCTGATATTAAAACTTGAATATAAAAAAAATTAAAGTATTCCCAAACATCATTCATTTAAAGAATATTTTTGTATGTTTAAAGAAATGTCGTTTAAGTTCTTTTAGAATTGAAGCAGGGATCATGAAGATGTCAGACAATGTATCGAATGACACACGGTTGGAAATTTGAATATATCGTGCTGAGAAGAAATTTCACTATGTTTGACAGGTTTGACGGGAGGCACGTAGGTCTCTGGCGAACGTCACAAGCGACAGACAGACAGACAATGACACGCTTTTTGTTAGTATAACACTTGAATACGAGTCGGTTTTGTGCATGTGGCGTGATGGATGAATTTTCCCACTTGTGGTTAGGTTAAAAGTTTGAGATTATCTGGGAGCTGTCAGTTTCGTGTCACATCGAGTTACTGCGAATGTTTATGGTATAAATTGGTGATAGTACATAGTCATACATTTAAAACGTGTACTTACCTATTACATTAAGGTTTAGATTATTTATTTTTAAGCTACTTCAGAAAAGGGTTTGTCCTACGCTTTAGTTAACTACGTTCCAAACCTCAATTAAATTTTAAATTAAATAGATCACATACACATAATAGTTTGTACTAGCGACACAATTTGACACAATTGTACAAGGTGATTTCAGGCAATCATCTTGTTCAAACGGATCATAGCACAGACACGCTGTGGATGGACATTGGACAATTTTCTCGTTCAAACTGGCCATTAGTGAGATTATATAGACACAGAACTGAGATGCGATTGATTTTGATCAGCTTATAGTTAAGGGACAAGTCACGTACGAGTGGAAGACTCTATGGAATATAATGTTATAAAATTTAAATAGATATCTATTATTATGTGTTTTTTTTACACAGACTAGGTATAGCTACTACGTAGCCCAGACTTGTAGTTACGATTATTTTCAATGGAAACAATTCAGCCAAATACCTGAGGGGCGGGGTGGGGGGTCACTAAATGCTAATTGGCTCATTCAACGTCAGTTCAAAATGTAAACAAAGCATAGTGATGGCGTACCTGCGGTATTGGTTGGAAAGGACGTGAGGTTCAGTGGAATCAGTGGGCGTGTTTTTTATATCAGTAGTGGTCAACTGATGAAGTGTCTGAACATGTTCGCCCTGCTTTAATGTCTAGTTATAGAAAATCTTTGGTTTTTTTAAATATAAAACATGGCATAGGTATGGAAAGATTTTAATTAAAGAATTATCAGGCGTCATTAGTTTTCAACTTTTGAGGTTTTTGGACATGCCGATTTCCTCAAAATGTTTTCCTTCCAGTTGTTATGCGATGGCATAGTCTATTTAGGTACTAAATATATTGGTGCGGGGCCGAAATATAAAATTCAGCATAAAATTATAATAAGGAAAACTGACTCCTTCCGTAGTTTTTGGATTTAGTTTTTAATCTACATAGAAATAAATAGAGCAGTAATATCAATATAGCAAATGAGTAGATAATGAGAAGTTTTTTTTTTTTTTTATAATTGTAAGAAATTGAAGTTACGATATATGAAATTCACATTCAAAGTATAAACATAAAACATACTTTTAACATTGTTAAACGAAAATCTCAGCACTTTGCTGAGATTTTCGGAAAGGTTTGGATATAAAAACAAAATGCTAATCATCAGTTACTTTTCATCGACATTCGAAAAATTTGCAATATATCATTGTTGAGCTATAATTATGTTTTAGTTCTTAGTTACGTAAATAATTATATCCAAAGGCTAGTTGGTGGTCAAATGCTACACAACTAGTTAGTTTGCTCACAAGTAATAGACTTTGTGACAGGTTTAGTGAATAATATAACGGAATGTACGTACGTATACTTACTGAAAAAAATATTGAAATCAGTTAATAGATTTCTTTGATATACCTAAGCGTTTAAAATTTTTGGTTTAGAAAGAGATACTCTGTCCCAAGCAAAGGTAGTGACGTGAATTCTGTTTTGTCATTCTCTAAACTAAAGCAATTTGTCAGGACTAAAATTATCGGCGCCTCTTTTCATTTCAATGTGTCAGAAAAGGATGGCATCAATTTCTGAGATGTCAAATTTAATTAAGTTTTGGTAATGGTACACTAAAATCGACGTCAGAGCATACTTACAACCTAGCAAGACATTAAAATGCATTTTTTTAAACTTCCTTAATTTTTACTCATGTTAATTTTATTTTCAGCGATCGGCTCTTTTACTTGGAGTTAGCTCATATTATCTATATATTATACGAGTAAAACAATGAAAAATAATCAGCCAGGTCTCCTATTGTAGGCTGAAAACCTCAAACGGCACAAATATCGCTTTTTAGACAGGATATATATATTTTTACATATTTAGTTTCTTTATTCAGTAAGACTTACATATTTACATATATGTTTGTGCGTTTTGTGGGGAAGAGATCTTAGGACCGTAGGCCAATCGTTTGGTGGAGGCGACAGGTGACCGGAATGCTGGCGCCTACTTTGGGCAAAAAATTATAGAAAATATATTAAATAAACTATTTTTAGGAAATTCATCATGTCTAGATAATGACATGGTGATCATTAATAAACACCTATAATTATGTGCTAAACTCTCCATTCGCAGTACGATCAGTATTCGAAACACCTGTAGAGCCCTCTCACCTCTAGGACCTGTTCTGAAGACGGACGGCGTCAGTCTAATTAGCCGGACGATAACGTCGTGACATCAATTTACACGCCGCGCTGCGCTGGCGCAGGTACAGTCACGAACTAAAATGTCTATCACACTAAAATTATGAAAATGTGAGATTGTGTTTATTGTCCACAATGAACTTCGTAACTGCTGGACGAATTTGGATGAAATTTGGTATTGAGGTCGTTTGTACCCTGGACTAATATTAGCTAGTATTTTATCTTTTACGGTTCCTGTAGAAAAACGGGTAAAACCACTAGATGTTGATAGTTCAATATTTTTGCCTCTTTATTTTTTATATTCAACCATAGCCTTGCGTTTCACTGCCACCTCACGTGACGTTAAGCGATGATGCGGTCTACGGTGGCCTTTTCGCAAAATCCTCCTTACCCACCCCATAAAAAATCTATCTGCTATATTTCAACTTCGTCAATCAAATGGTTTTTAGATTTTGTGATGGGTCAGTCAGTCATTGAATATATTATGAGCTTAGCTAAGTACTTACTCATGTAGTAAAGTAAAATAGGCTAAAATAAATAGTAAATATGAATAAAAATTAAGTAATACAATAAATGCTTCGTCCCGTGGAAATTGACTTGTCGAAAGTGGAGAACCTAAACTATCTATATTCTAAATTTCATCGAAATCGGCTTAATATTTACGGAGATACGAGGTAACAAACATTCACGCACAAACTTTCGCATTTATAATATGAGTAAGATTTGTAGCATTTAAACACTGTTTTAAACTATCACGGTTGTTCACTAAAGTTATATGATTATTTACGGGATATTTACCGTGGTAAGGTTGTGGAAGGAGCTCCCGATATTTCGGCGCAGTTACATGCACCATGTTCACGGGAAGACCTTACCACGGTAAATATCCCGTAAATAATCATATAACTTTTGTAGCATTTATCATTGTGTCTGTACTAAATATATTTAGTGAACGTTGAATTTGTCATTTTAATTTATATATTTTTACGACCTGTCTCGGTTTACTACTACATTTTTAAATATACATGTATTTGCATAATTTTTTGCCTATCACTAGATCACTGAGTGAGTTTTACATAATGACTATCCATCCATAAGACTTTCATTAGTGAATAAAATTTTAATATCACTAAATATATATAAGCATAAGCAAAATTTGATGTTTTACAAGAGAAAACTATATTTTTACTTACAACGCAAAGCATCAACCTCTGTCATTGAAATATTCAAAAATAAAGTTGTAAGGTTTTTAAACCTTCCAACTATATATTGGACCTACGAAAAAAGGAAGCCAGTAGACGCGTAGTATATATTTTTTAGTGCATCATACTTATTTTCGCAAACGGCATACTTAAACAAAAATGATAGAACTTCAATTATACGTCTCATGACCAATTTTAAGTTTTCATCCCCACTTTACCGCCAAACTTTTTTATTTATGATGGCGTCACCTATAGCGACTATCCCTGATGTTAAATAAATATATTGACAGCACATTTATCAAAATCTATTGAGATCTTTAGTCTAAAACATATATAAGAATAAGATTTATTTTATTGCCAAAAACAATGAATAGGTACATAAGGTAGAAACAATGTATGGTATGCTCAGCGCCGTACTGCGAGGTCCCGAAAGGTCACGCAGAGCAGGGTGTCAATTCTGCTAATTAACGTAAAATCACATTGTTTTGCCACTCCCACGACTCTCAATTACGATTGTGGCAAAAAGGGTATTCTGCTAAATCTATAATTTGGTTTCAGTTGTGTGTCAAGGGAATCGTGTGGGAATTGCGTTCGATGTTGCCTGTCAAAATCTACCACGAGTTGTATTATTTTATACCAAACTATCATTGTTTTTTTTGTCACTTAAATGATTATATTATAGACTAGCTTTTTTGCCCGCGACTTCGTACGCGTAGATTTTCATATAAACCTTTAATTCTTTTTTCTTCCCTTAATCCGGCCTTGCGCAAAATAACATAGCATAAGTATACTTCAATCTGGTCATAGCTAAGCATATTCGTGAAAACCGCATTTAAATCCGTCCGCATTTTTCTTCCAGGGGTGTAGGAGATGTGCGTGAACAAACAAACAAAAATTCTAAAAACTGTTCTTTACATGTTCAGCTGCTTATTTTAAGTCGCCCTGTGTGAAGTATTGATAGAATCATAAAAGTAATAAATAACACCGTCAACAGTTTTCAAATCAAAAAGATAATGTGACCACAGTGCAGAGCATGTTTTGAAATTTTCTTTTTGTCTAAACCATTAAAAGTATATTTCCGGCCAGTTTCGCTGGCCACGGAACCCTGACATAATGCTTGTCTTAACACGCTCTTGGCTAGTTATTTCTTATTTCGCGTGCATTTGTATGTATACCTTGATTAAAAAGCCATGAAATGGAACTACTCTATTTATCTGTTAAAATATCACAGTAAAATAAAATTATTTCTATATTCTTATTCCAAATATACACTGTATTCTTCTAAAAGCTAAGTTTATATACCCTGCATAAAGGGTGCAGCAATGAATTATGTAGTGGCTGTTCACTAAACCAGACCACAGACATAAACATATAAATTTAAGTATAGTTAAATCTATTACATAAATATTATATATACTATTCAAACTTAACCTAGGGTGAAGTAATTTTACAAAACAAAAAAAAACATACTTAGTGTGATAGGTTACTTAATTATATATGAGATGATACAAAACTTATGACGCTACTTTCTTAACTATTTATATATCGATATTTATTTTCTAATTATAATTTTCTAAAATGTATCGTCGAAAAAATCTTTTATCTCGTAATAACATTTTTGGGTTAGAAACTTACGAAGTTGGTTCTGGAAAAATGTTATTATTTATTTCTTTCTTTATTGCGTCCGGAATTTTGTTGTATAGGTTTATTTTCATGTACAAAGGGCCTTTTTTGAATACTTCTATTCGCGGGACTGTATTAAAATAGGATGCGGTATATTTTGTGTTTTAAATGCTAACATAGAATAAAACCATGAGAATGTAATATGGAGTTTGGAGCTTCCCGGTGTGGTACTGGATGTAGATGCGACCTGGGCTATAGGGACAACGTCATGTATGCGGTCGGCTAGGTCTGCCAGCACATCGAGTGATGACGTCATCTGCTGCGAAGCAATGATGGTCTGCGTGCTGTTCGGTAGGCGGCTGGTCCAAATCATGCGTAAAAAGTCTTCTGGAACTCCGGGGCCTGCTAGGTGTCGTAGATGACGTAAAAATTGAGAAGGCTTACGATCACCTAGCTCCTCGCGTGTTAAAAGTTGCTGTACCTTTTTTTCTCTTGATGCGGACAAACGTTTAATTAGCTCCAGCTTGAGTTTTTCGTACTTCTCGGTCACAGGCGGATTGACGATGATGTCTTCGACTTCAGCTGCGTATTGCGGGTCAAGTTGTCCAATGACATAGTAGAACTTGGTGCTAACTGCAGTGATGTTGGAAATCGCGAATTGGCCTTCGATCTGGGCGAACCAAATCGCCGGCTTCTCTGGCCAAAACGGTGGAATTCGCACGCCAACTCGGAATACATTGTCATCATCTTTATTCTTCGTGTCAGCCGCAGTGCTATCAGTACGATCTAGCGACATTCTGACCTTTGTCGGTGGTGTACGGTCCATTCAGTGGTCACCAATTATAGTGGATTTGTACTATTTATATAGAAGGAGAGGGTTAAGCTACCGACAATGGAAGAAAATAGCTGAGTCCGAAAGAAATTATAAATTTAATGCAAAGAAAAATCTTAGACAAATCGTAGAAAAAGCGAATGACAATTCCATTTGAAAATCGGTGTTCTTTTATTTTTTTTCTTTTCGCGCCCCAGAGCCACACGTCGTGGAAAATTGGAATGAAATTCACGAAGGTTGGCGCAAGGAGTATGAGTACGCCACACTCCTACTCCATGCACTGGAATGAATCACCAAAGAGGTTGTAAGGCCTATAACATGCTTGATCTACACGTTCATTCATCTAAGAAGGTTAAGGAACCTTCTTTAAATTTAAACTGATTAACCGAATGACAGTTGACAATTTCAAAATTTTAATGGCTATGTCAATAACATTCTCTTTACTTTGGATCTCCTTGCTTGAGGCTATGTGACGATCCTCATATTACGTTTCGGGTAACGAAGAAATAAATCATTGATTTTTATTTTCGTTTATGTAAAAATAAAGAATTAAAATAAATGATATAAGATAGCCTATGTTTTAATCTGGTAATTTCTAAGCATATTCGTGAAAACCGCATTTAAATCCGTCCAGTGGTTTAGGAGATGTGCGCGGACAAACAAACAAACAAACAGACAAAAATTCTAAAAACTGTCCTATCGTGTTCAGCTGCTTATTTTAAGACGACCTGTGTGATTTTTTTTCTGTTATCTCGCAATTACAGATTTTTTTATCTCTACGTTTTTATTATATGTATAGATTGTTATTGATTGTACATATCTTCCTCGTCAATATAATACATATAAAATGTAATTTAAGGAAAAAACAGTAAAAATACGGATGATGAGGCGGTATGGCCTAAAGACTTTAGCCTGCCCGATGAGCAAAAAAAGTATTCCACTGGCACGCCATTACCGTACAGAATACCAAATATGTCAATAAGAACTGTCAGACAGTTCGATGGCAAGCCATTGGAAAGCAACTGGTCTTAAATAACTAGCAGAATACCAAATGTCGAAAATAATTCCGACGAGACACTACTGACACTCATTTGAAACGTTTGACAAATAGCAGAATTGACACCCTGGTTTTCAGCATACCCCTTTGCTCAGAAAAAAAAGATGGTAGGTAAGCATTAGGCGACGGCAAATTTTACAATACCAAGTAATTTAACAACAAAAATGAAATAAAATAAAAATATAAATGAAATGAATACCAACTAATTGTTTCCAGTAACGAATTCACTGGTAACATTACATTGCTATAACTATTATTAGCTAAGTACTCTAGTACTTAGAAAGGTTTGTGTATGTGGTATGTGTAATACGTCTGAGTGACTGTGTAGAAGTGTGTGTGTTAATGTGAGAGATATAACTTATGTTTTTTACATACTTAGGGTCTTACTTAAAAACGTTACTCAAGTTGACATACGCTTAAATATGCTCCGTCTTGTTTTCGCGTGTGACGATTGCCATCAGCGAGAAGTTGAGAGAGCATTTTAAAACTTAGATCAACTTGAGTAACGTTTTTAAGTAAGGCCCTTAAAATACAAGATACTTAATAGGTAAATAGTTAACACATTAATTTCACCATAACTATCTTCCATTTCACCATTGAAAATTCGAAGGTAAAAAGGTTAATTCCATCACTTTTTCATATTATTTTAATTAACTTGTCAAATTTTGTTGTAAGTAAAAGTTAATAGGTATACTTCTCTTACTAAAGTAAGTATAGGTACTGTTTGTTTTACTGATTCATTTATTATCATACCTATTGAAAGCTATTAAATAACTGACAGCTGGTAGTGTAGGATTACTGAATGTACCTATAACCTATTAGCAGATCGGTAGAACAAAAAACGTCTTAAGTTTCGCAAGTATAAATCATACATCGAAAACTTAAGTATTTTTTTATTAATGAAGGGATGTAGTACCTATGTACATATATTATAACTTTGGCTTTTTTTATTATTAGGCTTGCGTTTGAGCGCCAACTCGTCTGATGTCAAACGATGATGCGGTATACGATGGAGCTCGCAACAACTAAGTAACAACATAAAGTAATATGATAACAACATTAGGGTATAATAACATTTATTTATAATACAAAAGTGTGATACCTACGTACTTCCCAATAAATAATAAGTCAAATTATCATACAATAAATAGTCCATAATTAGTCAATTATTAATTAATTAAAAGCAATTCCTCAAAAAGTCCTCCACGCACCGAGCCCTGACCGAAAGTCTCCAATACGCTGCTGGCGTTCCCCCGCTGAATTGCGAGTGAAAACCACTGGGCCAGGAACCAACCGGATCGTGGATCGAGCCCCTTCTCCCTCATGCGGCGCCCCAGGTCCAGCACAAACTTCCGTGCTTCAGCACACCACGGCCCCGCCGTCTCTACGGCAAACGGGACGGAATCGTATGCTGACCCCAAGCAGGCCTCAATTATGCCTGCTTGGCGTTTGCCTCTGGCGGCTGTCTCCGCTCCTGCACCAGCAAACTACTGGGTAGCGGGGTGATGACAGCATGCAAAAGTGCTCACGCATGTCCCACACGAGGCAGCATCCTCTCCGCCATGGGACAAACGTTTATCCGTCGGGTCGTTTGCCGTCTGACCGAGACAACCCCGGGGGCTCCTTAAAACGCTTGGCACCACATTTATTTTGTATATTTTTTTGTTTATTTCATCAGCATGGTTAATTTCCGATTGTACTAAATTCGTCAGTATCTGTAAATTAAGATGAAAAATAATATTACATTACAAAAAACAATATTTGTTAAAATAATGGCATTAATTCATTAATCTAAAGCCGACAACAGACATGTTAGCCGGCGAGCATGCGAACGATGCGACACAAATACAAATAGCGCAATTTTTTTAAGCATGTACGAGACATACTAACTGGGACAGACATAATAATAATTATGTTCGGTTCGGACGAGCATATTTTTTTGAGATCTTTGGTAGTCCCACACGTCTGATTACGTCTACGAGCTATGGAAATCACTATTTTGACCTCCCATCCATCACCGATGCTGTCTAGAAGATTATGTATTACCTAACGGTGTTTTTAGTAATGTATCTAGTGGACGTCGCAATTTATTAGTCAAAGACGTATAATTAATTAGTAAAAATATGATTTATTCGTTTTCTTGACGATGAATTTGGACTTTAGCAATAAAAATTTGTATCTAGTTCGGTAATACGGCTCTTACATTCTTAATTTGAGTAAGTTTTAATTTGGCCTAAGTTTATTAAAACCAACCAACATGAATTGGGTCAGCATGGTGGATGGCACATCCTTTCTCTCTCAGAGAGAAGGCCTGTGTCCCAGCAATGATAGGCTGATATGATGATGGTGATGATGAAGTTTGTGAAAGCTCTGACAGCTGCAGTAAATTCTAAAATCTAAAAGAAAATTGTGAATTCTAATCACTTTTGCTATATTCTTGAACGTAAGATTGCTAGCTTGTAGGCTTTACTATAGATAGATATGTGCAAAATCACGCAACCGCAAACCGTATGTCGGCGCGTTAAGGTTCACATTCACATGATTTTGTAAACTGCACCTATTTGGGCCCGCGTTTAGAGTTGTACGTAAGGCCCCTGGACTGATAACTCTTATTATCTTTTAAAAAAGATGACCATAAATAGAGCTGAGCTCATGATGCAATGAGCAAATTAATGAAGATACGAGTACGTATATGAGCATTTTTAATGTCTTTAGACAGAGAGCACGCTATAATTACTAATAGCATCACTAGTAAATTCGCCATATGAACTCCATACTGACATTCACTCTACGGGAAAGGGAGAGAGTATCTCTTCCTAATCTGACCAAAAACTTTAAGCACTAATATTTCGGAACATGTAAATATCTTTATCAGTATACTGCCCCGGTGGCTCAGTTGGTAGTGAACCTACTTTCTGCGCTTGGGGGCGTGGGTTCGATTCCCATCTAGGACAAACATTTGTGTGATGAACATTTGTGTTTGTTCTATGTCTGGGTGTTAATATCTATTTAAGTATGTATTTAAAAATATATATGTATGTATATCAGTCTCTGGCAGCCATGTTACAAGCTGTGCTTAGTTTGGGGTCAGATGACCATGTGTGCAATAATGTCCCACATATTTATTATTATTATTTTTATTATAGTATACAATGTCTATGACATTTAATTATATTATCAGTCCTAGTCCAGCCATGAATAATGTAGGTACAAAATAAAAATATGAAATGAAATATAAATAGAGTTTTACACTGAAAAAAATAACAAAATAATGTCCGTAAATTGAATTTCTTGATTGCCGATAGCGATAAAATTTAATGACTTGTCTATACGAAGGCTAAGAGTCCCCATCCTTTGCCTTTTCAATCAAGATTGGCCAAAGGTCCATTATGGCTGTACAAACACCAATGTTAACCTTGTTACCTGTCACTTATTTACCGAAACACTGATGACATTTTGATGTGGACGCCGCATTTGCTTTACAATTATTACTTCGCAGCGGGTATAGAAACTTGTTATTTACAAAGACCGCTGAATGTTTGCTGGATGCGGTTGAATTTGTATAAACTTAGATTAAAAAGTGGTTATCTTAATTTTTACCCCTATCTCACTAGAGTTAACACATTTTCTTTCTTCTCTTCACTCTAATAACTTTGTCTATCTCTAATAATTATTACCACCTTTTATTTATGAATTTGAAACTGGGGTCATACACTGACGTCAATTCTGGTATACGAGTACCATTGTCTAAACTAAATTTGACATCTCAGAAATTGTTGCCATCCTTTTTTGACGTATTGAAATGAATAGAGACGGCGATAATTTTAGTCCTGACAAATTAGTTTAGTTTAGAGAGTGGTACAACAAAATTCACGCCAATATCCTGCAAAAAAAGGAATAAGCTACCTTCAGCGGTGTTTCCGGGAAGCTAAAACATGGGGTTCTTCAAAAGGCGAGTTAATAGAGTCTTAAAGCGTCGGCAACGTATTTGTGATGCCTATGGTGTTACAGTATTGATAGGCGACGGTGACTGCTTACCATCAGGTAGCCCATCTGCTTGTTTGCTACTTATGGCATTAAAAACCACCTCTTTCATATAGGCTATTCACATCTTCTTAGACTTGCTAGAAATTCCAAGAAGAAGTTGGAAGCTTTTAGCTAGATAAACTTTGTCAGTTATTGAACTGCCAAGCAGATTACACATATTACTGCATTAAAAATTAATAGACGATATTTCAAGGGAAAATTTAATATTAGATGACATTTCACCACCTAATTTAACACAATTTTGACACGCCTGCACAATAATCAATCAGTATCCAATAAGTTATAAGTTAAATTACGAAAAAATTACAGACTTTTATATCTTTGTTTGACTTGTTCATGTCCTACATTGTATGAAACAAGTAGGATTACGAAAAAAATAAAAAAAGTACTCCTTTCACGCTCAGATGGTTCAAAGTTCTGTAAAATAAGGCACTCATTAACTAACATAGTGCAGTGCTGCACAGGGTTCTGGACTTTTAACGTCAACATTCAGGGTTGCAATGCAATTGAATTGGTTATTTTGAAAAGGGCATAAGTCACGCAATGGAGAGCAATGGAGAGAGCTATGCTCGGAGTTTCTTTACGCGATAAAATTCGGAACATAGATATTCGCCAAAGAACCAGGGTCACCGACATAGCTATTAAAATCTGCAAGGTAAAGTGGCAATGGGCAGGCCACATCGCTCGAAGAACTGGTAACCGATGGGGAAGAAAGAATCTTGAGTGGAGACCGCAAACCGGAGGACGCAGCGTAGGTAGGCCTCCCACTAGATGGACTGACGACATTGTGAGAGTCGCGGACATCCAGTGGATGCAGATGGCAGGATTTCGTTCAGTGTGGAGGTTAAAGGGCCTATGTTCAGCAGTGGACGTCTTTTGGCTGATGATGATGACGATAAGTCACGCATGTTGCACTAACCGTTTGTTTGTTGGAGTCTATACTAGACACCATAGACAAAGACACCGTGTAGACACTGTCTACATTATGTGGCTGTCATTCATAGATTAGAATAATGTCACTATTAAATGGTAGATTAGTAATTGATGCCTCCGTACAAAAAATAAACTCTCCTGAAAAATTTGATCTAGTGGACTTTCCCTTTTCCAAATAACTTATTGAACTTTTATAGACAAGTGTGGCGCTAACCATAACTTTTTTACACACTAGACTAGACAGAACATCTCAAGCAATACCTCTTCTAGCAACCTCTACTTCCAAACTTTCAAGCCCAATAATAAACAGGCAAAAAAGCCACGCGTCCATTGCGCCTCCGATCGCACCGATAATTTTTCAACACACCATCTACTTATTACGATCATAGGTAGAGCATTAACTAACCCATAGTTGCATCATACAACCACACCCGAATACAGTCCTTCATCCTCTCAAAACAACGACGAAAGTTGACTGATACTGCAATGCGGATATCTTGGCTTTTGCTTAAGAAATTTGAATCTAAATTTGGGGTGGTTGAAGGTCTATTTTTCTTGGAGGCACAGTTCAAGTCTTCTGCTAAACATCGGTCAAAGAATCGTGACCGGACCGTCCCGAGCACCTGACATCCAGTACTTAATGTAACCTCATCCGTGGAACAGTTTAAAGATAGACTGCTTAAATGCCGGTGTTGGTATAAAAGCAGTCACATTTTAAGATGGAGAGTTTTTGATTGGAATTCCAGTAGGTGGAAGTACTTAATAACGTTTAACGTTTTAAACTTATAGATTCCCACTAAGATTCCCTGTGTCGGGGATGTCATGGAGCACACAAAACAAGGACAACTAACTCCTAGACCCAAAGCAGATATTTAAATTAATCATTCAAATATCCGCCCAGCCGGGAATCCGGAAATAACACAGGTTGTCAAAACTTAACAGGAGAGGCCAAACACTTGTAAATTAATGATAAATCAGACAAATAAAGAAATTTGAATTTGAACTCCGGGGCCTTCTCAGGCTCATGAGGGTAGGTAATGAACTTTTTCCCATAGCAACATTAATACAAGTACCCTTACTACTCAAAACCACCGCAACTTTGTTGTAAATATTACCTTCATCGAAACTGGACCCAATTAATAGAGAACCGATTGTCATGATATATATTTTTCTCAATGGTATTTAATTGGCAATTTTTTCTCGGGAAGTGGTTAAGTGACTTTTTCAACAATATTTTATTTAAAAAAATTGGTACCATTCTGTCTTAAATATTAAATTTATTTCCTAACTTGTTAAGTGCACATCTTAGTTTATTTCGAGCCTATTGCTTTTTTCTTTGTTCTAATAATATTCTACTTCTATATATTTTATTCACATGTTTAGCGTTAATATAATGTAATTTGTTTCTATAAGTACTTATATAACAAACTATTACTATAAGAAACTTTTGAATGGCCACTTTGTCTCTAGCTAATTATTAACTCTGCTAATTATTATTGGACCGTTAGTTTCTCAAAATAATAAATATAAATAAATTAAATTAAATTTGCCACTAATGAACCTAACCAAATATAAATCCGTGCAGTAATTCAATGTCCAAAGATGTGTGATTTGGTTAGGTTAGGTTAGGAAACACCACTGGAGCTATAGAAACGTAGATAATCGCAAAAAAAAGAAACATATTTGTGACCTTGAAGAACTCACGACGCACACAAAATTTTATAAGACTTGAGACATTTTTTAGAACGCCAAAATGGAGATGTATATGTGTTTCCAGCTTATTTTTTCTCATTTTGAGGTGAAACCCCTCATCTATATGACTAGACTAAAAGAGGTGTAACTGGATGTATGTAGGTACCTATTGCTGTTGGCTTCACTTGGTGACCATTTATAACCCAAGTTATAGTAAGGCTTTAGACAGAATGTCCATTTAAGCTCATATAACATAATCCCTTTACTGGACGTTAGATCACGTCACCAAGTCGTATAAGTTATAGCGTCGCCGTATATTTTGTACCATAAGCTTTATTACTTGGTGACCGTGTGAGATTTTGACAGATTGATCCAAATAGTGAGAATTTATCAGAAACATTATTTTTATTAAATAACTGACCATGAGCGCGTCGCACGCATAATATTATGGTAGGGTTTCGTAGCTCAAGCCATATTATGACTTTTAGTCATATTTATAGTTCAGGAATAGGTAGTTACATACGGACTAACCATAGACCTAATTTTTTTTATCTACGGGACTAACGAAGCTCGGTGAAATTAACTAAATTTCAGAGATGTAACATCCTGGCACAATTTATACTCATTATTATGTGAGCGGTCACGCGAAAAAGGGACGTGACAGGAACAGAACAGATATGGATATTAAATGAAAGGGAATGAAAGGGTTTGCTGAAAAGAATCCAACAAATAAAATGAAGTCGCACTAAATATAATTATTATGAAAAGCGCTTAAAAGCTTGTTTTAAAAAAAAATACTCTAATGATTTTAGATATTTTTTGGTAATTTTGTATTTATGTAACATAATAATTTTGTAAGTAAATAATTATATAAAATTTTGTTGTCCTTCAACTTAATTTTAGTGCAAACATAATGTTTTTAGGTGGAGTGGTTTTATCGAATAATAATATATTGTGACTCGAGTCATACATATTTTGAGCCTGAAAGATAAAGATAAGCTGTCTCTTCTGTTTTAAATTATCTTTATATAATTTAAGTCTCTTTTGCATAAATCGCTCACATATGAAATTATTTAATGTAGGTAGTTACGTGAAATTTAAGCAGAACAAATAGTGAGTAAAAATTAAATTTTTACGTGAATTTAAATCAAATCATTTTTACGTGAATTTAAATCAAATCATTTTTACGTGAATTTCAATCAAATAATTTTTACGTGAATTCATATCAAAATGGTATATACTCAAAGAACGAATAAAGAAAATAGTATGGCAAATATTCAATAAATTTTTAATTTCAGTTCTAGTTCAATCATTCATCTATTAAGTTCCAAGAGTGTGGATTTTAGTTCAGATAAACAAGAGAGATAATCATATATTATGCCTTACAATTATAGTTCGTGTGCAAATCGTTTTTAACCGACTTCCAAAGACGAGGGGATTCTCAATTCGACTGTGTTAAAACAAAAATTGTTACTTCAGAACTTTTGGCTGGGTGAACTGATTTTGATGATTCTTTTTTTAATTGAAAGCTGGTGCTTCTCTTGTAGTCCCATTTCAATTTGGTCCAGTTATGACATTTTTATGAAGTCAGTTTTTTAAATTGATAAATTGTTTATTCTAAAATGTTTTTACTTACAGCAAAATTTTTAAGTATATTTGTTTACTTCGTTTTCAGGCACACAAAGAAACTAAGCGATACCAATGAACTAATTAAGTCCACATGCAAAAAGGTCGGCCATGTTGTCGTCAGCAGGGTCGTCGTCTAAAGGTATCGAGCCTGATTAAGGCCTGATGCGTTCGCACCTGCCACACCACGTTACCATATATCCCTTGTTTTTGATCTGAGGTATAGAAAGACCGAATTCGCAAAATAATGCTCGTCACGTCCGCCTCTCCAAGTAATTACACCTTTCTCTGCCATCTCGTCTCCTCATTTCGCCAGGTTCCCATAGGTGCACATTTTTTCATAATGCCCGCATGTCGTGACCGCCCGTGACAGCTACTTTTATCCTGTCTTGCTCATTTTGCGTAGATTGCTCTCTTTGTCTACTTTTGTTTACGTGCCCGCCACTATACTCGCAAGAGTAGCTGGTGATGTACAGAAGGGCGAGAGAAATATTGCCAAAAGTTACAAGGTTTTGGTAATCTGAAATGTCAATGACATAATAGCGAGAGTTGGACTAGGCCGTGACTTATTAGACCTTTTAGCTTGAATCCACTCAAATATTATAAACGCGAAAGTGACTCTGTCCGTCTGTCTGTTTGCTACATAATCACAGCTAAACGGCTTAACCGATTTCGATACAATTTTAAGAGGTAATAATATGTATCATGAGGACGGACATAGGCTTTTTTCTGAAGAAATCGCGGACGAAGTCGCTGGTACAGCTAGTATGAAATATTTGAAGATATTTTCTAAAACTTCACAACAGTCGACTACACAAAAATTCAATAACTTGATACTTAAAAGAAAAGAAAGCAGTGAATGTGGTTGACAATGTATCAACTTCTCTACATCATACGTACATGAAATGGTTTCCGCTAAATTCATATTAAGTGGGTGATAAATTGCCATCTGCTGTATCTCAAAAATCAGCATCCCAATTATTATTATTCCAAAAAGTATGAACTCGTTTTTTATAATAATGATAACATATCAAGATTCCATATACATTTTCTATCAGAATTTTGTATATATGTACTTCTAGTAGAACAAATTTGTATAGAATTGAAAACATGATGCTGAATACTATGAATACAAAACTTTAATAAAACAGCAGAAGGGGAAAGGGACGGGTCAACACCACATCGCTCATGTCATTCGGTATGATGGTTGGTGTTTTTGCCGCTAGATGGGTCTGTCAGTGTGATTCATCATACAAATATTCCACTCTTCACTTCCGGTCTCCATCGTCAGATTAGTTTGATGATATCGAATTACGGTATTGTCATCCAAACTACATATACTTACAAAGTTTCGAATTGATACGATAGTCAGAAGTACAAGATAGTTAGAAGCGACTTCCAAGATTTGATTACATTGTTAGTTACAAGAAGCGTGTTAAAATTAAGTAGGTAACTATTACTCTCACCTTATCCCTTCTGGCACCTCCCTTCCAATCACTGCAAATAACACCATCATGTCCTTTTGGAATGCTATGGGAACGGGTAGCAGGGCCGAGTCCCGACTCGCCACGACACGAAATTATTGAGCACTCTTCGAGCACACTATTACTTGACACAGACTAGAAAGTCACAGATGGAGAACAGGCAGCGCGCATGCTAAATGCGGTCACAGATGTTATGGCCCGATCACCGTTTGACTAACAAGAGAAAAAGAGAGATAAATAAAATTTCCTCGTTGTTCAGTCGTTTCAAAATTTTCTAATCAACATGTATTGTAAGTATTAATAGTATCAGTCTTCAAACTAGAGCACTGCAGGGTTGGCTGATCATTCCACATACATTTTGACCACTGAGCAATGTGCACACTGATGAATTCTCTGAAAACAACCATAATTCTCTGAAAAGAGTTGAAACTCTCCGAAATTCTCCGAAAGACTCAACCATGCTTTAGATAGGCATAATTTTATGAGTAGGTACCTACTAGCATTACCAAAAATAAAAGAAAACAAAAGAAGGTGGCATTTTCTGTGAAGTAATTAAACAAAACAGCCATTACATAAGGAGAGCCCTGATAAAAGAAAACTGATTTAGATATAAATAAGAGATAAATGAAACTGTTTTAACGTCTACGGGGCTAAACGGACTGGAAATACTGATCCAAAAGGAGGTTATTGTACTCATATTTATGAACAAAATTGACTAATGGACTAACCCTGATATCAAGAAAAAATATCATATGTTCCAAACATATATTTGAGTGGGAATGATATAGTTTCGTTGGAACATCCCATTTTTTATAATTTCAGGATTGGTATGACGTCCTTTCGTCTTAGTATCAGCGTTCCGTGTAACCCTATAAAGACGTCTAGATATTACACATTTATAAAGCACGTGCATGTACTTTGTCATTTTTCAAAGCAGTCCATCTGGATTTCCTTAATCTGTTCTATTACTCCATTACACTGGGACGTCTATGTTCCACCAGTGTGTAGGGCACTTTATTATGTCGCAAAAACGTAATTTTCATCTTTAGTTTTCTTGCGGTTAGTTTTCCGATGTGGCTGTTATGGGGTACAGGATTACAGTTGCTGGGAGAGAAGATATTATTACATTCATTGCAGCACAGGATTTTCATAGTAAGGTAAAGATAGGTAGATAATAGTAGATTATGCACTAAGGGAATAAATCTGTGTCTTACGTCGGGGGCGGCATATTGAACCCTGAGCATAACGAGGGACTGTTACGAGTATATAGAGTCCTGAGTGAAGCGAGGGGTTCAAGCTGCCCAAGACGAAGACAGGCTTTATTCCAGAGGAGCATACTCTACTTTTCACGCCTTCTTTGAGACAATAAAAAGCCAGGTTTCACTGAAAGACACAGCACCAAACCCCGTCTTTTGTTTCAAGTTCTTTGTAAACGCACTTTTTTTTTTTTATTCTGCTTATGGTGGCCAGTTCGATTTTGGAACAAACCTCTTTACAATACCATATGGGCATTTTTTGTAACCGACTTCCATAAAAGGAGACGGTTCTATGTTCGTCTGTATGGTTTTTTTTACTTAGAGTTTTCCACGAGTTTCCACACGAATTTAACGTTCCAAATTCAAATCACTTTATTCCCTAGGGAGTTTACAACTTTTATATCCCTTAAGAGATAATGCTTTACTTTGCGTTGAGGTTGCATGACATGTAATTGGACATTGTCGAGCAAGTGGTGTGAATACATGTTTTAGTATGTGTGAGTGTGTGTGTGTGTGTATGTGTGTATGTTCCTTACCTGGTAAACTGTCTCCACAAAACATTGTGATATTGTAAACAAAATGCTAAGAATAGAAAGGCTAGGCGTCAAAGGAAACCTACCGAACTTGCCCAATGCATGTGACCTCATTGTGTGCCTTCGCATGGCCACGTCAAACGTTTATGACTCGTATCGCATTGTCTTCTAATTACCGGAGGTTTCAGAAAATTTGGCACTGAACATGTCCAGCGTAACTAGAGCTCCGGATAAAATGTTTTCATTTTAGCTATAAGTACTTGGAATAATTGTGTAAGTACATAGTAGTTTCTGATCTTTTATTCGTTTTTATATCATTATACATTCTTTTTGCAGGTAAATCCATTTATGAAGCCTGAATAGACCATGTATTTACACACCTTAATTTATCAGTTGGATTAAATCTATATGGATTGGATCCTTCCTTCATATTTTTTCTACTTCCTATAGGCAATCTGTTTTTATATAATAATGTAAGTAGTTTAACCGTTTAGTGTTAGTATATTTATAGGGTTTAATAACATGGGCATAGTTATATCATAAACCTAATTAATGTGAGAATTACATAAAAATTAGAATTATGTAACACATAGAATCATGTCAAAATAGCTGAGTAGTTTGAAAGAAAGCTCTTTATAATATTATGTTTGTATAATAGTAAGCAAGAAAATAAACTTTATTGCTGTCTCAGTGTTATTAAATATTGCTTTTAGTCTTATAAAGGTGAGAATCCCAAACAGTTGCTTATGTTTTGAAACGCGGTTCAACATATACTGGTTGATAAAGAGGGGTAATTAGCAAGAAGGCCCGACGAATTGCATCGCGAAGTGCCGCTAACACGTTTTGTTTTTGTTCTTCGTTGTATTATGGAAGGACAAAGAGTCGTTGTGCTTGAAATTCGATCGCACGCGACATCGCCCCTCTGAGGGGATGATGGGCTAAATTACGTATAAAAAATTATCAAACAAAATTGCTCCAAATACTCAAGAACACAGGTTAAAGTTATATGATTATTTACGGGATATTTACCGTGGTAAGGTTGTGGAAGGAGCTCCCGATATTGAAGGATTGAGGGATTGGGGGGATTGATTGGAGGAGGATTGAAGGAGCATGTTCACGGGAAGACCCGTGAACATGGTGCATGTAACTGCGCCGAAATATCGGGAGCTCCTTCCACAACCTTACCACGGTAAATATCCCGTAAATAATCATATAACTTTAGTGAACAACCGTGATAGTTTAAAACAGTGTTTAACACAGGTTAAGTTACAAATTTTTACTTGTAACTCAACTGACATTTGACTGATAATTGACTACTTATCTGCTATAGGCCTTACTTATAAACGTTACTTAAGTTAAGCTATGCTTAAAATTGCGTTTTCATCTGTGACGAATTCCGTCAGCGAGAAGTTAACTTAATAGAACAATTTTAAGCATCGCTTAACTTAAGTAACAATTATATGTAAGGCCTTAAATGTATGCTTCTTTTTATTATGAGAGTAATCTCATTAATCAAAACAAACTAAATATGTTTTATTTAAATTTTCAAATTATGCGAAGTGGTCGTGATAATTTTGACATAATATATGTAGAGCTGCAGCTAGGGCCTTAATTATTCCTACACTGATATCGGTCGCTTACAACGATCATTGTTTTATAAAGAACTACACTGTGAAGCAACGTGTGAGTAATATTATGATGGCGTGTGCGCATAGATGTCAGAGATTTACATCAGCGCAGGCAGAAATCATGCTGAGGTTTTTATAGAAATATACTGACTGCTTTAATTATCTGATAACTCATATATATTTTTTGAAATGAAAACTTCTTTAGGCGCGTTGAGCACTTTTTAACCGACTTCCAAAAAGGAGGAGGTTCTATGTTCGTCTGTATGTTTTTTTCGGGTGAACAAAAATCATGGACCTCGCGTTGTCGTCACGCTGTACCGTGTATTTTATTTTATTAAATCAGCGCTATCTCTTGTAAAATAGGTGAATTACTACTTAAATTTCACTTCTGACGTGCAGTCCTATGACTGTTTTTTTTTTTAATATTAGGAATTGAATACCTTATTTCATCTTCAAGATTCAACTAAAAGCTGCACTTTACTACAGGCAAGCCAATATCACCCCACTCTCCCCTTGTAGTACAAGGCCCTATTGTGCGCGACAGTGCAGCACTGTGCGCCGACGCTAATCACTTTCACATGGTGTCACTGGCTGCAGTGCTGCACTTCCTTGCCGTCTGATGATGCCGCATACGTTTCACTGAACTAAAATAACAACATTGAAATATGATAATTTACTGTCAAAAAAGACATTTTCTCTCAACGAAAAAATCGCTTATACCTTATTATATGTATAATAAGGTATAAGTGATTTTTTCGTTTCGTCGTAAACATATATACAATAGTAAAAAATAAAAAAACGACATATTAATACCTAACTAATCTATTAAACCGCTACCAGTGGGAATCGTCCCCAAAATGCTGGCCCCATTACCACGTTGTATGGCAATGCTCACTCTTTGAGCAAAGTAGAGGCCAGCATTCTGGTCACGAGTTGCATCGACCAGACGTGATGATAATTCTTTGAATATTTTTTTGGCTTTTGATCCCCACGGACCCATGGTTTCGACCCCAAAAGGCTCAAAAATTTACCCACGGTCCAAGGTACTATATTTGCGCCTTTTGAGGTCTTCTGCGAAATTAGCCGCCATATATACATAATAACGAAAACTTAGAATAGCTAATATATACCTACCTATATACATATAAATATACCATATAACAATATGCGCAAAAAAGGCTAATCTAAAAGCCCCTCGGTGGAAGGAAAAGTAGCTAGAATGCTGGCAGCATTGCCACGCTGGATGGCAATGCTAGTTTTTTGCCCAAAGTAGGCACCAGCGTTTCGATCACCTGTCGCCTCCACCAAACGTTTGGCCAATTTCCTGTACATAATTATAAAACATGCAATGGAAGATCGAATAAAATATATAGGTACGACAATTATATTATGATTATTACAGGATATTTCCTGTATTGGAACTCCCGAAATTTTTGCGCAGTTACATGTACCATGTTCACCCAGGCGCTTCAACTAAAATGTAACTGTAGTGAAAAACGGCGATTAAAACAATTTTATAATTGCAATTTTTCCCTGCAATTTTTCAAGATCAAGTGAGGGTAGGAGAACAAAATACCCGCTCTTCTCGCCGGACTCACCCGCAGTTTTCAGTCAGCTCGTGACCACAGCCATTGTAACATGGTCGAAACGTCGAGAGAAAGGTATCTATTTGTACCTAAGTATATTTAATAGTGCGCGATAAGTCCCGATAAATACTAAAACAAATTTTATAATTTTCTTCAAATCTCCAATTATATTTTTTTTACTTATTTGTTTCCATCCGCAAGATCTGATATTTCATGCAGCATCTGACATATCGTACATCAGCGCTTATCTACACTAATATTATAAAGAGCACAGATTTGTATTTATGGATGTTTGTAATGAATTAACTCAATAACTACTGGACCGATCTTAAAAATTCTTTCACCATTAGAATGCTACATTATCCCTGAGTAACATAGGCTATATTTATTACTAGAACGTTTAAACTAAAATCTCCACCTGTGCGAAGCCTGCACGGGCAGCTAGTGACTCAATAAGCCTATTCGGGAGTCATGTTTACGGTTATAATTTTCTACCCACATGAGCTGAAGTTGTTGAAATGGCTTCGTTGGCTGAGGCGCGATTTATGTAACGCTCGCCCAGGCTTGCCCAGCCTGCGCCACCCTCTCTCGTCCTAACTGGCAGGACCCACAGCCACAGGAGTGATGAGTCACCAGTCTGGTGTCGGGATACTGCAAAAACTGACTCCTTCATTCCATTCCAAAAATCTATATACAAATAAAAATGAACACCTATTTCTCGTCACGCTATAACTCGTTAATGGCCGGACCGATTGGCTAATTCAGATCTTGAATTAATTGTAGCAGTTCAGGGAATGTTTAAACGGGGAGTAAACGGCTTATGAAGTAGCGTGTATCAGCTAGTTAATAATAATTATATAGATTTAGAACTGATTAGATTAGACTAGATTTTGACTGCCTCGGTGGCTCAGTTGGTAGTGATCCTAATTTCTGTGCTTGGGGGCGTGGGTTCGATTCCCATCTAGGACAAACATTTGTGTGATGAACATTTGTGTTTGTTCTATGTCTGGGTGTTAATATCTATTTAAGTATGTATTTAAAAATATATATGTACGTATATCAGTCTCTGGCAGCCATATTACAAGCTTTGCTTAGTTTGGGGTCAGATGACCATGTGTGCAATAATGTCCCAGATATTTTTTATAGAACTCCACAATATTAATATTCATGCGATTTGCGTGAATATGAATATTAGTAAGAGGGGTCAATATTTCAAGAATTATTCAAAACATTTGATGTATAATTCAACTAGAATTGCACAATACAATACCATGATCAAACTTACCATAGCATAAACTCAAGTAGATAATTAACTATTAACAAAGCTAAAAAGGAATAATACGAAAATTGCTCTTTTTCTCAACAATTTAACTTCTGAAATTATAAAGTAGGTACTCATACAAAAAATAATATTACATTCCATATTAGCAAACAGGAAATAAGCCCTCGAATATTGTACAACCACTCGATTTAAGTACCAATTCGATTGCTAAGAAAGAATCGGAGTTCCAAATATTTTCCAAACGACCCTCGACCTAAAAAATCGAACAAAAACTCCAAAACTTAAACGGTGCGTGAAATATGGAAAAAAATTACGCAAGTGAACAACGTTCTATTGAATGCTTCATAAAAATATGATTGACATGTTTCTTAATATGACATCTTTTCTGCCGGTGATATTTTTTTGTCGCCTGAATGTGCCCTCACATCTCCTACAATCCAAGCTGCCGTACTCACCATCTCTCGCACAGATAAATTGCAACTTTATCTCTGTTACAATAGAATCACAAATTCGTGATGGGTTATTCGAAATACAGTCGTTATATTTTAGGAAAAACTGTATTAGAAAGGAGATATTAACTGCTCAGTAATCCAATTACGTCTTTTGTCGTTGTTAGGATGTGGATTATGTTTCTATTGAGCGGCCATGTTTTACCTCGAATGTATGATTATGTACAAAAGGATGTCTATTCAAAGTTTTGTCCTTTGTCCGACGTTATTATTGGAGGCAGCCCGAAAGACACCGCTTTGGATGTTATATAGTTTAGCTTGCAGCGTCGGTTGCATAACATTTAAGTTGTTTTTCTGTATATTTGTAATTCTTTTGTTATCAGAGTCCCCGACATAGCTATTAAAATTTGCAAGTTGAAGTGACAATGGGCAGGACACGTTGCTGGAAGAACTGATAACCGATGAGGAAGAAAGGTTCTTGAGTGGAGACCACGAACTGGAAGATGCAGCGTAGGTAGGCCTCCTACTAGATATACCGACGACATTATGAGAGTCGGGGCCATACAGTGGATGCAGATGACAGGATGTCGTGCAGTGTGAAGGTTAAAGGGGGAAGCCTATGTTCAGCAGTGGTCGTCTTCTGGCTGATGATGATGATATTTTTAATTAGATATGTTGAAATTGTGAGGTAACATTAACCTATGGTGGCTGGTTTTTCTGTTTTATTACTCTCGGTTGGCTAGCTACCCCCTTTAAATTAAAAATCATTCGCAAATCACCAAACTGTTTCATCATGTTCACTTGAAAGGCAATTTCCATTCCCAGGTAAGATGTGTGTACAAACAACTTTATCATGCTTAGGTTTTACAGGATAGGATAGGTAATTTACTCACAAATTTCTTGTCAAATTCAACAATCATAAATAGCATCTTTTCATTCTTTGTCATCGAGATCGTTTCAGGCATCATCGCTTAACATTAGGTGAGTTAGCGGTCAAACGCAAGCCTATTATTACATTAAAAATAATAAAAATAAACTTGTTATGTCATAAAATGGTAACAAAGAGTCTGACAGTTACTTTAAAAAAATCTGTGTAGAAAAAAGGCAAACCTTAAACATTAAAAATGTTAAATATAAAGCTACGACTTTGCATGAAAACACTCATGAAAGTAGAAGATGCGAAAGATGTGTGTCAGGATCTTAGCAAGTGAAGAGATTATGGTCTCTTCCTGTTCCTACCCCAATGTGAAAACGGCGTGACGTACGTAAGCATGTAATGATAAAATAGACTAGAATCAGACGTTTTGCTATGAAGGTGTTTTACCTACAGACATTATAAGAGTATGAGCATTCCACATTTAAAACCTTTAATTGTGAGTCGTTTCGCCTTTTTGGTGTTTTGCCGTAAAGGCATTTTAATATTCGGATGTTTTAAAGGTCGGTCATTATGCTAGATTTCTATCTGATACGGAGCGTAATTTTCGTTTTCTATCTGAAAAATTAACAAATTCTGATTCACTGTTGCTCTCGTCAGAATTATCTTGATAACTAATTATTAATTCAAAATATACGTCAAAATATTTTAACTATTCTTTTTCAATTTTCTCGACATGTTCACACGTTTTATGCCAAGTTTTGCCACTAATCTGATTCAAGCTTTCACTAATCAGCTTTATAGTGCTAATGAGGTTTTGTTCTATATTCTTCGATGCAATATATTTTTTGCAATATCCCAAATATTCTTAACATTATAAATGCGAAAATGTGATTCTTTGTTGGTTTTTTTGTGACGGAGAGTGACGTAGGCTACTTTTTATCGCGGAAAAAATTACGTTTTCTGTAGGATTAGTTATTATAAATTATTTAACTCTCAAATCATGCTATCACAAAACACCAAATCAAAGTGACAGTTCCGAAACCAATACATCTCTAACAGCGAATGACATCATTTGCTCACACGCATTAATTACAATTTCCTAGAATACGATCCATTTATTACAATTTGCGTCGATAACGGCGATAAATACCGGAATACGCATATCGGGCGACGTCGGTCCTTATTGTGTCTTTGGGTCAGCACTTGATAGATGGAATAAGGTTATCGAGCTAGCGAAATGTCACTTTATAGATATGTCTTACTCGAAATCGCCTTGTGAAGTTTCCCGCTCTGACATAATTCAAATCTAGCCGTTATTATGAGTGACAGAAGTGAAATACAAACCAGAACATTTGCAAATGCTGAACATGAGGTCCTTTCACAGGGTCTTTTAGACCTTATCCGTTAAGAATTGGCCTGCTCACCAGTCTTCATTATTATCAGTACATCATGTTCTCATTGCCTTCTCTCAAAAAGAGAGAAAAAGGGTGGGCCCTTATCCACTATGCTGACCCAATGCATGTTTGTAAAAGTCATATATCTTTGAATTTCTGGAGTTTTTCGACATACGTAGCATTTTCCTTCATCGTTTTTGAGCGATTACTTTGAAACTGAACATAATTTATTAAGAGTATCTACTAAATAAGTCATTGGTGCAGGGCCAAGAATTGAACCAGGTGCCGTCAGATTATGAAGCGCACATGCTACCGCTTGGCCACTATCGCTCCAGCACCATCACGCACCAGTGCTGCACTGTGAGAATATCCGTATTTTTGTGTTCTAATGCTGGGGTATTTTTCTGTCGTTCTTGAGTTACAATGGTGTAACTAACCAACGACAATGACCACATATTATGGCAATGAGACCTGGTCTTTAAGGTCTTTTGGAACAACTCAGAGTCGCACAACGGACAATGGAGAGAGCTATGCTCGGAGGTTCTTTGCGTGATAGAATCCGGAACGTGTATATTCGCCAAAGAACCAGAGTAACCGACTTATGTATTTATGAAAATTTGCAACTTGAAGTGGTAATGGGTTGGCCATTTTGCTCGAAGAGCCGATAACCGATGAGGAAGGAAGGTTCTTGAGTGAAGATCACGAACCGGAAAACGCAGCGTAGGTAGGCCTCCCACTAGATTGACCGGCGACATTGTGAGAGTCGCGGGCATCCAGTGAATTCAGATGACAGGCTGTCTTTCAGTGTGGAGGTTATATGAGAAGCCCTATTTTCAGCAGGACATCTTCTGGCTGATGATGATGATGAACTAACCCAATTTTGTTTTATCTACACTAATATTATAAAGAGGAAAGATTTGTACCTATTTTTGTATGTTTGTAATGAATAGGCTCCGAAACTACTGAACTGATTTGAAAAAATCTTTCACTGTTGGGAAGCTACACTATCCCCGGGTGACATAGGCTATATTATATTTTGTAGCAAGGCCGAAGGCCGAGCTTACACTCGTGCGAAGCCGGGGCGGACGGCTAGTAATATATATATTAAATTCCAGTAGATGTCGCGATAAAGATTCCTAGATGTCCCGAGTTAACCCACTTATGATTATATGAGAGTGGCCTCAGGCGTTATTATATGTTGTGTGAGACATAAATTAAACTCAAAATTAATCGGAGATAATTCAGAGCTGTGAAACAATGATCTCCAACTCATGTGGTTTGAAATATCATAAGACAAATGAGAAGATGAAATGAATCATAGAACTGTAAGACTGACGCAATTATGATTGGCGAAAGATCTGGAAGCTTATGTCAGTTGGCAGATTAAGCTGTAGATGATGATGATGATGAAATGAAATCAGAGAAACCAAGAACGATCGTAGAGACAAACGAGGGAGAGGTGTAGTATGGTTGCGTGGCGGGGCCTACGAATATGGCCTAAAACAGGATTGATGTCATTAGTTGAATTTACCCAGTAGACTAACTAGTCACCTTTTTTCATGTGGACGATTAGTTGGTCGGTTGGTTGGTTAGTTGTTAGTGTCGCTAGAAGCTTTAGTGTTCGTAAAAAAATTGTGAGTGAACCGTTATTGCTGTAAGTGGATTAATGATTTTTTTAATGAAAAATTGAGACATTTGGACACGAACGATAATTGCACTAAGGCATACCTCCCTTGTGTGTCTGATCTGTTAAGTTGTTTTTAACAAAATAAATATTTCGTTTCTTTATTTTGTTTCTAACGCTAATAAATTTTCTTGAACAAAGCTTATAAACTACATATTTCCAAGTAAAATACATACAAAACTTTGTATATCCTTTTGATTATAAGTCCAGAAAGAACATAACCAAGTACCTCTACAAATATGCCCTGAAGTTTCACTTGTAAAAAAATATGTTTTTCTGCGATAAAAAAATGACACTAAGTCAATCCTAACAGTACACTTTTCCCTAGCCATTTTCACTATAATTGATTCCTATCATTCCGGGACAGTAATTACTTTCGAGTTTGTTTTAAGAATTATCATAATCATTTATTGTCAAACTGCAACTACTTATAGGTATAATAAAGATTACCTTAAGTCTCAACTGTTTCATCCATAGCTATAAATCCATCCGCAGGTAATTTTAATTCTTATTACCAGTGAGTATGTAATAAATACCTGCAAGAATTCTCAGAGGCTAAATGCTATCTGATGAACAATGCTGTCATCTGTCTTACAAGATGGACAGATAACCTAAAAGAGACCGCAGGAAAACGCTGGATGCAAGCAGCTTCCCACCGGCCCTTTTGGAGATTGATGGGGGAGTCCTTTGTACAGCAGTGGACGTCCTATGGCTGAAATGATGATGATAATGATGAAATGTTGTAATCTAACTAACACTGGTGGCAATGAAGGTACTATAAACATCGTAATTTTTACTACTTCTTATCCAATAATGGATATAATTTCCTCCGACAGCAATCTAGGGACGATTGATGGTCTTGTCTAGTCCATTAATCGACAAAACTAAGATACTTACCATTCATTTAATCTTGGTTAAGGGCCCAGTTACCAATAACTTTGTTAGTTTAGTAATTTCATTATGCACCGCCAATATAAAAAATATCAAAATAATTATTTCAGTATACAGGATTACGCATATGAACTGTACTAAGACGAAAGTATAATTGTACTCATAATTATGAACAAATTTAAATTTTACTATAGGCCTAACCCTGAAAATACGAAAAAAAAACTGTCTGATAGAAAACTGTACCTACCGGGCATAGGTACAGGTACTGCTCTTAAATAACAGCTGTTATTTAAGTAAAAAACAGCAAATAATTTTACTTTAATGATAATATTTTTAATTTTATATTGAATTGAATCAAAGATAACACATCTTCTGGGTGCTGAACCCTCGGTAGGTGCACATATCTGCCTCGCACTTGACCGGTGTTTCTTTTAAATTAAAACAAAAAGCGACTGAAAGTTAACTTTACCTATGAGTCTTTTTCCCCCTGTTGTCAAAACTCACTTATTAAAACGCGAGCGAGGATAACGCATAACGTGAGTGTGAATCGTATTTTTTTTTCTTCATAGATTTTCTTCAAAAATGTTGAAAATATGTGAACGAGACGGCATTAGCTGGGGATTGGGCTCTTAAACACTGTAAAGCTGTATAATCGCGGGTAAAACCGCAAGAAGCCGCTAGTAAAGGTCATAAAAAGTGCATTCCGTGCTTGCGTCTATCTCAATACCGCGCTTTGTAAGTGCCAATCTTGATTTAAAGTGTCATTCGAAGTTCAAAAGGCATTAATGTAATAATTAGCAAATTGGTCACAGAGTAGTTTACGATTGCGAATGGCTAAAACAAAATTATAATTAGTCATAAATCGGACCGTGGCGACTGAGGCTCCATTCTCGATAATAACGCAGACTATGAAGAGACAGACGAAAAACATCATATTGAACCGTTAACTTACAAGATTTTTTTTTAATGATATCTGAAAGTAAGGCAATTTTTTCATACATAATTTAAGACTGGAGTAACAGAAACTATTCAAAATTAATCACAAAATGAAATAAACAACTAATTTTAGCAATGAGCTCGAACTGCACAAAGAAAAATATCTTCTTGTAAAGCGAAACATCATGAATGGTAGGGCGCTTTCTAATGCCCAGATGGCTAGCTATACTACCCTCAAGTTGAAAATTTGTCATCACCACCAGCCTCACTTGAGATCCAGTTGCCGTTCCAGGCTAGGCGTATATGCCATCTTCAAGCACACCAGTCACTTAACATTAGGTGAGCTATGTGTAAACGCCAGTCAGTCAACCATTAAAAAAAATTGCCAGAGAGGCGGATCAAATTGATGTAGATTTATTACCAGTACGGTTCCATCTTTTTTATGAGGTCTCTTTTAACACATATTTTTCTTCTTTGATTTGTCTGTTTCATTTGTCTTCTACGTTTGTCTTCATCATTTGTCTTCTTCATCTCTACCTTAATAATTTTCAGAATCACCTATTTTGCAACTCTAGGACTTGCACTCAGAGTCTATTGATAAACTTTTAACTTGTGCTGAAATTTTAACAAGTGTCTAGACCCTTACGACAGCTTTCCCTATCATCTCAAGTTTTCCATCTGCCCCTCTTCCAGTTAGTGATTACGAGTACTTATTTCATAGTGTGAGAGGCAGCCATGGGGGTATAGCTGTGTGCGTGTATAGGAACAACAGATTTATTGTTAATGGTGTCCCGAACATAATTAAAATGGTTGATGTTTCGCCCGGCCCGGCCTACGTCCTTTGTCAGGGTTACAGATCAACTTTATTTCAGAGACAATTGCATTCTGAACGACAAGGATTCATTTTTTGTGTTGTGGTTTTGTGTTTCATCTAATACTCCAAAGATTTAGAGTTACCGATCCTTAACCTAGGACTCAAGTATAGTAAGAAATCTTGATCTAAGATAGAAGGAACAAAATCAAGAAGAAAAAAAATGTATCGCAAGATTTCAAAGAATTGTGATCAAAGTTTACATACATACGAGTAATTATAACAATTAGTTTTTAATCGACTTCAAAAAAATAGGACGATTCCATGTTCTACTGTATTTTTTTATCTTTGTTCACCAATTTCTCCGCCAACTGTTAATCGATTGAAAAAAATACTTTTGTTCGGTATAATATAGTTCCGATTTGGTCCTATTGTCACCAAGTCAGGATCTGATGATAGAATCCCAGGGAAATCAAGGGCATCCCTCAAATTCTGTATGCACTCATTACGTTTTTCATATATTTTTGAATTCGGTTTTTAATGTGATCCACTTGTTTCAATATCATCCACATATTTCTTTATCCACTGCCACTGGCTGTGCTATCTGCCTTGGGAACACGTTCCTGGTTAGACCCTCAATTGTTTTTTATACTTTAAAAACTTCTTTGATCACTAATTTAACTTCCGTTCCGATATTATTTTTTATTTATTTTTTCAAATTCATGTTTCCGATATACTTGTCTTGAAATAAGGTTATTTCTTTATACTTTTCAGAATTCGTTTTAGTTCAAGTTGTTGCGACAAAGTTGTCAAAAATATATTCATGTTTTAAGTCACGGACGTAACTTAGGACCTACCTGGTGCGCTGAATTTATGTATTTGGTAACCAAAGATGCGTCCAAACAAACCATTTCCATCAGTCGCGTCCGTCAGTCGCGCCTTATCAAAGCGTCCGATAGTTTGTTTGCAGCTTGTCTCTGCCTACTATCCCTACTCTGCTTTCTCGCAATGTAGTGGTGTTATAGATGATGAACGATAAGTTAGACTGTGGGATCTCACCTTGTGCTATATGAACTGTGGCGCCATCTGTTTTTACTTATGCTCTACCTTTTGTAGTTTTATATAGATTTGTATCTTAAACGGAATCATTATTGTTGGATCACCTGCTATTTATTTTGCATCCAATAAAATGTCTTGGCTAAAACAGTTTTTCTTAATAATTATAATATTAGCACAGGAGTAGGTACTTATTTTGTCAACTGCACAAAAGTATTCTTATCATGTGACATGTCATAGCCATTTAGATTTTTGTCAGCACACTTTTTACAAGTCATAACTTTGATTTTTCTACTTTGAATTACATATCCTGAAAATGAATACGTACTGATTCTTCAATATAAGAAACGAATAACGTACATACAACATTTGTCATATTTTTATTATTTAACCCAAACCAATCATGGATCTAGAAATTTAGACCAACTTTCTTAATCATAATATTTTATCTAGCTTTTAAGACACTTCCAATGCAATTTTTTCTGCATCTGCAACTTTATTGGTTTCTTCAACATCCTGTTAACCAATTTTTGTAATTTCTTCGAACTTTAAACTTACACAAACCTAACTTCCAATATTATTCCCAAACCTTTATTTTACCGATGTACGAGATTAACCTTTGCTTTTGTTTAAACGCGTAATAAGTGCGTTCGTGATACTGTATGATATACGAGCGGCCGTCCATTGGGTAATAGCTGGGCGGAGCACTACACCGTCGGTTGTACACCGGGACGACCCATAACGTATTGGACACCGAAATAAATTAAATAAACTCGTGTCTAATAATTAAGGATGAACGGTGGAATTTTGATTAATCGACCCTCCGATGATTTGGTGTTCTGGGAAGTTGACAATGTGGTGGTTGATGATAGAACATTTGTGAGGTGAAATAGGTGAGTTATTTTAATGATTAGAATAATTTTGATCCACTACTTTAGATTTTGTGTCTTTTAACTAAATACGTAGTTACTAAATAGCTAGCATAGCAAGTGATGCCACTGCATTTCACAGTATACTGCAGAAAACAAAATATCAAATAGATAGGTATACGTATCTAATGGACATATTGTAATACTTTGTGGATATACTTTACCTAATGAGACTAGATGATCTTGATCTTTTTACTAAACAAAAATTTACTGTCCCTAACATACAAAAAACATTTCTTGCTGTCCCATTCCAGGTCTTTCAATAAAACAAATGGCAGTCACCACCCGGCACCAACCGAGACAATATCTCATAACTGAATACAAATCGATATTTTTCAATCGGCTTTTATCAGCCCACAATTAATAATTCGTAAAAATCATTAACAAGCGAGACAAGAGAACAAAAGTCGCCGTCCTTTGTGGCATGTGAGGAAGAAAAAATAAAGGAAAAAATGAGGATGGTGGGATCCCTGCGGTGCGTCGGAGAGCGGTGCTGTGTTCCACTAAACCAACACGGTATGTGTCGACGCAGGGAACCCGTGTGATATGGCCGCGATCTCTTGGGCGAATAATGATGCCGATCTGCCTTTGATTTGATGGAAGGATTTGAATTTGGACTTTAGTTTAAGACTTGGATGACTGGAGAGAGTTTTAAGTTTTGGTTGATGATCAATTGAAATAAGTAATGTCCGGTTGACCTTACCTTGAAATATGAAACTTTTTAAACTGTAGGGCTCTTGAAAAATAATGCTTTCAAATTTCCCATCTATTCAGAAAGCTTGATGATTAAATACATAAATGCTCTGTCGGCTTCTCGGTGCAATCATTTGCATATTGAAACAAAACATATTTTAGGTGAAATAGGACTTGTGACTAGATGTTTATGAATATGAATACTAATAAAATTAAAATAATTGTTCAAGATAATTTCATTGAAAACCTCTCAAATCAAAACAACGTCTCTCCTGCACTCAAATGTGAAATTGATAAAGTACCACATGAAACAAAATAAACCATTGCGAGTTCTAATAGCAAATCAGTCGGGTGCCATCAAGCGGTATCACTTTACCTCTGATGGCTACCACCCGCTGGCATAGTAACTGGTGACAGCTTGGACACGCAACTGAAGATGGGCTTAGACCGTTTATAGCTGATTGAAAAAGGAGGAGGCCGTTAATTTTACTATATTCTTTGTGGTATTGGGACATATTGTCAGATTTATTTTATGCCATTGGCGGCAAACAAGCAGACGAGCTGCCTGATGGTAAGCAATCACCTTCACCTAATATAGATACTTGTAACACCAGAGGCATCACAAATACGTTAAGACTATTAACACGTCTTTAGAAGAACCTCATATTGTAGCTTCTCGGAAACACCGCGGATGGTAGCTCATCCATGGATGATGATGGATGGTGGCTCATTCATGGATTCCATATATTGCAGGTATGAAGCAAGGAAGATCGTGTGAAATGCACAATGTACGATTTCCACTGATCTACGATATGTGGATGAACTTTCAGGCGGTGATGGCTAGTGCGATGATAAAACCGTGACGCCGGCATCTGATTAAACAGGTCTTCAGAACACTCCCCATTGTAAATATGATAAAAAATACAGAGAGACTTGAGAGACCCAACGTTTCTGCGCATTTTGAGCGGTTCTAGGTGTTCGGTGAGTTTAAAATCGTTGACAATATTGACACGTACAATAGACTTTGTAAACTGTAGGTATTGAATCAGAGCAAACATCATATTTTAATTTCCCGCAAAATTTGTATAGGTGTCAATCAATAGTAACTTAAGCTTGCGCGATTTGAACACATGTTTATACATGTTTTAAATGTATATCGGGCCTTAACGCGCATTATTTAATGTAGGTAAAAATGTACCTTTCGCTCGACGTGATCCACCATAGGCCGCATCATCGCTTAACATCAGGCGAGTTGGTGGCCAAACGCAAACCTATTTTGCTATAAAAAAGACGTTTTTACCATGTCACAATGGTCGTAGTCGCGAGCTGACACAAGGTATAAATTTTTACCTTAATAAAATAATGCGCGATAAACATTTAAAAAACAGTTGTGAATATATTAATTAATTTATTCGGGTTACTCTCAGATCAGACCAACAAGGAAAGTGTTTGCCCTAGTACAATTAACGTTCGTGTTCTAATGTAGGTACCAATTTTTCTGTGTTATGGCATATAATTTGCCATAAAATACCAACCCTACCAATTGAAACTACTTTTTAAACAATATACTAATACACGTTTCATACACTTATAAGTATAAGAAACGTGAAAAACTATAACGTTTTAATTCAGTTACTATTCATTAAGATTCTATGCCTCACCGTCACAGATAATTTAATTATAAAGCATAAGTAAATAGATCTTTCTCATTCACAAATGGGAACAACACCATCTTCTATATCACAAGGAGTAATAAACACATCGTGCCAACTTCACGGAGTCGCACAAGGCTCGTTCCTAAGCCCTGCGTGTCTCCTCGTGGTCGTAACGTAGTGACTATTATTTAACCTGCGGTCGTTACGACTTCCCTGTATTTATGCGCTTTTGTCACGACAGGGCCCAATTGGATGTCCCGATAATTTACTGTAACGTGACGACATTAATATAGGGCTAAGGGCGGCTTGATGTAGTACCTTTTAATACACTGGACTCGCGTTGTATAAAATGGATACAGTATAGAGTCGGAGGCTATTGAGCGGCCCAAAAAAATCAGACATTAATTAGCCAAGAACACATGCGTTAAATTACTTAGGACACAGTCTTCGTTACAGTATTTGGTACAAAGTCTACTATTTCATTTACCTGTCTCGTATGTTATAAATTCCCTTAATCATTTAGTTTCTTTCCCGCTTCATGATAAATGAAAATCATACTAACGTATTATTAAATCTTGTATGACATAAGACTGAGTGCCGAGACGTCCACCAACTCCTGTCAACCTTAGAGGAGATCCAGCAACACGCAAATGCTATGTCAGCTAAACTAAAAATCTCTCGTGTGTGATGCAAATTGCTATTGGTTAATTTGAAGTTGACCTACTGCTTCCACAGTCGTATTGTTGCTCCGGTCACGTGCTGTGACAATATTTCCTGTCAACAATTCATTCGATGTTTATTTATGTGGAATCTTTAATTGAAAGCTCCGAGTTTTATTGTAACGTACTATAGTAATTACGTTTCTGTCACAACTTCCTTGTGTAAAGATTTATACGATTATAAACAATGAAAGGGTGAAACCTTTTGTTTATTGCTTCTCCGTGCAGTTAGTTATTTTCATGATTTTATAATTAGTTGAATGAATTGTCGCTAATGATGTTTGTGACCACTAATATAGTTTGGGGATACCTCTAAAACCACTATACCTCTTTTTTTATCTACCTACTGATTAGACAATTTTCCTTGCAATTTTATTGTTTCTTAAACAAGCCGGCTATTCTTGCGTATATAATTTTTTTGCGACCTCGTCGCACTTACATTAATTAAATGAGCATGGTAGGTGACATAATCACTATCGCAGATCCAGGCATAGCTTTTGTCAGTAGAGCAGTTTCCGTCTCAATCTTTCTTTCTTGTTTCTCTTAACTATATTTTTTTTTGTTGTTGTTTGTTGAATATTTTTCAATGTTTCCTTGCCTTTTATTTCATTGTCTTATCATTTAAGCTTATTTTTTATTTTTCTGTTGTTCCTTGTAAATATGTTTTATACCCCATTTTTTAAAATGAATTATCTAGCAACATTTATCTTATCATAATTATATCTTAGCATATTTTTTTCTATTGAAATATTCAATTTAAAAAAAAAACTATGTTTGTACACTTTGTACCTTTAAAGCTAGACAATGAATCAAATCTCTTGGTGAGATTGCCACAATCCAGCCAACACTTTCTTGATTCAAACTCAATTATTTGTGATTGCGAAGCTTATTGTTGCAATTGCGAATCCAAGGGATTGCAGATGGAATCACAAATTGATAGTTTGCAAAATAGTAGCAGATTTAACGGCAAATTACTTTTATTTTAAGAGTCTGTCTGTTTAGTAGAAACCTATGTTTTGGCTACCTATGTTAATTTTTCATACATTTTGCTACCGTTTACGTAACGATAGCTTTTTTGCAAGTGCTCGTACTAAGGCCACTGTTCACTATTCACTGTCGAATATCACGCGTGAAAACTAGACAAACTAACTTCAGCTATAAAAGACCGCCAAATGGTTTCTGAAAAATAATAATGCAATACGAATTCAGAAACATTTTTTGTAAGTATATCTTCGTCTGGCCTTCTAGTAAATTTTTTGGGTTTCGTAGCTCGACAAGGACCTCTATGTCCGTCTGTCTGTCTGTCCTTCGTCCGTCCGTCGTTATTTTTAATGTGACGCTTATTGCGCAGTGGCGGAACCACTAAAAAATCTATACGTAATTTAATTTAACTTAGGTCCACACAAAAACTTTAATGACAACAATACCACTTTTGGCAATAATTATAATTATTATCAGTCACTAGTCACTAAACGAATACTGAGAACTGCTCAATACGGATGTGTTTACAAAGTTATGATTGGTTATGACATGACAGTCCATTAATTTACAAATAGTTTAATCTAAAATGGAACTAGCTTTAAATTATAATATCCATACGAGGAAAAGTTTGAAATACAAATTTGGTACTAAGTCTAAAAGATAATTGCAGAAAAAATGTTTTCCAGTTTATTCTTTATTAACGGATTTATTGTAAAATTGTCACTAAAGAAAGTAAAAATTATCTATGTACTTTTTTTTTATTACATGTATGTTAAGTCGGCCATTTATTTTGTACCTTGCGGAATCCCAGATTACCCGCATAAAAAAAAAAATATCTTCCTGAGAAGTTATTGGTATCACACGTCTAGCGCATTTGCCGCTGTCAACTTTTCTACCTATAATAAGTACGTTTTGGCAAACAAGTCATAGTTATAGTCAAAGACAATCAGTGGGCGAAGTACGAATTTTTGCTAAGTAAAATACATATCGATTTCCATACAAATTCAAAATTCAAAACTTGTATGAAATTCGTTACGTATTTTACGTAGCGAATACTCGTACTTCGCTTACAGATATGTCATGGTAAATAGGTAATAGGAGGATTTCATACTGAATTACTGAACTAGAAACTCTAATGGATAATCCCACAGAAATCATAATTTATTTCGGTGTACCTACTAAGTTATCCTATGTAAAACAATCTGACTCTTCGACTAGCGTAGCGTTACATTCTCTTTGTCTTCGACGATATGCAAAAATAATACGTGTAGGTATATGTAAGTGAAAGAAGGACAAATAAACACACATTTTATAATAATTTTAAGAATATTTTTGTGACAGGTGCGTTTATAAAAGGACGTCTATAAATTTTAATGTCATCTGAAACTTCAAATACAAATCAATCAAAATCTTCTTCAACACCCAGCTACAGTTCATTCTCATAGTGCTCCTTGCTATCCTGATCTGGATCAATAAAATGATCTCGACTCTTTATTACGCCGCAGCCTTCCGCTATTGCGATTTCAATAACCGATCTTTCATAACCTAACAATTGGTTTGCCTCGAGCCTACTTGGTAGGTATTTATTAGGTACTTTACTTATGAGACCGTGAAGGATAGCAAAGTATATATTTAGTACTCTTGCGAGTATTCTTAATAATTATGAACTCCTAGTACTTATAACCTATATATGGCATAGCGCCTATGCTATAAATTGGTCACAATTAAACACTTTTTTTTTATATAGATTAGGTGGCTAACAAGCTACGGTACGGGCCACCTGATGGTAAGTGATCACCGCTGCCTATAGACACCTACAATACTCGGAGCATTGTCAGTGCGTTGCCTACCTTTGAAGACTCTATTCACCCTTCGTTTGAAGCAGTCCAAATTATACCTCGGAGGAAAAACCGAATATGGTAAGACATCACAACTTACAGGTACGTGGCATATTCTGTCCGCTGTGAGGATTTTGGATCGTAAGGCACTGGCTGAAGGCGAAGATCAGGCGTGCATTGGGAGAGGCCTATGTCCAGCAGTGGACTAATATAATGATTTTCTCAACTACTCTACCAATCAAACGCGTCGAACAATTCTCACAGCCTCCGTCACTAATCAACGGATCACGTAACCGATACTATAGGAAGTCGTTTGGAAATTCGTCTCGGCCTTTATAAAAGCGATAACAGCAAAAGCCCACAATTGAGCTAGATAACAGCCACAATTGAATTGGATCTTGACGCCTCAATTAAATATCGCTTTTGTTAATAAACTTTAATTACGCTAAAAGCTTTTTAAGTCGCAGTAAGATAAAAATAAATGATCGGTGCGTAATTGAGGCACAGGTTAAATTAAAGTTAGTTCATCCTTTGCTGTTGGTGATCAAAATACTTGGTTAGTACTAAGCCAAAAAGAAGTTATTATACACATAATTATGAACATCACTTACTATGGGACAGGGACAAACCATGAAATCAGGAAAAAAATTGCTTTCCCAAAATCCCTCCCCGAAACAAAAAAGTCAGTCATTGAACAGACTACCGGCAGAAGTATAGAACCTAATACTTACTCGTACGTCATATTAGCATGTCGGTGACGGGAACCCATAATTTTTATCCCTACTGAAAATAGCTCAACGCGGCTCAAGAACTTTTTACTTTAAAAAATATCTACATTTTAAAAAAATGCAAGTGCTTTAATTAACTATGCAAAATATAAGCTAACGCTGCATAAACAGCTGGCTGTTAGACAGCGCATATATCTACTATTGAAACTCTAAAGGCAATGCTCAAGCCCACTATCAGTTGGCAGTGCACCCAGCATGCTGGCGGCATTACCACAATGAATGGCAATGCTTATTCGTTGAACCAGACACACGCAAGCATTTCGTACACGCGTGATTTTTGAAAATGAAGCGAGCTCTCGGTCTAATGAGCCCAATGGCTCGACTCAAAACGGCTCAAATATGTAATCTAACTAACCACCAAAAACCTACTTATGTGTTTTTAGATATAACGTATTTCGTCGGAGCTTAAGTTTCTAACTTAATTTTACGCAGCGGCTCTACCTTGAACAAATGTTCCCAAATTGCTTTACTTAACATTTTTTACCCAACCGTAGCTCAGTTTCCATAATGTTATTTTAATAGCTTGCGTAGACAAGTGCTTTACCTAATATCGTAGACTCGACATAGTTATTTATTACAACAATCTCTATTGTTTCGTTATGACTGATGTTTACTAATGACCTCAGATTATCGGGTGTCATTTGTTTTAATTTAAATAAATTAGATTTTATTTACATAATGTTCGGAGTTGGCAAATTTATGATCAATGTTTTTTTTTATGATGTTAAAATTACGGGTATAATTAAGAGCCTTTAGGAAAGATTTAAAATATAGTTCCGCGTAAATTACGTTTATATCAGTACAGACGAGGTATTTTATTGATAAGAAAGGAAAATGAGCAAACGCGGTCGCATTATCCACCACTAATGAAATTTCCGTGAATATAGTCCAAAATGTATTTATGCAGTCTACGTAGATCTGATAAATTTTTAACATGTCAAAAATAATGGATATTTTATAAATCGTATATCAGTCTCTGGCAGCCATATTACAAGCTTTGCTTAGTTTGGGGTCAGATGACCGTGTGTGAAAAATTTCCCAGATATTTATTTATTTTATTTTCAGTAGGTATATATTTAAAAAAAATTGGCTGAAAAGGTTGTCTTTTGCATGGACGAACGATGTCCAATTCTCCACCACTAACGAAATTTGCGTGTAATTAGTTATATAAGCACTTATAGCCATTTTCAATGGGACAGCAAAAAAATAGCTATTATTAAAAAGTCAATACTCAGCGGGTTGAACCCTCTTTATATATGATACAGATAAAGAAATAAGTAGCTAGAAATTACAAACTGCATGGTTAGCGGTGGCAGTTGGACCAAACTCCATAAATTTTTGCCATATGTCCTTTAAGAATATGTTTAAAATCACTAAAGTACTTACCCTTAATGGTCAAGTAGCCTTAACTTTATCTTGAAAGTCAAAATCACCAATGTCTCATAAAAATCAAAAACCTTACTATTAACAATTTTAGTCACCATAAAACCAACAAAAAAAGTTTTTAATTAAAAAAACAAAGACATCTCCATCGCATCGCAACATCTGCACTAAAATACGAAATGAGCAAATTATACCAAACGATTCCGATACAGACAGACAGGACACGCAATAAAATGTATAACAATATTCTCTATCCTAAAAAAATATTAAAACAACCTCGTCACCTGTCGTGTCATTTGGTCCCAATAAACGAACCGCCAAAAGAAAACCGAAATAGAAAAAGGGAATCGCTCAAAAGTGACCGAGACCTGGTACCATGACAGTTTGACTTTATACCCTTATGCCGACTAATAATTAATAAATTAGAACTTCACCCTTAATGTTGAAGTGGTAGAGTAAGTTTTTCTATGTCACGTTGTTTTTTTTTTTCAAAGACATTTTTTTACTGGGCAATCGTTGTGACTGACGAATATTTACGATGAGAATAAGCAGGCGAAATAAAATTTGGGCCCGACTTCATTCGTTGTGTTTTTGTTGCGAATGGAGTCAGTAATAATGGTCGGTTGTCCCATGCGTGATTATACCTTCTGGAGTTGTCGGAAACTTGGGGTGAAAAGATTGTCATTATCACTTTAGTGGTGTAATAAAAATAAAAACTAGTGCTGTTATTGCCGTAGCAGACGTGTCGAACTTGGCCGACGAACCGCCGTCTGACCAACGGAAGAGAAAGAGTGGGAATATAATTCCCCTCTCTTTTTCTCTCGTTAGTTAACGTGGTTGACGTCAGCCAAGTTGACGTGTCTGTTACGGCTCTTACGGCACTCAACAATCAGCGAAATATTTTAAAGTCAAATTTATCTTTTTTTAAATAAGTATATATTTTTAGGTTGTAATTATTACACAATTAAACAACGGATTTGTCGCGTGTATTATCTACATCTACACTAATATAAGGTCGGGGAAAAAGTTTCTTCGTATTTTATAACCAAATTCAAGACATATTTTTTTCAAGTTTAATTAAATTTAATTATAATATATATGTGCCATTTTGTTCGATAACTTGTTGCCATCTTGTAGGTAGTGACATGATCCCGTTGCTGTAGAAATTTTGGGACTTCTGATCAAAAAAATGCAACAAGTAGTTTTGACAGTCCTCTCTTGATGTTAATCTAACACTACCCAAAGAATTCTGAATGATCGAAACAGGTGGAAATCTGAGGGTGCAAGGTCAGGGCTATATGGTGGATGCATTAACACTTCCCAAACAAGCTCTCTAAATTTTTGCTGTGTGGCCAAAGATGTGTGCGGTCTGGCGTTATCATGATGAAAGACCACACTCTTTCTGTTGATCAATTCCGGCCGTTTTTTCTCAATTTCTTGTTTGAGTCTCACCTGCTGTTGGCAGTAGAGATCCGAATCGATGGTTTTGCCCGACGGTAAAAGCTCATAATGAACGATGCCCTGCCAATCCCACCATACACACAGCATCACCTTATTACGTGTTAATCCGGGTTTCGCTACAGTCTGTGGTGCTTCACTGCCCTTTGACCATGATCGTTTGCGCACATTCTTGTCGTAGGTGATCCGTTTTTCATCACCAGTGATCAATCTTTTCAAAAACGGTTCGGTTTCGTTACGTTTCAATAGAGAATCGCAAATGAGTACACGATTCATTTGGTTTCTTTCAGTGAGCTCGTGTGGCACCCAAATATCGAGTTTTTTGTATACCCAGTTTTTTTCAAGTGGGTCAAAACTGTTTTGTGGTCAATCCCTAGTTCTTCAGCTACGTCGTAACTACTAATATGCCGATCTTGGTTCACTTTTTTAGAAATGGCATCGACTTTATCCGTAACAGGGCGACCAGAGCGAGCTGCATCTTTGACATCAAAATTCCCGGACTGAAAACGCTTGAACCAACATTGTGCTACTCTTGATGACACTGCATTAGGTCCATAAACGTCACAAATTTTATTCGCGGCTTGTGTCGCTTTTTTCCCTTTTTTGTAATAAAATTTCACAGTATATCGAATTTCTTCGTTAGATTCACTCATTTTATCGAACAAAAAAACAATTGAAAAATGGCGGGAAATAGCTTTTTACTTTTTGTGTTCCTTTTTTAAAATGTCATATTTTTAATGGTATCAAAACCAGCTAGATACAAACAGTACAACCGATGAGATTTTTACTACAACTTTAAACATACAAAATACGAAAAGACTTTTTCCCCGACCTATTATTATAAAGAGGAAAGATTTGTACCTATTTTTGTATGTTTGTATGTTTGTAATGAATAGGCTCCGAAACTACTGAACCGATTTGAAAAAATCTTTCACTGTTGGGAAGCTACACTATCCCCGGGTGACATAGGCTATATTATATTTTGAAGCGAGGCCGAAGGCCGAGCTTACACTCGTGCGAAGCCGGGGCGGACGGCTAGTAAATTATATTTTAACTGGCTGAATCCCGCGGTGTTGCCCGTGATTTTCCAGTTTTTCCGCATTTTCGGGGTGGAATAGTATCTTCCTACTAAGGCCGGCCTTATGATACCATCATGTCAAATATATATAGTTGAGATCGGCCTTTAGCTGTTTATAGTTGTTTGAGCGAAAAAAGATTTTACGTAAATATAATATTAGTTAGGAGTCCTGATGTCAAATAGGTACTTGGCAGTTGCCGTGGTAGATATATATAAATAAATAAATAAAATACAATAATAATATAACAGTTTTCAAGTTACAATTTTAAAGTCTTAATAATAAAAAAACTACCTCTGACCACGGACCACGTATACTATTTATAATATATATATACTTATATACTTATAGTATAGTATACGGTTAGAATAAACGTTATAGGTAATAATTATAGGTACACATTTTACCCTTGACTTATAGGAACCGTAATATTTTTTTTAGGATAACTCTGATCAATTTAAGATATAAGTTGCCAACACACCAATTGTCACCAATTCATTCAATTGTTATGGACATGAGTTGTGAACTTGTGATGTGATAGGCATGTTTAGCTACAATACTCTACTATAACAAAAACTTTCGCATTTATTTTAACTTATATACCTACCTAGTTTCAGCGTGAAAAACACCCTTTTACCTAATAATATTAAACTACTTATTAAAATAACATAATATTAATCTATCAAAAAACATTCGTCAAAACAGATGAAAACAAGCGAATCTTGAAATTTGCATAATTTCTCCATTTCTAAACCAACAATCCTAATTGGTTACCGCCAGATCATCCTATAGATTATTTCACGCCGAAACAAAAAATCAATGTGGGTGGCCAGTGACATTGCAATTCTTATAATCCATTTCAAAAAAATTACGAAGATTACGGATTTACTGTGCAACCAACTTATTTAGGGAGCTGACAAAACGGAAGCAACTAGAATTATCGACGGGAGTTTATCATTATGTTTAAAAATACGATAGTGGCTCCTTCAGTCGACTAAGGAGATGCGAGTTGCATTTACAGAGCGACAATGTAATGTTTTGGATTCAGTTCAAGCGACACAAATGCGCCCCCTGTGGGCCGAATAATGACAAACCGAAATGTCACCATCCCCTTTGTGTTGTAGTTGTTCGGTGGCGCTAGCCAATTGTACGACAATTGGATGATCCTTTGGCGGCAAAGTCGCTCCAAATTTTTTGCACGCATTTAAATCTCGTTAGAACATTTTGCTAGATTTTTTCTACCATTTGCGAATCCAAGCGACACAAACGCAACCCCTGTGGGCAGAAAAATGACAAGCCACAATTGTCATTGTCAAATAATTGTGCGGTGGCGCTACCGCATTGTGTAAAATAAGGATGAGCTTTTGTTAAGAAAAGTCATTTTTTGCTCTTCGAGTTGACAAGTGACAGAGGACAAGTGATTTTTAAAATGGCTTTCTATGGATAGGTAAAGCAAAAAATATTGTAGCTAAAATTATCGGGCAGGTAACAACAGTGACGAAGCTTGAAAATAAGCTTACAAAACAGAATAATTCGAAAATAATGTTCGCTTAACTCATTAATTCATCAGCTTGAGCACGTAAAAGCGACTACAGTATCCAATATTCAGCATTCCTTGTACATTAGTAATGCACAAGTGCGCTACTGAAAAACCGACATCTGCGCAAAAACGTCACACAAATCCGCAGCACCGCAGCTCCTGGCTCATCCGGCTTGTCCCTAAAAAGCGCTCGTGGTGACACCTCCCCGTCCTCGTCCCACCCCACGCGGCACGTGTTCTCGTCCCACTCGCACACCCGCGCCGTCGCTCCAAAAGCGACAAAACGCGACACACACTTTTGCCACCACACGGCCGAAGCGACGCATCTCGCGCGCGCAATACTAGCCTCTACACCACGTAGTTTTAAAGCTAGCGCCCCGAATTGTGCGACACATTAGAGGACATCTACAACTTAGTAACAAAACGCTACAAGTAAAACTTTACACAAACAAAATTGAACCTTACCAACTGATTATAAAGAGCGAGGTCTACAAATAAACGAAAAAGGTGTTGTAAAGACACAGTTTTCAAATGTCACGCAGTGTAGTCGTCTCTTTTCTCCGGAGTCCTGTCGCATCTGGCCGGCTCCTTTGGCATCCTTCAGCATGCATGTGTCCCCCCGCGTATCTTTCATCCTGCTCTGCGGCGGCTGAAGCCCAGTGTAGTGTCCGGTCTCGCAGACTGTTAGGCGGTCGTGTTAGCGCGCCTTCTATCACACGATATAATCACGAATATATTTCTGTGACGTATATATACTTACATATTGTATAACGGATGGTATTAGATGTGAAATGTACTGTGAAGTGACGCTCAGTGTCGTTTGATGTTTGTTTGTGAGGAAGACACCTGTCAGGCGCATTCATGATACAGGTTAGTTCGCGAAAGTTACGTTTTTCATCTAATTTTACAGGCATCCCGTAGAACAATGTTATAACAACGAAAGCTTCATAAACTTTTCAAAATGGCTCGTTATTAAACTAAACTAATACAATTTGACAAATAGGAAACAATTGAGAAATATTACAGCGTTTACTGAAAACAGTAGATATAAGTATATTGTTATTCAAGGGCGTGAGGGAATTACGTCCCGTTCATATTTTTTAACACATTTTGAAATCAATTGGATTTTATGGGAAGTTGGTAGATGCCATTACGTATCGGAAAAAATTATGAGACATTGTCAATCATTTAGAAAACGCTTGCGGCAGTTTTTCTTGTTTACCAAATACCATTCAAGTGGGGTACCTACTCATGTTTACAAATTTTTGGTCACTTAGATATTACGTTTTAGTCTCTAAAATTAAAATATCCTGCTCTTAAATTAACGAGCTTTTTAATTTTCGGGAGCTTTCACTTTACCCAGTTTGTCTTGTTTTTGACGACTTCAATAACTCCTTATGTTCGTGATTATGTTGTTCAGTATTATAGAGTTTTTTTTTTATTGAGCCGTATCAGCCAAAAAGTCATTCTTTTCGTGAGCTTTTTCACTTTACCCAAACAGCCAAATGTTGGTACAAAGAATGTCACAAATTTCACATCTCATCGAGTCATGACATTTTTATGCAAATATTATTTTACATATTTACAATACTATTCTATTTACAGATAGGTAGTTATAATAAAATAATCTAACCTATTATTTTATAATAGGTACACCTTTAACACACTATATAGGTAGGTAGGTACTTTCTCTCCTCTCTTCTCCGCCCTAATTTAAGATATAAATAAGTCCTATTGTAGTGTTACTGATCTGGTAGAGTTCGTAAAAGAGAGGTAATTTCTCTATATAGGTAAATACCCTTGAATATTTCATTTATAGCTCAGCACACGAATATGGTAGACATAACTAATGATCGTAGCGAGTGCTCTACATAAATATCTTTAATTTACAAGTAGGTAGGTAGGTATGTTATGTACCTACCTACATTTACCAAGAGGCGCTGGTCAGATTGCTTTAGTTAGGTAATAGGTAGGTACCTACTCATCCTTTTGTATGATTTAACCTTTATTTTAATTTTTCATGCACGCCTTCATACCATTTGTTCCAACTTGGTGGATGACTGGTAGAAAATGTTTAGCATTAAGTCCTCCATTTGTGAATTTGTACTTAATTGGTAAGTGTGCAATAAAGTATTAAATAAATAATAAATAACCTTTAATTGTGCTTTAAAAAAACATTGACAAATTTTTATGCCTTTTTCAAATACATAACAAAGATAGGTAGTTACAACAATCGAATCATTCTAATTTAATAGTTATTGACTAGATTTTTCTAAACTCGAAAACATTTTCATGGCTAGATCACTTAAAACTTATGAAGGGGTACATAAGTAGGTACACCTACTTTAATTGCTGACTGATATAGGTACGTACTTATCAAATAATTTCTAGAGCGGATACCACATTAAGACAAAAGTAGAGGACGCCCCGCGGCTAGGCAAAGGCAAGACATGCGTAAAGTAGGTACCTAGCACAGAAACTGGATCTAGAGTTTAAAAAATACCTGATAACAAACATAGGATGGTGATAATGATGACTTTAGTACCAAAACATAGCCAAACTGTTGCAGTAGATTCTAAGAACTAAATGAAAACCGTATAGGTAGGTACCTATTTGTTGTTATTGTTTCGTAGATGCGGCTAAGCTTTTGAACGTAAAATTGTACCAAATAGCTAGTCAATATGTAATACCTAGGTACTACGAAAAGAAAATGTTGTCATTCTCTTAGCTTTTTACAATGTTATTACAGCTTTTGTAACGTTGCAGTTATCAAGGAATTAAAGGTAGGTAATCGTGTTGAAGCTAACCCTACCTACCTATGGAGGAACCTAGCGGTGGAGAGAAAAGAAACAATTTAGGAAATTAAAATACCTATAACTAAAACCTAATTAACTTATTTGGACCTTCGGACGGTCTATGGGCAGTGTAACTGTTTTTGTAGTGTTAGTGGCCTTATAAAAAAGTTTTGTAAATGTAGGTAAGTACCGTTAACAGCATATAACGCAAAACTGTAAGTACCTACGTCTTACTCATTTTTCACACGCACTAAGAAACTTAGTACCTACCTAGTCCTTCTCTGGCTGAGTTCGACTAAAGGCATCATCCCTGGCTGTTTGTTGATCCTTAAATAAATTGAAAAAGAAAAAAAAAACCCTGATTTTGACCAGGGCCTCGATTCCATAACTACAAACACACTCCTAAAGCGGCGCGTTAAGTTAACGTCAAAAAGTTGTCCTTTATTTCCTAAGGAATAGAGGCCAAATTTTTAGAGGTTAACTTAACATGCCGTGTTACGTGCGTGTTTTAGTTACGGAATCAGAGCCCAGGTGCGTTCGCACCCCCCACGCCTCTTAACCATATCTCCCTTGTTTGTCTGATCTCAGTTCGTGATCTAGGGTGATCGTTGTAATTCCAAATGCAGTGTGTTTCGGTCGTGACGTGATCGTGAAGGTTGGCAGACACTAGCGGGGCTCCGCGGCTGTAATGCAGGTCTATGACTCGGGTGTTGCCACCGACTGCTGCGGGCGACTATGGCACTGATTTAAACACTACCTATAACATCAGTATTATGACTTGCTTTTAACATAGATACCTACAACTTAAGTCTTCTGTTTAAAGGTGAAGAAAAATCTAAATAGTTTGTGAACATTTAAAGCTATGTGCACGTTCTAAGTTTTGAGAACATTTTACTTGATACTATATCTACATAGCATAAAATAAAATCGCTTTCCGCGTTTGTCTGTCTTATACCTATCCGTTAACTCCTCCTAAACAACGCAACGGATTTTATTTCGGTTTTCATCATCAGTTAGAGAATCATCATCACTGTTTTTTATCACCATGCGGGTGAAACGCGGGGCGCAGGTAGTAGATATATCATTATGTGAAAGTATGGATGGATGGATGGATAGATGGATGTTTGTTACTCAATCACACAGAAACGGCTAGATGGAATTGGATGAAATTTGGAATATACATTGCTTATGTCCTGGATTTACACATAAAATATGCTACTCTTCATCATCACCGATTTTCGTCACTACGTGGGTGAAACCGCGGGGCGCAGCTAGTATATAATAAAACTTACACACTTGCGAAGCCGGGGTGGGGCGCTGAGTTTCGTACTATATACTTAGGGCCTTACTTAAAAACGTTACTCAAGTTGATCTATGCTTAAAATTGCTGTCTCGTTTTCGCGTGTGACGACTGCCGTCAGCGAGAAGTTGAGAGAGCAGTTTTAAGCATAGATCAACTTGAGTAACGTTTTTAAGTAAGGCCCTTAATACGTAAGATTAACTTCAACTCAACTCACTCCAACTATAGTTTCAACCGAATTCGGCGTTCCTTTTCAAAGTTAGGGCGCGCGTCTTCGTCTCGCTTTGATTAGTTACAAAGTTACTATCAGAAACAAAAGCTACTACTACTAGCAGCACTCATTTCAAGCTACATCAGTAAGAAGCTAGCTGTACCAGCTTGGCAACAGATGCTGTGCCGTGACACGTTAGTTCCGTGTTCTGCCACCGACCGCTGTGCCGCGGGCGACGGCGAGGTAACTAAAATATGACGAGAAAGCTCTGAGATTTAAGAGCTGTAGTATAGGTATTACAAAAAATATCGTTCAATTTTAAGTACCTTCTTGTATTTCGAGCCTAAAACGAAAAACTAAAGCCGTCAATACGAATATGATCTTCGGCTTTTCTTACAGCCACTGCCATCTCTTCTACACGTAGCGTCACTCTAACTAGTCTCAGGGCTTACGTTACGTTTTCCGATTCATGGTCTCCACTCTAAAACACATCTACCCCAATGCTTATCGGTTCTGCGGTTGACTCTCAGTTCAGCTTATCTAGGTACTATGAATTATAAAACACTGTTTTAAACTATCACGGTTGTTCACTACAGTTATATGATTATTCACGGGATATTTACCGTGCTAAATGGTAGAGTTTTCCCGTGAACATGGTGCGTGTAACTGTGCCGAAATATCGGGAGCTCCTTCCACAACCTTACCACGGTAAATATCCCGTAAATAATCATATAACTGTCTATGAATTATTTTTTATCTTTAATGAATTTTTCAGGAACCTTTTACGTTGTATTGTAGCTTTCTGCATCATATCAAGTGATACACCATATCATATCATAAATATCAAGGTGGTTGGATCTTATTGCTCACTTATTATAAGCCCTAAGCTCATAGACACCAAGAAACCTACCGGTTTGAAAGACAACCAAGTTCTACCATATCTAACTATATATATATCGTCATAGGCTAGCTTAAGAAGATTACACGAGTACCTACCTAGCGCAGTCTGTTTGTAAGGCATCAAAGGCTAATGCAATATAATATTCGTGCCCTTCCCATCGCTATTACCCGCGGTGGATTATTGAAATAAATCGCGCCTCATCAGTAGAATGCATAGTTTATGCCAGACCATTAGGCGGATTAGGTTCAGAAAGGACTCCGTATGCTTGCAAGGAAAAATTGTGTAGAAAATGTATTAAATAAACGAGTAATTTGATGTTTTATTTTAACTGGCAATTGTTTTTTTAGCTAAGTAAACAAAATACAAGCTAAGACGTTAGTCTAGAACTACAAAAACAGTTAGGCTAGAAACGGTCAATGGACCGTTGAAAGTTTAAAGACAGTCCAAATGCTGAATCTCACTACTAGTTGGCAGCTTTCCCAGCATACTGGCAGCTACGCTGAATGACAAAACCCCCGCAAAAATACAATGTAAATTGATTAACGGAAAAATTGCTAACATAAGTACTTTTGTGAAGAAAACACAAACCTTCGATCAATGGGCAATCCAACTGTTTTTTTAAAATACTTAAGTAATAGGCCGAAATGTCTGGGTAATTTAGTCTTGGTAGGCTTGTGTTTTGTTTAGTTAATCAAGACGTTTGATAGAAAAGAAATCCCAGAGCATATTGTGACGGTATTTAACTAATGAAATTCAACAGGATTCTTACTAGACTGAATAATAAAGTTCAACCATATATTTATAATACCTAAGTGCGGACAGAACTGTTATGAATCGTCGACGCGCAGGCCTTACCGAGTGTTGAAACTAGTGTTACTAAATCAGACAGTAATAAGTGCTGGTTTAAGTAATATTGTCTGCTGTCAATCCTATACTGAAGTAGTTTCATATTCCCTTTCAAACACATTCCATAATTGATAGGGCCTCTCAGTGTTGGCTTCAGCCCCACCACTGCCACTCATTATGTCCAGGCTAGACCTGAAACTGAAAATAAATGTAGTTAAATAATTATAAGCTTTTATTCAGACAATAATTTTACAGTAATCTATATGATGACATCGACGTATTACGACGATTACGATTTCGTCTGTGTCCAACTTGGCAAAGGCCTCTTCCATTTCTTTCCATTCTGTTTTGTTTAGTTACCCTCCAATACTCGAATTGAACTTAACGCTGTCTCAAATCACACTATCAGTTCTGTTTGCTACATAATCACGGCTAAACGGCTTAACCGATCTCGATAAATTTGCGAGGCAATGGTATGTATCATGAGGACGGACATTGGCTATTTTTTCTGAAGAAATCGCGGACGAACTCGCGGGCACAGCTAGTAAGAAATAACGTGGCCTCGGGCGGCCACGTTCTTTCAAGCGTGCAAAGCTGATGAGCCAACTTCTGCACCTATGCTAAAAAAAACTTTTTTGTTGTTTTGGTGAATGTATTACCATATGCCAAAAGTCAACAAACAAAAGATGTAAAGTATGTTCCAGGGAAACGTCCAGCCGCTCTATATACGCTATTTCAGGGTTGTTCCGAAAGTGAACATGGTTCAAAATAATGGGTATTGTGGACGTCTTTCATCTAAGTGCACCTTTTCCGCTTAAACCTGAAGAACAAACTCTAGTCAAGACGTAGTAGCAAAATAACCTTACTTAAATTATTCAAGATGCTTACTTACTTTCTCCATAATATGCATATATTATGTATGTTTGAAATACTACACACATATTTCACAAGAATACGACGAGTAAAGCCTTGTGTAAAGAGATTATCTATGTAAGTATATATTTAAAAATATATTTATGTTCGTATATCAGTCTCTGGGAGCCATATTACAAGCTTTGCTTAGTTTGGGGTCAGATGACCGTGTGTGCAAAAATGTCCCAGATATATAATTTTCTATACTTATTTTCGTATAGATTGTCTTGACTCGACACTCGAGTGTCTACTTACTACTTCAGGGAAAATCAATGGCTCCAAGGTCAGCCGGTTCAAGGTCAAATAAATTGTTTACTTGAGACGTCGTGTTTAGACCAGACAAGTAATGATACCTACCTTGTGTAAGAGTTTTATTATGAAAACTTACGGTTAAACAACTGAAAATGTATCGATTTTTTTTTATTTGCTTTTTCCATAAATACATTTGTTCTCAGATGTATACCTACTTAAATGAAAACAAATGTAATCAAAACGTGCAGTTTATGAAGCATCTACAAAAGTTTATATTTGGTTCCGATTCTAGCCTACCAACGCCATCTATTTTTCGCGTGCAGAACTAACGCCGGTGCATTGAACATTTTAGTGTTTTTGTTGATAAATAAGTTGTTTTGGATTATAAATAACTTTATTAAACGGAATTATATTATAGTTAAACTGATGTTTTTATTGCAGACAGATGTCAATTAAAATTATTAGTAGCTAACAAAATAAGCGCACGTTTTTAATAATGCTTTTATTAGAAGCTAATAAGTAAGTAGGTACCTACTTTTTTTTTATTGGCTTATATTTAATTTACTTGTAACTAACAATGTAAGAGACCGCAGGAAAACGCTGGATGCAGGCCGCTTCCAACCGGCCCTTTCGGAAATCGTTGGGGGAGGCCTATGTCCAGCAGTGGACGTCCTGTGGCTGAAATGACGATGATGATGATAAACTATAAATAATAATAAATAATAAATTACAACAAGAGTTGTTAACAATATTAACAACTCTTGGAAATAGATCCTACTTCTAAATGTCGTAAAGATTGGAGACTTTGCATGTAGGTAGGCATGTATAATATTTATGTTATCTAGATGACAATACAATAATTTAGTACCATCGAACTGGGGCCTTACCCCTAGCTCGAAAAGTTGACCCGCATAGGTGTTATTTGTCTAAACGGTACCACCAACTACGAAAAGCGGTAGTTATTTGATAGCCGCCAAGCTTTGCTATTTTCGCGCACACACGCATAGTAAAACGGATTTACGTTCATTCAAGTTAGACGCTTTTAAACGATGCAGCTTAAATGAGTTGGTTAATTTTAGGTACCTATCAGGTATCTACTAAAAGTTGGCTCGCAAAAGTGAAGCTAGGGGTAAGGCCCCTGATCTGATAATAGCCAGGAGGTAGATGGTTACTTGTAAACTCCTCAAGTTTGGTCTACTTAGGTTTGTTTTATATATTACATAAGCGTGTCTTTAAGTTTTTTTAACTATAATATAATAATTTTAGCTAATTTATACGATATTGAAAATAATGAAATCAACATAACTAAAGCCTACTGTTTTATAGCATCACAGCTTCGTACAGCTGGAGAGTCAAGATTCACGACCCCTAAAACTAACACAGACTAACCTCTATAGATCAATACGTCTCTCGACTAACGATCTATAATCAAACTGTTCCTTGTTCCAATACTGTACTTACAGTGGGATTTACAGTACCTAACTTATCTTTAGAATTAAGTAGAGGAGCCACCGACGTATTTTCCCAACAAAATTAAAAACGTTCCGTTACAAGTTTTAGGGCCTTACTTAAAAACGTTACTCAAGTTGATCTATGCTTTAAAATGCTCTCTCAACTTCTCGCTGACGGCAATCGTCACACGCGAAAACGAGACGGAGCATATTTGATGTCAACTTGAGTAACGTTTTTAAGTAAGGCCCTTAGTTACATAATTTTGCCACCTCTAAAGATACAGCCAACAAGTATATCTAAGACTGGTGGGTTACCATCATCTTAAAAACATTCTTATAATAACCTTACATTGAATTTTGTATCGCTCTCTTGGGTTATGAGAGAGCAAGACAAAAGTAAGTGAAAGAACAGAAGAAGATAATAATTAAAAATAAATTAAAAGATAAGAATGTTTTTGAAATTATGGTAACCTGGTACAACATACCGTTTTAAACTATCACGGTTGTTCACTACAGTTTTATGATTATTTACGGTATTTACCGTGGTAAGGTTGTGGAAAAAGAACCCGATATTTTGACGCAGTCACATGCACCATGTTCAAGGGAAGACACTTCTTCCCGTCTTCGTTCCATCCGTCGTGGTCTGTTCTGACTTCCTGTAAACATGGTGCATATAACTGCGCCAAAATATCGGGACCTCCTTCCATAACCTTATCACCGCAAATATTCCGTAAATAATCATGTAACACCTGGTACAAGTTACGGTATTTAGAAAAGGACAAACTTGTTTTAACATATCCAAAAAAAAATGGTTTTACAGGAAGTTTATTATACGGAATTAATCCTCTGATTGTCCACAAGTGGTATATTTTCTTCAAAGCCACACATTTTATTTCTAAACTTTCTTCAAGAACGTATCGTAAACTTTCATCATTATAACGATCATTTTTCGGCTTTTTATAACGTGACTGTATGTGAGACATAATTATAGCCACTATTGACTATTTTTTGCACGTAGACAAATAAAACTTCCATACATACTACTATTACACTTATTTCTATACTTTCATCGAACAATAAGTTTAGTTTCCTCTATGTGTAAGACTTTCCGTGGAAAATGTTAGTTCCCAATTTGGCCACCTCCGTAGATGTCGCACCATGTGTAAGACTTTCCGTTGAAAATGTTAGTTCCCAATTTGGCCACCTCTGTAGATGTCGCACCATGTGTAGGACTTTCCGTTGAAAATGTTAGTTCCCAATTTGGCCACCTCCGTAGATGTCTCGATATGTAAGAATTTCCGTTGAAAATGTTAGTTCCCAATTTGGCCGCCTCCGATAGATGTTGCACTATGTAAGAATAATGTGCAATACGGTATCGGATCGCACAAGTTCGTTACGATTCTGTTTGGTACAATATTGGCCAACAAATCTCCGTTGTAGATCCGCCTACGCCTGCTTTCAGACTGAATCTACAATGCGATCAATCTCCTCCTCTGTATTCTGTGTTGATACACATCTATAGATCGATACAGTAAATTAGCAAATATCTTGAGCTACTAATAGGTTTTGTAAAAAACCCGGCTGCAAAATGTTTTAACCGTTTAGAAGGCAATTTCGTTCATTCGAGTAAAAAATTTGACGTTTCTAAAAAAACCTAAAATGCTCCAGTCTGAATATCATTTTAGTTTTAGACGAACTTTCCTAAATTTAACGACATTTTAGGCTTAGGATTTTTAGGTGGTGCAGTGGTGCTACCGGAATTGGGCCCTAAATGGGCCCAATTCCAATGGGCCAAATTTAATTATATTTTCTAACGGACCCCTGACGGACGGTTCCGAACCCCTGATAAAATGGCTGGTAATTTTTAAACGGCTGAAAAGATTTTCTTGAATAATAGCTATTAACATTTTTGATCGAATCGCCTTTCAAACATTTTTTTTTTAAATCAAAATTGGTTCTGCCTTTCGGAGCTACGATGCCACAGACAGACACATAACTTTAAACTTATAACACCCTTCTGTTTGCGTAGGGGGTAGATAATTCAATAGAAACATTAAAATATACATGCATACATATGCTCGAAAAATCTTACCCTACTTGGGCAGTCGGGTAGAAAGAGACGTCACTTTCATCATAATCAGCCCATTTCAGTCCACTGCCACTTTTTTGTTTACTCTTATACAGGGTTCCTTATAACATATTTTAGCAAATGATCACGCGGACAGCTTTACTACATCATGCTTAACGACTTGTTTCTAGCTTTTAGTACAAATAATTATCAATATAAAAACCGACTACATTAAAACGTCAGAACTGGACAAAATTGAAATGGGACCACACGGGAAGCTGGTGAGCTTTTAAATATAAAAGCTGGTTAGCTTATAAATATAAAAAGAATCATCAAAATCGGTTCACCAAGTCGAAAGTTCTGAGGTAAAAAACATTTACAAAAACAGTCGAATTGAGAACCTCCTCCTTTTTGGAAGTCGGTTAAAAAACATGTAATTTTAGCCCACACATAGTTGTTTCGTCAAAATTGATTCAGCCATTTGTTCCAACCTGGTGGATGACTGGTAGAAAATGTTTAGCATTAAGTTCTCCATTTGTGCATTGTACTTAATTTCTAAGTGTGCAATAAAGTATTAAATAAGTTCTAATAAGGCATCAAACGGAGACTTTCTCATTTTCTCAACAAAAACAAAGTTGGAGTTACAGCGCGAAATAATTATAATTGTCCGTAAATTGTTAGGTGCAACGTAAGACACGAGCGGAGCCGCGGGCGCGGGCTATCAGATGCACTCCCTGACAGCATGATGCGTGATTGGATATGAATTATGACCGCGAATGTACCTCGCTGTCGTGAACTTAGGAAATAGTAATTAAGTTTTGAGTTAAGAGCCCGTTTTCCACCACAGGCTATTACGTTTGCACATTCGCAACTTTTTTTTCTAAATATTGATCAGATTTTCTTTTTGCCACCAAATAGCTTGATAGTAAGTACATCTTATCTTGCTCGGACTTTAGAGATAAAATTCGGAACGTAGATATTCGCCAAAAAACCAGAGTCACCGACATAGCTAATAAAATCTGCAAGTTGAAGTGGCAATGGGCAGGCTACATCGCTCGAAGAACTTATGACCGATGGGGAAGAAAGGTTCTTGAGTGGAGACCACGAACCGAAAGACGTAGCGTAGGTAGGCCTCCCACTAGATAGACTGACGATATTGTGAGAGTCGCGGGCATTCAGTGGGTGCAGATGACGGGATGTCGTTCAGTGTGGAGGTTAAAGGTGGAGGCCTATGTTCAGCAGTGGACGTCTTCTGGCTGATGATGATGATGACATCTTATCTCTTTTGACCCCTTCTGAGAAAATGTTGGCGCCGCACGTCGTGTGCATTTGCGAGTGTCAAGTATATTCATATTTTTAAGTTTTCGTAAAATAGTCAAAGAAGTCATAGCCAAATTCACGCAAAAAAGTCACGGTTGAGTCCAAGTCATGCTTCATGCCCCAGTAAACTGCTGAAGACTTTACTAGAGGCTTATGTGGATTTTTAGAAATACACGAACAGACACGTTTTACCTCATTGCTTATATCAGTTTTCCACTCTCCAGCACGTCAAATAATACTTAATATCAATCCACCATTATACACATAGGTATTTAAAAAAAAAATACAATAAGGTGAATCCATGATTTTCTCACATAAATTGGCACTAAAACTCGTATTCGGCCATGTTAGAAGCCTTCGGATAAATAAATAAAATATCTGGGACATTTTCGCACACACGGTCATCTGCATGTCTATTCTGCAAGCTAAGTGAACGCGCAAGTGAACTGGTAAGCTAAGTGTATGTGATTTTTTCTTGCTTATTTCTGCAGATAAATGTCAAAACATCAAATTATAAGGCCAAGGGACTACAGTCAAGGGTGATCACTCGACATTTTGACATTTCTCTATAGTAATCGACAAGAATAATACACGTTCACTTCGCTTATCACTTCACTTGCACGTTCACTTAGCTTGCAGAATAGACATACTGACCCCAAACTAAGCAAAGCTTGTAATATGGCTGCTAGAGACTGATATACGTACATATATATATTTTTAAATACATACTTACCTATTATAGTAGATATTAATACCCAGTCATAGAACAAACACAAAAGTCCATCTCATGAATGTTTGTCCTAGGTGAGAATCGAACCCACTATAGGGCTAGGTTACCTACCTACACGTCAAGAAAGCATTTTTTTTTTCAATCGGTAGAAAATTATAGCTTTCTATAGATCTCTTCCGGAGAGACCTAGGATCTAGATACGAGTAGGTACTTGTAAAAAAAAACCCCGAGACTTATGTTCTTCAGTGAGTTGAGATAACTCTCAACAATGATGATGATTATAGCTAAATGAATCTAAAACTGTAAGTTTACAAGTGTTAAATAATAAAGTTAAATGATTATTTACGGGATATTTACCGTGGTAAGGTTGTGGAAGGAGCTCCCGATATTTCGGCGCAGTTACATGCACCATGTTCACGGGAAGACCATGTTGTGTCTTCCCGTGAACGTGTCTTGTTGAGAGTTATCTCAACTCACTGAAGAACATAAGTCTTCTCCCTCATCCGCGAATGTTCATAGTTTTACGCTAGTCTCGTCAATTTGTTATGTATAATGATATGAAAAGTTTCTTCCAAGTATGTACTAGATCATTTCGCATTTATTCCCACCCTGTATCCACCAGTATTTAACAGGAAGAATAGTTAGGTTAGGTTATGCATGTAAAGATTTTAAGAAAACTAATTAAAATATTTTTGAAACGAGTTTCAAGGAACATAATAATGGACTTTTTTAGCAACTAGCAAAATTTTAAGCAACATACAACGCTTCTTATCAGTGCGTTAACAATCCATTGTTTACCTTGGGGTGTAATAAACACTTTATTGTCTACTTGCAAAGGATAGTCATAGTGGCTATGTGTCTCACATACGTTCAACTTAAAAAAGGCCGACAATATTTCGCAGGATCCTGTCATTCTATTGTAAATTTGAAGCTTTTGTGTAAACGCTTGGACTTTTTTCATTGTTTCGAACTTAGAAGCTGGAAACGAGTTGCCAATGTGTTTCCAGTGAATACCTAAATAGTTGACGGAATTCGTTCTTAGAAGTTTAGAAATGAAACGAGCCTTGGTGGCCATAATTATCTATAGGTACATTTACTTCAATGTTGAGAAAATATTGTTTTCTTGGTACTAGGTCCAATTTTAGCTCTACCACTTATTCACATTCAAAAATGTTTTCATTACGAGATTAAATTACAGTAGAGATCTTTCATTCTAAATGTGCACGCCCCTCCACTGTATTTTTGTAGTATTTTTTTATGTATGTTGTGGACGAGCGTGCACATTTAGAATAAAAGATCTCTCTCTACATAGAGTCTTACGTAATAACACGCGAGTCCAAACTGGGTAATCTTGTGTCACAAGGTGAGAAGAGTTAATATAGTTCTTAAATAATCGCAAAATGACCAACAACGTATAACAGATCTCTACATAGAGTCTTACGTAATAAACACGCGAGTCCAAACTGGGTAATCCTGTGTCACAAGGTGAGAAGAGTTAATATAGTTCTTAAATAATCGCAAAATGACCAACAACGTATAAAATATCTCTACATAGAGTCTTACGTAATAAACACGCGAGTCCAAACTGGGTAATCCTGTGTCACAAGGTGAGAAGATTTAATATAGTTCTTAAATAATCGCAAAATGACCAACAACGTATAAAAGATCTGTACATAGAGTCTTACGTAATAACACGCGAGTCCAAACTGGGTAATCCTGTGTCACAAGGTGAGAAGAGTTAATATAGTTCTTAAATAATCGCAAAATGACCAACAACGTATAAATAAATCTATTAACAATATACTTACTTACTTAAATAACTTTTATGTATAATAAAATATGTTATGAAAATATTACTTTATTACTTAGTTATTATAGGTATATTATGGGTGAACAATATTTTATACTTGAATCATAGCTAAGAAAACTCTCAATCAAGTCACCTTCCAAAAAAAGATAACAAAATCGATCAATCCTTTTGGGAGCTAAAATGCCACAGACGAAATACAGTAGGTATGTACCTACTCACGTTACACTTTTAAAACCCGAAAAGAATAATCTGATAAACAATTTTAACCCCTGACGCAAAAAGAGAGGTGTTATAATTTTAGCGTGTTTAAATTATCAGTTCTTTCATGGAGGGTATCAACAAATTTAAATTTTTACTTGTTTTTATTCAATTAATATATTATCGATAGATTACGACCAATGTGCAGGCTACACGGTTTCCTGCTAACATTTCCATTTTCCACCTCCCTGTGCGAAATGATACCTTGTTATATTCGGTCTAAAAATGCTATCCTTGGTCTTCCTGGTTAATTTCAGATCAAAATAATATCTAAGATATGTCTTACATGCACACAAAAAAAACTCTATATACTATAATTAATTAGTCAACAGCCTTAAAAGAAAACTGTGCACGTGGCAATCAGCCAAATCCCTCCGCAACAATTAAACCGTCACCCAGGGGATTAGAAACCGCCGAATTTGCCCTAATTACAGAGCCATTGTCTTATTTATACCTATTATTACCCGAGCAAACGCCGCACCTGACCAAAGTGAGTATCTGTGTACGAATTCTGAGAATAAACTCTTTAGCATTGACTTTTAACTATAGTTAGTACTTCTATTTATTCTGTGGTTAGTTTTAAGCGGCCTTTTTCAATTGTTTTTCCCAGGTAGATTATACAGTTGACGCCTGCTTTCTGTCCCCACCACCTCGTCGGCTGCTTTAGGGTTTAACACTTGTGTCACAGGATAATCTGGATTAGTTTAGTCGTAGTTGTGTTGGATTACCGAAGACACCTCAGTTACGAAGTTTCTGGACATTTACTGAAGTGTTAAAATTGTTTTCTGTTAGAAGTTAGTTGTGTCATTTGACGCGGTAGCGTTTTAGTTTCTTGACCAATGTTACAGTGGAGACTGTCTATTTGTGAAAAGATATATAAGTGACTTTTAGTTTTAGTGAAATGTCTTGGTTAACTTGCCAAGGGAGTATGAGTGAGTGTGATGAAGACGCAAATGAATTCAGTGAGAGTCATCTGAGAAATTTAACTCAGTTCGTAAAACGCTGGTGGGAAGATGACTATCAACAGGTTGGTGGACCTACTTTTGTTAAAAACTTACCCAATCTCCGAGCTCAAACGAAAATGTTCATATAAATTCGAAGCTGATCAAATAACAAATAACAATTTATTGCTTTAAATGATATTTCGTAAACTGTTAGTATTTTAAAAGCTTGTGAGGTTCAAAACCTTACAAGCTTTTCTGTTTTTAACCAACTTTCAAAAAGGAGGAGGTTATCAATAAGTTTTTTTTTTGTTTTTTATGTTTGTTACCTCAGAATTTTCGACTGGGTGAAACGATTTTGATGATTCTTTTTTTATTTGAAAGCTAGTGCTTCCCGTGTGGTACTATTTAAATTTGGTCCAGTTCTGACATTTTTATGCAATGGTTTTTTATATTGATAAAAAATTTAATAGCTAATTGTTTTTAAAATAAATTTAATTTGGAGAAGAAAAAGAATAAAAAACTCATTCAATGTCAAACGTTTTCAAAATCACTAAAAGCCATAGAATCTAGGTGAAAAAGTCTCGGCTTCAACTCAGCATAACACTGGCTTTATGAGTTTTCTACTAGAGACAACGACAATTTTTTGCCCCGCTTGTTTCATTTTGTTGTCATTTATCAAACTCGCCACAAGCAACGCCCCGTCTCAAAATCTCCGATCGATATTTGACCCCTGGCTTATCCAATTATTATTTAATACCCATAACGACGCCGACAGGTTTAACACAGATTAAGATAAGCTGAAAACACCATACCATACGCCGTATGCACCATGTAGGTACAGTCACATGCACTAACTTGTAAAGCGTTTCTCATTTAATGATATTATATTTGTTAATACTCGTATCTGGGCCCTGATTCACACCTACAAACACGCTTGTACACCGACGCGTTAAGTTTAAGCTAAAAATTTGGCCTTATTACCTAGAGAATAAAGGTCAACTTTTACATGTTAACGCGCAACTTACGTGTTCTAGTTAGTGAATCACGGCCCTTTTGTAGGGAAACGTTTCCGCAGTCAAAGCGCCATTATTGTACTATTTAAACACAATCGAATATAATAACCATTTGACTTATGCTTGTTATTTCGTGTTGATTTTTGTGGTTAAGAATGTTGCAAACCAGCAATTTAAGTCATGAATTATACAGAAGCAGCGTAAGCGCAGGCGCGGCGCAGGCACGACGTAGGCGTGGCACAGGCACGGTGAACTTATACGCAAGCGGCGCGAGGTATGCCGCATCCCTGCCTGCGCCGCGCTGCTTGCGTATAATTCACGACGCTGTGACGACGCGTCGCGTTCATACATTTTGTAGAAAAAGTTTTGGAACGGCACCGTGCCTGCGTTGCGCCGGCGCCTTACGCTGCTTCTGTATAATTCACCGCACCTACAAGGTACGCGCGTGCGATCTTCGTCGGCCACTACCTTGCGTACGTACATAACTCAGGGTGTCTTACGTTATTTTTAGATCGCTTTACTAGAAGAGATCACTTTTAGCGATAAGGCTCTAAACTTGTAAGTGTTTTCTATCTGTTTGTAATTGTAATTTCTGGTGTACACAATAGTGTCTATCTTTTGCTGATTTGTGGTGTCCACTATAGATCTCTTCCACGGTTATCAGTTCTGCGACAGCTGACCGGGCCACTGCCTTATTTAAATTTTAATACGCTAAGCAAAGACTTTTAGTAGCTTTACCTTATCTGTGATGCTAACCTATATTCGGATACAATCCCTCATAAAAAAGCCGAGCATAGCAGTCCGTTATAAGCGCATATTTTTTTTAATAATTGTTTAAAAAAGTTCCGTTACGTAAATGTTGATGCTTATGAGTGTACACCGTACCTAAAGCCTTATACGGCATATATCCAAAGTATATCATTACGCGTATTAAACTGATCTTCGACAGGATTATACGGCATCTAAATTGTATCAAAAACCCATTTGTGGACAGATTACAGTGTCGCCATCATAATATTCTGGGCCAATAATTTAATGTAATGGACAATCACGGAGGAAATGACCATATATGGATTACTGTGTTTAAGTTTGTGAGCGCTTAAAAGTTTGTTAGACGGATACGTAAGTTAATTAAATTTGGCGTAACTTGTTATTAGGATTTATTTATTGGCTTTGGAAAATTAATTTTGACAATATTTTGGACCTTCGAGACTTAAGTCGTGACGATAAAATTGCTGCCAATGTACCAATTAAACTTGGTCCACACATTTGCTGTTGTCCGTGACTTCGTATGCGTAGATTTTCATATAAACTTTTAACCCTTTTTTTCTCCCTTAATCCGGCCTTTACACAAAATAACATAGCCTTTACATCAATCTGGTCATAGCTTTAAACCTATCCAGTGGTTTAGGAGATGTGCATGGACAAACAAACAAAAATTCTAAAAACTGTCTTCACGTGTTTAGCTGATATTTTAAGACGCCCTGTGTTTATTTTTTGATACTTCGAAATTACAGTTTTTTTATCTCTACGTTTTTATTAGAACTCTACACTACGTTTTGTATAAAAGATAGATGCTCTGGCAGCCGCAATAACACTGCAAAGAGGTTTTTTAATACTCTTTTAAACGATCACTCTATGGTAATATATTTTATTATGCACTTAAAAATTCTAGACGACAAGGCTTCAAGTACTTCTTACCAAATGACTTTTTTATACAATGCTGATGATAAAAACAAAGTCATCGACACATCATCGACGCTTATCGTTCACCAAATCAGGGCATGACTTTCTCTACTGATTCACGACTCCACTGCGACGATAATTAAATTAATAGACATACATGAAACGGCCACCCACACTGCCATGATCCATTGTTATACGAACGACAAATATTGATACATGCGCTTTGTTTGAAGTCGACATGCTCGTGAGTGAAGTAAGCGAATTTGATGTCGTTTGATGGCTTTTACCATGATGGTTATTGAACTTTTTATTGAAGAGGCCAGGCGTTTAAAATAGTTCACTCGACGTTAGTGAAATATGGCTCAATGTCCACGGTATTGCTGTATAGACGCATATTTGTCATATTTTGCTCTGAATTACGTCTTCGGTGGCCGCTTTCATTATGATAACACTGATATCTAGTATTGCGAAATTGCCTTCAAATAATAGGAGCAGCGCTATTAAAATTTGCAAGTTGAAGTGGCAACGGGCAGGCCATATCGCTCGAATAACAGATGACCGATGGGTAAAAAAGGTTCTTGAGTTGAGATCTCGAACCGGAAGACGTTGCTTAGGTATATAGGCCTCCGACTAGATGGACCGACGACATTGGATGTCGTTCAGTGTGGAGGTTAAAGGGGGAGGCCTATGTTCAGCATGGACGTCTTCTGGCTTATGATGTTGAATAGTGCCAGAAAATAGAATTAAGCGCCTGACAGATTTTCAGCTTAGTTATTTGCTGCACTTTTTATTTAGGTAAACATAGCTCAAGCACATGGTTATATCGTTATCATGGCCATTGACAAATGGTCGAAACGTCGAAAGAAAAGTACCAATTTATACATAATAAGTAAGATAATGTACGATAAGTCCCGATAAACATTTAAACCTGTGATCACTCTAGATTATGACTAGGACATTCGATCAAATAAACAAAGGATATCACGCCGTACATGCATCGTGAAATTAGTACCTAGCATAATAAATAAAATAAATAAATAAATATCTGGGTCATTATTGCACACATAGTCATCTGACCCCAAACTAAGCAAAGCTTGTAATGTGGCTGCCAGAGACTGATATACATACATATGTATTTTTGAAATTCATACTTAAATAGATATTAACATCCAGACATAGAACAAACACAAATGCTCGTCACAAACAAATGTCATACATAATCAATACATGGTAGTTCTAACTTTTTAAAGCACGTCATGTTTACACATCGCTAGTTAATGAGTAACTTTTTTTGTTCTTGTGTAATTATTGTAAACGATCATGATGTTTGCGAAAATTGATTATTATTCTCTACAAACGCACGTAAAGCTATTTATCTCTAATGCACATTAATACATACATTTGTCAATAAACAAATTTTTGTTGTTTCAAACGGTTTATTGACAAATGTAAGTAATATGGTGAGTTAATGATTAAAAACTGCACATGATAATTTAAAGAACAACCAACAATTTTCGCAAACATTGTGTCATTTCACAATAATTACCTGGCCTAGCCACAGGGACAATTTTTTTTTAGAAATTTTTAATTTCCCGCCAAACATGAAACGTATCACCTTAAGATTTAAAATTTCATTGTCCCAGCCAAGTTTAATTAACATTCTGATACATACTTATGTATATTCTGGTCATGTAATCTATATATAAAACTAGCATCTCGTTAAAAACCTTATATCGTACGTAAGTATTTAGAGTCACATACTTACTGCTCTTTTATTTAATACAAAGTTGAAATTGTGCATTCGTGGGCAAAAGCTATTACTACAACAACTTTTAATAACTAACAACGTTAAATGGCGTTTATATGAAGGCGAATAGTTAGGTTACTCGTCACGCGTTAAGTAGGTATCGCATTTAGTGACTGCCTCAAGAACCTAATTATTAGTCGCGAAAGAATAGTTATGTACAAAAGTGCAATTAAAATTAAACACTTTTTAACACGCTTCTATTAGCTTGGTATGTATCTATGTAACGGAATCTTTGAATGTCATTTTCACCCCTTTCAAAATGACGGATTGATTTAAAACTTTGCACACTATTCAAGGACCGATGACAATGCAATAATTTAAATTGTTTGTATACCTACTTAACAGGATCTTCAGGATTAGCGATTTTAAAGCGTGTTTTTTAGTTTTTTATACTGCGAGAATTATTATCTCGTGTATTACTTTGATTCCTGACGTTCCGATAACTGCAGTATCCGTGAATAGAGTAGATGTAAAAATGTAATGAAGTTATTAACAAGTACCGCCAATGATTTTAAATCTAAACTTACCCTATTTACTACACAGTAATCGATCAAGGTGTCCAGAGGTCATGCAATTCCACGCCGGACTTTTTATTTGACTGGATCCCAAGCAGGTGGTACATGCTAAACATCTAATAAAATTTGGATATCTCTACATGGTATAAAATAAAGTTGCTTTCCGCGTCTGTCTGTCTGTATATCCGGTAACTCCTCCTAAACCACGCAACGGATTTCGATGCGGTTTTCACCATCACTTAGATATTTTTTCACGGAAGATATTTTTTATTTATATATAATAAAATCAAGTTAAGTTTTTATGTAACTAGAAAAAACAATATTTTGCAACCAAGTCGCCGAAAAATTTAACATGGCTTACGTTCACATTTTTACCACTTTTTTTTTCTAAATTACACCAGTGCGAAGCCGGTAAGTATTAATTTGAATGTGTAATAATGACAAAACCTTGAAGTCATTAGGAGTTTTAAGTTTTGCAGAAATTATAACAAAAATAGTAACAGCTGCAATATGATCCGATCAAAAAAGAACACAAATAAATCTCAATAAGTAGATAACAGATTACCCTTGCCAAATAATTATGCGCCTACACATAGCGGTACGCCGGATAAAAGAAATTAAACAATTCCCATAAGAAAGTCTCGCTCCCAAGCGCGTTTAAATATCATTAAGCAAAACGACTACGCATTTTGCGCTTCACTGTACTTAAACCTGTTTACTTACTTCATGCATCATACCCTGAACAATATGGCTTGTCACGACACCGAGACAGCGAAAAACGATCAACGAGAAATGGTTATTTCAAAAAAATAACAAACTACCGACCACTTTGAAATTAAACCGTATATCAACGCTGTAAGACGTAACTTTGTAATGGTGTATTAAGTAAAAAAATGCCATGAAATATGCCCGCTTATTCATTGCGCTGGTAGGCGTGGGTCAGATATGTGCGCAAATTTATACTTTTCACTTGAGCCACTCGAAAATGCTACGCTTTTGAGACGTAATAAGAGCAACTGTATATGCTTGCGTAGAATCCGTAGGTTGCTGACCTCAGCTTAATAGGTACTTGAGACTTGCTTCGGTGATTTTTTGCCTGTTGACAATGGCTCATCACATTTCCACAGATATCCTTCTAAGAATGTTTGGCAAAATAGTCATTATTACAAAGTATTTGTTCCTACATTCACAAAGCCAGGTTTAGGTTCCTACGCTAAACTTTATCTCGTTTCGCAAGGACTTGTAGCAATTTAAGAAATTCACACATCCTTGCTTGATTAGTTATGAATCTTCCTAACCGTGAGACTCAATCTTATTAAAACTAAGTGAAGACAAATTTATTCACAGAAGAAACTTATACAAAGAATTAGTTTCCTTTAGGACCATAAAGAAATAACTTACATACGTAAAACGCCGGTACTCTATATACAGTGAAATATTAAAAGAAAATGTTTATATTGATAGATAGATAGAAAACTCTTTATTGTTCACACCTAAAATTACAAACGTACATAAAAAACAACTTAAAAAACTAGTGAAACAATTGGCGGCCTTATCGGTATAAGCGATCTCTTCCAGGCAACCTTAGTATGGAGAGGACATACATTAGACGTAAGGGACGGGGTGCGATGTAATAATGAAATAACTGGTATTAAAAAACATAGACATACATTATAATAATACACTAATACCTACTGAAACAATATATACAATAATACACATACATAAATAAAAATATTAAATACATACATACTTATTTATTTATTTAAGGACAGATGCTTACTGCGCTAACAGCGAAGCCAACACGCACAGCAAGCCAACATTAAATAATTGTTTTCTGCTACGCAGAACAGATTAAGTTATGTGACAATACTACAATTAATTAAGTATACAAAATATATTAGGTTTAACATTAGGTATGGTCACTTAAGAAAATTACACATACGTCCATCATAATGTTAAATTTAGTGTTAAAAATATCCACATCTGGACACTGATCAATCAGATCGTACTTATAAACACTTATATACTTATAAACATAAAGCGAGAAAATAACAATACAGTAGCTACTCCGAGATATAGTACAGTTTCACACGACGCTTGAAGACTTCCTGTGAGGATGCCCGTTTGATTTCTGTAGGTAGCTCATTCCACAGTTTAACAGCTTCTACCGTGAAAGAGCAGCCATAGAACGAAGTTTTGTGAGCAGGAATATCTAAAGTGAGCATATTAGCTGATCTTAGCGATTTAGAGTGAATTAAATGCCGATATTGGAAACGCTCCTGAAGGTAGCGGAGGGAAGAAGGATTGAAAAGAGTACTATAAAGAAGAGACAGGATGTGAGCATCCCGGCGACGGCGGATGGGGAGCCACTTGAGCTTAGTGCGAAATTCGGATACGTGGTCATATTCGGCTTTTTACAATGATTATTACAGCTGTCAGAATTTAAAAAAATCTTGGATCGAAGTTAATCGATTTAGTTTGGTTAATCGATTGTAAGTAAATATAACAAGGAGTTAAAGAGTGAATTACGAGAACGGACTTAATAAACAGGGTTACGCATATACCTGTCCTGAGCATAAAAGGAGGTCTTGTACTTATTAATATGAAAAACTTATACTGTGGAACCAACCCTGAAATCACACGAAAAAAATCAGCTGTTCCATACATTTTCAATGACCGTTTTCTATGGGACAGCTGTTTTGTTGTGATTTCAGGTTTGGTTTCATAGTAAAAGTTGGTCATAATTATGAGTACAATGACTTCCTTTCAACTTAGTACATAGTAACCCTGTGTAATTTACTGGCTGTTGCCTGCAACTGTACGCGTAGCATCTCATATAAACTGTCTACCCCATTTGCCTCTTAATTTGGTCTTTTCGCAAAATATTTCCTTAGCAGATCTCTACACCCTATAAGTAATCTACTTACATGTCTTGTACATTCAATGAATCTCTTAACATCATCAATGATATCATTACGTTAAATTTAATTTCTCACATATTATACCATTTCGTTACACAAAACATACTTGACCCTTTCATAATAACAGGCACAAAAACGTCACAATTTAAAACCATATCAAAAACAACTGCACCACAAGAAAATTACATTGAACGTTCCATAATAATGCCATGTCCCAGACGTATACTTTTCTTAAACGACACTTTATTATCCCGCGCTTATTCGTTTTAGTAACATTAGAAATGAAAGAACCAAATATTTTTTTGTATAATTGCCAGAGTTTTCGAAATTGCCCCCGACGCGCCGCGCCGCCAAACGACAATTTAATTTTCCCGAGAAATGGGGTAATGATATGGCAACCCCGTCGGTTACACGGTATAATCGAGTGACAAACTGTTTTAAACAGCTGTAATCAAAGCGATTGTATCACGGAAAGGAAGGGTCGGCGCCGCTGACGTATAAACTTTGATTAGACTACTGATTGTTTGGAAGTGTTGGGAAAGTCAGTCGACACAGGTTTTTAATTTATTTATTTAAGAATCAACTTCTTTGTTGATCCTTAAATAAATAAAAATATGCAACAAAATATGCAACAACAGAAGTATACAGTTTTTTTAGCTATAGTTGACAATGTTGATATACTAGCATCGTTGACTACGGAATAATAGATATGAACATGACGAAAAGAAGAAATGTTAATTTACGTCAAATATTATTTACTAACTAGTACTTATAAGTTTAAAAATTTTCGGTAGGTAACCACTAAAGTTGATAAATAAGTCATGCATTATAACAACATCTTTATTTACAACTATAAGATATCGTATCTTAATATACTGATCTTATAACCGAGGGAACCGCAAAGGCAAATTTTGCATTACAGCCATAGGTGCTTTTAGAAAATATGAGAAAAAACTCAAAAATAGAAGTAGCAAAACGCACGACTGTGTGTAAGCTCCATGGTTTTGCTTCACCAAATGCGACTTTAATACAATATAAGTCTGTGTGTATGGTCGTGGTGGTTGCTTAAAAGTGGGAAAACCTCGCCTTAAGTAAAACCGAAAACGTCTCTAGAATCAAAACCAATCTTGATTTATCTTGATCATGTTTTATGTCGTCAGTTCGTAATAGTTTATCTCATTTATATGTATCTAACATGACTATTTATGAATAGCTCAATAAGAAATCATGGTTTTTTGCTCCCGCATTAAGAGTTCAGTTAAGTGCCCAAATTAACTCGACTTTAAGTTTGACATCGGCGGCTCACCCTCCACAGCTAAATGAATAGTAATTTAGTTTCGGAATGAAATCGTTCCAAACACGCGACACAAAACCACTTTTCTATTCTCGAGTCGAGTCGAAACCGTCATTTTACACAATTTTACCCAATTGCTCTCCGTTCTCGGAATTAATTTGATATTACCCTTTGAAAACGCAAGGTGTGGTTTTGTTATAGCCGTATATTTATACTGAAGAGGCAATCCTACAACCCATGGTTAGGGCTTAACTCTAGACTCGGTAATCGTTTAGAATTAAAACTTATTCATCAAATTAAATGTTTTGTAAGATTGTTCGCAGCCCGTTTGAGGTCAGTCGGGACAGTCTCAACATTGAACATGTTTGACTCGTTATTATGCTAATAATAAACATGGGTAATTAGACGGCGCTAATGTAGTGTTTGCTAACAATAATGACATTGTACAAGAAACGGACATCAAACTATTAAACAATCAAAACTATTTACAACCTATAAACTGTAATGAATGTTATTAACATTTCAAAACGCTCCAACAAAGCTAAAAATAAATAACAATGACTTAAAATACCCTTTTGATTGTTACAGGAATCCAGCAGCGCAGAGAGATGGAGTGGGAGAGGTCCAGAACACAATATGGCTCTGCAACAGATACTAAAGCTCCAAGAAGCCAGAGCTCTTCACAAAACATCTCTTCTACCTATCTACAAGAAGAACGGTCTACCATCATCTTCAGGTGGCAGCCAAGACAACGACATAAAGAAAAGACCTGACTACCCAGAACCTCGCACGGAATCAAATCTTGAAACGGAATTCAGAAAACTTATGGAGCAATCGGGAAGAGACAATCGCACCGATGAGTCTCTAAAATATTTACAGCACATGATGGAAGCGAAACACCACTACGAATATTTAAAATACATGCAAGAAAAAGAGGCGAAAAGCAGTTCTGAAGATAGAGTTAGCGTAAAGAAGGAAGCGCTTTCACCAAAAATTCATTGCAACTCATCGCCAATCCGAAATAATTCGCCTCCCAACAGAGTTTTATCTGCAGAAGCTTCACCAAATCACAGTGTTCGGCTATCTACCTCATCTAGCCCTCTTTCAACTACTAGTCCAATCAATTCATCACCACTTAGTCATCTTCAAAATATGCAGCCTTTTGACTTTCGAAAAAGTAGACTAAGTGAACAGATAGAAAAAGAGGAAGCCCGAAAATCGTATGATTTAGCTTCGGCTGAAAAAGCAACGATGGAGTTGATGAGAAGTCAGTTCTTTAATTTTTCTCTCCCAAGTAATCTTCCAATGCCACCGATGTCTATGCCTTCGACGTTCAGTCATTCGGCTGCCATGGTTGCTGCTTTGAGTCAGAATCCAATGGGATTGGCATCACTCCAAGCGCTACTACCCCAAATGTCAGCTAAGCCAGTCGACATTTCTGAAAAGAAATCTAATAATGTTCCAAGTAAACCAAGATCAGAAGAACAGCGTTCAGAAGATGTGAATGCTCTGAACTTGAGCAAAGATGCCTATTCCGAACCTCCTCCACATCCCCGAAACATGATGCTGGGTAAATGCTTAAGCCCACCAAAGAGACATTGGGGTGCGACACAATTACCGTTAAACCTAGGCACCCAATTTATCAATCCTGCAACAGGAAAGAAACGAGTACAATGCAATGTTTGCTTGAAGACGTTTTGTGACAAAGGAGCCCTAAAGATTCATTTCTCAGCTGTACACCTTCGTGAAATGCACAAATGTACTGTTGAAGGTTGCAGCATGATGTTCAGTTCTCGAAGGTCTAGAAACAGACATAGTGCCAATCCAAACCCAAAATTACACTCTCCACATTTGAGACGAAAAATATCCCCACACGATGGCAGAAGTTCGCAGTCGCATCCAGTTTTAATTCCTCCTCATGCTGCTGGGTTAGGTTTGCCACCTGTGATGAATCCAATGCATGCTTTTGGTTCGTATCCACTTCTTAACTCATCACAAGGCATGAGACAGTTCCCATCAAATATGTCGTTAGACTATAAAAATATGAACATGGGATTCTCTCCATATGATCAAAGACAACCAATGCGCAGGGAGTCTGACTCCGTAGATAATAAAGATAACGACACTCACGGCGAATCAGATGAAGACGATGGAATAGTTGTAGTCGCTGGTGATGATGATGACGATGATGTTGATCATATTGATACTAGCGATTACTACTCAAACTTAAATAAATCTACAGGATCTGTTGAAGATTCAGAAACGGACTATGATCAGAGAAGTGTTAGTGACAATAATGATGCAGATCACAGAAAAGATGGAATTATTAGTCCTGAAGTCCTGAAGAGAAAACGTAAAAACCTAAACCCTACCCGCCTAAATAATTACGTTACTGAGAACGGTTCCGCTGACAAACAAAATCATCAAGATGATACCGAAGAAGTTGCTATGGATTTAAAAAGGGTAAAAAAAGAAAACGATCAATGTGATGAAAATTTTTACACAACTCATGAAAAGCATAGTGAAATCAAAGTCAAGCCAGAAATCATAAATACAACCAATGAGGCACACAACTCAAATCATGTTATTCAAGACTTACGAGTAAAGGAAGAGCCTGTAGAGTCTAAGGAAAAAACACAATCATGCAAAAGCACAGAAACACCAAGTGGAGAGCATTTTTCATCTGAAAACGCCTTAAAACGTCTAGAAAGCTTATCAAAAGGTGACTTCCCCCATATGCCTAAAAGAATAGACAGCCAATTGATAGGCCCTTGTAATTTATCAATGAATGAGTCAGTAGATTATTCTGATCGATCACCATCGTCCTCGGTGTCAAGTTACGACTACACGTCCGAAGAGAGCCTAGGCCAAATCTTTGGTCATTTTGACAACGAGTTCTTCGTGAGCACCAGTGAAGTCCCTGCGGACCATGAAAACCCGCACAAATGTACCGTTTGTGGAAAAATATTCCAAAATCCTTACATTTTAAAGACGCACTACCAAAACGCACATTTGAAACTGATGTACAAATGCACTGCTGATAGCTGTAGAGCAGCATTTACGTCCAGAAGGATCAGAGACAGGCACAGTTCGAACGTTAGTCTTCACAGAAAAATATCCGAAGAAGTACGAATATCAGACGAATCTTCAAGGGTTTTGGACAAAATACGGGATCAAATGGAAATTATTTCAAGATACGACGAGGTAGAACGAGCCATCCCATATGTGGAATCACACGTTTACTACAGAGTAAAAGATTCTGATAAGGTCAAAAGTCTGAGTCAGCTGCCTTTTGGAACTCCATACCCACCTCTATTGCCTGAAGCTTACTTGAACAACCGAGATATGTTTCCTCAGCATCCATTCTTGTTCGCGCCGTTTGGAATGCTACCAAATTTTCCTCCTCTACCACTCGGATTCTTACCGCCCAGTCTGAATGCATTCGGTTGCCAAAATCAAAATTATTCACCTCCGTTATCACGAAAAATAAACTACTGTGTTGAAGACGAAGCCCCTAGACCGAATAAAGATGGTAGCTATCCATGTCGAGGCTGTAGAGACAATTTTAAGGACTTATCAGGTTTAAAGCACCATTGTGAGAGCGTCCATGCGCAATCTTTGCATCGATGCTCAGTCAATGGGTGCAACGCTGCTTTCTTTTCAAGAACTAAGAGAAACATGCATTATGAATGTCATATGGCTCGAAGACAAAACGGCAGAAGCATTCAGATCCCGTCATGACCATTCTAATTATCTTCATGTCCCCAATGAATATGGAATATTATCCAGTGCATTTGTGATGTTATATAGATTTACTAAATCTTGTAGATAGGCTGTTTAGAATCCAGTACCTTTTAATTCTCGTAGTGTAACGTCGCAGTCTGTACTGTGAAATTGTGTAAATAGTTTTCCATTAGTGACTACATTGCTAATGAAAATTGTAAATCTTAAGTATTGTGATTTGAACTGCTAAGAAGTATTAATATTTACGCTGTTAATAAATGTTAAAATTAAGGTCAAAATTGTAAAAAAAAAACACATTCCATAGTAAATAACTTGTGCAATAATCTTTGTAATTAATAAGCAAATTGTACAAAAATTTAACTAATATTTTGCGTGTATAAGGACTTTTATAATCACGTCCAAAACGTATTTACCTATAACTTTGTCTATATTTTGGTGCTAATTATATGACAAATAGTAATACATATTTCAATCTTTGATTCATTCTTGGGACTGTTTAGTATTTTAGTCAGCAGTTTAAATAATTATAAGAACCAAAAAGTATTATTACTTTATAATGTAAGTTATCTGTATATTACTGTATGTACTTCTATAACATTACTTCTTTTTGCCAAAAGATAAATGAATATGTATTAAAATGTTTCAAAATTATAATTTATTTTATTTATCCCATTTGTAACCAAAATAACAATTAGTGTAGATAGGTATAAACTTTTCTGGTAGGTGAAAAGCGTATAGGAGTGGCGCCTTCATTTAAAAAACATACAACTCAAATAAAAATAATAGAAATAAAAATTTATTTTACATAAATAACAAATTTATATCATAAAATAAAATTCTAATTATGTTAGGACTATTACATTATAGAAAACACAAATAAAACGTATTAAAATTAATTCAGAACTTGTATACTAAAAGATATATAAAAATTCGACTCCCATACTCGAGAAGGTATCATATTTTTTGAACTATTATTTTTAGTAACATAAGATATCATAAATACTTAGTTATAAAACGCATCACCGCTAAAAACGACAGTTTAGCTAATCTATGTTTTATAACCTATGCAAACCACGTTAAATAGTACTCCAAAAATACTTCATTACATTCTCGACCTACTATTGGAGTCAAGTTTTTATTTAATACTCAAATTTATTTTTTCTCCATTTTTTTACGGCTCTTATGTTTCTATGCTCTCTTCACCTTAATAAATAGCCTTAGAAGAAATATTCATTAGCAAAATACTAGGTGGTTATTCATGTGATTTTTAAATATCACATAATCAAAAGCATGCTTAGTTTACTTCTTATATTTTAGTTTAAACATGGTCATTTATTTGTTCTGATAGCTGAATGAAATCCCAGAATTACTTTCGCTAGGTTATTGAACGTAAAACTATAGTAGGTCCCCGACAGTATCATCATCATCTTCGCCATAAGACGTCCACTATAACTATAAAACTGAACAAAGGCCGGTCTATCTCGGTCATAACATTTTTGAGGAATCAAAACATGTTTGTATTCTAAACTACGCCGCAAAACGAATGCATGATATGAATACAAAACTTTGTTCAAACTATAATAGATTATATGAATAAAATAATCATTCATTTTAATTATTTTTCACTAATTCAAAATTTTCAAAATTGTTGAGTTACGAGAGCGGTTTCGTATCAGTTTTAAGTAGAATAATTACGTAACTTTAAAGTGATTTTCATGAAATAAGTTCCACGGCAAACAGCGGAACTAAAATTCCATGTTGTAGTTGTCAGGTTTCGTTACTGTATTTGGGCGCTAGTGAGATTTTTATTAATTTCCTATCGTTAGACTCTTGTACGATGCCTAACTGCTGCACGAGAAATGATAGTGATTGATACGCGATGACAGCGCCGCGTCTGGGGGACTTCTTTCATGAAAATCACTTTACCTATGTAGATACCTATGTGATTATGTTGTCCTTTTCCTCGATAGCACGTGATTGTCACGCTGACATTTCCTGTGTCGCGTCACGCGACATTTCGCTGTCACTCGGCGTGACATCGCGTGCACAACACTAGTTAATTTTTAAACTTTCCATTATCGAGCTTTATTCTATTAGGGGGACGGCAAATTGATTTTGTGTTTGGACACAGAATATTTTATCACTTGTCTTGGAGTCATGTCGTTCTTGTTTTAATTAGTTGATAGTGTTCTTGGGTTCCGTACATAATGTACCTAAACTTTCCGTATAATTACTACACATACTTTTTTTCTCATCCTTCTTAGGTATTGCATAATAACAAAGGTAAATAAATTACCAAGAAAATCTCCTTTCTTCCTTAACGGTATTTCCTTTATTAAGTGAAGCTAGCGTTTAATTTTCACACAACTTTGACCCGCCAAAACTTAAAAGTAACAAAACAATTACATTTTTTTTTTTTCGTTTCCTGGGACATTATTATGTGGGACATTATTGCACACATGGTCATCTGACCCCAAACTAAGCAGAGCTTGTAATATGGCTGCCAGAGACTGATATACATACATATATATATTTTTAAATACATACTTAAATAGATATTAACTATTATTCCTCTTGAGAGGATTTTGGCGTCGCACGTCTTGTTGCCAGTGTCAAGTATTAAAACATTTTCAAGTTTTATATTCCGACTGTGACTGACTCAGTCACAGTCGGAGTCCAGCATAGTAAGTCACGGTCAAGTCAAAGTCATCCCCAGTAAAGTAGTGGTGACTTCACAAGAGGCTTTTAAGAATTTTGAAAACAACACGGAATACTCATGTTTCATGGGAGAGAAAAAGAAAATTTTCTCTCCCGTTGGTTGGACGGCGGTTCGTCAACCATGTTGACATGTCTCTTACTCTATACGCCTCTTATATGATTTGTGTATACCTTCTCAAGAACGTTCACAAACACTTCATAAATAATAACCCATCATTATTACACATAAACACTCGAAAATACTTAAGTTTATGAAAATATATAATGAGACATGTGTTTTTAACGTTGGCGCCAAAATTCTCTCGAAATTTTGGTTTCGCTACCTTTTATTATTACGGAATATTGGTTACAAGCACAGAAAAGAGAAGGGTAAAAAATTCTAACTTCAGTGGTTACAAGCGTAAAATTAACTTGTTATCAATTTACTAAACGTCAAATTAAACAAATGCTTTATTTCTTATTAATATAAGAAATAAACTAGCTGTATATTGTAATGAAGCAGACGACTCCGGCTGCGCCTACCACCAGGCCAGACCTACCTAGCCGGAAGCACGTCTGCCACAGTTACTAGGGAGAGGAGCAGTTGAGGACTACCTATCCTAAATATGACATTAAAAAAACACACATTACAGACCACCAGTTTAATATATCTAAAGTTCTTAAAAAGACGAGCACTCTCGAGAGCTATAGTTCACCCACATAAGTATGAAATTTAAAAAAAGATAAAGAACACTTCCCAAATTGCGCAGATGCGAGTTGTAAACGACACGAACACTCTTGAAGATGGACCCCGCAGGGGTCAACGAGCGTAGAAGAAGACTCGTTCCTGGGGCAAGACTTCTTCGAGTATAAGTGCCGACTTCTTCAAGTATTCAAGTCCGACTTCTTCAAGTCAAAAGATCTAAGAAGAACCTTTCAAGGTTTGTATCAAGTTCTAGCACGACCGCTCCGTCCGAAAGCCTCCAATGTCATCCTCGTCTAGGTGTTCTTTTTTGTTTCATTCTTTCCAATTTTAAAATTATAGAAATAAGATAAAGTTGTAGTAGTGGTCTGTAAAAGTAAAAAAAGGTTTAAATGTAAATTAAAATAAGGCGGAATGTGAGATGAGGGTATGAAATAATCAGCACGTAGGGAAGCATATCCCTACAATATGCGACTTCGTCCGCGATTATTTCAGAAAAAAATAGTCTATGTCCGTCCTCATGATACATACTATTACTTCCCAAAATTTTATCGAGATCTGTTAAGCCGTTTAGCTGTGATTATGTAGGAAACAGACAGACAGACAGAGTTACTTTCGCATTTATAATATTATAGTGTGGATATAGGTAAACACTGTAAACAGCAAAAAATTATTTTGTCACTTTTTGAAATTCACACTCTAATTTTATTATATTATCTTTTTTATAATTCTTTGTATACGGTACATATAATACGCATCGATTGTTCAATATCGAAATTAAAAATCTGTATTAACTTCCTTACGTATTTCAGGCGTCGAATACTGAATTTCGTTACGTATTTTACGCGTCGAATATATATATTTTTACATCTTTTTTTTTGTTTTATATTTTACTCCTTCTTCGCCAACAGACCCCTTAAGGTGATACGTTTCATTTTTGGCGGAAAATTCAAATTGCAAAAAGTTTTTTTGTTCTTGTAGCTAGGCCGGGTAATTATTGTGAAATGGCATAGTGTTCGCGAAAATTGTTGGTTGTTCTTTACATTATCATGTAGGTACAGCTATTAATCAGTTACTCAGCATATTACTTACATTTGGTAATAAACAGTTTGAAACAGCATAAATTTGTTTATTGGTTAAACGGTTAAAGGTTAAACGAAGTTGTATATATCAAATTGTTTAAATTAGTACAGTGAGCGAAGTACGAATTTTCACTATGTGAAATACGTAGGTATCGAATTCCATACAAACTTCAATTTCCAAATTCAAAATTTGTATGAAATTCGTTACGTATTTTATGTAGCGAATACTTATACTTCGCCCACAGAATAAACAATAATCGCCTCATTATATATTTTTGCATAAAACAATTGAAATTCGAATCATAACACAATAGAGTATCAAATCAATAAAACATACTTTAAGTCGTAGTTTGTAAAGTTGCAAAAAAAACATTCAAATGTTACTGTATTCAAAATAAGAACTCGAAACGAGACGTCCCGCTTGTCAGCAATTTGTTTTGAAGAGAGAACACTTCTAATTCGCAAAAAGAACGAGTGCTCTATGTTTAAAAAGATTCGTCACGCAACTGGTAAGGCGGAGTTTACATTGACGTTTTTTTTTTTTTGTTACCAGTAATTAGGTTTACGTATAACTACAAGGCAAATCACGCTAAAGACATTCCTCAGTAAAGTGGTGGAGACTTTACTAGAGACTTTTATGGAGTTTTGGAAATAACGTTTTACCTAGTTTCATGTGGGCAAGTGATATAATTATCAATTGCCACACTAACTAACTACGGCTGTTAATGGATGGATATTTCATATTTTAAGACCTTGTTTACCCAAGCAAATAAAAACTTTGACTTTGACTAAAAATTTACTAACACACGAAAAAAAAAACATACGTTTTTAAAAGGTTATTTCTCCTTCCAATCTTAAAAACGGTGAGTAGCTATATTACTCTTTATTACCTACGTTCACAAAGTGACGACATGATTTGGCGACAAAAAGTTTACTAATTATGTATTTTTTTTTAACGGGGCAAGTGCCTTTATTAACTAAACAAAATACAAGCTAACTAACACTTAAAAAATGTATTATTAACCTCACAGACCTATAAAACTTCTTATTTAATTCTGCGTTGAATACATAATAATAGATTGTTTACCTAGGGAGCAAATAGCTATTAGTGTTTCTTTGAATCCGGAGCGAAGGACTATGGAGTAGAATCCTGAATGCAGCGAGCGATTCAAAGTTACTCGACCTTAAAATAGTTGCTTGTGCCTGAGGTGGACACTTTACTTTTCTCTATCAGAAAATAAGAATATTACTTTCGTTTTCTCTATCGGAATACACACTCATTTTTCATAAGAAAAACATACAAAATATTTGGTAGAGTTCATGTGACCACTCCTTTACAAGGTTCCGAATTTGAATTTCAAGTTTGAAATGGGGGCTTTCTAGAACGTATTTTTTTTCTTTCGCTAATGAATGTGTGGCTTCTTAGGGAGCCTGCCAGTAAGGGTTATTATAGTCAGATTACCTACCTATTTTAAGCTGTTTTTTTTGCTTATTTCTGTTGGTTTTTATTTTATTTCGATTCTACTTTTTTGTTGCTAATACATTTTGATTTGGATAAAGAATCCACACATTTTATTATAAAGAGGTAAAATGAAAATAAAATATTACTTTGTTTCAGGGGATAATCTCTGAAGTTACTGAACGGATTATAAAAATTATATCGCTCATGGAAAGCTGCACTTTTCTTAGTGACATAATCTGTACATTACATACAGTTTTGTTTACAACTCGGGCTAAGCAAAAGCGAGGGAAAAGCTAATTCGTTATTGATACAAAAAAGAAATATTTTTGTCACTTATAGCAGTTATAGAGGTAGCTAGAGTAGGTAAGTAGATAATTCTCAAATTAAAAAAACAACTATGAAATTATAGCAAGAACGATCATAAATGTGTAAGTGCTCCAAAATTACTGTTATTGCCAAATCAACAGGCGCTCAAATAAATTATCCCTTATTATGCAAGCCAAAGTTAATGAAATTTTTGAAGGACCTTGAGTGTTTCCTATACAAGTTTTTCACAATAAAAAAATAATCACGTAAATTAGTTAAAATGACAGAGACATTTTACACACCTACAAAAAAAAACTTATTCATCTTCGACCACATCGTCGCTTACCATCAGGCGAGTTGGATGTCAAATCAAACTTGGACTTTTTCGCGATTAAAAAAGAAAGCAGACCTAATTGAGAATCTCCTGAAGCCAGTTAAAAATAACTTTGATTTTCACTTTACAATAAGCCAGTTTGCATAAATAGATATTCAATTGTTCAGAAATTTAAAATTAAACTCTGAAACTTACTGAATGACAGTCAGTTGGGTTTACTTCTTTACCTACTATTTCATATTTTAACCTACTTCCAAAAAGGAGGAGGTCATCAATTCGACTGTTTTTTTCTTTTTACCTCTGAACTTATGATTGGGTGAACCGATTTTGATGATTCTTTTTTATTTGAAAGCTGGTGGTTCCCGTTTGTCCCATTTAAATTTAGTCCAGTTCTGGTGAAGTCGGTTTTTTTATATTGATAATTATATTCAATAGATAAGCGATATTGCCTCTGACCCACAATTTAAGGGGCGAAAGAAAAAAAAACTGAGTCCACGCAATTCTTAATTCGAATACTTCGAAATTTGCTTCCATTCAAGACTGCACACAATAACCAACCTTTCATAAAGATCATAAAGCACCTACATTTCTGAGATACCATTGTCAAAAGACTTCATTGTTTCCGAAGAGTTCGATCACGCGAGTGACTGGCCGCAAGCCCGCGGGTGCGAAATTCGAATTTCGAACAAACGAATAACAATATGAGTTTTGAATTTGGAAGCATCGCTTGAGGCGCCATCGCTGCCATATTGCACGCGATGTCGGGAACTGTCATTAAACAATTTGAATTTAAAGCATTTTTTTATTTTTTTTGATGGACTGGTCTAGGCCAATACGATTGAAGCATTAATAAACCATTTAGTACCATTAGACATTTCATGCAACCTATTTCAAGTGCAGACTGCAGACGCAACCGGATCTAGAGCAGACATGCAGGCATTTTTTCAGCTTTTCTTGTAGGATTTTTTTTACAGAATTGCACTACGTACGTAAATGTGTTTTTATGAAACATAGTTTCAATGTGTTCTTAATTTGAAGAACCCTCTTCTAAGAAAATTGGACTTTCGGTCTTAAAGTAGGTGGAGAAATTTCGTCTACCTCTAAAATATTGTAGGTAGATAGATATATACTTATATATAGTTCATCATCATCAGCCATAAGACGTCCACTGCTGAATAGGCTTCCCCCTTTAACCTCCACACTGAACGACACCTGCGATCTGCATCCACTAGATGCCCGCGACTCTCACAATGTCGTCGGTCCATCTAGTGGGAGGCCTACCTACGCTGCGTCTTCCGGTTCGTGGTCTCCACTCAAGAACCTTTCTTCCCCATCGGTTATCGGATGGTGGTTTTATATATAGTTAAATTATTATTATTAAGTGCATGTTCACTAAATATTTTAATGTGAAATGTTAGTTACGTTAGAATATACAAATAATAATTAGCAATTAAAAAACCGACTTCAAAATGAGTACAAATACAATACGTTTTTTAATAACTCCATAGTTACAAGTCAAACTTCTCCAGTACACTCTTCTACAACAATGTACTTATATAAAAATTATATCTTAAATTATATCTTATTATGTAGGTCTAGGTACATTGAATTAAATAAGTAATACTTAATAATAATTGAAAACGACTGCCTCGGTGGCTCAGTTGGTAGTGATCCTATTTTCTGTGCTTGGGGGCGTGGGTTCGATTCCCATCTAGGACAAACATTTGTATGATGAACATTTGTGTTTGTTCTATGTCTGGGTGTTAATATCTATTTAAGTATGTATTTAAAAATATATATGTATGTATATCAGTCTCTGGCAGCCATATTACAAGCTTTGCTTAGTTTGGGGTCAGATGACCGTGTGTGCAATAATGTCCCAGATATTTATTTATTTAATTTAACTAAAACATTATTACAGTAAGTAAATACGCAATTTCATTTACTTGGATGACATATATTTTTTTTCAATTATTTTGATTGAAAAACCAAACTACTAAACGGTTTTTGATAAAAAAAAAAAATGGTAGGCCATACTTCAGAGTATGGGAAAAGGAATCATCAAAATCAACTCATAATTGCCAGAGAAATAGGTGAACATCCATATATAAAAAAACAGTAGAACTTAGAACCTCCTCCTTTTTTGAAGTCGGTTAAATAATGATTGACATTTCAATCATTATTTTACCCCCTTAACATCGTACCTACTTACTAACTTATCCATTTAAAATGCTCCGACCACGAAAGCCAAAGGCTAAAATTTAGCCAAAAATAATCGAATTAAGTATATTTAATATCGATTTTCAGAAGCTCGTGTCGAGATATCGATTTATTTTCGATTATATCTCGGAGGCACGCTTCTAAGTTTAAACACGCGAGTTTAATTTGTAGGTAGCTCTGGAGCGTTTGTGATTGACTGATTTCGTGAAATCCCGAACTTTAAATTAATGTAGGCCTTGGCCATCAATAGGTAGTACTTATATACAAAAAACGGCAGATTTAAACATTTACACCTGGCAACACTAGATCAATCCTCGTTAAGCAGGTACAATGAAATTATAGGCGACGTTATAAATAGTTGTTGAAGTATTAGTTGTGACATATCTAGTCATTTCCCTTTTGACAAACTAATATGTACCTAAGGGATAAGTACCTAACTCAATCTTGTCTATGATTAATTGTGATCATGTGTCTAATAATGTCCCAGATATTTATTTAATTTAGCTTCAAACATCAAAGAACCCAAAGATAGTAAAATAGATCCCATAAAATAGATACGTAAAGTAGGTACTTCTTTTCCTTCCTACAGCATAGTTGAAGATAATACCTAGTTACGACCTTTAAGGATTTTATTGCCAACGTCATAAATGGAACCTTTCTCCCGCAAAACCTTAAAAAGCAAGACAGGGGTCTTGCTCACTCTCACCCTAATGCTTTTATGCTGTCCTCGTCTAACGGAATATGAGACATACAATGACATCTAGGTGACATTGACAGCCAATGAAAGCCGTCCGCTTTTCTATTGGAGGGAAATGTTCTATTGTCCTGAAATCTTTCGTACATAGGGCTTTAATGATAGTTAAGATTTTTTTTTCCAAAATACTTATTTCCTTTGTTGTATATACAGCAAGATTAGATTTGACATGAAAATAGCATAAGCATCATGAATTCAAGAAGAACATTGGACATAGATTTTATTTATCCCGGAAAAAACCCTGCAGGTAACCCAAAAAAGCGCAGAAATAAATAACTTAAGCAGCATTAATTTTTTAGAGTACCTATCTATACTTCATGTTAACTTAGGTACCTATCATGTACCTACCTAAGTGTAAGTCACCTTGGGTTGCTACCTTTTTGGAGGAGAAAATCGGGACAATCAGTCAGTCATGACAAAAGTTTTAATCGTCCTTACCTAACAACACCTATATTAAAATAATAATTAAGTATCAATATAAAAAACCGACTTCATCAGAACCGGACCAAACTGAAATGGGACCAAATGGAAAGCACCAGCTTTCAAATATAAAAAAAGAATCATCAAAATCAGTTCACCCAGTCAAAAGTTCTGAGGTAACAAACAAAAAAAATACGAATTGATAACCTCCTCCTTTTTGGAAGTCGGTTAAAAAAAACTGTCTCCAACATCAAAGCATAATAGAATATCAACTTCATATCAAATTTCTTTGTAAATTCAACAAAATAAAAGTATATTCATACATAAACACCGTGGGCGGGCTCCGTGTTGAGCCCGTTGGCTAAAAATGTCACCGCCAGTACCGCCACCTACGCACCGCGCCACGGCATTGGCGGGAAATGTCACAATGTCGCAGTGCGTGACATCTCCCATTGGCCGAAAGCTCGAGGCACGCCCTAACTAAAAAAAGAAAAAGCAAAAAATTAAAAAGTTTGTTTTTATATTTTTAGGACGTTTAGCTCTTACTTTTTATTTTTAATGTGGTAAATGAAATTGTTAGAATATAAAATTCAAATCTTTTTTCTCTTCCAATTTTTTTTAACGAAGGGTAAACCGACCCACTTGCTGGATAAATAGATTTTTGTTTGTTTAACTTGTGATTCTTGTTTATAATATAATGGCATCATCGATAAAAGTATCACAGGCTAAAAAACCACAAGTATTAAAAAGTTAAGTAGGTATGGTTTTTTTTCATAATAGCATTTGTACTTTTTACTTATACTTTTTAATGGAAAATGGCGTTTCTAATATGAAAGAAGGTTAGGTGTGTCACCTCGTAGAACGAGGTGCAGAGCTTGCGCGGAACTATTGATTGAGACGCGGGGCCGACGCCCGGAGTTGTCTCGTCTCGTGAAGGCGACAAATGATGCTCCCTGTCCAATATCCTGATTATCTAGACTGGGACTGGATTAGCTAGTTCATGGGAGGTGCAAGTGGATGGATAGGGGATAGTATAAAACGTAGGCGATTCAAACAGGATGGACCTACAAAATACTTATATAGGTATCTATCTACTAAGTTGGTAATGGAAATTCAAAATGTCATACAAATTTTGAATATTGAATTTGAAATTAGTATGGAATTCGGTACTACGTATTTTACGCAAATATTCGTGCTTAGGCCACTGACGTTACATATCGTTATAATATCTATGTATAACTGAATGTGCGTTCGGATAGCCCCTTGTTGGTAAAAAAGACTGTTACAAATGCAAAAAAATATCACTTCAGCGTTCTTCTTCTATATATATTCAGCGTTCTTTTTAGAAATGTGTGAGCCAAAGTTGCATTTTTAACTGTTTTCTTCACCGTTCGGATAGGTCAAAAAACATATTTTTATTTTATATTTTTCTGAAAATAGGGACTTTATTTTTTTAGTTAAAGTAAGTAAATAAATAGTAAAAAAGAAAATATCAATATAAAAATAGACTTCATAAAAATGACAGAACTGAACAAATTTTAATGGAGACACGGGAAGCACCAGCTTTCAAACAAAAAAATATTATCTAAATTGGTTCACCCAGTCAAAAGTTCAGAGGCAACAAATATAAAAAAAAACGAATTGAGTACCTCCTCCTTTTTGGAAGTCGGTTAAAAAACTAGGATTACACCATCATGATTTATATTTTTAATACTGTCAAATACAATTTAATTCAAAGTACCTGGACAAAATATAGACAATCTAAACTTAAAAGAAGAAAAAAACGCAGACTTGGTGTACCTATAAAAATAGTCGTGGGACTGACAACACTAGTGAAAACTTAAAACTTTGATATAACTGTCACATTACCATGTCGGTGATGCGAACCCATAAGTTTTGTCTCTACCAAAAATAGCTCATTGCTAAAGAAAGATTTACTTCATAAAACCACAAAGTTGCCAACCGCAAAATTGCGGTTGTACCTACCTTAAAGACATGACTTCTAAACACGCTTTTATTAGTTTCCTATGTATCTATGTATGTAACGGAATCTTTGAACGTGATTTTCAGCCCTTTCAAAACGACGGATTGATTTGAAACTTTGCACACTTTTCAAGGACCGATAACAATGCATAGTTTGTCCCATTATCCTCAGGATCTTTAGGATTAGCCGTGTTTTTAGTTTTTTAAACTGCGATAATTATTTAATATAGAACCCTAACATATCAAGGCTGCTTCACCATTAATGAAACAAGAGTGGCCATTAAGGGCGTAGTAATTGAAACGAACTTTTCAATGGCGGAAACTCAAACTCCAATTAACTAACAAACAAACTTCGTAAAAACGAAGGTTCCATTTAAAAACGAGGAGTTTTGTTCAAAAATTCAGTTCACTAGTACCTACCTGAGGACTGACTCTGAGTTGAGAATTAAGGCTGTTTTTGCAGGATGTGCGCGATAGTTTGGTAAGTAAGCGCGCTTTCGGTATTTACTTAAGTGCTAGCTGCGCCCCGCGGTTTCATCCGCGTGTTGATGAAAATCGGTGATGATGATGATGATAATTAAAAGTAGCCTATTTGTTAATTAAGGACATAAGCAATGTATATTTCAAATTTCATCCAAATCCATCGAGCTATTTCTGCGTGATTGAGTAACAAACATCCATCCATCCATCCATCCAAACATTCACATATATGATACTCTTTCACATAAGTATATTAGTTAGTGTGATTACTCACTAACCGACGAAAAAGAATGAAGGTTCTATGTTCCACTGGTTTTTTTTTATGTTTACGACCCGTTTCTCCGCCAACTGCAAAAATGACTTAAATTAAGTGAAATTAGTGTGATAACAAAATAAAATAATACTTTTTAAGTTTTGTTTAGTCAACATTTTTTGAAAATTACTCACTAAGTCGCTACCTTTAGCAAACCCGAACGAAAATTAGCGCTTGAATTTGCATCGATCTGAAAAGTTGACGAGTAGACTCGTGATTGAGAACTCGTCAGGAAAAGCTCGTCAGTTTCCCTAACGAGCTTTTCTGCGAATTATACAGGGTTACGCATATATACTGTGCTAAGTCGAAAGGAGGTCAATGTACTCATCATTAAGAACAACTTTTACTATGGGACCAACCATGATAAAAACACGGGAATAAAACAGCTGTGGGCTTAGTACGAGAACTTGCGACAAAGTTATCGTTACGTAAACGATAGCAAAAGTATGAAAAATTCGGTTTCCTTTCACGTCTGATAGAGGTTCTATTAAATTTTTCATACATTTTGGTATCGTTTACGTAACGATAACTTTTTCGTAAGTGCTCGTACTAAGGCCACTGTTCCATACATTTTGTTGAGTGTCAATGACCGTTTTCTATAGAACAGCAGATTTTTTCCCCAAGATTTCTGGGTTGGTTCCGTGGTCATGATGAGTACAATGACCTCCTTTCAGATTAATACAGTCTTTATGCATAACCCTGTTATTATAAATTGGAAAAAAGTCTTCATTATGCTGGTTATACGACTTTATAATTATTTATTTGTTAGTCCGCCGTAACATTACATGCTCAGTGAAAATTTCAACTGGCTATCTAATACGGTTCGAAAAAAGATACAGCTGTTAAAAGGTAGGACGGACAGACATACAGACAGCATAGGCTTATTATCAAATAGTAGTAGTAGTAGTAGTTTTGTAGTGGTAGGACTCTTTTGCAGAGGTCCGCCTGGGGAAGTACCACACCTTTGCCAGTTATTCAACCGCCAAGCAGTGGTGTGCAGACACTACTGTGTTCCGGATTGAAAGGCAATGTTTCCAGCGAAATTACAGGGCACACAGAGATTTGACATCTTATATCTCGGGGTGACGAGCGCAGTGCATTGCCATCCAGAGTTTTGAACTGTTGAAGTTCAAAATTCTGAGTGGCGTTGAACTGTTATGGGCAAGCGTGAGGAGCCACCAGGCGAACGACTTCGCTCGTCTCGTCACCCAATATCATAAAAAAAACAAGGTCCCGGTTACACCCTTTGGCTACGTAATCCTAAATAAACTCCAATAGTGAAGTAAGTAACCAAACGGTTCCTGGGTACAAATAAAATTTTACGCGTGGTCATAAAGACCCCGATATCAACAGGTAAGTATAGTAGTACGTTACGCGTTTTAGGGTTATTGGGCTTTTAACCCGTGCATACTCGTACTTACCTGTAGCTTAGACGGTTGCAACTTTTAGAGTTAAAAAAAGCATTTTTTAATAATATTATGCAATTGGATAGGATCAGTTTAAAATAACCGGCTAAGTTAGCTTGTAAATTTGACAGATATAAGCGTTTAAAGTTTTTGTTACGCTGAGGAAGGGATGCTCTATCCCTAGCAAGGTTAGTGTGGTGTTTGCACTGTACTTGTACGGTTCTGTACTATACTGTGCAGTACAATACAATATCTTTTTATTACACACCGAAAAATAAAAATTAAATTTAAATAAAATAAATAAAAATAAAATAAACTAACGTCATAAATATATACGGCTGTATAATGGGCGACCTTATTCTTGCATAGGCAGCGATTTCTGCTCATCATCAGTCATATCTATTTGCCTCTTTTTATGAAGAGGAATATGATTATTTACGGGATAAGTATCTTTTGTTTCTGTCAATAAATACATATCTATCTATATATACATATTATAATAAAAACGTAGAGATAAAAAAACTGTAATTGCGAGATAACAAAAAAATTACACAGGGCGTCTTAAAATAAGCAGCTGAAAACGTTAAGACACTTTTTAGAATTATTGTCTGTTTGTTTGTCCACGCACATCTAAACCGCTGTACGGATTAAAATGCGGTTTACACGAATATGCTTAGCTATGCTATGACTGGATAGGCTATGTTATTTTGCAAAATGGCCGCATTAAGGGAGGAAAAAGGGTTGAAAGTTTATAAGAAAATCTACGCGTATGAAGTCGCGGGCAACAGTGGCCCTAGTACGAGCACTTACGAAAAAGTTATCATTACGTAAACGATAGCAAAATGTATGAAAAATTGAACAGCGCCTCTATCGGACGTGAAAGGAAACTAAATTTTTCATACATTTTAATATCGTTTGCGTAACGTAACTTTTTCGCAAGTGCTCGTACTAAGGCCACAGCACAAGTAAACAAATATTGTTCTTTCGTTATTTTTTTATAATGATGAGTTTAACAGACCCCTTTCGGTTTAGTATACCTTTTCCGCGTAACCTTTCATATATAAGCTCACTGCATGTCACAAGCACTATAATCATGACATTATTCTTACGACCTAGTTTTCCAGAAACATGTTACATTATTACACTTAATTAAGTTCCTAATTCCAGAAGTTTCAGTACCTCAAGTCGTAACATTTGATTACTGAAGTTTTTTAATCTAACTCTACATAAATGTAGAGAAAGAAGGTAACGCAACCGAGAGCGAATAAAACTTTATGCTGAGATATAAAACCACTCTCTCGATGGAGATTACTCCACCTGGATGTAGGAAGGTACTATAATGTGTACAGTACCTAACACATAAAAGTTCTCTATATGACGCGTCGTGTTTAGAAGTTTCATGTAATGCATAGAATAAGAAAAAATGTAATGTTAGTAGGTATTAATACGAGTAGTTGAAGGTCCCGGGCGAAACTTAAAATATATGCAAGCAATCATCACCATCAGCCAGAAGACGTCCACTGCTGAACATAGGCCTCCCCCTTTAACCTCTACACTGAACAACATCCTGTCATCTGCATCCACTGGATGCCCGTGACTCTCACAATGTCGTCGGTCCATCTAGTGGGAGGCCTACCTACGCTGCGTCTTCCGGTCCGCGGTCTCTACTCAAGAACCTTTCTTACCCATCGGTTATCAGTTCTTCGAGCGATGTGGCCTGCCCATTGCCACTTCAACTTGCAGATTTTATTAGCTATGCAAGCAATAAATTAATTAACTAATATAATTATTTATTTATTTAAGTATTTAGTTGTGTATTAATAAACTGTAGAATATACGTGTATTGTTTAAAGATCTATCGTTTCAGTGTCAAGCACCAATCGAAAACAAAGTAACATTGACTTCAGCTTTTCTCCGTTTTTGTGGATTCATTAACCGACTTTCAAAAACAAGAAGGTTCTTAATTCGACTGTATTTTTTATGTTTGTTAACTCGGACCCTTCGAGTGGGTGAACCGATTTTGATGGTTCTTTTTTTATTTGAAAGCTGGTGCTTCCCGTGTGGACAAATGGGACCATGGGTCGAGTTCTGAAATTTTTATGAAGTCGGTTTTTATATTGATAATTATTCAAATAACTAATTACTAAATGGTGTCATCGATATCTTTATACGAGTATACAGATTTCATTTTTATGGAGGGAACCGTTAAGGTACATTTTAAATTAAAACAGCTATACTTTTCGAAAAATATGAGAAAAACCTTAAAAATAGAAGTAGGTATAGCGAAACGAACTACTGTGTGTAAGCGTGTTTGCTCCACTTAATGCGACTTTAACATGCATGCATATAGCATGCGCTGCTTAAAAGTTGGATTACCTCGCCTTAAGATAAGATAGATATATTTTTGTGACCTAGTAACTAAGCAAATACGTTACCATTTCACAAATCAATTCAATTCGTCTGTAACCAGATGCATAAAAGAATGGACCCTAAACCCTCTCATCCCATAAACCCAAAGAGCTAACCAGCCTCACCCAACCCTTGAAATAAAACGACTGTAAAAAACGTATAAAGTGTCCGCCGTCCAAATGAAATGGAATGCAAATTTGACGGTAGGCAGGAATAAAGTAAGCGATGTGGGTAGTTGTGAAAGAAGGGTAGCAGTGCTTCAAGGTTTTATTTTATTTTTACTATCAGTCAGTTTCTGGGGTTCTTCAAGTGGCTTGAATCGTTTTTATTTTTTCACGCAAACCTTTATTGTTTTGCACAGAATCACCGCTGATAACTTTCAAATAAAATTTTACTGACCAAAACTTGAAAAGTACCTTCTTTATTTTACTAACGTACTAGCTTCACATAGTCTAGGAGTTATGTAGTCAATAGTGTTATGTAGAAATATCTATATACGTCGAATTATTTTCTACTAATGATCACAATCACAACGCTCTCGCGTAGGAAAGGAAGACCTCTCACTAACGAAGTCTGCATGCAACTTAGTTTACATTGGTACTTGCACCTATGGTGCGATTTTTGCTTGTTGTCCTTCTCCTATCTTGTTCATCTGCAACCCCTGGAGCATTTTCTTTCATGAATTGTTAATCATTAAAAAAAAGTCTTTATTGACCACAGTTTTTTTTTAAATTAGAACGGCTGTCAATGCATTTTTGTAAAAAAAAAGTTGTAGCCAGTTGCACCCATATAAACGAAACGTCAGTCATTCGAAATCAGTTAGCAACTGTGACGCGGAGTCCGACGCGTTGATCTATGTAAGAATGTTTAATCAAGGTTCTGTCATAATGCCTGGCGACAGATTTTCCTTCTCATTTCCGTTCTATTTACTTCTCTTTTCTATGTTATTAACTACTTAAAAAATCTGCAATACATAACACTGGTTAAATAAATAAGAAGTCTAAAGATAAAAAAAAAACTTACTAGGTTTTTTAGTTTGCGCAAACTATACAACATTCCAGTGTAGTCTCTACCATAGAAGTACTTTCAATAAGCTTGACAGTAGGTATATATATCGGCAAGTCACTGTTCTAATATTTTGCCAATAAATCAGAGCTGTATAAGGTTTGCGTGTGACGTGTTCACGCGACATTACCACCTACCCTCGCGAATGGGGTGACTGACGAACTATTCTGCAACTCATTTGCCAAAGATTTAAACTAAGAAGCTGAGCATTTGATCCATTTTTTAGGTCTGTGGTTTGACCACTGTTTCCTTGATGTTTTTTTTCTATCTGCAGTAAAGTTAAGCAACTTCGGGCACGGTGACTTGAATGGGTCCGCCTGGACGTGTGGTGTTGTCTTTATGTAAAACATATTTGTACTTTAGTATTTAATATATGGTGGCACGGAACCCTCAGAGCGTAATACGTAATGATAATCTCTTAATTCGTCTGTCTATCTCTCACTGGAATACTCACTTATTTTAATAAACATCCAGCTGAGAAGGAAATTCAAAATGAACTAAAGATGCGTGCTTAGCCTAGTACTAGTAGGTACATGATACATACAGATTACGCTTGTGGTTTGGCACCAACGTTAGAGAAAAATGTCGCCTCATTCTACTAAACTTGTTTACATTTGCGAAATATCCGAATAATATGAAATATGTTTTTATTTTTATTTTATTTGATACCTAACCTATGACACTTGGTAAAGTACAAGGATTCTAACGATAGGAACCACTTACATCAAAATTGGTCGAGGGATTCAGGAGTTTTGCTGGAATTAAGAAACCCATATATATACTATACTTATATCATAAGGTGAGGTGATGGTAGCTCGGCTGATGTTAATCGATGATGCGATCTAAGTGCGAACTTGCACTTTTTTGTCTTATGCGGTACGATGGAGCACGCTTGCCTAGAATAAACAGATTCAGTTGTGATTTGAAGACAGTAACTTTGGGGACATCGGGGAACATACCACAGACTAGCAGTTCGCACAATAAAAGTAGAATCAAAGCGCTTCGTACGGGTTTTAGGAATATCAATCATAAAGCGATGACGATTTTTCGTGCCTACGACAGTTCAATATAAAAATGTGTAGAAGGGAATTAGATCATGCAGATCCGATGCATATTCAATAGAAAAGTTTGAATATTACAAAAATAATACATTAACCCTCAAAACATACTTACTCGTAGTAACACTATACTCTAGCTAGAGTCTAGATTGTCTTTGACGAGGTCAGAGTAGCAAGACTGGCAGCCTTACTACACTATAATATAGGTACTATCACGTCAGTGAAATGTGCTTCCCCAAGCGACAGTTTAATTTGTGCATGCAACTTCTCATATTATCCAGCTCTGAAATGTACTTACGCGTGTAATTTAACGTGAATTTCCTACTCGATATATAGTAATAATAGTCGTACTTTACTTCTGGGCTAAACAACATTTCCGCGTTCAAAAAGCACTTAAAAATTACAAGCGTCATTTAAAGCAATTTATTACTAAAGAGCTGTATTCACTATGCGATTAAAGTCGCGAGACAAGTGTCGCCAGATCTGTCTTGTCTAAAGTGTCTCAACTGGTCTCAACGTCGAAATGTCAAGCTAAATCAAGCGAGGTTGGACGACATCGCGCGACACGAACTGAAACATTTATTCTGCTTCTTGCTACAACTCAACTTTTTTTTTTAATTATCACATGTTTCAGAAATAATTAATTTTTGTTTCAGGTTAGGTTAATTTTCTCTTATATTTCATTAATATTTTATTTAAGATTAGGCAAAATTAAACTTAATTAAATTAACTTCATTAACAAACATCTACCGAGTAAAATTTATCCCAAATTCCATATTGTACTTCAAGCGACGTAGAAGCGTAATTACACTACAAATTCATCAGAAAAATAGTTTTTTAATAATTACTTATTTTGGTGGAGGGGACCAAAATATTTTTTATTACCCCCGACGCAAATATAGGGGTGTGTTATAAGTTTAACGTGTATGTCTGTGTGTCTGCGTGTCTATGTGTCCGTGTATCTTTGTGTCTGTGGCTGTCTGTGGTATTGTAGCTCCCAAACGGCTGTACCGATTTTGATTTAGTTTTTTTTTGTTTGAGACTTGATCGATTGTGATCTTAGCTATTATTCAAGAAAATATGTTCAGTTAGAATTATCAGCTCTTTTAACTTAATTTTATTTTAGTATACTTGTTTTTTTTTTTCTCTCTCTGTTATATTTATCTTCAAAAATGTTGAAAATGTGCTAAGTACCCTTAGCTCTAGCCGAGCTGCATCCACGCGCCGCTTAATCAGGTCTTCACTTCACCTGGGTGGTCTTAGGGAGTCTAATCGATTGCACGCGGTTTAGTGAATACACGACTTTAGAAAATCGTTGATTTTGCCGATGCGTGCAAACTGTAAGTCACTGGCAGGTTCGCGGTAAAACTTCCATAAACAATGCCATTAGTGGGTAGCGTTACGCGGCAGATTTTAAATTTGGAACGTGAACGCGGCCATTCGTCATGTCGCCGCGCCAGCCAGCGACACTCTGCGAGCTTTCGCGGAGCGAGGGTTGATAGATCTCGATACTTTTACGAATTTATTGGAAACACTGAATTTGACAGAAAAATGATTTCTTAATATACACTACCTTCCTTCTTTATATTATTTGACAGCCCCGTTAGCTCAGTTGGTAGTGTACCTGCCTTCTGCGTTTGAGGCGTGGGTTCGATTCCCACCTAGGACAAATATTTGTGTTTGTCTGGGTGTTAATATCTATTTTAGTATGTATTTAAAAATATACATGTATGTATATCAGTCTTTGACAGCCATATCACAAGCTATGCTTAGTTTGGGTCAGATGACCATGTGTGCAATAATGTCCCAGATATTTATTATGTTTGTAATTTTTATTTCTGGTGTACACAATAAAGAGTATCTATCTATGTACTACCTACATACATAAATATACAAGATTTTTTTTCTGATTTACGTAAATCATTAAAGTCGATCCACCTGTTAGACTTACTTTTTATCATCTCTCCAAAGAAAAGGGTTTTTAAGTAGCGCCATCGTTGTTCCGTGAGGGGAAAATCGCTTGTTTTGGTCTCTGCTATCACTATACAATATGGCTTGTTTCCATCACAAAGTGATAGTGATTGTGATAGTGTCAATATAGATCTAGAGTCAGTGCCAAAGAATTCAGCCGCTCTAAAAAAATTATGTCACTTTTTGTGATTATGTTCAGAAATGACTTAAAACTTTAGTGTGGACTAGCCATGTATCCATGTGTAAACATTATTTTTGGTTCAATTTTCTAATCACTAAATTCAAATTCGAAGAATACTGCAACGAAATATTTACGAAAGAACGATACCTACTTACGTAGATTATAAATTTATCCTATACAAGAAAAACTTCCATCAAGTATCAAATTTTTCTAAGCCTATCTCTGGCTGACAAATGACGTCATGACGTGTCTCGCGCAGCGACGATGGCAAATGGCTCGGGTTGATTTTAAAATTTGAACTTAGAACGCTAACGAGGGAGGCGTTATTGGTGATTTCATGATTTGTGAGTTATTGCTTATGCAACATTTACAACAGTCATTATTGTTTTGTTTCTTTTTAATACGCATTTTTTTGTTTTTTTTTTATACAGTAACTGCCTGAAATGAGAAGTCACTAATTACAATACGATAACATTTCATTGCACACCAGAAAACTACATAAATAAATAAAATAACTGGCCAAGAGCGTGTCAAGACAGCAATTGGTAGGGTTCCGTTACTAAATTAGCTCAGTGGTTGGCGCGTTCGAATTCTAATCCGAGGAGCGGAATTCTAATCCGAGGAGCGTGGGTTCAAACTCCAACAATGAGCATGCTGCTGGTGAAGGAAAATATCATGAAGACACGCTAGTGTTCTTCTGACTAGCTACCACCCAATTTATAAATATCATGAAGAAACGCTAGTGTTCTTCTGACTAGCTACCACCCAATTTATAAATATCATGAAGAAACGCTAGTGTTCTTCTGACTAGCTACCACCCAAGTTATAAATATCATGAAGAAACGCTAGTGTTCTTCTGACTAGCTATCACCCAAGTTATAAATATCATGAAGAAACGCTAGTGTTCTTCTGACTAGCTACCACCCAAGTTATAAATATCACTTAGGACCAGCTAAATAAACTTGAGCGCCTCCAAAATTACTGTATTAGATTCATATTTGGTCTACGCAAATATGATCACGTTTCCCAATTTCGTGCAAAGCTCAAGTGGCTACCTATTCGACTTCGCCGGAATGCTCACTTACTATCTCTTCTTTATAATATCCTTTTCAATCCCACCACCCCGAACTACTTGAAAGAACGCTTTACATTCTGGCACTCTTATCATACTCGACCTCTTAGATCAAAGGATACCCTTTCCCTTAAGTCCCCCTCAGTGCGCTCAGAAACTTTTTATGGCAAATCGTTTGCATTTCAGGCAGTTCAATTGTGGAACGCTTTGCCCGTGCCTATCAGACACGCGCCATCGCTCAATATTTTCAAAGAACGTGTTAAGCAATTTTATCAGTCTCTGTTGCCACCTTGTTGACGTTGTTATTATTTATTCAACTAATCATAATTATATACTTTTATATATTAGTATATTATAGTTATTTTAGGTTATTTAAGTACTAGAATGTGTTATTTTTAGAATGTAAGTAACATATTTTTCACTATTTCACGCCCCGCCTTCTACCTTCTGTATGAATCCTCTCCATCCTAAGGTTGCCTGGAAGAGATCGCTCTTAGCGATAAGGCCGCCGATTGTTACACTAGTTTGTTTTGTTTAAAGCTGTTTTATCGTGTTATATGTTTACTGTGGTGTGAACAATAAAGAGTTTATCTATCTATCTATCTATCTATCATGAAGAAACGCTAGTGTTCTTCTGACTAGCTACCACCCAAGTTATAAATATCATGAAGAAACGCTAGTGTTCTTCTGACTAGCTACCACCCAAGTTATAAATATCATGAAGAAACGCTAGTGTTCTTCTGACTAGCTACCACCCAAGTTATAAATGTTTATCGGTACCTATCGCGCATTAGGTATTTTGTTTATGTAAAATGTTACAAAGGCCGTGGTCACGAGCAGGCCCCTTCTTTCCTATTGGCCCCGCAATCGATAAACCCCCTAGTTCCTGCCAGATCACCAAACGATAACCGATAGATATTTATTACCGAAAAACATATTTATTATTAACTCTACCTACTTGCTTATTAGCTTTTGCATGCGCAAAGTTACTCTACTCTGGCCCAAAAATCAGCTTATCTACTTTTTTTGTTTAGGTATTCTAACAAAATAGTGCTCTGTCAAGGTCATAGAGGCCTCATTATCCTAATATGCCCAGGGCCTTCAATAGGTTAAAGACGGCCCTGGTCACGAGCTGACTGTAAACTGCCGGTGAGTCCGGCGAGACGAGCGGTTGACGAGTTCTTCTTTAAAAAATTGCAGGGCCCTTTTTCCACACGGGCAAACGCGCGCTATCGTGGCCACGTTAAGTTTACCTCAAAAAGTTGGCCTCTATTGCTTAGGAAATAAATTTTAACTTTTGGAGGTTAACTTAACGGGCCACGATAGTGCGCGTTAGGCCCGTGCAGAATAAAGGCCCTAAATTGTCACTACGTCACACAACCTGACTGTATCGGTAAATTCCTTAACCTACACCGCGGTTTGTACACTTTCTTACAATGGGATTCCACCCGGTTGAAATTGCGATGTTTTCTAATTTCAACCGCATCACGACCCGTTCTAGAAAAATTATGTCGTTCAGTGGAGAGGATCTTCGGATCGTAGAGCTCGATCCAGTGACCGAATTCCACCTTTTAAGCAAATGTTCTGCAATAGCCAAAGAAAAAATGCCTAAGAATGGAACCATAAATACCATCCTCCTTGTTTCCTAAGAACTACAATCTATACAGGCATCTTCAACGCTAGAGTGAATAAATTTCTTCTAGATCAAAGTATTCCATCCTCGGCCACATGGTCGCTTACCATCAGGCGAATTGGTGGCAAAATTTTGATCTATTATATATATTTTAAACCTACTTTTGTGACCGGCGATTTAAACGTGTGGAAATCGCGAAAAGTTTAAAAGTTATTTTTACTACCCTCAAGTTGAAATTCAATTGCCAAGCACCAACCGGTATGTTCCAGCAGCATCACTTGAGAGCTATCTCACATTCCAGGCTAGGTGTGTTTACCATATTTATTGAAAATTCAAAATCAAAGCTTTAAAACATTTCGAAGTTCACAAATCACCTAAAAGACAGACCTTGTAGTTATTTATAGGATGAATATAAAACATCACATGTGCCACTATTTTCTCAATAAAAAATAAATAAACGAACATCGTAAACTCTCAAATTATTGCTCATTTCTCGAGTTAAAAATAGTGAGTCAACGCGGGTGGCCGGTAGGAAATCAATTACAACGAATTAACACGTGGACCAGGAAGCTGATATGTACACAAGTAATAACCCCTTTTATCTACAAGTTTAAAGTTTGAATATGTATAGCATTTGGAAATCATTAACAAGTGATGGGAATTTTCGCCATAACGACTCGTCATAAAAATTCATGGCTTGTTACGAAGTTCAGAACATCACTACTTGGTCTTTGCTGTTATACTTTTTATTCATCTTTCAGTATTGCTACAACAACAATTCAACAACTAATTATAAACAAAACAGAAAACTTCAAAATCTAAACGAATTATTTGAAGATCGTTTATAATATCTATAGGTAACTGGCAACGAAGGTCTATAGATATTTTGACTGCCTCGGTGGCTCAGTTGGTAGTGATCCTACTTTCTGTGCTTGGGGGCGTGGGTTCGATTCCCATCTAGGACAAACATTTGTGTGATGAACATTTGTGTTTGTTCTGTCTGGGTGTTAATATCTATTTAAGTATGTATTTAAAAATATATGTATGTATATCAGTCTCTGGCTGCCATATTACAAGCTTTGCTTAGTTTGGGGTCAGATGACCATGTGTGCAATAATGTCCCAGATATTTATTTATTTATTTCAAACTATATCTCTAATTTCAGGCAACGTGCACGCCTAAAATTATGACCTTAGCAAAAATATCTTGACCATATATTTTTTTGCAGCTAAACATCTATTGCTATAATACAATATAGACAAGTAGAAGAGATGTATATTGTTGTACTTTCTAGTCAGCTATTAAAATAAATAAATAACAATAATACGCTCCACAGTTGGATTCTCTGTGACCGGAATGCCATGGAACAAACTCAAGAAACGGCCAAACAACAGTCGTCAGTCGTCATTAAACACCTGCCTAGCCGGGAATCGAAACTGACCCTGGACCTCCTTCTTAGCAAACGCGCTACCACTAAGCCAAGGACTGTCGTCAAGGCAGTTATGAAAGAAGCTTTTAAAATTATTCCTTCGAATACTACACGAATATCCAGCTTTCCACGTTTCTAAGATATAAGTATCCTAAAACATCCGTCCTCGTAATGCAGTTTGCTTTTTTACTTAAATTAATTTAGGTCGGTTCAGCCAAGTCGTGACAATAATGTTAAATCATGCGTCAGGACAAGTAAAGATACCTAATTAATATCACTGCATAGCCTCTTCAGTTTTCTATTATCCTGTTCTATCCTTCACAAGTGTCACTTATTTGGAAGGATAATACAGGGTAAGCATCGTCACTTAATCCTCAATTGCATATTATGCAATTGCTATTACTGCTTCATATAACTATGGAAATAGAGTTGACTAAGTATAACATCCTATTTTGAATTACCTAGTACCGGTCACTGCTACTGTTGTACCACAGTAATTAGACAATAAATTAAACCTGATACTGATGTCTATGAAACTGTGACACCACGTAGCTATAGATGTCTATGAAGCTGCAACACCACGTGGCCATGACAATTGCACAGATGTGGGTAGCTTATCACTTGATTTTAAGTTAATTACTTATTATATTCACCTCAAAACCCACATGACCAAGTCTATAAATCTAAGAGATAAAATAAGGTAGTTATTATAATTTATGAAATAAAATCAGATTTCCACATAATCTCATAATATTCCGTAATCATTTCACAAAGAATCAACAGCACTATAAAATGAAGGTATTATAATTCTAAAGGAACTAAATATACATTTATGAACATATAACAGAAGGTTATACTCAGCTTTGATTTGTTCCAAACGCAATGGATCACTTTTGTAGTTTTAGTCTATGCCAATCTGGCTTATTTCCCAAAGCTGTGTTGCTCGTTCCGTGGTAATCGTTGAACTGGACGAGGAATGTCCTCGCTCCGCCGAAGCAAACGCCACGCCGCGCGGTGGCACCATGAAACACGCCATCTCGCTGCCTTCTTGCGATTGGCTGTCTACAGCGGAAGTATCCGCCCGGTTCTTCATTTTTCACCGCTACCATTTTAAGCCTCCAACTCGCAGGAGTGACATTGACATATTACTAAAGAATGCGCCATCTGGGCAGCTTGATTGTCGTACAAAATCAATTAAACGTCAATTGAAACGTCAAACAATAATTACAATTCTAAATGGATCACTATAATCTAAATATAAATAAAATAATTTGATTTGATTTCATTACATTAATTAATTCCGCTTAGTGGCGCCATCTTTTTGTCGGTAAATTTGAACTTCTTGACAATAATGAGGAGTTCATCAAAAATACCACAGTACCTAAAGAAAAGGTTCTGACAAGGCAAAGACAAGGATAAAATCTGGGACGTGGATAATCGAAGAAGAACCACAGTCACTGACATAGCTGCTCAGATTTGCAAGTTGAAGTGGCAATGGGCAGGCCACATCGCTCGAAGAACCGATAGCCGATGAGGAAGAAGGGTTCTGACAACAGTGGAGGCGCAGCGTCGGTAGGTGTGCCTTCCACTAGGTGGACCGACGACATCGTGAGAGTCACGGGCATCCAGTGGATGCAGATGGCAGGCTGTCGTTCGATATGGAGTTCTAAGAGGGAGGCCTATGTTCACCTATAGAAGTCTTGTGCCTGATGATGATGGCAACCCATTAAGTCGTAGAAAGGTACCAAATAAATTTCCAGACCGGTATTGCCTCAGTGGTACCTTCTCTGCGCGTCTACATCATGACACTGTTATGTCCCGTTTTCAATTTTCGATTTGGCATCCTTGACATAGGGAATCGTAGTGGGGGGATATATGAGTGTACATAATTATATCTTATATAGCAGGTACAGGCTGAGTAATTTCTCATTTATAATATTAACTAGATGCGCCCCGCGGTTCACCCGCGTGGATTACTCCTTATAACATCAGCTATCTGCCAATGAAAGTCTTGTCAAAATCGGCCAGACGTTTTGGAGTCGATAATTTTAGTCCTATCAAATTAGTTTAGTTTAGAGAACGGCACAACAGAGTTGACCCCTATATTGTACTGAGTGAATAAATCTCATAATATGAAGGTGACCAAATAAGAAAACCACTATTTTCAATAGATAAATGTCAGGTTTATTGAGAAAATACGACGTTGCCACAATTATCTCTACAAATTTAAGTATTAAGTTGCATTCTAGCTCTATGTTAAAGAAGAATGAAACTGGACCCTACAACAAAAACTAAGTTGTTGTTTATCTGCCGAATATCATTGAGTAGATAAGTAATGAGCTTTGTGCGTGTCCAGTGTATATCCAATAGAAGTACATACTCGCATTTAACGATTGAACTCGCTGGGATGTGAAGACATAGGTGCCTAATGATTTGGTCACGTATGTGCTATCAGCGCTTAATCATTATTATGATCAATGTATAAATGAAACCAATGTATCCACAAAGATAAATGTATCCACTGGGAAAACGATGTGATTAAAAAACGACCTTCAAGTTATCTGAGACGAATCATAACCTACGAAATGCTAACCGTACCAATTTATTGCTATTATTGCAACCAAAATTTGACCGATTTTTCATTTTGGATGAGAAAATTAATAAAATATTACAGATGATTCCACAATGTAACGACTGGCAGGTATAGCAGACTGTATCTTTCGAAACATATAATAAACAGCCAGTTGAAATGTTCAAAAAATATGTAATGTTACGGCGGATTAACTAAAAAAAAAAGACGAAAAGTAAAAACTAAAGGGGGGTTCCCCATACATACAAAAAACGTAATTTTTAAACGTATTTTTGTATTTGCAATGAAGTCGTCGAAAAATTATTTTTTGATCGAAGTATATAGTGTAAACGTACCTACAAGCATCAAACTTGGAATACATACACACTCTAAAGTTATACAACAAATAATATGTATTGGCCACGTGCGAGTCGGTGACAAATTTCTATTCACCACCTCGGCCGCGCTCGGTACTTGGATAGGTGACCGCATGGTGATGAGAATTATTGTACTAAGGCTTATCCCCCTTGTTTATCTGATCTGAGTGTCTGACGCATTCACTCACTGGCAGATTTGTCTTTAAAAACAATAAGCAACTTATAATAATATGTCATGATGGTAATCTCTTGCAGACTAGAAAAATCTGAGTGATGTTTATCTATATTTTCAGAAAGGTAGATATATAAATAGATAGATAGATACGAGTAAATACCAAAAAGGATAAAATGTCGTTCACCCATAAGTTATGCACTAAATTGATTTCATCAGAATATAAATGTTTTCTGCCATTCTTTTCATACTGCATCTAGGTTGACTCGCGATGAAAATATTTAAAGGTTTAAATAAATAAATATCTGGGACATTATTGCACACATGGTCATCTGACCCAAAACTAAGCAAAGCTTGTAATATGGCTGCCAGAGATTGATATACATACATATATATTTTTAAATACATACTTAAATAGATATTAACACCCAGACATAGAACAAACACAAATGTTCATCACACAAATGTTTGTCCTAGATGGGAATCGAACCCACGCCCCCAAGCACAGAAAGTAGGATCACTACCAACTGAGCCACGGAGGCAGTCAAAAAAGGTGTAAGTAACCTACACCTTCTTTGAATATTCAATGAGGATGATTGAGAAATGATCCTTGCATAATATACGGAGCATCTTCCTCACATCTTCGTCATTGCTCCTCATCAAATGAACGGCCTGGCCATAGCCAACTGCCCTGACATAACCAGTACCTACTACTTAATTACAATCATACAACCTGTCATTGAGACGAGACAGTGATTGATGTTACAGTTTTTATCAACTAACGCCCATTGAATATTCCAGGAAGTTTCAATGACCAAATGTCAAGGTCTACCTCGTCAAGGAGAAAATAATGGGTGTTCCTAACTCCTAATCTTATTGCGTAATAAATCATACGATTGACCTGTCATAGTTCTAAGATTTTTGACACATTCGACCCCGAAGCTTCAAATCGTTGGCTATTGATTGATTTTATAATAAGTATAGAGTCAAATAGTTCAGCAGAAAATTATCATTTGGCCTTTCAAAATAGTTTTAAATGATAAAACAAACAATCTTTTAATTTTTGCAAATATTAATAAAACTGAATTTCATGCGTTGATTAAACATTAGTTTTTATGTTGCAATACATTATTGTTCAAATGAAAACTTTAGTTTTTTACTTAGATCTATTATATATATTTAGTCCAAACCAAACCAAGCCTAACCAACCTTAAAACCAAGACCAAGTTTAGCGAACGACAACCACAATAAAACCAGCTTTTAAATAAAAATCGCATCAAAACCGGTTCAGCCGTCAATGGTCATAGACAAACACGCCTTCTTACCCCAGACGCATTTACTTTCACCGTTTCAACGTGGGTCAAAATAAAGAAAAAACGGCAATATCTGATCTTTTCTATCTTCAGCAGATTGTTCACCTTATGACCGTCGTACTTGAACTAACATTGACGATATGAGTTTCCATCATATTAGCCAGGGTCAGTTTATCAGAAAATGTACTCTACCTACTCTCACTTCTATCGTAATAATCCGGTGATATTATGGTTCAAGAACATTCGCCACTTCATTGTTCGTACGAAAATAAAAGCTAGGTTTTCTAAACACCAATTGTTATCACGTTCATGAACTGAAAAATAAGATATTTATAGTCATAGCGTATAACGCTTACACTACTAGGTACAATAATAATTAATACGATGCTCAGCGACCTCAGTAGCCTTTCCCAGCAGGTGGGTCTTAAAATGAACATGGACAGGACAAAAATCATGTCCAATGTCCATGTTGTACCCATGCCGGTAGTTGTGTGGAACGATACTCTCGAAGTTGTTGACCATTACAACTGTCTTAGACAGATTGTTCAGTTAGGTAAGTCCAACTTAGGCAAAGAGGTCGCCCGAAGAATCCAACTCGGATGGGCAGCGTTCGGGAAATTACGTGATATCTTCTCGTCCACTATACCACAATGCCTAAGACAAGGGTCATTGACCAGTGGGTGTTACCAGTGATGACATATGGTACCAAGGCGTGGTCCGTAACTGTTGACCTTTTAGAAAAACGCAGAGTCACACTGCGAGCAATGGGGAGAGCTATGCTCGGAGTTTCTTTGCGCGATAGAATCCGGAACGTAGAAATTCGCCAAAGAACCAGAGCTATTAAACCGACATTGCTATGAAAATTTGTAAGTTGAAGTGGCAATGGGCAGGCCGCATCGCTCGAAGAACTGATGACCGATGGGGAAGAAAGGTTCTTGAATGGAGACCACGAACCGGAAGACGCAGCGTAGGTAGGCGTCCCACTAGATGGACCGACGACATTGTGAGAGTCACGGGCATCCAGTGGATGCAGATGGCAGGATGTCGTTCAGTGTGAAGGTAGGGGGAGGTAAAGGGGGAGGCTTATGTGCAGCAGTGGACGTCTTCTGGCTGATGATGATGATGATGAACCATGAAGCAGTATCGGTTTTTTATGCCCACTCTGGCTAACTGATAGAAAATTGGGCAGGAAGGAATAAGATTATTCCGATCCGCACTAGCAAATTTGCGCCAATGCCCAAGACTAAGAAACTTTTTCTGAACTAAAATGATGTGATGATGATCAAAAATGATGAAACAATTTTGTCACTTGGTTGGTTTGTCACCATTTTTGTATTAAAACTTTATTCAAATGATCCAATAGAAGATAATAACAAGAGGAAGCGTATAAAGCCCAGTCCGATACTGTGGAATAACCTCGGAATAGTTGAACTGTTGAGCATAATTGTTCTATCAAAATTTGAAACCGAGAAAAGACACAACACGGAGTAAGTAGTTAACTATTATACCTATACAAGGCTGCTATGCGTTTATTAATATGGCAAAATTAATCTGGAGACAAGCTGATTAGATAGATAGATGCCATAGATAAACGCCTACTACGTGTGATAAATCTTTATACATGAAAACAGACGCGTTCTTTATAAAATGCAACATTCGCATGCCCTACCCCTGCTTGCGATTAGCCGATAAAGGCATACGTGATGATGCGCTTGCGCTGATAGCACATTCCTTTGGTAATGTAAATTTTGAATCATGTTTTGTACAGAACAGTTTTTTAAATTATATAAATCATAATAATAATGGATACTGTAACACATAGGTATGGATATAACGTTTTTAGAATGGTTTCCTGTTGTACTGCCAAACCTTAAAAGGAAAGTAAAGTGTTAGTCTCATTGCATAATGTTTATTAAGTGCTAAACATAAGAAAAAGATTTAAATGATAACAATAATAACATTAATAACATTAATAACATAAATAACAATAATTTAAAAAATAACGATTACATTGCATTGCGGGGTCTGCTTTTTAATACTTTAATTAATAGACTTATAAAGCTAAATTTAAAATAAGAACTTAACAGAATATGTAATGATCTATGGATACCTACATCTAAATATCATGTAAAATAAGCTATTTCACTATATTTATTAAAGGACAAAAATGTTCAGAGACTAACCTATGGAAATTATGACTGAGAACATTCCTCTCGATATTTTGCTCCTAGGTTTCCAATCATTAAGATCTAAAGACTTCCAATTCAAATCTGCTTTCTACCCTTTCTTTTCTTCCATTTCCTAAGGCTACGATGATTTAGCTGGCACAATACGGTAGGAGATATATCAAGTTTGTCTTAAAACTCTGTCGTTATAAGTAATGTTTGTACTAACACTTATTCAGACAATAAATAATTTAATATTTATGTTTACAAAGCTTTAAATAGCATCAAATAGTTAGTCTTTTATTTTTCTTGGCACGATGTTAACCCAAATCCCTCCTTTAGTAGCGAGAAGTGTGCTCATGGGTTCGTAGTCTTCTATCTTCATGGTCTTTTTAGATGGTTCTACGCGAAATTTGGAGAATATTTTTGTGATAGCAGTAAAAAACTGAAGTTTTGCTAGTTGTCTTCCTGTAAAGAAATATAAATGGTTAAATTTTGACTAATTACATTTTCAAAAAATAATTCAAGATTACCGATAGAAGAAGAAAAATGACTCAATAATGATGGCTTTAAATTTTGAAATATGTGATTTCGAAGACAGTTTGATAATACATGGAATTTCCACAATCTTTTATTTTTTTATTTCCTAAAATGATTATGATCCCTAATTAATGAGATATGGTATCGTTTAAAATATCATATCAACCTAATTTAAGGAAAAAAAAAATCCTGTCACAATAATACTCTTTACAATATAATTTTGTTTTTACTAAAGTATAAAGTCCCACCCATCCAAGTACCGACCGCGCTCGACGTTGCTTAACTATGGTGATCGTACGAGAACCGGTGGTGAACAGTAATTGTCACCAACTCGTCTTGACTTGTATTTATTATTTTTTGTTTTACTTTAGAGTGTGTACCTACTATAATGATGGCAAATTTGACGCTTGTACCTACTACCGTTTTTACACCAGAACTAAAAAAAAGACGTTATGAAAAAAACCTTGTTGTATGCCCCCTCCTCTTTAGTTTTGAATTTTTGACTTTATTATTATTTCATAGATAATCCGCCGTAATATATTAGATATTCTGTGAAAATTTCAACTGGCTTTCTATTCCGGTTCGAAAGATACAGCCGTTAAAATGTAGGCCGGGGGAACGGACGGACATACAGACAAACAGATAGCGCAGTAATAATTAGGGTCTTGCTGCTAAAGTGGCCAGAATGCTGGCAGTTTTCATTAGGTACAAAATTATAACTGCAGACTTACCAAGGCAAGATCTAGGCCCAACTCCAAACGGAAGATAAGCACAAGAATGTCTGTTTGCTGAATTTTCAGGAGAAAATCTTTCAGGATCAAAAACATCAGGATCAGGATATAGATCACCGTCGCGATGAATGGCGTAAGGTGATATTATAACCGTAGTTCCTTTATCTATTACGATGTCAGTTCCAGGAATCTTGTAGTTTATCTTAGCTGATCTCTGGATTGAGTTTGTTAGTGCATTCATTCGCAATATCTCTGAAAATACTTTTTCTAAGTAAGGCATTTCTTTTATTGCATCGTATGTTAGCTTTCCGTCATACTTTGCCAGGACAGTGTCAATTTCTTGTATTAATTTATCTTGTGCGTTTTGATGTTGCCCTAGTTGAAACAGTGCATAAGATAAACTTAGAGAATTATTCCCATAGCCAGCTGCAAAGAATATGAATACTTGTCCCGCCATAACGTGATCCGTCAACTCAAAGTTTTCTTCTTTTTCTGTAGTTTCTATTTCTTGTTCTTTCTTCATAGCTATCATTGCATCTATAAGATCATTTCGAATCGTACCCTCTTCATTCTTTTGACTTATTGCCACCTGTACAACTTCATGACTAAATTTGTTCACTAATTTTGGATACAAAGACAGATTTATTTTTTTCCAAATATTTGGCAACAGCATATCTACTTCAGCAGCATAAGTAGATCTAAAAATGTAATGTCCCGCTTTCTCTATGAACTCTTGATTCTCTTTAAAAAAGTCAATGTCCAAGCCGAAAGATGCAGCCATGATTGAAGCCATCGTGTATTTTTGGAATACATTATGCATTTCTTGTTGATTGTTTTCAGCAGTAGTGGTTTCCAAATAGTTAACCAGCTGATCGCCATATCTGTCTATTAAACTGAAAGTGTTTCTCAATTTCACAGATGTGAACAGAGGAGTCAGGCGATTACGTAACGCTTTCCATGTTGTACTATCGCAATGGAATAGGTTATCACCCAGGCCTTCTTTACTGAATTCGACCCCACGATCCGGAAAAGCGTCAAAATCTTTGATAAGTATTTGCCTCACAATATCCAAATCACGTACGATAAGACTCGGATTAGTCATACGGTAAATTCCGATAACGTTCTCATTCGGAAATTGGTCGTAGATTTCTTTGTAAACAATCCCAACGTGCTTAATTCTAAGAGCGCTTTCTTTCAAGTTACCGAAAAACACTATCGGCTCGGGTCCTGCTATTTTCTTATCTCGCCAATAATTGAATGTCCGTGTGAAGTAATGATACAAAAAGCAGACGACAGCTGCTATCATGATCGATATTTGAATCATAATTACACCTTTACTTTGTACAAGTTGGAACAGTAATTGAAAGTTCTTACGGATACTGTGCTTATATTCGTAGTAAAACACCGATAAGCGACACACGCGCGGTAAATTACGAATTCTGAGATTAAAACCATTTACTCTACGCTGACGCGTAAAATGTAAAATGTGTTTAGTGCAACTAAAATTATTTTTTACTTTTCTTCAAGTTGTAACGTAAGTAAGAAACTGAATAATAATGTTTTCTTGCCACCTTGGCTCTCCTTTATGTATGAAATGCTGCTACAACATCATCCATAAATATTATTTTGCTTCATCATCGTATGCCTTCCCAATCGTGGAAGGTGACCTCATATTATTTTTTTGTTTGTTATTTTAATTTTCTTTGATTGTCAGTTTTCTCTTCATTTGTTATCATTAAGTGCATTGTCACTTTTAATTAGAATTATTCACAAGAACTTTGAAGGATTGCTGAATCCATGTACCTCTCTAAAATTCCACTCACTAGGATTAATTGTTTTTAGTTAAAGTATTCATCATTAACCACTAATTTGATTTAAATTTTTTGTTTTTGGCGTAAATTGATTTCTGGGAATATATACTTTTCTATGCTATTTTAGTTGGTTTTTATTTTTACACTGAAAAAGTTATTTATTGCCTGTTAAATAAAATTTTACACTTTTTTTTATTACTGTTGCACTTGATAACTAATTTAAATTCACAGGTTTGAATGATAATTATCTTTTGATATCTTGATATTAGGTAGTCATGTAGGTAGGTACAGGGTTTTTTAGATTAACCAGCAAGTTAAATATTCTATTGTTCATTTTCTGATGAAAAAAATACCGTCACCACCATTGCCTATACTCGTACTGGCCACTTTAACACCGATGATGGTAATATCTGATACGCTGTGATGGTTCTCCACATAAATTATTAATTCACCGATTTCTCCGCCAGCTGTTGACCGATTACAAAAAAAAAACTTTTGTTCGGTAGAGCATACTTCCAATTTGGTCCCATTGTCACCAAGTTAGGATCTAATGATGGGATCCCAGGAAAATTGAGGCGATCCTCAAATTTTATAGACACTTATTACGTTTTTCATATATTTTGAAGTCGGTTTTTATTGTGATTCACTTGTTGGTACTTATATATACTTTATTTATTGTACATCATATTTTAACCTGCATCCCACCAGTAAACAAAATAGACTGACCATGGTGGTATTTTAATAATGTGTTGATTAAACAATTAGAAAAACAAAGTAGGTAAGTTCTATGAAATATCGTTTTTTATCTTGTACAAGATAATATTAATTCGTTCATTTAACATACAGGATTACATAGTTAATCAGTGCAATGAGGCGTAAGTAATCCCAAAAGTACCTAGCATATGAGTTAGATATGTTCCTTTACTTATCTGTATCAGTCGCGTTAGTGCTGATAATATCAATTGACTTTTACATGATCCTTGAAAAGAGCCCTTTTATTTTTTCTTATTATTTCTTAGGTAATCCACCGTAACATTTCAAAATGGAATTAAAGCGGAGCTGCAGGTCTAGCACGGGCTGTGGATAAATTGTCTTTCCATTGTTTTTTCCGTGGGAAGACGCGACAAAGCTAGAATATACATACGTCCTTTCTCGCGGAATAAATACGGTGGAAAGACAAATTGTCCACGGCCCGTGCTAGCCCTGCTGGGCAGGATACGTTGCTAGGCGAAGTGATGATAGCTGGAGTAAGGTTTTGACAGAGTGGTGGCCGAGCCAAAATAAGTGGATTTAATCATCCAGCTGCAAGATGTGTTGACGATATTGTCTCCATCGCTGGTCGAACCTGGACTCCATTAGCACCGGATGTAAAATAAATTATTTTAGAAGGATAAGTATACAATTCATCATTTTGACTATGCATCATATGCATACAGGGTTACACGCAACGAAGGCACTAAGACGAAAGGAGGTAATTGTGCTTATTATACATTTCGGAAAGTGTGCATCGGATCCGCATGATGTCATTCCTTCCTGACCATTTTTCTATCGGACTGCCAGAGCGAGCTCGAAAAATCTACACCGCTTTATGGTTGATATTCCGAAAACTCGTACGAAGCGCTTTGATTCCACTTTTATTATGCGAACTGCTAGTCTATGGAATGCGCTACCTGAATGGGTGTTCCCCGGTAGTTACAATATGGGTGTCTTCATATCACGAGTGAATCGGTTTCTTCTAGACAAGCGTGTTCCATCGTAGACCGCACCATCACTTAACATTAGGCGAGCTGGTGGTTAAACGCAAGCCTATTTTAATTAAAAAAAATCTTTTTGAGAAACTTAAACTTTGAAACCAACTCGGAAATAGTGAAAAAATTATCAGTTCTTCAATAAAAAATAAATACATAACGTATTTGATTAAATTAATTTAAATTAAATGTTTTAATAAAAACGAACGTATGATTGATTTCCTCGCGTTTTCAGAGTTGTTTCTGCAATAAGTTTTTTATTTATAATCATGAGCACAACGGCCTCCTTTTGGAATATAGTACCACCGTCACGTAAAGCCTTGCATACAATACAAAATAATATTTATTTATATATCTATATAATATATATAAATGAATCCCTATTTACCTTGGTCACGCCATAACTTGAGAACGACTTTACTGATTTCACTCATCTTTATTTTTCAGTTTTCTAATACTTTGTAGAAAGTTCTTACGGAAAGAAAATTCAAGAAAATAACGCAGAAAATTGGTACGCGTTTGACAGTTCGCGCATTTGATGAATGATAATTTCCAGGTAGCAGTATTATTTTTATTTTTCGTTAAAATATAAACTTAATACTTAGGGGGAAAAAAAGGAAAATTGTTTTTTTTTTAATATAAACGCGACTCAACTGACGTTTCCCTGTGTTGGCTATGAATATTCAATTCTATTTTTATATTTTGTAAGTTGTTATTATAATATTGACAAAAACTTTCGTTGAGTCTTTTCAAAGATTTATCCGTAGGATACTCGTAAATCTAGCATAGAAATTTTCATTTCAAACTCTATGCAGAAATTCAATTTACCGAGCGCAAATAACTATAATCCATTTGAATGAATAATAATAAAAAATTATATTAAAAATGCACCAAGTGTTTATTGCAAAACTTATTTATGCACAACATTGTTAGTTTTACCTATTTGCCAGATATTTTTGTTTTATATGATTAATTGGTCAGGTCCAAGAGGCAAAAGAGACCAAAAAGAGCCAGAGGACGCCCTAAAGAACGATGGGTAGACGAAATTAAAAAATTGCCGGAGAAGACTGGACAAACAAAGCGAAGACAAGGGCAACTTTTAAATTGTTGGTGGAGGCCTACCTGCCAGGGGCCTTAACTGAAAAACTATATAAATATTTAGGTGTTATTCTGTTTATATGTTAAGGAAATTAAAACCGTACGTATACAGGGCTACGCGGAAAGGGCATTCTAAGCCGAAAGGTGTCCTTTATAATATAAATAACTTTTACTGTGGGACCAACCCTAAAATCACGTAAAAATATCAGCTGTTTCATATACTTTGTCGAGTGTGACTTTTTTCTATGGAGTTGCTCCCATAGTGAATTGTTTATAATGGGTACTATGGGTTAGGTCGCCCTTTCCGCGTAACCCAGTATATAAAAGCGAAATACCAACTCACTGACTGATTGACTGAAACGTAAACTCGATGGGAAGGCTTGTAATATAGGACCAAGTAAAAGGAAAACTGTCCTGGTCGATGATCACCAATTAACTGGACCAACCCTATCAAAAGAGCCACGAAGTCCACCATGGTGCAGTGTGCTCACTAAGCAACAAGCCGCCAGAAATGGAGATACATTGCGAGACGAGTAGGAATCCTGGGACGACGAGAAAGAGAAGTCTTTGTGTACCATCACGCAATCACATCCACTCAGCCAAGAGCGCAAAGCTAAGAAGAGAGAAACGGAAGCTGAAAGGTTTATATGAAGTCCCGGGCAACAACTAGCTTTCGATAAATTTGAGGAACTGATTTTGTTTGCGTCAGATTACATCGTTTCATTTTTAATCTATATTGATGATTATTTTGCGGGTAAGGCACAACAAAAATAAGTAGATTATCTACACCTAGCGGTGAACCGCGGTTTCATTCACGTTGATTTTTAGTATCCGTACTTTTTCCGGGATCAAAAATCCTCTGTCACTCTCCTGAGTCTCCGCAGCTAACTATACGATATCTATTTATGGGAAAAATTGCTTCTTACCCGTGGTCCACCTTCGTGTTTCGCGGGTACCTCTTTTACCCATGGTCCACCCAGGTGTACTATGGGTAATTCAATGTACCCACCCACAGAGTACCCAGATGTAATATGGGCAATTCACTGTACCCATGGAGCACCCAGGTGTACTATGGGTATTTCAGTGTACTCATGATACACCCAGGTGAACTATGAGTATTTCAATGTACTCATAGAGCACCCAGGTGTATCATGGGTAATTCAATGTACTCATCGAACACCCAGGTGTACTAACTATGGGTAATTCAATATATTTATTTATTTATTTATTTAATTCATACAGAAACACCAACAGTACACATATTAAATAATACAAATAACACTCATTTATAATTGATACAGTTCTGATATGTGCACCTTTAACAGGTGTTTACAACGTTCACAATTAAAAGTGGTAAGACAAAAATATAAAAATATGAGATAAAAATGATATATGGGTGTTTACCCTTATATTATTTTTACCAGTTTATTCTTGAATACGTTCAAAGAGTCGTGAAAGATATCGAGACCGCTTATGGAAGCATTAATTTCGTTATATGTTCGACATATTCTTAATAAAGGAGAGTTGTAAGCTAAGTTTGTTTTAGCATAAGCTACATGAAAAAGTTTAGAGATAATGCGACGTGGATAATGGCAAGGAACGTATAGGGAAATATCTTTCAAAATTGAGGAACAATCAGTGAATCCATGAATTAGTTTAAAAAGAAATGAAAGGTCTCTGACTTTTCTCCTGTCACGCAAATTATCCATTTCAAAAAAAGATAAGCGATTTGAATATGGACTTCTGTGTGAGATTCCAGGGCAAGAAAATGCCAAGGATCTTGTGAAGGCTCGTTGAATGCTTTCAATGCGTTGAGAGTGTACTGCGTAGAAAGGGTTCCACGCCACACTAGAGAACTCCAGGCAGCTGCGAACCATAGAATTGTAAAGTAGAATCTTAGTATGATATGATTTAAAACTCCTGGAATTTCGTCTAATGAAGCCTAGTTGTTGGGTCGCCTTTTTAACTATTGAGTCAAAATGAGCTCTGAAAGATAATTGGCTATCAATCAAAACTCCCAAGTCCCGTATTTCTCTTACTTCCTGCAGAGATACATCATTTAGTGTATAGACCGAATTTATAGGGTTTTTCTTGCGCGTGTATTTGATAAAAAAACATTTTTGGACATTAAGATGCATTTGGTTTCTGTCACACCATTCTTTTATATTGTTAATGTCACTCTGTATGAGATTGATATCTGCGTTACTGTTCACTAATTTATAAATTTTAAGGTCATCTGCGAATAATTTATAATTGCAATGTTTTATTTGTGTAGTAATATCATTGATAAATATTGAAAAGAGAATCGGACCTAGGTGAGACCCTTGCGGAACTCCTGACTTAGCAAAATATCTTTCTGATTCGAATCCATTGGCAACAACTATCTGTTCTCTGTTCGTAAGGTAAGACCGAAACCAATTTAGAAAGGATCCGTGAAAACCGATAAGTTCTAGCTTTTTAATTAACAAAAAATGATTTACTTTGTCAAAAGCACTGCTAAAATCTGTATAAACTGCATCGATTTGACGTCCTTTGTCTACTTCTTGAGCCAATTCAGAAACAAATCCAACCAAATTTGTTTCTACAGAGCGACCCTTTTTAAAACCGTGCTGCTGTTCTGATAAGACGTGACAGGAAAGACGAGATACTATCGGACATAAGAGCGCCTCGAACAATTTGGAAAAACAAGATAAAATTGAAATCGGTCTGTAATTTTTTACGTCATTTACGTTTCCTTTTTTATGAAGAGGTATAATTTTGGCTTTTTTCCATTCATCAGGAAATTCCCCAAATGACAAAGAATGGTTAATTATTAAAGATAGAGGCAGTGCCAGTGCAGGGCCACAACGCTTGACTAGGAGAGGTGGGATGCCGTCAGGACCTGGTCCTTTGTGGACGTCTAATTGCTTGATTCCCTTCAATACTTCGCGTTCAGTAAAGTTTACTTTGCCAATGCAATTATGCTGTAAATTATCATGGGGTGTGCTGACAACGTGTCCGTTTGGCGCATGCAAGGTAAATGCATTTGAGAAATTTTGTGCTAACAGGTTAGCTATGTCCTTCCCTGTTCTGGCAATGTTCTCTTCCATTCGCATTTCTGCTGGAAGCGAAGACCGCGTCTTCCGTTTGTCTTTAACATAGCGCCAGAAATCTTTTGGGTTCTTTGCAATACTCTCTTCAGTTTTCTTAAGATAATTTGTATAAAGCGTGTCAAACAACTTATGGCTGCGTTCTCTCAAAAGATTAAATTCAATTAAATCGCGTGGGTTTTTATACATACGGTATTTACTTCTAAGCTTATCTTTTTCAGCGAGTAATTTTACTAAAGATTTATTAAACCAAGGGGGGAATAGCTTCCTATTGAATGTATGTTTGGGAACAAATTCGTCGATGCATTTTCTTATTATAGTGTAAAAGGACGTAGTCATTTCGTTTATTGAAGCACAATCATTAAAAACCGCATTCCAATCAGTATTTTCCAGACGTAACGAGATGCTATTAAAGTCAGCTTTATAAAAATTTAATTCAATGGATGATTTGGGACGTAGATACTCAAATTCATTGTTAGGTAGTGTAAGTAAAATCGGGGGGTGCTTGACATCGAGTTTACTTAAAAGGTCAAGGGGTTCTATTAAGGAAATGTCTGTTATTGTGCTCATAGCAAGGTCCAATGTTCTATCATCCTCGTTGCGTATGTTGTTAAATTGGTACATGTTGGAGATAGAGATGAAGTCAACTAAAGCATTGCCCAATGAGTTGCCGTAGTTACTTGGTGTTGTGAAATTGTTACATTTTGTCCATTTTATAAAAGGTAAATTAAAATCACCAAGCATCACAACCTCATCTACCAGGTTAACAACATTATTGGCATTATCCAGAAAAACATTTAATGTATCCACTTTCACAGGAGGAGGGATGTAGACAGTACAAATAGCAACTTTCTTTATGTTTTTTCCAGCACGCATTTCCACCACTACCCAAATATCCTCACAACTAGATTCCCAGGCTTGAACGCGAGATGACACAAGTTTGCGTGAGACTGCTATCAACACTCCCCCTCCATCCTTCTTTGCATGAGAAGCAGAGCTAGAACATACACGATCACGTCTGTACACTACATATCGAGAATCTATAAATTCACTACTGTGAACACCTGAGTTCAGCCATGTCTCAGAAAAAGCCAGAATATCGTAAGAACTCAATAGTACATTATTTAAAATATCATTTGTTTTTGTTCTCATGCCACGTACATTTTGATAATAAATAGTAGCCATTTTAAAATATTTTATACAACAAAACCATTGCAGAACTAACTATAAATACGAAGTGGACAACGAATCAACGAATCGCCTTAAAAAAAGGACTGTCCATGGTACGTATTTGGATCGCTGGGTTGACTTCGTCTTTTCGTGCGTAGATTCGACCGTCGCGGACCCAGATGAATTTGTACCCTAACTCTTTCGCCTTCATTCGAGCAGCAGCATGGAGTGATTTATTGGCGGGGCTCAAGTGTTCAGATACAAAAACAGGGACGCGGTTTCCGCCGAGTCCTAGGTGGTCCGAGTTCAGCTTGTCACGATTATTAATCTTGTTGAACCGCTGAACCGCAGCAAGCAGGTTGTCACGCAAAAGTCGGGTCCGTAACTTCAAGATTATCGTGCGTGGTCTATCGCTCTCCTTATTTAATTTGGCTACTCTCGACACATGAACAATGTCAGTCTCAGAAAAAAAGCACTCTGTCTTCTTGGCAAGTTGGTCAATAATTTTGAGAACGTTTTCAGAACGGTTTTCTGGTATCCCATTAATTTCCACGTTGCACTCGCGCTGGTGCTGTTCTATTTGATTTATTCGGCCGGTGAAACCCTTTTCGAGATCTAAGACTTTGGATTTTAGTTCATCATTACTTTTTTGTAATTGATCGATTACTGTCGATTTTTCTTCCAGACATTTCTTTAACTCTTCATAGCCTGTATTAAAAAACATCAGCGACTGTTCAAAAGAAGAAACCTTTTCAGCTACATTTTGCAGCTCTTTTGTAAAGCCTCTCATCGCCAGCGTCATTTCTTCCCTTATAATGGTGCGAATATCTTTGTCACTCATGCTTCTGTCACTGCCACCGAGAAGTTCGAGAACTTCACTAGGAGAATCGCCAGACGACACTCGGCGCGGTTTGGACTTAGACACATTACGCATAGTAATATTCTCTGAGCCACTCGGTGCCTGAGTCATAGATCTGACAGGTGTATTAGTGTTATCCGTTTTTGGCTGTTTGCTGGAACATCCAGGACAATTCCAATTTTTCTTTTTTTCCGAAGAAAACGCATTAAAACGCTTTACGGTAATGTTACAGCAGTCTAAATCAAACCTCATATCACATGTACAGCAAATCATTAATTCTTTAGTTTTAATTGGGTTATGACATCCCGCGCAAATTGAAGACATGTTAGTGCCTGATAAGTAGATACAAATTCTTGTATGTAGTAACAGCTATCTATTCTATGCCCTTGACTGTGAGCTTGCCACAGAATACGCAGCAGTAGTCGCGCAATCGGCGTTTGGCCAGCCGACACAGTTTTGACACAGATCTCGATGTTTTTCCTGCTAGCACAGTGTCAACACAATGCACATTCACGCCACAAAATGTACCCTCAGTTTCATAAACGTTTTGGAAGATATTTAATACACAGACCAAATAACGATTAATTAAATTACACCAATTCGTTAAATGCACTGCACTAATTAGTTTTTAGCACTTCAATCGCAACAACAACAACTTAAAACACTGTTTTGGAATTTATTCGTTACAAGAAAAATAAAAACGTCTGCCACCTTAGCGCGCTCACATTCACTTAATATAGGTTAATATTATTCAATATAGGTTATAGGTAACCATAGAATACCCATTTTTCACTCCCATGTCCTTCCCTTCTTTTATTCCTATTGGGTGAACCAACGGCACTACATATTATACATTTACCCGTGGTGTATAGTTATAGTTGATAGTACCAGTATTCTACACAATGTGTAAGTCAACAACTAGGTGAACCACGTAGGTGGACCACGGGTAAGAAACCCAAAAAATCACTACGACCCGTTGTTGCATTGCAGTGTGAAACATAAAGATTCGTTTATTAGTCCAAACATGTGTGCAGGTAAACATTTTATAACATTTAACGTCCTTATTGACATGTTTTTACCACAAAGGGTGTACAATCATACATACACATTTTAGCATTTATATTATTAGTAGGTATAATTAAACAAAAAATGGAAATGAACGTCATTGTTTTTTTGTTATCTATCTTTGCTTATCTTTCACAATTTTAATCTATATTACATAAACTTCATAATATAAATTCAATAACAAAAACTTGACCATCGTTCTGGGGTAGACATTAGATAATAGCATTCCTACAAAAACTAAACTACCATATACTACTGCATATTAATCTGTGGTAGTAACGTGCTATATGGCGCTTAAGACCGCGCTCACACTCTCCTACATACGCTCATTTTAAGTCACCAAGTAATTTTTTATTCGCTCCATTAATAATAAAAATTACATTAAAACGTTTGTTGTTATTATAATGTTGTTCGAAAAATGTACAATCACTTTTTTATTCCAACTTAGCGAATTTTTGTCTTTTATAATGTTAAAAAAGTGCAAACGAGATGGCTCTGGCTGGTGAACGTGATCTTAACGATTTGACCTATTCAAATCTAAGAATCTATAAATTGCATGGATATCATTATATAATTAACGAAATTATTTTGTTTTTAAAAAACGCGTGCCAAAAAATATGCTCGGGGTAAAATTTTGAGACGGTAAAGTTTTTTGGTGATGATATTCTTTCGTTGCACGCAACGAACAAAACGTGTTGTTTGGTTGTTACTCGTATGAAATCATGTTCATTCGCAACAATGCTCGCCGTTGGGCGCTCGCTATTGTTAAGTACGTTACCGAAGTGCACATGACATATGCATTGATCGTGTGTTACACCGCACTGTAATTTTAAGCGACTGCCAATACAAGAAGATTTACTTATCTACAATCTACCTACATACGTATATAGTAAAATATAGAGTAAAATAAAAAGTTCTCTTGCGCTATGATCACCTGGAAATAAAACGATTGAAAAAAACAATTTAGTGCGATGAGCAATTTCAATTCGACTTGACTTTGACATTGACAGTTGATGTAAACATTTAAAGTAGGTATCTATATCCCATCAAAAACATAAATGTGAAATGAGAGCCAAGTGAATATTATGGTATATGCTTTGATTGTTGACTGCAACGACAAAAGAAGTGAGATCTAACTTTGGATAATATATTGAAGCCTAAGGTCTGACTTGGCATGTCATAAGCTAGATCAGCTTAAAATAAAAGCCAGCCAACTGCACGATGAACTCGTGCACCGAAAGTTAAGTACCCGACAGATATTTTTTTCTATTCGGTTCGTGCTCGTTAGCGAGTCCGACAAGCGTGTGTCGGTCGCGTATTTATTGCTAAAATATAGGATACTAGCCGCCCGTCCCAGCTTCGTACGGGTAGAGTTTGTTTTCATACATTCTAGTAATAAATAGAGCCTATATTACTCAGGAATAATGTAGAATTCTAATGGTTAAAGAATTATTAAAATAGGTCCAATAGTTTTTGTGTTAATTCGTTACAAACGTACAAATCTTTACTCTTTATATTATTAGTGTAGATTACACAATATAATATACAAAAAATATAATAAGTAGATCTCGAATCAAAACTATTAACTGTTATACACAAAGTCATTATGACACTTAGACTTTAAAATACATGCTTTACTGGAATGTTAGATCGTTGATTATAGCTCCAAATACATAGTCACAAAGTAGTGTAACTGTTACTACACTACATTGTAACAAATGGTCACAACCGTTCCCACAATCAAGCGACAAGCACGTCTGTTCGCGACCGCTGCCGCGGGGCAAATGATCTGCTTTTGTACTTTTTGTGTCTTTCTTGCGGGTAGTCGGAGAATGTGACCGACTCGCCGAAGAAATGAGGTGTGCGATATGCTGAGCCTGAGGGCGTGAATGTAATGTCTTTTTGTATGGACGGAATAAATTGCTGTCGGTAATCTCTGTAGAGATGGTCAATGGCCAATGGACCGGTGTTCGTGGTATAAACCTGTCTGACAAATGTAAGTGTTTTTATACTCAACAGAGCTGAAAATCAGCGCAGTGTTCAGATGAATGGCTGCAAGTGGTAAGCTGAGTGCTACCGTGTTTTGATGACTTGTTATACTGTAGATGCAGATTAATGATCCTAGGCCAGAGACATGTTAAGCTATTTATGTACGTCATTCTCGGGCCTTAAATCTCACTTTTATGCGTCAACGAAAAGTTGACATTTGAGGTATTGGAACGAAGTTCCCTTTCGCGCGTTGCGAAAGGGGGCTAGACGGAAAAAAATAAGACCAAAAGTTGTAAAAGTTGTTTGCTATAGTTGTAAGCAGTGCGGCGTGCGCGTGTTTCTCTGTCTGTCTCTCTCTAGCTTCGTTCCATCCGGGTGTCCCTTGACACCTCTCAAGTTTTTTATAGCATAGATTAGCTCACCAAGCGTTTATTCTTTAAAAGTACTTACATTAAACTTTGCCGAGATGATTTGAGTTCATACTGACGGTATTGTTGTATTGAGGTATGTTGTTGAATACTTGTTATCCGGAAATTAAGCATGTTTCCCGTGGGAGAGGTGATGAAAGTCAAAATGTGTACTATACAATATCACTTTATTATACACCATATTTAAGTAAGTAACTTAAAATAAATACAAAAACAGGCAGTATAATAGGCGGCCTTATCACCTGAAGCGATTTCTTCCAGGCAACCTACTTAGGCTTGTACTTAGTTGTAATAGTAAATATAGTTTTAATCTACTTTTGGTTCGGGCATTTTTGAACGTTGACCTAGCCTATTCCTTGACCTATTCATAGTTTAAAATAAACCTAGAGCACTTACCTACCTTTCTGTTACCTTTCTCTTCTTTTTATTTATAATTTTTATCACGTTTTGACAGCCCCGTTAGCTTAGTTGGTAGTGAACCTGCCTTCTGCGCTTGGGGGCGTGGGTTCGATTCCCATCTAGGACAAACATTTGTGAGATGAACATTTGTGTTTGTTCTATATCTGGTTGTTAATATCTATTTATGTATGTATTTAAAACTATATATGTATGTATATCAGTCTCTGGCAGCCATATTACAAGCTTTGCTTAGTTTGGGGTCAGATGACCGTGTGTTCAATAATGTCCCAGATATTTATTTATTTTATTTAATGTTCGTAGGTGTTAAGTATATTTATTTGATCTGTATCATAATGGATTTCTTACTAAAATATTATTAATATTATGACGCCAAACATAATGATGTTACAGTATCATTGTTGATGATAACATTTTCAGAAATAAATAATGGCACAATCAGTGCACGGAGTGAATCACCTCAGATGTCTAAATAGATAATAAAGTATTGTTTTGTTGTTATTTTGTAGATAAAATTATCTATCCTAGACATTTATCTAGAAAAAAATCTCATACTCATGGATTTCGGTTCAACGCTCAAAAATGTCCGTACTAATCCTTATTTCCATACTTCCATACTAATATTATAAATGCGAAAGTAACTCTGGCCGTCTGTCTGTTTGCTACTTAATCACAGTGCCGTATATAGGGCTGTGTCAGCGGTGCCCAGGTACAGGGCGCAGACTCTGGAGGGGCGCAGAAATGACCACACTAGGACCAAGTTTAGTTTTCAAGGGCGCAGTTATAGAAGCTCGCACCGGGCGTATAAAAGGCTAGCTAGTTACGGCACTAATCACGGCTTAACCGATCTCGATAAAATTTTGCAAGGTAATAATATGTGTCATTAGGACGGACATAGGCTATTTTTTCTGAAGAAATCGCGGACGAAGTCGCGGGTACAGCTAAAATAGACTATATACTCGATAAGCTATATAGCTATATTTTTTTTATAGTTCATGCTTCAAAAGGTATGTTAACTACCCCGCTGACCAGAAATGTCACGCGTAAAACCGAGACAAAAAAAATCGTTTATATAACATTTATTCTTACGATTATACATATATGTATATCTACAATGTCGAGCCTTCATGCGGTGAATCATAGTTGCAAGTTAAATTAAGCATTATAGTAACGTTATAGCATTGAAATTAAGATTTCATTTGTCGGACCTTCTACTGGGTTACGCAGAAAGGGTGTACTAAGCCGAAGAAAGGTGTTCATAGTACCCATCATTATGAATTAGTAATTTCATCATTATCATCAGCCAGAAGACGTCCACTGCTGAACATAGGCCTCGCCCTTTAACCTTCAAACCGAATGACAACTCGGATGGGCAGCTTTCGGGAAATTGCGTGCCATCTTCTCGTCCAAGATACCACACTGCTTAAGGACAAGGTCTTTGACTAGTGTGTGTTGCCAGTGATGACATATGGTACTGAGACGTGGACCTTAACTGTTGGCCTTTTGGAAAAACTCAGTCACACAAAGGGCAATTTTTTTTGCCATTTCAGGGATGGTCTTATAGTAAAAGTTGTTAATAATGATAAGTTGGTACAATGATATCCCCGAATATTTCCACTGCCTAACCAATCACCAAGTAAAATATTACTAAGAAGTGTTTTTTTGAAACAACATTTTAATTGATAACTCTACCCTACCAGTTTTCCTTTAAGCGACAATAGTATGCATAACCGATAATACCTATTTAGGCAGGTGTGTTACAGACGTGCAGCTTTTAAAAACGTCCTGCACCTGAAATCGCGAAACTCTTACTAATTGTTGTAAAGATCCTCCAGACCGTGGGAAACGCAAACTTGTTATTACTGACCCACTATACAATAAAAAAGGTACAGAGACTCAACTCTTAAAAGACGGCAAAAGCGTCACCAATTCACCATATAGCAAATACTACGCAAGTTAGTATTATGTAAAAAAACACATCAGTCATAGGACTGCCTGTCAGAAGTGAAAACTTAAGCAGTAATTCACCTATTCTACAAGAAGGCGCTGTTTTAAAATACACGATACAAAACGTGACGTAGACGCGAGTTCCATGATATTTGTTCTCCCAAAGAGAGCTCAACGCGCCTAAAGAAGCTTTCATTTCAAAAATTTCCTTGTGTATAGTAACAGACCGGTAATTTTAAAGTCATTAGAGGCCAAAGCCACCAGCACCAACAGACCCAGTTAATTCAGACCCAAATATGCTGCATAATTGTTTGAAGGAAATATGAAACTATTGTACAGTATAGGATTGAAAAATAGGGCTATCAGAATGAGTTGATTCTTAATGAGTTATTCGTGTTATTGATCTGGGCCCCGATTCTACTAAACCAATATATTTCAATTATTAATGAATTGCCTCAATGTTTTTTATATGTACACTTTATCTATACAAAAAGTGTAAAAAAAATAATTTTGAGGCAATTCATTAACAATTTAAAAACAATTTTGTTTTTCACTTTTGACACTTTATCTATGCCAAAACTGTCAAAAGGGCAATTTTTGGGAAAATTCGTTAACAATTCAAAAATAATTGGTTTAGTAGAATCGGGCCCCTGGTATTTGGTATGAGCAACAGCACCCGCCAATTATGCCTCATGCCAAACTCTTAAGACGGGTGGTGACTTGCCACATACTAAGTCATATAGACTGCGCTATATTGGCGCCGAAAGGACAACACAGCCTTGGGTAGCCGGAGGGTGTCAGAGGTGTGCTGCACTTTCACTAAACGCTACTCGCTTTATGCCTTTCAAACTTCCCAATTATTATAAGCCTGTCCTATCCAAATGCTGAACAAAGATCTCGGATCCTGATTTATAATTGGCCAGTCCTTTTGTTGCTAGACGCAGGCAATCAATTTTAATTTCATATGATACAGAAACTGCTACAAGATGTATCGAAATATGTAGAGCACAGAAAAGAAAAGGAAAAACTCTTACTTCTGTGATGTAGAGCGAATCCCGTAATCGTGTACGGTTATAGGTTTTTTTTATTCAAATGGAAAAACTTTTTGAATATGATGGCCAAGCATCATCTAATTTTTATATACTAACACGTCTTTGTGGTCTTCCAGAAAACGTCATAATATAAACTCACAAACTGTACCTGGTTATATTATTAGTGTAGAAGCGGAATATAGAAACGCGCCATTTTGCAAGCTTTTATAAATAAATAAATAATAAATAAATAAATATCTGGGACATTATTGCACACATGGTCATCTGACCCCAAACTAAGCAAAGCTTGTAATATGGCCGCCAGAGACTGCCTCGGTGGCTCAGTTGGTAGTGATCCTACTTTCTGTGCTTGGGGGCGTGGGTTCGATTCCCATCTAGGACAAACATTTGTGTGATGAACATTTGTGTTTGTTCTATGTCTGGGTGTTTAATATCTATTTAAGTATGAATTTAAAAATATATATGTATGTATATCAGTCTCTGGCAGCCATATTACAAGCTTTGCTTAGTTTGGGGTCAGATGACCATGTGTGCAATAATGTCCCAGATATTTATTATTATTATTATTATTATATATAACTTGCAATTGCGTTTGTTAGTTTGTTTAGAATATGCAATACCCAATATTGTTACATTTTCAAAATGGACGCAAAAAAAAAACATTTTAATAAAAATTCAAAGCGTCATTTAAATAAAAGCTTGTTTTAAATAATGTTTTATACAAAAAAGCTTGTTAATATGACGAGATTTTTTCGACAGCCCGTTCCGGAGAAGTTATCTTCAATCTGATTAAAGCTGGTAGTCTGTATGTTTTTAGTCTGGGGCTCTGTGTACCCGTTGCTTGTAAGTGATCGCATAATTTGCACTGATTTTACGTTCCATGCTATCATTTGGGCACAAAGTTAAGAGAGACTTAATGGGGTAGTACCAGAGGATTACTTTCGTTTATTTTTGAAGGGTAGGTGATCACTGTGATCAGTCTTTACGCACAAAAGTTATTTGAATATTTAATTATTCCTGTGCAGGCTTTATAATCTGTGGAACTGTGCTTCACTGCTGTGCAAAGATTATCTCCAGCTCCTTCCATACCTTTCGACACGGAGCTGTGGTAGGTGCCTACTAAACCATATCTGGGACATAATAAATAAATACCAAATAATAAATACCATAATTATCAATATAAAAAACTGACTTCATAAATATGTATGTCAAAACTGGACAAAATTGTTCACAACACAAATAGGACCAGCTTTCGAATAAAAAAAAAGAATCATCAAAATCGGTTCACCCAGTCGAAAGTTCTGGGGTAACAAACATAAAAAAATATATATAATAAAAAAAATAGTAGAATTAATAACCTCTTCCTTTTAGGAAGTCGGTTAAAAATAGGAAAACTTTGCAAACCTATGTATGCGTAAATTGTTTATCTTTTTGTAAGTAAATACTTTAACTACTCGTATAATAGGAAGTCATTCATTATTTCGTATCTTATATTTTATAATAGATAATAATTTTAAGTACTAAATAAAGATTTTATTCATAAAAATCCCTAAAAGATAAATTACAGATATGCAGATACAATTTAACTGATTAATTATTTAAGAAGTTTCTAGACTTCACCCCGTATTTATGTCATCCACTGGAAAAGTTGTGAAATAGTCATTTATTTTATAACTATGAATAATCATTTTTAAATGGACTGTAGGTACTACTACGCTTGCGAAGCCGTGGGCAACAGCTAGTTTTTTATAATGACCAGAATAAATGGGAAGTGCGAGTAAGATAGCGGCGCGCCATATTCTGGGCCTTGGGAAAGCCCCCCCAAGGGTAAGTGTCCCTCAGGGAAGGGGGGGGGGGTCTGTAAACAGCCCTGAGGCAATTTGCGTATCGAGAGCTGCCTCAATCGACGCGGCCGGTACTTATCCGCTAATTGCCCGGTACTGGAGGCAGAAAAGTGTGAAACTCACTTGATGCAAGTAAAAGTTCAAAAGCAATCAATCAGAGTAATTCAATGATGTTCTACCAATAGAGACGTTATACTCATTAAAAGCACTGAAACATGGCGCTATTATTTTACTATAGCCAATGTTTGTATCGCCAAAACACAGAAAAGAGATGAAAAAAAACCTTTTCAGTGAAATTAAAGACCAAAAAAAGAAAAAAACTATAGGAAAACTTTTTTTTTTTTTAAAAGAAAAATATTTTTAATTTGACGACCGTGCATGTTCATTCGGTAACCGAACGTTCTTTCAAATGCACATTAAGCCTGACGAGATTCCTGTAGGAACGAGTAGCTAGTTATGCTGCACTTTAGAATTATTATCATAACATTTCATTAGTTAATCAAAGAGTGAAGCAAGATTTGTGACTATTTGGCTAAACTTCTATGCAACGTCGACAAAACTACTCTTTAGTACGTATATAGTTATTATATAGTTTAATCATATCAAAAACATATTTATGTAATAATGACCAAGAGCATGTCAAGACACGTATATGATAGGGTCCCGTTATGATAGATAGTAAGTTTCCATACCGCAGAGAGCTAGGTTATAGCAAGAACGATCATATAATCATCCTTGGTTATAGAATATAATTTTGACTTTTCACCATAGCATTTCTAACAAAGTACGGTATGGCCTTGACGAAATTTAGAGATGTTTTATCCCGAACACAATCTAATGTGATGAAAAGCGATGATGTGTCCAACATGCATAAGAAATACCTATTCACTTTTTTAACACCCCTGGATTGTATTTATTCGGAAAAGGTACTAAGGTGTGGAACTCAGGCAGCGTTCGTACGCAGGTAAGGAGTTCCACGCCTCTGCTGTTCTGATTAAAAAGTTGGATTGAAAAATGAAGACTGAACAAATCTACACGTTTAAATAGGACTAGAAGTTAAACCTTAGTGGTTTTAAAATGCCATCATATCCTTTACTGTATAATTTTCTTAATAAATGATAAATAAATGAAAAAACAAAAATAGTAATCTTAGTTTTAGAATAATTACTACATTTAACTCAATAACAAGTATAAAATTAGATAAATACAAACAGAGCATATATTTTATCCTCACAATAAGAAAAAAGTGTAATAACTTGGACAAAAGAATTTTTGTAATATCTATTCATAGAAGCATTAACAATGGTCAAAGTAGCATAAAATTTGGTTTTACTTAACAAAACCTTCATTTGAAACCTTAGCGCCATGACCATTCAGTCAAATTAACTAAATAAATAAGGTTTTTACCCAAATATAGACTTTGTGTCCTTCTCAAAAAGTTCACAATAATATTGCTAACAAAGGCGTAACTTGGTTATTTCTATTTTTGCGTCAGGGAGGTCCAATTGTCAAACCTTGTCATATCTATAGTGTTCAGTGAACATTACAATGCGCTTAATTGCATTATAATTTTAAATAACTGCTGTAACAGAAGTCGATTTAGAATGTTAATATTTTTCTTTTGAATTGCAACGATGCACAAAGAATACATTTTAGCTGGCTTATTTCTACCCGTATGGAATCTCATATTATGTCGCATAAAAAATGAAACTCAAAAGGTAGGTACATGTATAATCCAAAAGAAGGAAAACAAGCTGTAAGTGGCAAAACTCAAGTTGCTTCAAAAAAAATTGGGGCCGGCTAAGGGGGAAGACGGCAGTTAGAAAATCTGAAAAACCAAGCGATCAAACAGCTGGTGGCGGAGCCCAACATCATTGGTGAAATAAAGTTTCATAGACTCCACTGGCTTGGAAATCTGCCAAATGGGAGATAATCGCGTCATAACTTACCTACTTGGGGTTGCCAGAGAGTTGAAGACCCGTCGGCCGTTCAAAGTTAAGATGGAAATATGGGAAGTGGAAAAACATCTCCGGGACCTCCGAAGATGAACTTGCGTAAGATAGAGAAAGATGACCTTTTGGTATCAAAAGCCAAGACAGATTTAGGGATACTGCACCGGCGAATATTTCACGTTTATTCTGATGAGCACTATTTTTGTGCCAAGTTTCATTAAGATCAGTTCATCCTTTTAGTCGTAATAATGTAACAAACATACGCTGCAGGACGGTATGCTTACCATTTACTTTCACCAGTTAGAAATGTACGAGTGTAAAGTGCTCGGTTGAGTTAAAGGTGGTAAGGGCCACAAGTTTAATTTAAGATAAAAACACGAGACATTAGTTGGTGGTAATGGGAAATACATCGATTCCCAACATCTCGGCGACTATTAAAACTAAACACCATATTATTGTGCTGGATAGTCCAAGTTATAGTCTAAACAGTAATGTCGAAGTTATGATCCTGTAACCGACTGACAGACGGACGCAACAATCTTATTAGGATTACTCATAGATTTAGGATGTCATTTTTTTTTAGGTCTATGGGATTACTTGTTGTACCAAGGAACCCTAAAAAGTAGAATCTGAGACTTGTGATCGCACCTAATCCAAGCCTTTTAGCCTTTTACGTCTCGCAAAAAAATTCCATCAAACTACCTAAGTTATTATGAATGGGTGTTCCCCGATAGTTACAATCTGGGTGTCTTCAAATCGCGAGTGATTCGGCTTCTTTTAGGCAAGCGTGCTCCTTCATCGCTTAACATCAGGGGTCACCTCGCCTGATGTTAAGCGATGATAGCTAGCGATAAGCGTTAAGTTTGAATGAAAATACACGGTAAGCTAAGTGACGTCATTCTAAATCAAATATGGCGGACTCCGAAAAATGGTGAACCAGTTATTATTATGTACCCCATGATATGGGTGTTAAATGAATGGGTTTGCTGTGAAGAATACGGAAAATAATGTGACGTCACACTACTTTCAATATCATGGCGGATGCCTAAAAGCTTTTTTTTACTATTAATTAAAAACTTGCATTTTATATTATACGCTTTTATAAGCTTCACTTCTAACTAACTAACGAACTAGGTATGTAAATATATCTTGTAAGTCGACATTAATCTTTAACTTCTAATTTTGTTGTATATCGTTTTGAAACTTTGCGAGTACCTAAGTATGTAATTCGGATGACAGAATAATAATTTGGTAGGTAGGTAGGTACCATTGAACTGATCTGATAATGGAGCTAGAAGTCCTAGATAGTGGAACTCTTCAACGGCTACACAAATAACAAGAAATTAAACCCTATAATAATGAGCTCATTTGATTTGCTTTATTTAATTTGATTTGATTTAATTTTAACTTGATTTGATTTCGATTTCATTACGATAACACTTATAAATCTTCTTTATTTTTATTTTGTTAATATTGGAACTCTCGCGCGCGTAGCGTCATTGAGATTAGCCATAATGTCAATAGTCAATAGTCAGCGTAGAAAATTATGTTTTTATTTTAAATCCAATATTATTAGCAACCCTAGCCCTGTGGCTGAAAGTAGGCATTGAACCATCCAAGGACATCCGAGTCAAACTACTTCTTTGGTATAAAAGAGTACCTATGTGGCATGGTCCGGTCGAGACCTTGCCACCTACGCTTCTGAAGAGTCATCTAATCCTAAACAGTTCCAAACTCAGACACACTAAGTCAGTAGTAGTTAATTCTAGAGTTCCATATTACCGCTCTTACCCCATCGCTTGTCTCCCTCCACGCTAGTGTCGGTATCACCTCAGCGATCGGGCGTTGGCAAATGATGTTAATTTTCGAGTTTTACAGCGAAACAAAGCAATTGTTATCTGGCGAGGCATCGCTCACGAACCGCGACGTCGCTATCTGTGCTGTGGGTGCTCGGACTCCGGTTAGGCTGCTGATGTAGGTGGGGCGAAATGAAAACATATTTCGAGTACAAACGCGAATACCTGAGACCAAGGACAATTATAAAAACAATTTAGTTTCTCTATGTACCATGTTTTGAGATCGGTATTCGGAACGCGTGTACCTTCGAGTCATACATGAGGTCTCTACTTATTTAGATACTAGCTGCGCCCCGCGGATTCACCCGCATGGTGATGAAAATTGGTGAAAATTGATGGTGATGATGATGAAAAGTGTATATTCCAAATTTCGTCCAAATCCATCCAGCCGTTTCTGCGTGATTGAGTAACAAACATACATCCATCCAAACAAATCCATAGTGTGATTATTTATCTACTTCGCTAGCACAGCAACCCAAAGTGGGTGTTAGCGTCCGACTTTTGGTTTCGTCGGTCGCTTCGTTTCTAAAGTGAGTGTTGGGCCTTACATCCATGTCAGATCATCACGATGTGTAGAAATTGCAGCGCCACTAAACGACAAAAAAGATTATTGGAATAATTCGCCAACGCTCCTAAACATATTCTGTTAAACTATCCCCAGCAGCGCTCAACGGCCATAGATAGCTATTTCTTTCGCAAAATTTAAAGTTTTTTAAAGATAAAAATCACTGAGTGAGATTTTTTAAAATTCTAGTACAAATTTTGTTTAGATTAACACTGCAATGAGCGTGCCGTGCACAGATTTGTGAAAGCCTTCTTTCGCGTCAATTTGAAATGTTTTAAATAACATTTCATACCCAATTTGACATTCAAATTATCATTTTCTTATATAATTATCAGAGACTGCGCACGCGTCTTAAAATTCCCAGCATATTTTTCGTGAGAACCATATTCAAATCAACTATAATTTTAGAATCCGTGACAGATTGATCCAATGCAAATTACAAAAAGATTTTATAAATAGCTACTGAATCTGAAATTCCGCCATCAGTCATTCGGCCGATTTTTAGATCGAAATTGGTAAAATGCCGGAGCGTGGCATTCTTTGTAAAATGCATGGTGCGTGCGGTATTGTTAAAGGGTTAATACTTTCGCCACAGGCTTTCATTGTATATTCTCTGGGAACGTTATCTCGTGTCCTCGTTTAAATTATTATGTGATCGATATGCAGACACTTTAAATTGAGTAGATGTTGGAATTTTAAAGTGTCTGATAAAATTCGAAGCCTTGCAAAATTGCTCAATTTATTGAGAGTTATTTGGAAAACATTTGAACTATTTCAAATGGTGGCAGCACAATCATCACACCAATATTATAAATGCAAAAGTTTAGAATTTATCCGCACTCAACAACGTTACGGCTAACTTAATGGATTTAGATGAAAATGGATATTGGTGAAGGTAGCTTGTACCATGGATTAACACATTTTACATTTTTATACCCAAACTAATACGGTCCTTGCAGGATATCGGGTGAACCCACGGCTCCTACTAGTTAGTTATAACTTATTCCTTCTATACTTAGATCAAATTTCGAAGTTTCGGTGTGTTCTTTTAAACGATGGACACATTTTGAAGACATCATTACTCGTAGTTATTAAAAACTTTTACTACGGGACGAAACCAGAAACATAGATATGTTCCATACATAGTTGAGTGTTAAAACGCTTTTCTTGGGTTGGTTAGTGGTTTATAACGATGAGTAGGTATAATGATATCCTTGAATATGTCCGTCGTCTAGATATAGAGCCGGTATAGAACCTAATGAATTCGTCCTCCAGAGAATTTCAAAGTTTCATGATGAAGCGCTTTGATTCCACGTTTAATGTGCGAACCGCTAGACTGTAATGTGATGTTGAAAAGGTGTTCCCCAATAGCTACAATCTGGGTGTCTTACCTCGCGATTGACGTGGTTCTTGATTGGAGACCACGAACCGGAAGACGCAGCGTATAGGTTATAGGCCTCCCACTAGATGGACTGACGACATCGTGAGAGTCGCGGGCATCCAATGGATGCAGATGGCAAGATGTCGTTCAGTGTGGAGGTTAAAGGGGGAGGCCTATGTTCAGCAGTGGACGTCTTCTGGCTGATGATACAATACAATTACTCTTTATTAAAAACCACAAAAACAAGGATAACTATATACATTACAGTAATTATCTAGGCTTTTAACAGGCAGCCTTATCGCTTAAAGCGATCTCTTCCAGACAACCGTGAAGATGATGACGTGGTTTCTTCTATAGACAAGCGTGCTCCAACGTGCCCACACCATATGGTAGTCAAAAGAAACCCTATAAGTAAAATTCAATTTAAAAAATCTACTTACTGGATCCAGTATGCCTCAAGCCTATCAAAGCGTAATCGCGTTGACTTCAGCAGTGCAAGCACGCACGGCAGCGGCCGAATTACTGCCGTGATACGATCGCGACGACAAATCGCACGACCTGCCACCGTGCTGCAAGCGCGCGCTCGACCTTAGTTTTCTAGATACGCGGTGATAGGTATTTGACGCAATACGGTGATCATCAACATCATTTCATAGAAGACGTCCATTGCTGAACGTAGGCCCCCCCTTTATATTTCCACACTGAACGACAGCCTGCCATCTGCATCCACTGGATGCCCGCGACTCTCACGATGTAGGTAGGTATAATTTAAAAATCTACAAGTGCAATGTTAGCGTGAACAAATGCAGAATCGAAGGAGGTACCTAACAAGGTATTAACCACAGATATCTATCGAGATGGACACCGCGATGACCAAAAGCACGTCGAGTTGTATGAAAACACAGCGTAGGTCTACCTACCGCATTTTTGTACTTAGTATGACATCACGAAAGCAGTTTAGTGGTAGTTTAACTCCATTCGCAGGGCCCAGTTGCTTTCAAAGACTGGTTAACCGACTTAAAAAGGAATTCCCAAATGTTTTTTTTTAATAACTGTTTTGATGATGAATTTCTAGTGTAATTCCGCTTCTACGTCGCTTCAAGTACAATAAGGAATTTGTGATAAATATTTGTTGGTAATGTTAATTTTATTGAGTTTAATTTTGCCTAACCTGATATAAAATATTAATTACATAAATTGAAAATTAACGTAACCTGAAACAAAAAGTAATTAATTCTGAATTATTTTTAATTATAAAATTATTAAAGTAATCTGAAACAAAAATTAATTAATTCTGAAACATAAAATATATATTAATTGGAATTACATGTATTTTAATTGAATTTAAAAAAGTAATAAATTATACCCGTTTCCTTAGTGCACTTTGTCGACACGTGTTTCGCCTCTTCACGAGGCATCCTCAGGACGTGTTGACTCGTCGAGCGCTTGGCCGAGAAGCGCTCGACGAGTCAACACGTCCTGAGGATGCCTCGTGAAGAGGCGAAACACGTGTCGACAAAGTGCACTAAGGAAACGGGTATAATTTATTACTTTTTTAAATTCAATTAAAATACATGTAATTCCAATTAATATATATTTTATGTTTCAGAATTAATTAATTTTTGTTTCAGATTACTTTAATAATTTTATAATTAAAAATAATTCAGAATTAATTACTTTTTGTTTCAGGTTACGTTAATTTTCAATTTATGTAATTAATATTTTATATCAGGTTAGGCAAAATTAAACTCAATAAAATTAACATTACCAACAAATATTTATCACAAATTCCTTATTGTACTTGAAGCGACGTAGAAGCGGAATTACACTAGAAATTCATCATCAAAACAGTTTTGAAAATGGACTTCCGCAAAGTAACGCCTGATTCAATCAACTTTTTTTTTAATGTTTGTTACCTCGACAGAACTCCGTCATTTATGAACCGATTTTTTTTGTTTGAAAGGATAAAAGCTTTCAGATTGGTCCCATAGATATTTTATGAAAATCGGTTCTGTATTTGGCTAATAACCGAAACTGTGTGTTTTAATAATTTTTTAATGGAATTTTTTAATTGATTTTTATTACAGCTTACTATGGCGCAATTTGACATTATTGTATTGTCATCTGCCGAGTTACTGCAGATTACAAAGATAGATCTGTCTTTTTACAAGCTTTTATTTAAATTGCAATGTTTATTAGTTTGTTGTTGTGAAATCTTGTAACCTGAATTATTATTAGAACCCGTTCCTCCTAACCGATTTTGCTGAATATTTGCATACACCTTTAGATCTGGTGACAATACTATATGCAATACCCAAAAAAATATGTTTCCAAAATACTCGCTAAAAACATTAAAATATAAAATAAAAAGCATCATAAATATAAATAAAACAGGACTTAAATTTCAAAACTTGATTTATTTAAAGTTTGTGCTTTATTTTCGATAATATTTGATTTTTTTATTTAATCTATTTTGGCATGATGTAATGATTATGCCAAAATACGTTTAAATTGTGCAATGGATATGGCTCTTAAACAAAGTGAAAACTAGTTCGTAGCAAATGGGTTCAAATTTACTTTGTACAAAATTCGTATGTCAACTAAATTTATTTTGTACCTATTTGTATAATTATTCAACGTGCTAGTTGGAGCATTGACCCAATGCAAATCATGCAAAGTCGGTGATCTTGCGGAGTCTTTTGTGACAAAGGTCTGTGGATTTAACCCTGTCGTGTGACTCTGATCTGATCTCGTGTGGTGTGACTAACGCGATCACGAATGTTACTTAGTTTAGTTTGTGAATGCAAGTTCAAGATAATCTTATGGGACAGCACTACAATAAATTGCTCGTTTTGTCTCTACATTTTTGTAAAGCTCTTTTAGTCGTAGGTACCTATTATGTTATTTGATTACTTATTTGCGCAAATAAGTAATGATTGTAAGATGTACATTTCCATCGAAGTAGAAATATTGTACCTACTCTCATACTTACCTACAGAATAAAAAAAAACATTACAATAATATAAAAAATTACCTATGTGTAGAAAAAAAAAACAATCGAAGTCTAAAAGTATTAAAAAGTATGTAGGTAGGTACAGAGAATAACCAATTAAATCCTTACTACAAAAAAATACTAATCTACAGTGGGAATTGTTTCCAAAATGCTACAAAATTTTATGGACAAAATCTGTACTTAAAAAGGTAAAGATCTTAAAGTCAAACTTTCGTCAAAGTAGTTTCCTCAAATTATGGACACATTAAATACCATGTTTGAGAAAAATACTTTTAAACGCACAACTATAATAAGCTAGCGTTTTTAATAGAGCTAGGTAGGTACATATCAATCTCTCGTTCTGCCAGCTGGCAAGCACCAAGTTCAGCCAGGGCAATTTGTCCGCTTCACGAGCCACGGCTCGATCATACTCGAGATAACCCTTCAGCCGCCCTGATTTATCCACAAAATTATTTCATTATACAACTGATACAGCACCTACAGCTTCCTACGCGTTGACAGGTTGACGGGCTAATTCTGCTCCTTGACAAAACTACACTTCGCCCTGGCCAAACTAAAAACAACTCATCCTAAATAAGATACGATTCAAGAAAACAGTAAATGTAAGTTGGTTAGTGTGAAACTGGAGGTTAAATGTTAACCACCCATCTGGAAAGGCCTAGTCTACGCGATCATGTTGGTTTTGATAGCAGACATTTCATTACATTGAAGCTATAGTCTGCGCGGACTATAGGTACGTTCCTAGTTAATATGCCTACCTACACCTGTTATTTTATGTTTATCAGGACTTACCCCCTTCATACCTACCCTTTAGTACCTACTTAGATAAAGGTGGTAGATAAAAATTATGAGATTAAGCATTTTGAAAGCATCTAGAAGACACACTACTCTAGCGACCCGTCCCGGCTTCGCACGGTTGTAAGGTTTATTAAGTTATAGGTATTATATAAACCTTCCGTGAATAAATATCTAACTGATGGTGAAAACCACATCAAATTCCGTTGCGTGGTTTGAGTTAGTGGATATAACGACAGACGCGGAACGATTTCAAAAAAGGAGGACGGTTCTATGTTCCACTGTATATATTTTTTAATGTAAGTATGTTCACAGATTTCTCCGCCAACTGTCGACCGATTAAAAAAAAAACTTTTATTCTGTAGGGTATACTTCCAATTTGGTCCCATTGCTACTAAGTCAGGATCTGATGATGGGATTCCACGGAAATCGAGGTAAACCATCAAATTTTATGGACACTTATTACGTTTTTCATATATTTTTGAAGTCGGTTTTTAATGTGATCCACTAGTTCAGGAAAGTTAAGGTTCAGTAAAGGAAAAACGTCAGAAGTAGGTGCACATACAGGGTTACGCATAAACCATGTACTAAGCCGATAGGAGGTCATTGTACACGTTAAGAACAACTTTTACTACGGGACCTACCCTGAAATAGCGAAAAAAGATCAGCTGTTCCATACATTTTGTCGTGTCAATGACCGTTTTCTATGGAACATCTGATTTTATTCGCGATTTAAGGTTTGGTTCCATACAAGGACGTTGCCAAGGGGGAGCAGGGAGGGGCAGTTGCCCCCCCTAGAGATTAAAAAAATGTAGCCAACTGCAAAGAAACTCTGATTGCTCTTGACTGTACTTACAATTCATAATATTTTTCTCATCCTATATAATATTAACTTGCCCCCCTTGGGCCATGGGCTGGCGATGCCCTTGGTCCCATAGTAAACGTTTTTCACAATGATGACCTCCTTTCAGCCTAGTGAGGGTATATGCGTAACTCTGTAAGTATATTACGATATCGTAGCAGTTTCTTATAAGAATGCAGCCATACTCCATGCGATCACAATAACTGCTCCGTTGTGCGTTATTGTGCGATCGTGAACGCAGCCGCGGTCGCCTCGGGCAGGTCACGAGTCAAGAATGTCTTCTCTTCAGCACACTGGTTGCTCGTCTTATTCAACGGGTTCAAAGGCGTTATAGCACTTTATTGTCAGTTTGTGTGGAGTTGTTGGTATGAAATATGTATGCATGGCCATGTAGTTTTGTCTAAAGTATGTCATTTCTGGGGCCCGATCATAAGATAAGAAACAGGGCATTATGGGCATTATTATGACGGGGCGACGAAGGAGTTTGAAGTTGTATGCACAATTTTTTTTAAATAAATAATCTTAATAATATTAGTAGTAGTAGTGGTATAGTTTTTAAATGTTTGCTTTTATGTGGTAACTTAAAGTTTTGTTGTTATAAGTTAAGAATCATTTCTTAATTTTTATTTGTTAAGTTTTGTATTTATAAGTTAAGAATCATTTCTTAACTTGAACGGTGGTACTAGGCCGAAAGGCGATCATTTAACTCATAATTATTATGAACAAAGGTATTCTATTTCGATACTAACCAAAAAATCCCTACCGGTTTAAATCTAAGTCGATTTTTTTCCCACTTAACCCTACCAGTAGGGATACCTTGGTAGGGATGGGTGTACCACGCGAAAAAATCAGCTGTTCTATAGAAAAATGCCATTCACTCAAAAAAAAAAATATGTTCAGGGTTCAAATTAACCCGAATATTGAGTAGTTGATTGAATCAGGCGTTACTTTGCGGAAGTCCATTTTCAAAACTGTACAAAATTCGAAAAACAGTTCCGAATATTGAGTGCAATACCTCCTTTTAGCTTAGTAGCACCATTCGATGTAACCTTATACAGGCTAGGAATTTATACCTGAGCATGAAAGGTTTCTATGGGATTGTTCTGGTAGGTATTTAAACATTCTAGCATCGATATACAACACCTTTAAGAGTCACGATATTTATTTATTTATCAAAATTCCAACTATTATTACAGGATAGCCTAATGCAATAGTGTAAGTCAACTTATGAAATAACATTTAACTAATTTTGTACAAAATAATATTAGAATTATAACAATAGACAAACAGACATAAAATCATTAAATTAAATTAATTTTACACACAAAAACACACTTCATATAAAATAGTCATTTTAAATTCTGCCACCGAGCAGACAAATAAATCAATTTTCTCGGCAACTCGATTTAACCCATGCAACATGTGTATCAAAGGCTACTTAGCCAGTTAATTAGTCTTTGCGCATTTAAGTGAAAACGGTCAAAAAACGTCCGAGCGTCGTTGTACATACCCAGACATCAATTATATAGTTCACAATGCCACATTTACTTTAATTCAGACGTTTTGTCGCTTGCATAGCGTTCAACGTCGCTTGTCCGCTAGGGCGTCGTAGCACAGGCTTCGCGCGCGGCTCGGCGTTGTAAGTAGTCGGATCGCGGTAGCCCTACAACTAACCAAAAAGTCGGCGCAATGCGTACTGTGCGCCGAGTTTTGGTTCGGACATTTTTTTGGTATGAATGTAACTCTATAGGTATTATATCTCGATGCATTCTAATAAATCAATAAAATTCGTCTTTTTACAGACGTGACTACTGAAGTGTTTTTTACTAAATAAAACTCGAATGTATTGATGTATTCTAAATCTTTATTTCAATTTACATCCTTTCTTATGCTTCAAAATCTCTACTGGCGTCAAATACAAAGTCTGACCGCAAGTTTCGCACTTATACTCTTTAGCATTGGGTTTATTTTCCCTTGCCGGTTTAACTTCCTGTTTTTCTTCTTTCTCCGGTTTAGCTGAACACGTAAAGTGTTTATGTTGAAGTTTTTCGATAGGGGAAAGACATACAGTTAGTTCGCAGTTAGGGCAGGACCACGGTTGGTTGTAGGTTTCATGGTATATATTGTAACTCCATTCTGTGTCCACCACACTGAAATTAAATAATTATAAATAAATAAAAAACTAACTTCAAAATTAGTAAAACAATTTCGAATAGCCCACAGCTCATGAGCTGTGGGCTAGAACCACTACAGAATGGCTGCCGCATGCCATACGACCACTTGGAAGGCCCAGAAAAAGATGGCGGGACGAGCTTGACTCCTACGCAACAGACTGGTACACCAAAGCAAAGAACAGAGAGGAGTGGAAGAAAGAAAGGGAGGCCTTTGCCCTGCAATGGGATGACCACGGCTGAAATAAATAAATAATAATTTCGAATACTTGGATAACATATTTTTCTTATTTTATTTATAAACCAACTGAGCCGATTGTAATGAAATTTCTATGGAAATTTTCCTTTTTTTATTTAGTAATAGACTTGCGTTTAGCCGCCAACTCGCCTGATGTTAAGCGATGATACGGTCAAAGGCAAGATTATAAATGACTTTGAGATAAAAAAAAACAATCAAGTGTGTGATTGTGTTCAGACGATATATTATGATTTATTACGATACGTACCGAAATTCTAGAAATAAAATGAAAAATAATTTTATGATACATCAGGTATTCGTAATGTAGGTATTTAAGATTATCGTAATCTACTACTATTTAGTTATATTTAAGGCACCTTGCAGTAGGTACTTAATTTTTTTATTTGCATTTATAATTTGCTGTATTTGCGCCATGGACCACAAAAGAGTCTATGGACTACGCTACTGTAGGAGGGGGGGGGGGGGTGTTGTAGAGGTCTAAGAAACCCTGCCCTGCATCGAAGTGCATTCGGACGCAAGCATAACACGCTAACTCGTATTTATACTGTCAAAAAAAATGGCATCAACTACGATAACACAAGCTACACGAACAAAATAATACTCGCAACATGCAATCTACAATCAGAGTGCAACTAGCTCATTATAAGCGCAGTCTTATTGTAATAATTATCAATATAAAAAAACCAACTTCATAAAATATAAAATGTCAGAATTGGACCAAATATGCGCCCTCTATACCATAGCGCGTGCATTAATTAGGCACTATCGGTTTTAGAGAGCGATGCCTGATTTAGTACTGAGGTGTTCCGACAGATGTCTGTTATAATATTTTTGGTGTGGAAATTATTTTTTTAATTGTAAAAATAAAACATAGTAGAACTGGACCAAAGTGAAACGGGACCAAACGGGAAACACCAGCTTTCCAATAAAACAAGAATCATCAAAATCGGTTCACCCAGTCGTAAGTTCTGAGGTAACAAACATTTTAAAAAAAACAGTCGAATTGATAACTTCCTCGTTTTTGGAAGTCGGTTAAAAACCCGGCTAAAACCTAGAAATATCCAAATATATTACCAATTGAAAACAACATTATCCGTTACATATACCCCTCCTTTCCTCTCATTGGCGACGCATTTGAAACCTTCATCAAACGGATTAGGGTCCACGCTCCCGTGCATTTCATCACCGCCATGGTATATCACTTTCAAATCGCCCGGTAAGAGTCTCTTGATGGCGTAATACACTTGTGCGTTCATATAAGAGCTAATATCGCATGACAATTCGTATTGGAGTTCTTCGTAGGTTCCGGTGTGTTTTTGTTTCTCGAGCTCACTTTCTACGGACTTGTTGGGATTTGCGTCTGTAATAGGCAAACAATTAGGTATTTAATTGAAAATAAACACATAGCGGATTTTACCAAAACAAAAAACTAAACCTATCGCGAAAACCTAAGACATGATTGGGTATTTAAATAAATTAGTGGCAATAAAAATGGTAATTAAGAACCATAAGCACCAAAGGGGGGGCTTAGCTTTTTTTGAGTTTTGTTGACGCCAAAGGACTGGGAGGAAGGAAGGGGGGGACGCAATGTCTGTATGGTGATTTCGTCAGCAATATTTATTTACTTTTTCTGTAATAAATATTAAATGGACATTAACATTAAATGGGCAGTGAAACAAAATTTCTAATGACAGTGCCGTGACAGTTATTGAACCCGGAATCCAAAAAAGCAGAATCAGAAAAACCGACCAAGTGCGAGTCGGACTCGCACACGAAGGGTTCAGTACCATTATTTATAAAAACGAGCAAAAAAAATCACGTTTGTTGTATGGGAGCCCTTTTATTGTTTTTTAGTAATTATTGTTATAGTCGCAACAGAAACACATTATCTGTGAAAATTTCAACTGTCTATCACGGTTCATGAGATACAGCCTGGTGACAGACGGACAGACAGACAGACGGACAGCGGAGTCTTAGTAATAACCCTATTACTAAGACTCCGCTGTCCCGCTTCACCCTTAGGGTACGGAACCCTAAAAAAGTATACGCTACCAACTAAACCATACTGGTCGAAGTATGTCTATCAACCAATGTTAACTTGCATTCGAAAGATGAAGCAAAATTATTCTAGATAATTTATTTATATTATATTATATTTATAATACTGAGCCACCATCGCCACTCCGCATGTACTAACTTATTTGTCGTGCTATCTAAAATAAATAATAATAATAAATATCTGGGACATTATTGCACACATGGTCATCTGACCCCAAACTAAGCAAAGCTTGTAATATGGCTGCCAGAGACTGATATACATACATATATATTTTTAAATACATACTTAAATAGATATTAACACCCAGGCATAGAACAAACACAAATGTTCATCACACAAATGTTTGTCCTAGATGGGAATCGAACCCACGCCCCCAAGCACAGAAAGTAGGATCACTACCAACTGAGCCACCGAGGCAGTCATCTAGGAAGGTATTTCACAGCTAAGGAGTGTTCTGTAGATATTTACCGGCAAGACGTCGGTTGATCAGAGCTTCCCACCGCTGCCGTAGCTTCGTAGCTTTCATGAGCAAGTTCAGTCCATCTTCAGGGTAAGGAAACTCTAGTAACAACCAGGAATCGCATACTATCCTGAAATGATAAAATTACGTTTTATTAAGAAAATATCGAGTTTATTGGGATCAAATGACCGTGTGTGTGTTATTTACCCAGATATCTTATTTTTGTTTCAGATCAGAAAAACATGGTCATTATGACCAGGTGGTCACCCATCCAAGTACCGACCGCGCCCGACGTTGCTTAACTTCGGTGATCGGACGAGAACCGGTGGTGAATAGAAATTTGTCACCGACTTGCATTTGGTAGTTAGTATTTATTAATTGTTGTTTTACTTTAGAGTGTGTACTATAATCATGTCAAGTTTGACGCTTGTACATTTTACCGTTTTTACACTAGCAAATATATAAAAAACGTTTTAATAAACCGTTTGTTTTATGGGGTTTTAACCCTTTAGTTTTTACTTTTAGCCTTTATTATTATTTCTTAGTTAATCCGCCGTAACATTACATATTCTGTATCATATCTTACATGTTCTGTGCGAAATTTCAATTGCCTATCTATTACGATTCGAAAAATACACCTGTTAAAAGGTTAGACGGACGGACGGACAGACAGACGGACGTACAGCGTTGGCTTAGTAATATTTTTAATGTAATACCTTTAATTTTAATTTTGACGTAAATATGAATGAATTTTATTTTTATAATGTGCATGCTATGTTTTTTATCTTGTTTTTTTATAGACTAAGTTGATTTTATTTTGTTTTGACATTTGTTATAGTTTTTAATTAATTATTATTATAACTTTTAGAATTGTTTTATATTTTACTTGACTGATGTACTTGGCGTTGTATGCCGTTTTAGTTAATAAACAATAAATAAATAAATAGAGTCCCTTTTACAGCCTTTAAATATAATAGATAAATATATTCGGGTCATTTTTGCACACACGGTCATTAGACCCTAAACCAACCAAAGCTTGTAATATGACTGTCAGAGACTGATATACGTGATTTGGGTACGGAACCCTCTAAAATGGGCGGCACGGTCGTCTTCAAAACCTGGTTAAAGCCAGATGCGTTCGTACCCGCCACGCCATCTTCCTTATTTATCTGATATGAGATTTATGCTAAAATAATTTCAACACTGTTGAACGAAGTAGGTATAAAAGTTTATTAATTCAAAATAACTTACTGACTAAATACATACATCGAGTTAACAAAGGATGCTGAAGTAGGTAACAAAATTGACCCTTTCTAATAGTGTTTCCTCGGTGTGCACTGAAACCCACACTAGGGTGACCTGTGTGTGAACTGCTGGTCTGGAATAACCAGCAGTTCCCCGAGCAAAATTTTATACCATTTATTTCGCATATTGCCGTCGTGCGCGCACAATAGCACGTCTGGAAGTTTTCATTTTGTTGTAATAAATAATTGTATAGTTACCTAGAGAATCCAATATTGGTGTCAATGGAGTGTGCTAGGAGCAGCAACGTTTGCGCAGCGGGCATTCGCATCGAATTCACTATGTACGGCTTGGTGGTTTCCAGCAATGATCTGCAATTATTTATTTATTTATTGACTAGTGCTATTGCCCGCGACTTTGTACGCGTATATTTTCTTTTAACCCGGCCCTTGCGCAAAATAACATAGCCTATACTTCAATCTGGTTATAGCTAAGCATATTCATGAAAACCGCATTTAAATCCGTCCAGTGTTCTACAAAACTGTCTTATCGTGTTAAGCTGCTTATTTTAAGAAGCCCTGTGTATTTTTTTTATATCTCGCAATTACAGATTTTTTAATCTCTACATTTTTATTATATGTATAGATATAGATGATAGGCGAGCAGCGTAAGCTGATGAAGGTGCCTATATATACACACAGTATCAAAATTTAGTATTTGTCTGTTAAGTTAAGATTATCTTCTTCATTCTTATCTGTCCAGTTTGTTTTTAAACGCATTTATGTATTTCGATGCGACCACATCCTCGGATAACCTGTTCTAATTGAAAACGACTATGTTGTTTAGGATGTGGTGTGCAGTGTTGGTCTATGACAGCGCAGGCCACAGTAGGGATTTGTGACGTTTGCTTTCTCTTGTGTAATCTTTTAGTAGATGCCGTGTATATCAGGAAGGTTGTAAAACCCATTAAGAATTTTAAAGGTTTCACCGTTTCATCAAGTCGCCGCGCAACCGTCTTTCTTCCAGAGTAGTAAGCCGCAGGGCTTTTAATCTTTTTTGTTAGTAGCGTATACCTTTTACTGTCTTTTTGGATTATGGGTTCGATTTCTGGCGCTGTCATTAGAAATCTTGTTGCACTTAAGAGGTCATTCAACTATTTACGTAAGCTGAATTTTAGTATTCTGTATTCCCCCCCAGCAAAAGTAACAAAGCTCTTACCCCCCTCAGGTTTCTTTATTGTTAATCATGTGTCTAGAAATGAGGAATTTAATGCCCATTTTTTTATTATTATTTAGGCGTTTGACCGCCAACATGCCTGATCTTAAGCGATGATGCGGTCTACGATGGAGCACGCTTACCCAAAAGAAACCGTTTCACTCGTGATTTGAAAGCACCCAGATTGTAACTACCGGGCCCATTTAATATTTATTACAGAAAAAGTAAATGAAAAAATATATCTTCGGCCCTACGGCTTCTATGTGAACGACCAATCAGAGTTACTCACAGATAACAAAGTATTTGGTGCGAGTGAGACAGCGCCAGTTTCCCGGTATAATGCGCGCAGTGAGTGTGTATGTCTGTCTCTGTCAGCTGCAAAGTCCGAGGTTGCTTGCCGAAGTATGAAGTTGGGTGTAGGAACACGAATGGTTTGCTCCAAGTATGGTAAAGTTGTTCTGCTACTGACTGGAACAGAGAAAATTATATTATAATCAACTTTCCTCTTTCTCAGTTCGTTTGCTCACGGCTGAGCGTTGTGATGCTCCCGATCATTTGTAATCTGGTGACAAATCTGCAACCAGCAGGGGTGAGATCAGTACTCCATGCCCCGCGGCTGCCCCGGTGGCTCAGTTGGTAGTGAACCTACTTTCTGCGCTTGGGGGCGTGGGTTCGATTCCCATCTAGGACAAATATTTGTGTGATGAACATTTGTGTTTGTTCTATGTCTGGGTGTTTATATCTATTTAAGTATGTATTTAAAAATATATCTGTATGTATATCAGTCTCTGGCTTCCATATTACAAGCTTTGCTTAGTTTGGGTTCAGATGACCGTATGTGCAATAATGCCCCAGATATTTATTTATTTAGTTATTCAATGGACGACCGAACTTGTGTTTTTTTTAATAATATAAGTGGCCACCTGATGGTAAGTACAAGCAACCAGCTGCAAGCAGCAGCTGCTTGGTACAGTGTAAGCAACTGTCCTGACGTGAAGTACCGTCGCACCTTCGATAGGATACCAAGCTTTTTAGCATCCAATTGAGCCTTGTTTTCAATATAGGATACAGAGAAACGGCCAAAAGCTCAAGCTGGTCAGATATCGGAACGACAATTAGTTGGTATTGTAATAACCGCCGTCGCCAAATGCTCACCTACCATCTTTTTTCTGAGCAAAAGGGGTATGAAAACCAGCCCTGCATGACCCTTCGGGAGGGCACCTCGCAGCACGGCGCTAAGCATACCCCTCCCCTGTTGCCAAACATTGTTTTACCTTGTGTTCATTGTTTTTGGCAATAAATAAATCTCAGTCTCTGGCAGCCATATTACAAGCTTTGCTTAGTTTGGGGTCAGATGACCATGTGTGCAATAATGTCCCAGATAAACACTGTTTTAAACTATCACGGTTGTTCACTAAAGTTAAATGATTATTTACGGGATATTTTTTACAGCGCAGTTACATGCTGGTGCATGTTCACGTCTTCCCGTGAACATGGTGTATGTAACTGCGCCGAAATATCGGGAGCTCCTTCCACAACCTTACCACGGTAAATATCCCGTAAATAATCATTTAACTTTAATGTCCCAGATATTTATTTATTTATTCTTATACATCCCGGAAAGTAGAAGCCAGTTGGAATGGCATCCTTTTGGCGGAGAACAGACACGTCTGGGTCTTAGCGGCATTGAACTTGACCAGGTTGGCATGATTCCAATCGGAGACTGCCTTAAGGGACAAGTTCATGCGCTCAATCATGTCCTCTCTGAGAGACTGGATTTGTGATCAACTGGTTCGTGAGTTAGATGTATATCCAATCAGAAACGCCATACTATTTCGATCGACGTTATCTTTGGTGCAAGGCAACCTACATAACCTTGCTGTACTCCAATACTGCCAGCTATTTTTTCAAGATCCCGCCCCGTCAAAAAGTTAGTACAGGCAGTCTATTACGGTAATGATACTAATTACTTTATCTAATACGGAATCATAAAACAGTTCAACCTGCCTTACAGTGATTGAACTCATCAGCTACGGCTACTTGTGGATATAACGCTCGGCACAGGACAATCTGAAACAAAAAATTTACATTGTCACTTTTTAACCGACTTCCAAAAACGAGGAGGTTCTCAATTCGACTGTTTTTTTTTTGTCACCTCAGAGCTTTCGACAGGGTGAACCGATTTATATGTTTTTTTTATTTATTTGAAAGCTAGTGCTTCTCTTGTGGTCCCAATGTGGCATTTTTGTATTTTTTTTTATCGAAGGACGCCTAACGTAACTATTTATCACCTAGAGTTTGGTGAAACGTTTTTTTTTCCCTAGGCAACTCCTAAATATTCAGGCATCTGATTTAGGCGACCCCTAGGGTTAATGAAAACGCGCATAAGTTACTCACGCGTCTTTTACACAAAATCTAAATTTGTATTTATTTTTTAATATACAATAGATTTACGTTTGGCTACCAACAGTTTATGTAAAACAATTATTTTATCACAATTGGGGCTTTACACCAACTCTAAACGCGGGCCCGAATAGGTGCAGTTTGCAAAATCACGCGTCCGCAAACCGTATCTCGGCGCGTTAAGGTTCGCGTTCGCGTGATTTTGCAACCTGCACCTATTCGGGCCCGCGTTTAGAGTTGGGCGTAAAGCCCCTGGACCAAGCAACTTTACCAAGGACGAGTCTCTGAAAATAAATTACCTTTAACATAATCAAATCCCGACCGCTTGAAGCACTAGTGCCAGATATAAGCGCCTGTATTCTCTGGGCGTCGTTAGTCATTCTGAACTCTATGTCCCTTATATCTAGGGTCTGATCTTCATCGTCTTTGCTTTCGTCCACTATCTCCCACGAGTCGACTTTGAGTCGCTTTTTCCGTTTTGAGTCTTCGGCCGCTTTTTGTTTGTATTGCCTGAAAGGCGAGAAGATAAATGAGAATAGATCTAGTAACTCAATTAATATCTCAAAGAAAAGCATTTTGTTTGTCATACTTTTAGTTGACAAACCGTATTTCGAGTAATCAAAAATGGTTGATTCAATTTTATCATCCTCTCTTCTATATGCAAGCTAGAAAGCAGTTAATCGATTTGTAAGTTGGCTGCTTTTACTGCTTTATCTAGCTTCGTGAACTATTAGTAATAAGGCAGGGGTCAACTTATATTGGACCTTATGTTAGTCAACAGCTTTCTAGCTTGCGTACGGCAGCTCTACTTTCATGCCTAGGACAGCTAAGGACGTGCTAGGACGTTTATTTTTTATGCCGATAATTTTGTAAAACTGGAATTTTGTGGATGACCATGGCTAAGTTCACAATATTTAGTAGTATTCGTTGATTGCATACAATCAATTGCACAATTAGAACCCATAGATTAGATATCAAGTTTCATCTCCTTATTTTTCACCCTTATAGGTGAAATATTTTCTTCAAATTTAAATGGAAACGCCTTCGAGACATAGCCTATGCAAGAATCATTAATCATTTACAACCGGCGAAGATATCGCGAAATATAACATATAAATAAATATAAATAGTCGATAAGAGAACCTACTTTGTTTGAAGTCGGTTGAAAATTAGAGCCATCTGTCAAATCAGTACTAAGCCGCAATTGCTCTCAAGCACGACGACCGCTCACCGTTGGTGCACTTGGTGAGAGCCGGCGTGCAACTGAGTCCACACTGGTGCGCTGTGTTCGAGCGCACCACTGACCCGGCAACATTGAAAAAGTTCCATTGGGCCGATCTTTCGAAAAATAATTCGAAGAATCTGCTTACCGTCTCATATCCTTGAGCTGTTTCATTTGCCCGTGTCGGACCGCTCTCTCAGCTGATGACATCGTGTCCGGTTCCATGGTCTCCATGAGATTGTTATCCTATGAAATAAATTACCTAGATTTACTATAATCGAGTCGTTCGAGGAGTACTAGAAATCTCAGATCACGTTGGGCCTTACGCCCAACTCTAAACGCTGGCCCGAATAGGTACAGTTAGCAAAATCACGCGAACGCGAACCTTAACGAGCCGAGATACGGTTTGCGGTCGCGTGATTTTGCAAACTTGCAACTATTCGGGCCCGCGTTTAGAATTGGGCGTAAGGCCCCAGTCCTTTTTAGGGTTCCGTATCCAAAGGGTAAAACGGGACGCTATTACTAAGAATTCGCTGTCCGTCTGTCTGTCTGTCCGACTGTCACCAGGCTGTATCTCTTGTACCGTGATAGTTAGACAGTTGAAATTTGCATAGATGATGTATTTCTGCCGCGGGCCGCATGGCGATACTGGCGACGGACGGACAGCAATAGAGACAGAGTAATAGGGTCCCGTTTTACCCTTTGGGAAAATTAATATTTAAGGGGGTCCCATATGGCCCAATCCGCGGTAATCGATACCAGAAAGTAAAAAAATAAAGTGGCGAATATGTTTACCAAAATAGAAAATTAAAAGGCTTTATGTTTTTAATTTTCATAATTTAAAAGAAATTTTTCAATATTTTCGCCAATTTTCGTAATATTTTGTTCAAAGTCTGAGGAATCCAAAGTCAGTGAAACAGCGAAAAAAAAAACTAAAATGCTAACACGTTTTTTTTTTGTCAATTACATTGACAGCCTGTCATTTTAATTTCCTCTCGATGCTGCGACTCATTATTATTTGTTGTAAAAAAAGTTGGATTCAATCTGGTTAGTAGTAATAATTTTACTGATAAAATTGTAGCCAGCAAGTATTGGTGTAACGCCCGTCACAAAATGCATAGAAAAGTTAATGCTAAATGAGCATACTAACTTTTATTTTGTAATGGATCTTGCGAAAGTAAGAGTATGTGACTAAACAATACCTGAAAAGTATTTGTGTGCTTTAAAAAGACTTCACATTAAAATACAGGCTGGGTTTATTTGTGTAACACCCGTCACAATCTCTCTCACTAATGTTATACTTTTTTTAGTGCACAATAGTAATGTAATAAGTTCAGATGTGGACAATATTAGGCTTAAATGTTGATGATAATGTCCTCGATGTGTGCCTTGCCGCAACAATTCATTATTTTTTTGTAAAATGGCTTTGGAGTGCTTGCTTGGCTTATCAATAATTTATTTTTGCAGTGTGGATGTAGTTGGACTACAAGTACAGCACTATTTCAGTTACTTAGGAAGAAACTACATTTCATATGGTCTTATAGGCAGTTCAAGCACCCAAAAATTGTTTTTTGTTCAAAGTTACGTTCAAAGGTAACGGTAAGGTAAAGGTAAGGTAGGTAGGTAGAAAGTGGAGAAAACCAACAAAGAAAAGAGCAAAAAAAATGATAAATAAAAAAAACTATAAAAAGCAACGAAAATGATTGGAAACGTAAAAAGAAGAAAGACATAGATGAGACAATTACAGAAAATGATAGTTCAAGAAACCAGATATTAGATAGAGCGAAGAGAGTGTATAGTTTAGAGAAGTTGCCTGTTCCCACTCTATTCACAATAGAGAACATGTTTTTTTTTATAAATTTGTCTCAAAGGTTGATGATAATGGCCCAAAGTCATATATAAAAATAGTTATTCCAGTTTTTAATTGTTATAATAATAAATAAGTCTCAAAATGTACAAATTTGTTTGTTTAATTGGCACTCGTAACACCCGTCACAAGCTTTTCTTGTAAAAAAAGACATGAAAAATAATATACGCACAAAATACTTCAGAGTTATCTGAAAGGAAGATTCTTTAACTCTCTAGTTAGCTATAAATTTTACGACAAAAATTTCTAATTTAACTGAACTTTTAATGATTGGTCAACAAGGTAGCATATTTTGCAAAGTACTCGTAACACCCGTCACAGGGCTTAAATCTATTGTTGCATCTAAACACTTGAATAATTTCTTATGTTTATTTGTTTTAATTACAAAAATCATTAAAATTAATTTCACTATATTCATAACGCAGATGTTTTTCTTCTTATTTAGGAATTATAACAGTTTGAATGCGTACAAATGTAACACCCGTCACCGCGGACTGGCCCATATGTTACAACAAACGTGATTTTTTTTGCCGTTTTTATAGATAATGGTAAGGAACACGTGAGCTAGTCCGACTTCCGCTTGGCCGGTTTTTTCTCTACGTTTTTATTATATGTATAGATATAGATTGGGTAACGAAGCCACAGACAGATACACACGTTAAATTATAACACTGTTATCGTCGGGGGATGAAAATAATGTTCTGTCAGATTAAGGTATGCTAGGAGCTGCGCTCAAACAAAAACCAGACTTAAACATACTTGTAATAAGCTTCTCAATTGTGCAGCCAGTTTCGTCAGTTCATAAAGTCGTTGTTCTTCTATGCCTCTTCGTTTGCACCACGCTCGACCTCCTCTGTTCTCAGCTTTCACGGTCAGCCACGCGCAGTATAAGGACAGTAGGGTTAGGGGATCGCCGTGGTCGGATTCTTCGGGTTTTCTGGCATTCTAATGAAATAGAAGATAATTAAGCAAAAGATACGGTGCTGAAACTTGGACTCTTACACTTGGAGCGGTCCACAAGTTCACAGTCGCTCAGTGAGCTATGGAGAGAGCTATGCTTATTGGCTTCTCTGAGGGATCGTATCCGGAACGAAGAACCAAAGTCACCGACATAGTCAACATATTATATAGTAATCGGTTTCTTCTAGGCAAGCGTGCTCCATCTTAGAACGCATCATCGCCTAACATCAGGCGAAATGGCGGTCAAACGCGAGCCTATTTCTAATAAAGAAAAAATAATAATAAGCAAGCTAAAGTGGCAGTGGGCCGGTCATATCTGTCGCAGAACCAATAACCGTTGGGGTAGACGTGTTCTAGAGTGGAGACCGCAAATCGGCAAACGTAGCGTAGGACGCCCTGAGACTAGTTGGAGTGACGATATACGTAAGACGGCTGGCAGTGGCTGGAAGATAAAAGCCGAAGATCGGGCTGAGTGGCGTGCCTTGGGAGAGGCCTATGTCCAGCAGTGGACTAATATAGGCTGATTATGATGAAGCAAAAGTTGAAACTAAACTCGATCCAAGCATTTATTAGCTCTGACACGAGCAACCACATTGTTTTTTAATGCCATAGGTGGCAAACAAGCAGACGTGCCGCCTGATGGTAAGCAGTCACCGTCGCAGTTCCTACAACTATCGCCTTAGCTAAACCTCCACATCAGTGATATGTCACTAACCTCACACTTGAAGTCGCGGTGCGCCCTTGTAGTATATATACAGATCGCACGCCGAGTGCGGCTGTCAGCGCGAGCGCAGAGTCGCGCTTGTGAGGCGGTAACGTCGCAGCTCCTACAACTATCGCCTTAGCTAAACCTCCACATCAGTGATATGTCACTAACCTCACACTCGAAGTCGCGGTGCGCCCTTGTAGTATATATAGATCGCACGCCGAGCGCGGCTGTCAGCGCGAGCGCAGAGTCGCGCTTGTGAGGCGGTAACGTCGCAGCTCCTACAACTATCGCCTTAGCTAAACCTCCACATCAGTGATATGTCACTAACCTCACACTCGAAGTCGCGGTGCGCCCTTGTAGTATATATAGATCGCACGCCGAGCGCGGCTGTCAGCGCGAGCGCAGAGTCGCGCTTGTGAGGCGGTAACGTCGCAGCTCCTACAACTATCGCCTTAGCTAAACCTCCACATCAGTGATATGTCACTAACATCACACTCGAAGTCGTGGTGCGCCCTTGTAGTATATATAGATCGCACGCCGAGCGCGGCTGTCAGCGCGAGCGCAGAGTCGCGCTTGTGAGGCGGTAACGTCGCAGCTCCTACAACTATCACCTTAGCTAAGCCTCCACATCAGTGATATATCACTAACCTCACACTCGAAGTCGCGGTGCGCCCTTGTAGTATATATAGATCGCACGCCGAGCGCGGCTGTCAGCGCGAGCGCAGAGTCGCGCTTGTGAGGCGGTAACGTCGCAGCTCCTACAACTATCACCTTAGCTAAGCCTCCACATCAGTGATATATCACTAACCTCACACTCGAAGTCGCGGTGCGCCCTTGTAGTATATATAGATCGCACGCCGAGCGCGGCTGTCAGCGCGAGCGCAGAGTCGCGCTTGTGAGGCGGTAACGTCGCAGCTCCTACAACTATCACCTTAGCTAAGCCTCCACATCAGTGATATATCACTAACCTCACACTCGAAGTCGCGGTGCGCCCTTGTAGTATATATAGATCGCACGCCGAGCGCGGCTGTCAGCGCGAGCGCAGAGTCGCGCTTGTGAGGCGGTAACGTCGCAGCTCCTACAACTATCGCCTTAGCTAGGGACACTTCTACTGGCAGGTTGGATAGTGCACGTCCCAAGGAGGTGAGCTTCTCATTTGCTGTTAGAGCACCCTGTAAAAAGTACAAATCTCCTTACCAACACTTATTTTAACCGACTTTCAAAAAAGAGGAGGTTCTCAATTCGACTGTTTTTTTTCAAATGTTTGTTACCTCAAAACTTTCGACTGGGTAAACCGATTTTGATGATTATTTTTTATTTGAAAGCTGGTGCTTCCCGTGTGGTCCCATTTCAATTGGTCCATATCTGGCATTTTTATGAAGTCGGTTTTTTATATTGATAATAAAATTGTTCGATAAAATGTCTGCGCAAATCGAATGTTAGTGTATAGAGTTGACTTTTCAGGCAGAAAAGGTTGAAAAAATCAGTATAACAAAATCGACTCCAAAATTAGTAAAGCACTCGAACAAAATTATTTATATATTGCTAAATCAACAGGGCTTGTTTTTTTTTTTTTTAAATGAAAACTTATTTAGCCTCGGTGAGCGTTTTTTGGTAAGGCAAAACTTATTGGTTCGCGTCACCGACATGCTAATGTGACAGTTAAAAGTATTCCTACGTTTTAAGTTTTCACTTCTGTCGGCAGTTCATGACATCCATTTTTTTTATAATGGGCTTGCGTTTAGCCGCCAAGTCACCTTAAATATTAATTCAACTATTAAATTATACGTATTATTGGTGCAGGTTAAGTGCTTTTAGTTTCATCAGGCGAGTTGGCGGCCAAGCGCAAGCCTATAACACAATAAATAAATAAAAACTTATAAAAGTACAGAACCACAATGACGTCATTACCTAGTGACGTAAGAAACGTTTACCTGGATAAAAGACGCATTTAGTATACCGTAATTTCGTCAGCTCATTCACATCTTCGGTAGTATAGTGGTAAGTATCCCCGCCTGTCACGCGGGAGACCGGGGTTCGATTCCCCGCCGGAGAGATTCTTTTTGCATTTTGTTTTTTACAAAACAAATGTTTAGCACATTTTGTGGTACCAAGGATGATTTTGTGGTACTGAATCACAAAACTTTTTATTGGAATAATAGTTATTCCAATAAAGGTTGAAATTAAGTTATGACGTGTAAATACACGGGGCGACTGGCATAACGAATTTAGTTATTAATTCGCTGGTCTGGCATAATAATTTTGATTCGCCGAGTGTCAATTTTTATATGGTACAGTTTTTATTTTTTTGCGATATCATAGTAAATGTTGTTCATAAAGACCAGGAGCCTTACGCCTACCTGTTATAAGCGATTCAGTTTAAATGATTGCGAAAAGTATCTCGTAAACCGTATCTCGGCGCGTTAAGTTCGCGTAATTTTGCAAAATGCGCGTATTCGAGGCCGCGGTTAGAATCAGACGTACCCCTGACCCCTGTACAATGATATACCCGAATATTTCTACTGTCACTGGGTGTCATTGAAAGTTGTACTGTACAAAACAGAGTAAAGTTTATTAACCGACTTCCAAAAAGGAGGAGGTTATCAATTCGACTGTTTTTTTTTTAATATTTTTTTCCTCAGAACTTTCGACAGGGTGAACCAAATTTTAATGATTCTGTTTTTATTTGAAAGCTGGTGCTTCCCGTGTGGTCCCATTTCAATTTGGTCCAGTTCTGTCATTTTTATGAAGTCGGTTTTTATATTGATAATTATTTAGAAAAAAAAAAAAAAAAAAAAACTTTCCTATTATTCCCATTTCCTTACATGTTGTTTCAACTCCAGTATAGCATTCTCCACAGCCTGTTCTGGCGGCGCGTCTAGAAACGGGAACCGCCTAACATCGGTGACGCCGAGCGAGCTCATCAACAACAGAAGAGATGCTAGCGGCACGCGCGATACTTCCGGAGTACTGAACGGTTCCATATCGGTGTATTGCTGGTCCGAGTAAATGCGGTAGCAGACTCCAGGACCTGGAAGTAAAATAATTAGAGTTTTATTGAACACTAGTGCTATTGTCCGCGACTTTGTACGCGTAGATTTTCATATAAACTTCCAACCCCTTGTTGGATAAAAATCATTACCAATATATAAAACCGACTTCATAAAAAAGGTCAGAAATGGGACCACACGAGAAGCACCAGCTTTCAAATAAAAAAAGAATCGTCAAAATCGGCTCACCCACTCGAAAGTTCTGAGGTAACAAACATAAAAAATAAAACAGTCGAATTGAGACCTCCTCTTTTTTGGAAGTCGGTTAATGATTATTAAAATATCAATATTGCGTAAAATACACAAAGCAACAGTAAAAAAACTTAACGAACAGCAAAAAGCCAACATTACGCGGTGTTCCCAGGCGGTCACCCATCCAAGTACTGACCGCGCCCGACGTTGCTTAACTTCGGTGATCGGACGAGAACCGGTGTTTTCAACGTGGTATGAACGTTGGCGAAAGAGGATTCGAAAATGTACTTCATGTTTCACATTGTGACGTCAGACATTCAAAATAAGAATACATCAAAGAGAATATAAATAGTACGTAAAGTTATGTTAAAATACGTCATAAGACGAGTGAGAATTCGAAGCAAAAAGCCAACATTACGCGGTGTTCCCAGGCGGTCACCCATCCAAGTACTGACCGCGCCCGACGTTGCTTAACTTCGGTGATCGGACGAGAACCGGTGTTTTCAACGTGGTATGAACGTTGGCGAGAGCAATCTCGAATTTTTGCCACACAAATATAATGAACAATAGCTTGGTGAAACTACACAATCAAAGGTCCGGCTAACAAAAGTAAATTTAAGGCAAATTTTGCACCTGGTTTTAAAACATAAGTACAGTGACGGTGATGTTATTTTTGAACGGCAACGATATTTTTCCCGTCCTGTACGTGCACCCCTGGTGTATGTCGTATAGGTACATTTCCTATGAAACAATGTTTCCAAAAACTGTCGTCCCGTTCCGTCCGGAGTAAAACACGTTATGTATGCATCTGGCTTTTTTACCGACTTCCAAACAGGAGGAGAATCTCAATTCGACTGGTTTTTTGTTTCGATTTCGATGATTTTTTTTATTTGAAATCTGGTGCTTCCGGTGTGGTTCCATTTCAATTTGATCCAGTTAAATTCTGACATTTTTATGAAGTCTGTTTTTTACATTGATAATTATTTTATTAAGACATTTACTGAGGTAACTTCACCTCTCTCATGATTTAAAGAAACTTTTTTTTCACATTGCGCGGTATTTATGTCCCTTATAAATATGATAGCAGTCACAAAGTTGCATAAAAAAAGTTGTTACCAGTTCTGCCAGCTCGCCCTTTTCTCTGATCAGCGCTAGCTTTTGATATCCAAAACTCCTTCAGCCTCTGCATTTTAGTAGTAGAATCATAACTCATTTCTTTTACCTGAGAACGAAGCATTTTTTTTATTATTATCAATAATGAGTTTTTGGCTCAATAATACGAATTTCATTATAACATATTTTGTTTATTTCGTAGCAATCCAAAAACTGACAAGCTCCATAAAAACAAAAAAGTTTTTTCTAAATCATATTCAAACTCCTTGGTGGCCTGCGGCCAGTACACCACAATCATAGATTATCTCACCAGTCCTTGTATTATCAACTATATGTATTCTGTGGTATTAAAACGAGGTTTTTTTTTTAAATGATATAATAAGCTTGCGATTGACTGCCTCGCCTGATGTTAAGCGATGATGCCTGGAAGCAACAGATTCCATCGCGATTTGAAGACACCCTGATTGTACTATCGGGGAACACACATTCAGGCAGCGCATTTCACAGACTAGAAATCGCACGATCAAAGTGAAATCAAAGCCCTTCGTACGGGTTTTGGAATATCAACCATGAAACGGTGAAGTCTTATCGTGCCCACTCTGGGAAGCTGATAGAAAAGTGGACAGAGGGGATAGATCATGAGTAAACTCTAGATTTGTATGCCTCATCATCATCAGCCAGAAGACATCCACTGCTAAACATAGGTCTCCCCCTTTGACCTCCACAATGAATGACAGCCTGTATTCTGCATCCACTGAATGCACGCGACTCTCACGACGTCGTCGGTCAATTTAGTGAGAGGCCTACCTACGTACTACATACGAGATCCTTGTAGGACATCAGCTAAAACAATGAAGCTGTATTTGTATTCTAAAATAATAGAAGTGCATTCATTGGAGTTATTAAATTTCAATAGTGTTACCTTGCCCGAGTCCACAACAAATCTGATTCCATCGATGGTGACCGATGTCTCTGCTATATTTGTTGACACTATACACTTTCTCACACCTTCTGGTGGGTAATCGAAGACCTGAAAATATTTGGAAAAAAAATATTTGATAAAGATAACACCTTTATGTGACTTGCTAAACCATACTAAAGGAGCCTAAACTCGAGGGGTTTATTAGAAATAGTGTCGCTTATTCGTGCCCGCCCCTCCCGATGGTGAGCAGCAGCCGTATTATGGATCTTTGATCGGGATCGCGAGTGTCAGAATTTTGACACTTGAAAAAAAAAACAAAAAAAAAAAGCGTTCTCTATTTCCAATTTCGTACTACGAAATTGAAAATATACGCTTTTTTTTGACAAAATTTTGACACTCGCGATCCCGATCAAAGATCCATAATACGGCTGCTGCTCACCCCGCTGGTGGTGTACAAAAAAGTTTTTTTTCTTGGAGATCGCGCGATAATATTCGCGGAGGTGTCAAGCAAAGGTGATGTACAAAAAGTTAAAAAAAAAAAACTTTGGATTTAGCTCGATTCGATAGGCGGCAAGCGGCCCTCGACAGCAAGTGTCAAGAACATGATGTACAAAAATGTTAAAAAAAACTTTCGATGTTGCGTCGTTCGCTGGGCCCACGAAAAAAACCCTTTAAACTAGCATTTTTATGCCAATTCAACCCTTTTTTTATAGAAGAGCGGCAAACAAGCATGCGGTCCACCTGATGGTAAGCAAAACCGTCGCCTATGGGTACATGTAACACTAGCGGTGTTGACAGTTCTTTGCCAGCCCGGAGAGGTAGTTGAGGACACCCATTTTTTACTTTAACTATTTACCTTGTCCTGTTCAGCGAGAGATAGACCACTATGCAGCGGCAGGACTATCCAGTTCTTGGACTTTTCCGTGTATTGCTGGGCCGCGTCGCATATCGCCGTGATCTCTTGAACGCCAGACATGAATATCAGAAGATCGCCTCTTTCTTCCTCTGGGAAATAAAACAGTGTTTTTTTTTAAAGCCCTTACTTGGGTATTTGCTGTCGACCAGCTGCATTATCTGAATGTATAGTTTAAACGACAAACGAACACCCAAGATAGATTAAAACAGTGTTTTTTTTTTAAAGCTCTTACTTGAGTATTTGCTGTCGACCAGCTGCATTATCTGAATGTATAGTTTAAACGACAAACGAACACCCAAGATAGATTAAAACAGTGTTTTTTTTTTTAAAGCTCTTACTTGAGTATTTGCTGTCGACCAGCTGCATTATCTGAATGTATAGTTTAAACGACAAACGAACAACCGTGATAGTTTAAAACTGGTTTTTTAAAGCTCTTACTTGGGTATTTGCTGTCGACCAGCTGCATTATCTGAATGTATAGTTTAAACGACAAACGAACAACCGTGATAGTTTAAAACTGTTTTTTTTTTAAAGCTCTTACTTGGGTATTTGCTGTCGACCAGCTGCATTATCTGAACGTACGGCTGTGGGTCGAGCCGATCGTTTCTTGTTGGCTTCTCTTCAATGAATATTGGCTTGTAATTCAACTCTATAGGGTACAACCTTCCTGGGACCTGGAAACACAGAAGCGAAATTATTTTAAGCCAAGATGGTTAGGCTATACCTCAGATCAGACAAACAAGGTAGGTGGCGTGACGGGTACGAACACATCAGACCTAACTCAACCTCACACTGCAAACGACCTTGCCACCTTTTTTTGCACGTAGACTGTTAGTTCATTGGTGTCGCTAAAATTCTCGTAGTCTCGTGAAAAATGAGTCATCATCATTTCAGCCAGAGGACGTCCACTGCTGGATATAGGTCTCCCCTATCGATTTCCAAAAGGACCGGTTGGAAGCAGCCTGCATCGAGCGTTTTCCTGCAGTCTCTTTAAGGTCGTGTGTCCATCTTGTGGATGGACGAAAAATGAGTAAGTGTGCCATGTTTACCTTTTTGCGTTAAGAAGTTTAGCAGTATGGTGAAAAATGTGGGTGAAACACGTTTGAACATCTCTAAATAGTAATAAAATAAAATCACTTACCGTGTGTCTGTATATCTGCTAACTCCTCCTAAACCACGCAACGGATTTTGAAGCGGGTTTCACCATCAGTTAGATAATTTGTTACGGAAGGTTTCTATATAAAATATACACCCGTGCGAAGCAAGGGGCGGGTCGCTAGTGAACAATAATTGTACTATGGCATATCTCCCTTGTTTTTCTGATCTGGGGGCTACACAAATAGGCATGAAGAAAATATAACTTCCATAGAATGCCCGTTCATAGACTTTCTTTCGAACATAGTGAAACTGTCAAATTTACGACTAAATAGCGAGTTGCAAGTTACATAATCAGCGGGCCGTCCGGCTAATGTCACAGACACCATGCTACACCGCACAGACTATATATCACTGATGTTATTGTTTTATTAACACACATTGTCTGTATCAAAGAACCAGCTAGACTTTTTCTTCATCACCAAAAACAACTCAAACTACCTGAATAACAACAGCAGACTCCGCCTTGAAGTAGTCTTCAAACAGCTTGATGTTTATAGTAGCTGACATCAATACGAGCTTGATGTCAGTCCGGCTGTGTATCAGACACTTCAGGACGCCGAGCAGGAAGTCTCCCATAAGGTGTCGCTCATGGATCTCATCGAGGATTATCACGTCGTAGCTGGGTAGGTTTTCTGATGACATCTGGAATTTTTTTAGGCTGATGCTCAGATCAAATAATAATAGCCAGAATAGACGGCAAACACGAAAAGTGAAGCCACTTTTTGAAACGTGTTTGAAACGCGTAGTCTTTTGATGTTTTCAGTATGAAATTCACGTAGTTTTGAAAGCGATTTTGACTTCACTTTGGCAGACTGTAATCCCCAGAAAAGAGAAGTAAAAAAAAAAACTATTCCGTGGCTGTAATCCATCTGTATTTTTTATTTGATCTGAGGGCTGACGAGAAAAAAAAACAACAGCTGTAATTAGTGAATTCGTTTGTTCCTTGGATCGAAGCGACGTCTTGGATGCGACCACTTCCTCAGGCAACCTGTTCCAATTGGAAACGACATGGATGTGGTGTACAATGTTGATCTGTGATGGTGCAGGTCATAGTCGACTATGACCTGCACCATTACAGACCATCATTATGAACAACTTTTAGAACGGGGTGAAAACTGATATCGCGATAAAACCAGCTGTAACATAGAAAAAATTATGAAAAGCCTGATTATTACTTTCGCGATTTCAGAGTTGGTCAAATAGCAAAAGTTGTTGATAGGATGAGTACAATGACCTCCTTTCAACTTAGTAGTCTATATGCTCAACCCTGTATTTACAAGTCATATTTTATCGAGATCGGTATAGTCATGAAAAAGTAAGAAAGAGGCAGAGGAATAAGCAAAGAGTTTTATATTCATAATGTTGAAAGTATGAAATCCATGTGAAATCTAAATAACAGTAAGTAATACTTCACCTAACCTGTCTAAGCAAAAGTCCTTCTGTGATGAAGCAGATCTTGGTATCGGCAGTTTTGCTTTTCTCAAACCTGATCTGGTAGCCAACTTTGGTTTCGAACTGTGTCAGCATCTCATAAGCAACTCTCTTGGATAGGGACACACAGGCTATTCTCCTTGGTTGAGTGCAAGCTATAAAAAAAAGCTTAGTAAAGTTCAACTGTCACAAAGGCTTAGTTTTTCTGTATACAAGATGTAGAATTTCCAACTAGCTCGTAAGAGTTTTCTATTTGTAATTTTTTATTTCTGGTGTACACAATAAAGAGTTTCTAACTATTATATTTATATTACACGGGAATTACTCACGTAAGATTAGGCCGGTTACTCCGACTATAGTTTCAACCGCATTCGGCGGTCTTTATAATAAAAGTTTCTAACTATATATCTATCTAATTTCCTACCCCTTTAGGTCTTTCCGACGGCCAACCTCTTTACCAACTTTCTAAGCTTGTAAGGCATCAATAACACCACTGATATTGCAGATGTCCATATGTGGAAGTTACTGCTTCCCATCACGCAAACAACATGCATTATTGCTGCTCATATTAAAAACACGGCAATTATTTTATTAGAGGCACAGAATAACTAATTGTTAATAAAAAAAAAATTTTTATTAATGTATAAACCTTAAAAACTAAACACTGTTTTAGACTATCACGGTTGTTCACTAAAGTTAAATGATTATTTACGGGATATTTACCGTGGTAAGGTTGTGGAAGGAGCTCCCGATATTTCGGCGCAGTTACATGCACCATGTTCACGGGAAGACAACTGCGCAGGTGCAACAGGTGCATGTAACTGCGCCGAAATATCGGGAGCTCCTTCCACAACCTTACCACGGTAAATATCCCGTAAATAATCATTTAACTTAAAAACTAAGTAAAGAAATAAATGTATAAAAATAAAAATTACATTGATTCTGGTGTAATACCAGATTCTAAACTAATCTAAATATTACATCAGCCGTTTTTGTTTTAGGGACATATAAGCATAAATTATGTATATTAATAACATCCTATTTTATGCTTTGCCATGGGGTGAACAAAACCTCTGCATAGTATAAAATAAAGTCGCTTTCCACGTCTGTCTGTCTGTATATCCGCAAACTCCTCCCAAACCATGCAACGGATTTTGATTCGGTTTTCACCATCAGTTAGATAATTTTTCACAAAAGGTTTTTATATATAATATGTAATATAACGTACATCCGTGCGAAGCCGGGGCGGGTTGCTAGTGGTAAGTATATAAAAATAGCAAAAAAAAAAAAACTAACTTCGAGTATTCGAGAAATTGTTTTTGATGAAGCTTACCAATATTTTGAAAACCAGCCTCATGCAAATACTGAGGCACTTGAGTTGATTTTCCACACCCTGTGTCACCAGCGACTACCACCACTCTCTCGTTTTGCACCGCTGATATTATTTCAGTTCTGAAAAAATACAACAAATAGCACTCAAACACACTCACATATATTATAGCACTCAAACTTAGTCACTGACAAAAGATCTTCTTGTATTGAGTGGTGGAAATCTTGGTCAACTGGAGCGAGGTAGTGCTTCTAACAGAACCCAAACTGCTCATCCTGGGTGTGGGGACGTAATCTCCACAGAAGCAGCAGCTCAGTGTGTGCGGCAGTAATGTGATGGTGCGGTAGCTGGCTGGCTGTCATATGTCAACGAACTCCATCCGTACCTAAGAGCCCTGCATATACAAGTTACAATTGTGGGCCCACACCCGCAGCCTTAGGATTAAGAGGGACTCAAACGCAGTAACAGAGAGGTTTGCAGATGAGGTCTAGACGAGAGAGGAGAGTAGACGAAACTAACTTCCGAACCTGTTCCCTTGAGCTGCCTGCACCCCGTCTCGCCAAGCTGCTGGTGTGTTATCGCCAGGTAGATTTTATTTCTTTGTTAGTCGGTCGAGGGTGGGAACGTACTCGGCACCCCTCACATAAAGGCGCCTGGTGCAGCCGCACTGCTCGCACCGCCACTAATCTTAGGAGTAGAACTTATAGACAAGATAAGAAACATTACTGCACTGCAGGGCTGAAATTGCCAATATAGCTCAGAAAACCGCTTCCCTAAATTAGAAATGGGCCAATCATGCCAATCAGCTGTTGGAGGTTTGTTGGGCTGAAGCAGCGACATGGTAGTAGGAAGGAAGGTAAGTGATAATGCTTTAATCACAATGTAAGTATTATTTGAATTTGTTATCTTACCGATATTTAGCAACTGGTAATTCTCTTTGTGCTCGTCTTAACTTTTTCAGCTTTTCAAACTTTTCTTTATTCTTAAAATCAAGGTAAATCGAAACGATATTAAGAAATGAATCAAATATATTTTTATCAAGCTTTCTTCTTTCGCCATTATCTCGGACTACGTCGACGTATTTTAATTGCGTTGTAAAATTTATGCAATCAAACTTAGAGAAGCTTTTTCTTCTTTCAATATCTGCAATTTGTGTTTCTACTAGAGGTTTGCCAGCTTTTTTCATAGTAGCTTCATATTTATTTATGAACACCCAAAAGTCATCCAAACTATTGGCCACTGTGTTACTTTCGTTGCTGTAGAGAATAATTTTGTTTAAATCTCTTTTGTAGTGTAGAAAACTAAAGTTTTCATTGTGACTCCTCGAAGTTGTAGGAATAGGCATAGCCGTTTTATATCCGAGAGAAGAATTTGAAGGACTGATTCTTCGCATTTTGTGCCTCTCCCGAGTCTCCCGCTCGCGAGAGGATGACCGTTCACGAATCCTTTCACGCTTAAAATATTTTCTCGATCTGGGGCTGGGTGACCGTCCCATTCTTGAACCCGGTATATACTCTGATCTATGAGACTGACTGAAACTGAAATCACACTGAATAGTGAATAATTGAAATAACCGTGAATACTGTGAATTTTTCAAAGTATTTAGTATATCATAAATATTTGATACTTTTGTTTTGATGTTTTGTTTGAAATCACAATCAAAATCAAACCACAAACCACACTTTCCCGATATATACTCTGATCCAGTATATTATAATAAAGTATACTCTTTGCCCTATCTATGATCCACATCAAAACACGCAAAACACAATCAAAACAAACCAAAGAAAAATGAAGCCGACACAGCCTTAAACCTCAAATGTCATGTCATGAAGTTTCAAGTGACAAAGTATACTTTTTTTGCCGTCTACTAGGCTTGCTAAAGCTATTAAGCATGTACCGCCAAGAAGATTCTATTCTATAGTTTTTTTTAATAAGACATGCAGCAACCTCTGCGAATGTGGTAATTGCCGCTCAAATTGTTGCTAAATATTACGTATTTAATAACTGTTAGGCTGGCAAAGTATTGACAACACCATTAATCTAGCAGGGCCCTGATTCCATAATTAGAACACGTACGTAACACGGCGTGTTAAGTTATGACATAAAGGCCAACTTATTGACGTTAACTTAACGCACCGTGTTATGAGCATATTTGTAGTTATGAAATTAAGGCCCAGGTGTGCCAACACACCTGGGCCTTAATTTCATAACTACAAATATGCTCATAACACGGTGCGTTAAGTTAACGTCAATAAGTTGGCCTTTATGTCATAACTTAACACGCCGTGTTACGTACGTGTTCTAATTATGGAATCAGGGCCCTGCTAGATTAATGGTGTTGTCAATACTTTGCCAGCCTAACAGTTATTAAATACGTAATATTTAGCAACAATTCACAGAACCTTCGCGGCTAAATCGACCCAACAGTGCGAGTGTAAGTAAAACAAACACTACGCTCGCGTTACTCGTAAGCTCCTCCGTGCTTTACGAGCAATGCGATGCGAGCGATGCGACGCGATGCCGCAGCCGAGACGCCGAAGGCCGAAACCGACGACCGAGGCGTACCAATGCAAGCGATGTCAAGACATTTAATAAGTCTATGGATTTTATAAAACATTTTAGGGAATATTTTTCTCTATGGTTTCCTTTCCGCCATTGCGTTCCGCCATTTTGCTTGTCCGCGAGTGAATGTAAAATTCGTTCTCATGTATTTTACCGTGTTTAGCAAATAATTACTTGTATAATTAGTGTTTAGTAACACTAATGGCTTGTTTAAATACACTCAAGTTAGAAATTAAGACTTTGGAGCAAGTGTTTCCAAAAAACCATGAAAGGTTTCAGATAATGTCAGCCAGTGTCGACGAACTGACCTGCAGATTCGTTGGCAGGAATGGAAAGAAATACGAAATACACGCGAATATTACTGTAAGTAAATTGTACAAATTAATAACACAGCGAAAAATCGTAGTTTTAATACCACCAGTGCATTTATTGATTAGCTGAGGTGGGACAAAGGGTCGTTGTTTATGAGGGCAGGGCTGCTGTCAACAATGGGTTTACGGGAAGTCAAATTTACATTTTCTAGTTATTGGTGTTCCTAGTTGTTCATGTTTCGTAGCGTGATATTTACGAATAAATATGTATACAGCTAGCGTCGCGCAAACTTGCTGTTTTCCGCTAATCATCTGCAATCATTGATCGTGCGGGGCTGTGACGAATTCTATCAATAATTTCGGTTTTCAGAGCGTCAAAAACACTGCATTCGTGAATCATTACGGCTATTGTAAAGAGAGAGTAACACTAACATCTGTTTTGTTTGGATAACGGTATGCAGGCGCGTTTTGGGGACAGGCTCATTATACCTGCTTTTAGTTACAATTTGTTCTCAATAAAATAACCTTTTTTTATCTAAACTTTTATTTCTACATATTTTTACTAAGGTACCTTTTGTTGAAGCTAGGTAGTAGATGTATCTACTTTACAGCTATTCTAAAATTTTATCATTCCTCTCATTGTTTATTTAACATTGTAGACAATGAAATACTATACAGATATATATTTTCATATAACTCCTTATCATTATGTACCTAGGCAATAGAATGGAGTGTATTCCAATCAATTAACAAATTGATACTATCTGAGTTATTTATAGCTCTATTCAAAACATTCTAATCTCATTACTAATCAATATTATATTGAAAAAAAAAGACATTGCCTGTTGTATACATTTTTTTACTACACTTTTCATACAAATTTAATTTGTACAAAACACCTGCATTTAATTCAAATCTGTATTTTCTGTAGGTTAGTGGGAAAAAACTAGCTGCTATTGTAGATTAAAAGGCTAAAGAGCAGACTACTTACTAAAATACAAGGGCATACTAATAGTAGAGAGTCTTCATCTGTGCCTGCTGTTTATTTTTTATCAATGTGATACAGTGTTCAAATATTTAAAATAAAAGTGTCTTTGTTACTCCAAGTTACTTCTATGCTCGCCTGATTATACTTGAACATAATATTATAATATGTTAAACAAGTGTAAATATAAATTTTTAATAAACCCTGAAATAAGAGCTGATCATCTTTAAAACATTAACCGAGCTGTTAATCTTCAAACAGCTGTAACGGCTTGAATCATAGTTAAGAACACTCTTGATCAAGTCAAATTTCAAACAAAAGAAAATCTTAATCAAAATTGGTACAGCAGTTTGGGAGCTACAACGCCACAGATAAATACACACGTTGAACTTATCTTTTTGCGTCGGGGGTTTCAAAAAAGCTAAATTAGGTGTTAGTAACTTTTAAACTTTTGCTATTTGAACACATATCAAGTAAAAGGTACCTATTTTTACCTACATAAAATAATGCGCGATAAATCCTGATAAACATTAAAAACATTAAATTAGTCATTGTTATGAAAACTGAATTTAAATTAAGATGAACCTCTGGCTTTGAGCGTGTGTGTGGCTGTGAGCCATGAATATCGGCAGAACACTGTCACAAATGCAGCTTTGCGTCGTTCACATATTATCCACAAATTGTGTATTCATTCCTCTAATAGCAAGACGATGATGATGATTAAGATGCTTTTATTTTTCAGAATTCGTTGTTTTATACCTATGAAATACAGTGAAAAATGTCTCTATGTGGTTTCCATATCTCCATAGAAGCTTATTAAAGTTTCTACCAATTTACTGGGGCGTGACTTGGACTTTACAATGACTCAATTTGCTTGAATTTGACTGAATATGATTAGTTCTAAGATATCTACTAGAACTTGAAAATTTTGGCATACTTGACACAGACTTAATAGTATAATATTATTTATTTATTTATCTATTGCTTGACTCAATAGTATATTATTATTTATTTATGTTTCACATCAGCTGGGAGTTTAGTGACGGCCAACTTTAAAAAAAAGTATTTATTTGACTACCAAGTCACCTGATGTTAAGCGATAATGCGGTATAAATGGAGCACACTTGCCTAAAAGAAACTTATTCACTCGCGGTTTGAAGACACCCCGATTTTAACACTATCAGGGATTCTAACTGGAACAATGTTTTCTTCTTTCTTTAGGAAACTTACCCGACCACACCGCCTGTCTGGTTCGCCGATAGTGAAGACCCAATCGTAACAAATGCTGTCCAGATCCTCACCAACACACAGGGCAGGGACAATCATGTTATAAATCAAGTAAGTAACGCAGGCTAAGTAGTTTAAGTATTTAATATTAGTTTGTATTTTGTTTAGGGCACTTGAACATTAAAAAAAAAAGGTTTTATGAAAAGTGACCTCGACCTGGTTATTGCCTTTTCATGTACCACCAGGCCCAAGCTAGCTGTAAAGAGCTTTGAAATTGGAGACTTAAAGGCTCGCCTAAGCTCCTCCATAATCTTAGAAAGATATTAGTTAAATTTTTCAAAACCTACTACATACTGTTCGGTTTTTATGATCTTTGTGTGTACATTAGAATTAGCAAAATGAATGCTGCCAATTATGTCTCATGTCAAAAATATTGTGGCGGGTGATGATTTGACATCCACTAAATCCGCCCCTCATAAAGGCTGCCATAAATTGGTGCCGGAGTGAAATATATGCACTATTATTACTAGTAATATAGCAACTTTAGTACATAAATCTTTACAATGATTTATATATTTAAGTTATTTTATGGATGTTTAAACATTGAGGATGTAATTATTATGAAATTAATTTTGCGGTTAGCAAATAAAGTAATAATAATCGTAGTTGTATGCGCAGCTATATACAGATTATTATGTTGTTTTGATATTATTGTACGGTTGGTAGCATATAACGGGCCGGCTGATGGTAAGCTATCACCGTCGCCTATGTACATACCTGTAACACCAGGGGCAAAACAGATGCGTTGCTGACTTTTGTAGAATGTTAACAGTTTTTTTTAACCACATGTCATAGTTACAGGAGGCATGTTGTTGTATGTTAAATCATGATATCCCATGTTGTTTAAGTACTACCTAACCTATATTTCGTACCTATTTATTATTGGGCGACTAGGACATTGATTGATTTTATTAAACAAGGTCGTTGTTTATCATTCAATGAAATCTATTTTGTAAATCAGGAAGTGAACATTTACTTTGCATACTCATAATTACAGTACGAACTTGATAATGGGGCTAGTCCAGTAATCTAGCCTATTTTCTTTCATACCTTGCTCAGCTGTTTTTCTATACATGATCATATATCTAGGGTAGCTATCATCTAAATTGCCTGCCTAAATATCACCTGGCAAAGATCTCAGAAATTGCAGTTGTTTTGTTGATATCGGAATGTCCCAAAAAAATGTTTACCTTCGATTAGAGCAGTGTAGATGGCATTGCATTCGTAACCAAGTCATATAGTGCGTGTTGAACTAATTGCTAGAATAGGAAACGTAAGGAACTGCCAACGCAATGGGCGTCCCAAACTTAAGGACAAACTAGGCTTGCACTTGGTGCTTTTATTTACATGTAATATCAAGAAAAATATTGTTATTCATTTTGTAAGTCAAAAACCAATGATTTGTGACGATATGTTTAGTGATCTAAGGTGATATTGAAAAACACAACATTTTTAACTCTAATTCTCCAGAAATAAGGTTCAGAAATGGCCCTATATAAAAATCTATAATGGTGATTTTCAGGTGGGGATATTGCTAAGAGAGCTATGCAATTTACACGGCGTGCCAGAGCCTCCAGATTTGGACTCGCTGTCTTTACCCGTGCATCCAGCACCACAACATAGGTATATATTCATTGCGAATAAAAAAAAAACTAAGTTTTTGACGGGGAAGGTTGTTGGTTGGGTTGACTCGTAAAGTTTTAGCTCCGAATATCAGCATAGTCTCTCGACACCTCAGTCTACGACGCACTCCATGCTGCTGAGGATAGAAGACGATGGAAAGATATCATCAGAGAGATTGGTGGAAGGTGATGGTCACAACCCTCAGACATGAGGAATGCGATTTAAGGAGAAGGATGGATAGTGAAAGTTGTTGACTGCTATTACAATCCATCATGCTCCATCTTCACTTTCCATCAGATGAGATTGCAGCGAAACGGTAGCCTAGTCCGTTGTAAAAAATAGTTTTTTTACTACTTTTTTTAGCGCTTTGGCTCTGACAGCTACAGTAACATAGTAAAATTTGAATGAAAACATTTCCTTTTAAACTATTTGCTGCGTAGAAGGTGCCTGTGACATTAGGCAAACCCAGATAATGTAACTTACGTGTGGAGGTTGAAGGGGAGTCCTATTTTCAGCAGTAGACGTCTTTTGCCTGATGATGATGATGATAAAATCGAAATAATTGACAGTTCGGTCATAGTGAAACTGTCAAATTTACGAAATTACGTAATCAGGCCCCATGCTTCACTGCAAATAGTTATACTGGCCAAGTGCGAGTCGGACTCGCGCACAAAGGGTTCCGTACCATTATCTATAAAAATGGCAAAAAATCACGTTTATTGTATGAGAGCCCCCCATAAATATTAATTTTATTTTAATTTAATTATTTATTTTTAAAGTGAATATAATATATATGAACATTCTGTGAATATTTCAAGCGTCTACCTTGATCATGTTGCCGTTATCAATATCGAACAAAAACGAGCAAAAAAAAACAGATTTGTTGTATGGGACCCTCTTAAATATTTATTTTATTCTGTTTTTTAGTATTTGTTGTTATAGTGGCAACAGAAAAATATCATCTGTGAAAATTTCAACTGTCTAACTATCGCGGTTCATGATATACAGCCTGGTGACAGACGGACAGCCTTAGTAATATGGTCCCGTTTTACCCTTTGGGTACGGAACCCTAATAATGATATTTGTCATGATGGCCTTTTAAATATCACAGGTTGGCAATAATTTTTTTGTACAAATAGATTTATTGCCAAAACTTACATAACATTTGATTTACCTACTTATTATAATAAATATAAAAAACACAATTACATTTAAATAGTATTGTAGGTAGGTTGTAAGCAGGTGAAACTTGTGTTAAAGCTACTTATATATAATCACTAGCTGCACACGCGACTTCGTCCGCGATTTCTTCAGAAAAAGTTGCCTATGTCCATCCTAATGATACATATTTATTACCTCGCAAAATTTTATCGAGATCAGTTAAGCCGTTTAGCTGTGATTATGTAGCAAACAGACAGACGGACAGAGTTACTTTCGCATTTATAATATATGTGTGGATTGCACTAGGTGGTGATCCATCAAGTATTGCTAGACAGTAGGCCTAACCTTTATACATAATATATTCCTATTGTCCTTTGTAGTTCAATAATGTTGCTTCTTATTCTAGACTACCAAGCGTGACTTCAAACGGAGCGGAATCTGGCACCGAAGAGGACGAGGAGATGCCCGAGCAGGAAGATGAATCTGAGGGAGAGGATGACTTGCCACTCGAGATGGTCGAAGATGCTGGACGCAGCAATAAAGTGAGTACACACAACGCATACCACTTATTTTCTAAACGATAAAGAGAGTGACGTCACACTAAATTCGCCACGCTAAATATGGCCGCCGCTCCAAGATGGCAGCTTTCAAATAAAAAAAGAATCATCAAAATCGGTTCACCCAGTCGAAAATCATACTGAGGTAACAACATTTAAAAAAAGTCTAATTGAGAACCTCCTCCTTGGAAGTCGGTTAAAAATGTTTTTTACGATTAATTTATTATATTGTTAATCGTCAGATACCTCGGCGGAAGTTTAGATTGTCTACAATTTATTTTTAGGTAATATTTCTTTTTTAGGATTTCGTACCCAAACGGTAAAACGGGACCCTATTACTAAGACTCTTCTGTCCATCTGTACGTCTGTCACCAGGCTGTATCTCATGAACCGTGATAGTTAGTGGAAACTTTCACAGATGATGTATTTCTGTACAAATACTAAGAAACAGAATAAAATAAATTTCAATATTCATTATATTCGGTTAATATATTCGGTTTCCCATACAATAAACGTGATTTTTTTGCCGTTTTTATAGATAATGTTAAGGGAACCCTTAGTGCGCGAGTCCGACTCGCACTTGGCTGGTTTTAATTTAAAATTGTATGGTCTTATGTCAATATTAGATTATTGTACGCGAATACGTTTTAAATTCCAGGATGAAATGGAAACAGAACACTTAGCGACGTTAGAAAGACTGCGACAGAACCAGCGACAGGACTACCTCGCGGGCAGCGTATCAGGCAGCCTGCAGGCCACGGACAGACTCATGAAAGAGCTGCGGGACATATACCGCTCCTGCTCTTTCAAGAACAACATGTACTCTATTGGTATGAAATACATTTTTACACGAGATTAATATTTTTACACAAGATTAATATTTCTTGGTAAGGTATGGTGTGGCAGTGTATAGTTTTGTGAGTGACACCGAAACGTGGCTCTAAATTGACCACTCGAGCAATTCGGCGGGCTTATTCCCAAACGAAATTTTTTTTAATATTTTTTTTTTTGTATTCTTATCATGCGATCAGTATTTTGATTATAAGCAGATGAGGTGTAGTGTTCCTAACGTGGAGGGCGCTGCTCCCAGTGAAGCCAGCCCTTTCTTTTGCACAGTCAGTTTGTCTGACTATCCTGGTCGAAGATGTCCCGCCTCTTTTTGAGCCGGCGTATGGTTTCAAGGATAGTTAGTTGACCCGCAAGCTGATTCAGGTGTTTTTCTAGTCATAATTTGTAGTCTGCTCCATGAGTAACTATTTCTTTCTCTACCATAGCATGTCGAGATATTCATGAACCTCACAATACATGTAACAAACTTATTTTTTCTGTTTCCACAGAGTTAGTAAATGATTCGTTATACGAATGGAACATCAGGCTGCGCTCGGTGGACCCCGACAGCCCCCTACACAATGACCTGTTACTGCTAAAGGAGAAGGAGGGAAAAGACTCAATTTTACTAAATATCATGTTTAAAGAGACATACCCGTTCGAGCCGCCGTTCGTTCGCGTTGTATATCCTATTATATCAGGTTAGTTTGTGTTTCCTACCTTTTAGGGTTCCGTACCAAAAGGGTAAAAACGGGACCTGAGCTTATGCTGTTTGTCTGTCTGTCTGTCTGTCCGTACTACCTTTAAACGGCTGTATCTTTCGAATCGTAATAGATAGCATGTTGAAGTTTTCACAGAATATGTAATGTTACGGCGGATTAACTAAGAAATATTTAAAAAGTAAAAACAAAAGGATATATCCCTTACCACAAACATATTTTTTTAACCTATTTTTGTATCTTGTTGAATGTAAAAACAGTAAAACGTACAAGCGTCAAACTTGGCATGATTATAGTACACACTCTAAAGTACAACAACAAATAATAAATAATGGCCAAGTGTGTGTCGGTGATAAATTTCTGTTCATTACCAAGTTATAACTGGTAATTTCGTTACTAGGACAACCTCATCATTCTTTCACCGAACCCTAAATAACACTTTTTACTAATTTTGCAGTCGGATTTTTTTATTGATAATTATTGTAGTAAATTTAAATGATTATTTACGGGATATTTACCGTGGTAAGGTTGTGGAAGGAGCTCCCGATATTTCCTACAACCTTACCACGGTAAATATCCCGTAAATAATCATTTAACTTTAGTGAACAACCGTGATAGTTTAAAACAGTGTTTAATTATTGTATTTTTGTATATTGTGGTGGTACGGAATCCTCAGTGCGCAAGCCGACTCGCACTAGGCCGGTTTGTTTTAGAATCGGGATCAAAGCTTATGTGGTTCCGGAATAAAACTCCAATGTGAATTGTCTGTTTTGCTACAAAATAAATTATGTCTATGGATGTATAAATATAATTCAAATCTGTTAATATGTTGCGGGGTGTTGATAGTTCATTCCATATAACAAAGCATTATCAATATAAAATACCGACTTGTAAAAATGTCAGAACTGGACCAAATTGAAATGGGACACACGGGAAGCACCAGCTTTCAAATAAAAAAAGAGTCGTCAAAATCGGTCATCAGTCGAAAGTTCTGAGGTAACAAACATATTTTTTATTTTTTAAAACAGTCGAATTGAGAACCTCCTCCTTTTTGGGAGTCGGTTAAAAATAAATATGATTGTGATTAGTAATCTCTTATTTGTCTCATTCCAGGCGGTTACGTCCTAGTAGGAGGCGCGATATGTATGGAACTACTGACCAAACAAGGCTGGTCCTCCGCTTACACAGTAGAGGCCGTCATAATGCAGATAGCTGCAACCCTAGTGAAGGGCAAAGCGCGCATACAGTTCGGAGCCACCAAGCTCGTTTCACAGTCACAGTACAGCCTGGCGCGTGCACAACAGAGCTTCAAGTGTCTCGTACAAATACACGAGAAGAATGGTCAGTAACATTGATATATTTAACTAGGGTAAGGTTAATAGTAAAAAAGCTGTCCATAAATAGAGACGAACACCAAAAAATGTATTGAAATGTGTTGAAAATTACGGAAGATAATTAAAGCATTTTAATGTATTATTAGGGACATTTCACGTGAAGCGGACAGGGAAAAAAAAGTGAGGTTCTGAAAATCGACCACATTCGGCCCATTTGTACTTCTAGTAGGTATGAATGTGTACGCAAATATTTTTTTTTGTATAGTCTATATTTACCAAGTTATAGGTTTCAAAAGAATTGTCGTTGATTGGTACTACAATTTTTCGAAAGTAATTTTCGAATATAACAAATCTACTATAAAATATTTTACATAGCGATACATATTAAAAATATACTGTTCTTTTTGACAGTAAAAAAAAATTCAAAAATTAAAAAAAAAAAATGGCCAAAACCGGAAGTAAACTTTTCAAACCAGAATTACAGTCACTTCGACCAATTTTTTTTATTTATTTTTTCTTTCAAAATATAGCTTAAGTAATAATGAAAGTACACTAGAAAATTTAAAATGGGATCTCTATTAGTTTAGGAGATACGTTGAATAATATACACCCGCGTCGCAAGGGGCGTCATATGTAGCACTTGCTTAGATCGGTTGGTGTGCGTCAAATAAAATGGCTTGTATAAATTACTGTGATAAAATAGTTCAAACATAATAAAACAACATTGGTACAACACAAGAACTGTTTATTTTGTAATTTTAACAATTTTACAATGGGAATCTATGGCAGAACTGGTCCTCTTTACAAGAAGGCCTGTGGTTGTTGGAATGAAGCTGTGAAACTTTTTGGTTCCTGAAATGGTGACCGTAGACGCAAACCGGGGTTCCAAAAAAATTCTCTGACGCTCTATATCATCTTTAGAACAGAAATAAATGGCAGTTTGTTTTAAAGATGATTTTGCCCATTCATATAATCGCATTGGTGTTATAATTGCTTTACTTGGAGGTAACTGTAAACTTGCACGCGCAGCTAAACGTTTCAGATTCCCCCCTAGACCATCGCATGGCCCCTTTCCGTGAGATGTTGCATGAAAATGCAACTCTGCATCTGCATTAAAATCTTCTTTGTAATAAAACAGATTCACAAAGTTAAATCTATTTTTAAAATGTTGGGAAGCCCCGTCAGTTATGTATATAATTTTTGATCCAACTATCGATTTTTCTAAAAGATGCTTGTGTAGTAGCTTTTGGAAAGCATAAAAGGTGGCTGTGTCATGCTTCAGGTCGTCAGAAATCATAACAATGCTTCCGTGTTTTACTTCATTACCGTCTCTGTAGTAAAAAACTGACGTTAGAAGCGTTGCCTGTGCATTATTCCAATGAAAGGATTGAGCAGCATCTTGGACAATAAAACTATAGTTTTCTGCAAAATCACATTGTACGAGAATTTGACCTTCATCGATAGTCTCCTTAAGAGTTTTAAAATAAACCGCCTGTTGCTCTGCAATGTAAGCATGAGGTTTCAAAAGGTCCAAAGCGTCACATAACTCATCTACAAAACTATCGGAAGATAAAAGTCGAGTAGATATCGTGTAGCGGTCTGTGCCATCCCATTTTTCAAACTGCACTTCTGTGACTTGATTGTTATCAAATTGTATTTTTAAATGCTCTCGAATTGCACTTAATCCTGGACAAGAATTACAGCGTTCATTTGGCGGTGTCTTAGTAGTCATTAAATGACACGTCAGTGTTGGATTGGGACACATCATCTGGCGAAGGCAATCCTTATAAGATGAAAGTTGCATAGCAGACCCAGCTGTAAGATTAGCAATGTCTCCTCCATTCAACATCAATTTCACGTTTTGATGGTAAGTACAAACACATACCATATGTGTTCCGGAGTCGCCTGCGAGGATACATTGTTTGGGTCTTAGTGTAAAAAACTTTGTTAAGCCTACCTTGATGTTAGGGTATTCATCTTTAAACCTCTGATAAAGTTCGTCAATGTTACAGAGAAGGAGCTGTTTCTGTATGTGCGTTCTTTTTCCATCGTCTAATTTAACAGATATAAAATCTTTTTTACCAGGCATTATGCGGCTTATGTCTTCTCGTAGATAAAAATCTTTAACCAAGTTCTCCGTCTCGGCTGGTAGTTTACGACCACCGCGTGGGTTCGGAGAGGATAAGATACCGAACTGATTGACAAGTTGTTTTGCTTTTCTTGCTTGTCGCCTGGACGTTCCAAATTCTTCTGCAAGTTTATTTTCACTCCATGACGTGGGTGCTATTGTTAATATCATAGTCTTCAAAGAAGTAGAAGTAGAAGGATGATTGAATTTCTCTTTTAGCTGCTTTAAAATTTCTTCGTTTTCTATGGATGTGTCGGTTTGGGTGGAAAAATGTTTAAACTTATCTTCGGGAATAAACGGTTCATCTTCAATGTTTTGCGAAGGTTCACTAGATGTTTGACTGCATTGCACAATGTCTTCATTAGCTACTGGAGGAGATTCAGTCAAAAGTCGTTTCCTGCAGGAGGCACATACGTAAAGATCTTGTGAAAAACTCCACTTTTGAGCTAAACATTTAGATATTTTCCTTAAATTTTTAAATTTTCGATGAAGTACCAAGTGAAATGGGTTAAAACATCGATCACCGTACGGCGCCATTAATAATAACAACGGTCACAGATTAAAACGTGCCCAAGTCGCTGAGAGGTTAAAGCAACACTAAAGTTTAAGTTACGAAACCGCTAGGCGTCATATTTCTATCTCTTTCTTGTAGATAGGTTTGACCGTTTGACTCTATCTGAGACAAAAAAGTACTACACGTTACTAACAGATGGCGCTATTAGTCACGTTTTGCAAATAATAAAACTTTTCTACTGCTCCAAAAACGTTTTTTCTTTATAATATATTACTAACTTATATTTGTATTATGTAGTTATATTTATATTTTATTATATTAATAAAACTTATTTCATATCATTAAATGAGGTTAAATATACGCTAAAACGATATAAAATATTAATAAAGTTGCAATATCGCGCAAACTGCTCAACCTTGCAAGCGCTACATATGACGCCCCTTGCGACGCGGGTGTATATTATTCAACGTATCTCCTAAACTAATAGAGATCCCATTTTAAATTTTCTAGTGTACTTTCATTATCATTTAAGCTATATTTTGAAAGAAAAAAAAATAAAAAAAATTGGTCGAAGTGACTGTAATTCTGGTTTGAAAAGTTTACTTCCGGTTTTGGCCATTAATTTTTTTTTAATTTTTTAATTTTTTTTTACTGTCAAAAAGAACAGTATATTTTTAATATGTATCGCTATGTAAAATATTTTATAGTAGATTTGTTATATTCGAAAAATTACTTTCGAAAAATTGTAGTACCAATCAACGACAATTCTTTTGAAACCTATAACTTGGTAAATATACACTATACAAAAAAAATATTTTGCGTACACATTCATACCTACTAGAAGTACAAATGGGCCGAATGTGGTCGATTTTCAGAACCTCACTTTTTTTTCCCTGTCCGCTTCACGTGAAATGTCCCATTAGACAGATGCCCACTTAAAAGACAGACAGATGACAACCTACAAGAGACCGCAGGAAAATGCTGAATGCTGGCTGCTTCCAACCGGCCCTTTTGAAAATCAATGGGGGAGGCCTATGTCTAGTTGTGGGCGTCCTATGGCTAAAATGATGATGAAGACAGGTGCCCACTGCCCATGACTCACGATGTCGTCGGTTCATCAAGTAGGGGGCCTACCTACGATGCGTCCTTCGATTCGTGGGCACTTCATTTTCACTTATAACTGACGAACTATGTAAAAATGTCTTGTTAGTTGATTTTATCCTATTTCTAATTTTCGCATCTATTTCAAAACTTCTGATCGGGTCTTATGATGAAACCGGGAGGTGGATAGTGGAACTCTTAGCTATCAATAAACCCTTCGTTGGGCTCCTTGATTTTGTTCTCTTTTGCGTAAAGAAGCGCATAAAATAGCGTTTTTTTTTCATTATTTTCAGGATTCCGAGTCTGTAACTAATTTCTGTTTATCACTGGTTCTCGTACGATCACCGAAGTTAAGCAACGTCGGGCGCGGTCGGTACTTGGATGGGTGACCGCCTGGGTGTTGATTTTTTGCACTACTTTTTGTATTTAGTAGCTAACAAATTATGTGGTGGCAAGGAACCCTCGGTGCGCGAGCCTAACTCACACTTGGCCTGTTTTATTGAAATAATAATATAATTTATATGTTTTCCAGGATGGTTCACACCGCCCAAAGAGGACGGCTAATGCGAGCTGCGCCTGCGCCGTTAACATTAAGACTAACGTGCAACAATAACGCCCAAAACACCCTTTAAATCAGAAAAGTGACTCTTTGGAGTAAGCGTGAATGTATTCAAGATAATTCCATTGGACGCGTGAACACAGCAGTTGTTGTAAGTGGTGGTATGACTGAACAGACATTATGTGGGTGATCATGCGATTGTATGTGTTTATCGTTAAGTGCTAAGAAGGCTCGCCAGATTGAAAGCAGATCAGAAGCAACGTAGATCGAACACGGGCGCAAGTTGTATTAGATTAGAAGAAACGATACAAAATATGATGTTTGTATGATGTTACAAAATATGCTGTAAGCTCGGTTTTCCACACCCGCTCCTAACCCGCTTTCAGTGTGGCGTGACCTTTAAATGTTCAGCATTAAGTACGGGCGTTGAAAAAGAGACTTTACAAGACTTATAGGAAATGTTTAAATGTGTAAACGTTTTTTGTAATCCATTAATTTTCTCATAAAGTTATCTGTATGGTAGCCCTAGACGTTACTGGAGTGCAAAGTTAAAATTCTTTGCATTTCTCTTTAGTTATGAAATTAAAAAGAAAACCTGTGATTCTTATACTGTTTTATTATTTATCGTATAGTGCAGAGGTTCCCAAAGTGGTATCTTAACTCGACGGGGGTCTAAGTTTTTGTCGAGTTTTGGGAATATGGTAGAAATGTAGCTGCGGGGGATCTACCAGAGCCAGCAAAATTTTGCAAGTGGTCTATGAGAAAAAAGTCTGGGAACCTCTGGTATAGTGTATGGCTTGTGAATAAAAGTTGAAGGTAACATTACCAAATAGAAAACACGCGTGATAAAATCATTAGTGTATTTAGTTGCTGCAAGCATTTTTAATATCAAGTGAAATAAGGTGTGCGCTGTCTGGAGCCCGCGTTAAGAGGTTGCCGTAAAGCCCCAGGAAGAACCGGATGTTACTTTGCGAAAGTTATTCTTCTGATTTAAATGTTGAATAGTCTCTGGTATTGAACGATAGTTCTTTTTCCAAACAATAAGTCTGCTCTCGTGATGAAAAAAATCTATATTACTTTAGGCCGTTCGATTTTTTTTTACATAGAAGTAAAAAAAAACGTAGTCAATTATAGTCAATAAACGTCTGCAGTTTCGTATATTAACATAGCTGTATACAATTTATATCGAAACAAAATTACCAATTAATTAAACTATTATCACAACTATTTTACCATAACCAACCGTATTCTTATACATTTATGGCTCAGTTCCCTAATGTCTGTTCGATTTGCACAACATAGTCAAAACTCGTGAACCGTTGTTGAGCAAGCGAGACGGCAATTATGTCGGAATCGCAAGTGGAACTTCTCTCCCAAGAGAAAGCCAATTTTCTCTTTCTCTCCCGTTGGTCAGACGGTAGTTCGTCAGCCAAGTTGACGTATCTGCTACGGCTCTTACGGTGTGTTACGGCTTGTGCAACTATAGCGTGACTATGGATCCAATCTGGCTGCGTATCGAGTCCAGCCAGATTGAGTAAAAACGAAGCAGGAAAACGCTAGATGCAGGCTGCTTCCAACCGGTTCTTTTGGAAATCGATGCGAGGCCTATGTCCAGCAGTGGACATCCTATGGCTGAAATGATGATGAAGATTGAGTAATGCCGCGATTAGCGCATCATTGTGGCATTTTAGTTTTTTTTTTTATCGAAGGTTCATGTACATAATTAATTATTGTGTCATCATAGTGTTTACAGTCCAAAAGTTTAAAATTTTACATCACAGCTTAGATTTAGGGTTTTCTTTGTTGTGCGCCATCAGAGCTTTCATTCCCATTACGTGAATTTCGCTGCCTTGTTTGTTGATTCTCTTGCAGACATCTTTTTCATTCATAGTAGACAGCCAGCGAATTAGTTTTGGGTATCTGAAATTTATATTACTACTTTTAAAAGCACACATGCTAGCAAGGTTGTAGTTTACAGTATTTTTGACCTCCGACGCGAATAGAAATGTGTTAATGTATGTATCCTATGTCTGTGGCATCGTAGTTCCCGAACGGCTGAACCATTTTTAATTTAATTTTGTTTGCAAGGTGACCTGCAGGGCTAGCATGCGCACTGCGACAAAATCTTGTCGTCACTGTGTCGAGCGAGAACGCGACATGGTGCATACTGTTTCATATATGCCTGTCGTGAAAATTCCAAAGATTCGTACACAACGATTTGGGTCGTCTTTTATAATACGTACTGCCCAAGAATGGAACTCCCTGCCGTCCTCCTTGTTTCCTGAGAACTACAATCTAGGCATCTTCAAAGCTAGAGTGAATAGATTTATTCTAGATCAACGTGTTCCATCCTCGGCTACACCGTCGCTTACTATCAGGCGAGTTTGTGGCAAACGTAGACCTATTTTATAGATAAAAAAAAAACTTAGAAAATGTTCCGAATCTCGCTATAAGCGCTAATGAGAACTAACACGATACATAGAAATCGTTGCGTGCCCTGTTGGTTCTCATGGCCGCTGTCGTCCTGAGGCTTGTCTCTTGTTCGAAACGCACAACGCTGCGGTAAGCGTTTCCGACGCAGCGTCAAGTTTTCGTCCTCATCTGACGCATGCTTCGACGGAACAACTACTCTAAACACACATACCACTAGACACACAGCATAACGCTAATCCCGGCGTTGTGCGTTCTGTTCAAGAGACCAAAGCTTCGCATAGGGAAGTTTTCCAAAAGGCATAAAAAAATATTAGTTCATAAAATTACGATAGATGGCGTTGACGAGACATGGATATGAAGATTTTGCAAAACCACATGCATAGACAGACAATATCTATCTATCTGTCTGTCATGCTTATTTTTGTGTAATTTTACTTCGTAGTATAGTATTATGTGGTTATTGTTTGCTAACAAAGTACTGGTTTTTCCAAAACACAACACAAATTAGTAGGTACATAAGTGTGCCTTGCCTAGCCGTGTTATAAAATTTATCTTCCTTGTATTGTAGGTTACATTGACTAACGCAAAAAAAACATGTCTCAGCGCCATCTGTCGATGGTTGCAAAACTATGTTCCTAAAGCTGTCAGAAAACTGCCCATTGAATGTAAGAGCGTTTATAAAAGTTCAAATCACAATAAATGTCGATTAATATGTCTTTGCCATCTCATCTTAGTTCATAGCTGGTCTTTGTACTAAGGTCATATGGTTTTCTAAATAGGGTCGCATTCAGTGTCAAGACCAATCGCAAAAACAAGAATAACTAGTCCAGAATTACCTTTTCTCATTGATGGGGTTTAGTCCGTGTAAAGAAGAAATCGTGGTCAGCACACTGATGTCAGCAATAGTCATTACATCATCAGCTAAATACATGGAGTCCGAAAGATACATCTCCAGCATTCCGTATGCTTCATCTATGTTTCTTATCATGAACTTGGTCATTTCTGTTAGTCGGCCAGCGAAAATTGGTACCTAGGAATGAAAACGCTATAAATATTACATAGATATACCACTTGACAGCTCAATCCTTTACCCCCCTTGTCCTAATCCTTTTTTTGTGATGAAAAGGTACTGAATTTTCTGTATGATCTTTTTAGAGCGGGCCAATCCTAGACGCGAATTTAAGTAACAACTTGTTTTCTCCAATCACAAGCGCAATACGATTAACAAATAGGTTGATAAATGACGGAGTTCTGAAGTTACAAAGATTTAAAAAAACAACAATCGATTTGGAAACCCTAACCTTTTTTTAAGTCGGTTAAAATACTCTTAAAATTGTTATCTATATATTATAATGAAAATAAAGAACAAATTTCGTCTTAAAACATAATGCAGTGATTGAGCCCTTTTCCACACGCAAATTAACAATGTCGCCGCGTCTCTGTTTTTTGGTACATATCTATTCGTACTCTTCATTCGTACGTTCGGCCACTCAGAAAATGCGTCTGACAACTGCAATAACATAGTTAAAAAAAAAACTTAACGAAAACAATTTCTATTAATATTTACTGTAGTATAGGCATTGGCTTCCAGCTACGTACAATCTAACTTTCAAACAGCTAGTAAAAGTGATCAAAGTTTACTGTTTTCGTTCAGCTTTTTACAAACTTATATCAATTGTCAGACTCATTCTTTCAGCAGCCTCATGATAAACTATGTACCCACTACTGGTAGGTATACTAAAGCTTTCAAGTGTGATGTAAGGAAACTGTCTGAGAATGGGGTCAATTCGGTACCATATTCGGTAATTTGACAGGACTAAAATTATCGGTGTTTTTCATATCAATAGTGACGTCAGAAAAGGATGGTAACAGTTTTACAGCTGTCGAATTATGTTTAGAGAATAGTACCTACATCAGAATCGAAGTCAATGGCGTCGATTTGTACCATTATCTACACTAAACTAAGTTTGACAGCTCTAAAATTATTGCCAACTTTTTCAGACGTATTAAAATGAAAAGAGACGCTGATAGTTTTAGTCCCGTCAGATTAGTTTAGAGAATGGTTCTACAGAATTGGCTCTACTGTCAGCAAACTTTAAATAAACTAATTAATTTACCTACCATAACTGCGCGTAGCCTCGGAAAAAGTATTCCACAGTCGAAGAATAGACGCTCATGAATTTTTGCCCGCTTCTTCTCATCTTTGGGATAAAGTTGTAAATGTTCAGACTTCGAATATTTTTCCATTAGGTACATAATTATTGCATGGCTAAAAATAATAAATATGTTGAGTACCTACCTAATCTGCCTTTAAAAAACACCCTAGTTTTTAGAGTTCCGTTAAGGGTAAAACGGGACCGACTAAGACCTACTAAGACTCCGCTGTCCGTCTGTCCGTCTGTCATCAGGCTGTATCTCATGAACCGTGACAGTAAGACAGTTGAAATTTTCACAGATGATGTATTTCTGTAGCCACTATAACAATAAATACAAAAAAAATTAATAAATTAAATATTTAAGGAGGCTCATATACAACAAACGTGATTTTTTTGGTCGTTTTTGCTCGATATTGACGGCAACAGGTAGACGCTTGAATATTTACATAATATTTAGTTATATATTCACTTTAAAAACAAATATTTAATGGGTACTCCCATACAACAAACGTGATTTGTTTTTATTGATAATTATTGTATTTACTGGTGGTACGGAACCCTCAGTGCGCGAGCCCGACTCGCACTTGGCCGATTTTATTAGATAATTAGTGGAACTATTCCATATGTATCAATTAAAGCGATAATATAGTCATCGATTCCAATTTAATCATACCTGTCAGCTATGGAAAAATCACCATCGACTAACAAAGGAATCGTCTTCATAGGATTTTTCTGAAACAAAGCATAAATAAATTGTATTTTTTTTTAAATTCCTTGACATCTTCTCGTCCAAGATACCACAGAATCATTCACTTGGTTTTTAAATAAAGTATCGTCCACTTCACGGCAATATAAATATAAAGTGGACGGTGGGTAGTGTCCGTTGGCTTGATATAACCCACCGGGATTATCGTTAGCACATCTACATACGAACTTGAGGCTTCCTGTTAGGTATAAGACCTAGGTGGTAGACGATATTCAGGTTAATAGATTAAGGAAAAACTACGTTACGCACCATTGCTGTATTTCCAAGTGATTGTTCACCCTCTACCACTAAAGACTACACAAATCTGCCACTAATGCCATTGGTGTGTCACCAGTAAAGAAATTATTTACCACTATCTCGTATAAGATGATGGTATTGATGGTACCTAGCCAAAGTATAATACATGTATTACCTTTATTAATTCCGGTGTGTCTTGTTCCCTTAACACAGGGTTCAAGTCCCGTTTCTCCACATCTACTCCAAGGATGTCCAGGACCATCATGACTGTCCTCGCCGGTGGGCTACCATCTATCTTGTATAAGATTGGGAGAGATGACATCGCTGGAAGTTACTGGAAGTGAAAGGTGGCTTTGAAATTGAAGTTTACTGTTCCATGCATGTTATTCACCTACGACTTCGTTAGGTGATGGAGCGGATTATAAGACATCTAGTAAGTTCTCTTAGCAACTGGTGTAGAATTGTGAAAAGCCAAATGAAAACCAAGCAAGCAAGTTGAAGTGGCAGTGGGCAGGGCACATAGCACGCAGAACAGATGGCCGATGGGGCCGAAAGGTTCTCGAGTGGAGACCGCGGACCGGTAAGCGCAGCGTAGGACGTCCACCCACGAGATGGACAGACGACTTAAAAGAGACCGCAGGAAAACGCTGGATGCAGGTCGCTTCCAACCGGTCCCTTTGGAAATCGATGGGGGAGGCCTATGTTCAGCAGTGGACGTCCTATGGCTGAAATGATGATGATGGTGGTGAAATGAAAACCGTAAGTTCAAATTACATTTTGTAGAGTTCACTACAATAAAAACAATCATCATCACTACATAGTATATATAAAACAAAGTCGCTTCCCTCTGTCTGTCTCTATATATGCTTAGATCTTTAAAACTACGCAACGGATTTTGATGCGGTTCTCACTAACAGTTAGATAATTTTTCACGGAAGGTTTATATATATAATAAATCAAATACCCGTGCGAAGCCGGGGCGGGTCGCTAGTAAAGTAAAAAAAGAATATTTTTTTTTAAACAATATTATTGCAGCTGTCATGGCTAAAATATATTTGGACCGTGTTGATTAAGAGCCTCTTACAATTTTTTTTTGACAAAAGCAGCGAGCTCTGGATTTTTGGCGATCTGATTCTATCAAATAGATACTTAATTAATTCCAAATAGAACAAATAGAGTTTCTTAGAAAATTCTATTTCTGTACTGTAATACATCTGTATTATGTATTGAAAATTACGGCTTCAAACTTTAAAAACTCAAAATATTATTAACTTATTATTTCAATTTTACCTACTCTCGGAGGGAAAGTATAATATCTAGTGGATTTCGTCAAATTATCAATTTTAATGTTATGGTTTGTATAATTTGTCTTGATAATTACAGCTTTATCTTATTTTATCTTCATAAGCCTGTTTGTATAGTAAGCTACCTATTCATTGGTAGCCATGGATGTGTGAGCTCAATGAAAATTTTAATTACTTACCGACCAATTGATTATTACTATTTATTACTGAAATGTAAGAAAAGGAAACCGCTGGGTAAAAGAGCGCAAAAAAAGGTGCGTGCGGGCGCTTAAATGATCCAATAAAACGCTTGTTATTGGGCAAATGCCGCTCAAATTTTGGCCTGCGGTATTCCTACTACGCTCCAAAAAAACAGGCTCCTCTTTCCCACTGGGCACTCTTGGCACTTGCCCAGGGCCCCGCGATCGATAGGGGGCCCCCTAGTTCCTGTCAGAGCATCAAACGATAACCGATATTTATTACCGAAAAACATTTATTTCGAACAGTACCTATACTTGCTTATTAGCTTTAGCATGCTCTAAACTACATAGTCTCGCTCGAAAAAAGTGCTCTGTCAAGGTCATAGGGGCCCCATTATCCTAATGTGTCCAGGGCCTCCAATAGGTTAAAGACGGCCCTGAGAAAATTCGGGTAAGTACCTAGAACCAGGGTCACCGACATAGCTATTAAAATCTGCAAGTTGAAGTGGCAATGGGCAGGCCACATCGCTCTAAGAACTGATAACCGATGGGAAGAAAGGTTCTTGAGTGGAGACCGCGAACCGGAAGACGCAGCGTAGGTAGGCCTCCCACTAGATGGACTGACGACATTGTGAGAGTCGCGGGCATCCAGTGGATGCAGATGGCAGGATGTCGTTCAGTGTGGGGGGTTAAAGGGGGAGGCCTATGTTCAGCAGTGGACGTCTTCTGGCTGATTATGATGATGATGATGATGACCTAGAACAAATTACTGAAATCGCAATTAAGTAGATACTTATCTACTATTTGATGTGACGAAAATACCTCAGAACCTTAGAATTAATTCTAAGCTCAGAACCGAAATTACGCGGGTAAATAGTGTCATGTATTGTCAAAACCAGTCGTTTCACACATAAAAGAAACCTGTTATTTCTTATCTAAAATACTTACATAAGTACTTGTCTTTACTTTGACAATTAGTTGGTACTAGACACGATTATAGCCTAAATCATTAACTATCTATAACTGGCACCACGATGTTCTCATAACAAATTTAGTAACACACCTACAAAGTTTTTATCTTGAAGCGTCTTATCACGTCAATTTTCTGTTCCAAATAAACCATAGTATAGCTAGGTACTACCTAGCAATAGCATTTAGCAACTACGTCAGCCAGTCAGCTACCTACTTATTTTGTTTTCGTTTGTTTCATCGTTTGATAAGCAAGTTCGTCAAGTTTAAGGTAGATGGCAGCATTGACTTACGAATGAGACAATAGTAGATGCACTAAGGGAATAAAGCAGTGTCTTACGTCGCGGGCGACACATTGAACCCTGGGCTGTGTATTATGTATTCTGTGCCTGAGCGAAGGTAACGAGGGACTTTAGAGTTAACTGTAGTTTTACAGAGTCCTGAGTGAAGCGAGGGGTTCAAGCTGCCCAAGACAAAAATATATGTATAAAATATATATGTATGTATATCAGTCTCTGGCAGCCATATTACAAGCTTTGCTTAGTTTGGGGTCAGATGACCGTGTGTGCAAAAATGTCCCAGATATTTATTTATTTACAAAGACAGGGTTTATTCCAGAGGAGCATACTCTAATTTTTACACCTTCTGCGAGACAATAAAAAGATTGCAATAAAATTCACTGAAAATCACAACACCAAACAGTCTTTTGCTTCACATTCTTTGTAAACGCACTTTTTTTGAGTAAACGCAGTTTTTGTTTCTGCTTATGGTGACCAGTTCGATTTTCGAACAAACCTCTTTACAATGCCCATATGGGCATTTAGAGTTTTCCACGGGTTTCTACACGAATTTAACGTTCCAAATTCAAATCACTTTATTCCGTAGGGAGTTTCATACAACTTTATATACCATAAGAAATAATGCATGATATTTAATTGAACATTGTCGAGCAGGTGGTGTGAAAAGTACATTATACATTTTAATAAGGGTAGGTACATGGCCTGTAGTAGTTTTTATAGATGGCGGTATGAAATCTTTGGCTAGTAACTTTTGTTTGAAAGGTGACTTGATCGAGAGTGTTCTTAGCTATGAATGAAGAAAATGTGTTATTCAGCCGTTTGAAGATAATCAGCTCTATTATGAGGGTTCTAAAAAAATCTATAAAAAGGTACCTACTTGTTAAAGACGTTTGCAAGTGTTTTTTTGGCCTTATGATGAAATTCTTTTGAATTGACATTATTTTGATTTAATAAAACATCTTAGGCAAATAAGGACTTTATATTTAGTTCACCTATTTAGCCGTTACTCGGCATGTGATTTTGGTTTTGTAGTAAGTATACTTAATAAATTATTTTAGAAAATCCGTTTTTTTAAACAAGCTTCTCGTTTTCTTACGTACCTATGAAAAACTCAGTTTCCCTTCACGTCCGATAGAGGTGCTGTTCTATTATATTTCATACATTTTGCGATCGTTTATGTAACGATAACTTTTTCGCAAGTGCTCGTACTAAGGCCACTGCTCGATGGTACCTACCATAACCTTGCATTGTTACTCTCATAAGTAGGTACCTAGGTATGCCAAATTTCAGCTCCATCGATTGAAGATAACTCACAGAAAAGAGAAGTAAATAGAACGGAAATGAGAAGGAAAATCTGTCACCGGCATTGTGACATAAATAACAATGTTCATTCTTATTTATTTCAACGCGTTGAAATCCGCGTCACAGTTGCTTTGGGTTTATATGGGTGCAAGTGGCTAAAACAAATTTTTGCAAAAATTGCCTTGACAGCCGTTCTAATTTAAACAAAAAAAAACTTTTCTGTGGGATATAACTGGTCTAAAATTCAGTTCTGGGTTAGAATGCAAAAAAATAATGCGTGATCGAAAAAAAAAACCTCGTCTGTTAAATAAATGAAACTACTATTCCAATATTGTGAAAATGAGGTGCTGGAGTTGTAACGAATATTGACAGCTTTTCCTTACCTACCAAAGTTTTCAATATACTTTGAGACAAAAATTTATAAAGCCCCTGAGTTGACGACACCTTAATAACTCTTAGTGAGTTGGGATTATTTCCCGAACTGTTTATACACTTACTTTTATTTAGACTCGCCTACGTAGGTAATAAATAGTCTTTTCAAAAGTCGACAACCTACAAAAACTGAATAATTTTTTGACCTATCTAGGACAATGACATTGATAAACTGACTCGTTATAAGTGTTAAAACAGTCAGAATTTATGATTAAGACAAACTTTCATTATGAAACCTTTTAGTTACCTACTACCTAATTAGCTTTACAAAAGATTTCCAAGACACTTAAATGTTAAATATAGGTATATGACATTGAAATTATCCCTTAAAATAAAATCGTTACAAAAATTAATAGGGTACATTCGTGAAAAGATACGAAACTGATTCTGCATAGTGTGTACGTCTGATCGCTTCTGCCAACATCACTGAAATGTCAATAGTTTGTAGTTTTGGACACTGCTTCATGTTGTTGTCTTGTGGAATCGTGTTTGTTACAACCAGTGCTTCTAAACAGGACCCATTGATCTTCTCTATAGCGTTGCCCGCGAAGACCCCATGCGTACAAATGGCGTAGATTGTACTCGCTCCCGCTTTGCGTAAAGCTTCAGCTCCTTTAACGATTGTGTCGCAAGTATCAGCTAAGTCATCCACCATTATTGCTATTCTATTCTTCACATTTCCAACAAGGACAGTCGAGTCTCCCTCATTCGCTCTCTGTCTCTCCTTGTGTATTATCGCAAAGTCAATGTCAAGTCTATCAGCGATAGCGGTCATTCTCTTCACACCGCCCGCATCAGGAGATACCATCACACTGCTTTTCCATTCGGGAATGTTCTCTTTAATCCACTTTGTTATCATTGGCTCAGCGTACAAATTGTCTACGGGGATGTTAAAGAACCCTTGGATTTGAGATGAGTGTAAATCTATCGTAATGACATGATCGGCTCCAGCCACGGAGACCAGGTTAGCTAAGAGTTTGGCTGTGATCGGGGCTCGACTCTTGTCTTTCTTGTCCTGCCTCGAGTAAGGGAAGCTGGGAATGACGGCTGTGACACGAGATGCTGACGCAATTTTGCAAGCGTTGATCATGATGAAAAGCTCCATAAGGTTATCGTTGATTTCGCCACAGCCACTCTGCACAATGTAAACATCTTCACCTCTCACTGACTCTCCGATTTCGACGTTCGTTTCTTTATTGCTGAACTTCTTGGTGGTGGCCCCTCCCAAGCTGAGATTGAGCCGTGAGGCGATTTTCTTTGCAATATCGGGATGGGAGCTGCCCGTGTAAACTTTAATATTCGGCATTCTTGCGCCCGGATTCAAGAAATTTTTAACTTGTTGCTTTTCCGTGAAATTCTCTTGATTTTCGTCTTTATTCATTAGAGGTAAATATTTCCTGAACGCCTTCACCGTTCGAGTGCGGGTTATGAAATAAGTTGTTGTTTGATGTTTGCTTTAAACACAATTATCTCAGTTCAAGACCGAGGGGTCAGAATAATATAACGTAATATATGGAATATGTTTGTATCCCCCGCAATGGAAGTTTACTGTTTCTTATCTTTATTTACTTAGCTCACATTCTCAAACATCTTAATGATAATTTCTGCTTATGTACCTACTTTGCTAAAACTGTCTACAGTTTGCGTCCTTAATTGGTTTTATTTATTATGTGACTTAGATTTGCTTGTGATTCAAAAATTAATCTAGGTTGATTTTCTGCACTCGTACTCTTGTGCATTATTTGCCAGTGAGTATTAAATTATCATCAAGTTTGATTAAATGTAGACAAACAAATCAAAATCGCCGTCAGAGTCAAGTAAAGTAAGCCACGGTCAATTCAAAGTCTTGCCCTAGTAAAGTGGTGGAGACTTTATAAGAAGCTTCTAAACAAACAATCACTTTTTAATAGTTAGGTATCCTATCAGCATCTGCTAGCGATCATCCGTTAGCGAACAGAATATAACACATCGATGGATGACACGCTCAACAGAGCAAAACTATCTAAGTATATGAGAATACGTTAGTACCTACTTTAACGCACCTAATGTCTACCCAGGTATAAATATAGTGTAAATGTTGAAAGGAAGCCCCAAGCGCTCTCATTATGTCAATACATTTATCATTCAGCCTCTGGGATTTGTAGATAGGAGAGATAGTAAGAGGGATACCTACGCTTTACTAAAGTACTTACCTAAGTACCTATATGTATCCTGTGACTAAAGGGAGAGACAAGGGCGAATTCTTGAATATAATTCAACGGGCATTCCTCGTCCTAAATACTCTGGGATGGCATAAATCTAATTAGATATAATTAAACTAAAATAGGCCGAATCGAATCCCACAAATATTATAAATGTGAAAGTTTGGATGGATGGATGGATGAGTGTTTGTTACTCAATCACGCAGAAACGGCTGGATGGATTTGGATGAAATTTGGAATATACATTGCTTATGTCTTGGATTAACACATAGGGTAGTTTTCATCATCATCGTCACCGATTTTCTTCACCACGCGGGTAAAACCGCGAAGCGCAGCTAGTATATTATATTATCATTTTAATTTGACACAAAGAAAACAAGAGAAGCCACAATGAATAAAATATCTTCGTGCTCTACTCTCGATTACTTTTTGCTTCCAGACTTGCAGACAGAGCCTTCAATAAGGAGGGGGAAAGAGGCTAGAGGCTTAAGTTATTATACACAGTTCCCAATACAAACAAAATAGGTACGTGTACGCTTTAATCCTGCCATCTTATAATCCCGACTTTTACGGCCTTGACCTGCATTGTAGTGGTTTTCGAAGTTTCGTCGGTTATCAACTTACTTTTTCATCTACATATACCCTGTACTAAGTCGAAAGGAGGTCATATAAGGTCGGGGAAAAAGTTTCTTCGTATTTTATAAACAAATTCAAGACATATTTTTTTCAAGTTTAATTACATTTAATTATAATATATATGTACCATTTTGTTCGATAACTTGTTGCCATCTTTTAGGTAGTGACATGACCCCGTTGCTGTAGAAATTTTGGGAATTCTGATCAATAAAATGCAACAAGTAGTTTTGACAGTCCTCTCTTGATGTTAATCTAACACTACCCAAAGAATTCTGAAGAGATCGAAACAGGTGGAAATCTGAGGGTGCAAGGTCAGGGCTATGTGGTGGATGCATTAACACTTCCTAACCAAGCTCTCTAAATTTTTGCTGAGTGGCCAAAGATGTGTGCGGTCTGGCGTTATCATGATGAAAGACCACACTCTTTATGTTGATCAATTCCGGCCGTTTTTTCTCAATTTCTTGTTTAAGTCTCATCTGCTGTTGGCAGTAGAGATCCGAATCGATGGTTTTGCCCGGCGGTAAATGCTCATAATGAACGATGCCCTTCCAATCCCACCATACACACAGCATCACCTTATTACGTGTTAATCTGGGTTTCGCTACAGTCTGTGGTGCTTCACTGCCCTTTGACCATGATCGTTTGCGCACATTCTTGTCGTAGGTGATCCATTTTGCATCACCAGTGATCAATCTTTTCAAAAACGGTTCGGTTTCTTTACGTTTCAATAGAGAATCGCAAATGAGTACACGATTCATTTGGTTTCTTTCAGTGAGCTGGTGTGGCACCCAAATATCGAGTTTTTTTGTATACCCAGTTATTTTCAAATGGGTCAAAACTGTTTTGTGGTCAATCCCCAGGTCTTCAGCTACGTCGTAACTACTATATGCCGATAATATAATAATATAATAATAGGTAATATGCCGATCTTGGTCCACTTTTTCAGAAATGGCATCGACTTTATCCGTAACAGGGGGGCGACCAGAGCGAGCTGCATCTTTGACATCAAAATTCCTGGACTGAAAATGCTTGAACCAACATTGTGCTACTCTTGATGACACTGCATTAGGCCCATAAATGTCACAAATTTTATTCGCGGCTTGTGTCGCATTTTTCAGTTTTTTGTAATAAAATTTCACAATATATCGAATTTCTTCGTAAGATTCACTCATTTTATCGAACAAAAAAACAATTGAAAAATGGCGGGAAATTGCTTTTTACTTTTTATATTCCTTTTTTAAAATGTCATATTTTTAATGGTATCAAAACCAGCCAGATACAAACAGTACAACCGATGAGATTTTTACTACAACTTTATACATACAAAATACGAAAAGACTTTTTCCCCGACCTATTAGTAGGTGCTCATCATTATGAACAACTTTCACCTTGGGACCTACACCTGAAATCGTGAAAAAATTACAGGTGTTCCATAAATTTAATCGAGTGTCAATGACCGTTTTCAGCAGTTTTTTTTTCGCTATTTCAGGTTTCGTCCTACAGTAAAAATTGTTCATAATGATGAGTACAATAACCTCCTTTCGGCTTAAAAGCGAAATAACACTCACTGACTGACTGACTGACTCATCACAAAATCTCGAATACTTTACCTACGAGTCGTAGGTAATAAGTAAAAAGTAGTTTTCAGGCTATTTAGATTGTTATATTTATTTTTGCCTGTTGTCTTGCTTTTTTACCGACCGGTGTTTTCAATTCGGTTGTATGTTTATTTTAACTGATTTGGAAAATTCTTTTTTTAATTCAAAGGATATTATACTTTTAGATTGGTCCTATAGAAATTTCATCAGAATCGGTTCAAATAGTTAAGCTTTTATATATTTATTTTTAACTGACTTCAAAAAAAGAGGAGGTTAAAAATTCGAATAGAGGGCGCATATTTGGTCCAGTTCTGGCATTTTTATGAAGTCGATTATTTATATTGGAAATTATACATCAATATAACTGGAAAATTTTGTTACCATGGATGACAGGTGTGTGATCATCCATGTAACCGAATTTGGCAATTTTATACAAATTTTGTATGGTCGGATTTTTAAGTTGATAATTGTTAAGTAGAAATAAATAAAAATAACTTTTTACATTTGCGTTAGGTATTATTTTTTTTACCTGTGACTAACACCTTTCTTTCCTTCCTTTTGTCACCTATAAATAAATTAAAATTACCTTTTACAGTTGATTTTTTAGGGTTTGCGTACCAAAATGTTACAATAGAATAGAATATAATATTTTTCATTGTGAAAATATGGTAGGTACGTGTTTTATGAAAAAGAAACCATTATGGTGTGACTAAGGGTTGTCAGATCAGCTGGCGGAAATACCGGGAAAGAAAAAAATTAAAACTACCTATCACGGCTCCTGTATTTATGCAATAATAAGAAGCTTTTTAGGGTTCCGTACTCAAAAGGTTCAAACAGGACCCTATTACTAAGCCTACGCTGTCTTTCTGTCTGTGTATCTTTCGAACAGTAATAGTTAGCTATTTGTTACGGCGGATTAACTAAAAAAATAATAATGAAGTCAATAATTAACAACTAAAGGGAAATAAACCCACCACGAAATACAAAAAGTGATACAAAAAAGACAAAATAACGCCTAGACGGTCACCCATCCAAGTAACAACCGCGCCCGACGTTGCTTAACTTGATAGTGAACAAAAAATTTACACCGACTCGCACTTGGCCATTGTTAATTTGTTGTATTGAAAATATTAAAATACGTAGAAACTGACGTGGTTTTCACAGATTTTATTTATATTACACGGGAATTACTCACGTATGATTAAGCCGGTTACTCCGACTATAGTTTCAACCGCATTCGTCGCGCGCGCGCATTCACCTTTAAAAAGACTGCCGGATGCGGTTGAAACCATAGTCGGAGTAACCGGCTTAATCATACGTGAGTAATTCCCGTGCAATATAAATAAAATAGTTAGAAACTCTTTATTGTGTACACCAGAAATAAAAATTACAAATAGAAAACAGTTACGAGCTAGTTGGAAATTCTACATCTTGTATAAAAACTAGGCCTTTGTGACAGTTGAACTTTACTAAGCTTTTTTTTATAGCTTGCACTCAACCAAGGAGAATAGCCTGTGTGTCCCTATCCAAGAGAGTTGCTTATGAGATGCTGACACAGTTCGAAACCAAAGTTGGCTACCAGATCAGGTTTGAGAAAAGCAAAACTGCCGATACCAAGATCTGCTTCATCACAGAAGGACTTTTGCTTAGACAGGTTAGGTGAAATATTACTTACTGTTATTTAGATCTCACATGGATTTCATATGGCAGGCAGATTTGGTATATGAGGTGTAGAGGATTTGCCGAAAGGACTGAATTAGGTCCAAAGGAGCTTGAACGTTTATATAAAAGTCTAAACGTCGAAGTTGCGGTTAACAGCTAGTTTTAAATAAAGAAAAAAGCGAACAACTGTATATCCATTGTATGCTATATTATCAGAAGGAAACCCCGAAAATATTTCATTTCGAAGTAGAAAAATCTGTGCTACAGTAATTATTTTAAATGCCGCAGTACCTAAAGTTCTCTTCGCTTGAAAAGCGCGATGATGATGAGCAACCGATTGATGTACTGTAACTTCCCAGAGTATCCATCTTCATTAATCTTTATTAACGAAAATTGCATTAGATCAAATTGTAAAAAAAGACGGCATATTTTTTTGTACGCAAAAGGACCGAGCAATTTATACAAAATTACCTCATAAATCACACGAAATTCATACAAGAAATGACAAACCCCACGTTAATCTTAGCTTCAGAACTATTATTACGCCGCTACCCTTTTTGGGTGCCCGCAGAAATGGTTTCAATTTGTGTTCAGCCATCGCTCCACCAGATTTCTGTTCGAATTCAAAATAAATTAAATCCAAATTGCCTTTTTATAGGCTTTTATTTAACTCGCACTATTCCTGTGGTTGTAATAATGTAAGTACCTATAAGTAGTGAAGTATGTTGTCCTTTCGGATCCAACCTGCCAAATTTTACGGGCAAGTCCTTTCATTAACTTAACAAAGTAGGTACAAGCTTACATATATTAAATAATATAAATAATAAAGCCTTTATTTCCGAAATATATACAATTTTACATATTTTGCCTTAAATGTAATTTTAAAATTTAAATATATATAAGAATAAATTTAAATAGTAATTTAAACCTTTTTGAGTTTAAAACTACACTTAACTTGTTTATAAAATATCTCTTAATTCGGTGTGCCTTACGGCAAAGGCCTCCTCCAACTCTCTCCATTGCTTTCTATCAGCCGCTACTCTCCTCCAAAATGGTCCTAGTCACTTTTAAGTCATCCTCCCATATTGCTTTACGACCTCGGCTCCTAGTGTTATCCCTTGGGTACCATACTGTCACCAATTTACTCTACTTTTCCTTCTTGCAGCGGAGCGTGATTTTACGTTAATTAGCAGAATTGACACCCAGTCCACCGCCATTTAAGTTGGTCAATACGAGACAATATGTCTGTTAATTTTGTTTTGCGCCTGACATACATATATTTGATACCTAAACTATTTGGCCTATTATACAAAAAACAGTTGGACTGGGCAGTCCAACTGTTTTTTGTATTTTTTGTTTGTGTACATGGGCATGTACCATTGATGGTCTAGAGACAATCCAAATGCTAAAGCGCACCAGGTATACCCATCATGGTAGCGGCAAACGCTGAATAGTAATGCTTATGCGTTGAGCCAGCAAAACGCCTGAATATTGGCTACACGTCGCATTAACAAGGCGCTCTAAAACATTTTTTGAAAATAATGTTAGCTCCCGAGGTCCCAAGGGCCCATTGTTTCGACCCCAAACCGCTCAAATATGTAACAATTTAACCACTGCCGAGGTTAGCGTATTTGCGCTTTTGTAATGCTCCGCTAAACAGGCTGCCGCTGCCTTGCCAGCCCTATCCTGCATCTCAGAAAGATTTGACGGCGCTAAAGTATTGACTCAAGTCGCATTCCATACAAGGGGCCGCCTAACCTCTAAAGCCTTCAAAAAATTATACATAGAAGTCACAACGCGTAGAAAATTATAGTCAATAAACGACCGCAGTTTCATATATAAACATAGCTGTATACAATTTATATCGAAACAAAATTATTTTACTAAAACCAACCGTATATAGGTATACTTATACATTTACAGTTCTCTGATGTCTGTTCGATTTGCACAAAACATCGTCAAAACTCGTGAAACGTCTTTGAGCTAGCGAGACTGCGATAATGCCTGAATCGCAAGTGGGAACTTCTCTCCCGTTGGTCAGACGGTGGTTTGTCAGCCAAGTTGACGTGTCTGTTCCGGCTCTTATGGTGTGTTACGGCTTGTGCAACTATCGCGTGACTGTGGATCTAATCTGGCTGCGTATTGAGTCCAGCCAGATTGAGTATTGCCGTGATTAGCGCGTTACTGTGGCATCTTTGTATTTTTTTTATCGAAGTCTAAGGTATAATAAAATTGTCATACCGTCAGGTAAACGGTAACGATAGAAAACTATCATCACGCACCGCTCCGTTCGAGCTAGGTTCGAGCCCAGCTGCGACATTAATCAATTAACATGTGAAATCTTAAAAAACACTTTAAAAAACAAACTATAAGCTAAAGTAACTATATGAGTACCTAACTAAATTATATACTATATTGATCTATTTTTCTTTACATATATTGTGTATATTGGAACAAAAATATTCTTTTCATGTATGATTGGAACCTATAATTGGCGTGGGTTGTTGATCAACTCTAAACTAAAATATTTCACTGCGATTTTATTAATATTTGTAGATAATTAAGTGAATTTTTGATATTCATAGCATAAGTTAAAGGACTATTGATGAAATTAAACTCTCATTTTGATCCAAGGGTTTAAATTTTGATTACACTTCTCCTCGATAATAACTTTAACTGCTTTCTTAATACCTCAGTGTATTTACATAATAATATAAAATATCTGGGACATTATTGCACACATGGTCATCTGACCCCAAACTTAGCAAAGCTTGTAATATGGCTGCCAGAGACTGATATACATACATATATATTTTTAAATACATACTTAAATAGATATTAACACCCAGACATAGAACAAACAAAAATGTTCATCACACAAATGTTTGTCCTAGATGGGAATCGAACCCACGCCCCCAAGCACAGAAAGTAGGATCACTACCAACTGAGCCACCGAGGCAGTCAAATATGTCTTGTGTTGGGCTCAAAATGTTTACCAAATATACAAGGGAAAGGAAAATGTCGGTTCAAAAATTTAGTCATAATTTAAATAAACGGCTTATTGAAAAAAATGATTTTATAATAATTATGAAGAAATTCTTTGATATTATTAAGCAGACAAATAACAAGTTGTTTATTTAAAAAAATGTTTTTAGAACCAAGTGTTTATTAAAAATTTGTGATCGGAACGCTGTGCTGATGAAAATGAGCCTAAACACTGCCAGTCTACTATTATCCATCGAGGAGTGCCGTTGTCCACCGTCACTATCATCAAATCAGCTCGTTGTCATTATAATAATGTATTGTCATCGGAACTTGACAAGTATGCCCAAATTTTAGCTCAGTCGAACACCGGAAAGTGGGTCAAATTTAACTTGCAAGATTTGATCACAGAAAGACACCGGAACAGGTGAAACTAAATAAAAGCCGGTAAAAATTAAAGACAATTTTAACTTCTTGACATAAATTTAATGACCTTCTTGACACATCTGTCAACACAGCAAGTGTCACGTGGAATAATGGACATATGGAATAAATAGTAAATTGCTAAAATATTAGACACCATGTTACATGTAGATTTGCTCACAGAGATTTGACATCTTATATCTCGGGGTGACTAGCGTAGTGCATTGGCATCCAGGGTTTTGAATTGTTGAAGTTCAAAATTCTGAGTGGCGTTGAGCTGTTATGTTCAAGCGTGAAGAGCCATCAGGCGAGCGGCTTCGCTCGTCTCGTCACTCAGTATCATAAAAAAAAAAATATCGTCTGAAGTACTTGCAAAGTCCGAACGTGAGAGACTTTATTTTGTAACATCATAAATGAATCACGTTTGCTACAATAAATCATATTTCACTTCATTTTCAAGGTACCTAATTACTTACCCCTTTATTAATAAACGTGGAGTAGCTATGTAATAGTTACTCCATCTTTTGTCGTTTTCGAGCCAGTTCAAAATTATGAAGAAAGAAAACGCCAAAATGGTATAGCTACTCCTAGGTTACACTTACAACGCGTTTATTAATAAAGGGGATATAGTTTTACGAGTTACGAGAGTAGAGTTTTAAAATATTTGTTTGAACATTCATACTATTCTGATTTAACTATTAAGGCTGCGCTCACCAGTCACAGCTCTTTCGCACGTTATAATATTTTTTAAGATACAAAATACCGAGTAAATATAAAAAGGAGGAGTAAAAAAATAGTACATTGTTAGCCGAGGGACTAAATAAGTCTTTAACCCCGAGGTAAACACTGTGATTTTCATTACGAATACAAGGAAACTAAAAATAAACACATGAGCTGACTAAATAAATTATGTGGCAAATGCACGAGAAGTGCGGGACCATAATCCTCTAAGGACAAAAAATATAAAAGTTGGAACATAGTTCAATACAATGGTCCTTGTCAGTTAAAAGTGATTCTCCCTAGGGCTGAAATGTATTACTTTCAACCCGCTCCTCAGGCAACTTCAGACCTACTTTCAATGAGAGAGAAGTAAGAATTTCAGAGAGTAAGAGTATGAGTAATGAAAAATATTTTTCTATCTCTTCCGCCATCCTATAAAATATCAACACGAAAATGTATGTATACTATTTGCTATGCTATTCTAAAGGTCCAATTTTTTATTATTATTCTCGCTATCTGATTTTTATCTTCAAAAGTGTTGAAAACGAACAAATGAGATAACTGTGGCTTGTAAGGGACATAATATGGGTGCAGCGATCTCGATCACGCATTTGATATATGTCCAAGAAAAATGATTTTCTGATGAATCTTAAGTGTAATTCCGCTTCTACGTCGCTTCAAGTATTAATACATTTTTGTTTCAGGTTAGGTTAATTTTCTCTTATATGTAATTCATATATAAGGCAGGTTAGGCTTAATTGAAATTAATTAAATTATCATTAACAAATATCTACCGAGTAAAATTTATCCCAAATTCCGGATTGTACTTGAAGCGACGTAGAAGCGTAATTATACTAGAGATTCATCAGAAAAACAGTTTTGAAGATGAACTTCTGCAAAGTAACGCCTGAATCAATCAACAATTTTTTTAAGACTATTTGTAACTATTTGTTTCTACGGTAACTAAAGATATTTGTAAGATATAAAATTACATGAAAAATGTTTTATTTAAGTAATTTTTTTATTCAGTAGACTTGCGTTTGACCGCCAACACGCTTGATGTTCAGCGATGATGCGGCCTACGATGGAGCACGCTTGTCAAAAAGAAACCGATTCACTCGTGATTATATTATTAAGTTTATTCCAAGAATTTATTCTTCACCTAACATTGTAAAAGAACAGTCAAAATATCATCAAAAGAGATCGCCAGGAAATACTAAAATAAATCCACAAATAATTTTAATTAAAGTGTCAAGCTTTAGTAAACCAATATAAAAATTTTATTATTATAAAATCGACGTTGCTTAACGGTTGGATCAGTGGCCAGGCGACCGTCTCCGGAAGCACGCGTATTCCCTGATGAAGGAGCTCTAATGGCTCCGAAGCCGTTTTATAGTAAGTAAGTAATTTATAATGAATCCTGAAGCGATTTTTGATGAAGTGAATAAAAAATTTAGTGATATTCCTTTGCATAAACAGGATCGTTCGTCATATTCATGACTGTTTATTCAACTCAAATCTCATTATTATTTTTTTTCCTTATTCGTACAGGATAAAAGTCCTTCACAGCCGTGACCGCATTACGCAATCAGGAAACAAAATCAAAAACAATTTCAGATTTCGTCTCCAATGCACACAAGTCTATATCAGCAGTGACGAATCTCATATGATCATAGTTATTCATTTCGTCTTCTAGACCATAAATATTTATGCCTCGTATCATGCGAGCCCACGAAGGGTTAGATGCACAGAATAAATCGAAGTCTCCATTGGCGGTGATCCATAATGCTTCACCGTCAGCCCGTAAATGGATGCTGGAGCTTGGAGCCATGTACAAGGTTCCAAATGCGGAGCACTTAGTGGAATTTTTCTGTTCTATTTCGTTTGTGTCGTAGGTCTGACATTCTAATGCGACTGTCAATGCAAAGTCAGATTGAGATCGAGTCGCCTCCGCTGTGAGTCTGACATCCTGCAAAACAAGATGGGAAATTAAAATAGCACCTAATTTTCATCGCAAAATAAAATTGCGAAAAATATGTACGCGTTTTTTTTATTACGCTTTTATTAAATTCAACTAACTATGTAAACAAATATTTGGTCAAATTTAACCAACTTTCCATTTACCCAAGATGACGTCAAAACGAAAAATGTTGGTTCCCGCGAAGGTTCCTCGAAAATACCCTTCGTTCGTTTTATGACTTTTTTTGTGGTTTAGAAGTTATTTTTAAGGATTTTCTTCTAAAGCGCCCTAAAAACGTTATTTTTTTTTGTTTCCTACTGTCGATAAAGATTGTTACTACTTAGTTACAAATAAAAACATAACAAAATTAAAGTTCTTTAGGTTGAAACTATGCATGATTTTTTTACTGAAAACTACATAGAACAGCAGAACTTACCCCATGTATTTTTTGGAGCTTTTGGTATGAGAAATCTAAACTTTTCGTTTTGACGTCACTTTTTGGACCATCCTGTATGTAATTCAAATGACAAAACAATAATTTGATACCATCGAACTGATTTGATGATGGTGCCAGGATTTGGATAATAGAAATTTTTAATAACTACTTGTATACCTCTTGTTTTAACAAGCTGCACAGGCGTGTTTTTAAGTTTTTTAAACTATATTAGTGACCCGCCTTGGCTTTGCACGTGTATACATAGAAACATTCAGTGAAAAATTATCTAACTGGTGGTGAAAACCGCATCAAAATCCGTTGCGTGGTTTAGGAGGAGTTAGCGGATATACATACAGAGAGACAGACGCGGAAAGCGACTCTATTTTATAATATTTAGAGAATAATAGTTATTATTTCCAGTGGCGGCATGTTCTTGATTATGTGAAACTAGGATAACAAAATTCAAAGGTATACTTTTAAAGTTCTGACGTTAAAGACTGAGTTCTGTGAAAATGGCACCTTTTGCCAATTTTCAACAGGAACTCAAATATTTGGAGAACATTTTTGGGTAGAATTCGTGATAAATCTACGTAGTATAAAGTTACCGAAATTCTACGTTTGTTTTGTTAGAATTTCGAATAGTTTGCAATGAACTTAGGATTTAACGAATCAGGTTGTTGAAGAGCACTAAGAGTTCCTTTGACAAACTAAGCAAATCGCAGCTTTTCAGTTCACAGTCCACATATTTATTAAGGATCCTTGTACTGTCAAATATTCTATGTTATATTGCTAGTCCCAGGAGGTTAGATTTCGTAGCTTAGCTGATTTACTTGTAGACTTAAACTTACATACCTACTAAATTACAGAAAATGAATGGCAAAGAAAACCGAGAGGTACATAATACCCACCAACTATGGGACGAGTAAATATATAAAAATTTGAATTTTAACGCCCACGACCAATTTGGAAACGAGTTTATAACTTTTGAACCGTTGAACAGATGATTTTATAGGTTTTCACAATTATTACAATTTTTCATCAATTGTACCTCTGTAACCCGTTCGAACACTTCAAACTGTTCGAAATTCCAGGAAATTTTTATACTTACTTTTATAGTCTCTTTAGAATGCGCAACTTTGCAAGAGGGTTTTTTTTGCTCTAAGTTTGTTTATATTTCTGATGAATTTCTAGTGTAATTCTGCTTCTACGTCGCTTCAAGTACAATATGGAAATTTGGGATAAATTTTACTCGGTAGATATTTGTTAATGAAGTTAATTTAATTAGGTAAGTTTAATTTTGCCTAACGTGAAATAATATACTTATTCCAACTTCCGCAAAGTAACGTCTGATTCAATCTACAATCTAAGTTTGTCTTATACCCTCTATTACATAATGAAAGTACCTTTTGCATGACAACGATAGATCCACCTCGGATCAAAGTCAAAAAGTCCGCTTCTGTCGTAGCCATGGTCACCGCCTCACCTTCCTCAGCATCTATTTTCAACCCGCTCCACATTTCATACCACACGCCTGGGGGCATGATGACATGAACCATACTTTGACTGGGGTGCAGATTTGGAACTATCAGTAAATCGTTCCCCACACTAAACTGGCTGATCAAATCCTTCAAAACATCTGATTGTGGGAACTGGTAAAACATAGGTCTAAGTATAGGACCCTCTTGAAGAGTCGTGTAGAAATAGGGAGCCAACATTAGCCTGTCTCTAAGCGCGTTGATCATCAGAGTCCTGTGAGTCCCGACAAATGATAGAGGGTCTCTTGGAGTATCTTTTGAATGAATTTTAATCATTGGCATATACGTTGCTGCCAAATACCATTTCACACAAAGACTTGCATGAGTTTCACTGTCGAAGTTATCAGTGTTACCGCAAACAGGCGTAGACCAGAGCCAGTGTCCCGATACACCGCCCAAAGCTGCTGCAACCAACTCTCTTTGAAGATTTGTCCAAGAAGTTGCTATATTTTGTCTGCTAACGTAAACATTTCCATTCATCCATTGGCTGGGAGCGCCAATGTGTGTAGAGGTTATGTTCTCAAAAGCTTTTGAAAAACTGTTTGCATATTCGTTGTGTTTGTACAGATAATTTTCTCCGTTTGCTTTTGTCGCGTTCCAAGCAGGCGTGTGGTTAAAAGGTATTTCGAAATTCTGAAAAATTTGTATTATATTAGCAAAGATTGGAAAACAAAACAATATGGAATGTTATAAATTTCTGTTTCGAAAGCTAAATTTTAATTAATAATGCAAATACGTCACATTTATATCAATGTGGTGTAATTATTCATTTGGTAAAGTTCAATACTTAAATAAACTTTCCGAACTGTTCAAAAAGTTTATTTAGGTATTGTATTGTGTTGTGTTATTTAAGTATTCAGGAACTGTTCCTGATATTTACCTACCTACCTCTAGGAAATGGAATTATTCATTTGGTGAAGTTCAATACTTAAATAAGCTTTACAAACTGTTCCTTATTTACCTCTAGGAAAATAAAATTATTGTACCAAAATCTAATAAAAGCTTCCAGAATTTTCAGGAAAACCAAAAATATATATTATTACGTATCTACTTAACAGTTTCAAACTTCTGTTGTCCGCTTACGCTCTAAAAACTCTATATTTAAGAGTGGATTCCTATGTTATCTGTCACTTTCTTTTATTTTCGCGTATTTACTCATTTTTTTCCATTAGAAAATATACTTAGCACAACTCTGTATGGGGAAGGGGGTAATAGAGTAAGGGGTTTGTTGTAGGGTGTGTAGACACGTGGCAGAGATCAGGCCAATTTCAGCGAAACATTGAGCCGGAACAGTTGTGTGTATATTTATCTAAGTTTACATATAGGTTTCTACTAGGTACAAGAATATATAACGTTCTTTGATTGCTATTAAGAAAATTTCTTGTTTATTGCAAGTTAAGTTAGTTGGCAAGTTGCGTGAAATGCACACCAATTAATTATTGCGTGCATATTAAGGATCACAAATTGCCAAGTTTGCATAATTTGGTTGCATTATACAAGAGGTTTTCTTTAATTTTATTATGGAAACTGACGTGGTTTTCACACATTTTATTTATATTACACGGGAACTACTCACGTAAGATTAGGCCGGTTACTCCGACTGTAGTTTCAACCGCATTCGGCGGCCTTTATCAAGGTGAATGCGCACGCGCGAGTGTTTTCTTTATATCAAAGAAGGAGTCGTAAAGTCGTGTACCTATATTATAGTTGCTTTGCGAGCCCTAGCGCTACGGTAGCGCGTAGGTTATTAAAATTAAGGTCAGCCGAAGCCGGCCTTCTGTACCTGGTTATTTTCTGGTTGCTGTGAGATCCTGACTTAAAATACTTCTTGTAGCACTTACCTCACTAAAATACGGCAAGTACATATTTGTTTCATTCACCAACTTCTCAGATTCATCTAACGGCCAGTTGTTTTCCAAGACCACTCCGTCTATATCCGTAGTATATACCCAAAGAAGTTTCAATAACTCAGCAGTTCCATTTTCATAGCTTGGGTATATAACTTGCTCGCTTCCAACTAAGCCTTTGTACACTCCTGTTGAATAAGAGTCTTGAAGCATGAAATTGAAAAAATCTTCGATATTATATGAGCAGTTAGATCGTATCTCTCGCATCATTATTGTCTCATTTCCATTTGTATCTGTAGTGTTTGTGTCGGAGGTCTCGTAAAGAATCTGAAAATTAAAGTGCAAAATGAGATCGCTTTGATGTACCTACTTATACTTGTAGTTAATAAGATGTTCTATTATTAAAATAATTTTGTATATCAAAGCTTGTTGATTCAATAAAAAAACGTCATATTCATGTCTAATGAAAACCAGACTTCTGATAGACACCGTTTGCTCAAAATTAATTACGATAATTAAATTAAGCCCTTTTCTAATTAGTTATTTCTCTAAAATATTAAAACCTTGTTAAATTGGCATTTTTGGCAGATAACCTGACAAAACAGTACACCCGAACAAAAATGATGTAATAAATAAACTACGCTTTAATTTTAAAAGACTTATTCAATGTTACGTTCCATAGAAGCCTCTAATGAAGTGTCCACCATATTACTAGGGCATAACCTGGATTGGGCCGTGATTTACTTTGCTTGACTCTGACTATGACTCGTTTGAAAATATTTCGTAAACTTGAAAAAATCTCAATATACTTGACACTGGCAAATGCACAAGATGAGCGACATCAAAATCCTCTCTCGAAAAAAGAAAACAGAAGATAGCTATAGGAACTCTTAAACGAAACGACGTAACCCCATCGAGTTTGGGTTCGTTGGATCTTTCCAAATATTTTAGTCCCAGATGATGACCAGGGTCCTAACGATGGAGCATAGTCAAAGTCAGAGTCAAGCAAAGTATGTCACGGTTATAAGTTAAACTCACGCCGGAAAAGTGATTTAGACTTTACATGAGGCTGTGAATAGAGCTCCCGACATTTCGGCACAGTTACATGAAACATGTTCACGGGAAGATTGAAGAATGCGGATGGTTAGTCAAACAGAACAGTTCAAAGTTAGGTGCAGATAAAACAATCTACCCTCTTTCTTAGTCATTTGCTACGGTTATCACTGGAACTTAAACTCGAACCTAAGTCCAGACAAAACACAATACATACTCACTGTATCACTGCGTATAAGTTGTATTTTGAACCCATTTTATATATCTATATAATTATGTAAATAATCATAATAATTGTAGTGAACAACCGTCACAGTTTAAAACAAGGTAGCTGCTGATGCCAAAAAACTACATGTGAGCATGATCGGCGACCAGCTGGCAAGGTTTCCTTCTGGTAGCAGGGCGTTTTGGTCACTTGCTAAAGCTGCCGAGGGAAATTTTTGCCGCTCAACATTAACGGCCCTTTGTAAGCTGGATGACAGTCTGACCCACAGTGCTAAGGATAAAGCCGATCTCCTTGGCTCTCTCTTTGCCTCAAACTTGACTCTCGACGATGGGGGTGTGTCGCCGCTGGTTATACCGCGGTGTGGGAGTTCCATACCAGAAGTACGCATCTCTCAGAGAGCAGTGCGGAAAGAATTTTTATCTCTTGATGTGCGAAAGTCGAATGGGCCGGATGGAATTCCGGCTAGAGTACTTAAGAAGTGTGCGCCGCAGTTGACTCCTGTATTAACGCGCCTGTTTTAGTTTTCCTACACCACTGGCTGTGTGCCATCGTCATGGAAAGTCGCCTTAGTCCATCCGGTCCCTAAAAAAAGGTGACCGCACGGACCAAGCAAATTACCGCCCAATTGCAATTACTTCTCTGCTCTCAAAAGTGATGGATCGAGTGATCAATACCCAGCTTCTCGGATACCTGGAAGGGAAGAGCACCAGCTGATCAGCGACCGCCAATACGGATTTCGCCATGGCCGGTCAGCTGGTGACCTCCTAGTGTACTATACACATCGGTGGGCCACGGATATCGAGAGCGGCGGGGAGGCACTGGCGGTATGTCTTGACATTGCTAAGGCATTTGACAGGGTTTGGCATAAGGCGCTCCTATCTAAACTTCCATCATATAGCATACCATCGGGGCTTTGCACCTGGATTTCCAGCTTCCTCTCTGGGCGGACTATTAAGGTCGCGGTTGAAGGATCTTGTTCCGACGCCATGCCCATCAATGCTGGAGTCCCCTAGGGCTCTGTGTTGTCGAGTACACTTTTCATTCTGCATATCAATGACATGTTGCAAACCGGCAACCTTCATTGCTCTGCAGATGATGATTGTGTCTGACATTGAGAACACTCTTGAGAGCATCTCGGTATGGGGCGATCTTAACCTAGTGAAATTCAACCCCATTAGACACAAGTTTGTGCGTTCTCTGCGAAAAAAACTCCATTTAGTGCTGCTCCGCGATTCCAGGGCATTCCCTTGAAAATCTCAAAGAACTTGCAGATCCTCGGCGTTAACATTTCTAGTGAGGTCCAGTTTGGGGGTCACTTGGAGGCCAAAGCCAAACTCGGAAGCTAGCTTCCAAGAAGCTCGGTGTACTTAACAGAGCGAAGCGATACTTCACGCCGGGTCAGTGGCTTCTACTTTATAAAGCACAAGTGCGGCCCCACATGGAGTATTGCTCCCACCTCTGGAATGGTGCACCAGAATACCAGCTGCAGCCTCTTGACTCCCTACAGAGGCGAACCGCTAGAATTGTTGACGATCCCAAGCTCACTAACAAGCTGGATCCACCTAGCCTACGAAGAGACGTGGGTTCCCTTTGCATTTTTTTATCGCTTGTTTTTCGGGGAATGCTCTGAAGAGCCTTTTGATCTTATTCCTGGGTCGGATTTCCACTACCGCACATCCCGATACCGTCAAAAAGCTCACCCCCACATCTTGCAAAGCTGGAAATCCCACACCGTTTGATTTTTCCGCTCCTTTATTCGGCGGACCTGCAAGGTGTGGAATATCCTCCCCCCAAAAGTCTTCCCGCTGAGCTTCAACATGAAGCATTGCAAAAAGGGTGTCTACATATACCTCTCCGGGCTGGCAAAGCACCGTCAACAGTCAACACTGCTAGTGTTGCAGATGTCCATAAGCGGCGGTTTTGCTTACCATCAGGTGGACCGCTTTTGCCGCTCTTTTTATTTACATTTTATTTTTTATTTTACAAGAGGCTGCAAACAATACGAAAACAGTTGTTGATTGCGAATTGTATAAAACCAACTCTTATACCTCCAAGTTTTTTTATAAAAATGTTTGCACGATACTTACGAAAGGCGAAACATGAGGCACGAACTTTTTCTCGGCATTTCGGAGCAGTCTGACGCTTTCATTGATATGCGAGACGCGGTTCTGCTCGCACAGATTGTCGAAAACAATTGGCTTCACGCAGTGGCTCTCAAATGGCATATTTTGGGTGCTTGCTTCTCGTATGAATGTGTTTATGTCGGCACTATCCTCTGACCCTTCGGAAAATTCACTGAAATAATTAAAAACTATTTAAATTATTGCATTGTCATCGGTCCTTGATAAGTGTGCAAAATTTCAATTTAATTCGACGTTTTGAAGTAGTTAAAAATCAAGTTCAAATATTCCGTTACATGCATGCATACATACATACGGACATACATACATACGTACATACATATATACATACATACATGAATACATACATACATATATACCAAGCTAATACAGCGCGTTAAAAATAAGTCACACGCCTCAGTATTGCAATTCAATGCGACAAAGCGCCCATCATTTTGAAAACGAAGCCTGCGGGCAGTGGTCATGGATTAAACTCGGTCCAAGCATTTATTTGCTATGACAGCTGCAATAACATTACAGAAAGCTGAATAAAACATTTATATTTGACAGAAGTAACTATACCGGATACCAACTTACATTTAAAAACCTAGCGAAAGTAATCAGAAATCTTGGTTTTATTCAGATTTTTACAATGTTATTCCAGCTCTCAGACAGAGCAATTAAATTCTTGAACGAAATTTATTCTAGTTTTATACATTGATTTTAATTTTGGTAAGTTAGTTGTGAATTTAAATAGGTATGTGTAATTTTCTTCTTATTAAAAAAATATTATGCTATTTAGTGTATATACCAAAAATATATATTACAAAGAGAGAATAGTTTTTTTTTGTATAACATGTTTTTTTTTTGGTTATTTGTAACTTGGGTAAGCCTTCATTAACGAAACAAAATACAAGCTTACACTAACACTATAAAAACTGCCCATAGACCGTTGAAGGTCAACAATAACTTAGGGAGATTATAACTAATACTATCAATGCGATAGTTTAATTGATTTAAGTGTTTGTGTTTATCCTCACTTAACTCCGTTGCAACTTGCAACTTAAAGGATTTTAATGAAATTTGGTATGGATGCTTATATTCCAGACATAGGTTACTTTAAAATTAAATACCAAAAAAATAAACAGATTCTGTAGGATAACGGGTGAAACTGCGGGAAACAGCTTGTAAAAACATATAACATGTTTTTGAAAAAGTTTTTTTTTATTCTTTACAAACAGTACTGCCTTTATTAACTAAACAAAATACTAGCTAAAACTAACACTAAATAAACAGTTAGACTGTCCATAGACCGTTGAAGGTCTAAAGACAATCCAAATGCTCAAGCTCACTATCAGTTGGCAGCGTACCCAGCATGCTGGCGGCATTACCACGTTGAATGGCAATGCTTATACGTTGAGCCAGATACACGCCAGCATTTTGGTCACGCGTCGCGTTAACCAGATGCTCTAAAAGATTTTTGAAAATGAGGTGAGCTCCCGGTCCCCATGGGCCCAATGTCTCGACCCCAAATGCCTCAAATATGTAACCACTGCCGAAGTTAGCATATTTGCGCCACTTGTGCTGCTCTGCCGAATTGGCAGCTGCACCAGCCCTACGCTGTGTCACAGGAAGATGTGACGGTGCCAAAGTATCGACATAAGTCACGTCCCATACAAGGGGCAGCCCCAACTTCCAGGGAACAAGTGTCATACCATTAGGCCTCCTTCCATCGTCACGCGTAAGACCGTTTGATTCGAGCACAGCTGCGACATTGGCGGTGGAAAAAGCCCTGCGTATGATGTCGTTCAGGCTGGCGTGATTTTTATGTAAAGTTATAACTTGGGTTTTCGCGACAGATTTTATCGCGTATATTTTACCTGACGTTTCAAACATTTTGCATTGTCCGTGTTCGTGTTCACAGGTGGATGTCTATAGTAACAAGTAATAAAATTACTTACAAGTACCGTCAAAGATTTTTAACCAAAACGTTCCATATGTACACAGTATAGTCACTCACGGTGTCCAGAGGTCATGCAGTTCTGCGCTGGGCTTGAAATTTTATTCATTTGATGACTGATTCCCAAGCAAGTGGTATTTGCCAGCCATACTCTTTATAAAAATTTGGATGTAATTAAAATAATATAACATACACACGATAAAATCCTTTAAATCCGTTAAAAACACATCTTTTAAGCACAAGTGTGTTTTGAATGCCAATAATTTATGATAAAATTCCAAGAAATATGAGGGTTGAGTATGACATTAACCTTTTCAAAGTAGCTCTAAGTAAATTATTGTTAGATAGGCCTACTATACCATTGACGAATTCTTGAAGGATAAAGATCAAAGAAATTACAATAGAAGATCTAAATTAGATATTTTAAAAAATCTGACATAATAATTTATTGACATAAGGAGATTGCGACATTTATTTTCCTCCTATAATATTAAACAATTAATAGTAATAAAAATTGTAAACATAATTTAATCTAAGTAATCTATACCTGTGGTATCTTGGACGAGAAGATGTCACGCAATTTCCCGAACGCGGGCAACGTTCAGGAAATCGCGAAATCGGGAAATCCGAGTTGGATTCTTCGGGCGACCTCTTTGCCTAAGTTGGACTTCCCTAACTGAACAATATGTCCAAGATAGGTGTAATGGTTAACAACGGGCAATGGAGAGAGTTATGGTCGGAGTTTCTTTACGGGATAAAATTCGGAACAGATATTCGTCAAAGAACAGGGTCATCGACATAGCTATTAAAATCTGCAAGTTGAAGTGGCAATGGGCAGGCCACATCGCTCGAAGAACTGATAACCGATGGGGAAGAAAGGTTCTTGAGTGGAAACTGCGAACCGGAAGACGCAGCGTAGGTAGGCATCCCACTAGATGGACCGATGACATTGTGAGAGTCGCGGGCATCCAGTGGATGCCGATGCAGATGGCAGGGTGTCGTTCAGTGTGGAGGTTAAAGAGGGAGGCCTATGTTCAGCAGTGGATGACTTCTGACTGATGGTGATGATGATGATGAATCTATACCTACTTGCATGTTATATAACTGAGGATACCTACTCACAATGTAAATTTTATTGTTCGACCTACTCTCGCAAGGAATAAATGAATTACTAATTAAAATTGTTTAATTTCAATGTAAAGTTATTAATTTAAGATGGCAACCCGCCGACGGCAAAACCTCTTATCATTTTGGTATCCTACTAGTTTCAAATATTTAACGACAAGTCTTCAATTACAAACAAATGTAAAATTTGCAATAAAGATTTTGATAAAATTACCTAAGTATGATTTTGATTGCATTTAACGACATGATTATGAATTAGGCATGTGAAAACAGTAGGATGATAAAATAAATAAATAACTAGCCTAGAATGTGCCACTAAATTATTGTATTCACATTCATAGTTCAGAAATGGTGGATATAGAAACAAAACGAAAGAACTAAGCTCGCGGACTTAGCTAAATTCCAGAGATATGATATTATCCCAAGATAACATAATATATATACTTTTTATGGTCTACTCAAAGAGAAAACTAATTATAGGAAACATTATTTGTTAGATTTAAAAGGTCAATGTGACCTTTTTGCTAGAACGTTTTGAATTGATTACAGTTGTATTGTTATTACTTGTTTATTTAATGTACAATATAATTTTGAATGAAGTTAATATAAAGTTTATTAAAATAAACTATCAACAGTACAAGCTAACACAGTACACAGTACAGTGCAAGAGGTACAAGTTTCCAAGTCTAATAGTTTAGAAATGTAAGGGAGTGGGAGGGGTTACTTTTTGCCACTTTGATGAGCCATACTTTGCAAAGAATATGATTAGTTACGGGATATTTACCGTGGTAAGGTTGTGGAAGGAGCTCCCGATACTTTGGCGCAGTTACATGCACCATGTTCACGGGAAAACTGAAGAATGCAGGTTGGTCGAACAGTTCAAAGTTAGGTCATACAAATCGAGCGATGGGAACCTTACACTATCATAAGTTCCTATCACAACTTTACCACGGTAAATATCCCGTAAATAATCATATAACTGTAGTGAACAACCGTGATATAACTGTTTTGCAAAGAATGCCTACACCTGATAAATAAAGTAATGTATGAAACCTTACATTTATTTCAAAAGATCTATTCAACGACATCCCAAACGATGCAGCGAATAAACAAATTCAGCCCAATTGCACATGTACCAAAGCCATCTGAAATACAAAACTAATACCATTTTTACTAAACTATAATTATACAAAATTTCATGCACTTAGCTTAACAAAAAAAAAACTAGGACAGACGGATGGACAGAACGAACTTATAAGGGTTCCTTGTAGTACTTACTATAGAAACTTAAAAAGGCACTTACATATAGATTCTTGTTTTGGTGGGTCAAAGTTGTGCGAAATTAGTCTACCGAGTCCTTTAACCTCTGATTTCATTCACAGATCGTATGAAACTAAGTATTTACCTACTTATTGAACTAATGATTTCTTTATATTCAGTTCATCCACCTTTCCTCCTGGCTATTATCTACCAATTTGCTCAATATTTACAGCGTCACAACAATGTAAAGGCTAGGTATGAATAATTAGCTACTGTCAGTTATACATGTTTTTTTTTTTTTTTTAATAATAATAAATTTATTACAATAACTTAAACAACATTCCAATAGTAAAAAAAATTAAAAAAAACGATATGTTAGCATGTTTTAATTTTTATCATCTGTAACATACGATGGAGTCATATTTCGTGGACTTAGTTGAGATTTCGATAGATTTCTCTAATTTTTTAAACGCAACTATACTTTAAATTTTATGTCTGTTTGTTATAAAAACCAACCAAAACCTGATCCACTTATCGCGAAACTATAAATGCTAGTGTTTTTCTGGCTCAACGTATAAGCCATGGCATTCAGCGTGGTCATCGTAGCATGCTGGCTACGCTCGCAACAGGTGGTTATCAAAATTGGCTCTCTAGACAACTGTTTACGGGCAATCAAATAGTTTTTTGTATAATGCTCTATAGCTTAGTTATTTAGTGTTAGCTAGTATTAGGTTTAGTTATGTAATGAAGGTAATTTATCTGCTAGCAAAGTTAAATTAAAAAGCTAAGGTAATGAGAAAAGGCTCTTTGAGTTGCGGTCTTTAACTTTGTCGGCAAAGACAGAATGTTTAATGAAAAACATGTTTTTCAAATCAAACATTCTGTTTACTTACTTATCTTTAAATAAATTTCAGGCAATTATTTATAAGCTTCTGTAAAACTGCGCAAAAACCTAATTAATGTTTGTTTATATAAAAAGTTACTTTTAAACTTACGCGATTTGAACACGTTTCAAAGGTGTATCGGGACTTAAGAAGACTAATGTTGCATTATTTTATTGAGGTACCATTAGCTTGACGTCATGCACACACTTACACACACACACGCACACAACCACATACACAACCACACACACAGCAGCCCGTGCCCATGAACGGCCGATGTAAAATGGTCGAAACGTCAATCGAAAAGTACCTATTTTTGCCTAAATAAAATTCATTTTTCTATGGAAATCCCTTTTTCCCGATTTCTGGGTTAGTCTCATAATCTATACAATATATTATAAAATCTGTATGTGCAATATATAAAAAAAAAACACAGGGTGTCTTAAAATAAGCAGCTAAACACGTTAAGATAGATTTTAAAGTTTTTGTCTGTTTGTTTGTGCACGCACATCTCGTTACCCAATAAACTGATTTAAATGTGGTTTTCACGAATATGCTTAGCTAGGACCGAGTATACTCACATGTATGTTATATAATTCTGGAATAATATAATAAAACTTACACCCGTGCGAAGCCGGGGCGGGTCACTAGTAACATAATATAGGAGTTCATAACGACGAGCACAATGACTTTTGGTTTAGTACCACCATTCCGTGTAACCCTGTAAAGTCACTTAGTAAGTAAGTAAATTAACTTACTTGCATACATGTGCACCCAGCATCCAATACTCGACACGTCTATCGAAACCGATGTGCTTCATAACATCTCTCATCACGTCAACAGGTTTAGGACCTACAAATAGATGGAACTTCAAACCAAAGTTCGTGATACTTCTTATCCCTATAACATTTTCTTCTCGAAAAGTGACTTCTGTCGGATTCACAGCATCTATTAGCAATCCATGGTAAGAGTCATTGAATTTTGCGTAAATTAGCGGAATAGCGCTTAATCCGCCTCGATGGTTGTATATTACTTTCACAGTGTCTGCTTTAATAGGTATTTCACCGAATCCGAACATGGATTCGTCAGTCAGCTTTAAAGCAATTTCCCAAATGTTTTCCGAAGCTATTACAGGACCTCTCATCGTGGTCAATATAATTCCTTGCGTTGAGTTTACTACGACATTTAACTCTGGGGATTCAATCAGATAGTCATATTGCTTGTCCGCAATCCTTCGACCGATGATCTCATCTGAATTGTAGAAGGTTATAGCCAAATGTGTTGGCGATACTTCGTCCATCGAGAGTCTTATGCTTGTCAAACTATTTTGCGATTTAAAAGGCACAGTAGCGACTCGCGGTTTCAATATTACATCTTCTGCCCAGTTTCGGTCTAGGATGTATGAGAATCGAGATGGGAATCTATGAAAGCATATGTGGTTGTTGTGATCATAGCAGCATTGCTGGTGACATTCTTCCACTGACACATTTCCGATTCCGCATGGGATTCTCGCTGATCGTGCTACGAGACAGGAGCCGAGGGAAAATCCATCTGGAGAGGTCAGGTCGACTCCAGCGTAAAATACAAACTGGTATAAGAGTACAGGAGTCAATATCGCTACCAGAATTAATGACAAAACAACTTTGAGTGTTCTGTTTAGTAACACTTTGTGATACCATTTAACATCTGCAAGAAAATATACATTTTTTAAATTTATTTTGCCAGCCAATTAAACTACTTGAATTTTTACTCCCATGGTTTCTATATGTCCAGAGTGCCTGTTTTTAGGTAATATATATATTATTGTTGTCGATACTTTCTCCTTCAATTTTCAGAGATGAACAATTAAGAGAGTGAATATGGGACAGGAGTATTCATTGCTTTAGTATACTTGATCATATCTTTTACGGACCAAAAACTTCTCGCGGGCAGCTTTGCTATCATTTACAACAAATTTAGATACACAACTTTTAACAAAAAATTCACAATACATTCTAAAATAAAATTATTAATTAGTGGCCCGCCCCGGCTTCGCACGGGTGTAAGCTCGTCCTTCGGCTTCGCTACAAAATATAATATAGCCCATGTCACCCGGGGATAGTGTAGCTTACCAACAATGAAATAATTTTTCAAATCGGTTCAGTAATTTAGGAGCCTATTCAATGCAAACAAACAAACAATCAAATGTTTCCTCTTTATATATTGGTATAGATTAGATTAGAAGATACCTTTCACTCTGAGTTTGATAATACCTAGATTGTATCTCTTACAAAGAGTATAGTAATGTACCGATCTCTTAGGAAACAAAGAAATCGGTAGATGTTTTTTTACGATTAGAAACGTAGAATCAAATCTTAGTGATTTCTAAATTTTATAAACTTTTTCTTTAAATAGAAGTCCGTTATATGGAGTTTACACTGAACTTGCAAAGTTTCTATTCGATACGTCAATTAGAACTAGGGTTTTTATAAAGGTTTGGTTAGTTCCAAGTGAAGCTAATAAAAGCGTGTGAAAAATAATTGTGTATCATCATTTCAGCTTATTATGTCCCCACTGCTGGGACACAAGCCTTCTCTCAGAGTGAGAGGATGGGCTCTAATCACCATGACCATGCTGGCCCAGTGCATGTTAGTAAAATATTTTTGGTCGAAGGCTAAAATACGTCTTTTTGTTCAAAGACATATGAAATTCACTAATCCTTATTCAATGCCCTGCATGTCTATTCTGCAAGCTAAGTGAACGCGTGAAGTGATAAGCTAAGTGAACGTGTATTTTTCTTGTCGATTACTGTAGAGAAATGACAAAAATGTAGAGTGATCACCCTTGAATGTAGTCCCTTGCCCTTATAATTTGATATTTTGACATTTATCTGCAGAAATAGGCAAGACAAAATCATATTCACTTAGCTTATCACTTCACTTGCGCGTTCACTTAGCTTGCAGAATAGACATGGTTCTCTTAAATAAACCAGACTTTCAATATTCACGCTAGCCTATATTAGCTAGATATTTACATAAACAATCAAAACAGATCAAAGTGTTTGAAGAGCAAGCAGCTTCTCGCAATTTCAATAATGATTCCTAATAAAACAAACGGGATTAGGAACCTTTGATCCAAATTTCCAGTAAGTAATAATCTTTCCCAATAGATTTATATCTTCGTGATGTCCATCTGGCGAAGTAACTAATTGCCAATTAACCAACTGCCTTAGTGCAAGCAGTAGTGTGCAAATATTACTGTATTTCGGATTGAACGGCAATGTTTCCAGGGAAATTACAAGGCATAAAAACGTGTAACTTTTTATATCTCAGGGTGACGAGCTCAGTGCATTACCACGCAGGTTCACGAACTGTTGATATTTACTCCGATATACTCCGATTTGGCGGAGGATAAATTTAGATATGCGTAGACGGAAATGAGAGGTCTTTGCTTAGCAGACGCACCAGACTAATCATAGATTAGTATGATATACACCTATAGACACTCTAGATACGCCAATACTTGAGATGTGGAGGTGGAAATACGATGCACATTTTCAAATAGTAAACGTATTTGCACGTAATGTTCCGATCGCCAACTCTACATAAATATTTCGAAGAACTACTCAAACTAGACGAAGCCAGATATTACTTACGTTTAGTTTTTTCTTTGCTATCTTGTAAATCAACATCCTCAAACTCATTCTTCGATTCGTTTACGTGTGGTATCATATTTCTTCTTCAATTATTTGGATGTCTGAAAATAACGAAAGTAATTTTTATATTTGAAATGTTGTTCCATCATTTAGGATTAAAAATAACAAATAATAACAATAATTATTTTATATTCAAATATTATAGTGGGTATTGCGCGTGACGATAGAAAAAAGCCTGACGGTATGCCACTTGTTCCCTGGAAGTTGGGACGGTCCCTTTTATGGGACGGGAGTTGAGTAGATACTTTGGCGCCGTCACATCTTCCTGAGACACAGGGTAGAAGTGGCGGCGGCCAATTTGGCAGAGCAGCAAAAGCGGCGCAAATATGCTAATCTCGGCATTGGTTACATATTTGAGCCATTTGAGGGTCACCTCATTTTCAAAAATCTTTCAGAGCGCCTGATTAATGTGACGCGTGATCAAAATGCTGGTGTGTTTCTGGCTCAACGCATGAGCATATTGCCATTCATCGTGGTTATGCCACCAGCATGCTGGGTACGCTGTCAACTGGTAGTGCATGGGCTTGATCATTTGGATTGTCTCTAGACCTTCAGCATTTTATACCCATAGAATGATAACAATTATTATTATATTATATTCATTTATTTCAGGTACTTATAAACCCATAATTAAAAACAAAACACAGGCAATCAAAACATTAACACATCAGGAAATTAAAAATAAATAAAAACATTCAGGTCACATTTCACACACAATAAAGTCATAAATAAAAATTAATTAATCAAATAGTTATGTCATCAGAAATAAAATGTCAATTAAATATACAAATAAACTTAATTCAAAAGTCAATTAAATATTCTATAGTCTAGTCCAGTTAGGTAGCAAAATTATATGTCGATTATATCATGTTCAGGAAAGCTACTAGAGCTAGTACCTCTTCTTCGGCATTGGTACAGCGACATGCATGTTGCAGCAATGCCGAATGAAAGCACAATCCAGTCTAGCAGCAATCATCTCCAGGACGGCGTTGGAGCTGGCCCTCACTCTGCGCACCAAGGACGCGCTTCGCTTACGCAATAACACTACAAAAATAGTTAGACTGGGTAGTCTAACTATTTTTGTAGTGTTATTTTTACTCAATAAAGGCATATGCCAGTTGTTAAACAAAGTGATATCTAGAAAATTCAAAATTTTCGCAAACTGGTGCAGGTGAAAAAAATTTGAGCTGTTTATAACATTTTTATAGTATACTAGTATTTTTGCCCGCGACTTCTTACGCGTAGATTTTCATATAAACCTTCAATCCTTTTTTCTTCCCTTAATCCGGCCCTTGCGCAAAATAATATAGCCTATACTTTAATCTGGTCATAGCTAAGCATATTCGTGAAAACCGCATTTAAATCCGTCCGCATTTTCTTCCAGGGGTGTAGGAGATGTGCGTGAACAAACAAACAAAAATTCTAAAAACTGCCTTAACATGTTCAGCTGCTTATTATAAGTCGCAGAGCATGATTAATAAATAAGTTTTCTTTTTGTCTAAACCATAAAAAGTATATCATGTCATGTCGGGATGATACATCTCTGAAATTTGACCGTCCAGCTTTGCTCGTTCGAATTTTTCTATGACCATGCAATTTCTGAACTATATGAATACGACCACAAGTATGGCTTTGGCCACGGAACCCTGACATATACTTGTCTTGCAAAATGCATTGGATTGAATCACCAAAGAGGTTGTAAGGCCTATGTTTTTATAACATCCTTGATCTACACGTTCATTCATCTAAACCAGGAAAAAGGTAAGGTTAGGTTAAGGAACCTTCTTTAAATTTAAACTGATTATCTGAATGACAGTTGACATTTTCAAATTTTTATAATGGCTATGTCAATAACATTCTCTTTACTTTGGACCTCCTTGCTTGAGGCTATGTGACGATCCTCATATTACGTTTCGGATAACGAAGAAAATAATAATTGATTTTTTAATTTCTTTTATGTAATAATAAAGAATTAAAATAAATGATATAGCATAGCCTATGTTTTAATCTAAGCAATTGTAATTTCTAAGCATATTCGTGAAAACCGGATTTAAATCCGTCCAGTGGTTTAGGAGATGTGCGCGGACAAACAAACAACGAAAATTGAACTCTGTTTAACAACTATAGACGTACCTTTTGGTTTAAGATGGCAACACAGTGCATAAATTTCACACATTTTAGATCATTTAAAACCAGAAAAGTATACTTTTTTATTTTTAACTAGTGCTGTTGCCTGCGACTTCGTGCGCTTAAATTTTGCGCAAAATAACATAGCCTATACTTCAATCTGGTCATAGCTAAGCATATTCGTGAAAACCGCATTTAAATCCGTCCAGTGGTTTAGGAGATGTGCGTGGACAAACAAACAAACAGACAAAAATTCAAAAATTGCTGCTGCTTATTTTATTTGTGTGTATTTTTTTTTATATCTCGCAATTACAGTTTCTTTTTATCTCTACGTTTTTATTATATGTATAAATTTGTTATCCTACTAGTTTCACTCAATCAGATTGATGATATTAACAGAAGACAAAAAAAAAGGTCAGTTAAAAATATAATTCCGTTAGAATATTTTCCTTAATTATATGAAACTAGTAGAATAAAGGTGCGGGTCAAAGTAGATAGACTAAACAGTAAACAACGTAAATAATCCGTGTGACATTTATATTTATCAGTAAATAAATCAGTAGTTATTGCCTCGAAATTTAACGAATCTTGAATCACGTACCTACATCTTGAAAACAAACGATAATGGACAGGAGCTTGGATAATTTTCACAGGTTTTATACAAAATAGTTTTTTTTCAAACGCACTTGATGAATTATGTATTTTTATATGTATTTTACAAGTGCTTAAAACCTTTAATGTATTCTTTAATCTCGATTTTTCAGAATATAAGTACCAAGAACGTTTTAAGGCCTTGTTTTTTTCAGCATTTTCAAATTGTTGAAAAAAAAAAACAAGATTTTCAAAAAGTTTATCATAATAAAAATTCACATTGCAATATACTTACCAAGTTTCAACATATTACGGGCATAATAGTTCCCAGAAAGTTTAACTAGTAAGTTGTATAAAAACTATCAGAACTCAAGATCCGTCTTAGGTAATTTTAACACTTTTCAAACAATCGTAGTTACATTTTCTGAGAACTACTTGTAAAATTTTGAAGAAACTGGGTTCGCAATATGGTTAACTTAAAAAAGCTTTGTTTCTAAGTAATTCCAAAATACAGAGTCTGTAACAGAATGCTGTATTCCAATCTCAGGTCAGACTAACAAAAGATACGACTATGTATTCATTAATGCAATGATCGTTCGTAATCAAATGTCGCCGATTTCTCCCACTTATTTCAATAACACATACGCAAAAACTGTAAGTACGTACACATACACTTGCTCATTTTCTATTTACAGCAATGTCAATAACCTAACTAAGAGCCCACATGCATAAAAAAGGACAGCAATGCCGTCTGCAAGGTGGGTTTGACTAAGGGCAAAAACTAGCATCAAATCTGATTTACTCGTAGGCAAGATGCGTTCACAACATACCTGGCACGCCCCTTTAGTACATAATCTGAGACATTACCAAATAACTGTTTTGTAAGGTTCCATTACATGATTACCATATTTGATTGACGTTGTCAAAAATGCCGCTAGAATAAAATGGGATAAGGCGGGACATGTCGCGCGAATACGTATGAACCGACCGACGGGCTGGGATCGTTCAACAGTATATAGTAGGTGTCTGAAAGATGACGCTGTCAAGAATCTAACACGACGATCTTGACTTATTCCGGAGGGGTTGGCAAGAAGTGGCGGAAGATCGGGATTTATGGAAGGAAATGATGCAGATATTTACTCAGCACAGTGAACGGTTTGGATTAAAAAAGTTCGATAAATTAGACGAGTACGCTTGTATTATAAATATAAATATTACTTGATATCCAGGGCAACGAACGTTAAGGTGTTTCATTTCCAGTAAATTAGGAAAATCGCTGTGTAATGTTGGTTATAAAATTTACTGTGTTGTGGCGCTGTTACGTTCATACCAGCACTATCTCCGGCTATAAAGGTTAATTAATTGTGTTAATTAAAGAACATGCCTTTTTACTGTATTGTACGGAAAACATAGCCAATGATTATGAGGCAAGTGGACTCGCTTAAGAGCCCGCTGCAAGACTACAGCGATTTTTTGCACAGATTTGAAGATTTAAAAAAACAACATTTTTTAACACTGTTTAACCTGTCACGGCTGTCACGGTTATATTATCATTATTAGTAGTTAGTCTACCCGTGAACATGGTGCATATAACCGCGCCGAAATATCGGGAGCTCCATCCACAACCTTATCACGGTAAATAACCTGTTGATAATTATACAATTGTAGTGTCTATTTATTTAGTTGTTTTCGAAATCTTTCGCCAATAATATAAAGTAATTTTTTGGAATAAAAACAAAAACCATCTTCAACACTATACATACCTACATGTACAATTTTTTATTATTATAATGCAGAATATGAACCTCTATCTAGCTCTACACTTCAGTCTGGGTCATAACCCTCACAATTCAATAAGCATGCAATAACCAACAAGAATCCTTTCAGCCGTGGCTCATATTGATTAGAATTGAATTCCTTTTGAACTCAATATACTGTTAATTTTTTCCAATTTTTGTGATCTACAATAAATAAATAAAATGTAACATAATGTAAATTGTAAACGGCTGTACATTTGAATACAATAAATTTATGCACATACGTACATTAAAAAACATAGAAGTAAGAATGTTCTAAAAAGACAGATGGACGCATAGAACGAGTCTATATACGATATAAGGGTAAACCGCGTTTATATCTGTCCATTTTGGAAAAAAATGGTAACAAACACACTAAGACACAAGTTCTTATCGCAAACCTCCGTTTCCACGTGGGTAAAAACATAATTATGCAAATATACACACCATTGAGGTCGTACGGATTCAACTCCACTTATTACATTGCCTTTGAGTCTAACTAATAATATCCAATTTCCACACAAATCAGTTCGCTTTGTTCAAACTGAAACTAATTAAACAAATATTATGTTCCACAGTTTATCGGCATGACGTACTGTAAAGTGCCGATTGGATCGATTGCGATTTGAAAGAGGTAAGATAAGATATCGTTATAAAAAGAATTTGACAAGAATTGATTAGATCATGGTTGATTATTGAGCATTTATTATTGACTAGTTGCGCCTCGCGGCTTTACCCGCATGGATGTACCTGTAGGAATCTTAAAATTGTCGGTATAAAAAGTATCCGGCCTTCTAACTATCTCTGTGCAAAAATCACGTCGATCCATTCAACGCCAAGCCTTTGATCAGGGTAGAGCAAAATTGTGTTTCGACGCGTTTAATTTCTGGAAACTATCGTACAGGAATTGATTATTTTTCCCGGAATAAAAAGTAGCCCATGTGTCAATCCAGGTTGTAAACTATTTCTACATAATTTTTGCTGGTTACAAATAACGCAAGTGTGACCCGCTGCCTGCCACGCCGCCCCTGCCCCGAGGCGGGAAACGCCATCGAAATGTTTTTTTTTTTGCTTTTGTCATTTTGGCGCCCGTTGCTATCTGGTGCTCAGAGAGACCGCTCCTCTTTATCCCAGGGTCGGCGATGGATCTATTTCTCTGATACTGCATGATATAAAAACAAACCAATGAACATACACACTTACTTATTATAAAAAGTGTATTTCCTTATAAATTTCAATATTTTTATACGGGATGCTATATCGCGCTAGCCAAAATTTAATTGACTTTAAATGACAATCGATAACGTTTTCAATAGCTTCTTAGTTTACACTACTCTTACTCTGAGACTTAGGGTCTTAGAATACGGATTATTATCTATCGTAAGAGCTAATTATTATCAATATAAAAAACCGAGATCATAAAAATGACAGAACTGACCAAATTAAAATTGGACAACAGGGAAAGCGCCAGCTTTCAAATAAAAAAGAATCATCAAAATCGGTTCATCCAGTCAAAAGTTATGAAGTAACAAACATTAAAAATAACAGTCGAATTGAGTTCCTCCTCCTTTTTGTAAGTCGGTTAAAAATAGTAAACCTCGTGAGTAATCAGGTACGGGGTCTGACTTCCCCTCCCACTCAGGCGAGGCACAGATGCGCTCTCAGGCACAAAGGCAGTTCATTAAGGGCGTTTAGGTGCAATCCTACATTACGTATCAGTCACAAAAAGTACACTAATCTTCTGTTAAACTTCAACAGAGTTAAATTTACCACTTCACTAGTTATAATATTTTTTTAATGGCACATGCTTTATTGACTTAACAAAATACATGTTAACTAACACTACAAAAACAATAAAAAAAAAACTGCTCATAAACCGTTGAAGGTCTAAAGATAATTCAAATGCCCAAGCCCACTATCAGTTGGCAGCGTACCCAGCATGCTGGTAGCATTATCACGCTGTGTGGCAATGCTTATACTTGCAAATTGTGTAGCTTATTACTAATCTAATATTTAAAAAAAAATACTTATAGAGATGCTATAAGGCAAATGACGATGTTATCTGTGTATCTGTAAAGCAAATATTCAAATCTTCGAAAGATCAAAGCATGTAACAAATTGTTACAATATATATAAAGTTAAGGACAGTGGAAGTACTGCAAACAAGTTTAAAATCTGAGACAGTTTCCACAAACTCCCGTACCTAAATTAACTAGTATCATCCGAGCAGCCTCTTAAAGTAGACGTCATGCTACGGCTCGGCGCTACGACACACGCGCCGTTCTAACCGCTACGAGTCCGCAGATCCGCTACGAGCCGCGTAGACGAGCGAAAGCGCAATTAGTGAAATTCATAAATTAAATTCTTTCACGCCGCTAATGGAAATTCGCAGTTTGCGAAGAATGACTAAAGTTCAGTGAATTGTGTCGAATCTTTTGTGAAAATCATTGCTCAACAAATCAGGGATTAAAACTTTTTGGAGTGCTTTTTTAAGAAGAACTTCAGTCACAGTGTAAACTTAGACAAAGATGTTCTTTTCCAAGAATTGTATTTGATTTAAACCTGCCATTATTGTCGCACAATTGTGAACATTGTAAACAAAAAATCTGACTTAAAATATGAGTAGTTTAACAGTTAATGACTACTTTTCAACACGAGAGGAAGTTAAATAAAATGTTACAAAGCGAGACCCCAACACCTTCAGAGGCAAAAGAAAAGTTCTGGGACTACTTCAACATGGAAGTGCCAAATGAGACGAACGTGACAGATCAAGTTGCAGTCACGGTTCCCGCTCCAGAGCAGGGTTTAGTGATTGGAGTATATAGTGCGTTATTAGTGGCTGGCGCTGTTGGTAATGTGGGGGTGTTCGCGTCGCTGCTCCGATCAAGGCGACGCAAATCGCGAGTCAATTTGCTGATGACGCATCTGGTAGTCGCTGATATGATGGTCACCTTTATTGTCATACCGCTTGAGGTTAGTGTGGCGTACTGTTTATGAACTTTTTTTTTAAATATTTAGTATAGAATAGGTCTACATTTTCCCATCAAATTGCTTGATGGAAAACGACTGCCGATCAACCAAACATAACATAAACATAAATATGACATAATAATTATCATTTATTATATTATTATTATTCATTGATAATCATCACGAACAAATAATTCATCTGGCCTAAATCAGGCTTGTTTCCTGTGGTTGGTCCAGACGTCCACTGCTGAACATAGGCCTCCCCCTTTAACCTCCACACTGAGCAACATCCTGCCAACTGCATCCACTGGATGCCCGCGACTCTCACAATGTCGTCGGTCCATCTAGTGGGAGGCCTACCTACGCTGCGTGTTCCAATTCGTGGTCTCCACTCAAGAATCTTTCTTCCCCAGACGACCTTGTCACTGCATAATGGATGCAAAAAAGAGCGACAAGGTCGTCTGCTAGTAGTTAATTCATAATTGGTGTTGCTACAAGTTTTTTAGTGTGCATAGCATGAGTGAGCTGTACCAAGAACGATCATATTAGAGTCTATCTAGTTCATGGATCTTTGGCTTCGGCTGTACTTAACAGTTTTTGCGTTTAGTGGTATAGTGAAAAAATGCGTATCAATAAACCAGCCAAATGCGAGTCAGGTTCGCGAACACAGGCTTGTGCAGGCAGGCAGGCGTGGCACCACATAAATTACTAACTACTAAAGTACAAAAAAGTAGTGCAAAAATACAACATAACGCCCAGACGGTCACCCATCCAAGTACCGACCGCGCCCGACGTTGCTTAACTTTAGTGAATAGAAATTTGTCACCGCTCGCACTTGGCCAGTATTTATTATTTTTTGTTTTACTTAAGAGTGTGCACTATAATCAATCTAATAACACATGTCAAGTTTGACGCTTGTACGTATAACCGGTTTTCACTACAAAAATACGTTTAGGGCCGATTTTTCAATCCGTAGTTAAACGGTTAGATAGTTAACAAATAAATAAATTTATCTGTCCAATAAATTTACAGGTTTTATTTCGCAGATCTGACTATTGAAAAATTCGAAATCATGCTATCAATGGAATTACTCCAATCTTAATATTTAACTAAATATTGAAAAATCGGTGCTTAAAAAACTTTTGTTGTACGGGGTTGTCCGTACCGTTGTTGCCCTATAGTTTTTACTTTTTGGATTTATTATTATTTCTTAGTTAATCCACCGTAACATTAAATTTTCTGTGAAATTTTTACTTGTTATTTATTACGGTTCGAAGGATACAGCCCTTAAAACGTAGGACGGACGGACGGATAGACAGACAGCGTAGGCAGCTTTGTAATAGGGTCCCGTTTTCACCTTTAGGTACGGAACCCTAAAACGCATACAAACGTTGACCTTCTCGTAGGACCAGGAGACCTCTCTGCTTGGTCAACAATTCATCTATATATATAAAAATCAATTGCTGTTCGTTAGTCTTGCTAAAACTCGAGAACGGCTGGGCCGATTTAGCTGATTTTGGTTTTGAAATGTTTGTCGTAGTCCAGGGAAGGTTTAAACGGTGAGTAAACGGCTGGACCGAGGTTGATGAAATTTTGTGTTCCTGGAACGGGTCATAGTAGAGAGGCCGAAGGCCGAGCTTACACCCGTGCGAAGCCGGGGCGCGTCGCTAGTAATATATAATGAATCTCATATTGCTTTCTGTGAAATGAATTTCATCGTTCAAACAAGGTCCATACTGGTTCAGCAATTATTATTTTCAAATTGAATATTCATTTGACAGCCCCGTTAGCTCAGTTGGTAGTGAACCTGCCTTCTGCGCTAGGGGGCGTGGGTTCGGGTTCGATTCCCACATAGGACAAACATTTGTGTGATGAACATTTGTGTTTGTTCTATGTCTGGGTGTTAATATCTATTTAAGTATGTATTTAAAAATATATATGTACGTATATCAGTTTCTGGCAGCCATTTTAAAAGCTTTGCTTAGTTTGGGGTCAGATGACCATGTGTGCAATAATGTCCCAGATATTTATTTATTTATTTCAATTAGTAAGTATCCTAAAACACGAATCAGTCAACTAACATTACTAACTATACACATTTTATACCTACATTTGATTATGCAATACTAGCTGTATCCGCGACTTAGTCCGCGATTTCTTCAGAAAAAAATAGCGTATGTCCGTCCTCGTGATACATACTATGATCTCGCAAAATTTTATCGAGATCGGCTAAGCCGTTTAGCCGTGATTATATACCAGACAAACAGACGGACAAAGTTACTTTCGCATTTATAATATTAGTGTGGATAGTGTGGATTTAAAGCGAATTATAAACCGAATAATAAACAACAATTGATAGATAAAAACTATTTATTGTGCACACAGAAATCAAAGTTAAAGATAAAGAAACTTTATCACTAAAAGCGATCTCTTCCAGGAAACAATGTCAAGTACAAAAGGTTAAACTAACATAAAATAATAAAAGTCGGTTAAAAGAAATTTCCATTAAAAAATGTCTGATCTAAAGAAATATAAAAAGGAATGTCCGATAAAACAGTTACGGGTAAACGGGGGTGGGTTATCTAAAAGAAAGATGTCAATAAAACATCAGTTGATCGAGTAAGTGCGTCTACCAGTCAGTGTAGGAAGCAAATTTTAGGATGAGTTTCCACTGAACGGAAAAGAGCGGAGCTTTAAAAAAAAGAGGGTGTTATCATTGACGGAGCGGAGTTGTGTAGCGGAGGCGAGCGGACTTGTGTAGCGAAGACGAGCGGACTTTAGTAGCGGAAAGAGCGGAAGCGTCATGTTGGCGCTCGATGAAAAGAAAGATCTTTTTCTGCTAGAAGACCCCGCCGGCATACCTACCTGTGTGGTGGCTCAACCCGCTCCGCTTCCTACCGCCGCGCTACTCCGCTTGCCATACAGTTCTAGTCTCCGCTATGACAAGGAATTATGGTTTCCCAATACCTATGTTTTGTTTCTCGAGTATCTCGGGCTATTCGCGGTGCTATCCCGCCCCGCTTACCCACCACCTACGCATGGATTTTGCATACGTACATGCGGAGGTAGTATTAACTGCGCACTTCTGCGTATTTTAGTATAATTTGTTTATTTTCTCTACTTCTGGAGGGGATTTTTCTCGTCTCGCCTTTAAGTAGATATATTTCTAAATTTTTCTTGTTTCCAGGAGTCTCGAACGAATACCCTAGCTATGACTATTTCCATTGAAGCAGAGTGAAAACGACATGTGGATTTCAATCAATGTGATTGGTCGATTCTGACACATCTTGCCGCTCCACTCTGTGGAAACGCATCCTTAGGTGCGCTTGTACGACTTGCCTTTATGATTGCGTTATAACAGTCGTGAAAGGAAACTATTATTCAAGCCAACCGAAAAATGTAGCGCCCTTGTGATTCACTCTTTAGGTTGTGTCACGCTTCCGTGTTTCGTTCTTTTAAACCGACTTCACAAGAGAAGAATTTACGAGCTGTGCGATGTCTTCACCGACTATAAACCGATTTTAATGATTCTTTTCTTTAGGTTCTCAAGGGCAGTTTCATCGAAATTTCAAGACAATATTCTACCTCTAAGGGTGGATAATTAGGGGATTTATCCCCATTATTGAGTTTTACATGCTTTCCATATATTTTTTTGTCAAATATTATAAAACTTCTTACAACAAAATAATTCAAATTGCAGTACCTAGTTTCGCCAGTTTATTAAATGCCTGCCTCATTTCGAAAATCAACTTTCTGATCCTCATTTTTATAAAAATATATTTAATTCAGAATATTGTCATGTCTTCAAAAGGGACTGGGGGCCTTTTATATCCACGGAGCCCTGGGCTGCAGCCCAAAAAACCCTCATATAGATCCGTCCAATGCTTGCTGATGAATGCACCGGTCGCTGCTCAGCGTGCACTGACGCTAGCCACGGCCTAAATCGTAGCCTTTTAAATTGTCCGGCAACTTACTTATTACCTACCCTGCTCATTTCACAACCCACATTAAACTTTACGCATTGCTGATCAAGCAAATCGTAACTGAAATCGTATCTTTTATGAGACCTAAAGCTTCCCCCATGGGAAGCTTGGGGCTCCATGGGAAGGCACATGTGTCAATTAAAACCGCTGATGTAACCCTCACGTGACATCGCATTTATCCTGCAAAAATAATTAAAGTAGGGAATTTAATAGATCACATTTGACATCTGTCAGTCATTATTTATAAGTCAAAGTACATCATAAAATTGCTTTCTTTTTCATTATTACTTTACATATGTATTTTTAACTGAATAAAGTTAAGCAATAGTGCAGTAGTGCGGGCATCCAGTGGATGCAGATGACAGGTTGTCGTTCAGTGTGGAGGTTAAAGGAGGCCTATATTCATCAGTGGACGTCTTCTCGCTGATGGTGATGATGATGACGATGACGAATAGTGCGGTTCTAAATTTGAAAACTTGAGAGGTGTCAAGGGACACCCGGATGGAACGAAGTTAGAGGGAGAGAGAAGAGACAGACAGAGAAACACGCGCACGCCGCACGGCTTTCAACTATAGCAAAAAGTGTCGTTACAACTTTTGGTCTTGATTTTTTCCGTCTAGCAACGCGCGAAAGGGAACTTCGTTCCAAGCCGCACAACGAGCTATGGAGAGGGCTATGCTTGGGGTTTCTCCACGAGATCGAATCAGAAATAAGGAGACCCGTAGACGAACGAAAATTACCAACATAGCCCACCGGATTAGCAAGTTGAAGTGGCAGTGGGCAGGGCACATAGTACGCAGAACAGATGGCCAATAGGGCTGAAAGGTTCTCTAGTGGAGACCACGGACCGGTAAGCGCAGCGTAGGTCATCCACCCTTGGTGGTCCACAAGGTGGACAGACGACCTATAAAAGAGACCGCTGGAAAAAGCGGTGCAGGCCGCTTCCAACCGGTCCTTTTGGAAATCGATGGGAGAGGCCTACCTATGTCCAGCAGTGGACGTCCTATGGCTGAAATTATGATGATGATGAACACAAACAGAGTTATACTATAAGTTTAACGTGTGTATCTGTGTGTCTGTCTGTGGCATCGTATGGCTCCCGAACGGTTGTATCTTTCTGAAAATTTAAAATGTTTTTTTTTTTTTTTATGTGAATTGATCGAGAGTGTGCTTAGCTATGATTCAAGAAAATATGTTCAGCCGTTTGAAGATTATCAGCTCTTTTATCAGAGGTAAAAAATAAAACTTGTTACTACTTTTGTTTGGCAGGAAAACTCTTTGGGCAAGTCAATTGGCGGTCGCGCGCTGCAGAGCAGCCCTAGGTTATGTGCGCGTTCGCAAATAAATGACTTACATAAACTGACAATATGCACGCAATGTTAGGTTTCACCTCGCTTGTTCAGACCCTCGTGATATGTTGTATCAACCTCGGTAAGCTAGTAATCAAGGCTTGTATTTACTAGGTGCCCTTTAAAACGTTAGAAGGCGAGGCGTGGGTGTTTATTTTGAATAGCTAGTTTCATGGCTACGTTATTTTTAACCTCTAAGAAGCCAACTCTGTAACGGCTACCCAGATTTGGATATAATTTCGTATAGGGATAGCTTATACCTTGGATTAACAAAGGGTATTATAATCCCGATATTTTTTTACAGTTTCTATAGGATAGCGGGGAAAACTGCGGGCTGTGTAAATGGTTCCATAAAAACAAAACATCTACTGAAACAGCCTTCGAAAATAAAATAAATTTTAGATAAGTAATTTATTTTTATGAACAGAGCCGTCATATTTATCTTTTGCTAAATCCCTATAATGAAGTCTCGTGATATCATAATACTTGCGTGTAAGTCGGAAATTGCCAGTATTATGCCATAACGGCCTGGACAGCATAGAAGGGGGCTGGAACACGGCCAACGAGAATCCATAACTTTACCGACACGCTAAAGTTAGAAACGTGACATCACTTGCATGATACATAATATTATGTACTGGTTCGTATATAGTAAAACTAACAGTACCCCGCGGCTATGGACGCGTGGAAATTGATGTGTCGCAAGTGGAGAAAAACAAGAGACCAAAAAAAATTGCCTATTTTTTATAGCCTTATAACGTGTTATTTCAGAACCTAAACTATGTCGGTACAGTCCCAATTTTATCAAAATCGGTTTAGTAATTACGAAACATGCGTGGTAACATATATTTCGATATATATCCATATAACATAATTATATATATCCATATTATAGTAGGATAACACAAGAGAACAAGTTACGCAGTTGGAAAGCAGCATTACGCCAAAATAAGAACAAGCAATCCTGAAAACGTGACTTTTATACAAAAAAAAGAAAGGATTCCGACCACATGACTCGGATTAAAACGGCGCTTAGGGATAACTTACATTAGGCTAACAGCCTGTTTTATATACTAGTATGAATTTGGCATATTTTCCTGTTGTTTTTGTAGTCTATTATAAAATTACTCTCCGGAGGTTTTGCACAGATAATATTGTCGTTTTACCGCTTTGTGGTATTCGTTTTTGTACTTACACATACCATCAATAATTGAGGAACGGTTTCGTTATTTTATTTGTTCTCCTTTTTTGTGTGGGTGTCAGAATACCTTGTGCTGGCAGTCTGCCGAACGTTTATTTTAGGTACGGATTTATAAAATTTACTAGGTATAATTAATTTGGATTGTCTTTAGACCTTCAACGGTCTATGGACAGTTTAACTGTTTTTGTAGTGTTAGCTTGTATTTTGTTTAGTTTATAAAGACAATTGCCGTCTTCAAAAAATAATAATTTCTATTAGTCCGTTCGGAACAGAGACGTTTTAAATGCCATTAGGTTTTAAAACTTTCTAAATTCGGAGTTTAGATATAACTCTGAGACATTGAAAAGTAAAACTAATCCAGATATCTAACACAGATGGCTCTTACAGCAAAAAATAGAGCTGAGGAATTTAATTTATAGTAAAAATATGGAGTTTTAAAGAGGTTAGTTATTAATATGGCGCGTACTATGATCAAATACTTAGCATTTCCATTCAACTAGTAAACGCTGCTACCACCCAGAAGGCCTTTTTATATAAGTATTTGAGTTTTCTATGAATTTTATTTCGTTTTAGGTTTTTTATGCAGCCAGCACTTTGGGTACGATGCCTGGCAATGGTTTACTAGATTGGTTTAGTGCTAGTTTTTATTTGATTATAAGAAGTATTATGTATTTCGTTTTTCTTGTTTAGGTATCCTATCCTAATATATATAATGGAACAGCAACCTGGTCAATTATTTATATTTATGTTTCATCAATAGTGTATTTTTACAATATTTTAGTGTAAATAAAATGCGATACATACATAATTATTACCTAATATCTATAATTTTTTACAGATTGGTTGGCGGACAACCAATGCCTGGCTAGCTGGCAACTTGGCGTGTAAATTCTTCCTTGTCTTGAGAGCATTTGGACTCTACCTATCATCCAACGTGTTGGTTTGCATATCTCTTGATAGGTGAGTTAAAACACAATTTCCATTTTTTACCGACTTTAAAAAAGAAGGAGGATCTATGTTCCAATGTATATTTTCGTGATTTCAGGGTTGGTCCCATAGTAATAAAAAAAATGAGGACACATTATCCTTGAATATTTTCGTCGTCTAGAATCTAGAGATATTATCTCTAGACTCTAGATGACGAAAATATTCGTACTCCTGTAATCTAACATCTCAAAAGTCTTATGTTTTTTGACCCAGTCTCTAAAAGATTTTCACGAAATCTGATATATAAATTATATACGTGCAAAAATAAACCTTAAGTTAAAAGACAATTTTTAACTGGAATGTTTAACATCCCAAGAACTGGTTCTAAAAGTTTCCATTATATACGGAATTGTTCTGTGTTGGCGCAGAAAATAAGTTGTAAGTTTTTGAACGCTCTGTATTTTCTAGTTTTCCCGGTTGTCCCGGTACCCTGAGGAACACTTATTTACAGAGTGGTTAGTAAAAAAAACATTTATTTCATGTAAAGACCCACGTACAGCGAAACAGTAGCTAATAAATAATATTCAGGTTATCCAACTTCGCTGCATTCAGGTTACATAATATGTCATATAATAAAGTCACAAATAAAATAATTTAACAAACCAAGTCGTCAAAAAAAAAAACTCATATAAATAAAATAAGTAAAAATAAATATAATTAATGAGAAACTAAAATAATTATTTGATTGTCTACATAAATAAAATATAGGTATGTCTTTGAAGTACCATTTATGATAATAAGCTTATATTATCTCATCGGCTCATTTTCACAAATCTTTGAAACGCGAAAACTGAATAGTATATATTTTTTTGGTTATATGTTATATTTAAAAAAAATTAAGCAAGTAAGGCTTTAAATTTTAGAGATTTTTTTTTCATAAATACAACTTTGCGAACTTTTGGGTTATAAAGCTATACTTTTATAGTTTTAGTGGGGCATAATAAATATGAATATGAGACGCTGATATTTGTGATAGCTTTATTTTGAAGAGTTTTAAAATTATGTTAAACGGGTCTCCTATTAAACCGTAACAATTATAGTCTCAACAGTAAAACTGTAATATCTGTTAAATAAATTATTTGTTACAATAAAGCAGAACATACATTTAGGCATTATTTTATATACATACTACAGATATAACAAATATTTCTGTTTAAAAATCCGTTCTCCGACTGTGCTCCGCTCTCTGTGTGACTTTCTAACATTTACTTACAACTTTTTTATGATGAAAAATGCTAAAAGGTATAATTTTTAAATACCAACTGTACTAACAGTAGTTTTGAATGCAATTTTATCTTTAAGACAACATAGAGAATTTTTTGAAGTACATTGTCGCATTGAAATTTATATTTTAGCGGAGGCGGAGCGATCAAATTTAAAATATTAATTAGTTATTGATCTCATCAAAATAAATAATATTAACATGAAAATACCTTTGAAACATTTTGCAATGCATTTGTATTTTTTTATATAACCAAAAACATTAAAATATCTTTAAAATGTGTGAGCGAGATAGATGGGGCGGAAAACGGGCTTCCAACCGTTACATTCCTGTTGAATATTCATAGTTGGTACCTCAGAAAAGTAAATAGAACGGAAATGAGAAGGAAACTGTCGCCAGGTAATGTGACAGATATGTGATTGAAAATTCTTATTTGTGTCAACGCGTCGAACTCCGCGTCACAGTTTCTAACAATGATGCTATGGGTTTATATGGCTGCAAGTGGCTACAACAATTTTTTTACAAAAATACCTTGACAGCCGTTCTAATCAAAACAAAATAAAAATCTTTTACTGTGGTTGGTACGTATATAAGGTACTAGTGACCCGCCCTAGCTTCGCGCGAGTCTACGCAGTAAGTTATACTAGCCACATTCTAGTAGTAAATATAGCCTGTGTTACTTAGGGATAATGTAGCATTCTAACGGTGAAATAATTTTTAAAATCGGTTTAGTAGTTTTTGAGTTAATTCGTTACAAAAATACAAACCTTTCCTCTCTATGATATTAGTGTAGATATAAACCTTTCGTGAAAAATTATGTAACCAATGCTGAAAACCGCATCAATATCCGTTGTGTGGTTCAGGTGGAGTTAGCGGATACACAGACTGACGCGGAAAGCGACTTTGTATTATACCATCTATAGATGAATGAATGAGGTACCTACGCTAAATTTGTTATTCCTCGAATTCTAATTTTATCACCATCATCTTATATCTATTGGTTGGTATTATACAATGTGGAGGTACCTACGTTTTTTTATAAATAACGTGTGCGAAGAATAATACTGAAAACCCGCGGGGGCGCCAGTCCATTTGTGAAGTGACAATATAATGACTTATGGTACTCTTACCGCTCAGGTGTGCTTGACTTAATACGTAGGTAGGTAGGTTAATACCTTTCCAAACGTATGGGCTTTAGAAGACAAGCTCATTGCTGTAGACGGGACAATGATAAGGGCGAGAATTCATTACAGCTGTGTGGAGCTAGTCTTCTTTCTTTCAGAAAATCACAATTAGTACAAAATATGACTGCTTGAAAACAAACGTTAAAAATATAAATCCGGCACTGCAGTATCATAATATTATCGTATTTAGACGTTATTATTTAAAATTATGTACATAGATTACATTATTATGGACTCATGGTTTTTTGGCGCATCAATGTTAAATAAATAAATATCTGGGACATTTTTGCACACACGGTCATCTGACCCCAAACTAAGCAAAGCTTGTAATATGGCTGCCAGAAACTGATATACGTACATATTATATATTTTTAAATACATACTCAAACAGATATTAACACCCAGACATAGAACAAACACAAATGTTTGTCCTAGATGGGAATCGAACCCACGCCCCCAAGCGCAGAAAGTAGGTTCACTAGTTTCACTACCAACTGAGCCACCGGGGCAGTCGATCTCTAGTTCTGTCTTTAGCAACGTTGAATCTCTAGTTCTGTCTTTGGCAACGATGAGTTGACTAATTAGGAATCTGTACGTTTATTACATCATTACACTAATCTGAAAGGAGATCACTGGACTCATAATTGTGAACAAATTTTACTAGAAAAAGAGCCATAAAATTGCGATATATCAACTATTCCATAAAACATTGTAAAACAAAATGTACGAAACAGTTGATATTTTTCGCCATTTTAGGGTTGGTTCCATAGTAAAAGTTGATCGTAATAATGAGGACCATGACCTCCTCTCGGCATAGCACCACCTTTCCGTGTAACCCAGTGTAGTTCCTGTTTCTGTTTTTATAGACGTACCTTTTATTTTTCCTTTTCTTTTTTTCCAGATTTTTCGCTATAATTTATCCGTTGAGGCTCGCAATTGCAAGAAAGAGAAGCAAAATGATGCTGTCGTGTGCTTGGATAGTAGCACTATTTTGCAGTTTACCGCAGGTAAGAACTCTGTTTATGTGCTTAGCTACGTGTTATTCAAAATAGACCCTAGATGGAGTTTATTTTTATTTTATGTTATTCGGAAAACGTACAGCGATACATAACTAATTTACAAATAATTTGGATATCTTAGCACTATTAACACGTTTCCGCAAATAAAAATCTAATTAACACTTGCTTACGTTAAAGAAATACAAAACTTTGGTACTAGGTCTATGTTAATGTAAAAAAATAGTTTAATAACGATATAATAAATGAGAATAAAAAAATTTATAAATGTGACAGTTCAAGATTCGCACCAAACCAGTTCTTGAAGACTGTAGTTTTGAATTTGTGTGGAGGTGTGTCAAATAAATCAAATTCGGGAAAGTCATGCAGATTATTGACACCGTTTGCTGATCTTATGAAAAAAGAGTTTTGTTTATAATTTGTAGAACTATGCGGGATATGGAGACTAATAGGACGTCTTACAGACCGTGTAGGAACTTTTAGACTTATCATAGAAAGGAGATGAGGAGAATCAATTTGAGACTGAGCTATTTTCATCAATAAGACAATGTCCGCTATTTTCCGTCTCTCATAGAGAGGAAGCATATGATGTCTGAGACATATAGAGTCATAGTCACTGTCGTGTTTCTTGCACTTAAATTGCAGGTATCGCATAAAACTTCTTTGAATGGATTCAAGTCTATTAATATATTTCTCGTATTGAGGATTCCAAATCTGTGAGCAATACTCAAGGATGCTACGCACGTATGAACAATAGAGGATTTTAGTTAGTTTAATACTATTAAATTGAGAGCTTGATCTTTTAATAAATCCCATGGATTTCTTGGCTTTATTGGCAATATTATCAATATGTTTCTCATATAGTAATTTTGAGTCATGGATCACTCCTAGATCCCGGATCTCTTTAACATTCCTTAAGTCCTGTCCTTTAATTTTATATGTAAATTCAGTTGCTTGGGGTTTACGAGTAAAAGTTATTGAATTACATTTGGCTACATTGAGATCTAATTTATTGAGTAAGCAGTAATCTTCAAATCTAAGCAGTAATCTTGCTGTAAAAGATGACAATCATTAATATTATGAATTTTTTTGAAGATTTTCATGTCATCCGCGTATAAAAGGAAGTTGGAATTTTTAAAACAAGAGTTTATATCATTCACAAAGAAGTTAAATAGCATCGGACCTAATAAGGAGCCTTGAGGCACCCCAGACGGTACATAATTCCATGAAGAAGAATAGCCATTAAGAACAATTGCCTGGGATCTATTCTCAATGTAAGAGGTAAACCACCGGAATAAGTTTTCATGGATTCCGGCAGAGAAAAGCTTTTGTAGCAGCAGGGTGTGATCAATTCGGTCAAACGCCTTACTATAATCTGTGAAAATAGAATCTACTTGCCCACCTGCATTCATGCTAGACGTCGTAAAGTCAATAAATGTCAATAGATTTGTAGCTATTGAACGATTTTTTAGGAAACCATGCTGTTCTTCTATAAATGACCCAGATAGTGCATTATAGACTTGATTATATACCAATCGTTCAAGAAGCTTCGCAAAGATACACAATTTCGAAATTGACGATATCGAATTCGACGATATACGTCAGTGACTGGAACCGAAAAGCCAAATATTGGACTGTCTTGGGAAAGGCTTATTTATTTTCAGGGGCTCTATTTTCGATTCGCTCGTAGGACTTTTTTCATGCGATGTGATTTACTTGCGAACGAAATTCCAAAAGTCGTGTTTTTGAACAAGTCATATATCACTCGTAACTCTACGAGTGGTTTATGTCATTCGAATTTGCTTTCTATCGGTAGAAAGTCTGACAGAATTACGGCTACCCAGAATTCGAATGATTCAAAAATACGAAAAAATAGGATCACTCGCATTTGAAATTACCGGTGATTACGGTATGTAAATAGAAAACTCCTACGAATTATTCAAAAATAGAGCCCCAAGAGACTAAAGTGGGGTTAAACGCAATGATCATCTTATTTTATTTTATTTATTAAGGAACAGCAAACAGCCATATTATGAAATGTTAACAACATGGATATAGATTAATAAACTTAGTAATAATACAGCCCACAGCACTATTCACAGATTACTTATAGAATTATACAAATTTACCGCTAGAAGTAGTTGACTTGCAACACAAATTATTTAAAAACTTTTTTTTTTCTTTTTTTTTCATCATTCATAATCATTAGAAGTTTAAATTTATTTTGGTTTAAAAACACTTATCTTTTCGTTTTAGCTGTATTCAAAAACATCATCATACTTAATATTATAAATGAGAAAGTGTATTTGTTGGTTCGTTTCCGCATCAATAGATTGGAGTGGCCTTTGTCATAGAAATAGTTGGAAGGTCGAAGAGTGACAGGACTTTTTATATGGGTAAATGTATGGTTCCCTAAGGAATATCCACGTCGGTAAAACAGCGTATGTATAAAAATATTAGCACTTGTTTTTTTTGGAAAAAATATGTTCACTGAATAATCCGTTTTTTATGTCAAGTATCTAATGGAGCACGTTGGCTTGACGGACGTGACGTCATATGCTCTTTTATGCCGTCATGTTTCACATCTGCCAAGCGTCCCGTGACGGCCAACTTTTTTTCAAGACGAGAAACATTGTGTCAAAATATATTCCATTTCTTACTTCGTTATTTTGGTATTAAAAGTATACATAAGCCAAGCAGCCAATTTTTTGCTGTTCCGATATTTATTTATTACTTTGAACTACAAATTAAGGATATTTATCGTTTAGATGACAGGATATTATTAATGCTGAAAAAAATAAACAGTCTTTTAGACTACATTTCTTATAAGAATAAAAATATCGTGCCCAACATTTTCACAAACCTTTGACCCGTCAAAACGTAAAAAGAATAGATTTTAGGGTTCCGTACCCAAAGAGTGTGAATGGCACCCTACTATTTATACAATACAATGCAGTCGTAGTCGGGTTATATTTTTTTAAGTAATTTTATTTGTTTATTATTTAATCTTCCGTAATAAATAGTAATAATACTTATCCTGTAAAAAAAAAACAATTAGCGGTTCAGCGCTAATTGTTTTTTTAAGAACAAGTATTATTACTATTTATTACGGTAGATTACATAAGAAATAGTAAAAAGTACTTAAATTAAATTAAAAAAAAATATAATCCGACACATTGTATTGTATAAATATTAGGTAACTGAAAAGCCACAGCGGCGCGCTGCGTACCTATCTATACCTACTCGTAGTAGCTAGATACAGTGCTCAGTTTCATTTTGCTTTATCTCGTAAACTGCTGAATATTTCATAGTAGTGTTATAAATTTTGAAATCTGCTGAGTGAGCTCTATATAATTATGGTAATACTGACCTATTTAGCAAATCAACTATTTAACTTTATTTATGCGTAGAGGTATCAAGTGGAAGTTTATATCAAATACCTCTAAGTGTGTCTGAGAAAAAGGTTCTTGACAGGCAGACAGACAACAAAGTGATCTTATAAAGGTTCCATTTTTTTTTCAGTTTGGGGGTATGGAACCCTAAAAGTGATGTACAAAACTTTAACTTCATTTTAAAAGATCTATTCAATGATATACACGAGGGACTTCTGCGACAAAAATAAATTCATCTCTATTTTACATGTGATTGTGCTTACCAGAGAAATACCTTTTTTTTTGTTATTTTAAAATTGAGATCTATACTAATATTGTAATTGCGCAATGTTTCATGTATCTTAATAATAATAGACGTTAGAAAGTTCTAAAGAATTAGGATGAACGAACGGAAAGACAGACAGACGGACAGAACGAACTTATAAAGGTTTCTTGCAGTACTACGGAACCCTAAAAAGGTATTCTTTTCAAAATTAGGCGAGTCAAAGTTGTGTGAAATTTAGACGCTCAGTTGCTACCTTAATTTTCTAAAATAATTTTATGTCAGAATTATTTGGTGTCATCAATTATAAGTCTGGATGTCATTTACTTTACTTGTACCGAAAGCTTTTAGAATAGGTTCGTCAAAGGTTAAATTTACTAATAAATCGGTAACTTCAAATTTGCTTTATTTGGAGGCTTTCGATTTTCAGAATAACTATAAAATATTGGGTCATTTACTCTAGACTAGTCTTATAAATATTATATTATATAGCTTTGTTGACTAGATAATTGCTTTCTGTAAGTCGAACTAGCAGATATTAACAGCATAGACATTGACAAGGGTAGCTTCAAAGTGTTCCCTTTTCATAATAGGTTTGCCTTTAAGCCCTGTGATACGATTTTATTACTTACACACTTAGGTAGAGCTGTGACTTATAAAGTAAGAGAAAGAAATAATGACTTAGTGATAAACGTTTCACTAGAACTTTAATGACGTTAATTTACAAAAACACGGAGACATGGTCCTAGCACAAAATTCACGAAAAAAGTGCCCTGAATTTACATAAGTATATATATTTAAAACATTTTAGAAATAGATCTCAGACTAGTCTACTCAGATAGACACTACAGACAAAGATAATGAGGGATGGAAAGTGATTAAAAATATCGTGCCGATTAATTTAGCTTTTATCTCGCCGCGCACTATAAACAGCCTTATTTTCAGAGTCTGGTGTTTCAAGTGATGCAACACCCAGAAGTACCGGAGTTCCAACAGTGTGTGTCATTTGACGCGTTCGCGAGTCAACAGCAGGAAATGGCTTATAACGTCTTCTGCCTGTGTGCGATGTACTTTCTACCACTGATGATCATATCTGCCTGTTACTTGTGCATCTTTTACGAGATAGCGAAGAACTCCAAGGAGAATAATTCTGGTGAGTGTTGAGTTTAAGATTGTTAAATTAGCCCATTAGTTGGAAGGCAAGGCTGTTAAAAAGATACAGGCATTCAGTTGGGCGCCTAATATAATATAACGTCGTCATTTTTAAATTCAAAATGCACCAAGGTTGGTTGATTATGATGATTGATAGATAGATAGATAGAAACTCTTTATTGTGTACACCAGAAATAAAAATTACATACAGATAGAAAACACTTACGAGCTAGTGCCACAAGTGGCGGCCTTATCGCTAAAAGCGATCTCTTCCAGGCAACCATTATGATGATTTTGGATGTTGCGAGTTTAGATCAAGCGTCCGTTAGTCTTTTTAACTGACTTAAAAAAGGAGGGGGTTCTTAACTTACTAGTTTTTTTAATGTTTATTTCTTAAGAACTTCGTCATAAACAAAACTGATACTATAAACTGGTTTTTTTTTAAAGGGTATTAAACCAAATAAGGGTATAAAAAATCAGTAAATATTTAATATATATAATAATTTAATATTATATTATATATAATATATAATATATATTTAATATTTTAATATTATATAATATTTATTATATATTAATATTTTCTGATTTTACTTTCAGATAGATCCAAAATCGGTTCAGTAGTTTGGCTTTTAAATCAAAATAACTGGAAATCTCGCATACTTGGATGACAATAAAATCACTATAACTATTTTCTATTAGTAAAATACGCATTCGATTACTTGGATTATTCAAGTACGTAACCGAATTAGCATATTTTACTAATTTTGAAACCGGTCTCTTAAATTTAAAATAATTTTATTTGAGATTTTTGAATAATAGTTTTGTTAACTGTATATTAAATAACCATTAGTTATTATAAATTTTAGCCATATAATTTTGAAAATAGTTGTAGTTTTTTTTTATATGTACGAGTAGGTACGTCAAACCAATTAAAACGTCGGAAACGGAGTTGAATGGAGATAAAACGTACAAACTTGGTCACAAATTTTCACATTTCGATAATATTCAGAGTTATACGTGAGCTGAACACATTTTTCAAAATCATAGACATAATTTATTCCATATTCCATAAATTATCCTATTCATAATCTAACGACCCTTATTTATCCTGGTCACGCTATAACTTGAGAACGGCTTTACCGATTTCATTTATATTTTTTTTAAATGTTTTCTAATACCTCGTAAAAGGTCTTACATTTAAAAACGGCTGGACCGATTTGATGAAATTTTGTGTCCCTGGAGCGTGTCATAGAAGCGAGGCCAAAGGCCGAGCTTACGCCCGTGCAAAGCCGGGGCGGGTCCATACTGCACCATGTACGAGTAGTTTTATATAATTATAAAACTACTCGTACATGGTGCAGTAAGGAATGGCATGAATAACCCGGACGCCATTTTATTCTCGAACTGTTTTGATTTTTGTTAAAGCTTTTCTATAATTATTACGAAAGTAAGCTTACCTGTGAAATTATATGCCATACTTTGTGCAGTGTAGTATTCTTCCCGCACCGTTTGATTGAGCTATACGGCGTTTTTACAAAGTTTTTCAATTTTTTTCGGAGCAAGTTTTCTATTTAATTATAAACACGAACTGAAGTAGGTATTCGCACGCTAAACGAACACAAAAAAATATCTCTCGCAATGCAGAAAAAATTGTCAATTTTCGAAAAGAGGGGAAAAAACTAGCTGTATGAATACTTGTATAGTCGTTATATCATCATTGCTTCTTTTGCTTTTACATGACCTATTTTCTACTTCGACATGTAGAAAGCTCCTTGACACAGATTACAGACGATTTGAAATAGATTGAAAATAAGATACATCTATGACCTCAGGTGCCGTAGGTAAGTGGGAACTATTCAATGAGTTTTCATTCCTATTTCGAAAGAGTTGTTTGGAAGACTTTCAGTGAAGAGGAATTGGACAGATCCAATTCAATAGAAGTAGACTTCTTAATCAGCAGGATAATGACATTATTTTACTTCTCACTAGCAGCTTTCTTGGAGAATAAAAACGACGCTTCCACTTCATAAGATTTACCAGCATCGAATTAATTGATTAAAATGACAATGCTACATCTTCAAACGATCTATCAATAGTTAAATCATCCAACAATAACACTTCAATATCACACACATAACGTTATATTTGGTTATATTTATTACTCAGAAAAAGGACTTTTTATTACATCGGTCTAGCCTGACGTTTGACCATAGTCTCACTTGATGGAAAGCAATAATGTGGTCGAAGATGCCGTTTGTCTAGTAATAATATATATAATATGTATTGCAAAGCAAGTAGGACATTATAATAAAAAAAAACCTTATTATATTTCTGGGATTGAAGCATATTCTTTCATAATAGGCTGGAATTTAGAGCTCATTCACATGATAAAAGAACTTTTAATGATATTTCCATCGCAATATTGTACTGAAAAGCCGAAGGATTCAGTCTGCTCATATTTCTACACATAATTCCACATCATTAACGAATTTTCAATCATAAAAACGACGATGTTTATCTTGATGGGTTTCTCTTCAAACATGTAAGCATTATGAAACATGTGATGATAATAGCTATTTCAAAGTAATATAATAAATACAAGAGTTTGTGTGTCACCATCATCATCATCAGCCACTGCTGAATATAGGCCTCCCCCTTTAACCTCCACACTGAACGACATCCTGCCATCTGCATCCACTGGATGCCCGAGGCGACTCTCACGATGTCGTTGGTCCATTTAGTGGGAGGCCTACCTACGCTGCGTCTTCCGTTTCGTGGTCTCCACTCAAAAACCTTTCTTACCCATCGGTTATTGGTTCTTCGAGCGATGTGGCCTGCCCATTGCCACTTCAACTTGCAAATTTTTATAGCTATTACGATGACTCTGGTTCTTTGGCGAATATCCACGTTTCGGATTCTATCGCGCAAAGAAACTCCGAGCATAGCTCTCTCCATTGCCCGTTGTGTGACTATGAGTTTCTCCAAAAGGTCAACAGTTAAGGACCACGTCTCAGTACCATATGTCATCACTGGCAACACACATGTCCAAGAGACAAGATCCTTGAGAGAGTTTGTGAGTATTTGTATGTTATAGTATCCTTGTTTCCTACTGAACTATCTAACTGAACAGAATTGGATAAAATTTGGTGTGGTGGTGCTTAGCCTCAGGATCTACACTAAACATAGAAACAAAAATGTAGTGTTTCGAAAAATCAACGACTTTTTTACGGTGGTTATTATTATTTAAAAAACCACTGCCTATGCCATAATAATACTGTTCGTTTGAATTTGTCGTCCCTCGAATCGAATAGAATTCGATGTTGATCATTCACAATTAAATATCGTTTTGATTTAAGTACCTATACCTACAGTCCAAACCGTTGTGTATAGCGACCGGCAAACATCTTATACAAAGACCGGCGTATTGGGGGAAAGCTCGGGCACTTGGGCCCTCGAAATTACTTGAAATTCTTTCGTCCCAATTCGCACCGCCAAATACACCTAAAAACGACGATTGCGAATTTTTCTAGATGGGCTCCGATCACTGTAATTGGCCTTTTTTTCGATCACTTTCCATCTCGAAATACTCAATTTCTGCTGAATAACGCCACAAAGTCGTAACTCTACCCTAACGATGTTTTTGTCAGATAGGAATTGAAATAAGCAAGTCGATAGGATCAGCTAGCAGATTGATTCGTAATAAATTGTACGATGTGTCTACATAAAACATAGTTTGACATAATTGCTTATAAATTAAATTCTCCATTTTAGTCGAGCTGAAATTATATGGGCGCTTACCCTTAAACGCGTCTTTTCAGTAGTCAATGAATGAGTTACATTCCACAAAGTAGGCATGCCAGATATTAGACATGTCGGAGCTATCCTTTATTCTCTTGACAGAATGGAAAATACTGTTATCTATCAACTAAACATGTATGCCTGGTTTTATAGTATTAACCTTACAGCTATCAAACATTAAGTACTATTATTTTCTCATATATGTTTTCATTTATTCAAGAAAATAATAATTACGGGCTATTTGACCTCCTCTCGTCATATTATCTCAAATGGAAACTTAAAATCAGCTCTGCCTAAATGGAAACCATCATACTGTGTACGCATATTTTGGGATAAGTACTTTCCAGTTCGAAACTGTAATACTTGCAAATACTTTAGCTTGTTTTGTGTACCTTCTAAATATAATAAAATTCTCTTCTCTAGGCAGTGTTCATAACCTTCTCGCGGCTTACAGATAGACTACAGATATTCCATGGCTTCGTTAATTATATCGGTCTCGTCTTTGATAATCTGGTAAAGTGGTCGGAAAACACGGACAAACTAAGATTTAAATGTACAGAAATCCTCAATTCATTAAGTCTTAATAGAAGATCCTCTCTCAGCAGACGAACTAAATTGAATATTTATTGCTCCTTGGTTCGGCCTTGCGTTTCATATGCGTGACAGTTTGGATCAGCACCTAGCAAACTCCAAGTAGTCCAAAATAAAGCAGTGAAATATTATTTAACCCCCATTATATATTAACCTCAGTAAAAATAGTATATACGTTCTTCAAGTTGTCAAAAAATATAATTAGATACTTGTGCAAAAACCCAACGAATAAGAATGAGATGTTTAGAAACATTTGCGAAACCCGCAAAACCGACTTATGTTAACTCGATACATGTAATATACATGTTAAAAAGTTGTTTGAATAGTTGGTTGAATCAGGCGTTCGTTTGCGGGAGTTCAATAAATTAATTGATTGATTGTTTTTTTTTTTTTTTGTTTCAGGTTAAGTTAATTTTCTCTTTTGCGTAATTATAATATTAATATTTTATTACAGGTTAGGCTAAATTAAACTCAATTAAATTAACTTCATTAACAAATATGTACCGAGTATAATTTATCTCAAATTCCTTATTGTACTTGAAGCGACGTAGAAGCGGAATTACATTAGAAATTACATTACACTAGAGATTCATCAGAAAAACGTTGACGATACATAGTACCTGATTAAAGTACCGTATTTAACACGTTACAAAGTACCTAATTTCTTGTCTGCGATGAATAGGGACAATGGCCCGATGCCCGCTGCATCGCACGTCATACACACGTATTGCCCGGATAATGGCGACGAGATGGCACGCGCGTCCGTCATTCATAAAGCCGAGTACGCATGTACGAACAAATATTATGTTGCATAATAGTGCTTACAGACGTGTGGTTACGGCGCTTATCACTGTGGTAATTGCAATTTCCTTACCCCATCTTGATCAGTTTTATTTTATTTATCATCATCATTTCAGCCATAGGACGTCCACTGCTGAACATAGGCCTCCCCCATCAATTTCCAAAAGAGCCGGTTGAAAGCCGCCTGCATCCAGTGTTCCTGCGGTATCTTTTAGGTCGTCTGTCCATCTTGTGGGTAGACGACCTACGCTGCGCTTACCGGTCTGTTGTCTCCATTCGAGAATCTTTCGGCTCCATATTTTATTTATCACCTACAATTATAAAGCAAAAAAAAAACCTTATAAGTACTAAAGCTAACACAACGAACGTAATATTGAAGTATAATTAGATATTTTACCTCACTTTACATAGCTATAAGTTTACATAATAGTTGAGCATGAATACTTATTATTTTCTTCGTACCTCTAGGACTCAATCAACACTATATATGTCCAATGTCTAAAATGTATTATGTAAAATAAAATTATTTTTAAAATTAAAACTAGCATTTGAATCCTCTTTATTTTCTCGCGTAGACGATGTCTACGCTTCGTAGCTCGTAGCCGTTACAAAGGTTCTCGTAGGGTTTTTAAGCTTTTACCTAATATTAACGCGATCGAAATTCATTATCATTCAAAAGATCCCACTTCAAGCTTAATCTGTACCTAAGTGATTATGTTATTATGAAGCTTTGAACACAGAACCACGTCAGTTTTTAACATCGCTTTCATTAAGAAATGTGAAATGTATTAAAATACAGTTTTCGGTTGATATTATAGATATCTGAGCCATAGAAATGCATAAAATTTATTAATAAAATACACCTATAATTGCAAATTATGTTGGTTTTATAGAACATTTGAGCAACTGCGATGATGCGGTTACGATGGAGCACGCTTGTCTAGAAGAAACCGATTCACTCGCGAATTGAAGACACCTAGATTGTAACTATCGGGAAAGACCCATTTATTCGACCAATTTACATGTTTCGTTTAACTTTAAAACATTTAAATATAGGGCAAAGTAGTGGCATAATAGATCTACGTTTGGCCACCAATTCGCGTGATGGTAAGTAATTAACCAGGTTATAATAGAAGAGTGGACTAGGTCTATAACATTTCAGAGTACAAAATTTGGTTTAAAAGGTCAGATTTTGTAAATAAAGCAGGTATTTTGTACCTACATATAGATATTATTTTTTGATTTTTTGCTAAACTATTTCAAAAGGTTCGTTAATTAAGAGCTTTTGTTGTTTGACTCCATCTTAGTTAAGAAAATACGAATACCTTTCAAATTAATTTACTAGATGGTAATCTTAATAGGAACTTTTGTTCGCCCAACATCAAACAATAGGGCTTATTAAGGAAATATTGTACCGAACAGTAATACCGAATCAAACTATGTTCGTTCTTAGACTGAAAAAAAAACTGAAACAATTTTAACCCACAGACCATGCTGCTTTATAAAGTGGTGCTAGAAAAAGCGAAACGAAAACGAAACGCGAAAGCGAAACTAGTGCATATATACCTACCTACCTTTGAATATCAATCATGAACAAATCTGTATCAATCTGGCTTCTCTACCTTACTTCACTAAACAAGTTTACGTGGAACGATGGTATTAAACAGAAAGGAGGTCATTGGATTAATAATAACAAATAACCTTTACAAAGGGATGAACCTTGAAATCACAGACAAATCCATCCATAAATTTCGTTGAGTGTGAATAAAAAATTTAATGGAACTGAATTTACACAACTAAGGGAGATGTGGTAAGGAGGCGCGATGGGTGCGAACGCATCAGGCCTAAATCGGGCTTAATGCCTTCGGTGAACTCACCCATGCAGACGACCTTGCCGCTATTTTTTGTTTTGACTATTAATTGGTTTATTTATTTATTTGGTGTTGACTGTTAAGCAGTTGAGTAGTATGTTTTTTTATGGATACATTTGAACACGAACAATAATCGTAATCCCACTAATATTATAAATGTGAAAGTTTGGATGGATGCATGTTTGTTACTCAATCACACAGAAACGGCTGGATGGATTTAGATGAAATTTGGAATATACATTGCTTATGTCCTGGATTAACACATATGCTACTTTTCATCATTATCACCAATTTTCATCACCACGCGGGTGAAACCGCGGGGCGCAGCTAGTAAGGTACATATGTTATATCTCTATAATTGTCCCACATAGCTATTAAAATTTGCAAGTTGAAGTGTCTATGGCAGGCCACATCGCTCGAAGAACCGATAAACGATGGGGAAGAAAGGTTCTTGAGTGGAGACCACGAACCGGAAGACGTATATAGGCCTTGTGAGAGTCGCGGGCATCCAGTGGATGCAGATGGCAGGATGTCGTTCAGTGTGGAGGTTAAAGGGGAGGCCTATGTTCAGCAGTGCACGTCGTCTGGCTGATGATCTCCATTGTTTATCTGATATGAGGTTGGTCCTAATGTAAAAAATATATATTAGTATACAACGATTTTCTTTCGTCTTAATTTCGTTCTGTGTGTCTTTCGTTTTCGTTTCGTTCAGCCGTTGAGTCTTGATTGGGCTTCTTTCAGTATTTTAGGTGGTCTGTAAGATAAATTATTGATGAGGAATAACTAGTCTTTCCAATCAATGAAAATAAATTCCGAAGCTGCCAATTGCGTAATTTTGGAAGACTGTATTGATATGTTGGTTTTTCCAAATATATAAGGTCGGGGAAAAAGTTTCTTCGTATTTTTTAAACAAATTCAAGACATATTTTTTTCAAGTTTAATTACATTTAATTATAATATATATGTGCCATTTTGTTCGATAACTTGTTGCCATCTTGTAGGTAGTGACATGATCCCGTTGCTGTAGAATTTTTGGGACTTCTGATCAAAAAAATGCAACAAGTAGTTTTGACAGTCCTCTCTTGATGTTAATCTAACACTACCCAAAGAATTCTGAAGAGATCGAAACAGGTGGAAATCTGATGGTGCAAGGTCAGGGCTATATGGTGGATGCATTAACACTTCCCAACCAAGCTCTCTAAATTTTTGCTGAGTGGCCAAAGATGTGTGCGGTCTGGCGTTATCATGATGAAAGACCACACTCTTTCTGTTGATCAATTCCGGCCGTTTTTTCTCAATTTCTTGTTTGAGTCTCATCTGCTGTTGGCAGTAGAGATCCGAATCGATGGTTTTGCCCGGCGGTAAAAGCTCATAATGAACGATGCCCTGCCAATCCCACCATACACACAGCATCACCTTATTACGTGTTAATCCGGGTTTCGCTACAGTCTGTGGTGCTTCACTGCCCTTTGACCATGATCGTTTGCGCACATTCTTGTCGTAGGTGATGCATTTTTCATCACCAGTGATCAATCTTTTCAAAAACGGTTCGGTTTCGTTACGTTTCAATAGAGAGTCGCAAATGAGTACACGATTCATTTGGTTTCTTTCAGTGAGCTTGTGTGGCACCCAAATATCGAGTTTTTTTGTATACCCCGTTTTTTTCAAATGGGTCAAAACTGTTTTGTGGTCAATCCCCAGTTCTTCAGCTACGTCGTAACTACTAATATGCCGATCTTGGTCCACTTTTTCAGAAATAGCATCTACTTTATCCGTAACAGGGCGACCAGAGCGAGCTGCATCTTTGACATCAAAATTCCCGGACTGAAAACGCTTGAACCAACATTGTGCTACTCTTGATGACACTGCATTAGGTCCATAAACGTCACAAATTTTATTCGCGGCTTGTGTCGCATTTTTCCCTTTTTTGTAATAAAATTTCACAATATATCGAATTTCTTCGTTAGATTCACTCATTTTATCAAACAAAAAAACAATTGAAAAATGGCGGGAAAATGCTTTTTACTTTTTGTATTCCTTTTTTAAAATATCATATTTTTAATGGTATCAAAACCAGCCAGATACAAACAGTACAACCGATGAGATTTTTACTACAACTTTATACATACAAAATACGAAAAGACTTTTTCCCCGACCTATTATTACTTGTAAAACATTTCTGTATTCGGGCAATGACATTTATTCTATTAACGCTGTAACCCACAATCTGTCTTAATATTGAGAGCATAAATATTATTTTCATCATTGCCATTCGAAAAAAGGCATTTGATTCATCGATAACAGTGAATAAAACTTCTAGTCACTAAGTGAATAAAAACATTTTGAATTTGAAACAAGCATGATTTATACGAATTATGTGTAAAGAAAACTTGCAGAACGTATCTACCTACTGACTAGCTGAATGGAGCTATTCCATTGAGAATTGAGATATATAATTTAAATTGAGAAAAAAATATCCCGCCAATTTTAATTAGTTTCTTTTCTGTTATCGTGGTTACTTTATGCCATTGGAAATACATATATTGTATTACTATTTATTTTCTCGCAATCAATGTTAAAAATTAGAGTACACACAACTCGTGAAAAAAAAATTTCATCTCAATCCTTGTATCCCTCGTTTCGCTCAAGATTTTGCTGTAGAATCCCTTGCTACGTTTGAAATTCTACTCTAGAATCCTTCGCTGCTCTCGGGATCCAACTTAATATTTTTTTCACTTGTACTTATTGTACTATTTGATGACCAGATCTTTTTTTTTGTAACAGTTATAAGTCCGCGTATGACCACCAACCAACCAAGAACCAAGATCTTTGCTCAAAGCTCTGTAGTATATGGACCTTGATTTTTTTGGTAATGTAATAAATGTCTACATGAGACATTTAGTACAGGGCGAATATGTTTTGAATATGTTGTTACTTCTGATGAAAACGAAAGACACTTCTTGAGTTATAGCGTTAAAGCTGTAATAACTTCAGGACGTTCTATAACAAATTAAACAACAGGTCCTTGACCATTTCGTAAAATTGATCTTAACAAATAATGTTTCCTTAGTATTTTTACTAAACCATAATAAGTATATTATGTTATGTCGAGATGATAAACTTCTGAAATTCAAATAGGTCCACTGAGCTTCATTCGTTTGAATTAATCTATACTAGTTTTTTTGCCCGCGACTTCGTATGCGTAGAATTTCATATAAACCTTCAATCCTTTTTTCTTCCCTTAATCCGGCCCTTGTGCAAAATAACATAGCCTTTACTTCAATCGGGTCAAAGCTAAGCATATTCGTGAAAACCGCATTTAAATCCGTCCGCATTTTCTTCCAGGGGTTTAGGCGATGTGCGTGAACAAACAAACAAAAATTCTAAAAACTGCCTTAACATGTTCATCTTCTTATTATAAGTCGCCCTGTGTGAAGTATTGATAGAAGCATAACCGTAAAAACACCGTCAACAGTTTTCAAATCAAAAAGATAATGTGACTCACGTGATAGGGGCCGAAATATACAACTGTTTTAAAATTAAATTAAACAACTGGCTCGTTGAAAGAACTTTTTACTCCATCGACGACTTTTTTAAAAGTGAAAGGAAATGTTATTTAAATAACTACGGACGCAATGTAATAATTAAGTAATGATTTATGAATTAATTAATTGGAATTATTTTTATTATTGTTTTACAAGAAATTCTTTATACTGACTTATAATTATGCACACTATTATCAATAAAATTGTTTATCTGTTTATCTGTGACCACAGTGCAGAGCATGTTTTGAAGTTTTCTTTTTGTCTAAACCATAAAAAGTGTATCATTTCATGTCGGGATGATCCATTCTGAATTTTGACTGTCCAGCTTCGCTCGTTCGAATTTTTCTATGACCATGCAATTTCTGAACTATATGAATACGACCACAAGTATGGCTTTGGCCATGGAACCCTGACATAATTATGCTTGTCTTGCAAAATGCATTGCATTCACAGACATTTAATATGTCTGTGATTGCATTGAATCAATCACCAAAGAGGTTGTTAGGCCTATGTTTTTATAACATCCTTGATCTACACGTTCATTCATCTAAGAAGCTTAAGGAACCTTCTTTAAATTTAAACTGATTATCTGAATGACAGTTGACAGTTTTAATTTTTATAATCGCTATGTCAATACCATTCTCTTTACTTTGGACCTCCTTGCTTGAGGCTATGTGACGATCCTCATATTACGTTTCGGGTAACGAAGAAAATAATCATTGATTTTTTAATTTCTTTTATGTAATAATAAATAAATAAAATAAATGATTTAACAAAGCCTATGTTTTAATCTGGTAATTTCTAAGGATATTCGTGAAAACCGCATTTAAATCCGTCCAGTGGTTTAGGAGATGTGCGAAACAAACTATCATAAACAAACAGACAAAAATTCTAAAAACTGTCCTATCGTGTTCAGCTGCTTATTTTAAGACGCCCTGTGTGTTTTTTTTGTTATCTCGCAATTACAGATTTTTTTATCTCAACGTTTTTATTATATGTACAGATATAGATTTAACCACCAATCCCTGAACTGTGAATGTTACCACAATTATATGAGTTTGGATACAGAACCCTACCATATGTGTGTCTTCATACGCTCTTGAGCAGTTATTTAATATCACAAAGCGAATGTTAGTAACAGTAAACAATTATTTCAGAAAAGCCTCACACGTCCCACGACAGTCGGGTCATGCTTCGTCGCTCGGACCAGAGACCGTTAGCGCGCGCCAGGCGGCGAACTCTTCGAATGACAGTCACAATAGTTACTGTATTCGCATGCTGCTGGCTGCCCTACGCTACTATGACTTTATGGTAAGTGACATCATCATCATCATTTCAGCCATAAGACATCTACTGCTGGACATAGGCCTCCCCCATCGATTTTCAAAAGGACCGGTTGGAAGCGGCCTGCATCCAGCGTTTTCCTGCGGTCGTCTTATAGGTTGTCTGTCCATGTTGTGCGTGGACGTCCTACGCTTGCGCTTACCGGTCCGTGGTCTTCACTCGAGAACTTTTTGGCCCCATCGGCCATCCCGTCTGCGTGCTATGTGCCCTGCCCACTGCCACTTCAACTTGCTAATCCGATGGGCTATGTCGGTAAATATAGTTCGTGTTTTTTTTTGCGAATTTTCAAAAGTCCGATCTAGAATATTGGTTATGATGTACAGAAGCTAGTGTCTGGTTAATTAAAATTAACCCTAGAGGATTACAAATAACTAACAACTATAGATAGATTAAATGCAGCATTAGTTTGCGGAAGCTAATATAAAAAAATAATTCTTTGACGAATCTCTAGTGTATTTCCGCTTTTACGTCGCATTAAGTCTAAAAGAATTTGGGTTATTTTACTTCTAACAGCGAATTTTATTCAATTTGCTGATTACTTACCTAACCTGAAACAAATATTAATTATACCACGAAACACAAATACATGAGACCAATTTCATTTCAATATGTTCATTCAAGGCTCCCCAAATTTAAATTCAGATCAAATTCCCCAAACTTGTTGCCACGAACAAGTAGTAACAAAATTATTCCAACCCCTCAACTCCTGTGCCTTATAAATCATTCAAAAATGACAGAAGGTAAGTAATGCTAACTTTGGGTCGGTAGGTACGTACAAAATTTTCCTAAACCTCTCTAATCCTTTACCCTCGGAGTTGTTACTCCAGTAATTTCACAATAAGGAGGCCCAAAAACCGCCTTGTCGCCCTAAATGAAGGCTTTAATTTCTTGACACAAGATTAATTTTAATTAACATTGAGTTTAATTTACCCACGTCTGGTACTTTATATTAAAAAAGATGTTAAAAATTTAATTAAAAATGGAGGCTCACTAACATCATGTTATTAAATCGTCGGAAATAATAACTCCCTTTGCTAACATTTGAATAACTCAGCTTTAGCAGCTCAAAAACTTTTGGGGTTATCGATTTTATTTTAAAATACGAGACTCCCATCGCGGTCACCCATCCAAGAGGTCTAACGCTTCGAGTGACTTTTTAATTGAAACTGAAAAACTTGGTCGTAACAGGTAAACGGAATAGTTTATCATAGTTGTGTGTTATTTCATACGTTTCAACTCTCTGTTTTACTTCCTTTAATACTATCTAGATAAAAACCTTCACTTTTTCATTATTTTATTCCTTTCTTTTTGTAATACGGCACAAAAAATCGACACCGCTTTATGGTGGACATTCTGAAAACCTGTGCGAAGCGTTTTGATTCCACTTTTATTGTGCGAACTGCTAGTATGTGGAATGCGCTGTCTGAATGGGTGTTCCCCGATAGTTACAATCTGGGTGTTTTCAAGTCAAGAGTGAATCGGTTTCTTCTAGGCAAGCGTGATTCATCGTAGGCCGGATCATCGCTTAACATCAGGCAAGTTGGCAACCGAGCGAAAGCCTATGGTAAATCATCGATTGGGTAAATTTAAAGTTACCGGTAGTCACTAAAGTGACAAGCTTGGCGAGACATAAATACCCAAGGACGTTATAAAAGAGGTTTTATAACGTCCCTTTATATACCACAACAAATAATGGAACATTTGTTTCTCCCGACTACAAAAACACAGTGTACACTTGGACACGAGCAGTTTCCCGAAACGTGACCCGAGTGGCGTCCGGAAACGTGTCAAGACATGTGTTTCTTTAGGACAGCTATAAGTATTGGATATAATGGGTAGGCACCTACAGTGGATGTAATAATAGAAGTGTTAGAGGTAGGTGAACGACGCGGCTTTAATAACTGACTAAAAGCAGCATATCTGCTTGCCTACGAATTTCTTGATTGGAGACCACGTACGGGAAGACGCAGCGAAGGTTAGCTTTCCCCACATGTTGAAGAGATGACATTGTGAGAGTCGCGGGCATCCAGTGGATGCAGATGGCAGGATGTCGTACAGTTATTTGTACTAATATGTCTTCTGTGGTTTAGTTTGGCGTACTAAAGAGAAGGCCTATGCTTAGCAGTGGACGTCTTATGGCTGATGATGATACGAATAAATGCGGGCTCTTTCGCCGATTTATTTCATCCATTTGGACATTCAGTTGTTATTTTTTTATTAAATACTAGACTTATCACAGTAAATATTACAACAAATAATAAATAATGGCCAAATGCGAGTCGGTGACAAATTTCTATTCACTACCGGTTTTCGTACGATCGCTGAAGGTAAGCAACGTTGGGCGCGGTTGGTATTTGTTTTTTAGTTTTTTTACAAGTTTTTATTTAACTTTCAATTTTTGATAGTTTGTTGAGGTCAAATATTGCAAGCTTAATTAAAACCAGTGCCTGCACACCTATTTGCAAATTTTACATACTTACACGTTTAGTTCCGGTGACAATAAAATATGCATTACCCAATATTAATTGTAATACTTTCATAAAAATATTATCAATGTCAGCGCCATAATTATAATACCGCAATACCATCCGTGATACAAATCCATTGATCCTTTACTTTACTAATAAACCAACCAAAACTAAGAGTAGGTAATTATCAATCAACGTCATGTGCTGACTGACAGACTGAGTTTTTGTTCATATGGATGGCTTCGCACGAACTGCGCGTTTATTCAAGTTTGACAGTTCCAAGGAACGGGAATTCAAATTCGCGATTGTTCGCAAACAACGTTTCACAGAATCGATAGGTAGTACAATATCAGCTTGCATAGTTGTACTGAACGCTTATGTACCTACTTGTCTTGATCATGTGTTCCTTGAGTACACTCGCATATGTTTTGATCAACCAAATAACCACTCGAATATTATACTAATGTGAAAGTTTGTTTGCGTGTGTTTTTTCGTGGTTAGTTCTCATGTACATATTGATTAAGTTTGTACGGAACCCTCAAGGTGCGAGACCTACTCAAATTTGTCTAGGTTTTTTAAATTTTTATAGCCTCACTTAGCATGCTCTGTAGGTAGGTATATTTACATCTACTTATTCACATGGCGTGGTTTTAAGGATTATCAAAACAAATGTAGTGGTTGGGGTTGTCAAGGGCATGCTTACAATACAATATATTTTTCTTCATTATATCCCAAAGTAAGAAAGCACAATACATCTTCATGAGCTATATTAATGAGTACCTATGTAATAAGAAGACGGACAGTGGTACCAGGCTATTTTTTCCAAATACGGTTTCAGTATGACAGCGGATAAAACCGTGGAGCGCAGTCTGTATTATAACGTTTATGATGGATTGAATAGTATTGTTATTTTTTCCTCTCACGTCGCTATTTCGTTCGAAGAATAATTGATGTTATCAATACCTAAGAATATTTTTTTTCACTTACTGAAGATCACTTTTCATTTCAATGACAGTTTTATACAGAGGAAGGCAACTCTGGAATTACTTTAACTAAGTCTCATAATTTACTGCACTTAGTTTCACTCGGAGAATCAAAGAGAATATAAATACTAAGTACAAAGATTTCATACTTATACGTACATTTATAATCTTAGACTATACGTAAGACGGAGAATTGTGGTAAATAGTCCTGCAAGATTGTAAAAACTAAAATGCATCATAGTCCCAACTTGTTTATAAATAAATTGTTTCGATATCTCCGGGAAGAAAAATATGACTCAATGGATCCATGGGCATATAATATAAGGGAGGCATAAGATGGAAAAAAATGCAATATTCGACGGATATAATTATGTGCACTCGGTTCTCATAGCAATTATTGTTCTTTGTTCTGCCTTTTCTGAGTGAAGTCCGAGTAAAAAGTTTGTACATTTTTGTACCCGCGGACCCTGTGAAAGCTATAGCTACGACTATGAAAGAATCACACTCCACTAGTAAATATTGTTAAAAACACAGGTTAAAAACGTTAATTTATATGAAAATTATGGAAATATGATGTCATCAAATAATTGTCGTTGATATTATTCGCTTCAAATTGTTTTACGTCTGACGCCACATTGTGCCACTTTATCCAGTTAGTGGCGAGCGCAGCTGTCTCACTTGCAGAAATATTCTAGCGTATCACACCAACCTTATCATGTGTGTGTTGTCGTTTGAATTTCAAAAATTTAATTATATTCGAGCGCCGAGTCTGCCGGCGTCCAACTATGGCGTATATTTTGTGATATAAATGTAATAACATCCCTCTTCTTCCTCTGTTTGAATAGTTGTTGGTTCGGTTATGCATCATATACCATATGATTTTCATTTCCCTTCATTTTGCAAAGGTAAATATGATTATATGTCCATTCTCATGCTATGCTCTACTTTTTTACTAACAGAATAAACTAAATTGGGATGGCAATTCTTTGCAGTAGTAAGATGTTCATTAAAATAGGTATGTTGACAAGAAAACAAAAATTTTAAGTCAATATTTTTTTTGTACCTATTGTCCATAAAAACGAGGTAAAAGGGTCGATAGAGAGAAGATAAAATATTTGTTTTAGTATTTAAAGCATTTAACATAATTAACCGTTCATTTTTATCCAATGACACTAAGCAGGTAAGCAATATTTTGTATTTAAATTGAAACTTTGATTTTGAAAATATTTAGATTAAAGGTGGTTTTGTAGGGGCAAAAACGATTACGCTCATCTCTGGAAAACTTAATTTTCACATGATTTGCACGAGCAAGGGGAGCGAAGTTGCCCAGGCACTATAAAGTTATACGTAGATAAACATGGTTCTGAGAAAAGCTCATAATACTACAGGCAATTTGATTGCCTTCAGAATAGTCGGTCGCTCAGATAAATATTAATATTTATCTAAGAGCAGACCACGAATCAAAGACCGAACATCACGAAAGCAATCTAAATAAAATTATCACTTGTATTTCATAAGTTGTTGCCATAAAGTATCATATTCGCGTTGTGGAAAACAAGCGAAAAGTTCAGCGTCCTCTTCTGACATAAAACCAGCAGTTATTATTTGCAGTAATTAACTTTTAGCCTTTAGAGTACGCGAAGCGAAAGACGATGGAGCGATGCGCAATTGTGTTTTAAATCTCAAATAAATCAGCCAATTGCAAGTGCTAACATACGGAGTGTTCCGAATCAAATGCAAAAACTTGATATACCTAAAACAAAATTATCTTATTTAATGTAGTTGATTTTTAAAACAAATAAACACGATTTTCATTAAGTCATAAGCTACTCAAATTGTTAGCTACTAAAGTACAAATCGTAGTGCAAAAAGACAACATCACTCCCGGTCTATTCTGCAAGCTAAGTGAACGCGCAAGTGAGATGATAAGCTAAGTGAACGTCTATTCGTCTTGTCGGTTACTACAGAGAAATGACAAAATTTCGAGTGATCACCCTTGACTGTATTTATTTATTTATTGACAGGAAAACCAACAGCTTTTTACACTAAGGTATACAATGAAAAAACTATAGATAGCCTATTACAGGTTCTCACGAATAGATAGTAGTATAGAATAGATAGTTCTCTGTAGTCCCCTTACCCTTATAATTCGATATTTTGACATTTATCTGCAGAAATAGGCAAGAAAAATCACATTCACTTAGCTTACCACTTCACTTGCGCGTTCACTTAGCTTGCAGAATAGACGTCGAACCGACCGCGCCCGACGTTACATAACGAGAACCGGTGCTGAAGAGACATGCGTCACCGACTGCAACTTGGCCAATAATTATTATTTGTTGTTTTACTTAAGAGTGTGTACTATAATCGTGCCAAGTTTGGCGCTTGTATACTTACAAGCACCAAATTTGGCACGCTTTTTTTTGTAATTTTTTTGAATTAATACTATATAATGTTTGTTTAATAAACGGTAATACTTTACCGTTTTATACATTATGTAGTTTTAATTTCTTTTATCAGGTACATGGTGGATCGAAAGTCAGCAGAGCACGTGTCAGCGCGTCTCCAAGACCTGTTCTTCCTCATGGCTGTTTCCAACTCGTGCATGGACCCACTGGTCTACGGCTCCTATGCTATAGACCCCAGGACGTTCACCAGAACGTTTAGAAAAATCTTCTGCATCCATACGAAGCCATCTGAAATACCACGTAAGATACTGTTGTTCATTTCGTTCTATTGTTCTTTTTATTTATTTTATTTATCTATTTATTTATTTAATGTCCCAGATATTTATTTGTTTGTGATAAGGGTTAAAAACTATGTGTTCTGGACACTATTTACACAAGGTTATTGTATTTTAAAAACTGGCTTCGTTTTCACACATTTTGTATCTACGAGTACCTATATATATAAAAAGCGATGTATGTATGTATGAATGATGGCAAAGAGTAAAGTAATATATAGGGGAAATGATGGTTTCTTTCGCACGCCCTACAGCCTAAACAGCTTAATGGATTTCAACATGTGATGTGTTATTTGAATCGTTTTAGTAGTGGGTGACAGGCACATTGGGTATAAGAATTTAAAATGGCACAGCGAAAAAAAAGGGAAAATAATAAGTAACCTTTTCTAAATAGGTCATATTACCATCATTATGTAGAGCTCATTCGGCAATTTGCTAAAATAAATAACACTACTATTGAATACTTGGTAGTTTACGAGATAAAGCGGTATGTATACGAGTACCTATAGGTATAGACAAGTAGGTACGCAGCGTGCCGCGGTTACTTTTCAGTTACTTACCTACTATTTACACAATGCAGCTGGGTTATATATTTTTTTTAGTTACTTTATGAACTTTACGCAATTTTCGTAGTACAAGGACAAAGAATCCTTATAAGTTTTGTTCTGTCCGTACGTTTGTCTGCCTGTCCATCTGTCTCCGTCTATACGTCCGTCCGTTCATCCTCACGAATCTTCTGAACTTTATAGTTTTAAGGGTAAGTGCATGAAATTTTACACAATTACAGTTTTGGTACAGATAAACATTTTATAAAACTTTAAAAAACATAATTTTATATTTTAGGAGTGGCTCTAATGTGGACAGTGGAGATTAAAATAAATTTTTCGCTACATAGCTTCATTGTATTTCGTTGAATTGGTCTATTGAAATGAAAATAAGGTTTCATACATCGCTTGTTAGGGTTCCGTAGTACTCTACTTGGAACCGTTTTAAGTTCGTCCATGTTCTGTCCATACGTCTTTCCGTCAGTCCGGAAAGACAACTTATGACGTTCTAGGTCAAAGATCATTGACCCTTTTTAAGAAAATGATCTTACTAAAGAATTTTCAAGTAGTTTTCTTTTTGACTAAACCATAAAAAGTATAGGTACTTATAATATGTCGACAAGATACAACTCTGAAATTTATGAAAAAATAAAATAAAATCATTTTCCGAACTATGAATATGACCACTTATTGAAAAGGCTTTATATTGAGAGTGGTCTCATTTTAATTTAAATAAAATATTCCACCGCTAGAGTTGAAAAATTAGAGGAGGAATCCTGCTTATTGAATTTCCCGTGAAGTATTTTTTTTTTTGTATAAATATGATGTAAGTAAATGTAATTTTTTTTCTTTCTTAATGAGGTTATTATTATATTGTGTCTGAGTATTAGCCAAGATCAGAGAGGCCGGAATAAATACAAATGCTAGAGTGACCTTCTCAGTTTGTAACAACAGAAAAACACAAATAACAGATGACCTTTCCGTACTCCATTCTTCCTGTCTCTCCGGAACAATTAGGTCAAAATATTTTGCTGTTGGAATGAGTACACAATATTTGCACTGCTGTGCTTTAACTAATAACAATAATGTTGAAATACTTTGCTGTTGGAATAAGAACACAATATTTGCACTGCTTTGCTTTAACTAATAACAATTAGGTTGTAATACTTTGCTATTGAAATAAGTATATAATTTTTGCACTGCTGAGCACTAACTAATGCATTGATTTGATGGAGGATATCAAATAAATCTGTATAGATTGTAATTTCATAACACATACAAAAGTATTAAGGTATAGTAAGGTAGTATTCTAATTTTACAAGTTACACAGTCATGTGATTATCGTTGGTCATTATAAATCTATCTATGGTTAAAACAATGTCAGCAGAAGATTTTAAGATTTTTGACTTGTAACTATGGAGTTATTAATAAAGTGTTGTATTGATCCATTGGTGAATCCATATTGAACTTGGTCTAAGCCTTAGACCAAGTTTAAACTAGATTAAATTAGTTTATCAATTATACTGAGTAAATAGCAGACTCCAAGGATCGGTTTCTTAAAAAAGTTTAGTCTAATATTAATAATATTAGCCTCAAATATTAGACTAATGTTTTTTTATGAAACAGGCCCCAGATAACCTTTATGCAAATATTATAACTTTGTAATTAGTTTGAAAAGCAGGTAAAGTAGCAAGTTTTGAACTAAATCACAGAACGTAGTTAACGCGACTTACATTTCTAAACTTTTTCTTCATTTTCCCGAAAACAAAATTACCTGTCGTCGGCACCAAGTTTTAATGAAATTGACGATCGTTTTGGCTCAGTGGTAGCACGTCTGCTTCATAAGCAAGAGGTCCCGGGTTTGATTCCCGGCGAGGTAGATGTTTGAATGATTAATTTATACAATGTGACAGTTGAAGTCAGAGAGAATGGTAGAAAGGGAAGTAGGACGTTGCGCTGCAATGCGACGACCACGACAAAAATTAATTATAAAGAAATTCAAAATAATGGAATGTTGGAAGTCAAATGGGAGTTATAAAGCGGCGCAGAAATAGAAAAAGAGCTGAAATGCATTTCTCTGCATGAAATTTTCAACACTATTAAAAATTAATTTTTGTTAGAAAGTATCTCTTTCTGCTTTGGCCAAGGGAACGTTGCCCTGACTGCGTAAAGAGGCGTAAACTCTAAATGCAGAATCTGTTCTTTTTCTAGTTTCTGCGCCGCTTCCAATACTTTGAGGTCGCATTGCACGTAGCAGGGCAAAGTCCTACTTTGCTTTCTTCTATTTCTCTTTTATTTGCGCTACGGTTGACTAGTTTTTCCACTTAGTGATTCTTAAATTAATAAATGGGATTTTGATGAAAAAAATGCAATTAACAGGAATTATCTTAAAATTACATAACATTTTTTTTATATCAATGGTTGTTCTTATGTTATTTTCTCTCTCACTCTCTCTGAGGGTGAAATGATGATGATGATGATGATGATTTTCTATGACTGGCGAAAGAGAAGAAAAATAACAATACGTACGACTTTTTTCGATCTCCTTCGCCAAAACATAAGACGTTAACATGAAAATAGTTTTAAAAGATTGCAATACTAATTCTAACATGTGTTTTATACGAATAATATTTTTGAACATAATAAATAAATATGTGAGTTATTTATTATATTCTCAAATGTTTAAATTATTGTACAAATAACAAAGGTTGGGATATTCAAGAACGCACAATATCATTGTTTAATAAAGTAGGCTTGTTTGCTAACACAACTTAGAATCCTCGTATATATAGCTGATAATTATATTTATTAGAATACAAAATCAAATAGTTGATAAAAGCTTACATAAAACATTGTTATTTAATCTCAGTAAAATTATGGCTGCTTTAAAATTATATAGTATAATTTTACTTAAGTGATATTTGTAACAAATGCTTTCAAAGCAAGCTTTTTGTACCTAATATAATATATCTAAGCGACTACAACTGAAATAAAAAGGTGGAGATATGAGTGATTTAGAACTCAGTATTTCAAAAGTACGCTGAAATACGGTAATTTATTTATGACCTTTTCTAAGCTAATAAATTACGCTTTCTTACTAAATAGGAAGAAATGGCGTAGACAACATTTTACGCCCCCAAGTTACGGTTGGTTAAAATTCCCATAATAGCGCTAAATAACAGTTTAAACTGTCCAATTCTTTCGTCTTCCGTTAAACTGATTACCGAAGCAGATAACTTGTTAAATTGATTCCGATTTGTTGTGACATTGGGACAGATTGTTCCGGGACCAAAATACCTCTTGAAATATACGTATTCTCCTAATCAAAGAGTTTAACAAGACTATTTTTTGGGTATCATTAGTAAAGTTTCGGAATAAATTCACATTCTGCAAACATTTGCGAATTCCTGAGAAAAATAATAAAATTGAATTCAAAATTAAGCACATGGATAGAATTCTCGAAATTTAATATATTTAATTAACTTTGTTTCTGATGAAAAAATAATGAACAAATACGAATAACTAAATAATAAACTTAAATAAGTACCTACAAGTAATGAGCAGCCGATTTTTGAAGTGAAAACTTATTTAGGCCTTCGACCAAAATAAAATGAATGGACGGGCCCAGTAGAAGAGCATTTTTGAAGATTACAAAATGAGCGCCAGCTCTCATTTCGTTTCAGTCGGTCTCTAGCCGTAGGAAGTGAAACACGAGTCTATTGTTACGCGATAACGAAACATCTGACTAAATTATGAATTCGTATGCTTTACCGAAGTGTAAATACACAAATAAAACCGATATCTATTTTTTGTAACATATATACTGTACATTTTTATAATTAGGTGTTGAAGTATATGTCCGACGGTTTTGACTCGTTTTTACTGATCAAGTTCAATGGTTAGGGCCCGTCCATTCTTTTATTTTGGTCGAAGATTTAGGCGCGTTGTTTTTTATGGGTAAACAAAAATGTGTATTTTAAAACAGCGCCATCTCGTGTAGAATAGGCGAAATACTACTTAAGTTTTCACATCTGACGTGCAGTCCTACCTATCAATTTTTTATTGACTTATTAAACATGCTGATAATAATATGTAAATATACCGTTCATCACCAAACAAAATCGAAACGTGTTCAAAATTAAGAAAGCATTTTAATGTCTTGCTAGACAGAGAGCGCATAATTCTTACGTTACGAATAAGATGCACATGTAAATTCACCATACAAACTTCATACACTCACCTTGCGGGAAAGGGGCGGAGCATCCCTTCCCAATCCGTATAAAGACTTGATAACACCAGTGTAACAAAACGGTGTGACCAGTCTCCAACACTTATATCTCGGAGTTTTATTAGCCAATTTATGTGTCTGTTATTGTTATCTAATTAAACACCAATCCAATATAGCCTATTCTATTTCTTTATTATATGTGAACAGATAACGCAACAACGACGCGTTAAAGCGTTCGATAACGCGTAACGATTTTATAAAAGGCGATCAGTGTATGTATGTATGGACTCCGAAACGGCTGGATCGATTTTGAAGAAATTTTCAGGCAATCTTCAGATTAGGCCAGAGAGTGATCCTGTGAAGTTTGGTACCTATTAGATCAACAGATTTTTATCTTTTGTTGCCCGTGGTACTACTAGTATTACTACCAGTAGTACCTACCACGAGAATATTTTTTTTACCCGTGTTACAATCTTAGTCGACATTTCATAGTTTGACTATGAAATTGTCACTTTGGCACCTGTCACTTTGGCACCTATCACTTTGGAACCTGTCACTTTGGCACCTGTCACTTTGACACCTTTCACTGGGACGCGTTTACGGCACTTATCCAGACTAAAACTTATACTAGATGAACGATAAAACACCCGTTTTGGGACTCCACGAGGTGAAAAATTATACCGGCGAAAATTTAAACTGCCCGTTTACGGGCGTCCGCTGGTATAAGTTTTCGCCTGACTAGATTAAATTTTATCTACCTTTTGAGGTCGCTAAATTTTCGCCTGCTGTCAGATTGACAGCTGTTGAGGAGGTTAAGCCGTTTTTGATATTATTTTGTTCGAATCTTTTTGTTGTAGATGTTTTTATTTAAAATAAAATTTTATATCTATATAATGATAGATTGATATTTCATATTTTACTATTATATACCATTTTATTTTACTATATTTTACTTGACATTTATTTATTATTGAATTTGACAGCTAGTATTGACATATATGACATAAAGCTATGACGCCTATCAGCGAACCTCCGTTAGCTTAATTTTTCACCGGTGAAAAATTCGCGGAGTCCGTAAACGCACCCCAGACCTCTGTCCCTTTGACATATTAAAATTTTATTTAAAAAACTGTTTTACTGATGAATTTCTAGTGTAATTCCGCTTCTACGTCGCTTAAAGTACAATAAGGAATTTGTGATAAATTTACCTGGTAAATATTTGTTGATAATGTTAATTTTATTGAGTTTAATTTATCCTAACCTGATATAAAATATTAATTACATAAATTGAAAATTAACGTAACCTGAAACAAAAATTAATTAATTCTGACACATGAAATATGATAATACTAAATCTGAAAACAAAAATGTATTAATTCTGAAATATAAAATATATATTAATTGAAATGACATGTATTTTAATTGAATTTAAAAAGTAATAAATTATACCCGTTTACTTAGTGCACTTTGTAAATTCAATTAAAATTCATGTCATTTCAATTAATAAATATTTTATGTTTCAGAATTAATACATTTTTGTTTTCAGATTTAGTATTATTATATTTCATGTGTTAGAATTAATTAATTTTTGTTTCAGATTACTTTAATAATTTTATAATAAAAAATAATTCAGAATTAATTAATTTTTGTTTCAGGTTACGTTAATTTTCAATTTATGCAATTAATATTTTATATCAGGTTTTAAACTCGATAAAATTAACATTATCTATAAATATTTACCAGGTAAATTTATCACAAATTCCTTATTGTACTTGAAACGACGTAGAAGCGGAATTACACTAGAAATTCATCAGTAAAACAGTTTTCAAAATGGACTTCCGCAAAGTAACGCCTGATTCAATCAAAAATTTCATTATTTTAGCACTGGTGTGAAGGTGGGTCAACCGCGAACAAAATAAATTATCACAAAATTACCTACTCAAAAATTACAATAACTCTATTATATATTATAGACTTTAAACAGGCGGCTTTATCGCTTAAAGCGATCAAATAAGTACATACCATTAGAAATACCTAATCCTTGTAACGAAGCTCGATACTTCTTTCTTGAGTCTGGAAGTAAATTCTGTATAGATTTGATACTGTGTTCTGTGTAGGTTGTTTTTTATTCCAAAAAACCTAAATAGAATGATTGCGAAACCGGTTTTCCAAAGCTGCTTAGTATTCACCCGGTACGAACTCAGGAGAAATTGAAATCTACTCGTATATTAGGCTGGTTCTATATATTCTATCTCATTTGTTACTACGACACTTTGTCATGTAAATTAGACCTACTATTCACACTTTTTAGAGTTCCGTACTACAACTTTTGACAAGGATTTTTTCACATTGTTCGGATCAATCTTAAATCTAATCAATCTTACCTTCATTATTCATTCATGAAAAGACATAGGTACTTTAACGAAACCATACAAAAAGAGGTGCACCAAAAACAAATATTACATCCCCTTCCACTTGAACCAAAGCCACCCCTAAAATGCAAAATTATAATTTTATACTTATAAAATTGAGATCTACATTAAAAGGGTAATTGTGAAAAGTTTCATGCACTGATATTAATGACTATAAAAGTTATAGAAGGTTCTAAAAAATTAAGACCGCAGACAGACAGACGAACGTATAGACAGAATGAACTTATAAGGAGTCCTTGTACCTACCTACCTAAGTACCTACTAAGAACCCTAAAAATCAATAAAAAATAAGTTTACTGTTTTCTTTTTCAGAGATCAATGGCAATAGTACAATAAAAGCCAAGATGTCGATGTTGGATTCGGAAAACATCAACAGTAATGTAAGTTTATCGTAATTACAATAATCTAATAAACTGCAACTTTAGAAAAATACAATTTAATCTTAGCAATAGTCATAATTATTATTAAGTTCTAGTCTGACCCTGGCGTTTCCTAGATATCCTAGAACCATCTGTCAGGCATAAGCAGATGGTATTTTCAGATTTCTCCCCGTTACAAAAAAGAGCTGCTCAGCTTTAACAAACTTAATAATATTCTTCCGATGAAATTGACTAAAGATAATATAATATAAATCAGATTGATTAATTGTTATCGGTAGCGTGGATGGATTGATCTTAAGCACCCTGTTTCAAAGCCTTTATTTAGGCACGCGTAGATACATTTTTAGTTTTTTACATAAAGGGTGTCTCAGTAAGAGTGCACTTTTTAATTTTAAAATAATAACACGTATGTTATAAGAGAGTTGTGATATTTTTATTGAATTGTAAAGAAGACATGTTCCGATTAAGTATGGAATAAAATATCCAGCAAATGATCTCCACGGTTCTGATGACAGGCCATTACTCTTTTCATGAAATTTTCCATGACTTACACAGAGATGTGGCTGTATCTCACCGACTGCTGTATGACGCGTTGGATCTCTGATTTAAGCTCAGGAATTCTTTCTGGTTTATTCGCATAAACCCGAGTTTTCACAAAACCCCAATGAAAAAAAATCGCACAGCGTTAAATGGCACGATCTTGGTGGCCAGTTGACATCAGAATTTCGTGAGATAATGTGTTCTGAAGAACGTTGCTGCAATAAGTCAACTGTTTCATGCGCGGTGTGGCAGGAGGCGCTGTCCTGCTGAATTTTTTAATAATCGGAATAAACATAGGTGTTAGCCGTCAAATTTCAGAGTTGCCACTTGCACGGAAAAAAAATATTCTAAATTTAAAAAGTGCACTCTTACTGAGACACCCTATACATTATCTTCTTTTGATATAGTTAATTTTCCGTTAGGTAAGTGACCATGATAGTCTCAAATATTAAGAAATAGGTTAAAAAGACATAATAAACCTGCCAAGTGCGAGTCGGGCTCGCGCACTGAGGATTTTGTACCACCACTAAATACAATAATCTCAATAAAAATGAAGTCGGTTTTTTAAATTGATAAATATTGTATTTTATGGTGCTACGGAACCTTACGGAGGCACGGAGGGGGGGGGGGGGGGGGGCAGTCTCACTTGGCTTAATATAAGTCGGTGAAATTTCATAAAGTGATTCTCAAAACAGTCTGAAATTTCAGCTATTAGCTGGCACGTGTTCTACGTCAATTAGTTCTAAAGTATTTGCACAATAAATATGTGTTAAAGGGAAAGGAAAACGAAAAAAAAACAACATTATCTAACGAACGACAAAGACAGTGTCAGCTGTTCTTCATCATTTGTAAACGAGGATGGGAGTTTTTACCCTCAATAGGATTTTCCTTTACTTTGAAACGTCGTCCTGGTTAGTCAGAATATTGATCCTGTTATGTGAAGCTTTTCTTAGGTACCTACAAGTTTTTTGTTGTGTGAACATTCCGAGTCTGAAAACTTGAAAAGCCCGAAGATCTTTGAGTGCTCATTTCAATAAAAACAAAATTGCGGGTTTTTGAAATCAGGCACGAGTAGATAAATTTTTACATACATTTTCTTCTTTTGATAAACTTAATTTTCCGTTAGGTAAGTGACCATGATAGTCTCAAATATTAAGGAAAAGGTTAAAAAGACATAATAAGCCTGCCAAGTGCGAGTAGGGCTCGCGCGCTTTGGGTTCCGTACCACCACCAAATACAATAATAATAAATTAGAAAACCGACTTCAAAATTTATAAGTACTCGTATATGCAATTTCAATTCCGTGAAAGACATAGAAAGGTCGTCCGAGTAACCGAATTTTCCAATCATAACTTGGTAATAAACAAAAACTTGTCAATGACTCACTTGGCAATTATTTTTTATTATACTTTAGAGTGTTTATTATAATCATGCCAAGTTTGACACTTTTACGTATTACCGTTTTCACAGTAGAGCAAATACTTTTGTTGTATGGGGATCCCCTTTTAGTTTTTTTACTTTTTGACTTGATAATTATTTCTAAGTTAAGTTAATCCGCCGTAACATTACTTACATATTCTGTGAAAATTTTAACTGACTATCTATTACGGTTCGAAAGATACAGTCGTTAGAAAATAGGATGGATAGAAAGACGTACAGACAGACAGACAACGTAGCCTTAGTAATAGGGTCCCGTTTTCGCCCTTTGGGCACGGAACCCTAAAAGAGATAGAAAAATATGGATCAAAATGAAAAACTCCCGCGTTTTTTAAAGTCTGTTAAAAAGCAATTATAACATAGTTAGCCCCCAGAGTAAACTAGCTTTTATAGAAACGTAACCCACAGACATGACTATTTAAATTTTAAATAAACTGGCATGGAACCGACTTTATATTAAAGTTCAAGTTTTTTAATCCAGTGAATTCGCACACGTACTTTGAAAAGTTATGATATGCAAAACAATATTAATATCAACCTGTTTGTGATATGGAGTTTAGAGCTGTTTTTAACACAGAAAAGAGAAATAAATAGAACGGAAATAAGAAGGAAACTGTCGCAAGGTATTGTAACAGATGATTAAACATTCTTATTTATGTCAACGCGTCTTACTCTGCGTCACAGTTGCTAACACAGTTGCTTTGGGTGCAAGTGGCTACAGCAAATTTCTTACAAAAATGCCTTTACAGCAATTCTAATTTAAACAGAATAAAATAAAAAAATCTGTGGTTTTTAACCAACATTGGACGTGATTGACATGGACTGAGTACCTACTTCAAAGCATTCTCGATTCCATTTTGACAAAGCCTGTGTGTATGAAAGAGCGCTTTTCACAAATTGGTGTTTTTTAATCTCGGTGGTGCTGAAACTATTTTTAACCCCCGACGCAAGCACGTTTTTTATGGTAAAGGTGGCAAACAAGCAGACGGGCCGCCTGATGGTAAGCGATCACCGTCGCCTATGGATACCTGCAACACCAGGGGGCATCACAAATACGTTGCCGACCCTCAAAGACTCTATTAAAAGCCCTTTTGAAGATCCCCGTATTATAGCTACACGGAAATATTCCTCATTCCACAAATTGCAGGCGTTAGGCAAAAAAGAACACTTAAAACGCACAGTGCGATTTCCACCGATCTATGATATGTGGATAAACTTTCAGGCGGTGGCGACTGGTGCGATGACATAACCGCGAGGCTGTTATCAGAATGAACAGTACTTCAGAACATGCCCCGCTGTAAATGCGATAAAAGACACAAAGAGACCCAACGTATCTGCGCATGCTGAGCAGCTCTAGGTGTTAAGTGAGCTTGGGATCGTCGACAATTCTGACAGCTCTACGCTGTAATGCATCAAGTGGCTCAAGCTGATACTTGGGTGCTCCATTTCGAAGTCGAGAGCAGTACTCCATGTGAGGTCGGACTTGCGCTCTGTAAAGCAAAAGTTTTTCTCTCGGCGTAAAGTAGTTGGTAGTCGGTACTTCGCCTTGTTGAGCAAACCAAGTTTCTTAGAGGATGTTAAAGTTTTACGTGTGTATCTGTGAATATGGGTATAGTGGGTATACCCTAGACTGGGCATATAGTATCTGTGTGCCTATGTGGTTCTCTGTGGCGTCGTAGCTCCCAAGGGGCTAAACTTGATTTAGATTTTTATTTTATTTTTGTATGAAAGGCATCGAGGTACAAATTTAGAGTCACAATCGTGCCAAAAAAATGTCCGAACCAAAACTCGGCGCACGCTATGCATTACGCAGACTTGTTGGTTAGTTGTAAGGCAACCGTGATCCGACTACAACGCCGCGCGATGCCAGTGCTACGATGCCCTATCGGACAAGTGACGTTGAACACTATGCAAGCGACATAACGTCTAAATTGAAGTAAATGTGGCATTGTGAACTATATAATTGATGTCTAGGTATATACAACAACGCTCGGACCTTTTTTGACTGTTTTCACTTAAAGATTGTGACTCTGTAGGTATTGTATCTCGATGATGAGAGGTGACTTGATCGATTAATGTAAATTTGTTCAGCCATTTGATGATTTCCAGCTCTTTTATCGGGGATTGTAAAAAAAACAACAATTTATACCTTGTTGACTACGTATTTATATAACTCATATTTTCCCAGCATATTCTGTATTGATGCACTCTGGTAACTAATGTAGAGGTACAATTTAATATTTGTTTATTATCTAGAGGGATGAATGTGAAAAAGTATGTAGGAAAAGTTATAAACGCTATGTTTTTAGAACACACAAATTTGTTGAGAATTTTAAGGCTCTTCTAAATACAAACTACTCTGAAAATTATAACCTGTCAGTTGTGGAAATTTCCCAACAATTATTTTAACTGTACAATAACATTATGTAAAGCAACCAGTAAACGCTAAACTTGTTCAATTTGATGTAGTTAAGACAAACAATCAACTCGTTTTAAAACGTTCTTGAGAAGCGGTTATTAATCCTGTATTTATAGCTTTAATTAGTCTGTGACACTTAAGCAAAAGTATGATTGACAAATATATTTGGACGTTTACCAGGCGCCTTTATACACGGCTTTGTGGCTTCACAGAGTTGCGTGTTTGGTAAAAAATATTTTGGGATACACATACATTAATAATTTCTGATTTCACAAGGCTGCAAAATATCACGCGTAATTCCTTGTGAAAATTGGAATATCAAACGCAAACTCTTCTTACATGTTTTATCATTTAAATCAGAAGAAAATTTGATTCATAAGAAACACTCGTGATCTACATTCATATTCTATTCTTGTCACCATAATAATAAAGAGCATAGATCTGTCACGTGATATACAAAGCGTTCAAGGCCGTATGTTAAATACTAGTAGGTATGTAAGCCTTTGGGGCCTTTTACAGGTCTCTAGTACATTAAAATAGTGTATGGTCTATGTTTGTTGTATGAGGACCTCCCTTTAGTTATTACTTTTTAACTTTATCATTGTTTCTCAGTTAATCCGCTGTAACATTACGTACAGGTACAGTGAAAATTGCAACTGCCCATCTATTACGGATCGAAGGATAAACGTTAAAAGGTAGGACGGTCAGACAAGCTAACAGACAGCGTAGGCTTAGTAATATGGTCGCGTTTACACCCTTTTGGCACGGAACCCTAAAAAGGTATTTTGTTAGTTTTCATAACGGCTATAGCTTCTAAATCGCTGTATTTAACTATAGTTATGATATAATTTGGCTATGATAACAAAAATGGTAGCGTAGCTGAGCTGTATCTTGAATCTTCAATCAAATGAACAGAGCACAGAAAAGAAATATTTTATTGTTTAAAATAGAACGGCTGTCAAGGCATTTTTGTAAAAAAAATGTTTTAGCCACTTGCACCCATATGCAACTGTGACGGAGAGTTCGACGCGTTGACATAAATAAGAATGTTCAATCACATATCTGTCACAATACCTGGCGACAGAGTTTCCTTCTCATTTCCGTTCTATTTACTTCTTTTTTCTGTGGAACATAGGATATTACACGCCATTCATTGACTGCGAAAATATTGGCATAATTGAATTTTCAATACATACTAACTCTACATTTGTTTATGGCCTAAGTTGATGGCAGGTCATGTTTCATGTTTAACGAGTAACTGGATGCAAACTGCTGCACCGGCACTTTTTGGCGGAGTTTTAGGCACCCTTTGATTGAAGATTAAAACTAAAATATTTTTGATACATTTTTACAATAACCGATTTCAAAATTAGTAAAGACGAAATTTCGTTTACTTGGATTACATATTTTTTCCAGTTATTTTGACCACACTACTGAACCGAATTCGACGACATTTCTGGGACCTATTAGAAAGTGTATTGCTATAGCTATTCAAATGAAATTTGCATAGAGGTAACAAAAAAATTACTACCGAATGAAAAAGACTAATCTCATTTTTTTAAGTCGGTTAACAAAATACTCCAAATCCTCCAGCTGTTTTCTTGTCATACGAACTATTTGTATTTACCCCAGTTCTGTATTTCAGAGGCAAGTTAGTCGTCGATATCCACGATTTGAAGAATGCTCATCGGTACGACCAAGCGTGAACTCAGACCCTATTCCGATATGGAACGGTCGATCCAGTAACGACCACATAGAGCTTGTTCTGAAACAAGCTCATAGCTGTGAAGTGTTTGTGCTGCACTCGCCATCGCAGAGGACGTTCAGCGTAAGTGCATTGTAAAATTGGGCAGTGAGAACATTTATTAAATAAGACTTGGACGTTGTTAAAGACTGTTAAGCAGTGTTGCGATCGTTTTAACAAATTTGGTCTTTCTTAGAAATTACTAATTAAGGTGAACACCCCAGGAGTGGCACCCCCATCTAAAAAAAACACAGATTTCACAGTCCTCGCAAGAATCGGAGCATTGAAAATGTATACATAAGTTAACGTTTTTATTATTCTATTTTATTTTATTTTGAATAATACATTACAAAATGTAGTAACTGATTTTCAAAATTCCAACTCGAATACACGTCTCTCCTGCATCCGCATCTTTTAACACTATTACCATGACGATCGGTCAATAATCATAGAAGCTACATCACGTTTTATATATACGGAAATACCCGTTTTTCTACAATACCAAATCTATAGGGACCACATACAGGTAACAAAAATTAAACGATTTAAAAAAAATACGACATTTTGTAGTTAAACTGACCTTTACCTTAGACCTTTTTTTCAGTCAGTTTTTTTCCGTAATATTTACAATTAAGTAAATGAACACCCCCCAAAAACCAGACATTTTTCAAATTTTTCAAAATTCCTAATAAAATTACCAGCCAATTTTCAAAATTTAAACGTTCACACGTTAAATTCCTCAACTTTTGATACTATTCTTATCTTGATCCTCCCAAAGTCCTCAGAGCTATGGTCAAAAATACGTCTCAGGCGATTTGCATCTGATCCTCCAAAATCCTCGGAGCTATGGCCAAAAATACGTCTCAGGCGATTTGCATCTGATAACCATTTTCAATGGTAAAACATACCTGACCAAAAGATATAGCAACACAACGTATTGCTCATAAGTTATAAATCTCAGATTATCTAAAATTGGGCGTTATTGGCGCTAATGAGTTTTATAACTATATGATACCCCATGTTACCATAAATAATAGTTCAAAAAACAATTCAACACCTGCCCGAGTGACTATGAAAATCGAAACCTCATTTAACCATGTTGTACTATACCAGTAAACCATTTCCTCAATGAGGACGTCACTCCTTAGTCCCTTTAACCTTAAGAGTGTGTTAACTTAAATATGCTTTGTCTCGTTTCCGCGCGCGACATTTTCGTCAGCGAAAAGTTGACAGAACATTAGTTATAACTATGACCGTTATTCTTATATTGTATACTATTTGCATTCGTTTATTTAAGATGCTAATATAATGTAATAAGATTGTAAAAAGCTGAATACGAACATTTTCATTTCATATTTTACTCTCAGATCAGACTAACATGGTAGATGTTTTAGTACAATTAGGCTACCGGACAGATGTTAGATTTTTAAAAAACACCAATCCAAGTGAAAAATACTATTAAATGTAAATACGTACTCTGAAGAAATTATTTAAACCACCTTATAAAGTTCTGATAGTAGAGTTTTAAGGATTTAATCGGATTAGGAAGTTCTGTCCCTTTCCCGCAAAGTGAGCAGCAGCAAGAAGCAGCAGCAGTGAAAGTGTGCAGGGGCCTTACCCCTAGCTTCACTTTTGCGAGCCAACTTTTAGTAGGTACCTGATAGGTACCTAAAATTAACCAACTCATTTAAACTGCATCGTTTAAAAGCGTCTAACTTGAATGAACGAAAATCCGTTTTACTATGCGTGTGTAAGTGAAAATAGCAAAGCTTGGCGGCTATCAAATAACTACCGCTTATCGTAGTTGATGGTACCGTTTAGACAAATAACACCTATGCGGGTCAACTTTTCGAGCTAGGGGTAAGGCCCCTAGTTTGTATGGCGTATTTAATGCACTCTTTTTCTAACAAGACATTAGCCTCCTTATTAATAAACATGAAGTAGCCATGGAATAGTTACAACGAGTTTTGTCTTTTACTCTCTTTCAAATTTTGGACTCGATTGAAAAAACAAAAGACGGAGTCAGTATTCCCATGCGACTCTATAAGGGTTTAAAATGTTTCCGTGTTATACCAACTTTTTTCGCTATACCGCTAAACTGTAATATTACAGTACACTAGCTCGTTTTTTAAAGCACACTAAGGGCCGATTTCACCATCAAAGTGAACGCGATCAACGCAAAACTAAACTGGTATAAAGTGGCTTATTGAGTTCAAAACGTCAATTTGGGTTTCACCAACATAAACTAATCGCAGTTAAGTTTATGTTGGTGAAACCCAAATTGACGTTTTGAACGCAATAAGCCACTTTATACCAGTTTAGTTTTGCGTTGATCGCGTTCACTTTGATGGTGAAATCGGTCCTAAGAGACTTGTAGTTACAGCAATGAACTAACAGCATTGAGCAAATAAATATTTGGATCAAGTCTAGTATAAATTTTGGTCATTTCGATGTATCAAACTGGATCTAAAGTTTCCAGTATTAAACATTAGTTACTCCCGTCAGCGTTCAGTGTGATCTTTAAAAATTGTATTTTAGATCTAAGGAAAGATTTACTAAATCTGTTTAAGAGTTAAGAGATTTTTTTTTTGTACTTATTAACACAAAAATATTCTTTTCTCGATAGTTTATTTTGGTAGTTTTTATATTTCAAACCAATACAAAATAATGTAATTAAACATTAAACGATAGAGTACTATTCCATCTAATATAATATATAAATTTCATGTCACAGTGTTTGTTATCGAACTCCTCCGAAACGGCTTGACCGATTTTAATGTTTTTTTTGTGTATATTTGTTAGGTATGAAAATAGGTCGTAAGCTATTTTTATCATCATTATCACAATTTTTCGTCACCACGCGGGTGAAACCGCGGGGCGCAGCCAGTTATACTATAACATCCTTCTAATTACTGCTTATGTTGATTGAATAAATTGTTATGTTGATTGAATAAAATGTATAATTAAAATAGGTAAATATTATGTAAAAAAAACTTTTTTTTTTTTAAACTTCATTCACACAACATGCGGGTGAAACCATGGGGCGCAGCCAGTTATACTATAACATCCTTCTAATTACTTTTTATGTTGATTGAATAAATTGTTATGTTGATTGAATAAAATGTATAATTAAAATAGGTAAATATTATGTAAAAAAAAAATGGTAATTTTTTTAAACTTCATTCGCACTGAAAATTAGAAACCTTAATTTTCTGTGTGAATCACACTAATGTAATGTATATTTGTTACCATTCAACTCGAAAATGGATTTAGACGTAATTTAGACGAACCTTCACCTAAGTATAAGCAGCTCCTAGCAGCGATAAGCTACTCCCGCAAACTATTTTGTATCCCGAAAAAATTAGAACCGTTCGTTCTTGCATAGCGGGTGAAACGCCAGTAAAACTCGAAGCGCGTGCTAATAAGCTATGTTTTGATGATCCTTTTTTATTATATCTTTTTATTTTGAAACATTGTCTGGTCTAGCCAGGACATTTGATATATATTGCTGAGGCCGAAACCAATACCAAGACCGTCTGTTGAATTCAAAAATATATAAAATTATAGAATGTATTTAAATGGAATATGAAACTGTTGTACAGTATATGATTTTAAAGTGTGGGCTATTGAGGTGAACAACTACCGGATAGTAGAACAGATCTATAGGATGAGCAAAGGCACTCGCCTTATCCTGTCTTATCTCAAAATACATTTAGGCAGGTGATGGCCCACTTCCCTCCCCCAGCTTCTCTGAGAGACTGGATTCGTGGTCCGCTGGGTCATGCATTGGATGAATGCTCTCTACTACTGTGTAGTCGTCTGCATACCCAAGGGTACCGGACTTTAACAGATCGTTGATGTGCAGCAGGAAAAGCGTCGGAGCACAGACCCATGGTGACACCGGCATTAACTGCCATTTGATTGCATGAGCAGCCATCAATGACTACTCGAATAGACTATCTATTTCACTGGAAGTCTGATATTCATGCAACGAGACCGGCATACAAGCCAGACTACAATCTAGGCATCTTCAAGGCTAGAGTGAATAGATTTCTTCTAGATCAACGTGTTCCATCTTCGGCCACACTGTCGCTTACCATCAGGCGAGTTGGTGGCCAAACGAATAGATCTACTATTCTATATATAAAAAAGACGAAGAAAGCTTACTAATAAAGCCGTTATACCAAACTCTTTCAAAAGCCTTAGAGAGGGAAATGGCGAGCGCTTTCCCGTATTTTCTGGTGACCTTATTACAGATTCCCAGTATACCGGTTTTGGCGGAATCCGTATTTTCGTATACTTTTCATGATTAAAGAGATTTGTGAGTTACATATCAATTGAAAATATTTACATAAATATATTGCGTAGATACCGATGAACTATTCATGATACATGAAAGTGTTGTGTTGTTGTAATATCATGAAAAAAATACATATAAGAACTTAATTATGTCACGAAACTCAAGGACGATAGACGATTTTATACAATAAAGTATATAAAAAAAGAAAAATTAAAATATTCAGTAATTTCTATTTATTTAATATTGATACATATATAAATATATATATACATATAATCGACTTACAATATTTTAACTAGAGGTGTAAACCTATGAAGAAACCGTATTCGATTCCCGCGATACAGGCCTAGCCTAGTGCGGGAATCACTGTTATATTTTTATACTTAAGTTAATTCACCAATAAGCATAAGCCTTGATAAACTGTTTGTATAGTCTTAATACATTCCTTATTTTAAACTTATATTTATGTTAATAAATATATTTTCATTTTTATTTCATTCTGTTCGTTTAAACTGTCACATCTAAGTTACAAATCTAATGATTTTGCATAACTGCTGATCGCATCGCCCCATTGGATTGCGAGGTTAACTTTCTGTCCAAAATATATATAACTAGCCGTCCGCCCCGGCTTCGCACGAGTGTAAGCTCGGCCTTCGGCCTCGCTACAAAATTTGCCTATGTCACTCGGGGATAGTGTAGCTTTCCAACAGTGAAAGAATTTTTCAAATCGGTTCAGTAGTTTCGGAGCCTATTCATTACAAACATACAAAAATAGGTACAAATATTTCCTCTTTATAATATTAGTGTAGATATGGTCATGTAGAAGCATCCTTTAGTCTCACCGACAAATCCTTAAATAGTTATTTAAAGGCAAAAAACACTAACAGCTGACAAAGCACGTAATTTAAATAATTATGAAGGTCATAACCTCGGCACGAGCTAGTCAAAAGATTATGAATTGCAGGCTTAGTCTCAATTCCTCCCTGTTCCTTCCTCTCCTCCCTTCCTCTCTTCCAAGAAGAACTTTCTTGTTGTTTGTCCTTCTATTTATGCACATTTAGCTAAAAACCATATAGGAATATCTTGCATCATATTTTTCTGGATGGTTTGGTTTGACGTTGAGCCACCAACTCGCCTGATGGTAAGCAACGGTTTGGTGGGGTGTGGTTTGTTAGCTTATCATTTACTTACAAACACATAGACGTTAAATTGTGTCATTTGTAAGTACACCATATGACCATACATCAAACTCCATACCTACTGACACCCACTATGCGGGAAAGGGACAGAGCATCCCTTCCCAATTCGACCAAGAACTTTTAATGCTTATATCTTAGAACTTCATACGCCGATTCAAATAATATCTTCAGTATACGTATTATAATCAATATATATTTTTTACTATGCCTCTTATTTTTAACAAATCTAACCCCTGTCTGATTGCCTAATTATCTAATAGTTTTAAATTTTACGTATATTAATGAGGTGTTATTTTGCCAATATTTATATTGTAGACTGTAGTGTAATCACATATAGATTTACATGTTTCATTTTCATTTTTATTTAATCACCAAATATTTATAATATATAGCAAAAACTTACCTAGCACTCAAAATATCTAAAATATCATCATATAAATCAATAACTACGTACCTTTCTGTAGGAATCTCGTTTACACATAGGTTTACCAGGCGAAAAAAATAAACTGAGAAAACCCGTTTAAAGAAATTGCCGGACATTGCCTTCAAAGTTCATTATTTCGCGGTACAATGAACTCTTGTGGCGGTCTATTTAATTTTATTTCTAGAATTCTGGACGTTTTGGAATTACCCCTCACATTCCGGACAAAAGCCTAAATTCCTAGACATGTCCAGAAAATTCCGATGTATGGAAACTCTAGTTACTCAGAACGGAGGTCATTGTACTTATCAGTGAGACCAACTTCAAGCAATCCAGAATACACAATAAATTTTTCCATAGAAAATAGCCATTCGTTTCAACAAAATGTATGGAACAGCTCATCTTTTCTTCTGTATATATGAATTATTTTCATAGTAAAAGTTATTCTTAATGATAAGTAACGTACGATGCCCTACTTTCTGGTTAGTGACGTTTCATGTAGATAACCTTGTACATTTATCCGAAGAGACCATAAGTACACAGTATTTTTTATAACTCCTAGATTTAAATGTACTTAGCTTAATAAGTATGTTACTAAAATTTGACTGTTCGATGTAAAAATATATTGTTACTAAAGTTTAATACCTCTTTTATTACCATAACAACTAAGCAGCTCAAATGCGACGACGAATTCGGCGAAATTCGGCGAAGACACAGCGTAGGTAGGCCTCCCACTAGATGGACCGACGACATTGTGAGAGTCGCGGGCATCCAGTGGATGCAGATGGCAGGATGTCGTTAAGTGTAGAGGTTAAAGGGGGAGGCCTATGTTCAGCAGTGGACGTCTTCTGGCTGATGATGATGATCAGGAGCTCAAATTCATACACGTTTGAAATTATATAGAGTAGGCCTCAAAAGTTTAAAAACATAATGACATTTACTAACATGCTGGGCCAGCATGGTGGATTATGGCCCATCTTCTTTTTCTGTGTGAGAAGGCCTGTTTCCACAGCAGTAGGAATATGATAAGCTGATAATGGAGCTAATGGAGGCAGGTTACTGACTGCCTACTCTATATAATTTCATAATATCTTAATTACCATAAGTATACCACATGCAATTCTTGAATTCTCAGTGTACCTACTTGAATTCAAGGAGTAAACAGCAATTAATTTATTGATAATGCAAAACAATGATGGTTTCCCTACAGTTCTCCAGACCTGGTTACTAACCAATTCTCAGCGTTTTCAAGTAGTTACTAACCGTTCCAAGTACTTGGAATCAAGAGAATGGACAGACTCCGAAACAGCGCACGGCGTTCCGGTGTAGTTGTCGTTAGCCAAAAAGCTGCCAGATGAAAACGGGATTGGGCGGGACTGGTTATATAGGGTTAAGTGGATAGGGTGTACTAAGTCAAAAGAGGTCCATTATAGGACTCATCATTATGAACAGCTTTTACAATGGGACCAACACTAAAATCGCGAGAAAAATATCAGATGTGCAATAAATATTTTATTGACTATCAATGACTTTTTTCTTTAGAACAGCTGTTATGTTCCATCAAGTTTTAATTTCCATTCACACATCCTATAATTGTATTTTATTCGGCCCCACCAATGTCTCTCCAATGTCCGGGATTGACCCGTGAGTTGTATGAATAATTAAGCAGTTTATAGGGTTAGTTTAAACTCTTTTCCTCAGATATCTTTGTCAACACGTAAGTTCGTAGAGTCAACACGTCCTGAGGATGCCTCGAGCAGAGGCAAAATACGTGTCGACTAAGTGGTCAAAGGAAACAACTTCAGACGAGTTAGCGGCCAAACTCATGTTTGGCTTGTGACTCAAGTCGATTGTAACTTCAGATCAGACAAACAAGGGAAATACACCTTACTACAATTATCGTTTATGTTCAAATTTCTCCGCGTTTCATTCACTTTTTTCCCTATACCTACTAAACCGCCGCAAAAACTGTAGGTTCCTATGGCATAATTACTAATTTTTCGCATACACTAAGAAACTTGCAGTGACACCAATGATATCTCCCTTGTTTTTCTCATGATTTTTGTGAGATTTTAACCTACGTCTAATTAACGTATCAATTTGAATCTTAACAATAGCATATACGTATTATGTAATTCGGATGGCAGTACAATAATTTGGCATCATCAAAGTCAATCGTACTGTTCTGATGATGGAGCAAAAGTGTGGATAGTTGAACTCTTAAATTTTGAACTAGTAAACATCTCGAGTTTAAACTCAGTTTGTTTATAAGTTACTAGATGCGCTAGCTGTTTTATTTTATTTAAAATGCAACTCTACGGCCAACAGGTTCCGTGAATTTTGTTATACTTAACTACGATCTTGTTAGCTTAAAACGAATTTACTTTAGTTATACACAATACAGGGAGAGGAAAGTTAGGTATATCTTAATAGAAGGTTAAAACAATTGGGTCATATTACTACTAGTTTGAATGGATACCACGAACAGACAGCGTCCCGCAAGCAGCACCCGATCACGAGTATGACACATGTGCCAGCTATGTATGCGGGAAGAGAGCGTCCTGACACACGACGCCGCCGCTGCAAGAAGGTGCCTTCGATGGTGAGCATGAATGCTCAAGGCATACACACAATGCTTATTCCTAAATGCTTTTTTTACATTTCAATTGCCTTCTCCCGGCCCAGGGCCTTTATCACTGCCACGATTCGATGGCTATCGGTAAGTCTCGACGCACGAATTGACTGTCTTCGATGTCGTTGGCGTAGTAGATGAAGGTCCCGGTGCACCGCGACACTGCACCGACCGCGCGCTCTTGTGCAGCTTCAGTTTATGTTTGGTCTTTATGGCGATGACCGACTTGTAATTTAGTGTTTGTAAGAGTGCGCGACCCCGTGGCTCCCCCATAACCCTGGCTGATAAGGATCTCCTTTTCCGCGGTTTCACCCGAGAAGATTATTGCTTATAACATCAGCTATCTGCCAGTGAAAGTTCTGTCAAAATCGGTCCGTTTCGGAGTTTATAGGGAACATACAAACAGACACACACACATCTAATTATATATATATATATACGGACAACAAAGTGAAAGTAAACATCGTGAGGAAACTGGTATGTCCAAGAAGCTAAAAGCAAGAAGTTCAGAGACATATTATGACGTTCACTAACATGAACTGGGCCAGCGTGATGGTGGTGGTAGGTATCTCTCTCTGAGAGAAGACCTGTATCCTAGCAGAGGGAACATGATAAGCTGATATTGTACCAATATAATTATGTTTCTTTATTAAAATTATCATCAATACAACATTTTAATAATAGGGAAACGTAAGTAAGTTCGTCTTATGTAAGTTCGTATACCTGATGTCAGAGTTTTTAGGTCGCCTTTAGGTAGGTTAGGCAGGACTCTCTTTCCCACTGGGCACTCTGGGCACCTGCCCAGGAACCCGACATCGATGAGGCCCCCAAGTTCCCGCCAGATCACCAAACAATAACCGATATTTATTACCGAAAAACATATTTATTTCGAAATAATCAATGGATAATGACTGACTACAATACCTGCTTGCTTATTAGCTTTTGCATGCGCGAAGCTACTCTACTCTCGCCCGAAAATAGTGCCCTGTCAAGGTCAAGGGGCCCCATTATCCTAATGTGCCCAGGGCCTCCAATTAGTTAAAAATTGCCATGAGGTTAGGTATGGTAAGACGATTCTACGGCTACAGCGTATATTCTTTTGTGTAATGACCTAGCAAATACAAGCTTTCGCGAATGCTCTGCCTCTAGTTTCATCTAATTAAGATGAAGCAGCAGGGAATGCATTTATGCAGACCTATAACTAGAAAAAAATAATTAAAAGAAGTATATAAATTTTTAAATAACATTATTTTAATTAAAATAACTTAATAGATGTACATTATATTTATCTAACTACACTAAATTACTAATAATATTATGTTTTTTAATTTAAAGGTCTCAGCCCACCATTACCATACCATTATTACCATGACCGTAATTTCAGATCAGAAAAACAACGGAGATATGCTAAGGTGTTGAAGCTGGTGCGAACGCATCAGGCCTAAATCAGGTCCTTTTTTGCATGTGGTTCATTAGTGTCGCTAAAAGTTTCTTAGCGTCAGTGAAAAGTGTGTAAGTATTGTAGTATTCCTTCATATTCATCCTCATCCATATCCATTTTTATATAGTATTCCTTCATATTCATCCTCATCCATATCCATTTTTATATAAAATTTGTAAACTTTTTATCGGTTAGTAAAACTCTTTGGGCACACGCTCCGCAAGTCAAAATTCAAAATTTGAAAAAGGAAGAGGAAAAGCCGTGACGGCAAACAGAGTCCTGATTCTATAAACAACCTTGAAAGCAGGAACATCAAATGGAAAAATGGTGAAATGTTTTGATTATGGATGCTGCTCTGAACTCCGCGAGTAATAGTGTTCCGTGGCTCTGAACCTAGAGGAAATGTTTTGAAAATTGATGCTGCTCTAAACCTAGAGAAAAGAGGACCGGCATGCGGAAACCGTGAGTCCCTTAGTATTTTACCATTCTTCGACCTGGAATTTGCTCCGCTGCCGTCCTCCTACCTAAATCCTCGCTCAACGTCCTCTGGATACCAGACGCAAGCGAAGCTTGATCTCCGTACCTCTTCTGAAGACTACACCTCCGGTCCACTACTTCGCCGGATACCTGCCGTGCGGAGACTGCGGAGCGCTTAGGCCCCTTAGCCCCTTTAGCTTTCTTTTTTATATTACTGTACTGACTGTACTGTACTGTACTGGTCAATTAAACTTATCTATCCGTTACCTGGTTGTTTTCCTTACCACCCATTAGGATCTGCAGGAACTGATAGGCAGGCTTAATTTTTCAACACCTAGAAACTGTAACGTTACGCCTGTTTGATGTAGTATTCCTTCATATTCATCCTCATCCATATCCATTTTTATATAAAAATTTGTAAACTTTTTATCAAACTGTAACGTTACGCCTGTTTGCTAACTTAAACAGGCGTCCCGCGACAATTTCTAGGTGTTGAAAAATTAAGCCTGCCTATCAGTTCCTGCAGATCCTAATGGGTGGTAAGGAAAACAACCAGGTAACGGATAGATAAGTTTAATTGACCAGTACAGTACAGTACAGTCAGTACAGTAATATAAAAAAGAAAGCTAAAGGGGCTAAGGGGCCTAAGCGCTCCGCAGTCTCCGCACGGCAGGTATCCGGCGAAGTAGTGGACCGGAGGTGTAGTCTTCAGAAGAGGTACGGAGATCAAGCTTCGCTTGCGTCTGGTATCCAGAGGACGTTGAGCGAGGATTTAGGTAGGAGGACGGCAGCGGAGCAAATTCCAGGTCGAAGAATGGTAAAATACTAAGGGACTCACGGTTTCCGCATGCCGGTCCTCTTTTCTCTAGGTTTAGAGCAGCATCAATTTTCAAAACATTTCCTCTAGGTTCAGAGCCACGGAACACTATTACTCGCGGAGTTCAGAGCAGCATCCATAATCAAAACATTTCACCATTTTTCCATTTGATGTTCCTGCTTTCAAGGTTGTTTATAGAATCAGGACTCTGTTTGCCGTCACGGCTTTTCCTCTTCCTTTTTCAAATTTTGAATTTTGACTTGCGGAGCGTGTGCCCAAAGAGTTTTACTAACCGATAAAAAGTTTACAAATTTTTATATAAAAATGGATATGGATGAGGATGAATATGAAGGAATACTACATTTATATAAAAAAAAAAAAACTTTTTTTGGTAAAAAGTTTTTTTTTCCGGGGTTTTTGGGGTAATGTAGTATTCCTTCATATTCATCCTCATCCATATCCATTTTTATATAAAAATTTGTAAACTTTTTATCAAACTGTAACGTTACGCCTGTTTGCTAACTTAAACAGGCGTCCCGCGACAATTTCTAGGTGTTGAAAAATTAAGCCTGCCTATCAGTTCCTGCAGATCCTAATGGGTGGTAAGGAAAACAACCAGGTAACGGATAGATAAGTTTAATTGACCAGTACAGTACAGTACAGTCAGTACAGTAATATAAAAAAGAAAGCTAAAGGGGCTAAGGGGCCTAAGCGCTCCGCAGTCTCCGCACGGCAGGTATCCGGCGAAGTAGTGGACCGGAGGTGTAGTCTTCAGAAGAGGTACGGAGATCAAGCTTCGCTTGCGTCTGGTATCCAGAGGACGTTGAGCGAGGATTTAGGTAGGAGGACGGCAGCGGAGCAAATTCCAGGTCGAAGAATGGTAAAATACTAAGGGACTCACGGTTTCCGCATGCCGGTCCTCTTTTCTCTAGGTTTAGAGCAGCATCAATTTTCAAAACATTTCCTCTAGGTTCAGAGCCACGGAACACTATTACTCGCGGAGTTCAGAGCAGCATCCATAATCAAAACATTTCACCATTTTTCCATTTGATGTTCCTGCTTTCAAGGTTGTTTATAGAATCAGGACTCTGTTTGCCGTCACGGCTTTTCCTCTTCCTTTTTCAAATTTTGAATTTTGACTTGCGGAGCGTGTGCCCAAAGAGTTTTACTAACCGATAAAAAGTTTACAAATTTTATATAAAAATGGATATGGATGAGGATGAATATGAAGGAATACTACATGTAGTATTCCTTCATATTCATCCTCATCCATATCCATTTTTATATAAAATTTGTAAAGAAGAAATTGATTTGATTTGTAGAAATTGTCGCGGGACGCCTGTTTAAGTTAGCAAACAGGCGTAACGTTACAGTATGCCGTACCTACTAACAGTTTTCCGTGGCCAAAGCTTTAATAATTGTGGTCACTTTCATAGTTCAGATATTGGTGGATATCGCAAAAATCGTACTAATGAAGCTATTTAGACTAGGCAATATTTCACAGATATTATTTCGGATTTCATTCCGACAGCATATAATTTATTTGGTAGGGAAAAAAGTTGGTGAAAACGGAGACATTTGAACGATAATTGCTGCCGGAAGGCAGCGCCAAATCGCGAACCAATTTGTAGGTATTTTCGGCTAGACTGCTCACCAGTATAGCTCTTCGCTTTATCTTCGCTTTCTCGTCGATATCAATGTCATTTGCGAGGAACCACTGCTCCAATCAACGTACTTACAACTAACAGTACTAAGGCATATCTCCCTTGGTAGTCTGATCTGAGACAGTAAACGTATCGGCACATTAAAAAATATACTACGAACAAACGAATACTAAGCAGGTGGTTCTCAGAGCAAAACGCGCACTGGACCGTTCCGTCACCGACCAACACCGTAGCTCGTAATGACAGCGTTGATGCGATTCTATTGGCTTGTCGAGTTTGTTCGTGTCTAGTACATTCATTATCATAGCACGTTCATGGTATTGTGTATTGAGCAAAGTCCTTTAAACTTAACAACAGATACATAATCAAAACGACTAGATGGACTAGAAAGTATTTTAAATATATTTTAATTTAATTTTTCAAAAGTTTATACTTATTGCGATTTATGATTAACAATCTTCATAAACTTAACAACTCTTGTCAGTAATTTAACTAATCAGTTTAAAGTTTGAACTGACAGTTTAAAATTTAAACTGGTTAGCTTAAACTTTAACGGCATTACTTAAAAACTTTTTGTTATGTTGTTGCTTATAGAAATTGTTACGCGTCAATACTAGACCGAGCAATTTTAATCAAATTATTATACAGTCAAAATCTGTTATAACGACATCGAAGGGACTGCTCATATTCAGTCGTAAAAACCGATAGTCGTAACAACCGGCGATGTTTAATGTGTATCGTGCAAGTACAAACAAATCGATAGGTTATTATAACCGGCATGTTGTTCTAAACGATGTCGCAGTAAAAGGTTTTGGTTGTATTTACTTATTTAAGTTTCTAAGTAAGGCCGTAAACCATATTTAGTAGGGTATAACTACTTACTTAGGGTCCCTCGTTTCGCACAATAAGTAATTTCTTACATAAAATTAGTAAAGGTTATCAAACTTATCATAGAACCGAAACTGAAAAACTATAGACAATTTTTTCAAGCCCTACGAATAATCTATAACAAAAATTTCTACTTCTACCCTTAATAAAATATAAAGAATATAGTTCAAACATATTGGCCTATATATTTATGTCTGTCTGGCTTTTTGATGTTAATTTAATAGAAATCTATATTGAAGGCTATATACATTCATATATTCCGATCAAATTTATTTGTCCGAGTTTTGGTCCGAATTAAGTATTGTAGGAAGATCCTTTATAACTCGCAAAGAGAACTATTGAATCATTATGTGAGAATGCTCAGGAGAAGTAAGTATCTGCTTAATGTCACCTAAGTACGAGAAGTAATTTTTTACATACTCGTAGTTTCGCGTCACTTGCTTATTTCAAAGATACGGACTGGTAATGTCAAGTAACTATATTTTTTTAGTTAATAAAGGCACGTCAAGTTGTTGTTGAATGAACACAAGTAGGTATTAACAACATTCAACTAACGTTACTAGTATATAAATAAACCGGCCAAGTGCGAGTCGGACTCGGGAACTGAGGGTTCCGTAACACCACGTAACTCGCCGAATCATCGCTCCGAGCGACGATGTGGTCAAAGATAAAACGCGTACACTTAAAAGATGCCTATTGACTCTGTCCTTGAAAAGACCTAAATCAAAACACTAGAACATCTAGAACCTAGATCATTATAATTTTAAGTGCCACGTCTTGTGTGTCCTTAGTTTGTCTATGTGCAATTATATTAAATTTTCACGGTCTGGTCGTTTCAGTGTTTCGTAAACAACACAACAATTAGTGGCTTTTGGTATACCTAAGGCTTCACTTTTCTATTTCTGTCTACTTTTGATATTTACTGAGGGTTGTTTGGCAATCAACAGTTGGCGTTAATGATTTTAAAAGTATATCGGGAAAATCATCTCCAAGTAAAAATTGTGTATCAAACTTTTCTATAGCACCTACTGGGGTAGTTTTTTTTTTTTTTAGTTTAGTATATTTATTTTTAAGTAGTTTTAGTTCATATGAAATTGTACATTAATAAACAAATCCCTACCAATTTATATTTTTGTGAATTCTCTAAGAACCGTTTGAGCACATCAGAGACGAAATTTTTATATGTAATGAGAAGAATTATGTGGGAAATATTGTAAGAGGTTTTTTTTTGTATGGTCGTTTGACTCACAAATAGTTTCTTTTTTGCCTTGCTCAACATTGCTTTATAACACTTTCATTTTTACATTTCAAATAACGTATACCTAAGAACTACAAATAAATACGGTTAACTCACAACTTAAGAATAGATTAAATTAAACTATATATTATACAAGATTGGTCTTATTTACACCATCTACAGCGTATTAAGTTACATTTTATTATTAATAGTAACCTGTTAGTATTTTTCTCAAATGTGAAGGGAAAAAAAAGGAAAAAACAACAGTACAGGGCTCACGGGAGTTCTCTTTGAGTCTTCCCGTGAATATGATGAATGTAACTGTACCGGAATATTAGGAGCTCCATCCAATCCTTATCACGGTAGATTTCTCGTTAATAATAAAATTATATAACTGTAGTGAACAACTTTGATAGTCTAAAAATTTGAAAAATGTGCTAACAACCTGCCACTTATGCCCTTCCCAAATGGCAGCGTCGGCCCTGGGCCCCAATTCAACTAAACCAATTGTTTTTAAATTGTTAATGAATTGTCTCAAAAATTACCCTTTTGACACTTTTAGTATAGATAAAGTGTCAAAAGTAAAAAAAATAGGCAATTCATTAACAATTGAAAAACAATTGGCTTAGTAGAATCGGTTGCGCCCTGGGGTAGAGTGAGAGGACTGGTCACTCTTGCGCAAAGGGCGCCAAAATAATTATAAAAAGATAATTATAATTTTGATGAAGTTTACATCCTGGATTAGCACATGGGCTACTTTTTATTTCGGAAAAATTACCGATTCCTGTACTTTAGTTTTATATAAATGAAACGCGGTGTAAGAAAATCTTGCTCTACCTCAAAAAATAAAAATAACATCGTCATGATAAAAAAATAATATATAAACAAGCTTTCAAACATAAAACCAAATAAAAAACTATTATTATTTTATTGATTTTTAAGCATGAAAATTTGTTTGAACAATGATTTAGGCGTCGGCCATATTGAATTTAGTGTGACGTCAATTTATTTTTCTTTTTCTTCTCGGCAAACCCCTTACATTACTTGATACCCATATCATAAAGGTGCATAACAAATAATTGGCCTGACATCTTTGAAAGTCCGCCATATGGCCGCTGTGGCCATGTGGCCGCCATTGGATTTGGAATGAGGTGAATGACAATGCATGCGATGATGACAATCAAATCTCAACGTGTATGCGAAATTTCAGCTCAATCGGTTGGGGATAACAGTTTTAAAATTCAGTTGCAAGATTTAACCCAAACTAACAAAGTAAAAGAAAGTTAAATAAAAGCTTATAAAAATGTTAAAATGCGCGAGCAATATCAGTGATATGGAAGATGCACGATGTTCCTAATTAAATATTGTTCTGTATAGGTATTGTTAAGTTATTGATTTCTATATTCTCTACCTGCCCTGTATGTTGTTATATATTTTATACTTAGCTGACAGAGTTACCAAACAATGAGTTCGTCAGTGGCCGCTGGAAATAAGACAACTTAACTCTAAGCATTCGTAAAATTAATTAGGCATAGGCGAGACGGATCTTCTGGCTTGAAGCGCTTTATTATTGCAGTACTCTCTGATGTCAGCGATTGGCATCATCAGGAACACGGGGACGTCATCATCACGTTTCTGAAAGAAAACGAGCAGTTGGATTAATGATGTAAGTGCTGCAGTGCTTTGGAGGGAGCCTCGCTTTTAGTCTTAGTTAAAGGCAAGCTATCTCACTCGCGATTTTTTTATCGTGTGAAAGAGATAGCTATGTCCGTTGAGAACAGCCTTTAAAAGAAATTACGGAATAAAGAGCAGCCTGTTCAGAATTCTTACAAAGTTATTTTTAGTAGTCAAAAATATTATACCACCCGTAGTTACAGCATTTTAGCAAAGAATATATTGTACTTAATAGAATAGAATAAACTTTTATTGTGCATAACGAAATAATTTGTTTTTTTAAGGGACTGTTCTTTAAATCTAAACTCCCGTTCCCCCCCGATCCGATCCCGATCTCACGATCTCCTATCTATAAAAAACCACAAAGCAAGATTAAGATCACTAACAACTTGAGGATTAATTTGCACTGTCTCCCCGGAAGTACGGGAATAAGAAAAATCGTCCATCTCAAATGTCAAGCTGATAAATGGTCACAAACAATGTTTACATTGTTCTTTTCACTATCTTGATAAAAGATTTCCTTTTGCATTGTAAAAAGAGCGCAAACAAGTATGCGGTCCACCTGATGGTAAGCAGAAACCGCCACCTATAGACACCTGCAACACTATTGCGGTGTTGACGGTGCTTTACCAGCCTGGACGGTGCTTTATTTTATAGATATATAGATTCTGAGGAAATAATTAACTAGGTATCTAAAGGCAACGTTTTGTTCAATAACAAGAAGATAACAACAATAGGACCGAAATTTCCCCATAATTGACTTTTTCCTGAGGTATTACCTATTTTATACTTCAAGCATTCAACCATGGGAGACGCCAATGAGATAATTCGCAATTTTTATCTTCTGTTTTTGCGAGAGCGAGGAACACAACATACATTATACAGACATGAACAAGTTATGTGTATGTGTTGCACACGCACGTAAAGCAAAGTCCTGTTCATTATAAACGCACTATAAAAACCTCTCAACAATGCCTTAGAACAAGCACACATACGAGTACCTATATACCAAAGTATGATGTATTTAACAGCATAGTTGTGAGCATGCCGCATGGTCACACTAGCAGAACCGTTATTTTTGGGATAGAAAGTATGTGTTAATCTAGAGTTTAAACTACCTGCATACCAAATATTATCCTAATCCGTTTAGCCGTTACGGAGTAGAGTGAATACAACACATACATACTATTGCATTTGTAATAGTAGTCAGATTATTGGCAGGGTACGCCTCGGCTACCGATTTGTAGATTTTTAGCGGATTATTGCGTTAGCGTCTCCCATGGTTGAATGCTCGAAGATTATTTTAGGTATATTACTCAGTACTTGTTACGGAAAAGTTGAGTTAATTCTTATCAATTTTCATTTTTAATTCATAATAACAGGATCCTTCCTGTTATTATGAAATTAAATTAATATGGTAACTAGGAAGTTGCCAGATTAATTTAATTTTAGAGATAAATTCTTTACCCTAATAGGTAGAAAAATATATATAAAGCTTTATTTTTATATTGGCATATTTCAGGGAAAGTTTCCACGTCCTTGAAACTTTTTGGTCCAATAAATCAAATACTTGTCGATAAGTACGAGTATTTACCAATCAGAAATTAATACCTTTTGAAATGCTTGTAGCTAAGGTTAATTCGTATAATCAGAAGAAGCCAGGCTTGCTTCAAGGGGATTGGATAAAAATTGTTTAATGGGATTTAACCCTTACTTTCTCACCATTAGGTACAAGTGAAATATTTTCTTTCCCTTCGCTTCCAATCCACTTTTTTGAACCGGAAAAGCAGAAATGTGGAACTCTTTACCCGCGTCTGTGTTTCCGAACGCCTTACGCGGGCCTGAATAAGCGCAGTTTGCAATATCACGTGACCGCAAACCGTATCTCGACGCGTTAAGTTTCGCGTTCGCGTGATTTTGCAAACTGCACCTATTCGGACCTGCGGTTAGAGTTGGGCGTCAGGCCCTAGATACAATCCGAGGTGGTGCAAGAAAAAAGGTGAAGGTACATATGTATTTCCTAGGCAGGCGTGCTACATCTTCGACCACATCATCACTTCCCACCAGGTAAGAACGTGGTCAAGCGCATGCCTGGACTAGGCAAAAAAGTTGTACAAAAAAAAAAAAAAAAAAAACAATAAAATTGATTCACGATCGGTGAAGATTTCGCATAACATACAGAACAAAAACAGGTCTACTTTTTTGAAGTCTGTTGAAAGCGACTTGAAATTTGTATTTAATTTTTTTTTAATTTTTTTTTTTTAAGGTCTTGTCGGGGAGACTGAAAGTTTCTTTGCGTGACCAAAATGCTGGCCTATATGCGTCAGAAAGTTAGCCTCGCCATCCAGCGAGGCAACGCGGCCAGCATTTTCGGCTCTCTACCTGAAATTAATTATCATTTAGGACTACTTAACTATTCTAATTATTATTTTATTTTGTCTATTGCTAGTATACTCGTAGGTACCTAATGTACTTATATATTTATTTCAATTCTTACCTGGAATAAGACTTCTCCCTCGAAGTACGTCAGCTGATGTTTCCGTGTCCTAATTAGGAGTCCGACGAGCTTGTCATTGATTATTGTGTATATCTGAAGAAAAAAAATTGACAATTAGCAAACAGGATTCGGTACTGTTTTTATTACTATTTTGGATACTGAGCTTATTTCTGTTGTACGTTACTGAACTTGGTCCAAGCATTTATTTGCTCTGACATTGTTTATTTGCAAATTTGCTTAAGTTTTTAGACGTAAGAACGTAACTGTAGCAGGTACTCAATAAACTTCAGTGCAATATTAAAAGAAAATGTTTTTTTTTATTTTAATAATATTATTGTAGCTATCTATAAAAAAACATGGAAATAGTGTAGCTGCGCTTTGGACTTTGCCTCAGTCCATATTACGTGTTAACTTTTACATTTATCATATTAGTATTTTAGTTGTAGATTATAATCGTTGATGGCACAATTAAGAGTAAATATATTCATTGATTTAAAAAAAAAACGCTAAATTGAATAACTTGTGTCGCTGCTTTAAAGTTTAAAATGAATAATTTATTTAGGTACCAAATAAGTCATTGGTGCAGGCCGAGGATTGAACCGGGTGCCGTCAGATTGAAGCGCACATGATACCACTCGGCCATCATCATCCTGAGCTATAATCGCTTCAATAGTACATAGTTATTCTAGGGGTGAAAGTAACTTATTTAGTCAATAAGTCTTTAACCCCGAGGTAAAAACTGTGCTTTTCATTACGAATACAAGGAAACTAAAAAATAAAAACATGAACTGACACTGGCAAATGCACGAGGAGTGCGGGACCATAATTCTCTAAGGAGAAAAAAAAGTTGGAACATGGTTCAATACAAATGTGAAAATAGAACTTGGCCCTTATTCCGCACGGGTAAAAGCGCGCTATCGTGGCCACGTTAAGTTTACCTCAAAAAAGTTGTCCTCTATTGTTTAGGAGATAAAGTTCAACTTTTGGAGGTTAACTTAACGCGCCACGATAGAGCGCGTTTGGCCCGTGCAGAATAAAGGCCCTAGTGTCTGTCATTTGTCAACTGTCACTGTCAGTTGAAAGTGATTCTCCCTAGGGCTGAAATGTACTACTTTCAACCCGCTCCTCAGGCAACTTCAGAAATACTTTCCGAGTATGAGTAATGAAAAATACATTTTAGCCTCCCACGTCAATTCATCTGTAAACTGAATAATAAACAAATATCTCTGATATTTTCGTCTTCATTTTCCGATTCCATATCGGGACGCGGACGGCGTGTTTATGTTGTTAATTACGCGCGAGTGAACTGAGGGCAAGTACCAAACCGATTCCAAATTTAAATTTACATCTTGGCCATGACGGTCCGGACGCGGAATGTGTGACGTCACAATCTTGGACCGGACGAGTTCGATGTATCATAAATGTCAGATTTATGATCTTGATCCTGTGATCTGATATATTGAGACTAATTATTTTTCTGGGATAATATGTATACAAAAGATGCATTCTACTAATACCACCAATACTACCTTGCCAAATTTAACCCAAGATCTTTTCAGCCGTGTGTAATAATTATAATAGTCTTAAAAAATATCACCATGCTTAGCTATTGAAGAGTTCCACATATCCTTCTCGTGATTTTCATCATCAGACTCTCGTCACCAATCCAATTAGGCATGTTGACAAATTTATTTTTTACTACCTCATAAAAAACGGATCATAAAGAGAGCCCATCAATGTAAACAAAAAAAAATATTAAAAAAAATATAAGCTATAAATATTTAAATTTCATGCTAGACAGAGAGCGCACTATAGCACGTTATGACGTCAAGCCGCACATGCGCCATACAAATGTTATAATATCACACGCTTTGCGGGAAAGGGAGAGAGCATCCCCTCTCAGTCCACACCAAAAACTTTAAACGCTTATATCACAGAAATTTATCAGGCATATAAAAATATTTTTTCTGTATGTGTAGTATATCCTTCGTTAACACCTGTCAACTAGCCTTATGATGCTCTTTTAACGAAACCAAATGAGTCCAAACAAGAGAAGTTTATAATAATTATATACTTAGTAGGTAAAGAGATCCGCCTGCTGGCTTCACCATCAGAACAGTTTGATGGCACTAAATTATTGTATTGGAATCCGGATGATAATATATCCGGACTACTGTTTTTGTACTAATGGTTACTGAATAAACTTATTATTTATATATTAGATATATAAAAAAAGAAAAAATATACTACACATTGACACACACAACCTGACTTGCGTTTTTTAAATCAATACAACAATTAAAATTGTATTAAAATTGCCTTCCGAGATTTATTGATATGCAGATGAAGCTAATATAAGTATAAAAATAATAATTTCATAATGTATTTCCTAATGTAGTCCTAAGTAGTAGAAACTCCTAAGCGCGCGCGATCTATCTTTTTTTGTAAAATCTTCCCAGGGCCACCAAGAGACCGGCCTAGCCGAGTTTGGGGTCCACTGGTAATACAATGTACTTACGCATTATAGTTTAAATAACTCATGGCAATCTCTACGTTAAAATGTAAACCTTTTTTGAAATAAACTTTATTTACTGTATTTTAAACATCGGATGCTGATTGAATTTCATTATGATTATTCCAAAAATTTAGTAAGTACGAACATTTCCCATGAATTCCGTATCCATTATTCAATCATACGGGCAACCGGAAATTGATAACATGCCTGTGAGCCATAGCTCATCGATTGAACCGTTCCATAAAACATTTATAATTGAAATTGGTCGAAATATCTCATAATTGGACATTCCAATTCTTTTGGACACTTGTTCCCTCGAATCGAGTTGAGGAATTAATTTAAGTAATCTTTAAAATGCTCTCCTTTTCGCTTTTAATAGTTATACGGGGATATTTTTAGTCAATTTCATTGTTAATTATATGTATTAATGGGGCCAGCATTTTGGGGACAATTCCCACTGGTAGCGGTTTAATAGATTAGTTTAGTAGTTAGGTATCATTTTTCGTTATTATTATTATGTTCACACATTTATTTCTCTTCTTAAATTTAAGTTTTTTTACAATATCTATATAAAAACAAAATATTCTAAAAAAACTTAAGCCTAGGGTGCCGCCGGCAGCGGGGCAGGGCCCAAGCTACCGGTGGTTAGGGCTGCAGAGTAAGGAACCTCCTGACAATGCGTGCCGTGTCAAGAATTACTGCCTTCTGCATCTGACCCTTGACCCAACCGTCTAGCGAGAGCCTCTTAAGGTGGTGGTCGAGGCTCTTCGCTATAAGGCCGTTCACCGATACGACTATCGGGATAATGATCGTCGAGTCAACATCCCACATGGCGGTAACCTCATGAGCCAAGTCAAGGTACTTGCTGAGTTTGTCCTTCTCAGCCTTCACGAGGTTCTCGTGAAGGCTGAGAAGGACAGGGGCTTATTATTATTATTACAGAAGGCTTATTATTATTATTTTTATAATATTATAATATATTAATATTAAGAAGATAATGAATGAATGTTTTTATCCTTAAATAAATCTTTAGTAAGACTTTACTTATCTACTATCTCTATGTACGTAATTAAATCACATTAATTATCCTGAGATTCAGATTTAAACTTTGATCTTTTTGCCTTAGATATGTATACCTTTATATTAATATTTAGAAACCAAGGTATAAACATTTTAAAACCTGTAAATTAACAATTACTAAGTGTTTCTAACATAGGTGCTTCTCGACTACAGAATAAACAGTAATTTGCACCTAATCTTTTTTATCATCACTACCAACCACTTCCCATTACAAAATTTTAGCATGAAATACAGGTTATAAATTAAAGTCAGGTATCCAAAGTAGAATTGAGCGGAGCGGCAAGATATTGACCAATAAAAGTGTACGAAAGAACTGCTACGTGACGTCATGTAAATTTCGTGCCATTCTATTGGTTAGCATCACGTCGCGTCATTCCGTTTGGTCTCGGTGAAGTGTTATCCTAGAGCCCGATATGCACTAAAGAACAACGCTAACGAATTATATAAAAAACTCAGGCCCAGCGCAAACTAAATTTATCTCGAGTTCTTACTATAAAAGTGATAAAATATGTGGTGTGGCGTTGCCAAAATCTATGGCTTATGCCTCATTTTGTCAATTGTTTTTTATAAGGGGTTACTTTTACATGAACTTTTTTTTTTATATAAGACTACGGCCGAGACGTTGACGAATAGCCGATGTGCACATACATTTCTGCCATTAAACAAATTTAATATCCGACAACGGCGGTATTTTTGGCAGATCATATATTTCGCAAACGGTACACTTGAATAAGAAAGAACAAGAAATTAATTTTAAAATGACTTCAATGATAAGTACAATATTATGAACAATAATATGATTTCAATATTATGAGATGAATGCAGTGAAATTTTGTTTAATCCATATCTAACATATCGTCATCATGTATTTATGATGACATCATACCCAGTGACCCTTGCAGAAGTTAAACTGATCTATCCACATATTTTTTATCAAAAACGGTTGAGGTCTTTACTGGGAACTCACATACATCCACGTCAAACACAATACCCTCCTTATTAATTTACGTCGTCAGTTTTTTTAAAGCCAAATACGAGTATATCTGAATATACATGTGAGTGAATATACCTAAATGTAATTCTACAAGTCGCTCCGCTCAGCTCAGTTTTGTTGGGTAACGAGCCTATTATATAGGCGGAAGATGTTTGAATATCTCTTGCATGTGTCATCTATTGTAGCATGCCAAGTCGTGGAAACTGAAATATTGATGACCTCCCATTGCCGCCAAATTGCTTTAGACTACGTTTGAAAGATACATTAGAAATATGAACAATCATAACTCGATTAGGTAAGTCCCTATATTTTTACCGACTTGAAGCAGGTTCTCAAATGAACAACATTTTTATGAACGTTATTTTATCCTATGATATTGACAATCTCATTAACTCAAACACTAAAAAAATCATCTATATCTATACCAATATATAAAGAGGAAACATTTGATTGTTTGTTTGTTTGCATTGAATAGGCTCCGAAACTACTGAACTGATTTGAAAAATTATTTCACTGTTGGGAAGTTACACTATCCCCGGGTGACATAGGATATATATTTCATTTTGTAGCGAGGTCGAAGGCCGAGCTTACACCCGTGCGAAGTCGGGGCGGGCGGCTAGTTAGATATATTTGTCCAATGCTTTTTCATTTAAGGGTCCTCAGAGTAGTTTCCATAATTAATAAACTCTGACTATTGATAACAGACATGATTAAGCCGGCACATCGAGACTCTACGGTGAATTTCACCTCGATGCATTTACTTCGAGTGGCCGTTTCATCGATCGTTGTATTGGTCGTGCGTTATGGTTGGTACACCAACCTTTTCAATATAATTCTCAACATTTTGTAATTGTTGGCTGTTTATATAGTAGTTAATAGTTTCTTCTAGGCAAGAGTGCTTTATCGTTGACTGCATCATCGCTTAACATCAGGCGATTTGGCGACCTAATAATAAAATTAAATAATTTGTTTATGACATGTTTTGAATGCTATTTTTTTTTATTAAAACGCTTGCCCGAAAAAACATGGTGTTTGTTATTATCCCTATCCTGAGAGATACATTAATTCAAGTTGTAGTAGATGGCTGCTCGTCCGATCAATTGGCAATTAATGGTAACGGTGTCCCCCAGGGGTTGGTGCTCTCTGCAAATCTCTTCGTGCTGCATATCAACGATCTAATAAAGCCTGTTACCTTTGGGTACACAGACGACAGCACTGTAGTATAGAGCTATATTTCCAATGGCCGAACCAACGGACCACAAATCCAGTTTCTCAGAGAAGCCATGTTTGAGCGCACGAACTTGTCCCTTAAGGCCGTCTCCGATTGGAGTGATGCCAACCTGGTCAAGTTCAATGCCGCTAAAACCCAGGCATGTCTGTTCTCTGCCAAAAAGATGGCATTCCAATTGGCTCATACTTTCCGGGGTGTATCCATTCTGATAATTGACCGACTTGAGCTTTTGGGCGATACTCTCTCTTCTACCCTCAACTTTGGGTCCTATATTGAAAACAAGGCTCAATTACCTGCCAAAAAGCTGGGTATCCTATCAAAGGTGCGACGGTACTTCACGTTGTAACAGTTGCTTTCACCAAGTTCAAGTTCAGTCGTGCATGGTGTACTCTCACTTTGGGATAGATCAGCTACCAACCAACTTGGGGCGTTGGAGTACCAAGAGGCTCATCAACAACGAATCCCTAGTTTAGACGGATACATTTGGGAGACTGTGCATCGCCTCTGCATGATCTAATTCCCTCCTGCCCATTTTCCTATCGGACTTCCAGAGCGGGCACGAAAAATTGACACCGCTTTATTGTTGATATAAAACCCATACGAAGCCGTTTGATTCCGCTTTTATCGTGCGAACTGCTAGTCTGTGGAATGGGCTGCTTGAATGGGTGTTCCCCGGTAGTAACAATCTGATTGTCTTTACATCACGTGTGAATCAGTTTCTTCTAGGCAAGCGTGCTCCATCGTAGACAGCATCATCACTTAACATGAGGCCGTGCCCATGGTCACCTTCTCAGATCACTTGGGTGGACCACGAGCACTTTTTCTTGCCTGTAGTTCACCTCCGTTTACCTGGGTTAACCATGGGTACGTTTTATTTCCGGTATTTCACCTTACAATAATAATGCATGCGAATTGCGACCTGATAAAATATGATTTACCATAGTTTTCCCACTCTCACTATAAATATTAAATATTAAATTTTTAAATGCTTGTATGATCAGGCGAGTTAGAGATCAAACGCGAGCCTATCCCTAAATAAATAAAATAATAACTAATATTACCAGCAGCACTCCACAACAATGCTTTACAATCACAGTATACGCACATTTCTACTTAGTATACATACCTTTCTATTGAAAGACCAAATGTGACTAATCAGAATTCAGAGAGCTATAAGATTTATTCGAAAATTCCTGACTCCGATTTATGTACCTAAGTTTGTTGCCCTGATTATGTTCTAATGCTTGAATAAGAGAGATTCTTAACAGTTATTGAATTTCCGCAGCTTAAGGCGAGGTATTCCCACTTTTTAGTAACGCTTTATTTTATTTATTTATTTATTTACACGCTATTCAAACAAAAGATACCTTATATAAACTTAAATGATTTCACCTTAACTAGCGCGTAACAGAAAAGAGATCAACAATAGTAAGCCTTGCGAAGCAGTCCTCACTAGGATGACCCGTGTCGAGAACTACTGCAGTCAGCCTATCCCACTACACAGCCGAGCAAACATTGCACCAAAAAATTTAACATTAGTAATAATTTTGATTTTGCATAGCAATATGTTAGAACTAACAATAATATAATATTACAAGGATATATATATATATATACACATATTATTATATACATATCATACACATATATATTATACATACATTTTTATAGTTCTATGTACCTATAGGATCTAATGTATTATACACTACATCTTTTCTTTTTTAATAATATTTTTTGTGTTTATTTATATACCTACATAGATAAACCTAAATATTTAATTTAATTATAAGTTATTACTATAGATGACCATAATCCTTGGTTTATTGTATTAAAGTCGCATTTAGCGGAGCAAAATCATGGCTCTTACACACATTCGTGCGTGCGTTTGGGGGTTTTCTCATATTTTTCGAAAAGTATAGCTGTAATGTAAAATGTACCTCACCGGTTTCCTTAATAATTATGAAATCTATATATCAATATATCGCAGACATAATTAAATAAATACGTGATTGAATGAATCCAAAAAAACAGAGATAAAAGCGCAAATCAGTGCTACTTTGTTTTTTTTTTCTATCGACTGAAATGTGCTTAATCGTGTTTCGGTCTCATGGGTTTCCTAGATAAAACATTCAATTTTGTTATGACACCATTTTTATAATTTTAAGCTAACCATGGAGGTATGCACACTTAATCTAGAATGACCATAATTGCTATAAGTCGGAAAAGAGCGTCTTAAATAAGAGAGATTCTTAATAGGTATTGAATTTCCGCAGCTTAAACGACATAAATCGAATCCGGTTCGGAAGATTTTTTTTATATCACCGCATTCGGCTTTTTGCGGAATAATATCACTTAACTACCGAGGGTCTCTACGGATAAGGGTATTACTGTTCTCGGTTCGCAATGTTTGGAAATATAATTTCGATATGGGACATCTAATCCCTCTGGAACATTTTAGGTAATAAATGGGTACAGTAAATATTGTAGGAAACTAAATGTAACTGTTGTGTTATTCGTGATTTTGTAACAGAAATTATGTATAAGATTTTGTAAGATATAAGTTTTTAAGATTATGTAAAAGAAATATCTGGAACTGGAGAACAGATTCTGAAAAATATTTTAAGAAATAACCTAAAAACCTTAGATATATATATATATATCTTATGTATTATGTATTATTCTCTTAAGTGCTTTTCAACCAACAAAATACTTCTAATAATCAAAACAAAACAAATATCACAACTGACAAAAAGCTACATTGTGTAGGTGTATATAAATTGTTTTTTTTTTGTAAACACTCGATAAAAGAGCTGGTTATCTTCAAACGGCTGTACAGATTTGTTAAAACGACTCTCGATTAAGCCACCTTACAAACAAAAAACTAAGTCATAATCCTACCCTAGATTATACCTTAGTTTTTATCTGTCTGATACACACGTTAAACTTATAACCCACTCTCTCCCCTCACACACTCCTCTTATTGGAAGTATTTGAAACCAAAAAAGCTGCGTTAGCATTTCATGCCGCCTCGTAAAAATACTAAACTCCGTAATTAATTATATTATTATAAATAGTAAAAAACTAAATATGTTATTTATTTTCACAGCCTGTTCCATCCCACTGCTGCTTCCCTAACTTCCTATCCACATTCCACTCTTCACAGCTTAAAGTTTTGTCATTCCAGTCGCTACAAAAGGTCAAAGTAACTCTCAAGTTCTTGTTATCACAAAAATTCTAAATATTTTCACTTAGAGTTTCAGTTTGACCGAGCTTTGCCTTTCCGAGTCTTCGAAAAAGCTTCCAACCTTGTAAAAAGCTAATTTAAGAACAGTGAGTTTCTTGTAATTTGTTTGCTATTTGTCTAGTTACACAGGACGTAAGTCTAGATACACGTTAATACGTGGGAGAAAACTGCGTAAAATATTGAAATACTGATAATGTTTTTGTGATTTGGAGACATTTTAAGAATTAATCGATCTAGCCATCTAAGAGTATACCTACGTCATATTATAAATGATTTGTTTATCTCGTACATTTCTAAAGATTTGACATTTAGGTTATCTTTGAGGTTTATTAAAAGGTCATAGCCGAACCAAAGTCTTGTTCACAAACTCTTTATATATACATCTATCTATCTTCTATCTATATCTATTCTATATCTATACATCTATCTATCTATAAATATAATATAATAAAAATATAATAAAAACGTAGCTATAAAAAATTCTGTAATTGCGAGATAACAAAAAAATAATCACACAGGTCGTCTTAAAATAAGCAGCTGAACACGATAGGACAGTTTTTATAATTTTTGTCTGTTTGTTTGTTTGTTTGTTTGTCCGCACAAACAGTTTGTTGTTGCACATCTCCTAAACCACTGGATGGATTTAAATGCGGTTTTCACGAATATGCTTAGAAATTACCAGATTAAAACATAGGTTATGTTATATATAATTTATTTTAATTCTTTATTATTACATAAAAGAAATTAAAAAAATCAATGATTATTTTCTTCGTTACCCGAAACGTAATATGAGGATCGTCACATAGCCTCAAGCAAAGAGGTCCAAAGTAAAGAGAATGTTATTGACATAGCCATTAAAAATTTGAAACTGTCAACTGTCATTCAGATAATCAGCCAGATTAAACTTTTTATTTAAATTAAGGAACTGTCTTAGATGAATGAACGTGTAGATCAAGGATGTTATAAAAATATAGGCCTTACAACCTCTTTGGTGATTCAATCCAATGCACCAAGAGAATGTAATACTCTTACGACATTTTATTCTATGTTAGCATTTAAAACACAAAATATACTGCACCCTATTTTAATTTAGTCCCGCGAATAGAAATAATTCAAAAAAGGCCCTTTGTACATGACAATAAACATATACGAAAAAATTCCGGACGCAATAAAGAAAGAAAGAAATAATAACACTTTTCCAGAACCAATGGTGATTCAATCCAATGCACCAAGAGAATGTAATACTCTTACGACATTTTATTCTATGTTAGCATTTAAAACACAAAATATACTGCACCCTATTTTAATTTAGTCCCGCGAATAGAAATAATTCAAAAAAGACCCTTTGTACAATGACAATAAACATATACGAAAAAATTCCGGACGCAATAAAGAAAGAAAGAAATAATAACACTTTTCCAGAACCAACTTCGTAAGTTTGTAACCCAAAAATGTTATTACGAGATAAAAGATTTTTTCGACTATAAAATTTAGAAAATTATTTTTAGAAAATAAATATCTATCTATTAATAGTTAAGAAAGTAGCGTCATAAATTTTGTATGACCTCATCTATAATTAAGTAACCTATCACACTAAGTATGTTTTGTTTTTGTTTTGTAAAATTACTTCACCCTAGGTTAAGTTTGACTATACTTAAATGTATATATCTATGTCTGTGGTCTGGTTTTGTGACCAGCCACTACATAAGTCATTGCTGCACCCTTTATGCAGGGTATATAAACTTAGCTTCTAGAAGAAGAAAGTACGTATGTTTGCAATAACAATAAAAAAAGAATGTTATTTTACTGTGATATTATATTATATAAGTAGAGTAGTTCCATTTCATGGCTTTTTAATCAAGGTATACATACAAATGCACGCGAAATAAGAAATAACTAGCCAAGAGAGTGTCAAGACAAACATAATTCAGGGTTCCGTGGCCAAAGCCATAATATACTTGTGGTCGTATTCATAGTTCAGAAATTGCATAGTCATAGAAAAATTCGAGCGAGCGAAGCTGGACAGTCAAATTTCAGAGATGTATCATCCCGACATGACATGATATACTTTTTATGGTTTAGACAAAAGAAAATTTCAAAACATGCTCTGCACTGTGGTCACATTATCTTTTTGATTCGAAAACTGTTGACGGTGTTTTTACTTTTATGCTTCTATCAATACTTCACACAGGGCGACTTAAAATAAGCAGCTGAACGTGTTAAGGCTAAGTTTGTTCACGCACATCTCCTAAACCCCTGGAACTAAGAGAATGTTATACTCCCTGGAAGAAAAAAGGATTGAAGGTTTATATGAAAATCTACGCGTACGAAGTCGCAGGCAAAAAAACTAGTTTAATTCTAACTTCAAAACATTTTTATTTCAAGTAGAAACTGGTTTCCTATGACGTTAATGAAAACGTGACAACTTTCTTATTAGAATGGACTGTTTTCGTACAAACTCTACTTAGATAAGTAAGACATTATTTACGGAGTTGTACTTGCAGAAAAGGGCTAAATCTAGCCCCAAAAGGGCAACCTTGTCGATCACCGATGTTAAGCAAAGGATGACATGGTCAGTCTCAGATGGGTGACCGCGAGTTACAACTGAGTGCGCTTTAAGCTGTGTGTTGTATATTTTCTGAGATGTTTGCTGAGGCATGCATAGACGACTGCCATGAAATCGTAAGAAAGTTCAGCACTACGACAGCGAACGCGAGGCAGCCGCAACGGCATGCTGCAAATGATTGTGGTCCAAATGGATTGCCACATCCAAAACAAATGGATGCGTATTGTAATGGGCGAGATGCTATAATATATCTAATTTATTTATTAATTGTAATTGTGTTTTGTTTTTATCACAGAATGAAAAAACATAGTAGCATAGAAGCATATAGAATTAAACATGTTACATTATTTACTCATATGCCAAAAAATTTGTTTCCTGTACGAAACAGATATATTTTTGACAGGACAGCGAATTGCAGGGTTGCACAATTTTTTAATATACACTAGTTATACTTTTCAGCAAGCCCTTTCATTTGACACCCGTATCATGGCGTTGCACAAAAAATAACTGGTCCGCCATCCTTGGGAGTCCGCCATATTGGATTTAGACTGACGTCACTTACGAGTAGCTGACCATGCATTGTCATCCAAACGTCTATGCGAAATTTAAGCTCAAACGGTTTGGATTACTGTTTAAAATTCAGTTGAAAGATTTGATCCATACTAACTATGCACGTTAAATACCTAAAAGCTCGTATCTAATAATGATAGGTTAGCAAATATCTCCGCGAAGCAATGTTTAAATAAATAATATCTTGTAATAATTACTCATTCACTTATATTTTTCCTAATATCAAAGATTCCAACCGATATTTCATGGGATAGGGGTAAAAAGGTTACCAACACTTTCACCAGTCTAACTTTCTGATTTATAACTCTCTCGAGACATATTATTAAATATCGATACAAACACCAATTACATAACACACTCATCCACTTATATTTCAACCATGTAGAGTTAAAGGTAAGGTTGATAATGCTTTGCAGTAGATCAGCTCGCAGTTTATAGTTAGTAACAAAATCGTAGAATGTGTGATATCTCGCCTTAACAACAGATTTAAGTATTTCGTGACAGTGGCAGAATGTTTTGAATTGGCAAACATGACATATGGCTGAATAATACCTTTGAGCTTCGAAAATTGTTTATTGGAAAATGTGTGGGTTGTATGCAAGATTTATTTATATATTATTCTTAATCCCACTCCTGGGAAAATGTCACCAACCTCTTTCCAAACAGCGTGATTACCATACAAGATTCAACCAATTATTTTTTACTGTCTTGGTTTCTTCCGTCCTTTTATCAGCACTCATTGCGTGATCCTCTTGGCTCATTTATCAGGATGCATTCTGGCCACGTGTCCCGCCCAAACCCTACTAGTCATCGTAGTTCACTCAAGCTCCATATTGGCTACATAAAAGCAAGGTAATTGTAATTGCTTTTATACCGGGCATTCGCTTAGTCAGTCAGTCAGTCTAAAATATTCTACCTGTAAGGATCGTAAATAAGGGACTGAATGCCGTTTATTGAACTTCCCGTGAATGCGGTTGGTATTTTTTGTAAAAATGTTTTTAATAAAAAAAAAAACAAGATGACCTCTCGGACTAAATGTCTCGAACGATGTACTTAGCTGACTAGATAAAATAATATCTGTGTATAAAGTAACATTTTATTCATGAAATTCCAATCATTTCAGGAGAAGCTTCCGGGAAACAGTAAATGGGTCTATTACTGAAGATATTAAACGAATGGTGAAAATACGTTAAACATTCCAGGAATGGGAAACAAAGGTTGAAAAGATCATAAATTTGGTAAACCGAAGTCACGGATCGTTTGCAATTTATTTTAAGCGTGCATGAAAATGACTTTACTATAATGTATTATAGATCGTTTTTTTTTTATAAGGGATGTGAAAGAAAAAACTTTTTTTTTCTAAGGGTGACAAACTTTTATGTTGCTAACGGCTGTCATAATTATAGGTAGTAGAAGAAGCAATTATCGACATAGTTATTAAAATTTGCAAGTTGAAGTGGCAATGGGCAGGCCACATCGCTCGAAGAACCGATAACCGATGGGGTAGAAAGGTTCTTGAGTGGAGACCACGAACCGGAAGACGCAGCTTAGGTAGGCCTCCCACTAGTTGGACCGACGACATCGTGAGAGTCGCGAGTATCCAGTGGATGCATATGGCAGGTTGTCGTTCAGTGTGGAGGTTAAAGGGGGAGGCCTATGTTCAGCAGTGGACGTCGTACGGCTGATGATGATGATGATGATGATGATGAGAAAAGGCAAGACTAAAACCACTAGAGATATAAACCACGTTAGAGATTATATAAATGATACAAAAACTTACTGAAAATAGTTCTCCGAATGATATAACTTTCGTTGCGCCTTGCATTTCAGGGGGAAGTAACCCTTTACAAGGCGCCTTTCCATAATCGTTGATGATTTCACATAACTCCTTCATTTCTGTGAACACTCTGGCTTGTGCTTCGGCTCCTCTGAACTCCGTCATCGATCCGGGAATCGGCCTGCAATCATGTTACTTTATTCATCTCGTTTATTGACCACTGAAATCGTTTACAATTACGATTCCCCGTGGTGGGGTTGACAGGTCGATGACATTGCGAAACGCGGTCAGTGGCAATTTTGATGAAACCGTAAGATTTGAAACCAGTGAGGCTTCTAATAATGGATACAATTTCTGCGAAAGAAGGTATAAGATATTTTGAGAGTGCCCATTGCTAGAATTTTGGCATAGTATTGCTCATAACAGAAGGTAAAATATACTTTTTTTACACATTTCGACTTACGCTTACAAGTTTCGGTAGTATAGGTAGGTACTGTTATATATATAGGAATAAAATAAACGGCGATAATAAGTCGAAAAATAGTCATATAAAGTCATCATAATGAAAACTACTTCTGTATAGTTTCATATAATCAATATTCATTTGGTTTAGTATGAATGAAATTTCTCTATGGCTACGACAGATTTTTTTCCTCGCGATTTCAGTGTTGGTCGTAGAAAAGTAGTTCATTATAATGACAACGATGACCTCTTTTCGAAATATTATTGTCGTTTCTTTTATCACTATCTAGCAGTACCTACCTACTATGGATTCTTGTAAACGTAAGCTAAAATGTGATAAGAAACATTTTCTAATCTTGCTCATTACTCAAAGACTTTTCAGCTTAGTACCAACGAGCACCGTTCCGTCTAATCCTGAGTAGTAGTCACCACAAATTGAGATAGGTATAATATATCCGTAATACTGACAGCAAGCTTTATGGACCGCCGGCACCGTCCGCCACCCTATCAATTATTATGGTATAGCTTTGATGGTAAAAATATTTTACAACACTAGGGAAAAATATATTACTCGTTAAAAGGTCTTAGCGTCGTGCACTTTGTCAACTTCGCTTCTTTATATTAAACTCTTCCGCTAACTGAACTGTACTGGCTTACTTTGATGATAAAGTTCGAACTTATTCACATATTTTCGCTTTTCTCTACAGAGGAGAGTCAATAAGTACCCGACTTCGTGTATAACCCAATTGATTAGCTTGTGAAAATTAATACATCAAGCAGATAGATGCCTTTATTAACAAAACAAAATACTCATAAAAACAAGTGTGTAGGTCTCATGTATAAAATAAATTCAATAGTTTCGTATATGAATACTCCAGTGATTAACACCACTGTGGACTTGTCTGCAATTAGTCCTACCAAGTCTACTGGGACTATAACCAGTAGTTTTAATTCTGGTTCAAACTATTCGGTACGATTAACTAGTAGTACTGGGAATAATCTGAACTTTTGGTATGATAGTAGTATGAAACAAATAGAGAGTAACTATTTGAATAGAGAGATTTGTTTGCATAGTACGGTTTCAATCCAATATTGACATTACGGAATAAACTTTTCACCTTAGCATCTGTTACTTATGAGAAATATATTCTGGATATTTCACGTAAATATGAGATACATTCATGTAGTAAATATGTAGCTATACTCGGAGTTTCTATATGGGACAAAGTTCGAAACGAAGTGATTAGACATAGAGCAAAAGTTACGGACGTAGCTCAAATGACTAGTACGTTGAAGAGGCAGTGGGCCTAATGAACATTGCTTAAAGAACTGATAACTGACGAGGTAGAAGAGTTCTAGGTTGGAGACCACGCTTAGGCTAATTTAGTGTAGGACCCTCTACTCAAGTGGAGTGATGACCAGCGTAAAACGGCGGGTATAAACTGGATATAGAGAATAGTGAAGTGCATTAGGAGAGGCACATCTCCAATATTGGACAGTAAAAGGTTAATAATTGTGATGATGGTGTTGATAAATGTGAAATTTGAGAATCATTTTCTACAGACAGTTACAATTGACTTACTTTCCATACTCGTGTTTTGAAAACTTAGGTTTGTGATTCTTGTCGAAGCTTCCACTGAAAGCAGTGACTTTTTGTAGATCACTGTGAGACTGGGCCTTTGTGTCGAACGCCGATATGAGATCTGTCAGCGATGAACTCTGTAACAACATTCAAATTATGAGAAAAAATTAACGTATATGGTTTTTAGAATGGTATGTAAAATTTAGTTCTACGATGCTCTTTCTACATGCTAAAAAGACCGTTGGCGCAGACGTCTACCGCAAAGACACAACGCCACGCCATGTCCACTCCAGAGATAAGATGCCAAACCGGCAAATTAGCGTAGTGCGCCCAGATACCCGATTGAGAGACGATATACGTAAGGCAGCTAGGACTGGTTGGAAACGTTAAGTTGAAGAGCAAGCTGATTATTGTGTCTTGGGAGAAACTCATGTTTAGTTTATCTTGCGAAAAAAAGACAAATCCATGTTCTAGCTTTGTCGCGTCTACGCGTGATTTAAAATGGTGAAATGTTAATTTGTCCACGGCCCGTGCTAGACCTGCTGCAGTGGACTAAGATAGGCTGATTGACATAACGATGATGACTTAAAATAGCGGATGTAAAAGACTCAAAAGTGGAGGAAGTTTTAAATAGGGAAACAAATAAGACTACATGAACAGGAGAGTTTCACTAAAAGTTGAGTTTTGTCGTAATGGTTTACTCGCCGTCTCCTTTGCTCTTGTAGACATTGAAATCAATAGAGTAAAGATAAATGTATAACACCTACAAGCTATAAAGGAAATAGGCTGTTGATGGCACACGCTGACCATTACAGTCGTGCTCAAATAGACGCCCTTCAAATAGGACGCACCAAAAAATAGCATGATTTGAAACTTCCTTGCGGTACGTAGGCCATGTTTGCATACCTGCCAAGTGTTGTTGTCAAAACCATAAAGATGTCTTCATAAATACGCTATTCCTTGTTTATAAAGTGCCGCGTGCGTGACCTTATTTCTCATCTTCACAATAGAAAAAAATTGGTCGTGCTTTTTTTTTTACATAAAACATGAAATTGAATTGTTTGAATATCATATTTAAATTACACGCATAAGAAAACGGGTTAAATCATAGACTTAATTTTTTTTCCTAAATCTATGGGTTAAATAACACAGTTATATGTTTCTTCAAGTCTATTGGTTGTCAGTTTATGGATTGAGTAAAATTATTTAGCCAAACAAAAACATTGAACCATTGATTATGATGTCAATGTCTAAGACGTAATACATCTTCGTCACACACGCAACAGCTGAACTCCACAAAGTTTCCAAAAAATAACTGATTACTTAGCATTATTTTATGCCATCTCGTTCGGTTCATAAAATACATTTTTACTGCTTAAGTGAATAATAAATCAGTTGAAATTACTTTTATTGACTAAAGATATTATTTAAACTAGTTAGGAGGTAAACATACTATGAATCATGAAGTTTAGATCAAGAGGCAGAAAGGAAAAGACAAATAGAAGGTAATTTGGTTGTTTGCTCATGTCTCAAAAACTTAGCTTAGCAAATTTTGTTTGTAATTTGTTGTTTGTGATTTGTAGAGCATTTAATTTCTTACAAGATGAAAAAAATATTGTAAAGATTATGGTTTTCATTAAATTTACGAATAATAAAATCCAATGCTAGAAAAATAGTAGGTATTTAGTGATTTCACGACGCTTGCGTATACAAAAATCTCGATTTCTTAACACACCTAAACAAACGGTACGACTCAGAAAAAAACACCTGTTCAAAAATTATATACTTGACTTATACAGATAATAATAATAAGGTATAGTTGTACCTATTATATAAATGTTATAGTATTATGTAACTTGTGCATATTTAAATCATTATGAACGACATTCATAAACGACATAGCTATTAAAATTTGCAAGTAGAAGTGGCAATGGGCCGGTCACTTTGCTCGAAGAACCGACAACCGATGGGGAAGAAAGGTTCTTGAGTGGAGACCACGAACCGGAAGACACAGCGTAGGTAGACCTTCCACTAGATGGACCGACGACATTGTGAGAGTCGCGGGCATTCAGTGGATGCAGATGGCAGGATTTCGTTAGGGGAAAGCCTATGTACATCAGTAAACGTTTTCTGGCTGATGATGATGTGCCATTCATGTTCCCATTGCTGAGACACAGCCTTTCACTGAGAGAGAGAGAGAGAGAGAGAGAGAGAGAGAGAGAGAGGCACCATGCTGGCCCATTGCATGTTGATGAATTTCATATTATGTCTTTCAACTTTTGAGGTTTTTTTCCTTCACTGTTTTTGAGAGAAAACATCCAACTTGCACATAAAATAATTCATTGGTGCAGGGCCGAGGATCAAGCTGGGTGCCTTCAGATTTTAAAACACACGTCACCACACGGCCACCATCGCTCAACAAACACACAATTAAATATACCGTAATTTTTACAATTACTAGATCAAATTTGCGAAAATTTGTTTTACATTTGCAGAGAGAAAACCACAAAACAAGTATATTCGCGGTTCGCATGTTGATAAGTAAAAGTTCATAATATTTGCGCTGTTTGTATTCGAATGTGGTGCGAACCGCCCTAACAGTACAAACATTACACATGCCAATGCGCAGTTATTGCAGTCGCTCCACTCGCTTAGTTATATTTGAACGAGACTTGGCATCCTACTGACAGACTTTATAAATAAAATCAAAATAGACAATGGGTGCGGATTACTTCTAAGCTTTTAGCTAATGTAGTTTTTATACTAATTGACTATAATAAACATTAATTATCGTGTCTAAAACATTTTCTGCGTCCGCACCATCTTTGTTGGAGTGAAATCTTTTATTTATTTTTTATACTTGATGTTCCTCAGTAAAATAATTCTTTATTGTCTTTCGTTTGTCACTAGTAAGATATTTCAGAAGAAATCATTTGGTGACCGTTGTTGTCGTGGGCGGAGGAACGAGATAACTCGCAGCTATCTCGGAAGTAGCCGTAGCAAAGTGCTTAGGGCTCCAGTGTGTTTCTCTGAAGCTCTTGAAGCCCTTTTATCTAGCACTAAGACTGATCCGCCCCGGTTCTTAGTGGGTATAATCTTACATATCCTAACTGCACCTCAATGTAGCTGGATATCATCAGAAGATTTCCCCCCTCTACAGCAAAAAAGGTAGGTACTTAATTCTTTTTTTTTTAATCTTAATTGTATTTAAAAGAAAACAATTCCTTTGTAGATTAGATATAGGTAAAGGCTTAGCAAATCTAAACTGGGTCAGGTGCGGAGTGAAACGTGTACGTTCACGTTTTGCTCCGTTGATTGTTGCGTGGAAATGTGTTCAATAAACGTTTTCAAACCGCTCCACTCACCATTTTGATCTGTTTTTCAGCTGCGCTGTTCCAATCTCGCTTTGCTGAGTCTGAGTAGCAGTAGTCTATTACTAGCAGAAGCATAATATTGAAATTCTAAATTTGTAAAGCGCTTTGGATATTGTTAATTATTGAATGAACATTTCTGCTGCGGGTCTGGGTGTAAGTTGTCATGGTAATAATATTATGTGGACCATTTCATCCACATCTTAGTGTGGAGTTATAAATGTAGAGCATCGTTTTTATAAAAAAAAAAATGTGCTGCTCTACGGTCTGTGGAGTCCAGGTTATTTTACAACTTATACAATTCATTTTTTCAATTATTGCTAATATAACAATTTATTTATATTATAATGTAAGGATTTGTCAGAGTGATGACCGAGGCAAGATAAGCGCAGCGTTGATCGTCTAGCTGGAAGTTGGGTCGATGATATTCTTACCACCCCTGGTCGATCCTGGATTTGATTAGCACAGGACCAAGGCAGATGGTATAACAAAAGAGAGGCTTATACCGGGCAGTGGGATAAAGAAGTCTTTGGATGATGATGATAATGTATTAAGGAAAGGAAGTACGTACTAATATGAAAAACACGAAAATTGTAACCAACATGTATTGATGGTAACCCAATATCGATGCGTTAGCGCGTGTGACATTGCATCGCAGGGTATAAAGTATATAACCTGCTTTGCATCGTGTGATTTGGCGATCCGCCAAAAAAAATCGTATAAATTTCTTAAAGTTCCTTTTAGGTTTAATGTTATCGTTTTATTAATGCAAATGAAATGACAATAGCCGACACTTTTAAAGCTTGATGAGCAATATAGAGGCCTTCTGTTATATCCACGCAACTCGTTAATGAATTTATATTTTATCAAAGGAAAATAACAGCTTTTGTCCATTTCGAGTTTAGAAACAAAGGATTTCACATCGTGATTTTCAATAAGTTTCTTTTGTTTCCAAACGAACTGAATCAGAATGTAAAGGTTAATGATATAATCTGCTTAATTTAAAGTTATTTTGAAGCTAACTTTTCTAGCTTGTTTAAATCCAAACTTGCTCTTATGATAAGGCTTGCTCATAGCAATTACAATGGCACACAGGATTCTGAATTTTGACAATCCTTCACTGCACTCAAGTGCATGCATCATCCTGAGATATTATCAGTATTAAACTTCACGAGTTACATTTATTCATACAACATTTTCATAAAAAATATATTATTATAATACCACATCTACTTATATAGCCGATGGCAACAAGGGCTCAAACTGCCACCAGTCAGACCAGTTGGGGCTAGAAACAGAATCTCCTGACAATGTCTTCAATGTCCAGGATCATCCTCTTCTGTACGACTGCGTTAACCAAGAGCCTCTGTAGGCATTATATTAGTTTACTGATTCTATCGGATATGATATAACCAATCTGTTTTTCTTCAGCCATTAAACTAGGCCATTATCGTAATGTGAAACGTAGTAGTACGTCAAATGAAACAATAACAATATCTGCGTATACAGATGTTTACGATCGCGTATTGTAGAGCCATCGCGTAACACACTAGCGTTTTTCAGCCGCACATATATTATTAATCCATTATATATTTCCGCATGATAAAAATAACTAAAAGATTTTGTTTTTTCTTAAATTAAAATATGAGAAAGATGCCTGCCACAGCTTCTCTCACATTTTTTTCAAACGTTTTTTATATAAAATATCACTAAGAGGGAATAAAAAATCCGATTGGCATCTTTTTTGAGATAACTGTTTAATAAAGTTGAAATGATTTAAAAGCAAGTTTCATGTAGAATTTTTTTATTTTGGCGTAGAAGAGCTAATATAACGATTATTTCGATTATTTTTTACCTCTTTCACCAAAACATGAAATATCAAAATGAAAATTGCACTAAAACTTTTGCATTCTTATTCTAAAGATAAATGCATAATGGGTTTGTAAAATGGCCACTCAGTGATTTGTCTTCAAAATGTGAGAAAGAAATAGCTATCAGTCAATGCGGGTGAGTCTTTAACAATAAGATCGGTTTCTTCTAGGCAAGCGAGCTCCATCGCAGACCGCATCAGCACTTAAAATCAAGCAAATTGGGGGTCCTAACCGATCACAATAACAATAAACTGATTGTCGTCGAAATCGCTAGTCTGTTAAAGTTCGTACGCAAGGTTTGTAGCGATCTATAACGTATTTGAAAGATAAATAAACAAATGAGCACGTGAGCTTTCTGTAAGCCAAGATGAAGATCTAATAGCTTTGTAAAGAACACACCAAAAACAAAATGCTTTACAAAATCAATTTGCAATAAATGCGTTCTTTGATTGCCATTTTTTGCGATTATGCCTAAAAATTTAATTTTGCACAATTTAATTTCCTTTTTATTTTACGCTGACGTTGTTTTCTATGCAAATAAATCTCAGGTTTATTTTTTTCTGATTCAATTCTGATGCTTAAGCCACAAAGAATCTTTTTGTTGGTAATTAACCAACAAAAACATTTAATTCTACTTACTGATTGCAATTTCAATAGTCTAACAAAGTAATTGTGGAGCAGTATTTCGCATTGCAATATTAAAATGATCCCATTTTACCCTTGATTACAATGTTAGGTCGTTCTATTTGAGATGCTTTAAACAATCGTCAAAATTATCCGACATTGTTTAGACTCTGCGAAATACTACGGCGTGTTTCCAGAAGTTTGAAAATATCTCACTTTATTGCCAGAGAAACGGCACGAAATTAATTGTTTGAGAATTCGCACACATTACACTTGTTTAAATGTATGGAGCGTCAAGGTTTGCTCTTTTTAAACTCGGCACAGGTGGATACTCTCACCCAGTTTAGAGGTATCTGTTGCGTTTGCTGTACAATGTTGCACGACGTTAAAATCTGTCTTAGATATATATATATATATTCATCCAGCGGCGTCATCTGAAGAAAAAAGTGCATTCAAAGTGGCTTCCATCGCATTTCTGCGTCCGAATACCGGACGCCAAACTTTAAAGCGGTGTCACTTACATCTTTTTGTTCTCAAGTAGCTGTAGAAAAAATATCGGTGGACTCAAAAATTTCGGTTTAATACTTGCTTGATTATATACGATAATGACAAGTTTTGTGGATGGCAACACCCCTTAGAGGGAGGCCTTTGTTCAGCAGTGGACGTTTTCCGGGTCCGCTAGTATATATATAAATACATATTTAAATAGATATTAACTCCCAGATATAGAAAAAACACAAATGTACACCATTATGAATGTTTGTCCTAGGTGGGAATTGAACCCACGCCCCCAAGCATAAAAGTCACAGGTTCACTACCAACGGGGCCTACGGGGCTATGCAATTATAGGCACTCTTTGATAATATAGAAACTCAATGTAGGCACTAGCTAGGCGATAGAAAATTTCGAAATTAATCTAACCAGACAAAATTTTGTTAGTGAGTGAGAGATAGAAATTTCTATTTTAAATGTGTCTATCGGAAAACTAAAACAGAATCCAATATTTATGATTCGCTGTATTAAATTGTTGTAGTTATACCCTTGGCCTGTTTTTTTCTAAAATTATCGAAAGACTAGACGTGAATGTTTTCAGTTCCATTCACAATTTTTATCTATTTGGCATCGGTATACGTTCAATCAAATTGTTACAGGCTATTCTGAAATGTTTTCGGGGAAATGACGACGACAAATTTTGTTGGCATGCGAAATATCTGACCCGAACATCAAATTAACTTTTCTTTTGAATAAAATAAGTAATAACAACATGACTTGAATTTGATTCTTATTGAGCCAGACACTCTATTCCACGGTTTATATATAAAAGATGTATACAAAAAACAGATTCAGTTAAAAAAAGTTTTCTGTAAGGACGAGATGAATCTGTCGTTTACTTTACGATTATTAAGCGCCACGCCAAACCACAAGTTGCAGTCATTAAAATGTGCGCGTTTTTATTTGTCTCCTGATTTTCATTTGGAACGAATCAAGAGATGATTTTTTTATCTCTCTCTCTATTTAATGATCAGATTTCATCAAGGTAAGCGCTCGCGATATTTACCTTTATTAAATCCTCTTCGGACCCTAAAATAGGTACAGGATTATTCTAGTTTGAGGCCTCAGGCAATTAATTACTTAGTTTTCAGTTACCTTTTGTGGGAAGATAATTTTGTATTTGATACTAGGTACCTGCTATTTCTTTTATCCTAATTTAATATCAATGAGACTATGACCCTCAAACATTAGGAGTACATCTACATAACGAGGAAGCAGAGCAGAATTCTGAGATGAATATCATGCTCACAAAAATAGGTGCTCTAAAGCTCAAAAGTCTAATAATATTGTCTAGCAGATCCAATGTGATACAAATCAAGAGGGGATCCGAACATTGCGTCCCAACATGTTGAGTGATGTCCGTCCAAATCCCAACTAACTACGTCGCATCGAAGTGTGTCTACACGTTTTTATACAACGTTTCATCCATTAGCACGCAAACACCACGGATACCGCAACAGATTTTTTTTAAATTTAGTAATTTGATGTAAAATAATAGTTTTTGTTATTTATCTCTTTTTAATTTCCTAAGAGAACGCGTTGACGGCTGCTGTTGTCTCTTTTTTACGCAAAACTACATTATCTTGAAATTAAATTGCAATTTAGGTACTTTTACATGTTCGAAATTTACATCGTCGCTTATGCTATTTGGGTTCGGGTTTCGAGTTTTAGATACGGCTTTATGGTTACTGAATAAATTTAAAAACCTTCTTTTAATACTTATATTGTACTCCCGATTCTGAACAAACTATTATCAGGTTTAACGTTATTTCGATGAAATCAGCAAGTAACTGACTTCACACTGGTGCTCAGTATACTCGTGAGCACCGCTGAGTTGGCACCATTGGAAAAGTCCATATGCCGCATCCTTACTATTTATATCAATGGGCAGATCTAAGACCAAGCCGAAAGGTAGTCTGTTAAATAGGAATTATTAGTATATCTTTATGGTTGACGTTGACCTTTCTATTTTTAAAACATTCGAACAAACTGAAGAGAAAACAACTGACAAACATTCGATACGTCTTCATTAAGGACTAATTGGAAATACATTTTGGATCTGACCCCACGCTAAGTTTAATTTGGTCGTTGTCATTAATTTGAGCTGAACGTTCTCTCTTCTCTCAAATAGACTATTCTATTGGTAAATTTTGATACTTGTACCTGCAAATTACTTGTCTTATAAGTTATATTAGTTTTAAATTCAAGTATTATTACTTTAATTTAAATGAGACTCAAGAGAGTTTTAAACAGATGCAAAGTGAAATTATTCCACGCTTGTTAATTAACAGAAGGTGGCACAAAGTCAAGAGTTACAGAATAATAGATATATCGCAATATAGCTTTTCCCATTCTGCCCTCTGCCTGCAATACAGCACAGCATTACTTTGTGTGAACACCATCATCATCATCAGGTGACGCGTACACCTTTTAAAATACGCGCTTCAAAAAGCAGGGCAGTTCTATGTTCCACTGTTTATAATTATATTTTTTGTATGTATGTTCACCGATTTCTCCGCCAACTGCTGAACCGTTTTCAAATATATTTTTTGTTCGGTAGGTATACTCCAATTTGATCCCATTGTCATCAACTCAGGATCTGATGATGGGATCCCAGGGAAATCGTGGGGAACCTTCAAATTTTATAGGCACTAACTATGTTTTTCATATATTTTTGAAGTCAATTTTTAATGTGATCCACTTGTTTACATGTTCGCTTACGTGCTGGACATAGCACTTAAGTATTAATAATATAATATTGAAGATTGATTTTGTGGAACTAAGTGATGAGACGAGCAAGTAGCTCGCGTAATAAACGTCTTGCTTTCCTATAGTCACCCAGAGTTCAGAATTTCAACAGTTCATAACCATGCATGGCAATGTAATAAGCTCGTCATCCTGAGGCTAATATTACATGGTCAAATGCACAAATACATTTATGCCCAAACAAGCACGCGGCCCACCTGATGGTAAGCAAAAAACGCCGCCTATGGGCACTTGCAACAATAACGGTGTTGTCGGTGCTGTGCCAGTCCCGAGAAGTGGTTGTCTCATGTTGAAACACGGCAGGAAGACCTTTGGGAGAAGGACATTCTACACCTTGCAAGTCCGCGGAAGACAGGAGCGGAAACCCAGTAAAATGTTAAAGGATAATAAAGAAGAAATGGAAAGATACACTAAAGAAGCAGCAGGGGATGTATGATAAGAAGAGTAAATATGCGAACATAGCAGTGAGATTTTCAGTTTTAAAAGATGTGGGCGTGAGCTTTTTGAAGGTGTTGGAATGTGTGACACACTACAGATAAGAGGCTGCAAAGCAAACTCTGTTACGGCTAAAACATGATTTTAATGCCATTGAAAGCTTCTTTACGATGTCCGTTCGGTATTTGGCTACAAACTCTGATAATAATGTCTGGAATGTAAATGGAAGTAATAACGCTACGTACGTAAGCATGATTTACGAAGCACCCGTGCCCTAATTAGAACTCCTAATTTATATGTAAATATTGTATAAGTCAGCTTCTCCGTGGGATGACTTCATAGCAACGGATCTTCCAAATTATTGATAATGTACCAAATCAAGCAGCAGCTACATGGAGGCTGAAATATATATTTAATTTATGTCTAGTGTGATCAAATTATCAGGAGACATTGGTGAGCTAACGTTATTAAACTGGTGCGTCACGTAGAAAATAGTAATGATAAAATATTTGGGCATTAGGCATATGTGGTGGGTGCCGTACTTCGGACGAGGTCAACATCATCAAGAATTTACAACAATACCCTAATATTTTTTCAATCCTGTATAATAGTTTCGTATTCCCATTCACACACATTCAATAATAATAATTGTATTTTATACTAGTTTTTTTGCCCGCGACTTCGTACGCGTAGATTTTCATATAAACCTTCAATCCTTTTTTCTTCCCTTAATCCGGCCTTGCGCAAAATAACATAGCCCATACTTCAATCTGGTCATAGCTAAGCATATTCGTGAAAACCGCACTTAAATCCGTCCGCATTTTCTTCCAGGGGTGTAGGAGATTTGCGTGAACAAACAAACAAAAATTCTAAAAACTGCCTTAACATGTTCAGCTGCCTATTTTAAGTCTCCCTGTGTGAAGTATTGATAGAAGCATAAAAGTAATAAATAACACCGTCAACAGTTTTCAAATCAAAAAGATAATGTGACCACAGTGCAGAGCATGTTTTGAAATTTTCTTTTTGTCTAAACCATTAAAAGTATATCATGTCATGTCGGAATGATATACATCTCTGAAATTTGACTGTCCAGTTTCGCTGGCCACGGAACCCTGACATAATGCTTGTCTTAACACGCTCTTGGCTAGTTATTTCTTATTTCGCGTGCATTTGTATGTATACCTTGATTAAAAAGCCATGAAATGGAACTACTCTATTTATCTGTTAAAATATCACAGTAAAATAAAATTATTTCTATATTCTTATTCTTATTGCAAATATACACTGTATTCTTCTAAAAGCTAAGTTTATATACCCTACATAGAGGGTGCAGCAATGACTTATGTAGTGGCTGTTCACAAAACCAGACCACAGACATAAACATATAAATTTAAGTATAGTTAAATCTAATACATAAATATTATATATACTATTCAAACTTAACCTAGGGTGAAGTAATTTTACAAAACAAAAAAAAACATAGTGTGATAGGTTACTTAATTATATATGAGATGATACAAAACTTATGACGCTACTTTCTTAACTATTTATATATCGATATTTATTTTCTAATTATTATTTTCTAAAATTTATCGTCGAATAAATCTTTTATCTCGTAATAACATTTTTGGGTTAGAAACTTACGAAGTTGGTTCTGGAAAAATGTTATTATTTCTTTCTTTCTTTATTGCGTCCGGAATTTTGTTGTATTGGTTTACTTTCATGTACAAAGGGCCTTTTTGAATATTTCTATTCGCGGGACTGAATTAAAATAGGATGCGGTATATTTTGTGTTTTAAATGCTAACATAGAATAAAACCAAGAGAATGTAATACTCCTACTCCATGCACTGAATTGCACTGGAACGAATCACCAAAGAGGTTGTAAGGCCTATAACATGCTTTAAATTTAAACTGATTAACCGAATGACAGTTGACAGTTTCAAAATTTTAATGGCTATGTCAATAACATTCTCTTTACTTTGGATCTCCTTGCTTGAGGCTATGTGACGATCCTCATATTACGTTTCGGGTAACGAAGAAATAAATAATTGATTTTTATTTTCGTTTATGTAAAAATAAATAATAAAAATAAATGATATAAGATAGCCTATGTTTTAATCTGGTAATTTCTAAGCATATTCGTGAAAACCGCATTTAAATCCGTCCAGTGGTTTAGGAGATGTGCGCGGACAAACAAACAAACAAACAAACAAACAAACAAACAAACAGACAAAAATTCTAAAAACTGTCCTATCGTGTTCAGCTGCTTATTTTAAGACGACCTGTGTGATTTTTTTTGTGTTATCTCGCAATTACAGATTTTTTTATCTCTACGTTTTTATTATATGTATAGATAGATTCAACGAGGCAGGCCACTTGGTGTTGGCTTCAGCCCCACCAATGCCTCTCAAATCTCTAGGCTAGAACCGAGAATGTATAGAAATATATAAACTTCCCGGTTCCATCATCAGACATCGTCACCAAGTATAATGTATGGGACTCGCATAAACAAACCGAATTAGTCTGAACTTATGGGGTTTAGCCTTCAAAGAGTTCCACTATCCACTTTTTAGCTCCACCATCAGATCAGTTCGATGGTACTAAATAACTGTATTGTTATCCAAATTCAAAGTTTCAAATTGTTACGCCATTGAGATTAGATGTAGGTTAAAGTATAATATTTCCAATATTTGCTGTTTTTGAGTTCGTTAGCCATAAATAAAGCTAATAAAAGCGTGTTAATAATATTTCTCCTATTTCTATAGCGTAGTTTATCGCTCAGGGACTCAATCGTGTATCGCTCGTATGATATTTCGCACGGAAATATCATGCGAAACTACTGACTCTCAAAGTCGCATTTTTGAAATAATTATATTTATTATTTCGCTAGGGCAACGAGTGGTTTTAACCATTCGAATTTGTTTCTATCAATAGAAAATCTTTCATGTCGCATGATATTTTCGGGTGAAATATAATACAAAAGATTCAATCATCGAGCCCCTGGAGACGAACCGAAAGGTTGTCGTAAATGTAGCCAGTGGAGATGCCTACTTAGCATTTGTGTGAAAATGCTACTCCTAGCTATAATAGCTTCTATTTATATGGCTACACCTGTCTCCGATACGAGAATTGTGGCGCATTCTTGCAATGTGACGCAGATAGTCGCGGAATTTCTCAATTGTTTTCAGAGTATGCACGCACACTTGGCCAAACAATTTAGTTCGTTTAACAGTGAGTAGAAATAAAGAAAATTTATTTGTACAAAATATAAGTAAATCATACACACATTTAATAATTATCAATTTAAAATTAATATAAAATGGTCAAATTCTGTTACTTGAATGATCATAAATCGTCATCTAGGTAACACAATTTTCCAGTTATCTATTTTGATTTAAAAGCCAAACTATGATGAAACCGATATACCGATTATGATGAAATTTATATGGGACCAATCTGAAAGTATATGCTTCCAAATAAAAAATAAAACGAAATCAGTTCCTAACTAGGTGGGTTTAAATATTAGTCACTTTGTATCATGTTTTGCCTAGTCTAGACCTAGACAAATCGAGAGAGATATATTTTGTTCGTTTAGCTTTATACCCTTTTTTTAGCTATATACCTACTAATAATATTTTTCCCTCCCTATCAGAAAGTCTGAGAGGCAAAATTTCCAATAGTGCGAAACTTATCTAATGAGATACGTTCCATTAGCTAAATATGTACCAAAATGACCAACTATCATAAGATGGTCTGTAAAACAGAACGCCTGTTTAGAAAATCGTTTTTTTTTACACTCATGATCATTATTTATACCTGTTTATAGTATATGTTTATACCTACGGGGACATTTCAATGTGGTTAACAGGACCTACTGAGTAATCGCCTGGGTATTTTACGTTCTTCTATTGGTTTTATGTATATTAAATTAATCTAACGTAAGCAGATTTTCTGAGCTGAGCTCTCTCCATTGCTCGCTGTGTGACTTGAGTTTTCTAAAAGACCAGCAGTTAAAGACCACGTCTCAGTGCCATATGTCATCACTGGCAGCACGCAAAAATGGTAAAATCCGTGGTAATCTATTACCATATTACTAAATATAATTGCGAAAGTCTGTATGTTTGTTTCTCTTTAACGCAGCAACAAATAAATCATATAGTTTAAGGTCCCGGAGTGTGACATACATATACGAGTACCTATACTTCTTACGCCAAAAAAATTACATTCCCTGAAAAAATGTCCACGCGGGTGAAAACAGTCACTTGCCAAAAATATGATAATATTCAGAATTAGGTTAAAACTTCTGTTAACAACATCCAGGTGGCCATCATTGACTGCGTTGAAAATCAGTCTCTAAGTGCGTACGACTTGATGGTATATTGTAGGCACGTATATATTTTCTTAAATATAAAACGTCCACCTCGTCTTCTAGTGAGAACGTTGAATAACAAAGAGACATCATCGGTTCCCGAAATAGCCCAATATTTGTCATAAGGCGGGTGAACAGACGGGATGTGCCTTGGCCATGCGCGTGCGCTTCACGGCCTTGCGCACACTGAGGAGAAAATTCTATAGAAAAACAGATTGCGTTAAAGTGTAGATACTTCACACACACACACACACACACACACAAACACACACACACACACACACACACACACATCATCATCATCATCATCAGCCAATTAACGTCCACTGTTGGACAAGGCATAGAGAGGGGTGTTGCCATAATCTCCACGCTTAGATACTTCACTTCTAGTATATTATAGGCGTTGTGTGTTTGCCGTGCCTAAACAGGTACACGTATACAAGGCTAAATTTAAGCGGATGCGTAAAATCAGGAGAGTTGTGTGCTAAGCTGTGAGTTATAAGCTTATAAATCGTCTGTTAGTGTCCATGCAAGCATAAAATCATTATAAAAACTATTGCATACTACTAAAGAAAGTATCTGTACCTATATAGGTATATCTTTAGTATACCTACATTGATTCAATTGATCAAACTATCACCAACTCAAGCAGCGTCGATTGGCCTCGATTGCGCTAAGCAAACTGTCCACTAATAAGAAACCCAACCCGAAGTCCCGAAAAACATTTGAAACTAACATTATAATTTTTCACCATTTCATCACTAAAATTGTTTATCTATTAAGTAACTTTACGGAAATAAAGCCGAAAACAAAACTGGTAACAACTGGTAAAAAGTTTTACGAGTAAGTACGTAATATGAAAAATAGATTTATTTATTTTTACCTTTACTTACTGATTGATTTTGGTAATGTCGTTATTTTGTGTTAACGCAATCAGAACGCAATTGAGTTTGATCTCGAGGCCTGTCGAGTTGGTGAAGTATTTATACGAAGCTGTGTCTTTGTGATATTATATATTCGGTCTTGCGCTTCATCTCGTTATGTTTGAATGATTGCTGTTTTGACGTTCGCAATGAGTCATGACTCACTTCCGTCTGTTTAAAACATTTCAAAGGAATTTAGGGGTTTGTAAGTAATGACAGCGTTGTGCGTAAAAGCTAGTGCGCATTTGCGCGTCCTAAATTACTTTTATTATTTACGCCGTAAATTAGTGAGTTTTTATCTTCAATGTGCAGGAATGAAGGAAAGTGCTTGCAAGTTTCAATGCCGAAATATTGCTTAAGAAATATTAAATATACGTCGCTAATGCCGTGTAATACGCGTACACACCTAGCAAGCGAACGATACCGAACGTAAGAGGACCAATGATGTTAAATAAACGGAGGTAGATACGTTTTATCGAGGTCTGCGCGACAATACAAACTCGAGTTAATTAGCTTGTGTGAACTCAGTCCATATATACTGCAACGATGCAAACGTAAGTTGCGCGATTTTGGAGTATGAAAAAGTATCAAAAATTCCATGTTGTGTGTTTAGAAAATGATATACTTATACTAGGACGGCTGTAAAAGGCTGTACGGGTGTAAAGTTCTATGGGTTCTATGTAGGTAGATGTAGTAAAATATCGTCACGTTTTAGAGCTCTTTAATGAGTATGACGTCTCTATTGGTAAAACCTCATTGAAGAGAACGAGTTAGTGTGGACATATTAGGGAAAACAAGCGCACGAAAACAAAGGATGTGCTTGCCGATTGTCGGTAGATATGTTGCGATCGAGAAGGCGAGCGGCTGTACCATGACCTCACATCAGACAAAGAAAGATGCCTTAGTACAATTATCATTCGTTTTTAAATATCACCATTTTCTACCTATACATTTTTTCACTTTCTGTTTCTGTAGTGATAGGACTCTTTTGCAGGGGTCTGCCTGGGGAAGTACCACACCTTTGCAATAACTATTCAACCGCCAAGCAGTAGTGTGCAAACATTACTGTGTTCCGGATTGAAGGGCAGTGTTTCCAGCGAAATTACAGAGCACACAGAGATTTGACATCTTATATCTTGGGGTGACGAGCGCAGTGCATTGTCAGTGCATCCAGGGTTTTGAACTTCAACAAGTTCAAAATTCTGCGTGGCGTTGAGCTGTTATGGGCAAGCGTGAAGAGCCATTATGCGAGCGACTATGCTCGTCTCGTCACTCAGTAAAAAAAAAGGAACAAAGTAGCCTGATTTAGGCCAGATGTTTGTCCAGATCCAGGCGATGTTTGTCTGATCTGAGATGAAGACAAAAATGAAATATTTTATTTATATGACACGGGAATTACGTATGATTAAGCCGGTTAATCATATTTATGAGAGGAATTTCCGTGTTTTATAAAATGAGTGGAAACCACGTCAGTTTCCATAATAAAAAAGATGAAATACTTTGAATCCCAAAAAATCGCGAAAAGATCGCATGGCGCAGTTAGTTATGCTTTAGAAGTGTTTCTATTCTAAGTTACTAATTAATTTGAAAGTTTAAAGCATGTTCACTTTGAATTAATTCAGAGTAAACAAACTTCTTGAAAACTTTGAAAATTTCCTCGTAATTTTCTGTTGAGGTAGGTTACTTCACTACGCAACTAAAAGCAAAACCCATGTTGTTTTTCTTCTTAATAGCGTAGGTAATTATTTTAAAGGATGCCTATGTCCAATTGTCCAGCAGTGCATCCTATGGCTGAAATGATGATGATGATGATTATTTGTTATTTAAATAGCTCTATCAGTTCTATTAGATTGTATAACCTAAGAATAGTCGTTAGTTAGGTCGATAGTATGCGTTTTTTATTTTTAGAATTTAGTCCAGAATTTACACCTGTCTTTGTACCTTAATAAGGAAGTTTAAAAAAATAAAGTATAAATAAATTTGTATACAAACAAATAAGAACCACGAATGCCATGTGAACGCGTGTGTGTGTGTGTGTGCGCCATGTGTAGGTAGACATTCAGGAAATTCATGGAAAATTATCAAAGTATTTAAACCTCAACCAAAGTTTCTATAAAATATATTTTTAGGTTCCGTACCCAAGGGGTGTAAATGGGACCCTATTACTAGGCCTACGCTTTCTGTCTGTCTGTCCGTCTGTCTCTAGAGAGCCAATTGAAACTTCCACAGAATATGTACGGCGGATTAACTAAGAAATAATACTAAATTTTATTATGGAAACTGACGTGGTTTTCAACATTTTATTTATATTACACGGGAACTACTCACGTAAGATTAGGCCTGTGCAAAGCGAGACGCTGCCGCGCGCGCGCATTCACCTTGATATAGATCGCCGAATGCAGTTGAAACTATAGTCGGAGTAACCGGCCTAATCTTACGTGAGTAATTCCCCTGTATGTCCTAAAACTGCGACCAGAACCACCGGAGGATGGGCAGCAGCGTCCTAATAGTACACGGTGAACGTACTGCGATCCCCAAGCCGCCTGCCAAGCGTGGGGATTATGGCAACACCCCTCTCTATGAGGGAGGCCTTGTCCAACAGTGGACGTTAATTGGCTAATGATGTGTGATGTGAATTCCCGTGTAATATAAATAAAAATAATATTTTATTTTTGTATTTGCTTTAGTAAGTACGTACAACCGTCAAAGCCGGCAAGTAAAAACTCTAAAGCAAAACAAAAAATAATAAATACTGGTAAAGTTATAGTCGGTGACAAATTTCTGCTTACCACCAAGTCAAGCAACGTCGGGCGCGGTTGGTGCAAAGATGGGTGACCGCCTGGGCGTGATTTAGTATTTTTGCACTACTTTCTGTATTCTATGGTTATACGGAATGATCAGTGCGCGAATTTGACTTGCACTTGGCCGGTTTATTTTTTCATTCTTTCCTCTTATGAGGATTTTCGCGTTGCAAGTCCTGTGCACCGCCTGGGCGTGATGTTGTTTTTCTGCACTACTTTTTTTACTTTAGTATATTCTATATAGCTAGTTAACAATTTATGTAGTGGTACGGAACCCTCAGTGTGCGAGCCCAATTCGCACTTGGCCGGTTTTATTCTCGTATCGGTTTTATTTCATTATAATATCCTTTTTGTGTTATTGTGGTGTTATTAAAGTGTTATTGTTTTGTATATAATCGTATTGGCGGCGACGACGACACGTGCTAAGTATTATATTTAAAGTACGTAGGTAAGTTTTATTATTTAAAACTGAGCCCTCGGGATTGTGGAGTGAGACCTCACATTATTTCCAAAAATCTTTCAGAACGCCTGGTTAATGCGACGTATCTAAAATGCCAGCGTTTTTCTCTATTGCTGCCAGCATACTCGGTACGCTGGTATCCGGTGGGCTTTTTTAGCATTTGGATTGCCTCTACGCCTTCAACAGACGTTGATCTATTTCATTTTCACTCTAGATTTTCTATGTTGCGAGGTTTGTACTGATTTTCTGTGTTAATTGTTTTATTTTTTGCTAATTAAACATGTTGCACTCAGTGTTGAGCAATTAATGTCCGAAATATCGGTTAGATTTTTTCACATTATTTTGAAATAAAAACGACCATTTATTTAACTTTGTAATTATTTTCATTTCAATGTTAAAAAAAAAATTGCGTTATTATTATGTGCTTATGTCATTTGTGTATTAAAACACGATCAAACATATTTTTTTGCCCATATTTGGCAAACAAGCAGACGGGCCGCCTGGTGGTATGCAATCACCGTTGCCTATGGATACCTGCAACACCAGGGCATCACAGATACTCGTACGTTGCCGAACCTTAAAGACTCTATTAACAGCCCTTTTGAAGGACCCCATTACAATTATAATCAAAGTGAGTTTTTGTGAGATATTCAGACGTATTTAACAACTGTATCATTTTCAAGCTTCTATGGGTAATTTTATAAATAATTTTGAGTGATAATTATTTTATATTTAGCCTCATATTTTCTCAACGAATTTCAATAGTTTTTTGTATTTACTCAAAATAGTACGAAAAAATATCTGAAAGAGTATGACAACGCCGTAATATTTCTACCTTATTTTCCCAAAACCATTATTTTTTATATTCCCTTTTGTCCCAAAAATTTTGTTTTTGGGATTGAGTCACTGTTTCGAAGTTACGATTTGTCTATAAATAATATGGTCTATGGACAATCCAATAACTTTTTGTATAAAATAAGCTAAGTAGTTTTGATATAGGTACATATTTAGTGTTAGTGAGCTTATATTTTGTTTATTAGTTAATAAAGTACATTGTACATAGAAACAATTTGCTGAGTTATGTGAATACTGTTTTAAACTATCACGGTTGTTCACTACAGTTATATGATTATTTATAGGATATTTACCATGGTTAAATGATTATTTACGGGATATTTACCGTGGTAAGGTTGTGGAAGGAGCTCCCGATATTTCGGCGTAGTTACATGCACCATGTTCACGGGAAGACTCCATCAAGGTGCATGTAACTGCGCCGAAATATCGGGAGCTCCTTCCACAACCTTACCACGGTAAATATCCCGTAAATAATCATTTAACTTTAGTGAACAACCGTGATAGTTTAAAACAGTATTTATTTACCATGGTAATGTTGTGGAAGTAGCTCCCGATATTCCCGTCTCCCGTGTCTTCCCGTGAACATGGTGCATGTAACTGCGCCGAAATATCGGAAGCTCCTTCCACAACCTTACCACTGTAAATATCCCGTAAATAATCATATAACTGTTCTGTAAGAATGTTTGCAAACAAAACTGTCCTCGTTTTTTTATTAATGTAGAATAATTGATAAAAATATTTGGCTGCTCTCCATTCATTGCGTCACTAAAAAGTAACATCACACTAATATTATAAATGCGAAAGTAACTCTGTCTGTCTGTTTGCTACATAATCACGGCTAAACGGCTTAACCAATCTCGATAAAATTTTGCGAGGCAATGGTATGTATCATGAGGACGGACATGGGCTATTTTTTTCTGAAGAAATCGCGGACGAAGTCGCGGGTACAGCTAGTTGTTACATACACTACGCCGGTTCCTTGGTTGCTGCAGGAATGTGTTTGGATTTATGAATAATCTAGTTGCAATCAAGAACTTTACATGCTTTAAGTTATGGATATATTTGGGATAAAAATACCTTATAATTGTACGTTTTTTAAGCAATATACCTCCTTGCCAAATAATTAAGTGAAATTTAACAGATTAATTCAGCATTAGTCGTAATAAAACATTTATTATAGCATATTGCACATAATATTTTAAACAAGCTTTTATAATGCGTATACAACATTTCGTCTGCCAACCTTGGGTGCAGTAGCCATAAATTGTCATGGTATACACAGTTTGATATCGGTGTTGTTGACCGTTGAAGAGTTTCTTTATCCGAGCTAATCCAGGATGTCGATTTAGGTCATGCTTACCATAAAAACGCATTTTCATCGGAACTGAACCAACATGTAAAAATTCAACTCCGTAGGATAAAAGCGTGGATCTAATTCGACATGCAATAAAAAGTAAACAAACTAACAAACAAACAAAACAAAGCTGTAATAAGTTATCAGTAGGTAGATAGGTATATAGTGAGATAGATTAAATTTACTAAGAAGAGAGAGAACGAGAGAGAGTACTAGGAAGTGTCCTAGGCCCTCTTTTATTTATAATATATATTAATAAGTTACCTAATGCCATACCTAATTAAACCAATGACACTTTTTGCTGATGACATTACAGTTACAATAGCACATAAAAGCATAGAATCTCACTAATCAGATACTAATAATTGTTTGTAAATTGTAAATTGTTTATTTTACAATAATAGAAATGTATATCTGTTAATTAATTAAATTAATTATTGAAATTGTTTCGACAGTTAACCCACATATTGTGCATGCGCATTAAATGTGTAAGTAAGTACGATCATGGATTAACTGTCGATGGTACGATACTCGTGTTTTGTACATATAAATTATCTTTATCTTTGTTGCTTTTTTTAAATAAGTAAGTTACATAAGTATACTTACCAAATAATTTTAGTTAGAAGCATCATTGCGTTGGACGTTGTCAATTTTTCGACTAATTCCCTACGCTACGTGAACTTAGTCAGCGTTTTCATTGTATTAATAAAGATTAACGTAGGCTCAGTACACACTGCACACGACTAATGCTTGATCCACACGGATGATACGCCAGTTAAGCCAATTTGCGGCATGGATTCCCTTAATCCCTCTCTTGAGTAAGACAGAAAAATTAAGGTGTTCTACTATTACGGAATGGTGCAAAATTAGGCCACTGAAGTATTTAGTACTGGCGTAAAAAAAATAACCAACAATATAGTTTTTAATGGCAATTTGGAGGAATAACCACCAACTGAGTCCTCAGATCTGACAAATAAAAGAGATATGGTAATGTGGCGTGGTTGATTCTAACCATCATCATCAGCCAGAAGACGTCCACTGCTGAACATAGGCCTCCCCTTTTAACCTCCACACTGGACAACATCCTACCATCTGCATCCACTGGATGCCCGCGACTCTCACAATGTCGTCGGTCCATCTAGTGGGAGGCCTACCTACGCTGCGTCTTCCAACTCGTGGTCTCCACTCTAGAACCTTTCTACCCCATCGGTCATCAGTTCTTCGAGCGATGGAATATTATTACTATGGATGGCCTCCCGCTAAATGGACCGACTACATTGTGAGAGTTGCGGGCGTCCAGTGGATGCGGATGGCAGGATGTCGTTCAGTGTGGAGGTTGAAGGGGGAGGCATATGTTCAGCAGTGGACGTCTTCTGGCTGATGATGATGATATCTCCCTTTGTTTGTCTGAGACTGACCCATATTTAGTGGTAGGCGACTGCTTCATGAGCAGAGAGTTTCGGGTTTGGTTCCCAGCCGGGCAGTGGTGTACAAAACAATATAACACAATTTATTATTATTATAATGTGTTTATTTGTAGGCCAGTTCACTCTGAAAATTTATTTAGACGGGTGTCAAACAGTGCCTGTAATATACTCTTGAATTGGGACGCGAAACGTGGATAGTACTAATTTTCTAAAATATTTTGACCAAAGATATTTAAAATTGTAGACTCAACATTGACGCGCCTACGCAGCAACAAAATGCAGTGCTTAGTAGGTGGCCAGTACGCAATTACTCATTGACGGGCATTTGACAAATGTGTCGTGACGATATAGCGATATGATTGATTTTTGCGAATGGTCGTTTATTATAAAATCTGACCACAGAAAACTATGGTAATGTGTTTCTAAACTATATCTTTGGTTTTATTGTTTATGTTGTATCTAAAAATTTAAATAGCATTGGTAACGACGAGTTAAAATTACTATAGTTCTGACCAACAGAGACACTGACAAAAGATAATGCGACATTTACCAGCTGTTTTCAGATTTCATCCACTTAATCACGTCCATGAAATGTTTTATTACAGTTTACAGCGGTGAAAAATTTCCTATGGTAGGAATGCAGGCGAACAATTTTAGTGACAATACGTTTCATAAACTTACACTGGAACTTAATAGGCTATTATGTTCTGGTAGCCTATTTAAGATATGGTTTTAAAAATGGTTGATAAGAAAATGACACAATGGCGATTGTATAGCTTGTAATGAGGTTGTAGAAATGAGGACTTTGTAATTATGACATTTGAGTCTATGACATTTGAAATTTCTTAATACAAAAACCCTTATGAAAAGGTAACAATCTTAGGCGCCATCTGTACAAAATTTCTGCCGACCAACTCTCACACCAAAGAAAGTTTTAGAAAATAATGACATTGCTAGTTTGGATAGGCTTTCATAACGTAGTGACTAGATGGCGTTCAATCGTACTGGACGAACCGCTATTAGACCGTTTCAATGCTAATAATATCTCGGTCGCACCTACCCTGCCCACCAATAATATTTTGTTTTGGCGCTAACGTGGAAAAGTCATGTCTCCTCATTGTATTATTTTCCTAAGCTTGTTTATTTTGGAGTGTTATTGTGTAATGGTGGTAAATTATTATGCAAGCAAGGCAAGCAATATAATGTGGTTAAACAATTCTGTTCGTATTTTTTCTAGAGTAAAAAGAAAATCTCTAGTAGTGTCCATGTCCACCACTTTACTGGTTCACTACTTTGACTTGACCGAAAAATAGTTTACTTGACTTTTTACTGTGAACTATTTATGTGTGTGAACTATTTGACTAGTTAAACCAAAAACTAAAATATTTAAATGTTCGACACTGGCAAATGAACAAGTCGTTGGACGCCAAAATCCTCTCAGAGGGAAAACAGAAAAACTTTAAAAATATCTTTAAATAATACTGACGGTCGTCTAAACGATAAGCTAAAGCACCCAAAAGTAAAAAAAAAAACGGAGTAAACTTATAAGTAGGTATAATTTACCACATACTATTTACGTTTCAACTTTGGCAAATTATCAAAAAAAAAATGCTTTCATAAACCGCCATATCTATTATCTAGGTACAATACTCGTACATCTTTTTCCAATAAAAGAGTATGAATATAGACAATTATTTTATATATGCATGAGATGAGATTGACGACTTTATAGAGTAGGTACTAATATTCAAACCGCTGTAGTAGCATAGTTCACACAAAGAAATCTGCTAAATCTAAAAATAAACAACATCATGTCACAAAACTAGAGATGCATCCACTCGCGCTAATGCAATTGAAATTAACTTCAACCTTCACTCTTATTTCTTCTGACACTGCATTGTTTACATAACAAAACATTCAAAGAAGCCTTACCCGTGATCGCCTCTGGATCGCATCGTCTCCGGGCACCATCAAAAAATTGCCGCTCATTTTCACTGATAGATCACAAAAACGAAAACACAAGCGATATCTGCACCCGTTTTAAAAATAGAGTTTCTGGGGCGTGCGTACGCGACTGGATTTCGTGGTAGAATGGAGCACAAAAACACTATACAGTTTATGAATGAGTGACGTTTTTAAATAGCCTCCCCTCTCTTGTGACGTCACGTTACGTCTGCGTTCCGTTTGTTACGGAAATACACGGAGGTATCAGCTGTGGAGGAACTTGGTGATTCAGACGTTTGGAGCTTCAGTTCGTGATGGAAGGTCAATGGCAATACCCACGTTAGTAACATACCTATCTGAGTAGGTCGGATCCATATTTGAATGTATTGGGAAAATGAGAATGTATTATGCAGGACAAGTGGAACAATATGACCACCCTTTCCTCGTTGAAATTCTAAACAGTTTGTACGCAAAAATGGAACTCCTATTAGCTGGGGCTAATTGTTACACTTTCTTTAGTTACTTTACAATTTCGTTTACCGTTTTTGTGCTTCAAATTTTTGTATTTTCCTACCATTGCTCTACCACATTTGCTCGGCCTTTAAAATAAGTTGTTCTATCCGATTCTATCAGTGGCCAAAACCAAAGTTCTCTAACTTCTTTAAGAATCCAGTATTTAAATAATAAATTACATCATCTATATCTTTTTCTAAACAACAAACTGATGCGCCTTGAAAATTGGTCACGTGTGGAGCAGCTGTTTACATTGTTTGTCCCAGTAACATTTCGTATAAATTGACAATAATGCGCGCTTTGATGTCTAAATTTTCCTTGCATCTTCTGATTTTCGTGATCGCTTACGACTTCCTTCCCGTAATGACGCCATTATTTCATAAATACGATTCCCCATTCCTAAATTAGATACTTCTCAGAAATGTTACTCTTGCAATCCAATCACAATATTTACGCGAGTTATAAGAGGAAAACCCCATCGCCCAACTACAAACAAAGGTACAAAGTATATATTACAAAAACAAACAAGAATGAAACGAAACCAAATATATTTGAAATACGGATATTTATTTATTTTTTCATAAAAATTCTAAATTCAATAATGTGTTTAAACATGTAACATTTACATATATGCATTTATACAAAGATATATGCAATGTTTAGTGACATTTAATACTAGAATCGGAGCATAACAGACTTACAACGATGCATATGAATTTAACGATCATTTTTACACTTACCAAATAATATTTACCAAGTATTGTCAAATGGTTAAGGATTGTGTTCCGATTGTTAAATGAGTTATATGAATACTGTGCGCTTCTCTTTTATACTTATCTCGAATCGCAATATCTTCATAAACGACATTGACGGATACAGAAACCAATGAATTATTAAATTAACACATATTTAAAGTAATACTGACATTTTGGTTTATGTAGATATCACACGATCCTCCCGACGTCGCAGCCACCCTTTCACAATACGATGGAAAAATGATTTGCAAGTATTTACAATGGATGATCATTTTTCATGAATTATTATCATCAGTTGTGGACATTTGTTAATGTAGATTTAAATAATAAATATTTCAAAAATGATTAATTAGTAAAGATTACGCCAAATATTTCTGAACGTTACAGTTCTATTCAACGCAGTAATGCACTTTTTGTGTCGATATTGTGAAATAAAACCGTTAGGAGACTTTCTCTTTAGCAATTCGTTTTTAATATTTCCAAGTCTTTCAAAATATAACTTTCTTTTAATGGTCATAAAACTTTAGAAAAATAATTATTTGAATCAAATTTTAACCACAAACGGCTTTAGATACTTAACATTGCTCTGCAAGCTGCCAGAACAATTTCAACTATAGTTTCTAAGTAAGACCAGTAGCTATATGGAAAAAATACATCTAATGTAAATGTAGTAGACTGGTTCACATTATCAGTCACATGAACACCGTGGACAAAGAATGTACTATATCTAATGCAATTTTTGTATTTAATAATTCAGAAATTATATTGCGTACATTAATACATTGAATAGACATAGTTATCACAACGTAAATATTAAGATTTAATATTGAAATTTCCTATTACACTATTATACACAGATTCAGTCGACTCGGAAAATTGCAAGTTAAAAATAAAAAGACTTAGTAATTTAGAAAGACGAGATATATTATGTTTAAATTTATTAATATATATTATTGAGATTTGGACTAGACAAACCACATTCTTCTATCTACAGATATGTAATCCATGATAAATGCTAATATTTAGAAAATCTAAGTCCCGTGTCATAGTGATGTGCTTCGCTACACATCGTGTTTATTTTCAAGACTTGTCGGATTTGACACCAAATTCTGAATTCACTAGTTAACTATGTTGCAATTGTAATATATTTTGTAGAGATAATTTTGAAACATTTACTTATATCTTTTTTAGATACTCTAACTAGCTTTGAAAATAAACACACACACTCTAAAATTATTGTGACAATTCAAACACTGTGTTTTGAAATATGGACTGTGATAAAGTTTTAATAATAATCCATAATATTTAAAATTTATATATAGACAAATCAACAATATAATATTATTGTTATGTCTTAACAAATAACTTTTGAGCACTTGGGCCTTACAATGGAATGTTAACAATTTTTATAATTCACGAATAAAAATAGTCTTATCACAATGTGTCAAAATACCAAAGTGAAAAGACTCAATTACGTACTTCATACAACTAAAATCGAAAAATTAAGAATAATTTAGTAAAACTGTATAATTTGAAATTGGAATGTGTCATATTGAAAATACATCTAAATAAATAAAAAATACTTACGCTCTGGAAGGTAAGCAAAAAACATTAATCCGAAATTTAATAAATAATTAATTAGAATTTTCAAAATTAGTAGCAACATATATCTGACATTACGAATTAGATAAATACAGATTTATTTTTATTACATTCACGATTGTCATGAGTATGATGTATTTTATTTATTATAACAATATCACAATTTTCAATAATATACAAAAATTGGTGATTTATAGATTACAATGATAAACAGGCCAAGCTTATTATAAAGTAAGAGCAAAGATCGTGATATACAATATGTATTAGCAAATAACATTTTTATTTACACTTCTGTATTACAAACAAATGGACCACAGATACAATGTAGATCACTCAAAACGGGACAAGAAAAACAACATTATAAAAGATGACAAGATCGTTCTTTTAGAATAAACTGTAGCTATAACTATATTCCATTTTATATAACACTCATCATCTAGACGAACATGCTTTACGAACTTCGCATAACTCTATACACCACGCAAATATACATCATAAAAAAGAAAAAAGATACGCTCTCTTCCAATATTCATAGCGTTCGTGACATTTTACACAATTCCATTTCGAAAGAAGCAAAATATACCAACAAAGGAAATAATTTACGTAAGGCCATTTAATTTACTGTACACGTATAACGAGTAGATGATTACATAGATTAATGTTGCATTAATATTATTGATTAGGATTTTAATGCGTCCGTTATTTACGACAGTTTTGGTCCATATAAATATTATTACATAAATCGTGTGTCGATTGGCCCACTTTCATTCTTTGGGTATTCAGCAAGGGTGGAAATGATTTCTCAGAATACAGAAGGTAATCAAAAAGTTGTTTAAAGGTAAAAGAACTCCAAAATCATTGCATAAAATTATAAAGTAAATGATGAGAGATAGGCGGAAGTAAGATCACAAGGCGTTTCTAAGTAATAAGAGTGATTGCTTAGTTACTGAATGCCCAAGAGACAGTGGTCGATGTTGCGGCACCCACGGCCGCCTACGGTCAGTCTTTTCTGCTAACGTTTACGAATTTGTGCAAAATATTCTACCATACGCGTAACTTAACGACATTTAAATTTTATTTACAAAATGCATCTCCACAACGAGATGAATATACGAAAATGAAATGACGAGCACTGACCGGAAACCGCCGGAGCGCCGGATGTCGTATTCAGTTTTCGGTTACAGCTTCTCTTCTCTCTGTTGCACGCGAAAGTACGCGTGAATCTATCTCGCTCACACATGTGTGACGTGGTACTACTCGGAATACGAGGCCTGGCGACCATAGCGCTTAAATCGTCAGTTCGGTAGCAGCCCTCGTGTTGGAAGGTTGTTTCTAGCGTTAGCTGAATTGTGTGGCACGTTGGTTTATTTCATTCGGTTCATGAGGGTCCTCCGGGGCCTCCGACAGGCGCTTCGGCTCGCATTTCTGATTTAAGCTTAACAAACTCTCTGGCGACCTCATCACTATGCCGCTGTGATAGAATTCGAAGAATCGTCCATCCAGTCTCGTCCATTCTGATCCTTGAGCCAAGGGGCCGCCAACATGCAATAGAGCCCTGCCCAAAAGCAAAATGTTAGTTTGCGTATATATTATAAAACCATAATTAAGTGCAGCTGGAGTCAACGTTGATTAAACTATATTAATTTTTCCAAACAACGCATTTTTGGTGCATAAATTTATAAAATAGCGTTGAATGAGTTTTGTTCGTGCTTTTGTAAAAAGCTGAATAAAAACCACGAATTCTGATCGCTTTCGCTAGAAAAAGTACTTTTAAAAGTTTCGATTTGAACACACGTTATAAATGTTTATCGGGACTTATCACACAATATTTTATTTAGGTAAAAATAGGTACCTTTTGGTCGACCTTTTTACCATGTTACTAAGGCCGTGGTAACAAGTATTCTGAAAGGTACCTATTTTTACCGATAAAAATAGTCCCGATAAACATTTAGGTAAAACACTCACTAAGTTTTTGAACGTAAGACTTGCAAGTATCCGATATATTTCAGTGATATAAATATATAAAAAAACATTCAGCTTTTTACAATGTAATTGCAGCTGTCAGAGGAGCAAACAAATGGAAATAGTGTATAATAACTATTTATTTGATTAAAATGTGTGTTACTTATTATACTTATAGAAAGGCTTATACACAGCAATGGGATGTTAGGAATGGAGATAAATGACGGTGATGATAAATTCTATAATACGGTGCCATATGTGGCTGATGGGTATGATATTAATGAGAAAGTACCAGTGATATTCAAGCTTCAGAGCAAATAGTTACCCACAACTTCACAAGAAGAGTGAGATGTTCTGAAACAACTTCAGTTTGAAGTTGTTGAAATAGTTTGAGATGATTTCGAGCAAAAATTTATGTAGAAATAAAGTTATATAACGCGTTATACAATTATCAATTTAAAAAATCGACTTTATAAAAAATATCAGAAAGGAGCACTTTTCAAATAAAAAAATAATTATCAAAGTCGAAAGTTCTGAGATAACAAACATAAAAAACAGTCGAATTGAAAACCTCCTCCTATTTGGAAGTCGGTTAAACATATTTAAATTCAATTTGACTAATATTTAAAAGGAAAAATCTATTTTAGGCCCATGAAATAACAAGTTCAAAAGAAAACAATAATCTGCAAGTATCAGTTCACGCTAGGCTAAAACATTTATACAAATTGTACAGCGTATTTTCTACAGAATATATACATTTCACACAATGGTTGTCTCAAAAGATAATATAATACTTCGTACATACAATCATGCTCAAAACCACTGAAGTGAGATTTTTTTTCGTTTAGATTAGAAGGGCTGTCAAGGCATTTTTGTAAGAATTCCGTTGTAGCCAGTTGAACACATGCAAACGATACGTCAAAATATAAATACGTAGGAAGGACTGCAGTAATTCGTCAAGATTAGTATAATTTCAAAAGGTTATGAACACCATTTTAATAAAGTTTAAAATTGACCTTCTCCTGGTGCAATACGGTTCAGTTCCCCTTGAATTTTGTGCAATTATTTTGGTAAATGTTGCTAGTGCAAAAAAACTGCACGATTATTGTGCGGTTTATAATACTAGTAGAGAAATATAGACCGTATCGTAAATTAACGTACCTCATTATTAAAACAGTTCTACCTTAAACTGCACGAAAAGTGGTTGGTAAAAAATTTGAGTTAAAGAGTTTTTCAACAATTTTGTTTATTTTAATTAACAAAAGTTGTGTATTAACGCATGTAATTGTGTTATACTAGTGAATTATTATCCTTTAAATACTATTAAGGTAAGTTCGTAGGTTTGCATGAGTGTGGGCAAACAATAGGAAGTAAAAAAAAATATTTTCGGTTTTGCCCCAAAACTCCGCACAAACTTAGCTAGATAAGTTTCCATGACCTTAATAGGTCATGCTTTGACCATGATATCGATTTAGGCTATGTTTAGAGCTCGTTTTATGTGACTTTAAATAGGTAGAAAAATAAATATTATTTGATAAGGTTAAATGCAATATCCATGCGAAGCCATTGAAAATAAAATGATATTATAAAATTTAGAATGTGGTATCACAGCTAGTGATGGGACAGTTTTGTGTGCAGTTTTGATTTTATCGATAACCTGTTATTGTATACCTTATAAAATATTTTATGGTAAAACTTGCCCTAGTCGTTTAAAAAAAATTACAAACTCTTATTTAACTTGCATCGTTGGTATGTCTGTCAGCTTCCCGATTCAAAATTTGTAATCCATTTTTCTAAGCACGTTTCAGTTGCACTAAGTAAATTTGATGTTTGTAAAATAATATGGTGGTACTTAACTGGCCTGATGATGGAGCCAGAAAAGTAGGCCATAGTAACCTCTCTACTACATACTTTTACTTATTACTCCGTCGTGTTTGGACTCGTTGAATTCATTTTGATAAGGACTATTAGACCAAAAAGACAAAAACAATATTTCACATCACATCATCAGCCAATTAACGTCCACTGTTGGACAAGGCCTCCCTCATAGAGAGGGGTGTTGCCATAATCCCCACGCTTGGCAGGCGGCTTGGGGATCGCAGTACGTTCACCGTGTACTATTAGGACGCTGCTGCCCATCCTCCGGTGGTTCTGGTCGCAGTTTTAGGACATACCCGGGTCCAAAACAATATTTATTGTCTGTCTAATAATTCATAGATTTACTGACGACTTGCAGCGCCCCGTGGTTTCACCCGCTATCCTATAGGAACTGCTATTTTTTCAGGGTAAAAACTATGAGTCAATCCAGAATATAACCTACCTCCATACCAAATTTTATTTTAATCCATTCACTTATTACAGAATTCAGTGAAAACAAACATATTAATACGCAGACTTTCTTATTTATAATAATAGTGTGATAATGTTGTTGTCTACATCTACATAATAAGACAAATGAATAATAACACAATAAAGTTTAATCTTCAAAAAATACTCCTAAAGTAGGTATTGTAGGAAATGTTGTAAGAAAAAAAAAAAAATATAGATATCGATAAAATTATGGTAACCACTATTATTGTCAACGGCTTGTCAAGGGCTTATAATTTAAACACGGTGAAATCACAAAATTATCAACAATTTAGACTATACCGGATATAGGAAATTCCTCCTTTTAAAAAAATTTAAATCCATTCTAGCTCTACCACACGTAATTACAGCGCAAGACGGCATTGTGAATGAATCCGATGGAGCAGCATACGAATTCGAATTCAGTTTGCAACTGCGATGCGGAGTTTGACGCGTTGACGTGCATACTCATGTTCACTCGTATGCCTCGTAACAAATGTTCCATCTCTCTTCCGTTCTATACCCTTCTCTTTTCTGTGCTCAAAACCAAGTCGGAGGAAGAAAATTCAAGGAAAGAGGTTCTAATTTACGTGAAAACTACATAGTAAAATGACAGAACTCACAGTTGTTTTCAAACTCAAATCTACCTGTTCAGCGATGTCAGCCAGGCGCATCAGGGTGACGCCAACCAGTCGGTCTTCTCGGGCAAAGCAGTAGTCCCGGACGCACACGTGGAGCTCGAACAACTCTAGCTGTTCTGTTGCGCTCACCATGCTGAAAGTAAAAATATGAAAAAAAGACTAAAAACAGAATATCAATAATGGTGTTTTTGTGGTGTGAAACCTGATAAATTTTCATCATATTTAGTATCTTTTGATAGTGTGAAAAAGAACAGGAAAATGGCATTAGGTATAATGATGGCAGGTGTTTAAAAGAAATACTCACAAGTGAAACACTTCATTGAACTTGGGGCTCCAGTTATTGCTCTTTGACTTAGTGGCGTGTTTTCTCTTCTTATCGGCTAGATGGGGTCCAATGAGGTTCACTTCGACGAACGGACGGAACATGCCGCTAGCTATAACCCACTTGAGGTCGTTGCAGGCCAGCACTGGATTTTTAAGAAAATAAATATAGTTATGATTGCTATTACTGCAACTATACATAACATATACTAAATTAATAATTAATAATATATAATTAATAATATTAATATTTACTATACAAAAGTAGCTATTAACCCCCGATCGAGTAATACATACAAAAAAGTTAAATTGAGAATCTCATTGATATTGGTTGTAATCTAATGGATATATTATTATCTACGTGTATATAAATTTATTTCGCGTACCTCGGAAACGGCTCTACTGATATGAATGCAATTCTGTATCTAGACAAGGTTTTAAATGCCGAACAAAGCTCGGTCCCCCCAGGTACTAATATTTATGATAACAATGTTCAAGTATATTATTACGACAATATTCTGTGACGACAACTGATATAGAAAATGTTCATAAGTTTGAAACAATATATTTAAACACTTTTGATAAATAGTTAATTAAATTAATACACACCTTTCACAGTGATTTTGTGTTCTCCGGTGCCCGGATGCGTAAATAAGTCCACTTGCAGAGATACTTCTCCAACGTTTAATTCTTCTGCTTCCTCTTCCGTTAAAGCTATAACAAAACAAGAATAATTTTAAATAAATAAATACGCTTGAACTGCGCAAAAATAATTTACTTTTTATTGTACAGTTTAGATTTAAAACATTTTTTTACATTACGACTTTATTTCTAGGAAAGCTTTAGTATAAAGTAATCAACTTATCCTTACTTCCTTATCTTTACTCAAATTATAGAAAATTGTGTAAAAATGTACCTATGTTTATTATAATTCTAATCTTCTGTGGTTTGGAAACAAGGCTTGTGTTACTGTGTAAAGAAAATTGTCCTCACCTTGATTCAACTGACTAGTGACAAAAGTTCTAATCAGCGTATCAGTTGTTTGCGTATACAGACTGAGCGCGTATCTCAGCGACTGAAGCTCTGGGCTTTTCTCTAGGAATGTCTTCTTGAGACCGTTGCCTCCTGCGTGGAAGTACAGCTTGATGGTGTCAAGTGCTGCATCGAGGACGGCGCACTGTTTCGGCGTCAACGATTTTTCGGCCGATAGATGCTAGAACAGAGAGTAATCAGTAAATTTTTAAATTTCGTCATCGTTAACTACGTTGAAAAACAGGTTTCAAGTGTATAAGACATTGCATCACTTCCATGCGAACAATAAATTTATACAGTTCGTCATCGCAAAAATAATAAATCAGACTATAATTAATTAACAACCATTTGTAGAATATATTAAGACAAAGTGTAGCATATTTCCATCTCATTACCCATCTCACACATTTGCTTGCATTTTTTTTAATAACATGCTCAGCAAACGGCTTTTTAACTGTGTTGAAAGCGTTCGCATTTTTAATTTCCGAGATTATTTCGTTATAAGGGCGCGTACTTTCATAGTAAGTATTGTTTCGCCGTAATTAGTTCGGATTGTTGGTAGGACAATCAAGCTACCACAGAGAGTGAAACATTTAAATTCCGTTTGGCAAACGGCAAGTTTGTGCGAACATTTTTATTAATTTAGTTTTCGTACAAAAATGTTAACTGCAATGTTTTGCTTGGTATTTGCGTCCTTTTCTACCCTTTTAGCCATGGCATCCAATCAAATTGGTCTGTGACTGTCTATTTTATTAAATGAACTAGCTGTTGCCCACGAATAACTTAGCCTGTACTTCATTCTGGTCATAGTTAAGCATATTCGTGAAAACCGCATCCATCCAGGGGTTTAGGAGATGTGCGCGCAAAAACAACCAAACAAATAGACACAAATTCTAAAAACTGTCTTAACGTGTTCAGCTGCTTATTTCAAGACGACCTTGTGTGAGATAATTTTTTTGATATCTCTCAATTACAGTTTTTTATTTTCTACGATTTTGCTATATTATGTATAGATTAATAAGTACCTCTTTAGAAATGTCCATGACACCAGACAGCGCATGCTTAACGTCCTGTTTCCCAACGGTGCTCTTGAACAGCTGCGTCATATCCTCGATCTTTGCATTCGCTGCCAAGTTCTTAGCGTTGTTGGTGAGGTTTTTCAGCATCATCTATGAATATCAAATGAAATAGTTGAAAAATCTTTCGTGCTGATAAAGTTGCTTTTGCCGCTACAACATATCTGCGTAAAATGTGCATTTGTTAAACACTGTTTTAAACTATCACGGTTGTTCACTAAAGTTATATGATTATTTACGGGATATTTACCGTGGTAAGGTTGTGGAAGGAGCTCCCGATATTTCGGCGCAGTTACATGCACCATGTTCACGGGAAGACAAACAACCATAATAATAATATAACCATATAATCATATAACTTTATGTGCATTTGTGTTTCCCAATTAGTTTATTTAGCAACGAGCGTGAATGTATTTTGGACGCTATATAAATCATTTCCAGAAGACCAGCGATTTTATCTCTAAATAAGTGTGCAGATATAAGATTGCGTATGTGTGGATTTATGTTACTAATAAAATATTGTCTATTGTCCATTTTTTGTATATGAAAACAGGGCAATAATACATCTTCCAAAGTAATTACGATACGTGTTATTTTAGAAACTAACCGTTTTATCAGTCATGGGTGGAAGCACAACAGTCTTTTCGAGTATCTTCATCACAATTTTCCATAATTCCTTCAGCAGTCGTTTAAGTACAGTCTTTTCACAGGATTCAGCATACATCGTTAGAGAACCATCCTGGAAGAGAACATACACATTTCAAAATATCAAATGCAGTTGCATTAAAATTAAGTCTAGCTAAGCCTATTTTTTTACTAGCTAAGGCTTTTTAATTAGATTTATATTTTTATTAATTTTTGACATGTATTTTTTGTTGTTTATATTGTATTCTTTATATTATATCTTTAATAATGTGTAATTAGTGTAATTGGATTTGGGCCGTGCTAATGAATACTAAGAAAAAATATTCTAAGCAACAATTTAGTCTGGGGGGTCATTTTTTATGATATTGGGTAACGAGACAAGCGAAGTCGCACCCCTGATGGCTCTTTTAAGCTTGCCCACAGCTCAACGCCACTCAGAATTTTGAACTTCAACAGTTCAAACCCTGGATGGCAATGCACTGCGCTCGTCACCGAGATGTCAAATCTCTGTGTGCCCTGTAATTTCGCTGGAAACATTGCCCTTCAATCCGGAACACAATAGTGTTTGCACACTACTGCTTGGCGGTTGAATAACTGGCAAAGATGTGGTACTTCCCCAGGCGGACCCCTACCCCTGCAAACAAGTCTTACCACTACAAAAACTCATTGTCAATCATTGTCAGGGACTTGTCTTACCAATATGTCCATTAGCGGCCGCAGCACCTCGTCTGCCTCGTGGTGGGCGGGCGGCTGCGGCTGCCCCGGAGCACCTCCTCCTCCCACTTTTTGCAGCAGCTCACCCAGCTCTTTTACACTCGCTGTTATTCTTGTCTCAAGACTGGATAGATGAAATTTTATTTTTACATATCATGTTCAAAATGTTTTTTAACAAAGCGAAGAAAGGTGTTATATTCTACTGGAATTCTTTTGTATGTATATAAACATACATACAAAAGTATATAAGTGTTTGAATATACTCTTCAATTATCTGCATAACGTTAGTTTTTATGCTCGTGAAATTTTGTAGGTAAGTAGTTCATTCAGAGATATTTGTGTATGCTGGGGCTTTGACAATATTATAGGGATCGCAAGATCACAGTCCTGTGCTAACAACTAGTTATTAACAATGGCGAGTTACTTAAGCTCAACGTCTTGTAGGATGTCAAACCAATCAAATGTCAAGTCCATGCTAAAAACACACCTAATAGCAAACATGGATGCGAGTTCATCCAGTGTGCTGTTGAGGCTCTGTTGCAGATCGTGTAAGATATCAGCCGCGTCACGCTCCAACTTGGTGCCACCCATCGCTTCGAACATCTTCTCCAGTTGCACTCGAAGTTGTTGGATGTTGTTCATCAATATACACGCCTGTGAAATAATTACAAAAAATATATATAAAGATTTAAAAAAAAAATCCTTAACATATCTCTTTATTTCACAGGGTTCTCGGGTCTAGCCCGGATTTTAGATAGGCATTGCTGAAGGTTACACTAAGAGGCCTTGTTAAATATAAAATCCAATGATTTAGTGTGTAGGTGTAGTGTAGTAGTGTGTGTAATGATTTAGGAAATATGAAATGATTGTACAGTACCCATACTTTTGGCAAGTTCTGGGCTATTGTTATTAATTCTTAAGGTGATACGTTTCACTTTGGCGGGAAATTCAAATTTCAAACAGTTTTCTTGTCCTTGTAGCTAGGCCAGGTAATTATTGTGAAATGGCATAGTGTTTGCGAAAATTGTTGATCGTTCTTTACATTATCATGTACTGCTATTAACCAGTTACTCTCTATATTACTTACATTTGGCAATAAAACGTTTTAAACAGCAAAAATGTGTTTATTGACAAATGTATGTAATAATGTGCGTCGGAGATAAATAACTTTGCGCGAGTTTGTAAAGAATAATAATCGCTCGTCACCCATAGATATAAGATGTCAAATCTCTGTGTGCCCTGTAATTTCGCTGGAAACATTGCCCTTCAATCCGGAACACAGTAGTGTATATTTTTAAAGTCGGTTTTCAATGTGATCCACTTGTAAATTATTTAATCAGTTTACCACAAGATACTTACCACTCTTTCCTCCTTCAAATGCTCAGGGAATTCCTTCTTCACGATATCGGCGTACGCCACCAGCACCTTCACAATGGTTTTTGCAAATCTCTTCATATACCGCTTCCAGATCTCAGGGTCAGGACATTCCAGTTTTGAGACCACATCAAAGCATTGGGTCAGTTGTGTGAACACGTCAACTACTGAGTTACTGAAGAGCGCATGCTCGCTTGATTTTTGGAACTGGAAAATATAACGTTAATATTTATTAAACTTTTTTTGCTTTAACTGGAAAAATAACGTTAAAGTTTAGTGAAGTATTTTTTAAATGTAAGTACGTAAATAGATTTACGTTTGATCACCTATTCGCTTGATAGTAAGCGAAGGTATGGCAAAGGATGTATATATTATATAATGTCTATATACGTTGATCTGCCGTTTTTTTTTTTTTGATGTTAATTTAAGTTTCTTTTGTGTTGTTTTCTGTGTGTAATAAAAATATATTGTACTAGCCGTCCGCCCCGGCTTCGCACGAGTGTAAGCTCGGCCTTCGGCCTCGCTAAAAAATATAATATAGCCTATGTCACCCGGGGATAGTGTAGCTTCCCAACAGTGAAAGAATTTTTCAAATCGGTTCAGTAGTTTCGGAGCCTATTCATTACAAACATACAAACATACAAAAATAGGTACAAATCTTTCCTCTTTATAATATTAGTGTAGATTGTATCTAAAAGTCTATCCTGACACCTTCAATACACATAAAGTGTAGGTAAGCATTTAAGTAGAATTGTGCGTATTTTTGAAAATAACTGATTGGAGGGCAAAAAACTGATGATGGTTAACTAGATTGGTTTAAGAAGACATCAATACTATTAAGATGTGTATGGGTAGGTGCTCTAGCAATTTCACTCACTGAAATCATATCGGCAAAAATACATTTCATGAGAAAACGCAGTCAAAAGGTCAGTTGTAAAAGTCAGTAAATCAAACTTTCGAAGAAAACATTTGCTTGATAGAAAGATTCGTATATCGGCGTACCAGCCATATTCCGCTGTGCAATAGGTTTTTTTTTTTTGTAAAAATAATAAAAACGTAGAGACCAAAAGATCTGTAATTGCGAGATATAAAAAAAATATACACAGGGCGTCTTAAAATAAGCAACTGAACACGTTAAGACAGTTTTTAGAACTTTTATCTGTTTGTTTGTCCACGCACATCTCCTAAACCACTAGACGGATTTAAATGCGGTTCTTACAAATATGCTTAGCCATGACCATATTGAAGTATAGGCTATGTTATATTGCGCAAGGGCCGGATTCAGGGAGAAAAAAAGGATTGAAAGTGTATATGGATATCTACGCATACTAAGGCGCCAACAGCACTATTGATTTAATACAAACAAAACTTACCCCGTCTCGTTTATCCCTGTTGAAAGCTCCATTGAGGTATTCGAGCGAGACATCGTCATTCTCGTTCAGCCACTGCATCACAAAAGGCTCAAACCACGCGGGGTACTCCGGCACCGCACCGCAATACGGAGGGACATCTTTCACATAGTTCGTGTGAAGCCATTTCACCTAAAAAATTATAATAAAAATATTTGCATGGATGAATGCACAATATGTATTGGCGCCAACGTGAAAAAAAAACACATAAGTCATAGGACTGCACGTCAGATATGCAATTTAAGTAGTAATTCACCTAATCTACGAGAGATGGCGCTGTTTTAAAATACACGGTACAGTGTTGTGTATTATGTATTCTGTGACAGCGTGACGATGACGCGAGTTCCATGATTTTTGTACACCTAAAAAGTGCTCAACGCGCATAAAAAAAGTTTTCAGTTCAAAAACATAAATTGTCATCTCATTGTATTATTTTCTAAAACTTGTGTTATTCCGAGTGCTAATGTATAATAATGGTGGATTATTGTTTGGGAAAGTGCTCGAGTTTGAATAAGTGAGATAATAATATAAATATTTGGGACATTTTTGCACAGACGGTCACCTGACCCCAAACTAACCAAAGCTAGTAGTATGGCTGCTTAACACCCAAACATAGAACAAACATAAATGTTCGTCACACAAATGTTTGTCCTAGGTGGTAATCGAACCCACGCCCCCAAGCGCAGAAGGTAGGTTCACTACCAACTGAGCCACCGGGGTGGTCAAAATAGATACCTGTAACACCAGGGGTAGCACAGATACTGCCGACCATTTAAGACTCATACAACCCTTTAGAAGAACCCCATGTTTTAGTTACTCGGAAATGCCGCAGGAGTTCATTCCGCATATTGCAGGTGTGAGGCAAAAAAAGATCACGTAAAACGCACAGAATGTGATTCCCACACATGTATGAGGATGAGCTTTCAGGTGGTGGCGGGTAAAATGATGATGACGATTGACGCCAGCATCAGATCTTTAAAATACTCACCGTTGTAAATGCTATAAAAGATACATAATGTCTCTGCGCATGCTGAACGGCTCTAGGTGTTCAGAGCTTGGGATCGTCAACATTATTGTATATACATATAGAGTTACCTTGAAATGTAAATTCATGTATGCAGAAGATTTGCAGAGACGGTGCTGTTCATGTTCCTCTAACGCATACTTCATGTCAACGGCAAAGAGGGACCACATCGTGGCTGCTGATAGCTGAAAAATAAGAAAAGATAACATGAAAATAAAATTACGTTACATATACCCAGTAGGGTTCCCATCTCTAAAATTTGGAAACCAGGACAAGACACGCGAAACCACCAGATTTAGAGCCCAGAACCCGGACATGCCAACAGGTTTTTTAAACATAGTCAGTGTAAAAATCACCTGCATGCGGTGTGCCCGCATGCCGGTGATTTTTACACTGCGTGTGTCGCGGGCGGCCCAAGACTTTAAATATTTAAACCCGGACTACAAATGAAGCCCCGCCCGGACGCTCCCCGGATGCCCTCTAAACTAGGACAGATCCGGGGAAATCAGGACGGAAGGAAACCCTACATATATGGATATCTAACTCATTACCTAGAGATACCGCTGAAATGATGCCGTTGAAACAGACCTATCTGAACTTCATGTAACCGAGCGGTAAAAGACTGCGTAAGACCAGGTAAAAAATGATGGTCTGAAGGCTTAGAGCTTTTTGATTTGCTGCAGTGGAATTTATTAGTAAATTGTGTGATGCAATAAAGCTAAGCTAAGCTGTTTTTACAAATTGATTACCAAAGAAAAATAAATATATCCTGCCAGAGCCATTATTCCGGTCAGAATATTTGTTGTCCTAGATTAAGGTTGACGCAGTTGAGCAAAGCTGTGGCCCCACTTTCTTCGCAATGTAAAAGGTTAGTTCCGTACGTTCCCGCAGGTACAGATTAGAGACACCTTTTTTGTAACGGAGGGAAAATCTTTTAAATCATTAACTGGTGGCAAAAACTAAGAAAATCCAGGATCAGTATTGCCTGCTTTTGATTTATTTATATTGCCCGACAGTGGTAAGTGGCTAACTAAAATGATGTGACTTTCACCTGTCCAATATTCAACTCCTGCGGGAACTGATTGAGGACTGGTGCGTAGCTGTTCCGATCCTCTTCTATCACAGACACGATGAGTGCTATGAGCTTGTGCCAGAAGTCCACCGAGTCCAACTGAGGGCCATGGTCGGCAGGATCGCGCTTTGCTTCGTTTGGATCCACCTGATTGATCACAAATAGGACGAGATTGGTAAAATAAAAATATAATCTAAATAAAATATAAAGCATTATTACGTAAATATTATTTATATTAAAGTTATATGATTATTTACGGGATATTTACCGTGGTAAGGTAATATCCCGTAAATAATCGTATAACTTTAGTGAACAACCGTGATAGTTTAAAACATCATTTATATTGTTCTTCTTAAGGCGAGGTTTTCCCGTTTTTAAGCAACGCTTGTTTCTACAGATTACCATAGGGCTTAATAATATTGTAGAGGAGCAAAACCATGGCGCTTACACACGGTCGTGCGTTTCGCTACTTCTATTTTTGAGATTTTTCTCATATTTTTCGAAATGTATAGCTGTAATGTAAAATGTACCTTTACGATTCCCTCCTAATTTTAAAATCTGATTGTGTCTTTTAGATATATTGATTAGTAGTGTCGAATATAATGTATTACGGACCACTGGCATGTAGTTCTCACCTGAAACTCTCTGTTGTAGAGTTCGTAGCAATTTTCGAATAGAAACTGATATGTAGATCTAAGGCATGCCTTCACGCAGTCTTTGACTACGGTACTAGCGCGCGGTGGACTGCTCAGCTCTTGGACCTGAAATGAAGTGTTTGAAGATATTAAAAATCTTCGCCAAAAAAGTGTTTCGTATATCCATGCCAAAACATTCTAATAATGACTGTTTTATACGTATAATATTTATACACAGCACAGCACATTTCTAAGACAAATCTCTAGTTTACTTCCGCTCCGATGTCGTGCCCAGTACAATAAGAAAAGTATTGGAGATGAACTTCCACAAAGTAACGCCTTATTATATCAATTATATTGACAGCATATTTTTTCAGAAACTTTGCTTAGTACTAAGTGGAAAACCCCTTTACTAAAAGATTGTTTTCGTTGGACCAATAGACAGCGTACGCCCAATCTCGTTTATATCTGCTTTTTACTGTTAAAATAATTAACGTTGATAAGGGTTACTTTAAATAATAGCTACTTTTTCTTTCCTTTACATGTCCGAACCAATTTTTCATGAAAATGACGACTCTAACGTTAAAATTGTAGGCAGCTCAAAACAACATTATTTATTCACATGAATTCGTATAGTGGTTTCTATTTTCGTAGGACATAAAAATAATGGTCAAACATCCTCGACAAACTTTGATGTTAATTGTTATTGATCTGACATACATTGTTGTGTTGTGACCTGACATCATTAAAAGTTTATGGAGTCCAGAAAACTGCTATCTTTTTATACTTTTATTTTTCGGAAAATTAAGTGTTTTCGTTAAAGGAGGATTATTTATTGGAATAGTATGATTACGCACCATTATTTTTATTACAAGGCCTGAGATCAAATAATTCTCCGTATCGATGAAGCCACGAATTACAAATATGGGTACATAAGACAAAGAGAAATAGTAACATTTTTTAAAACACTTATTATACAGTTCAAAAAGATTCACTTACCTTCATCCTGAAAAATGTGATGCTGGTTAGTAGATCAACGGTAGATTTTAGATCCATGAGCTTTTCAGCGCTCGAAGCGGGGAAGTTGTTGCGATACATCGACAGGTCTATCCGAAGCGAGTTATGCAGCTGGTCTAATAGCTTGACGAATTTCTCTTTCTGTTGGTTGCAGAAAATAAATCAGATTATAAAAAAAAGACAAACAACATTTATATTTAAAATTTTCATTTCTTATTTACTAGTTATTAATTAAAATATGGGTAATGTGCATGAAAAAAATGTGCATATGTAAAACTAAAGGCAAGATGTTTGGAAACCTTGTATGGTACATGACAAATTAATGAAAATCACCATTGAAGGAAAGAAAGGTCCGGGAAAACAGAGTTTTGAATTGAGTTGAAGTTTTTCTAACCTACAAAATATGGGTCAGCATCTAACATATAAAGAAACCCACTCAGACAATCGTATTTAAAAGCCTACTTTCGTGAGCCACTAAATTAAGCTAATGTTACTTACCCCAAAGTTAGAAGCAGCAAATCGATCAGATGCCGATACGGCTGACGAGGCAGTTGTATGCGCATAGTACGCGTTGATGTTGGCCAGTAACGTAGACATGACTGCAGGAACTCCTGCGCACAGGTACTTGGTCGATAGGCAGTGGAAGTGCCTGAAATGAGCACATAAAATGGTTATGGAGGTTCGCCTACAAAATTACTAAAAATAACTATTAGTTTTTTTTTTTTTGATAGTTGAGATTATTATTCTAGTTCGATGATGAAATATGATATTTTTTACAACAAATAAAATGACTAAAATCTTAGACGTCACAAAAAATGCACGTACATTTAGGTTTATAGCTATTCGAATCACAAACAGTTTTATTGTAAATAAGGATTTTATAAATCACTTTATTTACCATCCATAAAGCGTAAACAGAAACTTTCCAAACAAGGAAAAACTTTCCAACAGTATTGTAAAAACTTGAAACTAACATTTAAATAAAAACTCTAATAAGCCGTCCGTCTGCGCTAATGACTTTTTAACGAGTGCAGATACACCTAGGTATCTAAACACTTAAGTGTGGAAACTGCTAAAAGCTGTCGAGGAAATGAGATACTTTAGGCTTTTACCTACGGACAAACCGGTCCGTAGTTGCCACTCTGATATCGTATCCTATCTCTAGTGATGGTCTAGATTTTACTTAGTTTTGACATATTTGAATCATTTTGGCCATTGCACTAATACTCTCTATAAATTATCGCTCTCTCACGAGTGCTATACATTAAATGTGTGAGTTGTAAGAGGTCAACTAAGCGATTAATTTGTAAATAACCTTCATCGGATCAATAAGTTTTGTTTTTCAATTAATTATTTGTAGTGCAGCTCTACGGACTCCCAGGTTTGAGCTCTTTGTAAATTTATTTGTCAACTATAACTAATACTGTTGTTCGCAATTAATATATCTTTGTAACACCTGAACAGATTTGCTCATATTTGAATATATATTTTTTTTTTTATTTAACTATTTGCTTTCAAAATTTCATGACAATCGGAACTGCGATCCGCAATTTATTGTCAAAGAAATACATAAACATACATACAAATTCCGAGTTGTCCCATTAGAATCTGAGACCTCTCTTCACTTAGTCATATACATAAAACTAATCAGCTCAACCTCAAGCTGAAAAGTTTTCTAATTTGGAATCCGTTCAGCTGTTACGAAGTTGAGTGTAGACAAATACACGTACACAAACTTTTGCATTTCTAATGTAAGTACAATATGATGCTATTATTATAAGCAAAACAGGCAACTGAAAATAAAATATAGTCATTTTTCTACGCTGTCTGTACGTATGCCTGTCCTACCTTTTAACGACTGTATCTTTCGAACACGAATAGAGATAGCTAGTTGAAATTTGTACAGAATATATAATGTTACGGCGGATTAACTAAGAAATAATAACAAAGTAAAAACTAAAGGGGGGTGTCTCCTTAAAACAAACGTTTTTCCAAAACGTAATTTTATTTGCTCTAATGTAAATACGGTAATAAGCACAAGCGTCAAACTTTGCATGATTCTAGTACACACTCTAAAGTAAAATAACAAATAATGGCCAAGTGCAAATCGGTGACGAATTTCTGTTCACCAAGTTAAGCAACGTCGGGCACGGTCGGTGTTATGGATAACCGCCTGGGCGTGATGTTATCTTTTTACAGTACTTTTTAACCGACTTCAAAAAAGGAGGACGATACTATGTTCCACTGTATTTTTTAATGTATGTTCACCGATTTCTCCGTCAACTAATGACCGATTTCAAAGAACAAACTTTTGTTTGGTATACTTCCAATTTGGTCACATTTTCACCAAATCAGGATCTGATGATGGGATCCCAGGGAAATCGAGAGCAACCCGCAAAATATGATCAACTTTTGTATTTTGTGGTGTTACGAAACCCTCAGTGCACGAGCTCTACTTTCACTTGGCTGGTTTATTTTAAAATTTATACTGCCCTTGTCATGCCACGTATGAATTAAGGAAATAGTTAAAAAAAGTAGTAGTTGTAGTGATGGAAATAGTGTTGGAATAGTAGTCACGGTTGCCTGGAAAAGATTGCTTTAAGCGATAAGGCCGCCTGTTAAAAGACTAGATAATTACTGTAGTTTATAATGTTATCCTTGTTTTTGTGGTTTTTAATAAAGAGTTATTGAATTGTAGTTGTACGTGAATTAGGTGCTAAGTTAAGCCTTTCTAGGTACGATAGCTATCTTAAATAATGAATTTTCTACTAACTACGGACAAGGGAAACAAAAAGTAACATTGTAGAGTGGAATGCCTAGCCTGGTAGTGGCACGGATTAGGTTTCGTGTTTGCGGATCGGAATCAGACTTATAGAGTAGGCATGGATCGAAACAACGATATGGAGGTCAAGTAAATGGAAATCGAACATTGCTCTGGATTATCTATAGATAACAACATAGATTGCTTCTAGTGAGTTAGGTTTAAGGAGTAGGTAAGGATATTTTTCAGTATCTTGCACGTGTTTTCGAAAAATAGTTAGAATATAAACTGGAACTCGGATACGAGTTGGAACGATACGATTTGAACGAAAAAACGAATTAAAATACATTCAATACTATTTTAACCTTAAAATTGTTAGTAACGAAAGGGTTTGAGTTTTTTTGTGTAGACGCTACCAATGTACCAATCGGTCATTTTGACTCTTGATATTTTAAAATACTTTGTGTTTGAAAAGCTCAAACACAAGCGAAAAAAGCGTTTCCATAGTTTTAAAAATATGTACTAAAATTTGTGATAATTATGACCCTTATTTTAACTAAATAAATTGTAATTATCAGCATAATATCATGTTCCTACTGCTGGATCACAGGCCTTCTCTCAGAGAGAGCGGATGGGTCCTAATCTACTATGCTGGCCCAGTGTCATGTCATGTCATGTCTTAGAACTTTGAGGTTCTTAGACATACCGGTTTCCTCACAATGTTATTTTTCACCGTTGTTGAGCGATAGCATCGCAGCAGCATGTTTAAGTACCAAATAAGTCATTGGTGCAAGCCGAGGATCGAACTAGATGCAATCAGATTGTAAAGCGTACATGCTACCACCCCAGCCAGCATCGCTCGATGACTAAATTTAAAATCACTGAATGAAAGATTACGAGCGTGTATACCATCTTGAAAATATAGTCTACTAGTTGCGCCCCGCAGTTTCATCCGCGGTGATGAAAATCAGTGATGATGATGATGAAAATTAGCTTATATGTTAATCCAGGACATAAGCAATGTATATTCCAAATTTCATCCAAATCCATCTAGCCGTTTCTGCGTGATTGAGTAACAAACATCCATCCAAATGTAAAATAAATAGTCGGAGTAACCGGCTTAATCATATGTAATTCTCGTGTCATATAAATAAAATCTTGAAAATGTAGGAAATCTTCCGAAACGTTTGTCTTATTGTCTTATTTGATTTGGAGTTCAGTCCTGCACTGAAGTCCGTTTGGGATGTATTGTGCATTGGATAAGAGAGCGACCTTTGTTCAGCAGTAGGTGTTTACTAGCTGAAGGTGTGCATTGAATACCAATGTCAACGTATTGTAAAAAAAACTTTGTGTTACTTACGTCATGGCCTGGTAGATGGCCTCAATGCCATATCTCATAGCGAACTCGTCAACGATCTCCTCAGGGTTCTCATTGAAGTAGACTTTCCACGCGTCATCTCCCCTCGCCGCTGGTAACGTCACCGCACCACCGTTTTCCTCGCACAGGTAATGGAACAGATTCTCGTGGAGGCAGGTGTACTGGAAGAAGGAAGGGAAATTTTGATTTCTTGGATAATAGGCATGTGGCCTAATGTTTGATTTATTATAAATAACAGGCCTGGCGATGAATATAACTTACATTACACATACTGAAAACAAAAAATTCAACCGGCTGATTAATCTCTGAGATATAAACGTTTAAAGTTTTAGGGGATGCTCCGTCCCTTTCTCGCAGAGCGTGTGTTAGTATAGCATTTTATGCCGCGCCTGAGGCTTGACGTCTTAAATAGCTCAGTATAGTGCGCTCTCTGTCTAGCATGAAATTAAAATGCTTATAACTTATTTATTTTTGAACTAATTTTAATTTTGTGTTAGTGTAACTAGATGTTTCCATGGCTTTACTCGCTATCCGAAATATATTATATTTTGAACCTATTTAGATAAAAATAAATAAAATATAATGCTTGTTATGCGTCGATACGTCGTCGCTCAAATCCAGTTTTGCGCCTGCGCGAAACTGTGACAAGTAGGTATATACGAGATCTACTCTCGCAGAAAGAGATAAACACGAGTCGGCTTCCGCCTTAGAACCAACGATAAATGATAAAACTCTAGATTATTCATGAACTGATTTAAATTAAAATTAAAACTAATTTACATTACATTACATAAACGACCAAAGAATAGGATAAAAAATGTCAAAACTTCTAGACTCGGAGAAAAACTACAACGCTTTATGGTTGACATTCCGAAAACCCGTACGAAGCGCTTTGATTCACCTTTTATTGTGCGAACTGCTAGTAGGTATGTTGAATGCGCTGCCTGAATGGGTGTTTCCCTATAGTTACAATCTGGGTGTTTTCAAGTTAAAAGTGAATCGGTTTCTTCTAGGCAAGCGTGATCCATCGTAGGGCGCATCATCGCTTAACATCAGGCGAGTTGGCGGCCAAGCGCAAGCCTATTTTACAATAAAAAAAAGAAGGCCTGTATTCGCCGAACTATCAAGAAAAGTTTCACCAATCATGTTTCTAAATTACATTGAACTTATTTATACCCTCAATCATTTATAACCAAAATATGAATTTGGTTCAGATTGACAGAATTTGGAAACAGATGCAACGCAACCCAAGTTGCAACGCAACGCAACGACATATTAAAAACTCAGAGAGAATTCGAAATAGTTTAGAAGAAGCTAAAGTACAAATTATTTTCACCATTACGGAACTTAGTGTGAAGAAATATTTCAATTTGTGCACTGGGATTATCAATATTTTATCATAAATCATCAAAAAAATCATTTATGTGATTTTATACACGTTTCTACAGCTCTAATGGAGCTCCGACATGGGTACATATATACATTTGAGATAGCTTCCGAACTTTTGATTAATAGAGTATGGTGACAGAAAGAAGTTGTGTCGTAGTCGAGTAGTTATACCCTCGCCGGAAGTGTGCGTATTTCCTGATGATGTTACAACGGCAATAGCTCATCTCTATCGATAAACATAATACGACAGAGTAAGCCGTCATTTTGTTATAGTTAGGAATTTCTTGTAAATGTTTTTTTGTTTAATGTATTTAGTACATGAATAGAACTCGTTAAAATTGGTTCAATAAAAAGCTATTAGCCATAAAACGTTATGGTAGGTTTCTTTTGCTGAGTCAGCCTGAGGAAGTACACAACATTTGCCAGTTATTAAAGCCAAGCAGTAATGTGCAAACATGTGTTGTAAATTAGAGGGCAAGTTTCTAGCGAAATTACAGGGCGTAAAGAGATTCAACATCTAACATGCAAGTGCAGTGCATTGCTTCGCACTGTTTTGAAGTTCACTGAAATGCAATAGACGGGTTCGTCTCGTCAGTTAGTAGTTTTTTTTTTAATGTCGCATCCTAACTCTAACATTTAATTTCAATAAATGTAGATAAATCCGAACCGTATGCAAACGACCGAAAGTAATCCTTTCTAAATTCATACACAAGGGTGATAAACCATTTTGTTAAGTACTACGTAAGAAGATTACCGAAGCATTACATTAACTTATTTATTATTTTGTATACTAAATACGGAGTTTATTTTATCGTTTTAGTTAGTAACATGACAATATCTATATTTATATGATTTTAGAACAAACATAGTTTCAGTAAAAGATTACAAGTATATGACAAATTACCAAAATCGGGGCAAGTTACACAAAACAAGAAACGAATTGACTCACTAAGATTATATTTCCGTAGCTTTTATTTTTAGCAGGTTTTATCGCTACCTCATCTGATGTTAAAAGATGATACTTATGGTATATGATAGAGCATGCTTGCCTAGAAGAAAATCACTCGCAACTTGAAGACTTTTGTCTGATATGATAATAATGTGATGCACGATTGATTATTACCAATCACGCAATTGTCTCGTTTATTTCGTGCCCTTCTAACAGAGAGTCAATAAAATCCTAGGTATATACACACGTGTGTATAGTACAATACCGTGAACAATTGCGCACAAAAACTTATCCAACAAACGTATACAGATTATTTCATTTTTTCAATTCACCCACACATAAACAAAACCGAACTCGCATGGGAAATCGCAGAGCAAACCAAAAATAAATTGAATCCAGCTTGTATCTAACCCGATGAAGTGACAGTGATAAATATATGACAGAATATAGTGTACGGACCAATGATAGAATGTGTATTCCGTACATTCCATTAGGACGGGAATACGCTGAAATGTTTGGTGAGCATTGAAATCACGGGGAAAATGGGACGAATTTGTGCGGATGTCCCAGGCCTGAAATACAGTGACTAATCTATCAAAGACCCGAAATCTATAAAGTTGGCTTCGTAGTTGATGGCATCGGCAATTGAAATAGATTAGTACATGCTGAGTAGATGTACCACTCTGCCCACCAAGCACCCCCGGTAGGGCTAAGTGAAATGTTGAAAATTTTAAAGCTGATTTAAAAAAAATTATTAATAGGCTTGCGTTCGACCGCGAACTCGCTTGTTGTAAAGCGATGATGCTGTCTACGATGGAGCACGCTTGCCCAGAAGAAATCGATTTATTTGTGATTTGAAGACACCCAGGAATATAAGGAAATAACAAAGTTCATTGACTGAGCAAAGCGAAGGTCTCAGAATCCACGGGAATAGATTGGCGTTTATATGAGTTTGTATTTGTTCGATGACCACTTCCGTACCAGTAATCCTATTTTCATGAAAAGTTCAAATCTAAGCGTAGTCGGTCCAGGAATTGCAAAGATACAGGGTTCGCAAAGTTACTGTTTAGGGCGAATAGTAGTATATATATCTACAATACATTTTCTTATAAATGCAATTAAAGGGTAAATTAATTCAGACGACTAAATAGGACCTTCAGTTTCACACAATGTAGAGTGTCACGGTACTAAATACAAATGTTTTTTTATTGTCTTTCTGTAGTATAATAATACATTTTTTCAAAGGTTTTATGGTTGTTGTAGTACCTGTATAAAAAATAAGCAAATGAAGAAAGTAGATCGTTCTTTGCAATGGTGGTGTTTGGAATAAGAAACATAAAAGACGAAACAAATTCTGTACTTTCTCAATTTATATCACCCTTATACATACTTGAAATGACGACGAAATTACCTTTATTAAAATAAATATGCTGACCGCATTGTCGCGTTCAATTGCAATACTGACGTGTTAAGGAAAGTACCGATTGCCCTTAAGGGTCCTGTCAGCAGCTGTCTCGTTCGTACATATTCACATTATTGAAGATATAAAATCAGTGAGTGTGAATTTCCAAAAACTGAAGAAAAAAACATGTTTTGGTGTCTATCGTGACATTAAAAACAAAGATATTAACAATTTGACGGAGTAAGATGGTAACAAGTGTTTTTTTTTTATTACCATTATTACTCCGTCAAATTTAAAAATATATAAATATAACAGTTTCTTTGTTTTTAATGTTACGATAGACAACAAAATATGTTTTTTTTCAGGTTTTTGGTAATTCACACTCACTGGTTTTATATCTTCAATAATGTGAAAATATACGAGCGATCAAACTGCAGACGGGAACAGGCCCCTTAATATTTTGAAAGATTAAGGTTTCATTTGTCAGCAATGTTATTCACCTAGTTATTCGCATGTTATATACCTAGTTTAGCAGTGTTCAATCATTTAAATCTGTCGACCTCGTTCACTGTTTCCGCCGCCATTCCGTGCCAATACGTTATCTTTAGGACATCTCGGGACGGGCGACCCTAATCGCAAATCGAGTTGTGTTTGTAAAAACAAACCGTAATCCGTCGACTTTTGTTCTATTATAACGCTTTCGGGAATTCTCGGAAATTCGATTTGTTCGAATAAAAATATTCGGGTACAGCGAGTTATTTTGTTTTCCGTTTTAAATATCGGATTAACGTTTCATCAAAAGTTTGTTTGGACTGTAGCGGTGTAAATCGAAATCAAAAACACACAAGTTTACCTGTTTATTTTAAATTCTATCATTTTGTATTAGGTCGAGGCTAACAATAAAATTTTCATAACTAGCCATGCTGTGTTGCTGAAGCGGTATATTGTCTGCTCTATCTATTGTGAGAAAACCCCGGATTTATTTAGAAAAAAATATACTATTACTTTTAATGCAAACAGATTGTAATCAAACAGTTAAAAACCATTGCAATAAAACTTGCCTTCAAATAAGCAAATCGCAATCGTACCAGCCGTTGTGTAGTTTTTTTTTTAACAAAAACACACACTGACACTCAACATTTTACCCCAAACGAATATTCACCATCTTCAGCACCTCCAATCCGTTGAGGGTGAACAATGGCCCAAAACTTATGTGAGTATGATTGTGTTACCTATCAGTTATAATAAACGCGTGCGGAAAATTCAACGCAGCATCATTTTTGTGTTATACCGGGAAGTTTCCTTTGTGTAAGACAAAGATATACAAGGTTACGTATATACCTTGAACTAAATCGAAAAGAGGTCATTATGAACAACTTTTACTATGGGACCAAACCTGAAATGGCGAAAAAACAGCTGTTCCATAGAAAACGGTCATTGTCACTCGACCAAATGTATGAAACAGCTGTTTTTTTTCGCAATTTCAGGGTTGGTACGATAGTAAAAGATGTTTGTAATATTGAGTAGGTACATCGACCTCATTTTGGCTTAGTACAGGGTATATGCGTAACCCTGTATACATACTTAAATTTCATCAAAAATTCGAAATGGTTATGTATTTCAAATTCTTCATTACCAACATGTAGAATAGAAAAGTTATAAAGGAAAGAAAGGTTACAATAAATTGTGTCGGCTGCAAGAAAATAAATCCGACAACCCGTATATTCTAAGATGCTTTTTTCTATTGCGTGTCTTAAGTACCTAAGAAAAGTAAAGACACGAAGATTGATTGCAATGTTAGCGAACGATAAATCTTCCCAGCGTCAATAAATGTATATAGTTAAGTGGTCTATTCACATGACAGGATTCCTGAACGCCCTAGCTCAAAATTGATGCTATTTATCAGGCTCCACGAGACAGAGTAACCTATTTTGTAAGCACATAAGTATGTAAGACGAGACAACGACTGAATACTATGAAAAATAAATGTGAAATCTTGTGAAAGTGCTAGATATCTATTCCACTTAATGAATTTCGAGATGCTGTATATTTTATTCACATCCTTCTTTATACCAATGCTAGTCCTCTCTCTTGCTATGGCATCGGTTCTGTGCTAGGCTTGATTCGCGATGGTGAAAATATCATCGTTATTCAATTTCAATCATTAAAACAAGGTATTACTCAGATAAGTAGCTATAGGTATTCCAAGGGAACCATAATAACGATAAATTGCTAAAATGTTTTGGCTAAAACTCACTCAGTAGTATTTCAGTCAAAATTGTGATAATCCACTCCCTAAGCTTGCTAAGGTTTGGAACACACTTAGAAGGGAGATGTGAAAATCGAAAATCGTTTTTTATATCTAAAAGGGGAAAGATTCTAACTGATTTAACACTAGCAGCGCCTCGCAGTTTCGTTATCAATGAGCGACGGATTTTTCGGGTCAAAGAGGAACTTATGATTAAATCCAGGGTATAACTTACCTCGATACTAAATGTCCTACAAATCTGTTCGGGCAAACACACAAAGTTTTGCATTTATAATATTAGTGTTAACTGTGATTGATACCATGTACAAAACAATCCGTTGGTATGGTGAACGAAAAAAAGCAATCCATTCTACTCATTCATCACTTGTTCGTTTTGAATCGTATTTTATTTTAATCCGTTAGATTGTGGAATACGCTACCCACGGGCGTAGCCAGGGGGGGAAGGTTGGGGGATCAACCTCCCCCGAAATATTCAAAATATCAATATTATATTGAATTAAGGAGATGCATTTCATGGACAATCTTGTTGTTTTATTTTCTCGAACCCCTCCCCTTGATACTAAAACTTGTGACGCTGCCTGTGTGTTGCAATCTGGGTGCCTTCAAGATACGAGTGAATCGAGTTCTCTTTATGCGTGCTTCATAGTAGACCGCATCATCGCTTCACAACAGGTGAGTTGGTGGTCAAACTCAAACCTTATTAAATGTAAATAATTATCAATATAAAAAACTGACTTCATCAGAACTGGACCAAATTGAAATGGAACCAAACGGGAGGCATCAGCTTTCAAATAAAAAAAAAGAATCGTCAAAATCGGTTCGCCCAGTCGAAACTTCTGAGATAACAAACAATAAAAAAAAAGAGTCGCATTGTGCACTTCAATATATTGGCGCCATGCTTCGGTAGATAACTTAATATCAAACTCAACCAATATTTTTAAAATAGTGTGAAGGTTAAAGAGGTAGGCCTATGTTCAGCAGTGGACGTCTTCTGGCGCATGATGATGATAATGAATATTTTTCTTCCCACATCTCAGTTTTAGTGTGTATCAGCCTTTACTGAAAGCTTTTTTGAAGCTGAGCGTTGAGGAAACTTTTTGTTTAATAATTGTTTTTTATAAAGCTCTCATCCCGAGAACGGAAGGCATAATAAAGAGTGCTGAATAATGGCCGTCAATTTTTTAGGCTAAGCAAAAATATTGTGTTGATAACCCAAAATGGTCGGATAAATGTGCGCGAAATATCGACGGGGCATTTTGTAAATTTGTATTCCTAATCGTAGTACAATTTATCTAGAACTACCTTCACCCCGCAGTTTCGTTCACGTGGATTATCCCACAGGAACCGTTGAATGGTTTCTGAATAAAAAGTATACCATGCACTCAGCAGCTCTTGAACTATATATTTATGCAAAAATCACATCGACCGGGTTTTGCCATATCTAGTCATTGTACATTTATGTAGCGGGTGTTAGGTAAGGGAAATGCTCTCGAAAATGAATACTGGTGATTCTTTTAGTGATAACTGATACAATATTACAAAAAAGCGTTTTCTTTTTACAATACATTTTTTTCAATGCATTTTTTATCCAACACCACCTTTAGGGAGTTAAATCTTACTGCTATTTAAAAAAAATACTAAAATAACCTTTGTTTTTAAAATTCGCAAAGTAATGCAAATAAAATATCCAGCTGACGCTAGACGTCAATAAACGACTTCCACACGCACACACTGTCAGCGCCCACACGCTCGTGCGTACCTACGCGGTGTACTGACCCCAAGTTTTGTACGCTTTACATCGCTGGTTTGTGAAATACTAAACCATTAAAACAACAATTATAAGTCAAATGGTTATTGGTATTCGATTGTGTTTACTTAGTAGAATAGTTGTCATTAGCGTTTCGGCTTCGGGGTGGTTTTTTTACACCCCTTATAATCCGTTTGACATAAATTCTTTATTTTGCCTTAAATTTAATATAATTTTACATGCCTATTAAAAGTTGTTATTACATGGGAATCATTAATTTAAGACCTTGTTTACCCATTGGCAAGCAATTAAAGACCACATGGATCCGTTTAAAGAAACAATCTTTTTATTGCGATTTCAGGATTTATCCCATCTTAAAAGTCATTCGAAATTATGTATACAATGACCTCCTTTCGGCTTCGTACTACCGTTCCATCTGACATTTCGAAACGAAAGAATCCCATGTAACATTCTCCAAATCAAATTCACGCTCTTGTGAGATAAGTTTGCCCGTAGGTCATCAAAGTTTGTCCCAAACTTGATATTGGCCCAACTCTACATTAGTCCCTAGAGTTGGTTCTAAATCTAGACCGAATTGGATCTGCATTGTGAATAGTCAGCCCGTATATAAAGCCGATCGCAGGTGCGACCCGGTCGGAATATTAGCTATAACGTTTCCGGAACTAGGTTATGCAGTTTTATTGCACAGATAAGATACAATGCAGAATGCGCTGGACGCATAATGTATGCTAGAGCTACTCAATCAGTTTTGATTATGGCGTAGGAATATGTGTTTTATTTATGGAATCAAACAAACATAAAGTTAATACATTTTACAGATATAAATCAACTTTTGGATGAGGCGAGACGAGTTCGTGAGAATAACACACTCTTCATGAAAAAGGTCAGTGAAAGATTTTGACACGTCTAAATAATTCACATAAAGGTCACTTTATTTTAATTTTCTACAAGCTTTTATTTAACTTGCCTTGTTAGATTGGGTTTTAAATTTCTGTTGCAAGTTTTTTATTTTATTATTTTATTTGATATTATAAATAGACTTGCTTTTGACCGCCAGCTCGTCTGATGTTAAGCGAGAAGAAACCGATTCACTCGTAATTTGAAAACACCTAGATTGTAACTATCTTTATTCCAACTGAAATTTAAAACAGTTATTCCCAGCCGATTGAGCTGAAATTTTGCATACACGTTTAGTTTGGATGACAATGCATGGTTAGCTAAGTGATGCCATTCAAAATCCTATATGGTGGACCTCCAAAGATGGCGGATCAGTTATTTTTTATGGACCCATATCATGGGTATCAAATATAAAAATCTATTAGAAATTATTGTAATTGATTTTGGAATAGGCCAATTTCTGTCAGATAAAAAAAAAAAAAAAACATTACTAAATAAAATAAATAACAGTGATACAAAAATAACACACGGTGCAAATGGTAATACAGACATTCGAGCCAATAATGCTTAACTTAACTTTAATGGTCAAAAATGGCCTAGCTTGTCAGTAATTTATTTTTACCCTTTTTTTAGTTTATGCACCGTTACCTCGATAAAACGAGCTTCAAGCATACTTCGACGTCATTTACTTCAAAAAGAAAAGTTTCACGGGTCCCTTAATCCTTTGCACGTATAAATTACCTTGGTTTACAGACCTACGAAAAGGTGGGAGGGTTCCATTTAAACCAATTTATCTTTCCTTGATTTATTACTAGGGACCTTTAATTAAATGGGACCCAAAATATACTCCGCCCTAAACGAGTTAAGAAAGTTGCAAATGTAGAATAGAGTAGGTCTAGAGATTGTGTCCAACTGTGACTAGTAATTGTGAATATGTAGGGTTCAGGTTTCTCATAGGTAGCATTAAAGTCTAGTAGTCATATCTTAATAATAAAATTAGGGATTATAATTATAGTAAAGCCATAAGTGTAGAATATATATTTCACAACTTAAAAAAAAAGATTATTAACGAAAACTTAAAATAACTAAATATAAACTTAAACTAAAAGACTATTATTCAAAGGAAAAGTTTCCAGAATGCTGGCGGCATTGCCACATGGAATGACAACGTTCAATTTCCGTGCGAAAAAAAGTCAGCATTCTAGACCTCCGACGTCTCCGTCAATCGCCTGGCCAAGTCCCAATAAAGGCCCAAAGCGGCCGGTAAATTTAAGTAAAGTAAATTTCTAGGTTTGTATAAAATTGGGGCAACCTGTAACTACGTAACCAAGGGTGTATAATAACATAAATAAAGTTATATTTTGTTAACTCTATCATGCGCAAATGAAGCAAAGCTACGAAAGTATAACTCTATCTCCTTTTTACCCACGAACGAACAGTGAAGATATATGCAATAATATGCATATTATAAATTCGGGGCAACAGGTTATGTACTGTGTATTGTTTCTTTTTAGTCCAAAACAGCTTGACCGATTTCATTGCGCTTTTTTATTTGGAAGCAGATATTTTTAACTATGTTCGAAATAAAGATCCAGCTGTTAAAAATTACAAGCTCCTTCCCAAACTGTTCGTGTTTTATAAAATTTTAATATATACCTACTTTTTTTTATGATACTGAGTGAAGAGACGAGCGAAGTCACTCGCTCTTCACGCTTGCCCATAACAGCTCAACGCCACTCAGAATTTCGAACTTCAATAGTTCCAAACCCTGGATGGCAATGCACTGCGCTCGTCACCCCGAGATATAAGATGTCAAATCTCTGTGTGCCCTGTAAATTCGCTGGAAACATTGCCCTTCAATCCGGAACACAGTAGTGTTTGCACACTACTGCTTGGCGGTTGAATAACTGGCAAAGGCTTACATGACAAAAATTGACGACAATTTTTTATCGTCCGTTTTAGATCGCAAGTTATTGTTGTCTTTGTAATTAAACGTTTTTGGACTACACAACAAAATCCGGTCAATTAGCCTACAATAGAAAGGTTGATGTTCGCGGGTCGTCAACATAACCAATCAGAACGGAATAAGTCCGGACCAAAATTTTAGGCATGTTCGTCGATTTAGTTCCATGTAATTCTACGTTATTTCATGGGAAAACTTTTTAATTACTAAACCTAAAAAGCAGTAAATAATTGTAATTTTTTGTTTCCCAAATCAATTTTTACTTTCAACGTTTTGATGATCATTAGCAAGTCCTATATTACATTTTAAAACACACAATATATTATTCAACTACAAAGTAAAATTGGTATTTACTAGATATATACTAATAACCACAAATAACTTTAAAAAAAATCTAATTCAATATCAGGACTTGACTATGGCTTACTGTGCTTCGCTTTTATTATGCACAAGTCGTCCGGTCCAGCTTCGCACGGGTGTTAGCTCGGCCTTCGGCCTCGCTACAAAATATAATATAGCCTATGTCACCCGGGGATAGTGTAGCTTCCCAACAGTGAAATAATTTTTCAAATCGGTTCAGTAGTTTCGGAGCCTATTCAATGCAAACAAACAAACAATCAAATCTTTCCTCTTTATAATAATCTATATATATAAAAGAAAGTCGTGTTAGTTACACTATTTATAACTCAAGAACGGCTGAACCGATTTGGCTGAAAATTGGTGGGGAGGTAGCTTAGAACCAGGAGACGGACATAGGATACTCTAAAAACGGCTGGACCGATTTTGATGAAATTTTGTGTTCCTGGAGTGGGTCATAGTAGCGAGGCCGAAGGCCGAGCTTACACCCGTGCGAAGCCGGGGCGGTCGACTAGTATTAGTATAGATATGACTTGTTTGACGATATTTATTATATTTATTACACTTGAAAATATTCTATACTTGACACTGGGCACAAGACATGAGACGACTTAATTCTCTCAAGAGGAATAAATAAACACTTATTAACAAAGGTAGACTATTACAGACGTAAACTTAAATAAATAAAAAAGCTTTTCCGTATTGTTCACAGGAAACCCTTTCGTTTGATACCAATATCATGACATGATAGTAGATAAGAACATTTTGTTCGTCATCTTGGCCCTATTGAATTTATCATCTAGGACCAAAGTGCTTGGGATGACAAAAACGAACCCAAACTCGACGGGGCTACGTCGTTTCGTTTAGGAGTTTATATTGCCACCTATTGTCTCCATCATCAAACCAGCTCGATGATACCATAACATTACATTGTCACCGAACTTACGTAAGTATGCCAAATTTCAGCTCAATCGGTTGAAGATAACTAGTCTAAAATTCAGTTGCAAGACTTCGTGCATGTAAAATTTTGTTAGTACATCCAAACGTATGCCTACTTGTGCCTACTCTATAAAATTGCCCGACTAACGATCAAAACAACATACGAACAAAGATCCCGAGGTGTGATTATCCAATTACCCAATGCTATCACGCGACTAGGTTGGTTTGCTTATTTAACTTCGAATTGCAGTGACCAACTGCAGTTCTATTACGTGTGGAAACTAACAACACGAATTAACCAGCAAACCCCAATGATCATTACTGGAAAAGCAATAGTGGCGAAGCTAATGGCTAGTTGGGGAAATAGATCATAGATGATAGTTAAGTTTAACTCACCTATATTTGGTGAACTCGTTTAGTCTTTTTTTATGAAGTTTATTATTTACCTAAAGCAAAACATGAAAGTAGTAAGCTCACCAAGGGGTAAAATTTCGATGACTGAGTAGCCCCATAACCCAACTAACATAACAGTCTACAAAAATAAAGATAAAGTCATAGGTCATCCACAGTACATTGTCGATACGTGGAAGTCACGCACTGTTCGGTTTAATCGATTGTTTCTACCACGTACCTGTTAATTATGGAATGGTTTACCATCTTTGGTTTTTCCTCTGAAATATGATTTGGACAGTTTCAAACGAAGAGTGAATAGAGTCCTTAAAGGTAGATAAGTCACTGACAATGATACGGATAGTATAGGTGGCTGTGAGCAATTAAAATAAGTTGGCTGCCACTTTTTTGCCACTTAATCCATTTAAAAGGGCAGGCAGGGTCTCTTTGCATTAATTACGTCATACCAATTTATAAAGCAGTAAATAATTGTAATTTTTTGTTTCCGAAATCGATGTAAGTACCTTTTTTGAGCTAGAAAATAGCCTGATAGTTTACCCGCCAGGAATGTAAAACCTACCTTAAATATACAACTGACGCTTAGCAATGATATCTAGGTGAAAGTTCATAAATAAATTACGCTTCGCAATGATGTATGATTGCAAACTCGATGGGCTTACTAGTATCCATTCAAAAGTTTCATCTCTATCATCAATCCAGCTGAATTGTACTTTATAATTGTATTGTAATCTAAACTACAAAAATTGCAAAGTTTAAAATAAAGATACGACAAGCAGAATTGGGTGAAGTTATTAGAATTTCTGTTTAAAAGTTTGTCAGAATCTTGATCCAGCCAGTAGGAAGGGGGAAATCACATCAGTATTTACCATGACACCATCACCATGCTTCATTTTTAAATTCAGGTGAATTACTTCTCATATAAATATTCCTCCAAAATTGTAAAAAATATACGACGGTTAAAGAGCGGAAAAAACATTCTCTGGCGCCTCACGCCAAGTTATTTATGATTTGATAAGCTACCTTAAATGATTTCTTACCTACTCGAGCACCCTTCGAACGTCTTGCTTACCCTTTGAAATTTTCCTACCTGAATTTCTATTGAATGTAAAGTGTACCAAGAAATTTTAGGCACGTAAGCCCTAGGGGTTGTCTCTTTACATGTTCATTTTAATACATACGTTTCAAAAGCTAAATGTGTTATTAAGGTAATTAGACTGCCTCGGTGGCTCAGTTGGTAGTGATCCTACTTTCTGTGCTTGGGGGCGTGGGTTCGATTCCCATCTAGGACAAACATTTGTGTGATGAACATTTGTGTTTGTTCTATGTCTGGGTGTTAATATCTATTTAAGTATGTATTTAAAAATATGTATGTATGTATATCAGTCTCTGGCAGCCATATTACAAGCTTTGCTTAGTTTGGGGTCAGATGACCATGTGTGCAATAATGTCCCAGATTTATTATTATTTTATTTTTTAATTGAAGTAATAAATTCATGAAAGTGTAGGTGTAATTCCGATACGATCATATGGGAGAAAATTGGTTGTCAAGTCACTAATGTACATAGTTAGTAACTTAAATTAGGCAGATAGGCATCAGGCACTTCAATTTAATTTAGAAAATACTTGTATAATTTTTATGACGAACATGACCACCATATTAGAGTTACTTTACGATTCTTGTAGTGTTTGCATCATAACCGTGCCGTATACTAGCATAATCAAAGCTGCCATAATTATTATATTTTAACTGTCTTCAAAAAAGGAGCTCAATTCGGTTGTATATCTATTTTATGTTTGTTACCTGAGAACTCCGTATTTTTTTATAACCGATTTGGTTTTTTATTTTATTTGAAAGGATTTAATTTCAGATTGGTGAACATCATAATTATATCTATAAACTTTATTGAGATTCTTGTTTATACCAGTTTTCTAATGATTTTTTAATTTGATGTTGTTGTGCAATGACATCGAAACTGCACGTAATTTATAACGATAAGAAATAAAATAATCAAGCCGGGTATGCCGCCAGATTTTAAAGCGCACATGCTACCGCTCAAGCACCATCACTCCCCATCACAAGTGACAAAGTGGAATTCGGCAACTAATTATTGAGTGACACCGGGATTGATTTAAAGCCGTGTGCATTGTGTGCAATGGCGGACGACGTGCAACGTCCGGTCATCCGTCAGACTGGTCGTGTGATGCGTGTAGAGATGGCTTTAGTTTTTCAGTGACAGTTTTTATTAACGAAAGAAAATTATAAATTTATGTAATCTTATACAACTTAACAAAATATAATTATTAAACTAATCTCACTGAATATACAAGATATTTTTCTATAATTGCTTATTGTTAACGTTTCGATTAAAAACAAAACCCTGATTTTATAAATATCCAATTTGATTATCGACAAAATCGTATGTTGATTAAATAAATGCTAACTGATATTGTTTGGTGATTAATTAAAATATATTCTCGACGCTGTCAAAGTTAAAAAGTTTTCTTTTTACTAAAATCGATTCAAATTATATACGAGTACATTCTTCTGCGAGTGTATTTGCGTTGTGTGCGTGTTTCAGTTTTCTAATTCATTTCTAAATATTTCGATTTTAAATAAATAATTACGTAAAAGCATTAAAACCATAGAGTCACAATCTCTAAGTGAAAACGGTCAAAAAACGTCCTACAATCGCTGTACATACCTAGAAGAAAAAAAAAATAGTTCGCAATGCCACATTTACTTCAATGTAGACGTTATGTTACTTGCATAGTGATCAACGTCGCTTGTCCGATAGGGCATCATAGCACTGGCATTGCGCGGCGTTATAGTCGGATCGCGGTTTGGTTGTTTTACAACCAAAAAGTCTGCGTGCGTTGCGTCTGCGTCTGCGTTTTGGTTCGGACATTTTTTGACACGATTGTGATTCTATAGGTATTGTATCTCGATAAGTAAAAGAGAACGTTTCTGTTTGTGTGTCAATTACTTTATAACTTGAACCATTACCTACGTTTATATAAACAACAGTGATCATCCCATTACCAACACTTAAGATACGACACAATTTCCTTTAATAAAGCATGCAGTGGAAACTGTTGAAGCTCGCTGGATTAATTAGAGAGCTGTCAATAAAGTAGACGCAAACAGTGCTCAGTGATCCGTGATGTGAATTGAGTACGTATAATTAAGTAAATATATACACACATCTATAGAGGATGTACAAGTATTAACTCACGGGGGGTGTTAATCGGGGGGAGGTTCTCAGTTCGCTTCGATTTTAATTAATTGAAAAAATATGTATAAGGTTTCAGATTCATGTCTAATGTCCATGTTGTATCCGTGCCGGTTGTCGTTGGGAACGGTACTCTCGAATTTGTTGACCACTATAACTATCTTGGACCGGTTATTCAGTTAATTAGGTCCAACTTAGACAAAGAGATCAACCGAAGAATCTAACTTGGGAATTATCGTGCGTGAAATTACATGATAGCTTCTCATCCAAAATACCACAACGCCTAAGACAAGGCTCTTTAACCAGTGTGTGTTACCAGTGATGATATATGGTACTGTGACGTGGTCTTTAACTGCTGGACTTTTTGATAAACTCAGTCGCACAGCGGGCATTTCAAAGAATTATGATCGGGGTTTCGTTGAATGATAAATCGGAACTAGAACGAGAATATTCGCCGAAGAACTATAGTTATATTTAGTAACAATCCAGTTGTTACAAGAGCGCACAATCACATTCCTTTAATCTTAAGAACCATTAAAAAAGATCGAAGTAAAAGTAAAACAAGTTTTATTAAAGAAATGTCTTTTTCAAACCATGCTTTTATGAAATTAGTGATCAGAACGGTGTGCTGATCAAAATGAGTCTAAACACTGCCAGTCTACTATTATCCATCGAGGAGTGCCATCCACCATCATCAAATCAGCTCGCTATTACTATAATATTGTATTGTCATCGGAACTTGACTTGTATGACAAATTTCAGCTCCATCGAACATCGGGAAGTGGATCAAATTTTACTTGCAAGATTTGATTACAGACTGACACTGAGACAGGTGAAACTAAATAAAAGCTTTGTAAAAATTAACAACATTACATTCATTGCAGCCCAAACAAACGCAAAAAATGTTTCAGCAAATTCGAAGGGGCCTTACCATCTATTATAGGGGAGTGACAATAGTGACCGTAATTAACGAGAGCGCTATATACGGTGATTCAATATGCGCTGTGCCCTAATTGCAAGCGATTTGTTCCCAAGGGATGCCGAGGGCAAGCGATGGTAGCCGGAGGTTAGAGGAATGGTTGTATCTCAGCCGGAAACGTTGAAAAGTCGGACGTGATACTATTACCACGTCATTTCCGGCTGAGATAATAAGTGAGAAAAAGCTACACACATTTCATGGGTTTAAATTGAACATTTTTGTTTCTCTTAGAGCGGAAAAGATTGTAATGGCTGATTAAATTGTTACACATTATTTAGGTTATTTGGCCTAATTAAGTCTAGAGATTTAAAGACAAACTAATTGCCGCGAGAAAATGGAGAGTAAAATACTAAAAGGATGGAGTCACAATGCGGTGGTCAGATCAGATCCGTACCACCATCATCAACAACGTCTCCGGAAAAAGTCATGGCTTTGAATCTTGGAACAGATGGTAGAACATACTGCGAAAGTAGTTTATACCCTGACTAGCTGTTGCCCATGACTTCATACGCGCAGATTTTCATATAAACGATTTCAAGCCCCTTTTCCCCTTTCCTTTTTTTTTCAGTGAAAATAACTCTGAAGCAGTTATGAGTGAGAAATATTTTTTGCAATATTTGATGTATCTATTTATGTCCCTTAAGCCAATTCTATAGATTACATTGATTTTTGCTAATAACAGGAGAAACCGGCACTTTTTTTATTTTCAGTAAAAATAACTCTGGAGCAGTTATGACTGAGTTTTTTTTGTTGCGATATTCGATGTATCTATTTATGTCCCTAAAGCCAATTCTATAGATTACTTTTCCTTTTTTCCTTTTCTTTTCATTCAGCCGTTTAAAATCTTGTATTAGCGGACCTATACGCACAAGGAATCTTCCTGCCTAATTTCAGCTTGGTAGGTCTAGTAATTTTTTAGACTTCCCGATGAGTCAGGCAGTATGTGAACAGTGTTTGTGTATTTCAACAAAGTTAGAAATGATGTATTACGCTTTTATATATATGGAACACAGGCCATGATATTTAGCACTGAAGAATCGACGCAAGAAGAGGTTTGAAATCCATAAAGCTTTGACATAGAAAACGCATTTTTTTACTTTATGATGGATCTAGTTAATGTTAATTTTTCCTTAACATTTAGTTTACTTTTTTTTTCTTACTACCATAGGCTTATTATAAGAAGCTGTATTATTAAGACTAGTATAAATTGAAAACTTAAAAAATATGATAAAAGAGCTCATAATCTTCAAACGGCTGAATAGATTTCCTTTATCCATAGCTAAGATCAAGTCACCTTTAAAACAAAATCAAAGTTGGTTCAACCGTTTGGATGACCGATGCCATGCATAGACAGTCACACATATAAATTATACACTCGTTAAAGTACACTTGTTTGCGTCGGGGTCTTAAAATAATTATAATTATTTTATCACAAGTAATATACAGTGAGTATAAGATACAGGGACGCATCAGCCGTATCAATTATACGGGGGCCCCAGGCTACAGGGGCTCCAAACGGTTGTAAGCAAAAATTCGTAAAGTTATCCACAATCAAACTTAAACTCTTTGGCCGTACTTCCCAGGGGAAAAATTAATATCTTATCATACGATATCATAATATGGATTCATTCTCATACATGATCAATATGATTATACGAGTACCTACACGAGTTTAGGCCATGTCTGCGCAGTAATGGTCCTCATCATCATAAAAAAAAGGAATCTTTTTTCCATGTTAAACGGGAGCCCCAATGAATTATGATACAGAGCCCGTCTAAGGCAACCAACGCCACTGATAAAATAGTTTACTTTTTCATCCTACTCGCATTGTAATCCAAAAAGACGAACAAAAAATCTCAGACTGACTTTTATACGCAACAAGACAAATGTAGTAAACGTCAGTGGTCCAACTAACACAAATTCTTGTAAAAGCTACAGTTTTTTGTATCAAACAAAAGTAAGAAAAGGGAAGACTATTTTCTTTGGCGGGGAAGTTATTTGTCGTCTGTGCGTAATTGGAATAACTCGACATTTTCTTTGTTTCGATTTACTTTTGCAGTTTAATTCAGAAATGAAGTAGGTATATTCGTCTCGTGGCTTAACCCGATAGTTTTTAAGATTAAAAGTATCTTAAGATCACTGATGCACTGATGGATCAGTGAGGACGGACACCATCAATTCATTTTAAGGGTTCCGTAGTACTACAAGTCCCCCTTATAAGTCTGTCCGTCCGTACAAGTTTTTTGAATCTTCTAACTTTCATAGTTTTAAATCAGCAAATTAAACTTGAAATCTGTGACAAATAATGAATATTATGAGAATTAAATTATCACAAGATTGCCTTATAATATTATAGAAAATTTGAGATGTTTTCGTAAAAAAATGTCTAGTGGGTCCGACCTGAGATCGAGGCAACTAGCAAATAGCATGGTTGCGAAAATATTTAACATCATAAAATTGTACAGAGTTTTAGACAATAAAATGTATTCATTCGTTCGCTTATTCACGAGAGAGAGAGAGAGAGAGAGAGAGAGGCTAGTAAAATTCAGCAGAGACCTAAAGTAGTAAGATGATAATGATGATTTATATATTTTGTAATCTATATTTAACTTAAATTAGAAGTTGACAATAGGTGAGTTTTACACCTATCGACGCCAATGACTGTTATTAACGAAATACTTACACCAATCCACAATGAAAAACAGAGCAATAAATCAGGCTACGCACGATCAATGTTCAAGTATACACGCACACCTAAGTTGCCATAATTAGGTCATCGTGTCACTTCGTCAGTGCGTAATTACGTAACAATTTTGAAACTCAATTTTCAAGTGTCAAACTTCAGAGGCTCTGCGCTGGGTCATGCAATATTCATGCGAATCGATAGAGGAACTGATATGGGCCGACGGAAAAAGATTCGTCGGATTATTACGGTACTATTGTGATGGGCAGTCGAGTCGTCGGGACACAGTATACATAAAGTACAAGTACAGAAGGTTTACCCCACAAAAGCATTTAAATAAGTAGCGACTCTTACTACCACACAATAAAGTCCAATTCAGGACAAGGGAGCGCTAACTACCTACTGCTATATTAACCTAGAAGTTGCCTCTCTGTCTTTCGCGTAACTCTTGTCACGTTATCTCTATCTACCGCACGGCAGCGGGCACGGCAAGTCCGACCAGTCGACTACTTGTAGCTTCATACCTAAAGTGCGGAGTGCGCCAGGCCTGGTTGGGGTTGGTTGTGAGTTATGTGTCATCGAAAATCTGTATAATCCAGTTTTCTTTAGAAGAACGATTAGGTAATGTTGTATTGAATATAAAAAAATACCTTTCCTAGGCATTTGAAAATGAAACAAATGCCAAATAAACAATGCCAAATGTATTCGGCAAAGCGTTTAAACGCTTCTTTAATGAAGCGATTTTTTACTGACAGATCCGAGTAGGATGTCAGTAGATTTAGGTTATTTTTTATGACAATCCATCTTGCTGTTCTTTGATGGACATTATTTTAATATTAGTAAGTAGGGTTACGAAGTCGTCTTTACTCTACTGTAACATTTTTTAAGCTTTCACGCAATGATTTGGGTAACTTTCTTACTGAATGTTACTTACTCTACCTTTTACTTGAATTTTATGACATGAAAATTATTTTGTATTTATATTTTTGTTATTATATTTAGATTAAAGATATTTCTTTACTTTTTACTAAATAATGTAACTGTTAAATTCACAGTTTTATTATCATAGCTTCCCTACTCATAAATGGGAAATTTAAGTTTTCACTAAGTTAATTACCCCACACTTTACACTAAATAATGCTCATTAAAGCCACTTCTATCAAACTACGTAATTAGGCTTTACTTTTCCGCACTATAATTATAAGTTAAAATGTCCAATTAAGTTGGCTCTCCACATGTGACCGCGTAATGTATTTCACATGCACGCAAAGCATTATGGTGACCCGTAATACTGGTAATAGACGCAAGAGGTCGAATGCTAGTTGTTAAGGAAACACACAACCTATACGTTGTACTAATATAATAATAGTATTCTTTGATAAGAAACACATTTCTATGACCTTAGTGATTAATGTTTCTTGGTAAAAACTTAATTCGACAAAGTAAGTATCAGTATTCTTTGGTAAGTAACTCTTTTTGTCGATCTGTAGAATAGAGCCTTTTGGTAAAAACTTCGGCGACCTAAGTATAAACTCATTATAATGCGACCTTGGTAAATACTCTGTGGTAAAGATTTTATTTCGGTGACCGAAGTAATAGGAGACTCATTGTAACGCGACCTTTATACTAGTACTCTTTGGTAAGGAACATATTTCGACGACCTAAGTAATAAGTAAACTCATTATATTATAACTAGACTTTGGTAATTAGTACTCTGGTAAGGAACTTATTTCGACAAACTAAGTACTAGGTAAACTCATTATAACGCGACCTTGGTAAATACTCTATGGTAAAGATTTTATTTCGGTGACCTAAGTAATAGGAGACTTATTGTAACGCGACTTTTATACTAGTACTCTTTGGTAAGGAACATATTTCGACGACCTAAGTAATAAGTAAACTCATTTTATTATAACTAGACTTTGGTAATTAGTACTCTTTGGTAAGGAAGTTATTTCGACGACCTAAGTACTAGGTAAACTCATTATACCGCGACCTTGGTAATAGTACACTTTGGTAAGGAACATATTTCCACGACCTAAGTGATAAGTAAACTCATTTTATTATAACTAGACTTTGGTAATTAGTACTCTTTGGTAATGAACTTATTTCAACAACTTAAGTACTAGGTAAACTCATTATAACGCGACCTTGGTAATAGTACTCTTTGGTAAGGAACTTATTTCCACGCCTAAGTAATAGTATCTTTTTATAAAAAAAATAATTTTTCAATAGTACTAGGTTATAGTATTGTCACCCAGATTACACAAATACTGGCAAAGTTTCAAATAAATACGACAATTAGAATTAGGTTAAAATTGAATACAAGTTTTTTTTATTTTTTTATTTTTTTTTAACATACAGTGATTAATAACTAGATTACTTATATATTAAATAATTAAACAGCTATAATTTTCGAAAAATATGAGAAAAACTCCAAAAATAGAAGTAGCGAAACGTATGACTGTGTGTTAGAGCCATCATTTGCTTACAAAGTTAGTTATTTATTACTTGTAGTAAGGCTAATAAAAGCGCGTTAAAAGCTTATTTACGCGTTTTCATATCAATTTCCAGTTTAAATCGAACTGACAATAAGCAAGGTTTAAATTAAAAGAAAACAGTGTAACTCTACCTTAATAAACTTTTAATTGTATTACACCGCCACGAGGCGGAAGGAGCAATTTTATAGTTTTCAGTTTCCGAGTAATTATAAGTATGAAAACACTCCACGTGTAACGTTTACGACTTACTGGTTAATAGAGGTATTTTTACTACTGTGCTGTGTATTGAGAAGGTATAGGTGTGTTGAGAGGGTGTAAGGACTACCACGTCATAGCAGGTACCAGAATAAGTTAGGTACCGTTAAACGGTCGTTGGTCAAATCGTCTCAAATGCTCCACGTAATGGGACCTGAAATTTATAACAGACTTCCTCAGACAGTTATTGATGCTCCGAGCTTTGCATCTTTCAAAAGCAAATAAAAAAGTGTCTAATTACGCAAGCTTTTTATGAATACACTGACTTTTTTAATATTAAGATAGAATATAAGATAGAGCGTAATATTATTGTATAGCAATTTCTAACATTTATTATTTTATGTACCTGACTTGTAATACCTATTATTATCAATAAATATATGTCTATTTTAGTCATAAAGGTCACACTATAGTACGACTACGTAGCAGTATAGCAGCGGCCGGCAACAGACGCTTATGGACGAACGTGAATATATAAATGTGCAGTTGCTACCAAAGCTTGTGTAGTACATTTCTCAAAGATTGCGTGGATATTCACGTAAAAATATTTTTTGGGGGAAATATACCAAAGACACCCGGCTGCATTGGGATGCCAGACTGCATTGGACCAGGGGGCCGATTCTACTACACCAATTGTTTTTGAATTGTTAATGAATTTTCTCAAAAACTGCCCTTTTGACAGTTTTGGCATAGATAAAGTGTCAAAAGTGAAAAACAAAATTGTTTTTAAATTAAACACTGTTTTAAACTATCACGGTTGTTCACTAAGACGGGTCTTCCCGTGAACATGGTGCATGTAACTGCACCGAAATATCGGGAGCTCCTTCCACAACCTTACCACGGTAAATATCCCGTAAATAATCATATAACTTTAGTGTTTTTAAATTGTTAATGAATTGTCTCAAAATGTTTTTTTTTACACTTTTTGTATAGAAAAAGTGTCAAAAGTAAAAAATGGGGGCCCATGGCCCCGATTCTACTAAACCATTTTTTTTTCAATTGTTTATGAATTGCCTCAATATTTTTACTTTTGACACTATCTATACAAAAAGTGTAAAAAAATTACATTTACATTTGGATTAGAAGAATCGGGACCCAGCTGACCAGCCTTCACACACATCAGCCACTTAACGTCCACTGTTGGACAAGGCCTCTCTCATAGAGAGGGGTGTTGCCATAATCCCCACGCTTGGCAGGCGGCTTGGGGATCGCAGTACGTTCACCGTGTAGTATTAGGACGCTGCTGCCCATCCTCCGGTGGTTCTGGTCGCAGTTTTAGAACATACCCGGGTCCAGCCAGCCTTACCACCAGCCACCAGCCTTAGTGCTTGACAATTAGGTAACTTATCACATATCTACATAGGTTATGTTGCTAGGATGAACAGATGCTTGCTCATAAAAATTATTGATTGTAATACAGGTCCTTACTTATTTGTAAAGGTTAGGTGTACTTAGTTAAATTTATAAATTTGAAATTTATTTATGTTTGCGCTATTGTATCAGTGCGTGTAGTGAAGCTATGTGTCGAAACAAAAATCTTAGATTTTAAATACTTATTGCCCAAACTATTATGTAAATCTATGAAGGAAAAAAAACGTACGCATCTTCCTTATGTTCCACTCATTCCCTTCGACACTGTCAACGTTATTTTTTTTTAACAGATTTTCATTTCTTTATTTGGGATTTGGCATCTTTTTTCCATAATTCATGTTTGACAAATTTTTATGGCAGATGCCAGTGAATATAAGTACGCTTGACCGACATTGGTGACCGTTTTAGCCAAGATTTAGCTGAACACTAGTTATAAGCATAAGCATTAGAGAATCACAGCACTGTAGGCAGTTACGTATTCAGCCAAACTTTAGACAATAGAAAAGTTTAATGCATTTTGTTTGTAGTTGGCTCACTCGGATGATTTATGTCTTTCGTATTGTTGCGGTAATTTAAATACGTAGATGCCATGAACAGAGAGAAATTAATAACTACTTTTGAACTATAACTTTTAGCCTCTAAGCAGGACGCTATGCCTCTTTACTTAGTAACTAAAGTACAGCCTAAAACGAACATAAAAGTTGCTATATTTATAACACGCTTTTATTAGCTTGATATGTATTTACATAACGGAATCATTGAACGTGATTTTCACCTCTTTCAAAACAACGAATTGGTTTCAAACTTTGCACATTTATCAAAGACTGATGACAATACAATAATTTAAATAGTTTGTCCCATTATTCTTACCAGGATCTTCAGGATAAGCGATTTTAAAGCGTGCATTTTAGTATTTTTCCTGCGAAAATTATTGCAAGCATACAACGCATCATAAGAACTGTCGCTGGTATGACAAATGTAGCCATGAAAAACAACGTGTCCGAAAAAAATCTTCTACCTACAGCGAAATTAATTGTATTGTGTTACTCAAAGGATCTTTGACCAATGTGTGTTACCAGTGATGACATGTGGTACTGAGACGTGGTCCTTAACTGTTGGCCTTTTGGAGAAACTCAGAGTCACACAACGGGCAATGGAGAGAGCTATGCTCGGAGTTTCTTTGCGCGATAGAATCCGAAACATGGATATGCGACAAAGAACCAGAGTCATCGACATAGCTATTAAAATTTGCAAGTTGAAGTGGCAATGGGCAGGCCACATCGCTCGAAGAACCGATAACCGATGTAGAAGAAAGGTTCTTGAGTGGAGACCACGAACCGGAAGACGCAGCGTAGGTAGGCCTCCCACTAGATGGACCGACGACATTGTGAGAGTCGCGGGCATCCAGTGGATGCAGTTGGCAGGTTATCGTTCAGTGTGGAGGTTAAATGGGGAGGCCTATGTTCAGCAGTGGACGTCTTATGGCTGATAATGATGATGATGATGACTCAAAGGATATTTGTAAGAAAATTGTATGTAGAAATGAAATAAAACCATGCAACTAAGCGACTGACCAGATTTTAATTTAACATACATGTGAACAGCCATAATAGAATAAAGCTTAAAAATAAAATAAACTAACTATGAAATGACAAAAAAATAATGTAGATATTTGTATTATCGGTCAGCTGATATGGAGTAAAATGGTTCGTTTTCGTTCCATATGTGGGTACAAAGCACGTATATAAGTACCCTTCCTTCCAGTAGATAATGTTCTTGAAGAGTAGGATAAGTTTATTCAGGCCATTTCACTAGTTAAATATCAAGTGACGGTTCATTAAAGCAAAGGTTTACTGTCAATTTTAACAGAATGGTATTAATGAGAGGCGCATATTTTACTGTCACTTTGTGGTATTCTATTCTAGTGAGAAGGAAACAAAATAAATGAGAGATACCTTATAATCTACACTAATATTATAAAGAGGAAAGATTTGTACCTATTTTTGTATGTTTGTATGTTTGTAACGAAATAACTTAAAAACTACTAAACCGATTATAAAAATTCTTTCACTGTTGGGAAGCTACACTATCTCCAGGTGACAAAGGCTATAATATATTTTGTAGCGAGGCCGAAGGCCGAGCTTACACCCGTGCAAAGCCGGGGCGGGCGGCTAGTGCTATTATAAAAAAAAAACAAAGATATTTAGAACTAACAGTAGATTTAAATCATACTGTGAAGAGCCGTATTACAAAACGCATTGTAAAATTTTAGGTATTTGGATTTTCGTGCATAAAACGACATGAGATGAACATTTGTGTTTGTTCTATCTGGGTGTTTATACCTATTTAAGTATGTATTCAAAAAATATGTACGTATTGCTTAGATTGGGGTCAGATGACCGTATGTGCAAAAATATCCCAGATATTTATTTACGTCGTTACCCGGTTTAAAAAAAAAAAACCTTTTTCACCGGCACGTACTGGCGTGCACGCATTATTGTACTAAGGTTCAAGGCGAGAGTAATAAGTAACAAAGTAGGTGGTTGTACTGAAAACTAGCAAAAATAAAATGGTGCGTGTTTCGAGTCAATTGGCATGTTTCTTTCAGGCCACCTGCTGCTCCCAACATTCATAATTTTTCCGAAAATAACATCTTTGTGAATGTTGAATTATTGGTAAAATTGGATGTAATATGTTAGTTTTAACCGGGTGGATATCCGCGAAAATATCTTAATGGTAAGAGTCTGTGAGAAAAGTGCAAGTAAATACATCAAATAACTGTTATAATTAATTAATGTTTATTATTATTGCATATTTATTTACATTATCGGGTCTAGCCCGGACATTTGGTAGGCATTGGAGGGGCCGAGCCAACATCAAGAGGCCCTGTTGAATATAAAAATACAATATTATGGAATATGTATAAAAAGTTATATTAAACTATTGTACAGGAAAATAACTTGTGGATGAGAGAACCAGATCTATTGGATGAGAAACTCCACATGCCTTATCCTGTCTCATTTCAAAATAAATTTAAGCAGGTGTTATTATATATTTATTATTATTTATATTGTATTGTATATATTGAATTATATTGTAAACGCGTTAAAGATCGAAATAGGTAGTTTAAGGAAATGTCAAACTAGACTGGATAACAAATCTGAGAGCAATCTGTATCTTTCTAGAGAGAATGACCAATAAATCCTAATAGAACGCGTTAACAAGCAACGTCATACCAGATGTTTTTTTAAAAGAAAGAGACATAAAAGAACTCTCCAATTGCTAAATTTAAATTCAATTTCACGTGCATATTCTAGCTTAAGCATATGTTTCTTGGGGCGAACATCTTGACACCAAGATCAGTGGGCCATTAGTGACCACCAATTTCCATACGTATGTTCAGAAAGTTAAAAGCGGAGATTATCAAGACGCTCAGAAATAAACAAGTGATTATTTGAAGGGGGAAGAAAAACTCTAGCTTTTTTTCCATGTAAGATGGCCGAAAGGAGACTACGGACCGGTAAGCGCAGCGTAGGACGTCCACCCACAAGATGGACAGACGGCCTATAAGACACCGCGGGAAAACGCTGAATGCAGGCCGCTTCCAACCGGCCCTTTTGGAGATCGATGGAGGAGCCCTATGTCCAGCAGTGGAAGTCCTATGGCTGAAATGGTGATGGTAATGAAAATTTTCCCTCTGTAGTTATGACTAATCATACGACATGTTGACATTATGAGGGACATGTTATCACAATGCTAATGACAAATTTGAACAAAAACTTGTCGGCTAACTGAGTTACCGTGAAACCACGTAGTTTTCATCATTCCTCATCGCTAGACCCAGTGGCCACAAGGGAATTACAAAGTTTCCAACTAATTCTACAGGACGCAGCGCAATTTGTAGTATCAAGGTACGAAGTGCCGTTTCATTCTTTATGTTAATGCACCATGGCTACAAATGAGATGAAATGGGAAAAACTTTCTTCGTTAACTGTACGTGAAAGTAAATGTACGCGTGAATTAACGTTTGACTTTTAAAGTTAAACATGTTGAGGGTAAGTTTGATGTGTGTTGAGCAAAATACAAAAGCTCACTGAAAATCGCACTATACTTAGTAATATCAAAAACGAATTTTTGCCTCTATTTTTATTCAATATCTCTAGCTAAAATTTCCCCATTGATCCCCAAAGACAAAGCCCGCGAAAAATGAGACCTATAATAAAATCGCCATAAACATGAAAAGCAACAATCGCCGTCGTTGGTTCTACATGCCACAGTCAAATTTTGCCTTTATGCAACGAGATATCGCACCGAAGTACATACCTACATTTTGCGGGACAAATCTCTCGGGACCCGAACTGAACGCAGCGAACTTTTTTCTATTAAAAAATCTGAACACAAACTCCGGCAAAATGTTAAAGTAAACAAAGTTGAAGAAGGCTTGCCCCTTTGCGTGAGATTTAATAACATTGGATTTAACTTAAGAAAGGGGTACAAGTAATGGAATTTTCCTCAGTGGAAATGTTAACGTTGTATTGCTTTGGAGAGTTTTTGTAATAGATACTGACCTTCTTTGGATAAAGTTATTGCAAATTTAACTAAGTATTACAAAAAAGTTTATACACAAAAACTTGCTAATGCACACTCGTTTTATTTCATGCAATCTTTACAAAGGGTAATTTCATTCAAGTATGCCTCTAAAGCAGAAAATGTTCTCATGTCATTAGAATTAGGGTAAATAGGAATACTAACCGTGATATAAAATGCTGGCAAAAATAATCCGATATGCCTAGCACATATCAAAAATACTTCGTTAAATATTTAAAGTATTTACCTTATTCAAAACTCTGTGACCAGAGTTGCCTGTAGCATCAATACTATACTGCCCAGAATACGAAAGAAGTTAAGTATAATAGAAAGCTTACCTAACAGCTGAAAGTGACGGAAAACAAGAAATTGTCTGCTCTCCAACACACTTCCTAGCATTATAGGTACTTGCATATCACAATTCTACTTTCCTGGCCGTGCGTCGCGCTACGCCGCCGCCGGTCGCAGACAAAACTTTCTGCATAGATTTACCACTAGTTTAAATTTATTGTACTTCTTGTTTGAATCATCTCTGAATTAACATAAATTTATGACGATTTACGAGTAATTTTATTTTTAAGATGCAGTACAGTACCTATTAGTACCCGGGTATGTCCTAAAACTGCGACCAGAACCACCGGAGCATGGGCAACAGCGTCCAGTTAGTACACGATGAACGTACTGCGATCCCCAAGCCGCTTGCCTATGACATCACCCCTCTCTAAGAGGGAGGCCTTTGTTCAGCAGTGAACGTTTATTGGCTGATAATGATGATGATTTATGAGTACTAGACACTAGTAACAATCGAAATATTTAAAGCATGATGGGTATTATTTTCAATTTGATTTGAAGATTTTAAATCAACATACAATGGAACCACTCAAGTCATTAGAGGCATACAAAACATAATTTGAATATTATTCGTCTATTTTCTGCTCTGGAATATTGTTTTCTCAATATCGCAACGCTCAATTATTTTCCTAAATGCGTAGTAAATTTTCTTAAGAACTTCTTGTTGAAGAGTTTCTACGAACATAAAATTTGAATACTTTTTTATGGGTTCAAAACAAATTGGCAAGCTATGTTATTTCAGACAAACACAAATACAAATTTTAAACAGTATGACCTGAACTATAATATAGTTTTGGTAATGACACATACTGTTTTTTTTTTTGTTTTGTTATTTATTTACTTAATCATTTTTATACACTATTTCTATGGGTTATGTGCCTGAAATAAATGACCATTATTCATATTTCACTTTATTTCATCGGGTCTAGCCCAGACATTTGGTGGACATTGGTGGAGCCGAAGCCAACACCAAGAGGCCCTTTTGAATATAAAAACACAATAAAATTATGGAATGTGTATAAAATGAATTATGAAACTATTGTACAGTTTAAAAAAGTCTGGGCTATTGAGGTGAACAACTTGTGGATAGGAGAACAGGTCTATTGGATGAGAAACGGCATTATTATTATTAAAAATAAGCTAACTTAAAAAAATACGCTTCAACCAATGCTGATAATACTAGATTGCAATGTAAAATTACCGCATAATCTAAATAACATTATTCAGCAGAGTTTACAAATTGCTAAAACATTCTGATTCAGTCAAAGTACCTCTCCTTTACAAAATAAATATGTATACATTTCGAACTCAGCACATTTTAGGTCGCACCACAATAAGCATAAACCAGACCATCTGAATAATTTGCATCGCAAAACTGCCCACTGAGTACATCCCCCGAGGCCGAATGTGACCAAGAAATTATACTTTTGCATTAGCTAGCAGTTTTGCTTAGTTAGTCGCCGCAAACTTTTCGCATTTATTTCTAAAAGTTGGTTTATCCCGCATCTGGGACTATTGCGGACCTTAGTTCCTACATGGCCGGGTTGGCTATTCTTTAGGTAAACGCTTAGCGCATGTTAGAAAGTCTAAAATTTGGAGCAATATTCTAACGCCGTGGTAATAGAAATCAAGCTATTTTTTGGGGAAGATAAAGAAGATGCATGCTTTATTTTTTAATGTGCCAAATTGATACCATAGCTTTAACTATTTAACTTATACGGATTTCGGAACATAGAATTTACAATTTTACAATATAACTTTCGTTAATAAATCCAATTTGTTGCCCAATGAACTTATTAGCATCTCCATGTCCAATGAGCAATCCCACTAAGCATCAGTTTCTTCTTAGCGTAAATTCCACAACTAGATTTGAATGTGAAATGAACGAGTCTGGAATAAGCGATTGAGATAATACGAATCATTGTTCTAAAATAACAATTTGACTGAATTTTTTCCGCGAACTGGTTTGAAACTGGTTTGGTTGGTTTGGGTTTGAATTACTTTTCTAGAATTCTTAAATAGGCCACCAGGTTCGAGAAAATTATAGCTGGTAAGATTAATTGTTTAAATAAGGTAGGTAATTGTTGACAGTTATTTTTTTGTTTATAACCATATGTACAATGTTTACATGAATTATATTCGTCATAAGTGGATGACATTAAATACCGACTTCAAAAATATATGAAAAACGTAATAAGTGCCTATAAAATTTGAGGGTTTTCCTCGATCCCATCATCAGATCCTGACTTGGTGACAATGGGACCAAATTGGAAGTATACCCTAACAAACAAAAGAAAAACAAAACGTTTAAGAGTTGGCGGAGAATAGGTGAACATACATTAAAAAAAGCTGTGGAACATACAACCTCCGCCTTTTTTGAAGTCGGTTAAAAACTGACAAGTAATTTATACCTGAGAATTATTTTGTACTGTTGCTTCTGTTCTTTACAAAAACATTTATAAAAATTAACTATTTACCTATAACCTAAATATTTCACACTAAAACGCAAAACAGATAAAACAAATCATTTCAAACCGTATCCAATTACATTTGTTAAGTGAAGTAATTGTGTGAGACAATATGTGATTGCGGTTATTGGCCTAAGTCCAAGGGGCATAGTGCCAGGTCTCAGAGACCTGTTGATTCACCATCGCACATCAGTAACAATGTTCTTTTTTCATAACAAGCTGTAATGCTGACAGACAGTACCTAAGTGCTGATAAGAACACGAAAATGGGTCTTCTTATAAATATTGTTTAGGTAATATTTAACACGTACCAAAATATACTCGTCCAGTACCTATATATTTTGCTATGGTGGCAATGATAATGGGTATCATTCAATACGGTTGGAGTTTTTCAATTAAAATTATAACAATTGGCACCTAACAAAGAAGTCCATAATTTTATGCGACTTACTAATAAATTACTTTGAATTTTCATTAAAAGACAGCGTTTTCGCAACAATATATACAATAGTATTTTATTTTCATTTCTTAAAATCAGATTTTTCTCTTCATTGTGTATTTTGTTGAAATCGCGCATTAGAAGCAATTCATAAAGTTTCGTGCGTTTTTCCTGTTACGATAGCGAGTTACGTTTTGTTTTTCCAGATATTTCCAGCCAATTGTTTTCTTTGCCTTTTCAGTTTTAATATTTTCCTTTACATTACTCAATTTGAATTTACTTATGAAATAAATGAATGAAATAATAATTGAATGTTTTCATATATATATACACTTACTTGAACATGGTACGGTGCCACTTTCTCTTCTCCCTTGATCTCGACATTGATATGTAATCTGATGGCTCCGGACACAGCTGACTTGTCAGTTCGCTTCTCTAGATTGTACCAGACGTCCATTTCGCCCGACAGCGTTCGTACCTATTCATAAAAGAAATGTATTAATATGGAGCGCTTGTAGATTTGAAGAAGTAGTATTGGGAAATACTCGTACTAATATAACACAATTTATATGTATACTGTCTGCAGGTAGGTACTACTGATTGAAAACCCTTATTATGATTTTCCATTTATACCATTATATATTTTTTTTTTTGCGCATACGGTCATATATAATTTTAAATACATACTTAAATAGATATTAACACCCAGACATAGAACAAACACAATGTTCATCGCATAAATGTTTGCTCTAGGTGGGAATCGAACCCAAGCCCCCAAGCGCAGAAGGTAGGTTCACTACCAACTAAGCCACTGAGGCAGTCATTGTGTTTCCTTACCTCGATTATTGTCTGACCCAAGAAATCGTCCGACTCTCTTGTCAACTTTTGCCTCAATTTTGATTTTAGGTCATTATCTTCATCCCATACTCGGACTTTGATGCGATCGGAAGAGTTGTGGCACTCACTGTATAAAAAAATATGGTTCAGATGTAGGTGTGTCATTTTATCTACGTTATTTGTGTCCTGTAAATGACGTAGTCACCATTGCAGTTAAAATACTGATGTCAAGGGTTAGATTGTTAGTTTTCTTTGACTACGGCTAAAATATAAGTCTTCGAACAGTGTGTGTTGCCAGTGATAACATACGCCACTGAAACATGGTATCTCTCTATGGCCCTCGTCAATAATCTCAAAGTCGCAAATCGGGCTATATAGTTTGGGGTTTCACTACGAGATCGAAACAGAAATTAGGAGATCCGTAGACGTACGAAAGTCATAGCCCACCAGATTAGCAAGTTGAAGTGACAGTGGGCAGGGCACATAGCACGCAGAATAGATGGCCGATGGGACCGAAAGGTTCTCAGAAGAGAAGGAGACCACGGAACGGTAAGCGCAGCGTAGGACGTCCACCCACAAGATGGACGGACGACCTAAAAGAGACCGCAGGAAAACACTGGATGCAGGCCAATTCCAACCGGCCCTTTTGGAGATCGATGGGGGAGGCTTATGTCCAGTAAGTGGACGTTCTATGGCTGTAATGATGATGATGAAAATATAGGTAAATATATTTAATTTGATACTTACAAGTAAAACTTCTCGTTCCAAACAGGGTTTAGCTCTTGAGGCATAGTTCTTGTCCGTTTCTTCACTTTGCTTACTTGGACAGTTACGTAGGGGTCCGATGTTCCGCTTTTATCTTTCGCTATCAGTCCTTGAGCACAAATAACTGCCCGAAAAGGGCTAAATTAGTAATTGAAGAATAAGTTCGACATTTTTAATGTTGCAGAACATGTAAAACTGATTCTAAATACTTAGGTGCTAAGAAGCAAAATACACTGACCGGAATAAACCTCTAAAATAATAATACTACTTCAGAAATAAGTGATATAGAAGTCCATTTCCAAAACCTTGCGATGGTTCAGTGAATTTCCGGCCAACGTATTTCTGCTAAATCTCTCGGAAGTAATATTCTTTCATATTTATGGTTATTTTATTGCTTCACTTCTTGATATTATTTTTCGTACACCACAACATGTTGCTGTGTAAATATTGCTTATAAAAATAATAAATTATGTCTAATGCGAATACTTACCTTTTACCTTACCTATCAAGGCTAATAGAACCTTTTGAATCTATGAACAGGGTACCGTGTAATCAAATGGGTTGGGGTCAGAGGAAGACTCTAGCTTCAAACTACCAAACTTTTTATCTATGCCCAAATTCGATTTCTAAAACAACTCGAACATAGCGCCTACATAATCGCAACTTCTAATGCAAACTTCGACCAAGAAGAAAGTTTCAAAGAAGAAGTGTAAAGATATGCGCGGGATTCAATTCTAATGGCACTGGAATTTTCACGAATCGAAAATTTATTGACAGAAGTGAAGAGATAGAGAAGTTTTGGTATAATTGGGATCCTTCATTCGGCATGCTTTAATTCCGTCTAATTCATTCTCTTACAAAATTCTACTGAAATAAAGGTTTTCTATTCCCTGCAGGTATGCTTTGGAAATAGAATAATGCAATGATGGACTCTCAGTCATTGATAAAGAAGGCTGAGCCTCTGTAAAACTGCCTTATTTGTAGTGATGTCATGCAAATTATGTTAACGCAGCAGACTTGCTCTGCCGAGTGGTATCATCAATAATTAATTAACATGGTGAGTAAATTGTGTCATTTCAGTGTCGAGGGAATAAAAACTCATGTGCGTGACTAGGGATCATTGGCGTTGTTATCATTATTTGTTAATCCAAGTGAAGTGTTAGATTCGTGGAATTTCCTTCGTGTTAATGATAAAACCAAGCTACGTTTTATCAAGTGATCATAGGCGGTGCATTAACGACCGTGATTCGGGTTAGTATTTGAAGTAAGATATGCAATAGAGTGTTTTTGACATCTGCTTCTTTTCTTTGAAACGTTTGCAATGTCGAGTCAAAGTACAACATTAAACTCTCTTCGCTGTACAATTATATATTAAGCTCGTACTTAATAAGCGGCAAAAAGCGAAGCCCGTACCTAAAACTGTAACCAACTTTAAGCAGATATCAAAATACAGTTTGAAGAAATTCAGGCGAAGAGAGTTTGTCTAATAGAGTCAAAGTTGCGAGCGTGCGGTTCGTAGCCGCAAAAGACCACCGCAAACCTGTAATGGCGATCTTGCAAGACCACTTTGAAGTCCCTTCTATAGTGATTTGCTCGGCTTGTTCGAGACTGTCTATGTGAGTGTCTGGGTCGACGTTAAAAGTCCGCCTGGCCGCCACATGAAACGAAAGACGGAACGCAGTTTAGTGTTGTGTGTGTGATGTGTTTTCCTCCTGTTATCTTCTCTTTCTCGTTCTCTGGCTCCTGGATCCTGTATGGGGAAATGGGCGTATCGCGTTAAGTCATCGAACCTGTGATTGCTATTTTGGCGCTCCATTTCGACGTGCCATCGAGGACTGATTGCTTGACGGTGCTCATGTGTGCCGAGTGCCCCTCTCCCTCGATGCCAAACACGCGTCTGTTACATACACACACGTGTCAGCTATTGCTGTTTGACTTGACGATGAAATTTTGCTCGAGAAAAAGTGAGTGATTTATTTCTTAATATAATAGATATAGCTGTGACTAAATATTGTATTACAGTGAAAGAAAATGCTAATTTATCAATTCTTCTTAGTTAGATAAACAATTTCACGAAATAAGAATTGATAAATTGAAACATGTGCAAAACTAAATATCAAATATTGCACGTAAGAGTAATACTACAAAAAATATCAACATTATACCTGTTCATTCCGACCTTTAAAAAGCATATCACAGTTAAAGAATAATCAACATCAATTAATATTATCTGTATAGAATATAGAATTACCTGATAAGTTCAAAGATTTCTGGCATATCGCGTTCCCTTTGCTTCATCCTTTCCTTCATTGCTGTGATGATGGAGTTGGCCTTGTCTTCGGCGCCATGTTTGGACGACTTCTCGGCAGCCCCTGCGAAACACACTGCTCAGGCGGTGCCAAAACTGTTCTTGGTGTAGCGGGATGCGCCGGGAAGGCCCCCCCGCCCCGCGCCCAGATACACCCTCGGCAACTCTCAACCACAACCTGACTAGACTCAACTGCACTCTTCAAACCACTAAAAAACATAGTGAAATAAATCAAATCTGATCAGGTCATTGATCTCGAGGAGCGCAAGCCGAAGTGGATCTGAGCACGGCGCCTGTCGACCAAATCTAATACATTCCAAGGCATTTTATGAATAAATTCTTGTTCTCTTGGCGGATTATTAATTTCGGACCTATCAACAAGCCGCCAAATTTTTATTGTGCTTGAAATGTATTTACCAACATGTAGATTGTACTCTCTGTTCTATATGTTTTAGTGATATAAGTTAATTCGTTTACCTTTTTAATAAGCATTTCAAGTTTGCTGTAAAATTTATTCTAATTGAAGACTTCAAAATTCAAGCTCCGCTCTCATTTCCTATGGGGAAATAAGAAAGAACATAAAGACAGTGAAATAATAGAGGATAACCAATAAACTAAAAGTGGAATAAATAAATTAAAGGACCACATATAATATTGAAGTGGACAGACATTGGATTGCGTGCACACATTGCTAGAACAGGCACATTTTTTACACATAATTATTGTGATTAATTGTCGGATTTGTTTGTGTAACTGAAGCTTCATATCGGTTTGTAAGAAGACAAATGTGTTAAACAGTGTAAAATGCAAAACAGGGTAAGTATTAGAACAGCTAGTAGAACGAGTAATTTTGGCAAAGAGGCTTTAAGTTCGGCGCTGGGCGGGGCGACCCGGAGGAATGGATGGAACGAAATCCCTAGCTAAAAGTACATGATCTACAGTCCACACTTCGAAAGGACTATTTATATTTTTATTAAAATATAAAATTCAAATACTGAAAAATAAACATAACTATAATACTAATTTCCGACAAAATAATACCAAAAAAACATCTTAGTAATAAATAGTACCGTTTAATTCTTACCATCCAACGTAATGCAAAATAAAACAAATACATTTCCCCAAACCAAATTACTAAGTTTCTCAAAAGCACTTGAAACTGAAATTCAAAACACATAATAATAAATAATTCCTAACCATTTCAAAGTGTAGACTAAAATGAGAACAGCGTGCAGTCGATGACACTTAATTCAGTAATCATATTGTTGTACGAGACGACGTCAATTTGCCTAAAGACTGCCCGCCTAAATGATCGTGCAAAAATGGTCACTAAACTCCAAAATCATCGGAATAATAATTTGGAATACTTTACAAAAAGTGTATCTTAAACCAATTACAGCCATGCACACCGACGAAGCAACGGTCATATCACTGACGGGAAAAGGGAAAACATGCATATTATATGAGGTCAGAGTAACACGAAGAGTAGACAAAAAATAAAAATATAATTAATACACATAGAGGAATTAGATAAAAATGATTATTACTGATCTCAAACATAGCGTGAATCTTATTGATGTCACTATCAGTGTAGTTGTTTTCAATAACAATGACTTTTCATGACACGTGAATTATATTTTACTATGTACAGCGACCGATTCATGCAAAATTTAAGTCATGCACACAAATTAAGCTAAAAATAATAGTCATTATTACATAACGACTTGTTGTTTCCAATTTACCTTTCGATTAAGACATCACCTAAATAGCGGAATTAAAAAAAACTAATGATCTTAAAGTCCGTCAAACGATACAAATAAAAACCGTCACCTTACAACTCCTACGTCCTAAATTTTAATATAAAGGTAAAAAAACCAGTTGGATTTTAATATCAAAAAGCTTTAAAAATAAAATTTTGGGTTCGGAATTCCATAAGTATGTATTGTTTTCATACATAAGATACTTCGTCAAAGCACGGATAAAAAACGTTCAACAACTCAACTGCTCCACAAAGCACTATTCAAAGTACTATGTATAGCCGTCAGTATACCTACCTAGAGTCTCATATAATATTCTTTTTAATAGTACTAATTTTAATTTATCTTAATTAAATTATTCCTCTAGTATTTAGAGAATTTGCAATCGTAAAATATTTCCAGGTCTATAACAAAATGCACAAATAATACTCGAAGAAATTTCGAGTTACTCGCGAAACTGTCTTTAAATTGTGAATCCTTGCCTTTAAATGTTCCCAATTTTAGCCAACTCGATAAAAGACAGATGCCTCAACATTACGTAAATAATTAAATTATCCGAAGTAAAAGAGGCCGTTTCTCGGAAGACAGAAGAAAATGCCTAAAATCGGAGGCTTTTGTGGCTAGAAATATCAAGATTGCATAAAATATTGATTTAGTTAGGCAGAGTTATGTGTTTGGAGAGCTTGTCGCGAATGAGTGACCGGTAAAGTGATACTTGATTTCTCTCCAGCTTAATAAGGAACCACACTTTGCTGTCAACTTTAAACCTAAAAAAAAATATTGATTGGCACTACTTGGCACTGCAGCAGCGCCATGGTAAAGTGACGGTCTTTAAAAATCTGCATATTACCTTCAATTTACAAAAAGTAATCATTGAGATTTTTCTTTATTTGTAGGTGCATCCAGATCTTGTTCATGTTTGTGAAAAGTTTGTGTGTCGCCGCTTGTACGCAAGCTGCGCGCTGCGCTGCCAGTCTCACACCAGTTAATTTTACAACTGTGGCGTATAGTATGAAAGCGAACTGATGTGCACGTGCGCGCGCTACATGCGCGCAGCATGCTTGCTAAGCTCGCGCATTATGCAGGCCTTGCGTAAGTTATGCTAAAAAAACGCACCAAACAGTTGCAATAACGTGTGCAGTGCACCTGCAGTGCGCAAGTGGCACATTCGCGGCGCATTCGTTAGATCTGGACACACTTTAAGACACCACATCAAATGTAAATGTACAACATTACATATATGTACTTCCATTAGAGTCTAACACTTTTCTTTTAAAAAACGGTAGACGAAAATTAATATTTCTACTTTTACTTTCTTGATGAAATTAATTTGGTAGATAAAGTTGAAATTCTGAAATTAATTTTAGGCCCAGAAAATTCTCACTAAACATAACATTAAACATCAACCTTCATCAAGAAACCCCACTTACTCTGTAGACAGTCAGCGTTGAGCAAATCTTTGCACTTTTCGTGGCACTTGACACCGCACTCGGTACACCTGACGCCTTGCCTGGCGATGCCCCACAGAAGTCCCTCGCACTCGTAACAATAGGTGGGGGAAGTGGCAGTCCACAGGACGAAGTTATGAGGGGTGGTAGATGATATCGGGTAGATGAGAGCTTGCAAGGTCTTTTTGTAGACGTGCATTTTCTGAAAAACATTTTAAGATTCAATACTTTATACTCGTACTTACTAGAAAAGTGAACATTTTAGATAAAAAAAATAAGCGACCAAAAATCTTAAAAAATAGTATTTCGACACTACTACGCAGCACTATTTACTGATTTTTGATACAAGACATGTTTCATGTAGCGTCTTCAATACATAATACACTCTTTACTAGATATTCTATGAATAAATACTAGTAAATCAACACGGTACAAATTGTACCTATATTGGGACGAAAGGGGAATAACAAAAGTGGCAGATGGTTATCACTGCCTGCGCCGCGACTAAATTTGTGGACTCTTCACGTGAAAACTAGACAGGCAAAACGTAGCTCTGTCACGTTTTCAGTCAACAAATATTGACAACAAGATTTTGTCGCAACGTCTATGTTAGATTTGCAGGTATAACAGTTATATAGATTTTGATTGTAGTTACTATGTGGTTTGCCGAATATATTATTATGGTTTTTGAATTTTTTATTATTATACTTACCAATTCTTCATCGTTCAAAGTAGCTCGGTGTACAGCGGACGTCAAACCAGCATTTCTCTTCGTAGCAGCCATAGTCTATACAGTAAAATGTATAATTATTAAAAATGTGTTCACTAACTGTAGTAGCTTTTATGAATTCTAAAGCAAAGCCAGTTTGAACTGCCCCCTGACTACTTGTATTAGTTTTGTGATTCAAATTAGATATCTTTAATTATATATCCTTGATAATATCTACTCATGCCCTCAAAAGCTGTTTCAAAGCCTAGTGTTTTGTGATTATAATCTACAAATTAAATTTATAAAATAAAAATATACTGTTAGTTTATATGAAAAATGTTAATTAAAAAAATATATGCAATAACACGTGCGTAAGTGTCAACAAATAGTTGTGTAAAGGAAAAATGTGTAGCACATTTTGTGAACCCTTTTATTTAGATTACGTTATGATTCAAAAGACCGACGAGGAAATCATAACTTGATGTGGTATCGAAGCTATGCTATGGGAAATAAATTAACAAGCACGTGCACCTTTCTTCATTTGACTGTCGTATCCAATTCCCATTCTTGTTAACCTCGTATAGAGAACTACACAAAAAAATTGGACGGAGTCTTCTTTTGCCAACTCTTACAAAGAGCTTCAAGCGAATCATGCAATGGCAAAGTAAAGCCAAATCATTCGATAAAACTATTAATTATTGCAAGCAACTATATACAGTTAGCAAAAATAGAAAAATGTTATTATTTTGTCTGAAAGAATAATTCGTTCTGCACCTAATTAATAACATTGATCTTGTTTTCACTATAGATTTGCATGCATAGAAACAGAGTGTTATTGGGAGAGAAATACCTTGAGAACCTGCGGGTCCATGGTTAGGGGGTAAAATGCAATGATATTATTAATTTTTATCAGGAATATTGGTTTTATTGGAATAGGCTCTGCTACTAGTTGCTTCCGGTGACCCCTAAAATCCTAATCGGGTGAGAAACACAGTCTATGAAAAGGTTAAGGCCATCTAAGTAGGGTTGGAAGAGAACACAAGTAGAGGTGACATTTATACATCAATAAAGAGAGGTAAAGATACCTATTGAAGATCTTGTTTCAAATTTTGACAATAGATGGAGAGTTTTCACTGAAAGTTATTTTTTTTCCAGTTTGCTAAAGTTCCTGATAATTAAAAAAAAACTAAATAACTGACTTTGTAGCAACTAAAGGCCATACAAAAATTAGCCCAATGATAAAATAAATCGTTGTTAAAGCAGTTATCGGTATTTATCTTCACAACCGCTAATCTCTCCATAAATTGTACAAAATATAAAATATTTAACCGTGTGAAAGAAAACATTTATTATGCGTCTAAAATTACTAAGCCTCAGTAAGCAACGTCGATGCGAGCTGTAAACATTTACGATCAATTCCAAATACCTACCTACCCGCACCCAGTAAAACTTACGCCCAAGGTGAATCCAATCCCATGAACGAGACTTCATAAATAACACGATCCAAAAGGGTATATTATGCCCGATTGATATCTAATTTCATTAAATTCTATAAAAGGTGCTAAGACCGTCATAAAATTTGAATATTTGGATACCAGTTAATTTAGAGAAAACTGCACCATTGTGTTTAATTTTCATAGCTAATACCAATTACATTTACTCAATTCAATTTTTATTTATTATATTTAATTATCTTGATCTCCCCTATATATAGTAATAGAAAAGACAAAGACGTCGAACAATAACACAGGCATAAGACACTCTTATTGGATCATGAAAAAATAAGATACAAATAGTACAAAGTATTAAACTTCGTGGAGCTAGTAGATAATCTCATCGAATGGTCTAGAAAGCTACTTACAAGTTCTGATACGAGTGGTATCGACTTTCTTCTTGGCCTGATATCCGGCATACTGTCGATGTTGCTGTAGAATGGATTGTCTCCTGGATGTCTATAAAAAATATTTATTTGATGAACATTGGGTTCCATCTAGTGATTATAGGCTTTAGGCATTCAAAGTTTTGCCAATTTTTTGAAGAAAGGATCTATATGTCAGAAACATCGCTTCTACTGCACATCGTAAGGTCACAAAATAAGATAATAGATAAACTGACTATTGAGGACTCTAAAACGATTCTGAGCTTAGTCCCTAAAATGAAAGATGCCACTGCTGCATCTAAAACATGACAAGTATGTAGGAAGGTCTGGTGTAAGTATGTTGAATTTTTTATATAATACATTTGAGGCCATAAATTAATTTACATACCCATTCCCCCGGCCGCCTTGCTCGTTAAAGCCCCCGGAGCCATTCTAAAAACAAAAAAGAAAAATTAACAAATCAGAAACAAAAAACAAAACAAAACGCTAACATTTTATTATAACCAATCAAAACAACATATTAATAAAATTTCCATGAGTCAATCAATTTTTAAAATCTTTCTCCTCATCTAGAGAAATATTTAATACTGTAATTTATTAAACGCTTTACTAATGAATTCAATGATTTTAATTAAAATTGATTCACACAATTTCAACACAATAATATTGTATACCATGAAGAATTAATTTTAAATAATAGCAATATTTATAATTCGCTATTGAAAATATTTCACTGCTTGTATTCATAATTACACAACATATTACAAAATATAGTTATTATTTCATTATTTAAATTATACAGTGTTGTTGAGTTGCTAACAACCTTTTGCCAGCAGTTTCTTTACATCATACCTAACAAATTGTAGTTACATGACATTTAAATAATTCAGCTTTTTTTTCTCCTTTACAAGAATAAAAAAGACATTAACTTTACGCGGTTTCAAATTAAAAATAACACGAATGAGAATAAAGAAAGATGAGATTCTTGCACTTACAAAAAATAAACAAATAATGTTTTGGGCAATGTACAAAGTTTTTTTTGAAAAAACATGCAAAAAAGTTTTTAAGAATGATGGAAGGTGGCTGCAAAAGGTTGTTAGCTAATTACCAATAACCCTGTATTTAATTTAAAATAAGCCTAGATTCACGCAACAAACTATTACACTGTCCCATTGCTACAATAAATATTTCGTTGAACAAATTATACTAAATTTCAGCTAAAATAAAATACCCTATTCGTATAATGTCCATATATTTATAATGATTATTAATTTCAACATCTAAAATCTGCTAAATAAGTGCCAACTAATTTTTTCCGTGAGTGATAACAGCTAACGTCGAGTCTAAGCCAAATGACGTAATATTATTATTAACTTATGATTATGTTTTAATGTACTCTTCTGATTGATGATATAATTAATGAATACAGGAATTATAAATGTTTAAACATTGATTTCATTCCAATGATTTATTATGAATCATATTCGATAGTAGTACGAATATAATTTCAGCTCTATTTTAGAAAATATAATTTATTATACTTGTCCTTTGATACTTAATATTTTATTGTATCTGCAATAAAATATTAAGTATCTTTGCTCGTGTGATATGAAACGATATGGTTATGAATGGATTTTGTACGTGAAGTGCTTTCAAAGCTTTGATAATTGGCGTTGAATAATTACAATATTGGTAAATTATCAACACAATTAAGTAATTCCAATAAACGCATTAAAGAGACATCTAACATTCCAATACTATAATTGTTACTCCCTACAATACTGAATATTTTTTTCATACTATACAAGTTAACATTTTGAGTACGTACAAACGTTTTTAAGCAAGTTATAAATAGTATAAACCGCTTTTGACTGAGAAATTTGTTTTCATCGATTTATAAAATTCAATAATAATTATATAAAACTTACATCCGATTGCGTTAGATATCTAATTTATTGCCTCAATATAGAAAGAACAATCAGCAAATAGGTATATTTGAGTATATTTTAAAAAGAGCACCCTAACTCTATGTCATAAGTTTACTAGTATGAGTTGAAAGTGAAAAACGGTTGAAAATAAGATTCATTTTTCACAACCACGTTTTAGTTTAGTGGAGAATTCGTATTCTTAACTTTTTGGACAAATAACGCAGCAGGTCTCATTAGGGTAGATTGCCAATTACATGACAGAAAAATTGCTACTAAAATATAAAAGGTCATATTATTGTAAATTGCAAAGTTCCATAACCGTTTACAGTAATTTGCCTTACTCCTATTTTCAACACTTTATTAATACAATAAGTTACACTCACTACTTTTATAATATAATACCTATAATTTTACCGGTTATTTTTTTAGTACATTTTTGTAAAGCAGGTTAAATATTTTTGCAACGGCAATGAGTATAATATAATCATTATCAGTCTAACTAGTAGTTTTGCTGAGAGATTATTTAGAATATAGCAGATCGACTACACTTTGATTACTTAGCTCTTAACTCTAATTTCATGAAATTTTTGCATCAGGTAACTTACACTAGATGTAACTTTGTCTTTTTCAGATGACGGTGTCGCTTCAGAGGCCGGCGTCTCGGGTGTTTTTTCTTCCGCCTTTCTGTCTTTCAATGCTTTCAGAAGCTTCCACTTGCTTCCAACAGGTGCATCTTGCGATGAAGGCTGAGAAGGAGGTGCGTGTCTGACTGGCGATGGGTCGTCGTGATGAATTTGAGGCATGTCGTAGTCATCGTCATACTCATCACCACTCATAACTGGACTATCTGGGCCAGATGTTTCACCAGATCCCGAGTCAGCGAACGATTTGTCATCATCATAATCATCGTCATCTTTAGAATCTATCCTTGTTTCAGCAATAGATGGAAAAGTAGTGATGTCTTTCCAAGTATCTTTTACTGGTGATACGTCATATTTAGTTTTAACAGTTGCTGTTTTTAATTTTAGTTCTCTGAGTACAAAGGACATTTTTTCTTTCAGATTTTCTACAGGTTCTTCAAGTATTTCTTCAAATTCTGGTTCTTCTGGTAGAGTATGCTGTCTCTCAGCTTCAATTTGAGACTGGTGTTCCATTTCTTCTAGCTTTCGCAGTTCATAGCAGTACCATTCATCTTCTGAATCAATGCTATCTTCCGTACTTTGTCTTCTAGACGAGACTCTAGAGCCACTTCTCCACGAATGTGTACTTCTACTATCATCATCATCATGCTTATTCGGTATGTCTAGACTTTGTTGATGCCTTGGCTGGAATTTATTTGGTAAAGTACGAGCACTTTGCATTGATGGACTTCTTTCTTGAAATATTGAAAACTCCCCAGGACCAGTAGCGCTTATAACTTCAGGAGTTGATGGAGTAGTTTTTTTAGACCTTTTTTCTTTTTGATTATTAGACTCCTCAATTAGTTCTTCATGAACTTCTGTGTCGTTTCTTGGCGGTGAAGTATCAATTTGCTCATCAGAAACAGAAGTAGATTTTCTGAGACGATATTTTCCTAGCGCTCTTGACACAGCAAACTCTTGAGAACTACCGCTATACGGTTTACTGTTATCGCTCTGACTATCATCAGATGGAGCTGACGCTTTTTTAACATCTCCAATGGTTGCAAAAAGAGATGCAGGAGATAGGTTATCATCTTTTTCTTCATCTTCAAACAGGTCAACGTTTGAGATGTCAGTATCAATATCTAGTTTCTCAAGTTCTTGTATATTATCTTTCTTCATTTGACTCACACGAGCAAAGTGGAAGTCAATATCATCACTTTTATCTCTCGGTAGTGGCATGTTTGGAGTAAGCTCATTCTCTTCTATGATACAATCAGTATCTTGGACATCATGAAACCCTTGTTCTTGAAGCTCTTGTATCAGTTGTTGCTGCTCAATAATATCTTGGTTATTCATTTTACGCTGTTTAGGTTTTGCTGGCACTTTGACAAACATATTACTTTCGTGGGTTGAATCCGAAAATACACTGTCACTGTCTTCTGATTGTGCACTTGATCGACCTCCTGACCATTCTGTTTCAGATGTTTCTGGGTCCGACAATGACTGATGGCTAGCTTGGTTTTTCCGTCTTGCTTTTTGTAACAAACCAGACATTGATGCAACCAAATGATATTTCTTTTTTCTTCGTTGTGCTGACAATATTCTCTCTTTTAATGACTTTTCCTGTTGTGGCTGTTCAACATTATCTACACCAGATGGTAAAGAATGCGATCTGTGTTTTTTAGGTAAATGCAAATCCGGTAACCACTGACTCATGGAAGACATTGCTGATTTTAAAGAAGATGTACGTTTCGGTTTCTTAGGTTGTCTATCTTGAGTTTTACCTTTAAGATTAGCCGATATAGATAAGTAACCAGATTCCGATACCAAAACTCCGCTTGAATCTACGTATTGCTCTTTTCTCATACTTGATGAATCTGCTCTTTCATGACTTTGATTTTCATACATTATATTACCATTCCGTTGATCGTATTGTTGTTGCTTAAAATATTCTTGTTGAAGTTGATTTTGAAATTGCTTTCTTTCTGTTATACTTAGAGAATGCGATTTCAAACTGGATGTTTCCATAGAACTCGATGGAGAACTCCTGCCACCTTGCCAAGAAATTTGATCCTCAAGAGAGGTTCGTTTTGGCGAGTCGTACCTACTGGACGTGGGATAGTAAGAAAGCGCATCAGTAAGATTACCCGGTGGATAAGCAGCTGTTCGCCCTGTAGGTTTGTATCCATTCTGGAAAAAGCTAGGATCATTCGCTCCCATTGTATTAGCTCGGACCAGAGGCCTTTTGCTGGTATTTGCCGCTGATATAACAACAGTTTGTGCGTGATAGCTAGGCTCAGGTGGATATGAATCTCCTGAAGGTCTGACAGAAGATTCAGCAATTTCATTTCTATCTAATATATCGGAAAAACTTCTTTCTTCAGATAAGACCCCTCTCGGCGTACTGTATACAGTAGTGAATATAGGTTGTCTATTTCCAGCAACAGAATATATTGACGGAGCATCATTACTGTAGTAATAGTCAGGTACGCTACTAATTTGTTGGTTTTGTTCGGCGATCGAATATGACATTTCAGTTTTAATAAATTCGCTTTCTACTTTTCCTTGAATTTTAGTTAAGTCTCTTGTACTACGAATATCTTGGGGCACAAGATTTTCTTTCATCAAATTGTAATCACTTTTGACTTTGTTACCATCATATAGATAAGAGTCCACAAGAGTTTCTAAATAAGGTTTGGAATCTACCTCATATGACATTCTTTGAACAGATTGCGGGGAAGGGATCCTTATTTTATGAGTGTCATGACTTCCATGAGCAATTCGTCCTGTCTTAGGCGATCCGGGGCTTTTTTCTAAACTCGACCATCCGCTCATTGATGATAATCCAGAGTCTGATTTAGCCGCAACAATATTTGCATTATCCCTTTTCAAATGTTTTGGTGAGGTTTTTGGTGATTTGGGAGATCTTGGACTTAGTCGCATATTATCTGCCTGAACCGTACAATTAGCAGTTAACATTGCTTGATGAGCATTGTTGTTTTCGATTGAAGGAAATCCGTTACCACTGGAGTTTGGAGGAGCCGGTGGTGGAGGGCTTGGTGATTTACGTAATCTGCATTCCTCATAAGCCAGTTCCAGTCTATTTTCTGCAGGGCTGTTATAAATGTCATGTATAGATAATGGGGACGAAATAGGCTGATCTGTGTTTGATTTATACATGTCATTTAGTGGCGGCGCCATGCTTTTGTTGACATAATAACCATGCCTTGAAGACTCTGGTATTTGATAGGATGGACTATACTCAAATCGTTCTCTAGATAGAGCGCTAGGTGACTTGTTGGCTTTCGCTGCGTTTATTTCTGCATTTGCCACCGCAGAACTATACGCAAGACGCCCTGTTACTGTAGTATATGGTTCTGTGGATGTTCTTTCCGGTACAAATTTTCTCCGAGGAGATAAATTTGGCTGTAAGTATTCATTTTTCCTATCCGCTAGTGTGTTATCTGTTAAAGATAGTCTCGATGGAGATTTTTCTCGTAAAATTGACTCCTTTGGGGTAGTTAACATAAAATCATCGAAACTTTTTATCATTTCGTTGATGCCCCAGTTATCACCACCCGAATAAACACTTTTTAATTGTTCATTTATAATATGACCATCTTCAACAAGTGCTTTAGCTTCAATATCTCTGTCTCTGTCATGTTTGGCTGATCGTTTTGGTTCAGGACTAAGTAGCAAAGTTTTTAAGTCTTTCAGTTCTCTGGAATCTTTGTGTAACTGGGTTGTCAATCTATCTAATTCATGTAATTTATCTACAGTTATTTGATCTATTGTACTTAAAGTTGACAAGTGCACCAAATCTCTTTCACTTATTTCAGGCCCACCTTGTATTCCACAATAATTTTTATAATCCGTTGCACTATATACTTGCCTCGAGCTCGCAGATATCATTTCTAAATCTGGTTCTTCAGGAGCTTCCCAAATCATATCTAATTGAGAAGGTGGTCTAGAGGTTTCCTCACACACAAGGTCATCACGGTAAGCTTGATTTAAACTTTTGTAAAAGGCTTCGTTCGATTCCATTACTTCATCTTGAGGAACTAATAATACAGAACTTCGTCCTATATCTAAACCTTCCTCTATACCATCTTCAACGCTGCCATTTCCTAAAATTTCTCTAATCACTTCTAGCCGTGTCATCGGATCTCTACCGGTAACTGTGCGACATGTATAGAAATCTAATAATGTTGATATTACGCCCTGTTGGTCTGCAAGGAGGGCTTCCAATCTCTCCAGACGCTCCCACATTCTGACGTACTCTTGGCTGAGTAGGTCGAGCGCTCTCCAGGCGTACTTGAGCTCCGTCTCGAGGATATTGAGGCGCGTTCCAAGTCGTTCCATGTAGTCGCTGATGATGTAGTCACCGGAGTAGGGGGGCAAGTCAGGCGGCAGCGCGAGAGAGCCGCACTCGTCCATATCGCCCTCGGCACCCCCACTCCCGCCGCCCTCGCTTCCCTCCATCGCGCCGCTTGCGCTTGCCCCCCCATTGTCGTGAATATCGCGCATCATCTTCGGATCGGATTGAGGGTTGCACGTAACATTTTTCACTATGAGTCATCCCATATCGTTTTATCGTAAACAAGTTTCACACAAAACCGTCTCTTTTGTGCATCGGCCACTAAAATCATTTTATCACCTTAGTTTTTTAGCACATGTTTAGTTAGTTTTTATTTGCACTGGTTTTTTTTTTGCACACAAAAAACTTTTGGTTACAAACCAAAAGTTTTTTCTCACTTTAAACGTTTTATTATACTTTGTACTGCGACGGAATAATTTAAATTGGTTTTATATTAAAAATATACTTTGAGTTTCCTCTATCACTTTACTGTAATTGAAAATCAATAGTTAGGTGTGTATTGGACTCCACTGGTTTGGACATAAGCGGGCTTATGTTCACTCCAGTGTCAGGGGTTAAAAGGAATACCTCGTTGGAACACGTAAACTTCGAATTTTTAGCGACCCAATTTGATCGGGACAGGAAAATGTTATATTGAAAATATTGGGCAAAGAGATTGATTAAAGTTGATGTGTCCCTTAGGGAGGCAGCTAAGCGGTTCGAGCTCGATTCCACGTGAGCATGTGTCTCAGAGGTGGAAGGCGTCGGCGGGGAGAGGAAATAGGATGAACGAAAGGAAATTAACGCCGAGTTTCGCCACCGCTTCGCTGAAAATGACCTTGGGCTTATCGGATTTGGAAAGTAGGCATATATTGTATTGATTCAAGGCCCGAAGAAAAACTCCGGAATGTTATCATATTGACGATGTGGTTTACGTATTTGTTTCTTCGAAAAATGCGTGCCGTAACCGCGATTACTTTAGCACCTATTCCGTAAATGAGAAATGTCTATGAGGTGAAACGTGCCTGGCTTCCTAAGCAGAGAATGTCTTTGACACCATAATATAGAGGAATACTTGGTGGAGCATAGATACCGTGCTATGTAGGAATACCTATCCAAACAATGTTAGCAAGCGCTGTGTTATACGATCGTGAGGGTAAAATACTTTATGAAGGTATTGTTTGCAGAAGAAATATTTTACTACGCGTACGCTTACCCTAGTCACTATCGCCTAGACAAAACAAACCTTCGGAATATAATAATATAGAATATATAACACTACCTAAATTTGAGTCTCAAACATAACAAATCATTACTAGATAAATTTAATATCCATTAATTATTCTATAGCGAACCGTCTGTTATAGTATTAATACTACTATAATAACAACTCCAGGTTTCTTCATACTACAACTCAATTGTCATATGGAAAGGTTGATAACGCGACCGGAAAATGAGGACAAAAATTGTGTCATTTTATAGGGGTAGAATAGGACTTTTCAAAAGGCGAAAGAATAAATATTGATTTATTATTCCAAGGGCACATATCCAAAAAACGTAAAGAAACCTTGACGTGATTTGTTAGAAACCCAATTTTCTTATAGTAAATTTGTCGAGGGTCACCTGATATTTAATAATCTACCCTTACACATCCATAAGGATAACAAAAAGAACCAATTTAGTAATTAAATCGCTCAACGTATTAAATAAAATTAACTTGGTTGTAGAGTTAAAGGAATTGTTCTTAGAAACAGTTGTGTTTCATTTAAATCAACATTTATATATGTCATTTATAAGCCATAGAAAATAATAAGAGCATTATTTAGCACTCTGAAGTAGCGGTAGGCCGGTTAATTTGATCATATCTATCACAGAACAGATAAACATTGGTTAGTATTTTTGACTGGAGACCACGAATCGGCAAACGTGCTCGTAGGATGGGACATCCTTAGAATCAATGAACCATAATATACGTAAAGCAACGGGCAGTGGCTAAAAATTAAAAGGCTGAGTTGCGTATCATGGGATAGGCAGTTGCAATAATACCAATCTTGACATTAAATGAGACGTAGGTATTCTTATTTTTTTTTTTTTAATTTTTACTTTTGTTTTTTTTTTGTACTGCGCCCCGTAGTTTCACCCGCGTTATATATCCACCTCCTTGAAGCATATTGGTAGCGACAGCAACCTCATATGACTTAGATTTTAAAAAACTATGATGTGATAATATGTCAATGTTTCTAATACAGATACGGCCGGTCTATTCTGAAAGCTAAGTGAAAGCGCAAGTGAAGTGATAAGCTAAGTGAATGTGTTTTTTTTCTTGCCTATTTGTGCAGATAAATGTCAAAATATTGAATTATAAGGGTAAGGGACTACAGTCAAGGGTGATCACTCGATATTTTGATATTTATCTATAGTAATCGACAAGAAAAATACACGTTCACTTAGCTTACCACCTCACTTGCGCGTTCACTTAGCTTGCAGAATAGGCCTGCGGATAATTTACTGGTGAACTATATAAAATATCACACGTCACATTGGACAATATACAAAACTAGTTACTAGTAAGTACACAATTGTATGTCACAAAAACTTAGAAAACAATATTTTTTTATCAAAATACTCTTTGAGAGAGTAGTAGGCCTTCTCGATCAAAAACCGTCTTAACCTATTTTTAAATATACCGACAGAAGCCGAACTCTTAATACTTATGAGGATTGACATTAGAATCTGGTGCATATCGGTTTCTAATAAACTTTTTTTTGGATCGGTGAGTTCGAATTCTAGGAATGTTTTTCTATCTTCAGCGGAACCGTTTTGGACGTATCCTAAGCTAAGATAACAAATCTAACCTTTTGGTCTATGTAATACAAATAGTTGCAAAGTGCTTGTTTTTTTTTGGATTGTCATTTTGTAAGTTACTTGTGGTAGAAACATACAAAATGATTAACTTTTATTTATATGACACGAGAATTACTCACGTATGGTTACTCCGACAGTCGGAACCGGCTTCATCATACGTGACTACTCATAGAGTGAGTATTCATAGTAGTAGTTTTTTTATATAGAATAGCCCTACTACCAACCACCAACTGACTTGATGGAAAGCGATAATGATCATTTTTACTTTTTTTTTATGTATTTATAGGCTTGCGTCTGACCGCCTACTCGCCTGACGGAAACTAATGTGGTTTTCCCACATTTTATTTATATAATACAGGAATTAGTTACGTATGAATAAGCCAGTGACTCCGACTATAGTTTAGTAAGAAGGGTAACAGAATCAAACAAAAAACGTGTTTTTTTTTTAGTTTGGGTCAAAGTTGTATGAAAATTAGATGCGATAGATGAGATAAACCCTTAATCATGAGTCTTCTTTTTCTTCTTCTAGTAAAATACACCGTTTAAGATACCTACTACCATTCTTCTACCATAAAACCCTACCAACTAGGTAAGTATACGCAAACGCAAGTAAACGCAATCAGATAAAAGTAGGTAACTACTCTTCCCCACTAAAACAATTAGTAACCTTTTACTGCCAGCAATGACAGTTCCAATACCATCACTTCTCACTTCATCAGCCAATTAACGTCCACTGTTGGACAAGGCCTCCCTCATAGAGAGGGGTGTTGCCATAATCCCCACGCTTCGCAGGCGGCTTGGGGATCGCAGTACGTTCACCGTCCAATACCATAAACAGGTTTAACAGCCGAATGCAAAGTAATCACCACGAAATTGAGTTTCTTCTGACGGAGCCAAACTTACAGCTCGACTTACTTACCCCTAGTGTTGGTAAAATTAGTGAACAAAATTTTTCCACGAGAAGAGTACAGTTTTGCTCTGAAACAACGATTGTGGTTCCCCCATTCAATTCTACAGATAAGTTGTTCGCATGTAGTGAACTGAGAATCGGGAAACTGAGTTCCTTGAAATGGCAATCCCGATTGAAACAGTTGGAAACTGGCCAAAATGTACCAGAAGTTTTGCTTAACACTAATTGGATTTGCAGAAAACGGTCTATGAGGGGGGCGGTTTTAAGAAACGGACCTGTTTTCTTATAAACTACATGAATTAAATATAAAGCCTCAAATTGGAAAAGTTACCCTAGCAACTTTGTTCCCTGGGAAATCACCAAAAAAGTTAATTTCTTCATGGGATCCTAACTCCATATAGAAAATTTTAATAATTTACATAGGAAAACTTTGTTGTTTTAGAATTCATAGCAATTTGTAGTCAACAATAGTTATATTATGCTGTTATCCGTAATTAGAGTGTATAGTTCACATATGTATATATATAAGAAATTATCACTGGCAGGCGGTTGCTCAAATTTAAAACCTTCACACGTGTACAATTTATCTTGATACTTTGCACTTGAAAAGAAATCCATTTATAAAAAGCCCCTGGGCTCTTTGCCGTAACAATAAACGCGTCAGGAAAAACTCTTTTATCACCCTTCAAAAACAATTGAAAAGGGCACGATCAAACAGTTTTCCCTCCTTTCCTAGAAGGGCTAGAAGACAAGGGTTACCTGCAACGATACTCTCAATTCTCCGCCCGGAGGCTCGGGTCCCTAGTGGTTGAACATAAATTGTATTGCGTTTTGTCAGATTTATAGCATCGCCACTCTATTAATTTGGAACGAGAAGCGGCCGATAAATATTTATGAAAAATTATTGGGTAATACTTTCGTTGAAAACTAACAAATTTACTGGTGGAAAAATAGTAAGTGTTTTATTTTTAGTGGTCACCAAAAGAAAAACCAAAGTGAAATAATAATGTAGCACAACCGTGTCAGTGAAAAGCCAACTGAAAGTTTACAAATTCATAACATATAAGATAACATTTCGCGGTGCAGATGGTGCAAAATTAGAAGTAAATAACTCTAACAAAGTTTTATTCTGTAAAGAGAATTGCCAGCGTTGAGAGTTAAGAGTTTTCAACTTTTAACATACGATTTACGATGAGATACAATGTAAATATTGGTATTAAACTTTTACGCCGTCACTGTGCTCGTATTTTATGTTCCATTTTATGCTGAAAATTAACTGCACACGACAGATAAATCCTAGCACAAATTGGAGTTGTGTCATTCGCCGATAGATGCGTTATCAAAAAATTTAACCAATCAGTTTTGTTTTTAACTTTTATTGAAATTAAAACAAACCACTAGCACAGCTTTCAGTTTTTATTTAAACAAAAATTTTTGTAGCTTTGCTGTAATCTCTAAATCTTTTTTTGGTTGTAAATTTACAAAAATACTATAGCATAATGGCGTATGCCTGAATTCTGTTTTATTTGTAAATCTGTAATGAAGTACACAATATATGCATATGTGTTGTATTATCTACAACTTATACATACATATTATATGTTGCATGGTTGCTGAATTATGTTACTTTTTCATATATATTTTTGAAAAACTGATCTATTCTACGAATTAAGGACTGTGATTTGTGTAATTCTTATTCCAGCTCTAGTAGTGGTATTTACACAACATATGTATGACAGAAGGGGATATAATAAATCAAAAAAAATATACTTATTTTACAACGTCTATGCTGGTCAATAGCATAGGGCGGACTGCCCACCAAACATGTCATTTGTATATATCAATCATAACTAACAGTAACTACTAAGGATTCTGTGATTACATAGACACAAGACATAATATGTAGTTTAAGAACTTGTCTAATATTAATGTAACTTTTTTTTGTTTATATCCATTATGCAATTTATTTTAAACTCAAACTCTGCCTAATTTAACACTGCGATGATTTGCTGTACAAATGGACGGGAGAATATTACGCGAAAGGGAAGCAAGCAGCGAAAGGCGGATGCAGATGTTGGCAATTGTTCAAAGCCTGCCAGATGTCGCTCCAGCGGGTGGCTCGACGATTTTTGCGTAACAATCTGTGCTTTAATGAGACTACATTTTGTGTTTATGTTCAACGTCGTGTGGATGGAATTTGAGAGAATTGGCAACCAGATTTTTGGCCTTCAATTGAAATTGGCTTTTGTATGCTGCATTTGAATATTTCATTTTTCTTTCCAAACAAAGTTAAGTCTCAGATTTTATTCGGACATGTTGGCGTTTCTATGTATATTTGTTAGTTTTTTTTTAATTTTGTAGGACAGCCAGCGTCGATCAATTAATCCGCTTAGCACTAGATAGAGAGAAGTTTGCTGAGCTGATAGTCAACCTCCAGTAGTGGAGAGGCACTTGAAGAAGACGTAGGCAAGTAGTTCAATTCAAAACAATTTTTAGTTCGAATATGGGCAAAATCGTTCTAGGGGTTGCGAAAATATAGCGAGGTCATGAGGGCTCAGTTCAGTGCGAACAACTAGTATAATTTGTCTTGAATTTTCTTAAAGTCAGTGACAAAGTTTGTTTAATTCAAGGCTGGCAACCTTCATTATCTCTTCAATTCTTAGACCAATTATGCTTTTCTTTAGAATTTTGAACGAAATTAGAATAACGTACTTGTCTACAAAATTTCGTGAAGATCGGATCAACGATGCACAAGTTGTATTCGAACAAAAAATCAACAAACTTACATAGAAACACTGACTTTTCCCACTAGAAACTCAGGCCTGTCTTCGCTCGGACGACACAATCGCAAATGATCATCATCATTATCAGCATATCATGTTCCCACTGCTGGGACTAGGCCTTCTCTCAGAGAGAGAGAAAGAGAGAGAGATATATATATATATAGTATATAGTATCTACCATGCTGGCCTAGTGCATGTTGTTAAATGTCATATTATGCCTTTGAATTTTAAGGTTCTTGGACATAGAATTTTGTAGTGGTAGGACTCTTTTGCAGGGGTCTGCCTGGGGAAGTACCACACCTTTCCCAGTTATTCAACCGCCAAGCAGTAGTGTGTAAACACTACTGTGTTCCAGATTGAAGGGCAATGTTTCCAGCGAAATTACAGGGCACACAGAGATTTAACATCTTATATCTCGGGGTGACGACCGCATTGCATTGCCATCCAGGGTTTTGATTTTTGAACTGTTGAAGTTTAAAATTTTGAGTGGCGTTGAGCTTTTATGGACAAGCGCGAACAGCCATCAGGCGAGCGACTTCGCTAGTCTCGTCACTTATCATAAAAAAAACATTTTGATTTATTCAAGTTCTTTACCTTCACCGTTTTTGAGCGATGGCTTTGAAACTGCACATAATTTACTAAGATACCAATTAAGTCATTGGTGCAGGAATGAGAATCTAACTGGGTGCCATCAGATTATAAAGCGCACATGCTATCTCTCGTTCACCATCACAAAATGATACAATGAATTAATTAATAACCGCTGTTGCCAGCACTAACGAGCAGTAACTTTTGGGATGTAACAACTAACATTACCCGCCAAGTTTAACTTTGCGGAACGTTTTCAATTTTAAACCGTCAATGAACGACTAGCTCTATATTCCGTTTACTCAAATAATGTAGGGAACTCTCGAAGCGAAATTTAAATTGGTTTCCATTTTCTGTAGTAGTTACATTTAAGAAACGACGAAAGTTGAAAGTAAATTTAAATAACATGCATACTTTAAGAATGCCTATCCAACCCTACTTGGGGTATTAGAAACTTCTGACATAATTTTTTGCAGAAAACTCGTTAAGTTTATAGATGCCAATTTTTGTTCAAGAGGCTTCAACTTAATTACCCTCTAATAATATTTTTCATAACATTTTTCTTTTTCTTGAATGGTAGAATTAGAAAACAAAACTGACAACAATATTGGAAAAAAAGGTATTTGGTTATCAAATAACAGAATTTTTTATATATATTTTACAGAATAATTGAATTTTTGACATTTAATTAAATTTTATATGCATTTTGACTTTTTGTGACATTAATTGATTTATCTGTAATTTATCATCCATGACATGTCCCAAATTTTATTATTGTTTTTAATTTTGTATTGTTTGTTAATATATTTGCATTGAATTTTTGATTATTGTAATGAGGAGTTATATGATTTTGTAATATTTTAATAATTTAACTAATGTAATTGGTTGTACCGTGTTAGTTAAATAAATAAACAGGAAAATAAGGAGTGTGACACGAAAATCCTCAAAGAGCCAGAATGTTTATTCCATGAATACTAACCAACTAAAAATTTCAGTGGGAAACGCAAAAACAAATGAAAGAGCCGAGCTAGGTAAGTGCCTACGTTTTGCGCGGGACGTCAACAAAACGATTTCGAGCGTGCCTTCATCCGTCCACCTTCACGCCTAGTCATAACCATTTCATTCAGTGCGGTAGTTTTTCACACCCCGTTTTTGCAGACAGGAAAAAAATATTTCCCACCATAACGTCGATAGAATCACGTACCTAAGTCGAAGATCGGGCTTTAAAATGTCGATATCACAAGTAAGATCTAGAAATGCGTTACTAGTAAATAACTTTTTTCGTGTGATCCCATTTTGTACACGTTCTAAAGAAGTAGGTTGCAAACGAGGTACGTGCTCGGAATGTTTAAAAGCAATGTTAAATAATTAGAATCTTATCACACGCTCAGCTTGCATGCAAATTGCTCTCATATCTCCATAATTCCGTGACAAATTCGTAAAAAAAACCCAAAAGGTACCCGTAAAAGGTCGTAAACCCCGTAACAGGGGCTGTCAAAACGCAACCCTTGTTCTAAAAACCCGTTTTGACCTTTCCTTTTGCTGACGTTTTTTTTTCATCAAACAAACCACAGACTGTCTACGATTGCTGAAATGACCTATTTTTCTCGAGTACATATTTGATGATGAACCCCAAACTAGTTTCTAATATAGAATATCTAGAGACATTTTAAGTTCCTCGAACACGACTGAATTGAAATTGGACAAAGTTTTATTTGTATCGCTAAAGTTTGAAGTAATATACTATCGAATTCACTTACAATTCCTTATGCATAGAGCAATGTACATAGGTGTGTGAATATTTATATAGGTGTGTATGTGAATATTTTTACCAACTTTAAAGAATTTCCCAATTTTTCAATTGCAAGTGAATTGTTTGCTTCTAGGTAAGCGTACTCCATCGAAGACCGCATCATTGCTTAACATCAGGTGAAGTGGTGGTCAAACAAAGCCTATTTATCATGTTATTTTTAAGATACGGTTACATATTTCATATTCATTTATTTCATAAATGTTATTTATACATATCAAAATTTTTAATAGCATGAGAAAATAGTAATAATTATTAAGTATACAAACACAAAAAATTGGATAAATTAAGTATTTGTAAGTAGTAAGTTTTTTACAGGTTATCAATTTCTACGATTTGCAATTCGACGTCGATTATAAATCAATTTTACAGATTTTATATCCAACTTGCTTTTGACTGCGTTGTGATCAAATCGCTTATATTATTACTCAGTCATAGCGTAGCTTTCTATTAGAGAATATTTTTGAAAATTGGATCACGTTTCTTAGATTACCTTTTGAGTACTTTACCTCTTAAAATAAGGATTCCCTTTTTTATCCAAATTAGTCTATGGCCTAAAATGTATGCCATAAACTAGGGTTTGACATGTAAATTGCCATTTATTAAATAACATTATTTAGGGTACTGCGGTGATATCTAGCTAGATACAATACATGTTTTATTGGCAAATAATTTGACAAATTACTTTATCTTGACAATAAACTTTCGTATACAAAACGGTTACAAAAAAGCAACTGAAACCGATTGCATTATTTAATTTTTGTGTGAAAAAATATTTAGCAAAATTTTGATATATCGGTAAAAAATGGACATAATCAAAACTACGGCTATTATTCATGCTATTAATGAATGTATAAGATACATATATTTGTCCGAATACTAACAATACGCAGTGAATACATACGCTTACAAAATCACTACATGGAATCAATTAATATTACCGCTCTTAATAACACGTATTTATTCCAAACTACGTAGTTATTATACTACTAAATACCGACGTGACACTAAATCTAGTTATTAAGTCGTTTAGCGATAGTATATAGAACAGTTCGTATATAAGACTACGTAAATCAGTGACTGAAGTATCGGGCTCAACGGAGTGCTTTATAAAGTTTTTAAGGGGTAGGTTTAAAGAATCACTAAACGAGAATTAATAAAACCCAAGTAGGCATTACCTGGAAAATAACAATGCAAATTGTTTAAAATATTTTTTTAAAGTTTCCCTTTCTGTCTCCTCCACCATTCTATGAAATGTCAACACGAAAATTGCTTTAAATTAACTGCATTGTTATTTTTAAGATAATGTCCAATTGTTTTTTTTTGCATTCTTTGACATCCGTCTTTAAAGGTAAAAAAAAACTTTTTTTTTTTTTAGATAAAAATATGCATTATTTTTTACATATTAGTTTACAATATGTCCTTGATTATGTATAGCTAGTGAAACAAAATATATAAAAAATAAAAATATAATTTTTGTCAATAATTTTGGTCAATGTTGTGTGAAAATTTTTAGGCGTTGAATTAGGCAAATTTAAACATCAGTATTAAACATTAGTTGGCAGGAAGTCGTTCAGTGTGAAGGTTAAAGGGGGAGGCCTATGTTCAGCAGTGAACGTCTTCTGGCTGATAATGAGTTTGTTTTCCATCAAGCAGACCATCCGATTGTTTCCTTGCTTTATTTTACAAAAAAAAAGGTAGCATCGTAATTCTTTTTGTGTTTAAGCACCGATGTTTTATCAATTCGTATCATTCAATCACACTGCACGAGTTATGACATTGCTCGAGACACCAAGTGTCCGATAATTTGCTCGCCTTCGTGTACAAACGGCCTAACATGACTGATCGCTAAAAGCGTAGTTCACAGGCTAATGGAACAGTTTAGATTATAGTGCAAAGTTTGCACTCTGCTCAAATAAGTCGAAAATCAAAGCTTTCAACTCTGGAAGCTTTTGTTACTATGTCTACTAGAACTACTACTAGTCTACTAGTACAAGAAGTTAGTGTTTTATTTTTTTCTAAGTACAGGTATATTTCTGAGTTCGTTTTCATAATAATACCTTTCAAATTACTAATTATTTGTTTTAAAAGTAGTAAGTACTTTATTCTGTATTCAGTATAAAATTTTGCTTGTTTTCAAACTAAATGCTGACTTCCGTGAAGAGTTCAGGTTAGTCAGATTGTCGGGGCCAGGGGACCTATACAGGATATGGAACGGTGATACTAAATCGAAAGGAAGTCATTGTACACATCATTGTGAACATCGTTTGCTGCTACCAACAGGCTACCAACCATGAAATCGCTAAAAGTATTAGTTCCAAAGCAAAACATTATTCACAATCAACGAAATGAAAGGAACAAGGTTAGCTCACAGTAAAAGGGGTTCATATGTCATTAGGTAATTTAAGGATAAAATTTCTATTCACACATCAATATTTACTCAGAAATGAGAAAAATAAAATATAATTATTCCAAAAAGTACAATTAACTACATTAAAAAATTTAAATAAATGTCAACCAATTATATCATTATAATGGGTTACGCGGAAAGGTTGCACTAAGCTGGAAAGTGGTCCACAGTACCCATGATAAAATTATGATCAACTTTTACTACGGACCAACTCTGAAATCGCAAAAATAAGAGTTGTTTTATAGAAAACGGCCATTTACACTCGTTGAAATGTAACGAACATCAGATATTTTTCGCGATTTGAGGATTGTTCAATAGGAAAAGTTGATCATAATAATGAGTATAATGGGTATATTTTCCGCGCAACCCTGTATTATAGGAATATAATTTAAATTTCAAATTTATAGAATTCCTCGAATTTGTAAAAAGATTGCTCAGTGAGCATATACTAAATAATTGCGCAATGTTCGTAATAATGACTTTCTATCAGCTATCAGCTTACTATCACCATTCCAGGTTCCTGCATACGGCTCTTTTCCCTATGCTGATAATAATATGGCGGCTTGGCATATAAATATATGTTAAACAAATAAGTCGCGCGGAACATTCCGGTCAAAGCTCGAAGTTCCAATTTTGACTCACAATTATGAAGAAAAATTGACAGTAAATTGTATTTTTTTAGTTAACACTACTCTAAACGACATGGTTCACATTTGCAAAACAGATACGAGTATTTTCGTCACATCTGCATCCGGCACCGCAGAATGATCATTAATGCTCCATTAGCGGCCTCAGCGGTAGACCATTTACCGACTACTCTTTTCTCTTATTAACGCGTTTATATCGCTAATCGGAGAAAATTAAACAATATGATTTATTTGTTTTCTTGTTGTTTTCATTCACCACCACGAAAGCTCAAGGCAAGCATGAGGGCGAAAGGTAGAGATCTTTTTTCAATAAAAAAATACGAAATTGCGCCCAGCTATTTTGTATGCTCGATATAACCGGATATATAACTCAAGACTAAGACTATAGACTCAAGTTAATTTCAGAAAATAATCCAGTTTTTTAGTCTTAATGGTGCTAACTATTTCTTTGCCACATATTATGTTTTGTTCAGCCACTTAATCATAAAACTTTATGAACACGGTCATATATAGTTACATAATCGTTTTGATCATGACTTTATCCAAGCTCACATGTGAACATTTCCTCATACTATTTGATTAGAAATCTACTTATAACTTAATGTGTTTTTTCATGCGATTTTCGCTTGTTCCGTGACTGAATATACTTATACATACGTATAGTACAGGGTAAAGAAAGTTATCCGTATACCGCATAGAGCGAACGTGATCGGACTATTGGGTTATATTGGCACGCCTTACAACAGTTTTATAGTTTGTGAACGCATTTACGCTACGAGGTTGTGAGCACTGCTGGCGTTAAATTTTTTGTAGACGTGCTACGACGCTACGCGCGTAGTGTCTCCACGAAATTGGCGTAACACGAAGGCATACAATCAAATATGAAAGGTGTGTTCATTATTCATCACTCTTAATTAGTTTTTATTGCTGTCGTTTGTGTTTTTATTTTTACATTTATTTGCTTTATTTTTGTTATTTAATTCAAGTTAGATTAGAAGTAAACTAAGAGCTTACAAACAAACATTTCAGAAACTCAATACCATTTTAAATTGGTCGTAATAATTTATTCATCAACATTACGTACATTAGAGTATATTGCAAGGAGCGTTAATTTATTCAAGACAGTCTTCAGTGGAAGGTGTCCGTTTCCTGACCTGACGACGTAATGTAGCACTTAATGAATGATGACAAAGGGTATATTTTCAGTTGGCTACACCAAGGTCCCTCATACTTGTATATCTTTAGCATAATATAAATCATAAGCAGTAATTCTATAGCACAGAAATGGCGCCTGAAATTATAAAAAAGTTGGTTTCGATCAAATTCCAATCAAATAAATATTTACAAAGAATATAATAACCAACTTTACAGTAAGTGTGTGAAATTCAATAAACGGAATCGTGGGAAAGGTGGAAAATTAAGGAATGACCCTTAATTTTCCACTATTAAAGGTGTTTTTTTTTTAATTTAAATGGGACCAATCTCGAGATAAGTAATTGGCTAAGATATTGCGTCACATAGACGCATAAACTATACACGCATGGATTAGAAATAAGATCAAAAAAAATGCTAACCGACTTTTGTCCTAAAGTTACTAAACTTTTGATCTTCTTAATTCGTCTCTGTCATAAATTCCATTTTTTTGCTGACCTCTGCTCGTCATAAAATAAGCTTGTTACCGTAAAACAGTGGTAGGTCAAATCGGCTAAAATGCTCCACACGATGGGGTCTGATGTTTACAACAGACTTAAACAGACGGTTATTGATGCACAAGCTTTGCGAATTTCAAAACAAATTAAAAAACTGGCTTGTTACGCAAGCTTTTTATGAATATAGTGATTTTTCGGTATTAATATAGCACATAATATATTATATATATATATATATATATATATTGTATAGAACATTTTTTCCATTTATTATATATTATACTGGCTGACTTGTAATTCCTAAAACATTCAATGAAAATATCTACAAAGAATCTACCTGCCAAATTTCCGCTGTGTATAAGTCAAGTAGTTTTTAAGATTTCATGATGAGTCAGTCAGTCAGTTAGTGGTATTTTGCTCGTATATATATTTAGATAGATTATGTCCCAATTGTTTGTCATAATTTTGTGTTAATAACCAAGTAAATTATGTTTCAAGAAGCTGATTTACTGTCAATACACCGCACTTTAGTCCTTTACGACGTCACCCAGCTCGTTTCCTCGGCAGCAATTTCATAAATTAAACCGCTATACTATGCATTACTATACACGATACGTGAACCAAGTTTTTGTTTATTATTTCTGGAGTAAAATGGAAGCTATAGAATTTTACATTCGCTATGTTTTGATGAATGCCGAAGATAGTGTCATAATTAGATTATATTTTAGAAGGAGAGTTTAAGGTTGAATTTTACTCACGTCGGATAGGAGAATGTCTATTGTGTATTATGCGTAAGTTATATATTAGGGTAAGATCACATAATAAATAATAGCACAAGTACAAAAGATTCACTTAGCAAAATCATATAATTAAATAGAGACTCCTTGCTACGACACAATAAAGTGCAATTCAGGTCGCACAGCGCTAATTACCTACAGTTATATTCACCTAGAAGTTGGCTCTCTTTCTATCACGTCACTCTTCTGATTGCGATAGGGTTGTAATCTGATTATTTAATTACCAGTTATGTACCTATTACTCTACTGATGTGAACAAAAAATGTTTCAAATAAACCTAGGCTAGGTGATAAACCTAACCTACTTACTTAATAGTATGTAGATCAGATAACTATTCTATTTTAAAATGTCTGCATAGGTAGGTTTAACCTAAGAATCTTCTTAGAATTAGACCTAAGATTCTTCTTATTAATAAAGGCACTGTTCCATTTTATTTTATTTTTTAAATTAGTGATATTAATTTTATTGTAAACCAGCTGCGCCCCGCCGTTTCACCCGCTTTATATACCTCCTTGGTAGCGAAAGCAACCTCCTTTGACTTAGATGAGTTTTTTTTTTCTATGATGTAATAAGCCATAGCATGGACTTCAATTCTTGCCGTTCCATACAAAATGTATAAAAATATGAATTTTCTTAACTTTTTTTTTTCATAATACTATTATTTATTACCTACTTATTCTTATATATTACCTCTTATTTGGGGTGGAGAGCAGTCTTACAAATGAAAATACATGAAAATCTATCCAGTCAGCCGTTCTTGAGTTATAAATGGTGTAACTAACCCGTCTCTTTTATATATACTCGTAGATGTATTAAAATAATCTCTACTTACATGAAACTGAATAGTTAACGCATCATGTTAGGTCCTTCACAATTTACCCCATTCAAAATAAACTCATGTAAATGCACCAAGTTACAATCATGAAAAGCTTGAAGTCGGTTGTAGATTTTTTCTTGGTTAGTTTGCTGGATATTTAGGTCAGCTTTTCTTTTTTCTGGTGCACTGTGCATTACAAAATGCGAATTTTTCAAACTGCCATTTGTGTTTTAAGAAATGTTTTTCGCATTTTGTTACGAAGTTTTAAAAGTGTTCATTTTTTTAATGGTTATTTATTCTTGACTGCTTCTAAATTATTCAATTTTACGAATGGCTTTTTCTTACGGTTTTCTTATTGTTGAAGAAAAGGTTTTATATTTATTTGTTCACGAAACGCTTTTTACATTTGCCTACGTTGCTTAGTAGCTAGCCAGTAAGGCTACCATTATAAGATGGTAGTTAATTCTAGTCTACTATTCCTAGATGTTACTTAATTTTTGTGAAATAATAATATTTAAATAATAACATAATATTACATTTAAATAATAATAATATTTTTGAGAAAGTAAAATCTTATATTTTACAAGTTTCAACTGTTTCAAGTTAATTCAAATAAAAATATGGCGCAATACACTCATCACTCAAAGGTAAACCAAGGCACTGATAATGCCCTGAGTATTGTAGGTGGTGATCAGTTCGTCGTTGTTTACTAATTATTTTATCTATATATTATATACATAATATAATAAAAACGTACAGATAAAAAATCTGTTATTGCGAGATATAAAAAATACAATCACGCATTGCGTCTTAAACTAAGCAGCTAAGCACGTTAAGACAGTTTTTAGAATTTTTGTCTGTTTGTTTGGCCACGCACATCTCCTAAACCACTAGACGGATTTAAATGCAGTTTTCGTGAATATGCTTAGCTATGACCAGATTGAAGTATAGGCTATGTTATTTTTCGCAAAGGCTGGATTAAGGGAGGAAATAAGGGTTGAAAGTTTATATTAAAATCTACGCGACGAAGTCGCGGGCAACAATACTAGTATTTAAATAAATTTATATTTTATTTAAATGCTCTAAACTGAAACTTAGAATGGTTTATCATAATTGAATGCGTATACAATATTTAATATCCGTGTTGCTAGCCATTGAAGAGTTCCCAAGTCAGGACCAACGCTGAGTGCAGCAACCATGTCATGGTAAAACTTAAACTAGCTATCATATTGTAATCAACCGACCAGCTTTGCTACGAATAAATATTTCATTTCATTTCATAATAAAATGCGTACCAAAATTTTGTGTCTGTGTTATTGACCGTTGAAGAGTTCCTTTATCTGTAGCTAATCTGGGTATCGATTCAGGTCATGCTTACCATAGAAATGCTCTGTCATTGGAATTAAACGAACATATAAAAATTCAACTCTGTAGGATAAGAGGAAGTAGTACTAATTCAGCTTGCAAGACAAACAATGTAACATACAATCATTGGAACTTATCTTCAAAACAGTTATTCTAATGAATCTCTAGTGTAATTCAGCTGTTTTGAAGATGGACTTCCGCAAAGTAACGCCTGATTCAATCAAATCTTGCAAGTTATTGCTTGTAATAAGCTTGTAAAAAATTCCGGTTGACATAAATTTCTTCAAAAATTCAACGAAAAAGGAAAATGTCAGGTAAAAAATAACAACATTACAAAGGTAAATTTTATGTAAAAACAACAAAATTCACCAAAACATTTACAAGAACAAATTAAATCACGTAAATCTAAAAGCAAACCGTCCGTGTAACCGTCCAATAACTTATAAAAAATGACTTTTAATTTTCATTCAGGTCACGTTGACACCCTTTATTAGGTCAGGGCACGTTGAATCGTTTTCTACCACCAAGCATTGGGTAAAATTCTTTTTACTTGTTATTTTTACAATATTTAAATGCACAAAGTTCTCTTGCGTAATTGAAAAACAGGAAGAGGAAAAGTCTCATTTTGGTTCAAACGTAGGCATTTTTTTTATTCGACCCCTATTCACTTTTTTTGGTAACAACGGTCAACATCGAAATGAATCTTGACAGATTTGCTACGGTAAAGCTTTGAGATATTGTTTAAAAAAAAATGTGCATCTTTTCTTACAAATTTTTGTAAAGCAAAGCTGTTGAAATTATTTCTTAAAACTTCGTTAATCTTAACATGAAACCGAAATAAATGACATGAATATAGATTTATTATCATCATCATTACTCACAGCCTTCCTTATTCCACTGTTGGGTATAGGCCTCCATTTCTTGCTATGCCATCTGCCTAGATCGTGTGCTAATCGAGTCCGAGGTCGACCCACGATGGTGAAATTATCGTTAACCCATCTTGCAGCTAGATATTTTTTTTGATTATTTCTTTTAAATTGAGCGTATTAATTATAATGTTTTTCAAAACACTGTTTTAAACTATCAAGGTTGTTCATTACACATATGACATGGTGCATGTAATTGCGCCGAATTATCGGGAGCTCTATTCACAAAATTACCAAGGTAAATATCCCGTAAATAATAATATAACTATAATGTTTATACAGCCATAGCACGCCTTGCGTTGATTGCTTTTATAAGTCCATAACACTATTTTAAAGATACTAAGTTAAGAATTTGTTTTGTAATATACTAGCTGGGCCCTGAGGTTTCACTAGCGTTATATACCTCCATGAAGCGACCTCCTTGGTAGCCACAGCAACCTCTTTAGACTTAGATGTCATTTTTTTTATATGATGTAAATATGTATAGACTTCAGTTCTTTCCGTTCCATACAAAATGGATGGAAATTATATATCGTGAAAATCGTTCCAACCGTTCTTGAGTTATATATAATGTATCTAATCCGACTTTGCTTTATATACACAAATTTTAGCTTTTTTAAAATTACAGCGCATAGAAAAACAATCGACAATGGTTGCTTTTGGTAAAATCGTGAAAAAAACATTGAAAAGTCGACTGTTTATTTGAATTTTAAAAACAAAATACTAGATATTGGACTTGGCAGGTTCTCGTTACCGCCCTAGAGCCCCGAGAGAATGGTCCCGAAGCATTGTGGCAGTAACTGGCTGAATCCGGCTCTCTCCGGTTCTAATGAGGCACAGTCACGAACCGTTCACAATCAATGCGCGATCTCCGCCGTCCGTCGTAGGACAGATCTCGACCTCATCACAGATGAGTTTCTACTCATCTTAGAATACTGATCAAAATAAATATTAACATTGGAATTTTAAACATTATTCACAAGTGTTTTGAAGAAATCTTTAGTAAAGGCTCCACCGTTTACTACGTGGCTTACTACTACGCTACTGTGGCTTGATTTACCTAACTTTGTTTAAGACGCTCTTTTCCGACTTTTAGCAATTATGATCATTCTAGATTACGTGTGCATACCTCCATGGTTGGCTGAAAATTATAAAAATGGTGTCATAACAAAATTGAATGTTTTATCTAGGAAACCCATGAAGAGCGAAACACGATTAAGCACATTTCGCTCGATAGAAAAAATCCATCAAAGTAGCACTGATTTTTTATCTTTGTTTTTTTGGATTCATTCAATTACCTATTTATTAAATTATGTCTGCGATATCTTGATATATAGATTTAATAATTATTAAGGAAACCGGTGAGGTACATTTTACATTACAGCTATACTTTTCGAAAAATATGAGAAAAATCCCAAAAATAGAAGTAGCGAAACGCACGACTGTGTGTAACAGCCATGATTTTGCTCCGCTAAATGCGACTTCAATTCAATAAACCAAGAATTATGGTCATCTATAGTAATGAGCGTTGTTTAAAAGTGGGAATACCTCGCCTTTATGCCAAATATGACAAAATATCTCAATACTTGACAATAGCAAATGGATAAGACGCGCGATGGGAATATCATCTCAGGGAACAAAAAGTGCATAATTTTAAGTAAAAAAAAATATCTATAACATTTTCATGTTTTTTTTCTGATGCACAAAGATATTTGAATGGGTAACTTGGAACATTGTTTTTTTTTTTGTTGAGTTATGTGTTCGTATATTACTCAAAAATACCCGTATATTACTCGAGCAATATCAACTTTTTAACTTGTTATCAACTAGTCTAAACTGCGCTCACCATGTTAAAACTTTTATTCAATAGGCAATGAATGCCAAACGCAGAACATTTAGTACAGTCATGAGTAGTTGCCACACTGAAATCCGTTTCTCATTTCTAACGAAGCACCGAAGCATAATTATTGTAGTGAAACCGACCTCAATCCGAACTCAACTGTATTACACTTCAAGTAAATACTTAATTTACATCTCGACGTTCGCTCTCCTTAATTTATCGACGTCTTATTCGAAACGCCTTCCGAAGACGAGATAGGAAATACTGTATTCCAGTTTGTTAGGCATTTGTACGTGACCAATACTCCATCTCCAGACCTTAAAGAAAAGCCGTTTCAAGTATCCGACGCAAATCCACAAGGACGTCACAAGATCTCAGTAAATAACTATATACCTAGCTATAGGCGCGTTTGAATCAGCTACTTATTACACTGGTGTTTATTGGCATAATAATATGAGACGGTTTTTGTCAGAGCAACGAACACAAAATACAAATACAATATCGGAATCGCAAGGACGATGCCGCTTCAATGTCAAGCATCCTTTCATTATACATATATGTACAATGTTGAGACAAATTATTCCTTATCATCTTAGAGATTGCGTCCCTTTTTCTCGAACTGGGTCCTGCCTAATAAAATGTTATGTAATAACGTTCTCGTGGAATTATAATAGAATTTAATTTCGAGTTTCAGTTATTATGAGTACGTAATTTCTTCATGATGGGACAATTCTTACGGCCATAAAAGGGAAGCGTTTCTAGCGTTCCGAGAATAGAGTTTACATTAATAAATCTTCTCACGAGCGCAGCCGGTCAGGTTGCTGCCACTTGTCAATCAATTATGTGTCACTAGTGTTTCCTTTTGTTTTGGAGTTATATAAAAAGTAAGCTTCTTTGAATTTTCCCGTCCGCGTACGGATTTTTTCTTACTATTTTTAATATATTGCCACAAAATCTTTACAATTTTAAGATGTATATTATTTATTATTTTAAGGCATTTTATTGTATTTATTTACTAATTTGTGTTTTTTTTCGATCTAGCTCAGTGCGGTATGCATTAGAAGAGACCTATGAGTGCCAGTGGAAAATAAATGGCTGATGATGGTGATGTTTATTATATGTTATATTGACCTTTGTCTCTGTCATTGTTTAAGCTAATTTCTTTTTTATTCAGTAATTTTTTGTGGTGAGAAAGATTTTACTATGATCTGAACAATAAGTAACCACTTCTATCTACTTACACATCAAATGGAAAAAAAAAAGATTTATTTCCATGTGTCTTCTCATCGTTCAGATGTTTATTTCCTCCAAAAAAATGTGGCTGATATAAAAGAATTTCACGCAAAAGGAGCGCAACGCTGTGTCACAGAAATACTTCCGGAGTCGAGATAAAGGCGTGAAGAAATGTACCTCATAAAACGTTTCACATCTAGGGGAATATTAAATCTCACGACTGGGGAGACTATTCAATGTTTTATTTTTATATAGGTGTAATCAGAATCATATTCATCGATTGACGTGACGCAAGCACATATACATAATTATATACTACTTGAAATATATATATTTACTTTCTTTACGACTATACGAGTTACAATAAAGTGACTCACTGATAATAGAGTATAACTTTTTTTTTATACCTTCTATGGGAATTAGTTTTTGTTCAAATATAAAGGATGTACCCTAAATAAACATGGTCCAACGTCTAATGTTTTTAAACAATATAGACAAGGAAAGCGGAGATTAGCAGAAAAAATTGAAATGCTAAGGAACGCAAAGGTATTATTACTAAGAATATGTCGTGCTACTATCTGATTTGATGTTTTTTTATTATAAAATGAATGTGCCCAATTAAAGCTTTTCCCATTTATTCTAGTAATTATAAAAAAAAAATAAACTAAATTTATTTTAAATATTTTGATATATCAAGATCGCAAACCGAACTGAAGCACATAATATTTAAAAAGAAGACCAAAGCACATAATATTTTAAAAGAAGACAGTCATTTAAAATAAAATAAAAAACAACAAATGCGCGTGCATGATCGCTGTACCCGCTATTTCTGACTCTTAAAAACCCATATTAAGGTAAAACTTTCCCAGATGCGCTTATGAAGGAAGCATAACGCAAATTCATGTCTATTTCTGATAGATTCCAAATCCGAGCCAAGCCTATAAACCTTGAAACTTCCGCGGTATAAAAACCAAACTGTTTGAATTGTTGTTTCAATTCTGGAATATTTGATAACATTTATGTTTTGGTTGCGTACAACAACAAAGTATTTACTAAGTTATCTTCAAAACGAAATTAACCAAAAATGGCATCTTGTGAAAACAATTATTAGAAGATAAACAGTTTCCTTAAACAACAACAAAACAAATTATTTCCGCCCACAAAATGGAACAATTATACCTATCCTAAGAGTATCTGTAGCACTCCGGTAATTGTTTGAAAAAGATTGTTAACATAAATTTTGCAGAATACCGCAAAATTTACGAATTGCTATCGTATCAGATATCGTTTGATATGTATTAGTGTCAGAATCGTAACAAAGTATATATAGAGCATTATTCCCGGGAGTGATTTCATCATCATCATTTCAGCCTATCATGTTACAACTGCTAGGACACAGGCTTTCTCTCAGAGAGAGAGGATGAGCCCTAATCCACCATGCTGGCCCAGTGAATGTTGGTAAATGTCATATTCATCTCACGATGTTTTCCTTCACCGTTTTTGAGTGATGGCATCGAAACTGCACTTAATTGATTTAGGTACTAAATATGTCACTGGTGCAGAGCCGACCATTGAACCGGGTGCCGTCAGATTATAAAGAGCGCACATGCTACCGTTTGGCCACCATCGATCTAGAGGAGAAAGATTTAGAGAATTCTAACTAAAATCATGTTTCTTGTATAAAGCTGTGTACTTAACGTACGCACGCGTGGGAACGAGTTGGTGTGGAACTGCGGACGTATCAGATATACACGGATTTGCTCGCGTGCGCCAGTCCTCGCATAATGTCGATACGTTGGGAGAAGGAGACCAGCTGTATGTGGAAAAAATATCAGCAATGGCGAGCGTGCGGTGTCTAGCGATGCATGCACTTACTTTCGCTCTCATAAGCTTACACTCGCGTTCGTTCACTAGGCCTGGGCCCTGATTCCGTATAAAACCACAAACCACGCCCATAACACGCCGCAAACATGTAATAAGCGTCAAACGAATCAAACGCGTCCTGCGATTGGATGCTACATTCTCTTGACAAATGTACACAAAATGCGATAAGCGCTTGCTCCACGTTTTTTTGGATGTTCAGATAACGTAACGAGACCGCATGTCGTCATAGAAACAAAAGGACACAGATACAATTCAATAAAAATTTCATGTTAACACGTCTCGCGTTTATGGCATGGAATCTCATGTGGTCAAGGGAATAAGGGCATGCACATATCATAACATGATCAAATAAGTTCTATAATTCAGAAAAGTAATTACAACTAATCTAGTCAGACAACATTAGATAATAGACACAACTTTACCAATTTAGTCAGTAACTAGATAATCAAAATTGTATTCATAAGTCTTGATAAGTCTTCGGTGTTTGATAGAGATAGGGCTAAATTAATTGCTAACCTAAATACAAGGTTCAAGTCTTATCCCTTAATCCAATAACTCTATCTACTTGCTAGCTAAGTCCAGATGAATGCGTCAAACGCCGCTAAGCAGCTCAGTTTTATAATTTAAGAATGTTTTATTACACGTTTGAACTACAAGTAACGTCATGACATTTTATGTCATTGACATAGTGGTTTTGACCGGTCACGACCGATTATACATCAGCAAATGAATTACGACTAATTATACCAGACAAAAGCGTAAGGTCCGACGTTTAACCGGTCACGACCGATTATGCGTCAGCAAATGAATTACGACCAATTATACCAAACAAAAGCGTAAGGTCAGAATGACGTTGTATAAAAAGTTAATCTAGGCTGCTTATAAATGAATTTAAATTGTGGAATGTATCACAAACTTAACTGTAGAGATCACAAGTTATGACGTTAAAAAAATGTGAGCCGGCAATATTTTACAATATTACTTTTATCGTACTAATTGGATTTAGATTAGAAACATATGAAGAAGAAACTCTAGTAGTATTATTATCAACTTTGGCAGATCATCCCACTAATCACACCAATCTACACTCAATATTATAAATGCGAAAGTAACTCTGTCTGTCTGTTTGCTACATAATCACGGCTGAACGGCTTAACCAATCTCGATAAAAATTTGCGAGGTAATAGTATGCGAGGGCGGATTTAGGTTATTTTTTACAGAAAAAATTGCGGTCGAAGTCGCGGGTATAGCTAGTAATAATTATATGTGAAAGTTTGGATGGATGGATGAATGTTTTTAACTTAATCACGCAGAAACGGCTGAATGAATTTGGATGAAATTTGGAACATATATTGCTTATGTCCTGGATTAATACATAAGGCACTTTTCATTATCTATTTTCATCACCACGCGGGTGAAACCACGGGGCGCAGCTAGTATTTTATAAAAGGTACACCTGAACTAAAGATGATGTATGAAACCTATAGTCTTTTAGACGCTTTCATTTTAAAATACCTAGGTATTCAATCATGGAGTAGGACTTGTGCGAGCTCCACGTCACCGAATGGCGAGAGACAGCGCCAGACTGGGATCGATGCGTTCTCCAGTCGGGGTCGGAGACCAAGACCTACTCCAAGTTGCTGCACTCGCGGAGTAAGTAAATATTCATTTATAGTCCGGTCAAATTAGACCAAGAAATAAGAGTAAAGCTACCTAAATTCCCACTAAGCTGAAAATCAGTAAGATTGTTTAAAATATTATTAAAAATAAAATTTTAGAGTTTTTCGCGATTTTCATCAAAACTGTAAGTTTTATCATAAAAATAGACAAAAAATTGTAGATCATAAAATTATCTACAAAAAATGTGTCAATACTTTTTTTTTCTACGAGCCACCGTTTTTGAGATATAACATTCTGAAAATTCTTTCAAATAAAAAAAGAATTTTCCAAATCGATTTTTAAATAACGGCGTTCTTAGGTAACGTACATAAAAAAATAACGAATTGAGAACTTTTTTAAAGTTGCTTCAAAATTGCTACTAATAATAGCAGAAGACATAATAGCACACTAATATAGACTCGATCGAGACAAGTGTTTAAACCAAATTAACACCTACTATTATAGTGTTAGCAAAGACATCCGGTCACGGCCGTAATCCGGCTAATTGTCCGCAGACGGATCGGTCAGGGCACATTAATTATACGAACCTTCAAGATAATCGATCAATCATCCCCCTCCCCTTCCTGACCGGCTTCTCCAACTTGGAATAATACCCATTAGTGTCAACTTGATCTTAAAATCGCTTCAAGGCGTCTTTCGTGAAGGCATAAGGTTTTATCTCAAGCCTATTATTGTTGATTGATTAATCGGCTGGTTTTTTTTATTTGACTATGTGAAGTTGTTTTTATGAGTGACAACGGGGATGAATACAAATTCTTAGTGTTTCTTTCATCAAACGGTTTCATGTCTAATACAAATAAATATTGAAATGTTTGTTTGTAATATCAAAATCGACAGCACGCGACAGACGCGACGCAACCGACGTAGGCAGGCCTCCCACTAGATGAACCGACGATATTTTGAGAGTCGCGGGCATTCAATGGATGCAGATGGCAGGATGTCGTTCAGTGTGGAGGTTAAAGGGGAAGGCCTATGTTCAGCAGTGGACGTATTCCGGCTGATGAAAGAAACAAAGAAAGAAAGAAAGAAAAATATTTATTAATGACAGAAACAATAATATATAGAATATTAAAAACAGGAAAATAAAATGATGATGATGAATGTGAAAATAACAGCTTTTTACTATATGCATTTGAAAGTATATACGGTAATAATAACAAACAAAGAAACAATTTTTAAGTTTTGTCTGTCTGCCTGCATGTTTGTTCCGGCTAATCTCCGAAACAACTGGACCGATTTTGACGGAACTTTCACTAGTTGTTTTCTTTCTTTCACTCTACTTACATTAGCCCAAATACCACGGGAAAAATAGAACTATAAAGAGAAGAAAAACGCTAAACATCGACTCGCAAAGAATAAGAATGAGATTAAACTTCACATCATCAGCCAATTAACGTCCACTGTTGGACAAGGCCTCCCTCATAGAGAGGGGTGTTGGCATAATCCCCACGCTTGACAGGCGGCTTGGGGATCGCAGTACGTTCACCGTGTACTATTAGGATGCTGCTGCCCATCCTCCGGTGGTTCTGGTCGCAGTTTTAGGACATACCCGGGTAGATTAAACTCAGCGTGGGTATTTATTTACAAGGAAAACAGAATTAATAACTTTTTGTAAACTCTATGAACTGTTTTTTTTTTGTGAAAATTCACGCGGACTACAGCTAGTATATAAATAATTAAAATATAATTATACTTAAAAAAAACCTTTTATGCATATACGCTCGATAAGCTAATATATTCTATAAAAATATTTTTATTTTACGCGTACACTTTTCGTGTCAGATGATTTTATGGCATATATTTGCCTAGTCAGCAATTGTACGTTAGAACGAATCACCTGTTTGAACCGGAATGATGGCAATTGCAAGATTGTTTATGCCTGTTATTTTCTGAGACATAACGGTTATCACTTTAATCTCGCAAACCTCTATAAACCAATTTCTACATCCATTTAAACCCGCGCTGAAATGTTGTAACGAATCTCGAACGAACGAGTAATAGCTGACAATAACGTCATCATTTATATCTAGATCTTTCTTATTCTGAATATTTATACATTTCTTTAGTAAATAAACATAATACTGTCGAAACGATATTAAATTATACAATTAATGTCACATGCGAAAACGAGACAAAGTAATATTAAGCATAGATCTCAATATAGGTACATATGTAAGTAACGTTTTTAACAGCTTATTGAAACATACAACTTTTATGTGACATTTTTAAGGTAAAGTACGTACTTGTATTCAGATTAACAGCCGTACTCATAAACGTTACTTAAGTTAAGCAATACTTAAAATTGCTCTGTCTTGTATTCATGTCTGCCAATTTCCGTCAGCGATTGCTAACCTTAAGTAACGTTTATGAGTACGGCCGTATGATCAATTTTTACAAAAAAATAAAGCCACAGGAAGTAAGTGAATTAGTTCAATATACGAGATTCATTCCGCCTTCCTTCCTTATTTTCCGCCTTAAGAATGAGGAATATTATTATTCGCGAAAGTAATATTTAAAAAAACCGAATGTATTACAAAAACGATTAATAAACGAAACGATTCATAATCGGCGAATATATCAAGTGAAATACAAAAAAAACTCTCTAATTTAGAAGCTATTTAGGAGAAGGTTGAAATTATGTGCTTCTCTTAATAGAAGTGACAAAATATACGTAGTAAGTAGAGAATATACGATACGCCATTTTCCTCTATAGTGCGTGTAATGAAGCAGGAACAGTGTTAAATGAGATATATGGTAGACGAGGGTTGAGCCAACAATTAGTACAATATTAAAGACGTTGCCACATTAATTCTGAGAGCTACCCAAACGCGACGACATTGGACATGTGCTTATATTTGCGTAACCGATTTATTAAGTTCTTTATATGTACATCACAAACAAGTTACAATAATTATACGCTACAATGAGAGATATCAGTTTTGCTTGGTGTTTAAAAAGTACTACTCTCCATAATACAAATACATTTCAGATCTGGTAGTATTGCCTAAGTATTGTTTATTACATTTCACATTGATATTATAAATGGGAGAGTGTGTTTGTTGGTTCGTTTGTCCTTCTTTCACGCTGCAACATAGATCAAAAGATCGAAGTTATTTTTGGTATGGAAATAATTGAAGGGCCGAAGAGTGACACAGGAATATTTTTTCCGGAAATCTGAACACTTGCTGAAGAAAAGTACACGCAGGTGAAACCGTGGGGCTCAGCTAGTTTAAATACATTTGTTCTCTTTAGCATTTACCTATGCTTATTGTTCAATGTCTTGTAGGTATCACATTTTTTTTCCCACCTATGTTATTTTTACTTAAGATGTCATTTAGGTCTAAAACGACCGATATAACGAGTAAAAATGACATAGAATATGACATAGGTCAAACGAAAATTTAGCAATAGTTGCAATAGTTATGTTTGTGGTTAGGTACGTGTTATTAAAAGATCACAGAAGTTAAGAAATGGCCCACTGAGCGCTACCGTGGGTCGAATGATACATTAACTTATAGGCCCCGGTTGGTTGTTTGTCCTATAATAACAACCACCACGTCAGGGTTCGAGCTGCCAAAGAACTTTTATATTAATACTGGCCTCTCACTCTATAGCTATGCATAACTTGCTAGCAATAATATACATAAAAGGAGTAGGTAGTCTAGCTCATGACATGTGTGTCTGGCAGGCTAAAAATATTGTAATCTGGAAAATTATGCTGAGGCAAGCCTCGTATGATGACATCACAGAGATTAGGTAACTCAAAGGGTAGAGGGACAAATGGAAGATGTAATTTGATGAGAATTTTGGACAAGATTATGCAGAAATGGGTCTGAGTATCACGACAAGGCCAGACGTCAGCAAAATTACATATTATTATGAAACGGCAACATATTTTTGTTGATAAACCAAAGACATTTTTTAGGAGTGAAGCACTGTTAAACACATCAGCGACTGAGAAAACTGTGTACATATTATAAAAATACTAAATAGCGGTTTGGTATTAACTTTTAGGTATGAAACCAAGGTAGCGTTTTTAAGATGGAAACCAGCACCTAATTCTTTACACATCACTGAACTGCTAAAATGTAATACCTAACTTTTTTGTTTTAGTTTGTTATTTTAGTAAGTTCACAAATCAAGAATATACTACTGTTAACTAAAAAATATCGAAATGGTTGAAAAATAAGTATTCGAAAAATTGTCTCTTAAACTTTTTTGATTAAAAATTAACAGTATGTAAAATGTTAAACTAGTAAAATAAAACAAAAGAGGTATACTTTTCAAATTTGGGGGAGGGGGGGTTAATACGTGTCAAATTAAGACGCTAAATTAATCTTAGCGTACGTATCATAATCATTTGGAAAAAATATTGCACACATATTACCAAGCGCCACCCCTATTGCTGCCAGATGTCTGGACAATCAACCGAGAGAAGTCGTAAGAATCGCAAACGGTCTATAACACTGAACTATTCCTGAAATCACTCACATTATATGCAATCTGTAAAGGTCAAATCTCTATATAAACGAGCAGATAAAATAATATTCAGCTTAGGAAGACGAAAACTGAAATATTCACGTGCACGATTGTCATCATAGATCTCTGCTCCCCGTACTTTCTAGTTATACCACATTTGCTGGGATAAACAATCTACATTGATCCTTCTTACTTTGCAAGATCAAGTCATTCAGTACATAAAAGCTTAATCGCCAATCAAGTTTAGAGGTAATTTTTTTCTTCTTCTTTTATAAACAATGGTGCACCCAGAATTATAATCAATATTTCCTTGCACGCACGCTTGTCTAGAAGAAATCAATTCACACGCGTTTTGAAGACCCTGAATGTAACTATCGGTAATAATATAATAGAGAAAGTATATAATTTTGTTTGTTCTTCTTTCGCGCAGCAACATTGTTTGACAGAAAGATCGACGAAATATTTAGCATGGATATTTTTATATGATTTGCAAGTTAACGTCTCGAATACTTTCATCGCAAAAATTGTTTCTTGAAGGATGGTCCCCGCGGGTGAAACCGCGCGCACAGCTTGTGAAATAACAATAATTGTAACATAAGTATGCCACAATCAACGATGTCGTTAGGCAGGCACAGTACTGTTTACGTACCAAAATACGAAAGGAGCTTCAATTTTGCAAAACATCCACCCTCAGAGACGAAAGGCAAACATTAGCGAAAGCTTTAGACCGTAACCACGTCGTGTTTGTTTTTTAATATGTGTAGGGCCGTTCTGAATTAAGGTCACGAAGGGTTACCTACAAAAACTTCGCTGGCAAATTGGCCAGGACAGCTAGAGCTGTTTGTTATCCGTCAACCCACGAATGCGTAGTTTGGCTTGTTATTCTTAACAATTTAATTTGTTTTTGGAATTTGACTTGTTTTCACAACTTCAGAGGAAAATCAGCGCCCAATTATATTTTTTGATGTTTTTGATTATGTTAAACGAATAGTGTAACAAAGTAAATGTAGTAAGGTAGTAGATGAAGCTCCCGTTTTTTTAATAATCATATAAATGTAGTAAACAATTGTAGTAGTTTAAAATAGTGTTAAAGTAAAATATATTAAGAAAAATAAGGTCAAGATGTATCTGCTCATATCTATGTAAAATATAAGTGCTAGTTTATGGTACAAGATGAGGAAGACCTAACGTAACCCTAACCCTAACGCCATGTTTAGCCATTAAAATTTCAGTGCCACCCGGTATTCTACAACTTGGACAGTTTCACACCTTGTATCTATGCTGCGCGCACCATGAAATATTTATTGTTAAACTAGCTGACCAGACAGTCGTTGTCCTGTCCAAATTTCTATAAATTTGTTTGAGCTATGGTTCATACAAAACTCCTATAAAATGACGTTCAGTTCTTCGTAACTTGAAAATGTTATGGAAAAACTCTCAAAAAATTTCTTTCCATAAAAACTTCATTTAGACTATTTCAAACATTTTATAACAAAAATATCCAAATCAGTGCAAGTGATGCGCTTACCAATATACAGGATTGAATTTTTATTTATATAGATAGATTTCTTGTATTTATAAGAAGATAATGTTTTTTTCTTTCTAATATTAATTATTTTTATCCACTGTGATTTTCCTGAAAATATTGACCTTAGTATACCGTAGATTTTTTTCTATGATTGTTTAGCAGTGGCACACTAATGCTTACAGTTAATAACTGACATTTCACACAGTCTGCCAAAGTACGCTTTTAAAGTGCAAAAGCACAGTTTGAAAAAAGCATAAATGACTACTGAAAACTGAGGAAAAACTCGACTTAATGAAAATAATTATGTAGAGCTTGTATGATAACATTATTCAGACGTATAAAATTGGAGGCCTAGTCCACCAGTAAACGCCGTATCAAATTAATATAGCCCATATTTGATGATTCATAGATATAGTCACGTAGTAGTATCACGAGTTGTTTTATGAATATAGAAAGATAATGAACATACGAGTACGTGATCCAACCTTAAATGGATATTAATACAGAAAAAATAAAAAATACGAATGAAAAAGAAAAAAGCCGGTTAAAATTAAGTATGTTTGTATTATCTGAGAGACCAGCCCTAATGTCAAAGTTTTTAGGCTGTCCGAAAACCTCTGATGTGCGGCAGAATGATTGTTAGTAGCAGTTGGTATAAAGTTAGTGATGAATAAATTTAAATTTATCATTTTCTGTGGTAGCAGCATAATTAAAAACATTTTAGTAATGACTCGGGTCGTATAAACTGAACCTCCAATAACCGGGAGCCATCGGGAGCTCCTTCCACAACCTTACCACGGTAAATATCCCGTAAATAATCATATAAATCATGTATATTATTTAGAAATAAAGTATTTGCTTTAGCATTATAATTAAGACCCTTCTTCGCAAAGAGAAAATATTTAAACGAGCTGTAACAATTCTTTTCTGAAATTATATCATATAATATTTTGGACGGCAAGGGTCATAATATGAATTTCGTCCTGACCTAATTGCGGGTGAGATGAACGTGGGTCCAATAAGGAAAATTCGCTCATGGGCACAATTTTCTAAACAATAGATGTATCTGAAGACCCTCCAGTAGAATACATAACGGTAACTCGAAAGATTATGGAGACCAATCATTTGTGATCCATTAATAAGGTGAACAAAGGATATTGAACCAGATTAAGAGTCTGTAATGGGAAAGTCGGATAGATTTGCATTATATTTGTACAGTAACTACTAACGGTACAAATTTCTTATTTTAATTATAAATACTCGAGGGTCTAACTAGAATATTTTGGATAAATAAAACCTTTTTAAACACATTTTCCTCCACTATATTTCCTCCCAATGTATGTATTACTGCCAGTTCGTAGTTACATATATTCTGAAGGCTATTTAGGTCACCTAATTTCCTAAATTTTTCAACGCTAAAACGTCCCATTCATACATAAAAAGCTCTTCTTAAAATAAGCCACAAATTTTAATTATTTTTCTCAGACAGGGTATTTAATGTGTTTTATAATTAATAACACGTTTTTAGAAGAAAAAAAATAAGACTTCGGCCATTGCTAAAATAATCGGTGGACAATTATTGTTTCCTTTGATTAACTTGTACGTGCGTACGTTAAATGTGCGAAAAAGTTTGATTATGTTTTTCTACTAAAAAGAGGCAAATACAAAAAGAGGTTATGTTAATATGTATAGAAAAAAAACTTTCTCGATTCCTGTGATTGGCTCATATGCCTCTCAGAAGGTTTCTTTTTATTGCGTTGCTTGGCAGTTTTTAAAATAAGTATGTGTATTATTATTACGTGAATATCCATGCAATGTTTGAGAAAATTACTATTCAAGCCTTGGCGTCAATTGAGAATTTATGGACTTACGTATGGTATACAAAAAAAAAAAAACTTAACAAAAATACCATTTATTAAGGTCATTATAAAATTTGTTCTAAATATTTAGAGCTATTAACATCATAAATTGACCGATGCACATTTTTCAAAAGTAGACAGTCAAAAACATACAAATGTGCAAGCAATATTGCTGCACTCGGTATCCCGGTCTGTAAGAACACGATTAATAAATAAGAAACTACAACTAAGACCACCGTCATTGGAATCTCTGCCTTTGAGATCCAAGCTACAACTGAAACTAGATTGCTTCAGTGTAATGCGCTTCAGCTCTTTGTGATACTGAAATCTGTCGAGCTATCTTTCGTTTTCAATTAGGATTTTACTATCAAATTAATATGACTAAGTATTGCTTTTTACAAGCCTATTTACTGGAAGCATTAAATTTGTAAAGAACGGACTCAGCTAAAAATCGCTCTGCACATTTTAATTAGTAAACAATACTATTATCAAGTCAGTGTGGAAATACTAAAATGTATGTCGGGTTACTTTTTTACTGAAACAGAATAATTAGGGTTAGACAGGTGTGAACAAACAGGGAAGATGTGCCTAAGTACAATTATCGTTTGTGATCTTTATGTCCCATAATTCACAAATTTTCATCATACCGCTAAACTGCTTAACGTTAAAACTACGGCATAACTTGCACATTTTTACGCACACTAAGAAACTTGCAGTGACCCCAATGAACTAAGTAATAGTCCACATGCAAAAAGCGCATCAAAGTCGTCTGCAGGGTGAGTTCGTAAAAGGCTTCAAGCCTGATTTAGGCCTGATGTGTTCGCACTCGCCACGCCACCTTACCATATTACGAGTATATGTCCATTGTTTATTTGGCCTGAAGCTGCACAAAATAAGAGCCTATGGTAAAGTCGCTACGTACCTATCATACCCTATTTTTTCGGTATGAGAAAAAATATCACCCGTTATAAAATCCAAAATTTTAGGTTTTTTTAATGTCATTTTCTTTTTCTTTTTTTATTGAAGTCGCGTTAAATGTAGGTATATTTGTAAGATACGAGAAAATAACAAGCTAATACATACATAATTAAGAAACTAAACTCAAATTCATTGCTAAGGTCAAAAAATTAACCTACCTCGGTTCCCATTTCATATTCAGTAAGTGAAAGGCTTGAAAATAAAACGAAGCAGTAAAGCAGCCTGATTGAAACCGTAAACTTCTTTTTAAGCGAGAAAGCGTGAGAGAAGTTCACCCAACATAACTTTCTATATCGCATGGGTGCCTTTCCCGAAACTACCGGACTAACTTTTATTAATATTCACACTTTGGGTGAAGTAACTTAGAAAATAACGGCCTGGAAGTGCTGCTCCGCATATTCTGTCGTCATTTAGGGGCTATTTATCGAAGCCAATGACTTTGCCTATAGCCTATCCTTGTACGAGAAATGACTTTCAAAAGGAAAATCGATAATACAGTAATTATCAACGTGCTTATTTATACGAAGCGGTATTGAACCCTATATTATAATTATTACTAATGATTTCATAAAGGCTTTTGAAACGTTTCAATTAGCTAATTGTTTAACAGCTCTTGATGAAATGTTAAATTGATGCCAATATCTCCAAATATTAAGTGTTCTTCCGGATAAATTTTGAAAGCTATTATTTGGTAAAAAATCATAATGGCAGCCGCGAAGCGTTCAATTTGCTAAAGGCTTTATGGACCTTAAGAGTAAACCTTTAAAGGAAAGGGCTTTGAGGCATTACTAAATATCGGTCATTTATTAGGTGTCAAACGTTGAGTAAAGGTTTCGTATTTGTCCATTTTTCGATTCACCTATCTTTCTTTTAACTTATATCTATTAAAAGTTTAGCGTTAGAATACTATTCAAAGCAATGAACATGATAAATATTTGATTACTCGTAGCGTAGCACTTACGTAGCTCGTAGCAGGTGCTACGAAGTTACGCTTTTAGTTCTATTGTAACTATAGTTAGTAACTATAAAAACTATATCACACTCAGTTACGGTCTAGCTGATTTATTGAAGGTGCTAAAGAAAACGCGGCTTTCATCGACATATTTCAGACTTATTTAAAGTCATATACTATGAAAAATTATACCAGTTTGAATAAAAACAACGTTCATAAATTTTTATAACCATTTAGGTCTCTAAAATCTTAAGCTGTCTTGAAGATGAATTATTCACAGAAATGAAACCACAAAAATCGGCTTTCAGGTTTAAGCGGCACGTCATGATATAACTCGGGTATTTCAGTACCCTCATCTATCCCTACACATCATACATGACATAGTAAACCACTGGAAGCTCCGGCATTACTACAGTTGCATAATTGATCAACTAATTACACTACACATATATAACGGCGGTCCCGTGTCACGTGGTTCAATTAAAATTTGTCACTTCACTACACTCGTCACATTCCGGAGTTTCGCTTCGGACTCGGTTACCGGTGGGATTATGTAGGGAAGGGTTTGTTATATTTTTTTGTGATGCGAGTGTGTCACGCGCTCGTGTGATGAGAGCCGGCGCGAGGGAGCTCTGAGGGTACGAGACGAGCTGCCTGGCCGCGCGCGCCCAAGGCACTGGTGCGCGCGCCGTCCGCCCGCCCGCGGCCGCTGTTCGCTCGATACGCCGCGCCCTACACAACCATTATACCACCTGTACGCTACCGCTCAGTCAAAACACCACGATATGCTTTTTGTTAGCGTTGTCACTGTTGTCGGTGTCAGCTAACTGCCCACCGTGTGTAGTAAACATAGACTGTTTGCCTTCACGATTAAATGAAACGTCAGCTTACGACACGACGATATTCCATCATAGCACTTAAATTATAGCATTGATTAATTAGTTTTTTTATGGGTTTACGCATGACCGCCATCTCGCCTGATGTTAAACTTCTAAGATGGAGCACGCTTGCCTAGAAGAATCTGATTCACTCGCGACTTGTAGACATCTACATTGTTACCATCGTAGTAGCGTATCATGTAATTTCTTGTTCCTATATATTCGTTTACACTCTATATTATAAGATTATCTATAATATATAACCATATTTTCAGGAATTACCCAAAATGGTCTACAATAGTCTAGAGCTTTCTAGTTACAAATTCAACCGAAAAATATTTACTAGAAAATCCAGTACATTCAACAAAAGCTTCCGTATCTATGAAGAGCGATGAGATCACAGCATCCTATTGATTCCAGTAGAGTGGTTTGGCTACCCGTAAAAGGATTTGCGTCTTGAAACATAAATATAGGACAGTATAGGACACTGACTAAAAAGGAGAGCTCAAAACATTGTGATGCGACATCCAAATTCCACAACGCAATACGATACACATGTTGAAAGACTGAATAATAGAATGAAGTTTAATCCATTTTAAACTAGTCATAAATTCTAACGATACAAATTTATCGCAGTGATAAATGTCGATCGGATTAAGTAACTAAATTGTGTAACGCCTGTGCCAACAACATAATGAATATTGAATACCAGAGATTCATATCCCAGTACTTATACTGGGATACTTATACCTCACAGATATAAGATAAAAACTGTATTAAGGAGGCCACAGTGGCTGTTTTTCACATAACTTTGTACAGTCAATACTTGAAAAGATCTTACCTTTAAACACTTTAATCCCGAATTAGTACTGGGATATGAATCTCGGAAAACATTTAGCTCAGTCAATTATACATACGAAAGTTATATAATTATAGTCAAATATAAGGTGAAAGGATTTAACACTAGACACTAGGCCAGACACTAACATTTTTTGTTAATTTTAATTGAAATCTTAATATTATGTCTAGTTTTAAGTTATTTAACAATATTGTAGTCTTAAAAATTAAGGTTCATTTTTTTATTTTTTTTTATTATTATTATTAAATATATAATTTGGTACGGAGGTAGCTTATACTCTACCTTAGTAAATGGGTTTCTTTGTAACCCAGTATAATAAACGGTTTCTATGGGATAATGGGTGACACTGTGGAGTGCAGCTAGTTGTAACAATGAACAAAAGAAACTTTTTAATAGTTACAATTGCAGTTGTTTCAGGTACTTAGCTAGCAATTATTTTGCAAGATTACGTAATTATGAAATCGTAATATAATAACTTGCTAATAACTAAATAATAAAGAGAGCTTACTACTATCGTAAGGAAAACGCGAGAGACATAAACATACCAGGAAAATAATTGATCATAATATTTTTACAAATAATAATGATTTTCCTCGCTGATGCTTTGAAGACGATCGCGCTATGATATAATTATCTTAATTATTTATTATTCATTCTACCTAGTGTGATAAGCAAGATAAATATTCAAGACTCAATTAGAAGTGAGAACTTCCTGTTACACGTCTATGTTTTCAAATGGCTCTCGATGAAAAATGATTAGAGTCTTATTTACTCGGTAAATAAGTTATACATTTATTAATAACACAGCTGCAGACAGAGCGGTGACTTGCAGAAAACGGATTCTTAAAGCAGAAGATCGTACCATACGGAATTATTAGGGAGAAACTTACATCCATTATTTTCATCCCGTAGGCCCAGTTGGTAAAAGTGAACCTTCCTTCTGCGCTTGGGGGCGTGGGTTCGATTCCCAGCTAAGGCAAACATTCATGTGATGGACATTACACAAATTTTGTGTTTGTTCTATATCTGGGTGTTAATATCTAAGTATACTGTATAGACCGATATACGGTATCTAGCAGCCATAGTACAAGCTTTGCTTAGTTGAGGGTCAGATGAGCATGTGAGCAAAAATGTCCCGAATATGTATTTATTATTAGTGGACCAAAATTACATTGGCTATTCTAATGAGGTTTTACCAAAAAATAAAAATAAATACATAAATATTCGGGACATTATTGCACACATAGTCATCTGACCCCAAACTAAGCAAAGCTTGTAGTATGGGTGCCAGAGACTGATATACATACATATATATTTTTAAATACATACTTAAATAGATATTAACACCCAGACATAGAACAAACACAAATGCTCATCACACAAATATTTGTGCTAGGTGGGGATCGAACTCACGCCCCCAAGCGCAGAAGGCAGGTATACTACCAACTGAGCTAACGGGGCTGTCGAGAGACGCCATACTCATAAAAAAGCACTAAATAAATGGTGATATTTTACAATAGCTACCAGCTACATAGGATCCATAGAACTTTACAGCCTTACAGCCTTGTATAGTCCCAGTACAAGTATTTCACTTTCTAAACGCACAACGGCATTTGTGATTATTTTTTTATATTCAAAAATCACGCAGTGTTCACTTAAGCTAATTAACATGTGTTTGTATTGCCGCGCAGACCTCGGTAAAACGTATCAACGTTGATACGTTTTAAGTTGTATATATATATAATATATATATATATATATATATACATATCTATAACAACATTGGGCTATTCGGATCATTCCAAAATATTAACTCTTCGCAATAAGCTAATGTTATTAGTGAACAATAAAGCAATAAGTCTGTATGGGTGAAATTTCTTTATTATGGACTTACGTGATAGGAGCGGAAATGCATAACTGTTTCCCCAAAGATATAACCAGTACCAACATTGATAATAAATTTAAAATAAAATTTTAAAACTGGCTCGTTGACAAAACACTTGCACAAGTAACGACTTTTTCAAAAGTGAAATAAAATGGTATTTAAATAATTACAGACATAGTATGTTAGATGATTTTTTTTATTCATGGACTAGCTTTTTTGCCCGCGACTTCGTACGCGTAGATTTTCATATAAACCTTCAATCCTTTTTTCTTCCCTTAATCTGGCCTTGCGCAAAATAACATAGCCTATACTTCAATCTGGTCATAGCTAAGCATATTCGTGAAAACCGCATTTAAATCCGTCTGCATTTTCTTCCAGGGGTGTAGGAGATGTGCGTGAACAAACAAACAAAAATTCTAAAAACTGCCTTAACATGTTCAGCTGCTCATTTTAAGTCGCCCTGTGTGAAGTATTGATAGAAGCATAAAAGTAATAAATAACACCGTCAACAGTTTTCAAATCAAAAAGATAATGTGACCACAGTGCAGAGCATGTTTTGAAATTTTCTTTTTGTCTAAACCATTAAAAGTATATCATGTCATGTCGGTATGATATACATCTCTGAAATTTGGCTGTCCAGTTTCGCTGGCCACGGAACCCTGACATAATGCTTGTCTTAACACGCTCTTGGCTAGTTATTTCTTATTTCGCGTGCATTTGTATGTATACCTTGATTAAAAAGCCATGAAATGGAACTACTCTATTTATCTGTTAAAATATCACAGTAAAATAAAATTATTTCTATATTCTTATTCTTATTGCAAATATACACTGTATTCTTCTAAAAGCTAAGTTTATATACCCTGCATCTTCGACCAAAATAAAAGAATGGACGGGCCCTAACCATTGAACTTGATCAGTAAAAACGAGTCAAAACCGTCGGACATATACTTCAACACCTAATTATAAAAATGTACAGTATATATGTTACAAAAAATAGATATCGGTTTTATTTGTGTATTTACACTTCGGTAAAGCATACGAATTCATAATTTTGTCAGATGTTTCGTTATCGCGTAACAATAGACTCGTGTTTCACTTCCTACGGTTAGAGACCGACTGAAACGAAATGAGAGCTGGCGCTCATTTTGTAATCTTCAAAAATGCTCTTCTACTGGGCCCGTCCATTCATTTTATTTTGGTCGAAGCCCTGCATAAAGGGTGCAGCAATGACTTATGTAGTGGCTGTTCACAAAACCAGACCACAGACATAAACATATAAATTTAAGTATAGTTAAATCTATTACATAAATATTATATATACTATTCAAACATAACCTAGGGTGAAGTAATTTTACAAAACAAAAAAAAACATACTTAGTGTGATGGGTTACTTAATTATATATGAGATGATACAAAACTTATGACGCTACTTTTTTAACTATTTATATATCGATATTTATTTTCTAATTATAATTTTCTAAAATTTATCGTCGAATAAATCTTTTATCTCGTAATAACATTTTTGGGTTAGAAACTTACGAAGTTGGTTCTCGAAAAATGTTATTATTTCTTTTTTTCTTTATTGCGTCCGGAATTTTGTTGTATAGGTTTATTTTCATGTACAAAGGGCCTTTTTTGAATATTTCTATTCGCGGGACTGAATTAAAATAGGATGCGGTATATTTTGTGTTTTAAATGCTAACATAGAATAAAACCAAGAGAATGTAATACTCCTACTCCATGCACTGGAATGAATCACCAAAGAGGTTGTAAGGCCTATAACATGCTTGATCTACACGTTCATTCATCTAAGAAGGTTAAGGAACCTTCTTTAAATTTAAACTGACTAACCGAACACAGTGACAGTTGACAGTTTCAAAATTTTAATGGCTATGTCAATAACATTCTCTTTACGTTTCTCATATTACGTTTCGGGTAACGAAGAAATAAATTATTGATTTTTATTTTCGTTTATGTAAAAATAAAGAATTAAAATAAATGATATAAGATAGCCTATGTTTTAATCTGGTAATTTCTAAGCATATTCGTGAAAACCACATTTAAATCCGTCCAGTGGTTTAGGAGATGTGCGCGGACAAACAAACAAACAAACAAACAAACAGACAAAAATTCTAAAAACTGTCCTATCGTGTTCAGCTGCTTATTTTAAGACGACCTGTGTGATTTTTTTTTTGTTATCTCGCAATTACAGATTTTTTTATCCCTACGTTTTTATTATATGTATAGATTATTTATAATTGAAATTTCATTTTTATTAGTAATTTCTTTAAGGGCTTATTACCACTTCTCAAAACGTCCACTTCTAAAAATGTCCACTAATAAAAAGTTCTCTGCTCAAAAAAATCCAATTGGGCACTTCCCAATTTACCAAAATGTGATGAGTAAAAGATAGTCTAATAGAAATTACTCAAAATATCCATAGTTCGCAAAGAGTCCACTAGTCCTTCTCATGAAAAAAAAAAGAGCAAAAGAAAAAGTTATGTTACCGCATTACTCTAATATTGGACAGTTTATAAAACCAACTATACTCCAGATGGAGTCACACGAGAAGTCATTTTTCCCGTGCAGCGGAGATAAAAGCTGTCGCTAGTTTATGGGGCTATTAACCAGGCTCCAAGTTACGATTTAGTGATTCGTCCATCGCCGATTGTGCCAGCTGCACTGTGACCTTTCTCGGATATTTTCACTTGTCTACTTGTCACTTAGTATAGGGGCTCTCTGTAAGGTTAAGAGCTCGCGTCCTAGTTGAGCTATTGTTACTTTACTGTTAAGATTTATGTGTCTGAACTTTGAATTTTAGTGACACAATGTTGTGTATTGGAGAAAGGTCTTCTACAAGCTTTTATTTAACTTGCAATGTTTGCAAGTTTGTTTATTTAGGTCAAATACTGCAATCTGAATTAAAAACACTGGTTCTGGTGACAATAAAATATACAATACCCAATATAGTAATATGTATTTTAAAAATAGCCACTGTCACAAGATTGCGGATGGTGTATAGTTTTTTGATAACCCTTTTAACATGGGTATCAAATGAAAGAGCAGAGTAGAAATCGATAAAGTGACATCACACTAAATTCAATATGGCCGCCACTCCAAGATGGGGATTTACATTTCTATTGCTAAGGCTAAAAGCTTGTTTAAGAAACTGTTTTTTACTAATAACTTATTTATAGGATTGAATTCGTTTACATCAGCAAAGACATGGAAGAGGATGGAGCACTTTTTTACCAAAACATTTATATTAGCTTCACTATTAACTATCAATCGACCATGCTGGCCCAGTGCATGTTGGTGAATGTCTTAATGTCTGAATTTTTTAGGGCGTTGGACATACCGGTTTTCTCACGATGTTTTTCGTCACCGTTTTTGAGCGATGGCATCGAAACTGCACATAATTTACCAAAGTTTATGACATGTATTTGGTTCAATGTGATATACATAATAATTACACCAAATGTTATGTTGTGCTAATATGCCCACTTGTTTACTATTTTAAGTAGCCAACTTAGTGTAATGTTCTTAGTTTATTAAAATATGCTGCACAACATTCACTAATTATATACGAAGATTTATTATACTGTAAGCGAAATTGTAGTTTCTTGTTGAGTAAATAAATTCTATACTATCTATACATATAATAAAAACATACAGATAAAAAAATCTGTAATTACGAGATAACAAAAAAACACACAGGGCATCTTAAAATAAGCTGCTGAACACGATAGGACAGTTTTTAGAATTTTTGTCTGTTTGTTTGTTTGTTTTTCCACGCACATCTCCTTAACCACTGGACGGATTTAAATGCGGTTTTCACGGATATGCTTAGAAATTACCAGATTAAAACATAGGCTATGTTATATCATTTATTTTAATTCATTCATTGCATAAAAGAAATTAAAAAATCAATGATTATTTTCTTCGTTACCCGAAACGTAATATTAGGATCGTCACATAGCCTCAAGCAAGGAGGTCCAAAGTAAAGAGAATGTTATTGACATAGCTATTAAAAAATGTAAACTGTCAACTGTCATTCAGATAATCAGTTTAAATTTAAAGAAGGTTCCTTAACCTTCTTAGATGGATGAACGTGTAGATCAAGGATGTTATAAAAACATAGGCCTTACAACCTCTTTGGTGATTCAATCCAATGCATATGTCAGGGTTCCGTGGCCAAAGCCATACTTGTGGTCGTATTCATATAGTAATTTTTAAACTTTCGCGATTCGAACACATGTTTTCATATTTATCGGGGCTTATCGCGCACTATTAACAACTTGTTACAATGGCCGTGGTCACGAGCTGACAGCTCGTGACCACGGCCATTGTAACATGGTCGAAACGTCGAGCGAAAGGTATCTATTTTTACCTATATTTAATAGTGCGCGATAAGCCCCGATAAATATGAAAACACGTATTCATATAGTTCAGAAATTGCATGGTCATAGAAAAAATCGAACGAGCGAAGCTGGACAGTCAAATTTCAGAGATGTATCATCCCGACAGGACATGATATACTTTTTATGGTTTAGACAAAAAGAAAACTTCAAAACATGCTCTGCACTGTGGTCACATTATCTTTTTGATTTGAAAACTGTTGACGGTGTTTTTACTGTTATGCTTCTATCAATACTTCACACAGGGCGACTTAAAATATGCAGCTGAACATGTTAAGGCAGTTTTTAGAATTTTTGTTTGTTTGTTCACGCACATCGCCTAAACCCCTGGAAGAAAATGCGGACGGATTTAAATGCGGTTTTCACGAATATGCTTAGCTATGACCAGATTGAAGTATAGGCTATGTTATTTTGCGCAAGGGCCGGATTAAGGGAAGAAAAAAGGATTGAAGGTTTATATGAAAATCTACGCGTACGAAGTCGCGGGCAAAAAAACTAGTATCCAATATATCGATACTCCAAAATATAATCCAAACGCATGTAAAATATTTTTTCAAATACAATTAAATCCATATTCTTATCTAAATCTTTTATATAAATAAAAATTAATTGCCGAAATATATGTACGCACATCACTTCCGAACGACTGCACCAAATTGGATAAAAAAAATTGTGTTCGTTATTGCCAGTATAAGATTTATATAAAAGAAAATAAAAAATAAAAAGTTTTTTTAGTGGAGTGGATTGCAGTATAGGCGGACGGAATGAACTTGAAAGGGGGACTGGAGTAAAGTGGATTTCTATACTACGCGAGGAAGCCACGGGCAACAGCTAGTTATACTATATTAATAAACTTGTTGAATTTCGCGGTGCTACCCGCGTTTTCCCTGTGTTTTTCCGCAGACAGATAGAGAGTTACTTGTGCTTTTATAATATTAGTTAGGATTAAGATTTATGGGGTTTTTTTACTTTATTTACTGGCAACAATGGCTACAGTGTCTACAATTTCACTGAAAACGAAACTTAAGCGTAAATGTCTAAACATTAAAATATTATTGCAAATTGTTTCCGTGCTCGTAGCTCGTCGTAGCGCCGATTACAAAAGTAACAAGTTTCGATGGAAGCATTTACGTAGCAGATGCTACGACAATTTTTGTGCTGCTACGAATAATATTTGATTCATGATTGTTTTACTGCGAAATAGAATGTGCAATAATTTTTTAATCATACGAGTATATCTGTAGTGACCAACCGCGATGGTTTAAAACAGTGTTTATCAAATGTTCAGTTTCAAATTAAAACCAAGTTTTAGACTCTGTTCATAACCAAAATGCAAAATTGTATTTTGGATAGAAAGTTGGCCTCAATCCGGCGGGACAGTATCGTCAGCATTTTGTCAAATTAGATACATGTATATCTAGCTTTCACTGTCTATAGATACTATAAACGATCTCCAATTTGTTAGTTTAGTTATTAAGTTATATGTTGTGAACAAAGGTAAGTATAGTAGGTATATATGATTCGGTTAATTATTACCAAAAAAAGTGCTTATACCAAAAACTTCTCTTCTATTATTTCACACTTCGTTATTTTATTTACTAAAAATGATTGGTGTATTGTTTTTTTCCCATACCTGCCTACACAATTATTAATTGCTAACTAAAATCAGACAGCTAACGAAGCACTTGACTAGTATAAAATTTTGACTTATTTGATATCTGTTAGGTTTGAACCTAATATAACATATCATCAGGCGAGTTGGCGGTCAAGCGCAAGTCTATTCCTAAATAAATAAATAATAAATAAATTCATAATAAAAGCATACAAAAAAACTACGTTTTTTTTTAAATTATTTTTGTGATGACGAAGATTATCAGTTTTTAAAGACGTTTCCATGTCACATTATCAAATTAGCTAATAATGTCGTTATAAACGTTAATCTAAGATATTGTTAGCAATACACATACATGTATGTTAACTTTAAAAAATAAACTTTTGTAACGATTTTGTGACCAACCAACAAATGTCAACAAAAACGTCACCCTTCGAATATTTCAACCACGCACCACAACTAACCGGAAATAATCGTAAACTATCCTCACCACGGAAGTAGTCATAAAGTGCAGCCAACAGATAAGTAAATACGTGAGCACAATATAAATTGACATCCCTTGTACTGTAGTGTAGACCATAAAACCAATCAGATGTTTAAACCATTTTTTTTTAATATTATATCAGCCTGTATTGTCTCACTGCAAGTCAAAAGCCTCCATTCTGTCCTTCCTGTCTGTTTTGCGCAGTTTGAGTACAGTCCTTCAAGTAGGAGTCCAGAACATCCCTCCATCTCCGACTGAGCTGTCTCAATAATTTAGTATATATTTATATTTAACCTTGCTTCTTGGTATTGGCTGTGGCCCCACTAATGCTTTTTAAATGTCGTGGCTAGAACCGAAATTCAAAACCAAGTGAATCAATATTAAAAAAAATGTGTAAGATAGTAACAAAATAATAATGGTTCTTATGGGTAAAATGAACTTAACGAACGAACTCGTAACTTTAGATATAATCAACTTGACTTTACTCCTTCAATTATTCAGCTATGTCAATAAATTGTCATTACCTTAATATATCTAGTTAATTGCCCTAAACTGCGGCCTAACGACTCATAGTTCCACACAACCTTTCAATCGATTTCGTTCATAGATAAACAAAAAAAAAAATGCCTTGGCTACAAAATTTCATAACAATCGATATAAATGGAACGCATATTTTTGTCAATTAGAAAATAACATTCAAAAGTTAAATTGTTTCCGTAGACTTTGAAGCCTGTTATTTGCTTGTTCAAAAAGAAACGAATGCTCTTTAGTTTGTTTAATGCATCTTTTCTATTTCTTTGGAGTTAATACTCTGTAATACTCTGTGCTCCTTCTATAGCACTAACGGTCACAGAATTGACATAGAATAATGCAATTTCCTTGTTCGCGACAGAATGCCGCTTTAACAAGCCGCGAAATAAAGTACTGCTATTGCGGCCAGAAATGGAAATTTAATTTAACACTCAACTGTTGTACTCAAATGTATTGAAAAATTCGGTTCGTAATTTAAATTTTTGAACAAAACCCCAAACGGTATTTTATTGTTGACTGACCACTGAAGTGAGAATCGTACCACAACTTAGCTGATGTGAAGAGTCTATTATTGCAGACTCATATAATATATGTAAAAATCTAATCATAAAACTGAAATGGGTAAAAAACTACACCAAATTATTGTTGCCAGATCTCTGTTTATACTGTATCTGGTCACTAAATTACAATTTTATAACATTTCGCTATGTGACATAAGCTAATAACAGCTAATCTAATAAAAGAAGCGCGCAATATTCCCAAACGTGGCACAAAATAATGTAATATAAGAATTCCGTGCCAACCCAAAGGGATAATTTCCTTAACCCGCGCATTTCATGAACTACCCGCACGGAGGCGTAACTTTCGCTTGGATTCAACATTAACAAATATTAAATTCCCAGAAAACTTAAAATAGATCAGTCGCATTTTATATATTTGAAGTTCTCCAATATACTAGGAATAATATTATGGACAAATACTCGGTCGGCGAGATAAAACATAGAAAAACAGGCCGGATGAAAACACTTCTACAGCCGATATGCTACAGACCTTCCACGGAGAAAAAAAAGAGCTAAATGAAAATCTAATTATGAAAATTTTCACTAGGTTTTTTATAGCAGGTAGCTGATATTACAAGATATTAAAAAAAAAACATTCAGTTTTTTTACAACCATAAAGCAGAGTTTCCATATGTTATAGTTACGTTACTGGAGTAGAAGATGGGTTGAAATTATGTAATTTTCCATAAAATGTGTTAGTTTAAAAAAGGTGTTGGTCTAAGGTTTGTTTAAAATTACTTATTGGATACCAATAAAGCACCAAGCAGTAACTCGAACTCTAAAGTGATTTTAGCAAAGTCAGCCCAAAATTCACTCTATTTCTTTTTAAAAGAACTGATACCTAAACCCTTACCGCTGACAGTTTGGCGATTGCTGGTACTTTACACACATATAACAAGTAAACTACCATTACGAAGTCGCTCTACCGACACGCGAAAAATCAGCAGATCCTTCGCTTTTATAAATTGTATTCTAGAATTGCGAAGTGTTCGTACTGGCAAGCGATGGAAGACCGTATTCTTGAGAGTAAAAAATAACAAGTTTATTTTCATCTCTGGCAAATTCTTTACTATTTAAAGAGGCCGTTACAAGTTTAAATTTGTGTGACCTGAGTTAGCCTTTATATTCTTATATGCAAAATATCCCAAGCTAACACGAAATAAGGTAGCATTCTGATGCACTATTAACAATGAGTTCGAAACAACGCGACTTGGGTCGTGCCGTCATGGGAATGTTTTTACGTTTTAAAGGTGCTTTTGTCTCGTCGACGTAAAGCAAAAAGGGTATTGTGTTAAACGCATACGTTTGTATGTTTCCACTTACAGCCTAAACGCATCAAGCGAATATGATAAATGAGGTGTTGCTTTCTCTCTCGATAGATTTCTCTAAGTTCATAAATGGTAAATGACGTCAACAGAAACACAAGATGGCGACAGGTAAAGTGGGGATGAATAGATAAAAAATAAGTCATGGGGACTGTCGACAGAAGTGAAAACGGTCGGCATGACGGTGACGTGGTCACAGTAGCATGTCTGTGACGCGAAGCTGCATTTTACTCCTACCAAAATTGTTCAACGCAGTTAAAACAGTGTTTAATTCAATAAAGACTGTACTCACGTGACGTGTCATTGAAAAGTGCTGTCAATAATTTTTTGTTCAGGTATCCATTGCGAAATATGATATGCCAAAAATACAGGTTTTTTAAAGAAACAAGTTTATATTCTCGTTTTACTTTTATCATTAACATTAATCTTGAAATTGTACATAGACGAATGTATTTTATTGAATCAATTCAATACTCTTCACAGACAATATTCCTTAACAACGCAAGCCTAACAAAAAAATTCAACCCCTATTATATGTACGAATGTGACCACGAATCGTACCTTCCGCACAGCTAGGATCTTGAAAATAGCGCGGAAATGAAAGCAATTCTACATTCATTCAGAAAATAGAATGACAAACGCATTGCAGTGTCACGTAGTGGGTAGTGAATTTAAATTTTCTAGAAGGCACTGCGGTTAGCCATTTACCAGTTGTGCATTTTTCACGGTATGCACTGGCAGGGTGTCATTCAAGCCATTGTTCGATTTACTAGCAATAAAATAAATAGTGCTGAAATCGAACATTAAGATAATAGTATACCAACGCGATCTTTGCGTGGTAGGAATTTAGAACATCACATCGCTATCGCTATCACAGCTAGCCTAGCTAACCGTTCTCCTAAACGAGCAATAAAAAAGATGCAGTTGTTAGTGTTATTTTTTTTATCGCAAATAAGACCGCGTTCGATTACCAACTCGCCTGTCGATGAGCGACAATGTGGTCGAAAATGAAGCAAATAAATTTTGAAGCTATTTAATTAAAAAAATAGCACATTTGTGTTTGACGGGGGAAAAAACAGCCACTAAATCGTAAATTAATCTTTTGATTTTGGTGTCAATCGCCTCAATAAATTACTATCTAGGAAACGCGTCACTTAGCGATATCGGTGAAAATACATTTAAAAAAAAAACAGTGGAACATTGAGGTTTCGCTTTTTGTATGGTCAAATCCGCGGTAGTCTTCTCTTAGAGGTGTAAACAAATTGTATTATATTTTTTTTATTAAAAAAAGTTATTTATAATGTTTTTCTCTCTATAACACGTATATATATACTTATACATCTAAATGAGAGTGATATGTCAGAAAAATAAATGTTACTATCTAAGAATAAACTAGCAGAAAGAAATAGCAGAGTTGTAAATCATTTAGTTGATAGCTTGACAATAAAATTAATTAACCAATTGAACATTTTATTGGACCGTGAAATTGCTTTCGTTAAAAACGCATTGCAGTCAAGAGCAGCTGATTCCGAAAGCTTCCAACCGTTCAAACCTGTTATAAAATATTCATTCAGATATGTTTTCACCAACTTATAAACTCAGATCATACAAAAGCCTGAGCATATTAACAAAAAAAATTTTACATAGTTTGTATAGCTGTTTTAGGTTAACACTTTTAAAATAGAATTTAGTATTGATGGAAAAAAAATTATAAGTCATACTTTTTTTATCACGTGTTATTCTCGTTTGACCACCAACTCGCCTGTTATTAGACAGACTTATTCCCTTTGACCTTGAAAAAACCTAGATTATATTTTCTCAGCAAACAAGTAACCCGGGAGGTCTATGTGTTAGCTTCAACATTGTACAATATCATAGTACCGTGAGACTTTGACACCAATGCGAAAAAAAAACTTTTTTTACAAACAAGGGGACGGGATGCCTTATGGCAGTCATTGTCATCTATAGATACTCGTAATACCAGAGCTATCAAAAATACGTTGCCGACCCTTTGAGACTCCATTGTCGACTCGTTATAATAGGTCGGGGAAAAAGTCTTTTCGTATTTTGGATGTATGAAGTTGTAGTAAAAATCTCATCGGTTATACTGTTTGTATCTGGCTGGTTTTGATACCATTAAAAATATGACATTTGAAAAGAGGAATACAAAAAGTAAAAAGCAATTTCCCGCCATTTTTCAATTGTTTTTTTGTTCGATAAAATGAGTGAATCTAACGAAGAAATTCGATATATTGTGAAATTTTATTTAAAAAAACTGAAAAATGCGACACAAGCCGCGAATAAAATTTGTGACATTTATGGACCTAATGCAGTGTCATCAAGAGTAGCACAATGTTGGTTCAAGCATTTTCAGTCCAGGAATTTTGATGTCAAAGATGCAGCTCGCTCTGGTCGCCCTGTTACGGATAAAGTCGATGCCATTTCTGAAAAAGTGGACCAAGATCGGCATATTAGTAGTTACGACGTAGCTGAAGACCTGGGGATTGACCACAAAACAGTTTTGACCCATTTGAAAATAACTGGGTATACAAAAAAACTCGATATTTGGGTGCCACACCAGCTCACTGAAAGAAACCAAATGAATCGTGTACTCATTTGCGATTCTCTATTGAAACGTAAAGAAACCGAACCGTTTTTGAAAAGATTGATCACTGGTGATGCAAAATGGATCACCTACGACAAGAATGTGCGCAAACGATCATGGTCAAAGGGCAGTGAAGCACCACAGACTGTAGCGAAACCCAGATTAACACGTAATAAGGTGATGCTGTGTGTATGATGGGATTGGAAGGGCATCGTTCATTATGAGCATTTACCGCCGGGCAAAACCATCGATTCGGATCTCTACTGCCAACAGCAGATGAGACTCAAACAAGAAATTGAGAAAAAACGGCCGGAATTGATCAACATAAAGAGTGTGGTCTTTCATCATGATAACGCCAGACCGCACACATCTTTGGCCACTCAGCAAAAATTTAGAGAGCTTGGTTAGGAAGTGTTAATGCATCCACCACATAGCCCTGACCTTGCACCCTCAGATTTCCACCTGTTTCGATCTCTTCAGAATTCTTTGGGTAGTGTTAGATTAACATCAAGAGAGGACTGTCAAAACTACTTGTTGCATTTTATTGATCAGAATTCCCAAAATTTCTACAGCAACGGGGTCATGTCACTACCTAAAAGATGGCAACAAGTTATCGAACAAAATGGTACATATATATTATAATTAAATGTAATTAAACTTGAAAAAAATATGACTTGAATTTGTTTATAAAATACGAAGAAACTTTTTCCCCGACCTTATAGGTATTATTTTCATAAACTTGTTTTGTTTCGGGTATTAATATGTAATAGGTGATTATTGTTATTAATAAAATCAAACAATAATTAATAATATAATTGACGAAGATATTGGTAAATATAATAACTTAAAAAAACAGTGGCACATAAAACCTCCTTAACTATTGCAGTAAAATTTGCATCGACCTAGTTAATAATAAATAGAACCATGAAACAAGCTCTGCTCAATGTCCTTCGGATGTAGTATTTGCCCGGTAGGTACTCAAACTGCCCAAAACTGGCCCGTATACCGTTACCTAGGTATACTTAGGCGCTTTCAAAATTAGGTATGATAAGCCGTTGAAATTTGAATATGAAAACCGTACCTCAGCAATATAGTCTGCAAATTCCTCTTAGTTTCTCCACAATTTCCGGTAACTGTGATACGTATCATGCGAGAATTTATTACTGAATTTTGAATGTCCCAAGGGTAAGCTAAATTGTCTAGCAATCCGCCAGTTACGAAGTGATACCGACTTGACGAAGTTTGTGAACGCTAACAGTCAATAAGTACCTAATTGTTATCATAATCTGGCATGAATGAAAATTACCTAGGTTCTTTGAAATTACCTTTAGGTTTGAGTATTTTGTAAATTTCGTGGTAAAACTAAGAAACCTGAATATAGTGTTTTTTTCTTAGGATATTAATTCAACAATATGGGTGTCTTCGAGTCGCGAGTGAATCAGTTTCTTTTAAGCTATCTAGGAAGCGTGCTCCATCGTTGACCACATCATCGCGGCGATCAAACGTAAGCCTATTAATAAATAAAAAGTACACCTAAAACAAATTTGCTAATCTACAAGTTGACTAGATAAATTAGAACATTTTTACTATATTAGCAAAATCGTTGATTTCGGCTAGTTTTTGTTAAAATTTAGACTTTACAATAAAAATAAAATAAAGGTAAAAGTAGCATAGGTAGGCTTCCCACTAGATGGACCGACGACATCGTGAGAGTTGTGGGCATCCAGTGGATTCAGTTGGCAGGCTGTCGTTCAGTGTAGAGGTCAAACGGGAAGTTCAGCAGTGGACGTCTTCCGGCTGATGACGATGATGATTTACCTATTTTAGCATTTTCAAAAAACGTTTAGCTTGAGGATAAATTAACATACACTTTAACCGCGCTAGGTGTTGCTAGCTTATGAAATTCGTTTTTTAATATGAGGTCTAATATTTGAAAAAAATATATTGTACAGTTACACTTAAATTAAAACCTATCAGATATGTTTGTATTTTTTTACATAGTTTGTGGACTTGAAGTTATTTTAATGATGTCTAATAACATTTAACTCTTTAAAAAATTACATTCAATTCTAAAAATAAGAACTTAGCTCGATTCAAAATAAAAACGTTACTTATTAATTATGCTTTTGTGCATATTTTCTGAGCTAGGTTTAATGTATTCTTATATATTTTTATACCGCTCTGTAGCAGGTATCGCATGATGAAATCCCATAAAGGGGTCGATGTTCTTGATATAACACGAAAGGGTTACGTTCTCTGTATTTAAAATATTATTTCCATTGCTTCATTTGGCCCTTTCGGCTTTACGAGATTTGTATGTGAAATTCAAACCTTGCATTACAGAAATGAGCATTCCATTGATATTTTATTAATATCTAAAAACCAATTTATGAGATGCTTTAAGGCAGAAAAAATCAAATCAATGTACTTGACTTTAAAATAATGTAACAATTGTTATATTCCTTGAATGATACGTTTATAGAAAATTATTTTAACAAAATATATATATTTATCCAGCTGCTTGGCAAACGCCTTCCTACATTTGAAAATTGATTTTAATAAATCAATTGAAAATATTAATATTTGAGTATCCCAGTCAAATATTTTATGAACTGAAGTACTGGTTAACTAAATGTACTATATATATATATATATATATATATATATATATATATATATTAAGACGGGACCCTATGACTAAATATATAAAAACGACCAAGTGCGAATCGGACTCGCGCACGATGGGTTCCGTACCATTATCTATGTAAACGGCAAAAAATACATGTATGGGATATGGGATTGTATGGGAGCACCCTTAAATATTAATTTTATTCTGTTTTAGTATATGTTGTTATAGCGGCAACAGAAATACATCATCTGTGAAAATTTCAACTGCCTGGTGACAGACAGACAGATAGACAGACGGACGGACAGCGGAGTCTTAGTATTAGGGTCCCTTAGTAATAGGGTAGTTTACCCTTTGGGTACGGAACCCTAAAAACATTTTAGAGCAAGACCTTTCTTTGAAGCAACAATAACGGATAATATATATTATGTACTTGCCCTCCAACCATTACCGTGAATACCGGTATTAGCAAACTTGGTCAGAGATTTATCACGGTCTATCAATCAACTATTACTACGGCATACCTGTCAGAGAAACATGTCGGGCGCGTAACAAAGAGTTATGCATCCCTTTCCCTCTTGCTTAGAGAGATGTATAGCATTATTCATATGTTGGCAGCATTGTATCGCAGACAAGCGAGCCATTGTAATTTGTCATCAAAGCAAGCACGTCGTGGTATTTACGCGGCATCCCCGTTGACTCGTGAGTTGTTTACGACTCTTGCACATTACAACGCAAAGCAGTGCTCGCTTTTGTGCATTGGCCCTTTGCCCCTACGCAGCAGAAAACATGCATTCTAGAATTTTATTGTTCCCCTAATAAAATAAGAACCTGAGGTAGGTTCTTATTTTATTCCGGGCTGGCAAAGCACCGTCAACTCCGCTAGTGTTGCAGGTGTCTATAGGCGGCGGTGCTGCTTACCATCAGGCAGACCGCATGCTTGTTTGCCCCTCTTTTTATAAAAAAAAAAGAAGTGCAATTGGATCTCTTTTTGGCATTTCATGAATTAAGAGTTTTCTTTTATTTCTGGTTAGGCAAAATTAAACTCGATTAAATTAACTTCATCAACAAATCTACAGGGAAAATGTATTCCAAATTCCTTATTGTACTTGAAGCGACGTAGAAGCGTAGAATTACACTATAAATTCATCAGAAAAACAGTTTTATTTTAGAGGTTTTTTATTACGCGTCTGTGCCCAAAGTATGTACTTATGTATTTTCTAATTTTTAAAGGCAATAAATGATCTTCTTAATATTCTTAGGAATTACAGATTATCATAATGTACGCACACAACGTTGTTTGTAATGTTCAAGTACCAACATTGAAATAAAACGAATACTAAGCTATAAACACAACATTGTTTAGAGCGATAAAAACAACAGCACCGTACCGTAGCATAAACTTTATCGTTTTACGATTACTTGTGCTATTGTTACACCTACCAACGATTTTCCACTTAATAGACACATTACTATAGGTACCTAAGCACTTTCAGTAAGCACATTAGCACAAATGTTGCCTGTAAAATGTTCCAACCACCAATGACACGCCAGTATTGATGTAGTGATCGATCAGCGTTAAGTATTCAGTTGATTCACCGCATCTCAGCAAATTGTCAGGTTTTTCGTTTTACGAATAAATTTGATGAACGTCTATAAAGTATCAAGTCGTTGTCTACAAGCAACATGATACTTTCTAAATCCGAAAATGTGTGAAAAGAAGAATCTCGAATTATTTTACCTACGATTTTTCAAGGCACGTTTTAGTATTTTTCCTAAAGAGCGTTTGTTTTCTTTATGTTTTTAAAAACTTTCTTTAAGGATCTCAAAACGTAGAGTTCAAGATTATAGGTCCTGGAATTCTTTCGTTGTAGAAGTATTATTTTTTCTATAAATGTTTCGGAGTAAATGATCATTACGTGATCCAAAAATTATATCGTACCGATAAGTATTTATATTATTGACATTTGTTAACTGACGTTTTGACAGCCATAGAAACATTTGGAATATTGTTTCATTTCGTAACAAACTGCCAAACATTGAAAATTAAATAATAGCTTGTAAAAAACAAGCTATCATTTAATTTTCAATGTTTGTATATTAGTCTCCGTAGGAGTATTACATTCTCTTGGTATATTAGTTTGTTTGTCAAATTTTGCAACTTGAATTAGAACAATTTCCTCTTAAATGATTTTGGGGAAATTTAACATACTTTTATTAGATTTAAACAACAGATCATCATACAATTTTGTGTTCAAGTATTTTATGCAAACACATTTTTAAGTCAGAAAAAGAGTAGATTAGGGTTCAAAGATATAAAAGACACGAAGTCACAGTTCGGCGCGAAATACTAGTACTTAATTGTTCCTTTCATTCTAGAGTAATAAGAAATGCCTTTAGTATTTTCTTTGTTCCTTGAAAATTAAAAGCTTTCAAGCAAACAATTTAGACCTGACGATAGTATCCGGTGTCTTTTAATAAGAAAATAACAAAAGCTAACTGTTTTAAATAACATCTAATATTTCCAGCAATAGTTACAAGATGTTTCAATTAGTCGCGTAAGCAGTTTACAGGGTTACTGTCCTTATTAGTGGACGATCCTTATCTATTCTTTAGTAATTCATAAAAAAACCGGTTTTATGAGTTTCCGCGTAACAAAATTTTAATTATAACGGGATATGATTGTAAAATGTCAAAAGCTCAATAATAAATATAATAAACAATAAACATTCCACGTGAAGGGAACCTTGTGATGGCCCAAAAGATCAAACTCAGCAGCTCAGGAGGTACCCTCGATGTGCGATGTTGACTCTATGATCATTGTCCCGATAGTCGGTAAACGGCCTTATAACAAAGAGCCTCAACCGTCTTAAGAGGCTTCTGCCACTTAGGTCGAGGATCAGAAGCAGTAGGCAGTCATCCTGGACACAGCGTGGATTGTTAGGAGGCTTCTCACTCTGCAGAACAGATCTGTTGAGCCCTACCGCGCTGCCGATGGCACCCAAGTTTTAAAGTGTTTATAAAACTTAATGTTTTAACATGTGTATCTTAGAAATTAAGAATAACAATAAATACTGAGTAATTTTTAATTATATGCATAAGTTTATCTGTCTGTTAAACTTTATTATGGAACCAATAATGAAATCGTGAAAAAAATTAAGAACCATAAATTTAGGAACACATAAAATATTTGTGTAAACTTATCTGTTTCAACAAATCCCTCGGTAATAACTCGGTAAGTCAATACCTATTACATTTCAGTTTTATTTGATAAACATTCGATATTCTATCGGCGCTTTAAGTGAAATAAGAAAATATGACCAAAGCAAATATTTAAAATACCAGATGAAAGGAGGTAATATTTCTGATTGCAAATATTTGAAATACCGACGAAATAATTGTGTTTGTAATACTATACCGTACAGCGAGAATTTCAATTAAGTCCATTGAAAAAATCAAATAAGAATTTGAAAAGGAAAAATAAAAGCGTGCCAAAAAAGGAATTGGGAATCATCGGCCAATCGCCCTGCAGGCAGAATTTATGCCAGGATACGCGTAAACAAAATGCTGGTGTTTTTCTGGCTTATTGCATATGCATTGCCATTTGGTGTGTGCGGGGTACTCTGCCAACTGCTAGTGGGCTTGACCAATTGTCTTTAGATCTTTACCATATAGTATTAATTAATATTTTGTTCAGTTTATGAAGGCACAAATAATTAATAACTATGAACGCCACTGCCATTTCAGCTTGATACGCTGAGCCATGTCAATGACTTTGATTCTCTGGCGATTTTACTTCGTTTTGGACGCGATCCCTCGGAGAAATGCAGAGCATGGCTCTTTCCATAGCTCGCTGAGAGATATTAACTTGTAGAGTGATCCCACTGTAACTGTCTACGTTCGGCACCGTAAGTCATGACAGGTAGATCGCGCTGGAAACAAACTTACATGCCTATTATGACTTTTCGAGATTAGTGACGAAAAGAGTCGATGGACTTTCCTACATGTACAATTGAATACATATACTACGCATTAATGTAAATTGGCTTGTAAATCGTAAGCGAATATTTTCACACATGCATCGTAAGAGATAGGAGAAAAAAACTTTGCTATTATTTATGAGTACCTTCAATTGTTCTTCTTTCGAGTTTCGTTCTTTTTAAATTAACTTTTTGGACCAAAATTTTGCCACTCCAATGGCACTCCCCGTGGCTTCAATCAGGTTCGTTGTACGTTCTATTATAATTATGATTTCATCACAACAAATTCTAAGTATACTGAAATCATGGTGTCGCCAAATATACGGTAGTGTTTGGCAGTATGTGGCAAGCAACAAGTGAAGTTGCAGTACAGATGCAGGCAACGCGACTATTGGCACAGGCGCGGAATAACATTTGTTCAAGTTATTATTTGTTTGATGAAGTAGGGACAAGGAAGATGTATGTGTGAAAGCTGCCAACTTTGCGAGAGCATTGGGATTTCAGCAGCTTGAGTTTACCAAAAAGTTTGAAGGAGCAGCTGGCGTTCCGAGTTCAATATTTGAGTGCTTGCTAAATTATAAATTCGTCAATAAACTAGTGTTTCATGTTCATAGACACTATTACATTATTTTAACGACTTCGGGAGGTTAGCAATTCGGCATGTTTTTTTTATTTTTGTTTTAAAAAAAATTAGACCACCAATTACTCTGACATTTATGAATCAATTTACGATTGGTTGGTTGGTTTTTTTTAATAAGTACTGTGTACAAAATTCGTGATATGGTCTCACAATTTTTTTTTAACTAAGCTGTTTTTTTTTATATCCATGATATTTTTCAAGCGCTAACTAGTTTTAGGTCGGTTTTTTATATTGATATGAAATAATTAAAACAAAAAGCAACATAATCATCTGTCAAATAAGTGTTATATTGATTTTTAGTTTATAAGTAGGTAATTAAGGGTTTTTAATTGTTTCAGATATAACTATATAAATAGGTCAATAAATAAAAGCACCTACTTCCTACACAAAAAATAAAAAATAAATAAGTGTTGTCTAGAAATTTCCAAGAAATGCTTAACTATCAACGTTGTCTTTTTTTATAACCTTAGCCAAGTCGAGGCAACGTAAACATGTGTAACTTTACGACGCCGTCATTATCAAGTAGACCTATAAACCTACATGTCTCAGATAAAACGTCTATATTTTTAGAACTGACAGCAGCGGTAGGTTGTAAAAATCTGAACGAAAATTTCTGATCGCTTTTCCATGTGTTTGATCGTACAATTGGAGCAGGTAAGCGCCAATACTACAATGAAACAACAAAACGTTTTTATTTGACATTTTTCTGTCAGAACTGATATAGATAAAAACTTGATAGGTATTGGAGTACATAAAAATTATTACTAATGACTTAAATAACATTCCATATTAATACAAAACGACAAACGACAACGACATTAAAAAACGACATATAAGGTCGGGGAAAAAGTTTCTTCGTATTTTATAAACAAATTCAAGACATATTTTTTTCAAGTTTAATTACATTTAATTATAATATATATGTACCATTTTGTTCGATAACTTGTTGCCATCTTTTAGGTAGTGACATGACCCCGTTGCTGTAGAAATTTTGGGAATTCTGATCAATAAAATGCAACAAGTAGTTTTGACAGTCCTCTCTTGATGTTAATCTAACACTACCCAAAGAATTCTGAAGAGATCGAAACAGGTGGAAATCTGAGGGTGCAAGGTCAGGGCTATGTGGTGGATGCATTAACACTTCCTAACCAAGCTCTCTAAATTTTTGCTGAGTGGCCAAAGATGTGTGCGGTCTGGCGTTATCATGATGAAAGACCACACTCTTTATGTTGATCAATTCCGGCCGTTTTTACTCAATTTCTTGTTTGAGTCTCATCTGCTGTTGGCAGTAGAGATCCGAATCGATGGTTTTGCCCGGCGGTAAATGCTCATAATGAACGATGCCCTTCCAATCCCATCATACACACAGCATCACCTTATTACGTGTTAATCTGGGTTTCGCTACAGTCTGTGGTGCTTCACTGCCCTTTGACCATGATCGTTTGCGCACATTCTTGTCGTAGGTGATCCATTTTGCATCACCAGTGATCAATCTTTTAAAAAACGGTTCGGTTTCTTTACGTTTCAATAGAGAATCGCAAATGAGTACACGATTCATTTGGTTTCTTTCAGTGAGCTGGTGTGGCACCCAAATATCGAGTTTTTTTGTATACCCAGTTATTTTCAAATGGGTCAAAACTGTTTTGTGGTCAATCCCCAGGTCTTCAGCTACGTCGTAACTACTAATATGCCGATCTTGGTCCACTTTTTCAGAAATGGCATCGACTTTATCCGTAACAGGGCGACCAGAGCGAGCTGCATCTTTGACATCAAAATTCCTGGACTGAAAATGCTTGAACCAACATTGTGCTACTCTTGATGACACTGCATTAGGTCCATAAATGTCACAAATTTTATTCGCGGCTTGTGTCGCATTTTTCAGTTTTTTGTAATAAAATTTCACAATATATCGAATTTCTTCGTTAGATTCACTCATTTTATCGAACAAAAAAACAATTGAAAAATGGCGGGAAATTGCTTTTTACTTTTTATATTCCTTTTTTAAAATGTCATATTTTTAATGGTATCAAAACCAGCCAGATACAAACAGTACAACCGATGAGATTTTTACTACAACTTTATACATACAAAATACGAAAAGACTTTTTCCCCGACCTATTATTAATATCTAACTACGAAACTAATCTTTTAAACCGCTACCAGTGGGAATCGTCCCCAAAATGCTGGCCCCATTAGCACGTTGTATTTTTATTGTAGGTATTATTAGGTAAGTAAAAATGAGCAAAAGTAATAAAAAAAAAATACTTGTTTTTTTGCCGTGCCATGGTGACACTTAGAATTTAAATTATCATAATTGAATGCATATAAGTATAACATTTCATGTTTTTGCTGCTAACCATTGAGAAGTTCCCTAGTCAGGACCCAACCCTGAATGCAGTAACCATGTCATTGTAAAACTTAGGAAGACTTGGACTTAGGACTTGGGAAGACTCAGTCTTCCCGTGAACATGGTGCATGTAACTGCGCCGAAATATCGGGAGCTCCTTCCACAACCTTACCACGGTAAATATCCCGTAAATAATCATTTAACTTTAGTGAACAACCGTGATAGTCTAAAACAGTGTTTAAAACCGGCTATTATAATAAAATGCGTATACAATTTTTTCTGTCTAAGCTGTTGACCGTTAAAAAGTTCCTGTATCTGGAGCTAATCCTGGATGTCAATTCAGGTCATGCTTACCATAAAAATGCATTGTCATTTAAACTGAACCAGCATGTAAAAATTCAACGAAAGTTTACCATAGGTAAGAGGAAGTGGTTCTAACTCAGTTTGCTAGATTTGACCTAATCAAACAAATATTGCAAGTTAAATATAAGCTTGTAAAAAAAATCTACGATTTCATTGGCAACAGAGTATTTGGCGAAACGTGTCGAAAATATGTAGATCAAAGCCTAGATTAGTCCAAAACAAGTAAAACCACAATTCACAGGCTCTTCCGTGCAATTAAATTGAAAATCAAATTAATTAAGCAATCTGAACAACAAAGACATGGCTGCGGACATCCGGATATCGCGTGACAGAAAACAGAGACCAGCATAAACTGAACCCTTGAGTAAATGAGCTCATTTGTCGTGTGGTGGTTGAAAATAAGGTTTTCGATTTACTCAACGCTGTTTTGCTCTTGGGCATTTATTCGGCAAAACTTCTTGAGTTACACGATTAAATTAAAGCAGACAGATTCATAGGTATTGGTGCATTCAAGAGCATCGATCACTTGATATATAAGCGATAAGGTACAAAATTACTTGTATTGACCACATCGTAAAACAAAACTAAAACATCATCAGCCAATTAACGTCTACTGTCGGACAAAGGCCTCCCTCATAGAGAGAGGTGTTGCCGGCTTGCGGCTTGGGGATCGCAGTACGTTCACCGTGTACTATTAGGACGCTGCTGCCCATCCTTCGGTGGTTCTGGTCGCAGTTTTAGGACATACCCGGGTCCAAAACTAAAACGCCTTAGCCGATTTTGATAAATGAGGTGTCGATGTAGATTCCTCCATGTTCAGGGATGGTTATTGGTTAGTAGGTAAGTAATACGTTATCATAGTTCATGCTATTATTATAAATACGAAAGCGTGTTTAATTGTGCAAATATGCAAGTGTAGCTAAACGGAATTTAATAAAATTCGGTATATTAATATCGTCTAAGGGGTATAAGGGGTTCTAACTAACATCTTTCAGAACCCAAGCCAACCTCACCTGCTCGTGGTACACCCTGCTAACAAACAAACGAGGCTCTGGCGACCCGCCAACACGCACTGGACCAGCGTGGTGGGTTATGGTCCATACCCCCCCATAATGACAGACAGTAAATCACCAAGGCCCCAAGTTCCCGGCGACTTCAGTTGTGATACTAGTGCTGACGGACACCAGCGTAGCTCTGAAGTCAGGGGTGCTAAGAATCCCCGGGCGAGATCGATCACCCGTCAAACGAAAATGGCTCACGTTATAAAGGACACCGATTTGCTTAACATCATAACGTACAATGTTCGAACTTTGATGGAGGATGACCGTCTGATCGAGTTAGAAAATGCCCTACAGGATATTAAATGGGACATAATAGGACTCGCAGAGGTAAGAAGGTTGGGAGAAATAACAACAGAACAAGAACAAAATATATTTTTCCACCTCGGAGAAACTAAAGGACACTTAGGTGTAGGGTTCTTAGTGGCAAAAAAGTGGAAAGATAACATCATCGAGTTCATCGGTTACTCTGAAAGAATTGCATGCTTAAAATTCCAATTGAATCCCTCAAAAACTCTGACTGTGATACAATGCCACGCCCCTACTAAATCACACACCGATGATGAAGTAGAAGATTTCTATGACCTTCTCAATAAGGTGTGCGATGAAAACCGCGGAACATGGAATATGGTTATCGGCGATTTTAATGCAAAGGTCGGACTAAAACAAGAAATGGATAGTGAAGACACTCTCGGAAAGTATGGCCTGGGAGACCGCAACGAGCGAGGTGCTCGCTTCATCCAGTTTGCTTTTGGACAAAACATGAGAATCACAAACAGCTTCTTCAAAAAACAAGATCAGAGGAGGTGGACTTGGGCTTCACCTAATGGGTATACCAAAAATGAAATTGATTTTATACTTACCTCAGATAAAAATATAGTTAAAAATGTTAGTATTATAAATAAAATAAAATTTGACTCAGACCACAGACCCGTTCGAGCAAAAGTAAGATTCGAATTTAAAATCCACAGGGCAATATTATTTCACAAAAAATTAATTAAACATGACAAACAAACTCTAATAAACAACTCCGAGCAGTTCCAACTAGAGCTTAAAAACCAATTCAGCATGCTAAATGTCGATGAAACTGACGATACCGATGACGTTGAAAATCAGTACCACAACATTTTAAAAGCCATTCATGAGACTGGCAAGAAAATTAAAAACAACAAACCAAGGTACAAATATCTTTCTCACGAGACTATAAAATCAATTGAAGAAAGACTACAAACCGAATTTGGCACCACGGAATATAAAAGACTGGATAAAATTGTAAAACGTAGAATAAGACAGGACGTAAGACAATATAAGACACAATTAGTTAAAATAGCTCTTGAAAAACATTCCTCATTACGAGCTGCAAAACAAGGCGTTTCTAAAACCAAATCTTGGATAAACTGCCTACAGGATAAAAATGGAAAGAAACACAATAATCGAGCTAAAATACTTGAATTATGCACAGATTTCTATAGCGAATTATATTCTGATCCATCTAAACTAGATCTTGAAGTAGATTATCAATGTCCAGATAGCATCCCTTACATAACAGGAGCCGAAGTACATGATGCCTTGAAAACCATGAAGTATGATAAAAGTCCTGGAGAAGACGGTGTGACAACAGAAACCCTTAAAATAGGATCTTTTGCCATACTCCCTCATATAACCAATTTATTTAACACAATACTTCGGACCGGCAAGATACCCGCGAAGATGTGTCATTCAAACATTACTTTGCTACATAAAAAAGGAGACAAAAGCAACATATGTAACTACAGACCAATTAGTTTGGTGTCACATCTCTACAAAGTTTTCATCAAAGTCATCCAAAAACGAATCGAAGGCACTCTGGATAGCCACCAACCACCTGAGCAAGCTGGTTTCCGCCCTAGCTTTTCAACTACCGATCACCTGCAAGCTCTTAATCAAGTAATCGAAAAGTGCAGAGAATTCAATCTACCACTGTATGTGGGTTTTGTAGACTACAATAAAGCTTTTGATAGTATAACACATGCAGCAATCTTTTTAGCGTTAGAAAATCAGGGAATTGAGAAAACATACATTGACATCATTAAAATTATCTACAAGAACAGTACAGCAGATATAAAGCTACAATCTACTGGTCGTAAATTCTCTATAAACAAAGGCGTAAAACAGGGTGACCCGCTCTCCCCTAAATTATTTACCAGCACTGTAGAAGAAGTATTTAAGACCTTGGTAAGCCCGTGGAGCGCGAAAGGCATCGATGTCGGGGACAAAAAACTTACTAACCTGAGATTTGCTGACGACATCGCGCTGTTCGCCTCCACAGCAGATGACCTTCAACAGATGCTACAAGATCTCAGCACGGCAAGCCTCAAAGTTGGACTCACGATGAATCGGTCCAAAACACAAATGATGACAAATAGCACAAAGCGTAAGATTATGGTAGATGGGCAAGAACTACAATATGTCGATGAATACATATATTTGGGCCAGCTAGTTTCCTTTGACAACCGACAGGATAAAGAAATCGACCGCCGCGTCGAAAATTCTTGGAGAAGCTACTGGTCCATGAAAGAGCTTATGAAGGGCGACCTTCCTTTGTCACTAAAGCGCACACTCATCGACATGTGCATCCTGCCCGTCCTAACTTACGGTGCCCAGACTTGGTCATTGACCGATTCTCAGAAGTTCAAACTTGGGGCTTGCCAAAGAGCGATGGAACGCAGCGTCCTAAGAATCAAAAGGACTGACCGAGTCCGAAACACGACGCTGCGTTCAATTACAGGAATCGCTGATGTTGGCATCAAAGCTGCCAAATTAAAGTGGGGTTGGGCGGGACACGTAGCCAGGATGCACCCTGACAGATGGGCCCAGAGGATCACACAGTGGGTGCCTGAAAACGGACGAAGGAGCCAAGGCAGGCCGAAAAAACGATGGCGCGATGATCTCGACGCGTTCCAAACACAGTGGCCAAATTTAACGGGTGATCGCACTGTCTGGAAAGAGATGGGGGAGACCTTTGCCCAGGAGTGGGACAGCATAGGTTAAAAAAAAAAAAAAAAAAAAAAAAAAAAATATCGTCTAAACATAATATACAACGCAAAAATATAGTTGTCGGAGGCTTTCTTTTAAGAAATATACTTTGTTTGTGAAGAGTAGATTTGTCTTTTTGTTGCTCAAACACATTATTTTTATTTTACATTTAAATAAGTAGCTTTCACTAAAAAGTTTAGAATGATAAAGCGATTATTCACACAATAAATTACAAAGAAAATAATTGTTAAGTATTTTGCCTTAATAATACAAAGGCTTTTGCAAAAATATGAGTAAGCAAGCATTCCTTATTAAAGAAGATAATTGCAGACAGAAAAATTCCCTTTGTAACAAAGCCATTTATTTGCTATAATAACAGTGAAAACATTGCGTAGGAAGAAACATGTAATTATTTGTGAACTTGTTGCGAAAAGAATATGATTTGTCGTAAAATAAGGTATTTGGGAACAAAAATACAGTCAACTCATTCAACAACATGAAAAATTTACGACATGACATGAACAACTTCGACGGGAATCACATTTCAGTTGCTTTATCAATCTTTCACTTTTTAGGAAGATGATATAACTCTTTATTAAAAGACCACACAAACAAGGAAAACATACATTACAATGAAAATATTATCTAAGTTTTTTAATAGGCGACCTTATCGCTTAAAGGGATCTCTTCCAGGCAACCATGCACGAAAATAAATTCTTCAGTGATAGTTGGTTAGGGAGTTTGACAGCTGTCAGATGTTGACGCAACGTAAAAATGCGGTGGTGCAACTTCGCTGTCCGAGTAATATAGAACTAAGTATATACGGATGATAAAAAATGATTGTGAAGTGATGTGAGATAACTGAACGTTTTATCTTTCAGGTATGATAGCAACTAGGTAGTTTAATATCACATCCTAAAACAAACCCTTAGAATCGTTCATAATATCTGTCTTATAAGTACCTACTGTACTCTAGTAGATACAAGTTTATTGCCAGAGTCAAGCATTTCCCCACTCCGAGGACTTTACAAAAGTCATCAGAGCCGCCCAGTTTTCCTCAATTAATTCGGGATCAACATAACAAGTTGCCGTCGAGTCTCGAGGACGAAGGACGTTATATGGACGAGAAAGAAAATGACGTCTATCTATAGAAAGTGCGTCGTTTTTCGCACTTCGCTCCGGGAGATTTCGTACTCCACTCCATTATAAAGACGAGGCAAAAAGCGAGACCTATTTAAGCATAAATTACGCAAAATATATTATCACAAGCCCGTAAAATACTTATGCAAATTTTGTGAGCATAGCATAATCAGGCTTTTAATAGTCCACTGGATGATCTTAGGCCTACCCCCGAAAAGGTGATTGGGCCATAACTATCCACCACGCTGGCCCAGTTGCGGGTTGTTGGTAGATTCACATACCCCATTGAATGTCTTCTCCGTACGTTTGCAGGTATATTCCTTCACCGAAAAGCCAGTGGTATGAAAGTTCGTACATAAACTGTAAAGAGCTCATTGGTACGGACCCCGGATTTTAACCCGCAACCTCACGCCTAAGTCTATTGATCTCCCAAATAGGCTACCACGGGTAAATTTTGTGAATACTTACTTATTATTACAAGGATATTATTTTAAATATAATATTCTAAAAAAATGTTCAATATTAATAAAACTTTCGCGACGTTAACTATCTTACCCAAATCGGCTGAAGAAATATTGTAAGTGCTACAATATTATAATGTAAACGGGTCATGCGAGAGTTACAAGACCCTGCGTAAGTCTTATAGTTCTTCAAAAGCAATTAAGCGAACCACATCACGTAGTGGCCACAAATCTTTCACCGAGGACAAAATATTATTGTGATAATTTAGATCGGGTGTGCGTGATGGCGACTCAGAATTGAGGTTCGTGAGTTTTACTTTTATGAGGACTTTAATCAAGATAGAGGGGTTGGACAGCTGCATTAAAAGTTATTACTTAATTTTTGTTAAAAGTTGCGAATGTGGCCGCATGGTAACATGTACGCTTTACAATCTCATGGCACCTTGTTCGATCCACGGCCATGCATCAATCATTTATTTAGAAAAACTTCAATTTATTATGTGCACATAGTTTCGAAGCCATCCCAGCAGTTAGAATATGATAGGCTGTTAATAATGATCAAAAGTTCTTAAAGCAAGGTCATGTATTTTATACAATAATATTACTTAATACGTATAATTAATATGCACATAAGGAATAGATAAATACTAAGTATAATTAAGTTTATGGACATAGGTACAGGCTATATAAGTAGATACTTTAAAAGCTTTACTTTTTTAAAGGAAGGTAACTAATAATTTGCATATTTAATTTTATTGGCGTTATCTCTGATTCTTTTGAAATGGTTAAATTTTTGGAACGATCAGTTAACAATGAGTGTAGAAAATGAATACTCCGTGAAAATAAATGTATTTTGCACAAAGCAAAATAAGCAAGAAAATACTGAAATTTACTTTTCTATTTACGATTAACGTCCAAAATCTGAGCCTTGTAATTGAGTCATATTCTTGAAATTCGAAGACATTGTTGTTACCTGTAATTTCAGTGGTGATGACATGTAAAAGTGGCGGCAGCACTTTTTGTGGCGGGAATTAGTAATTACTATAAACATAATGGGAAGTTTTCCAAAAGGCAATAGTAAAAATATATCATAAAAATGCGATAGATGGCGTTGACGTTGGTTTATTTGGTTGCAGAACTACACAGTTCTGCAACCAAATAAACCAACCAAAAAAAAAACTGAGCCAAAGTTAATGAAGTTTTTGAGAGACTAGCTTGAGAGCTTCTTCTACGCGACGGAGTAATCGGTGTGCGTACAATTCATATTAGCTACATAGCTTTTAAAAGTCTTACAAAGTTTAGCATGTTTTAAACAACTCTTAAGGGTCATTGTATCAAATTCATCTTAATTACGTGCAGAGAAATCATAAAAGTTTTTCTTGCAGGAAAGTTTAAACGAGTAGAAGTATGACTTTCTTTTGACATCTTAATAAGGTGTATTCGAACAATGGAGAGAACAATTTTCTCCAAACCAAGCTTCCGTTTCCAAGTGTTTTTGCTACAAAAGTGTCGAGAATTTTGTGCTTGGCAGAAGTGGCAAAATTGAACAAAGACATTGGTTTCGCTGTTATAAAATGTATTTTAATTGAAATTGGTGTCAAGGAAAAAAAGTGGTGGCTTAAATTTTTTTTTTGTTGTGACTATAACTTCAACCGTGGACAAAAGAAATATCAATAAAACTCTCTTTCGAATTATCACCCAAAGATTTCCAATACAAGTAAGACTGTGACAAAAATCACACAATATTTTTCCAGATCAGTTCCCTGCCTGTTATAAAATAAGTATTCGGATCAAATTTCTTGCATACATTACTAGAAACTTATAACAGATGGCGTTGGCATGGCTGGGTAGCATTTTGTATTTTTTATTACGTGAAAAATGTCATATAAATAGATGTTGCCTCATTGTATTATTTTTCTAAACTTGTGGAGTTTTAATTGTTAATTAAGTGAATGTACTCGAGTAAGGGTAAGTGATACATGAGATGTACGAGTAAGATGTTTTTGTGTTGATTCCAAAACTTCGTAGACGCTTCTTTTAAAGCCTTCACCACTTAACTAGGACATGACTTGACTGTGACTTATTAGACTCTTACTGTGACTTGTTTGGCGATATCTAATAAAACTTGAGACCCTTTCAACATTTGACACCGGCAAATGCACAAGCCGTGCGATGCCAAAATCTTCTTAAGAAAAAAAATATGCTTGCACTACTTTGGCAGTTGCCAACCCCATTGCAACGAACCGTTGCTTAAACTTTTGAAAATGTATTGGAAACTCTTTAAGAACATGCAATCAAACGTTCGATGAAAATCGCTTCTATGAATACCACAATAAAATGTGATCGTTGTTTCTCGGATACCGCGAGTTATTACTACAACGACCATTGAATAGTTTACGTCCGGATCCGGAATGCTGCGACACGTCATAGTTTCCTCTGAGGTAAGTACGTGATTTGGCGCCAGTGGATGGAAGAATGAACTCCCAAATTGGAACAGTGACCGAAAAATGAAACGAATGAATGAAATTTTGAGGTATTTGCGAGTAGAATGATCGCTATCTTTAAAAAGTCATTGACCTTCTTTATCCTTACCTAACACATGAGATTGATCTTCGGTACTGACAAAAAACTTTACAATTCTCGCTCACTCGACATTGTTTCTATCTACTTCTGCGTCACTGTCAAGACCATCTCAAGAAACAGGTGGCGAAAAATAATATAAAATGCCCCATAACTGCATTTTTTGAAATAGGCTTCCGTTGAACGCCAAACCGCCAAATGTTTAGTGATGATGCGGTCCACGATGGAGCACCCTTGCCTAGAATAAACTCTATTCACTCGTGATTTGAAGACACCCAGATGGGAAGCGCATCCAGGCTGCGTATTCCACAGATTAGTAGTTCGCATATTAAGTTCTTTGTACGGGTTTTCGGAATATCAACCAAAAAGCGATTTTACCAATCTCTTTTTCACAATTTAATATCTTCAATTTATGGTGATTATTTTATGATATACAAAACAAACTTAATTAATGTATATATACACGAACTACAGAACTACAAAGCTTATTGCATTGTAGTTCGAAAATCATTGAAGTGTTGCTTCCGGTATTTTGCACTAAGAATTTCCTCGAACGAAGCTTGAACCACTGAGCTGAAAATTGTTGCCAAGAATTTTCTTTGGTATTCCTTAAATGTGCAGGAAACCTGAGAATAATTACGAGAACACAGCATTGAAAGTAGGGAAATGACTTTTCACTGAAACTGTTTTCTATGAAACAGCTGATATTTTTTCGCGATATCAGGGTTGGTCCCATAGTAAAAGTTGTTCATAATGATGAGGTCATTGACCTCCTTTCGGGTTAGTACAGCCTATATTTGTAACCCTGTATATCTCGAAATCTGATAAGATCAACACTAAAACCTAACTATCGATGGCAGAAGTAACAAATCACTTTCAATAAAATCCTTTCCGAGGAAATTCGAAAGTCAGCTTCAGTTCGATACGAAATTAATTGAAGGGAAGGCTGCAGCAGTCGTAATTGGCAACCAATCAAGGAGTGAACGGTGGTAAGACGTAGTTATTGTTTCCTATCTAACTGCTTTATTTTATTTGAATCGATAGATTACTTTACTTCAAGACAGAACGGAAGATTCCTACATTAATAAATAATAAATAGATATTTTTCTACAAAAACAATCGATTTTGTAGAATCGATCGAACAATTTAAATAAAGTTCAATAAACGGGATTCATATGCTAATTATTTACCCTTAAAGGTAAAACTTTTTTTTTTAAATGAAACCTTTTTCGAGATATATCCTATTCAATAAAAATAAATAAATAATAACCTCTAAAATTGGTTTACAACCGGCAAAGATATAGCGTAATATACACACCAGTAGCTTACCATCAGGCGATATACGTAGATATCTAATATGAAAAAAAAAACTACAAAAATATTTTGCAGAGTTGATTGGAGGAATTTTGAAAATTCCTCCAATGAACTCAATATTTTTTTCATATTGGAAATTGAATTTATTTATTCTTTATTTTGGCCATCTAGAAAGATAATTAATTATAGTGTATCACATTATACTATTTTCCAAATTCTTTCTTGCGTGGAGTTCTGATAAAAACATCTAAAGCTAATTTATTAAAAAAAAAATGTTAAAATTGAAAAATTGTAAAGTTACGAATATAAAAATGTGTAGCAAAAATATATAATTTTTGATACACATTTTTCACGAATAGAATTGAGGTATGAAGCTTCGGTACTGACTTATTGCAATGGAAGCTATGTCGAATTCTAAATTGTTTGATGGTTTAATTTTGTTTATAGCAAGTTTGGCTAGAACTATTCGGTGTTTCCCCTAATTGGATCCCAACCCAAGCTCGTAATTTCATAATTGATTAACGCCACTGAATAATTTGGTAATCATCTGCAATAACAGATAGTGGAGCCTTTACGGCCAATAATTAATTGTTTTAACTTTCTTGGCGGTTGGTTCACAATTTCACAATACAATTATAAAATAATGTTACATGATGTAAACAGATTTTAACAATCATCATCATTATTTCAGCCTATCACGTATTAGTCTGTGGACGCACACCTTCGCTCAGAGAGAGGAGATGGGTCCTAATCAACCATGCTGACCCAGTGCATGTTTGTAAATGTCATAACTATTTGAACTTATGAGGTTCTTGGACATACCAGTTTCCTCACGATGTTTTCCTTCACGATATTTTAATTTTCTATCAAAATGTGCATGCCTTCTGGTTTTAAATTTTCGACATAAAAACTACCTGTGCTGTGTCCCGTCTCTCATAATAAATAGACTCGTACCTATACAAAAAAAAGTAGGTAAGAAAATTATTATAAGCTGTGGTCTATCTTAATTTTAGAGTTTATTAGGCCGCTCGGGGACCTCTGACATGGCTAGGTATTTGTTATGAGACAGAGAAACAAAAACATCGATTTATCGACTCTTCAATTCCATTGTAGCACCAAAGCATCTCCTTACCTTCTGCATGTGTGTGTACCAAGTCGCGGTATTTGTACACAAAAACAAGCATCTGTTGATTGATCTGAGATGTTTGGTGCGCATCATCGTCTTATGGCCAAAACAATTAGACTGGCTAAGACTGGTAAGATGTTCATGTATGCAGGAGGTCCATGTACAATAAATGGCCCAAGTGACATAGAAATTAATTTCACTCATTTGTAAACACCACTCGAGGTCACCAGTCCAAAGGCTGACCGGATCGTCTGTTAGGTATCTTCTAAGTCTGCGTGCTTTATCTTCGACCACATCGACGCTTACCAACAGGCGAGACGGTGAAAAAAAAACCTTTAGGAACCTATGTCGTTCTACGCCATGAGTGTTAACATATATCATAATTCTAGTAGCAACATCAGCAAAATATCGCTACTTTCAAATTGTAAAAGTTGCAAATGGCCACGAGAAGTAATTTGTTGGTCAGCAGTAAATACGTTTCAAACATTATTGTTTCCAAGAATTTATTATCCGGACAGTGGTTACTTTAATCTATCTGTCTGTAGTTATCTCCTTTTTACACAGCAAATCATATTGGATAAAATATGCACGTGTAAAATTATTATTTTTTTAATTCGGGGGACGAAAGAAGTCGCAAAATGTTGGGTCCGGAATAGAAAGCGACCACCGGGCCGACCACTAGTGTTTTTAATGCGTTTTGACCAAAGATCTTTTCTAACTAGATACCTATGTTTTTGATCTTCGTATAAAAGATAATTTAAAAAAATATATAAATGTCTACGACGATGTACCTACTACGCACACGAGTGTAAACGAAAACAATTTTCATATTTCAACATCAATCATCAAATTTTGTACAAAGGACGTCAGTGAAGTGGAAAGCAATTGAATTCATCTCCATATCTATTAAGCTTGTTATTAAACGTGAAAAAGGGTCAATGAAAAAGGTATAAAGTAGGAAAATTTCGTTTAAACGTTATACCCGACTTTCAATTTCCCGGTTTTATTTCATAGAGAAAATAGACCAACATTAAAATCCTGGAACGACAATGGAAGTGCAATAAAAATTCAGTCCCAGATTCCACAGAAAAATGACATCACATGCTAAAGCCCGCTGTTCATGGCCATACCAAACTTGCTATACAAACAGCCCTGTCTGAGAACCCAGTCACGTCTGACACCATTGACACTTGACGAGTGACGTCACGCTTAAGCATTAATTCAGCTTAATTAAAACGTAGTGACAATAAAGTTTACTGAGAGCTTCTAGGACAAGACCCATGCATAAGAGAGTGCTTTTAGTGAGTTCAGCTGAAACATAATAAGATTGCAGTAGGTAATATTAATTTGTCCGAACAAGTTAAGGTCAGAATAGCAGTATGAGAGGGCAAATCGCGCGTAATATTTGATGTGTTCGTGCAATTTGCACTATGCAGTGTCTTGTTTTGTTTTGCTTGTCTATTCTTACTTATTGCAAAATTTAAATTAAATTTTACTTTTCACTGATTGAAAACACTTGTCTGTATTTGAATCACAAGTAAACTATGTACCTATTAATAAAAATATACACCTCAATGAAACAGTTCTGAACAACGTTCTCACTTTTGAGTACAGACAAAACCAATTTTTCTTTGGACTGCCTTAGCGGGCACGAAAAATCGACACCGCTTTATGGTTGATATTCCAAAAATCCGTAAGAAGCGCTTTGATTCCACTTTTATTATGCGAACTGCTAGTCTGTGAAATGCGCTAACTGAATGGGTGTTCCCCGGTATTTACAATCTGGGCGTCTTCAAATCACGAGTGAATCAGTTTCTTCTAGGCAAGCATGCTCCATCGTAGACCGCATCATCGCTTTACATCAAGCGAGCTGGCGGTCAACAACAAGCCTATTTTTATATGTATATATATATATATATATATATATATATATATATAAACAGTACCGTAGGTGCATGAAAGTATGGTTGGCAAAGTTAGTATTTTTTTTGTTTGTGGAGCAGCATTATGGGCTCTGGTGACAAAGAGCATCTCTTTGTCATCTTATACAATTTGTTTTGTCAACTATTGCTACTATAACATAAAATTCGCATAATTACTAGTGAGCTCAGAAACAGTTGCAGTCACATGCTCCAACATGTGTTTACATACCATTCAAGGAACACATTTGATTCTAAGGCCCAGCCCGGCAGTGCAAAGGCAACTCTTCCCGGTTTACCGTAAGTTCAAAATAGTCCCGCCACGCTTCCACACCGCGTCGTATTTCCTCGCGCCTTTACTGCTCTAAACTGAAGTAAACGAGGTACAATTTTGAAGCTAGCTTTTACGCTAGGTTTAAATTACACTTATGAGAATTAACTTTTTCAAGGCTGGTAGTGCGCCGCGAGTCTCCAGTCGACGTTGGACAAGCATTGGTTCGGGCAAAAAGTAACAATCGTCAGATCGCTGCAAGATGGTCGCAAACCATGCAGTAAACTATGATTTTTTCAACAAAAATATGACTTAATTATACAACTGCAACTCCAACTCCATAATTTAAAAAAGCACTCGCCGCTAAACATATTGTTGGCCAGCTACGTAGACAATTCACCAGAAACAATTTATGACCAGGATAAAATGTCCTATATTACTATCCGGCCTTCACCAATCTCTGTACAAAAAAATAACGTCAATACATGATTGCTACGTGAGAGATGAACAAACAAACCAACAAACAAATACACTTCACAATAATACTTTATTTATAATGCTAGTACTTTGCTTGCTAGTGCTTTGAGTATGCTAAAATCAGATACTATTTTTAAGTTTCAATGTACTTAATGCGTAGGTAGCATAAAATGTGCTTAAATTTTGCTCGTTTCTTTTATAAAATGTATATGTCTTAATAATATCAAAGTGTAATGCAAAAGTAAATAACATTTTCACGAAACGAGATTTCTCTACAAATAGAGCATAAATAAATGTGAGGTCGAAGAAACTATCTCTATTCTAATAACAATAAATCAGTTAGCCTGCGGATATACCTTTATTTTCTATCTGCACTTTGTGGCCAATGCAATTTATAGTAAGTTATTAAAAAGCCATTCATGTGAAGAAAACATAAGACCGCATTTTCCACTCAGACGATCTTATTCAGGCGAAGAAACTAAAATTTTGAAATTCTTTGTAAGTTTGATAAAGATTCTTGTGGAACAAGCCTAGTAAATACCAGCAACTTAGTCGTCAAAATATTCACAACTGTGTTCAATATTGTTAAACACGGAAAATATTTTATTAATTTGGACCTTTTCTCAGTTTGTAAAAAGCCCACGTGACGAGAAGTTGGATAAAGCTGAGTCAAAATCCTCGATCGTTTCAAAAGCCGTACAGATTTACCCTTAATCCAGAAGCCGATAAACCCGTAGCTCTTTTGTCGGTGCATCCGAAGAAAAAGATTTGGTAATTTGGTAGTAATTTGGTTTCATCACAAGTTTAAAATAAAAAATACTTTACTATTAAATGACAAATCTAATATACCTATAAGCTATATATCACAACATGCCCTATCTAACGCACGAATTCAACCTCACTCGCTGACTCTACTATGCTCTTCCCTGTATCTGGCCTATTTTTACCTACTGCTAGTGACCGCAAAAGTGTTTGAAGTGACTGCGAGTAGGTAGTTTTTCTCCAAGGGCCCAAAATCAACTTTGAAAAGTGAGTGGATACGGAACTGGATAAATTTATTTGTTCAACGCTTAGCCCGGTAATGTGACAAAATGCAGAAGGCAGCTGGTGAAAACATCTGCCTTCATAAGGTAAATTGGAGCCGTTTGTAGGACTATTGAGATAGGAAAACCACATCCGGTGCAAAAATATACGCTGATGGTAAATATCAACCTAGATTCAGCAGAGCGTGTATTCCTAGACGTTATTATGTTTTCCAAGAAAATACGGATATCTGGAAATCTAAAGGTTTTATCTCCGATAACGAGCAAATAAAATATCGCGTATCGGAAAACTATAAACATTGTCCATACACTGGCTTGATCCTAACCGATATAACTTGGTTTTTATACAAATATAGGACTATAATTTAAGAAAAAAAAAAAAAAACAAAGAACCCGACTGCTAAATGTAGCCTATAAATAGAGGTAGAAATTACTTACCTAAGTAATTGTACCTTTATGAGGTTATAAGTATGAATCTAATGACACTTTACACATAAAAAACGTTCAAACGGTTTTATGGATAGGAGGTAATATAGAAACTTAAAAAATACAAACATATGCCCGAAAAACATTACCCTCTTTTTACGCAGGCGGTTAAAAAGTACTTAGCTTTTAATAAAAACATTCAGTTGCTTTTCGAAATGGGCGCATGTAAACTGCAGTTCAACGGGTCATAAGACAACGGTAGCAATATTATAGCTTGGCGTGAAACATTGTGCGGTGAAGTGACGTAGGCGGAGCGTGTAGCTCTCTAGCGTGACGGCGAGTAAAGTAAAATAATTCTCGCAAAAACACACTTTAAAATCGCTAATCCTGAAGATCCTGGTAAGGATAATGAACAAACTATTTAAATTATTGCATTGTCAGCGATCCTTCATAAGTGTGTAAAGTTTCAAATCAATCCCGACGTTTTGAAAGGGGTGAATGTCACGTTAAAAGATAACGGAATCTTTGGACATACCATGGATACATACCAAGCTAATAAAAGCGTGTTAAAAATAGAACTAGTATGGATAAGGTTAGATTGAATAAATAAATTGCACTTCATTTCTGTTTTCCTTTTTTCTTTTTATGTGTAGTGTTAAAGTTATAAAATCAATTTAATGTCATTTGGTGCTAGGCCTATTTTGAAAGAAATTAAGTGACTCATTACTAGAAATTCATGAAATATACTCACATCTACTGATCTAGAGCAAAAAAAGATCGCTAAGAGTAGGCTGACATGTGACAGGCTACTCGATAAAGATAATTTGATTTTTGTCAGACAACTTGACCTATTTCGTAAGATCTAAAAGTCTATGCGTTGCTTTCTATAGTGAAAAGGGCGTGTCACTTTTTAGCGTGACAAATGAGTTATCTAGATGTTTTAGGTCCAGTTGGAATAATACAATAATTTTCTTATTATTTACACAATTATATATTTTTTTACATCAATTAGGCTAGGAATTCATTGCAACATATTTCATTTGATGAAATAAATTGGTTTTTAATTTTGTACAATGACATTGCAAAGCGTCGTACGCCTTTATATTGTCCACTTGCTCTTTTCTCGCTTCACAGTGATAGGTTAAATTGGTCGGATGTAGACTACAGTGGGACGGGTGAGGGGACAAAGTTCGCTGCCTCGCGCCTCGCAGCGGCATGGCGGGACGTTGTGATCTATTGTGCGACAGGGTTGCGCAACGGCGGGACGTGTGACTCGCTAGCGTGACAGATTACAGATGTTTAAGACTTTCCTCTCTATATAACGTGCAACAGAAAAGGCATAATAATACTTAAAGGGGTAGCTCTAACCATCAAGAATATGAATAAGATTTATTTATTGCCAAAAACAATGCTTGGTAATAGGGGTATGCTCAGCACCGTGCTGCGAGGTCCCGAAGGGTCACGGAGGGCTGGTCAAAGTGAACAACTTTTTAGAAAACAAGTTTGGTAAATTCGAGTAAAAATAAAATAAAACTGTGTCCCTGTACAAAATGGATCACGTGATCTGTAATTTCGTATGAGTCCACAATTTATTTTCTCGAATTTAGCAACTTATTTTCTACAAGTTGTACACTTGGATGGTTACAGCGACCCCCTTAATTATTACTATACCTTTTCTGTAACATGTTTTATGTATGTTTCCTATGGATTTCAAAACGGCTGGACCGTTTTGACGGGTCTTTCACTGGCAGATAGCTGATGGTATAATGACTAGTCCCCGCGGCTAAAACCGCGGCGCGTAGCTAGTTTAAAATAAATTCTGTTATATCTGTATTTTGTTCTACAGAATTTATCTCTAGTTTATTTGTTAAGTCAAGTTTAATTCTTTCATGTAATAGATTGTACAGCTATTTGCAATTCAATTATCCCTTTGTTATTGATAAAATGCAGATATGTTCGTAAATTCGGCATATAGATTAAGTGTTATTATAGAAACAGACGTGGTTTTCACACATTTTATTTATATTACACGGGAATTACTCACGTAAGATTAGGCCGGTTACTCCGACTATAGTTTCAATCGCATTCGACGATCTTTATCAAGGTGAATGCGCGCGCGCGGCTGCGTCTCGCTTTGCACTCATAGAGTGCAATATAGTCGGAGTAACCGGCCTAATCTTACGTGAGTAATTCCCGTGTAATATAAATAAAAAATAGATTAAGTGATTCAATTCTCTTAGTTTATTAACATGATGCAAGATAATCTTGTAGTTTTACATTAAATTAAGCAACAGAGTAGGTAAGTATGTATAGATAGATAGAAACTCTTTATTGTGTACATCAGAAATAAAAATTACAAACAGATAGAAAACACTTACGAGCTAGTGCCACAATTGGCGTCCTTAGTACTAGTATAGTAAATACTTAAACAAATAACCCAAATCTGCGCCATATTAATCACAAAGATGGGTAATTGCGTACACAAATCATAAAGTTTCATACCTCCAGATATCTAGTTAACTATTTCTAAGTATTCTGAAATGTCAATACACAAAAAAGTTCCGAAGGTTTTAAGCAACCGATTTGTATTCAGCAAAGTGTTATTTTGCCATGTTCGGCCTCCTGGGACTATAATAACTCAGCTAAATGACTCGATGTCGGGACATTCCGATGGTTCGGCAATTCTCACGATCTTGAGACGTGACATCGATGATTTGGTAGTATTTTATTTATAGGGCCTTTGTAAAAAGCAAGTAACATTATTCATTAGTAATTATTATAATCATTTAACAACGGCTATTTTAAAGACTGGCGTATTGGATCATATTATTATATTTTTTACGGTGGAACGTTGAAGCCATGTTTCAAAGGGCCTTGGTAAAAAGCTGACTGGAGTCCTGTTAAAATACATCTTTTAAGAAAACTTAAAGTTACATAAGAATACAGACAAAGAAGCTATAAAAAACGTTTGTTTAAAAAACAATCCAATTTGTCAAAGCATTTTACGACTACGGAACCCTAAAACGCTTTTGGGGTTCCACAGAGCGTTCTGAGACTCTCCGCAGTTAGATTTATTCTCACTGGGAATATAAAGAACTCTTGTCTTTCATTTGCTTAACCCCTTTTCAACAATACAAGAATGAGAATTACTTTTGTCTGAATTTCAAAAGGATTTTTTTTAATAGAATTTATATGTGGCTCTTACTTTGGTGAAGAAAAAATAACAAATTACTTAGATAGCTTTGGGAATAGCAAAATTCCAATTTCACTGCACGTCTAGTCAGACTGGCTAATAATGACTGACCTGTCCCTTTGATATCACCATAACCAAGCTTTATATAAATTAGATATGTGTTTGCAACCAATAGACTAATCTTAATTTTCAATTTTTAATGTATGTAATCAAGTCATTATTGTGTTATTTAATCTTAATTTTATTTTTAATGTGTAGTATAATTTTCGTATTTAATTTTTTATGTGCAAATATGGACAATAAAACTTATTATAATAGGTGATTTTCAATACTTAATTTTGGCTCAACTTCAACTGAAATTACTCGTGACAATTCTTCAGTTTCGGGTCAGTTTTAAAATCTAAGAATTTTATTGAATTAGTATAAATTATCAGTACCATAACCTCCCACTTGATGGACTGACGACATCGTAAGAGTCACGGGCATCCAGTGGATGCAGATGGCAGGCTGTCGTTCAGTGTGAAGGTCAAAGGGGGAGGCTTATTAGCAGTGGACATCTTCTGGCTGATGATGATGATGAGGATAAATCATCAAACATTTCATCCAATCCTATTCAGTGCGCTATCTTGTCCGGTGTTGTACCAGTCTCGGTTACTGCTTTTCTACCTTTTTATGTCATTTGACCAGCACGTTGGTGGTCGTTCCGGTGGTCAATTTTCGTTCTACATCTACAATTCTATGACCCACATTCATTTGACCTTCTGGTCAATTGTCCCGCTCATTTCCACTTGAGTCTCGTGATCCATTTAACCACATCTTTGAACTTCGTCCTTTATCGAATTACTACATTTCGTATACGGTTAAGAAGAGAGATACTCAACATTCCCAATTTTATCGCCCTTTATCCCACGTAGATCTTATGCGTGATCTTTTTAGTAAAGTTTATGTTTCATCGCCGTGTGTGAGGATAGACAGGACACATTGGTTGTACACCTTCGTCGTTAAAATATCCATTAATTCTCCTTTTTATTCTGCAAAAATTGTGGCGCTATTTATAAACAACATTACTTAAGCCTCATATTGTGCTAATCAAGTTAAAATTTCAAACATTGAATCGGGCGCAGCGACGGAGCTAACCGACGATCTATAAAGGAATTAACTCGAAGGAGCATTCTGAACTTTGTTAATTATCCTGCCTCGCTTCCATGCGGAACTTCCTTGGTGTTCCACGGAACAACTTTGCTGTGGAGTGGTCATGCGGCAAAGATTCTTCCCGCATGTTTCACAGTTTCGTCAAAGATATAGAAAACGCATTTACCACAAACTATCTGCCGATTTGAGCCAAAAAGTTTAGCACCGTAGAAATTTGACAGCATTTATATACACACATGACCATCATTACCTTTATTAATTTCTTTTAGTTCAGTTTTAGTTTTTAGTTCCAGTTTCCAATTTATCGGATATACGACAGAACTTTACGATGATATAGACTCACGGTCCTCTTATTTCGTTTCTGAAGGTTATGAGGTCAGCACAAGTTGGCATGAGTTCGTCTGTACCTTGAGACCACATCAGACCCTGGGATTTTTAAATTAGTAGCATCCAGTCATTAAATAGTATCAATAGTATCTAGTCAGTAAAGTTTGATACAATAGTTTTGGGTATTCCATTGATTTGTTGCTCCTTGGCGCTTGAAGACGTTTAGGTGACGGTTTGCTGCCACTGTTGTTAGTTAAATTCTGAGCGCGGTCAACAGGAATTTAGTGCATGATTTCGCCACCAAACTTAGATAGTTGCTAGTGAGTTTCTAGAACATCGCGTTCTATTAGATTGTACAAGTTTGCTCATGATCATGATGAAGTGCTCTACGAGTATTTGTCCTAACTATTAGGACGATTTCCTGGTTTCCAAGCTCTCTCACTAAATGTTTTAATCTTGTTAAATGATTAGAATTATCACAGTTTAAATAAGTCTCTGTGTGTTTCCATTCTATCTTGTATCCATACGTATTTGTTACATCCTTGGCGTCTGAACAAATTCTGAAGAAATTTGTTGGTAAGTATTATTGGTATTTGATATAATTATCATGATCATTATTATCAGCCTATACCTACTAGTCCACTGCTGGACATAGGCTTCTCCCAAGGCATGGCACTCAACCCCATCTGCGATTATTCTCTTCCAGCCACTGCTAGCTGCCTTACGTATACGTATATCGTCATTTCAACGAGTCCCAGGAGTTATTTGATATAATTATGTCTATTTAGTATTTACTAACGCATAGACAAACATAATAACGAATTTAATAACTTTATCCTGAAATATGTTTTTGCAGGGTACGGTCGACCGTTGTCCCCGTTTAAGTTGTGCTGCTGCAGAGACGTGTTTGGTCTGTGGACGGCTTTATTCTCATCAGTAACTTTGTTGTTTACAAAATTAGCGGTCCCTGAATTACTTCCTTTGGATTTACGATCAAAGTTGAAGGTCCGAGAAGATTTTAAGGACGTTTGAAACAATTAAACAGTAATAGTTCTTGAAACACAATAACTTATTCGAGTGCTGTTGAAAATTAAGTTTAAGATATCCATGATCACGTCTCAAATTAGTTTTTAAGCTAGGTCTAGGTCAAAATTCAGTCCATATTTACTTCATACTGATACTATAAACATTAAATTGAGTTTGTTTGTTCGTATTTCACGCAGCAATAGAACAATTTAGATCCAGGTGTTTTTTATTGCATTTAAATTGTTGGAAGGCCTGATAGTGACTTAGAATACTTTTCATCTCAGTAAATGTACGGATATTGAGGGACTGTCCATGTGGGTGAAACCACTGGGCGCAGCTAGTTCAACTATAAACAATACTAGCTGTTACTCGCGACTTTGTACGCGTAGACTTTCATCAAGACTTTCAACCCCTTTTTGGCCCCTTGAATTCGGCCCTTTCGCAAAATAATTTCGTAGTAGACGCCTACACCCCATTACCACCACTACCTGCCAAATTTCCGCTTCGTAGGTTAAGTGATTTTCGAGATTTCGTGATGAGTCAGTGAGTGAATGAGTAAATTTCTTTTTTTATATAGATCATACTAAATTTAGAAATACGAAAACGTATTCTGTCTTCTAAAATTACTTAGTAAGTAAGATTTGTTTTGTTATTTAAATCACATCTATCATTACTTATTGCTTTGAATAGTTTAGGTAAGCTTGTCCAACATTGTAGAAAAAAATATAAATTTAGATTTATCTTACAAAGAAATAAATATAGAAAAAAATTACCACACACCTAATATTTTATACGGAAAACGTAAACCCTTCAGTCACCGTCAATACCCTTTCAGTTTTTACAAAGAGAAATAAAACCGGAGCCTCTCAAATAATAATGTATTTTCTTATAAAAGAGCCAACTTTCAACTATATAATAGGTCGGGGAAAAAGTCTTTTCGTATTTTGTATGTATAAAGTTGTAGTAAAAATCTCATCGATTGTACTGTTTGTATCTGGCTGGTTTTGATACCATTAAAAATATGACATTTTAAAAAAGGAATATAAAAAGTAAAAAGCAATTTCCCGCCATTTTTCAATTGTTTTTTTGTTCGATAAAATGAGTGAATCTAACGAAGAAATTCGATATATTGTGAAATTTTATTACAAAAAACTGAAAAATGCGACACAAGCCGTGAATAAAATTTGTGACGTTTATGGACCTAATGCAGTGTCATCAAGAGTAGCACAATGTTGGTTCAAGCGTTTTCAGTCCGGGAATTTTGATGTCAAAGATGCAGCTCGCTCTGGTCGCCCTGTAACGGATAAAGTCGATGCCATTTCTGGAAAAGTGGACCAAGATCGGCATATTAGTAGTTACGACGTAGCTGAAGACCTGGGGATTGACCACAAAACAGTTTTGACCCATTTGAAAATAACTGGGTATACAAAAAAACTCGATATTTGGGTGCCACACCAGCTCACTGAAAGAAACCAAATGAATCGTGTACTCATTTGCGATTCTCTATTGAAACGTAAAGAAACCGAACCGTTTTTGAAAAGATTGATCACTGGTGATGCAAAATGGATCACCTACGACAAGAATGTGCGCAAACGATCATGGTCAAAGGGCAGTGAAGCACCACAGACTGTAGCGAAACCCAGATTAACACGTAATAAGGTGATGCTGTGTGTATGATGGGATTGGAAGGGCATCGTTCATTATGAGCATTTACCGCCGGGCAAAACCATCGATTCGGATCTCTACTGCCAACAGCAGATGAGACTCAAACAAGAAATTGAGAAAAAACGGCCGGAATTGATCAACATAAAGAGTGTGGTCTTTCATCATGATAACGCCAGACCGCACACATCTTTGGCCACTCAGCAAAAATTTAGAGAGCTTGGTTAGGAAGTGTTAATGCATCCACCACATAGCCCTGACCTTGCACCCTCAGATTTCCACCTGTTTCGATCTCTTCAGAATTATTTGGGTAGTGTTAGATTAACATCAAGAGAGGACTGTCAAAACTACTTGTTGCATTTTATTGATCAGAATTCCCAAAATTTCTACAGCAACGGGGTCATGTCACTACCTAAAAGATGGCAACAAGTTATCGAACAAAATGGTACATATATATTATAATTAAATGTAATTAAACTTGAAAAAAATATGTCTTGAATTTGTTTATAAAATACGAAGAAACTTTTTCCCCGACCTAATATATCAGAAAAAATAGGAAGTATATCGTAACCCACCACTAATATAAATGTGAAAGCATACCGTCAGTTCAGTTCAGTTCAGTTCAGTTCATTTATTTCTTCAAATGGGTACATTAGTGTACACTTATGAACGTCAATAACAAAAAACTATCTATAATTAAATTAACTCAAATACAATTCAAAAGTGTTGCCAAGTTTCCGAGTTGGAAACCTACCAGACTTCAGTTTGGTAGATTTACAGCACTAAAACTTTATAGAATGAAATAAAATAAAATTTAATAGCTTTAAAAGAAGTATTAAATAAATTAAAATGTCAAATTTGTAAATTAAAATCTATTGTAAAATTGTAAAATGTCAATAAATAATAAGTTAATTAGTAAAAAATAATATATGCGGGATTTAATTTCATTCTGTACAATATTAATTAATTAGGTAAGTCCATGTCAATGTTTACATTTCGCCATGCCTTTTTATCTGTTATAAATTCGTCCACCTTGTAGTAAGCTTTCTGACATAAGAGCTTTTTCAAATTAATTTTAAAATTCCTTTCATTGAGGCATGTCAAAGTTTTTGGCAGAATATTATAATAATTTATGCAATTAACGACGAACGATTTTTGAATTTTTACAAGCCGAGTCTTTGGTAATAAATATTTATCTTTGCTTCTTGTATTAAGACCATTTGTAGTAAAGTTATGCAAGTGTTTTCTTGCATATAAAATACACTCGTAAATATATTGACATGGCATTGTCAGAATGTTAATAGTTTTGAACAGTTCTCTCAGGGAATCTCTAGATCCAAGCCTGTAAATACCTCTAACAGCTCTCTTCTGGAGCACAAAAATAGATTTAATATCTGCCGAATTTCCCCAAAGGATAATGCCATAAGTCATAAGGGAATGAAAATAACCGAAATATACCATCCTAGCAGTATGAACATCGCAACATTCTCTTATTTTTCTTACAGCGTAAGCAGCTGAGCTTAATTTGCTTGACAACTTCTTTATGTGAGGCCCCCACTGCAATTTGGTGTCTAAGATGAGACCTAAAAATTTTGTCTCCTTAGAGAAAGCTAATGCAATGTTATCAATGGTGACCGAATTCAAAATTCTATTGTTTACTAAAGTAAAGTTTAGGCAATTGGTTTTTTGAGCATTTAGAGCTAGATTATTGGTGCTGAACCATTTAGAGACATCTTTAAGTACTTTGTTGATCTCGTCGGTACTCGTGACTTTTCGGTCAATATTGAATAACAACGACGTGTCATCTGCAAATAATATAATTTCAGCGTATTTTCGGACAAAAAATGGCAGATCATTAATATACACCAAGAAAAGGAATGGACCCAGTATAGATCCCTGAGGAACTCCCACATTCACAGTCATAGCATCAGAAAGTACACCATTAATATCAACTTGCATAGTCCTTTGAGATAAGAATGATTTTAGCAGTATGAGTGACCCACCTCTAACACCGTAGTGATTCAGCTTATCTAGTAGGATGTTATGGTTTACGCAGTCGAACGCTTTTGACAAATCGCAGAAAATACCTATAACATCCTGTGCTTTTTCCCATGCGTCATAGATATTCTCTACAAACGTTGTTATAGCGTCTGTTGTCGAGCAGCCTTTTGAGAACCCAAATTGCTTTTCGTATAATATGCCTTTACAGTTGAAAAAAGCACTAAGTTGTGTTAGCAGGATCTTCTCAAATATTTTACTAAACACTGGTAAAATCGAGATAGGCCTATAGTTGCCTGGTTGTTTGGTATTCCCACTTTTAAACAAGGGTAACACTTTAGCGCATTTCATTAGGTCTGGGAACACGTTTTCTTCAATGCAGCTGTTGAAGATTTCGGAAAGAGAAGGCGCGAGGACTTCTACGATATTCGTTGCAAATTTGACGGATATGCCGCAAATATCTTCGGATGTTTTTGATTTTAGGGAAGAAAAGCTTTTCAAAATGTTCGCTGGAGTGACTTGGTGGAAACAAAAGTCAATGGGATTGCGATTAACATTGTCATTGAGGAATTTAAGAGCTTGATCCTGACAAGTACTAAGATTTTTAGTGGTTTCAATGGGTGCGTTTTTGAAGAAGTGGGCGAAGGTGTTAGCAACTTCTAGCTTGTTTTCGATTATGGCGTCATTTTGAAGTAGTTTTATTTCAGGCACCCGCTGAACTGATTTGCCGGTTTCCTGTTTAATTATGGACCAAGTAGTTTTAATTTTATTTGTTGAGTTACTTATCTGTCTTTGCAAATGTATAGTTTTCGCTTGTTTACACACCTTCTTGAATATTTTACTGTATTTTCTGACGTAGTTTAGAAACTTTTCATCATGCCTGTAAGTTTTTTCCCCGTATAGTTCATAAAGCCTATCCCTACTTTTTGTTATACCTTTTGTTGACCAGTCGTTGAAGGAAAGCTTAGATTTCCTAGTAATTTCCTTTTTTGGAAATTCCCGTTCAAAATTTTTCTTTACTTTTCTTTATGACTTTATCCCTTATCTCTTTGTATGTCTTTTGTCAGTTACCAATTAAAGTCAGAAATTAGAAAAGTTAATTTAGTGACAAAGAATTATAAAACAAGAAATTTTAAAAACCTGAACACGCAGGTACATTGTCAAAAAACCGGCCCGAACTCAGCATAATATGGTCAAACAGATCTTTGTAAAATAAAATTTTAATTTTTCAAAAAATTGTGTGCATAAAATAGAAGTATATATAGGCTCAGTTCTAATTTCAGAGTTTTCATGTTGCACAAAGGGCTCAGACATAGCGTTACCATCTGAATGGATTTGTCCGGACTTTTAGACCTTTGTCCAAGCTTTGTCCTGCTTTGTAACTTGTCCGACTTTTTTAGCATAGACGATGTGCCTAATACAAGTAATAAAATATACATAATTTTATTTATCAATAAAAACTTGATTAACGTCTTCCAGACCTAAATACAAAATAAAAATCTTAAATCTAAAAATTATCATCACACTAAAATACTCGGTCTTTTATCGAAATATCCGGCTTTAGGTCAAGACTTTTCAAATTTTGATATGATAAACCTACTCTAATGACTTTCGGTTGATGTTATGTAACAAACAACCCGGATCTACAGAATTTAACGTGCCATCTGACCCACGGCAGCACTCAGTTGCAAAAGCCACTTACGTTCACCCATTCAAAGATTGATCTAAGTGCCTAGTGCGAGTTTTGCCAATTGGGTTTATCTATTTGATCGCGATACCATTAGCTACGATTTGTATGAAATAAGAGCAGCGCCATCTAGTGCCATGTAGACGGCACTGCTTTTATCGTGGTTAACGCCATCGAGAAGATAAACGAAATTGGAAATAATCGCACAAGGCACTCGATGTCCGTTGATTAACTTCGGTGGTCTTTTAGGAACCCTTATGCCCAATTTCACTAACCACGAACAAGGCGGCGCCTAACTAAGGAACTCTTAATCTAAGCAGAGTCTTAAACATAATATTTTGTTATACCAATACATTTTTAATAGGTAAGACGCCTAAGCATCGAGTTATATCTCCAAAGCTAAGAGTTGCCAAATTTTTAGATGTTATCTATGGTTTTGATGTGAGTGAGCGAGCGCGGTGATGTGAATTTAGCGAGCGCAGCGCGGGCTGTCAGTTTAAGAGTAGCGTATCTTAGGCACCTCGGAAGCGGTGTAGTAACTCATGACGCCTAACATCAGAAGTTATCACCTACAGTTTGGTTAAACTATTTTGAAGTGAAAACATCTTTAGGCGCGTTGAGCACTATTTGGGTAAACAAAAGTCATGGAACTTGCGTCATCGTCACATTGTACCGTGTATTTTAATCGCCATCTCTTGTAGAATAGGTGAACTACTACTTAAGTTTTTACTTCTGACGTGCAGTCATATGACTGTTTTTTTTTTTGCCATAGAAAACTTCTAAATAACATATTTAGTCATCTGATTTAGGCGACTCCTAGGGTTAGTGAAAAGGGCGTAATGTCAAGCTACGCTAAGAACGTTACACTCCGAATGCATCATAAGAACAGGATAGCACACTTTACGTTCCGGAAAATGTGGGAAAATTTGTAAACTGTTTGTGAAACCGCGGGACTTAGCCAGTTCAGTAAATACGAAGCCATCAACAATTTATGTAGGGACCGACGTAAAACAAAGATAAAAGCATATAACCATGACCATCTCAGTTATCGATAGCCATTCCCTGTCAAATTTATCTTTTCACATAAGAATATATAATTCACGATTTTGTGTATCAAAATCTTAACGTTAAATAATATAAAATACCAATAAAGTTTATAAATAATTTAAAAGTTTGTAATCTCAATAATTGAGATCACAAACTGCAAGCAAGAACAGGTAGTCCTTTGAAAGAAACTTTGCACTTTTGCAATGCAGATTCTGTTAAGAACTTAAGTAGCTTATTCTAATAAGAAAAGGCTACAAAGTTTAAGCAGTTGCAACAAAGTAAAATTCACTTAACCTAAACAGGTACCCAGTTTCCGCATTTAAAAAATAAAAATTTCTTAGATGTTCGCACATAACAAACAATCAAGTAATCTGAGTAAAAACATAACGGTATCAACAAACACCCAATTATCTTTCTTTTTATTGGAAATTGATCTAAATTTTAGCAGCTATTTTTTGACAGCCCCGTTAGTTTAGTTGGTAGTGATCATGCCTTCTGTGCTTGGGGGCGTGGGTTTGATTCCCACCTAGGACAAACATTTCTGTAATGAACATTTGTGTTTGTTCTATGTCTGGGTGTTAATATCTATTTAAGTACGTATTTAAAAATATATGTGTATGTATATCAGTCTCTGGCAGCCATATTACAAGCTTTGCTTAGTTTGGGGTCAGATGACCATGTGTGCAATAATGTCCCAGATTTATTTAATTCTAAAATAGGCTTACGTTTGGCCGCCAACTCGCCTGATTTGACATTTTGTTACCAACTCGATGGTAAGCGACCAAAAATAATATGATCACTAAGCAAACGGTGTTTTTATTCTCGGTACGGTGACGTGGCAGCTGGTGATTGGACATCTGATCGACACTGCGTAATGGCTACGTGATCGCGTTGGTTTGCGTGGATCAGGAATTACGGAAGAGATTTTTATCGGGATTCGAAAGTTACCAAAAATTCAAAATATAACTGAACAAACCAAAACGAGTGAAAACTAAATCAGTTTCCATTTCCCATTTCATTATAGGTAACTGAAATATTAAAAACTCCAATTTCTAAAAAGATCTGAATAATACACTATTATCTACTGCTTCACAACAAAATTAACAACCCGAATGTGGTGAGCGAGCTGCGTCTGCTGGTGCCACGTGACGACATGCGAGGCTGTAACGCCGAGCTAGGGCCGCGCCGCATCCGTCGTCTGCTGGAGCCGCGTCCGGGGCTGCACACTGTACGCGCGTATAATGCGCCCACGCCGAGATTCATACAACTTATGAATAGCATACTCTCTCAACAACCTGATCTGGATATATTTTTTGACAAGATGGGTAAATTCAATTCTGTTGTCCTTGCCCATTTAAGCTGCAGCATGTAATGGTTTGGATTCTTTGTTAATTATATGCTTAATTTGTAATAAAGGATAAATAATAAAGAAGAATCTGTGTGAAAAACGAATTTATTAGGTAGGCAATTTATTACCACCATAACTAAGCAATCTAAATGTTACGCGCGCTGATAGACCTGAGTTGCCCAATTTGTACTCGTTTAAGTAAAAAAACGCAAACCACTAACTTTTCAGTTCACATACAAAATAAAGATTTAAAATTTTCCCCAACGTACAGACGAGAGCAAAATTTAAAGTGTACTTGTTTGAACAAGCGATGACTGTTTGCAATCATGCCTGTCGAGTTTTTAGCTCGTCACACAGCAAACAAATCATGAAAGGGCTTGGATTACTTGTTAGGAAAAAGAACAATATCGTTTTTATGGGCAGCAATAAACTCATAATGAGGAAGGTCTGTGTAATTGCATCTCACAAAGTAAACTGGGTAAAATGCACTTTTATCACTATACGGGGGTAAAGGTAAGAACGCACTACGGTGCAGAAGCACGACGCTACGTAAAACAAGTGGCGGAACTAATTCTTAATAATTAACGTGAATATCGCCATTATACTTTGCTAACTAGCAAATGCTGGTGGCTTTGAAATTACTGAACCCATCTGCTTGTTTCTTTAACGAATAACACTATTAAAATATACTAATAGTTCACTTCGAATGTTGAACTCGTGATCCTCATATTTTTACAACCAATTTTGATAATACTATTTGCAGAAATTTGCTCACAGCAAATTATGACAATTTAACTATCCGATTGTTCCCATGAACCCTGAGAACTTTGCGTTTCGCCAATTACATCATATCAGCCCACTGCTAACCAAATATTTATTCCCTATCTCCGGTACCATTGTCCCTGTCTAATCCACGTGTAATCTAATCCCAATACAACTGATCAGTCCATCGCATGGGGACTTCACACGCGTTCTAATGTCTTCCAGTATACTTTGAACGATGATAAGCTCTATGGACTGACTTTACCCCAAGCAATATCTTCCAGCACTACGTCTGTTGAGCTTCTTTATAACTTCACGTAGCGTTCACGTTTCTATAGCGTACGTAAATGGGTATGAATAGCAATGCACGAACGTGGTCCAACTTGGTCGGGTTCAGTAAAAAGTAATCTTATATCTGTACGAATTGTAACGTTTTGTTTTTCGCGATTTGAACACATGTAGTATACCTATCGGGATTTTTTTGTCTTATTTTAGTAGACTAGTTGCACATAATTAAGTACACGCTGCGTTTTTAATTAAAAACTAGTAAGTAATAATTAACTAAAAACTTGCAAAAACAATAGTTGCTCTATTTTTGACGTACTTATACTTAATTATATGAGATTAGTAGAACAATATATAAAAAACTACCTTTCAAGTCTTGCCAAGTCCAAGTTGTGCAAAAAGTATGCTAATTAATGCGAGGTCACACACTTTGTTAGAAAAGCTATGGTTTTCAAGATTGCCGAGCGTGACACAAATGAGGCGATAATGCGAAACTGTCACTGTACTCCATAGTTTCATACAAAACTCGCGCCATGATTTGATTCGTCGCGTCGTGTTTTACGCCCTTGCATGATTTGACCTCTTAAGGGAGGAAGTCTCCCGAGTCAGGGTAAAGTGGGTCAGGGCGGGAATAAAACCAGCTGCGCTCCGTATCCTAGTGGGTATAGCCAATGATTTATATTATGAAACTAAAACGGTTAACAAACGCTCAAGTTTTAAAAGTTTTCGTGATTATCAAAGAGAATAGTTTTAAGCGGTGTAAATGTTTGACAGTTATTCCTTTGTTGCGAAATTCATATTTTTAGTTTCAGTAACGGGCAACGTTTATTTGCTAGACGGCAAAGAGAGGTTGGAAAATACAAGGTACGGAAAAATAAAATGCCTTTTCTTGATAAGGTCTCAAAAGGTTTGTAAAGATTCAGGAGTGGTCACTAAGTATACCTAAGTAGCGTCACCATGAATACAAGATGACATGTAAAGTGGGGATGAAAAAATATATTGGATATCCTCATGAGTGTTCTTATGATTGAAGGTCTTTAAAATATAAGTGAGGTTTGACACATAATTTTTGTTCAGATGTGCCGTTTACGAAATATTCCTAAAAATTCCGTTGTCGGATATTTTGTAAATTGGATTCGATGGCTTCAGTTTACTTTGCAGGGTAGGTATACAAAACCTTGGTGACAATATCGTTCATTTTCGTTTGACAACCTTGACAATAATATATTCTAAATTCTTTAAATCAAGCTTAGCAAAATGTGCAGATAAACAAATGATGACTAAACTCATTGAGATAAACAGATACAATCTAACAATAAATTGGAGGCAGCTGATGTTTTTGATGCCACGTTTTATCTGTTGGATTGGTTAACCGCTTTTTATCGGGGTGGCATTACGCTTGATAAATTAAGCTTTGCTCAGAAATAATATTGCGTAGGTATTTATTTTTTTATTATCTAAAAGGTTTAGTTTACGATATCTATTTTGTGGAACCATCTGACAAGTTAAGAATTTTGTTGATGGCAGTTTATGACAGAATCTGTGAAAAAAAATAAAAATTGTAGTCATACGTTTTTTCTTTGATAAACTTAAAAAAGATAATACTTTTTTTGGCACAATAAATAAGTAATATATTATATGATAAAAGCTAATAAAAAAAGTTCTCAAGCGGACTGTATAAATCTCTACCTTCCTAAAGCCCAAGTCTAGACTCGGAAATGTAGAATCTACCGTATAGGAAGGTGTAATTAGGACTTTCCAGTCATTACACAGGGTCTACTTTACCATGTTAAGGACTTAAAGTACGAGTACGTCTTTACCGAAATCTTTCGGAAGCAAAAATTGTGGAACAAAGCGTTTTAAATTCTCATCGCAATGTGAGAGTCTCACAGAAACTTGTCAGACTATTTACGACAAATGTAATGTTGCTTATGTATTGTTAGTTTGTAAGTCCAGAACCAGCAAATAAAGCATATCCATTTGCGTCGAAGCATGAGACAAGGGGATGTTAACTCCCCGCAATTATAGAGGATATGTTTAAGACATTAGGCTGGGCAGGGCGAGGTGTCAATATCAATGGCGTTACATCTCTTACTTGCGATTTGCAGACGACATCGTCACAATGGCTGAATTGCTATAAGACTTGCAAACGATTCTTGACGGTCTAGCAAAGTTTTCCCGGCGCATCGGTCTCCAGATGAACTTGGGTAAATCCAAGATCATGTTCAACGAAAAAAATTGCTCCAGACCGGTTGCCATAAATAGCTTCACTCTAGACCTCGTTCAAGAATATGTTTAACTAAGGCAGACGGATAATTTTGAGAATGAGGCCAAGAGAAGAATACAGACGGGCTGGGCAGCGTTCGGGAAATTACCTACGTACAGTCTTCTCGTCACCTATCCCGCAAAGTCTTAAGAAAATCTTTAACCAATGCGTTCTACTTGTCGTGACTTATAGTGCTGAAATGTGAACACTTACAGTTGGAGCGGTCCTTAAAAGAGGGTATACTGTTTTGTCTGCGCCTAATTTTGAACTTCTTTGCCACCTACTCGTATTCTTCAGTCTGCCCGTGAATATTATGAATGTAACTGCACCGAAATATCGGCACTTCTATCCAGGTTCGAATCACGTTAAAATCCTGTTAATAATTACATTTTTAGATGTCCAACCGTGTAAACATGGTGTTTTTAACCTCAGACGCAAAACGGGGAGTTTTCAAAGTTTAACGTGTGTATTTGTGTTTGTCTGTGGTATCGTAGTTCCCATGAAAACAGCTGAACCGATTGATTGATTTCGTTTCTTTGTTTTATTTGAAAGGTGGCTTAATCGATATTATTCTCAGCTTTGTCTAATTACTGCTACAACTACTACTTATTTAATACTTATTGCAAACAAAGTGAACTACACTCATGGAAAACAACTCCTTTTAATCACTTTTAGCATCCAATCACTGGGTATCAAAAGAAAATTTCGCGGCATTACAGATCCAATTTGTTCCCTTCAGCAGGGGTTAATGAAGAAATTACTCACCTCGTCCATAATGCAGTGTTTGGAGACCCATTGTCGAGTTTTAATAGGTTCACCGAATGTTCAGAAGTGTAATTAATAATTATGTAAAACAGGCTTGAAAATTTATAAGTACTGGAACTAAATTATTGATATTGCCAAATCAACAGGTGCTTTGAACAATATTGTTCATATTATTGAAGCTGGTTAAAAACCACAAAGACAAAGTCAATAAAGGTTTTGTGGGACATGTACTTCATCGTCATTTCAGCCATAGGACGTCCACTGCTGGACATAGGCCTCCCCATCGATCTCCAAAAGGGCCGGTTGGAAGAGGCCTGCATCCAGCGTTTTCCTGCGGTCTCTTTTAGGTCGTCTGTCCATCTTGTAGGTGGACGTCTTACGCTGCGTTTACCCGTCCGTGGTCTTCATTCGAGAACCTTTCGGCCCCATCGGCCATCTGTTCTGCGTGGTATGTGCCCTACCAACGGCCACTTCAACTTGCTAATCCGGTGGGCTATGTCGGTAAGTTTCGTTCGTCTACGGATCACGTCATTTCTGATTCGATCTCGTAGAGAAACCCCGAGCATAGCCCTCTCGATAGCTCGTTGTGCGACTTTGAGCGTGCTAATAAGGCCCATAGTGAGAGACCATGTTTCAGTGCCGTATGTCATCACTGGCAACACACACTGGTTAAAGACTTTCGTGTTAAGGCACTGAGGTATTTTGGACGAGACGACGTTGCGAAGTTTATCGAACGCTGCCCAGCCGATGTGCTTCATCTTCTTACAAAACAAACAACAACAGGGTACCAAAAAAACATATTTTTAATGCATTTTTAATATCTTATCAGTAATGACTATCACTATCATCTGTGTTCGTATTCGAGAGCGTTTCCCCTACTCTCAGTTTATATAGATAACATCTAGTTTCCAAATTCATAGAGACAGCCACTGAGAGAGATTTTCTAATCTTGTGTAGATTTGCGAGGCCCTGTAAGATCCAAGATCATTCCAGCTCTACAAGCTTTATTATCGTGGAGAATGTAAATAGGCCATTAGTCAGTTGCAATGGCTCTTGTAGTGGGGACGATTAAGTGGGCCCATTACGAACAGCCTCGGGTAGAAGAGGTTTTTTATCACACTGTTAGTCAAGATGCGTTTTAAAAACTGTGGTATGTTTGTATTGAATCTTTTAGTTAATCTAGAATATCAAACTCTAACAAGAATTGCCCATGGGAAAGATTATTGGGTATGTTTTTAAAGTTATACTGTTTCACTGTTGGGCAAAGGTTACCCTCATTCCCAAGGATATTATATCAAGTACAAAAGTTTGTTAACCTGATAAGACAGCCAAATAAGAGATAGCTAGGTTCCTAGGACCAACTCTCACTGGATAGTAGAGATAGCGTCGTGAGGCCGGGGAAAAGTAAACACTTTTAGTTTACCGTAGATTGAAATAAAGGCGAGAATAAAATAAACTTATAGAGAAAGAACTTAGCAGTTGTCACAGTGACCAGTGCGATAAAAATGGCAGTGCTCGGCAAAAATATAAAATAACCCATAATAAACACGCAAATAATAAGACATTTTTTGTAGTGGTAGGACTCTTTTGCAGGGGTCCGCCTGGGGAAGTACCACACTTTTGCCAGTTATTCAACCGCCAAGCAGTAGTGTGCAAACACTACTGTGTTCCGGATTGAAGGGCAATGTTTCCAGCGAAATTACAGGGCACACAGAGATTTGACATCTTATATCTCGGGGTGACGAGCGCAGTGCATTGCCATCCAGAGTTTTGAACTGTTGAAGTTCAAAATTCTGAGTGGCGTTGTACTGTTATGGGCAAGCAGGAAGAGCCATCAGGCGAGCGACTTCGCTCGTCTCGTCACTCAGTATTATAAAAAAAAAAAAAAAAAGTTATGGGGAAGTGTATACTGTATAAAGCACGCAAAAGAAGAACACACCAACTTTCGTCTGTGTTGCGAACTGGACTTAGGTCTTATTATAGTCATAAACAAGAAAAAATTAACATTAAATAGAAAAAATATTGAATGTAGGTACTAACATAATACATTAGGTAGTAACGTCCTCCGGCTACCTTTTTATATCAAACAGAAATAAAAACGTGAAGGATCAAAACTCCTCGAGGGTAAACAACGTCTTATATAATTAATTACTTAGATAAAAAATGTAAGCATAATATTTTGCTTAGCACCGAAATAATTATTACGTGAAATGAAATTGTACTCGCAGGGATTATTCATCTTTGAAGTTGATTAGTTAGTCTTATTCTGGTAAATAAATAAGTATAACGTTATTCCTTGCTTCCGTGAAAACAGTTCTTTAATAATTAAAACCTCATTTAACTTTCTATAGTTAGGTAAGTAAGGTTTTGGGCTGTCGGAGATTTTTGGGCTTACAGGTCTGACAGTTTTGACAGGTCAGTCAAGTCAGTTTTGGGGATCTGAACTCTCATTCAAGTGAAACCTGAGCAGACAACGATGTGGTGTACCCCATTGCATAGTCGTTTCGGTCAGGTCAAAAATCAAAGGTACAAAAGCAGAAATATAATGCTATAAACTTTGCACGTGTGTGAAAGCATAATTACTACTGGTTGTAAATTCCACAAGAACACAGAATTTGCCCTAGCTACCGAATAACTTATACTTAGGTAACTAATATTTAGAAATCACTTGCCACTAGACTAGTCACTAGTCACTAGCTAGAAAACAATCTACTTATACTTAATCAGAAATTAATTAACTCATTGACAGACAACACACAGCCTAAACTAAACCACAGGGGTCTAGAAGCATGAAATTTTTCACAAATGGTACTAATTGTAACGAAATTGAGTACTGAGGAAGTATTTTAGATAATTTATCCCCTAAGTAGAATTTACCCCCTAGGGGGTAAATTTTAATAGAGTATAATTTTTTTATAGTTAAATGTGATATATGGAAGTTGGTACTTAGACTTCTGCATAACAGTAAAATTGACTAATTATGTCATGGTTTTTTGGAAACTCATTCCTAAAGGAACAAAAACTTTAGTTCCCTATTTAACCTATAGATAATTAAAGTTTTTAATAAAGTTTGTACAGCTTTTTGAAGTTAAAAACGTGGAAATTTTGTTTAACACACTGGATACAAGTTTTTTTAACCGTGTTTTCATATTAAAACCCCGTTATATTCTAATCTTAGTATGGATACTAACTACGAGAATCATAAAAAGTTGTTTCCTGAAAAGTTGGCGATGGGAAATCACATCGGGCAAACGGCTAGTACGTGCATAATTCAGTTTCAACGTTTTCAACTTCCACGTACAAGAGCGGCTAAGAGACTATTACCTCACGTCAAGAGCTTGCATCTTTGTAAATTTCTTTAAAAAGTGGAACCCGACTATTCACGGGCGACGACTCTGCTCAGCTCAATGTATACTAACGTACTTATCTTTAAAGTTATCATTACATTTTCTCAAGTATAATGCTAAAATAAATAATTATCAATTAAAAAAACCAATTTCACAAAATTTTTATAAATTTGCCAAATCTTGGATGATCACACAGTCATCCAAGTAACAAAAATTTCCTGTTATTTTAAAAGTCAAACTATTGAATCGATTTTGATATATTTCTATGGGACTGATCTGAAAGTATATAATTTCAATTTAAAAATAAACAAATCGGTTCATAAATGACGGAGTTCTGAAGTAACAAACATTTTTTAAAAACACACCCAAACGAATTGAGAACATTTTTCCTTTTTGAAGTCGGTTAAAATATAAAAAAGAAAATGAAGAAAACTTCTTATTAACAAGGTAAAGTAAAGTCAAGTAACCGTTTTACTAACCATATATTATATTTTTAATGGAAAATAGGCCCTTCTTTGGCTACTTACTCACGCGATGTTTACTTTCACGCGACGGTGTAGCCGATGTCTATCATCTGCTGTACCCTCGCTTACCATCATCGCACGTCGATCTAGAAGAAATCAATTCAATCTAACCTTTAAGATGTCTTTATTGTAGTTTATTTAATTTTTTATTTAAGAATAGGCTTGCGTTTGACCTCCAACTCGCCTGATGTTAAGCGATGATACGGTCTACGAATGAGCACGCTTGCCTAGTAGAAACCGATTCACTCGCGACTTGAAGACACCCAGATTGTAACAACTGCGGAACACCCATTCAGGCACAGCATAAAAATCCGGAAATAAGAAAAATAACAGGCAACAGGGCAATTTTATGAGAACCATACACTTTACGGGATGTTAAGCAGCTTTTTTTATGTTGACTCATGTAATAAACTCAGTAATCTCTACACCAAATCCGATCAGCCATTACCGATTTGACTCATCTGCGAATCAAACCCCGGTGACACAATCATTCGCATTTATAATTTGTCTAAAAGCTCTAATGATTTTAACAAATTAATTGTAGCATATGTAAATTGTAAATGGACCCGTAGCAAAAACACAACACACTTCCTAAACCATTATCCCTTTTGATTATTTGAAACTAAGTTCTGAATATCATGAATTTAAATAGTTAATTGATTAAATTTGTATTCGGAGTGAAGGCATCAAGATAATTTTAAAATAAATTGATGGGAACAGTAATTGCGAAAGTAGTAGATTTTATTTTTTGCTTATACGATATAAAAAAAACAACAACAAACAACAACAACAAGTCATCATCATCATTCAGCCAAGACACCAACAAAACAGGAACGAAGACTAGAACAAACACTTAAAAATCTTAAATTCATGCATTCATTACCTGACAACGCATAACCTCTAGACTAAAAGCATAAAATTTTGCAAAAGTCTTTTTTATGACACGAAAATGAGATTTAAGGAAGAATTTTTGAAAATTCGTTCTTAAAAAAGGGTTATGTACTTTAAATAAAAGATAAAAGTTAATATGGAAGTTCGGCACTTTGGTTCGGTATTTAGACTTCTTAACAAACCAGGAAGTTATAGATACGGTAGAGGAGAAAAAAAATTTACTAGCGAGTATATGTTTTGCCACCTCGTACGACATGATAAATTAATGAAAACCATCATACAGGGAAAGGTAGAAGGAAAAAGAGGAGCGGGAAGACCGAGAAGAGTATTCTTAGACCAAACAAAAGAGAAGGCAAATGTCATATCTTACAGGGAGTTGAAAACGCTGGCAGAAGGCCGTCAAGCCTGCAAGTTACTCGACCAACAAAAGCCCTTAAATGTTGAATGAAATGTCCTATGTTTTCCCATTAAAGGCGTAATATTTTTACTATCATACCTAAAAGTTAAATTAAAAAAACGCAAGTATCTACTTATCACAAATCTACTTAGCACTTGAATTTTATAGATCGTAGCAATAAACAAATACTATAAAGGTTACGGACCGTAAAATGCACTTTATTGGATTATTAAAACTAAAATTATCATGTAAAAAGCACTTTAAAGTTAACCCTGTGCGAACTTTATGTGAAAAGGTAAAATTAATGAGCACAGGCAAGGTAATACGCCTTTCAGCCACATACTTCTATATTTATGATGATGAAGTAGATATATAACAGTATCTCTGATATAAGCACTTTACCCAGACTTTTTAAACATATTTGCATTAGTGTTCATTATATAGAGAACAATTGTCATCCATTAAAACAACTGTAGTACTAAAGTAGTCCAAAATTCGTCAGTAAAGTTCAGATTATGGAAGAGTGAAAAATTCGGCATGGGAATCAATAATACATAGATTCGCGTAAGCTGATCTCAGCTGATATGCTGTTTTAAATTATCACTACTGGTTTAGTGGTGGCACGTCTGGCTTATGAGCAGGAAGTCTCTGGTTCGATTCTCAGGCAGATGATGATGAATTTGGTCAGCTGTGCTGGCTGCTAGTTGTCAGTGTCTTTGCGCGTATATTATGATGATGAAGTAGAATAATAGTATTAATAATTAATAATACCATAGTATTAACACAGTGAATTCTAGTGTGAAGCTAATATCAGACAAACAAGGGAGATAAGCCTTAGTGCAATTATAGTTCGTATTTAAATTTGTGTTTCATACAATTTTTTTCAGTATACGGCTTAACTGCTTAAAGCAAAAACTGTTAGTATGGCACAATAACTAATTTTTCATTCACACTTAAAAACATGCAGTGACACTATAGTGAACTTCAGAAGGAAGAACCACGGGAAGACTTCCCGTGAACATGGTGCATGTAACTGCGCCGAAATATCGGGAGCTCCTTCCACAACCTTACCACGGTAAATATCCCGTAAATAATCATATAATCTTCCCTGTTTGTCTGATCTGAGGTAAGAAGCGTTATAAATAAAAACATCTATGCCTAGTTTACCATCCGCTATGGTAGTGTACTGTAAGCTTTGTTTGGTATAAAGTTACGGACAATCTTTCGTAAATCTTGATATTCACGACGAACAACACTTATTACAAAGTATTAGAATCGATATAGATAGTAACGGCATCTTGATCAAACCTGGCTAACGCAAACAGATTTTCAGAATCTTACCTACTTATGCAGGATTGCTGAAAATATTTAGGTCAGAGGATAGGTTTCACAAAAAAGGTGACTGAGAAAGGTCAACACGCAAGCTGAAAAGGTATTATGTATTCGATAAATCTTGCTTATGCCTTGATATCTTTGATCCGTGTTGTCGATGTCCGCACTGAATATACTTTTCCACGTGGAATAAGATTTGTGTAGATAAATCTCACTAGTTATAACCGAAAAAAGTCCGTCTTTCTGTTCGTGACCTTGTCGGCGTTACCTTTTTACGATTTAATGGCTGGACCAACCTTGACAAATGCTGTTAAAGAAGTGTTTATTTCATTTATCGTTTAGGTAAACGAGGAATTCTTTGCTATTATAGTGCAAAAAGATATATTATAGATTTTCCTTGGATAATTTACGATATGATTCTACGTTTCTGTACAGTCAAGGAATAAAAGATCCTGCCAGTTTGTTTACTAATATACTATAATTTAGGTATTTTAAGATCAGAGTGAATCTTCTAATTTTCTGTGTTTCATCTTCATTGCCAACAGGCAAGTTGGCAGTAAAACGCGGACAAGTACGCAATTTAAGAAAAAGACGGAAGGAAACACAAATCACAACAAGCATCTTAAATGTATGTAACGATTTAATGAGATTAATTTAAGAGGTATTCTACCTGTATCCATTTTCCTATTCCCATTGGAAATCTGTACTTTTCCGCATCTAAGAGGAAAGTCAATGGTAGCCTAGGAAATATTTATTCCGATGAATAATAATCTTGCTATATTTTTTTAGTATTCTGAAAGATCAATATTTATTTCCAAAGGTATACAATTATTTACACAATTAAAAACGGGCTGATCAACTAAATATATAATATCAAAAGTAGAAAAGCAGTAGTAGTAGATACACCCGATATTAAAACACCGGAGCTTTTAAATAACCTCAACAAAAGCCTAAGCATTCTCCAGGAATTAGAAGCTGCGACGGAATTTGCGGAAGCATCTATTCTAGCAACAGTACAAAGAGCAGAAAACCTCAGTAACCACCCAGCTATTGCATAACGCAACAGCTTTCACCTCTTATTCCAGATTTATTTATCAGTACTCTATCCAACATATTTGCAGGTACTTACTAAACAAAATACAAGCAAAATAACACTAAATACTTACATTACTGAGTCTAATGTACAAAGCGCAGTTGGATTACCAAATGTCCGTTAAATTAAATGTTTAAAGATAGGTAATCTAAATGCTAAAGCCTCGTCTTCAGCCTATCATGTTCCCACTGCTGGAACACAGGCCTTCTTTCAGAGAAAGAAAGAGAGGTTGGGCCCTAATCCACCATACTGGCCCAGTACATGTTGGCGAATGTCATACTATATCTTTGAATGTTTGAGGTTCTTGGACATACTGGTTTCCACACGATGTTTCATTTCACCGTCTGGGCCAGTGCATGTCAATGTCTTTGAACTTTTGAGGTTCTTGGACATACTGCTTTCCACACGATGTTTCCTTTCACCGTTTTTAGCGATGGAATCGAAACTGCACATCATTGGTGCAGGGCCGTGGATTGAGCCGGGTGCCGTCAAATTTAAAAAATTGTACTGCTCGGCCACCATCGCTGAAGCCTCGCCAGTAGCTGTAAGAAGCACATATTTTATATAATTTTCCATATTTAAATACCACATGCAGTCATTTTTAAATCGTTTCGAAAGAGTCAGCTGAGGCAAATAAAATTGTTTTCCATCAAACTCAAGTTTTACACGAAACTGAACTTTATTTATATTGAAAGCTTTTTATTCCAAAGGTCGAGGATAGGCCGAAGAGTTCGTGAGTTCATGAGATACAATTAAGTCTGGTCCAAATACAACGCTCCAAGCTCAATGCTAATCCATAAAACGAGAAACAAGGGCACCACCAAGATATAAAGCTAAGATAAACCATGTACGCAATGTAAGTCAGTGTTTTATCTCCACGGAATATGTTAAAACATAAACAATGTTGTGCGTTTCCCTTCAATTAATGTGATATTTCCAGCTGTTGCTAGGCTGAAAATTTGAAATCATTCATACCGATTCGTATTTTTTTCAATTTGTTTGAAAAAATCTGATCAAATAAACCTTTTTCAATACTTTTAGGGCTAATAAACAAACACGCGAGAGGTTTGCGTCGTCACAATGCTAAAATCGACGTTGCCACCCTTTGCAACTCGTAAGAAGCATTCGCTCGTCAATTGTTTTTGCGAAACGCGTTTCCGTTTACATTAGATATGCATATGGATAGGGTCACAGAAAAGAGAAGTAAATAGAACGGAAATGAGAAGGAAACTGTCGCAAGGTATTGTGACAGATATGTGATTGAACATTCTTATTTATGTCAACGCGCAGAGAATAAAAAATCATTGCTGTTGATTCTAGAGTCTATAATCATTTGGGATGGTTTGATTGGTTTTGTTCCCGTCACTTCCATGTCCTTCTCGATCAAGTGCGACTGGCGATTGGATTACCAAAATAATCTACTGCGTAAAAAGGCTTCCAAAAGAAATACACGGCTAAACTAGGTTACGTTTGACTAAGAATCACTAAAGTGCTACTTCAGCAAGGTCTACTTAGTAAAAATTCTTCATTCATTCATTCACTGACTGATAATGTACTACCCATACCACTGCGTTTAGAAGTCTGAAATGTTTCTAAATTAGTCGTTACATAACAAAAGTAATCACTAAGAAAGTATTTTGGGAAAATCAAAAGGGCATAAATATGTTGTATGGAAGTTCGTCATTTTTGAAGTAAGAAACGTGAAAGATTTACCTAGATCTTTTTATAAGTAAAAGTTGTAACATCGTTTTTTTTAAACTCATCCCATTAACCTAACATTGAACCCTAAAATTAAAGATGCAAGTATTTATAGAAATTTGATCATTTTTTAAAGTTAGAAACGTGAAATTGGCTTCCTGAGAAGTTGCCGTTGTGAAATCGTATCAGGTACACGGCATAGCGGCGGTTTATCAAATAAGTGTGATATCTCAACTACTGTTTGCTTTATTGTACTGTCATAGATAAACAGTGTTTATTACAAACCGATACTGCGCCTATAAATCCCCGTTGATGACTTGATGCCGGCAATATGCCAGCAGTACATACTAAACTCCTTACTTTGATTGATATAAGATTTATTTTACGATGGCATGAATTTTAAAAGATGCCAGTTTGTGTGAAGAGAATGGGACAATGTTGCTTCTTTTGCATACGACTTTGTTATGAGTTACGACACGACGAAGGTTTAGAATCTTTGATAGTTATAATATTATATTTTTATGCAACTGAGTTACGAGAACATATACCTACCTCACATCGCTCGAAGAACCGATAACCGATGGGAAAGAAAGGTTCTTGAGTGGAGACCACAAACCGAAAGACGCAGCGTAGGTTGCCCATTAGATTAGACCGACGACATCGTGAGAAACGCGGGCATCCACTGGATGCAGATGGCAGGCTGTCTTTCAGTGTGGAGTTCTAAGGGAGAGGCCAATGATCAGCAGTGGATGTCTTCTGGCTGATGATGATGAGTTACAAGACAAGTAAGTCGTTCGCCTAATGGTAAGCACGGTTAGTAATAGTCAAGGTTGCCTATAACAGTTCAGTGCCACCCAAAATTTAGAGCTAAGACAATTCAAAACCTTTGCGCGGCAATGCGTCACACTAAAATTATAAAGCAAAAGTTTGAGTTTATATTTGTTTCCACTCAATCCTAAAAATGTTGAGCTAATTTAGATATAATAAAATAAAATGTGCCCTAGTACAACAAAAGTAGCCTTCTTTTTATTACGGAAATAAGTTCTGTTTCTACAGCGGAATAAAGACTAAACGCAGCTGTTAGGTACATTTATTATTCAATTTAAATCAAATATACATCAATTTATATCAACTCGTAGCTTGATTAAGATCTTATTTATATTTAATCTTCTTATTATATGTTTTAATTTTAACACATCTATTTAGCTTTTAGGTACAAGAGCCAAGCTGAGCCGAAGTTATGCCCCCCCAGACAATTTTATGCAGTGCTAAAAATGTTCTGCTCATTTTTTTTTTGTGTTAGTTGGCTTGTATTTTGTTTAGATTTGTGTTTTGTTGGACCGACGACCTAAAAGAGACCACAGGAAAACGCTGGGTGCAGGCCGCTTCCAACCGGTCCCTTTGGAAATCGATGGGGGAGGCCTATGTCCAGCAGTGGACGTCCTATGGCTGAAATGATGATGATGATTTTGTTTAGTTTCTAAAGAGAATTATTACAAATAATTTTTGCCAGAGACAACGTATCCATTGCCATAATTATCCTAAATGATAATTAAAGACATTTAGGCTCAAACCACATTTTACTAATTTAATTCAGTACCATTGCCATAAAATTTAACGAGAGTGACACTATAATTTCCTGCCATAAACCCAATAATAACCGATAAAAAGTAATGCTTTGCATTAATTTTAAGTCTGTAAAATATTTGTTCTTTATCCTATTCATCCCAACACATTTATTTTTATGGAGTCTTATTAAAATAAATTAGGATTAAGTAGCACGTCTGAGCTTCAAATTATATATCTACACACATTTTTACTATATTAACTATAATAATATTATATTAATTGTCAAAGTTTGTGTATACCATAATTATAATAAAATTAGGTATATACAAGTATGACGGATTATTTGATGGGTGGGATAACAATTTTTATGCTAGTGTGTATGATGATATGTCTATTAAAAAAATCCTAATCGGCTACACCGTTTTTAATGCGTTTTTTTTACTTGAAAACAACTATTTCTTTGTTATATTTGTGTAAAATCTGTCAAGTGGTTTAAAAGTTATGAACTCTTTTTCAAATTTGTCATGCGTTTTATTTAACTTGCCTCAGTTTTTTTTTGTTATACAATTATATTATTTTATACAGACTATTACAGACATAATTTATATGCCATAAAAAGTAATAAAAAATTAAGTAAAACAACGGTCTTCTTAGTGAATATTCGTAAATGCTCAATGCTACAAGATTTTTTTTTCAAGCCTTAGTCCTATTTCAAGGGCGTAGCCAGGATTTTCTTGGGGGCAATTAAGAGCAAATTCAAAGTTGTATTTTTTTTATGTTTGGAAGCTTTTTGAACCAGCGTTTATCCATACTCTTTCAGCGGAGGCATCTGCACCCCCCCTTCTCACGACGCCATTATGTCCTATTTCGAACCCATCAACATAACCCTGTTTAACAAAGTCTGTCCGTGGCAGCTGATCCCAAAACCCTGCGTGACTGTTTGGTGTCTTCTCGAATCACCGATAATTACGTCCACAGATAAAGTTACTGAGTGTTAACCAACAAGAAAATAGGTCGAGCATAAAACTTCGCTTGTACGTCGAGTGCCTTTTTAGTGGCTTCGCACTTGAGAAAACGAAACACTTATGCCGTTGTTGTCTAGTGTTATTGCGGAGTTCCGAACACTTACAGCGATTAGTGTGAATGTGGAGTCATTGGAAATAATAGATACTTTGGTTTTAGACCACGCTTGGTAAATGAGGTAAATTAATTAACGTTTTTTGAGTAATCATCACAAATTGTATTCATTAACATAATTAATCTTGCAAAGTTATTGACGCTAATATACTTGGAGCCCTTAAATTGATTCAGTATGCTTAAAGTTTTAGCAATTCATTTCTTCTACCAAGCTATGGCTGATTCTTGCTAACATTCAATTCTACGTTCAAACGTTTCGATTCTACGTTTCTAATCCGTACGGCCAAGGATTGGAACGACCTGCCGACCGCTTCCTTGTTTCCTAAGAGATATAATCTGGGCCTTTTCTAGGCAAGAGTGAATAGGTATTTTCAAAGTCTGCGTGCTTCATCTTCTATCACATCGTCGCTTACCAATATGCGAGTTGGTGGTCAAACGCAGACTTATTCGCGATAAAAAATACATTAAATACTAATATACATACCTATTATGCAAATGCTTTATTGGCATCTTTGCTTAACATCAGGCAAAGAGGCGATCAAACGCAAGCCTATTCTATAATACTAATAAAAAACTAAGTTCTTCGAGCTTATTTCAGTAAATTCCTTTACTGAGTAGTGCTTTGCTTAGTCATAACAATTTTATTTTTAAAATGTAACTTGGAATCTGTATTTCTGATACACGATATTTACGGACTTCGCGAGTCTGTGAGCAGGTATTTTCAAAAAGTAGAGCAATAGTTACATAAATATAAATTCCCGGCTTCGCACAGATGGAGTTTTTTTTACATTTTAGTAATAAATATAAGCCTATGTTACTCAGGGATAATGTATCATTCTAATCATGAAAGAATTTTTAAAATCGGTCCAGTAGTTTTTGAGTTAATTCGTTACAAACATCCAAAAATCTTTCCTCTTTATAATATCAGTGTAGATGTAGATAATATACAAAAGTTACTTTTGGATCTGCGGGAGGATCGTCATCACACAAATCCAGTGACGTACTTCATGTGACTTGACTGCCCCGGTGGCTCAGTTGGTAGTGAACCTACTTCCTGCGCTTGGGGGTGTGGGTTCGATTCCCATCTAGGACAAACATTTGTGTGATGAACATTTGTGTTTGTTCTATGTCTGGGTGTTAATATCTATTTAAGTATGTATTTAACTATATATATGTATGTATATCAGTTTCTGGCTGCCATATTACAAGCTTTGCTTAGTTTGGGGTCAGATGACCATGTGTGCAATAATGTCCCAGATATTTATTTATTTATTATTATTTATTTATGTTTGATTTTATTCTAACCACCGACGCAAAAAAGGTTATAAGTTTAACGTGTGTATATTTGTGTCTGTGGCATCGTAGCACCCAAACGGCTTAACCGATTATTTTTTTTGTTTATCTGAAAGGTGACTTGATCTAATGTTATAAATAATAATATAATACTAGTTGCGTCCCGCGGTTTCACCAACATGTTGATGAAAATATGTGATGATGATGAAAAATACTTCACGACCTCTCATACCTACCAAATATAGATTTAAAAAAAAAACATAAAAATCGATCGAGCCGTTTAGGAGGAGTGCGACTACAAACACCGTGACAAGAAATTGTTATATATATAAAGCTGTTTAAAGATCGGCAGCTCCTTTATCGGGGGTTAATAAACGTTTTCAATTTATTATCAAAAGTTATTTTAGCGTTATAATATGTATTTGAAGAAATAAAATAATAGAATAGACAAATGTATATATATCATTCAGCGATAAAATATGAGTAGTAAGATAAAATTATAAGTAATGTTCGATCATAATAAATCATGAATAATATTTCGATCACATAAATGTGAAATTCCATTTTGATCTTTTGCGACTTTTCACATAAGTTTAGTGACAGTGTGGAACTACGAATAAGAAAGATTTATAGATTTAAATGCGCATACGAAAGTAGTCGATATCGAAATGCGTTATGGTAAAAATTTCGAGTTATATGTATAGTACCTACAAAAAAAATTGTTTCAAATTAAGCAGAAATAACTTTATTTGGTAGTATGCGAAAGAAAATTTTGACGGAATTAAAATTACTAAACAAATACTTACCTACGCCCCGTTTTGCAACAAACAAATTTTCAAACGATTATCAATTAATTGTCATTCATTTGGGACATTTGACTGCCCCGGTGGCTCAGTTGGTAGTGAACCTACTTTCTGCGCTTGGGGGCGTGGGTTCGATTCCCGTCTAGGACAAACATTTGTGTGATGAACATTTGTGTTTGTTCTATGTCTGGGTGTTAATATCTATTTAAGTATGTATTTAAAAATATATACTCGTATGTATGTATATGTCTCTGGCTGCCATATTACAAGCTTTGCTTAGTTTGGGGTCAGATGGCCATGTGTGCAATAATGTCCCAGATATTTATTTTATTTATTTATTAAGGTGATACGTTTCATGTTTGGCGGGAAATTCAAATTTCAAACAGTTTTTTTGTTCTTGTTGCTAGGCTGGGTAATTATTGTAAACGATCATGATATTTGCAAAAATTGATTATTATTCTTTACAAACTCGCATAAAGTTATTTATCTCTAATGCACATTATTACATACATTTGTCAATAAACAAAATTTTGCTGTTTCAAACGGTTTATTGCCAAATGTAAGTAATATGGTGAGTTACTGATTAATAGCTGTACATGATAATGTAAAGAACAACCAACAATTTTTGCAAATACTGTCCTTTTCAAAATAATTACCCGGACTAGCTACAAGGACAAAAAAACTGTTTGAAATTTGAATTACCTGCCAAACATGAAACTTATCACCTTAATTATAAATAACCCTAAAGGCCTAAAATCTAGAGATGGGCGTTAAGTAACTTAATCGGTTTCAGTAGCTGCTTGCGAGACTGATAATCATTTACCTAGTTTCGTGGACAAAAATGTAACGATTATTTTACGTACGCAGTTAACACTCATGACTCAGACAACCGGCGGCGCACGAGTCAGCGTTTCACAGCGTTCAACAGATTTTATTATTAAAACTGTATTAAAATGATTATAGATACATACATAATACGATATAAAACTTGCATAACGAGAGTCCCTTCGGGATACGTATGGCTTACACGCAAGATGAAAAAAGATAGCATATTAGTAATCGGTGCGTCTTTTTTTAATTGCAAATAATATAATTTATATGCAATTGAAAAGAGTTAAAGTTCATTATGGTACTGTTATTTTGATATGGTACATAATACTAATATTATAATACCTATATCCTATAAAATTTCCGTAATCATAACGTAATACAAACGCAAAACTAACCAATGCTCTAATGTATACAGAAGTAACTTGGTTAAAAAATAGGCAGTTTTGTAACTAGTTACTCATAGATCGCTTCCAATCGGCCCTTTTGGAGATCAATGGGGGATGCCTATGTGCAGAAGTGGACGTCCTATGGCTGAAATGATGATAACGATCAAATGCACTTTATTTCTATTCACTACATTTCCATAAATCCATACTTAAAAGTACCTTTCAAGAAACTGCAGTCGTGTAGGTATCATTATATGTATCCTCAATGATTTCGATCAAATTAGTAGCCATTACTGAATGAGGCAGTAATTGTAGCATTTTGCAAAGTAATTTGTTGGGGACTGGCCAACTGGCAGCAGCAACAAGTGCATTGGCAAAGGCAACCGTTTTTACACCAAACCTTATGATAGAGAATTGTGTCTTTCAGGAATACTGATTCTTCAATCAAACAAGTGACTTCCTTGATAAGATCTAGTTCCTTCCTAGTTCAGACTAAGCTTCTTAGTCTTGAGTATCGGCGCAAAGTTGCTAGTCTATCGGTTTTTTATCGGATACATTTTGGAGAGTGTGCATCAGATCTGCATGATTTAATTCCCTCCTGCCCCTTTTTCTATCGGACTGCCAGAGCGGGCACGAAAAATCGACACAGCTTTATGGTTGACATTCCGAAAACCCGTACGAAGTGCTTTTATTCCACTTTTATTGTGCGAACTGCTAGTACCTATGTGGAATGTGCTGCCTGGATGGGTGTTCCCCGATAGTTACAATCTTGGTGTTTTCAAGTCAAAAGTGAATCGGTTTCTTCTAGGCAAGCGTGATCCATCGTAAGCCTCATCATCGCTTAACATCAGGAGAGTTGGCCGCGAAGCGCATGCCTATTTTACAATAAAAAAAAAGTATTTTTGGCAATTTCTAAAGGCGTTGCTCGAATTTCGTATGTCTTTAAATCGAGATCTCGAGTCTAAATTCGATCAAACCGTAATAAAAGAAACACTTTAAAGGCCTACGCAAACAGGTGGGGTAACGTGGTGGTGATCAAAAAACACTCAATCACCGATCTCAGGATACGCAGACTTTGAGATCGATTGGACGTCCGCTGATTGCGCGATTGTTATATAATTGCAGCTATATGATGCATCCTCACAGAACAAAGCCATACAGTGTTTAAAAGACATATGATGTAGAGAGAAAAGCAGTAGTAGTGCAATCTGAGAAAGATCAATGATCGACACACAAACAAACATAAAATTTTCACACTTCCCTTTAGTTCATAAAGAAAATTCCACTCGACACAAGCACGGACATCATTCCGAACAGAGAGGAATGTCCGTCCAATAAAAGTTATCTTACAAGCCAGCACTAATAAAACGAGTCTCAAAGTTTAACTGGCACATTATCGGGAAAAACTCCACTTTCGCGATTCCATTCTCCAAACATCTCATGTGGGGCGATCTTGTTGATTGTGATTCAGGAACAAAAAGAAACAGCTAAATTATTGTACAAAAATAACTAAGAGTAGGTACTGTATTGTCTATAAAAACAAAACTGTTATGTACTGAATAACTAGAAGTTAACCAATAGGTAATTATAAATTATGTTCTGAGGAAACACAAAATCATTCAACCAAAAAATTCGACTCAAGCGGCATGATTCTGCCTTTGTTATACAAAATCCATTAACTTTGGACCACTGCCTGTCTACTGAATACATTTTTCACAACATTCAGAACGAGCTCAAACATTTCAGAAAAGGTTTTCTTAAGGAAATTAAAAAGGCAACAAGAAAAAGGGATGGACTCCGACAATGGGGTATATCAGTATATATTAAAATTTATGGGGTCGCGTCAAATGATTTATGTCAGTTATGGGCCTCAGTTGGCTCCGATGGGCATTAAAGGACCGGTCTGATAGATGTCATGGGATTTTTAAGCCTATCCGGTGGGTTTTATGTGGGACTTTGCATGTTTGGCCCCTTGGTGAATCTTCCACTATAAAATGAATATAGCTTGGCAGTCTCTTATCTCACAAATTTCACGTATAAAGTAGGATGTGGAATTTAAAACAAAGAATTAGAGCACTATTAAATACCTTATGCTTTGTACAGGTTTTTTTCTGTTAACATAGTAAAAAGCTATTTCATATAAAATGCAGTAATGAATTTTTGAAGTCTAAATTTTTCAACCTTATACAAAACTTGTCTCTAGATCTTCATCGGCCTATGGTTGGATAATCCAACAGTTTTGTCTTTAATAGGCTAAGTAGTATTCAGTATTAGTTAGCTTGTAATAAAGGCACTTGTTTGTTACACATGAAAAAACGTAGGTACGAGTAGGTATAATATTATAGGTATAGCAAACAAATTTTTAAAAAGCATTAAAAAAGACGTACCTTTATACAATTCTGTTATTCCAATACGGGAGTATCGGATCTCTCCCAACCGATTCCAACTCATAAAAAATTAATAGGGTTGCAACATTTCGAGATGATCAAAGATGTTGTCATTTTGCGGAGGTTATGTCAACAAAGGTGGACGTAATAAGGCCACCATATTTAGGGTGTTTTTTGTTACTTTTATTTGTTTTTATATTTTATGTGTGTTTTGTGGTAGTACGGAACCTTCAGTGCGCGAGCTTGACTCTCATATGTTTCTCAAAACTTAGGGTTTTGTATCTTCTAAAACGTTGCAAATGCGCGAGTGAAAATAGCCCTACTCCTAGCCCTACAGCTAAAGGAAGCTGCCCTATTATAACAACAGGTCAGATCGCGGATTGTATAGGTTTTTTCCAGCGGTTTATAGGATTTTGATGGAGTATGATAAAAAATAACATCACGCACCATATACAAATCCGAAAAGATCAGGGAAGGGGCGATGTCTCAGTATTTGGTTTATCACCGCAGACCTTTATCGAGATAGACCCTGCGAGCACGTCATGTTGTATGAAAAACCAGCGTGATGCATTTTTGGCCGCTGCTATGATGTTACGAAAGCAATTAGTGATCGTTTAACTCTATTCACAAGGCCAACTGCTTTTGAAGAGTTTTGTCCTGTTTACTGCACAACTTGGCATTTTTTGTATTGACGTTTAATGTACTACAAACTGCCGAGACGTTATGCGGCGTACTAGTTAGAGCATTGATCTAGCTGCAAAGGGAAGTAAACGAACGCGCAGTATCTACCCTGATAAAAGTCTGTTTTTATCACTGATCCGAATTACGTTAGCTTTTTTTTTCGGGTTAAAAACAAACTAGCCTTGTCTCCTGACTCCGTCCCTGTCAAAGACGCTCATAATGTATGCGAACCGCGTTAATTCTGCGTTCATGTGGAACACTCACATATAGCTGGGATTCGTATTGAGAATTGAGGTTTCTCGTATTTTTATGTGGACTTCATAATTTTCTGCTATATTTATATGTTAAGATCGAGAAAAAACGGTGCGATTATACTCGCGTGGACATTCTCTCGGGAAACTTAAATTTTCTGAAATAAAATATTCCTCTGTTACTCTCAGGTCTTCCAGCTACCTCTATGCAAAAAAATCACGTCAATTCTTTGCTATATTACTGCGTGAAAGAAGAATAAACACTTCCGCAAATATAATATTAAAATGAAGTAATATAGATATTTCATATTCGTGGGCTGACCCGTTTGTAACAAAACACAATTATTAGGATAACTTAAACAGAATCGCGAATACATCGCGATCGCGAATATAATTATAATTATCAATACAAAAAGTAAATCCCGTAAATAATCATATAACTTTAGTGAACAACAGTGATAGTTTAAAACAGTGTTTTACAAAAAGTAGACTTCAAAATTAGTAAGCCTCGAACAAAATTATTGATATTGCGAAATAAACGGGCGCTAGAACTAAATTTTTCGCATTTTTTAAGCTAATGAAAAACCACTTCTGGTTAAAGTCAATGAATTTGTTTGTGGAACCATCTTGAGAACTTCCTCAAAATAATATCATGTCATATTTTTCAGATTTTTTTAACTAAACCTAATTAGTACTCAAACGGAAGGCTCTGGCGCCTGTAGCACAGTTTAATTACTAGAACGGGTACCAGCCAGTTCCAGACACAAACATTTTTGTTCATTAATAACTTTTTTAACAATATTATTGTCTATCAATTTTTAGAGAAAAAAAAAACACGAAAATCGGTCACAAATTATGGTGTTTTTGGTATCTTAATATTAAAAATGATTTAACTGAGAGCATCCTGAAATCGGCCAAAAATATGAAGGTCAAAACGCTTCCTACTCAAAGGACAAAGTAAACTTCAGCTTTGTCTAGTAAAACTCGATTTACAAATGAAAAACTCAAAGAAATTTCCATCAACACGGTTTTTAAAACTCTCGTTATAATATTTATTGCTGGGGCATACGGGAGTTTTGTTCGGAGTATACCTTAAAATAGGATTACAGCGTGCGCTTCCGGTTTCACTGGATCCACATAAATAATTCACCGGCAAGCCTTGCTCAGCCTACAGCAACTTGAACCCGATCGATGCTGCTTGACTCTACAGTGAGGATAAAAATAGCTAACCAGGTGCAAAACTTGCCTATTACTTGCATGTGTTAGCCATAGAATAGCTTAGCTAGACGGTCTAAAATATCAATAAATTAATAGCATTTTTTAACTGGTTTCGTAGCCATGTCATGGTAACACCTTTGACTATGTATTACGTAATCAAAGTAACACTTAGAATGAGGTATTTAACATTTTATGTCTGTGCTGCTAACCATTAAGGAGTTCCCTTGTCAGGACTCAACCCTGAGTAAAACAACCATGTCATAATAAAACTTAAAAAATTAAACTTTTTCATAATAAAATGCATAGATACACAAAATTTCATGTCTGTGTTGTTGACCATTGAAGAGTTCGTTTATCTGGAACTAATCCTGGATGTCATTTCACAAAAATTAATTGTCATCGGAACTATATGCGGACAAACTGTTTAATAAGAAAATAAAGTGAACACGAAAAATCGACACCGCCTTGTGGTATTCCAAAAACCCGTACGAAGAGCTATGATTCCAATTTTATTGTGCGAACTGCTAGTCTGCTGAATGCACTGTCTGAATTAGTATTCCCAGATAGTTACGATCTAAGTTTCTTCAAACCAAGAGTAAATCAGTTTCTTCTAGGCAGGCGTGCTCCATAGCAGACCGCATCATCGCTTAACATCAGGCGAGATGGCAGTCAAACGCAAGGATATTACTAGATAAAAAATGAACAGATTAATTATAGGTTGAAGAGTTAATTAATTAGGTAAGTAACTATTTACAAACTCTAAAACTGACTAATGTACGAGTATCTATAACAACTAGGAAACTGAAAATGAAATTTTATTAGGTAATTTTGTCAGTCTGTCTACACGTATTATGAACTCCTGACATTAAACACAGCAAAGTTTTGTACAAAGTTGCTTACAATCTCTGTTTAAACGACAAATAAACCTTATTGTGTTAAAAACAATGTCGCTAAGTCATAAAGACCTTTACAATGCTTCACAACGATAAAGCCTTGAATAAAATTAAAAATAAATTAGCATTAATTCAGGAAGAATTACGCAAAATAGCATTAAAATGGTCTTAGCATCCGTGAGGTTACATTTAGGTTCTTCTGATGGGAAAATTACTGTGATGAAGGTTTTGCAAAAGCTTCTGGTACACGTGTCTTTAGAGGATACCGCAAAAACCATCTACAAATTGAAAACAACAAATCTAAAAATATATCTAAAAAACCTGCGTAGGTCAAAAGAGTTTTTCGTGAACTTTTGGCGTTTGAAAACATTTTACCTGATGCCAAGGACATCTTGAATCATGGATAAAAAAGCTTTTAGTATACGACAACGTAGATGTCTCTAACAGATTAAATTGAAATAAAAAACTCACAACCATTTTTTTCATGGGATTAACAGGCAAGGCCTTTGACCACAGCGCACCTACACATGCCTAGGCTAAAAATGGAAACTGCTTCTCAAGTGAGTTCGCCAGAAGACACCTTGACAGACAGATTTTAAATTTTGGTGATAGCTAGCATCCGGGCATTAGAAAGTGGCCTACCTCCATTCTACGGTTTCCTCGTGATGGTTTTCTTCACTTCTCTAACTCATTATTAGAATTTGAACCCACACCATGCGGATTAAAATTCGAACGCGCCTTCCACTGAGCTATCATCGAAAAAAAAAAAAACTGAATTTTTAAACCGCTTTACATTTTTTGATAAAAAATAGCTAAGGCAAAAGACAGAGAAAATATTCCAGACTATGTCACAAACTGCATCCTAGGGTACATAGATTAGATTTGTCAATCCAACGGATTAATGGATGAATCAATGGTCTCGCTTGGGTCCAAATCTGAACCACAAATCTATTTGATCAAATGAGAGTGTGAATTTCGCTTTATTGCACGATTCCTCTGTGTACAGACAACGGTTGAATGGTGTGTGTACCTAACTGAAATATTTGGTCCACTATATAAAAGATATCGCTTTTATAAGGTTGCTAGTTTTTGTCTAAATTTTAGTCGCTTTGCCTAAACTAATTCTATGAAGATTCTATATTATTAGTATTTTAATGTTATAACAACAATTTAATAACAACATTCAACACCTATACCTACAAATAAACTTTTTTTAAGTTTGTGACTTTACTTGAAGGATCTAATAATTATCTGAAAAAAAAACCTGATGGTGGGCTTGAGCATTTGGATTGTCTTTAGACCTTCAACGGTCTATGGACAGTCCAACTGTTTTTGTAGTGTTAGTTAGCTTGTATTTTGTTTATTTAATAAAAAAAAAACTGAATTTACTAATCTATATAAAAAAAAAATCGCCGAAATGTATGTACGCACATAACTTCCGAACTACTGTACCAAATTTAATAATTCCTTTTTTGTGTTCATTTGTGTTCGTTATTGTCAGGACAAGGTCTGTATAAAAGTTTTTTTTTTAACTGTTTTTTTGTCTATACTACCCGAGCGAACCCGCGGGCAACAGCTAGTCCGATATAAAAATCACTCGAATAAAAACTACGCTATAATACTTTCTTTACAACCATACTGAAGCCACGGGCTTTTTCCCGTTATAAATATAAATGAAACAATGAAGAGTTTAGCATAAAGAAAAATTGTTGAGTAAAACCTACTTGTTAAGTCTTAAGGCCTTTAACTACAACCGATCGGTCACAATCGATAATCAGAAGGTAATTTAATGGTAAGCAGAGACGAAGCGTGGATAACTATTTGAAACAACCCTTGTGTCGTTCCGGAACTAAATGTTTATGTTACAAAACTAGATACAAAGCCTTTATACAGACTATCACAACTTGGACAGGCCTATCAAAACATTTTCCGGGCGACGATACGATTCCCTTAACGACTATGCGATCACTTATACACACGGACCTCCTATACGGTAGATAATGCTTACACGTATCCTAATTAGAATATTTAAAAGCTAGGTGTTTTGCTAACCAGCTCGTAACTGTTTCATATTCTGTGCCCACAGTATTCTCAAGAACCCACAGAATAAGGATACAAATAATATGTCAAACTTTAGCTGGAACCATTCATTCGCATCATTGATATGCCTGGGCTTCTCTGGGCTCATATCCCGGGAAATTGTTACATACAAACACCCAATATGCGCCGAAAACGTAACCTACAAAAACTTCTAGCCACTCGTGACCTGTAGACCCTCATCCGTTTACATCACATCAGCCTCGCCAGATAATAACGTTGCCCGCCAAAAATCGCAACATAAAAAACTGTGGCTCAAGCACACATCACACTGAGTTTAGGCGGGCGGGGAGGGTTCCTCTATCGATTTTGCTTTGCGTCCCGCTCGGTCCTGCACGCATATCACAACTGTTGCTTAACTTTTCCCACCATAATATTATAATTGTTATGCATAAACGCCCTAACTTAGAAACGTTTGTTAAATCAGCCTATTCTTAAAACAGCTAGGTCAACTTCTTGCTGAAGAAAGTTGTGACGCGCGAAAATGATTCAGCAGTTTTAAGTATATATTTTTAGCTTTTATCTTTGGTCGCCTGATTGTAAGCGAGAAACAAAACCTTTAGATTATTATCTTACTAATGTTTCTAAGTTAGACTGATAATTTAAATTCATTCTCACGAGTTAAGACAAGTATTTAAGCAATCCTGGAATAACTACAATTGGAAATCATCTAAACTGCGTAGCGCTCTTGGCGTGGCTCTACTAAGCCAACTATTATCTAACCGGTTTAAAATATCTGTGATTTTGAACTACAGATGATACGCTAAAATTTAGAATTGACACCGCGAGTGACATTTACAACCGTACACAACAGTATAGCACGGTTTTACATGAAACGTTCGGGTCTTGTTCGTTCTATAACAAGAAACCTTCGTTCGGCCAACAATTATAGAGACTACCCAAGCATCGGTTTTGTACTTTGTTATTTGATTACAAGAAAAATCAATTAGCATATACGAGGTAGTTTTATTACTGTATTACACAGTTACAATCACAGTCTAGCGAAGCTGTAGATCAGTGCGCGTCAAAGAGTTTCGAATTAGAACGTTGTGGCTTTCGAGGATGCAATATTGGAGCGTATTTTGGAAATTGCTATTGGTATTTGCAAGGATTGAATAAACAGCAACAACAAAACTTGAACTATCGATTGATTGCAGAGAGATTCAATACAGAGCTAAAATGGTCGAGCTCCAAGGGAAAGTAAAGTCATCGCCTACTCACAGACGTCTATAATTTAGGTTACTTCATAAAGGTTGAACCAAGCCTACGCAGTTAGCCATAGTAACAACGTTTTGGACAGAAGCCTACGGGTATTCAATCTGACAAGTCAGACAACTTACATTAGGAGAACTTTACAGACTTCAGAACAATTTACAGGTAGGTACACCCGAAGTTGAGATTAATAATCACTATGGCCCCTTCGCTCTCGGATGTCTCTGACAACTGCATCAAAAAAATCTGAATGAATGAAAACACTTTATTTAGTATAATAATGGCAACTTAAGAGCCGTTCACAAAATGCTTCGATCAATTTCAGGCATCTGAATTTTATTTTAATTCACAATGGTCGAACAAATGTTGAAATACTGAACCATAAAAAATATGCGAAGGTATCCAATGGCTCGGCCTGGGGATGATTATAATTCACTAGTTATTGCAGGTAAATGTCCTTTTAGCATCGTTAACCTGTTACTGAATCTCTGTCGAAATACGAGTATGTATTGAATTGCTTGGGACAGTTTTTGTAAAGAGACTCATTTTTATCGTTTTGTAGAACTCTTTAAATCCTAACTTGTGATATTATAAAAGCGAAAGTAACTCTGTCTGTGTCTCTGTTAGTTTGTGCTCGTTACTTGCTAGGACAGCGCACAAAGATACAGCAATGAAGAGTTCTTGATAGAAATCTATAACTCCTGGATTAGACTGCATGGATTTTACTGGGACTAGTCAGATAGAAAAAATGCTAAAAATCCTTAAGTTTGAGATAGGAAGCAAAGACGCAAGAAAGCACAATTATGATTAAGTTTTTTTTTGAAATGAAATTTATGAGGCCGCCAATTATTGGCGGGTGCCGTACCTCATACCATAGACCAGTTCAACGCCATCAATAATTCATCACAATTGCCCAGATTTTATAATTTCTATAGGTACTGTACAATAGTTGCATCATTCTCATTCACACACATCCCATAATTGTATTTTTTACACTTGGTGTTAGTTTCGGCCCTACCAATGCATCTCAAAAGTCCGGGCTAGAACCGCGAATGTAAATAAATATAATCAAAAAAAACTAGCATGAGTTGAAGGCCGTCAAAAATACCTATCCACCAAAATCCATACGATTTAAAATCCATACCATGAATTATTGAAACGATGAGTCCGCAACGGTTACATACGAAAATCTTTCTTAACCTTTCAATAAAAGAGTTGCTTTTCGAACGGAAGTTTTGGTAAAATATATAATCGACCCATTGACTTCCAAACTTCCTATAAGAACCTTACACGTGCGGTTTTAATCACGGATTCGGTTCTGAACCTCAATAACTTTAAAAGGTTTTTGATTCGGGTGAAGATTATTCACTATTTACCTGGTCTGTGCATTTTTACCAGGGCTTCATGAAATATAATCTGACGACAAAAGCCAAAAAATTGCAGTAGGGATTTCTTTGAAAAAATCTATTATGCATCTATAAAACTGTCAATCTGTGTATTACCTACGCCCAATAAATCGGAAATTTTACTTAACCAAGTTTGCCAAACAAAAAAACGCTATTTATATTCAAGGCAAATATTATTATTTTAAAATAAATGCTATAAGGAGCTTTTGGGATAACAATAATGAGAGCAAAAAAATATGTTAATCACAACGAAAATATGGCCACCTAAAGTTATCAAAGTAGAAACTTTGCCTCAGGGAAGTTACCTTTAACTATATATATTTAAGGCAAATATTATTATTTTAAAATAAATGCTATAAGGAGCTCTTGGGATTACATGAGAGCAAAAAAATATGTTAATCACAACGAAAATATGGCCACCTAAAGTTATCAAAGTAGAAACTTTGCCTCAGGGAAGTTAAAGGTGAACTTTTATGAATAAATATTGCAGAACTTTGTTTTTATTTTAATCCGACGACGCGACGGGGAAAATGCACTATTTTTATTTTAAATTTTCTAACTTGTAATCTCTCTAGCTACTCTTAACTAGAGGAAAGAAAGTATATTATACTTAACAAGATGAAGTCACAAATACACCTAAGTACTGGTTTTAAGTTTCAACTTGGTTTAATAGTACATTGTTATCCTAGGGATGAAAGTAAAGTCTTTAACCCCGAGGTAAACACTGTGATTTTAATTACGAATACAAGGAAACTAAAAATAAAAACATGAACTGACACTGGCAAATGCACGCGAAGTGCGGGACCATAATCCTCTGAGGAAGAAAAAAAAGTTGGAACATGGTTCAATACAAAATGTGAAAATAGAACTAGTTTTTTTTTTTAATAATTTTAGTGTCTGTCAGTTGTAAACTGTCACTGTTAGTTGAATGTGATTCTCCCTAGGGCTGATACGAGTATGTATTACTTTCAACCCGCTCCTCAGGCAAGTGCAGACCTTTTTTCATTACTCATACCCAGACTTTCGGAGTATGAGTAATGAAAAAACTTTTATCATTTACACCGTATTTAAAACGACAGACGACGAAAATAATATAACGGCTATTGTTCATTAGACTCGACATTAACCTGGGCGCGCCAGATTTTCAAGTGATGAACGAAAGTTAACGATGTCAAGTCAAACACAAGACCTCGTTCAGGGATAGCTGGTAAAAACTTTTTACTGATGGCGCTAGTAACTTTTTTATAAGTGTTTTTTTTTTATTGGGATAATGACATTCAGACAAATGTCAAATATCATGAACCACTAAATTCTAGCTAGAGCCACTTTGACTGCTGCTAGCCCCTCAGAATAATATATGTTATTATTCTGAGGCTAACTCCTCGATCTGTACAACGACAGATATGCGGTTGCAGACGATCTCGAGGCCCTTTTATTATGGTCATTTTAATTTTAGCTTGTCTACTTCCATAGTTACCTTTTAAAATTATAAAATGGCGACATATAACAATTTTAAGTTTTATCTAGGTAGCTGTGAAGACCGAAACACAATTATGATTTCGCTCGATAGAAATAAAAGTAACACTTGTTTGTGCTTTTCCCCTGTTTTTTTTTCATCCATATACTTATTTATTAAATAAATGATGTCTACGATATCTTATACAGATTTCATAATTATAGAAAAAATATAAGAAAAACCTGAAAAATAGAAGTAGCGAAGGGTGTTGGGACTATTTATCGTTTACGCAAACGAAGTTGCGGGTACAGCTAGTACAATATAATGCCTTCATAATATGATCTGCTTATGCGTTCTAGCAGATCGGCATATCATCTTGGGTGCTTCACTTTCTATTTCACGGTGCTGTCTTCGTCTTTTTTTTTTCCTCCGAGACTTTTTATAACAATTAGATCATTTATTTTAATTTAATTAACGCGGTTAAATCGCATATTATACATTAATTAAATCAGTATGTCAATACAATAATGATAATTACATTAATCAAGTGGCCACTTCGGCCACACCGGCACTTAACATCAACTGTGGTCAAGCTCCTGACATACATAAAAAAATTATCTTCTTTTAACACGTTTAAGTATTTAACTAAATAACTAGCAGTGCGTCACGTTTTTACCCAATTTCCTATGGTAACCATTAATTTTCTGAATATAAAGTAGACTATCTGATAATCCAGGTTAAAGTCCATAGCAAATTTCATCCATATCAGTTTAGCCGTTACTGAGTTCAGTGGTAAAAATACTTCATCGTCATCAGCCATAAGACGTCCAGTGCTGAACATAGGCCTCCCCCTTTTACCTCCACACTGATCGACAACCTGCCATCTGCATCCTCTGGATGCCTGCGACTCTCACAATGTCGTCGGTCCATCTAGTGGGAAAAATACTCGTACTTACACACACTAAAACGTAAAATTTTCAGTTTACATTTTGATCTTGTGAGGGCAAACGAATCACTACGACGGTTTAGATCTTCGTAAATTGACACATTTCACTGTTCAAACGAACGAGGGCACCATCGGCTTCGATAAACAAGATAAATCGCCTTTTAACCGACTTCTAACAAGAAGGCGGTTCTCAATTTGACTGTTTTTTTTTTATATTTTATGGTTGTTACCTCAGAACTTTCGACTGGGTGAACCAGTTGATGTTACTTTTTTTATTTGAAAGCTGGTGCTTCCCGTGTTCCATTTAAATTGTGACATTTTTATGAAGTCAATTTTTTATAATGATAATTATCTAAGGACATTTTTTCATGTATTTGGTACTATTATTGAAATTTTAGTATATTAGCTTTTTAAACATACTAGTATTTTATATACTTTAAAGTTTGAGTTTGTGTGTATTTTTGGCCCTACTTTTATATACACTAATATTATAAAGAGGAAAGATTTGTACCTATTTTTGTATGTTTGTAATGAATAGGCTCCGAAACTACTGAACCGATTTGAAAAATTCTTTCACTGTTGGGAAGCTACACTATCCCCGGGTGACATAGGCTATATTATATTTTGTAGCGAGGCCGAAGGCCGAGCTTGCACTCGTGCGAAGCCGGGGCGGACGGCTAGTAGAATATAAAACGGAATAGGTCTGCGTTTAGCCACTAACTGGTGTGATGGAAAGTGATGTTGTGGACGAAGATGGAGTACCTAGGCCCACAAGTGAATTGACAGATATATCAGCGGGTTTAACGCGTTTTCTCACGAGTCACGACACGACACATGTTTTGCGGTCACGATAATCGACAAACACTGTAAACGATTTGTCGTTATATACGTTTTTCTACAAGCCGCGACACACGGCTCGCATGGCTTTTGTTGGTTTTACGTACGGAAGCGAGTGCCTAAATAAGTGTCGCGTCGTAATCGTGAGGTGTGTGGTCAGTAAGTCCATACTGGTTTTAGCTGCTATAACATCACAACAACAAAAAACGTATTTTTTATATAATAATAGGCTTGCGTTTGACCGTCAACTCGCCTGATATTAAGCGATGGCACAGTCTACGATGGAGTACACTTGCCTAGAAGAAACCGATTCACTCGTGATTTGAATACACCCAGATTGTAACTATCGGTGTACGATGTAGCGGCACTAACGACATTTCCAAATAGCCGTACAGTGCAGTGTCGTTAAGTGAAAAAACAGTCCATAGAACTGTATTATCGTCACCGCAATTTGTCGTTTCGTACAGTGCTGTCGTGTCGTCCCGTAAAACCTGCTTAAGAAGAGCGCTGATATAATTCACAAGCGTTCTAGAATTTAATAGGTCCATTTGATTCCAGATCAGGTAGTCAGTGTACTTAAGTAAGCAACTAGCAAAAGGCACACTTGGAGTAAGTGCACCTAATTACAATTTACGAGTTTTTAAACACTGCTTCCCAGGGACTTTTATCTTTTAATTGCGGCACTGGGTACGTTTACGTTCTCAGTCCGTTGTAATAAACGTTTATTTTAATTATGATTTTGTTTATTAGCTAATGTTTATTGATTGCTTTGAGAGGTTAGATTATATCTTAGTTGGTTTAATGTTCACAATTGAGACTGCTAAGGAATAACTCGAATAATATCAACATTTTAGTATGAATAATCAATGTTGTTTTTTTAGTAATTTTTCAGATTGTTTTATTTGTTTTCAGTTTATGGCATGACCTTGATTATGTGAAACTAGTAAAATCTCACTAATCCTGCTATTTGAAACGTCAAACCTGTAAAAAATTGCTTTATACCATTTGTACTGTAATCCCAAAGATAATGCCCAATCCTGTTTTTAAATAGTCACATAAGTTTCGTAAATTTTCTGTTTTTTTTTTATTTTAGAAAAAAAAACCTATAATAGTCACTCAGTGACTTTTTATCTTCAATAGTGTTGGTAAGCGCGTCTTTAAGACAAAATTTGATCACGTCTCTCCTGTAAGATAAAAAGTTACATCGACGACCTCGTTGTGATTTTAAACGACGTTTTTACCTTTATTCGGTATCTAATTATATTACTTTAATAGATTGAAGGTGCATGTAATGCCCACTATAACACCAACTAGCTACGGTGTACTCGTGTAATTGCTTTCAACCGTAGTAAGGCCCCTTCCACATCCTGTCATAAATACACAGAGATATCTGAGTCTAGCGGTCCTTTCGGGTGCTTCCCTAATGGCTAGACCACACCGTTTATTTGGGGAGTACATAGCCGTTTCCTGTGCGGTCTATGTAGGTACTAAGTACGTTATATCGTACAATTACGGTTTATAATTGGTTATTACTATACTTAATAAACTGATTAACTTAAATACAATACTGATGACTGGATTGTAGACCAAGACAGAAGGCAAAGATTAAAGGTTTTGCCAGCTGTATCGAGGTAATAATCTACACGATGTAATATTAAATAAAAACAAAATGTGTATGTGTATAATATAAACGGAATGTGTGAAAACGACGTTAGTATTCAGTATAATTAATTATATTTAATATATAACTTTATATTTAATTAATTATATTTCATAATAACTATTTTGGATATGCGTTTATTTACTAAAACAAATAAAAAAAATCTCATCAAACAAAATACTAACAAGCTATAATATCGTAACTACATCATCTTGAAACCGAATTTGTAATCGTGCAGATATCGTTGAAAACTTGCGATCCGCACAAAGGTAAGGATGAAAGCTCCAAGGCTCTCTTGGCGGAGAGAAGTTTCGAGACTGCTTCGACTGATGGATTCTAGCGGGAACTTTTAATACCAAATAACCTTGTTGGTGAATCAAGCGGTTATAAAAGACAACAAAAGGGTCAGTAGGACAGTTCCAATTGACTCTGGAGCCGAGTTTTAGAATACGGCTTCTTTTTTCCCTGTCCCTATAAAGTTCGACTAATATTTGGGGCTATTTGGCCTCGTGGGTGTTCAGATTTGAAAATCAAAAATAAACTTAAACACTCTTGATTATACTCGTAACAATATTTTTGAGCTTGCATTCTTAAATTGTCCAGTGGATGCAGATAGGATATCGTTCAGTGTGGAGGTTAAAGGGGGAGGCCTATGTTCAGCAGTGGACGTCTTCTGGCTGATGATGATGATGGTGATTCTTAAATTGTAATCGCAAATGGTTAACGTTATAATTCTCACTCAGCATTAACAACCGTTTGTTTTTAATATTTAAACAATGACTGTTGAACGGAACTACCGTAATTCACAGTCATTATTCATGGGATCAACCGCAGCTCAAACATTACCTATTAATGCATCGCATAGAGTAATCTAATGCACCGGTAATATAAATTATGTTATTAAATATATCGGCAAAACTACATCTAACTTTTCTCATACAAATACTTCTTTAGACAAGTTTTTTTTTTGGTAACTGGGCCCCGATTCTCCTAAACCAATTGTTTTTCAATTGTTAATGAATTTTCTCAAAAATTGCCCTATTGACACTTTTTGTATAATAGGTCGGGGAAAAAGTCTTTTTGTATTTTGTATGTATAAGGTTGTAGTAAAAATCTCATCCGTTGTACTGTTTGTATCTGGCTGGTTTTGATACCATTAAAAACATGACATTTTAAAAAAGGAATACAAAAAGTAAAAAGCAATTTCCCGCCATTTTTCAATTGTTTTTTTGTTTGATAAAATGAGTGAATCTAACGAAGAAATTCGATATATTGTGAAATTTTATTACAAAAAAGGGAAAACTGCGACACAAGCCGCGAATAAAATTTGTGACGTTTATGGACCTAATGCAGTGTCATCAAGAGTAGCACAATGTTGGTTCAAGCGTTTTCAGTCCGGGAATTTTGATGTCAAAGATGCAGCTCGCTCTGGTCGCCCTGTTACGGATAAAATAGATGCCATTTCTGAAAAAGTGGACCAAGATCGGCATATTAATAGTTACGACGTAGCTGAAGAACTGGGGATTGACCACAAAACAGTTTTGACCCATTTGAAAAAAACTGGGTATACAAAAAAACTCGATATTTTGGTGCCACACAAGCTCACTGAAAGAAACCAAATGAATCGTGTACTCAATTGCGACTCTCTATTGAAACGTAAAGAAACCGAACCGTTTTTGAAAAGATTGATCACTGGTGATGAAAAATGGATCACCTACGACAAGAATGTGCGCAAACGATCATGGTCAAAGGGCAGTGAAGCACCACAGACTGTAGCGAAACCCGGATTAACACGTAATAAGGTGATGCTGTGTGTATGGTGGGATTGGCAGGGCATCGTTCATTATGAGCTTTTACCGCCGGGCAAAACCATCGATTCGGATCTCTACTGCCAACAGCAGATGAGACTCAAACAAGAAATTGAGAAAAAACGGCCGGAATTGATCAACAGAAAGAGTGTGGTCTTTCATCATGATAACGCCAGACCGCACACATCTTTGGCCACTCAGCAAAAATTTAGAGAGCTTGGTTGGGAAGTGTTAATGCATCCACCATATAGCCCTGACCTTGCACCCTCAGATTTCCACCTGTTTCGATCTCTTCAGAATTCTTTGGGTAGTGTTAGATTAACATCAAGAGAGGACTGTCAAAACTACTTGTTGCATTTTTTTGATCAGAAGTCCCAAAAATTCTACAACAACGGGATCATGTCACTACCTACAAGATGGCAACAAGTTATCGAACAAAATGGCACATATATATTATAATTAAATGTAATTAAACTTGAAAAAAATATGTCTTGAATTTGTTTAAAAAATACGAAGAAACTTTTTCCCCGACCTTATAGATAAAGGGTCAAAAGTAAAAAAATTGAGCCGATTATTTCGACAATAGTTTCTACCGCATTCGGTGTTTTTTTTTCTTCAGTATATGCCTTGGTGCTGTCACCCTTTGATTCTACGTTTATACTCCATACAGCCAAGGAATGTAACCATCTGGCGGTTTCCATGTTTTCTGAAATACAAATTTGTCTTTTCTAAAACGGCGGTGAAAAGTTTCGAAAATCGACGATCTCCTTGTTAGACTCCTTTTTGGATTGCGAAAGGATGGCAGCTGTCATATTACGGTATATGTTCTGCAAAAGTAGCATGTACGTTGGTTCTATATTTTTTTCTAATAATAACATAATAAATTTATTCTTTTCAAGATTTTTCAGTGAATATGTCTTCTGAGCGGTTCTTAGTCTGCGTGCTCCATTTTCGAACACATCGTAGCTTACCATCAGGCGAGTTGATGGTCTCAAATGATGACATCGAGATGTGATACCTATAGAGTCACAATCTCTAAGTAAAAACAGTCAAAAAAACGTTCAAGCGTCGTTGTACATACCTAGACATTAACTATATAGTTTACAATGTCACATTTACTCCAATTTACACGTTATGCCCATAACGTTACATATCATAGTGATCAACGTCGCTCGTCCGCTATGTCATCGTAGCACTGGCATCGCGCGGCGTTGTAGTCGGATCGCGGTTGTCTTACAACTAACCAAAATGTCGGCGCAATGCGTAACATGCGCAGAGTTTTGGCTCGGTCTTTTTTTGGCTCGATTGTGTTCTATATAGGTATTGTATCTCAATGCTTAAATGTGATAAAAAAGCAGTCTCACCAGGCAACCATAAAATAGCTAGCGCTAAACATGTAACTATGCAATTTATCACAAATTCAAAGGCAACAAGTATAACCAAGCTAAGATATTAATTATAGACAAGGCTAATTATAACGGGATTGAGATTGATCGCTATCCATTAACTAATAATGTTTTGTCTCTGATAATCTCGATCTAAAGTAGGTTATGGAAGCAATCTCCCAACGCAACCTTGATTACAGCTTAATTACGTTAACAATATAAACACATTTACTTGTATCTACGTTGAATATTCTTGAAGATGATGCAAATATGCGAAGGCATTTTATTTTTGGAACGTAGTAGGGATGACCAGAGAAAAGGCAAGAAAAAATATATCGGGATTACAATCGGATTACTCAAGGTGACGTTGGGAAAGCTTTGTTAAAGAATTCTTGTTAGATATTTGAGATTTGTCTTTTTACTAGCCACCGACCAACAACCGTACAGTAAAAATTGCGTTTGACGGTCTATCTACGTGACATTGGCGGAGTTGTGAGGCATCTTCACTTCACAATAGCAACAATTTTTTACGTTGTTCAACTACGTTACGTACTTCAACTCTTAAGTTGAAGTTGAGATTTTGTCTTTATGACATAAATATAAAAAAGCTATATTAGCGCCATCTATAATAAAAATCTACCGGCCAACCCATTAAAATATAGTCAACCACTAGAAATTGAACTTAATTGAGGTTACAGGAACCTTCCAGATATATGCCTCCGTAACTAAACCAATAAATGTGTGGTCACCTCCAACCGACAAGCCTATTTCTGAATAAAAAAAAATCGATCTTCGAAATAGAATATCGGACAGGTGTTTATGGTTTGTTAAAAATAGGCTTAGTCAAAAATACAATTAAATGTAATACACTTACTGAAGAAACTATTTAAATTGGCTTGTAAAGTTCTGTAATATAAGTTTTTTTTTTTTTTGTCTGGATTAGAAAGGGATACTCTGTCCCTTATGTCATATTATTGTATGGCGTACTTACATGTGACGTCATTCGAAGTTAGAGTGCGCTCTTCGTCTAGCAAGATATTAAAATGTCTATATCTTCCTTAATTTTAAACACATTTCAATATTGTTTTCCGGGTTCGGCTATATTTCTGGTCAATTTTTATAAGACAATAAAAAAACAGTCCGAATTCTAATTTAATTATTTATAGAAGTATAAAATTGCAGCTTTCATGGCAAATAAATACTTTAACAGAACACTACAAAAATAGATACTGAACTGCCCATAGACCATTGAAGGTCTAATCTAAAGACATTTCGATTGTCTCAAGCCCACTACCAGTTGACAGTGTACCCAGTATGCTGATGACATTATCAGACTGAATGACAATGCTATGCGTTGAGCCAGAAACGCCAGCATTTTGTTCACGCATCGCATTAACCAGGCGCTCCGAAAAACGCATCGTTACGCGCAAAACCGCTCGGTTCGAGCACAGCTGCGACATTTACAATAAAAAATTGGATCGAGTTTAGGCATTGATATTCAAAAACCCGATTTTTACAAACACGCAAAAAGATCTACCTACTCGTGGTACTTGATTATTTCACGCCTCAACAATTCCTTTTGTTCCATTTATAATCCGAATCCATAGTCGAACACGACCTTGAGTCGCGACACTTTTTTATAAGAAAAAATATGTAAATAAAAAGAGTCGTAAAATATTAAAAGGAGACAGAAACGACACTAAGGTTCAGTGATCTCGTAAAAGTATTTCCAACTGGCTTTTAATTGTGAAATTTATGACTCGCCGTGGCGGCTTTGGGTATTCTTTGGAAATAAGATTAAACTGGCAAACAAAAAGCCGTGATAAAGAATTCAGGGAATTTAGATTAAAGCTAGGAATAGACAAATTTGAAAGGCAATGGTGTGGCAAACACATTTTGGGCTGCTTGTAGTTTCCACGTGTCCGAAAACTTAAATGAAATGCCCCTCGTAATATTTATTATATAACACCATTTTCCGCATGTTCGGGGTTAAAAGTATGACCTTATCAGTCCTCGTGATGCACATTACTTTTTTGCCAAGTTTTTTTTATCTACGTCTGCGACTGACTGCCAACTCGTGTCTTGGCAAGCGGCAATGTGGTCGAAGATGAAGCACGCAGACTTAGAATCAAAACGTTTAGTACGTATCCAAAGAAAATCCACAAGGGTGGTAATGGGCCTTGTCTTTGTCTTGTCTTGTAGGTGAAAGGGGCTGTAGGATAAGGTAAAAAAAAGTCATGTAGTTACGATGCACAATCGCCAAAATGGTCAAGATTGTTTAGCCGTAAAAAAGCAACAAACAGACAGACAAATAAAGAACAAGTATACATTGAAATATAAAAAACCTACGGTCATTTAAAAAAATATCATAATTTAAAAACTGCTGGGCAGATTTTGATTAAAGATAACATAGAGCAATCGCAATTATACCTGCTTTTAAATAAGTATAAAAACTCATTTAAATTGGTTCATCCGTTTTGGAGATACATAGGAATATTCGTTTTTTGCACACACGAACATAGAACCTAGAGTAAAAATATAGAAAGTCAGTCACCTTGCGCATTTATAAAATTAGTTCGATTACACGACATTAATTCAGACGGTGATTTCTTTGAATTGTTTCTCATAAACCAGCCACCACCTTAACAAACCGAAGGCAAGGTTTTTCAGATAAAACCTAATCGTAATAAAGTCCGGACGGCTCAGTTTGAGCCCAGCTTTACTTTAAGTGGTCCATCTTCAGTAGGATAATTTTATTTTTAAAGCGCTTGTCCGGTTTGTGCACGTAATTACTTGAAACAGTAAATAAAACTTATTCAGAAAACGTTTCTTTCCGCCCTCGTTTATGAAAAAGTCTACATAAAATACATGGAACACAAATTATTATTGCGATATTTTTATTATTATTTGAGTACACAAAATAAAATAATGTAAGTACTATATGTACCCAATTTTACAGTTTATTTTTTATTATGTGTTTTGAAGGCTATAACAATTTAGCCAACTGTCTAAATTGTTATAGCCTTTAAAACACACAATGAAAATAAAACTGTAACAGTGGGTACATCTGTAGATGTTGTAGTTACAACCGTTCGCCGACAACCGTACGTCGACAACCATACACCGATAACCATGCGCCGACAACCAATCTTTGACAACCGTGCGAAGTGCGGAAAAAATTGCATCGGGAGCCGGCCCATACCGGGAGATGAATTAACAGACTCTTGTCCGTTAATTTATAATCTAAGCCATTACTAAATTATACAGAAACATTCACCAAAGCAATTAACCAAAATCTTTCTCACGACAGTGGCAAGTCCACAGATAAAAGCTCTCTTATCTTTCTAATCCGATGGATGTAGACGCTACAATAGCCGCTATCTCTTCACTTGGTTAAACAATTTATTTAGATGCTAAGCGTAATTTATCATGCCTAGATTTTGACCTAACAGTCTTTAGAATATCTATGAATAGAGGGCTAAAAATATACGAGACTAAAACCTGGCTAGCTAAGAATGTAATTAATTAAGTTTGTGCAAGATGATTGGCAACTCTGATGTCTGAGTTTTACGACCTATCCAGGTTGGTTATTCAGCACTAATATATATTATATCCATACTAATATTATAAATGCGAAATTAACTCTGTCTGTTTGCTACATAATCACGGCTAAACGGCTTAACCGATCTCGATAAAATTTTGCGAGGTAATAGTATATATCATGAGGACGGACATGGGCTATTTTTTTTTTAAGAAATTGCTGACAATTCGCGAGTAGAGCTACTATACCTATATATAGGTAAAGTCACGAGAGAATAATCATTTTCTTCTATGTAAGCGTGCTACATCGTTAACTGCATCATCGCATAACATCAGGCGAAGTGGCCGTCAAACGCAAGCAAGTAATCTTTCAATTAAAAAAGATAAATTCAACTGTTTATTCTTCATACTAGAAATTATATATATAGGGCATAAGTTCATTTCTCAAGTATTTTATTTTTACTTACAAAAAAGCTGATTGGTCTCCAAACAGCTGAATAGATTTTCATAAATCATCAATCAGCTAACGCTCTCGATCAAAACACCTTTCAAATATAAAAATACTAAATTAAAATCAGTCCAGCCTTTTTGGAGATAAATGGGAACATTCTTTTTTTGCACACCCACCCAAACAAACAAACAACTTCTCACCTAAACGAAACGCATACACCTTATCCGTTCCGTCGTGGGTAAAAAGCTTAAAACCCACCAAAAGTTTTTTGGATCATTTTTCGCAAGCGGTACACTTGAACAAAAAGTGATGTACTAAACCCCGCTTTCATTTTAGAAGACATTTTTCAATTATATATTATGCGTGGAATGTAGGAGTGAAATCAAGTTTTTTTCATCAGCCCTGCTTTAAATCGCTTTTTATCTAGCACTGTCGGGTTACAATTTTACATCGCTTTACATTTGTGTTTGTTTTATGTCTGGGTGTTAATATATATTTAAGTATGTATTTAAAAATATATATGTATGTATATCAGTCTCTGGCAGCCATATTACAAGCTTTGCTTAGTTTGGGGTCAGATGACCATGTGTGCAATAATGTCCCAGATATTTATTTATTTATTTATTTTTATCTTGTACTGATGACATCACCTACCCGAACACACACGAACCCTCCGATAACTAATTTATGAAATCGTTTAAGGCTGTTTGTCGAAACATACAATCATACATGCATACCAGCTGACTACAATGTCCTTCTTTATGTTTTGTGTTGTTAAGTAGCTATAGTTAAACACACACTACACCACTATCATCACTACACACTACACTATCACCAGTCTTAATAATTTAATAACAACGACATTTATGCAGAGAAAAGATACCCACGATTTTTCACTACTTGGTCTCTATTTGTATAGAGAAACCAAGTAGTAATCCAGATAATACTGGCTGCCACTAACACTGGACTTTTTGTCGACAAGATAAAGAGAGTCTAAAACGCGAGTGTTAGATTTTCCTTTTTTTGCCATATGTGGCAAACAAGCAAACGGGCCGCCTGACGGTAAGCAACCACCGTCGCCTAGGATACCTATAACACCAGGGGCATCACAGATACGTTGCCGACCCTTAAATACTCTATTAACAGCCCTTTTGAAGATCCCCATGTTATAGCTACTCGGAAATGCCGAGAAATCGTAGGAGGCTATACCGTCCTTATCTTGATATCTACGAGTACTGCTATAATTTATGGATACGGACATTCAAAGATACAACTTTGTTAACAATGTTTTACTGCAAAAAAGAAATAAAGAGAGAAAGTTAGATAAATCACTTTTGTATTCACGACGTTTTGTTGCATCCAAAGTTCTCTTATACATTCTGTGCTTTAACTGTTAACTTTGTGAACTCATTTATTGTTCGTGGGCTTTTTTAAGTTTGGTCTTAACAATGTTTGAATGTGAAAAAATGTTTCTCCAGCAGGTTTTAAGGTTTTGAACAATTGAAAAGGCAAGATGAGTCGCCGGTAGGATATGTTTCAACATTGGCTGTAAGGCTATCTTAAAAATTATGCAAATGAGAAGTTCGGCCCATACAAAGGCCTGTCTCACACACAGCTCGATTCAGAAAAAGAAAATAGTCAGGCGGCGAAACTATGATGAATAGTAGATGAAGTTAATCTGTGGTTATTTTGGTTTTAATACTTGTTTAATACTTGATTGTTTTCTATACATATAAAACTTATTGTAAAGTCTAAACAAATTAAAGTGAGCATTACATTGTAATGATAATATTTTAGAGCCTCCAACAACTCCGTGTCATGAAGATAGCCATGATGAATTATTTTTCGGAAGATATGGTTTAATGGCAAAGCTATCTGATCCTTCGCGTAGAGTTAGTGTCAAAACCTATAACTAGCAGTGATTAAAGATATTTTAGTTTAAAGACCCTTGAATAGATGTTTTGACACACAGAGAGTTTTGTGATAGAGAGAGCTATGCTCGGAGTACTTTGCGCGATAGAATCCGGAACGAAAAAACCAGAGTGAGCGATATAGCTATTAAAATGTGCATGTTTAAGTGGCAATTACCAGGCCACCTCGTTCAAAGAACCGATAACCGATGGGGAAGAAAGGTTTTTGAGTGGAGACCACGAACCGGAAGACGCAGCAAAGGTAGACCTCTCACTAGATGGACCGACATAATTGTGAGAGTCGCGGGCATCCAGTGGATGCAGATGGCAGGCTGTCGTTCAGTGTGGAGGTCTAAATGTGAGGCCTATATTCAGCAGTGGACGTCTTCTGGCTGATCATGATGATTATGATGAGATGTTCACATTACGGACAAATAACTATCAGCCAATATCAGTCAATCTTTTGTTTGCAATGGATAACACTCCATATTCACGTGGTTATACCATACAATATCAAGTTCTATCAATAGACTCACACACAAAGCCTTTTCTAGTCAAAAGGTAGGATATTTTTGAGGACGAATAAAAATCAGTTCTGTCAGCTGGGCCAAGTCATTCCTCATACTAACAGGGCAGGGCTCCTCGGGAGATATTTATCAGAGAAAGTGGAGCAGACGAGGTCCCTATGGGAGACTACAGCTCTAATGCCAATGTGATGTACATTTTTATACCTCGTTCTTGTTGAAATATTCACATATATTATGTTTACGTTTGATGAGTTGTGAATGTTTTTACCATGAATCTAAATTGTTGTTCTATTGCTGCCGTTTTTGACAGATTGTTAGATAGATCAAAAGAATTACGTCGGATTTTCTCTTAAAAATAAATATAAACGCGAAGTAAAAACGAATTTCATGGTAATAAGTTACATCTTTAACGAATTTCATGGTAATAAGATTGTTATAGCAAAAACAAAATCATACTTGGTCCAAGTTTATTTTTTCAATTTGACAGTAGTTACTGCAGCTAAAAAAACGGATTTATTCAGTTTTTTTTACATTTTTACTGCAGCTGTCAAACGGTTTTTTTTCTTCTGATCATTTTGCTTGGGTTTTTAACTTAAGATTGTACCTGGTAACCGAAATACTACAAAGAAAATGTTTTCATTAAACTTCTCGCAAATGTTATTGTAGCTGTCAGACATAAAAACTTAAACCGAATACAGTCAGCTATGCTTCTGATATGCTCTCATAGAGTTTACTGCTGGATAAGTAGATATTTTGTCATAACTTTCTGCATCAACCGCACGAAGTATCTAATAAAATTGTGTTTAAACTCCTCTTGCTTACTTATAATAAATTTGTCGTGAGACAAAGGACCCATGTAAACATTATAACCGTAGGAAAGGCATTCCATTTATCGTCATTCCACATAGTGATGGATAGTAAGGCCTATCGCATACCATGCATCGCAAGTCGCCGACTCATGTTATCTCGCGAAATCGGGGTGCGCCAAAAGGCATGCGTTTGCTACTTCTCTGGTATTTTCTGTCGATTCGTGAAGCTCTATTAAAAACACTGGAAGAGTCAAGGCACTCGCTCAGTCGCTCAGATTCCGATTCAGATATTTTTTGGTGCAATGCACAAGTATCTCATGTAAATGCAAATAAACGATATTTATCCGATACTTTGGTCACCATGTATACAAACGGCTTCAGTATACAGATGTTGGCGATCTTTTTCACTTCCCGTTTCTTTTATCTTGTGATATTAAAAGCAGGATATTGATGGAGAACAATTTTTAATATTTTGTACAGAATTTGTAACGTAAAATATTGGCGATGACCGGCTGAAAACTGGATTATTGCGGATGAAGGAAAGCTGATGAATTGAGGATGAGATTTAATTTCCTACACTGCATATAAATAATGTATGTAAAGTATACAACTTTTTATAGCACAGTCGGGTTAGAATTTGACCTCGCAAAAATTGCCCGGTTCTCTTTCCTTGATTTTTTTACGGTGTCGGCAAAATAGAGGTTTTTTTTACAACTTTGACGTGTTGAACTGCTTGACATGCGAATTTTCCAAAGTCGCGCAAGTGACGTGTGCGCTACACACTTTTATGAACACAACTTTAAATTTTCATGTCTCTAGGTGAAGTTTAGGCTGTGCGTTGATAAATCAGTCAGTCAGTCAGGGTTTTGAATTTTATGTATTAATATAATATTAATAATAGATAAAACAATTCATTTGAAGAATCCTAAAGAAAACTTAACCCCTTACATCTACCCAACTGCTTTACCAAGCGCAGGTGCGTCCTGCTTGGAATACTGCATTCGCTTGTGGGACGGCTCTGCTAAATATCAGCCGGAAGCATTAGAGAAGACTCAGAATGCGTCATTCGACTCATTAATAACGAGGCGCTGGTTAAATAGAAGATCGCCCAGCACAGGCAGAGGGTAGCTTGTCTGTCCATTTTTATCGTCTTCATTTTGGAGAATGTACATAAGAGCTGTTTAAGCTGATACCATCAACCAATTTCCACCATAAGTCATCGAGGCAGTCCATATTTATGTCGTGAACTATGGTAAAGTTCGCACACAGCGTTTCAAAACTCCTTCTTAATACGAACTGCACAGGAATGGAATGCGCTCCCTGACTCGGTGTTCCTTATAAAGTACAACCTGATAGGTCTCTTCATGACAAGAATGAATAGGCACCTCATGAGAAAGCAAGCATGCATCTTAGACCGTATCGTTGCTTACCATCAGCCGAGGTGTGATCAAACGCTAGCCCACTTCATCATAAAAAACCCAACGCTTCCTCAACATACGCATAGTTTATCTACTTAATTTAACTTATTTTTTTATTTAACCTCTAAATATAGAAATAGCACCAGCTTGCTGAGACTTGGTTCTACATGGGCTCTACAATCTACATCTAGCTTCAAGTTAACGCCTACCTTGATTTACGTCGGACGTCTGCAAGATATGCATCGAATCAATTACGCCCGTACTAATTGCCAGCGTGTTGGATTAATGAAGGAGGTAAGTGGAATCGTTATCTTCTATTGGTTTTTGAAAGCCTAGGCCAGTGAAATTCTTTTACTTATCTGAAAGCTGCGTAATTATTTGCAAAAAATGTCTTTGTAATCTTTTTTTTTCGAACGGTTGTCGGCCAGTACAAGTATGGCCGTCTTTTCCCACTTTTAGTAATTTTAGTCATTCTAGTTTTAAAACACTGTTTTAAACTATCAAGGTTGTTCACTACAGTTATATGATTATTTACGGGATATTTACCGTGGTAAGGTTATGAACCACGGTAAATATACCGTATATAATCATATATTATAATTTTAGTTTTAATTTGCCTACTTCTATCGATAGCTTTAAATTATAAAAAGAGTGTCATATCAAAATTGAATGTGTCTAAGAAACCGTAAAGACCAAAACACGATTAAGGACGTTTAAGAAAAAAAAAAGTGACACTGATTTGCGCTTTTCTCCTTGTTTTTTGGATTCATTTCAAATACCTATTTATTAAATGTTGTCTACGATATCTTAATATACAGATTTCATAATTGTGTAAGTGACGACATAGGTACCTACATTTTACATAACAGCTATACTTTTCGAAAAATATGAGAAAAACTAAAAATAAAAGTACCGAATCGCACGACTGTGTTGTAAGTGCCATGGTTTTGCTCTACTAACTGTGCCTACTTTCTGTGCCTCTACGCTCAAACGTGACAGAACTCTTAATATACCCAGGATATATCTCTTAACCGTTTTTGCTGATTTTATAAAGCTATCTACCAAATTTTTTAATAATTATAGAAATTATCAAAACTTTTAGCTGCTTCATAGCAAGCAGCTAAAAGTTTTGATAGCCAATTTTCAGTCTCTTCTGTAGGTAAGTACAGGTAAGCACAATTTGACGTCACCACATTATTTAACATATTATGTTGCTCATTACGCCGAACCTGGCAATACAATCACACAGAATGACTGTGTTAAAATACATTTTTGCAACGTAACGGGAACTCGATTACCTGGGGTATAAATATAAACATGTACACGTAAAGTAGTGTTGCCAAGTTCAGTCCTGAAATTTCCCAAAAATGATGTGTGATCGGACTCCTCGCAATATGAGCGCTGTGTGAAAAAATAAAAATATGTAATTCGGAATTGTTGTTGTTAAAATAAGTAATTGATTCAAGAAAATTTCATGATTGAATTCGCGGATTTTTTTTCTTTTTAACCGACCTAAGAGGAGGATTGTTTTTATTTTTTAGTGTATGTTCATCGATTTCTCCGCCAAATGTTGCCCGTAAAAAAAAACCTATTGTTCGGTAGAGTATACTTCCAATTTGGTCCCATTGTCACCAAGTCAGGATTTGATGATGGGATCTCAGGTAAATCGAGGGTAATCCTCAAATTTTATGGGCACTTATTACATTTTTTATATATTTTTGAAATCGGTTTTTAATGTGATCCACTTGATTTTGTATGTATACTTCAATTACCTACAACCTATTAAATAATTTTGAAAAAACATCCGACTAACGCCCGGTTTCTGAAACGCATTTCAAATATTGAATTGGTCAACCGCTTGTCGCAATTAACAATCTGTCAAACATCTATGGGTTTCTGAAAAGCTAGTTACCGTAAAATTAACTAATTATCCGTTGACAAGAGATTTATTATTTTATATGGCCACCCTTGCTAAAACCAGTCACCTTCATTCACTCACTTATGTTTTGTAACTGTCTCTACGTGGTCTCTACCTTTTGAAGTTTTGACATAGTATGACAAGAAATGTCAATTCAACTTTTTTCAGTTATTAAAAATATAAGATTGGCAGAATTGTCACACTATAGTCGCAGAGACCATAAATCCAAGAAGTGAAGTTAAAATATAAGATTGTATTTACAAGAAAATTTCTTTCGAAGTTTTCTCTTAATTACCGAAAATAAATATGTCGCGTAAAAACTATACGGAGAAAGAAAAAGAGAGCTTATAAGTAAGTGTCAAATCGGCTTTCCAATTCATAAAATGTACGAAATATGAATTTGCTTTCGGAGTTTAAAATTTGAGCGAAGACTTAAGTAAAGACCGCTTTCTTCCAGTCCTGTCCACTTTAAAGGGTTCGTACGAACTATAGGGGTAGAAATCTATGTGTGCCTCTACAGGTCTACCAACTCTGCGAAGGCCGGATGACACTTTGGCCTATAGTGTAAAGGAGAAACCCAACATTCTGGCTATTCAGCCTCAAACTCAACTCTCGACGATATCTCCACACCACCCACAATTCCGCAGTGTACTAGTTCTATGCCTGAAGTACGTTTTTCCCAGAGGTCAGTACGGAGGAAACCCATGTTCCTTGATGTACGAAAGTTGAGTGAGTTGGATGGCATTCCGGCCAATCGTCCTTAAAACTTAATTAGGCTCCCGAGTTGACTCCAGTCTGAACACGTCTTTTCCAGCTTTTTTATTCAACTGGATGGCCCTAGTCCAACCGATCCCTAAAAATATACACGCCTATTGCAAGGTGATAGAGTGAAGTTGTAAACACCCACCAGCTCCTCGGGTACCTGGAAGAACACCAGCTCATCAGTGATCGCCAGTGCGGAAATAAGAAACTTGTTTGGAACAAGTTGGAACAAGAAGAAACTTTTTTTAAGAAACTTTCTTTTAGTTACCAATATTTGCTTATAATTTCTTCTGACACTCTGTTAATTGGTAGATTTTCGCTAATTAGCTAATTGATTAATAACAAGCCTTTAACATGCGAAAAACCTTTTCGGAAACCCAAAATTGTTTTGATTTGAGTTTTATTGTAGATTTGACATTTGCGTTAACAGACTGTCACATGATATTTTCAGCAACCCAAAATACGTTTGACATTGGATCAACAAACTGTTGAGTATTTTTTTCGCTAATTTGCGTTTCAGAAACCGGGTGTAACTGTTTTTTATTTATTATGAAAATTGAATAACTGTTAAAGCCTTGACTATTTTCCCCTTGGTCCAGTGAAACCTGGACATTATGGCAACACAAAAGTATAACCAACAAAGAAACAAGAAAATAGCCCCTCAGTTCCTTGGTTCCCATCGCAGAATCTTAATTAGATGGCAAAAGTTGCCAGAAATGGTTGAAACGTGACTTTTCTTAGGAAATTGGACGGCATAACCGTGGATTTAAATATTAATGCATTTTTAAATCTGATTTTTATCGCTTAAATGTTTCTAGTTGGATTTTTTCTCAATTTTCAGAAGCAATACATCTAAGATTCAAATTTAATGCGAACGAGAAACAATTTTATGTTTATGTTTTATGTCTGATCATATCTGTTTTCTTGCATACTGTGCACTCGAGATTTTGACTATGCTTATAATGAGCAGAGTAGGTGCAAACGTATCGACTTTTTAAATTACTTATTTTATTTCGATACAACTTAATATTTTTATTATTGTTAATGTGAGTATCGACGTATATGTATATTATTTTGTATACGTCCATAGGGCTCTATCAAATTGGTACGAGCAATTTTCAGAGCAAAATTACTAGTATAAAAAATTGCCACCTTTTTTTATTTTTTATTTATTAGGCACTCATAACAAGTCACAGGACATATACAGTTATAGTAACACGTTAATGATTTTGCTCGATCTCATGACCCAAAACAATGAGCACACAACATGGCCTAAACAGGATACGGTTGTGATTTTAATGTCTTTTACATTATTTATTTATTTTATTTCAAACCCTTTACTCAAAATATGATTTTGTTCATCTACATCATAGTTGAAAGTTAATTCAATATCTCTGTTATTAGAGTGCAGCAGTAGCCGTAAATCTAGTTTACAATCATTCTGATACCTAAAAGGGTAGTAAAAGTCGTAAACACGTTGTTTTATTGGCGTCACAAACAACTACAGATAAATCTTCATGAAACGAAAACCATTCACAAATATATTTTTAATAATATTTGCAGTTTTGAATTTTAGCACACGGATTCAGTGATGAATAAATTACGTTTTCATAAAAAAATGAAGTTATATATTTATTTATTCATCGTAAAGAGAGAATGTTTCAACGTTATTTTTGTTGAAATTAACAAGCGAAGCGACCTATGGACTTGATGTTTTTTTGTTATGCAGTTGTCTCCTCCGACACCTCTATATTCGATGAAGAAAGTGATACCTATTCTAACGCAAAGAAAGTTCATATTTGTTTGGCTTTTTAGTCTTAATAATCGACATAGTATATGTATAAATACAGTTCAATTCGATTACTTTGGGGTCGGATTAAGGTGGGGTTCAGTAGGTATTCGTTGAGGACAAACAAACGCGCTTCGAGCAATCAACGTGTGAATTAGTGAGAATTCCCCTTGTATTTGTAAATAGGTACAACCGTCACAAGTCAACTTTGTATGTCTACTACCGAAACCTACTTCTTCTTAAATCTAGAAATTTTGGATTAAATTCTGCCTTATATTTTTTCCCCCGATTTTCTCTTGCTGGATTTTCTCTTGAAATAGCCAAAGCCAAAGTAGCAACGTACTTCATAACAATACTTCAGTTAAACTTTTCATTTCAACCAACTCAACACTGAAAGTGGGCTAAAGCTTTCAGCATTACTCAGAGTATTCATCTAAAACTCTATCTTTATACGCCATAAACTTAAATGCAACACCTAACATAAAAACCGCATTTGAGCATATCCTCTACGACCGCATTGAGGTAAATTGCCCTCATATAAAACTGGATATCACAAGTCTGTTCAAAGCGTACTGATTAAATTTGCATTGGAACCAGGTTGTATTTTAAAACGGTATGCGGCCCTGTTATCTGGGTGCTTCTGTACCTGGCTATGGAGAAAATAAAATTGTAATCGATTCCTGTCACTATTTTCATAGCATTCAGAATACAATTAGCAATCACAAAGTAATGTTATAATTGATGACGGGAGAGAGGGATCGATACCACATCCCACGGCTCATATGGCATGATGGTTTGCGTCTTTGCCACTAGATGGCTCTGTCAGTATCATTCTCTTATCAATATCTCTTGGCTCCATCATTAGGTCGATATTACCAAATTATTGTATTGTTATCCATGTATAGGTATACTTGTAAAGTTTCAAAGCGATATGACGATTTAGAGTAGAGAAGGTAAATTGACTTCTATTTGATTAAATACATTGGTTAGTAACAAGTGAAGTTAATGTAGAGCATGTTAAAAAAACTGCGAAAAAGAAAAAATAAGATAAAAATTCAATAGCTAAGGTAGTGTTTAGTTATTTAAACGTTAATAGTTTATTTGTAACTAGGTATTATACAAAAATTACAAAAAACTGCTTGATTTTGCACAATTTGTGTCCTTCAACAGTATTAGCCTCTCATTTTCCCACTGCTTAGTCACAGGACGTCTTTCAAAAAGAGAGATGATGGGTCCTAATCCACCATGCTGCCCAAATCATGTTGGTGATTGTCATTTATGTCTTTACATATACATGTAAAGTTGAGACTTATAAAGACGCAAAGTTTAATTCATAAACGAGCTAGTTTTCCTTCAAATCCAGTAAATCAGCTATAAAATTATTTTGTTAAATTCATTTTGGTTCCACTCCATCATAACGGTTTGGTTTCGGTTTTTATTCATCATTCGGTTTATTTTTAATGTACATCAGATCCAGTTGCGCACCATATCCGTTTGTTCAGACACCTGTGCACCGTATTTGTCACGTCACAGCACTGTTACTGCGAATTGAATTTATCAAAAACATTTTGTAAAGTGTTAGAATCCTTATTGCTTTTCCACGAATAAATACGTACGCATAAAATTATGGTCTTTTCACTGTGCTATATCATAAATTATTGTGTTGTTGTTAGCCATACTAATGCAGAATACGATTTGCCAAAGGTAACCCGTATGAATTTCTATTAATATTTTTTTTTTTTACTATAAAACAAAAACCGTCTTCACCGGAAGTGGGTCAAATTCCATATAATGTATTATACGACATTCTCCGTTGGTGGGGGAAAATTTTCTTGAAATTTAAATACCACCAACCTCAAGATAGTATAAGTATAAATTGATTAATAAAAAAAAGGCCTGATAAAAAATCTGGTAATCTTTAAACAGCTGAACAGATTTTCTTGAATCATAGCTAAGAGCACTTTCAATGAAGCCACCTTTTAAACAAAAAAAAACTAAATCGAAATCGGTTTAGAAGTTAAAGAGCTACGATGACAGAGACAGACACACATATACACGGTACAAAAAACAGTCAAATTGAAAACCTCATTTTTTAAAGTCTGTAGAAAAGCAACTTGTGTCAATGTGTTAGTTTCCATACAGAACGATCTGCAGGGCTAGAAAAAATGGGCTGGCTATTATTTTAGTTTCAACGGAAAACCTGGCTATTATTTATCAAAATTATCCGGCTTGTATTTCAAAGCCGGAAACGCTGCGCACATTGCGACATCCGGTATTACACTATCCTAGTATTCTATGCCCGGTTATACGAGCTTCCGCGAGTGCAGCTGTTACTACGCCCGCATACTGTTGATATAAATAAATTTCAATCTATTTCACATGTCCCTTATAAAGTAGGACGAGTTTGGTTTTCTATGAGAGGGAATTTTATTGAATGTCTTTTTTATTTCAGTCTCTAGGTAGAGACATAAAAAAGTTATTTAATAAAATTAGCCAAATATCTTCCTATTTTTTTTAGAATCTTGTCTACAATCACTAACTTTCTTTATAATTGGCACGTATGTATGTATTAATTATAGTAGGTATGTATTGTATGTAATTACATAGTATTTTTTGTATATTCAGTATTTATTTGTATGTATTTATATTAAATATACTACCCACACCGCCGACCCTTTCTACTCTCAGTCCACTATCGTCTAAAGGTTGCTTGGAAGAAATACGCCGCAATAAAGAAGACCGCCTAAAATACTGGCGGTTTTTTTTTTGGTAGTAATTTTGAATTAATTTGTATTTTATTTGGTGTACAATAAAGTGATATTGTATTGTACACATTTTATAAGCATTAAATGTACAATATAATTATGTTAGTTCGAAAATTGATTTAAAGTACTTACAGTGTTCCATTGACTGGTTGATACAAAATTCTTTTTGCGCCTTTTCTGAAACAAGCATCACGAAAAAATAAAATAATAAAAATAAACTCTTCGAAAAACTTGCCTGTTTATCATGTGTAAAAGGTATTCGAACAACATTGGTTCATTGGGAATCATTTACATACGAAGTTCTTAATACTTTTACGTGTAAATTGTGTCTAAATAAACCTACGAGTTGTGAAACAAATATTTAATAAAAGGGCGGCAAATATAAAATCTTAAGTACCGGGTGAATAGAAACCACGGGGTGAATAGACAAAACTAAGAATATTTAAGCGTAAATTTCTAGACCTATAAAATGCAAGTACCAAATTCTTCGTAACGAAAATTACCTACATTTTCCATTTCATAGGTCTGAAATTTGGTTCACAACGAAAAATCACAATTTTTGTTAACTCTTCAAATCTGGAAAAAGCAAACCCTGTTATGTTGTGTTTCTATTATAACCCTATGTCAGACGTGGCTTTACAAAAGCATAAAACACAGGCAGCCGTGGGAGTACTAACTACATATCCGCTAATCCCCTTCAACGTGAAAATGTAGACGGTTTGGGGTTAATATTTTCAACCCAGTTTTTTGATATGAGAAATGTTTACGATAAACCTAACCTTGAATTTGACTTAGTAACTTATTCACTGTTTTTAACCGACGAAGAAGGAGGACGAAAAGGAGAGGTTCTACGTTCCACTTTTGTTTTAATGTATGTTCACCGATTACTCCGCCAAATGTTGACCGATGTCAAAAAAAAAAAAAATCGGTAGGGTATACTTCCAATTTGGTCCCATTGTCACCAAGTCATGATCTGATGATGGGACCTCAGGGAAATCTAGGGCAACCCTCAAATTTTATGGGCACTTATAAAGTTTTTAATATATTTTTGAAGTCTGTTTTTAATGTGATCCACTTGTTATGTTTTTTTAAACGGTTACAAAAAGCGATGGTACTTAGCCGTGATCAACTCACGTGATGGTAAGCGACGAAATGTTAGAGTATTGTTTACTAAGGGTCCAACACTGAAATTGCGAAAAAAAAATACAGTTGTTCTATACATTTTCTTGAGTGTGGATATAAAAAATCAGTTGAATAGCTTTTTTTTCTTCGTGTTTTTAGGTATTTGAGGTAGTAGCAGTGGGCAGGGCACATAGCACTCAGAACAGATGGCTGATGGGGCTGAATGGTTCTCGAATGGAGACCACGGACTGATAAGCGCAGCGTAGGACGTCCACCCACAAGATGGACAGACGAACTAAAAGTAACCGTAGTGAAACGGCCTGCGTCCATAGACGTCGCTCCCAACCCCCCTTTTGGAGATCGATGGGGGAGACCTATGTCCAGCAGTGGACATCCTATTGCTGAAAAGATGATGATATCAATAATTTATTGCGGTGCAAATTTAATTTATTTCATTATTTTTGTTATATGTACCTATTACCTAGTTATAAAAGAAATTAAAGATATTCTCTTGTCAGGACTTAGATGTTTTCTTTCTCGATTATAATTTTGCATAATATTCAGTGAGATTTTTTTTACTAGAAATGTCTGTTATGGGTCTTGTGGAGGGCCTGGAAATATAGCCCCGGTTACCTTCCCCTAAATTCGGCCCTAGTCACGTAGAAATATTCCAACTCTAAGGATATACAAATAATAATTTCACCCACTTCCCGTGAAGTAAATAATTATTTTTTGTAAAAATGTATATTATTCAATTAAATACATTAGTTTCTTGAAGAGAGTTTAAGAAAACGCTACTTGGATTTCGCACTAGATTTGAACTGTTTAAAAAAGCTCATACAAATTCTACAGTTGGATGCAAATCCCTAACGAACCTGTCCTTGGCCAGTGCAGAGTGAACCTAGGTTTATTGAGATACGTTTCCGTCAAAATGTAAGCTGACAGAGTTCCCGGGACTAGGAACTTAATATCGTTTGAGAAATTCTCGCTTGGTTTAATCAATGTTCTTGAGATGGATTGCGCTTCAGTTAGTTTCAATCATTTATCGTTAAAAATAGAATATTGTCTTTGAATAATTTCGATATATTATTTATGTGAATCGGCAAACGTAGCGTAGGACGCCTTGAGACTCGTTGGAGTGATGATATATGTAAGTCAGTTGGCAGTGGCTGAAAGAGAAAAGCCGAAGATCGGGCGTGCCTTGGAAGAGCCCAATGTAAAGCAGGTACAGGCTTTTTATGTTTAGTTTAATTGGTATTTGATGTTTTATTCTTTTGAGGTTAAGGTTAACTATCGATCAGTTAAGTAAAATTACTCCACTTTTTTACAGTCTGTTATAATACATTTAAAAAAAAACACTATACAATGTCATGACTCGGACTTGACCAAGACATAATTTGTTTGATTTGTCTGTAACTATGGTTTGTTTTTCAGTTTACTAAATATAATTTTATATAAATCAATTGATGTTGTTGGTCTCGCTAAACCTCGAGAATGGCTGGACTGATTTGGCAAACTTTGATTTTTAAATATTTGTGGAAGTTCAGGAAAGGTTTAAATGGTGAATAAACGGCTAGACCGATTAGGATGAAATTTTGAGTTCCTGGAGCGGGTCATAGTAGCGAAGCCGAAGGCCGAGCTCTACGCGTACGATGTAGCGGGTATCAGCTAGTATTTAATAAAACATGACAGAAATTAAAATACTTAATAGCAAATGCACAAGACGTAAGACGCCAAAATACTCTCAGAAAAACCTTTACTAATGAAAAGAAACCTGCATCAGAGATTTGGCACCAACGTTAAAACGTCTCGCCTTATTATATACTCTAAAATTGTGTATTTTCAAATATTAATGTGTAATAATGGTGGCTTATTATTTTTTAAGTTTTCAGTAACGTGAGTGATATAATCATGTCTTTTTGTGTTGTTTCTAAAACTCCATAGAAGCGTCTAGTAAATTCTTGATCGTAATAGGGCGTATCTTGGACTTGATCGTGAATTATTTTACTAGATTCTGACTGTGACCATGACTCATTTGATGAGATTTGATAAAACTCGAAAGTATTTCAATATTTGACTCAGGCAAATGCACAAGACGTGCGACGCCAAAATCCTGAGAGGAAAGGAAAAAAAGACTCATCACATCCGTCAAACAAGTAAGTACGTCAATCTCAATTCGTCTAAGCGCCAACATTTTATGTTTTATTTTCTTTTCAGGTTACTTTTCAAAGTTTAGAAAATACGAACACATTTTACTATAAAATAGTGACTTGAGCTACACTGTCTTTTTACTTCAGACTTATCACGTAGTTGCTATGTTCTTTCAAGTGGACTCCGCAATTTTTTCTTGAAAATCTTGTTTCACAAGAGCATTGTAAGAATCTGAGTTTAAATTGCTCAAGTGGTGAAAGATTTTAATAAAATAGAATATAAAGTATTCTAACATAAAAAAGGTTTCAAGAAAACTTAAGAGTTGTTAGAAATAGCTTTATTATTTAAGTTTCCAATGCTTTGCGATAAAAAATACAAAGGACTTTTTAAAGTTAAGCTATCTTAATTTTTTTATGTTTTATTGTCTTGTCAATTAAAAAAAAAAACTAAACACTTACACCATAACTAAATCACAATCATGCCCAAAATCCTACCTATAATTAATAATAATTACTTACATAATATTTCTTCGATGTCTAACTTGCCAAAATAATTATTTCCAGAAAAATTAAATTGTTAATTGTCTGTACTTAGTTTAATCGTACACGTTTATTTCTACACAATAAAGTTAGTAATTAAAAATTTGATAAAAATTGTTCACAAATTACTATGAAGTTATTTCCCGTATACCAGCAAAAAAGAACACATGTAGCGTTCACAGCGCAATAACGAGACAATTCGCGGTCTGAACGAGGGTTTCATTACGCACGCTGTAAACAAAGAAAACAAAATGAAGAATACAAAGAACAATCTATGTAGTAGGTACGCATACGACCTTGTAAATAAAATGCCAGAATTAATATTGCAAAATGCGCTTTTTGAACATTTTCAAATCTTGGTTTAACACAACTGTGTAACAGAAAAGGGCGGATAGTCTGGTAGTTAGAATTGGCACTACTAAGTTTATAGTAGAGCTAAGAGTGCTACGAAAATGTAGACTTTAGCTACACCAAAATAAAGCAGAAAAGCTATGCTTTAGTTTCATACAGCCAACGTCTACGTTTTCGTAGCGGTAACGTCGTAGCTACAATGCTATGTCACTAGACCTATCTTCGTAGAACCAGTTTTTTCGGTGCAGAATATTATACCGATGTTTTTTTATTCTTGTCTTGACTAAGACAGATATTTATGTTTTAATGATGAATTGAATTCTTATTTCAGGTCGGCTTTTATGGATGTTTGGCCGTCCGTATTCCAGGCGTTCCTCGATACAGAAAATCTTAAGAGTAGAATGTGTATATTAGACAAGGTGTCCGCTTAGGTGACAAACATACCTTGGGGGTGTATTTATTTTCCCAGGATCTTGTCTTATCACTGCAAAATTATAAAACTTGCTTTTCTGAAATAAACCGTATTGTTTATATTCAAACTAAAGTTTTAGTACCTAACACTATTTATATTTGTATCTTTCATGATAATGTAAATGTGGTTTTATGTAATACGGAATTAAAGTGATGAAGGAAGCACAAAAGCGCTATATTGAGACGATCCGCGGTTGAAACGAGCGTTTCTTTAGAGGGCTGTATACGAAACAAAATGAACAATACGAGTACGTTTCCAGTACTAACATAAAATGTATGATTACGTACTTAGTTCGTGGTTAGTATGTAATTAGTATTAAGTACGTAGTGAAAAAGTGTGTGTAAATAGGGAATTAAAACGTAATTTTGAAGTTTAAATATCAAATTTAGATACATTTATAGCTCACTATAATATATGTATCGATAACTTAAACTTGATTCTCTCAAAAGTAAGCTCAAAATACATTAATCTAATTTCATTTATATTTATAATTTTTATAGGAACTGTGATACCGGCATTATGAAAAATCATAATATCATAATGCCGGTGCTCCATTTTTTTGACAAACGCAAAGGATGTGTGTTAGAGTGAACACGCTCTTATAGTCCTTGACCTTCAGCTTAATGCCGAAATGATCATTCGACACTGATTGTAACAGTGTCGAATGATTAAGCTTTATTTTAGATTCTTAAAAGAAACAATAATCAAAACGATGTCGAATATTTCTTTTTTCTTTCACTTATAGAAAATTCTATTTTATACCTTCGGTGTTTTATTTCAAAACTCTCATAAGTTTTATCATAAAAACAGTGATGCAAATGCTTATGAAACTTTCATGTTTAGTTAGAGACAAATGTGTTCGGCAAATACACTTTACAGATTGTAAACACTATTGCTGTTTGCTTTTACAAGATTAGGATTCGAAGTTGGCTCAATTTAGTAAATCTTACGAAGTTTGTCTTACAAATGGCACTGCTTATCCAAATAGTTCGTATAAACTTGTGGTTGGTAAATATTTTTTGTTGTTAAATAAGGAGTAATTTTGCTGTGGTTCAATATTGCAAAGCAAAGTAAATCAAAAAAAGTATTTATTATTATTGTTCTTTTGTAGTATTGAGATAATAAAACATCTAATTAGCAAAACGTAATTAGTTAGAAAAGCGTCCTCCAGGCAAAATGTGTACGAAATTTTTACTCGACGAAGAAGGGTACAATGAAATAACGTGTATTGTATATTTTCACTTACACCTTAAACGTCTCAACAAATTTTGATAATTGAAGTGTCGACTTAAATACACTACGGCATGTAATGTGGCGAAGAAAAAAAATATTCATTAGTTGTTGTTGATTGTCTGCATCAGAGCTAGATGTTATACGCCAAAAATAACATTGCCATCTTTTGACAAGCTTTAATTTTTTCAACTTGCCCTGTTAGTATGTACGTTCGTGGTATGTGTGGGACAAATTATCTGAATTTTAGACCAGTTATTCTGGTCTGGGTATATGGTGGACAAAATGTTCTTATCTGCCATCATGATATGGGTATCAATTGAAAGGGTTTAATGTGAAGATAATGAAAAAGGTTGCCATTAATAGTAGATTAGTAGCCAAGGGCTGTAAGGCATCAATTGTAGCCCGAGATATTTAGGCGCACGAGCGCAGCGTGGGAGCCTATAGTTCGAGGGTGCAATTGATGCTTACACCCGAGCTAACTACTCTGCTTTACATCTCGATTGTGAGGTAAGTAGAAAAAAACCGGCATTACAAGAATAAAACATTTTATTAGTTAAAATTTATAGTGAAATGAGAACAATTTTCAAAGTTTAGGGACAGGTGTTTTTTGGGTATGTTAATAGTTTGAGATTGTAATATTTGTTGGTCATGGACAAAATCTGACGGGAAGAAGCTTTCTTCAGCAGAAGTTGATGGTTGCGGATCATCTCTTGAGAAAGATGTTTCATTTTTTGAAAGCTGAATAGTTTCCGTTATTCATCATTCAGCCCAATGACAAAAGAGGTCGCTTCGCTATTCAGCCTTGTCTTCGTATGAGTATAATAGTCATCAATTTTAAATATCGAACGGCGAAGCTCAATTTTTATATATATCAATAGTGAGAACTGCTAGTCTGTGAAATGCTGCCTGAATGGGTTTTCACCGATAGTTACAATCCAGGTGACTTCAAGTCTCGAGTGAATCGGTTTCTTCTAGGCAAGCGTGCTCCATCGTAGACTGCATCTTCGCTTAACATCAGGCGAGTTGGCGGCGAAGCGCAAGCCTGTCACTGTATTTAAAAAAAACTCGTTTTATGCAATTAAGAAATTGCTGTCATATTTAGCATCTTACATGATTTAATCATTGATATGGGTTTCATACATCGAAAATATAACTTGTTTGTTAAATCCCATCAAAACCACTTCTACAAAAGACATTTTTGTACTCCACGCACAAAAAAAAACGATCACACCGTAAGCCATACTTTTATTTGCCTGCAATCCCATTAATATGCATGTGAGATGCCGGATTGGATGGGACAATTAGGTTGGGTTACGTGATGCGCCTGGCAATGCCGCCAGAATGCCAGGTGGTCAGGCACTGATAAAATATATTGAAAGGGGAGCTTGATTGCTATTTACAATTACTCGAATTGGATTTCACTTCTGCCTTATTGTTGTTAACTACTAAGGTATAAAAAGGTTTGTCGCTTTTTATAAATATTCATTTAAGCGTTTGTTTACTGGACGCTAGATGAGTAATTGGAGGTGGCGCAGAAGTGAAGGCTTTTTAAATTAAGAAATGAGAACAATAAAACTTATTAGCATTAACGTAAGCACAAATTATGCTCGCCTTTTATTTAAAATGTTTTTATTTCAAAAAATCTAGAAGACTCTCTTCCCAGACTTGATTGAATATTCCTACGTAGTAAAGATATTTAAGGATATGAAGTAATGTCTTTATTCCTAAATATCAAATAGAAAAAAAAAGTAGTAATGCCTTAATTCTTAAACCACACAAGCCTTGCCAACAATCAAGCTTTGTTGGACTCACGTTATGTATGGTTCGGCTTCTTTTGGCACACATTTTTCACGCTCCTTTTTTCGTCTGCCAAAACTGCTTATTAAATTGGCTGTTACTTACAATTTAGTTTGAAAAATAAATTTTAATTAGGCATTGATTAATAAATACATGGCTTTTGGGTTTAAAACCTACGAAATTCAAAACAAAAGAAAAGTAGAAACATTTTAGAAATACTTTCGGAACATTTTTGCACACACGGTCATCTAACCCCAAATAAGCAAAGCTTGCATTATGGCTGCCAGAGACTGATAAACATACATATATATATATAATTTTTTTTTTTAAATACGTACTTAAATATGTTATAACATCTAGATATAGAACAACCACAAAAGTAATAAACTTTAATAAGTTATATATGTAATTAAGTTATTAGTCATATAACCTCTCACAAAGTCATGTCAATATTTGACAAAACAAATTGTAGAAGTTGACAAAGGACATGGACCCTGGAGTCCGCGTAGAGCTGCTAATAAAAAATAATATTATAAGTCCGCTAAATCAAAGTTTAATTAGGTTGCAACATTTGGAGACTAAATGCACAGACTATCTTAATAGTTACTATAGTTTTAGTCCACTTTTAGTTTAGTTATTTTTGCGCTCTGGCCGATACCCATAGTGTCAAATATATCAGTCACACTAACATATTGACTATTGAACTAAATTAAATGAGCGTATTATTAAAACCAGTTACAAAGTTAGAATGACCTACTGTCCTAGTTACCAAAGTAAGTGAACTGGCAACTTCGCTTCGTCATTGTCTTCAAAGACGAAGGACGAAACAATTCACTAAAACTGAGACGTATGACGATTGACAGGGAGACAGTGAAAAGGAGTCGTTATTAAACTCCCATTGCTGTAGAATTAGAATAAGAAGTAAACAATATTATTGTTATTAAAATAGTAGACATACAGACAGGCAGACACTAATAGGTTCAAATTTCTAAGCTGAATGCAGCTAAAAAAATGAAACTAAAAAAAAATTCACTAATTTATGCGGCATTTTATTTATATAAACTACTTTTAGCCTAAATAATATCAAAACTTCTATCTAGCCTAAAACAGTACTTAATTATAGTAATTTTATATTCAATGTTTGTCGGGACTTATCGCGCAATCTTTAGTCCCGATTAACATTTAAAACGAGTACATATTTAATTTTGAATACATTATCTTTTAATAAATTTCTAGCTCAAGAAAAAGATTTCACTTCTCATCTTCGATATCACGTTTCATTATAATGTTTCATGCAAAAGAGCAGTACAAATTGCAGCTGTCGAAATAATCCGACATTGCGACTGACATAAGCATAATTTTGTTTGCATTGTTCGTCGCGAGCCACAATCATACGTGTTGTCATTCCTGATGGAAATTTATCTGCGAATGTGAATACCAATTCGCTATATTTTTCGGCAACGGCAATAATTTTATTAAAGTTGATGTTTTTGGGACCGAATATTGTGCTCAAATGAAACTGTGAGTTTTCAACGCTATGTGCATTTTTGTATGCAAAATAGTAATTCTAGAATCCTTCGAAAATATTACTCTGCAATATACATTCAAATTTAACTTATATTAAGATATAACTGACTCAATTTAGCTAGACCTCCAGCATGAAAGGTTCTTTACACCTAAATTACCAGGCAGCTAATGAGGTACGAAGATTAGAAATCTGGCAGTTATTTAGACCACTAGTCGTTTATCTCAATTAAAGCGGCAAAGAAATAGCTTAATTTCTTTAACCGCCAGTTTAACACTTTGCCAATAAATCTACAGACAATATTAAGTTTATACGAATTTTAAGCAATATTTAAAAATAATCACCAAAATCATTAACAACACGGCAAATGTGGCTTAAATTTGTAGATAGATGAAAATGTTTGTTCCGATTTACAAACGCAGCCAGTCGCCCGAAACTACGAGTGAATGCTTTTCAGAAGCGCAATATTACAAAATGTTTCCAAACGAGCTACAACGCGCCGTACTAACGTGAAAGTCTCAAAAATTATTCACATACATAAAATTCAGCAAAATAAGAGCGTTTAAAATACCACAAAATGAAAACAACGGTAAACAGAGACATTCTACGTTTTTAGACACAGAGCAAGATTTACTTGGCTGAATTGTATGAATATTCATATCATACGAATAAACTAGATAAGACTTGAACGTGAATTTTACGTTAATAAGCTGGATTTGCCAAAATATTTAGGAGAGATAACTTGAAATCAAGGGCAAAATATCTGCCTACAGCCATGATAAAACTCGGTCGGTAGCTGTCTAGAATTAGTAGGCAATACGTCTTGTAGTTCTCACGAGTAATGTTTAGTCTGTAAAACTTTGAGTTTATGCCGAACAAAACGATAAAAAGAAAACTTCTTCTGTCTTTTCTACTTACTTCAATACAACATCTTAGCAAAAATATTTTATTCAAGTCCTATACGTTGATTTTCAAAGCTTTTTACAGTAATTTGTCGGTAAACACATTTACGAAAATCTGAAATTACGGTTAGAATTTTTATTTGTTATAGGTACCCCAATAATAATTACGTCGCGTCGGGGTGAAAGTATATCAACTGCGGCCAAAATGTTTCATTTGTCGCTTCGAAAGACTCGTTGATAGGAAATATTGTGCCGAAAATCCATTTTATCCATAAAAGCGGCAAAGGGCTTGGCCTAAGGCGTTTGGTATATCGCCATTTATAAATTAACTAAGGATCTAAAGGCCACGCTCTGAATAATATTTTATAGTAATTTTGCCTCGTGTTTTTTTTTTTGTTTTCCGCAAATGTTTATAACTATTTAGTTGTAATAGAACTACGCGTATTTTAGCATGAATAACAGTATTGGTGTGAAAGCAATTTAACATTTAAGTTTTTCATACTTTTATAATTGCCTATATAACATCTAAATAGTAAATCCTAAAGAATCGACACTTCAAAATATAAAATTAGCTTCGAGTTAGCAAAAAGCAACATCTAGTTCCCAGCTTTGTGCCCTGTAACTAACGGTTCTTGCATATAGCAAGAATCATTATAGATGGATCACGAACGCTTAGATAGATTGCAAAAAGACAATTTCTGAATTTGGAGGCCGACAAGAAAGTGAACATAGCTCAGTGGGTCAGATCAGTAGAGGTGTTACCTTGGATCTTAGCACAGGTTCGAATTCTGCCGGTCGTTGACTGTTTTTTTTTACATAATATAAATATTAGTATGAGCATAATCATCAGCTTTTTATAACCCACCGCTGGGCATGAGCGTGCCTTTAGTTATGCCATTCACCTCGGTCCCTTGCCGATCGCCTCCATTCATATCCTGCTGCCTTTATAATATCATACCTTATTCTCGAACGGCTTTGATCCTGCCAACGTAGTTTGAATTACTACTACGTTATTGCATTACAGCACCTGCTGCCACCACTTCTGGCTACATGTCCTTTTCACTGTGATAACCTGTATATATTTTTTCATGCGAAAGCAGTTTTTTTTATATATTATTGCACACTGAAATTATCTCATAATAAAAAAATGCTTGATCATTCTGTACATTATACGACTTAATTTATCTTTTATGATAAGGTGATACCCGCTGTTGTTTACAATTTATACCACACCATCAAAGCAACCTTGGCAGAGCTTAGAGTCATCTTAACATTACTAATCTTGCAAGTATGAATTAACCAGTAATTTGGGCCGACTTCAAAAGGGTTCAGTATTATTTCAGATTCTGAACGCCTGTATACAGTCACCTCCTAAATAAATTTACTTTTTAGTTTAATTTACAGCAGGATTTTTGCCCGCGAGTTTATTATAAATTAAATTAATCCACCTTTTTATAATGTTTTTTTATTTTCTTAAACCAAATAAACACTAAGTCTTATTTTAATAGAACTAACTAAAAACTACGAGGAAGTCGTTATAGAAATTTAAAAGAATAAAACACTTAAATGTTATAAATATTTAAAAGACTAAAACAGCTAAGTTTACAACTTAAAGAGTGGAAAATATTTTTAAAAAAAATTACATTATTCTGAGCTATATTAAGCTATATTAATTATTCTGAGCTATATATAAGAACATGAATTCATGTTCCATTTTATTTCAAACAGCGATGATTTTGGAATAAAATCCACAAAAGATATTTTCAGTAACATGTATTTTTTTATAAATTACTTTTGTTAAAAGGCCTTTGTGTTTTTGTGACCAATCCTCGTTTTATAAAATCAAGGTTCGTTTTATAAACATAATCTAACATATACTGGATAAAATGTTTTTTCCGATAAATTGTCTCTCATTGTCTAAAACACCATACTATTACTAAGAATTTAGATAAGTACAGTAGTATGTTAAGTATAAATAAATACAAGAACAAAGGCTATGTTCTTTACCTACATAAAACACGAACAGGTGGAGTAATTGGGTTGGGAAATGAAGGGGAGTGAGGTTATTATTTTTCCATTTATTTCTTAATTATACGAGTGTGTAGCTTATTATTTTGACCGTAGAAACCATAGTGTTCTGGTTATAAATATTTACTGTTAATATACCCGCTATTACAATTTCTAGGGCCATGTTTTCATTGAAAATTACAATCGATAACAGATATTCTCGGAAAGTTTTCTTCTAAGGCCACTTTCCTTCATAAAATATCAATATCACGGTCATTGAATGCAATAATGGCGTCGTTCACACATAGGGCAGGCGAATGGATAACGTGTTCGTTGTTCATTCGAAAAATGGCAGAGTGCTAGACGCTATTATATAAAATTCATATGCATTTTTTAGTGACTTCAAAAAAGGAGGGGGTTCGTAATTCATATTTTTTATGTTTGTTACCTCAGAACTCCAACATTTATGAACCGATTTGGTAAATTATTTTTTAATTGAAAGGATATTATACTTTCAGATTGGTTCTATAGAACATTCATCAAAACCGGTTCAGTAGTTTGGCTTTTAAATCAAAATAACTGGATAATTTTGTTATCTGGATGTCATTTGTGATTACCCAAGTAACCGAATTTGCTCATCACACTAATATCATATATGTGATAGGATGGATGGATGGATGTTTGTTACTCAATAACGCAGAAGCGGCTGGATGGATTTGGATGAAATTTGGAATATACATTTTGCTTATGTCTTGGATTAATACATAGGCTACTTTTCAACATCGTCATCATCACCGATTTTCATCACCACTCGGGTGAAACCGCAGCTAGTTTTATAAAAATTTAGTGAAGTTTATTTTTTAAATTGATAATTATCTACGATATGCAGCAAAATAAATGGCCCCAAACTCGATACCTTCATCGGTCTCTAGAGATCACTAAAGTCATCACAAAACTGCCAAAGCTGGAAAAATTGAGATAATCTCCGGCTGACAAACTTTAATATCATAATTTAGGAATCACTTATCGGGATTCATCGATTATATTTAAAGCTATAGGATTAACGTCTATGCGCAAAAACAGCAACAAAAGGCGACAGTGCTTATTGAGGCAGGAAGCACGCTATTACTCACAGTCATGCATTTGAGAAATTAATCAAAACATATAACAATATAGCTGTATTCTTAATATTCTTTCATTTGAAAATCGGCTTATAAAATTAAAGTATAATTTTATTGGTAACAAAGTTTCCCAGCTTGGGAAATCTCTTTAGAAACACTAAACTTTTTCAGAATAAAAGTACCTTATGTCAATTTCCGGTACTACTGCTATTTCTATGCAAAAAAAAACGTTGCCACCTCGGCTGATGTTAAACGATGATGCGGTCTATGATGGAGCACGCTTGCCGAAAGAGATTCACTCGCCATTGGAAGACACCCAGATTGTAACTACAGGGAACAGCCGTTCAGGCAACGCATTCCACAGACTAGCAGTTCGCACAATAAAAGTGGAGTCAAAGCGCTTCATACAAGTTTTCGAAATAACAACCATGAAGCGGATCACCTTTTTATGCCCACTCTGGCAGTCCGATAGAGAAATGGGCAGAAGGGATCATGCAGATCCGACGCACACTCTCCGGAATGTACCTATCCAATAAAAAACCGATAGACTAGCAACTTTGCGCCGATGCTCAAGACAAAGAAGCTTATAATATTAGTATGATATTGAATTTATAGTTTGAAATATCTTTGACAGTATGATTTACACAATGGAACTCATTATGTTAAGAACACAACAGACTTTTATGTTCAAGAGAATAGAATACATAATTTAGAACTGTATAATAAGGCGCGTTCAACCAGCTGAAGAATCGAGGGCTCTACGCACCAAGCTGTCCGCCAACTCTGGAATATTTTTATAAAGTTTTGTCGACTGCGTTGGCCATTATCTTGTCGCGCTCAGTCGACGTGCGGGAAAACTGCTACGGACAGCGCGATTTTATTTGAAAAGTTCTACCTTTCAGCGGCTCCTATATAAAGTGAAATTATAGTTTCTTCAATATAACTTAAGGTAGCACGTAAAATTGACTATAGTCATTTATATCTCGTCGTCTATATATAGAATGAAAAAAATATACATCAAAAGGTTGTATTTTAATCATATCAAAGATTTTCAGCAGGTCTCAAATTAACACCACGACAAGCAATCTATATTGAAAATTGTCTGGAAAACAACACAATGTGAAACTAAATTTTGTCAAAATAAATTACTTTGTATTTGTATTTGTATTAACCTGCTTTAACTAGCGTATACAGGGTTACGCATTTACCCTGCACTAAGCTGAAAGGAGGTCATTGTACTCATAATTATGAACAACTTTTACATTGCAATCAACCCTGAAATCACGGAAAAAAAATCTGCTGTTCCATAGAAAGCATGTTCCGTACGGCCAAGGATTGGAACAACCTGCCGGCTTCCTTGTTTCCTGAGAGATATAATTTGGGCCTTTTCAAGGCGAGAGTGAATAGGTATCTTCTAAGTCTGCGTGCTTCATCTTCAACCACAACGCCGCTTACCAACAGGCTAGTTGGTTGTCAAAAGCGGACTTATTCGCGATAAAAAAAAGGAAGCGGTCATCGTCATTCGAAAGTCGGACACTCGAAAAAATTTATGGAACAGCTGATTTTTATTCCGCCGTTTCAGGGTTGGTCCCATAGTAAAAGTTGTTCATGATGAGTACAATGACCTCCTTTAGGCTTAGTACAGGGTAAATGCGTAACCCTGTATACGCTTATCCAATAACGCAAATATTCATACTCGTAGTTTACATTAAAGATTAATGTACATCGTTAAAGTTAAAATACTGTATTCTAAATAGTTCCATCCAGTAAAGTTAATAGCTTATGCAGTTTATTACCCAAGTTGCCAATATGCAATCAAACTGGTTTTCACACTAGCATTAGTGTATTTGATTATGCAACAAGAATTTGTACTCCGTTTGCCGGAGTTCCAAGCTTCTATTGCAGTAGACTATGAACCTCTCGCAATAGCGATAAGGTTTACAGTCAAGTAAAATTCGGCACGATATTTCCCAAAGGTGCAATCAAATAGGACCCCAAAGGCGAAATAATACGATTGAACAATCCCTCAAATATTGAACTTTGGTCAAACTCATGAACTGAAAACGAACGTAACTTTGCGAATATATCGTGCATGGTATACGATTTATATCCTACATAGGTACATATAGCCTAGCAAAGCAATAATACAAGACCAATTTCAAAGTAATTTCAAAAGAGGCTTTTGGGCTGGCTAAATACCTTTTAGGGAGCCACTCAGCCTATTTGTACTTGCTTTTCTTATTTCAATTTGATCAAAGAACACTAAAAATGAAACGAACAAGAAAAACTTCTTAGCTAAAATAAAAAAAACATAAGGAAATGTTTTTCATCACATCATCAGCCAATTAACGTCCACTGTTGGACAAGGCCTCCCTCATAGAGGGGTGTTGCCATAATCCCCACGCTCGGCAGGCGGCTTGGAGATCGCAGTACGTTCACCGTGTACTATTAGGACGCTGCTGCCCATCCTCCGGTGGTTCTGGTCGCAGTTTTAGGACATACCCAGGTCTATGGGTATGTTTTTCATATATGAAGATATTGACTACATGAATATCAGTCTTTGTTTGTTGTACTTTGAATCGATTAGCTCTACCTAAAAATTTACGGTCAAACCAAAACGCTTAATCTGCATGGATTCGCGGTGACATTTTCGGTTTACCAATTATCTACAAATTGCGCTAGTAAAGATAACTTAAGCTTTCCACAGGCGAAATGCGTGTCAGCAGTAGCACAGCTTGGACGCAAACCGTTTGTAATACAAGGAATTTATAATACACTACATACGAAATAAACTGCGCCTCGGTAGCAATGTTCAGGTGCTGTCGGAAAATGTGGCAATCAGTGGCAAGTGTCAGCTAATCGTTTAGTCAATGTTTGGTCGAGTTTGCAACGTTCTGCTAGTGATTAATGAATTTCTCACAAATGAACTACTAGCAGTGTAAAAGATTAAAAGAAAGGGGTTGCTTCAGCGTGGATTTTAACTTACTATAAGCATATTTAAAAGCCAGCACGTTCGATGAACATGATGTAAACAATTGATTACTACCGTGGTCTCCACAAGAATGGATCCAGCTTTGGTGCCAGGGGCCACATAAACATGGTCAGGTCACAAGAAGTTATAATTTAATTTTTATAATCATAGATACAACTAAAAAGTAGGTATGGGCTGGATCCAGGGGGGTCTTGATCCCCATGACCCCCCCCCCCCCCCCTGGATCGGCCCTTGGATCTTCAACACAGGCGCAACCTGCCTTGGCTTGGCCTTAAGTTTACACACAACCTCGTTTAAACCTGGATCGGTGTTCTACCCTCGTCCTAATCGGAAAGCGATCGTGTGAAACGATGCATCAACGATTATATCGAGTACAAATGGCGAATGATGTTTCGATTCTATGCTCAATCGGCTAGAATGAGAACCTTTTGCAATGTGAAGTTATTACATGAATCAAAAAGAAATTTTATCTAATTGCTTTTATCTATCTAATTTATTTACAAGCAATTTTTGACAAATCAGAAAAACTGTTCCTGTTGCCTGCTTGTAAAATTTCGTCTAAATTGGTTGTGTCTAGGCATCTGGAATGAAACCACGCTTATGTGCCTCGTTAAAATGAATCAAAGAAATTCAAGCTCGAGGGGTTACACTTGGTGACGAATTTCTGATGATGGAGCCGAAAGATGAATAGTGGAACTTTTGGTATTGGACTTTTTAAAACAAACCAATTGAGCCCCAACTTGAGGGGTTTCTACTTTACTAGTCTTTGAAGAATTAAAGTATCCACCTTCTTCATCTTCAGTATAGTTCTATGGTACCAAATTATTGGTATTGTGATCCGAATAACTAAATAACAGTTTCAAATCAATACGACAATTATAGGGAGAGAGATACGATAATAAGTTTGAGCCGGTTTGAAACCAAAAAATATAATAAGCTCTAGTTCAGTTTTATTTTAAACTAGCTAATGCCCGCGACTTCGTACGCGTAGCGCAAAGTAATTAGTGGGTGGACGATTAGACTGACATATCCAAATATAAATGTTACACTAACGAACACGAACGGAACTTTAAATAGGCACAAATCCATCGGATTATTTATACTGAATATTTTATAGATAATACCTACACATATGACATGATTGTAGATTTATTGCTCTCCATTTTAATGCGGATTGTCATACTATCGTCATAGTATGATTTTAGTCTAGTTTTAATCTGACTCAATACAGGTATCCCGACATGTCCATAGTTTCAAATATATTTCAAGCAAATAATATATTACTTTCACTGGTTAAATACGTTGGAAGTGTGGAGCCATGGAGCCAATATGGAAAAAAAATTGGTATAAGTCAAGCGAAATGTCATGCATGACAAACGTTATTATTGAATTATTAGTAAATAGTAAGTAGGAAGCATGGAGCGGTATCTATAATTAATCGCTGTTATTTAACATTACTCCGCGTAAAGACTGCCAATCAATGATGTCTAAATAATTTTTGCCCGCCTTCTGCGCCTCGACCCTTCCAACAACTAAACCGCTTTCGTTCACCACCATAACATCCAAAATAGCTACTAATCATAGATCAGTAACAGATTAGATGCCGCGAGTTCACCTACTTTGCGTGTCTGTTATTGGTGTTAAGTTTGATCCTGGCAAAAAAATGTATTCATTTTAATCTCCGTCGACTTGGTATATTAGCACGTCAGAAGTCAATACAAAAATAAACGTACTTTAAATTACGCCATAATAAACTGTAAAACCTCTTCAAAAGCAGTTGGCTGTCCTGAAAATAACAAACACAAAAAAAACTATTTGGTGCAGTCTATCGGAAGTTATGCGGGTAGGTACATACATTTCGGCTATTCGTTTTTATTTCATCATCATCATCAGCCAGAAGACGTCCACTGCTGAACATAGGCCTCCCCCTTTAACCTCCACACTGAACGACATCCTGCCATCTGCATCCACTGGATGCCCGCGACTCTCACAATGTCGTCGGTCCATCTAGTGGGAGGCCTACCTACGCTGCGTCTTCCGGTTCGCGGTCTCCACTCAAGAACCTTACCTACTTCCCCATCGGTTAACAGTTCTTCGAGCGATGTGGCTTGCCCATTGCCACTTCAACTTGCAGATTTTAATAGCTATGTCGGTGACTCTGGTTCTTTGGCGAATATCTATATTTTTATTTACATATAGATTATATGGCAACAGCCGCTTCAGTCTTCCTACCTACCATGTCTGCGAGTAGAAGTCTGTCATTACGACAACATTACTATAAAATAAGCTAGATGGCGTTATAAATAATTATTAAAAAAAATTTTTTTTACTATTTATTATCATAAATTAATATAGCCTATGTTTCAATCAGGTATTTTATAAGCATATTCATGGAAACTGCTTTACAATCCTTCTAGTAGTTTAAAAGATGTGCGCGGACAAACAAACAAACTGACAGCCGTCAGATTTGTAGTTCCATAGTTTGAAAATAGATTGCGTACTAAAACGATGTTTTGCGATTTTTTTTTAAATTTGCTTAAACTTTACGAATAATATTATTAAAAACGTAATAAGGTATTCAATAATTCCTAAAATAATGAGTGTAAATGGATCGTAGTTTCACAAATATGAAAAGTGCGTCTATTATAGGTAAATACGACACTTTACCTGAATCACGCAAACGGGATTTTTTTTGCAAGTTAAACCGATATCTGGTATTGCTTCTACTTAGTTAGAAGTCATGTGTGAAGGTATTTGATCTACACATTTATAATATGGTAGGGACTAGCTACGCCTCGCAGTCAATTATAACATCAGCTACCTGCCAGTGAAAGATTAAAACAATGCAACCTCCTTGAAGCAACCTCCTTGGGAGCGACAGCAGCCTCCTTTGACTTGATGACAATTTTTTTTTTTGTTATATGATGTAATATGTCATGGACCTGTATATACTTCAGTTCTTGTTCTTGTGTTTTGTTTTTTTTGTAGCGAACACCATAGACCAAAAGCGGAGCGAGCGAGCGAATTCGCGGATCGCAGCTAGTTCAGTTATAAAAACATGACAATATAATTTCCCAGAAGATTATAACCGCTTTAAAATAAAAAACTCAACTTTATGCGAAATATTCTGCAGCCAAAATGAAAAACTAACCAAATTATTCAGTCAAACCCCGTTTCTAACCCTCTCATATCAAATCAACCCTTGTATTTGAAGCGCTTGCACTTGTATTTGAAACCGGAGCGATTAAAGTCGTTTCGCTCAGTCTCGCCTGAAGCGCAAAGTTAATATCATAGAGCTCTCCTCTTTGCTGTAATTCGGGAGCTAAATGAAAATCTCATCAACCCCGCCAGCTTATATTGGTTGAAGGCGTTTTTTCCAGTGCGTATCTAGTTTTGACTAGTAAGGATTCAGTTTTAATGAGAATGAACGACGTATGCTACATTTAAAGGATTCGGATTGCTGTTTTGTACCAAAACCATATTTTATTAAGGAACGAGAAATCATCCACTTGATGGTAAGTGCCACGCCTGGTTATAACAATTACAGTGCACCAAGAAGTTTTTATAGGTAAGGTTTAGAGGTGTGTTGTACTTTCGTGGGTGGACTAGAAATAGTGTTGCCCAAAGATTCAAGCTTAGGTATAGATTAACCGATGCGCCAGAACTACATGGCTTATATAGGTGAAATGCAAGCAATTTTTTTCTTATATATAGTTGGTATTTGTGTGATTGGTCATTTATCTAAGAATTTGTCGTCAATTTCAGTACGTCGCTTCTGGTAAGGCGAGTCGGTGGTCAAACACGGACTTATAGGTACGCGGTAAAAAAAGAGTACGATTTTATTGGTAAAGTTACCCTATCATTACTTCATCATTATCATTATCAGCCTTTCATGTTTCCCCTGCTGGGATACAGGCTTTCTCTCAGAGAGAGAGAGAGAGAGAGAGATAGAGAGAGGATAGGCCTTAATCCACCATACTAGCCTAGTGCATGTCGGTGAATCTTATGTCTTTCAACTTTTAGGGTTCTCGGAAATATCAGTTTCTCTTCACTGTTTTTGAGCAATGCCATCGAACATATGCATAATTTATTTAGGTACTAAATAAATCATTGGTGCAGGGCTGAGGATTGAACCGATAAGATAGATTAAATATTTAAAAGAGTAAACAACAAAAAATAATTCAATTATTTACGAGAATCACGGGTCAGTACTTTCCGTGAAATCTTTATTTCAGTCTAAAAAATAATGGGCAAACAACAATACAAGCAAAAGCTTTCAAAGAGCCCAATCCACACATTCAGTTAGAGAAACACTTGGCCATACAATAAACAAGGTGGATACGCAACTTTAACTAAGTTTATTGTGCCGTAAACTTTACTGCATGTTTAAACGAAAAAGTTAGGGACTCATGTGGACGGAGAGTCAAGTGTACATGTTTGAATAGAAAAAATAGTCTGAATAGGCTTCAGAAATACCATTACAATGCTCGGTCCTAGCTTTATTTGCTCTGACAGATACAATGACATAGTTGACAACTATGTACCACATAAATTACCTTGTTTGACAGACCAATAAAGTCATTGTAAATTCTATAAAATGTAAGGCGATATTTGGTTTATATAGTTGTTTTTAAAATTGATTTTTCTAATGAATCTCTAGTGTAATTTCGTTTCTATGTCGCTTCAAGTACAACTGAACTATAGTAAAACACTGTTTTAAACTATCACGGTTGTTCACTACAGTTATATTATTATTTACGGGATATTACCGTGGTAAGGTTGTGTGAACTGTTTGACCAACCACCCGCATTTTTCAGTCTTCCCGTGAACATGGTGCATATAACTGCGCCGAAATGTCGAGCTCCTTCCACAACCTTACCACGGTAAATATCCCGTAAATAATCATATAACTCAACTGTAGTAGTTTTTGTCATTTCATTTTCTTGTAAACCAAAATTTTGCTTAAAATCAAACGATTTGTCAAACGTCAAAACGCATTAGAACCACGTTATCTGTTTGCATTCGATTCTCGGACGTGCAATAAATCGATTCGTGATGGAATACCCTTCGGTACAATGGAACCGTCCGTTTAGCATACATTCCAATACGCCTTTGTTTTACCACGGAATGTGTTGATGAAAAATATTCTATGCATTGCCCAGTTGTTGTTATTGAGACCTTAGAATTAGGCTTAAACGATCATATTGTATTTCTTTTTAGTTTCAAATTATTTTTGTATTGTTCTCGGTAACATGACGATTTGGTCAGTAGGTGACAAAGCCAAAGTGAGAATGAACTGATGCAAAGATGATGGCAGATAGAGCGAATGTGGAAAGAAACATTCTTTAAATCTACTGGGTGCTGTGATAGTGGGATTATCTCAGCACCCAGTAGATCATAGTATCCTCGAGGGATAAGGGCAGAAATTTATGATGACCTTATTGTTGTTAGCCCGAGAAGTTCTACTGCTGGGCAAGGTCCTATTGGCGGTCTCGTGCGGTTTCTTGACCGTTTTTGTTATTTATCGTGCTTCGCCATCTCTAGTAGGGCCTGCCCGATGCTGCGCCGTGTTGGGAGTCTTTTGTATGGCCGAACTTTTCATTTGGGTCATTTTCAATATACACAATATATATACACAAATACAGCCAATGTTGAAACGTATACACATTTGACTGTCCCGGTGGCTCAGTTGGTAGTGAACCTACTTTCTGCACTTGAGGGCGTGGGTTCGATTCCCACCTAAGGCAAACATTCATGTGATGAACGTTTGTGTTTGTTCTATGTCTGGGTGTATCTATTTAAGTATGTATTTAATATTATATAAGTACGTACCTATATCAGTCTCTGGCAGCCTTATATAAGCTATATATAAGCTTTGCTTAGTTTGGGGTCAGATGGGGACCGTGTGTGCAAAAACGACCCAGATATTTATTATTTATTTATTTAATTCTAAGCTATTTAGTAAAGTGTTGAGCACACGTTCGTGGATTAAAGTGTCTAGTTACATTTATACCGGCAACTTTTTACGGAAACCGAAAAAATTGGTCATAGAGAAGACACATCTGGCAATGGATTTAAAAAAAATGCAATTTTCTAAATTCTCTGATAGAAAAAAACACTACAAATTAGACTATCCTACATACAATAAAGTACATTGAAAATTAAGAAATCTAAATAGACCTGTATAGAGAGTACCTGTCACGGGTAATTTTTTCCTTTTATAAACGTATAATATGTATATCGACCAATTTTTTTCGTACCCATTAACAAGATCCGATTTACGAATGAAGCACCTAAAATAAAAAGATGCGATACTTATCACACACGGAAATAAAAAGACTCTTTTATTGTTGCCCCATTTTATATAACAAATTACTTTGGGTGTGGGGAACGAAATTTATTTTGTATGATAAAGGCGTATACACACAATATTACACATCAGCTGACTTCAGTAGAGAAGTATGGCTACTTCTCTACTGAAGTCAGCTTACTGCTTTTAGCACATTTTAAAACAAGACAGATAAAATAAGTAAATATTTACTAAATAGTTTCGTATATAAACTTTAAAATATACGTATTCTCAACGTCTCTATCTCTAAATATTATAAATTAATTCGCTTTCCGCGTCTGTCTATCTGTATATCCGCTAACTCCTCCTAAACCATGCAGCGGATTGTGATACTGTGGACATGCACCATCAGTTAAAGAATTTTTCACGGAAGGTTTTTATCTATACTTACTCATATTATAAAGCGGAAAGATTTGTATTTTTGGATATTTGTAACAAAATAACTCAAAAACTACTGAACCGATTTTAAAAATTATTTCACTGTTGGGAAGCTACACTATACCCGGGTGACATATAGGCTATATCATGTTTTGTAGCGAGGCCGAAGGCCGAGCTTACACCTGTGCGAACCCGGAGCGGGGCGGCTAGTATAAATATATAATAAAACTTACACCCATAGAATTCGGGGCGGGTCACTAGTTAATTTATAAATCCTGACAAACTATGACATACAAGATTATTATTATCTTATAATCATAGACAATAAATATACCAATATATGCCTGTACCGAAATAACACATTAGAGTTATATTATCATCCATGCAAACCCGCCTTTAAACAATAATTCGTGGAACATAAAAACCGCTACAAGCGCTCTCAGTTATGATTTACCACGCGTGTGGAATGATAAGTAGAGTTTCATTTGAAAAAAGGTACCTAGATCCCAGAAGCTAAAACAAGGTGCTTAGCCTGAGCATTTTAGTACAAGCTTTAAACCATAAAACAGGAAACACAAAAAATGATCCTGGTAACAAACTTCGATATTAAGAGGTCATAGAGCTAAATAGCAAGAGGGTGAGAAGGTGAGAGTATAGTTGAGCGAGCTTACCATCATTGGTATAGGTACAAAGAAATTATCGTTAGAATTAGCTGAAATTTTTCACTATGTGAGTTCCCTGCGAAAATGCTTTTTTTTTATTCAACTGAGTAACGTAACGAGCAAATCACTCGCCTAAAGGTAAGCGCCACGTTTGCCTATAACAGAACTTCAATCTTTAACAGTTACAAAAACAGTTTAACAGTTCTTGTGAGGCACTTCATTACGCTCGATATTCATACCCTGTGATATAATCTGTTAAATTTGTTTTTTCTAAGTAGTTTCGCTGGAATCATTGGAATATATGTGATGCGACATATTAACACATGTTGTACAGAATGTTCAGGGTAACAAATAACGGTGGTACACAGTCGAAAGGAGCTGGTTGTACTCATCATTATAAACAGCTTTTACCGACGGACCAAAACAGAAATGGCGAAAATAAAAACAGCTGCCCGTCAGGCGGCCCGTCTGCTTGTTTGCTACACATGACATAAAAAGAGAAAAAAAAGAAAGCTCTGTTTCTTTCGTTTTGTTATTTCTGTGAATGTATTTTTTCGTGAATGTATGCGATTTCACTGATTGACGGATGAGACTACATTATAGTAAATAATTGGCCAAGAGCGTGTTGAGACACGCATATGGTAGGGTTCCGTAATTAAAGCCATATAATTGTAGTCATAGTTCAGAAAATTATGGTTATAGAAAAATTCGAACGAACGAAGCTCTGTGGACTTAGCCAAATTTCAGAGATGTACCATCCCGACAAAGCATATACTTTTTATGGTTTAAACATAGAGAAAACTGATTGAGAAATATTATTTCTTAAGACCATTTTACAAAAAGGTTAATGACCTATGAGCTAGAACGCTTTGAATTTGTTACAGTTTTATCGCTGTTACTCAAAAATTCATCATCAGATAATGTTCGAAATAATTTTGAATTAAGGTTTTAAATATGACCTATATGTATTGTAAGATTCAAGTTTCTATGTCTTATAGTTTAGAAATGCAGGGGGGGGACCAACTTTTTGCCACTTTGGTGGGCTATATTTCGCAAAGTATAGACTTTATAAAAAAGTGATGTATGAAACTTTACCTTCATTTTATAAGAGCTTTTCAACGATACCCCCCACGAATAGTTGGAATGAAAAAAACATCCCCATTTCACAAGTACCAGAGCCACCCCTAAAATGCAATATTATATATATTTTATACTTTTAAATTTGATATCTATATTACAACTGTTATTTTGCAAAGTTTCATTCACTTATCTAAATAATTATAGAAGTTAAAAGGTTTAAAAAATTAAGACGGACGGACAGACAGAAAGACAGACAGACGGACGGCTAGAACGAATTTATAAGGGTTCCTTGTCGGGCTACGGAACCCTAAAAGTTATCATAATAATGAGTCTTCTTTTTTTCCTTCTTTTTGTCACCGTTCCATGTAACCCTATGGAAGCAAATATATTATTTAAAATTCACTATCGAGGTACCCATTCTATGCAGGTGCTAATAGTTTTTGAATTGCCGAGACGGACCCATTCGACTTTAATATACGAGTAACAATTTTGATTTTGAAGTAATGTCGAATAAAATTTATTTTCTTTCTTTCTTTTATACACTAAAATGCATTCATATACTTATACGAGTATTTAGGTGTCACAGAAACACATTTACTCCCCAAGAGACAAATATAACGTGCTCGCATGAGCATTTACGTTGAAAAAACAATTTGAGCATCTATAAAGGAGAACTGCGAATATATTTTTGCTATCTCAAATACTTAGAAGTCACTTTATGTTGCCATTTGTCCCGATAAGCACAGATATTTTGGTAAATGATAGAAGTAAAATAACTGATACTTTGTTGCTTCGAGGCTTTCCTTACTATATACAATAGTTACATAGACCCGTTAAAAGGTAGGGCAGACAGCGTAGGCTTAGTATTAGGGTCCCCAAAAATGACTTGGCCGCACAATAGTTAATTTGTAGGTCTCCTTGGCGGACCTAATCTAGGAGATTTCGACCACGCTACTGCGCACAATTTGGTCGTAGTGTGTACAACTACGCTGTTTTTTAAACAAGTTCAGGAAGAGGTTATCAGTTCGATTGTAGGTTTTTGTATGTTGATTATGCGATACTCCGCTAATTATGAATTGATTCTGATGATAAAATTTTTTTGTTTGGTGGGTTTAACTTCAGTGGTAGTGCCATAGAAAATGGCACAGCGCTTTTTGAAAAAACAACAAAGCAAAATATATACACACGATGAGGTTTTGGTTTGTTGTTCCCTTCAGCGAAAGTTTTAATGAGGACTTTCAATCTCTGTTTTAACTATACTTTTTTACTTATTAGTTTCAAGTTTGTACATGTAGGTAGGTACATGTATAGTGCTCAAGTAGGATTTTTTCTTCTATAAATTAACTTTATTTTTGTTTGCTCTTAGATGATATGTTTGCAGCAAATGATTTTGTATACAGTGAAATAATAACTATTTCGCTGTTTGTATGAAATATTTATTATTTATAATACTCAGACTTTTTGCTCAAGATGTTTGTCTGCCACGTAAACAACACTGGGTCCAAAATAGGACCAAATAAATATGACAATAACAAATGAACAATAATTTGCTGTGAAATAGAATTTGTGCAAATCTTTATTTCTTCAACCAAAACCTTAATATACAAAACTAAAGTACCTATACTTTTGAAATAATGCTCTTATTTTAGTAGAAAAACTGGTGATAAGGGAAAAGATTTTTTCTAAGTAGGAACATAAAAACAGTCCATAAAATACCCTGCCTCTTACCTAACAAAATTACATGAGTTTATAACTTCTCCAAGCCGCTCAAGAAAACCTTTTCTAACCGTTACAAATCACCAAGTCTTTAACTGTTCGATGCCATTTGCTAAGCGATTATACACTTAACACAGTGGTCATAAGAGTGTTTTTGATTTCGTGACTGGAGACAGTAGCAAACTACTGCATCTGTATGAAAACAAGCGATACGGACGCGAAAGGAACACGTGTAGAATACCTATGCGGTGGGATGGTGCAAGTTAAAAGAGTGAGCGTTTATTCAAGTTTCACATATTTTGTTTGCTTACATTTTCTGAAAATTTATTATTCCTGTAAATGCAGTAAAACTGGCAGGGTTGTAATAATTATTATACATAAATAAACACCGACTCAGTTCGAGTCGAACTAGCGCACCAAGGGTTCCGCATCCAATACGTGTGTTTTCTTTCATTCAGTTCCTGATCTATAGCAGACAGCCTCAAACTTGGCTGGTGTTTATTTACTTTAGAGTGTTTGTGTACTGTAGTCATGCCAAGTTTGACGCTAGTGCGTTTTTATTACCATTTGTACACTAGAGCAAAGAGTTTGTTACAAAAATACGTTTGTGTCATGAAGACCCGCCTCTTTATTTATTCAAATAACATATTTATAACATAGTTAATCCACTAACGTTACTTATTGTGTGAAAATTCCAACAGCTATTAAGGACAGCAGACAGACAGCGTAGGCTTAGTATTAGGATCCCTTTGACAACCTTTCAGTACGGAACCCTAAAAAATAAAGAAACACGCGCATGCGATTAAAACAAAACCAAATAAGCCCAAACTTGACATGATTATTTATAACCAGTGAAGAGTGCCACTGCCTACCTCCTGACTGCAATATCAGATCAGTTTGATGGCACCAAATTATTATATTGTCTAAGTAACTGTGTAAACAAATATTAGAAGTAGACTTTAGAAACTTTGCAATGATATGTCAAAATGCTTAATGTATTGTCCAGTTGACAATACATTAAGCATTTTTTGTTACTATCTGGCCACACCTCAGCTCGTAGCAATTTATTGACGAAATCAATATCACGTACCACAAATTGGCGAGTTGGTGGTCAAACGTTGACTTATTCGCGATAAAAAAACATAACTCAAACACTGAATCTCAATTTCAGACAAATCGCTTGGTACATTACCGCTACAGCTTGTAAATTATACAAATCCCCTGAACTATATGAATGCAAAATGTAAGTGTGTATATGTGGTAGTAACGGAGAGAAACAAAAGTTCGCGGCTTTATCGACCGGTGCCGTGTTTTGGCTCTGTTTTGCATTAATAGGTACTGATCTTCCGTATTAATGTTTTCCTGGCAAGAACTCTAATTAATTTCATCATCAGCCTTAAGAGGACCACTGCTGAACATAGGCCTCCCCCTTTAACCTCCACACTGAACGACAACCTGCCATCTGCATCCACTGGATGCCCGCGACTCTCACGATGTCGTCGGTCCATCTAGTGGGAGGCCTACCTACGCTGCGTCTTCCGGTTCGTGGTCTCCACTCAAGAACCTTTCTTCCCCATCGGAATCTTCTAATTATTATTATTTATTGCTAATTTAATATAGTATCATAATATATTATATCAAATAGTATGACACAAATTGTAGACTGTCCAAAAATTGGCTTTCATAATGTTTTTAGATGGGTTTTGTCACAGCTTGTTATTTTCGCTCAGACCAACGGGAATGGCATGAAACAAGCAAGAACCGTTTTAATTCACCTTTTTTCTGTAGTAATATTGGCTAGAAGTTATTTTTTTTTTATCCAAAGTGTGTATACAATTTGAATGTTCGAATGTAATCAATTTAACTTACATTTTTTTCAGGCTACTGATTCTGCGCATTCCGCATTTTATCAATTAATAAAATGCAATGTTCAATTCTTTTGCAGGGGTCCGCCTGGGAAAGTACCACACCTTTGCTAGTTATTCAACCGCCAAGCAGTAGTGTGCAAACACTACTGTGTTCTGAAGGGCAATGTTTCCAGCGAAATTACAGGGCACACAGAGATTTGACATATTACTCGGGGTGACGAGCGCAGTGCATTTCCATCCAGGGTTTTGAACTATTGACGTTCAAAATTCTGAGTGGCGTTGAGCTGTTATGGGCAAGCTTGAAGAGCCATCAGGGGAGCGACATCGCTCGTCTCATCACTAAGTATCATTACAAAAAAATTTATTTGTAACAAAAATATCCCTTATAATTTATCTTACCTACTTATACGTCTCTTAGGTACTTTTAAACAGCTGAAATCCCAAAAACGTGTTCAACGAGTATTACTCTGAATTCTAAAGAAATTAAATTCCTGACGCTTCGGGATTGTACAATGAAAGTAAGGGACATTCATTGTACAAATCGTGGCCGTTCATTGTACACCGCAATCCAGACTTTACATTGTACACCATTGAGTGAAGACAAAACGGCAAGGTTGAATGGCTCCTGTGGAATGACACCGCAGATATTCTTTGAAAGAAACTCATTTTCGAGACGAGAACCGAGCCTTCGTTGTAACTGAAGGATTGTATCTAGCATTCGCATAATTTTTTTTTCATTCAGATACCTATATATTTTGTTCAATATCTGTCTAACTTTTATGAGATAATAATAAAGCCTTACATGATATTACATGAAAATATTGTATATGAAAATAAAAAACCAGGGCAACTGTGCTAGTGGGCTGGCTACATTTTCTGAAGATCGAATAGAGAGTTCTAGAATCCTTATACGAGTTGAAAGCCTTATGTCTGCCAGCAACAAGTTTTGTGGTATTGCCCAAACTGGTGGAAAACGCAACTTTTTTTCCTTGTGTCCACCAGTGGGGGACAAAAGTTGATTGACGGAAAATTTGCCTAATCAGCAAAGAACGAGCGTAAGCTATGATGTCATTAACAATCTAACAAATTATAATCATATCTGGCTTCTTGTATCCATTAAAAATATGGAAATAATACGAATAAACAAAACACGATATAAAACAAAGTTACATAGTAAACAACATCAGCTAATAAACAAATAATGCTCTCGAAAATGTTCATTCTCAAGGGAAAATAAGCAATAAAGTTATATGATTATTTACGGGATATTTACCGTGGTAAGGTTGTGGAAGGAGCTCCCGATATTTCGGCGCAGTTACATGCACCATGAACATGTAACTGCGCCGAAATATCGGGAGCTCCTTCCACAACCTTACCACGGTAAATATCCGGTAAATAATCATATAACTTTAGTGAACAACCGTGATAGTTTAAAACAGTGTTTAAATAAGCAATACATTGACAATCATATGGACATATCGAGTTTCTCAAAAGATACGATACTTTTATATAAATAAGGAAGTCTTTACAAATTAAAGAGGTAAGGCGGCAATAGAAACAGGGTAAGACAGAAGAAATAACAATGGTATAGGACTCGTCTGGATAGGGGAGGATTTCATTACTTGGAATACGGTTTTGAATGGTGGTTCACTACAGTTTTATGATTATTAACGGGAGCTCCATCCACAACCTTATCACGGTAAAATATCCAATTGATAATCATATAATAGTAGAATAATTCTTTCACCATACATTGTTAAATTATGTATACTCATCAACCGTTGGTAGATGAGTATACATAATACGTGATCTTATTTAATCTCCTTGAAAAAGACCGCCGACTGTAACTAAGAATCACTGAAATAATGATTTTAAATAATTTTATAGGTATAGGCTCAAAAATGTCTAAAACTTTATGTAGGTATTTAGTTTTTATTATGAGGTGAACCATATTTTTTTTTCTAAAATAATAATATAGAATATAGCAATACGTCATGAAATTAAAACGCTACTCATAGCTAATGATATCACGATTAGAAATAATTTTCGCAGTTTAAAAAACTAAAAAACACGCTTTCAAATCGCTAATCCTGAAGATCCTGGTTAGGATAATGGGACAAACTATACAAATTATTGCATTGTCATCGGTCTTTGATAAGTGTGCAAAGTTTCAAATCAATCCGTCGTTTTGAAAGGGATGACAATCATGTTCAAAGATTCCGTTACATAGGTACATAGCAAGCTAATAAAAGCGTATTAAAAACAAACACTCTTTTGTTGGACAGTACGCAGAAAGTTCAATATTGTTGACTTGGAGTTTATGATCATGTGTTTTTGCGCGAATTCTAAATTAGCTGTTATAAAAAAATATTTTTTTTCAATTTGAAACACTTATTTGTAGCTTTTTTTATATTAGACGCCTAAGGACATTGTAGAACAGTTAAAAAAAATTGTCATTATAACAGTTGCAGTTATTATTTATTTAAGCTTATTTTTCAAATTATTATCACCAATATTAATAGATGCCGGTGATGACAAGAGAGCTGGCTCTTCCTTGCATAGACAATTTCTTTGGTTATTCAACGCGGGAGTTAATACTGGTAATACTGCAAAAAAACGTTGAAAACCACTTGGTGAACACCAAACTAAAATTACTCGACTAATAACATAAGTATGTGCAAAGTTTCTTCGAATAACTATAATAATAAAACTTTTAATGCAAATTGCGAGGACATTATGTTCTAATGATACTGTTCGGTTGCCGCCTTTGTACTAACTGCATTCTTTGTGAATAACCGCATCGAATCAAGTATTGAAGTCTTTTATTAATTTCCAACTTTGTATTTAATATCCCAAACCAGGCATATTTTTAATTAAAACCTATTATGTCAGTCCCAGGTCAGCAGGAGCCGTATAAACGTCGTTAGCGTCATTTCATAATTAAATAATAATTAATAGCGTAGCTGATTCGGCATATTAAATTCCACAATAGCTCTGTGTGCGCTGGGTAAGAAAATAAAAACACAAACTAAGTTAACTATGATTAAAATATCTTGGTTGATATGACATAGCAATTATTTGGGCCCTGAAGCTTACCTAAAGACGTCCCAAATGGAGAATTCGCGACCCTATATCTTTGCAACCACACGACCGATTTTACCCACATTAGAATTTAAACATTGCAATGAAATAAACTACTTGCCAACAAAATATCATGAAGATCGGATCAACTATACGCAAGTAATCATCGAGCAAATATAAACAAACAGAAACGCCGACTTCTCCCATTAGAATCTGAGACTCTTCGCTCGGTCAACAAAGTAACCTAATCTAAACGCTAGGCTAGTTTATGAATGACCCAAAACACTATTTCTAGAATTATTGCTTCAACATTGCTAGTATTATCAAAATATACAAACCAAAATAAATCTGTGGGAGAAAGATAGGTGCTGAACTCAAAAAATCTCAACCAGCCTGCTGATGGTCCTAATCTAGTTTATAATCTGATTTTCATCTAACCTCGTAGTTTAACTGGAGAAGAAACGTGATGAGCTTTATGTATTTTAGATGTGCATATTTATTTTACTTACGATAATCACAAAATTAGACCATTTTAAAGCACAGACTCTAAGGTAGCTTAGAAAAAAAACAAACTTAAAAGCGTTTTTGTGTATATCTGCTTCAGCGATTATGTACTTTTAATGAGGTTTTTACGCTTTAGAGAGTAATAAGAAACAGTGGATGAAGGGAGAAGTACAACATTTAACTACAAACTCTAATCGAGACGGACAAACAAACAGCATTGCTGTTCTACACGTAGAACACGTAGTTCTACGTATATACGCTACATACTACTCGTAGTCTCGCGTGTGCGATATCTTAAAAGTGGTTTACAGAAACAAGCAAACAATGCCTTGAAATGTACACAGAACACAGCGAAGCTTTGACCGCAAAAACAATATTGAAGTTTATTCTACAGAAGCATCGTCTTCAAAGAAAATAACTGGAGTTTAACTCATTGAATAAAGCTTTGTTTTATAGAGTAAAGATATAGAAATAAAATCTAGGTATTTTTAAACTCAGAGTGATTGGTATATTCTATGTCTCCGTGCTCCATCTTCGACTACATCTTTGCTTACTAACTGGCAAATTGGTGGTCAAACGTAACGTTAACAAAAATGTATTATCATCATAACTGCATCAGCCTCTCACATAGCCATAGCGATGAATGAAAATAATGATAATAACGATGAATGATCATGATGTTGCAAATGGGCAAGGATGTTGACTGCCTCGGTGGCTCAGTTGGTAGTGATCCTACTTTCTGTGCTTGGGGGCGTGGGTTCGATTCCCATCTAGGACAAACATTTGTGTGATGAACATTTGTGTTTGTTCTATGTCTGGGTGTTAATATCTATTTAAGTATGTATTTAGAAATATATATGTATGTATATCAGTCTCTGGCAGCCATATTACAAGCTTTGCTTAGTTTGGGGTCAGATGACCATGTGTGCAATAATGTCCCAGATATTTATGTGAATGTTGTGAGATTGACATGCAACATTTTGTGTTATTATAAGTTTTTTTATTAATAATCATAAGGTTAGGTTAGAAGCTTTTTTATGTAAGAGCTAACAAGCAAACCGGTAATCAAGCATGCGGTCCGCCTGTTGGTAAGCAGAAAGCTAAGTAAGTTGGTAAGCTAAGGTTGCCTGGAAGAGATCGCTTATAGCGATAAGGCCGCCAATTGTTTCACTAGTTTTTAAGTTGTTTTATGTTACTATGTACGTACGTAATTTTTGGTGTGACCAATAAAGATTTATCTATCTATCTACCGCCTAAGGACACCAGCTTCAATACTAGCGGTGTTAACGGTGTCTCTCCAGCCCGGAGAGGACTGATGGATCGTGAAACTTTTCAATGGCTACTAGTAAATCCCTGAAATTTGGACTCATTTGGTTTGTTTTATGAGTCTATATATTACACTTGGAGAGTCTGATGATCGAGCTGGGAGATAAATAGTAGAAATTTTCAATACCTATCCGTATAACCTTCGAGTTTGGGATCCTTCGGTTTATTATAACGAGATTTAAGCGTGTTTTTTTTAAGTTATTTTATCTAAGATACATTTTCCCAGAAAAAACAGAGGCCCCACTAGTGAGCGAGCTTGAAATAATCTGGCTTAGTTTTCAGTCTGAAGGTTGATCAAAGTTGAATTTAACTAGACAACACGTGAAAAAGGTTTTATTCTTAGTACTCTTCATTGAACATTTTATACTCGCACGTGTTTACATAGTTTTTACTGAAGATTTAGGTAAGTACATTGTGTGTTTTTGGAGTGTTTTTATTCTAAAACTACCTGACTCGACATACATTAACCTGTTCAATAAAATTCAAAGAAAAAGCAAAGCTGTTCATTACGATGAGTACAATGTTCTCATTTTGGCTTAGTACAGAGTATATAATATATATGCGTAACCCTTTATTTACTGATCACTCTATTCCTACTTCTTCAATAACCACACCTGTTCTGGTAATTATTCCAGGACCAGCGATATTAGTTTTCTTACCTTCTCTCATTCGGATTGACATAAGTGTAGCGTAAACCACAGAAAAGAGAAGTAAATAGAACGGAAATGAGAAGGAAACTCTGTCATCAGGTATTGTGACAGATACTTGATTGAACATTCTTATTTATGTCAAATTTAAGTCTATTTACGTCGAACTCCGCGTCATAGTTGCTAACACAGTTGCTATGGGTTTATATGGGTGCAAGTGGCTACAACAAATTTCTTACAAAAATGCCTTGACAGCCGAATAAAACAATTAAATTAATTAATTTAAACAAAAATAAAACTTTTCTGTCACGTGAAAATATCTCATGCATACATCGAGATACAATACCTATAGTCACAGTAACGTGAAAAAAGTCGAAAAAATACCGAGAGTCGTTGTAAATACCTAGACATCAATAATATACTTTACAATGCCAAATTTACTCCAATTTAGACGTTATGTCGTTTGCATAGTGTTCAACGTACATCGCTTGTCCGCTATGGCATCGTAGCACTAGCATCGCGCGGTATTGTAGTCGGATTGCGGTTGCCTTATAACTAACCAAAAAGTCGGCGCAATCCGTACCGTGCGCCGAGTTTTAGTTCGGTTTTTTTTTTTGGCACGTTTGTGAATATACGTATTGTATTATTATGCATGCATAAGAATAACCGGCTTGTGCGGCGGACACAAACCACAGACCACGACGATTAAGCCTTTGTTGTGCGAAAAAGCAGAGTGCTTTTGCGGGATTTCGGTAAAAGTACCGTTAACTGACACAAATAACCCCCAACCTTTTCCACAAGCAGCACTTTTCTCTGATAGTGTTAATGTTTAAAAGTAAAATAGCTTCAAGCGTTTTCTTGAAACGGAGAGCTAAACCGCTCTTATTCCAAAAGCGAGTTCAACTATCCAACAATTAATCGCTTTGTTTAACTCCTTTACCAATAACAGGGTTCCGCTGTGAAACATTAAAACCCTTTTTATGGCGTCATGGGGTTTAGCTAAGTGCAGATAAAGATTACGATTAACTCAAGGCTTCCAGCATTTACCTTTAGAACACTTGGATCCTTGGAAATGGTATAATACCGAATTGTTAGGTAAGTAGATTCTAAAACTTACGACTGCACTATATATAATACTAGCCATCCGCCCCGGCTTCGCACGAGTGTAAGCTCGGCCTTCGGCCTCGCTACAAAATATAATATAGCCTATGTCACCCGGGGATAGTGTAGCTTCCCAACAGTGAAAGAATTTTTCAAATCGGTTCAGTAGTTTCGGAGCCTATTCATTACAAACATACAAACATACAAAAATAGGTACAAATCTTTCCTCTTTATAATATTAGTGTATATATAATGCTTATATGTTCCATTTTGTAGTGTTTACGTTGAATTTATAAGTAGAAACTGAACGTTGAATGCATATAATTATAATAGTCACCATAAGATAATAGGGGGTATTTTTCTGTATTAAAAATATGATTTTTGTTGTAGAAATCCTAGAAGATTATAATTTTTAATATTTATTAATTAAAACTACAAAGTAATGTCCTGATTTTTAGTAAAAAACAACATCAATTTTTTTTCATTGATCTCTTGACTTAAATGCAAACGCTATTCAGGTCGAATGTCCTTAAGACGTCACAGGCAAGTAATAGAAGCAACAATTGTTTGGCGAGTATGCATATTTTTGACGTCACTGAAGTCACGTGGCCCCATAAATATCAAAGAGGGCGTTTACGCGGTGGTATAAGAATTTCGAATTAAAATTATGTTAAATACACGCGATAAATTCGATTTCAATACATACTTGTAGTCTCTGCACTTCATAAGACTTGAAAAATAATTTTTAATACAAAATTCTGCATTCTCATACCTACAATGAAATTCCCGGAACATTTTCAAAGCTGTCATATACGCACGGTTTGTGATGGTGAGGTGAGGTGTGAGATACCTTTGAGCGTCGCTCACGGCTCACGAGCCTGGAGCACCGCTCATAATATTGTGTCGTTCTGACAGTCCAATAAAACACGAGCCACAATTATCACTTTCTCACGTACTCAATACTCAATTTATTTATTACGACATAAGTATTTATGGATGCAGACCTTAACTAACATGTTTTTGTCTTAAACAACACATCTTAAAATACATGTAGTACATATGACCCTGTTAGGATATGGCAACAGAAAGAACGGAATGGTCTATTTGTATATCATCAAAACAATCCTTGAAAAATGTGTCTAGGGTGTAGTAACATTTAGATTCTAAGAAAATGTTGTGTTTTATTTTTCTGTCTTTTATTATATTTGGTATCTTATTGTATATTTTTAAGGCCATAGTTGTAGGGCCTGAACTATGAATTACTAGATTAGATTTCGGTTCGATAAGTTTATGTCTATGTTGTGATCTGATTTTTCGCGGCTTGTCGATTGCTCTTTAAAAGAAGTCGGGGTATTTTTTTACGAATTTGCTTAGTAAATACTAGTACGTATATTGAAGTCAACGACAGGATTTTAAATTTAATGAAGTAGGGCTTATGAAAATTTGTAATAATTATATCAGGGGATTTTATGTTGGCCAGATCCACTTTTTCTGGGTAATGAAGTCTTAAGGTAATCTTCTTCAGACGTATCCAAAAATTTTCAAGAAAAAACCAATTGAACATAATTTTTGAATAACATAGCAAGTCGTATAAATCAATTTTCGTGTTGATATTTTGTAGGATGGCGGAAAAGAAGAAAAATATAATTTTCTCCAGTTTTCTATCCATCTCTAATGGCCATTTTTTTAATTCGTTGGTTGTTATCAGTTTTATTTGAGTTTTGTAATGTAATAAAATATTTGTATTTGTTAAAAATCAACGGTTTAAAATTACACTAGCAGCGCCCTGTTTTACCCGCTAGCAGTTCACGAATACATGCAACGTCATTCTCCAAACGCATATAATGTCCCTTTCTGTTTCATCGCGGGTAAACAAGTGGGTCACATTAAATAACTGGCCAAGAGCGTGTCAAGACACGCATATGGTAGGGTTCCGTAACCAAAGCCATATAATTGTAGTCATAGTCCAGGAAATGATGGTTATAGAAAATTTCGAACGAACGAAGCTCTGTGGACTTGGCCAAATTTCAGAGATGTACCATCCCGACATAGCATATACTTTTTATGATTTCAACATAGAGAAAACTAATTTAGAAATATTATTTGTTAAGACCATTTTACGAAAAGGTCAATAAATAGCCTTTGAGATAGAACGCCTTGAATTTATTTTAGTTTTATCGCTGTTACTCAAAAAGTCATGATTAGATAATATTCGAAATAATTTTGAATGAAGGTTTAAATCCGTACCTATCCGTACTGTAAGTTACAAGTTTCTATGTTTTATAGTTTAGAAATCCAGGGGGGGACCAACTTTACCACTTTGGCGGGCCATATTTCGCAAGGTATAGATTTTATAAAAAAGTGATGTATCAAACCTTACTTTCATTTTAACAGACCTTTTCAACGATACCCCACACGAGTAGGTGCAGTGAAAAAAATATATTCATCCCAATTTCACATGTACCAGAGCCACCCCTAAAATTGAATATTATAGATTTTTTAATACTTTTAAAATTGAGATCTATATAACAACTGTCATTGTGCAAAGTTCCATGCACTTATCTTAATAATTATAGAAGTTAGAAGATTCTAAAAAATTCGGACGGACGGACAGACAGACGGACGGACAGAACGAATTTATAAGGGTTCCTTGTCGGGCTACGGAACCCTAAAAACGACTTAAAAATATATGAAAAACGTAATAAGTGCCTTCAAGTTTGATGGTTGCCTCAATTTCCCTGGGATCCCATCATCAGATCCTGACTTGGTTACAATGGGACCAAATTGGAAGTATATCCTACCGAACAAAAGTTTTTTTTTTTTAATCGGTCAACCGTTGGCGGTGAAATCGGTGAACATACATTTAAAAAAAAAACAGTGGAACATAGACCGTCCTTCTTTTTTTAATTCGGTTAAAAAGGATTCGAATTTGATGGAATCATATAATCTCTAGGAAACTGCAAAATGTGCGTCATCAATGCACTGTAAATTATGTTTTCAAAGGAAGAGACATGACTGAAAATTACTCGTCTAGGGGTTCATAGAGCACAAAATTTAGACCAAGGTTTCCCAGCAATTCTCATTAAGAATAACGAGATATTTAAGGAAAATAGAGTTATTATAAAATACAGTAATTTCAGAGTTATGATCTAGAGTCACGCTGTTCATTTTATGTGTATTTCGCGGGTTATGCTCTGAAACTTAATTTTATAGTCTGCAGGCTGATTCAAAAGCAACCGAAATTATTTCTGTCTCTGTCACTTTCATGGTTATCATTATCTTATTTAGAGTGAAGAGTTGATAGGTTATATTGCCTGAAAATAGGCTTGATTACACATATACTAATATAGGTTTTAGTAAGATCATAGTTTTTTTAACGGGCAACTATATTAACTAAACAAAATACAAGCTTACACTAACACTGCAAAAACAGAGACTATATAGACCGTTAAAAGTCTAAAGACAATCCAAAGACTCAAGCCCACTATCAGTTGGCAGCGTATCCAGCATGCTGGCGCTATTACCACGCTGAATGACAATACTTATGCGTTGCATCAGAAACGAAGTTTCACGTCAATAACAAAATCTACGTTTTTTTTCTCTCATTTCTATAGATACACGGGTCAAGCCCGGACATTTGAAGCCAATACCAAAACGCCTGGTTGAATATTAATTAAAATAATGGAATGTGTATAACAGGCAACAAAAACTATTGTACAGTTTTTATTATGATACTGGGTGACGAGACGAGCGAAGTCGCTCGCCTGATAGCTCTTCACGCTTGCCCATAACAGCTCAACGCCACTCGGAATTTTGAACTTCAACAGTTAAAAACCCTGGATGGCAATGCACTGCGCTCGTCACCCCGAGATATAAGATGTCAAATCTCTGTATGCCCTGTAATACCACTGGAAACATTGCCCTTCAATCCGGAACACAGTAGTGTTTGAACACCACTGCTTGGCGGTTGAATAACTGGCAAAGGTGTGGTACTTCCCCAGGCGGACCCCTGCAAAAGTCCTACCAATACAGGCTTTATTTCAAAGATAAACATTTATAGGGATGTAATGTGACTTAATGATAAAGCCAAAAAAATCTACGAAGTATTAAAAAAAATTATTTTAACCGCTAACCACTAAAAAAATAATTTAAACTCGTCAGGTCGCTAAGCTTTACTGCCCTGTAAACTAAAATACCGGTTTTGTAAAACCATAAACTTGGGCAGCAATTTTTTTTAAGACCTAAGTAGGTAAAAGATCCGGTCATGCTATAAAATTTGTTTTATATGCTACAAAATGCCAAGATCGACATAAATTAAATATTATTGTAAAGGTTTATATTAATTATGTATTTCTGCTGGATTAAAATTAACGTATTGTCATCCGGATTATATATTATGTTCTCACAAAATATAAAATAATCTGACAACCTCAAAATTATTTGCATATGTAATTTTATTTCATTTTCATGTCTGAATAATAGTTATCAATTTAACAAGCCGACTTCAAAATTAGTAAGGGCTTAAACAATTACTGATAAACAGTTATTGATGAACCAAAGTTAATGAATGAAAATGAAAAATCTCTAGAGCTTCGTACTCTACATAATAAAATAATAATGACGTAAATTGGTTTAGAAATGTCGGAATAATCGGTGTACAAAAATAACGTTAAGAGAAGGACTACACTACGGGTGTGGGCAGGATAGCAGCAAATGCGAGTGATGTAATGAACTGAAACGTCACGCGTTCGTCACGCTTGTGTGAGGTTGCTTTTCCAATAGAGACATGAGGGGTGCGCGAGGAAAAATCAACCAATACGAGACGAGGCGAGACGAATGAAGCGATTCTATTGGTCGATTTTTTTTCGCGCATCGCTCATCTTCCTGCAAATCTCTGGCGGAAAGGCTCCCAAATACTCGTATAGATACGCGGGCGTGGGCAGGACCGCAGCAAACGTGAGAGCCGTAATGTACTGAAATGCCACGCGTACGTCACGCTTCCGTCTCGCCCGTAATGTGAGGTTGCTTTTGCCCCAGAGATGTGCGTGGAAGATGAGGGATGCGCGAGGAAAAAATCAACCAATACGAAACGAGGCGAGACGGAATGAAGCGATCCTATTGGTAGATTTTTCCTCGCACATCTCTAGTGGAAAAGCTCCCAAATACTAGTAAACGCCACCTTAAAAAGCCTCTCTGCAGAAGACCGCCACATAACAATTTTGAAGCTGTCAAAATAAGCTTAGAAAATAGCACATGAAAATCGACGTCATTGTTTCTATCAAACACCGACCAACAAATTGACGAAAGTTTAACCGCAACAATCCAATTTCAAACGGTAATAACAGTTTATCAAGCTGCCGTAATTGACTATTAAATAACAATCAAGCCAGTCTAGCAAACAGGAATTGCAATCAAACGATAAGCAAAACAACGTGCAGTGCCGATCAAATCTGAACTAAATATGTGACGTATGCAAATTCCGTCCGGCCAGTGTTGAACGGATGATATTACACCGTTCGTACATAGGACGATAAAACTGGCGATTTGTCACCACCGCGTACGAAGTTCTATTCAAAAACACTGCTAAAGTTGCAACCTACTTAAGTTAATTTGAGGGAATGTTAATCGAATCGCCGAGTATCCGACGCCTTAAGTAGTGGAAAACAGCTACAGCTGGAATAAATATATCTTAAATAAAACTATTAGTCAAAAAACTTGTTAATGCAAGCTTTTAGGCGTCCGCCATATTGAATTTAGTGTGGCGTCATTTTATTTTTCGTATTCTTCGGAGCAAACCCTTTATTTTAATACCCATGATTACAAGGCATAAAATATAACTGGTCGACCATCTTTGGAAGTCCACCATATTGGATTTAGAACGACGTCACTTAACTAATCATGCACGGTCATCTAAACTAAACGTATACGCATAATTTAAGCTCAGTCGATTAGGAAAAACTGTTTTAAAATTCTGTAGCAAGATTTGATCCATATTAACAAGGCAAGTTAAATAAAAGCTTGTCAAAAAAGAAAGTCTTTGTCAAAATCATAGGTATTCTAATAAATATTATAATTTGTCTTTCTCGGAGCAACAGAGCAACGCATCGGTACGATATTTTGAGTAAAGGTGGTTGGAGGGCCACAGATATATGATAGGTACATTTTATCCCGTTTTTTTTTTTTTTGTTTCTGAGGAAATGTCCACGCGGGTAAAACTGCAGGGCGCAGTCGTAAAGTAACCAACAAACTTTGTTGGCGCAATGTGTTTTCACCACCAATACTAAAAGACCGGAGTGCGGCATTTTATACTCAATTTTACACAAGTTCTTATCACTCCGTAATCAGTCAAGACAGAATATCGTCAGATATTTCAAGCGATTACTAAAGCCAAAAACAACGCTACTTATACAGATCATAAGAGAAACCCCGTGTCCCAGAAGTGGGAACACATAATAGGCTCATAATGATGATGGATGTTACAGAATATATAAACTTTTTACGTCTAAATTTTCTTCCTTTCCAACATAATTCTAAATAAAATATATCCGGCAGAATCAAAACGGAAGTATCTCATAGTTTTGTAGAGAACTATCTGGGTTAGGGTCGTATCGTCTGGATATGGTACAGCTGTGACGACATAGTGGACCTCTAGCGAAACATAACATTAACAATGCTAAGTTATATGAACAACGCCCAACACACTTGCGCTAGATTTGCTAGAAACGTTTTGTTCACAAATGTACAGCTCGACAAAGTTATCAGTAGAGTTAGCGAAGGAAAGAAACTAAATTTAGTTACAGAAGAATACCAGTTTTGTTTAGAAACTACGATATGGTGGCTCCTCTACCTAACTGTACAAACAAGTTGGTCGCACTAGACAAGAATTCCCATTTACTAAGATTCCGTATGCAATGCGCTCAAGCGCTATGTAATAATTAATTTTGCATGAAACAACTGGCTAGAGACAAATGCGCAATGTTAATTAAGATTGCTAAAATGATTTAAATTATTGTACAATTTTACCAAGACTGCACGTTATTAAGTTGCTACAACGTTACATAATATTTGATAAATAAATAAGGATCAAATGTTGGTGATGAAAAACATCACCAACACTTTATCCCTCACTTGTTCGCCCATCATCTTGGAGTGTTCAAGTCTAGAGTTAACAGGTTATTACTAAACAAACGAGCTCCATTTTCAACCGCATCATCACAATCCATCAGGTGATATTGCGGTCAAACGTAGGCCTAGTCCGATGTAAAAAAAACACATTACTCCACAGATGAACCTAACTTTATAATAGTCCGATTTTCTACATCACCGCACTACTTTTAAATAAACTACTGCATGATACTAGGACTACTGACATGCACTACTGGTACTAGGCCCTCTCACAAATCCTATTCTTGGCTTTCCTTTTCCAGTCACTGGCAATTAGGTACTTACACTTAGTCAACTAGTCGATGAAGTGGCCATATCTCCATTGCCTAACTGGCGTCCTACGAAATTCATCATTGCACGTCCGCTAGGACAGACTGTTGAAAAATTAAGCGTTTGTTCCATCATTGTACACCGTTTATGCAAAATAATGTTTTACTTTACTTTACAACGACATAATACAACCGACCAAAGAAATTTAAAAGCATTTCGCGTTTTATATAAAGGGTTTTTCCCAGCAGAAAACCTGAAAAAGACAAATAGCCGTATAAAAACTTATTCTCTGAACTGTCACGTATCAAGTTGATTTTGCTCGGGTTTGCAAGTGGACATAGGGGAAAGTCTGCTGTATTCGACAGTTTACGCCCTTCATTCTCTCTCGGGGACGTTCTTTACGAAGTTATTGTTTGGATTCGTAAGCTATATGAAGTGAAACTATATATTGATCCCGAATAGCTGTAGATAGATAGATAGATATCTTTATTGTGTACACCAGAAATAAAAATTGCAAACAAATAGAAAACACTTACGAGCTAGTGCCACAAGTGGCGGCTTTATCACAGATACGTTGCCGACCCTTAAAGACTCTATTAACAGCCCTTTTGAAGAACCCCATATTAAAGCTACTCGGAAATGCCGTAGGAGGGAGCTCATTCCACATATTGCAGGTGTAAGGCAAAAAAGAACGCGTAAATCGCACAGTGTGCGATTTCTACCTATCTATGATATGTGGATGAACTTTCAGGCGTTGGCGGCTGGTGCGATGATAAAACCGCGATGCCGGCACCAGATCGAACAGTTCTTCAGAACATTCCCCGTTGTATATGCGATAAAAGACACAAACAGACCCAACGTCTCTGCGCATGCTGAGCGGCTCTAGGTGTTTGGAAAGCTTGGGATCGTCGACAATTCTTATAGCTCTACGTTGTAATGCATCAAGTGGCTCAAGCTGATATTTGGGTGCTCCATTCCAAAGATGGGAGCAGTACTCCATGTGAGGTCGGACTTGCGCTTTGTAAAGCATCCCAAATATTTCTCTCGACGTGAAGTACCGCTTCGTCTTGTTGAGCACACCAAGTTTCTTCGAGGCAAGCTTGGCTTTACTCGCAATGTGACCGCGAAACTGCACATTTGAAGAAATGTCGACTCCAAGGATTCCAATGCTATTCGAAACGTTGAGGGGAGTGTTCTGAAAATGAGGAGCTACAATAAATGGGGCTTTTTTAGCGGTGAACGCGCAAACTTGCGTCTTTGTTGGGTTGAACTGAACCAGGTTCAGTTCACCCCAATCCGAGACCTGCTCCAGAGAGGCCTCAACTTCAGACAGTAGTTTGTTTCTTCTTTCTTCAACTACGGCATGAGGGGTGTTTGAACGACCGGTATACTGTGCATCGCCTGTGCTATCATCCGCATAACAATACATATTGCTCGAAAGCAACATGTCATTGATGTGGAGAAGGAAAAGTGTTGGTGATAACACAGAACCCTGCGGGACGCCAGCGTTGATTGACATGCTGTCAGAGCAATAACCGTCGACAACGACCTTAATTCTCCGATCAGAAAGGAAGCTGGTGACCCAGGTCCGTAACCCCTCGGGAAGGCCGTAGGATGGTAGCTTGGAAAGAAGTGCCCTGTGCCAGACCCGATCGAAGGCTTTGGCTATGCCCAGGCTAACTGCAAGCGCTTCCCCTCTACTCTCTACGGCTTCAGCCCAGCGGTGAGTGAGGTAAACCAGAAGATCACCAGCTGATCGGCCGTGACGGAAACCGTACTGGCGATCACTGATAAGCTGGTGTTCTTCCAGGTACCCGAGGAGCTGGGTGTTTACCACTAAAATCTCCATCGCTCCATCACCTTACAGAGCAGGGAGGTAATAGCAATGGGCCTGTAGTTGGATCAGACCGATCGCCTTTTTTAGGAATTGGATGGACAAGGGCAGTCCTCCACGATGACGGCACTAATATTTTTTATGAGTATACATTATAGAGACGAAGAATTATCAATGTCGGTATACCAACGATGTTTTTTTTTTATCTGAGGCTACACTATTCTCATTAAATAAATAAAAATATCCTAAAATGAAAGATGCCACTGTTACATAAGGACTCAAAAACGGATTTGCCTATAATGTATTGTGAGTATAAACAGTCGTTGACTAAGAAGCAGAATACCATGACACCAAATGATTAAAACTCTCATATATATCTGCAATTCGCGCCATAGGTATGATGCAGCAGTAGCATAAATTTCTACCTCGAGCACGAAAAATATTCTGTATCGAGTCCACGATACGATAACGGAGTATGACGATAGATGGCAGCACGAAGTACATTCTGTCGACTACCGAGAGCTCGATACGATAACATTATTGAAGACATCCTAACGTAAGGACTAACGAAGAATGCTCCCATTGTGGGCAAAATGAACGTCTTACTCGTATTACTGTATGAATTACACGTTCAAAAACGAATAGTAAATATTTAGTTACTCATGGTTTAACGGTTTGTTTATTTGCAATTAAATAACATAAAATAATTATAAATCTATAAATAAGTTATAAAATGTCGATATATGTGTAAAAAAAATAAAAAAAACATTACAACAAATACTGTTTCTGAACGACGCGGTACCACTTGACATCAATCGACGGCGGACGGCGCCAAGGTCAAGTTTGTTTAGCTAATATTTACAAATTATTAATATTTCAGTTGTTCTCTGTTGCATTTTTGTGTTTTAATGTAAAGACATCATGAGAACAAGCCATTTACAATATGTGACGATGGTGGAATTCATGGAAGTGTAAGTAAAGCTATTAATTTGTATTACTTCAGTTATTGACGTAAAATGCAAGTTGCAATTATGCAATGGAAATTGTAACTTCTATTACAGAAATGGAGATTTGTCTAAGTTTTCTGGCAGCCCACGGGGTAGTAATTTTATACAAATAAAGTGGAAAGAACTGACCAACAAATTAAACAATGATGGCACAGGAGACTCTAGGTCCGAGGAGAAATGGCGCGAGGTAGGGTCCTTATTTTTTGATGTTGGAACACTTGACATGAATCTATTTTATCCCTTTTTTATGTTGTTTGATGTTTTGGTATTCTTTTTTTACTAATTTGCTTTAATTTTTCTGTTCGATAATCAAGGTATGGAGTGATTATAAAAATAACTGCAAAAAGAAGTGTGCCAACATTAATAGGGCCGCTAGTAACACTGGTGGGGGCCCAGCACTTCAATTATCTTTGACTGACCTCGAAAATAGGGTCATGCAGATAATTGGAGTGCAAGGAGCAACGGGTATGGTGATAGAAGAAGCTGAGTTTCAGCAGGTTAGCAAAATTTTACATTTTTATTCTGTAAAATACTGGCTATCCAGTAAATTATTATTCTTTATTTCAGGATATAGTATCTCAGATTGAGACTCCTCAAGTTCCATCCGATACATCAGCTCCTGAAGCCTCTTCGGAATTATATATAGAAGGTATAAATCTCATTTTTATAATGTTTCATTTATGATTTATGTATATATATCCTCAAATCTTATGGTCAAAAACAAACTAATTAAATATCCTACTGCCACAGCAAATGTCCCTATTATTGAAATCAACTCTCAACTGCAATTACCGATATCAGGCATAATTGCCACTTGGACAGCACTAGATAAGCAATATTTTAGAAAAACAAACCTAGGACGGTCAATGTCATGTTTCATAAATATTTTTCAGATTGGAATACTCCAGGTTCAAGCAGCCAACCGACTGTAGCTCCTCCTTTACATCCAATCGAGGCACATCTTCCGCCTCCCATAGTCGCTCCTGTGGAAGAAGTTTGGAGGCCTCCACCACAAAAAAAAGCCAAGAAAAACAAAGATTATTTAACAAATATATTTATAGATGCCGATAAACAGTCAAGGGAGTATGCTAGGGAGCGTGATAGTGTATATGAGGAGTTAGAAAAAGAACGGTTGAAATTAAAGAATGAGGAATTGAGAGAAAGAGATTATGAGGTGCAAGAAAGAGTGAGACAGTCGCAATTGCAGAATACATGGCTGGAGTTCATGAAACAGGCCATGGAAATTTTTTCAAGGTATATGGAAGAAAATCTTAGATTAAGCTAATTTTTAATGAATATATTTATGTACACGTACACTATTTACTATACAAATGTGCTTGCGGATGGACGGACAATACTTGTTTGAAAGTGTATCCAGTATTGTGTCAGTATTATTTTCTATTTACTACTTACTGTTGACCCTTTAATTTTTTTTATTTGTTGACCTATCATGTATTGTTTTTCTAAAGTTTATATGCTATTGCATTGGCTTATTGTGTAAATATTAAGTTATGTAAATGCTTTTAAAATTGTGATCTCTGTTTACATATATTTAGTTAAGTTACCTGTCCTAATTTAGTTCCTAATTAGATTTACATTACGTAATATCACGCCATAGATTTTTATCTGTTATGTTATAATTTATGTGTAAATAAATTGAATTTGCTTTATAGACTTTTTTTTTTTTTTTACCTATACTTAAAACTCAAATTATGGCTGTAGTCTACTAATACTATCTAAGTACTAATATATTTGTTATCGCCCTTCCCCTAATTAAAACATCTCCCGTATTATTCTCCTGAAAAATTACGGTTTTGGGGTTCTGAGTCAGGAACGTTGAAATGTATGGCTAAGTTTTGAAGCACATAGCAAGCTGTTATTATTTTTGCACATTTCTCAGGGGTTTATTGGAATGTGCGATTTTTTCATAAACAACGCCATCGATTTTTAAATCACCTAAAGGTATTTTCAATTGAATGATTGATTTCAAAAACCACAATTTTGGACGAAATGATATAATCACGCCATCTTGTAGATGACATAACAACCTTCTATTTGGCATTTAAAGTTTCTTAAACAACCACCATAGTCATGAGCTATTTTATATTAAAGCTTGATAGTGTAGAAATTTGATTTGAATTTGATTTGATTTGAGTGTTCTTCAAAAACAACCGTTGTCAATGCCGTCACCCTGGCCTTTTCACGAACATCTGTATATTTATGTGCTGAAGAATCATCCACAATTGGTGTCATTAACCAGAGACGTTGTGGATAGCAACAATCGCCAGCATAAATATAATGAAATAAAGACGTATAGGGAAGTCAAATAGCTTTTCAATTTAGCTAGTTTAGTGGTAGAGTCCTATTCTTCCTAGGTACTTCTTTTAATTTAAAACCAATTAAAGTTAGCTTATTAACTCCATAATTTTTACTGCCACCTTAATAGATTATAAAATGTGATTACAATACCAGTAAAATTTTAATGTATTTTTAGGTTTTACTGAAGTTCTCAGTGCTTCATTTTGTGGTGAAAATATTTTAATTTTAGTTAAAATCATGATTATTTACTTTTTCTGTGTCATAAACTTACACCGATAGAATCTCGGTTAATTAAATACTTTCCAGCACGCCATTTCATTTTCTAAATGTACTTTATTGATATCATTCAATACAATCTACTCTACAATGCTTCGACGATGGCAATATATTTAGTTTTGATTGTTATCTCACGGAACTGAAGCATTGTTTTCACAAAACAATGTAGGGAATAAATCTATTGACCTTTTTTTAAGTACCAACTTGCATACAAATTGTTTTTTTTTTTTTTTAGAATAATATAGCAAAAAAACTACTAGAGCCGCCATCTATACGCTGTGTCGTTAAACCGACTTGCGAGTCCTGAAAAGCCTTTTGTTTCACGAAGGTTCAAGGACTAATTCCTTCGAATTATTTTAATATGCTGGGTTTGTCAGAGATGGCGCTAAACGAAATACGAATGAAAAGTGTTGTCCTTTAGAATAAGGATAACATTTATAAATTTTATTTGCTATAAAATAACTAAAATTCTACCCCATCCTACTGCGTACAAAAACCGCATGAAATCATAATGAATTTTGATTATAAGCGTGAATAAGGAAATGAAAGCCTCGTGTATTTATTTATGAATGCAAGATGGAAACATCAACACTATCTCATAAACATCCTCTCACAACGGGGATGTTTAGACAATGGCAACGTTGGTAAACGTGATCAAAGAGTCGTAGTGATAAGGGTTCCGTTAAACATGCTGACTTTTCACTGCCACAGCCATTGCAAAATTTTGTTTGAAAATTGATTCTAAGGGAGAATTTGCTTATTTTAGATACTTTTAAAAAGCATTTCGTAATTTAGTCAATTAATAAATTTTTTTAAACATAAATTGTAATAATATTGAAAATTTTCGAGAAGGCAACGTGCTCAGGGCAATGTTTCTAAACAACACCAAATTTTAAAATTCGTCAAACCTGGTTTTCGTCGGTTTCTCTACGGAATTGAGAGGGGCACATTGTCACACAATCGCTTTCGTAATAATGTATAGACTAGTTTTTAGATATCTCAGTCCTTTTAGATCCACGTTTTTGTAAGGATCGACTATAATACGAATATATTCCGATTCCATTATCACACCACATAACCCTAGCTCCGCATGAATGAGGAGTAAATCAATCTACTTTGTTATCATAAACAGTCGGTCACAGTCATGGCACTAGTCATCGATACACCGACTCAGTTTTGTCCAAAATCAAAACAAACTCCAGTCGATACTCAAAACATTCTTGACACTAAACACTCAGTAGGTTACCAATCATCATAGAAGCCACATTGTTTTCCCACGCAGATTTTGCAAAATAAAAATCAAGAAAATTTGTTATTAAAACTTTAAACAAAAACATCACTCGTGAATCTAATCATCAATTTTCAAGATTATCAATTAACTAATTGTTTAGTATTTACAAATAAAGTGGAAAAATTGTAACAAAAGTATAGAAACGTCAAGTGCAAATAGTTGATTATGTGTGAAGCAAAAAAACGGAAATGAATCGTAGAATCCTTTTTGTGGTGTTCGCGATTTTTATCGCAGTCAGTTTACAGGTTTGTATTGGTTTTGTTATTTTTTTTAAATCATAGAGCCATAAAAAGGGAGCGTGTAAAATGAATCCGGTTTTAGGTTTCGTTTTTACAAGCATTGTTTTTAAACTTTTATTGGTAACAAAGGTTTCATTGGTTCTAGATATCCTATAATACCTTACAAATTCCCATAGGTAATCTTCACATCACCTATATCATAAAAATCAATCCACTCTTAGTAACTCTCACCTACCCTTTATTAACGTACCTACCCTTTACCCTTCAATTAAAGTTTATAATAATAGCACTGCTAGGTATTCTGGTACCTATTACGTTGTGCAAAGCTGTCGGACTTAGCCGCAGAATAAAGTTTATCCACACGTATAAGCAAACTGTACTTAGCTATCGTTAGCTTAATTTGACCTAGTTATTTAGCAAAAATTTCAAGCTACTTACTACAACAAGATAGAGCAGTATCGTAAAATTTAGTTTTACATAAATTAACAATTGACGAGAGAGGAGAAACTTAACTTCATTGTATATAAAGTCCGTTATAAAAAATGCTGCAAATGATTGTGCGTAGCGTTAGCATTAATCAAGCCAAGATTATAAAAAAAACTTAAATAAATAGCTACACATATAGTCCGGAAAAAGAACAAAAATGTGAAATCATCTTGGCAGCATGATATGGGTAGGTAATCTCTCATAATCATGTTGCAAGAAGCTAATTGCATTCCAACAGATTATAATTTTTAATCACATATCATGATATTACGCTCTGTCATAAAAACACGAGAGGACACTTTCACCGCAAAATCCTAATGAAATTGCTACACGTTGAAATTTCCAATAACAAATCACATCGTGTAAAATAAATGAACGCTTTACTTTAGAAATGTCTCTTTTAACTTTTGAACGTTATATTTTTTTTATATAGAATAGCCGTCTTACTTAAAAATCTTCACAATAATCCTCTCGCAAACCTCTCTCAATTGCGAGGCGTTTTAAGACTTGATCCAGGATCAACTTTTTTTCACCCATATATCTGCATAAACCTATTTTATCCCTCTCTCAGATAAAATACCCACAGAGAAACAAAAATCATTCAGTTGGCGCAGACTATAGCAAAAATAATCGACTAAAATTCTTGTTGAACGAATAATGTATGAAAATTTTGATTTTTACGTCAGTGGTAATATGAATGTCAATGTCAGGTGTCAAATTTGACGGTACTCAGAGCACGCGTGTGTCAATCTGGGTTAAATTTTCGCGCATTTTCTGTATAAATAAATAATATTTTAACTTGTGTTAGTGAAAACAAGCCGACTTCAACAGTGAACAGTTTCAATTTCAGCATTCAGTAGCGAAAACACTCTGCTGGAGCCGAAATTTAAGGATAAAAAGGATTAGAAATGGAGCTCGTAAAAAAAAATCGCTTCATAAATTGGAGTGAACAGGAAAAGGTAATTACCAAGTTTTAGTTGTATGCTGACCCTTAAAAATGCACGAATTAACATGATCTATTATAAAAGAGGTCCAAGAGTTTTGGATTGCAGGCCACGCACCATTCCTTGTTTCAAATTCGATTCATTATGCCAAGGCGTTAGTCTAACATGACCCATGATCTTTCCTCTGTTTGCCAACCACAACTACTTGGAATATGGCCTGCCAGAGGTCTAAGAACACCGCAGGCAAATTTTATGGCCAAATACAACCTACAATTCCTCCAAAACCTTGGTTCTTCAAATAAATAAAAAATAGATAAACATGTTACTTCTACCATCTGTTGCTTGTACTTTAGTGTTCCTCGCGACAATTAGAATCCGAGACCACTCCCTCTGTGTATTTTTAAATGCATACTTAAATGGATTAATACCTAGACATGGAACAAACACAATTGTTCATCACATGAAAGTTTGTTGTAGGTGGGACTCGAACCTGCGCCAATAAGCGCAGAAGGAAGGTTCACTAGCAACTGAGCCACTGGGGCAGTCTAATAATTGCTCGTTTAGTTAAATATTCAATAAATTAAGCATTTAGTTAGTTTGTGCACGTGCCGTGTGGTACGTTCGTGCGTAAGGTCACCTGCCGGCCCAACGGAAGACCAGCGTCGGTTGTTTACAACCGGCATCATGCTGAGTTGGAGCCGGATTGTGACAAAAAAAATATGATAAGATTTAATTAAGGCGTGCCGAAGTCTTTACCCACAGCTATAGTGGTTCGAAAATTGATCCTGCTTGCCATATACTTGTGCAATCAGGTAGGAAGTCAAAACTCTGTCATGTGTTCTAATGTTATTATGTTTTTTTAGGTGCTGTCGAGCTTTCTACACGAAAACGAGTCCATGGAGTATGTACTATTGCAAGGCCACAGAAGACATGATTCGAGATTCCTTGAAGAAAATCAACAACCACAAGTCTCCAATACCAAAACACCTGGCAAAATAGGGATAGAATAGTTTAGGCAGCGACCCAAAGCCTTGCTCTGTTATCTTAGGAGCTTGGCTGGTTTATGTAAATATGTTTAGCTAAATGCACAATACACCCCAGCCAGTGTCAGTGCAGGTCTTGTCACCCTCACTTTGAATTAGAATTAGGGACTCTTGGGGTTGGCTTCAGCTCCACCAATGCCTATCAAATATCCGGGCTAGACCTCGAGAGTAAAGTTAATCAAAAATACATACCTATTTAATATAATTATAAAAATACTATGAGAGAATTAGTACTGAAAATATGTTTAGTATTTGATTACATATTTAAAATCTATGCTCTTATGTAAGATTTTTAATTAAAATACATGTTTAGTTTTTGTGTAAGTGTAATATATTTTATAATAAATTATTTTCCATAAAAATGCTTTGACTTATTCGGCCAACGTCATCATCGATAATATCCTCGTTGTTTGTCATTTCTTCATGTTAAAGTTGTGCTGTATCTGAGAAATAAATAATCAATTAAAAAAACCGACTTCAAAATTAGTAGATACGCAGTTTTGTTTACTTGGATGACATATTTTTTTCAGTGAGTAGTAGTAGTTTCATTTAAAAACCAACTACTTAACTGATTTTGATGAAATTTATATGGGACCACCTCTGAAGTAAGACCTACCAAACAAAAAAGGAATCATCAAAATCAATTCATAATTGGTGGAGAAATCGGTGAACATACATAATAAAATACAGTAGAACCTCCTCCTTTTTTGAAGTCGGTTAAAAAAAGGAGATTGTCATATTCAATGCATTACAATGTCCCTATATCTAGTCATTTGAGAGTGGAGATTCTGAGAAATGTTAATAAATTAATAGAAAAATAAATAGCCAGACATTTAAAACTTATTTTGGTGGGACAACGGGTGGATACAATTATGTCCGCACAATAGGTGGATACAATTATGTCCACTGTCACACAAAGCACCCTGAGACTACCAGTGGGATGAAGCAGTAGATTTAACAGAATGTAACCCTTTCTCCAGTAACGAGCCCAGGTGTTGTTTGTTATTTACACCTGAGCTCATTACACTAAAAGAAATACTGAAGAACAAAGAAATCCCAATGCCTGCCAAGCGTAAAGTGTACAACATGTGTATTCTACCAATACTTACCTATGGGTGCCAAACCTGGAGCCTGACAAAAGCTCGCACCCAAAAACTCAAGGTATGTCAACAAGGAATGGAGAGAAGCATGTTGCCCATTAACCTGAAGGACAAGTGAAGACTGACCAGAATATGGAAGGCCACATGCGTGACAGATGTCTCGCAGAAAATCAAGTGACTAAAATGGCATTGGATAGGACATGTAGTCAGATCCCCTAAACAAAAATGGATCAAAGAGGTCATATTGTGGTACCCTGGAGTTGGGAAGAGATCATGGGGACGACCACATAGAAGGTGGGAGGCTGACCTACCAAAAGGGTGACGCATAATAGCCAGAGATAGGGAGAAATGGCCACTTCTAGAGGAGGCCTATGTCCAGTGAGGACAACCTGATTGTGAAACTGGTGTTACAAACAATTTTTTTTAGAATTAAGTATTGTTTTTTTTAAATTAAGTAGTAAGTATAACTAGTATATAATTGTGTAATTGGATCAGAGAATAAAGGCTTTTTTTATTTTAACCCTCTCTCCGATCCTCTTCGAACAAAAAGCTGAGATGCTAGATGCAAAGCTAATAAAAAAAAGAGTAACTCACCTAGTTCTTTGTAAAGAATCGACAAATTGTGCAGAACAGCACTATCGTAGTTTTGATATTGGCATAGTTACCCCTCATCAATTTCAGCAATATCAGAAATCGCTGCTTCAAGACACTGAAGTACCTTTCAACAACATTGCGGGTTCGGATATGCCGGTTGTTAAAACGCATCATGTGTGCTGCCTCCAGTGCCACGATGTCACATATTTTAAGGTCAGCATCACAGACGATCTGAAAATCGTTTTTTACATTTAAAAATTATTTACTGATAACTAGCTGCACCCAGCAATGTCAGTGACACATGTGATTTATCATAATACCTATAAACATGAGTTCCCACTGCTGGGACTTGACCTTGTCTTCCTAACACAGTAGCAGTGTGCGGCAGGGTTAGAAAGCTATGCGTGACTATAAAATCTTGCATGCCGTTCTACGAATACCGACATGGATTATAATATACAAGCTGGAATGGCATTGTGCAAGATATGTACTTACTTGGGTATTGATAGAGAAATGTCTCTTACTGTTGATGTGATACTGGCCAACGTCTCCTTCATTATTTCTAGGTGCATGCAATCTATTGCACCCATAATCCCTTGAAGGCCGCAAATAGCTTCAAACTTGCTGATAGCGTTGGCTTTTTCCATCATAATATTCAAAGGCATTTTTATGTACCTACTGTGAACTTTTGGGAGCCAACGCTATTGCTACTTTGCGGGCCACACGTGACAGCGTCTGCTGGCTCAATCCGCGCAGTCTTCTTGGATCTAAAAATAAAACATAACTTTCTTACTTATCTTGGATTCACATACATACTGCATAACACGAAACTTGAACAAAATAAGTATTTTTTATCTACCTCATGGTGGCCCCAATATCTGATTACTGCCATTACTTGCAGTTCCACAGGGATGCCGCCACCTCGCAGATTCACCTGTAGAATAGTGTTCCGTGGTCTGCCCTCAGCAAGTCAGAAATCCGGCGGATATTTTCATTGCTGGAACGGTACCTCAGCCGAAATTCATCATCCGATAAATCATATATACCATGTATCGGATCACGCCTTAATTCTCTGGCGTATCCTTATTTTCAACGCGGGAGCTCTAAATTGGCGTAACATGTCCACATCCCTTCGGAAATTGCACAAATCCATGATAAATAACCACAAAACTTAGCCAAACAACAACCGTCTTACTTAAAAATCTTTCTACATTCTTGAGAGACCTTTGATCTGCGGATCAAGCGAAATTCTTACCTAAAACCAAAAAAAAAGTTGCGAGGGCTTTGAAAGCGCTCTCAATAGCTGTCAAAATTTTACCACTGGCCGGACGTTGTTAAGAGACCTTTGCGAGGCAAAATGGCGGCTTTTTAACCAATCAGCATAGATCACAGTATATATCGGCCAATCAGCATTTAGCTGATTGAATCACATTCTTTTAGGTTGTTTTTTTGTTGTTTGGCTAAGTTTTGTGGTTATTTATCATGGATTTGCGCAATTTCCGAAGGGATGTGGACATGTTACGCCAATTTAGAGCTCCCGCGTTGAAAAGAAGGGTAAGCCAGAGAATTAAGGCGTGATCCGATACATGGTATATATGATTTATCGGATGATGAATTTCGGCTGAGGTACCGTTCCAGCAATGAAAATATCCGCCGGATTTCTGACTTGCTGAGGGCAGACCACGGAACACTATTCTACAGGTGAATCTGCGAGGTGGCGGCATCCCTGTGGAACTGCAAGTAATGGCAGTAATCAGATATTGGGGCCACCATGAGGTAGATAAAAAATACTTATTTTGTTCAAGTTTCGTGTTATGCAGTATGTATGTGAATCCAAGATAAGTAAGAAAGTTATGTTTTATTTTTAGATCCAAGAAGACTGCGCGGATTGAGCCAGCAGACGCTGTCACGTGTGGCCCGCAAAGTAGCAATAGCGTTGGCTCCCAAAAGTTCACAGTAGGTACATAAAAATGCCTTTGAATATGATGGAAAAAGCCAACACTATCAGCAAGTTTGAAGCTATTTGCGGCCTTCAAGGGATTATGGGTGCAATAGATTGCATGCACCTAGAAATAATGAAGGAGACGTTGGCCCGTATCACATCAACAGAAAGAGACATTTCTCTATCAATACCCAAGTAAGTACATATCTTGCGCAATGCCATTCCAGCTTGTATATTATAATCCATGTCGGTATTCGTAGAACGGCATGCAAGATTTTATAGTCACGCATAGCTTTCTAACCCTGCCGCACACTGCTACTGTGTTAGGAAGACAAGGTCAAGTCCCAGCAGTGGGAACTCATGTTTATAGGTATTATGATAAATCACATGTGTCACTGACACTGCTGGGTGCAGCTAGTTATCAGTAAATAATTTTTAAATGTAAAAAACGATTTTCAGGTTGTCTGTGATGCTGACCTTAAAATATGTGACATCGTGGCACTGGAGGCAGCACACATGATGCGTTTTAACAACCGGCATATCCGAACCCGCAATGTTGTTGAAAGGTACTTCAGTGTCTTGAAGCAGCGATTTCTGATATTGCTGAAATTGATGAGGGGTAACTATGCCAATATCAAAACTACGATAGTGCTGTTCTGCACAATTTGGCGATTCTTTACAAAGAACTAGGTGAGTTACTCTTTTTTTTATTAGCTTTGCATCTAGCATCTCAGCTTTTTGTTCGAAGAGGATCGGAGAGAGGGTTAAAATAAAAATAGCCTTTATTCTCTGATCCAATTACACAATTATATACTAGTTATACTTACTACTTAATTTAAAAAAAAAACAATACTTAATTCTAAAAAAATTGTTTGTAATACCAGTTTCAGAATCAGGTTGTCCTCACTGGACATAGGCCTCCTCTAGAAGTGGCCATTTCTCCCTATCTCTGGCTATTATGCGCCACCCTTTTTGGTAGGTCAGCCTCCCACCTTCTATGTGGTCGTCCCCATGATCTCTTCCCATCTCCGGGGAACCACAATATGACCTCTTTGATCCATTTTTGTTTAGGGGGTCTGACTACATGTCCTATCCAATGCCATTTTAGTCACTTGATTTTCTGTGAGACATCTGTCACGCATGTGGCCTTCCATATTCTGGTCAGTCTTCACTTGTCCTTCAGCTTAATGGGCAACATGCTTCTCTCCATTCCTTGTTGACATACCTTGAGTTTTTGGGTGCGAGCCCTTGTCAGGCTCCAGGTTTGGCACCCATAGGTAAGTATTGGTAGAATACACATGTTGTACACTTTACGCTTGGAAGGCATTGGGATTTCTTTGTTCTTCAGTTTTTTTTAGTGTAATGAGCTCAGGTGTAAATAACAAACAACACCTGGGCTCGTTACTGGAGAAAGGGTTACATTCTGTTAAATCTACTGCTTCATCCCACTGGTAGTCTCAGGGTGCTTTGTGTGACAGTGGACATAATTGTATCCACCCGTTGTCCCACCAAAATAAGTTTTAAATGTCTGGCTATTTATTTTTCTATTAATTCATTAACATTTCTCAGAATCTCCACTCTCAAATGACTAGATATAGGGACATTGTAGTGCATTGAATATGACAATCTCCTTTTTTTAACCGACTTCAAAAACGGAGGAGGTTCTACTGTATTTTATTATGTATGTTCACCGATTTCTCCACCAATTATGAATTGATTTTGATGATTCCTTTTTTGTTTGGTAGGTCTTACTTCAGAGGTGGTCCCATATAAATTTCATCAAAATCAGTTAAGTAGTTTGGTTTTTAAATGAAACTACTACTACTCACTGAAAAAAATATGTCATCCAAGTAAACAAAACTGCGTATTTACTAATTTTGAAGTCGGTTTTTTTAATTGATTATTTATTTCCTCAGATACAGCACAACTTTAACATGAAGAAATGACAAACAACGAGGACATTATCGATGATGACGTTGGCCGAATAAGTCAAAGCATTTTTATGGAAAATAATTTATTATAAAATATATTACACTTACACAAAAACTAAACATGTATTTTAATTAAAAATCTTACATAAGAGCATAGATTTTAAATATGTAATCAAATACTAAACATATTTTCATTACTAATTCTCTCATAGTATTTTTATAATTATATTAAATAGGTATGTATTTTTGATTAACTTTACTCTCGAGGTCTAGCCCGGATATTTGATAGGCATTGGTGGAGCTGAAGCCAACCCCAAGAGTCCCTAATTCTAATTCAAAGTGAGGGTGACAAGACCTGCACTGACACTGGCTGGGGTGTATTGTGCATTTAGCTAAACACATTTACATAAACCAGCCAAGCTCCTAAGATAACAGAGCAAGGCTTTGGGTCGCTGCCTAAACTATTCTATCCCTATTTTGCCAGGTGTTTTGGTATTGGAGACTTGTGGTTGTTGATTTTCTTCAAGGAGTCTCGACTTGAATCATGTCTTCTGTGGCCTTGCAATAGTACATGCTCCATGGACTCGTTTTCGTGTAGAAAGCTCGACAGCACCTAAAAAAACATAATAACATTAGAACACATGACAGAGTTTTGACTTCCTACCTGATTGCACAAGTATATGGCAAGCAGGATCAATTTGCGAACCACTATAGCTGTGGGTAAAGACTTCGGCACGCCTTAATTAAATCTTATCATATTTTTTTTGTCACAATCCGGCTCCAACTCAGCATGATGCCGGTTGTAAACAACCGACGCTGGTCTTCCGTTGGGCCGGCAGGTGACTTCACGCACGAACGTACCACACGGCACGTGCACAAACTAACTAAATGCTTAATTTATTGAATATTTAACTAAACGAGCAATTATTAGACTGCCCCAGTGGCTCAATTGCTAGTGAACCTTCCTTCTGCGCTTATTGGCGCGGGTTCGAGTCCCACCTACAACAAACTTTCATGTGATGAACAATTGTGTTTGTTCCATGTCTAGGTATTAATATCCATTTAAGTATGCATTTAAAAATACACAGAGGGAGTGGTCTCGGATTCTAATTGTCGCGAGGAACACTGAAGTACAAGCAACAGATGGTAGAAGTAACATGTTTATCTATTTTTTATTTATTTGAAGAACCAAGGTTTTGGAGGAATTGTAGGTTGTATTTGGCCATAAATATTGCCTGTGGTGTTCTTAGACCTCTGGCAGGCCATATTCCAAGTAGTTGTGGTTGGCAAACAGAGGAAAGATCATGGGTCATGTTAGAATAACGCCTTGGCATAATGAATCGAATTTGAAACAAGGAATGGTGCGTGGCCTGCAATCCAAAACTCTTGGACCTCTTTTATAATAGATCATGTTAATTCGTGCATTTTTAAGGGTCAGCATACAACTAAAACTTGGTAATTACCTTTTCCTGTTCACTCCAATTTATGAAGCGATTTTTTTTTACGAGCTCCATTTCTAATCCATTTTCTTTTTATCCTTAAATTTCGGCTCCAGCAGAGTGTTTTCGCTACTGAATGCTGAAATCGAAACTGTTCACTGTTGAAATCGGCTTGTTTTCACTAACACAAGTTAAAATATTATTTATTTATACAGAAAATGCGCAAAAATTTAACCCAGATTGACACACGCGTGCTCTGAGTACCGTCAAATTTGACACCTGACATTGACATTCATATTACCACTGACGTAAAAATCAAAATTTTCATACATTATTCGTTCAACAAGAATTTTAGTCGATTATTTTTGCTATAGTCTGCGCCAACTGAATGATTTTTGTTTCTCTGTGGGTATTTTATCTGAGAGAGGGATAAAATAGGTTTATGCAGATATATGGGTGAAAAAAAGTTGATCCTGGATCAAGTCTTAAAACGCCTCGCAATTGAGAGAGGTTTGCGAGAGGATTATTGTGAAGATTTTTAAGTAAGACGGCAAAAAAACAACCTAAAAGAATGTTATTCAATCAGCTAAATGCTGATTGGCCGATATATACTGTGATCTATGCTGATTGGTTAAAAAGCCGCCATATTGCCTCGCAAAGGTCTCTTAACAACGTCCGGCCAGTGGTAAAATTTTGACAGCTATTGAGAGCGCTTTCAAAGCCCACGCAACTTTTTTTTTGGTTTTAGGTAAGAATTTCGCTTGATCCGCAGATCAAAGGTCTCTCAAGAATGTAAAAAGATTTTTAAGTAAGACGGTAGATCTATATTATATGATATTGGGTTTATATTATTACCATGAGTAACAGTTTCGCTGCTTTGGTTTCGCAGCGGAAATGTTCGAAGGGCATAGAGGCGTAGGATATTTATTGTTTAAATATTATTTCAGACGACAGATTTCCAAGATAATCTAATAAATGGCTACCGAGCCCTTATTGCCGACATTCAAGTCAGGACGCAGAAATCTCGAGAGGATATGGACACATTGGTCTCTCAAATAAAACTCTTGATGAAGAATGAAGCAGATAAGGCGATTAACTACATGACTGTCTATTTAGAGCAGATTTCACTTTATTTTCAGGTAAACTAATTTTACTAGTAATTTTGGAGTCCTAATAAAATTGCCTAAATTGGCTAAGATAGCTACAGTTAAAATTTTAGTGACATTCAGAAACTGTTCAAGTTTTTTTTTTGTGCATAACCATCTTCTAATATTTATACAGGATATAAATTAGACAGTTTTAACCTAGCCTAGCCTAAGAAAAATTTATTGAGTGTCAAGGTAGACGACGGATATTCAAGGATATTATATTATATGCTTACATGGAAAGAAAAGTATGTTATAATTTTTTTTTACTGATTTGTACGAGAAAAAACATGGAGCATAAATTTAAGTATTGGTTAACGTTTCTTAGTGAAGCCTTTATTCTTTATCAAATCTACTTAGTCAAACAATAATACCCGCATAAGCTCGCGCAAAAGGACGGTCAAACCGACGTGACTCGAATTAGGTCACTGACCTCTCACAACTGACCACCTTTAAAGACAAATTGGTTCAGTAAATTTGCCAGCAAATCTGTCAGCGGTTTGACTGCGTCAAATATGAGGGTCTTATTTTTATACTGGGGTTCAGAACCGTGTGCTGATTACACTTTTAAGGTATATCCGACGTCTTACCGCAGACACCCTGTACACTCATGTAAGTTTATTATTTCGATAACGGCTATAGATAATCAATTAAACTTATAAGTAATAACATTATAAGTAATTTGATTGCTTAGTCAATTAGATAGTCTCGAATGGGAGATATTTTTTTTTTTAATAGGCTATCTTGGGGTTTGCCGACTGAAGTGAAAACTTAAAACTCAGTCTGACGCAACACGTCACATAAAATGTTGGTGACGTGATCCTATAAGTTTTGCCCCCACCAAAAACCTGTTCAAAAACTTTTTGAAAGCAAGCTTTTAGGCGTCTGCCATATTGAATTTAGTGTGACGATATTTTTATTTTTCTCAGCAAACCCTTTCATTTGATACCCATATCATAGGGGTGTATACAAAATAACGGGTCCGCCATCTTTGCGAGTCTACCATATTGGATTTAGAATGACGTCACTTAGCTAACCATGCATTGTCATTCCAACATGTATGCAAAATTTCGACTCAATCGGTTCCGGATAACTGTTGTCAAATTCAATTGCAAGACTCATACTAGCAGAGCAAGATAAATATATATAATAAATATAATATAAAACCAACTTCAAAAATATATAAAAAAACTTAATAAATGCTTATGAAATTTGAGGGTTGCCCTCGACTTCCCTTGGATCCCATCAACAGATGACATCTGACTTGGTGATAATGGGACCAAATTAAAAGTATTTACCGAACAAAAGTATTTTTTTTTATTATTGGACAACAGTTGGCGGTGAAACTGTGAACATACATAAAATAAAATATACTGTGGAACGTAGAACCGTCCTCTTTTTTTGAAACCGGTTAAAAATGGACAAGCTGGGCTAAAACTGGCCATGAGGCAATTATTGCTTTCGACTCATGCTGCTAGCGATATACTACAAAGCTCAATGTTGCCATGACCACTACAAAAACGTATCCAATCTGCCCACAGGTTATAATTCACGACAGGAAGCCGAGAAACGGCACGTACTGCAAGGAGAGTATAGTAAAGCTGCTGGGAGAAAATCTCCAGCTGGCGGATGAAAATGTCACATTGTGTCTGGCTCTGGGCTACCAGCGAGTGCAGAGATTACCTGGTACGTACTCGACTATACGGTTCGTGGTGGATTTAGGTGAAAATATCACATCCCTAGGTTTTACCCGATAGTTTCTACAGTTCTCTTCTCTACATAGTCTAAAATAAAGTCGCTTTCCACGGCTGTCTGTCTGTATATCCGCTAATTCCTAAACCACGCAATGGATTTTGATGAGGTTTTCACCATAAGTTATATAGTTTTTCTCGGAAGATTTATATGATATACCTAATATAACCGAATTAAAATTTATGTAAGTAGAAAAAACATTATTAAGCAACCAAGTAGTCATGACCTACACTCACATATTTTACACCCGTGCACATCAACATTCGGCGCAAAATTACATCAAAATCATTATATGTAAAAATTGAATAGATTGGATTTATTTGAGCGATTCCGGACCACACAATCACACTTCATATCACAACTAATTTTTATTAAAAATGCGAAAAATTTTCACTGCAAATGTATAAGTGTGTTTGTTTGTCCGAACTCAACTCCTTATAACGGCTGAATGGGTTTAGATGAAATTTGGCCATTAACTTGCCACCTCAAGATGAGTTTTATGTGAAACAAAACATTGGAAAATTAAGAATATACGTTTACAGAAATAATTTCATCATCATCATCATCATTGAACATTTAGAAGAATATATTTTGTAAGCCCGCCAAATCTGAAAGAGAGTTTTAAAACGAAAGAAGATAAATACGAAAAATTTATTTCCTTGACCAACATAAGAGAATTTCCATATCATATTTGGTTTAATAGAAAGACATAAAGTTTCATGACAAATAGGTCAATCTCGAAGAAAGACAACGTCTTTCGGAAAGATATTATATTCACAAAGGTGAATAATATATCTTTTCCAAATATTTTCTTGCTAAAAGGCGAGCATTTCAAAAGCATTTTTAGTTATTTCTGGTATTCCTAGAGATGTGGACGGTTCTATGCATTGCTACAGCATTTATTCGAATTTAAATTGTAATACGGTATTTTCACTAACTTTTCATAAAGGCGCCATTCATCATAATGATGTCATTTTCTGAGAATAATATACCTGCTAGTAGGCATTTTGAAGGAAAATTTTATTCAAAAGAACATAAAATGATAAATAAATCAAAGTTTAACCAAAACATAACAACTGTATTCACAGAAAGTTTAATAAACGCAATTCATCCCCTAATTTTTTATCCTTAAACGTGGCTTCGTTAATTGAGACCACCTATGAAATATTGTGTATTTAATAAAATAAAAAACATTAATATCTGTTTACAATTGGTAAAGATATGGCGTAACATAGGCACAATTAATAATACAGTCAAATTAAGTACCTCCTTCTTGGAAGTCAGGTAAAAGGATACTAATGATAGATTAATTATATTTCTAACTTGTAATGATCCTATCGGTAGGAGACGCGAAGCGTTGTACGAAGACTGTTGCATTAAACGCGCACGTAACATGCTAGTTTGCACCACGTTATTTTAATAGTTCAAAACGGGCGCGTTATGCATCTCATCGCGTTAGCAAACTTGACATTGCCAATTCCATGCAGATAAGGTAACACGGCCGTGTTACGAGTTTATGGAGTCATAGAACTAAAGGCTCAGAGGCAATTTTTTTATTACGTCCAGTTATGACGTCACGCATTTGTCAAGGAATCCTAAGTAAGATAGAGAATAATTGTGCGATGTGGCCATGTATAGGAACGTTTACAAATATAGAAAGAAGCGTTTGGCGTTGGCCGCGTTCATGGCCGCATAACACCTGCTTAGTGTCCCGCGCGACGCCCAGCGTCTAAACAAGGCCTCAGAAAATTTAGTGATTACAATCAAATTTGTAAACAAATTTAATTCTAGAAAAGCTACAAGTTCACTTTGAAACCCTGGAGAATTTGAAGAAATACTCGGCCTCGAAACTGTTCGAGTGTCAGAAACAGCAGCAAGTCGGAGGGAACTGCTCGCATGAGAGCCAGGATCTGGAGCGGACTGTTGTAAGAATTTATACACTTCCGAATATTTAGGTGCTCCTTGCGTTTTCTTGCGATTTTCTAATTTCCAACTTTTCCTTGACAAAAGTTGGTATTTTTCTGCATCTACTTCAAAAGTTGGTATCTTTCTGCATCTACTTTTGTCTGAGATCGATGTGACTGTTTACGCGTTGTTTACATTAGAGACGCAAGCGATGCGTTCTACTAAGGGTGTTTATTTTATTTTAGAGTATATTTCTATCGCCTTTAAGATTTTTTTTTTTAATTATAATAACTTATAACAATACATATTCTGTGAAAATGTCAACTGGCTATTACAGTTCGGAAGATACAGCCGTTTAAAGGTAGGACGGACGGACAGACAGACAGCATAGCTCAGTAATAGGGTCCCGTTTTCAGCCTTTGCGTACAGAACCCTAAAAAGGGGAGTCTCCATACAACATTCGTATTTTTTTTACGTATCTTTATCTTTGTATTTGCTCTAATGTAAAAACGGTAATACGTACAAGCGTCAAACGTATAGCATAACGTATAACGTATAGCATGATTATAGTACACACTCTAAAGTATAACAAAAAAATAATAATAATGGCCAAGTGCGAATCGGTGACAGATTTCTGTTTACCAGTGGTTCTCGTACGATCACCGAAGTTAAGCAACGTCGGGCGCGGTAGGTACTTGGATGGGTGGGCACAAGATTATTACTTAGCTTTATGTCGATGTCAAGAAATAAAGTCCAATATAACATATTATCAAATTAAAATCGTATTCTTGAAAATCACGAAACTTTGTGTAATAAGGAAAACATAATACTCAACGTATCCACCAACCTTCAGCCCTTAAAAGATATTAACATTATTTTACGCATACCAATTATTTTGTTAAATTTAATACATAGAGACATTAAAAATTATTTAAGTACATAGGTATAATAAAAAACGAGATGATGAAAAAGAAACTTTTAACCTATTAAATTTAATGAGAAAACTTAGAAATCTAAGTTCAAAAACTATTTAACTTTTACAAGCGTGTTAAATAATTATAAATTTAATTATGTTTATAGTGGAAAAAAAATTTGATATTGATAGTTTTTTTTTTTATTGTTTATTGTGCAGCTCTTCGAATTCTAATAAAGACTTTGTCGTGAAAATATCTACAACTATGTTTTATTTTTCAGTTTCTTTACGAAACGTCACCATTTCCTGTGGTAATGGCGGAAATAGCCATCCACGGGTTCAAAGAAGTATCTGATTTAAGCGTTTGCCTGAAGGACATCATATCACGAATGATGACACATTCGGTGAAGGTCATAGGCGACTTCAACAGATGTATCCACAACATCGAAATGCCAAAACTTAAATATTTACTTAAGTTTATGAAGAAATATGCAAAATAGTTTGACTTTACGTGTTAGATTGATTAAATACCTAGGCTCATTAAATTTAAACTCATTCAATATTGTGTTTTTTTGCTATTTCAGCGACGTAACAGTATCAATTAGTTTTATTCCTAATGTAAATAATATAATTAAGTTTCAAATTATTTTCTGTCCTAAAGCAATGAAGCAGAAGGTTTTTATTCATAGGAATAAGATATTCTTCAAGAAAAAGAAATTCTTCAGGATTTACAACCACATACATATTTAAGTACCGAGTCTGTACTTTTTTGTTTTTAATAAATACTTTTAACTAAGTGAATACTGTTGTTTCATTTAGTCCTAAATTACATTTAATTAGTTTTTTTGGAGTAGACGTGTTCTGAAGTTGAGATCATAAATCGTAAAGCGTAGCGTAGGATACCCTGAGACCCAATGAAGTGCTGATATACATATATAAGTTTGAAGTTAAGGTAGATTTCCATGCATCGCAGCCAATCGCAGCCGCGCGCGTCTATCTATATATATTCTCTATGAATGAAATGAAATGAAATATTTTTATTCCAGATTTACATCCATATACAAAATTAAAAACTTAAAACTAAACACTAAACACTAAACGATAACATTATTTATAAAAATTAAAATTATATGATGGGCGTGTGGTACGCTCTCCATGTACGATGCAGGGGACTAGAGTGCCAGTTCCGCACCGCAGCCACCAGAGTGTTGTCGGAGCGGTATAGGGCGGCGCGCGTGGCGGCCGACCGGCTCCGCAGCAGCGCCTGCCAGCAGGGCGCGCGTCCCGCGGCGAACATGCCGCTCGCGCTGCACCACCGGGGCAGTCGGAACATCGCGCGCCACGCGTTATTGTACTGTACGCGCATCTCGCTCATGGCAGCCTTGGTGTGGTTCGTCCACAGTTCGACAGTGTAGACGCTGGTGCAGTAACTGATAAACAGCTGAGTCTTCACTGCTTCGCTGCAGCGGCTAAATCTCCTAGCCAGCATATTGCCGCGCACTGCGATGGCTCGCCTCTGCCTCTCTATATCACCATGGTCGGATAAATCGGAGCTCAATACGTGTCCGAGATATTTGACTTCTTCGACTTTTTCCAGGGCGACGTCGTACAGCGTTAGAGGAGGAAGATCAGGGCACCAGTTCACGCTCTTGAAAATCATGTACACTGATTTATCAGAGTTGTACTTCATGTTGTGTTCTTCTGCGTAGTCTTCACATATAGCCAGAAGCTTGCGCATCGCCGATATAGATGGTGCTAATAGCACCATGTCGTCCGCATAGGCAATATGATTTGTCATTGTCCCGTTGATGGAGCAGCCTACGCAAGATTGCAAGAGCTTTTTAGACAGACCATCCATAAACAAGTTAAAGAGGGATGGTGACATACTACCCCCCTGCCTCACACCGCATTTAAGCTCAGAGGACTCCGAGTAGTCATTTTTCCACCGTACCCGATTTCTTTGTTGTTGGTACCAATTTTTGAGCACTTGTATTATCGGACCAGGAACATTACGATCATAAAGTTTCTGCCACAGCAGGTTGTGGTCTACGCGGTCGAATGCCTTGCTGAGATCTAGGTAGCATGCTATAACGGACGTCTTCTTGCTCTTGTAGTAACCTACGACCTGCTTGAGTACATAGATGGCTGTACTGGTCGATGTATGGCTTTTGAACCCGTACTGACAATCCGACGATTCTATATACGGAGCGGCGCGTTTATGCAGAACCTTCTCCAGAAGCCTCGCTATCATGTTAGCGAGGGCTATTGGCCGATAGTTGTTGGCACTGGATATGCTCTTTCTACGGTTCTTACATATCGGAATTATCACTGCATCAGTGAGTGCTGCCGGTAGATGGCCGGATTTTATGATAGCTGTAAATAGAACAGATAGTACATGGTACATACCTATGCCGCCGTATTTTATATGTTCTATGGTCAGCCCGTCTATCCCTGGAGACTTTCCCCTGGTTGTCTGTTTAACTACTTCCATAATATCGTTTAAGGTTATTGCTATATCAATATCAGTTTGAGGCTGCGGTATCTCTAACTTATGTTGTCTAGCAGGCGCCGTTTGGTAAAATATTTTACTAAAATTATTTGCAATATTTCTATCGCCCGTTGTGCCATCTATATGTGAAGGATAATTAGTGGAAGGCTTGACAATTTTATTGATACTGTGCCAAAACTTGGCAAAGTTTTTATGCTGCATGTCTAATGCAATCCTATCCATAATTACTTGATCGTGATTTTGTTGACAATTCTTTAGCGCTCGTTTGAACACCGCGCGCCTGCGCTTGCGTTCCTCCATGACCGGCCCGGTGGTGGGGCAGCCGGCTCGGTGCCACAGAGCTAATGATTGGCGCGAGGCGGCGTATTTAGTTGCCACATATTTATTCCATCCAGGAATTACATTTTTGTTCTGAATCTTTTGATTTTTCTTAGAAAAACAGTGTTTAGCGCAGTTTTGCATTATCGTAACAATCGAGTCGTAAAAGTAGTCAATCGCCGATGTGTCATGTAAATCAATGCTTCTAGACATGAGTTGATTTAGTCGTTGCGTCACCAATGACGTGTATTCTTCAATACAGACCCATGACGTGTCCCTCCAAGACCATGATGGCCGAGACGGTGAAGTCACGTTTGTAGATATTGTCAGTTTCTGTACTTGCAATTCCACAGAAAGTGGTCTATGATCTGTCCAGTCGGTTGTTAGGTCTATGGAAATATTCCTGATGGCGCGGTATGCATTCTCAGTGGCAAGACAATGATCGAGCCAGCTAGTTGTGTGATGCGCATCGCTTACAAACGTGTATGATGTATTTGGTAGCTTTAGTTTATCTACGTATCTATACTTATATTCCGTACAGAATTTGTCTAGTTCAGTGCCAAATCGACGCTTGGGATCCGCATTAAAGTCTCCGATTATAAGACAATCTGCTACTTCTCTGTCTTCTACAATCGCATGAATTTTGCCTAATAATTCGCAGTACTCGGGCAAGTTTATGTTATCCGTGGTATCGCACGGCATGTATACATTTATAACAAGTAAAGTGTTGTTGTGAGAAGTAATTTCAACTGCACAGAGCCGCGGACTGTCGCATTCTATAGGTATACACTTCAATGTGTTTTTGTATAATATTCCGGTACCTCCAAACGGTCGTCCGATTAAGTTTTTCGAAATGTCAATCGAAGATGTTCCGATAGAATTAAAGCCATTATGGATGGTATTAAGGAAGTGTAAATCAGTTGGCAGCAGCCATGTTTCTTGTAGTAAAATTAGATCATTATTCGTACAGAGGTCGTGAATAAATTTTACCTTCCTCCGAACATTTTTACAATTTACTGACGTTATTCTGAGACTTAGATCCATACTAATTATTGTTTGATATTGTTGGTGCCACTGCGAGCACTATGTTGGTGGTAGCGACCCACAATTACACCTGGAGGCCACATATCTTTATTAATCACTGTTGATAGTCTGTCCCACTGTATGGTTATTTTATACTCACTATATGATACTTTACTGTTTTGAGGAAGTTTTTGTATCTCAATAGCAGTCTCACCGATATCTTTCATATGGTCAAATAGGTCTTCGACAGTTACCGAGCTATATCTATATTCTCTATATTCTAACCCACGCTCTAACGCACGCGGGTAGTGCGATATTAAAATATATGGCAACGTCAGTCGTCGGCCGCACGCGTCTGACGCAGACCTAGGAAGCGGCGAAATACATTTTCATAGTGCGAAGTATTGGCGCATCAGACGCGATGGACGGAAGTCTACCTTAAAAACGAAAAGCCGAAAATTGGGCATGTCTTGAGAGAAGCTTGAATCCGTAGTGTATGAATATTGACTGATGACTGTAGTGGTTTAATTTCCACAACTATTTTACCAACAAGGATCATGACAATGCTACGATATTGACAATTTATTACGTTTTTAGTTTGTATTTTCATAACGTAGAGCCCGTTATTTTAACCTTTAGAGCTCTCAAAGAATAATCCTCTTCATAAATCTAATCATTCAGTTAAAGGATTTCGGATTTACGATCTGTTTACAAATCCAAAACTAAAGTCTGGGCTGCCTTAAAACTAAAATTCTAGTACGTTTCTACGAATATTCCAATAGGATCAGTAAAATTGGAAGAGCATAAAAAGAGACCAAATGTTTTCTTGCAAAATATGTTTAATAGTTTTTTTGAGCGTCAATTGAATAATGCAAATGGAAATGCACTATCCAGTTGAAAATTTATGAAATGCCAGTCGCAAGCGACGGCTCCTTCCTTATGCATTTCATTCAATGCTGTTAACTTCTTTTGGTGGCAAACCAGAATTTATTGATTTAGCACATTGCCCAAAAGTATTCCTACATATTTTTAGAACACGTTCTAAAAATATGTAGGAATACTGTAAAATATACAGCACTTTACTAAAAATATAGCCGTTGGAGTGACGACGCAGTGCGATAGAAAAATAGTGAGCTATTGCTCGTATTTGGGCAGTCGAGTTTTCAATTATGCAGTTTTTAGAACTCATAGAAAAAACATTATTTTTAACACGCTTTTATTAGCTTGGTATGTATCTATGTAACGGAATCTTTGGACGTGATTTTCACTTCTTTCGAAACAACGAATTGATTTGAAACTTTGCACACTTATCAAAGGCCGATGACAATGCAATAATTTAAATAGTTTGTCCCATTATTCTCAACAGGATCTTCAGGATTAGCGATTTTAAAACGAGTTTTTGAGTTTTTTTTACTGCGAGATTTATTACACTTCAGAGACAGTTGATCTTACTCTCCTTAGTATAAACATGATTAAAACTAAATTCATTCATGCTTAAAATCATGATTAAAACTAAATGCATTATTTAATCAATTTAGTTAAATAAAATTGTCTACTAGTTTTTAGTTTATTCGTTTTATTTGCGTGTGGAATCTCTTAAATGGCCTTCTGTATCTCATATACTAGTTTCAGCTTTATACCTACCTGTAAGATTTCCTAAAATTACTAAAATAAAATAAATACTATATGTATATCTCATACGGCGTTTCACTCTATCACCATTACGAGTATGTAGACAGAAACTAATTTATTTGCACAGAAACCTCCTGGATTCAGTACGGTTTGAAAAATATATTATTAAATACACGACCTAATTTAAAACCGTTTAACAGTTTTATCAAAATATATGAAAACCCAGCAAAAATACGCTTTTAAGTAATTTTGGACAAATAAATGGTAGCATAAAAAAAATATAAACACATTAACTTTTACCCCAAACGCATGTACATTCTCCGTCCCATCGTGGGTAAAAATTATGTAGAAAACGCAAGCTATACGGCACAGAACAGCAAAACACTTCAAACAAGACCTTGTCATGTGGATGTTGCTTGGCTTATCAACTAGGCTAACTGTCGCCATAAAACTGGGACTCATATTAGTTCTGTTTCCGTTAACTAAGTGTGTTTAGCTCTACTCCAAAGCGTGTGGATTTTCAAAACCAATGCATAATTTAAATCTCTAGAGAATCTAACTCAAACTCAGAGAAACTGAACATAACTGTACACTTAAATAGAAATTGTTGATAATGTATCGATACAATTTCATATTTAAGTATACAGTTAATACAAGCTATAATTTTCACATCGTATCAAAAGTACCAAATTACCTAAATAATGTGATATGGTTTTGATCAGTAGATATAAGTGCTGATAATGCTACAATCTTTTATAGAGCTGTTAATAGGGCTTTGTACGAGCCATTTTCCGGCTCGTAATAGGCATAGAAGTGCACAATATAAATACCTATAGATAACATTATAAGAAACCCTATAAAAGCCCTAGGCAATGGTTGTTGAACCCGACCTCTGTGTCGACACATGAAAAGGGTAAACAGGTATTGGTTGTAAATCAAACTCGGAAACTTTTCACTCACCAGTGTGATGAGTACATCCGTGGAGGAGGGCTGATATTTTAGCAATCTGCTGAACCTCAGCGTTCGCTGGGCCATTGTCAAGGGACCTACGGGTCGGGTCACATGGATGAGCGGCGAGGACGGCGGCCGCGACGGAGGACTCGACACCTGTTGCACATTGCGACGCACCGTCTCCAAGGGCACAGTCCGAGCGACCAGCGTGTCACTACCCACCGAGTTTACACTTCCACTGAAAATGTTCATCAAGTCGCCAATGGAACCACCACCGCTTGACCCGCCACCACATCTCAACTTGTCCAAATCCGTCAAGCTCGAACCACGGCGCACTCGAAGCCGCGATCCAGTGGTAGTGACGCGATTTTGGAACGATTGATCGCGACGAACATCCGCCTCGCTGATCGCTTGTGCCTTCCTGCTACGAAACATGTTCACAACATAACACTACAACGGTTTTGAAAACACTGAACAGTTGCACCTGTAGTGGAGGAAATTTGCATACAAATGTTAGATGTTCGATATCAATTGGGCCACGGTCGCCCGCAGGATGCTACTATCACGTCCTCGCGCGTTTCCGTCGCCATCGCTTGCGCAACGTTCTTACCCTAAGCGTGTTGGATTACAACTTTTTCTGGAATTTCGTAAAGGGGTGCGTACGCAGCAATGTCTGTTCGCAGACTGAGTGGTTTCGTATGCGTGTGGCTGGAGCAGTGAGCTGGACTGATGAAGTTATCGAGTTCAAAGTCGAGCGCCTCTACAGGCGGTCGCCACTTAGCGAAACACTGTTTCAATAATCTAACAAACAAAACCAATCGCTATTCTTTCAAAGAAAAACTAATTACGTAGAAAACGTACCGTAATTATATAATTGAATTGAGGTAGGCAGGAGAAAAAGATTTTAATTGTAGCGAAGCCTTTTCCTCGATTAACCCGAAGCGACGTCATATGATTTAGGGATAGGTATACCAACGCAGGCTTTTTCTTTACAACATCGTTTTTCCTTCATCAAAATAACTTTATTTTAATAATAAATAATTGTAGATAAGTTAATTTCACTTACAATGTTGAGATAAAAGTTGTCATAAAACTTTCAAGTAATATAATTAGCTTTGGGAAGTAATAAAATAGAAAATCTGAGCTAGCTTGTTATCGGTTTGTAAATTTATGACAACATCTTAGGTATACCGAGGACACATAGTTAATTTAGAAGACATAAAGTTAATGAAGTGTTATTTTACTAGAGCTGAGAGGTTGTTTGGGCGTGTTCAATCGATTAAGATTAATTCGCAAGGATACTCGTAGATTAGTGGTTCTGTATACATGAGTGAAGTTAGGTATTGGTTTTCAATATTAAATGATTAAAAGCTACTTAACCATGATAAAAATGATACAGATCGTAATGCATATGCAATAAAACAAAGTAAAAACATTAATATCTACTGAATTATTATCGTGGTGATAGTTTTTTTATGTCATTATTCTCTATGAAAGGTTTTATAATAACAAGTAATCGCTATTCAAATAATCAGGCCTATTTTTTTACTTTATTTTTATTTTGTATTGTAGAAAGTTTTAGATCAGTTTTATGTGCGTAGCAACTTCATGGTATGAAAAAATATTTAAATAACATTGTTAAGTAATTTTGGTGCACGCATAGAAGTCAAAACCTTTTGAATAATCGCCACCGCAAACGTACCATATTTTCCTTTAAAACCAACTACAGAATATACTTATGTAGTTCAAACTATAGTCGGATCCTAATAACAGACGTCATCATAAGGTTATTTTGTAAGTTTTTTGATTAGTATGAAACCCTAAACAAAAACTAGCACAAGCACTCACAACACAAACAACACAAAAACATTTAAAATAAGGATATGGTCATCCGAATATTTGACACGCCTTCTTTTAAACAGCAGTTTTGTCTTCTAAATAACTAAATTGTCCTGCTAATTACTAAAGGTTAACAACCATCTATTGACATTTAAAAATAATGTTTTACCGACCACATATTAAAAAAATATTCAACAGTTAAGATAATGAGTCATTATTAAGTGTTGATTATTTTATAACATCGGAATTTACATGTTGGCACACTGTGAGCATCTAAGAATACTGCATGCGTGCAAGGCGTCAATAAAGTGATTTTGCCAACATCTAATTTTATAAGTCGTCATATATTTTACTCAAGTCTGAGTGCCCTGTGTTGAACTCCGGGTGGGCTAGCCAGAAGCTCTTGAGTTTACCCCTGAGTGTCGCTTCGCCACACTCGGCCTTCACTTCGCTACAGAGGTCACCGGCTCGCAGCTCCGCTCGGCCTCATATGGCTCGCTCCAGTCAGGACCTCCCTCGAGCTTATGGCTCCGGTATTTTTTTAATATACGTTTGAGAGTTACTAAGTTTACTAGACAATGTGGCATCGGGGTGCTCTCAGACCTGTCACAAATTTAGACATAACCTACCTACTCAATATGGGGTCGGTCTGTGCTGAAACTATCACTCAGAACAGATAACGATTCGAAGTAGTTTAAAATACGTCGCATCGTTCGCTGCTATACGTCGCAACGTTCACTGCTATACGTCGCAACGTTCACTGCTATACGTCGTAACGTTCACTGCTATACGTCGTAACGTTCACTGCTATACGTCGCATCGCTTTCAAGTACGGCGACCGCTCTTTAACGAAGTCAACGTGCGGTTAGGTTCACATGGTGTCAAATAGACTTGTTGACACCACACACGGTTGGTACGGTTCCTATAAAGTAATAGTCAATATTGTAAGAAAAAATATTATTCCTGTTGCCTCTTAATAATGATTTCGTATTACATAAGATATCTAACTCATTTAAGCAGAGCCAATAGGGCGAACTAGAGCAATTAATGTTTAACTATTCTCAAGTCATAATCCAACGAGGAAACTACATTAAAGGTAATATGTAGTTAGAGTTCTGTTTGCATGGGATTATTGGAAACCTCTCAGTGAACTTTAATCTTGACCGTTGCGTGTAATAATTGCCCTTTATGCCTTTCTACTTGAGAGGTTGGTGTAGGTTTAATGTTTAGTTACGTAAAGTATACATCCTACGTATTACGTGGTTAAATCCTTAAATTGTTTTAGAATTAACTACATTTATTTTTTAATAATATTAGTAGTGGTTTAAGCCAATAAATGTAACATGTGCATGAAAATTAGAGCCAGTGACAATATAACTTCCAAACTGGGTGTTGGAAACCCATGTCTCGGTAGTAAGTGACTATCATTAGTCATATGCTATGGTCGTGTAAATTCATTGTTAAGTAGTCTCGTCACGTTTTGCACAGAATCTAAGTTCGGGTAACACCCTTATAATAAACAAAATTGTGTGAAAACGATTACACAACATTTCTGAAAAACTTATGGGAAAAGAAAGAAAACATCCTTACAAAATGTCAAGGTATATAAATAATTAGCTGCGTCCCGTGCTTTCACCAGCATGGATTACTCCTTATAACATCAGCTATCTGCCAGTAAAAGTCCCATTGGTTAACCCGTTTTGGAGTCCATAGGGACAAACATAATTGCCTTACACATTGCCTTATATTTAAAAGATAATAATAAACTTATGGTTTCACAAAGATTCATGTACTATAGTTGTTTTCAGAAAAGAATTAATTTACGTGGCCTAACCTGCGAGCACGATTCAGTCTAGACTCTATTTAAACTAGGTATTTATAAATTTTATTTAATACGGCAACGTCTAAAGTGGGAGTAGTTTATATGACCGAGCTGGCATAAAACCGCACAGAGATGGTGATACGTTTCTGGTAGGAAACAATCAATTGTCTTCTAGACTTAACTGGGAGCGATGGTACTTTACAAAACAAAACAAGGGGCGCTCCGAAATTCAGTAAGAACTTCTAAATTCATTTGCGTCGATCTATTCGTCTCAGCACATTTAGAACCAACAAAATAAATGGGTACTTTAACATTTCGATATCGTTATTCTATTGCGAGGTGGTCTTAAGAAGGTCAGAACACGACATGGTAACAGCATTCTCGCATTTACACAGCGGGGCGCTATGTAGCCCAGTAAACTCACTGGGAATCTCTCTGCTTCGCTTTGGTTATATATGGCCCAGTTATACAGCCAATGTTCATTTAACGAACTGAGTTCACTTGTACACACGTATTAGTGGTCCAAAATCATGGGAGTATTTCAAACTTCCGTGTTAACAACGGTCATAGTAAGTACTCTGGCTGCCCTTAAGTGTTATATACGTAATTAACCGAGAAATTTACATATGTAAACATGTAATGATGAGAGAGTGTGCATGATGCACATGCACACTCTCCGAAAAGTAACCGATAATAAACCGATGGACTAGCAATTTTGCGTTGATGTTCAAGGCTAAAAAGCTTAGTCTGAATTAGGGATTCATTGCTGATGATCATCATTTTTACAACTTTCAGTCTCAATTACGTTCTCTCAATAAGTCAGTAGGTGATTCGAAACGAGATATCAACCGTTAAAGAAAGCCTAAATTAAAAGAATATATTATTGTTTCAAATTACCTCTATAAGCAGAATTAAATCAATAGTTGCAATAAACAGTGGTCAATTCCAGTCACATCGATTTATTTATTTTCTTCTTGAGATAACAAAATAATAGTTGTTTAAATGGCTATCTAACTGCAGCAACATCTGCAAATTTTCTGCCTATTTTTCCTTAACACTTGAGAACATAATTCCCTCCTAGCTACCGATAAATTGTTTTAATCACACATCCAGACGTGTCAATAAACCTAGTCTCTTCCATTAAATCCCCGCGTGAAAGTATGCCACATAATCATAGGGGATTAGCACCCTGCTGCGCTAGACGTTGTCAATTGTTGCTAACCTTTTTTATGTACGGTGCAGTAAAAGCACTTTCGACAAAATCTTAAATCAAATAAAGTATAGAGAAATAAAAATAAATTACTCGTAAAAGTAATAATAAGTTTAACCGTTTAACGGCGCCTTGGGGTCTTACGGCTACCTCTTAACGCGGGCTCGAATTAGCGCTGAAACATGCGAGAAAGTCACGCGAACGTAAACCTTAACGCGCCGTGATACGGTTGGCGGTCGCGCAACTTTTCTCATCACCTAAACAGATAGATAGATAGATAGAAAACTCTTTATTGTTCACACCAAAAATTACAAACGTACATAAAAAACAACTTAAAAAACTAGTGAAACAATTGGCGGCCTTATAAGCGATCTCTTCCGGGCAACCAAATCGTTTAAAACAGGTAGCCGTAAAGCCCCTGGACATTGAGTAATTTTTATAGTTTTGTGAGCGTTGAGCGATGGTAGTCATGCGGTAGCATGTGCGTTGTACAATCTGTCTGCAGCCGGTTCTATCCTCGGCCCTGCACCGATGACTTATTTATTAATAAATTATGTACAGTTTGGATGCCATCACTCAAATACGGTGAAGGAAAACATCGTGAGGCAACCGGTATGTCCAAGAACCTCAAGAGTTCAAACACATGTGATATTCACTAACATGCAGCGGGCAAGCATGGTGGATTAGGATTTTCTCTGAGAGAAGGCCTGTATCACAGTAGTGGAAAACTGATAGAGTGATAATTATGATAATGCAAACGTATTTTACTAGTTTTTAACTCTTATATTGTGAAGAAACATGGTAAGTATTATTTAAATAGGCAATATTATTTACAGTAGTTTCTACTTTCACAAAAAAAAAAACTTTTTATACAGCCAGTTTAAATATTTATTCTTCTTTGGTTTGATTTCTTGGGTTTCCGCGATTTATTTACGTTGTAATTGCTTCGAGAAACACATGTAAAATCGCAATTACTCATATTAGGCACGGCCGGAATCCTTAGTGCCGTTCTAGAATAGGACTGCTGCATCTTACAGAGGATGTGATATGTCATAATCAAAAATCGCTAAATTTCGAAACTTTATTCTTTTTTCTATAGGCGGAAACTTGTAATTGGTCCAGTCACCAAATCTATTTTTAAGTTTATACTATTAGGCTGTAAGTTACCCTAAAAATGCAAAAATAAAATAAAAATAAATAAAATTTATATGAGAGAGAGTACCCGGACCCGGGTATGTCCTAAAACTGCGACCAGAACCACTGGATTCGAGGATGGGCAGCAGTGTCCTAATAGTACACGGTGAACATACTGCGATCCCCAAGCCGCCTGCCAAGCGTAGGGATTATGGCAACACCCCTCTCTATGAGGGAGGCCTTGTCCAACAGTGGAAGTTAATTGGCTGATGATGTGAGAGAGAGTAGCAGGAGGATACCAGTTCACTTCTGCTTAAGAGAGTGTATACTGACACCGAGTTGGCAAACATAAGGATTAAAATACCAGCTAATGTCTTTTTCAAAATGGGAGCGAATATCCTATCGTGCGTATTCCTAAAATAAGTCACCAGCAGGTAGGTATTCGATCATAGAAACGAAGCCAAACTTTTCACATTAAAATATTCTGGCGCCATTGTAGTGAGAAAAGGGCAGGAAAACCGTGGCTAATAAAAAGACTATGAATTATTCATAGTCTAAATATTTTTTCTGTACTTTAGTTCGTAGGTATACCTCTACATTTAAAACCTCTTATACCTCTTAAGAGTCTTAGGCTAACTTAAGTATAACACGTTGCAGTGATTAGTTAGTAAGAAATTTCCAAAAAAAATACTGAGGAGATTCGCTTATCCGTTAAAAACACCCAGGACGCACAAATACACACGCAGGATAAACAAAATTGTATAATAATAACAATTTGTAGACGTCAAAATGAAAAATGAAGTGAAATATTTGCCGTCAATCCACAAGGCTATAGCAGAAATTTCTGAGAAATTCTCAGCAATAAATAATGGAGAAAGTTTAAGTAATTAAAATATAACCTTCAAAAACTTGTTCCGGTTTTAGACGCGTAGTTATCTGCTTGTTCTAGAAATAATACTAGAAGGCGTATGCTTAAAACCCTACAAAAACTTAATACACAGCTGAAAGTGGTAGCTACTTTCAGCTATATTTCAATTAACATATTTATACAGTTACTACAAAATGGGACAGTGTAATTTTCTTTTAATTTCTGTATGAGTTAAAATACCGCCGGCGAATTTTATCACTAGAATTTAACCTTAATTTTGCCGCATATAAATTGCTTAATTAATTATTTATGTCAAGATAGCACTTACCAGTTTCCAAAGTGAAAGCATTAATTCTCCATGGTATTTAAAATAAAATAGATAAAGTACACAAATTCAGAAAAAGAAGTCCCTGAAAAAAAAGTAACGGTGAATTCAGATTAGAAATGCGAGAAATATGCATTAGTAAGAAGTGCTATTTAAAATTCTGATAAAAAATATATATTGAAATGTAAACCTGTCCTTTTTCAAATTAATTTATATAATAAAATCATTAAATTAAAAACCAAATACTTAATTTTTTTTGTTTTAAGTAAATAATTAAATAAAAAAAAATCAATTAAATATTTTTAAGCTGAACATAATCGTCACAAAATTAAAATCATCTGAATTCATCGTCAAAATTCAGAAGTACTCACGTTCAGCTGCATCACGATCTTGTTGTACGCTCGATGCCACCTCTGCTTTGGCGTCAATTTCGGCTGATCCTGGAACTCTTCTCTTCCTTCTTCCGCCCTCTCCTCTTCCTGGAACACCTCTTCCTGGTATTGTTCGTCGTTCTGCTCAAATTGCTCGTCATTTTCATCTTCTCTGAAGCTCTCGTCTTGGTACGTGTCGTCTCGGTATTCTTCATTATCATCATAGGGCTCTGGGGCTGGCTCGTCAGGTACTTCGTGGTAGGTTGTGCGCACTTCTTCTTTGAAGGTGACTTTAGACTTTTCCGTAACTGATTCTGTGGAATGATTATTTGTTTACCAAGCATTCATAACAAGATAACGGTTACATTTTTCAAATCAGACTAAGAAAAATAAAAATAAATATTTTTAATGTAAAAATAATTACGATATGTCCCAAAAAAATAAGAAGTTTTTCGGCGCGCTAAATTAGGTCATAAAATCCGTCATACCTACTGGATTTTGTGTAACATCATATATCTTATTGAACCCGGGGTTTCAGACGCATCATAAATCATCAAATTTGATTAAATAATTATAATTATTGGTTAAAATGAAGCACTTCACATTACTTCATTTACATAAAAAATACTCATTAAGCCCTTCATTTGATACCAAACAGGATATATTAAACCAAAAATATTTTTTTGCGATATGCGAAATTGGGTCATAAAAACCTCCATATTCGTTTTAGCTTGACGTTATATTATTATAGCCTTTGCAGTGTGCCATGTACGAGGAGTATTAAGACGCATCGATAAACACCTCGTTGGTCAAAGTATGATAAGTAGATGATAGGGAATACCTACATATATACATACATAGACGGTCAAACTCATAGTCTTTATACCGTAGTCGTATACAAAATAATTGCTATAATTAGAATATCATGTATAATTAAATAATAATTATAGCCTCTAATAGGAACTAGGGCTGCATCTTTTGTTTCAAGTTTTGTGGGCTGCTTAAACTGATGCAGTTTTTTAAAGCTAAAAGTCTAACTAAGTAGCGTACCTTGTGACAAATATGTCCAACAATGAACTAAGATAGGCTATGATAATGATGAAATCTGTTCAGCTGCTTAAACATTAACACATCTTTTTCGAAGCGGTTAGTTTAAAAATGTAATCTATATATATATATATATATATATATAAAGAGCGATATGTGTATGTATGTCTATGTACCCTACGGACTCCAAAACGGCTAGACCTATTTTGACGGGACTTTCACTGGCAGATAGCTGATATTACAAGGAGTAATTCCCGTGGGTGGAACTAGTAATTTATAAATTTTTTCCAATACTTTTCAATATAAGAAAGAAACAAAACTGAAACAAAAAAATTACCTTCTTGTGTCGTAGGAACAGAAAGTTTCTCTTCAAGATGAAAAGAACTTTGCGATGTTCTCCGATCTATTATAGAAGGCGTTTGACTTATGTGGCTATGATAGCTATCCACCGAGGGCTTTCTTACTGTCCCCGTTTTGGTCGGTGAAGTCTTATGTAGACTAGGACTAGGTAACTCTGACAAACGCCTATCTCTCTCTTCAGTGGCCTCTTCGTGAATGGTCTCAGGATATTCGTCATCCCGATACCTATCCAAAGACGACCTTTCTTGAGATTGATCGTATTCAGTCTTATGATACTCGTCATCGTAGGCACTTTCGTCGAAACTCGCTTGCATGTCCTCCGGCGCGTCCGGTAACGTCCGCGTTCGACGAACCGAAGGCCTCTGTATCGACTCTTGTCTTCTAAGTGAAGGAGTTCGCGGTAACATTACTGGGGCTGTCGTAGTCACGGTTGACACTGGCACTGAGGCCGTCACTTCTGGGACGGATGCTGTGGGAACAGTTGTACTTGAGAATGGTGTAACGGGAGCTATTGAAGATGAAAACTGATTCATGGGTGCCGTTGTCACAGGAGTTAACGCAGGTTGGCTTGGCGTAGGCGCGGCAACAGCAGCGGCTGCGGCTCCAAACAAACTTCCTAGTTTTTTCGCACCACCAGCCATAAATGACCCTAACGTCGCAGCACCACTCAATACTGTCGTTTGCAACTGCTGCGTAGGCGCAGCTTGCTTCGCTTGCTGTTGCTGCTGAAGTTGCTGCTGCTGCTGTAACTGCTGTTGTTGCTGATGATACTGTTGCTGTTGCAGTTTAAGCTGTTCATCTTCTAAATATGGCTGTTGCCGTTTGAGTAGCAAGTCCTGTGAAAGATGTTGTTGTTCCTGGTGGTATTGCTGTTCTTGTTGCTGATACAGTGGTTGCTGTTGAAATTGGAATTGTTGTTCTTGTTGTAACCGTTGTTGAGTTTTTTGTTCATCTTGGTATGGCTTATCGTACTGATATTGAAAGTCTTGTTTTTCTTGGTATTGTGGGTCTTGATATTGCTGGTCAAGTTGATCGTATTGATATTTTTGGTCCTCAAATTGCAAATCATACTGTTGATAACTTTTATCGAGATAGATGTCTTGTTGGCTTGTAACAGGCGGTTGGGGTAAGTATGAAGAAATGGTTGGTGGCACTGACTTAGGTATTAAAGAGTCTTCCTCACTAGTCACTGGGTATGAAAACTGTATGGTGGTTTCTGATTCAGTCCATGGGGTTTTTTGAGCTGAAAGTTTAAAGAAAACACTAAATATATTAAATGTTAAGTCGTCATATAAACTGTGAAGCAAACGACACGCCATTTGTGTGTGTCAGTGTATACTGATTTCAATGTCAAATCTGCGAGATATTTATGCTTATACCGGATGGTGTTATCGTTTATACAATGAATGTATTTTAATGTGAACTGATAGCTATTCATCTGAAGTATCAAGGGCATATAATGTGGGTCGTTGATTGCAATTTTGAAGGAAAGTTTAGAATTAACTCTACCGGCTGCAGGCGGAGTGGCGTGTGGCGTTTCATCGAAGAAAGGTTGCATCCCATCCTCGTCATAACTGTAATAAAACACGGCAACTATTACCAAGGCAATTTTTTTATGTACTTTGCAAGAGTCATTTTGATTAAAATTGATTGAAACAACACAATTTATCTTAACCAAATCAAAAATAATTCCAATAAAATAAATTAAATAAAAAAGTCAAATGTCTAACAATCGCGAAAACCTAAATAATCATTATGTATTTATTTACATATTTACGGGAGCAAACAGCTTTAAAAACGTAAAACATAGGAAATAAATTGCCAAATAAGCCTTAAAAGTTTTCACAAAAAGTTGTTCATAATACAAGTACAATAACTTCGTTCTAAGTAACTAAGCAAAAAAGATTAGAACTACCGTTCCGTAGCCCCGTATAAACAGATTTATCTGATTAACCACTTTTAATATGGGACCAAATCTAAATACGCAAAAAAACGCTGCTTATACATAGAAAAATTACATTCACATTCAACGAAATGTATGGAACAGCTGATTTTTTCTAGCACTTTTAGGTTTAGTCCCTAACAAGGGAGATATGATTTCGTACAATTATCGTACACTTTTTCACTATACCGCTAAACTATTTAACGCTATTTATTTTTAGTTCGGCACACCTACTAATTTTTCACGCACAGTAAAAAAATGCTGCAACAACGCAAAGAAAACACGCAAAAAGAACGGGCGGAAAGGTTGAGAGCCTTAACAGACATGTCAACTTGGCTGACTAACCGCCGTATGTCCAACGGGAAAGAAAGAGAAAATTGTCTGTCTCTCCCGTTTGTCAAACGGCGGTTTGTCAGCCAAGTTGACACGTCTGTTAGCTACTAAACTAACTTAAGGCATCAAGCTTGATATAGGCCAGATGCGAGTGCACCCGCCATGCCATTTTATCATAACTCCCTTATTTTACTGATCTGGGGTTAGTCCCATATAATTTTTTTTATTGAATGATGAGTATTATGACTTCTTTTGATCTTAGAACCACCGTTTTGTATATGTTGAAAAATAGACCACCAGACAGGTGGCTGTTATGATGATAAGTGGTCAGAGATCGCTCGAAGAACCAATAACCGATATCTTTAGGCCCCCATAAAGGCTGCCGTATCTTGGCACTGGAGGGGCAACATTTGCGTTATCACAATTATTATTAGTAGAGTCAGCTTACAAACTCACCTAGTATTATAATTATTATCCTGATAGTGTTCAGCGGCAGTATCCCGGTATTCAGGGTGATACCCGTAACTATCGTAGCCATAACTCACTTCGGGAACAATTTTTTCGGGTACTGTAAAAATAAAAATGTTATGTTGGGTAATCTTTATTAAAACGTACGTTGTACGTTTCGATTCTGCGTTTCTAATCCGTACGATTGGAATAACCTGCCGGATTCCTTGTTTCCTGAGGGATATAATATGGGTTTTTTCAAGGCGTGAGTGAATAGGTATTTTCTAAGTCTGCGTGCTTCATCTTCGACCACATCGTCGCTTACCAACAGGCGAGTTGATAATCAAAAGCGGACTTATTCGCGATAAAAAATAGAAAATATTATTAAATATCACGGTTGTTCAATACAGTTATATGAAGTTATGTGTTGTTGATCGTTTTGTCTGCACCTAACTTTGAACTGTTCGACCAACCACCCGCATTATTTTGTCTACCCGTGAACATGGTGCATGTATGTATGTAACTGCGCCAAAATATCAGGAGCTCCTTCCACAACCTTACCACGGTAAATATCCCGTAAATAATCATAATATAACTGCAATCTGTATTGAGGTCAATAAAATGTGTGGTTTCGTGTTTTCTATGTAAACTAGACGTGACTATCTGTGTCCTGCGGTTATTCCATCTAATTGCTAATTTGTCCACCCATCCATTCCATTCTGTATACTATTATTAGGGTTCCGTACCAAAATTGTAAATCGGTTCCTTTTTACCACCACTCCCAACGTTTACCTAAATAACGTTACATTGATAACGTTTGTCTTAATTTTCGTGCGTTATTTTTTATTTTGCTGCAAATGGTTAATGCAAACTGGTAAATGGTTCATGGTTGGTGCAAAAAAATTAAAGTTTCGTAACATGGTAAAGAGCCCAAATGAAAAGTCTTAATTTATGCAAATGAGTAATGAAATACCAATGTTCCATTACCGGTAATGTAAGGCACATGCGTGTGCGCAGCAGCGGTGAGCGGCGCGAGAGGAGCGGCGTCCGGGGGGCGCGGCAACCGCCTTCCCCGCGCGCCGCGCAGCGAGCCCGTCTCGCTGCCGCCCGGCGGCACGGGCAGCGCGCGCCCTCGCTTCGGCGTCGACGATGGCGTGGCTGAAAATGTGGTAAAAAGCAATATTTTTAAAAGATCTCAGCTATTTTGAATAACAGTACGTGTAAGGATGATTAAACACAATGCTGAAAAATCAAAGGGCATAATACCAGGTACAGCGATCAAGCTCGCGTATTTGATGTTTTTTCAAGATATAAAATGACTGAGTCTACTTTCGAAAATATGCTTCGGTTATTTTGCGAAGTTCGAAGAAGCGAAGAAGCGAAGCGAAGAAGAATAGTCAAAAATATTCTGAACTATACATATTTTTTTATAATGACAAGAATAAACAAAACTGATTATTACTATTTATGTTGTCATAAAAAAATGGTTTTAAATATTATAAAATATTAACGTTACCAAATGACTAAAGCACATTTTACAAAAGTAGACTAATTTTATATTGAACAAGATATTCAAATGTGGGAGTGAGATAGCGGCACGCCATACTCTGGGCCTTAAGATTGGGCCTAAAGCAAAATCTTCAATCTTTGATTAGATTTTCACAGTAGTAAATCATGTCCAAAATCGAAAAAAAAAATACGTTAGGAAACTTCAATATATAAGTAAAGGTCGACCCTGACGAAAACATGGTAGGATAAAATTTTCTCGATAGAAAACCATCACAAAGTTACCTCTAATTTTCAACATTTTTGGTTTGCATTCTGTTTTGGTACATATTATTGAACAATAAATTATGTAAATATTATCACTCATGTATAACCTAGAGCTGACCCTAGCAATTTTTAAAAATATTGTCTATTCTATAAGCTATGAGAGTAGAAAGCACTTGGCGCTTACAACATTTTTAATCCGCGCAATACGCTGTCTTTCGTCTCGCGTGACACAAGCTTGAGGCATCGGTTTGTTGCACCGATCAGTTACCATCTTTCTGTTGAGACGGGTAGTCCATCTCAGTTCAGACGTCGAGTACGCAAGCTTGGTTCCGCGCGTCGTCGCGTCGCCCGTGTTTGTTATCCGTACATGCGCTGGGTGTGACGAGATGCGCGGGGGAAATCAGAATTTATCCTGCCATTAGGCCCGCTCTTAATTGCGCAGGCTATGTGTATCGTATAAACAACTACTTATAATTGCGGGATCTAGCCACCCACGCAACTAACTCAGGTAATCAACAGCGTGACCTGACTAGCGGTTAGTGTTACCAACCTATAAGTACTCCTTGAATTAACTAATCTGTACTTAGATAATCTATTCATATATACAATCTAATGTCAATTCGCTCTCACCTGGAAGACTGGCTGCTGTCCGTCTCGGTCTCGGTTTGTAAGGAGCCATCTCATTATAGTCCGAGTACCGAGATGACAGCGGTATCTGAAAATAAAATTAATTCATTATCTTTAACGTTTAAAGTCATCAGAATCCGCTGGACAGGCTACCCGCTGAGAATGGGAGAGATTATGTTGGAGTTCTCAATGGCTGCTGATCCATGAACCTGCACGAGCTCCACTTTGCCGACTGGCGAGAGACAGCACGAGACCAAGACCAATGGCTATCTCTTGGGCGTCGTTGGTGCAGTAACCCACTTCGGGTATAGCTGCACACGTTCGATAGTTTTTAACTTTCATTTACATTTACGTTTTCTACATTTAACTGAAACAATTCACTGACTGAAAAAATTCAGTCAAATGTAGAAAACAGACTAGATAAAGCTGCTACGTAGCAGAAAGACTTTAGCTCAAGCCCACTGCCACCCAGCTATCTGGCAGCCATTTCTTTACTTACATGTTTAGGCGGCACTTGAGGTAGTTGCACGACGGATGAGCGTCTCTTATTCACGATGTTCTCATACTCCGTCGGCGTCATTCCATAGCCATCATCGTAGAAGTACTGTCCCGTCTGGTCCGCGTGTCCCCCGCTGTCCCACTGCTTTGTCTCGTCCCCCAAGAATGAAGTCTGGTATGGAAAGCTACTCGAGTCGAAGTACTCTTCGTAGCTTGCCTGCTGTGAGATGTGTGATTGTGAATGGTCCCTGGAAAATATTTGAAGTTGTTGGTTTTTGATTCTCAGTTCATCTGAGGTGTCATTTTAGCCCAACGCCCACAGTGACGAGGCGAGGAGTGGACGTACAGGCAGAGTAAACTCTTCCTACAGGCCTAGCACTTGCCTGCTGCATAGGTACGCACAACAGGTGGCAAAGATGGTAAACACGCCTAGCCTGGAATTGGAACTAGCTCTCAAGTGATGCTACCGGAACATACTGTTAGACGCTGGTCAAAAGATTTTCAACTTGAGGCTGGCAGCCGGGCCTTAGAAAGTATTTTAATATTGTTAAAATATAATGTGTACTGGAGAGGTTTGACTTGTAACTATGGAGTTATTAATAAAGTATTGTTATTTATTGTATTGTATTTCACGTAATGTGCGAGAGCCGTAAAGTACATACCTAATGTGCGTGCCAGTTGTGTAGGAATCGAAAGCATAGCCCATATTGTCGTCGTACAATGTTGTCTGTCGTTCGAGACTTGGTCGCCGCTGCTCCTCTGAAATCAAATAAGTTGGTACATAGATTGGGTACAGTCTTGGGTATGTACAAACTTGTTTTGACCGAATTGAAAAAGGATGTTTTCAATTCAGTCCATTTTCAGTAAGTATGCTTATTACTCCCGATATGTATGGACATATCGGGATCGTGATTTAAGTAGAAGAAGTTTGTAGTTGTTGAAGTTTTGTAGTGGTAGGACTCTTTTGCAGGGGTCGGCCTGGGGAAGTACCTCACCTTTGCCAGTTATTCAACCGCCAAGCAGTAGTATGCAAACACTACTGTGTCCCGGATTGAAGGGCAATGTTTCCAGCGAAATTAGAGGGCACACAGAGATTTGACATCTTATATCTATCTCGTGGTGACGAGCGCAGTGCATTGCTATCCAGGGTTTTTAACTGTTGAAGTTCAAAATTCCGAGTGGCGTTGAGCTGTTATGGGCAAGCGTGAAGAGCCATCAGGCGAGCGACTTCGCTCGTTTCGTCACCCAGTATCTTTTTTTTTTATATATATAGAATAGATCTACGTTTGGCCACCAACTCGCCTGATGGTAAGCGACAGCCGAGGATGGAACACGTTGATCTAGAAGAAATCTATTCACTCTAGCCTTGAAGATGCCCAGATTGTAGTTCTCAGGAAACAAGGAGGACGGCGGAGGAGGTGTTCCGACAAAAATGTTATTAATTTTGTTTTAACAGTCTTTTTGTTTGTTTGTTACCTCAGTGCTCCATCACATTTAAATCGATATAGATAATAGCTTTTATAATTTTAAAGGATATGCCTACGGGAAAAGATAATTATGGCATCCAAGTAAACGAAATAGCGTAGGTATTTACAAAATTTAAAGTCAGTTTTTTAAAATGATAGCTATTTTAAATTACAATGGTCTTAGGCATTCTTATATGGCTAGTTGCTAAAAAATGCCAAACAGAAAAGGATTTACTAACGGCTTAAGCTATGCATGCTTTTTTCGCGCCTGATAATTGCGGTCAGCAAGAAGTAGACAAAGAAAGATAGATAAAAAATTTACTGTTCACACTTCACACCTGAGTCGAAGTGCTTTCAATTCTACTTTTATTGTGCGAACCCCAAGACTGTGGATGCCAGAATGAGTGTCCCCCGATAGGTACAATCTGGATGTCTTAAAGTCACGACTAAATTAGTTTCTTCTAGGCAAGCGTGCTCTATCGTAGACCTCATCCTGTGCGCTGGCGATCACACGCAAGCCTAATAAATACACATATACATTAAAAGAGAGTAGCATTACAGGTAGCGTTTTTTGCAACGCATTGAAATGGAAAACTAAGTAGTATCTTCATTTCTTTATATAAAGCCGTTATTCTACTAATATGTACCATGTCTTATTAAAGAGCAATTTTCGTAGCCAACCTAACCTAACCAAACGTGTTAACTTGATGTTTAATGTGATATTGTTAGATTGCGCCACAAGTCTTTATTGATTTCAGTAAGGTAAAAACAATTGTTTCGGTTGCTACTTTCGAATCGCGATAAATAACATATTATTATAGTTTTGGAACATTTTGATTACCTCCAGACTGCCAGTCAGCCGCTGTCCGCCATGATATAGCGGATTCGACGCTCGCCTGATGCAATTGCGACCATGTGTCTATCCTGGAATTAAGAACAATATTTAGAAGATTGACTTAAAAAAAATTACCAATCAAAGATAATAGACAACAAAAGCAAAGTGAGCCAGATTCACCACCATGCGGGATACGTAGTAACAAAAAAAAATCCTAAGGAGACAGCAGATATGTAACCATCTGCCCAACTGCTCGATTATGTATTATTAACATACGATTCAGATAAAAAATAAAATACAAGTGAATATGTATAGTTTTATTAGTTCTGTCGATCACTACATGTTTTATTAGTTCTGTCATCGCTTCACATGTAGGAAAATAGTAATCCCAAACATTCTGACACAAAGTTATTGTAATATTTTATTACTTGCCGATATAAGTTGTTCACGCCAAGCCGTAATTCACTTGCGAGTGGTCTTTGTCCTTTAGTAAAACAATACAATGAGGCGACATGGTTTTCTTCACTTTGGCGCCAAAACCTCTTTTTATTCGACAAAAGTTATGTCTGGGTCTTTAATAACACTCTGATCTATGGGTATTTTTAAAGACCCAGACAAACTTCCTACATGAAATATATTACAAACTGAACCTCTTTGAACAATTTTAATGAGTAAACATTTTATTCACTAGTTCAGAAAAGTCAGACTTTTGTGCTACAGGCTCTAGGGACTAGAGCATGAAAACAGTTTTAGTCCGCATACTCCGGGCATAACCAAGAACTTGATACGAGCAACCTGCCGGCTTCCTTGTTTCCTGAGAGATATAATCTGGGCCTTTTCAAGGCAAGAGTGAATAGGTATCTTCTAAGTCTGCGTGCTTCATCTTCGACCACATGGTCGCTTACCAACAGGCGAGTTGGTGGCGATAAAAAAAGCATGATACGTTAAAATGTTATTTGAACTTACCTATTACTTCTCGGCTGGCTATTATAGTAAAGGGGGTCGGCGTCGCCGTGAAGTTGGTACTCCTCCCTCTCGTACGAATTCTCTCTCGATACTTCCAGCGATCTCTGAAAGCCAAATCAAAGAAGAGCAGGTGAGCAATGAATTCAAGTACGTAGTACATTTATAGTTCATGATGACATATGAACTAAGACGTGGTCCTTAGCTGTTGGCCTTTTGGAAAACCTCAGACTCACACAACGGGCAATGGAGAGAGCTATGCTCTGAGTTTCTTTGATTGATCAATTGAATCCGGAACGTGGATATTCGCCAAAGAACCAAAGTCACCGACATAGCTATTAAAATTTGCAAGTTGAAGTGGCAATGAGCAGGCCACATCGCTCGAAGAACCGATAACCGATGCGGTAGAAAGGTTCTTGAGTGGAGATCACGAAACGGAAGACGCAGCGTAGTTAGGCCTCCCACTAGATGGACCGACGACATTGTGAGAGTCGCGGGCATCCAGTGGATGCAGATGGCAGGATGTCGTTCAGTGTGGAAGTTAAAGGGCGAGGCCTATGTTCAGCAGTGGACGTCTTCTGGCTGATGATGATGACGATAATGAGTACATACAGATCGTTGCAGGTGGGTCAATCAAGCTAAACCAAGTACCTAACTTAATGGTACGTTTCCGCACCCCTCACTTCAGAGCAGCGCCATCCCTAGGGTAGAGCGAAAGGAGCATGCTCTAGGCGCAAGATAGTAAGAGGCGCCAAAATGCCAAAACTAAAATAACTTTTGAGCGAACAATTTAATTTTGATGGCGCTTCACGCCACACTTACGCTGTAGGCGGTGGACCACACATGCATTGTTAGTTAATCAGCATAATATTTTGATGTGGAAATAGTTCAGGATGGCTACTTTTCATTTCGGAAAATGATCGATTCCTGTACGTTAGTTTTCAGAAATGAAATGCGCCGTAAAACAATCTCATTTTTGCTGATCAAAACCTTGGACCGGCGCTGCTTGAGAGCCAATTACGTTACGTGTTAACTATCTTAGACTACATCGTTATTTAACATCAGCTGAGCTGCGGTCAAACGCCTAGCCATTCAAGTAGTTTTTTAACCTATATTTTCCCACTTCTGGGCAAAGGTCTCTCCCATCACCTTCCAGACAGTGCAATCACTGATTTAACCAGTCCATCTGGAACTAGTCGATGTCATCGCACCGGCGTTTTATTTCAAAAAAAAATTTACTTCGTTATTTTAAATATATTATTCAGGTCTGTCCTCTAACGGGAAAAACAGAAATAATAAATTCCCCCTGTTAATTTGTCCCCCTGTTACTAACGAGGAAACAGATCGAACTAATTATTTCCGGCCTGCTGTTCACATGATAAGTGTGAAATTTAGCTATTACCTGTGGGGTGTGCATCTGATGGGCAGCATTTCGAAACTGGGATGCGCTGCAGTTGGCGTGTTGCCCCACTGGGTAGTTGAGGTCCGACGTGTAGTCTGAATCCTCGGAATAGCCCGCTGGAGTTAGAAAATAGTACATGCATGGTTTAACATTATTTCATTTACATAATAAAATTATAAATGCGTTCTCATTAAGTCCTTTCTTATGATACCAAACACGATATATTTATCCAGTTTATTTTGATTTTTATTTGATATGGAAAATTAGGTCATAAAGCTTTGATAAATTCCATCATTTTAGCGTGACGCGTAACGTCATATAGCCTAATATGACACGATAAGTATTATAACGCGTCGATAGACACCTCATTGGTCAAAATATGATAAGTGGTTCAAGAGATTAGAGGGAATGGAACACACGAACATACATACATACATACATACATCCATACATAAACTGTCGGACCTATAACCCTCCTTTTGTCGTAGTCGGGTAAAAATTACCAAAGTTTGGGCCCTCTACTGTAAGCCGCGACTGTCTTAAAGTGCTAAAAGACGTGTGAATTTGATTGACCTCAACTCCTCTCAACCGCCGTCTGACCAACGGAATAGAAAAACATATATATATATATATATATATATATATATATATATATATATATATATATATATGTTATTCCCACTCTTTCTCTCCCGTTGGTTGGATGGCGGTCTGTCAACCAAATTCACACGTCTGTTAGGGCTTTCAGAACAATAATTACGAGCCATGTTAAAGGCAAACGGGCAGCGCAAAAATAACACTAAAACTGGCCACTCAGATTATGCGGACTTGCTAAGTACCCTAGTTTACGATAGTAAATGATGTGGTGTAGTAATAGCCCTCGGGAAAAAACAAAATTGTCTCTGTCTTATAATTAACACTGACACCTACAATGTGCAATATACTGCATCTGCCTGCGCGCTTGCTCCGCGCGCTCGGCATCCGCAAGCGTGCCATTGAGCAGGTCCAACTTGCGCTGGAGGTCAGCGCCGCCGGTCCCTTCTGCATCTAGAATTAAAACAAAGAACTAGATAGCAACGTATATTTCACACATACATCCCAAAGCCCGCAGAAAAAATTCTAAAAGAAACCGCAAGGAAACGCTGGATGCAAGGCGCTTCCAATCGGCCCTTTTGGAAGTCAATTTGGTTGGGCTTATGTCCAGCAGTGGACGTCCTATGGCTGAAATGATGATGATGATCTTAAAGACGCGAGACTTTCCGTGTGTTAAAAACTACATAGTCCACCTCCCAATTATATTGTCCCTGCTGAAGAGACCCTAAACTGGTAGTGGGCTTCAGCATTTGTATTATCTGTACACCGTCAACTGTGAACTCTATGGGCAGTCTAACGGATTTTATGTTATAGCCTAAGTAGTTTCGTTTTTTAGTGTTAGCTTGTATTTTGTTAATTTAAAGTCGGGTCTCCTGCGCCCAAATTCTAACAAAACAAATAAACAAAACATGTTTAGCTAACATCTGGCTTATTATGGATGTCCGTTCGTACGGGATGGCACGCGATTGTGATCACAATTCAAATCACAAACGGACACCACAATAAGCTAGATGTTACCTAAACTATTTTGTTAGATTTTGAGCGCAGGAGACTCGGATTAATAAAGGCACTTGGCAGAAGAAGAAAAAATTATGGCCGCGATTTAAAATTTGGATTGCAATTGACTGCGTTAATAATAACGACTTTAACTATGATATCTATTGACAACCTAGCATTCGAACAGCCATACTAATAGTGATTGACACAATTTCTTCAAGGTTAGAATCTTAAAGTGAGGCTTAGTTTATGGGTAAAGGTCGGTAGAGCCCCAATCACCAGCCTATCTTCCTCGGTTAATACAGTCTTCCTGCGACCCAATTCTTAAGATTAAATTTATTTCCCCCGCGACTTCCACGAGGGTATTATTACCGCCGGGTATTATGAGCATAGTTCTTGAATGCTAATCACTTTTTATCGTGTAAAATATAAAATTGGTTCATTTTGTGTCGAGGCCGCAATTCTTAGTATCATAATGGGTCAGTTTCAAAGGGATTTCATTTCTATCATTTTGCGTGTGATTTTCACTAACATTATCAATGGAAAATAACTTCGTTTCTCTATTCGTTTTTAGATTTCCATACCCAAAGGGTCTAAACAGGACCCTATTACTAAGCCTACGCTGCTTTGTCCTACGTTTTATATGTTACGGTGGATCAACTAAGAAATAATAACAAAGTCAAAAAGTAAAAAGAAAACACAACAAACAAATTTCTGTTCACCACCAAGTTATACAACATCGGGCGCGGCTCGTACTTGGATGGGTGACCGCCTGGGCGTGATGTTGTCTTTTTGCACTACTTTTTTAATTTGTGGTGGTATAGAATCTTTAGTGCGCGAGCCCGACTCACACTTGGCTGGTTTATTTGTTAGTTATAGTGCGGTTGCTAAAATAATGCGTAAAACCTGAACAAGAAGAGGAAATTATGATCACTTTTACAAAAGAACGTAAGATAGCCAATACATTACTGTAAGAAAAATAAACTGATTTTCACAATATTGTTACAGTTGCCATATGCATTCTCTCAGCGGCCTGAATTTAATTGCTTACCTTTCACAACGACATGGTTAAACCATGGCTGAACAAATCTTATTTGGCAAGAAAGCAGGTAATAATACCTATGCATCATATACAGATATATATCAGACTAGCCGTCCGCCCCGGCTTCGCACGAGTGTAAGCTCGGCCTTCGGCCTCGCTACAAAATATAATATAGCCTATGTCACCCGGGGATAGTGTAGCTTCCCAACAGTGAAAGAATTTTTCAAATCGGTTCAGTAGTTTCGGAGCCTATTCATTACAAACATACAAACATACAAAAATAGGTACAAATCTTTCCTCTTTATAATATTAGTGTAGATACTTTTATTCCCGTAAAAATGGGTAAAACTTAACATTGCGGGAGTAGAGTTCACCTAGTATTTTAGTTATTACTATCTAATAGGCACGACTTTGTACTCGTAAGCTTTTATATAAACTTAAACCCTCTTTGGATCCCTTGAGATCGTATGTGTCGTAAAATCCTTTCTGAACGGATGTTGGCACCATTATATGAATTTGCCTGTCAAATTAATTTCAGTTTCATAGTTTTCAAGATTCAATTATTACAAGTAATGACTATATTTCGTTTTTATTTAAATAAATTGATAAATCAAATGTTTAATCCTCGTTTAATCTAAGATCTTTTTTAACATAAACAACTTAAAAAATGCAATCAAATCAACTTTGAAACAGTTCCTAAAAAAATAAGTAAAACATTAATTTTCCGAAGTAGACCCCATAAAACTTTTACCGTCCTAATCTCGTGACCCATTGTTATATCACCCAGTCGCCAAATCTCCTAACATAAATAAAAAAGACTTCGAAACTCATAATCCCATCAAAAGATATTGCGTAATCATGAAAGTTCAAGATCGTAAAATTAAATGCTTTTTGGGGACGAGCGTCAAAACCTTTCGTCTCTCTTTAGAACGTCTTAGTGGAAGAGCAGCGTCAAATTTTCACACAACATAAAAATATACTGATTAATTTCACCTCATCCTACTACTTTTAACAACAGAGGATATCACTCGAAATACGTTATTTTCTCACATTAGCATGAGCACTAAAACCACTAATTCAGATAAGCAGAAGTGCCGCTAGGTTTTTTAACGTAATACCCGATATACTTCAGTGAAATATAATAGGTCGGGGAAAAAGTCTTTTCGTATTTTGTATGTATAAAGTTGTAGTAAAATCTCATCGGTTGTACTATTTGTATCTGGCTGGTTTTGATACCATTAAAAATATGACATTTTAAAAAAGGAATTCAAAAAGTCAAAAGTTATTTCCCGCCATTTTTCAATTGTTTTTTTTTGTTCGATAAAATGAATGAATCTAACGAAGAAATTCGATATATTTTGAAGTTTTATGACAAAAAGGGAAAAATGCGACACAAGCCGCGAATTAAATATGTGACGTTTATGGACCTAATACAGTGTCATCAAAAGTAGCACAATGTTGGTTCAAGCGTTTTCAGTCCGGAAATTTTGATGTCAAAGATGCAGCTCGCTCTGGTCGCCCTGTTACGGATAAAGTCGTTGCCATTTCTGAAAAAGTGGAGCAAGATCGGCATATTAGTAGTTACGACGTAGCTGAAGAACTGGGGATCGACCACAAAACAGTTTTGACCCATTTGAAAAAGTCTGGGTATAAAAAAAACCTCGATATTTGGGTGCCACACGAGCTCACTGAAAGAAACCAAATGAATCGTGTGCGCATTTGCGATTCTCTGTTAAAACGTAACGAAACCGAACCGTTTTTGAAAAGATTGATCACTGGTGATGAAAAATGGATCACCTACGACAAGAATGTGCGCAAACGATCGTGGTCAAAGGGCAGTGAAGCACCACAGACTGTAGCGAAACCCGGATTAACACGTAATAAGGTGATGCTGTGTGTATGGTGGGATTGGAAGGGCATCGTTCATTATGAGCTTTTACCGCCGGGCAAAACCATCGATTCGGATCTCTACTGCCAACAGCTGATGACACTCAAACAAGAAATTGAGAAAAAACGGCCGGTATTGATCAACAGAAAGGGCGTGGTCTTTCATCATGATAACGCCAGACCGCACACATCTTTGGCCACTCAGCAACAATTGAGAGAGCTTAGTTGGGAAGTGTTAATGCATCCACCATATAGCCCTGACCTTGTACCCTCAGATTTCCACCTGTTTCGGTCTCTTCAGAATTTTTTGGGTAGTGTTAGATTAACATCCAGAGAGGACTGTCAAAACTACTTGTTGCATTGTTTTGATCAGAAGTCCCAAAATTTCTACAGCAACGGGATCATGTCACTACCTACAAGATGGCAACAAGTTATCGAACAAAATGGCACATATATATTATAATCAAATGTAATTTTTTTTTTTAATGGCAAGTGCCTTTATTAAATAAACAAAATACTAGCTAAAACTAACACTAAATAAACAGTTAGACTGTTCATAGACCGTTGAAGATCTAAAGACAATCCAAATGCCCAAACCCACTATCAGTCGGCAGCGTACCCAGCATGCTGGCGGCATTACCACGTTGAATGGCAATGCTTATACGTTGAGCCAGATACACGCCAGCATTTTGGTCACGCGTCGCGTTAATCAGACGCTCTGAAAGATTTTTGAAAATGAGGTGAGCTCCCGGTCCCCAAGGGCCCAATGTCTCGACACCAAACGCCTCAAATATGTAACCACTGCCGAGGTTAGCATATTTGCGCCGCTTGTGCTGCTCTGCCGAATTGGCAGCTGCACCAGCCCTACCCTGTGTCTCAGGAAGATGTGACGGTGCCAAAGTATCGACACAAGTAATTAAACATGAAAAAAATATGTCTTGAATTTGTTTATAAAATACGAAGAAACTTTTTCCCCGACCTTATATATATTATTATTTCACGTATTTATTTGTTTTCTTAAATCTAAGTTTGTTTACAATATTTTTATAAAAACAAAATATTATAAAAAAACTTAAACCTAGGGTGCCGCCAGCAGCGGGGCAGGGCCCAAGCTACCGGTGGTTAGGGCTGCAGAGTGAGGAACCTCCTGACAATGCGCGCCGTGTCAAGGATTACCGCCCTCTGAATCTGACCCTTGACCCAACAGTCTAGCGAGAGCCTCTTAAGGTGGTGGTCGAGGCTCTTCGCTATAAGGCCGTTAACCGAAACAACTATCGGGACAATGATCGTCGAGTCAACATCCCACATGGCGGTAACCTCGTGAGCCAAGTCAAGGTACTTGCTGAGTTTGTCCTTCTCGGCCTTCACGAGGTTCTCGTCATGTGGTATGGTGATGTCGACGAGCACTGCCCGGCGCTGGGACCGGTCGACCATCACGATATCAGGCTTATTGGCGACAATAGTCCTGTCCGTGATGATAGACCGGTCCCAGTAGAGCAAAGCACGACCATTCTCGAGAACTGGTGCTGGTGCGTACTTATAGTACGGCACCTCAGACTCGACAAGGCCGTATCGAAGGGCAAGTTGCTGGTGGATGATCCTGGCTACTTGGTTGTGCCTGTGCAAGTACTCGCCGTTAGCAAGATGCGAACAACCGGAGATGATATGTCGGAGAGACTCTCCAGGACGGTGGCATGCCCGACAGATGTCGACCGTACCGTCCTTCATGATATATTTCCGGTAGTTGTTGGTCTTGATAACTTCATCCGCAATCGCACAGGCAAACCCCTCGGTTTCCCCAAAGAGGTCCCCGAAACGTAACCAGTTCACCGACGCAAGCAGGTTCACATCGGGCCCTGTTAAGACCCGATAGAACCGCCCGTGCAGCTCCTTGCCTTTCCATACGTCCTTGCGATCCTCGATGCTAAGCACCGATGGTTTGCGCCAGTTCTCGTTTGCCAAGGAGAGCGGCGTGAGGCCTCTGTCAACAGCCACAACATCGCGATGCATCCCACTCTCACTGTCACGGAAAAAATCCCTGAGACTGCACACCTCACGGTTGTGTAGGTTCTTGGCATTTAAAAAGCCTCGACCCCCCCACTTCCGTGGAATGTACAGTCTCATAACAGACGAGCGTGGGTGTAGCATGCGATGTGAAGTGAGCTGTTGACGGACCCTTCTGTCCAGGGCGTCCAGCTCAGTTTGAGTCCACCTCAATATGCCAAAGGAGTATATCAGTAAAGGCATCACCCAACCGTTGAAGGCACGCACCTTGTTGCCACCAGACAAAAGACTATTAAGTACTTTGGTCAGGCGACAAAAGAAACGCTCCTTCACCGATTTCTTGATGTCCTCTACCGATACACCCAACGACTCTGACATACCGAGGTACTTGTAGGTCTCGGCCTCAGAGAGAGACCTGAGAGTCATCCCCTCAGAAAGCTGTAAATTCGGGGAATCTACAACTTTCCCCCGTTGCACATGCATGACCGCACACTTATCTACACCGAATTCCATCCTGATGGCGCTGCTAAAAACCTCTGTGATTTTTAGCAGCTCCACCAAGTCTTGGCGTTTCGGTGTAAACAGCTTGAGATCGTCCATGTACAACAGGTGGGAGATGACTTGACCATCTCTTCGAAGCCGATAGCCTAGTCCAGAATCCCTCAGCAGAGTGCTGAGAGGGTTCAGAGCTAGGCAAAACCACAATGGACTAAAACTGTCACCCTGAAAGATGCCTCGCTCAATCCTTATTAAGTCCTGCGGGACAGAAGAGCCATCTCCCCCGCCTGGTTGACGAAGAACTGTGGTCCACTGCCCCATACATGCGCCTAAGAATGATTTTAGAGTTGTATCAATTTTATACAACTCTAAAACCCTCTCTAGCCATGAATGAGGCACCGAATCATAGGCCTTCTTATAGTCAATCCAGGCAGCGGAGAGGGCTCCTCTGTTTCGCCGGACTTGTTGGCTAATGGCCGTGTCGATGAGGAGGAGCTCCTTAGTACCACGGGACCCAACCCTACATCCATTTTGAGCATGGGCCAAAACGTTGTTCGCGACAATGTGCGCATTAATTTTATTTCTCAAAATGGATGTAAGGAGCTTGTAGATGGTAGGCAAGCACGTGATGGGTCTGTAGTTCTTGGGTTCCGTGGTACTACCGGACTTGTGGAGCAGGAAGGTGACACCGGTGGTAAGGAAGCTAGGAAGGGTGCCGAGCTCAAGGGCTTCTTGAAATTGGGTCGCCAAGCGGTCATGTGAGCATCGAATCCACTTTATCCAGAAGTTGTGCAACCCGTCCGGCCCAGGACTTTTCCAGTTCTGTGCCGTACGGATCGCACAACTAATGTCTACGGAGTCTATTGAAATAGACCCCATGGGTTCGATGGACTCACATTCGCGCTCGATAACACGCATCCAATCACCCTCCGTGTGCTCGACGGGCACCGACCAGAGGCTGCGCCAGAAATTAATCATAGCGCTTGCATCTGGTAGCTGCCCGTCGCTCACACGTTGCTCAGTTCCTTCCCAGCCTCGGTACACCTTCCTCTGGTCACTTTGGAAGAGGCGATTTTGCCAATATCTATCTACACGTTCTCTGTAGCGGCGAATACGGTTTGCCCAAGCATAGACTTTCTGCTTCAGATAGTCAATACGTTCCGTGACTTTGGCTAGGTAGTCGTGGGGCCTAATACCGGTCCCAGCGAATGCCTGTGTCACGAAACGCATGACTCGGGGGCGATTATTCCCCCGGCTGAAGCAGATTAGCTTTGCAATGAGAGTCCTGAACGAAGTGATACGCCGCTCGATCCGCACTTGCCATGCGGGCACCCCCCCGGCGGTTCGCGATGCACGGTTAATGTCCGGAAACTTAACACGTGCAACGCGACACGCCGCGATGGCCCCGCAGTACATGATCGAGTGGGTATCAACTAAATCTTCACTAGCCCGCAAATATGGAGCTAGCAAAGCATTCAGGGCTCCCATTAAAGCCAAATTGCGTCTATGGGTGGGCAAACGTGGTAGTCGCGGCCTCGAGTCGGGTGCAAACCGATACTGGGAGATCGCGTCTTCCAAAGCCCCCCTCAGTTGCTCTCTCACCTGGTCGGAGACACTATCACTCGCCAAATCTCCCACGTCGACTACGGGATCAGCCGGTGTCGCTAGTGTCGCCACCGACGCCGGCATTGACGCCAATGTCAGGGCAGACGACGCGATGGGCGGATTCCGCAACGAGGCAGGAGTCGGACGAGTTCGTAGTTCCTCCAGGCGGAGCCGATCAAGCACAGACTGATTCAACATCTTGCAACGTTGGATAGCCCGCACTTGATCCGATAGTCGCTGGGCGGATACGGCAACAGTTGGTTCAAGGGCCTGAAACAAAGGGAGCATCCTAACACGGTAAGCTGACAGGTTAGTTCCCCCCTCTGTAGCCCTGTAATATGCGCGCATGCAGTTCTCATTTGTACTTGAGGTCCATCGCATGCGACGCACTACACCACCGGTAGCGGGGGCCGGGCGTGAGGCAGAATGCCCCACAGGCCCCAAGCGTGCCGGCAGCGGGGGACGTCCCCGTCGCGCAGGTGGACGTGGCGGCGGGGTCCCGGGCCCGCTCGCGTCGCTCGACGAGCCGCTGGTCTCGCGGGTGGTGTGGAAATCATCCTCACCCGACGAGGTGCTCGGAGACGACGACGGAGCGGGCGGTGATGTTGTGTGTGCGCTAGGTGGTGCCGCTGTTCTGGTTCTTGAGCGAGTGATCATGTCTTATAAATAATATCAAATACTTTTCCATGGTTTTGATTTTACACTCAGATCAAACAAATTTGACAATTAAATGTCAAATGTTTTACAAAGGAATTTTGTTTAGGTCGTTTCACTGAGGATGTTTTGAGATTCTGGGATGATAATATATGAACTGGTCAGATTTTTTTCTCTCTTCTTCGTTGTAATGTGTAAAACTTCTGATAGGGCCAAAATAATCAAAAATAAAATATAAATGATCACTGCAAACAAAATGACGTGCGTTGTCAGCGGACGTCGTTGACGTTTTTTTTTTATTATATTATTATTATTTTTATCGCGAATAAGTCCGCGTTTGACCACCAACTCGCCTATTGGTAAGCGACGATGTGGTCGAAAATGAAGCACGCAGACTTAGAAGATACCTATTCACTCTTACCTTGAATAATGATGGTTTTTATTTCGCACATAAATTGATCATTGTCATTCAACGTGGCAATTCCGCCAGCATTCTGGTGACCTTTCTGTCAACTAATTGTGTTTTAATTTAAGTTTTAGTCTACAGTAATATTTTAAGTTTTCGGTAATTTTCTGTTTTCAAATACATCAAATATTAAAAGAATGTTTTATTGTGATTCAGCATTTTACAATTGTATTGCAGCTGTCAGAGTAAATAAATGCTTAGATCTTGTTTAAACTATAGCACATATAAAAATAGTTCTAAATTCTGAGTGGCGTTGAGCTGTTATGGGCAAGCGTGAAGAGCCATCTGGCGAGCGACTTCGCTCGTGTCGTCACTCAGTATCATAAAAAATATAGATATATATATATATATATAAAAGTTGTTATTATAAAATTAAATTCGTAGTACATACTTATAGTAATACGTCTTGGTAACAAGTTTACCGTAGCATTTACTTATAATAGCATTTTTTTGCATGAGGTCAAAATTTACATATAAAAAGTCCCATAGCTCACCAATAACCATAGCTTGAGTGACGTAAGCAATAACCGCACTTAAATTACTAAACTGATTTATGCTCCGACCGATCTAATTAGAACGTACCTACGCGTTCAACGGGACTGCGGAGAGCAATTTCAAAGGTCTTTATAACTTTTTGCAGCTATCGGAACAAATAAATGCTTGGACCGAGTTTATTTTATACTTTTTTGTACTTATCTTGAGCAAGTAGAGTAAGAGTTATAACATTTTTCAATAAAATTTCTGAAAACTGTAATACTTTCTCTGTGGCTAGGCAAAGTTTATAAATTTTTTAAAAATCATCATCATCATCACTATATATATAAAATTTCCATGTCACAATGTTAGTTACCGTACTCGTCCGAATGGCTTTACCGATTTTTACTAAATTTTATATGCGTATTCAGTAGGTCTGGGAATCGGCTACTACCTATTTTCCATACCCCTAAGTGATAAGGGTTGTTCACCCTTAAATTTATTTTTTATTTTTTGAAGAAATTTTAATTGTTATTTAATTTTTTTATTAATTTATAAGGCAAAATAACGTTTGCCGGGTCAGCTAGTATTATATAAAAAGGAATAGAATTTTATCCTTTTTCCTCCTTACAAAAATAACAGAGTGAGTCACAATTAGATATTAAAATTTGGCTTAACTTTGATTGTACATAATATCTACATGGTGTTAAAATCAAAATAACTACCCATATTATTATTTTTTTAATTTAATTTTTATTGTGTTTTTATTTAATGCGTTTAAGTAACTGGTCTCATAGGTCAGAGAGTAACAATTCTAATCATCATCATCATCATCCATAAGACGTCCACTGCTGAACATAGGCCTCCCCCTTTAACCTCCACACTGAACGACAACCTGCCATCTACATCCACTGGATGCCCGCGACTCTCACGATGTCGTCAGTCCATCTAGTGGGAGGCCTATATCTACGCTGCGTCTTTCGGTTCGTGGTCTCCACTCGGGAACCTTTCTACCCCATCGGTTATCGGTTCTTCGAGCGATCTGGCCTGCCTATTGCCACTTCAACTTGCAAAAACAATTCTAATATCTTATGACAACGATTCTATGATGCAGTTACTATCGTGTAGGTGTTTAATAAAATTGGATTGTAAGGGACTAATCACGAACAATCTGAAAAGTAGGTTGAAAAACGCATTCATTATGGTAGTACCCTGAAGGTGGCTGTACAAGTAACTGAATAACAGGCATATTCTACTATGTGTAACTTTATAATCATCATGGTGCAAATTTTTAATGTTATGTTCTAAGGTTGTGATGATACAAAGTACATTGCCATAAAAAGGAGGAATAGAAACTACTGAGTGAACATTGACATGCAATTTATGTACCAATTTTTATTTATATGAGACGGGAATTACCCACGTATGATTAAGCCGGTTACTCCGACTATAGTTTCAACGGCATTCTGCGGTCTTTTTAGAGGGAAATACGCGCGCGCGGCTGCGTCTCGTTTTTCAAAACCGTACCAATTTGTTTTATTATATGAGAATTACTTACGTAAGTTTTTAAAAGGTATAAAATGACTATTTGTGTGATGAATTTTTGCAAAAATTGCTTTGGAATTTTACCACAGAAAAGAGAAGTAAATAGAACGGAAATGAGAAGGAAACTCTGTCGCTAGGTATTGGGACAGATATGTGATTGAACATTCTTATTTATGTCAACGCGATGAACTGCGCGTCACAGTTGTTAACACAGTTACTTTGGGTTTATATGGGTGCAAGTGGCTACAACAAATTTCTTACAAAAATGCCTTGGCAGTTATTCTAATTAAAAAAAAAAACTTTTCTGTGAATTTTACGACGTTAATAAGTACTATACCCCATTTTGAGCTACCTATATAATTTTGTACGTCAAACTTTCAAACAAAGTTACTTGTGTTCAGTTATGATTCTCATGCAACCCAAAAACTTAAAGCTGTCATCAAAACATTGCAATAAAAGAATATAAAGCACGATTTTCCAGCAGAACATCTCAGCAAAATTGTTGGCTGAACCTCGTTCGTCACATCACATAACATTTGTAACGGCCCAGGCAATAAAACATTTATTAAATGGAACAAACATCTCTGCAGGAAAATATTTTATTATGTAGTAAACATCTTTGAAGGACGGCGTTTAGTAATCAACTTCTTTCTTGGGACGTTCTTATATCTATTCCATACACAAACAGTGGATTTGTTGTGAAAAAGGAATATATAAACTGATAAATATTCGCACACTACCTGCCTACCAGCTTTTTGGCACCTTACCCGCTGATAAAGATTCATGGACCATTCAGATCTACCACGCACTTGCACTGAAAGCCGATCTGAGATTATTTATTCACAACTTTATTTCCATACCATAAGTTATTGCAAAAACAAATACAAAATTGCCACAGTATAAAATAATGACAGCATATCATTATCCCACTTCTGTAATAGGGCCTACTCTCAGAGAGAGACGATGGGGGTGAGGATGCACCCAGTGCATATTGGTGAATGTCATATGTATTGGATCAAACTTCTGAGGTTCCTAAACATACCGGTTTCCTATGGATGTTTTCCTTCGCAGTTTTTTGGACGATGGCATCGAAACTGCATATAATTGACAGCCCCGTTAGCTCAGTTGTAGTGTACCTGACTTCTGCGCGTAGGGGCGTGGGTTCAATTCCCACCTAGGACAAATATTTGTGTGATGAACATTTGTGTTTGTTCTATGTCTGGGTGTTAATATCTATTTAAGTATGTATTTAAAAATATATGTGTTTGTATATCAGTCACTGGCAGCCATATTACAAGCTTTGCTTAGTTTGGGGTCAGATGACCATGTGTGCAATAATGTCCCAGATATTTTTATTTTTATTTATTTGAGTAATAAGTAAACCATTGGTGCAAGGCCGAGGATTGGATTGGCGTTAGATTGTAAAGCGCACATGCTTACGCTCTGCCACTAACGTACAGTACATATACTGTCAAAATACCCAACGTGCGAGAAATACGTAGAAAACGCATTAACCGAAGAGTTGAATTGATGTGAAATAGACACTTCATTGATTATTTTCCTAAACTTGGGTATTTTATAGTGTTTGTTGAGTATCTCAAATACTAACGTGCTACTTTCAGTTCAAGTTAACACTTATAGTTATAAATTCCAAATAAGACTTCCAAAAAGTAACTACTTTAAATATAAAAAACCATTTAAACTACTTAACTACCATAAAGAACAACACTTACTCGTAGCGTCGCGTCGTAGCTTCTAACGACCGTAGCTGCTACGCTGTAGACACATTACGACAAAGGACTATGTTGCAGTACTGGCTTAAAATTTATTGTTAAAACCTGGGTCATCACGACAGCTCGGAAGATGCCCCCGTTTCATCGTAAACAACCTACCATTTTAGTAAAATCCACAAAAGTGACACTTGCAGCTCTATACTGCAGACTTTAGAAGTCATTTTTAAAAACAGGTAGATCTAAGTTGGTAGTTAGTTTAGAGTTGTGCCGATTTCCAGAGCTTTTTTAGTTTGTTATGCGTGAAACTGCATAATTCTATTCATCCACTTTTTGTATATTATTAACCGACTTTAGGACTTTCAGGTTCTCAATTCGATTCGTGTTTTTTTTATATAATAGGTCGGGGGAAAAGTCTTTTCGTATTTTGTATGTATAAAGTTGTAGTAAAAATATCATCGGTTGTACTGTTTGTATCTGGCTGGTTTTGATACCATTAAAAATATGACATTTTAAAAAAGGAATACAAAAAGTAAAAAAAATTGAGAGCTTGGTTGGGAAGTGTTAATGCATCCACCATATAGCCCTGACCTTGCACCCTCAGATTTCCACCTGTTTTGATCTCTTCAGAATTCTTTGGGTAGTGTTAGATTAACATCAAGAGAGGACTGTCAAAACTACTTGTTGCAAAAAAAAAAATCGAATTAGAGTTTGCTTCGATTTTTTGCATTTTCTGAGAACATTTATTATTGTAATGTATATTTTTTTTAACCATCAGAAAGTAGAGATTTCAACGAACAAAAAGCACACCGACTTTTTAAAAAAAGCTAATATTTTGACACGAGAATTTTCGATTGAAAATTAGGGTGCTTTTTTGATATTAAGTCAAAATAAGGTGAAAAAATAAATATTTTAAATCAAAAAAATTACAGTGTATTTGGGACATAAAAAGGAAAGTTTTCACCAAATTTCGTAGAAATTAATTTGAAAAAAAATATAAAAATAACAAACCCAAAAACTTGGTTATTTGAATTTTTCACATAAATTTTGAGGTTATGTAAAAAATTGTCAAAATAAAAGTTGTAGATCTTTTTATTACCTACAACTTTGCCATTTAACTCAAAACAAAACTAACTAACTAACGGTCAAACGCTAGCCCATTTCATCATATAAAAATAAGTACCAAATAAGTATTAATAAAATCGTTAACATATATCTGTTATTACAGTTATAACCTAAACTATCTACATTCAATTTTTCATCAAAATTGACTTAGTAGTTACGGAGATAAATATGGTAACCAACATTCACACGCACAAACTTTCGCATTTATAATATTAGTAGGATTTATATTTACGAACAATCCGTCTACGAGGGATGTAATGGAATTTAAATGGCCAAGAACATGATATATGGTAGAGTTTTATAAAAAGGTGATGTTTAAATATCTTAATTTTTTTTTTTTTTTAATATGTTATTTCATATAAATAAGTTTCAATGTCTAATAGTTTTAAAATGCAGGGAGGGACAACTTTTTGCCACTTTGACAATCATATTTTGCAAAGAATACGCTTGATAAAAAAGTGATGTATGAAACTATGCCTTCATTTTAAAAGATACATTCAACGATACACAATGCGAGAGGCGCAGTACAAAAACCATCCCCATTTCACATGTACCAGACTCACAGTAAAAATTCCTTTATTATCCTTTTAAAATTGATAAATAATTAGGGCGGACGGACAGATGGACAGATGAACAGAACGAACTCGCAAAGGTTCCTTGTAGTTCTACGGAACCCTAAAAAGGGAAACAAATGAGAGTTTTGTGTTTCTAGAGCAAAATGTTTCATAACTTTGTGTCATGCGAGTTTCCTGGAGCATTTATAATTCATTGTGATCTCGTATTCTCGGTGTAATGAAGGCAGGCCGCAGAGTTTGAGAGAGGTAGGTGAAGGGTTTGCTTATCCATATATTTGAGTGTTATATCCAGAAAACCCTGTCTACATCCACACCACGAACCCACGAACGCGTGAAACATGTCCAAAGTTTTCCTCCCTGTATTTATTTGTAAGTTTTTCCACTGAACGTCTTTCTACATGTACACGAGTGCCTAGTGCTAGTTTTTACAAGCTCTTATTTAACTTGCAATGTTTGTTTGTTTGTTTGTTTCGGTCAAATCTTGCAAGCTGAATTAGAACCTTTTCCCCTTTTCCTAAGGAGTTGAGTTTTTACATGTTGGTTCAGCTCTGATAACAATGCATTTATATTGTAATCATGACCTGTATCGACATCCAGGATTAGCTCCCGATAAAGGAACTCTTGAACTATGATAGGTATAAACCCATTAAAAAAATCACGTGTATGTTTAGAGTACCTATAAATTTCAAATACGTAGCCTCGCACACTTCTCAAATCGAATAGCTATATTCAAGACCATAGAGCACTATATTCAGTGCTACAGTTTGGTAATCTATAAAGGTAATTTATGGGTCACTAGAATATGATAAACGGGTTACAGCCTCAGCCTTTCTCGCTAATAAGTGACCGCCCTAATTTCCAAGCTGTCCCTCTGGACCGCAAGAAAACCGAATCAGCTGTAGGTACGTCAAAATGGTAGCATTAATATTGCGTTGTTTTACTTGACTTATGTAACTCAAAGTTCTCGATAAAAGTGAAGATGAAAAACCCTTTTGTTTTTACTTTTAGACATTTTTATTATTTGTTAGTTAATCCGCCGTAACATTACATATTCTGTGATAGTTACAAGTAGCTAGGTATTACAGTTCCAAAGATACAGCCGTTTAAAGGTAGGACGGACGAATGGACGGAAAGACACGTAGGCTCAGTAATAGGGTCCCGTTTTTACCCTTTGGCTAGGGAACCCTAATTAATGCTATTGAGATAAAAAGTCGAGAGCTGTGCGTCGAAGATATGAAAGCTCCATTAGAAAAACAACCTATATCATGTTTTTGCTCTCATGCAACCTCATGCAACAGTTCTTTTGTCTTTTTCGTCGGAGTTCAAAATTTGAATGACAGAAAGAAATACAACATGAGTAACTTGGTAGCCTTGGACCGCAACGAGAGACGAGAAGGGGACGATGGTATGCTGGATTAGAAGTTTCGGCCTGGACCAGTAATTAGTAACATTTAAATCATTGAGAACACATGAGTAACTATAATGTAATATAGTGTAGTATGGAGGTCAGTACACTATTTATTTCGATAATATTTGTTTTGTTTAAAAACATAATATTACGATTTTGTTAGTCTCAATGAATATTGCAGTCGTAAAATTGTAGATTTTGCAAAAGGTAAAACCCATAAATTTATTATCCTGGCCTATTATAATATCCAAAATATTTCTTGTTAACGGACAAATTGGGCCCGAGCAGCGTCACTAAAATAATATATTGCTTAGAAATAAACCTGAGCTTTTATTAAATCTCAAGAGGGATTGTGTGAAAGCCTCAGAGAGAGGCAATTAGCCACTTTGAATATATTATTCAGTTTTTAGCTCGAAATGTTGTTGGGTAAAGTTTGAGCTGTAGTTTGCGGGACTGCTATTCCTGCTAAGTGTTAACAAACTCTAAAAACAGTGAATTTTGTGGTTACTGTGTCAGTCGCACTATACTGCAATTATATTATGTAGGTACCTATATGCACACTTTTACTACTTATATATAAACGCTTAGGTGTTGCAAAAAATATCGCTTTTCCGCGTGATATTTCTCGTCATCGACATGTTGACTGTGTTAGGTTATCGAGCATTCATGCATAAGGAATACGACGCCTCATTGCTATACAACCATCGTTGTTGCCATGGGCTTGTAAGTGTCGTATTCGCGTCATAATGCCAAGTTATAAAATGGCACAAAAACAAGCCTTACCATGAAAGGGTACCTTTCACATAATTGCCAAAGAACATATCATATTAATTTGAAGAAGATTTTTTTTTAAACCAGTTACAATGTACGATATTATGTTACACTCATAATATGTAATATAATCTAGACAGTCATAGTAATTACTAAGGATGTACAAAAAAATCTCACCTCAGGGCACATTGAGACAAGCGTGGGATAAACAACAGAGCAGTTCCGCGATTATATTAATTGCGTTTTGAAATGTATTATCACCTAAATAAAGTAAGAAGTGGATCTTCTCATGTTTAATCATATTTCTTCCACGTATTCACGTGACCCAGTTACGTCATTTTAGGAAAATTTTCTCCCTTTCTCTCTTTCTTCAAGAAAGATGTAAAGTAATGAAATGTCGAGATAATCCATAAGCTAACAAGGAAATCATTACGTATGTTTTCATTGTACGGATTCATAAGCATTTAACTAAATAACTGTAACCTGTTTTTAGATAATGCAATCATATTTCATGGCTCAATGAATAACAAACAAATGAAATGTGTGTTTGCGAGTACAAGCATTTATACTCTACGAGCTCGAAAATTTTAAGCCAGATTACTTCCCGCCATAGCATTATTAAAAATACAAAATCACAGGAAAAAGTTAAAAATGAAAAAAAGATTTGGTTTATTTGAAGTGACATTGTAAAAAAGCTGTTTTCATGTTGGTATGTTGAATTTTGACGAAGGAGATCGAAACAACTTTATTTCATTTGTTAAATTCGATCACCTCCACCTTCCTGTAAACGAAAGTCCCTGTGCGAGACTACACAAATGAAGAACTAGTCTGGAGACTGCGGGGGTGTCCGAAAGATGCCAATAGAAATGATTTGCAAGGGATGTTAGGTGAATTACATAAACACAGGGTTATTTATGCCCAGCAGTGCAATACCAACGGCTGATGTCGTTATTCATTTATCACTCAAAGCATAAACTGAATTAAAAATATGAATAGAATCAATAATAACTCATTGGACAAACGATAATAAACATGGGACAGAAATGCTCGTCCCCCGATACTCGTCTTGAATTATTATAAGCATACAACGCGTATTAAGCACGACCTTTGGAAATATCGAAGTTATTTTACGAAAAACGTAGTTACGGAACGGAACGGTCATTTGAAATGTTAGGAGCGTTTTTAATATTGAAGTGATACGATTTTCTCATAAAAAAAATTACTTAGTAGTCATTTTGATTACCTTTTGTTATAATAATTAAATCCCATCTATAGCCATTAAAACATATGTCTACAAGCGGTAATGAACAATTATTTTTATTTACACGCTAAATATTTAAAAACGCAGATATATAAAACCTAAAACTATTACCACTTCTTAAATATTATGTACCTACATATATACTCATCTATACATATAATAAAATCAAAGATATAAAAAAACTGTGATTGCGAAATATCAAGAAAAAAGAAAAACAGAGCGTCATAAACTAAGCAGCTGAACACGTTAAGACAGTTTTTGGAAACTGTCTGTTTATTTGTCCACGCACATCTCTTAAACCACTAGACGGATTTAAATGCGGTTTCCACGAATATACTTAGCTATGACCAGATAAATATAGACTATGTTATTTTGCGCAAGAGCCGGATTAAGGAAGGAAAAACGGGAATTTTTAACGGAAATTTTTTTTTTGTAACGCCACGACATCTAAGAGTGAGTAGCGGCAATATTACAATGTCTCGTAATGCCTTTAACGCATTAGGAGATATCTAGTGTTAAGTAGCAAAATCAAGGTACTCGAATGTTAGAAATCACGTTTTTTTGTATGGGAGCCCCCTTAAATGTTTATTTTATTCTGTTTTTTAGTATTTGTTGTTATAGCGGCAACAGAAATACATCATCTGTGAAAATTTCAACTGTCTAACTATCACGGTTCGTGAGATACAACCTGGTGACAGACAGACGGACAGCGGAGCCTTAGTAATAGGGTTCCGTTTTACTCTTTGGGTACGGAACCCTAAAAAGCGTACCAAATTGAGAAACTCCTGAAGTCAGTTTAAAAGCTGAAAAAGTCAGAGCCTGTGATCTATTAACCCTTCCTCTTTGCTCTACAATACAAATCCCTATTGAATTGAGTAATCTTTTCTTCAGCAAAGTTGATCCCAATTATCCTATTTCGGATAAAAGGGAGACAAAAATGTGCGAGTAAAAATGGATCCATAGGAAAATAGTCGCCACACGGCCCAAAAACCTTTTTGAAGGCTTAGTGGCATAATGGTGGCATAAGTAAAATTGAGTTTGACAAATATATTTTCATTTTTTTATATCTGGAAATGCGGTTCTTTTTTTTGTACGTGGAAGATAATGTAAAAAAGAGAGATAATTATGTGGGATAATATTAAGTTGCTGAGGGTATGTAATGTAATAAAAGGTAGTATGTGAGTGGCGTATCTGTTCAATATATTTCTTGATTTCTATTTTGTTTTCATGTATTGATAATTTTATTATAAGATCAATAAACAATAGTTTCGATAGTGTAACTTCACTATTTCATTGATTATGAATTAATTATGAATTAGTTTACATTTTCCAAACTCAACAATTCATACGTTTGTATGAGATTGTGTTTGATGTGTCCAAAAGCAAGAAGACATTGGACGAGGTATAGAAGGATCTTATCGTAAATCCTTTGTGGAGAAGAATGACACTGAATATAGTAAAATTTTGTATTTCGGGAAATACCTAGATTAAAACATGTTGGCTTGTAGTATTAAATCAAATTAAAATGTTTTTATACAATACAAAACAATACTTTATTAGTAACACCATAGTTACAAGTCAAACTGACTAGTTCGAGATCCAGAGGCTTCACTATATTAAATGTACTGTTACTATAAGTTTAAATAAATAAATAAATGATTGGTTGATTAAATTGATTAAACTTCTCCAGTACACTCTTCTACAATAATGTATATATAAATTATAAATTAATAATATAATTATGTAGGTCTAGTTATTTCTGGACAACATGATCCTTAACTTATAAGTACAAAACTTAAACTATAAACTTATAAAATAATAAATTTAAAAACTATAAGATTATTTACAAGTTTAAATAATAAGAGTATTCAGATTATTTATTTCCTTCTTCGTCTCTTTGTTGACCGTTGTCTGCACAAAATGGCAAAATATAGGCAAAAAATGAGTTCTTTGCTACAGTTTTTAAGATAATGTTTTTACTGCCCCAAAATAGTATAATTATATGATTAACTTTAAATTCTTTATCACTACCCTACAAAAATTGTCTTATATAAAGTCACTTTAGGCCAGGCTCATGGGTTAAAGCTATCTCTTTTACACTCTTCCATAATTTTTTTAATGTAATAAATCACTCTGAGAGAATTAAAAAAATATGTTTAGGCATTATTTCAATAACATTGCAAATGGTATACGACAATTTTCATTTGACTGTCAGGTGTCAGACGTCTCAGTTTTAATTTTTATGTTTATAGGATAACGGAGGCTGTAGAAAACACGAAATTTTTTCTATTTCGTCTCGCCAACCTTTAAAATATCAACACGTTTTTTTTTAATTCTTTCTCGCTCAGTGATTTTTATCTTAAAAAAAATAAAACATGCGAAATAGGTGGTGAGCACAGCAAGTTACAATACTAAAGAAAGTATACATCATTTTATTTTGTATAAAACATCAAATGAATAATTTTCGGTGAGTAGTTGACGTAAACGTAAATAGATATAGATTACAAAAGCTTCCAAGCAGTGAAAGGAAACAAAAATAGGACTACGATTGAATTGGAAGCAAAACAAGCGTTGGATGTAGGTTCGATAAACATCAAAGGGTGGTCCCACGCTCAAGTGAACACATTAAATTACATGACCTGTGGGATAACGTAGGACGTTGCATCGGAAGCGGTAAATAACGAAAAAGTATAAATGTAGGTATAAATGAAAAATTAATTCACTTGATGAACATAAACATGGAACGAGAGAGATGTTTAGGTAAGTTATATCTTCTACGTAATTTATTTGTGGATGGAAAAATCAAATGCAATATATATTTTTTGCTTAGGACTAGGCTAACGTTTGACCGCGATCTCGCCTGATGAGAAGCGATCATGCGGTGGAAGATGGAGCACATTTGCCTAGTAATAACTTATTAACCCTAGACTTGAGCGATTGTAAAGCTGCGGAAACACAGACAGTGACAAAGCATTCCATTGTTTTGCTGTTCTGATTAAGAGTAGGCAAAATGCTTGGTGTGAAGAAATGGTATTTCGACCAAGTAAAGGTGACGCTTGGCCGATTGTCTGGACGTCCGGTAATGAACGTGATGGGGAACAACTTCGTGAAGTTCCATTGAACACTCTCCGTGGAAAAATCTATAAAATACCGACAAGCTTGCGACTTTACGCCGGTGGTTCAGATTCAGAAGTTTCTTTCTAATCGACACTTCGTCATCAATGAGCTTTATTGCATGTTTGTCAAAAAATATTAAATATATTTATGTTATTTTTTGTTTGTTTGTTTATGTTCGATAATCGTATATAAAAACATAAAAGTGTGTATCTGCTTATCTATATTTTATTTGTTTTGTTTTTGAGGCTGTCTGTGATAAATAGATGTAATAATACGAGCTTTACAGAGGGTTACAGGACAGGTACAATACTGGCAAAATTATAAAAGTAGAAGAGGATTTGAGAGTTTTGGCGCTATCATGAAAAAAAATCATGCAGCGGCATTTTATTATTTTACTAAATTTTTTATTTTATTTTTTATTTTGTTATTAATGTGTAATAATGGTATTTAGGTTATCTTTTCGTGTTTTTTCCAAACTCCATAGGAGCCACCACCATTTTACTAAGACATGACATGGACTTGACTGTGACTACCTATGCTTAACTCCGACGGACTATGACTTATTTTAAAATATATTCTATAACTTGAAACTTACAACCACTTGAGAAATCTATATTATATTTGACACTGGCTAAATAAACTTACCAAAGCCAAAAATGCCAAAACTCAAAAGGGAAGTACAAAAGGAAGAAAGGAAAAAAGGAAGACAGATGCTTTAGTTTTGGTAGTTCCTAAGCAACAACAACGACTTAAGATAAATAAAGGACTTTTTTATCGCGTATAAGTCCGTGTTTGACCACCAAGTCGCCAGTTGGTAGGCGACGTTGTGGCCAAAGATGAAGCACACATAGATTTAGATGTTACCTATTCACTCTGTCCTTGAAAAGGCCCAGATTATAATAATCTCAGGAAACATAAGGAAGCCGGCAGTTTGTTCCTTACCTTGACCGTACGGACACAGAAGACATAATAGCACAATACGGATTAGAAACGTAAAATCAAAACATTTGGCACGTATCCGAGGAAAATCCACAATGTATGGGTGGTAGAGGGCCGACTTCCTACCACAGTATAGATATTTCTTATTGTCCTGTAGTAGAAAAGTGACGATAGGAACAATAATTGTAGAAAACAGTGATGGAAAACTAAGTACGCAAGCGAATGCACCGAGAAAAGAGGTCGGTAACAACAAAGAATCAAAAAAAAAAAAACACGAAGCAAAAAAGTGCAGTGCAATTTAGTAAAAAGGTGGCTGAGATTATAATTGTATCCCCTCAGGACTTTCTGAAGAAATAAAAAATACAATCTATTGTGCGCCAGAGGAAAGTTCTCGGAGTGAAACCGGAAACTCTCTGGTTAATAAGATTCTGCACGTAACTGCATTCTAACTGAGATATATAACCTCCAGGGTAAAATAAAAAGAGTTCGTCCTAATATTGCGCAAAAGAAATAGCTGGTAACAGCTGGTTACCATCGAACAAATGGCAGGATCATGGCAATGGCGGCAACACATTAGACCCATGTTTTGTGTTACAATTTTGCTATCTTGGATTTGTCCAGCCCATCGAAGTAAAGTAGTTGATTTTTATAAAAAAATATTTTATTCAAGTAAATTTGTATTACATACGTCTATAGATAATATTTGGAATCATAATAAACTTAGCTAAATTAAAATAAATATGACTACAGTAATCTAATAAACCGCTGCTCGTAGGCATTGTTTCCAAAAAGTCCCAATACCGCATTGGATTGCAATACTATATTTATTTATTATTTACTAAAAATAAATATATTATATAGATGTAAAATCTACAAAAACACAATTATCTAACCGACTTTAAAATTAATAAGCGCTCGAACAATTTAATCACATTGACAAAATCTATATATATAAAAGAAAGTCGTGTTAGTTACACTATTTATAACTCAAGAACGGCTGAACCGATTTGGCTGAAAATTGGTGGGTAGGTAGCTTAGAACCAGGAGACGGACATAGGATACTATTTTGTAGCGAGGCCGAAGGCCGAGCTTACACCCGTGCGAAGCCGGGGCGGTCGACTAGTAATAAAATAAATAAACAGGCGCTCAATCAAAATATGTCGTATTTATATACAACAAAAAAATTTACACCTTAATTAGATAGAATATTTGAGACACACCTTTGTACCTATACCATCATCATTTATGACAATATTCTTAGATTTTTATTTGAGCTCGTTCAAAAACTACTGAGCCAAAAGAGTAATAGTGAGTACTTACTGATTTTCTTAGGACCACCTCGAGAGCTTCTTGAAATTGGTTGACAAGATGTCAGAGTAGCGGTATGTAAAGTGGTTACTTAAAACTTTACTAGAGGCTTCTATAAAGTTTTGAATACAACACGGAAAGATACGTTTCACCGCATTATATCACTCGAGCTCGAGCACGTTCTCTAACGTTTAATTAATGATAATCTACCATTATAGTACACTAGCTGGGCCATGCGGTTTCACCCGCGTGGTGATGATGATGAAGAAAAGTAGCCTATTTTACTTCTTATAACATCAGCCAGTGAAAGTTCCGTTAAATCAGTCTAGTCGTTTCGGAGTCCATATACATACATACACACATCGCCTTATAGAATATAGATTACCATTCGAAAACACACAAGAAAATAATTCAATGAGGCGTCATGATTTTTACTCGTAAACCAAAAACCCCGCGACCACATTTGTATTAAGGAGTCGTCAATCTGTTTATTTGTACGAAGAATTTATTATGTTCATGGAATAAACAACCAGCCAAATTTGTGTCAAAAATCAGTAAAAATGAACCGACATGCTTAAGCCGGGTCCGCTGCGGCATGTTTTCGTATTAGCTAACACACTAACTCTTAGCTAACACACTAACTGTTAGCTAACACACTAACTGTTAGCTAACACACTAACTGTTAGCTAACACACTAACTGTTAGCTAACACCAAAGCCACACCCACTTTTCGTGTCAGTAACATGTTAGTGTGTTAGCTAACACGAAAACATGCCGCAGCGGACCCGGCTTTAGAGGACTAATAATAATTGATTTCATTATCATATCTTTAGATATCGAACACCAATGTACATTCTAACCCATTTGTCATTCACAAATGGAAGTCGTATATTCACCTTCCCTTTCCTATATTTCACTTGACCAGTGAATGGTTTCACATCCATCTAGCCTAAGGGAGTGATTAGAAATCACTTGGCCCTTTCGCATTAAACGTAAAATTCTAGACGTAATGACAGAAACTAAGGTTTAGTTGAAACTGTATTAAAGAAAATAACTGTCAATATAAAAATAAAATTTCAAAATTAGTAAGTGTTAAAATTATTCGTAATATTAGAGCTGGTTCAAAAACGATTGAACCAAAGTTATCTATAGGCGGAAATTTGTAATTGGCCCAGTCACCAAATCTATTTTTAAGTTTATATTATTAGGCTGTAAGTTTCTCTAAAATGCAAAATAAAATAAAGTTAATGAAGTTTTTGTGTGACCACTTCGACTACCGAATAAAAATTATTGAAAAAATTATCTTTTTATTCCCTTCTCGAATTTCTGAAGTTGATTAAAATACCTAATGAATACGTTGCGATATTGTAACATAATTTTGACATGTAAATTGGCTTTATGAATAAAATGACTAAGACTATAAAGGATTGATAGAGTATATTTCTGCTGAGAAACATTTATAATATTTTTTTAACATTATTATTGACTCTATAGTGTTTAATTATTTCACAATATTACTTGAACAATATTATTTCACACTCAAATGCATAACACATTGGATTATTAACAAAAAGACTACTTCAAAAATATCAAAAAGAGTTATTTAGATTTTTCGTGGCAGATATTTTCTCTTTATAGGGTTCCGTGCCTCAATGGGCGGTTTCTTATTATAAAGAGCTACTATAATAAGAAAGTATAAATAATAGAAACCGTAATAGTAGCCAGTTAAAGCTTTCACAAAATGTGTTTATTAAGGCAGATTTGTCAGCAAAAAAAAATTATTAATTAAGGGAGGTCTCTACACAATAAACTTGTTTTTACCAATATATTCGACATTATCTCTATCGTAAAATGGTAATGAACGCAAACGTCAAAATGTTTTTATTGTATAATAGTAGTTTATCCAACTTCGCTGTATAATAGGCTTACGTTTAATCGCCTCGCTTGTTAACAGACTTGGTTATAGATAATTCTACAAAAAAACAACAGTATAATAAAAATCCGCCCACTATGAGTCGGACCAAGTTGAACTAATTATTGTGTGGTGGCACGGAACCCTTGGTGCGCGAGATTTACACGCGCTTACCCAGTTATTCTTCTTAAATTACAAATACTTTGCTGGTATATTTACGTGTTTGTACCAACAAAAACGTGCTAGCCCTTTTGCAGTTTTTTTAAATATTTTTTGTAGAATAGATCTATGTTTGGCCACCAACTCACCTAATGGTAAGCGACGGTGTGGCCGAGGATGGCACATTCTTATTCTTATTCGAGATGGGGGCGATAAGTCCTGCACTGACGTCCCGCTTGGGGTGTATTGTGCATTTCCCCCTACCAGAACCTACCCGAGCCAACCCAACTCCTTGAAATATCGGAGTGAGACTCTGGGGCGCTGGCACAGTTGCTCCAGTGGCGTAGATGGAATTGTGCGTAATGACGATGAAAAGCAGTCAAGCTGATGTGGTAGCGTGGATGATGAAGATAGCGAAGTCTCATGCAACCCGGTAGCGATTCTAGTTTTCTCTGTGGCTTCACAATGCCACAGCACATGCTCTACAGTTTCTTTCTCCTTCATGCAGCCACGACACAGTGGACTGTCCGTGGCTCCCAGTTTATACAAGTGGCTATTCAAATTGCAATGACCGGTTATTAGGCCTACAATCAGGCGAAGATCCTGTCGTTTCAACTTCAATAGATTGTTCGTAATCTTCCTTTCAAGAATTGGGAAAGCAGCTTTTGCATGCTTGCAGTCATGGCACATGGAGGTCATGGAGGATGGCACATGTTGATCTAGAAGAAATATATTCATTCTAGCCTTGAATATGCCTTGATTATCAGGAAACAAGGAAGATGGCAGGGAGTTCCATTCTTAGGCAGTATACGTATCATAAATTACGACCCAAATCGTTGAGTACCAATTTTTGGAATTTCCACGAGGAAGGGGTGGTAGTGTGCACTCCTTCTACTTGTCCTATATTAGGAGGGTGTAATAAGGTCATGAAGCTCTTGCGCACACTCGCCGAAATATATCTGATAGAAAATAGACACGCAAGCTAAAGGTGCTCGAGGCTTTGCAACTTTTTGGCAACTAGTTTGCATTTCACCAATCAGCCTCATAGCACGCTGGTCTACCGAATCTAAAGCTGACTGAAAATATACATAGTGACACTTAAATCTTTCACCTACGTGTGCATAAAAAATTCAACTCTTAAACTATTGATTTAAACTATCATGGTAGAGTTTTCTACAGAGGATGTTTACCGTGAAAAGGTTGTTTATGACGAGTTTAGCTGACGATAAACAGTCTGCCCGTGAGCATGGTGCATGTAACTGCGTTGAAATATTGGGAGCTCTATAACAAACAACCTTATTATGGTTGTTTCCCGTTTAATAATTTTACTGTACTTATGCTACTGTTTTTATTTCCTTTTACATTTTAGTATAGGCCTACTTTGTGTGAAGCTATCTCAAACCGGAGACAAGCAGCCGCCACAGCGGATGTGAAACCTCCTTTACGTTCGTACTTCCACGTCACGTTTACTTGTGATATTGCTTTTTAACGTTTTGTTTGCTTGAGGCATTGACTCTTCTGTTATCTGATATCGGCAAAATATACTTAAATATAATTGTCAATTTAAAAACTCGCATTGTAAATTAGTAAACACTCAATTTCGTTTACTTGGATAGCTTATTATTTAGTTATTTTGATTTAAAAACCAAGCTTCTAAACCGATTTTGATGAAATTTCTCTGGGAATAATCTGAAAGTATATCCTTATTTTTTTTAATTCCAAATCGGTTTATAAAGGTCGGAGTTCTGAGGTAAGAAAAAACTCATTATTCGACGTCGATAAAAAATTTGACGTGGCGTCTCATCTGGGTCTCGGGGCGTAAAGCCAGATGGCGCAGATTCGAAATCGGTCGTTAAATTTTTGAATTGTCAATAGCATTTTAATTAGTATTTACGTCTTAAATCGCTTATTCTAGATGTGACTTAGATATTAATTTAATTGTCGTATTCCATACAACTTTTTTATTTCGAAATTATATATTATAATGTAATTTTTCGCGTAAATATTTATGTCTTCTGTGTAAGATTTGGTTACTTGTCCATCAACTCACGCATATCCTACCCATTCACCGTGATGGTTGAATGGTGACACGATGACCTTGGTAATCCGCCCACAGCCAGTCCCGCCCAGACGGCGCCGAGGCACCGTCTGATTATCACTAGAAAAACCGCTCGACCCAGTAACGCGTCCTGACAACTTCTTCGAGGATGTTTAAGTATAATAAAGCACTTTTTGGTCTGTAAAGCTGTTGCTGTCAGATTTTGGAACTTAAGAGTGACAAGGTCACAATAGAATAGATAATCAGCAATCTTACGTTCAAAAAAAATAGCAAAAAATTTCAACATTTTCAGTTTACATTTAGCATTTTCAACCCAGTACAGGTATCAGAAAAAAAACTTGTACTGAGTACAGCGGTAAGTACTTGCACAGCTGCTGATATTAGACTTTTCTAAAGTTAACAAATACATTCTTTACAAAAACCTTATACACTAAAAAACTTTTTCTTTTTCAATTTGATGATCTTTTTTACTCGATAAAGCAAACCTATAAAAAGAGGGTGTCACGTGTAAATTACTAGTATGTATGTATGCTTGTTTTCCTCTTCTTACAGTCTAAACGCTACAACCGATTCTGATAATGAGATATTGATCTCCTCTAAGTTCAGAGATGGTCTGGGTAAGTTACGTTAACATAAATACAAGATGGTAATTAGCTCCGTTGCAAAGTAGAGATCATTCAAACTTTAACTATTCATTGCGAAAAGAAACGGATCACTCCACTAACATTTATTATTAAAAATTATTAAAAACTGTTGAGCAAAAACGTATTTCCTAATAGTAATAAAGTTTTAAAAAACACCTAAAATAAGTTGCTGTAAAAAAAAATAACATCATAAATTGAATATGACATAAAATTATCATCATGATCAACGCCATTTTTGCCCTTGCCCCATAAACTTTTTATATTACTGATGATTTAATAACGTTTGACTGCACCCCCCATCATCTACAATCATTTTCTACCCACTGCTATAGTATAGGGGATATATATCCGCTTCAGCGCGCCGCCTTTTTCGGCAGTCTCATCCACTACTTTCCTGCTGCCTTAGCGATGTCTTCTGACTGATACTGACTACTGATGTGGGCTGGTGTCTGCCCAGTTGGTGTGTCGCTTTTAGTTCTACCATTTTGTGACTGTGGTTTCTAGTCGATCTTTCATCTTATTCTTACCCGTCTTCACTTGAGTCTCAGATCCCGTAAAATGGGGTATTGTTAAATAGGTATTTTAAAATGAAAGTGAGATGTCATACATTATTTTTAACCAGAAGGACCGTTTGTGCATTATAATAAGCAGATCGAAGATGCATGCTGGACCTACAATTTCTGTTTAAGCTCGCTAATAGGTTATTCAATACCCCGGAACTGTTAGCTATTTTGAATTTCTCTGCACCAACTAGGTCGATTAGGGTGTGGCGGAACTCTTTTTTATAAGGTGCCACCTTCGCGGCCGCCTGTATTATTTAAAGGAAAAGCTAGATGCGTTTTGTTTTGTTTTTAGACAGAAGAGATTGTTAGAATGAAAAAATATAAGATTTTCGTAGTCCTCAAAATATTATACTGAGTTTACCTATTATTGGAATGTTACATAGGTCTCCATAGCACATAAGTTATATTATTTTAGCAAGCAATATTTTGTTTATGTTTTAATAGGAATATCATTCCCAAAATGGCATCGCGTTACCAGCTTTTGAGCTGCTCCAACTAGAAAACTAATCTAGGCAAAAATGCCCCTATTAACAGACTAGTCAGAGAGTTAAATATATTCTCCCGAGATGATGCCGTGGACTCTTCGCTGGTGGCGCGTGTAAGTTCAAATGATCTATTTGTAGCAAACTATCAAACGGCTGTAATAAGACTAAGTAATGTTTTACCCGTTGACTAAGTAATGTGTTTTATGGACCCGGGTATGTCCTAAAACTGCGACCAGAACCACCGGAGGATGGGCAGCAGCATCCTAATAGTACACGGTAAACGTACTGCGATCCCCAAGCCACCTGCCAAGCGTGGAGATAATGGCAACACCCCTCTCTATGAGGGAGGCCTTGTCCAACAGTGGACATTAAATTGGCTGATGATGTGTCAAATTTTTGTCTTTTATAATGTCATACAAAACATTAACTCTCATTTTTATAATCTTCACTCAACGAATACATTTAAATCGATGTCTGCACCTATAATTGTAGTGGCGTTTAGTTTAATTTTTGTGCCTTTTCTCCGTTATATAATGCAATGACGTACATCATGTTGGTGTTCATTAAAATAAATTGAAACACGTATGATTTACCAAAAATACCATTATTAGCTTTTTATTTTTGTAAAGAAAGAGACATGTTTCCGTAGACGCAGTTTACAATCGTTTATTTACTAGTTACATTATAATGCCCAAAATCCAGGCCTAAATAGCCTAAACAAAATGTTTAAGGCGAGGTATTCCCACTTTTAAGCAACGCTTATTACTATAGATGACCATAATCCTTGGTTTATTGTATTAATGTCGCATTTAGCTGAGCAAAATCATGGCTCTTACACACAGTCGTGCATTTCGCTACTTCTATTTTTGGGGTTTTTATCATATTTTTCGAAAAGTATAGCTGTAATGTATAATGTACCTCACCGGTTTCCTTAATAATTATGAAATCTATATATCAAGATATCGCAGACATAATTTAATAAATAGGTATTGGAATGAATCCAAAAAAAAACAGAGATAAAATCGCAAATCAGTGCTACTTTGTTTTTTTTTTTCTATCGAGTGAAATGTTCTTAATCGTGTTTTGGTCTCATGGGTTTCCTATATAAAACATTCAATTTTGTTATGACACCATTTTTATAATTTTAAGCTAAGCATGTAGGTATGCACACTTAATCTAGAATGACCATAATTGCTAAAAGTCGGAAAAGAGCGTCTTAATGATGATTATAATGCTGGCAATAACAGGTACAAAATGATTGACAGTTTATTTTATTTATTTATTAAGGAACAGCAAACAGCCATATTATGAAATATTAACAACATGGATATAGATTAATAAACTTAGTAATAATACAGCCCACAGCACTATTCACAGATTACTTATAGAATTATACGTATAGTTATAATATTACACTATATAAATGGCAATATCACGCACCAATTGAGATATGTTTTAGCTACTAATTCAAGCATTAACTAGGATGCTCTAGTTGGCAAAGACTAGGGCCAATCCTAGATATATAGTCTGTATTCTGGACAGACAGGCGCCACGGTGGCACACTTGAGTCCTTTGCCAAATGCGAGTTTTCCCTATACTCCTTGTATCGATTGCGGAGCGTTTTTATGAAGGGGTGTATGGAAGGAATCGCAATGGGGTTTTCAATGGCGAAGGGAGAAAGTCGATATAATGGAATTGAAAGTGGTTCTGTAAGTGTTTTTTCACGCAGTTAGTATTTAAGGACTGTTTCTTAATATCTATCCTTAATACCAAGGATTCGTTCTTGTTAATACCTAATTTCGTATATTTTCAAATCAACAATTACAAATTCTAGAATCAATGATCAACAATAATAATTTTAGTATAGTATGAAATCTTTTTTCACGTTCATTTCATGGTTAATTTATTTTCTTTTTTTTTTTTACTCAATTTTTTTTCTATTTGCAAGCAAGTTCGAAATCTAAATAAAATATTTGATTAGTTACTTCTTTGGTTGCCATATGAATGTTTCCGAATAAAAAGTTCGTTCCATTTTTAAATACCATGATAATTACGAGTTTTCATCCCGAAATAAAAAAGTTGGGTTTTCATACACTTTGCCAACCGCTGCCTGCGTGTTTTATCTCGAAGTAGATTGCCATAATATAATAATAATCTGATTTACAGGCACATTCAAGAAAACCCCTTTTTATGGTCTATATGTAAGTAAATAATATAATATCAACTGAATATATTTTATGAAGCTGACCAACAGTCACTAGATTATATTATTAAAATTATTAAAAAATTGTCTAATAGATCTAAAATTGCCTAGAAATACGATAGTGTTACGTTTGGAATGGCTTAGAAACTATATGTACACTGAACAAAATATAAGCTTACATAATACTTATAATTTCAAAGCAATTTAGTTTTGATAGCCTACTTTTACCATGGTAAAAAAAAAAAAACAATAATATATAGTGAAAATTATTTCTCGAGAGCCAATTCCCATTCCAGGTTAGCCGTATAGTTTTCGACCATACAGTCACTTAATATCAAGTGATTTATATTTTTCAATCTCTACACAATCAGGGTATTTTCGTCCATCTAGTCATTCGTCATCATCATCAGCCACAAGACATCCACTGCTGAACAGACCTCCCCTTAGCACTCTACACTGAACGACAGTCTCCCATCTGCATCCATTGGATGCCCGCAACTCTCACAATGTTGTCGTTCTTACCTATGCTGCGTCTTCCGGTTTGTGGTATCAACTCAAAAGTCATTTAGTAGACACTAGTCATTCAATTGCAAAAAAAATGGTCTACAGGGCCCAGATTAATGTAGGACTTTATTGTAATTATCAATATCTTTAAAACATTGTAATGGTACGTTACCGAAAGGTGGTTCGAATCTGCAGTCGAGCAGCAGTGTATGGCCAGTGGCTCCGTTGGTGCCGACGACGGCTCCTCCTCGCATCATCAGCTGTGCCTCCAGCTCTACCCACCGCCCGCCACCGCCTCCGCACTCCTAAGGATCAAGAGTATTATGATAGGTCATTAATTCCCACAACAACATACAAATACAATTTAAATAATTTCCTTTCCTACGCGGTAATACATTTATCATCATCATCGGCAAGAAGACATTCACTACAGAACAAAGGTCTACCCTTTAGGACTCCATAACGAACAACAGCCTGCCATTTGCATCCACTGGATGCCCACGACTCTCACAATGTTGGCGGTACATCTAGTAGGAGGCCTACGTAAGCTGCGTCTTCCGGTTCATGGTCCCCCCTCAAGAAACTTTCTTCCCCATCAGTAATCGGTTTTTCAACCGATGTGGTCTGCCCATTGCCACTTCAACTTACAAACTTTAATAGCTATGGTGGTTTCTCTGGTTCTTCGGCGAATATCTTCGTTCCGGATTCTATCGCGAAAAAAAAACTCCGAAGATAGCTCTCTCCATTGCCTGCTGTGCGACTCTGAGTTGTTCCAAAAGGTCAACAGTTAAGGACCATGTCTCAGTACCAGATGTCATCACTGGCAACACACACTGGTTAAAGACCCTTGTCTTTAGGCACTGTAGTATTTTGGATGAGAATATGTCACGTAATTATTAGGTCACGGATATTATAGGCCATCGTCAGCAGCTTACGTCAGTCCACCAGATATAGACCAACGCATTGACTAGTTCCAACCAATTTAAATTATACAATAGATCTACATATTTTTCTGATCGTGGTCTCTACTCTAGAAAGTCTATCTACACGGGTGAGGGACGAGGGTCATATAGTAAAATAAACAATAGATCTATATATTTTAAGGACTGATCTTGGTCTTCGCTCTAGAAAGTCTATCGTATATAGATATACCTTGTATCAACTGTCGCGCTTGCCTATGACAGTTTAATGACACCCAAAATTTGGAAATTACATTTCAAGTACAAAACCTTAAGCGGCCTCTGCAAAAATGCCCTAAAAATATATGGCCTGCTAACTGTAATTTCAGTTTGCTAATGCTTTGTACCAAATATAGTGTTTACCGTATTAATATACAGTAATTACTTCTCTGGCGAATGACTTCGTTTCGGGTAAGTTCTCTTAAAGATACACTTAGCGTAAGGTAGCTCTTGCCATTAAACAATGAGTAACTTTAACTTACATCGTAAACAAAAACCTTTAAAGGAAATAAGAGAAACCAACTGACGCACTTTTACACTCATAAAATCAGTGGGAATACATTTATTCTAAAGCGCTTGCAATTCATTACGCTGCCAGAAAACTCTCATTCTAGTAACATAATTTCATTGAAGCAGGTAAATGAATTTTTCATCCCACCTATTCGAAAAGGACGACTTGGTTCGCCTTTAAGTGCACCCAAAGGTGGTGTTTTCTATAAGAAACTTTTAGCGGGCAGTAATGAGTTTTTAATCCTCTTTATAAGTGCGCCGCAATTATCTTTTCCGCGCACTTTTTGAATTTGGATTATCTTAGTGTTCAGCGCCAAAGAAATCGATCGCAAATTTTGTTTGGAATAAAGATAATCTAAGGGCTGGTACGACGGCCCATAGTCGCGGCCCGAGTTTTGGTCAATTTTCACGGATTGTTAGAAATTAAATTCAATTAAATTCAATTCGGATTTGTTGTGTTTTTTTTAGTTGATTTATTATTAGATAATTTAATTTCAATTTAGTTGTTACTCTATGTTTTATTAAATAATAATATTACAATAAAATATGAAGCGCCTTTTATTTTCAAATAATATTTTGGCTCGGTCGACGTACTTGAATCCCTCGCTACGTTCAGGATTCTACTAAAGAATCCCTCACTTCGCTCTGGATTCCAAAAAGCGCCCTCGCTGTACAAATATTATTTTGCTCCCTTTTGTTACAATCTAGGTACTAATAAAATCAACATAAGGTTTGTTCTTTACATCACCAGTGTTTTTTTTCGTTGTTTATTATTCAAATCTGGGGTCTAGTTTTTGTTATTATTATTGTGGCAGTTGGTATTCTACAATAAAACTCGCCAAGTGCTAGGCGGGCTCGCGCACTGAGGGTTCCTTACCACCACAAAATACAATAATTATTAGAGAAAAAAACCAACTTCAAAGACTTCAAAGTAACCGAATAATTATGTTGCTAAACTTGGTAATAAACAGAAATTTGTCACCGAATCGCACTTGGCCATTATTTATTATTTGTTGTTATACTTTAAAGAATGTACTATCATGTCACATCATCATCATATCATGTGTGTGTATATGTCATGTTTGACGTTAGCTTTTTTTTGGTTACTATTACGGTTCGAAAGTTACAGCCGTTTAAAGATAAAACGGACAGACGGACGGACGGACAAACAGACAGACAGTGTAGGTTTAGTCATAGGGTCCTATTTTACCCTTTGGATACGAAATTCAAAAATCAGTTTTCATTATTATTAATATTTTAACCTTTAGCCGAAGTAAACGAATTAACTATACTCGTCTCTTTATCGCTTACAAATTATACACTACGCGATTTATAGCGACACAAAGATGTTTCACTATTGTTTTGCAAACAATGATCCTTACAATACGTCAGACTAGACGGAAATGTTCAGGTTCCGTACGTAGTTATGTATTCGCAAAGCGAAGTCGTTACTCGTAGCATCAATTCAGTCTTAGGATGATTTAATTTTAGATAGTCATAGAGCTCGGCGTCGGTGCAAGAAGTGTCATTTTAAGAGCCTACATCATCATCAGGCTGAAGACGTCCACTGCTGAACATAGGCCTCCCCCTTTAACCTCCACACTGAACGACATCCTGCCATCTGCATCCACTGGATGCCCGCGACTCTCACGATGTCGTCGGTCCATCTAGCGGGAGGCTTACCTACGCTGCGTCTTCCGGTTCGCGGTCTCCACTCAAGAACCTTTCTTCCCCATCCGTTATCAGTTCTTCGAGCGATGTTGCCTGCCCATTACCACTTCAACTTGCAGATTTTAATAGCTATGTCGGTGACTCTGGTTCTTTGGCGAATATCTACGTTTCGGATTTTATCGCGCAAAGAAACTCCGAGCACTCACATATTGCTGCACACTGATTGTTCGACCCTGTGCACGTAATTACGTTACTTTTTTCGTCCGGGGTCGTAATGCATGAAATTTGTAGTCCAAATAAAACTCGTATGAAATTATCACTCCTGGAACTATTTTGTATAACCAAACGAGTCCAATTAGTTCGTAAAAATAAAAATATCGTTGATCTCGTCAATCATCGTCGCTTACCACCAGGCGAGTTGGTGGTCAAACGCGGACTTACTCGCGTAAAAAAAATCTCATTACCTCAAAGTTAAATTAGAAAAAAAAATGTATGAGAAGATTTTAAATAGTTTTTTTGACGTTTTTTATTAGTTTCTATTAGTTTTTATTTTCTTTGTCGTTTTGAAGTGTCAGTAGAATGATTGCATTTACCTTATATTAAGTAAAAAAAAATATTCCACTACTAGCTGAATTAGCTAGTTTATTCGTATAATTCTGACATTTAAACATTACAAGAGAAACAAGAGTGAAAAAAGGAATTTGTTATGATATCCAAAACTATTAGTTAAAACGTAGCACGCAAACTGCGTACTACTACGACTGCGCTGGTAGTAGAAGGTAGTAGAGCTCGGCTTAGTAACAAATTGTCGACGTTCTATGAATATTTCAGTGTAATCTGATCAATTACGGATGCGCGATGACCACTTGAGCGGCAATTACGTGCAATTTCAACTTGAACAGCGTAAATGGAGTTAATTTTCTGCGGCTAAACTCACTGGGATAACGTTCGGAGTAAATTTTAACTGAGTATTCGCTATTATTATGAAAAGATGTTCTGGAACCATACGGCTACCCCGTTTAAGCGATTCTGTTTAGGTGATGCGGGAAGTTGCGCGACCGCAAACCGTACCTCGGCGGCGCGTTCACGTGGTTTTCCGCACTACGCTGTTTCAGCGCTGTTTCGAGCTATTTGTGTGATAGGAATAATGGCCGCCAAAACATCTTGAGCAAAAAGCGGCGTAGTAGGGGAAAGTTGGCGCAGGTACATGATTGAACACTGTTTCATCACATGTTTACCCTAGGTGGGAATCGAACCCACACCCCCAAGCGCAAAAGGTAGGTTTTACTACCAACTGAGCCACCGGGCAGCTTTGATTCACCTTCAGATCAGACAAACGAGGGAGATATGGTACGGTGACGTGGCAGGTGCGAATGCATCATGCTCAAATCAGACTTGATGCTTTTAGTCAAACTCACACTGCAGATTACCTTGCCGCCCTTTTTTTAGATGTGGACTATATATATGGACGCTGCAAGTTTTATAGTATGCATGAAAAAATGTGTATGTGTACCGAACTTACATGTTACGGTATAGAATAGTTAAAAAGTAAGAAAGAGTTAAGAAGTAAGTTAATGAAACACGGAGATATTTAAACACGGACGATTTAGTAATTTCTCCCTTGTATGTCTGATCTGAGATTTCGCCAGAGACATATTTACTATGTTTGATGATTTCTGATAGCTTTTTCAAAAAAAATGTGATGACAACAATGAAAACGGCAACAGGCAGACGCTTGAAAAATTCACAGAATATTTAGTTATATATTCCCTTTGTGCGCGATTCCGATTCGCACTTGGCCGGTTATTTAGATAACGGTCATTCATCCCACTCGTGGGTGTACGAGTCTCGACAGATTCCCCCTCATCCCACTAGTGGGTGTACGGGTCTTGAGGGATTCATGCTCATCCCACTGGTGGGTTCAGCCGGTGGGTGCACGAATCGTGCCTGCCAATAACACGTTTCTTATTGACTTAGGACACGTGTTCTTTTACGGTAGTACTACACTAATTAATACTGACACTTTTTCACTACACAAGCTCAAACAGCTTTGTTCTTGTCTCTTAAGTATTCTAAGAATGTTTGTGTGATCGAGGATGTGGATGGCCTTGATATTCACATGACGAAGTAGGTAGGTAATAGAAGGTTTGCAAGTTGAAGTGGCAATGGGCAGGCCACATCGCTCGAAAAACTGATGACCGATGGGGAAGAAAGGTTCTTGAGTGGAGACCACTAACTGGAAGACGCAGCGTAGGTAGGCCTCCCACTAGATGGACCGACGACATTGTGAGAGTTGCGGGCATCCAGTGGATGCAGATGGCAGGATGTCGTTCAGTGTGGAGGTTAAAGGAGGAGGCCTATGTTCAGCAGTGGACGTCTCCAGCCTGATGATGATGATAAAGTAGGCTCATAAAATGACACTTCTTGTACCGACGCCGAGCGGTGAGATGTTGACCAATAGAAAAGCAGAAAAACAGTTCACAATGTGACGTCGTGCCATTAACATACAATGTTATTGGTTTGTTTTTTGCTTCAGTGGAGTACTTAATAAGGTATGTCTATCTCACCTCGTTGTATGCGACGGAAGTGAGAGGCAGGTAGTGGTAGCCCAGCGCGCGGTCCCAGATGACTCCCTTGTTCCACACCTCCACCAACAAGCCCAAGTTGATGTCGTTGATCTCACTGTGGAAACAAAAATATCAACTATACAAAAAGCAAATGAGATTTAAAAAAAATACAAACTTGAAGAGACATGGATCTATGCTGATGAGTAAAACATCTGGAAAGAGAAAGGTTGTCATGGACATTCGCAAGATGTAGAACACTCCTACCAGCTTTCTATAACGGATCAGTGAGATAATCTCAGGATTTTTTTAATATTAAAAATATTTTTGCGTTTGACCGCCAGCTCGCCTGAAGTTAAGCGATGATGCGGTCTACGATGAAGCACGCTTGCCTAGCAGGAACCGATTCACTCGTGATTTGAAGACTATCTCTATGGAAAAAACCCGTCGATCCGTTCTGTTTGCTCTGAAACAAGAACAAACAAAGTCTATAAAAAATAGGCTTGCGCTTGGCCGCCAATTCGCCTGATGTAAGCTATGATGCGGCCTACGATTGATGATGCTTGTCTAGAAGAAACCGGTTCACTCTTGGCTTGAAGACACCCAGATTGTAACTACAGGGGAACACCCATTCAGGTAGCGCATTCCACAGACTAGCAGTTCGCATAATAAAAGTGGAATCAAAACGCTTCGTACGGGTTTTCGGAATATCAACCATAAAGCGGTGTCGATTGTTTAGGTTTTTTTATGCCATAGATGGCAAACAAGTAGACGGGCCGCCTGATGGTAAGCAGTCACCGTCGCCTATGCATACTTGTAACACCAGAGGCATCACAAATGTGTTGACCCTTTAAGACTCTTTTAACTCGCCTTTTAAAGAACCACATGTTCTAGCTTCTGGGAAACTCCGCAGAAGGTAACTCATTCCACATTCTGCAGGTGTGCGGCAAAATAGATCGTGTGAATTGCACAGTGTACGATTTCCACTAATCTATGATATGTGGATGCACTTTCAAACGGTGGGGGCTAGTGTAATGATAAAACCGGGACGCCGGCATGAGATCAAACAGTTCTTCAGAACACTTCCCATTGTAAATGCGATAAAAGATACAGAGAGAACCAACGTCTCTGCGTATGTTGAGCGGCTCTAGGTGTTCGGTGAGCTTGGGATCATCGACAATTCTTACGGCTCTACGGTTCTAAATTATTTCCGTTACTGTCACTGAGATAGACGTAGCAGTAACAAAGACAGAAACAAAATCGATAAAACAGCCCGCGGTCTACCAGAAAAAATACAGTCTCATTTAAAATATTATAACCAATTGAAGTATTTAGTTTAGGTATATTTAGACATTCTGATCATAAATTAAGCTTGCGGAAGCCCTTTTTACTGTAATTTAATCTTAAAAATATATCACCAACATTTTTTTTATTATCGTCTCTTTAGCATAATTGATGACCCAAGAGATTTCCATGTTTCGCTTTCATACAATTAATTGAGAGATTAAATAAAATAAAACAACCTTTCCCTCTCGGCGCTAACAAGCAAATGGCAAAGAATTAAAAATTCAGGCCAGACTGCGTGACCTCATTACTCAGTGCCTAGTTTATTATGAAGCTAACATCATTAAAATTTTATATAAATGTACCTATGCTAGCTACGGTACTTCTATACACGACACAGTACCATTCGTAAGTCACTAGAAGCACTCTACAGATTTACCTATTCGTCTACAGGAACCACACCTCTTTACGGGATAAAAAGTAGTCTATGATAATATTAGCCATCGTATTAAGGATAGCTTTTAAGTTACTTCCATACCGCGTTTTATACAAAAATGTTTAGTTTTTACGGAGTTTTACACCTACGCTACTACGTCTACCTACGCGTAGACGAACGAAAGTTACCGACATAGCCCACCAGATTAGCAAGTGGAAGTGGCAGTGGGCACGGCACATAGAATACATAACCGATGAGGCCGAAAGATTCTCGAATGGATACCACGGACCGGTAAGCGCAGCGTAGGACGTCCACCCACAAGATGGACAGACGACCTAAAAGAGACTGCAGGAAAACGCTGGATGCAGGCCGCTTCCGGCCCTTTTGGAAATCGATGGGGGAGGCCTATGTCCAGCAGTGGACGTCCTATGGCTGAAATGATGATGATGTCACCTACGCTCCTATTGAAAAAAACGCCTGGCTCCATCATCAAAATACAAAGTTAATATCGAAATGACAATTAGAAGCGGGTTAAGATCTAAACGAAAAAATTCTCACTTCAGTGGTTAAGATCGACGTTTTAAATTACTTCAAATAAGGAGGAGGTTCTCAATTAGTTTTATTTTAATTATATTATATTATTTGTTACCTCGGAACTCCGTCGATGTCGTTTGTGAACCGACTTAGATTTAAAAAAAAAATGCATAGATATTCACTAAAATCGGTTCAGTAGTTTGGCTTTTAAATCAAAATAACTGGAAATGTTTATTACTTTGATGACATATATTATGTCATCCGAGGAATCTTAATTGCATATTTTCCTAATTTTGTGAAGTCGATTTTTTAAATTGGTCATTATTGTTTACATAATAAATTTTAAGTGAGTGTAACAAATGCGTGTTATGAAAAAATATTTGTTTCAGCAAAAACCTTGCCAGGTAAAAATAGTTTTCGCAAAGCAATTCGTCACCGTAAACAATGTCTTTCAAACTGAGTCAATACAAGAGAGCTTACTAATACCTACTAGAAACAGCGAGGTCTACTGGCCAGGAAAACGGTACCCGCACAAACTGCCAGTAAAATCACATCCCTAACACATAAAACCGTAGTTTTCTTCGCAGAAAGTATATAAATCTAACCAACTGGGGCCCTTGGTGCGTAAACAAATCAAGCTTAGTAATCTCAGTTTTAGTAAGTAGTAAAGTCTACAGATTATGAAGGTAGGGTAAGATCACACTGGAATTAAGATCCGCTTTTTAGGGTTCCGTAGAAAACGGATTGAAACCTCATAAGTTTGTTCTGTCCGTCCGCTGTCTGTTTGTCTATCTGTCTGTCCGTCCGTCCGTCCGTCCGTCTGTCCGTCTGTCCATCCGTCCGTCTGTCCTTACGATATATCCGTATGAAATGAAGGTATGGTTTATAAAATAACTTTTTTATCAAGTATATCCTTTGCAAAATTTGGACCGCCAAAGTGGCAAAAAGTTGCCTCCCCCTCCCCTCTCTTCATTTCTAAACTATAAAGTTTAGAAGTTTTGAGTTATAGCAATAAAACTATAACAAATTCAATGCATTCTAGGTCAAAGGCCATTGACCTTTTCGTAAAAAAAGACTTAACAAAGAATGTTTGCCTAGTGGTTTTCTTATTGACTAAACCATAAAAAGTATATGTTATTTTGGAATGACACATCTCTGAAATTTGGCTAAGTCCACTGTTCGTTCGATTTTTTTTTTGTAGTGATAGGACTCTTTTGCAGGGGTCCGCCTGGGGAAGTACCACACCTTTGCCAGTTATTCAACCGCCAAGCAGTAATGTGCAAATACTACTGTGTTCCGGATTGAAGGTCAATGTTTCCAGCGAAATTACAGGGCACACAGGAACTTGACATCTTATATCTCGGGGTGACGAGCGCAGTGTATTGCCATCCAGGGTTTTGAACTGTTGAAGTTCAAAATTCTGAGTGGCGTTGAGCTGTTATGGCCAAGCGTGAAGAGCCATCAGGCGAGCGACTTCGCTCGTCTCGTTACTCAATATCATATTTAAAAAAAAAATGCCACCACTATTTGAACTATGAATATGACTACAATCATATGGCTTTGGTTATGGAACCCTACATATTATGCATGTCTCGGCACTCTATTGACCAGTTATTTTATGTATGTACGTCGACCTTTTTCGGAACCGATAAACATGTTTTCTTTAATTATGTAGAGGTGGTCCCTATAAAATTTGAATAACTCAGCTCAGTGGTTTTAACCAGATTCAATAATATCAATATTATTGTTTGGGCGGGCACCTGTGGATTTGGCAATATCAAAAACATTGTTTGAGCACCTACTAATTTTTAAGTCGTTTTTTTACCATTTATTTATTAACTAGCGACCCGCCCCGGCTTCGCACGTGCAAGCTCGGCCTTCTCCTCGCTACTATGACCCGTTCCAGAAACACAAAATTTCATGCAAATCGGTCCAGCCGTTTTTAATAATTATTCTGCTATTTCGGACGGAGACAAATACAACAAATTAAAAACCATGAAATCGGTCCAGCCGTTCTCGAGTTATAAATGTTCGAACAAACCCGACTTTGTTTTATATCTCGTATATAAATGTAGATTTTAAAGGCATGTCCTTGACGTGAAGCTAGTATGATGCGGAGACAAGTGTGAGTCGTCGAGGCTTCTGTATCGGCACAAAGTACAATTAAGTACATCAAAAATGAGATGCAAGTTCGGCGAGACAAACGCTTGCGTGTTTTAAAGTGATAACAGCGCTTACGGGCAATAGATGTAGGCAAAATCTTGAAGTTATTGTGTTACGTTGTGAACAGAAACTTGTCAACCGATTCGCACTTAGCCCGTTTTTATTAATGGTTCTAAGTGAAAACTTTAGAGTGTGTACTATAATCGTGCCAAGTTTGATGCTTGTACATATATTACTGTTTTTATACTAGAGTAAAGACAAAAATACGTTTGTAGTTTGTAGCCTTTTGTTTTAGACTTATTGACTTTTTTATTATTTCTTACTTCTTATTTAATCCACCGTAACATTACAATATACTCTGTAAAAATTCTATTACGCTATCTATTACGTTTCAAAAGATACCTATTACCGTTAAATATAGGGTGCTGTTGACACTCTTTGGGTACGAACCCTTAAAAAGGTATACTTTTCAATTTGTGGCGGGACAATGTTGTGTGAACTTTATATAAATGCGAAATTAAATATGTCTTGGCGTTTTCCATATCTTCTCTTTTTCTCTGTCCTTATGTTCGACTGTTTCTCTGTTCTTCTTTATTTCTGCCCTGCTCTCTCTCTGTGTTATTCCATATTTCTCTCGGCTTTTCTGTGTATCTGTCTGCTTCTTACCCCTTCAACACTGATTACCTGATCCGATCTTTATAATATATGACAAGGCAATACTTTACTGTGCTTTATGCAAGTGAATTTTGTAACTCAGGTAAAACATAGCAGGTAAACAATTACAATATAAACTAGGACAGATGCATACACAAACGTAATTTTGAATTAATCGCATTAAAGCAGATATATTTAGAACAACACTTAAACTGGATTATATTCGCATCATTGAGTACACTGGAAACGTTTAATTATAACACCTACTGCCACTCCCATGAGGTGCTATATACTACCTCACTCCCTCATCGCAACCCTACACAACAACCCCCTTCCAATCAAAACAAACAAATTTCACCCTTACGTAAATATTTTCGATATAGAAATTCGCGGTAAACAGTATATTCATCCAGTGATACTTGTTGGCGACGCAGTTTGTTATTGTTTTTATTTCAAACACCATCAAAAGAAGTTTGTTAATAACAATTATGTTGGAAACTTTGGACACTTGGCAAGCAGATATCAGAGTAAGGGAACAAAGTATTTTTAATTATGTTTTGAAACTTTCCACAGGTTCCTAGCTAACGAAGTCATAAAAGTACCCTGATAACAGTTTCAAAGACTCATACAGTATCTAACGGCTGGCTAACCAACCTTAGTCATCTTGGGCCACCCGAAAGCTCCCGCGATGTCTTATTAACTGTTTTTTACGACAAATAATCGGGACATTAACAGAATTATACGGAACTCTGGTAATTAGCCAAAAGAAGGTCATTGTATTCATCATTAAGTAGTTTTTACTTTGGGACCAACGTCAACATTTAGGAAAAAACAGCTTTTCAAAATGTATGGAACAGCAGATTTTTTTGCAGTATCAACGTTGGTCCCATAGTTAAAAGATATTGCTAACGAAGATTACAATTAACGCCTTTCAGCTCAAACCCAACTCAACTGCCCCGACTGCCCCGGTGGCTCAGTTGGTAGTGAACATACTTTCTGAGATTGGGGGCGTGGGTTCGATTCCCATCTAGGACAAACATCTGTGCAATGAACATTTGTGTTTGTTCTATGCCTGGGTGTTAATATCTATTTAAGTATGTATTTAAAAATATATATGTGTGTATATCAGTCTATGGCTGCCATATTACAAGCTTTGCTTAGTTCGGGGTCAGATGACCATGTGTGCAATAATGTCCCAGATATTTATTTATTTTAAAAAAAACTGGCTCAGCTCAAACCGACGTCTACTATATCGTGTCATTTGGAACAAGGCATTGCAAAGAACACTCTTATTCCCAGTAGCCTAGCTTTGGTGATATATAGGTGATTTACCTAGTCATACTAAGCCACGATCACTACCTCTTAAGTTTTTTTATTATTATTGAATAACTGGCTTATTTGACCGGTATCTCGCCTAATGTGTGGTCTACTATGGAGCACACTTGCCTAGCCGAGAGAAATATGGAATAACACAAAGAGAGAGAGAGCAGGGCAGAAATAAAGAAGAACAGAGAAACAGTCGAACATAATAGTACGAGAGCTAGCAACGTCGGGAAAACAAGCATTTCAGGTAGGCTAGTTTTTAGATATGCTATCTCTCTCACTCCCCCGGACGTCATACGGGCTATCTGGCTGGTGGTAGTGGTTGCGTTCATCAGTGCGCATCCTAAATGTCCAGGTAAAATATCGATTTTTCAAATCATTTTAAGAAGTTTTTTTTTTTTTTAATTATTTTTATTGAATTTTTCGCAACATGAATCTATTATTGCCAGACATTTTTATCGTTGTTTAAATTGTGCCAGACGCTAATTTTGAATTGAAAAAAAATTTTTTTTTTCAAAATATTTCAGTATGGCTGAAATTTTTATATGATGTTATTTAAGTATCTGAAAACCTAAAATTAATTTGCCAAACAATAATTCGATTGTTAAACCTTCAGCCAGACCGATCTAAAAGTGAAAAGTGATGTGGTACCATTTTGCTTGGTCTAGGAATAGTTGTCGAATAAATTACAGAGAAAGAATTAAAAACTATTGAATTAATTGTGGATTAACATAGCATTAAAATAATTATTTATTTTTGTGCAAAATTAAGGTAATAATCAATCTCAAGGATGAAAGTAAACAAAAATTATATTGAATTATCTTGATAATTATCATCATCATCATCTTCATCACTGCTGTCATTTTCATTGTCATCGTCGTCTTTTGGATTATCAACGTCTTGTAAGCTATTATCTGTAAAAGAATGAAAAATTTTATAATCTTTCGGCAAAGAAATTTATTAGTATTTTATTTTCAATTTTTACCTTTAATGATAAAGTCGGCAACTAATGATGGTAACTGCTCTCCAACAAACCAGATAAAATCATATTTATCGTCATTTATGGTCCAGCCAGAAGCTTGAGGTGATAGAGATGTTGGGTGTTGTAAATGAGCATTTCTCCAAAACTTTGTTACGTAACGAATTCGTAGTAAATGCTGATACAATTCAGCTTTGCATGGTGGTAGGCTTGATGGATCAAAATTACGTTTTTTTTTTTTCAAAATTATCATCTGATTTTTTAGACCGATAAGTGTTTGAAAACAGATGAAACCGAACTTCATTGACGTTCCAAGAATCACGAGCTCCGTAAATGTCAAAATATTGATAATGATGCTCCTAATGAAAATGATATCGATTGTAGAAGTGATCAGTCCGACATGCTACCACCACCAGCAAAAAGAAGACGAACCTTTGAAGCCATTGTTCCTGAACTTGTTCCAATTTCTGCCCGATTGCAAATGTTAGAACGATTAACACCTATTGAGAACAGGATGCGACTACACACCAGCTTTTTTCCGGAAAGGTAAACTTCGACCTTTTAAACTGTTAGAGCAATCAGAAGAGTATCAATTAGCCTGTCAAAATATTATAACAGATGATGAAGAATTGCTGGATGAGACATTTAAGATCTTAGAAAAGTTTATTTGTCACATTTACGGAGCTCGTGATTCTTGGAACGTCAATGAAGTTCGGTTTCATCTGTTTTCAAACACTTATCGGTCTAAAAAATCAGATGATAATTTTGAAAAAAAATATCGTAATTTTGATCCATCAAGCCTACCACCATGCAAAGCTGAATTGTATCAGCATTTACTACGAATTCGTTACGTAACAAAGTTTTGGAGAAATGCTCATTTACAACACCCAACATCTCTATCACCTCAAGCTTCTGGCTGGACCATAAATGACGATAAATATGATTTTATCTGGTTTGTTGGAGAGCAGTTACCATCATTAGTTGCCGACATTATCATTAAAGGTAAAAATTGAAAATAAAATACTAATAAATTTCTTTGCCGAAAGATTATAAATTTTTTCATTCTTTTACAGATAATAGCTTACAAGACGTTGATAATCCAAAAGACGACGATGACAATGAAAATGACAGCAGTGATGAAGATGATGATGATGATAATTATCAAGATAATTCAATATAATTTTTGTTTACTTTCATCCTTGAGATTGATTATTACCTTAATTTTGCACAAAAATAAATAATTATTTTAATGCTATGTTAATCCACAATTAATTCAATAGTTTTTAATTCTTTCTCTGTAATTTATTCGACAACTATTCCTAGACCAAGCAAAATGGTACCACATCACTTTTCACTTTTAGATCGGTCTGGCTGAAGGTTTAACAATCGAATTATTGTTTGGCAAATTAATTTTAGGTTTTTAGATACTTAAATAACATCATATAAAAATTTCAGCCATACTGAAATATTTTGAAAAAAAAATATTTTTCAATTCAAAATTAGCGTCTGGCACAATTTAAACAACGATAAAAATGTCTGGCAATAATAGATTCATGTTGCGAAAAATTCAATAAAAATAATAATAAAAAAAAAAAACTTCTTAAAATGATTTGAAAAATCGATATTTTACCTGGACATTTAGGATGCGCACTGATGAACGCAACCACTACCACCAGCCAGATAGCCCGTATGACGTCCGGGGGAGTGAGAGAGATAGCATATCTAAAAACTAGCCTACCTGAAATTCTCTCTCGAAAACGTTGCTAGCTCTTAGACTATAAGGACAGAGAAAAAGAGAAGACATAGAGAACGCCAAGACAGATTTATTTTTAAATCTTTATACAGAACTACGCGAAAAGGTACACCCTTTGCGCGATTCCCGTACATCTCGTTTGTATACAAGGGTACGCGGAAAGGGTTGACTAAGCTGGAAAGGGTCCATAGTAACCATACTTATGAACAACTTTTACTATGGGACCAACCCAGAAATCGAGAAAAAAATATATCAGCTTTTCTATTCGTTTTGCCGAGTGTAAATGACCGTATTCCATAAAACAGGTGATATTTTTTTGTTGGTACGAGTACCATAGTAAAAGTTGACCCCTTTCGGCTCAGTACATCCTTTCAGCATAACCCTGTATACAAACGAGATTCTGGTCTGTGCCCAACAAACCAGAAACTCGTTGTAATATGGATACAGAGCATTGAAGTGTATATAGTGCTCTCTTCAAAGTTACGAAATGCCGACCACTTCCTGCGGGGAAACCTTCTTCCACTACTCATACTACACGCTCATTTTACAAACAAAACAGCTGCTCAGTTCAAAACTTTGCTCAAACTTATCTCTAACTAGCAGTGCCCCGAGCACAGACCTAATTTTTTTTTTACATCCTAAATCTATGGCCCCGAGGTTTCACACGATTTTTTCTTACAGATACTTACCATATTTTTTCTGTAAGTAAAAAAGTAGCCTTTAATGCCGAAAAGAACCCATTCGACACCCGATTGTATCCTTAAAATATAAGTCCTCAGTTTTAAGGCAATTTCAAATAAACGTTTTTTTTTCTTTCTTTCTTTCTAATCCAGGGTATAGGCTACCTCTACATTAAATTTTATTTAAATCCATTCAGCTGTTACGGATAAACACACTTACACACTAATAATGTTAGTGTTATGATATAAATATTCAAGTATGCATCAGACTTAGATGTCACGAGTACTTTCAATAAAACTTTTTTTCATTACTCATACTCGGAAAGTAGGTCTGAAGTTGCCTGATGAGCGGGTTGAAAGTAATACATTTCAGCTCTAGGGAGAATCACTTTCAACTGACAGTAACAGTTTACAACTGACAGACACTAAAAATTATAAAAAAAACTAGTTCTATTTTCACATTTGTATTGAACCATGTTCCAACTTTTTTTTTGTTTTCTCCTCAGAGGATTATGGTCCCGCACTTCACGTGCATTTGCCAGTGTTCACGTTTTTATTTTTAGTTTCATTGTATTCGTAATGAAAAGCACAGTGTTTACCTCGGTGTTAAAGACTTATTTAGTCCCTCGATCTCGGGACTAAATAAGTTACTTTCACCCCTAGGATAACAATGTAGTATTAAAGGCCATGCTAATGTAACTTTTTCAATAGAACCGTCTCAGTGTGAGCTCAAGTTTGCTGCTCACCAGTTTGAACTGAGTCGTATATACCTACTTCCTTGATGAGAGGTTTTACTTGAAACCTACGGGAATTTCTCAACTACCAGGACTCAAATGTTTCATCTAATAAATTATAAACGTGAAAGTGTGTGTGTTCGTTGGTTAGTCTGTTCTCAGTAACAGATCAACGGATCACCATCAGCTAAGTTTCTGGTCAAAAAGAAAAAGAACTTTTTTACATACCACGGCTGAATTTGTCGGCGACTATTACTGGGACATTAACTTAACAAATAAAACCAATCAACCCACTAATAGAAACGTAAATACGTACTAACCCTTCAGACCTATAAAGTAGGTATTTAAATAGAATCCGGGCTAATCTAAGCTGACGAGCGACGATTTGGCTCGAGCCTCCTTTGCTACTAATTGCACCATTCATACTCTGACAACGGGTTCATAGGCCATTATAACGTTAACTGCCTAAATTCTGGAGCTAACTTTATAAAGACACAATCTTCATTAAGATAGAGTTTAAATTTGTACAAAAATAATATATCATTGGTATTACTAAATTTAGAAGACAAGCTCGTACAAATAGTAATCTTTGCAAGATTCTTCATCATCAAATGTCATTAAAGAAGGCCTCATAATAATTTCAACGGTACGAGGAGAACCCTAAATATTGTAGATTGAGATTAGCTACACCATTTAATGGTTGCCTGGAAGAGATATGTTTGTGATAAGATCGCCATTTGTGGCACTAGGTCGTAAGTGTTTTATATTTGTTACTAATTTTCATTTCTGTTGTAAACAATAAAGAGTTTTTTCTATAGAGGCTAGAGGGAAATACTATTGTACTCTGTTGGTATCCCACGGCATTCATGCTTAAACAAGCACACATCTATTATTTTAACATTTATATAAATGTATATTTACGCTACGACGACGTTAGATAGATAGATAGAAAACTCTTTATTGTTCACACCAAAAATTACAAACGTACATAGTAGGTAACATAAAAAACAACTTAAAAACTAGTGAAACAATTGGCGGCCTTATCGCTATAAGCGATCTCTTCCAGGCAACATTATCAACGTTGACACGGTTAGATGAGATTTCGACAGACAGCGCACGCTTTTCAAGTACTAAGTAAATATATTGGATCGTAGTGTTCAGATATCTAGCTCTATGCTATAACACGTGCTCATACTGATATGTCTAGCATTATAACAAAAATCAATATCCAATATCAGCCCCAACCAAAAACTCGTTTGGTAAATTGAAATCGTGTTGCACTATCGCGAATTCATAATGACCTGCACACGCTGATAACAATCTATGACAGACTCGATCGATGGACGGCGAGTAAATACGGCGATAGCATGACATATCGCTGCATACGGATAGACTAGGTATCCTACAAGAACCTAACGTTTTTTGTAACGAAAATTAATCATGGTACGTAAGCCAAATGTCATCAATATACAAATGTCACAATCTGGGTATCTTCAAGTCAAGAGTGAATCGTTTATTTTTTTTCTAAGCAAATGAGCTCACTTGTGATGAATTGGATTTGTGATTGTAATATGTGTACCGCATCTTATCTTAACGACAGAAGTGGTGGCGGTCAAACGCATGCCTATTAATCAATTTAAACACGTCCTCCAGACTAAGTTACTGGTCTCTGCAAAACAGGGAATCCTAGTGTAGAGGCCAGGGTTTTTTTATGTCATTGTTTTAAAGTAGAACTAAATTAATTATATTATTGGATATCAAAGTACTTTAAAAGCCATGTAATAATACTTTTTTTATTTAAATAATTATGCATAGTTAAATTTTAGTTTAGTTTGTAAGCAACATACGTTGTGGAAATAAATAAATTTATTATAAAACATTTTATTTCACAAAATTATCGGGTCTAGCCCGGACATTATTATTATTATTACAATAAAATTAAGGTGTGAGTTTTATTTCACAAAATTATTAGCCCGGACATTATTATTATTATTACAATAAAATTTAGGCGTGAGTTTAAAAAAGCATGGGCTCCTTTTACTGATTCTGTACGCCGCAGTTTTCTGTAATATTTAACGTCCATAACGATCACATAGCAAAAAATTATAGGGAGTAAAAGGAACGCAGAGTACTATAATTACGACGAACTTACGATAACTAAAGTTGTTTGCCCCGAACTGTGAACTCATGACCCCTATATCTTCATATGTCTTTGACCATTTACTATTTGCTTTATTAACTTTGCTTGATTATGTTTTAGTATTTTTTTTTTATACATGCTTATGAAATTTCATAAATCCGATTTATCAACGTACACATGTTATCGTACGAACAAACGCATATACGAGTACAGACAGAACATGCGCTTGTGAAGATACATTAATAATTATTTAATATTCTGATACAGTCAGAGAATTACTAAAAGTATTCCTCGCCTCTCAAAGCTTTCGCATGAAAACATAAAAGCAATATAATTGATACCGTCGGCAGCCACGGTGGAAATGGATTTATTCGACAGCTGGAAAAGGGGAAGTGGCATAAAATAAATGGTTTATTTATTTAGGAAACTCTTTTTGTTTCTAAAGCGGAAGGATGTGGAGATATCTGATTCAAAGTTGCCAACGTGTTGAAAAGCTTTACAAATATTTCAAGTCACAAAGTTACTTAAACGGCAAGTATTATTAACAAAGGTATTGAAAGACAGCGAGCCAATTCTGGCGCACTCCTCAATGTCCCTATTCCTATCACCCTTATGCCCATCTCAAGGAGAATGACAGGTGACATAAATACGTTTAATATCGCCAACAGTTATATCCTAGTACATAATAAATTAATAGTCCTTAAATTGGTGGGTCAGACAAGCGCAGCGTCGGTAACCTAGCAGCGCGATTGGTCGATGTTATTGTCAAAATCACAGGTTAGTTTGACTAAAACAGGGCCATAGCAAATAGCATCAATAAAAAAGAGTATTATGTATAATTAAATGTTATAGACAATTCAAAAATTCGACAGCAATAGGATTCGAACCGGTTGCGTTACGATCTGGATACTTGAATCTTACTTCCGCACACTGGGTAATCGCCCCCTTCGAATTAGACGCTGAGCTATGGTCGTATGACTGTCAGCCTCTAACTTTCTGAATAGTTTTTGCGACCAATCTGTCCGTTGGTGGTACCATTCATATTTTTTGCTACATGCAAGTAATTACTCTGCTAGTTCAAGCACCTAAAGCTGAAACAGAGATGACGCTTTTTGTAAATAAATAAAAAAACGTCTCGTTACGTTTTAATTTTATATTGAAGTGATCCGCACTTTAGGATATACTGTATTTCATAGACAATTATGTAAATACTAATATCAACTATCTTACCTACTGTTCAAATTCTATCCATCTATCCAGGCCTACGTTGGGGTTGCAACGGGGAATTTAGACTATTTTAGTTTGTATTATTGAAAACTTTTTGGCTTTCGTGTTAATATTCATCGTATATCTACCGTGTTTGTTAGAAGATGTTTGTTTTCCATGTAAAATAAAATAAAACAATTAAAAGATTCGATGACCAGCAGTATTCGATTCTGCCTGTGATTCTGCGTAATGATCCGGATAAACCCATTGTGTTAGCCTCTAAGCTGTAGCCCTTTTAACCTGCACTGGGCTTACTATAAAATCAGCTGTTCCATACAAATACTTCCTTTATTGAATCTCGACGAAATATATGGAACTGCAGATAATAAACTGCAGTGAAAGATGATGCGCTATTGCGTTCATAACCATCATCTTTTACAGACCAAAAAAGGAATAAGTACCTACGACTTTAACACAGGATCAAGAAGCCAGAATAATAAATCAGGTAAAACATTTTATTTTCGTAATATAACCCTGGTAAATAGAAGTGTACTCGAGGCATGTCTTTGACGGGCGTCATTTCTTTCACGAAATAACGCATCTTCATTTATCTTCCTAATCGTGCCGGGATGTACGTTTACCGTGTTTTTCCAGGGGCACGTATTGAGCGGAAAAAATCTGTAGAGTTTTCGTTTGATTAATAGATTTGAGCGCTGATAAACAAGTTTGCTAATATGCTTACCCACTCCAAATGTTTCTTATGCTTGGGTTTGCCACTACAAAAATCTTTATTCCTCTATTGAAACACAGATAATTTTAGTCCAGTCAAATTGGTCTGGTTAAGTAAGTGCTACAAATCGGAATTGCAGTAGCCAAGTAAAAAAAAATAACGGAATCGATGCCATTATCGCAACAATACATTTTAAGAAAATAATGAGAAAATCTCTTTGGAGAAAATCATATGATATTATGATCCTTCGTTTAAGGAGAAAATAGACAAGTATGCAAACTTTTTTTTTTCAGGCTAACTTAATACTAATAATCCTATTGTGGCGCGGTGAAGTATAAAATATATTTATCAACATCTCAAGGAAAACAAAATATAAGTACGTCATTTCCGTGCACATCATATCCGAACGGCGCCGGGGTCAAGTGCTACTACGTCCCGGATTCATTCTAAGCCAGACACTACAACCCACCTCACCTTGAACCTACACAACAGAATAAAGGTGAGAACGCACTTGCATAAGATGCATTTTTTATATATTTTTTTGTTTATCATAGATAAACTACAGAGATAAGATAATATCACAGAAAAGTAAGATAAATTTAGAAATTTATACACATACATGAATGAAGCCTGAGAACATAAATTTCGGATTGTGTATAAAGTACTGTAGTACTGTACTGAGTATTGAGAATCAAAATAAAATAAAATATTCAAATTCGTTCAACTGTGAAACTGAATGGTAACAAAAAAAACACACGTTTTCATACTTAAGAGGCCACTTCATTCTTTAAATTTTTCGCGTATTTTTAACATGTTTAAAAATAAGAGTGGGATTTTATATATTTAATACACTTAGCACTATACATAGTGCTTTCTTTCTTTCCATAGCGAAGTGAAGCCAAATGTGACAATGACAGAATTAGATCATAATTTGGTTTTAGAACTCTTGCCGGTAATAGAATAGTGTTTTAAAACTATATCATATAATTCAGTGCATCTTAGTGCGAGCCTACCCTGAAACTGTGTAAAAATACTCACAAAAGGAAGTCTTGCTCCCAACTTGGGGTTGGACCCTTCACTGTCACCGTCGTTGACTTGACATTCTGTAGCTTGAGTGTCACGTACGTGTTAAATTGTGTTGCTGCAAATAAAAATAATACTTATTAGCAATACGTTTAAGTATGAATTACATTGAGTGGAATGTGTAAAATGAAAATGAAATGAATGAATGTGTACAATGGATGAAAGAACGTACTCCTACAAGCGTCTGGTTACAGTGCTACTACATCATTATGTTGAGTTGAGTAGATAAACTACCATCATTTTCACATTTCACATTTTCAGAGCAAAACTGACAGCGACATATCAAAATATTTTAGTTCACTTAGCACTCTACACTCTACAGATAAATTAGTTTTTCACGGTTAATGGACAGCAAATATGTGTGCGTGTATGTAACAAATATGCGTGTTTGAGTTCATATCCATGCCGTATTTGAACATCTAAACAGTGAGTGAAGATTGATATAAAGGAAAATTAGTAAGTATAAAGTAATCTACTTATTTTACGAATTACCTATAGACCGTTGAAGCTCTAAAGATAATCCAAATGCAAGCCTAATACCAGTTCGAAATGTACCCAGTATGCTGAAGGCATTAATTATTACGCTGAATAGCAATGCTTATAGGTTGAACCAGAAAAACCATTACCATTTAGGCCATGCATCGTTTACCCCAGCCGCTTTGAAAGATTTTTGAGAATAAGATGAACTTAACTTCCCTGATGACCAAAACTCTAAATCTTAAACAACTCAAATATATAACGTTTTGAGTAACTTGTTTGAGTAACAATATATGTAGCGCAGTTGGCAGTGACTAGAAGCAAAAGCCGTGGATCGGGCTGATTGGCGTGCCTTAGGAGGGGATGTCCAGCAGTGGCGTAATGTGGGCTGATAGTGATGATGATCATAATATATTTTTGAGTGTATAATTTGAGTGTAGAGTTCTTACCTTGTATACCAACATAGCGCGCCTTTTTTACTGTAACAAAATAAAAGTACTTTTAAAACATCATCTTTTTACCCAATTGCCAGTAGACGAGGAGGGTAATTATTTTCGGGCTTGTCCTACTATAGTCTAAACAACTTGACCAATTTTGATATGTGAGCTGTCGTTAGATTCATCTTCATACCAAGTGTGCCATAGAGCTACATTTTGCAGTTAAGTATTTTGATTTCTCATAATCTACTTTTTGTTATAGGCTGTTCGTATCGTTTTGCTTTGTATACTTTTTCATAACACAAAAATTGCTAGTACTGTCTCCAATCGGCTCCATGACTTCGTTGCATCTTATTCAAAAGATTAGATTTGAATAAATTCAATTGGAGCCTTTATCGATACCAATAACTATCAAACTCGGATTACTCGTTAAAAAGTTGTTCAGGTATCAACACAGTAACCCTGATTCCCGTTCCGTGTAGCCTTGATAATACATGCGCGTAGAAATTTGAGTTACTAACATGAACGATTTAAAAATCACAGCCAATCTACCTACATTAATACGCTAAGATTTATGCATGTACATAACGCAGTTATGGGCAAAAATACTTTTTTTACAATCTGCCACCTTTACACTGCTTGCGTGCTACACGTGAAGTACAAAAATAGTAGCACAATCGATGGAGCCACTGTACCTTGCTTAAAAACACTAAAGTGCTTTGTGATCGTTATGGACGTTGAATGTTACAAACAACTCGACGTAAAGGATTGGCAAAAAGGCGCCCATGCTTTTTTTATTGACGCAAGCCAATTGGCTTGCGTTTGGACGCCGCCTTGCCTGATGTTAAGCGATTATGTGGTTTACGATGGAGCTAACTTGCCTAGAAGAAATCCCCTTGTATGGGCTGGCAAAACTCGACAGCACCGCTAGTGTTGCAGGTGTCCATAGGTGGCGGTTTCTGCTTGCCATCACGTGGCAAGCATACTTCACGTGAAAGCACGCCTTGGTCGTACTTTGTGCGTTCTCTACATTTTAGACAACTTGTAAATATTCAATGATTGAATGCAATTTGTGAAAATCAAGCTATATTTACAAAGAAGATAACATTACACCTGTGCGATAAATTTTTACTTTGTTTCAGATACGTTCCAAGTTATTATTATTTGTCTGACAACTGCAAAACACTACGAAAAAGCGAATGAGAATGTAAATAATTGGTCAGGTGTTTGAACGTAAAATTGTAGCTCGTAGCAGAATACTTCAATGAAATATAAGGAAACGTTTTCATTTCGCTTTCAATATAGTTATAGCAGCATATTTTTTTTTGCAAAATAAAAACTGGACAAAATATAGTTAGAAAGTTAACCATGTTTATTTTACCTAACGCAGTCAGTTCTTGGGTTCTTTGCAACCGTCGTTGATCACTAAACTTGAGAAATAACTTTGCAACTTGTTTTTTATAGCAACATAACTCTACAACGACTCGGTTTGTGACTATACTTTGCAACTTTGCTTCGTGACTTACAGGAAAAGGAAACGATGATATTTAATATTCTGATAGGATAACAGTTATTTAATTTAAAAACTTGGTTAAACAATGCAACAATAATTAGGTGTGTTCTCTTCGAACTACATGTATTACTCAAATATACTCAATATAGTTACCTATTCTTAACTGAACCGAATATATTTCTAATCTCAACCAAAATGGTACACATCCTAAAAAATGGACGCTTAGGGTAACCATTTTACGAACAAGTTTAAAAAGTCCATAAAAAGTAGGTTCATTAGTATTATTACCATAAAATAACACTTCAGTTCCGTTACAGCCCAAAAAAAGAAAATATGTGGGCACAGAGTTGTACCTATCGTACTTATTTTGTTAGATAAACCTTTTCACTTTTTAAAGGAATAAATGAATCCTTAGTTAAAATTATTTTCTCAGAGGATATATTTAACACTCCAGATTCAAGTTTCATTCGAATTGCGTAGTATCATTATTCAAGTCAAAATAGTTAGCTAATCTCTACGGGCTGGCACTATAATGCAAAAACTTTAACTACCCACAATCTGTATCAATTTATCAACCCTTGGCAACCGCGTAGCCGCCCTTATCTCAGAGTTTGGAAGTTAGCTCATTGAATCCCACCCCTTGCCGACGATGGCAAAAACTTAAGTTTTCGCAAAATACTGGACTTGAACTAAACTAATTTTACTATACAACGTGTTTTCTGTTTTTGAATGAAATAACAAAATTAATAAAAGATTTACCATTGTTTTAATTGTTCATTGTTAAAATTTTCACGACGTAAAATTTAAGAAATTTCTTAAAATATTAGACTGCCTCTAACAGAGATATAACGAAAATAAATAGTTAGTATCTAGACTCTAGATACTTACTACCTATTTACTTTCGTTATCTAGGGCTAGTATAGGCTATAGGCTAGTATTTTAGAAAATTAAACTTAAACATTTCGAAACAAGCAATGAATAATTATCAAATTAAATATATTTGTGTACATACCTACTCTTATAGCTTCCTTTAAAGCTTTCCTGTATCTAGGCTGCCATGCTAATACCCAGACCTAGAGTGGATAACTAAATTCATAATTATCTATATTAATTATTAATATTCTATTTTTCAACCAGCCCAGCCGCGAATCAAACCCTGCCCATAAGTTTTCCCGATATATACTCTGATCTATGCCATAAGTGAGACGTAATACCATTGAGCCAGTCACAGATATACACAACAGATCGGCAATATATTTCAGTGAAAGCAAGTGAAAGAGACAAATTGATATGGCTCAGCACAAGTACAAAAAGGACATAACAAGACTTTTTTGTCCTTATCGGCGTGGCCTGTTTTTTTGGATCAGAAATGTCAAAATCTGACGGTTCTGTGCCAAACAAAACGGGTCTGAATATTGTTTATTGCATTTTTTTGGTGATTTTATGTGATAAATGCGTGTTTCGTCTTAGAAATAATTGTAAAACAAACATTTACAATGGTTGGATGTATCATTTTGGGCTGCAAGTACCGCAGTGAGAGAAAAAACGATGAAATATCATTTCACACGTAAGTAAACATATAGAGCTTGTAATGATCACCTAAATAAATTCAGGATATCAATGCGTAAATATTTTATTCATAATTAGTCCGTTTTTTGGTCGATTTGTGGTATTTCCTATGAGTTTTATCAAAATATTAACTGAGAAGAATAACAATCAATGTTGCCAGTTTATAAATGAAATTACCCACCACAATTAACATAAATTATTCGTTCTGCAGGTTTCCAACTGATCCTGGCTTACGAATAAAATGGATCAGTGCTACTGGTTGTGAAAATTGGGTGCCAGGAAAACATAGTAGAATTTGTTCCAGTCATTTCAATGCCGAATCCAATATCAGAAAGGGAACAATTATATTTTTGAGCAACTGCAGCTGCTCAGGGTCTAATAAACACACTTAAATGTACTTAATTCAAAGAAAATATATCATCATAAATCATCATCAGCGTGATTTTGTTCAAATAAAACAAAATAATCTTTTTTTGAAGTCTGATTTATCGTGGGTGATATGAGTACTGTAAATAATAAAGAGTTTTATCTAAGTATCTCATTAATTGGGATGTTATCCATAATTCCATCCATGAAAATAAATAAACTGGCCAAGTGCGAGTCGGGCTCGTGCACTGAGGGTTCTGTACCGTCACAAAATACAAAAAGTAGTGCAAATACACAACATCACACCCAGGCTGTCATCCATCCAAGTATCAACCGCGCCCGACGTTGCTTAACTTGTGGGAAACAGAAATGTGTGACCGACTCGCACGCGGCCAGTATTTATTATTTGTTGTTTTACTTTAGGGTGTGCACTATAATCCGCCAAGTTTGACGCTTGTACCGATTACCGTTCCGTACCGTTTGGTTTTTACACCAGAGCAAATACAAAAATACCTTAACAAAAACGTTTGTTGTATGTGTGGATGTGTACCCTCTTTAGTTTTGACTTAATTATATTTCTTAGTTAATCCGTCGTAATTACATATTCTGTGTAAGTTTCAACTGACGATATTACGGCGCGAAAGATACAGCCGTTTAAAGCTGTCTTACCTTTAAACGGATGGATTTGGATCTTAATATTAATTTCTTTTGTTCATAAGTATTTTTCAGATATCCTTCCATCTCACAAGATTTTCCAAAGTTTCCAAAATTACTCATTGAAGAGATTCACTACCCGTCTAGTATGTAAATTATCCTAACTTAAAGCAAATAATTTTAATGTGGCAACACACCTTGTTGAAGCGAGAGGCACTGAGCTAGCCACGCTCATTGAAAATCTATAGGTAGTAGGTCTGTGGAGCCAGTTGTTGCTGGCCGTCAATCTTTTTTTTTTTCCTTTTTAAAATATTTTGCCGTCGCGCATCTTGTGTGTTTGCCGCAGTGTCAAGTATCGACATATTTTCAGGTGTTATTAAATATCATCAAAGAAATTACAAGCAAGTCACGGTTATATACATGTCATGCCCTAGCTAAGTGTTGGAGACTTTGCTGGAGGCTTCTATGAACCTTGAGATGCATCACGAAAATACATTATTTACAATATCAAGTATGTTCACGAATACTATAAACACGCCTATTACATATCAATATTCGAAATAACATAAGTTTAAGAAAATAACACAATGAACGACACGTTTTTTATGTTGGCGCCAAAAAAACTCATATATGTCAATCAAAAAGTTTATGCCAAAAAGGATCATCACGATGAATAGAACCTTGATTCCAACAACTTTTCCAACTCTAAACATTGCTTGACATTCCTGAAATATTTTAAAATTTTCTGTCGCATGTTTCTAAATAAAAATTACCGCAACGGTCACAAAGGCGAAGCGCCGAGTCGAGTATAAGGTATGTAAATTTGTCCTACCAGAGGACTTTGAATATAAAGAGGAATGTGAAATATTTTGCAACCAACATTGTTAGGGGGACATCGTTAAAATAAAATTGTTAATGCCTGGCCTCGAGTATTTTAAAAACATCTTTTGAGTGTTACTTTAACGATTTATATGATGAATACTTCTTAATTCTTGTCAGATTAACTTCTTTTTACAACTTGCCGTGTTAGGTAGTATGTATGTAAGAATGTGTGGTACAAATATTGCAACTGAATTTTAGACCTGCTTTATCCTCAACCGATTGAGCTGAAATTTGGCATAGACGTTAAGTTTGGATGAATAGATGGTTAATTATATAACTAAGTGACGTAATTCAAAATCCAATGACAATATTTCAAATATGGCGGACTCCCAAAGATGGCCGACCAGTTATTTTTGATTCACCCCTATGATATGGGTTTCAAATGAAAGGGTTTACTCGGAAGAATACAAAAATTAAAATGACGTCACACCAGGTCAATTCAATATGGCGAACGCCCCAAGATGGCGGACAAATTTTTCTTATTGGAAAGGTTTTGCTGAGAAGAATGCGAATATGTAGCTTGTTTTTATAAAGGTTTTTTAATATTAGAGAAAAAAAGTTTTAGAGCATGAAACGATCAAACGAACGAACAAATTCGGTATCACGGTAAACAGTAATAAGGTGTTTACATTATGCTCGGCACTATCTTCATCATGTTCATTATTTAAGAACATAGTTCCTTCAACTTAGTTTACGGCTTTTGTGAAGAAGGTAGTCCTCGTAGTGAAGTATTTTCCAGCTTTCTCGGGCAACAACATGACATAAATGTCATTTTTGCACTGAATACATTAAAGTTTTTGGACCATAAATGGTTTTGGGTGTGATTTTATTATTTATTTATTTTGTTTGGTAACAAATAATATTAACACAATAATTTTTGTCAAACCTACATCTAAAAAGTTTGTTAGTTTTAACGTGGTTAATACATTTTTACAAAAATAACAACGGACTTCACGACAAGTTCAATATATGAGATTCATTTGGAACAGCTGTTTTTTTCGCTATTTCATGGTTGGTCCCATAGTAAAAATTATTCATAATGATGAGTACAATGACCTCTTTTCGACCTAGTACAAGGTACACCTATATGCGAAACACTGTATAGGTGCTAGCGAATCTCATGATTACGATCTGTCACGATCGCGTAGCATACACACACAAAAAAAGAAATGAGACCTTTTCGACTGAAAATAAGGTAGAATTTAGTATTTTATTAGGCACGTGCCTTCAACAAGAAATTAAGGATACATAAAAACACGAACGCGGAACAATTAGTTACGTCATTTAATTCCACCCAGCGTTTATTAACTAAAACTGGAGGCAGCAAGAAGCACTTTCAAGAACAATTTAATAGTCCGAAACGTAACGGACAAATTTGTAACGAATGGCGGAAGACACATCAGGAACTCATTGCAAGCGTTGAATGACGAGAACACGGAATGTACTTAAAAAATAAAATAAAAGCCGAGTAAAAACTAAAGAAGGACTTTGCGGGAGTTCATCTTCAAAACCTTTAACGACGCGTTAAGTACAATAAGGAATTTGGGATCAATGATTTTTGTTTTACTTTACAGAAATTTGTCAATGATGCTAATTTAACCTATCCTGATATTTTTTTTTATAAATATAAAAAAAATACTATAATCATGAAAAAAATATTATGTATAAAATCTAAAATCTGTTTTTTTTTATATATAAAATATGATTAAAAAGGTTAAATGCTTAACAAATCAGCAACCAACCACGTCAGCAGTAGCAAAATTGAACCACAATGAAAAAAGAAAAAATTATGAGCAAGCATAAAATTATTCACCTATTCACATCCATTATCACAACGCAATTCTGTCCTCGACTGGGCTATTATGTTCTGTGCTTCGACCGTGTCGAGTGATTAAACTATTCCCATAACTCCTGATCTATGGCTCCGACACTTCCGTAACCGGATAAACGAACGGGCGGAACACAGATCGCCGGCAAAAAGCAACTGTTGCCACGAATTTCAAGTAAGCGCTGGTGGTTTAATGGCCTCGGGAATTTAAACTGTATAGTGTTTATCAGCCGATTAAAGGATTTCAGCGTGCAACTCAAAATAAAACTTCTGAAGAGAAAATTGTGTTTCAAATTACAGCTGGTTTTAAAGTATTTTTAAACAACATATTAAAGTCTACTGATTATTTTTGTGTCACTAAACTTCGACATGTACTTAGTAACAGATAATAGTAGTAGAATGTTATCTACTTAAAAAAATAATTAAGTTAACGGTTCACGATTAACGAAGTTCACTTCTGTATTAATTTTGCCCACCTCTGCATGGGTTTCTACACGTTTGTTCATGCCTAATTTTTAGTTTTCCCTTTTGAAAAGTTTTTTTTTATGATAGTGGGTGACGAGACGAGTGAAGTCGGTCGCCTGATGGCTCTTCACGCTTGCCCATAACAGCTCAACGCCACTCAGAATTTTGAACTTCAACAGTTCAAAACCCTGGATGGCAATGCACTGCGCTCGTCACCCCGAGTTATAAGATGTCAAATCTCTGTGTGCCCTGTAACTTGTCCATTTATAGAAATATTTTGGCTCTACGCGGTCGGATAGGAAATCGGCACACTTCCACCATTACATTGTAGATTTTCCTTTGATACGTACCAAACGTTTTGTTTCTACGTTTCTAATCCGTACGGCCAAAGATTGAAACAACCTGCCAGCTTCCTTGTTTCCTGAAAGATATAATCTGGGCTAGACACCGGCGGTAACCGGCTTAATCTTACGTGAGTAATTCCCGTGTAACATAAATAAAATATAATCTGGGCCTTTTCAATGACAGAGTGAATGAGTGAGGTATCTTCTACATCTGCGTGCTTCATCTTCAACCTCATTGTCGCTTAACAACAGGCGTGTTGGTGGTTTAACGTGGACCTATTCGCTATAAAAAATATATTCTTGATCGATTGTTGTTTTCTTTAAATGGCTGTATGTTTAAAACGGACATAAATAAATACACAATGTTGACGACGATTTTACATAGCGACCAGTGGACTACGATACTACGAGTGGGGCTTTTTGATTTTTTAGGATTTCATATTGAAAGAGTGAGTCGGTACCCTATTACTAAGCTTACAACTACATCCGTCCGTCCATATCTGTCCTGCCTTTAAAAAGCTCTATCTTTTAAGCCTTATCTTGTGTTATTTTTTTTCACTATTGAAATCTTTTAACTTTTGTTCATCGATCTGGTGAAAAACAGTGTCGCTTTGCTCAGAAAGTATTCTAGATCTATAAACAATTAAATAAATCGTACCAGACCAGTAGATGAATAATATTTTCATGTTGTGATTTTGGACATAGATAAATGTTACAAATTATTACTAGTGTAGTTGGTTTAGGCCTGTATTGTTTTTATTAATAGTAGCTTAGCACGCAACTGTATAGTCAAGGGGTGTAGAAAGTATGCAATCACAACACATACACACTTTATATTAAGTATATAGGAGAATATTTGAGAGAAAGATTTATTAGAAATTTTCTTGATAATATTCAATTTCAAATTAACTAAAACTGAAAAATAAAACTACTCAATAAATTTACTTAAAAAACTATTCTAAAAGCGATGGAAGGAAAAAGGGCCAGTATTTTTGTGACTGTCTGTGTGCGAATGTTATGATCAATTCAGATGCGAAAAAATATATTTAATGTTACGAAAGACTACTTACTTGCAAAATTGCTATACCTATTCATTTTATTTATCTGTATAAAAAATCTACCGGTTAATCCCATTGGATACGTAAAAAACCTCCTTGTAAATATTTATTAGATAACTTCTTAAATCGAAAGATGATTACTTCTGATGACGCTTACTTACTGCTATGCTTTACTGAATATACTCGTTCCAAGATAAGGTACTTCAGTGATAAAAAAATCGTCGTTCCCGTTCTCTATTGGAATTTCTACAATCCGTTTTGGCTTTAAATCACGTTGACGCACCCTCTGTACTTGATATAGCTAGAGAAAAGCTAAATTATGTACAAAAAAAAACAAAAACCTTTTTTTTACGTTTTTATGCTATTAGTAACTTGCCACAGGGTGTGGGCTCAGGGCTATTAATATTTTTCGTAACGACGGTTTAACATCGACATATTAAGAGCCTTGTCAAAAAAATTTGACAAAAACCACCATGACAAAATTGGTGAATAAAACCCATGATGCAATTTTTTTACTTGTAAAAAAATGCCAAAAAGTATAAAGAATCCTAATAAGCTGACGGTGCAGAAAACCATTGTGCATGAGATATCCACAACATGGTGATTTCAGTTTCTACTTCTAGTCATAAAATTACGTACACCGCATTGAATAAGCTGTTGACACTTCTCTAGTTATTAGGAAAATATTACACAACATAACACAACGCAACGTAACCAAAGCAACGCAACTCGACAGCACAGTAACAACAACGCACATCAACACAACAATACAACAACACAGCATAACACAACACACAAAACATTATTTGACACACAGCACACTTTTTTTTACACTCGACGAATCCGGCTTTGATACATTTTTGCAATAAAGGTATTCTGATGCTGATAGTGTAATTATCTGGTTTTAATTACAATTACAAGAGATTGAGTATCACCTATGCTTTTTTTCCACGGCTTTTAACGTCCAATGTAATTTTTGTCTCGTTGTCTTAAGCGTTCAGTGTTTATTACATACATATATACTCGCTTCTTGTGCTACAGAGTATATATTGATCTACATTCCTTGCAGTAGATCTTTATTCTTAAATAGATCTGCCCATTTTTTACGAGGATTTACACAATATCGGGGGTCGCGTATATTTATTCGGCAAATGCGAAAGAAAAAGGACGAAAAGGGCCAATAATATATCGGGGTGCGAAGTCGAATGCCCAAATTGTACTGTTGAAAGAATTTATAGTTAGGTATAGATTTGCCCTCATATTATAGGCACGATATCGAACAATGACCCGGCATTTAAGTAAAGTAGGTAAACTTATAAGCATTGCCATTCAGCGTCTCTATTCATATTTTTCGTAATGACATACCAAATCGCCACGGCTTTACTTCGATAATAACGAAGTTTGCAGATAAATAGTAAAGCTGTCAAAATTCGTCAGAACGAAATTTGTGAATAAGTGCGGTAATGTCACTAACATGCTGGAGAAACTGCCAAATGATAGTGGGCTTCAGCATTTGGTTTGAATTATCTAAACCTATATCAATAGTCTATAGATAATCTTATAGACTAAGAAGGTTATGTAGTTAGATAATAATTACAGTTATATGATTATTATTAACGGGTGATTTTTTTAGTCTTCCTGTGAACATGGTGCATGTGACTGCGCAAAAATATCGGGAGCTTTTCTTTTTTTATTCGTCAACATTGTGTATTTATTTATGTCCGTTTTAGGCTCTCCAAACAGCTATATAAAAACAACAATCGATCAAAGTATATATTTTTTATCGCGAATAGACCACCAACTCGCCTGTTGGTAAGCGACGATGTGGTCGAAGATGAAGCACGTAGACTTAGAAGATACCTATTCACTCTTGCCTTGAAAAGGCCCAGATTATATATCTCGGGAAACAAGAAAGCCGGCAGGTTGTTCCAATCCTTAGTCGAATGGATTAGAAACGTAGAATCGAAAAGTCCACATCCTCCAACATCCACAACCTTATCTACCTAATATACCTACCTCATGGCAAATATCCCGCTAATAATCATATAACTGTAGTGAACAAGCGTGATAGTTAAAATAGTGTTTAAATAATAATTGTACCTATTTGAGTCGTGTTAATTTTCAGTCAGATACTACTTCTTTAACAAAACTTATGCCTGATATATAGTGATTGCCTTAGTTCATTATTATGTCTTTCCTATAGAGCTGTGGATATAGCTAGGAGTTCCTGTAACTGGGATGCCATTACACACAAATAAGGAAGCGGACAACTAACCCTCAGACCCAGTGCAATCACTTAAAATCTGCATTCAAACATCCGTCAGGCCGGAAATCGAACCCGGGACTTTCTACTCTTGAGCCAGATTTGCTTCCACTAAGTCATACCGGTCAGTGCTGAATAGCAAAGTCTTGTCGGTGTTCTTTTAACATCTTGTAAAAAGCTATTTAATACCTTGTTTTTAATTATTAGAATCCTTTAGCAAAAGCCCATTATGGAGGCCGTAAAATCAATGTTGTTATTTGGAAGAGAATGCAAATGAGACCCATAACGCAGAATCGCGTAAAAGACAAGGCTATTACGATTCCTCTTCCTGGATAATAAAAATATTTACTCTACTGTTTATTACGAAGGGGAGAAAAAGGTTGGTTTTAGATTAAAATTTGACTAAAACCAGGCTGACCCATTGCTTTTCTAAACGTATGACCTTGAACCCTCTCTGTGAGCGTTTTTACATCTAATCTAAGTGCGAAAGGTGATCGGGCGAGATGACGTTGACCGTCATCTAGCCCGCAAGCCTATTAATTAAAAAAAAACTTTGTCAAAAAACTCGAGTAATGCATACACACATTTAAAAACGCATGTACAATTTTAGGTGTTATACAACCCGTAAGTGACGCATTTGCGTTTATTGCTAATTAATTAATGTATATATAAATCATCTATCATATAATCAATCATATAATCAATATACATATAGAATAGAGAAAAAGTAATAAGTTAGTAAGATATAGCTATGTTACAAAAAAATTTAACCGTTAATAACGGTAAGACAAGTCTTAAAAGTTATTTTTAGAACTAAAATTAGACAAACATTAGGTTATTCTTTTTTTCAATTAGATGTTACTTTTGAATATACAGTATAAATACAACGCATTTCAATATCAAACTGACAAAACAAAACATAAATATACAAACATAAATAAGGTGGAGAAATTATAAAATAAAAATAAGAGGGTATAATATTTATTTATTTTTCTGACAAAAATTTGCAAAACATTTTAGACGATGTAAATAAAAAAGTAGCAGCGATTCTGAAACGCTCAAACGCTCTGTAACATAGCAAAAAAAGCTCTTGTGCACAGAAATACGATAGATAATGCAGTATGGGGCGTTTACCCAGATCGTTGCGCAGATTCGAATCCTATCGGTCGTCAATTTTTTTATATTATTCTGCATGCGCACTTCGGGCACCTGTTACCGATATACCTACCTAAGAAATATAGTGCGCTTCGCCGTGCATACTAAAGTTAACTTTGTTGCAACGTGACTAGAGTCTCTATTTATTTAAATATCATATTTGACAGAGTCTTCTGTACTTGTACTATTATAAATTAGTTAAAACACCTACGGATTTTTCCTATTCAGACTAACAATAGATCCAATCCATTTACTTAACAGTATTATAGCAAGTTTCTTTCATTTAAAAGATTTACCTAAACCTCCACAACGGTGTTTTAATAACTATGAAAGGTCAAAAAAGAGGACGGACGGACAGACTAGCAGACAGACAGACGTACGGACATAACAAATTTATAAGGGTTCCTTGGTTGACTACGGAAACCTAAAAACGGACAAAGGCTACTCTTTGTGCTAATGATTGAACACTCGAAGACAATAAGTTACCAAAGTATAGGTAAACCCGTAACAGGACGTATTTAGTAACAAACCCAAAAATAAATCTTACTACCTAAACTAGCTCGTCCTAAACTAGACAGAGTTGATAACTTATGCAATAGTACCAAATTAGATGAACTATTCGTGACCTGGGTTGAATTTTAGAAGTGAATCAATATTTTAACTCTGGTTCTAGTTGGTTACTAAATCAGCGTTTATAAATTTATTTTAATAACGTCGTAGCTATATTTTGCGATAATATTGTCAATTTTTATTTTTTTAGTGGTAATTGCCTTTTTTAACAAATCTTACCTAAATTCGCCTTCAGAAGATTCGTAAAAAAAAACTGCCTGAAAACGCACACATGCGCAAATCAAGATCATGTTCATATAAAACGCACACTGTATCAAAGTTGCAACACTTACTTTCACGCACGCAGTTATAAAATACATAGTAACTCTAAACACTATATCATATAATATGTAAAAAATGCTTACTGCTAGAGAAACATTATTATATACAGGGTTATACGCATATATGTATAATAAGTATTTAAATATTGGATTATACTTTTCTATACATTTGGTGGATATTTGATGGTTCTAAATAAGCTTTTATGATAATAAAACTTTCACTAAATAGGTAGGTATACAAAAATATGACAGAAGGAAATAAAATAGGTAAGCAAAAGCTAAAAATAACAAAATAGGCTCGCGTGCCTACCAGTTGTTAGACTTTGCAGTGAGAGCACGCTCTGAAACCAACTGAAATCATACACTTACAAATATTTATATTAATAACCAAGAAAACATTCATATTAAGGTGATACGTTTCATGTTTGGCAGGAAATTCAAATTTCAAACAGTTTTTTTGTCCTTGTAACTAGGCCAGGTAATTATTGTAAAATGACAGTGTTTGCAAAAATTGTTGGTCGTTTTTTACATTATCATGTACAGCTATTAATTAGTAACTCACCATATTCCTTACATTTGGCAATAAACCGTTTGAAACAGCAAAAAATTGTTTATTGACAAATGTATGTAATAATGTGCATTGGAGATAAATAACTTAACGCGAGTTTGTAAAGAATAATAATCAATTTTCGCAAAGATCATGATCGTTTACAATAATTACCCGGCCTAGCTACAAGAACAAAAAAAATGTTTGAAATTTGAATTTCCCGCCAAACGTGAACGTTTCACCTTAATAAGTCAAGTATTATCCAAGATGTTATCATGATGTAGATTCGTTATCGTTCTATATTGACAGCATACAAGCAAGGTAATCGCCCGGCATTCACTCAGTCACGCACCATCAACTGTAGAGGTTAAACGTCACTAGTCATTACAAGAGCAATGATTTTGACGTATGACGCGTCTATATAAATTAGTATTACAATTATATTTCACATTAGATATAGGTACTATATGCTGATATAACCCCTCTCTATGAGGGAAGCCTTGTCCAACAGTGGACGTTAATTGGCTGATGATGTGATGCTGATATAAGAAAGCTTACTACAAAATCCAATATAACCCTATGACAGTGTATAAATATTAATAATTGTTAGTCAATAGATTTATTATATATTTATTTCATTTCCTTATATCGGTTATTTCTTAGTGTTAAAATAATATTAAAAAACGTTTATTTATGTAATAGATGCCAGATACAAAATCGATACCGCTTCATGATTGATAATAATCCGAGAACCCGTACGAAGCGCTTTGATTGCTCTTTTATTGTGCAAACTGCTAGTCTGTGGTATGTGCTGCCTGAATGGGTGTTCCTCGATATTTACAATCTGCATATGTCTTCAAATCACAAGTGAATCGGTTTCTCCTAAGCAAGCGTGCTCCATCGTAGACCGCATCATCGCCTAACATAAGGCGAGTTAGCGGACAAACACTAGCGTATTATTGAATAAAAAAATACGAAACAATTTATTAATTAATTACAAATATAATTGTAATGTTTATCCACTTATTTCTATTACTTTTATAGTAATACTTTTCCAAGAACATTTTACTTTTTTTGTACCTAATTCTTCCTCTCCCATGACTCCTATGTCTTTTAACTTAGTTTCCCTTTTTTTCATTTTAATGAAAAGACCATTTGAGATTACAAGGTAGTTAAAATAGGTAGGTAGTTAAGTCCTTGAATTGATCGTGAGATAGAAAGATTAATTAAACACGGACCCGCGTTGATGTAATTAATGAAGTTTGCTCATCTTGCGCAGAAAACTTCCAGTGTGTGCCAACTGCTATCCTTCGGGTTTGCGAAGAATCTAGTCGTTCTACTTACGTGGTAGGAGAAACGCGGATTTTGCAGGGTAGTTGATAAATCACTGGCAACTTTTCGTTTTACCCGATGACGCAATGCCAAAAGATGCGTTTTATCCTAAGCACCACGGATTTCGATATACGCAGTGCCGATAGCTGAAGCTTAGATAGACCTGCACCACAAAATGTAAGGAACAGCAGTTTTTTTGTGAATTTAAAAAAATCTTGGAAACAAAAAAATGGGGTTGATGTGTAGCTCTTAAACGACTTAAAAAATGGCTGGTTAATTAAAAGTAACCCTGTAATGATGATAACAAAATTGAAAGTGGTGATGAAAAAAAATACTGCACCTGACATGTCATTTAAATGAAAATGGAGTTTGATACATAATTTTTTGCTCCAGTCGTACGTAATTATACGTCAAAAACACGTAGTAGGGCGTTATAAGTTTAACGTGTGTATCTGTGTTTGTCTGTGGCATCGTATAGCTCATATGCGGCTGAACCGTATTTGATTAAGTTTTATTATTTGTTTGATAGGTGGCTTGATCGAGAGTGTTCTCTGCTATGAATCAAGAAAATATGTTAAGCTCTTTGGAGATCATTAGCTCTTGTATCCGACGTTTAAAAAAAGAATTTATGCTGGTTAAAGAAAAATGTTTAATGTATATACGTTCTACAGTTACATTAAACATAATGGAACCATAATCAAGAAAGCTTAAACATGATCACAAATAACATAGTATGTTTGCTTCATCCAATAATTTAGTAACCCGACAATAACAAAATAGTGGTTGGAGTGACGCCAACAGCTTCGCCGTTTATTACAATGTTTATCACGGAGAACATATTCCGTTCAACCTTTATGTGATCACGGAAATAGACTCCAATTAATAGCCAACGGTCCAAGTGAACCCTGTGCGGGTAGGTGACAAGTTATTCAAAAGCACGTATGAGCGAATGAAACAGATCACTTCAAAACCTATTGAGTTTAATCGGTGAGTAGTTGAGTAGTATTACTCGGTACAAAGCCAACTCGGACTGCTAAATGAACTTTAGCCTTAATAAGGGTGGGAAACCACTTAAACTGTACGATGTGAAACTAAACTCAAATGTGTTTTATTGGCCAATAGGAAACCGATGACGAGCGAATAAAGAGTTCCTATTCGTCATCACTTTGCACTTAGCTTCTCACCACACAACTTTGGTGGATTCTCCCTATGTTTGGTATTGGTCTTCTTTCTCAAATTTTATCAAAGCTCTTTTGTTTTTTCGGTCTGAATTGGAAAATGGATAAAAAACATGGAACTCGCGACATCGTCACGCTGTACCGTGTATTTTAAAACAGGGCCATCTCTTGTAGTATAAGTGAATTACTACTTAAGTTTTCACTTCTGACGTGCAGTCATATGACTGAAATGTTTTGTTTTTTTTTCATTTAAATCATATATATTAAACAATACCTAAAATATAAATAAAAGCTGTTGCAGCTGTCACAAATCGATAAAAAGAGAAAATCCTTGTCTCTCTCTTTTTTCGACACAAGTTGAAATGTTAATCTATTTTCAAGTTAACGTTCTTGCCGAAATTTCTTAAAATTATAAATTATGGAAAAGAACGAATATACCCGAACGTAAGAAAAGCACCCGTTATTCTAAATAGCTTACAAGGTATTTTAGTTCTTGAAGTTGAGTCGTTAAGGTTTAATATCGCAACAGTTGCTTTCAGGAACTTTTCGTAATATGGACGGTTAATGGCAAAGAGCCAACAAAAATGGATACGTGCGAGCTTTCGAGCCTCTTCAAGATTAAACTTCTATTCATTCCAACTAATACCTATGGAGAAAGTCGTAGTAGATCTGTAAGAAAAAACCTTTTTTTATTATGCAAAAGTATATCGCTCTTTCTCTCTTTCTCTCTCGTTCTAGATTTTTCTTTCTCTCTCTGCCCTTCTGTTAATTAGTAACCTTTGGCATAATAATAAGTGTTAAAGTAATCGCGTAACAACAGGCAAGGTGGAGATCAAATGCAAACCCATTAACAATATAAAAAATAAATGCGGGATCTTCATGTCACCCCTCACCCACATTAAACAGCTCATATTATAAAAACCTAATTTTAACGTAAATAATATAACCAACAAAATGATTCTACCAGATATTTCGTACACATAAGTCAACTCTGTGCTCGTAAAACAATCATAAAAGTCACAATATGTAACACCGTCACAAACCTGCCGAAAAGCAAATCTGTGTCTGTGTCTGACCTTTAATAAATATTGACATAAACCTGAAGAATGAGACTCTTTGACAAAGGTTGGTTACGTAATTTTTGTAAGTCTATACCCACAGATAATATGTGTCTATACCTAATATTTGAAAAATCGCTGATTGTGTAAACTTCGACTGACATGAGACATTCGTTTTCAGGTTTTGCCCATAGCAAAAGTTGTTTATAATGATGAGTTATATTTTTGACTAAGCATCAAAGATCCATGTAAGCCTCTTAATATCTATATCCCATTGTTGGGTATATTTTTTATTTATTTTTTCTTTCCTTTTGGTGTAGCTTCGTTCTTGAATAACTCTGTAGGAGGCTGAGAATTATGCTGATGTTGTTCCGATTGTACTCGCGTGTTATAATAATAAGCCACTTACGTGGACTGGTTCTATTTATCACCACTTCAACGCGATAAAACAATCGATATAATAATATTAAAATTTAGATAACAATTTTCTGGAATCATCCACAAATGAGCGGGCTTGAATTATTACGATGTCACCACAAAAAAGATAATCAAGGTTACAGCTTTATTTTAGTTAAACTGAGGTTGTTTAACTAAAACAAGTTGAACAAATAATTTATTTCTTTGTGAGACTGAATGCAGTAATTTTTTAAAAGACTGCGAAACACTGTTTAAGGTGACTTTTTTGGGGTAACACGATTGTTAGATTGAGATTAATTGTTATAAAACTTTTTATGTAATAAGTTTATACCGATGCTCCTATATTTTAGTCACTAAGCACAGTAAATTTTGTGACAAAAAGACTTTAATTATGTATTTGATGTAAATATCCGCGAAAATACCACAAGCATCTAAAGACAATGGTATTTATAGTGTGTCTTACCAGTGATGGCTTATGGTACTGAGACGTGGTCCTTTTGGAAAAACTAATAATCACACAGCGGACAATAGAGAAAGCAGGCTATACTCAGAGTTTCTTTGCACGATAGAATCCGGAACGTGGATATTCGCCAAAGAACCAGACTCACCGACATAGTATTTAAAATTTTCAATTTGAAGTGGCAATGGGCAGGCTATATGGCTCGAAGAACCGATAATTGATGGGGAAGAAAAATTCTTGACTGGAAATCACGAAACGGAAGACGCAGCGTAGGTAGAACTCCCACTATGTGGACGACGACTTCGTGAGAGTCATGGGCATCCAGTGGATTTAATGAACAACTGACTGAACAAAGCGGCGTCTTTGTATATCTTTATGAGTACGAGTATATTTTGTTCAATGATAGCCTGCGGATCGGAGCTACTCGTATAATATGCTACGATCTTTTTTGTAGAGTAGTTTATACAAATGCAATTTTTATTTTCGAATATGAGCAAAATCGGGTGGCGTAGTCACCGTTTAGAGTGAATTGTAATAAGAAAACCTGCTTTGGATCTATCTTAAACTCATATTTACTAGTACCTCGCTACCCCTATATCTCCGCAAGTTATCGACTGATTTTTCTCGTATTTGATCATAAAAAGTGTATCGAAATTAATTTCTTCTCTAGAAAAATTAATAAAGTTGGGCGCCGACTTTTCTCATTAGAATCTAAAACCTCTTTTCGCTCGTTACAAAAGTCACCATATTGCTAATTACACTGACGTCACACCGCAAGAGTCCGAAGCACGTGGCGTACCACAATAAAGCGATACACACGGTATGCAGTGACGCAAGTAAGGCTACCGACCGTGACCCTGCCTTGAAGGTTGGTGCTGTCCCGCCCTTCTATCTGGTTATGCGTAACAACGGCATTGATTCAAAAACTGTCGCATTCATAACTTAGCTTTTTAGCAGACTCTTAAAAACCAATAAAGTTTAACGATTTTCAATGAGGTTAGTGGTTGAATTTGTAAAAATAAAGCATATTACAAGTCCATGCCTAACGTCTATATCAGTCATCATCAGTTGCCCAAATTAAAGAAGACTATTATTTGGGAGTAATAGTCACGTAACTTACAGGATAAGTAAGCAAGCAAGAATTTTCTGTGTATCTGTCTTATGAGCAGGAGGTCCCAGGTTCAATACCCAGATCATAGACAAAGGTTGTCTATGCCCAGATGTTTAAAGAATGAATTTAAATATCTGTTCTGGGTTTACGTGTTGGTTTTTGGTGCCGTTTTATGTGTGATGACATCCCTGAAACAAAGAATCTTACAGTTGCAAGCTATGGGTGTGAATCATATTTTTTTTGTCGACTTAAGATTGGAAAATTGGACAGCCGTCGGGGGGTTACATTTTATTAAGCAGAAGAGGGAAAAAACTTTTAGCAATATTTCATGGTATAGATTTAATTCTACGATATCTATTTAGTCTATGTAGTGATAGTATGTACAAACATTCTTCCTGCGATAAAACTTCCTACGAGCTTTTCCTATCCTTTTAAAACTCCCTACGATACTTCCAATACTGTTTCTTACTAAAATCGATGAATATATAAAAAAGAAATACACTCGCTGACTAACACAATACGAAATTAAAACTACTTGATCTACGAAGCTGAAATTTGGCAGAGATTATTAGTGGAGTTCGAAAAGAATGATTTTGCGAAAAATAAAATATTACATAAAATAGATAGATATTAACTATAACAATGTATTGTTCACACCACAAATTACATACCTACACACGAAAAAAAAACTTAAAACAACAAGTGCACCAATCTGCGGTTTATCGCTAAGAGCAAATAAAGGAGCCTTAAAAAGAGGTTAAAAGTTTATGGATATGTATGTCTACGCGGGTAAAAATATGTTTGTTTGTTCTTTTTTCACGCAACGACTGAGCGACGGTCCGTCGTGATTTGTCGCATAGAAATAGTTCGAAAGCCAAAGAGTGAAGATAGGATACTTATAATCCCGGAAAATATAAAATGTATGGTTCCGCTGTAGTTGGGTTCCGTAGTTAGCAAGTATTTTGTAACGCCATCTTTCGGGAACTACATACAAGTTTAAATCTCAATAGAGCATATGTAATTAATCCTCTAACACAATTGTACGTACGATTGAATAAAATATAACTCTAGAGGGGTATCACGAACGCAGGTAGTTATTACGAATTTTGGAGTACCGCATCAAATATTCAGTGGGCTATGTTTCATATATCTTCAATTCAAATCGTAGACCATGGCGGTGATGTTATATAGACAGATATTTTTCACACCACAAATTACATACACACTATAAAACGGCTAAACACACACACACAGACACACACACGCAGAAAGCTACAAACTATAATGATATATAGGGTTATTTTAAATTAGCCGCTTTTACGAGGTAGTAACGCAAAATTAATAATTGGCTTACGTTTTGACGACAACTCGCCTGGTGTTAAGCGATGATGCGGTCTACGATGAAGCACGCTTGCCTACAAGAAACCGATTCTCAACATATCGTGTATGGAACAGCTGATAAGTGTAGCAATTTTTCAAAAGTTGTTTGTTATGATATTGAAGCTAAATAGCAAAAAGGGCCTATGGATGGCCTAGTTGCGGAAACAACGTAACGTGTGGCGCCTCACTATGCCTATGATGTACAGAAACTGCTGTTAAGTGGTAGCTGGTTACTTAAAAGTAACCCTATGTACCTACGTTGACTTTAGCAGTATTGTTTATTTTAACTAGCAAAGCCCCGCGGTTTCGTCTGCTCCCCTACAGGAACGATGAGTTTTCCCTGTGTTAATTCAGGGTATAAGCTACATTCACGCCAATATAGGTCAAATTTATTCAGCTGTCAATGGTGCCGATTCCCTTGTTCACAAACTAAACTAAATTTAAGTTCAGTGCATCTTTTTCTTTCCATTTCATTAAGAAAAGGACAGAAGATAAATATTGGTTTAGTCCTGTCAAATTCCTGTCAAAGTCCTGTCAAAGTCCTGTCAAATTAGTAAGCGCCTGAAGAAAATTGACGTATTTTTAGTTGCCTTGTTTTTAATCACGTCTAAACTGTCTATGGAGTATCTATATTTGACAGGACTAAACTAATATTTTATCTTCTGTCCTTTTCTTAATGAAATGGAAAGAAAAAGATGCACTGAACTTAAATTTAGTTTAGTTTGTGAACAAGGGAATCGGCACCATTGTTGAGTACGGACAAACACACCCTGACACCCAAACATTTGCATCTATAATATTAATGTGATATTCTTATAAATAGTTTTTGGCAAAAATTGCTTCTTTTTTTATAGTAACAGACTTGCGTTTGACCTTCAACTCTCCTAATGTTAAGCGATGGTGCGGTATACGATGGAACACGCTTGCCTAGAAGAAACCGATTCACTGGAGTCTTGAAGACACTCAGATTATAACCCTCGGGAATTACTCATTTAGGCCGCGCAATCCAGAGTTTAACGGTTTGAACATTATAACTGCAATCAAAGCGCTTCGTACGGGTGTTTGTGACGCCTTTACGTGACCACTCCAGCCGTTCAATAAAAATATATTTATTTATTATTTATTTAATAAATAAATATCTGGGACATTATTGCACACATTGTCATCTGACCCCAAACTAAACAAAGCTTGTAATATGGCTGCCAGAGACTGATATACATACACATATATTTTTAAATACATAACATAAATTAACAACCAGATATAGAACAACCACAAATGTTCATCATACAAATGTTTGTTCTACATGGGAATCGAACCCACGCCCCCAAGCGCAGAAATCAGGTACACTACTAACTCAGCTAACGGGGCTGTCAATAATACTTTATTGCACACTTACAAATTAAATACAAATGCACATATTTACCTAAATATAGGTAAGAGGATTTAATATAAATAGAAAAAAATACTGTATTGTAGACTGCATCATCGTTTAACATCAGGCGAGATAGCGGTCAAAAGGTAGACTATTTTAAATTATTCAAAAAGCACGTTAGCAAAACCCTTTTTGCTTTGCGTCATTCCGCACTGAGCCAAATATCCATACAAAGAGGACAGTGTCGTTTTCCCGTTTTGTAAAAAGCTTCTCAGTAGCTTGTAAACTTGTTTTACAAATCTCGTAGAAGCTCGTAGTTCGCAACTGCATGCCGTAGACACTACTACGGCGTAGCACGTATCAAGTTCGTAGCATAACGACTTTCAAAGCACTCCCGATAAGATAAATAAGCAACGTTCTTTCATTTCACGTCTCCTTGCAGTTTATACTGAGTGTTTGATCGCCAGTTCTCAGCTTGTCGGGAAAGTTTGCTTTCCAATACTATAGGAGTCGTACATAAATGATCTCTTTTTGTTATTATTGGTTATATAGCTAATAATGTAGCTAGCTATAATTGTGTAGCTATTTGAGTAAAATTAAAAAAAAAAAAAAATTGCTTACATTATTAATTTGCATGACGTTAGTTTGACCCTCTTCTTCTTCTATCTGTAGGAAAGTAGTTATTTCTATACAATTTTTTGACTGAGCAAATAAAAGGGGTGCGAAGATAAAGAGGTCGCAAGGTCACAGTTCGGGGCAAACAACTAGTATAACATAGTCTGAAAAGGCGTTTAATTACACATTTCATAGTATGTTAACATTATTAATGCATGTACGCCAGCTTGAGTGCAGCTATTTCATCGCAAGGTCACCACCACTCACGGATAGCTTGCGTAATTACTACTCGGCCCATTGGCTTGCTACACTTCGGTAGCAGTAAGGGATATTCTACTAATTTATAACTTTTAGACGGATGTTTTTTTTTCTTTTCTTAATATAGAATAGGTCCACGTTTGACCACAAACTCACGTGATGGAAAGCGATGTTGTGGCTAAGGTGGATCACGTAGACTTAGAAGGTATTCACTCTGGCCTTGAAGATAGTTATAGTTTTCAGGAAACAAGGACGATGGCAAAGCATTCCAGTCTCTAGCGGTTTGCATTAAGAAGGTGGAAGCAAGCCGACTAGTTTGAGCCGATGGCATGTTGACAATGTAGGGATGGCATTTATGTGTTCTCCGACTTATCCTGTTGTAGAAGGGGGAAGGAAGGATTAGGTCGAGTAGCGCAAGCGCACACTCAGTGCAGTTTAGGGTTGACAAATGCAAGTGTCAAATTTTAATTTTACGGATCTTCTAAAAAAATTGTTAATACATTTTTAATTGTCGTACTTATCTATTTAAAATTCTGCAATAATGTAATCCTGATGATAATACAATAATTTGGTACCATCAAATTGTTCTGATGATTGAGCCAAGAAGTTCATGGTGGAACTTTTCAATAACTTTTTTAATAATGGTAACTCTCGTATGGTCTCGATTGCCGTATTTTATAAAGTCCCTAACATTTGTTGATGATGGTTTAGGCTTCTTAGGTTTCTTTTACCGAGTTACAAAAGCATGTTTTTGAAACGAAAAGCACCGTTCATTTGGTCTCATACTGTTTCTTTTTTTTTTCATTACCACGTCCTCTGTTTGTCGCCATAACTATGCAAAGCTTTTTATAGCTCACAATACATTCTCTATGAATTTGAAAACTAAGTCAAAATACAACTAGATGACTAAGCGAATAGGGTTTTGTTTTCAACAATAACGTTTGGTTAGCCAGTCAAAACTAAATTCACTGTGACTCACTTTACCTATGGGTATTATTTTATCATTGAATCACCAACACTGATCCCAGATGTTTTCAAACCCGTATGATACTGATAATTAGTGACATCACGCTTTCTCTTGCTTTTTTTTATTCCAACTTAGCGAAATTATATCCTTAAAATTTTGAAAATGTGCAATATTCTTTATTTCAATTGCACTTAAGATCTTATTTACTTAAAAGGTTTCATCAAAGTATAGACATGCGCTTTTGTTTGAAAGTGGCATAAATACCCAATATTCGATATCATTGGCCTTAGTTTTATACGCAGGTCGACGTTTCACACATGTGAGATAAACTGGAACATCTTTTTAATATCAGATCTTTTTAGTGCAGATGCGACTCGCGATTTGTACTCGACGTGACCACCTTTCTAAGCACCCGTAATCTATCAACTTCATACGAAATGTTTTATCCATATTTCATTTTTTTATGATGATTTGGCAAGCCTGCCAATGAGATGCCTATCTTGTCTTGGACTTCAAGAAAGAGTTAATCTCCTCATGAGCAAGCGTGCTTCAAGACTTGAAGAATAGTAGAGTAGTAATCTTACATTGAACTTTTTATTTTGTCTTGCTCTCATTAGTCGAAAGAGCAAGACAAAATTATAATGTACATGAATATGTTTAGGTAACTGAGTACAATATTTCAATGTGCAAAGAGTTTGATTACATTTTGCCACTGAAAAGAGGCGAGTATACAGAGACAAAATTTCCAAACAAAGTTTCTAAAATAGTTTACATTTCCAGGTGGTATATTGTGATTGGCTCAGAGTACAATCCATAGTATAATCTATTTGGAAATGTTTGTTTGTTCCGTAAGTTGGTTGCTAGGCAACGTTTCGATGAAATGTGAAAGTGATCCCAACATATTAATGCATATTTTGACCTTTGATTTTGACGCATGGAAATTTATTGGTCAGAAATAATAATAATATTAAAACTAAAAATAATATCTAAAACTACTTAAAATCAAACTGTCAATATAATGTTTTAGAAAAGTACTGTATAAGCCTTGCCATCAACTGAGCATTTATGGACTGTCGTATGCTGGTCTAGGCCTATATTTTCACGTTCTTCCATAAATACCTCTGTCAGACTGCTGCAGTTATGACAATTGTAATAAAGGCAAGAATAAACTCAATTCAACACGCCAACCTGCAAACTAAGTGTACGAGCTGCGTTCTTCGATCAAAAAATACAAAGATGCCACAATGACGCGCTAATCACGGCAATACTTAATCTGGCTGGACACAATATGCAGCCAGAATGGATCCACAGTCACGCTATAATTGCACAAGCCGTAACACACCGTAAGAGCCGTAACAGACTCGCCAACTTGGCTGACGAACCACCGTCTGACCAACGGGAGTGAAAGAGAAAATTGTATTTTTCTCTCGGGAGAGAAGTTCCCATTTGCGATTAAGACATAATCGCCGTCTCCCTTGCTCAACGACGGTTCACGAGTTTTGACGATGTTGTGCAAATCGAACAGGCATTAGAGAACTGAGCCGTAAATGAATATAAATAAATAAAAATAAATAAATATCTAGGACATTATTGCACACATGGTCATCTGACCCAAAACTAAGCAAAGCTTGTAATATGGCTGCCAGAGACTGACAAATACGGTTGGTTTTGGTAAAATAGTTTTGTTTTGATATAAATTGTATACAGCTATGTTTATATATGAAACTGCGGACGTTTATTGAGTGTAATTTTCTACGCGTTGTGACTTCTAACGTAGTTTTTCGAAGGCTGCGTTAATAAAAAATACCCAAATATGATTGGCGTTCAATCGAAGCCGAGAGATGGCATGCAATCTCGATTCGAGGAGACAATTTCATCAAGCACGTCTAATATACACGGTATTGTATAGAAGAATATCATTTGGTTGTGAAACGTAGCGTGAAAAAAATATACGTGGCACAACGAATACAATGATCGATTTTGAGAAACATACAAATTGGAACGAATTCAAAGACTTTTATCAGGGAAAATGTAACAAAAAATAATGGTATTTTAATCATGATAGTAAAGTAGCTTATATTCATAGCCAATAAACTAATAGAAAAACCGTGTAATATTGGTAATCTTGCCTGGAACTTTAACGGTAACGTCTAGTGCATTTTATATAATGCCCAATGTATCATATACAAGTGGATCACTAAAACTGAAAACCAGCTTCAAAAATATATGAAAATCGTAATAACTGCCTATAAAATTTGAAAGTTGCCCTTGATTTCCCTGGGATCTCATTATCAGTTCCTGACTTGGTGACAATGGGACCAAATTTCAAGTATACCCTACCGAACTAATGTTTTTTTTATCGGTCAACAGTTTGCGGAGAAATCGGTGAACATACATTTTAAAAAAATACAGTGGAATATAGAACCATCCTCCTTTTTTGAAGTTGGTTGAAAATGTCTCCTATCGTCCTATCTCTATAGACGAGTACAAGCAGCGTAAAAACTTAGCTACTCTAGTTTCTTCTTCCTTTACCAAGTCACGTAGAGACTATTAGCTTGGCTCGAGGATGCCGATATGATATTATCGGCATTAGCATGCCCCGAACGCTTCGAACTCCGTATTAATATCACGACGAAACACAATTTTATTAGTGCGTGTGTACGTAGGTAAGGTGTTGGTTGGTTTAAAATTTTGAATAAAAAATATTCCTAAAATAAAACATTTTAGAAACTATTGTTGTAAAAACAAGAGTCTGAAATTAAACCCATTTCTTGATTATTTAAAATTCATACAAAAGTTTACTTCAAATTTTACAGCAAAATATTTGCGGTCAAATAATTAGTCAAAAAGGTTTATTTACGATTGCAACAGAAAAAGTTAGCCCAAGCAGCCTTGCATTAAATAAAGAGGATATACGACAGGTGATGTCTTAATAGGCTTATTTCTTTAAGGGAGTGTATGTGTAGGCTATATGGACTATATTTTAAGCGGTATATATTTGCGATACATTATGCACATCTAGAAAAGTAATTAAGAAGAACAAGTGAAAATAATAATTTCCTACCATAACTCAGAAATAGCTGACTCTGAAAAGGGTAGTAAATGTACTTCATTTAAAGGTCACATTTGAGTAAATAAAAGCAATTTTATTCGTACCCCAGAGCAACATAAATTATCAGGATGTTTCGTAAATCTTAGAACTTCCTACGTCTTAACACGTTTCACCTACGCGCAATATTAATCCGCCACCGAAATACTAAAATAAGGCGTACTTTTTTCTCTATTAAATAAATATTCTGCTGATTATTCTACGAAAATTATTTTAACCACGAACCGTAAAAACAACAATTCGGGATCTCTAAACGGCTAAATATAAGGTATGATTTCTCAATAAAAATATTTAGATACTTTATTCATGCTAGAAAAGAGAGGTGGCACGCTAATGGTGAAAGATAAACTTAGGACACGCATCCAATGCTTGATAATTATAGAAAAAGAGAGAACAAAAACTCGGCTCGTAGGACAAAGATAGAGAGACTACCTAGTCCTGGTATTCTGTGCCCATTGAGCATAGATAACTGTATGGCAGTTAAACACTACAAAAGAGTGAGATAATGCGACGCCAAAATCCTATGAAAAGGAAAGAAAAAATAGTGTAAGACCAAGAAAATTCTTTTCAAAACTCGTAGCGAGACAGTAGCGAGATGATAAATGCAAATGAGGTACCTACTGGCAGGTAAAGTATAAGGTCTGATATTAAATTCTATTTATAATTATTATTATTCTATTAGGGTGTCGAGAGGTAAACTGCACTTTCACTAAGAGCTACTCGCGGCGTTATGCCCTTTAACACTTCCACCCTGGAGCTTAGGTTCTTAGCTCTTGCGGTTTCCACCCCCGGACGGCCGGTTAAGGCAAGCCAGGGGTCAGGGGTCTCATTTAGCCCCATGGAATCGGGGTACACGGTGTTGCCACTCACCCACTGCTCGTCATAAAGCCACCCCTGCGTTTTTATTTTTTATTCTATTTATTACTTCGTTATTCTGAATAAAACCAAAACTATCATCTTATTCACTAGTTCCAGTATCAGTTTTTACCTACTATATTTTTAAGCAATTTTTTAAACAATCTAAAGGCATATAAACATTTTGTTCTGCTCGTTGAAACTTTTCATTATAATCCTTTCAAGTGGAAATTACAAGAAAATATCTAGGATAATTTGGTACTAATAACGTTGCTTAGAGATTTAAGACAATAGAGCCTTTCAAAGGGTTTATAGGACGTCAAAACTCAGCGTGAGTAAAATTAATATTGAAATTAATTAAGTTACGGTGGAAATATGTATATTACGTACTTTTAAAACACGTGTTATGTCTGTGTCGCTCAAGCTCAAAATTTCAAATAGAATAAAAATAAAACCCCAATGTTCTCGCCACAATGTTTTTTTTATTTTATTATTTTGTCTAACAGCATACAAAAATTAAACAATTGGCGGGTTTGTGGTTAATGATTTTCGAAAAATCATTTATTCACTATTCCTATATATTTCGTAACGACGGTTTAATTTCGATAAATTAGGAATTTTGACACGTTTGTCATGAAGAATAAAGGCCCTACAGGCTATCCCCGGGTTGTTGTACGAAAAAGTATTTCCAACTTTTCCGATTAGAATCATTAAACGAAAATATGCGAAAAATGAAATGACGAGATTGGAAATCTGCAAATTAAGTTTCCAGTTCAAAACGACGACAGTCAGATATTTTCATGTCATAAAAGTTTTGGTGATTTCAATGTCTGGTGATTCGTTCGTAACAACTCAAGTTTTTGATATGAGGATTAGGGAGTATAACTTTAACTGCGTAAGTACGTAGGAGTTTTAGCGTAATGGCATTACAACATTCTGCGTCAAGTTAAACTTACTTTACATGACATATTTACTATAAGTTAAGTTGCCTCCATTTAACTTAATTAATTAATCGTTTAGTTTCCAGTTACCAAATATCTCTCACTTTTTCTCGTTAAATCTATATTTATATGTACATAATAATAAAAGCCAAGTACTACTCAATCACTGATCATCGCAAAATCTCGGAAAACAACTTGACTTACGAAGCTGAAATTTGATAGATAAATTCCTTACGGGTACCTATAAGAATCCGTTATGAAAGGATTTGGCGAAATCAAGGGGGCAAAAGGGGGTTGAAAGTCTACGCGTAAAAAGTAGCGGGCAACAGCCAGTATGAAATAAAGCGACATAGAAGTAAAAAACTCTCTCTCTCTCTCTCTCTCTCTTTCTCTCTCTCTCTCTCTCTCTCTCTCTTAATAATACTCCCGCTACTACCGCTCCGATAACACTCTGGTGGCTGCGGTGCGCAACTGGCACTCTAGTCCCCTGCATCGTACATGAAGAGCGTACCACAGGCCCATCACATTTTTTTTTTTTTAAATAATGTTATCGTTTAGTTTTAATTTTTAATTTTGTATATGGATGTAAATCTGGAATAAAAATATTTCATTTCATTTCAAAACACCTTATCTCAATTAATTTGTGAAAAGCATATTTAAAAAAAAAAGTCACGCTTATTATGTAACATAATAATTATCAACAAATGTCTTATGGTTATGCAGAAGAATTCTTTACAATACACAAAAAAAAATCTGAAATTTTGTTTAATTAATTAAATCTTCACTAAAAATTCGTAGTATTTACAATAAAACGTTTGTTTTTTTTTGCGTAAATAACCCAGCGGCATAAATATTATTTTCGTGCCAAAATAAAACATTTTAGGTACCTATGTACAATAAAGTCTTGCTTTAAACTGTATAAGCGTCTTTACATACCAGTTACCGAGAATCCTAACTGTCAATAACCAGCTGATGGTTCCAGCGACTAGCGCCATATAAACTAGCTTTAACAACCAACGACGTATTTTACGAACTAGTATGGACTCTACTAGAACTCGTCTAGCATAAAAATACTATTTTACAACACACTTATAGAATGCGTAACTAATGCAAACCTTTGTCTGTGTAACAAACATACTTTCTGTTATGTATGTTTGTCCCATTTTGTCTCCGTAACGGCTGAATGAAAATATAGGTAACTAGCTGTACCAACAGCTTCGTCCGCGATTTTTTCAGAAAAAATAACCTATGTCCGTCCTCATGATACATACTATTACCTCGCAAAATTTTATCGAGATCAGTTAAGCCGTTTAGCCGTGATTATGTAGCAAACAGACAGAGTTACTTTCGCATTTATAATATTAGTATAAGTATATGGATAATTACTATTGAACCAACCGTGAAATCGCGAAAAAAACAGCTGTTCTTTATAGCTTCTTAGTTTTGTGCATCGGCGCAAAGTTGCTAGTCTATCGGTTTTTTATCGGATACATTTTGGAGAGTGTGCATCCGATCTGCATGATTTAATCCCCTCCTGCCCTTTTTTATCGGACTGCCAGAGCAGGCACTAAAAATCGACACCGCTTTATGGTTGACATTCCGAAAACCCGTACGAAGCGCTTTGATTCACCTTTTATTGTGCGAACTGCTAGTCTGTCGAATGTGCTGCCTGAATGGGTGTTCCCCGATAGTTACAATCTGGGTGTCTTCAAGCCAAGAGTGAACCGGTTTCTTCTAGACAAGCGTCATCAATCGTAGGCCGTATCATAGCTTACATCAGGCGAATTGGCGGCCAAGCGCAAGCCTATTTTTTATAGACTTTGTTTGTTCTTGTTTCAGGGCAAACAGAACGGATCGACGGGTTTTTTTCTATACAGATAGTTAAAGGGCCGGTGAGTGACATAGGTTACTTTTATCGCGGAAAATGTACGGTTCCTGAGAAAATGTCCGCGTGGGTGAAACTGTGGGGCGCAGTAGTGTAGTGTAGTTCTAAATATGTTGACAGCCTATTACAAAAATAACCCTGTATAAATGACAAAGACAATGAATAGCCGATGCTCTACAATCAATCTCTACATCAGAGGCCGCTAGTTTTTCAGTTGCTTTAATTTTGTCCTCTGGCATTAACAAGAAAGAGTAAGTTAAATTTCAGATGCACTAGGTAGATACGTTTATTTTCAAGTTCCTTTTTAAACTAAATTAAAACTACATTTTGCTGATTTGGAGACATTAAAAGGACATGTTCCCAATTTGGAGGACAAATACAAATCAAATGAAATAGATGTAGGTAAAACTATTAATACTACTTAGATCTATATAGTAAAAAATATATAAAAAAGTTTCTATGTACTCGGTAGATATTTTTTATCAATTATCTCCTTGCTGATGTCCTTACTGTTCTATTGTACAATCTAGTTGATGTAAGTGCAAAATCCGTTGACCCATTTGGCTTTCAGAGAAATGTACCTACCTACGCGGCACAAAGAATGGCAAAAGAGAGTGGAATACGAAATGCTGAGTCAACGGCACTTTATATTACATCAAATGTATGGGGAGATATAGTAATAATGTTATATGTATTTAAAAAAATACAGTTGCAGTTATACATTGGTAGTCATTCTTCAGTCTGTCCGTGAATATGGTGCATTTAACTGTCCGAAATATCGGTAGCTTCATCCATGATTAGATCAGGTAAATATTACGTTTAATCTATAACTGAAGATGGCAACACGTCAAATGGAAATGAAAAATAAACCTGCCAAATGAGAGGGGCTCGCGCTCTGAGGGGTGAAAAATACGTTAGAAAAGAATATCTTCGTTTGTTGCATGGAGAACCCCCCTTTAGTTTTTACTTTTTTACTTTATTATTTCTTAGTTAATCCGCTGTAACATTGCATATTATGTAAAAATTTCAACTGGCTATCTATTACGGTTCGAAAGATACAGCCGTTAAAAGGTAGGACGGACAGACGGACAGACAGCGTAGGCGTTTACACCCTTTTTTTCCTAAAAATGCACCTTTCAATATGATGTATGATAACTTGATAAGTACTTACAATCATCTTCTAAAATCCCTAACAGATGAGTCGGGTTTGGTTGACAGACCGTCGTCTGACCAACGGGAGAGAAAGAGTTTTTTTTTTCTCTAGCGTTGGTTGGCTTTTAGCTACTCATGTCTGTCGTCTGACCAAACCCCTGGTTATAATAATATCATCACCCATTAAAATCGTTTAAATAAAATCGCTCTGTCAAAACCTCTATACCTATACGTACCGTCCTCAGAAATATAGGATTAGGTATATAAGTTCTTCATTGAAATAAAATGTGCGAGTAAAATACCACATAGACGTCGTAAGCCGAGTCAATTTCTTGGAATAGAAGCCCAACAAATGCGTTGACGCTAGTGCGTCGCGATTAAAATGGTCCATCTTGACATACTTCCAGAAGTACACCTGGGAACCTTGTGCAAGACATAAGGAAATGTTTGTGCACATCTGCTAGATTGTTCTAGCATTCTAGTAAAGTCAATTTTGTTTAATTAAAAGATCCAATAATAAACAGAGTTACTTCGATACTAAACCGAAAGGAGGCCAGCTGAGCAGACCTGTTTAATGTTAATTCAATATATTAGTAAGATAATAAACTAGTAGTTAGTAGTAGTATATTAGTAAAGTTAATTGAATATGTATTTTGAAAAACCATTTAAAATACATATTCAGCAATTTTGTCATGATCTCTGAATCAAAAGCTGTACGCTTCGGACATTCAAGGCAGAGTCACGAATTCGCTTCGCGTATTACCATGCGTGGCCTTCCCGAGGGAAATCTGATATCTTCTTGGAATTTCAAGATATATTCTGATGCAGACGCATGAACATCATTGTTAATAACGAATGATACTACTACGAAGAAGTCGAAGTTGTCAACGTGGCAGATATCATAGTGACAGGTGTCAGTGTGACATTAACGTGTGGGTCACACTATAGTATTTACTATTTAAAAGTTATAGGTCTCCGTAGGAGTATTACATTCTCTTGGGTTATAGGTAGACAATTCAAATATTGACGACCGGCGCACGATTTGAACCTGTGCAATGATCCGAGAAAACGTCCCAATTGCTCTAGCCACTAAGCTACGGTCACTTTCCTGTTGGTCTCCAAATTCTTGAACTGTCTTGGTAACCAATCTAAGCGTTGGTAGCGCCATCTATAATTTTTGCCACATGCAAGAAATCCTTAAATTTCCAGTCAATCCTCAAACCAATATTCTAGTTTGCCAGTCGTAATTTTTTTGAATTGTCTGTATCACCAATCAGTTAAACAGTGCGATATGCTCAGAAAAAGGAATTCTGTGGCGATAAGTCAGTTTGACAGACGTCAGTGTGACCGATAGGTGTGTGAGTCATGAACGTAACAAAACTTTCGGCTTGTTAAAGTCTGTTCATTTTGTATAGGTACTACATTTTGTCACAGTTAACTGCACCCTATAGTTTTACCAAAAAAGAAACTGTTTCCCCAATTTTTTCCGGATTGAAGTATATTTTGTACTCATTATGCATACTACCGCTTTTTAGCCGTTCAATCGTAAATTAACAATTAACACGTTCAATTTATTATAGTTAGGTATTTATTTAACAACTTTAGTATATTTCGTTTTGTTAAGTTTCGTATTTTTCTGTTTTTTAGTTGTGCATAATTATTTAAGTAAAATAAAGTAGTAGTATTTAGCTAAGTTTACAATAAAAAAAACAAATAGGACAAAGATACTTTTGCATATAGATAAAATTTTGTGTTAAATATTTAAGTTATTGATGCTTTAGGTACATGTTTTTGCACTTGAATTTTCTTGTTAACGTTATATATAATACAAACGATACATAAATTTGATTATGATAATGTGTCTTGAAATTTACACAATAATATCATCGCATAACGTATCTGATAAGCTAATGTATGAATGATGACTGAATACATAATGATGTTATTTCTATGCGACTGAGTCGATCAATCCATTTCATTATCATTTATTACGTTTAATCACAACAAAATAAAATTTTGTGTATGTTTGTATACTCAACTCCTTACCAGTTGAACGGATTTGAATGAAATTCGGTATGGACTTAGCTCATACCCTGGATTAACACATTACTGTTTAAACCAGAAAAAAATATGTTTCCTGTAGTATAGCAGTTGTACCCGGGGGAGCTGCTAGTGTTGTTATACGAGCGATGTATTTAAAATAACTATGTGACGAGACGAACAAGTTACGTGCCTGATAGTAGGCGCCATAATTCTTCGTGAGATCTCCGAAAACTATTAATAGCCTGGACTTGCCTGAATAAAGTTAAATGATTATTTACGGGATATTTACCGTGGTAAGGTTGTGGAAGGAGCTCCCGATATTTCGGCGCAGTTACATGCACCATGTTCACGGGAAGACTGAATATGGTTTATTCAACATATCTCTGATAAAAATTCGCGACTTACTATCTAAAAATTGGTTTGAGGATAGCTATTAACTCTAGATTTTTATAAATAAAGAAGAAATTTAGTTTTTATGATAACTTATCTTATAATATATTTTTGTAGTAAACAAATCAATCTAGACTCTATGCGAAAACAAATAAATGGTGTTTAGGAATAATATCAATCTTAACTAGATAAGAAAAGAGCGATGGTGGTTGAGCGGTAGCATGTGCGCTTTACACTCGGACGGCACACGGTTAGATCCTCGGCCCTGCATCCTTGGACAAATCATACATGATCGAAGCATTCACTAGTAATGTATGTAACGTTATTTATTTAGTATTTAAATTATCTGCAGTTCCGAAACGATGCCAACTAAAAAAACGGTGAAGAAAAACATAGTGAAGAAATCGGTATGTCCAAGATCCTCAAAAATTCAAAAATAAAACATTCATCATATGCACGGGGCCAGCATGGTAGATTAGGGTCCATCCTAATTTTCTGATGAACATTCTAGGCTGATAATTATGACGATGAATCAAAAGAAAAGTTAAGATTAAGATGAGTAAAAAAAATAACGCATTACGGAATGAGGGTTCATTCTGACTACATTAATAAGTCGCTCGTCTGGGCCGGGAGATCAATCCCTAAAGAATTTATAAGGAGTACTGGCGAGGCTCTTATAGTACCTGAGTAATTAATATTTTAAAAGTTTTTATAAGGCAAAAAATACGTTTGAGTGTCTACTATATACGGTGCGGTTACATGTGAAGTTTTCCAGTTTTCTCTATTTTTTTCTAGTCAACAGTATTTAATGTCAGAGCTGATGGTGCATACTACTTAATTTGCCAAATTTTATCAAGATTGGTTCAACTGCTTAGTTATACATGTGAGAATTTGTATGTGTGTGTATGTTTACTGACTCAACTCGAACACGGCTGATCGGAAAGAATTTGATGAAACTTGGTATGAAATGAAAAAAAAATGAAATGATAATGATGATGATGTACACAACAAATGATGATGGTTACAGCTTAAACTTTGAATAACGCTTGGTATTTACACAGAATAGGTAGGCGGTCGGTACCTACTGGAATGGAGGTACCACCTGGGCGTGTTGTTGTTTATTTGCACAACTTTTTTGTACTTCAATAGTCAACAATTTAAGTAGCTTATGACCTTGTTGAAATCGTGTTTATTACTTTGAGAAATCCGCCAACGTAAATAAGATAATTTTGTTTTATGTTGAGTTTTGTATTTTATGTGGTGGTCCGGAACCACCAGTGCGCGATCCCGATTCGCAATTGATCGGTTTATTGAAAACGTATTATATTTTTGTATTTACTCTAGTGTCAAAATGGTAATACAAGCGTAAAACTTGGCATGAGTATAGTACACGCGCTTATAATAGTGATACAATGTAGAAGCGTAAATAGTGTACATTAGTGTAGATGACAAAACGGTTTACACTCATCGAAAAACCGAAACCAACTGGCTCCGGAACCAGTTGCTCGTCTCGATCGATAAACAAAACATAATTGCTTTGCCATCCCTAGCGCTACATGTGGTATTTATCCCGAAATTTTTAACAATTCGGTATGTAAGTTCGGTGACAATGCAATGGTTTCGGTTTGCATTTTCTTTGCTTAGGTTAAAAGTTTGTTTTAAAATGTCGTGTTATTTTTGAAGTGAAAACTTCTTTAGGCGCTTTGAGCATTTTTTGGCTGAACAAAAATCATGAAACTCGTGTCATCGTCACCGAACTCTTTCCATGAGCGATATTTTAAAACAGCGCCAAGTTTTCACTTCTGACGTGCAGTCCTATGACTGATTATTTTTTTACTATTAACTTATTTTTATATTAGAGAAAGTAGGAATTGAAGAATACCGGATAGAATACTTTTCATCGCGGAAAAAAAAAAACTCGAGTAAATATCACGCTGGAGAAACCGCAGGGTACAGCTTGTCTGTTATAATTCTGCTTCTCACAATGCGTGCTCAAATGTGGTGAAATATATTTACGCGTACCCAATTAACATTTTACACCCGTGCCCTCTTTTATCTCGGTCTGCACAGGCGTCAGTATGCCAATACGAGCTTATGCTATACGAAAATATGAAACCTCACGGTACAGTCAGCTGCTCGTGGATTATCTAACCTAAGTCTTAAAATTCCCGATGCAAACGTTATGCAATTGGAATTTAATTTGGATGCAATCGTGAACATGGAATGCGCTCCTTTGTGTTCCCTATAAAATACAACCCGGGTCTCTGTAAGACAAGGAATAGTCATCTCATAGGCCGTGCTCCATCTTAGAGCAAATCGTCACTGTCCATCAGGTGAGTTGTGGACAAAAGCAAGCTGATTTCATCATTAAAAAACGTTATATGATTTGAAATACGTATTTCTGCTTATAGTCACTTTATCATAATTACACATTTGCCACTTGAAATTTAATTGACCGACCAATTGAATGTCTACGGGAACGGGTGGATATTTGTGTGTATATTATGTTTGAATATAACTTCACTGTTGTTAATCACGAAAAGGTGACACCGTTTTGCTGTTGATATAGAAGATCTTTGATTAAACTTTTATTGTGCGAACCGCTAGACTGTGAAATGCGCTGCCTGAATGGGTGTCCCACGATAATTGCAATCTAGGTGACTTCAAATCGCGAGTGAATCGATTTCTTCTAGGCAAACCGAAATAAGGCAGTTAACAGTAGCTAGGAGCGTGAAACCGAAGAATTACGTAAATTTGTATTATGGTGCGTCTCGGCAGAGACAAATTCTTATCTAAAACTAGTTGATGATCTTAAAGCCTAGTAAAAAAATAATTTATCTACGACTTGATATTTCGAATACGACTTGATATTCTGATAAGTGCCGAAATTTGAAGTACAAAATCGAACTTATGAACAAACTACACAGACTTAAAAAATGTTGTAGCATTTACATCATACAGCGTAATGTACCGTAGAGATTAGATCAAGCAGGATTTCGTAGAGCCTCGTAACTGGTACTACGAGTAGGTACGTATTTCAAACAAAAAAGTATGCTACATTCTATATATATAATCTAATTTATACGTTCTGCGCTTGCGTAATCAGTATACGAGCATTTAATATCAAATGAACGTATATCACTCTACACCAGGGTTCCCTACCAGAGGTCTGCGTCTTCGTTACGTAACAAAGTTTTGGAGAAATGCTCATTTACAACACCCAACATCTCTATCACCTCAAGCTTCTGGCTGGACCATAAATGACGATAAATATGATTTTATCTGGTTTGTTGGAGAGCAGTTACCATCATTAGTTGCCGACATTATCATTAAAGGTAAAAATTGAAAATAAAATACTAATAAATTTCTTTGCCGAAAGATTATAAAATTTTTCATTCTTTTACAGATAATAGCTTACAAGACGTTGATAATCCAAAAGACGACGATGACAATGAAAATGACAGCAGTGATGAAGATGATGATGATGATAATTATCAAGATAATTCAATATAATTTTTGTTTACTTTCATCCTTGAGATTGATTATTACCTTAATTTTGCACAAAAATAAATAATTATTTTAATGCTATGTTAATCCACAATTAATTCAATAGTTTTTAATTCTTTCTCTGTAATTTATTCGACAACTATTCCTAGACCAAGCAAAATGGTACCACATCACTTTTCACTTTTAGATCGGTCTGGCTGAAGGTTTAACAATCGAATTATTGTTTGGCTAATTAATTTTAGGTTTTTAGATACTTAAATAACATCATATAAAAATTTCAGCCATACTGAAATATTTTGAAAAAAAAATTTTTTTTCAATTCAAAATTAGCGTCTGGCACAATTTAAGCAACGATAAAAATGTCTGGCAATAATAGATTCATGTTGCGAAAAATTCAATAAAAATAATAATAATAAAAAAACTTCTTAAAATGATTTGAAAAATCGATATTTTACCTGGACATTTAGGATGCGCACTGATGAACGCAACCACTACCACCAGCCAGATAGCCCGTATGACGTCCGGGGGAGTGAGAGAGATAGCATATCTAAAAACTAGCCTACCTGAAATTCTCTCTCGAAAACGTTGCTAGCTCTTAGACTACAATTATTTAGACAAGAATAACTTTAGCATCATACGTTACGGCTAAAACCACGTGGCTGAGAGTATTACATAATCCGCTCAGGCAATATCTATAAATCTTACGTAGCTATGCTAGTGGAACACGCAAAATGAGGAATTAGGCATGACCGAAAACCTAAGTGGGATTAGCAACATACATTCTTCATTTTATTTATTAATATACTAGCCGTCCGCCCCGGCTTTGCACGGGTGTAAATACAAAATATAATAGAGCCTATGTCACCCGGGGATAGTGTAGCTTCCCAACAGTAAAAGAATTTTTCAAATCGGTTCAGTAGTTTCGGAGCCTATTCAATGCAAACAAACAAACAATCAAATCTTTCCTCTTTATAATATTAGTATAGATTATGTGTCCGGTGTTATAAGCTTGGGATGTATTAAGCCAAAAGAAGGTCATTGATTTCAAATTTGGTCCCATAGTAAAAGTTGTTCATAACTCAGTTCCTTTTTAGGGTTCCGTTTCCAGAGGGTCTAAACGGGACCCAAAGCCTACGCTGTCTGTCTGTCTGTCTGTCTGTCTGTCTGTCCGTCCGTCCGTCTGTCTGCCCTGCCTTTAATGACTGTATCTTTGGAATTGTAATAGATAGCGCACTTGAAATTTTTACAGAATATGGAATGTAACAGCAGATTAACTAAGAAATAAAATAAACTCAAAAAGTAAAAACTAAAGGGGGTCCCGTCCGGTTTCGTATTCTTCTCAGCAAACCCTTTTTGATTGATATCCATATCATGGAGCTGCATAAAAATAACTGGTCCGCCATCTTTGAGGCTGGCATACGATTGAATAGACACTTGGCATACGATTGAATAGACTTTTAATATGAAATACATTATTTTAAACTGAATCATAATACAAGTATACAAAATCATGTATATCATATGTACAGTACAGGCATACTGTAACATAACAAAACATGATGCGACTAAAATATCGTTGTGAAGTTTTTTTTACTGGTTCCAGAAAAGAGACTTCAATACTTCAACGCCAAGATCTGAATGCTGCCTTTAATTCGGATCACGGTCGCGGTCACCTGTCGCTACCTTAACATCCACTGAAAACCTTTGTCAGTAAATTAGTATGGCTATCTATAGCAGAAATATCGAATTTTCTATGAATAAATAACTGCTAATAGCCCAAAAAGAAGCCTCTATCAAGTTCAATAGATAGGTAGTAATTAATGGTCCGCCTACAAGAAACAAGTTTTAGAATTAGGTCAAGACTAGATAGCTATTGATAATAAAAGAGCTCTATCCAACTATCACTTTATTGATTGATAGCTTATAACCGAACTAGTTAAGTGAGAAGTATCTAAACGTTAACTGCGAACTTTAAAAGGAATAAAAACTTTAATAATGTCGTAGTATATTAAAATGCATTGTGGATGCAGATGGCGGGTTGTCGTTCAGTATGGATGGAATGGATCTAAGGGAGAGGCCTAGGCCTGCAGCAGTAGACGTCTTTGGACTGATGATATTAAAATTGAACCTTTCTCTTATAACTGATTTTATCGCGTATATCCGCGTATGTTTTTTTGCGTGTTCTTAAGTCTTAAGTCTTGCGTGTATGAATCTAAAGTCCAGCGCCCAGCCGCAAGACCTCTGGACACGGTAGCGTCAAATATGGACTGCATACAAAGGGAACGTTTTGATTCAAAACATTCGCAATACTTGTAACTAATTTCATATCATTTGTATAGACATCCGTTATATAGTCTACCTGTGAGCATGGACACTGGTAAAGTATTCAAAACATCAGGAATTAAAATATTTTAAAATACACGCGTATAAATCTGTTCAAATCCGTCCAAGCGTTTATTTGCTCTGACAGCTGCCATAACATTGTAAAAGTACGAGTATTTAATTTCAATGCGTAATAAATGGCGAAAACCAAAGATATCATTAATATAATTTATAACATTAATATAATTAATCATTAATATATATTTCTTCTTAGTTGGACACTCTTGGCAGAGTGGTCATGGTTGTTAAGACGGTGGTACACGGCAGGTCTTCAACGTCGTCGGTCTTCCCGGCGGCGATCACTGATCTTGTAATGCTTCTCCATTTTACTCGGTTCGTCGCATTACGTGAACACTCTGTTATGGAAGACTTCGTTGCTGTCTTAATGAGGTCTGTCCAGCGTGTAGGAGATCTGCCTCGGCCTCTCTTCCCTGCTACTTGACCTTGGACTACCAGTCTTTCCATTGAATCTTCCTTCCTGGAGATGTGCCCGAAGAATTTCAGTATTCGTAATTGTACAGTCGACGAGAGTCTGTTCTCAATATCGAGCTCCTTTAATATTGAAATATTGGTTCGGAATGCGGTCCATAGGATCTTTAGAAGGCGCCTCCAACACCACATCTCCAGGGCGTCAATTTTTCGACGGTCTAGTAGTCGCAGAGACCAGGTTTATGCTCCGTATAGAAAAATTGGAAATACAAGAGATTTCATAATTCGAACCTTCGTGTTTTTGGTTATTCTCCTGTCCTTCCAAATCTTCCCCAACCTTTCCACAGCAGATCTGGTAATGGCACACCATCGTTTAATCTCGTCTTCGCAGCCTCCTTCATTAGATATGGTAGAACCGAGGTATACGTAACTCTGTACTACTTCGCAATTTGCTACATTTAGTAAGTCTGGATTGTTATCTGCGGCTCGGTCTACTATCATCATTTTCGTTTTATCTATGTTAATTGCGAGTCCGAATTGGAGACTAGTTGCTTCTAAACGAGTCAAAAGACTTTCCATATCCTCTTTAGTCTGGGCAAAAAGTGTAGTATCATCAGCGTAACGGAGATTATTTATCAGCAGACCACCAACAGCGATCCCTTTGTTCCATCCTTCTAGGACAATCCGCATTATATACTCCGTATAGATGTTGAATAAAAGTGGCGACAGAATACACCCTTGTTGAACCCCGAATCAGTGTGAAACTTGTCCGAAAGAACATCATCCACACGAACAATTGCGGCCCCTTCCTCATAGAGTTGCTTAATCAGGTAGATGAGATGGTGAGGAACTCCCATTTTCGATAGAATCTTCCACAGCTTATTATGTATGACCGTGTCAAATGCCTTTCGAAAATCGACGAAACAAATCAGCATTGGGGTGTAAAATTATCTGGCCTTCTCTATTATTTGTCGCAGTATAAGTATTTGTTCGCGGGTGCTCCTTCCCTTTACGAAACCAGCCTGCCAGGTGCCATCTGTCGCGATAGGTACGCCTGGAGTCGACTGTTTAAAATATGCTGCATGACTTTACCGGCGTGCAAAATTAGGGATATCAGTCTGTAATTGTTGCATTTTTTGTCGAACCTTTCTTATGCAGAGGTATGAAAACAGAGTGTGTCCAATCATTCGGCCATGTGCCGGTTTCCCATATTCTGCAACAGATGGTATGCAAAACATCAATACCAGACTCTCCCATAGCCTTGAAAACTTCTATTGGGATGTCATCAATTCCTACGGCCTTGTTGCATTTTAGATGTTTAACTGCAGCTCGTACTTCATCTCGCAAAATATTCGGTTCACGCTCTTTTAAACCGTCCAGGGTATACGTGGAGCTTAATGGGGAACTATTAGCGAAGAGATTTACAGTAATCTTTCCAAACGTCCACTATCTCTTTGATTTCAGTTACAGTTGCACTTACGGAATTTTCTATAGCCCATGTCTTCGGTTTAAACTGGCGTGTCAAATACCGCACCTTATCATGCAGATTTTTCGTTTGGAATCTATCAGAGTGTCGTTCAAGTTCTTCGCATACCTGCTCCAGGTATTTGTTAAGATCTCGACGACAAGCAGCCTGCACCATTGCATTCTTGGAGTTCAATTGTGTGATGTTCGCGCCAGCGGCTTTGAGTTTCCGTCGCTCTTCAACCAATTTCCAAGTGTCAATAGACATCCAATGCTGTCGTTTTGCTGGGAAACATCTAGGTCGTGATTCTGTCACTGCGTCTGTGATGTAGCTTCTTGCAGATTGCCACAAAGAGTCAGGGTCTTTGTTTCCAGTGTGTGCTCTCCAGGAATCATGTTTGGGTTTGATGGACTGTGTGAAAAACTTCTGATTAGTGATTTCCATTCTCCTGTTAGTTTTTATTTGTCTAGCTCTTTGTAACTTTAGCCGCAAATCAGCTACTAGCACCTGGTGATCGGAGTGGTAGTCAGCTCCAGACATAGTACGAACATTAGTGATGGAACTTCTCCATCTAGATCGTATCAAAATATAGTCTATTTGATTACGATATTTGCCATTCGGGGTTGTCCAAGTGTAGAGGCGTCTCGCATGATGTTTGAAAACAGTGTTCATTATGGTCAGGTTGTTATTCGCCGCGAACACTATCAACCGCTCTCCTCTGAGATTTCGCACTCCTAGACCATAACTCCCAACTATATTTCTAATTCCATTATCCATGGTGGTATTTCCTATTTTAGCATTAATATATCCCTGAATGTACAATTTTAAAGCTTACAGAAACAATCGACTAATATATTTCAACGTTTTACTCCGAGAGATTAAAAATTTTATACCGCAAAAAATTATAGTTCTTGTGGAAATGTACACACGGATGAAACCGCAGGACGCAACTTGTGCTTAATAAATACGGCTAGTAAAAGATTTGTATTTTTATAGGAAACCTAGACTCTGGAACCGAGAAAACCGTAGTATTATTTCATAATTCCTTTTAAGGCTTTTCTTCAAAGGTCAGGGTCGTAAATCCACACGAGCCCAGTGAGCTGGCGATTGGGAAACATCATAAGTGAAAACAAATTATATTTTGTTATTATACTCATGATTTGTCCGAAGAGATTAGCTTTATAAGTTTACATGTAGTAGACACACGGTGTCGCCATCTGCACTGTATTTGAGTTTGTTTTTTTTTGTTATGGTATCACTGATATTCCTGGTATTATTAAACCCTCATTACACTTTTAGTGCTTCGCCATATTGCACGCGTCAAATTGTGTTGCGCATTTATTAATTATCTTTTGGAGTAAATAGTGTTTCGTGGTTCTCATACACAACAAATTAACATAAGTAAACGTACTCGTGAAATTTCCGAAGACTATGAGTCCATAGCTAACAAAATAAGAAAATTAAAACAAGAGTTAATGCGCCCACGACGACGCGACATGCGACACGACGCAGAGATCGACATAGAACGTCTTCGTCATCGGACTCATCACAATCGTCATCATACTCGGGCTCCGCTCAGTCGTCGGCGCCGCGCATTGGCACCGCTGCTAGAATCGACACCGCGGTACATACAAGGTAAACAATAAAATTATACCACCCGCATATAAGTTTTAAATCACCATGACGGTCAAACTACGGGCTATCACCCACTTTGTATACGAATGTTGTTATCTTCATTTTTTTACGTTATGATATAGTGCTGCGGTTAGTCTGTGGGACTATCACTTTACTATAATAAATAACGTACACAGTAGGTATGTAAAAGTAATGATGCGGTCATTATCTGGGAATGTCACTTCATTGCTAATGCCTAGGTCTTGCTTGAGTATGAGATACTAAATAATAGCAATAAATCACTAATGCGGTCAGCTATCAGGGCTGTCACTTTATTAATATTTGCTACAGTATTAATTTGGAAAACCGGGCAGCCTTAGGGGCTGCCACCTCACCAAACTATACTACCGATATATATTTAGTCGAAGTTTTTGGGTATCTCAGGCGTGCCAACACCGTCGGCCAGTGCCGCTGCCACTGGCACCGCTACCACCAGCACCGCTGGCAGAAGTGCCGCCGGCGCCATTACCGCTGGCGCCACTATTACTGCCGCCACACCATTACCGTCCATCAGTGCTGCGGCTGCTGTTGAGCTACTCCTAGCCAATGCTGCGTCCTCCCCGGGTACATCAGCACCCGCCACCAGCGCTGGAGCTAATCTACCGCCGTGCACTACAGACTCAACACAGACTCTTAATGACGAATTACTTTTAATAGTAGGAGAAGATCCCTCCCAGACAAAGTCTTGTGGAGAACTTATTCAACCAGACCTTGCTATTCGCCTACAACATATAGTTAGGGCGGGTTTACCGAAAGATATTCGCAGAGAACTTACGGATAAGCACTTACCTCCGGCAAACTGCACCTTGATTGAAGCACCCACTCTCAATCTGGAGGTGGTAGCCGCTGTCCCTGAGGCCGTTCTTATAAGAGACAAGGGCATTGAACTAAAGCAGAAACAACGCACTTCTACAATATCATCCGTAGCTACGGCTCTCACATTACTCATGGCATCGGAACCAAAAAATACTGTCCTTATCCAAATATTGATGAACGCTATTAAACTCTTACTTATGCGATAGCCAGAACGCTGATTCGATTATACGAAGAAGCTTCATACTAAACGTTCTGAAAAAAGATCTGAAAGATCAACTACAAGCGGTTAAAATAGACAAACTGCTTTTTAGTGAAGGTTTAGCTGATACACTAAGGACCGCCAGAGCCATAACAAAATCTGGAGCGAATATGAAACCAGCTGCGGTGAAACAGACACCTTTAAAAAATAAACCACCACAGAAAAAATTTAACTGGCGTGCTCCTTCCCAGAACTTCAGGCCAAAAGGGACTCAGAGGACGAAGGAGCCTGCCTACAAGGAACGCCCCGCCAACTCATCGAAGATATCATTGCGTCCAGCGTGGAATCGCAACCACAACCGCCGTTATTAGACACGGTAAGGTATGCTGGTAGATTTTCACACTTTCGCGACCAATGGTCACTCTTAACGAGTGACAATACTATATTATCTTGGATAGAGGGATGTAGGATACCTTTCTCTAGTGAAGTGAAACAAACAAACGTTCCTACGGCAAGAATCTTATCAGCTACGGAAAAAAGGAAATATGAACTTGCCATCCATGATCTTTTAACAATAGAAGCTATTGTCGAATGTCAGCCTTGCCAGGATCAATTTGTATCCTCGGTTTTTTTAATACAAAAGCCTAACGGAAAATATAGATTCATACTAAATTTAAAATCATTAAATAAATTCATTAATACTTCCCACTTCAAGCTTGAAGATCTACGAACGGCCTTAAAACTTGTTTCTAAGAGATGTTTCATGAGCACCGTAGATCTAAAAGATGCATATTTTTTTATAAAAATACATGATGCTTTCAAAAAGTACCTCCGTTTTCAATTTAACGAGAAAACATATGAATTCAATTCAATGTTTTGCCCTTCGGCTTAAGTACTGCCCCGTTCGTATTTACGAAGATCATGAAGCCGGTGATCAGTTTACTGCGATCCTGTGGCCATTTATCAACAACTAGCCGTCCGCCCCGGCTTCGCACGAGTGTAAGCTCGGCCTTCGGCCTCGCTACAAAATATAATATAGCCTATGTCACCCGGGGATAGTATAGCTTCCCAACAGTGAAAGAGTTTTTCAAATCGGTTCAGTAGTTTCGGAGCCTATTCATTACAAACATACAAACATACAAAAATAGGTACAAATCTTTCCTCTTTATAATATTAGTGTAGATATTCCTTGACGATACATTATTAATATCGAATAGCCTAGAGTCGTGTTTAGAAAACATTCACGACACAACTAAGCTTTTAGAGGCCCTAGGTTTTATTATTAACACAGAAAAAAGTAATCTTATCCCGAATACAACGTGTAAATTCCGGGGCTTCATAATCGACTCTCATAATTTACAAGTCACCTTGCCTCAAGAAAAGATCCAAAGAATCAATACCGAAATAAATAGATTTCGTACTATAACACACTGCAGAGTTAGAGAATTCGCTCGTTTACTGGGGTTACTTACGTCGACTTGCCCAGCCGTTAAATACGGTTGGCTTTATACAAAGGAACTAGAACGATGTAAATACTTAGCTTTGAAAAATGACGATAACTATGACAAACCCATGAGCATTCCATCGTCAATATTGTCAGATCTAGGATGGTGGTCTCATGCGATCGTTCACCCCAGAAATGACATTAGTCAAAATAAGTTTTGTTTGGAAATTTATAGCGATGCCTCAACTACGGGGTGGGGAGCTGCCACTGCCAGTGGAGAACGGGCTAGTGGAATGTGGACGAATAGCGAACATTTGCGACTTATAAATTTTTTGGAAATTCTAGCTGCATTTTTCCGACTTAAAATCTTTGCAAAATCTTATCATAATTGCCAGATTCTTTTACGAATTGACAATACTACGGCCATTTATTACATTAATCGCATGGGAGATGTCCAGTTCCCTCACATCACAAAAGTTAGTCGAGAACTCTGGCAGTGGTGCGAGGAACGCAATTTTATCGTTTTCGCATCCTACATCAGTTCAGTCGAAAATGATGTTGCAGATGCAGAATCACGACGTGTCCATCCAGACATCTAGTAGGAGCTTTCGGACTTTGCATTTCAAAAAATCGTACAACGCTTTAGAAATCCTGAAATCGATATATTTGCTAGTAGACTGAACAAAAAATGTACCAAATACATATCGTGGCATAGAGATCCATAAATATGCCCTGTCGTTACATTGCACCATTATCTGAACGTAACACAAACCTTACGAAGTGATGACAATCTTTTCATAAGTTTTAGGAAACCACATAAATCCATCACATCCCAAACATTGAGCAGATGGATTAAATCAACTCTAAGTAGTTGTGGAATTGATGTTTTGTTCTTTGAAAGTTTAAATTTTCACCCTCATCTCAACATCTACATGTAAACTTATAAAGCTAATCTCTTCGGACAAATCATGAGTGTAATTAATGATTAAACGAACTTACCTGTACGTGAAGTTCTATCATAATTATACGAGGGATTTGTCCGAAGAGATTAGCATCCCACCCACCCTATTAAGCATTTCCCTAATAATGACTTATGTGTATCATTAGATATAGGTCTACCAACTTACCTAATATCATTCAAACATCAACATTTACAAAAACATAAACTCTGAACTAAATGAGGGTTGCCAGGAATGTCAGTGATACCATAACAAAAAAAATACTCAAATACAGTGCAGACGGCGACACCGTGTGTCTACTACATGTAAACTTATTAAGCTAATCTCTTCGGACAAATCCCTCGTATAATTATGATAGAACTTCACGTACAGGTAAGTTCGTTTAATCATTAACTATACCGACTCACGAACTTTTGCACGTAACGATTTTAACGTAAATCTGATGGAAATTTAGGCGTTATATTTCTCGAGGAGCGCTGAAATTTAGCAAATATTTATACTTAATGCATTTTTTGTGACTTTTATTATAAATATAGATAATTAACTACAAAAGCTACTTCAGAAATGGAATTTGTTTTTTTGTTCTGTTGGTTCAAAAACTGAATTTGTGATAGAGAAAATTTACTTTGCACAATTTTTTGGCGGTCTACAAATCTTTTCCGTATATTGGTTACTAGCCGTCCGCCCCGGCTTCGCACGAGTGTAAGCTCGGCCTTCGGCCTCGCTACAAAATATAATATAGCCTACGTCACCCGGGGATAGTGTAGCTTCCCAACAGTGAAAGAATTTTTCAAATCGGTTCAGTAGTTTCGGAGCCTATTCATTACAAACATACAAACATACAAAAATAGGTACAAATCTTTCCTCTTTATAATATTAGTGTAGACTAGCCGTCCGCCCCGGCTTCGCACGAGTGTAAGCTCGGCCTTCGGCCTCGCTATAAAATATAATATAGCCTATGTCACCCGGGGATAGTGTAGCTTCCCAACAGTGAAAGAATTTTTCAAATCGGTTCAGTAGTTTCGGAGCCTATTCATTACAAACATACAAAAATAGGTACAAATCTTTCCTCTTTATAATATTAGTGTAGATATGATCAGGTCATCATAGGGTTCGTAACTGATAATGGTGAGCTTAAATAAAGATGCCGAGATTAAATAAGAATGTAAAGCAAGGCGTGCTGTGAGACGCTTTCAGCTTCATTCCTCTCGAAATAAAGCTCTTGAAAGTTGCAATTCATTTCGAGTTCTGCACATAATGCATTTTGCTGTATTACCGAGTCAGATATTGAGCAGTGCCAGTAGAACTTTACCCGAACGAGGTTTACAAACTTCGGCACGGCTTGTTAGCCGACTTTAGACTGGTCTAGAAAACTGCTTAGACTTATTGCTTGTTGGTTAGTTTTGTATACTTTAATATATTTTTATTATTATCATCATTACAGCCTGTCATGTCACTGCTGGGACTCAGGCCATCTTTTTTTTTAATGCATAGATAGGCTTGCATTTGACCGCCAACTCGCCTGATGTTAAGCGATAATGCGGTCTACGATGGAGCACGCTTGCCTAGAAGAAGCCGATTCACTCGTGATTTGAAGACATCTAGATTGTAACTATCGGGGAACACCATCTCTCAGAGAGATCCCTAATTAACCAAGCTGGCCCACTGTATATTGGTGAATGTCATATGTTCTTGAAGTTTTTTTGCGGTTCTTAGACATACCAGTTTCCTCGCAATATTTTCATTCACCGCGATGGCATCGAAAGTGCACACAATTTATTTATGTACGAAATAAGTCATTGGTGCAGGGCCGAACATCGAACCGGGTGCCGTCAGAATGTAAAGCGCGCATGTTACCGCTCGGCCACAATCGCTTTTATTTTTTATACTACACGTTTTCTTAAGACTAAATTTTCATGTCGAGTAACGGAAAAATAGGCAAAACTAAATATAAAATACCTACCTAACATCATAACGTGTATAACACTATTATGTCATTTATGTTTTACACAATAATATTTAGCCGTCTTACAGTATTTAGCTACCGACAAATCATTGTGAAAATGCAATGTAATGGATTTTGCGAAAATCATGGGACAAATACAAAAAAATGGTTTTTCTAATACCTGTTTAGGTACAAACTACCCTACCTACAAACCTACCTTACGAAGTAAAATAAATCTATAGACAGAAGGATACCAACCTAGGTGTTAATACAGAGAGGCGGTTACTTACCCACATTTTACAAAACCCAAAGTCGCAAACAAAAATATTTGTTGGTTTGTTGTTCAATCACGCGAATAAAGTGGATTTCTTCGTAGAGTTCATGTCCTGCAATACTTTAAGTCGGCGGTCGTTCATTACACGCAATACGTCCGTTTTACAAGTAGTGGTGTAGCGGGTGTACCTTAATACCTAAAGGGGTAAGTATTTTACGTGGTACGAGCGCCACTCATAGTGGGGCGCCAAATTCACGAGCAAAAGACTACCTACCTAACTACCTTTACAATGCTACCTACATTACTTCTACCACGGAAGAGCAAAACACTCTTCAATTTTGCGTCCTCTTAAGAAGTCATGAGACGCAATCTACGAAGTGGCACCATATTTCATGGGGAAGCCACTGGTTTGGGGGTAGGTATATAAAACTACAGACAAGGAAAGTTTTATGATTTATTATGCTGGATTTTATGAATCAGTACAACGATGATGTTAGAACGAATGCTAAGTTGTGATAGCGAAAAATAGAGCATAGAAATATGAACTCTATATCGCGTCTAGTACAGCAGATTTTCAAATGACTAACTTGATGCTGTTTTTTGCCAACGCCAACTCACTCCAACAGCAGACTGATTCTTTATTCTCCAAAAAAAACCAACGTTCTGTTGTTTTTTTTTTCTTGTTTTACGAGTGCGTATATGTGACGTATGTATAGTATAAATATATCTTATTAAATTCAGAAAATAAGAAAAATACCTCTAATGGATTCAAGAAAGTTAGAAATATATCTTCGTAAGAACTAGGTACCTTGATTTATTATTCAAAGAGGGTTATGACATATTTATAGCGGGGCCAACCTCTACATACCTATATGGATTTAAGATTAACCTTCTGCGAAATCTTAGGTGAAAACCTGTCAAAACAGAATCGGGTAGTGGGAAAAGTATGAAAAAATATCGAATTCCTTTACCAACCACAAAATTTTATAGCTAGAGCCTGTATTGAATACGTATGTAAAAAAACTAGTAACTAGTGCTATAAAGCCCCCAATTTTTTTTTTTCTGTCAATTAAAGCACTCTTTTTTCAGTTTTACTTGGCTCTTCTCTCGTTCTTTCAAGACTAGAGAAAAAAACAGTGTTCATTGTAAAATCCTTAAGAACCTTTTGTGTAGCCCCCTAAACTCTTTTGTATACATATAAGTACCGACCTCAAATCACCGTAAATCACGTGAAAAGACCCCGCACCAGCGTACAAGCCCACGTTCAGCGCGCCACGCCGGTTTCTTAACCGCGTATGAATTCTTTTAGACCTCATCAATCCTCCGTGTCTGTAGGCTTATATAGACCTAAATTAATCAATTTTGTGTAAGGTGTTACCTATAGACCTTTCAAATTAAGTGTGTCTTAATAGACCTCCTATATTATGTGTGAGGTCTTGTAGACCTGCTAAATTGTGTATGGGGTTATAATAGATCTCATTCGCAGAGAATACGTTCATTAAAAAACCTAACAATTCTCATAACAAAATGACATCACTATTTTTGTTGTTGGTTGTCTTCATTATGGTGAAATATAAAAGCTGACTGCGGAACTGATTACGTGAGTACCTATTAAAGAATCTTCGTAACACTGAAACGGGAAGCGCGAATGCCCCTATCTGACCTTTTGTTTCAGTACTTACTTATAGGTCGGCGTTGTGACAAGAACACATAATTCACACATGAATTACGCAAAACAAACGTACGTTTATGTGTGCGTGCTTATCAAAATTGATAAATCAAACTTCGCTTAGATATCAGTAAAACAATGTTCTAGGAACAACGCTGTTAGGTACTTTTTATCGGGAGACTTATATAACCTCAATGACGTTAAATAAAGACTTTTATCTTTCATATAAAAGCTATTAAAGCCATCTCAAACCTGACCAGCACAAATACCTCGGCGCATTCAATAGGCGTCCATAACGACCACAATCTGCGTAACTTGGAGGTAACACAAAGGTGGTTGAAACACTATCACTACACTACCTGTGACGCTGAGCAATGACATGTTGGGACATCCGTCTGGGCTGGCCCGTCGACCCGGGGCGGTCGGCGGGGCCGCCGCCTCACCGGCCGCCACGGGGCGCCATTTCTTCACGCGCGCCCGGCTTCTCGCGCGGCCGGCGACCGACTGCCGCCCGTGGCCCGGCCGATGCCTCGACTCCCTACAACCACTGTTCAAACTTCGAACCTCTTCCATCTACCATCCCCTTCTTACACCTTCAACCTTCGCGTTCTAAACAAGGATGGAGTAATATTTCAGTGAGCATCCACGATGGTACAGAACCCAAGAGTACGCGCGCCGCGCATGCGGGTTGCCAACCTTCTGACATCACTACCCGGATTATTTTCGCCCGGCGAGGTAAATACCCTCACATTGATCGGGCCCGGTTAAACTTGATGCAATTATTGCACTGCCCTAGTCCTGGATGCAGTTTTATTGCTCGTTACAGGTTAAGGAGCACTTAAGACTTGAGCTTATTATATTATTAAAAAAACGAGTTTTATGATATTGTGAATATTTTTTATCGAAATATATTTTTGTTAGAGAAGCAAGTACATTGATACTTTACAAAACATATAAACTTAAACATAAAAACTACTTATGCAAAGCAAAGTTACAGAAACAACTTTCATAATGAGGACAAACAAACTAAAACGGATACGATTGCCGTAACCACTACAGGCTACGTTGTAGCACGAGCTACGATAAACGTAGACCACTTCTACGTAAAGTTTTACCTCTCGTGGCCTAAGGCAATGCGCTCGGAATAATTCTTATTGCTTTGTTTTCTGGGAAAGCAATAAAAAGTTTGCAAACAACTAAAAACTCATATTTATCAGTGTATCGCATAGCATTCCATAGAACATCATTTTGAAGCAAATTTGCTACATCATAGATTCGTAGCGGATGAGCTATATGCTACGTCGTAGCTACATCTACACTAATATTATAAAGAGGAAAGATTTGTACCTATTTTTGTATGTTTGTATGTTTGTAATGAATAGGCTCCGAAACTACTGAACCGATTTGAAAAATTATTTCACTGTTGGGAAGCTACACTATCCCCGGGTGACATAGGCTATATTATATTTTGTAGCGAGGCCGAAGGCCGAGCTTACACTCGTGCGAAGCCGGGGCGGACGGCTAGTTCGTAATACATTCGTAAATCTACTCGCGGTCACCTATGCTAAAGGTGCCTACACCTTAAGCCAACGGCACAGCCGTAGCCGCCGCGGGTTTTTACGCATAGTAATATGTAGTGTATACTGATTTAGTTTAACTTTTAATTGCGTAGATAAATACGAGTGCTACGCGTTGACCGGATTGTCTGCTAACACCGGTTCTATTTGAATGCCACGAGCATTACAAGTAGATAGGTATAGATGTTATAACCAAGTCTCTTAGATGTCTTTACCTAATTGTGCATGGAACCGGAATCACAACAGGGATGTAAATACCTCTTCAGAGTACGATTTATAAATGTGTCGCTATATAGCTTACCTCATAGCGCCTACCCCGTGATATAAGAACGTCCACGACGAACATGTCCACGGCCCTCTAATGTCTAAAGCTTGCAGTTATATGATGATTAAAGGAATATGTACCGTGATAAGTTTGTGAACGAAGCTCCTGATATTTAGGCGCAGTTACATGCACCATGTTCACGGGAAGACATGAATATGGTGAATGTAACTGCGCTGAAATATCCGAAGCTCCATCCACAAACTTAACCCGGTTCATATCCCGTTAATAATCATATAACTTTTTTTTATGCCATAGGTGGCAAACAAGCAAACGGGCCGCCTGATGGTAAGCGATCACCGTCGCCTATGGATACCTGCAACACCAGGGACATTACAGATACATTGCCGACCCTTAAAGACTCTATTAAACAGCCCTTTTGAAGAACCCCATATTAAAGCTACTCGGAAATGCCGTAGGAGGGAGCTCATTCCACACATTGCAGGTGTAAGGAAAAAAGGAACTCGTAAAACGCACAGTCACTGAGCCCTAAAGCTAGATTGTAATTAAATTAAGGTGCGCTTTTTACAAACGCAACAAAATAAAAGAATGTAACTGTAAGCTCTTAATTTTTTTTTCTATTAAATATCGCGGGCATGGGGAGAGCTAAATCTGTGATGCGATATTATATAGCGTAATCAGAATCAGGCCTCAAGGCGCTGTAAGCAGCTTAACAAGATCTGTACAATACAAAATTACCTAGTAATCTCTTCCGGCGCGATTATTTATTCATCGTGAAACCATTAGAGTGAATTATTTTAGTCCCTGTTTTAGTTTCTAAGCATTTATAAAAAAAATACATGATGACGCAAAAGGTGTTGATAGATTCCTCCAACTTCAGGGACGGTCACTGGACAGAAGACGTTATGATAAATATAATATAGCGACTAAACTCGGTCCAATAGCATTTATTTGCTCTGACAGCTGCAATTTTTTGTGCCGTTTGGGGTATAAACATTTAAAACGTGGAGCCCGAATGCTTTCGGAATATTTGTCGGGGAGACTGAAGGGTGACCAAAATGCTGGCCTGTATTTTGGTCAGAAAGTGAGCCTCGCAAATCCAGCGAGGCAACGCGGCCAGCATTTTGGGCACATTGTCTGAATTGATAGATCGTTTGAACTTATTTTTTTATGATACTCGGTGACGAGACGAGCGAAGTCTCTTGCCTGATGGCTCTTCACGCTTGCCCATAACAGCTCAACGCCACTCAGAATTTTGAACTTCAACAGTTCAAAACCCTGGATGGCAATGCACTGTGCTCGTCACCCCGAGATATAAGATGACAAATCTCTGTGTGCCCTGTAATTTCGCTGGAAACATTGCCCTTCAATCCGGAACACAGTAGTGTTTGCACACTACTGCTTGGCGGTTGAATAACTGGCAAAGGTGTGGTACTTCCCCAGATGGACCTCTATAACTATCTATAGACCTTCGTTACTTATAGATAGTATAAACGATCTTCAATTAGTTTTTTTTTTTATGCCAAAGGTGGCAAACAAGCAGACGGGCCGCCTGATGTAAGCGATCACCGTCGCCTATGGATACCTGCAACACCAGGGGCATCACAGATACGTTGCCGACCCTTAAAGACTCTATTAACAGCCCATTTGAAGAACCCCATATTAAACTCTATAATGTTACTCGGAAATGCCGCAGGATGCTCATTCCACAAATTGCAGGTGTAAGGCAAAAAGGAACGCGTAAAACGCACAGTGTGCGATTTCCACCGATAGTTTGGTTTATAGGACCAAGGGTTGAATGTAGTTGCTGAATTGTTGTTGTAACTTAAAAAATCCCACACTATATTTTATAACAACAACCAAGTAGGTAACATCTATAAAAAGTATAATCTTACTTATGTGTTTATCCTTAGCTATAGGTATAGATATATTTACCTGTATCTATTATAATTTTTGGTAGGTAACCATACCTACTTTAGATGTAGTCATCATTTGTCTGCATTTAGTCGGAGAATGAAGAGAAACAAGGAAAATGTTGTGAACACCTGAGGTCTAATTTTTTTTTATCAATAAGAGGTTTGTTTGTGACACATTTTGTTGTTGTCCCAGAGAATATTTTATTTTTATTTATGTACATTAACTTTGTATGTATGTCGAAAAGCCTCAAGAATTCACAGACATGTACCATTCACCAACATGCACTTGGCCATGGTGGATTAGGGCCCTTCAGTTGAGAGAATTTGAGTTTTTTTATTCTTTGAGAGAAGGCTATTGTCCCAGCAGTGGGAATATATAGGCTGATGTTGATAATGATAATATTAACTATGCATCGCGTATTTCTATAGGTATGTGGTACAAAGTTAACGTTCCCATTAAATTAAATTAAATTAAATTCATAACAACCTTCGGATAAGCAGGTAGAGATTCTTTGTGGATGATGAACGTTTTATAAAATCTATCTATACATATAATAAAAATCTATACATGTAATCAAAACGTGAAGCAAAAAAACTGTAATTGCGAGATATCAAAAAAAATTATACAGGGCCTCTTAAAATAAGCAGCTGAACACGTTAAGACAATTTTTAGAATTTTTGTCTGTTTTCCTGAACACGCACATCTCCTAAACCACTAGACGGATTTCAATGCTGTTTCAAACACACACACACACACTACATACTACTATAATTACATACCTACTTAACTATACCAAGTATTTAATAGCAAAATATCCAAACTAACTTTTTAATTACATAAATCCATGAGAAATCCAACTGCATAGTCCTAAGTCTAAATTTAGTTACGGCAGAGAACCAGCAGTAGGTCACGCTTATAGGGCAGCCATATCTAAGTATAACTACCCTACACCACGACCCTTTTGTTAAATTCGTGAAGGCAAGAAGCTTACCGAGTTGAAACTTGATCGAATATAGATTAACTTGGATTGAACTCCGGGGACAAACTTGGCAAAGATAGGTAGGTGCGAACATACTTTTAATCTAAACGAAAAGTTAGGCAAGAATGATGAAATATGTTTTAGTACCTCCATGAACAATTATTTTCAACTCTGCCATCTAAACTAATTTAATTTTAGAAATACACTTATAAAATACTTAGCTATCCTAAGCCGGATTTACCAGACTATTATGAGTATAGGTATATAGCCATACTCATAATGTGTGCAGGCTTCAATGAGCGGTGCATATTAAATTTCCGGGAAAGCCCACCTAAAGGAAATATAAATATTGCCTACCTACCTTAAAACTTCTAAAAATTACAGAGTTAAGGTTGTAAAATATATCAGAAAGAAAGAAAGAAAGAAAAATATTTATTAATGACAGAAACAATACAATATAGAATATTAAAAACATGAAAATAAAATTATGGTTTCTGTCACAAATCGGTCCCAACTCAGCATAGTGCCGGTCGTATAAAACCAGCGCTGGTCTTCCGTTGGAACCGACAGGTGACGCTCAAGCAAGCTCTAAACTTAGTAGATAAGCTACTCACACCGAAAGCTCGATCTACGGCTATAACCTATGCTTTCTAACAGTTAAGTTCTTTTACGTCTAATTATCCGTTTTTACAGGCATTTCTACAAACGGTTGTCCGGCAGACCGGCACATACCACCGCTTGTTCAGCATCAAGTCTTACACAAATAAATCTCGTCAATGAGTTGTGCCGCTGTGCTCATGATTACGTAACAAGCACGTGGCGATCAGGGCCGACCGACCGCGGGTAAGGCCGAGCCGAATTCAAATATCGATCGCGAACGCGCGACAACGCTGTGACGTCACCGAACCGTCGCTACCCACAACGTACTTCTGCTTTCTACCCTCATTTCTAAAGTCAACCTTACGTTTCATCGCTAAAGTTAAGCTTACGTTAGCGCGCGAATGGCGGTTGTATTGTTTTATTATTGGGTAGGATTGTGGGTGGCGGGCGATACAAGCCTCCTGACCCACATCGGGTTTAGATGATGCGTAATGCGTATGCACCTGTTATGTTAGTCGGTATTCCGATAGGTAATTAACTACGTGCAACATGCGAGGAAGGGTTAGCAGATTCAAAGTCAGGTTTGCATGCTAATCAGCTTGGGACAAGACAACGCCTATTGTTTTTGTAAGTAATTTTTCTGTACCTATTGTAACTTATATAACACGGATTATTTTGTTTTTGTTGTACATTATGTAGATGAATGTTGTTAACGATTGACGACACGTTTGGCTCAGTGATAGCATGTATGCATCTAGAGCAGGTCCCGGGTTTGATTCCCGGCCAGGCAGATGATAGATCTTCTCTGGGTCTGGGTGTTAGTTGTCCGTATCTTTGTGTATGTTCCAAGGCACAGGGAATCCTAGTGCATGGGAAGCTATGCATTTGAAGTTATATTGATTTGTTTATTTAAATCTCTCCTGGAAGTTTGAGGTAATGTGAGACCAATTTCGATCGCGTTGCTTACGTTGCGTTTTTTCTTCATAGTGTGTTATGCATATAACCTGTACTAAGCCGAACGGTCAGTGTACTTACTCATCATTATGAACAACTTTAAAAACCAACGTCAAAATTAGTAAAATGTGGCATTTTGATTCGTTGAAAGAAATGATAAGGTCGTCCAAGTAATGAAATTACCAGTTTTAATTTGGTAATGAACAGAAATTTGTCACCGACTCACACTTGGCCACATTCACTATTTGTTGTTATACTTTAGAGCGTATTCTATAATCATGCCAAGTTTGAAGCTTGTATGTATTACCGTTTTTACATTAGAGCAATTACAAAAATCATCGATCGAGTCACCTTTCAAACAAAAGAAACTAAATCAAAATCGGTTCAGCCGTTTGAGAGCTACGATGCCATAGACATGCACACAGATACACAGACATACAAATAGTGTTTTTTGATATCTTAACATAGTAGTTTGGGTAATAAGTATCGAAAAATTACAGAATGTTGTGACGATCTTCGATCAATTTCGAAGGTGTCGATACTTTACTTCACTACACGCACGTACAGACATACAGCGCAATCTTACCATACATATTTACACACGTTAAACTTATAAAACCCTTCTTTCTGCGTCGGGGGTAACCTAAGCAATAATCTTTTACCAATAAGATGTTCTCATACGTGTTTCTATTTGCAAATGAAACCAATATACGTTCGGAAAATTACATAACAATTGTTTAATGAAATAAAAAATGTCTTTCATTACAGATCTTAGTATATTATCACTAATACTTACACATACTTAACGATTTTTTTATACAAGTCTTAAAACTTAATAATTATTGGCATTGAGGTACAATACCTATAGAGTCACAATCCCTAAGTGAAAATAGTCAAACCTCAACATCAATTATATAATTCACAATGCCACATTTACTCCAATTTAGACTTAATGTCGCTTTTTTTTTTATTGTAGAATAGGCTTGCGCTTGGCAGATGGATCACGCTTGCCTAGAAGAAACCGATTCACTTTTGACTTGAAAACACCCAGATTGTAATTTGCATAGTGTTCAACGTCGCTTGTCCGCTATAGCATCGTAGCACTGGCATCGCGCGGCGTTGTAGTCGGATCGCGGTTGCCTTACAATATTTTTTTTTTATTGTAAAATAGGCTTGCGCTTGGCAGATGGATCACGCTTGCCTAGAAGAAACCGATTCACTTTTGACTTGAAAACACCCAGATTGTAACTATCAGGGAACACCCATTCAGGCAGCGCATTCCACATACTAGCAGTTCGCACAATGAAAGTGGAATCAATGCGCTTCGTACGGGTTTTCGGAATGTCAACCATAAAGCGGTGTCGATTTTTCGTGCCCGCTCTGGCAGTCCGATAGAAAAAAGGGCAGGAGGGAATTAAATCATGCAGATCTGATACGCATTCTCCAAAATGTATCCGATAAAAAACCGATAGACTAGCAACTTTGCGCCGATGCTCGAGACTAAGAAGCTTAGTCTGAACTAGGGCTTCGTTGCTGATGAGCCACTTGGCACGCTTCTCAAACTAACCAAAAAGTCTGCGTAATTCGGTGTGTGCGCCGAGTTTTGGTTCGCACATTTTTTTGGCACGATTGTGATTCTGTAGATATTGTATCTCGATGTTAATTTGGTTAATACATAATATATTACATAGAACTTCACGTGCATTCCATCTAGCTGTTGTCATTTTTAAAATATACCTACTTTACTTTAAATACAAGCAATTAATTACAGACATACACAAGTTTTTTTTTTTTTATATGTCCCAATAAAAGAGCTGATAATCTAAGAACACTCTTAATCAAGTCACCATTCAAATAAAAATACTAAATTAAAATCGGTTCAGCCGTTTGGCAGCTACGTCGCCACAGACAGACACACTGGTACACACGTTAAACTTATAACATCTTTTTGTCATCGAGGATTAAAAATTTCCATGAAATTTGAAAGTACCGAATACATGTTAGTTACTTAGCTACTGCATTCAAATTTTATTAATGAGTTATATGATTATTTATGGGATATTTACCGTGGTAAGGTTGTGAAAAGAGCTCCCGATATAATCTTGGCACGGTAAATATCCCGTAAATAATCATATAACTTATTAATTAAATTAAAATGCAGTATGTTAGTAATTAAAGTATCTAATGTTTGGGATTTTAAAATTTTATGGACATTTTAATAAGGTAGTGGAAGGTTTGTCTGTAAGGTTGTGGAAGGTGCTCCCGATATGATATTGGGAGCTCCTTCCACAACCTTACCACTGTAAATACCCCGCAAATAATCATATAACTATAGTGAACAACCATAATAGTTCAAAACAGTGTTTTAATTAACAAGTAACCATGTAATGGGACCAACAAGCGAAATAATTATCAATGTAAAAAACCGACTTCATATAAATGTCAGAACTGAACCAAATTAAAATGGGACTAAACTGGAAGCACCAGCTTTCAAATAAAAAAAGCACGAGCTTTCAAATAATCATCATAATCGGTTCACCCAATCGAAGGTTCTGAGGTTACATAAAAAATAAAATATAGCAGTCGAATTGATAACCTCCTCCTTTTTGGAAGTCGGTTAAAAATATCGGCTTTCCGTATATTGTAGTGTTTTGTGAATGTTTTTTTTTCCCATGGAACAGCTGATTTTGGTTGCAATTTCCGGGTTGGTTCCATATTAAAGAATATTTATTATAATGAAACCATTGATCTCCTTTCGGCATATTAACACCGTTCCTTGTTCTGCAAAGTTACATTCAACACATACACAGAGTACTAAAATCTAGTCTATGTATTTTCAATCTAAAATATGTAGAGCCCCACAAACTTATCTGGCCCGCTGTCAGTGTCGCAGTTATCGCATTGAGTGTCGCAAATTATTAATTTTACCTTCCAGTATGAAAATGAATAGAACTGCTGCTGGTTGAATTTGTAAAAAAAAGGTGGCCATTTCACCATTTTATTAGCAGAAATGGAGGTCACAGGGGCGCGCGCTGATGAAAATTATACCGACAGCCAGGTTTTCTAGCAACATTTAACGCAGAAAGTTTACACCGATTACAATAAGATGGTCTTTCCATAGTGTGCCTACCTACCATAGTAATATGTTAAGCATTTTATTATGTATGAATGTAAACTTACTCTACATCACATTATTGAGACCTTCAACAAATTTCAAATGTTTAATGTGTCTATCCGCATAGTTATCGCCATCACTGTTTCTCTCCTCCACAAACAATCTCTCGTGACTAGTCAGTACTTTAAATAACACACTAGAATACACTCTGTCACAGTCATAACGGACCATCTTCGCCTGCTTCTTCCTTAAATCATCTATGTTACATTTCTGACAACTCTTCTTTACCAATGCACCATTCTGCCTTACCAGTCCAAAGTAATCATACATAATCTGAATTATTTCATGCACTACAAATCTTCTATGATACCACAACGTTTCATGAAACTTATAAAATGTCAACAATTCATTATTTAACCCAAGTTCGTAAAATAACACTTCTATTTTACGAGAAATCGGTACATTATGCTTGCAATTGCAGTTTTTATGTGAATAACTTAATAGTAGGTTGACTAAGTTGTCTTCAGAGTAAGATAGAAGATCTTCCTCTGAAGCGTAAACCGTGATATCTTTTGGAAAGTTTGAAGCGAGCAAACATGCTAATCTTTTTCGTAAGTTCGTGTCTGCTGAGCCTTCAAATGTTTTCCAACTAGCATCATCTATCGTGAGAATATTCTTGATGCAAAACTGGCGATAGTGAAAACAACTGTAGTCCGAAACATGTTTTGCCGTCCATCTTTCAGAAAACCTATATTCTTTTATCAGCAGAAGTCCGATATCATAGAGTCGTTTTAGGTTTTTCACTGTGTTTACGACCCACATGCGATGGTTCCAGCTGTGGTAATTATTGGGACTTTTCTCTGATGCTAATTCGCTAATCCGAAGTTCTTCATTTATATGGTTTTCTATAGTATTGGTTTGGAGAGTGTCATCTGAAATTTGAAAGAGTAAAGATCATTAAATGTTTAAAACTGCGCCCATTCTTCTTATTTAATACTAGTCGACCGTCCCGGCTTCGCACGTGTGTAAGCTCGGCCTTCAGCCTCGCTACAAAATATAATATAGCCTATGTCACCCGGGGATAGTGTAGCTTCCCAACAGTGAAAGAATTTTTCAAATCGGTTCAGTAGTTTCAGAGCCTATTCAATGCAAACAAACAAAACAACAATCAAATCTTTCCTCTTTATAATATTAGTATAGACTAGCTGCGCCCCGCGGTTTCAGCCGCGTAGATTACTCCTTAATCATATCATCAGCTATCTGACAGTGAATGTCTCGTCAAAAGGATGATTACTAACAATCTGTTCAAGTTGCAACTACAGGACCTTCGCCTGCTAGTAGGCCTACAACCAGTCAATGCAACTTTAATAGTCACTTGTATAAACTGGGAGCCACAGACAGTCCACTGTGTCGTGGCTGAATGAAGGAGAACGAAACTGTAGAGCATGTGCTGTGGCATTGAGAAGCCACAGAAGAACCTAGAATCAATACCGGGTTGCATGAGGCATCATTACCTTATTCATCTACATCTCAACAACAGCTAGACTGTTTTACATCTGCTTTTTTTGTAGTGGTAGGACTCTTTACAGGAGTTCGCCTGGGGGAGTACCACACCTTTGCCAGTTATTCAACCGCCAAGCAGTAGTGTACAAACACTACTATGTTCCGGATTGAAGGGCAATGTTTCCAGCGAAATTACAGGGCACACAGAGATTTGACATCTTATATCTCGGGGTGACGAGCGCAGTGCATTGCCATCTAGGGTTTTGAACTGTTGAAATTCAAAATTCTGAGTGGCATTGTGCTGTTATGGGCAAACGTGAAGAGTCATCAGACGAACGACTTCGCTCGTCTCGTCACTCAGTATCATTAAAAAAAAAACTTCATTATTCACACTTCCATCTACTCCACTGTAGCAACTGTACCAGCATCCCACAGCCTTACTCCAAAATTTTAAAGGAGTTGGGATGGCTCGGGTAGGTGCTGGTAGGGGGAAATGCACAATACACCCCAAGCTGGACATCAGTCGAATCGAATAAGAATAAGTCTCGTCAAAATCAGTCCAGCCATTTTGGAGTCCATACCCGAGTGAACATACATACACACATCTCCTTTTGTATATAAGAAGACAAGCAGAAACGCCCGAAAATGCAATGCACAAACTGTATAATTATAAAAGGGAAAGGGGGAAGGAGCTTCGCAAATTATAGTAGCTATCTACACTAATATTATAAAGAGGAAAGATTTGTACCTATTTTTGTATGTTTGTAATGAATAGGCTCCGAAACTACTGAACCGATTTGAAAAATTCTTTCACTGTTGGGAAGCTACACTATCCCCGGGTCACATAGGCTATATTATATTTTGTAGCGAGGCCGAAGGCCGAGCTTACACTCGTGCGAAGCCGGGGCGGACGGCTAGTACAATATATACATATCTACATACATACCAATATCTACGATTTTCGGTAAGCACATTAAAAGGGTTTTATAAAGTTACTTGGTATGACCAGTATTGTGATTTAAGACTTATTGATAATTTTAACATCTTTTCTGCATAGAAATACATATGTCTCGTGTTGTATGCATGTAAATGATCTTTATCTTATCTTTATCTTTACTATGACACAGGGAGAGGAAAAAGTTCTATATAGTTAATCATGCTGCATCCTAGATCATGTTGTTTCTTAATGTCAGGCATTTAGGCATATTGTGGACAAACGAAAGCCTTTCACGAATAAAAAAATAAACCATTACAAAATGTTATGTTTATCAGTCAAGACAAGCCATTTTGTAATAGTATGAGTCCTCGTGAAACAAGTTTTGATGAAGAAAATATATAAAAAATACCTTGCAAAATTCCTTCTAGTAGCCATCTTCTGTATGCAAAAGCATCATTGCACTTTGGCTTTCTAGATAATACAATTTTTGAGAAATGTAGTTCTGACAGCTTCTCAAACAAATTTTTCAATACCAGCTCTCGCCTCTTATTCCACAGCGTGCTCAATTCAGGGTTTAATAGAAGTGTTATGTTCAGCAACTTGGAAAGTCTTTCAGAGTTCTCTGACGAAATTTTTGAGTATTTTCGTTTGGATTTCGCAAAGTGCTTGTCCATTAATTCGTTGTAGCAATACATGTAGACATGTTTCACGCACCATGACTCCAATCCAAGGCAATTCTCAAAATGTAATACAGGCGATTTATTTCTAAAATTACTCTCTACTGGTACAAAATCGAACGCGTATCTGAAAATAAATAAAATACAGCTTAAATAAAGGCACAAACTAACACAATAGTAATTGAATTAGTGCCAAAATTACTAAATATTTACAACTCAGCGTTTTTCGACATAACATTGTCGATATCTTTAATAATTTTCTCCACGAGAGCAAATTTATCTTCATCCATTGCGAAATAATGGATGAAATCGTAGCCAAATATAATTTTATTAGAGCTATGAATTTCATTTAATTCACATTTTAAAAATTAATTCGTAATCTTTTATTTTGCTATATTTCAAAGAGAATGTCAATTGATTGTCTTGAGCTATATAATGTTCTCTATGGTCTTGAGAATGTAAATACCGATCTATCTATGGTAAATACCCTTCGATTCTTTCCACTTTATGGCATTTGTTCATTCGTGGGGGTGCGTTTAGTAGATCGTGGTTCCACTTTTTCGTTTTCTGTGGTGCGTTCGTTCGATTCAATCTTTTTTTATATTTCGCCTATTTCTTGGCAGGGTAAAGTTATTAAGGCCATACCGTCTTACGTATTTTACTGTCTTTGATAGTAAATAAAATTGGTACAGACTTTCATGGAGGCTTCATGGAGTTTTAGAAACAACATGAAAATACACGTTTCACTCCATTATATCACGTTCCCACACTTGATCACATTCACTGACACTCGCTCGTGTTTCATGATCTAAGTGTGTGACCCTGTAAGAATATTTGTGAAAAATCGAATTTGAATTAAGTATGGAATTCGATAGTAAGTATTTTACGCATAGATTAAAAAAAAAGAATTAGGTCTATGATTTTACGCAAATATTTGTACTTAGGCCACCGATTCCTTCAGTCGGAATATAATACTTAGATTTACAAAACGTAACGTCAAACAAGTCAAGTCCCGTAGGAGTATTACATTCTCTTGGGTCAAGTCATGCCCTAGTAAAGTGGTGGAGACATAGTAGCTACCTAATATAGATTGTACGTTTATTTAAGAGTTCTTGTCCCTTCCAAAAATACCTACTCCACTGTCTCCACTTTGTAGGTATATATTTATTTGGGAGTTTTTAAACCATTCATCTAAAAGGTAGGTACCTACGTACGCTAGAAGGTGAGAAGCGTCAATGTTAATTTTTTGCCCCTGCTCGGAAAAATCCTAGATCACCCAAATCCGTTCAGCCGTATATGCGTGAAGAAGTAACAAACATATACCTAGGTAGGCACTCAAACACAAACTTTCACATTTATAATCTTACCTACCTATGAAAGTGACCATTCTATCTACAGAGTCGTACCTACATATCTATTTAAGTATGTATTTAAAAATATATATGTATGTATATCAGTAAATGGCTGCCATATTACAAGCTTTGCTTAGTTTGGAGTCAGATGACCATGTGTGCAATAATGTCCCAGATATTTATTTATTTATACTTTACTACTTTATTTCCTTCAATAAAAACTCTTAGAAGTTATCTTAAAAAGTTTAATTTCAAGGGCCTCCGAATACTTCTTTTTCAAGAAGCCCGTAAGCTTGTTTGACGATTTCCGTTATGTCCTTCACTGGTTTGTCGTCAACCGAGATCCAGACAGAGCCGCAATCACCGTTTTCCATCATATACTCCACGCTTGATATTGCTGATTCAACCCTGAAAAGGAAGTCGCGTAAATAAACCGGGCAAGTGCGAGTCAGGTGGTCGAGTTCAGTACCACCACATAAAATACAAACGCTTATAGAACAAAATTATCTTATTTAATTTGGCTAATTTCCCAAAGAAATAACCATGATTTCAATTCAGGACATACCTAAGCTATTCTTAAATTGTTAACTACTACTACTACCACTACTCTTTTGAATTGTAGTAGATAACATGCGGTATAGTAGGTACGGAACCTTCAGTGCACGCACACACACATCATCAGCCAATTAACGTCCACTGTTGGACAAAGGCCTCCCTCATCCCAATCCCCACGCTTGGCAGCCGGCTTGGGGATCGCAGTACGTTCACCGTGTACTATTAGGACGCTGCTGCCCATCCTCCGGTGGTTCTGGTCGCAGTTTTAGGACATACCCGGGTCCCACCCATTTATTGTAGTCATTTATTGTGCCCTATTATCGCACGTGGAGGGCGTATCACACGCCCAACACTTAACTATTATAATTAATTTGTAATTTATATAATTTTCAGTTAACTATTGTATTGTATCTTAATTTTTAATGTGTATAATTTTCGTATTTAAATTTTTATAAGTTATGGATGCAAATCTGGACATCAAACTATTTCATTTCGTTTCATTTCATAACAAAAAAATAATGTTCTAAATATCATGAAATATACTAATTATGTGGTGAACCGTACCCGAGACTTCGACCAAAATAAAATTAATGGACGGGCCCAGTAGGAGCGCATTTTTGAAGATTACAAAATGAGCGCCAGCGCTCATTTCATTTCAGTCGGATTCTAGCCGTAGGAAGTGAAACACGAGTCTATTGTTACGTGATAACGAAACATCTGACAAAATTATGAATTCGTATGTTTTACCGAAGTATAAATACACATATAAAACCGATATCAATTTTTGTATCAAATATACTGAACATTTTTAAAATAAGGTGTTGAAATATATGTCCGACGGTTTTGACTCGTTTTTACTGATCAAGTTCAATGGTTAGGGCCCGTCCATTCATTTTATTTTGGTCGAAGACCCGAGACACGCCTGGCGATGTCTGTGAATTCCCCTCTATATAATAAGTACCTAATTTATTTATACATATTTCCTTGTTATCAATATTTTCAGCCTTTTTAAGGCCTTTTGAAATTACCTACTATATAGGCCTACATTTGATACGTTTAATTTCGTCAAATTAAAAAAATCACTTTTGGTAGTAGTTAAACTCCATTTTCTGAAGTACTTTGCGCAAACTCCACCCCCAACTTCGGGTTGTAGGTAGGTTTACCCGTTTATCCAAGTTATACAACAAGGGTGTGTCCGTGGGGCCGAAGCATATAATATGTACATAACATCATAATTACCTACTCTTTAATTACTACTAGGACTACATTCAATACTTTTAATTTCGTCAAACTAAAGAACTCACTTTTGGTAGTAAACTCCATTTTCTGGAATACTTTGCGCAAACTCCGCCCCGAACTTCGGGTTGTATACTCGTTTATCCAAGTTATGCATCAAGGGTGTATCAGTGGGGCCGAAGCACATACATAAGATCCTGATGCCAGTGTTGGCGTAGAACGGGTCCATCTGAAAATAGATTGTAAGAGCCCAATTCCCACATTTTTTTTATTATTGAAGACTAGCTGCACCTCGCGGTTTCACTCGTCATTTTAGCCTATCATGTTCCCACAGCTGGGACACAGACTTTCTCTCTCAGAGAGAGAGAAAGAGAGGATGGGCCGTAATCCATTGTGCCCGGTAGGTACATGTTGGTAAATGTCATTATATCCTTGAACTTTTGAACTTTGAACATTCATAAAAATAAAATGTTTTTCTATATCTCTCGGTCTTCGCCGCCAAAATATCAAAAAATAAATGCAAATAGGTACCTACTTACAACCTATTTGCAAGTTATCTTCTATATATATATACCTATATTATATAAAAGCGAAACAGCCACCACTCAATCACTGACTGACTTATCGCGAAATCTCGAAAACTCTGATTTCGAGGTTCCAAGTTTTTTTTATCGGATATGTAGGAAACTAGGTACATTTCAGAGAGTGTACATCGGATCTACATGATCTAGGTAATTCCTACCCATTATTATATCGGACTGTCAGAGTGAGCACAAAAATTCATCACCGCTTTATGGTTTATGTTCCGAAAACCCGTACCTACTAATCACTTTGATTCAACTTTTATTGTGCGAACTGCGTATATAGACTGTAAAATGCACTGCCTGAATGGAAGTTCCCCGATAGTTACAATCTGGGTTTCGTCAAATCACGATGAATCGGTTTCTTTTAGGCAAGCGTGCTCTTTCGTATCATCGCTTTAATAACATCATGCAAGTTGGCGTTCAAATGCAAGCCTATCATATACTGAAAAAAAAACTTATTTGTTTACAAACCGCGATACATCGGCTAAAATGCATGACGGCACTTTTGGCTCCGCAGTAGATAGGCAGCATTGGCACTGTAGTCAGTGCCGCCGTAGAAGCAATGTTAACAATTGTGCCTCCCGCGCCGCCTTCGCTCTTGTCCATGTGCGTAATTCCCTTCAGGGTTAAAGACACGAGACCTTGCTATAAATAGATAAATAAAATAGCTAAGATTCTTGGCAGGAAGATCACTAACAATCTTCTGAAATTACATAGGTACCTACAACATTAACATCGGTGGCATTCCTCCAGACACCAGGTGCATCAACCATAATGCCAGCGTTGTTGATTATCACGTCTACTCGCTGAAACTTTTCAACCACGTCTTGAAAAGCATTGGCAATATCTTCTTCCTTGGACATGTCACATTTGATGAAGATAACCTGACCAGGGTGGGTTTTATCATATTTCTCAGCTAAAGCCTTCCCTTGGTCCACCGCAACGTCCAAAATGGCTACACTCTGTTGATAAAATTATGACTAATAACAACTCGAAGGGACTTAGAGATAAATTTTCACACAACAAACAACTACGATCTAACAAACCTTAGCTCCTTGATTCAGATATGTCCCAACATACCTCGCTCCCAAACCAGACGCGCCACCAGTTACTACGAACGTTTTCCCCTTTGCTCCCCAGAGTGCCATTTCGTCCGTGCGTACAATTAGACTGTTCAAACCTTCGAAAAACAAGGTTCAAACTAGTATTTATCGTTAATTTTGAAGTGTTTACCTTTTTATGAACGTTTTGATATGATTATATTGATAACACACAGATTAGGTAATCTACTCGTATGTTAGGAAAACACGATCTAGAATCTAGATCGTTTTTTTTTTCTTTTCTAATGAGACTTATTGCTGTTGGCCTTGCGGCCTCTACAGCTTGACCGGACTAGTTGGTGAACGGCTGAACGCAGAAAGCGTTGGGCCAACATGGTTTAGATTTTGGGCGACAAGCGCAAGGGCACCTCGGAGGTACGAGCCTCGGCTTGGACCACAGAAAAGAGAAGGGTAGATAAAATTCTCACTTCAGTGGCTTGGACCGTCACCGGGAGTGAGGGATCAGACTTGCCCTGGCACCCCAGAAGTGGTGTGCCCTGGGGCCCTAGTAGGTTGTTGAACTGAATGATTATTCCCTAGTCCACCCGATCCCTAAATAAACCGGCAAAGTGCCAGTCGCTCGCTCGCGCACTGAGGGTTCCATACCACCACATAAATGTTAATTACTAATGTACTTACAAAAAGTAGAGCAAAGAGACTAATAATTTAAAAAAAAACATTTTTTTAATAAAAATAAAATTAACATATAATAAAATTCAGTAATTTAATCATTGGAAAAATTAATGCAATTTGTTTATATATTAGTTTAAAGTTTTTTTGGTCAGGTTGATATTAAATCATTAATTGCTTATTCTTCTGTTGCTCATATAAAAAGGTAAGACGGACAGACAGACAATTATACAGACAGCGTAGGCTTAGAAGTAGGGTCCTGTTTTCACCCTTCGAGTACGGAACCCTGAAAAGGAGATAGGTCTGATACGTCTTACTACAGGCCCACTGTAGTAAGACGTATCAGAGGAGGTAGAGTACCTCTCTACTTTGTAAGGTGATGGAGCGAGTGAAGCCCAGCTCCTCGGATTCGGAATATTCGGATACCTGTGGCCTCAGTACGAGCACTTGCGAAAAAGTTATCGTTCACGTAACGATAACTTTTTCGCAAGTTCTCGTACTAACCCCACTGGAGTAGCCTGGAAAACTAATTAGGTAAGTATAACGTGGAGTTCTTCAAAAGGGCTGCTAACAGAGTCTTTAAAGGTCAGCAACGTATCTCTGATACAGGTATCTATAGATGACGGTGATCGTTTATTATCAGGCTGCCCGTTAGCTTGTTGGCCAACTTTTGCATAAAAATATATATAAATGCCTTTTCAGAATTTAGTTAGGTACCCAAGAGAATGGGTAATTTTTTGGAAAACATGTTTTTATTAACTTTTATTTTATTTTATGTAACCAGATTTATTATCATTTACATGATCCTTAAAATACCCAACCGCTATGTACCTACAAAAATCCTAGAAATAAAGCTTGTTACTTGGTATTATTAGTCACCACTTTGTCGAGCAACGCAAAGGACTCGTCAACGACTGGGGTGATGTTCCTCGCCTCACACCAACTGCGCTAACGTCGTCAACATTTATTTATTTAATTTCCTGTAAAAGTAACATCACAGAAAAATCCAATACGTTACATTTCGTTTGCAATACGTTTTCCAATACGTAACATGTCTTTCGTTCTATTATTTTCCTAAACGTCTTGTGTATTTTCGAGTGTTAATGCGTAATAATGGTGGATTATTATTTATTTTCTAATAAGTGTTCGCGCACGTGCTCGCCAAGTGATATAACGCGGTGAAACATATATGAATAATGCAGTCAAACAAGTCAAAAGTCAAGTCAGTTATTAAACTTGATATTGTTAATACTTGATACAAGCAAATGCACAAGATTGCGACGCCAAAATCGTCAAAGGAAAAGAATAAAAAACAGTCAGTTATGTCAATGGCACTAGACAATGACAGGCAGTGAGGCAGGCAAGGCACGACACGACACTAGGCAGGCTTAGAACGAAAACAAAACTAATAAATTGTACTATTTTAAATAAGAATATTTATGATTATATTTTTCATCGGCACGTTCTAGAAGTGTTTTTTGATGAAATTACAAAGTCCTACTTCTTCAAAATGGTAAGATCTCGTATACAAGCCTGCATACATGAAATCGAAGAGATGACAAATCCAGTCTAATAAACATATTTTTGTTGGTTCCAGAGCGCTATATTCAATTTCCAAAGCTTGCTGTCCGTAATCCTGCTAATGATATGCACATGTGCTTATTTAAGATCATTTTTCCCTAGTATAATGGATCGTAATAAGACTGGGTATGTATGTTTACTTACTCAATACCGTCAAACTTTAGAACTACTTGGTGTGCCCTAGTGGAGCTATTATCAACGTAGTATTCGTATCGTTATCGTTGATGTAGTTCATCACCTAAATACCTATACTATACACAAACTGCAGTGTGTGCTTATGATTAGGACTGTCATTAGTTGGACTATACGTATAGGAAATGGGGTACTAAAAAAACGGGACTCATGTCAAACCTAACCAACTCAAGTTAGGGTGCCTAGTGTCAGGGTGGGCTCTAGCTCAGTGAGAGTTGACCTGAAAGTGTCACTGACAAAGTTTCATCATCATCATCGTCAGCCAGAAGACGTCCACTGCTGAACATAGGCCTCCCCCTTTAACCTCCACACTAAACGACATCCTGCCATCTGTATCCACTGGATGCCCGCGACTCTCACAATGTCGTCAGTCCATCTAGTGGGAGGCCTACCTACGCTGCGTCTTCCGGTTCTTCACTCAAGAACCTTTCTTCCTCATCGGTTATCAGTTCTTCGAGCGATGTGGCCTGCCCATTGCCACTTCAACTTGCAGATTTTATTAGTTATGTCGGTGACTCTGGTTCTTTGGCGAATATCCACGTTCCGAATTTTATCGCGCAAAGAAACTCCGTGCATAGCTCTCTCCATTGCCCGTTGTGTAGGACAATGTTTGCCCCTACCAAACCCTGACATAAAAACGGAAAAATGTGGGTTGGTTTTTTTTGGTTTCATATGCCTTGATAATGAAATTTCAGTTTTAGACCTCTAGGTCAGAGAAAGTCGAGCCGCGGTCTAGAGCCCCTTACTAAGATTGCTCTTCAATGTGCCCCCCATCGAACTGTGGCCAGCCCCGGATCTAGGGGCGTATCCCAGGCGGCAGCTTAACGGGGCACCAAATTTATGTTTAAAATAAAAATATGCTTCACTAAAGCGCCTAATCTAGGACGCGTCAGCGTTGTACGTGTCCACTTGCTGGAAAATCAGGGAAAGTGTCAGGGAAGCAAAAGGTGGTCAGGGATTATCGGGGAAAAGCATCAGGTGGGTACGGTACATTGTTTGTGACACAGGTACTGCAAATTTTTCACTGAAAGCTTAGCGATAAGTCAGTAGAACACAGTGCAGTATCATTTCGGTAAACCGAGCATGCAGACGCCACACCAACAAGTCGGGAAAGGGCACACAAGTTGCTTAGTACCCATTGCAGTAATACTCACGCCAGCGTACTGCGCATCGTCTGCAAGGGTCTTAATGCAAAACCAGTTGAGATGACCTACATTATCTAGTACCTCAACTTACCTTATCGTTTTATTTAGTGTTTATGTACTGGTCTTCCATACAATCTTACCCTTTGCATTGTTATTCCAGGTTACTGGGAACTTTCTGGAAATGTGCAAGAATAGGAGAGAGGAAGTCGCCCTATGTTGCAGTGTGTTGTGTTTTGATGGCTTTCTCAATATTATTCCTCACATAAATAGATGATGACCCTATGATTTGCATTTAAGAGACCAATCTATATAATATTCACTGTTATTTTTATGAAAATATATATTTCCAATAAATGTGCTTTCTAAGTGTCCTTTAACAACAATATAACAGATTTTGTGTGACAAGATCCCATGCAAATAATCCTCTATAATAAAACTAATGCGTTAATTTTTTTTATGAGATGAAATTCGCGAGCGAGATATTTTGAACCTGAACGATGTCATCGTAGCACTGGCATCGCGCGGCGTTGTAGTCGGATAGCGGTTGCCTTACAACTCGGCGCACGCTACGCATTGCGCCGACTTTTTGGTTCATACTTTTTTTGGCACGATTGAGACTCATTTGGTATTGCATCTTAATGAATAAAAGGTGCAGCTATGATTAATGATTAGCTATATTAGGATAGTTCAGTATATAATACACAAAATTATTTGCAGTAAAAACAACAGTTATGTATACAAATTGTATATTTAAGTGTACTAGCATCAGTGATGTGGTATGCGAGCAATAACAAGTGCACTCAACACAAACTGTGCTTTACAAGAATGTGGTCACTTATTCTTACTAATATTGCATTGAAATAAGTATTTAAAAAATAATATAAAAATCTCAAAACAAAAGTTAAAAATATTATACGTAATGCAATTCCAGGTTTATATTTTGCTATAAAATACATACGAAATGATGACACTACATTGGTTAATACTATTCTGTGTACATGTATTAGGGCTATTGGTAATCAGTTAGCAACACCCCTTAAGGGCAGCTTCAGTACATCAAAACAAACAACTTTTGTTCTACGACTTATCGCAATTAAAGAAAATAAATAACAGCTGTTTCATACATTTTGTTGGGAGTGAATATTTTTTTTGTATGGAACAGTTGTTGTTTTTCGCGAATTTCGAAAGGCTGTAGACCAAAAGTTGTTTGTTTTGATGTACTGAGCCTGCCGTTAAGAGAATGTAACTGATTACCAGTAACTCTGTATATTACACATGTAATCTTGTGAATTCAGTACAAAAATCTTTATCCAATACGCCAAATATTTGCGAAATTTTTCTCATTTTTGTCACAATTTTGGTGAAAAATCTAGTGTGTAATATACATAACTAATACATCTAATTGGAGCTTAGTTCAGTCTAGACTTTCCTTCTAATACAAGCTAATTCACACTTAGATACTGAAGATCGCGATGAGAAGACTTCTAGGTCTACAAACTATTTTATATTGAATAACAATTAAGGTAATATACAATAGGCAAAATCGGATTGTATAACAGTTCTATCAATGGTTTATTTATATATGTTATGTTCACAACATGGTTCGGAGCTTCGCCACACAAAATTCGATCAGATCATCTGGTCCTGTCTGAAGATCGGCGCAATCCATATCATAGGTAGATAGGAACGCAGCCAGTGTGGAAGGGTTACCCCTTCCACACTCGCAATGACTGTGCGTTAAATAGACCGCAAGTAAATAAATTCTCTGGCCATTTTTGCACTCACGGTCATCTGACCCCAAACTAAGCAAAGCTTGTACTGTGGCTGCCAGACTGATATACATACATATACATTGTAGAATACATAGATATTAACACCCAAGTCAAAATAAAAAATAACCGGCCAAGTGCGCGGCGGAATTGCGCACGAAGGGTTCCGTACCATTATCTATAAAAACGGCAAAAATTCACGCTTGTTGTACGGGAGCCCCCTTAAATATTAATTTTATTTTAGTTAAAAAGTAAATATCTACTTAACTAAATATTCTGTGAATATTTCAAGCGTCTACCTGTTGCCGTTATCAATTTCGAGCAAAAAAATCACGTTTGTTGTATGGAAGCCCTCTTAAATATTTATTTTATTCTGTTTTTTTAGTATTTTTTGTTATAGCGGTAACAGAAATACATCATCTGTGAAAATTTCAACTGTCTATCACGGTTCATGAGATACAGCCTGGTGACAGACGGACAGCGGAGCCTTAGTAATAGGATCCCGTTTTACCTTTTGGGTACGGAACCTTAAAAAATATAGAACAAACTCAAATTTTTATCACATGAATGTTTGCCTTAGGTGGGAATCGACCCCCCCCCCCCCCCCAAGCGCAGAAGACAGGTTCACTACCAAATGGGCCACCAGGGTACGCAGTTCAGATCAGATCGCATTGTGTGCTGAGGCTCTTTTTAATGATCTAGCATAACAATTCCAGATTTTTCCAGTTCTCTTGTTCCTTCATGGAGTCTAGTCTGATAAATAGCTACAAATGTTGGAGAATCAGATTTTATTATCGAAAGGAGAGTGAGCATAAATGTTATGAACTTAGGTTTATTTAGTCGATACTAACGCCATCTATAATAATTAAAATTTGATAAGTAGCTAAGTAATCAGTTAACGGGTATTGTTTTATTAAAAAACATTGTATTGTGACTTTTTTATTTTGATAGTCTAATGATAAGAGTATCAAAATAAGAAAGCTAAGAGTCTAATCTAATAATGTCATACGGCCCTATAAATTTAATTCTTGCTGAAAACAAGATCAAATGGCATAAAAAAAGTTTCAATAAAATCATATAGAAACTTTTTTTACCCCAATCTCTCTCACTCAGCATAAATGTCTATAACCCCATTTAATATGTTTTGTTTCATTCGCATTAAATAGTTAGACCACTTTGCCCACTCTCCTTTAGTATTTAAGTCGTAATTAATTGCCTACTTTATTTTAATTCCTCATCTACACTATCCTTACTGGCCGACGACATTCATACAGCCTAAAATTGTGATGTTACAAAGCGAGTGCAGCAAGTACAGAATATATGGCACGAGAAATTTAAACTAAGAAAGTTTTTTGAGCAAGACAGGAAGATATTACTATATAATAATGTAGAAATGTACTAATTTTTACTTTTCTACTTTATAATCACCACAGATAACGAACAAGTAGATGTGTGAATAAAAATTGCAAGTACGAGATGGCGGGACAGAAATTGCACATGGAGTAAAGTGACAGAGAAGTAAAATCCACCGAGTAAAAGTGTGCCATGTGGTGGCACTCTATTTTGCATAAATCTTGTAGCTGTCAGTTAAATTAAGCAGTCACTTCGCCGCCGCTGTCGCTTTAGCATACAGGCGTGCGAGGGTTTTTGACAGCTCTAAGTGATCTCTATTATTTTAATCGATTTATAATTGACTACCCATTAGAGCAAGAGCCCACGACGGCAAGACCTTCGTTATTTTATAAAAGCTGAAACTTTCTCTGTGTATGTCTGCAACACAGGTAAGAACGACCCGCGACTATCGAGTTTCGATTGTGGTTACTTGTGCAGGTAACAGGTAGTAAAGGTGTATAAAATAGTACCTTAAAGTATAAAGTTAATTTTTTTATATTTTCTCCAGAATATCTTTAGAAATCACGAAAGTATAATTAAAGTTTAGGGGTGTCTGGCAGGGGGTAGCAACTGTGAAAAGTGTCCGGCAATGAATATCGTGATTTCTAAAGATATTCTGGAGAAAATATAATAAAATTGAACTTTATACTTTAAGGAATTTAAGGTACTATTTTATACACCTTTACTACCTGTTACCTGCCCAAGTAACCACAATCGAAACTATAGTCGCTGGTCGTTCTTACCAGTGTTGGAGGCATACACAGAGAAACTGTCAGCTTTTATAAAATAACGGTCTGGCCGTCGTGGCCTCTTGAGCTACATGTTTGATGACATCCATACCATTTGCTACATAGTTCTATTTTACAATGAGTATAAAATTAGTTCACATATTAACAGAAAAATGCAACAAGAATGAACAGTTTTTCTTTATATCACAGAGTACTAATTTCATAGAAGGTGCACCGCGTAATTTTAAGTGCGTCGTCATACATAAGTCCTAAACATTACTCCTATACCTATCACATTCATAACTCTACTAGATCATTTTTGGTGTCTTTGGAAGTGACATTACTTCCATAACTAAATACAGTTACACTGCTAATTCATGGCAACGCCACAAATTAATAAAAAAAAAGATTTTTAAATACCGACCAATAGTGTAAACAAACATGGCGGACTGGCAACCAATCAGAACCAAGCTTAGGACCAATGTATTGGACATTGGTCCTAAGCCTAACAATGTGTTATGATCCTAGAACGCAAATAATGTGCCACATGTGTGATGTATGAAATAAAGAATCGTGTATCGTGCAATATGTTGTCAAGTTTTTGTTTGTTTACACAATTTGCAGGAGTTAATAAAAAACTGACTATATTGTTTTAAATTAGTGCGACAGGGATAAGTATATAATTTCTCATCCACAAGCATAACTGGCATGGTTATAAACACTTCTAAAGTGTGAACAACTTTTCTAAAATAAAATGCAGCCATCTATTTACTGATCAAAAGTGACAGTCACCTGTAAATAATTTTTATAAAGGGTGCCTTTTCTACAGATATATATATATATATATATATTTTTAAACGTTGCCATGTTATTGCCAGCCGGTGTAACATGTTATATTTAATTCTAAATCGAGACTAATACTCAACACTTACATAATTTAAACACAGTCGAAGAGTATAAAAAGAGAAATTCAGTATAAACCTTAACTATAAACATTCTCATTTAAGGTCTAAACATTACGACTTTAAAGCATTTTAGTGAGAGGTATTTCTATAAATTTTGATTTTTTACCTAAACTTTTATTGAGACAGATGCAATTTTAGTAATACTTTCAGTCATTTTCCAATACGTTTTCCAAATTAGCAAAATAAATATCATAGAAATTACCTCTAGTATAAATAAAAATGTACTTACACAAAATTGTGACCAATTCTAAAGGCACACATTTAGGTTTAAAATCAATCAAAAACCGATTGCAAACAAATGCTTTGTGATGTATCCGTTAACATTACTTCGCTTTCAATATAAAACGTAAAATTATATGCATATAACATAAACAATTGCGTCATTACAAACTAGAGAGCTTTTATTTTCTCATTAAATAAAATACAATTATTTAGGCATTTTAAATTAGTTTAATAATTACTAGATAATTCGAATACAATGTTTATAAATATAAATAAATACGCACATCCGATATTTTGGCACGAAAAAGCTTGAATAGATCATAAGACACTTATTGTGCGCCCAATAATTCTAACGGTAGATTTTCTTACACTAATAACCAGCCATTACTTTTATTTCCCAGAGGGAGATGTTTATGTAATCCGGCTAAAAGAGAAGCACTGTCCCATAATTAGCAAATGTATATATCGGGTTTTAGGAACTAGGACATTACCGATACAGTCAGTGTTGACAACCCTGCATTCTTGCAAGATCTAGTGAGATTAAGATATCACAGCACCCACATTTCTCGCCGGGCTCACCCGCAGTCTTCAATAAGCAACATGGTCAAAAATGTGGAGCGAGAGATATTTTACCTAAATAATTTTAATACGCAGCAAGTCCCGATAAGCAATTAAAAACGTACATTTAAATCTGAGCTCTATATTGTGTGACGCACAATAAAGTGATGAAAATTGAGTTTACGACGCGTTGTTCGTCACTTGAAATATGACTGTACGTCACACGATTTTAGGTCCAGATTTCTATGCCTTGTTTTAGCCAGGTTTCAAACATATCTCCTCGTGTATGCCGACGAATAAGAAGCATGACACTTGCTATTGGCATTGAAAACGCAGATATAAGTGTCGAGTTCCGTAACATTAGATTCAGTGCGTACAATAATAAAATCTATAAACTAAAGCTAACAATGACTATGTATGTACGACTACGGGGAGTTACTTTTAAAGGCATTCCAATGTTGGGTCGAGAGACCGCACACGAATATCCTCCCTAATCGGTTGACAATACGGGCGGTACAGGCTGACACTTGAAGTCGGTCACGCGATTCGTTAGGAATATCGGAAACGTCACCTTTACTGCGTTGCCTACGCGCGACTCTTACCGCTCTGGTTGTGTTATACTGCTTTTTACCCTGAAAGAAATATGTATGATATAATTATGTTTAGCAGGGCTCAGGTAAGTTAGATGAGATGAGAGCTGCAGTTTGGTCCATACCGGCCCGTAGAAACTTTTACTGGCACTAGCATAACTTGCTCCTTTAAACTCCCGACGCAAAAAGAAGGTTGTTATAAGTCTAAGCAATCGTAACTGTGTGTTTGTCTGTGGCATCGTAGCTGAACAACTGGACAGGTTTTGATTTATTTATTTTTGTTTGAAAGGTGACTTGTTGAATTCTACTCGAATTTTCGCCATTTGAATATTATCAACTCTTTTACTTATAGGTTCTTTTAAAAAAAAAAAAAAAATTTATGTCTTTATTATGTTTTTATTCTTGTACAAGTTTTTTTGTATTTGTAAATATTCAAAGTTCCCAAAACAAAGGTATGTGCTATTCCAGCGCCACATGTACAGTTGGCAACCTCAATATTTATTCCATCAACTAATAAATAATTTACCACGCGAAATTTGTAGCAAAATAATACCAGTCAATATCAAAAGAGTTCTGCAAAAGTATTATCTTAATGAATTGCGATGATTCGGAGCATCATGTATATTCTGTTCGGAACGAGTGACGGCCGAGTGTATTGTTTACGCAGCAAGCCGAAGCCATCCGAAGCGACCGACGGGCATGCACTCGGCACTCGCTCGGTTCTTTCCGATATTCGAGTATGTACTTAGATTGTTTACTTTAATTTTTTACTCACTGTGTAGATAACTTTAAGTGAATTGTGTTTCTACTATGTATAAAAGCTGAGAACCTAATTCCAAGATAAACCTCGGCGAGGTTTTTTGGTGTAAGCAAACAAATTAAATGTTTAACGTATATCATAAATAAATAATAAACGATTATTTTTTTCATCTGCATCATCTTAATCAGCCTATACTAGTCCACTGCTGGACATAGGCCTCTCCCAAGGCACGCGACTCAGCCTGATCTTCGGCTTTTCTCTTCCAGCCACTGCCAGCTGTCCCACGTATATCGTCACTCCAAAGAGTCTCATCAAAAAAATTTGCTTGCCTTTTACTTTCGAAGTTTTATTTTAGAGGATGTAAACGCCGTTATTTGCTAAATTTTTAATCACAGGTAGGTAGCTTGTGCACTTCTCAATCTTACGGCATCCGATTCGATCCTCGGCCCTTCACCGTTGAGCTACTTAAATTATGTGCAGTTTTCAATCCTCACTCAAACCGATATATCCAAAAACTTCAAAAGTTCAACGACATATGAAATTCACCAACAAGCATTGGGCCAGCATGTTGGATTATGGCCCTTCCGGTATCAGTTTCTTTCTGAGAGAAAGCCCAGCAGTGGGAACGTAATAGGCTGATAACGATGATAATGTGTATAAACACCGTATGAGGAAGAAAGCACAGTGGGAAAAATTTTGCACGAGTTGATAAGAGTGGGAGAATTTGCCGATTAACAGACCGTCGTCTATGGTCTTTCTTATTGTTAGCAGAGGTACATATTTCATCCTGAAGAAAAACTAAGAACCGAATGAAACCACAAGACGCTGATTTTATACTAACTATCAGTATGAAGTAAGCATGAGTTATTATTCTTACCTGTGTAGTCAAAAGACGAGCCTTATCTGATCATCTCGAGATATTTGTGCTTGTGTTTGGTGAGCATTTCGGTGACCGTCACCAGTTTCCTGATCGCAGGCTGAGACTTCGAGAGCGTTTGTAGCTCGGCCAGGTGGGATACGCAGATGTGGTGGAGTGTCGCTAGCTCTTTAGCTGTGAACAAACATCATTTTACAGGGCATGATTTACAGTTGTTAAACTGGTAATCAGGGTGACGAGCGCGGTGCTGCGTAGGTTTTTCTAACTTTTTTTATTCCAGATGGCACTGCAGTTGTTATGGCCAAGCTTGGATTACCGTTGGTTCGCTTGGATTGGCGTAAGCTGCTCATATAAAATCTCTAAAATAATTTTCAGTTTAAGAGCCGCATTACAAAATCATCGTACAATTTTAGGTATCTAGATTTATGGGCATAAAACAAATAATAAGCCGTCATGTTCAAGACGAATATAAATCAAGTAAACCAAACAATTAAATAACTTAAATTTAACGAAATCCACTCTTAAACTTCCCTTCTTAGAGTTGTACGAAAAACCACTTTTTGTAATAAGAGGTAACTGAAAAAAATTTATTGTGTCGTGATATCGAGCATCAGTAACAGTAAATGCTAAACAGCCTCATTTTCGAAAAAATATGATCCAATGATGACCCCAGCCCAAAACGCACAACGAACATATTTTAAACCATATTTTATACGAAATTTTCGAACTGTGGCCAAATTTTCATTATTTTTGAAGTATTCAAAATAATTAGTCAACAATGAAAACACGTTGTTCAAACGTGTAACGCTCCATTTTTCTAACTATAGCGACAGCAGACAGTTTTCGAAAACTTTTTTCGTTTTCGTATTGTTCCATACATTTTAGTAAAGCGCCTCCAGTGGAAACGCGGAGGAACTAAAATCGGTAGTAATCGGCAGTATAGGTTGCTTCACTCAAATACGAAAAAAAAGTTTCGAAAAGCTTTCAGCCCAGCAATGTATGGAACAAAACGAAAACGAAAAAAGTTTTCGAAAACCATCAAATCTTTAATTTTTTAGGGTTGCCAATGCTTTACTGTACAAATAGCGGCAAATTCAAATCTTGCGTTAACTTTGGGCTACTCTTGAGTGCGTTTCTTACCGATATCAAAATTGTTGTTAGGCACGGGCGGCGTGTTCCCAGGGTCGGGCACGTTGCTGAGCTGATCCAGAAACACCACCATTCGTTCCTTATTTTTCAGGATGAACGGATTCACAACCTCCATGTACGGTTCCTGTAAGAATTATAATGATCGGTTAGAGTTTTCCTTATGACAGTTAATTGTTTCAATGACATTAAAAGCCTGACCAAAAAAAAACTGTACTGGATTGTGGTCACAAAACGACAAATATTACACTGCGTTCCTCTGGTGGTGCGACTGTGCGTGGATCACAAGGCTATCATCAAAAGCATTAACAATTTGAAGTGGGTATAATCCCACATAACTTTTATGCACCGCAAAAGGAAGACTTTCAAAAAAAAAAAAACGAAACGATTAACACTGTTTTAAACTATCACGGTTGTTCACTACAGTTAACAGGAGCTCCTTCCACAACCTTACCACGGTAAATATCCCGTAAATAATCATATAACTGAAACGATTAACGTTGTAATTAGCTGGGAATCTACGACTTTATTTATCTAAGTACCAAAAGATAGGTATAAAATTGAAAGAAAACAAACATTTGTTGTGATGATAACAACTTCATATACTTTAACGCTAAATTTGACGAGGTTCGCCACATTCTTCAGGCACCTGGCGATCATCAGAAGCAAGTGCTGCGCGAGAAAAATGAACCCTTTACGGAAAGACATGAAGCTTCAATTACCTTAGCACCAAACTCGACGAGGTTTGCCAGATTCTGCAGACACTTGGCGACCATTAGGAGCGAACGCTGCGCATGCGGCGGCGGCGCACTCGAGACCAGACCCCACGCACGTGGCTCTACCAGCGCTGGGCAAATCAGCCGGAGGAAAATGAATCCTGGGAAAACGGAAAATAAAGGCTGTAACTAATATTTTGTAACGAGCATTTTAGTGAATGCTTGTTCTTGGCATTACTAGTACAATGCTTACATGTAGGACAAAAAAGCAGTCCTCAAAGTCCAAAAGGAAAATTTAGCCACTTGCACCATCTCCTTAGATTTACGCCATTTGGCGGTCGTATCGCCATCTATCGAGTCAGCAGGGATTACTTCTGTTTTTAATTTATCATCATCATCGCTTAACTTCAGGTGAGCTGTCGGTCAAATGCAATCCTATTACTAAAAACATTAATAAAATATCAGCCAGAAGACGTCCACTGCTGAACATAGTCCTCCCCCTTAGAACTACAACTGTCAAGGGAGGGGGGGATGGTTGCCATAACCTCCATGCTTGGCAGGCGGCTTGAAGATCGCAGAGCGTTCACCATGTAGTAGGAGGACGTTGCTGCCCATTCTCTGGTGGTTCTGGTCACAGTTTTAGGACACTTTTATTAATTGTATTTATTAAAAGCTCTCAAAATTGTTTTTTTTTTACGTGAGCGTTCGCTAGATAGGTCGACAAAATATATCTATTTGGTTGGTCAAATCACAGACATGAAAAAAGCTGCCAAACTGAAATACTGACTGGGCTGGACAGTGTCGCTGACGATCTTTAGGCGAAAATTCTCTCTCATTGGGCGATTAGATCGAAATCAATCTCCTGGTAGACCAAAAGATGGAGTGCTGAACTAGAGTCGTACCTTAAAGACTGGCGGCCTCCATCAGCACTAGACAGAGATCGAGGGATGTGAAGGCTTTCCTGCTGCAGTGGGACATAACTACGGTACGTATTTGTCCGGCATATTTAGCTTGGGCGATGTAATACCACTGTAACTACGTACGCAGTGTTTGAATTTTGTGACTAAAATGTCCAGATTTTTATTGAAATATTCGGCTTTAGGTCAGGACTATTTAATTTTGATATGGTAACAGGCTCAAAATATTTTTAACTGACTTCCAAAAAGGAGGAGGTTCTCTATTCGACTGTTTTTTTTTTAAATTATTTTTAATGTTTGTTACCTCAGAACTAGGTAAACCGATATTGATGATTTTTTTTTATTTGAAAGCTAGTGCTTTTCCGTGTGGTCCTATTTCAATTTGGTCTAGTTCTGGCATTTTTATGTAGTCAGTTTTTTATATTGATAATTATGGTAGTACTCATTTCACAAATACGCAAATCGTTGGTCAAACGGCTAAAATCAATCCGGGATCAGGAACCAGGAACGAGTAGCATACTTACGGGAAGATAAGAGAATAACGCGGGTAGAAAATGAACAATGTGCCACTAATGTGTTACCTGAAACGACCCTAGTGCGTACGAATCTCTCGGTGGGCCACTTAGCGACGGCAGCGCGCTGCAGACAACCGCACAAGTACCGCACCGGCCGCGGGCACGCTTCCGGAGACGTGAAGATCGAAAGCGTTATCTGGAACATACGAATATTGGCGCAAACGTGAAATAATGGTGGATTATTGTTTATTAAGAGTTCTTAAACGTGGTTGTGTATAGGCAAGTGATATGAGGTGAAACATGTATTTTTGTGATGTTTCCAAAACTCCACAGAAACCTCTAGTAAAGTCTCCACAACTGTTCTGGACTGGCCTGTATGACTCGTACTTGAGACCGTGTCTTACTTTGCCTGACTATGACCAAATTTTTGAGGTTAACTTAACGCGTCGCGTCACGAGCGTGTTTGCCCGTGCCGAATAAGGGCCCAGCTGTTATAGGGCGCAAATTTACAGACAACATATTAGCATCATTTCGCTAATGTTACATCCCCGCGCACCAATGACATGCCAGACTGATTTTGTGGCTGTGGTCAGTCACCTTGAGTGGGCCAATTAGTGCGCATTTACTTGTTTGAATTGCAATGAGCATGAATTCGATGTACTGTTTAAAAATTATTAGTTTCAATCTTTCGAGTCATTGAGATGTTTTTGAATAAGCGAACAACAGAAAAAGCCAGAATAGTTACCTGATCGAGTACCATGAGCAAAAATTCTGCATTATTGCAAGCGTCATCGGGTGAGTCCATTTTGGTGGGATTCAACTCAGCTGATTGTTTCGCGTCTATCAGCTTCTGAACCGTCTCGGAGATCGCCGCCTGTGGAAGTTATACATGTTAGGAAAACTTTTTTTAATGTCTATCTATGGAGTTGTTAGTAACTTGCCTGTAAGAACAGCTTGCATTATGATTTAAAAAATCTATTTATACTTGTCTATGTAGTTGTTAGTAACTTGCCTGTAAGAACGACTTGCATTATGATTCTAGAATTAAATAAAAGTCTATGTAGTTGTTAGTAACTTGCCTGTAAGAACGGCTTACATTATGATTCAAGAAAAACTATTCATACTTGTCTATGTAGTTGTTAGTAACATGCCTGTAAGAACGACTTGCATTATGATTTAAAAAATCTATTTATACTTGTCTATGTAGTTGTTAGTAACTTGCCTGTAAGAACGACTTGCATTATGATTCTAGAATTAAATAAAAGTCTATGTAGTTGTTAGTAACATGCCTGTAAGAACGACTTGCATTATGATTTAAAAAATCTATTTATACTTGTCTATGTAGTTGTTAGTAACTTGCCTGTAAGAACGACTTGCATTATGATTCTAGAATTAAATAAAAGTCTATGTAGTTGTTAGTAACATTCCTGTAAGAACGACTTGCATTATGATTTAAAAAATCTATTTATACTTGTCTATGTAGTTGTTAGTAACTTGCCTGTAAGAACGACTTGCATTATGATTCTAGAATTAAATAAAAGTCTATGTAGTTGTTAGTAACTTGCCTGTAAGAACGGCTTACATTATGATTCGAGAAAAACTATTCATACTTGTCTATGTAGTTGTTAGTAACATGCCTGAAGAACGACTTGCATTATGATTCAAGAAAATCTATTTACTTATACTTGTCTATGTAGTTGTTAGTAACTTGCCTGTAAGAACGACTTGCATTATGATTCAAGATGAAAACAAATATTGTCTATGTAGTTGTTAGTAACTTGCCTGTAAGAACGGCTTACATTATGATTAAAAAAAACTGGGTTTAAAAAAATCTATTTATACTTGTCTATGTAGTTGTTAGTAACTTGCCTGTAAGAACGACTTGCATTATGATTCAAAATGAAAACAAAAATTGTCTATGTAGTTGTTAGTAACTAGCCTGTAAGAACGGCTTGCATTATGATTCAAGAAAATCTAGGTCAAAAAAATTTATACTTGTCTATGTAGTTGTAAGTAACTTGCCTTTAAGAACGGATTGCATTATGATTAAAAAAATATATATTTATACTGGTCTATGTAGTTGTAAGTAACTTGCCTGTAAGAACGACTTGCATTATGATTCAAGATGTAAAAAAAATTGTCTATGTAGTTGTTAGTAACTTGCCTGTAAGAACGGCTTGCATTGCGCATGCATGAACTCATCCACGACGGCGGTGGCGAGCGAGGCGCCGCGGAACATAGCTCGATGGTCAATTTCCTTGGCTACTTCCGCGCACACGAGCTCTCGTGCCAGCTCCGCACCGCGACCGCACTCGCTGAACGAATGAAGTATCGCTACAACAAAAAAAAAAAACTAAAACTGTTTGTCTGATGAATCTCTAGTATATTCCATCACACCCATCATTCATCATGTGTTTTCATTTTCGGCCTAGCGCTCGAAGAGTCAACACGTCCTGAAGATGTCTCGTGAAAAGGCGAACACGTGTCGACAAAGTGCACTAAGGGAATGGGTATAATTGTTTATATCATTTACTTTTCAATTAAGTTATATTTTTGTTTCAGAATTAATTAATTTTTGTTCCAGCAGGGCTAGCATGCGCACCGCGACAAAATTTTGTCGACTCTTTTTATCGTGCCAAAGCGAAGCAGGCGTATATGAAACCGTAGGCACCTTGTCACGTTTTCGTTCGACACAGTGACGACAAGATTTTGTCACGGTGCGCATGCTAGCCCTGCACGTTAGGTTAATTTTCTCTTTTATGTCATTATTATTCTGTTTCAAGTAAGGGGAAATTAGCAGCATTAACAAATATCAACCGAGTAAGATTTATAGCAAATTCCTTATTGTACTTGAAGCGACGTAGAAGCGGTATTACACTAGAGGTTCGTCAGAAAAACAGTTTTGAAGATGGACTTCCGCAAAATAACGCCTGATTCAATCGACTATAAACTGAAACTACATTTCATCATCATCAGCCAGAAGACGTCCACTGCTGAACATAGGCCTCCCCTTTAACCTCCACACTGAACGACATCCTGCCATCTGCATCCACTGGATGCCCGCGACTCTCACAATGTCGTCGGTCCATCTAGTGGGAGGCCTACCTACGCTGCGTCTTCCGGTTCGCGGTCTCCACTCAAGAACCTTTCTTCCCCATCGGTTAACTGTTCTTCGAGCGAAACTACATTTGCAAGGCTTGAAACTGGTGGTCCTATTATTTTATTATACATGGATAACTGACAGCTGCTAATTTCTACATAGAATCTACATACAGTATAAAATGAAGTCGCTTTCCACATCTCTCTGTCTGTATATCCGCTGTATATATGCGTGCGTAGGCCTTAGTGCAAGTGAGATAAGGAACACATTTTGTGGAGACCAAATTAGATAGATAGAAACTCATTGTGTACACCAGAAAAAAAATACTAGGCTCGTTCTGTAAACGTTACAACAAAACAATGCTACTTACAAGTGGCTAATGGTTGTCTGTCAGTACGACAGAGGTCCGAGAGTGCTTTCACGGCCGGCAGTCCCGGTTCCAGCAGTAACTGACGTAGCGGGCTGTACTCTTCTCGGGGCATCACTAGCTCTTGCATGTACCTGCAAAATGTATACACTGTATTTAATTAATAGTCATTTATCAAAAGGAGGCTCATTATCTAAAAATATCAATATAAAAAACCGACTTCATAAAAATGACAGAACTGGACCAAATTGAAATGGGACCACACGGGAAGCACCAGCTATCAAATAAAAGTCGAAAGTTCTGAGGTAACAAACAATTTTAAAAACAGTCGAATTGAGAACCTGCTCCTTTATGGAAGTCGGTTAAAAACAATATGAATGTGGGATTTAAAAATATACCCTAAGAGCGTCGAGATACAATACCTACAGTCAGTGAAAACAGTCAAAAAATGTCTGAGCGTCGTGTACATAGAACATCAATTATATAGCTCACAGTGCCTCTAGTTTAGACGTAATGTCGCTTGCATAGTGTTCAACGTCGCTTGTCCGCTATGGCAGCGTAGCACTGGCATCGCGCGGCGTTGCAGTCGGATCGCGGTTGATAATAAAATGCCTTCCTGTGTCTTTATAAACTATTATAAATTATTTATCGTGCAGGGCCAAAGATCGAACCGGAAGCCGTCAAATTGTATAGCGGACATGCTACCACCCGGTCACAATCGCTCAACAAAACAATTTACTTTTTTAGAATTATTTACCTAATCCGCAGCCTTAAGGATCCCCACTCTCCAATAGGCGTCATTCCCGCGAGTGGATACCATTCTTCTATTTCTTCGCCATTTGCTAGATTTGCCAGCTCTATTGTCAATTCGGCTACCTGAAATAAAGAACCATCTGTAATTGAACTGGGATGGAGAACCCTACAATCGTCGCTTACCAACAGGCGAGTTGGTGGTCAAAAACGGATTTAATCGTAATAACAAAAACTATTTCAGTGTCTATTATTTTTAATTCAGGGCCTTGTACAGTTTTCGCATAGATTCTGTGATAATTACGCAATCTCAAAATGTTTGTCTTCGCCGAGACACTGCGAGTTTCCGTGGATGAAAAGAAACCCGAGAATACTTGTGAAACTGTTGTATTTCTTTGATTTTGGATTGTTAGCACAGAGGTGTGTGGTTCCGAAAAGGGTCGTCAATGAAGTCTTGAATGACGTATTGATTTATATAATATTATATGGTTAATGGAGGGTAGATTATGTCGGCAGACGTGAAAAGGTTTGACAATTGATTTTCACTGTTTTGTTGATGAAGCGGTAATTTCAATCCGCGACAATGTTGTTTTCCAAAATGTCCACCATTCGAAGAAAGTCACTTCCGCAAAATATCCCAAGTTGGTAACATAAACATCAAGAGAAGGAAGTGTTGTATACTTTATTATGTATACGTACTTATTTCAGACTAGTGCTGTTGCCTGCAACTTCGTACGCGTAGATTTTCATATAAACTTTCAACCCTTTTTTCCTCTTTCGCAATTTAACATAGCCTGTACTTCAATTTGGTCATAGCTAAGCATATTCGTGAAAACCACATTTAAATCCGTCCAGTGGTTTAGATGTGAATGGACAAACCAAAAAACAGACAAAAATTCTAAAACCTGTCTTAACGTGTTCAGCTGCTTATTTTAAGACACCCGAGTGTTTTTTTTTTTTTGACATCTCGCAATTACAGTTTTTTTTATCTACGTTTTTATTATAGATATAGATAAACTCCCAGCAGTGGGTTAACAAAGGATGACGACTTACTTCAGACTCTTTGCCTCTCTTCCCTGTATTGTGTACGGTGATTGTGAACGAGGTCACATCTGGTGGCACGTCGCTGAAACAACAATTAATATTCAAGTATATTCATACACATTTCCTCGATTGTTCTATGCATATAAGTTATTAGACACATATTTTTTTATGTAAAAAAAAACAGTGTGTAACAAAGGGCGGTTTTCTGACAGCTCTTGGAACATAGTTCTGCAACCATCGACATATTGCATTTTGGAAAACTTCCCATTGCTGTACAAATTTCTTAATTCAGGTTTCAAATAGTCTTAATAAATAAGTTAATATCATCTAGTTTAGCTCTTTCTTCATTAGTCACTAGGTCAAGATTTTTTGATGGCACGTCTTGCCCACAATTTATATTTTTTTATAAAAATGTCACGTACCCCAATAAAGGTTCGCCATCCCTGTTCTTATGTACTGGTGCGATACTCACTCGAAGACGAACTCGTCGTCCCAGTGTGGGTCGGGCGAGGGGCGCGGTCTCGTGCGCGCGACAGGCGCGGCACCGAGCGCCAGCCGCAGGTGCGGTCGCGGCGCCAGGCGCGCCGGAAGCCGGTGCGCAGTCAGGCAGCGCACGCGCAGGGCGCGCAGCCATACCACGCGGGGAACCTACACAGTAATCACAGTTAAGATAATAAAGGGAGAGCATTTTCCCCTGGTTCCTCCCTGGATAATGCCACTAGAGCTGTCATTTTTTGAAATTCAATTTATCTCTTCTACTGTCAAGTTTCTGCTTTTTATTTTTTCTAATAAACCAATTAGTATATGAAATATGAGCCTTATAAAATCTGAATAATTCCATTTTTTCCAAATACATTTAAAAAATGTCCACCGTGTTCATACGTCCATCGAACCAATTGGAAGAGGGTTATAAAACAAAAATAAATAATAGTAACATAAGTCTAATTTTTCTTATAATTATAGGTACATGTGTATATCCTGGCTTTATTGAGGAACATGCATTCAGCCACCGTGTTGTAGTCTAGCGGTTTGCATAATATTTTTAACCTACTTCCAAAAAGAAGGAGGTTATCAATTCGACTGTTTTTTTCTTACCTCAGAACTTTCGACTGGGTGAATCGATTTTGATGATTCTTTTTTTATTTGAAAGCTGGTGCTTCCCGTTTGGTCCCATTTCAGTTTGGTCCAGTTATACTATATATATTTTTTACAATGTAACAATTAAATAATCATTTCCACCCAAAAAATATTATAAGACACATCTGTCGGAACACCTCACTACTAAATCAGGCATGCGCTATGGGATAGAGGGCGCATATTTTGGTCCAGTTCTGAAATTTTTATGAAGTCGGTTTTTTATATTGATAATTATTATCATTAACCAGGTTATAGTATAGAGTATCACCTTGCATTGATGGCGTGCTTGTTGCGGCACGCAGAGCAGCCGGAGCGCGTCGAGCCAAGCGCGCTCTTCAACCGCACTGTTGGCTGCTAGGAACGTGTGTGTCGAGAGACAGGGCAGCGCTCGCTCCACTAGCTGGAAGCAGAACTCTCGCTCCCACAGCGACTCGTGAACCTGGAACGTTTCATAGTTCAATGAAAACATGTTTTTTTTCGTCTGGCTACAGAGGCCTTTGGATTATTTTGTATCAACATCATCAGCCAGTCAACGTCCACGGCTGAACATAGGACTCCCCCTTTAACCTCCACACTGAACGACAGCCTGCCATCTGCATCCTTTGGATGCCCGTGACTCTCACAATGTCTTCGGTCCATCTAGTGGAAGGCCTACCTACGTTGCTTCTTCCGATTCGTGGTCTCCACTAAAAACCTTTCTTCCTCATCGGTTATCGGTTCTTCGAGCGATGTGGCCTGCCCCATGCTACTTCAACTTGCAAATTTTAATAGCTACGTCGGTGACTCTGGTTATAAATCGAATATCCACGTTTCGGATTCTATTATTATTTTGAATCACGGTATTAATTATAGTCAAATAAGTCATAGTCACAGAGTCAAGCAAAATAAGTCACAGTCAAGTCAACCTCATGCCCCAGTAAAGTGGTGGAGGCTTTACGAGAGGCTTCTATGGAGTTTTGGAAACATCACGAAAAGACGTTTATATTACTTGCCTACACTCGAGCACGTTCACGAACATCGCCACCATTATTACACATTAACACTCGAAAATACACAAGTTTAGGAAAATAATACAGCGAGCCGACATGTTTTTTCCACGTTGGCGCTAAAAAATAATACATGTATGATGACTATCAAAAGCAGATAATCTAAGGAAACTTACCTGATACAGATATGCACACGACAGGTCAATCAAGCCCTTAGGCTTGGTCCGTTTCGGCGAGTCATAGAAATAAAGATGTGTATCCGTGCCCTCTTGCAGCAGCACAAAGTACAGCGCCTTCCATTTCTTGGTGGCTTTATCAGACTTCTTATTCAGGTAGCCCTGGTGCTTGATGCCTTTGGTCTTCTTCAGGCCGATTTGATCTCGACACTCCCGGAGCGTTGCGTAGATCTTTTCCGCCGCAGCACCCGTTGTGCTCTGTTGGGGCTCGATTTGATGACCCTCGGCGATGAGCTGTAAGAAAAACAAATGTGATGTGTATTCTATAACACAAAATCCGATTTCTTTTACCTAAACAAAATACAAGCTAACACTACAAAAACAGTTAGACAGCACATAGACCACTGTTTTAAACTATCACGGTTGTTCACTACAGTTATATGATTATTACGGGATATTTACCGTGGTAAGGTTGTGGGAGCTCCTGATATTTCGGCGCAGTTACATGCACCATGTTCACGGGAAGGCTAAAGAATGCAGGTAGGCAGACAGAACGATCTACCCTCTTTCTTAGTCTTTTGCTACGGTTTTGTTTGTACTTCCACAACCTTACCATGGTAAATATCCCGTAAATAATCATTTAACTGTAGCACATAGACCGTTGCAGGTCTAAAGACAATCCAAATGCTCAAGCCCAGTATCAGTTGGCAGTGTACCCAGCATGCTGGCGGCATTACCACGCGCAATGGCAATGCTTATGCGTTGAGCCAGAAACATGCCAGCATTTTGGTCAGGCATTGCATTAACCAGGGGCTTTACCTTATCTCTAATTTGTGATATGGGCTTTTTATCTGTTGTTTTGGTGTGAAGCTAATAACCCTTGCTATATACACTTAAATGAATTAACACTGATGTGTTTACAAATAAATATCATTATGATAAAAACAGCGATAGGACAAGCAATGATTACGTACATTGATTTATCTTCTCCTTATTAAGGGCTCAAATTAAACGTCTAATTTTCACACAACTTTGACTCTACATGATTTAAAAAAGTATACATTTAATTAAGGACTCGCTGATAAAGATGAATAAAAAATTGGTCGGACAACATGTCCTAATTTTATTTTGAACTAGTAAGATGACTAAATATAACAAAATAAGTGTAATTTTCAGTTTGCTGGTACAAATATATACGGAAATATGTCATTGAGTTGCCATCTTAATAAACGCGTAATGGCATTTTAATAACCTTGAAATATTAATAATTTTTCTCTTTTTAACAGAGTAACTATTCGAAAGCTTCTCCACGATTATGTCCACGATTTAAAAAGGGCTAAGCCAAAAGCTGTGTCCCATAGAAATAGAATGTGACCTTTTTTTTACTAATCTGTTTTATACAACTAAGTGACGAGATGAGCATTTCGCTCACCTGATGGTATTAGCCATATCAATATTGAAGTGAGTGAATTCGTCACGGATACTAACATATGTGGCTAATGCTCCAACCAATGAGATGCCAAACAATTTTTATAAAGATTATATTCGACTTGCCTGTATCTTAAACAGCCCAATGTTAAAGTTAGGCCACTTAGGCATCGCGGCTGCAGACTAACCGATACAAATGTTTTCGATGTTATCACAAGATAGCTATCTCATATCTTATCAAGAAAGCCAATTTTGTCGCAGACTTGGCCTAAATTCGGCTGTTAAAAGCCGAGAGCATTATCGAAGTTAATAGTTCAGTTCACTTCCTTGAAATAAATGATAACATGCTGATAATTTCTCCATTTAGGAAATAACACTAATATAAAAAAAAAGTTTGTTTAAGTGTGTTTGTTTGCACTCAACTCCGTAATGGCTGAACGGATTTGGACGAAATTTGGTATTATAGCTAACACCTTGAATTGATAAAGGGTTGTCTTATATATTATAATGGGTTTCGCGAAAGGGCGTACTAAGTCCTAAAGGGTTCATAGTACCCAACATTATGAAAAACTTTTACTATGGCAACTCTAAAATAGCAAATAAAAATATCAGCTGTTCCATAGAAAACGGTCATTCACACTTGCCAAAAAGTATGGAACAAATATGTATAAATAATAAATATTAGGGACATTATTGCACACATGGTCATCTGACCCCAAACTAAGCAACGCCTGTAATATGGCTGCCAGAGACTGATATACATACATATATATTTTTAAATACATACTTAAATAGATATTAACACCCAGACATAGAACAAACACAAATGTTCATCACACAAAAATAAATGTAATTTAACTTACCGGCTGTCCCAGAGTATGTCCTTCGACAATCTGCTCCTTCCTGTATCTGTTGATGACAGCATCCAAGCACTCAAACGTACGCCCGCCCATGAGGTACCTCACTCCTTTCTTCTCTATCCGGAACCTTTAAATACAATGGCAACATTTAAGAAAAATAACTACATAAACTACAGTATTCTTTATCTATACTCCAATGCAACAAACTCTATTGGTGGATGCTATGTCGGTGACAGGTTATCGGGTGGCTTCGGCGGGTAAATACTGGATGCAAAGAACTGCCGACCGAGTTTAGTGGCGTGCATTGGGAGAGGCCTATGTCCAGTAATGGACAGCTACTGGCTGACGATGATGAAGTTAAATGAAAACTTGTAAAAACAGTTCAATTGAGACTCACTTTTTTTAAGTCGGTTGATATGGTTGAAGAATTTGAACATGAATAAGAGACATATAAGTTACCTCTGTATCTGATTATTAATGTGGAAGAAGAGCGAATAGTCTCCAGGCGAGTTGTCCGAAGGTCTGACGAGGAAGCTACCCGGGCCTGCCTTCACGAGCATATCCACCGCCTCGCTCTTGGTGCAGTTCGGGTGGAACCAAGAAAACACCGTGTTGGGATCGATTGAGGGGTCCAGGTCTTCTACCAGTTCACGGAAGATCATGCCTTGTTCACCGGTCCTGTTGAAAGAAAGGGCTTTAGTTGCTTACTAGCTAGTTGGTTTGCTGGTTGCTGGTTTGAACCATTCGAATCTGCTTTCTATCAATAGTGAATCTTTCAAGGCTGTACTGTCAAAGATATAACAGTTATTCTATCAAAGAATTAAATTGCCAGGTCGCCAGGTATTTTCAGACAAGTTTTTACGACTGTCAATGGAGTGTTTTGTGTGGTTGACAAATTAGGCGTTTGACTACAGCTTACCTGATCTGAAGTAACTGTGTGTTAGAAGGTGGTAAACACACCTAACCTGAAATGGTAACTGCTCTCAAGTGAAGCTGTCAGAGTACACTGTTGACGACATATTTCAACTTGAGGTTGGTAGCAGCCGGGCATTAAAAAGCAAGCTTGCCGGCTAGCAGTATTACAGCGTCTTTGCAAAGTCTTTGCTAGATATTTTACATTCCATTCCATTAAACTATATAGAAAGAAGCTGTTTGCATGTTGTTGTGAGCAATTACATATGAACATACCTATGTGCAGTGACCCAAAGCCAGCCATCGCCCATGTCATTGTGGACGAAGAAAATGTCCCCCTTTTGGAAGGTGAGCTCATCCGTGTCTGGCATCTTGGTGTAGGGTAAGATTGCTACCACTCTCTAGAAGAGATATTTAAAGATTTAAATGGAAACCAAAGGAAGTATTTTGTTTTTCAATAGACAATGATTCATATGCACATATTTTTGCTTAATAATGTTTATAATTAAGCTACAAACAATGACAAGGAAAAATCCCGACAAGAATTGAATAAATAAATGTTACCGAAAAGTATACATACGTCCTTTTACTACACAAATGTATCTTTGTTGTCTGTCTAAAAATAATAAGGTTAACTGAGTCATATTGTTTCTCTACTCTCCACCCACAAGATGAGCAGACGACCTAAAAGAGAACGCAGGAAAACGCTGGATGCAGGCCACATCCAACCGGTCCTTTTGGAAATCGATGGGGGAAGCCTATGTTCAGCTGTGGACGTCTTATGGCTGAAATGATGATGATGAATAGACAACGATCACGTTGATGTAAGCTCAGGAGACTGTTTTTTTCTTGGCCTATTCAAGGGAGTAGAATAAACAAAAATTCGTGTGTATTATTTGCATCACTTTAAAGTTTTAACGGCAATTTCGCATACCTTTTTATCGTTAACAGGTTCAGGCGGCGCGACCGGTTCGACCAGCCTCTCTCGCTTCAGCAGATCTGAGCAATGGCTGTAGAAGCCGACTAGCTCGGTCAGGGAATCGAACTGACGACCGCCGATGTAGTAGTCGCCGCAAACTGCTGTTATTCTGGACATTTGGTACAATTTCTTGTAAAATTTGCTGTTGATTTGCTAACCTAACCTAGTCTTTAACGCTTATTAGAAGAGAAGGGGTATTTCTAGAGGAGAATGTAAGTCTCCAATGCTTTTACAAGAGTGTATATGAAGTTTTTTGCCATCCCTTAAATTGTTTTGGTAAAAATGTAGTTATCTGAAAGTATTCTACAGGCTTACAGGGTACGGTGCGGTGGTGCAAAGCTGAAAGGTCCCCATTACCACCACTATACCTTTAATCCACTTTTAAAAAGGTGCAAATCTTGAATTCGCCAAAAAAAAAAACTGTTCCATTTAAAAATTTCATTCACTCAATGAAATTAATAGAATTGCTTTTTTTTTTCTTCACTATATTAGTATTGGTCCCATAGTAATAGCTTTTTATTATGATGACGATTACAATGACATCCTTTCAGCTTAGGTGTCGCCATTCCGTGTAGCCATTTACCGGATATCGAGTTCGCTGTTCATATTTTTTTCACAGAAAGGCTGTATAAGAAGGCCACCGTATTATTCTGACATTTTCTATCACAGACTATCAAAATATGTCATTAAAATCTTTTCAATGGTTAACATAAATAAGCGCTGTACTTTGTATAAAATTGAATAACAAATATTATTTTATAAACCACCTAGAAATTCTTCTGGTGACAAGACCAACTCGGATGGACATTTGGTAGGTTCCAAAATTCTAATTTTATCATCAAGGCTAAGGCGGAAGCGGGACTGCTAACCCTAACCCTTAGATAGATGTCCAATAAACTAAAGTCCAGTGGCCTTAGTACGAGAACTTGCGAAAAAGTTATTGTTACATAAACAATAGCAAATGTATGAAAAGTTCAGTTTCCTTTCACGTCCGATAGAGGCGCTGTTAAATTTTTCATAAATTTTGCTATCGTTTACGTAACGATAACTTTTTCGCAAGTGCTCGTACTAAGGCCTCTGCCTAGTTAATCCCATAAGTACAATACTAATTCAAGACCATAAAATAAGGAAGAAACAGTAGTCAAACACATTGTGTTATTAGAACAATGTGGTATTGTGGTAACTATTATTAGTTTCATTATACATTGTGTGCATTTTAATACTTACCTAAAGTGATTGATTCCAGTTCTGCCCAAGTAGCTCAGAACGTAGGATCCTGGTTTTCGATCACTCTCCCTGACTAGAAGAACAAATAATTGTATTAGTGATTTTTTTTTCCTAAAAACCGGGTTATAGCCATCGTTATGAACATTTACACTATAGGACCCTGAGGAACCCTGAAATTGCGAAAAAATATCAGTTGTTCCATATATTTTGATTGAATGATCGTTTTCTATGGCACAGCTGAAATATTTAGTCCCGATTTCAGGGTTGGTCCCATAGTAAAAGTTGTTCATAATAATGGGTGTTTTGAACCCCTTTTGTCTTAGTGAACCCTTTCCATGACATTCTGTAATTATTTCTATTGTAGTGTAAGTCGTGTATGTTTATTAGAAGTAGAACTTAAAAAAAAAATATGTCAAGTATGTTTATTCCCCACTAAACTCCGTAACAACTGAAAATTGGAATAAGGGTCGTTTATACCTTGGATTAACACCAACATACTTGTAAGTCTACTTTTTAGCCTGTGAAAATACATTGCCTGTAGGATAGCAGGTGAAACCGCGGGGGGCAGGTAGTTTATATGCTAGGTTACATTCATTGTGTTTTTTACAACATACTAGGCATGCATTTCTACAAAATCACATCAGATGGGAAGCGATGGTTTGGTCGAAGATGTAGAACGCTTGCTAGAAAATAGCAATTCAATGATTATTAAATGGTAAGAAGCACAGAAGAAATTTTTCTTTCATGGTTAGCACAATAGCAGGCTGTAATTAATATTACATCAAAGAACTTGGTATAGGAAACTAGTTGTATAACTCAACATAAGACCATGAGAAAATCTGCCTATGTATTTCTAATGGCATTGTCTTAAACTACAACTACTGTTCTGCCTATTGTATAAATTCTTATTATGCAAGATTCGAATAATTAAAGTATGCATTTATTCATATATGAATTTTGAAATATTTTCTTGTAATATTACTGACCAGAAAATATTTTCTATCAGAAACCACGAAAACCACGTCAGTTTCCATAATAAAATTTTCAATCAGGTTTGTACAACAATGCAATTACAAATAACTGACTTCAAAATTAGTAGGTGCTCAAACATAATTATTGATTTGAATTTGCCAAATCAAAAGACACTCAAAAAAATCATATTACTCTGGATAAAAACTGCTTATCCAAAGCCAATAAAATATATGTGGCCCTGCCTTGAGAGCTCTTCTTCTCGAACCTCTCGAAAAAGAGTCACGTAAATCCGTTCACAAATGGCAGAGTACCTAATTGATGGACATACTTAAAACAATAAAAATGCACTGACGTAATTTAAATTTGTATCCTTAAGTCTCTTGATGCCCGCTATTTCAATGGAAAATTTCAACAAGAGCAGTTCAATCAGCTGGCTAGTTGCATAAACCAGGGTTACTTTGGAATGTATAGAATTAATTAAGAGGTAGGTACATGATAAAATACTTGCCTAAGTAACTACCCAGCTTGCCGGCTGCCCAGAGCCTTTCTTCAGAAGTGTACCTGTCGAGGCGCCCGTGGTACCATTCAGTCTCTGGAGGGGCCAGTACCGCCTGTCTTTCACCTGTCAAAATAATATTTTGTAAGCTCTTTTCATACATTATACTACATACTAGGCTAGGTCTCTCTTGGGACCAGGTGTAGCTTGAATTGATCGTCCAAATGGTCAGGTAATAACTCTGTTTTCTCTAACGCTGTTGCCCTGTGCCATTTAGAATTGGTCAAAGGGACACAGTGGCAGTTCAGGTTGTACAGATTGGTCTTGTCCTCTTCACGCTTGACTAGGTCTTTTACATTGTTAAACATAATTAATTCAAAATCTTATTCCAATTATTGTAAAAGCATAAGTAGTGCCACTACTCTAACATTTGTACGACTTACCGCACATTAGGACTGGCGATTTAGGACTAATTTGATACTTTACCACTTTTTGAGTATAGAAATGCAAATAAATAATTATCTGTATCTTATCTTCATCATAGTAATGATGCTTTTGCATACGGAAGCCAGCTACTAGCAGGTATATTGCATTGTACTTTTTTTATTCACATTAGTCCAGATCATTATTAGGTTCCTAAGTAAACATGGGCGAGTTTACTCTTGATTTTGAAGAAACCTCTATACTCTTGATCAATTCTGACATCCAGTTCGGCTCAGTAGCATGTCAGCCTCATAAGCAGTCCATCTGGTTTGATTCCCGGCCAGAGCCTTTTTTAATAATTTTTTTCGCCCACTTAGTATTTCATTAAGTCATATTCAGTATTTTGTACCTTTAATTTGAATATACAGGGTTATACAGTATACACCTTATACTAAGCCGAAATGAGGTTATTGAATACTAATCATTATGAACAACTTTTACTATGAAATCATGGAAAAAAATCTGCTGTTCCATAATACTACTGAAACAGCAAGATTTTCTTGTTTATCTGCTTTAGGTTTTGAATAAAAAGTTTTAAAAAAACCCACATCTACTTAAACGTGAAGAATTCCTAATAAATAATAAGGCATTTCATTACAAAAAAAAACACACATTGTGACCTACTGAAAACCACACACATTCTTGTGGGACTAGCCTGAAAACTGCTACCCGAACCTCCAAATATGTCCATTGGGTCTCTCATCCATTTGCTGATCAGCATGATGGCCTACATCAACCTCTCAAGCCAACCGGCAAGATCCACAAAAGTAAAGTGGTATCCACAAAAGTTCCATTATCAAAAACAATAGATAACACCATGAAATCACCAATAACGGATAATTTTGCAACTAACACGACCACTAACTATTTTATTTCATTAAATTAACAAGCACCGCTGTCACCATGTTGTAAATAAAACACAGTTTGACCAAGACTGATTATTTACTAGGTACCCTCGGATACATAAAAATATACAATCATTAACACGACAGTAACCAGTCACGTTTCATGCCAGCTCAGTTGCAGGACCTGATTTGTCCCTTACAGGGTACGATTCTGGAGCATTCTTTCTTTGATTCTAATGATGTGATGTGTAGATCAACAACACTATTAATACCTCAGTCGCCTCCTAGGACAACTGGTACTAGAGGGAAGTACTATTCTACTCTGCCGGTACTGCACACTCGGCATACTTACACCAGTAATGTTTGGGTAGGTGGTTAAGATTTCTAAGGTATTTGAACTAGCAACTTGGTCATACAGAACTGTATAAGATGAAAAATACCGTTAGTACTAGGTCCATCTGCTTCGTCTAGCTCCAGCTCAGCTGCTAGCTCTGCGATGTCTCCTCCCCCGTCTTCAGACTCTGTTGAAGGCGAGCCCAGCTTATCCTTTACAGGGGGTCCCATCGGCGCTCCCATAGCGCGTATCATATCAGCCATTTTTCACAAAAAATCACTGACAAACAGTTCACATAAACGCGATACAGAAAAACGAGTGACTCATAGTTCATACACAAACGGAAAAGATACAATTTATAGAAAATACCTCAAACGTGTTTACAATAGAAACAAAAAGATAATGATTAAACTTCCATGAATACAGCAGCTTGCTGACGGATATATTAGAGAAAATTGGTAGAATTTGAAAGTCTCGGGACAATTATACGTAAATCGGCTAAAAAAAACACCGAAATATCAGAGAAATTTGACAAAGATAATTTCAGAAAATACACGGAATTTGTCTTCGATACGCCCGTCGCCCATGACTTGACTATAGATAAAAATAAAAAATAAAATTGATTGATCGACTGAACGAGTTCCGAATCAAAGCCAAAATGATGGAAGCGTTATATATACCTAGTGTATAGTATACCTACCTACCAAGAGTTTCCCCTTTAGCACTTATACCCTTAGTACAAGATTTGACAGTTTTCGTAAACTTTTTTCGTTTCCGTATTGTCCCATACATTTTAGTAAAGCGCCTCTAGCGGAAACGCGGATGAACTAATATCGGTAGTAATCAGCAGTCCATTTGACATTTTGATCATCTCGTTTGCAGAGTTGTGCCGCTCAATATTGAAGTGTGCGTTTGTAGAACTAGTAAGATTATGTCAGTGTGTGCATTACGTATTTACCTCAACCCCTTCAGTTTACGAGAAACTTTTTTTCGATATTAGCTGGAGTTTAAGATAAATGCAAACTATATGATACGTTGCTATGATATATATTTTTCTCACTCTTTTTCTCCCATTGGTCAGACGGTGGTGCAGCGTACCAATTCCACACGTGTGTTAGCATTATTATATTTCCATTAAATTTTTCTGAGGAACCAACACAACACGAAGAAACTTTGTGCTATAGCGTCATGCATCGCTCGCCCCACTCATACTGAATTTTATTGTGGTCGTTGGCATTATTAGTATGGATCGGAACTCATCACAACTGCCGAATGAACTATAGCAACTGTCAATTTTGAGGTCACAGTACACTAGCTGTGGCTTGGACGCGGTTTGAAGAAAAACTGTTACAAACCTGATGGCGAATGAACGTTTGCTAGGAATCAAACAATGAAATTTCACATCACTAGCATAACTATAAAATGGCATGTTTAGTTCTTTTACTCATTCATTTATTTTCTGACTCGCGTTGAAAAAGCGTTCGTATTTTGTTCTGATTTTTGTCTAATTTATAAATATCGATAAGTTTGATTTATTGTTAAGTAATATAAAACTGGTAAGTTGTATTCTGTCTTCACCTTTTTCGTAATTTAAAAACAATGAATTCAAAAGTTTTCGCTATAGTGACGTCTTTCTGTTTTCATTATCATTCATGACCGACGCCATTTTGTTGTGTTCGCGATCTTTCTTTGTTCCTTTGTTCGAGATTTTTGATCGATCGCATTTTCTGGTACACGAAACCAAATTAAAAGTTCATTATTCCATCCTCAAGTTCTGTAATCGATTGTTACAGATCTCATCATGCAGATATTTGTGAAGACCCTCACGGGGAAAACCATTACATTGGAGGTCGAAGCCTCCGATACCATTGAAAACGTTAAAGCTAAGATTCAAGACAAAGAAGGCATTCCTCCGGATCAGCAGCGTCTGATCTTCGCCGGAAAGCAGTTGGAAGACGGACGCACACTGTCTGACTACAACATCCAGAAGGAATCTACCCTCCACTTGGTCCTGCGTCTGCGTGGAGGTATGCAGATCTTCGTCAAGACACTCACTGGTAAGACCATTACACTTGAAGTTGAAGCGTCCGACACTATCGAAAATGTGAAGGCCAAGATCCAAGACAAAGAGGGCATCCCACCAGACCAGCAGCGTCTGATCTTCGCCGGCAAGCAACTTGAGGATGGCCGCACACTCTCAGACTACAACATTCAAAAGGAATCCACACTCCACTTGGTCCTACGTCTCAGAGGTGGAATGCAGATCTTTGTTAAGACCCTTACTGGTAAGACAATCACTCTTGAAGTTGAAGCATCCGACACCATTGAAAATGTGAAGGCTAAAATTCAAGACAAAGAAGGCATTCCTCCAGACCAGCAGAGACTTATCTTTGCCGGCAAACAGCTTGAGGATGGACGTACCCTCTCAGATTATAACATCCAGAAGGAATCTACCCTCCACTTGGTCCTACGTCTACGTGGTGGTATGCAGATCTTTGTCAAGACACTGACTGGTAAGACAATAACACTTGAAGTTGAAGCGTCTGACACCATTGAAAATGTAAAAGCCAAGATCCAGGATAAGGAAGGCATTCCACCAGACCAGCAGCGACTTATCTTTGCCGGCAAGCAGCTTGAGGATGGCCGCACACTCTCGGACTACAACATTCAAAAGGAATCTACACTCCACTTGGTCCTACGTCTCAGAGGTGGAATGCAAATATTTGTTAAGACCCTTACTGGTAAGACAATCACTCTTGAAGTTGAAGCGTCCGACACCATTGAAAACGTGAAGGCTAAAATTCAAGATAAAGAAGGCATTCCTCCAGACCAGCAGCGACTTATCTTTGCCGGCAAGCAGCTAGAAGACGGACGCACCCTCTCGGACTATAACATTCAAAAGGAATCCACCCTTCATTTGGTCCTGCGTCTCCGAGGTGGAATGCAGATCTTTGTCAAAACCCTTACTGGAAAAACGATCACCCTGGAGGTTGAAGCTTCAGACACTATCGAAAATGTGAAGGCAAAGATCCAGGACAAAGAGGGGATTCCACCAGACCAGCAGCGACTTATCTTCGCCGGCAAGCAGCTTGAGGATGGACGCACACTCTCAGACTACAACATTCAGAAGGAATCTACACTCCACTTGGTCCTACGTCTCAGAGGTGGAATGCAAATTTTTGTTAAGACCCTTACTGGTAAGACAATCACTCTTGAAGTTGAAGCGTCCGACACCATTGAAAACGTGAAGGCTAAAATTCAAGACAAAGAAGGCATTCCTCCAGACCAGCAGAGACTTATTTTCGCTGGCAAGCAGCTTGAGGATGGGCGAACCCTGTCTGACTACAACATTCAGAAAGAGTCTACCCTTCATTTGGTCCTACGTCTCAGAGGTGGAATGCAAATATTTGTTAAGACCCTCACTGGTAAGACGATCACTCTCGAAGTTGAAGCGTCCGACACCATTGAAAACGTGAAGGCTAAAATTCAAGATAAAGAAGGCATTCCTCCAGACCAGCAGAGACTTATCTTCGCTGGCAAACAGCTTGAGGATGGACGTACCCTCTCAGACTACAACATTCAGAAAGAGTCTACTCTTCATTTGGTGCTGCGTCTCAGAGGTGGAATGCAGATCTTTGTAAAGACATTAACTGGGAAAACCATTACTTTGGAGGTTGAAGCTTCAGACACTATTGAAAATGTGAAAGCAAAGATCCAAGACAAGGAAGGCATCCCACCAGACCAGCAGAGACTTATCTTTGCCGGCAAGCAGCTAGAAGACGGACGCACCCTCTCCGACTACAACATTCAAAAGGAATCCACCCTTCACTTGGTACTGCGTCTCAGAGGTGGAATGCAGATCTTTGTCAAAACCCTTACTGGGAAAACGATCACCTTAGAGGTTGAAGCTTCAGACACTATCGAAAATGTGAAGGCAAAGATCCAGGACAAAGAGGGCATTCCACCAGACCAGCAGCGACTTATCTTCGCCGGCAAACAACTTGAGGATGGACGTACCCTGTCAGACTACAACATACAAAAGGAATCCACCCTTCACTTGGTACTGCGTCTCAGAGGTGGAATGCAGATCTTTGTCAAAACCCTTACTGGGAAAACGATCACCCTAGAGGTTGAAGCTTCAGACACTATCGAAAATGTGAAGGCAAAGATCCAAGATAAAGAGGGCATTCCACCAGACCAGCAGCGACTTATCTTCGCCGGCAAACAGCTTGAGGATGGACGTACCCTGTCAGACTACAACATACAAAAGGAATCCACCCTTCACTTGGTACTGCGTCTCAGAGGTGGAATGCAGATCTTTGTCAAAACCCTTACTGGGAAAACGATCACCCTAGAGGTTGAAGCTTCAGACACTATCGAAAATGTGAAGGCAAAGATCCAAGATAAAGAGGGCATTCCACCAGACCAGCAGCGACTTATCTTCGCCGGCAAACAGCTTGAGGATGGACGTACCCTCTCAGACTACAACATTCAGAAAGAATCCACCCTCCACTTGGTTCTTCGACTTCGTGGTGGAAATTAAATATTTATGGGATCTTGATCTGTGGCAATCTTCACTCTTGCTTTGTGTATTCATTCCATTCCTTATCTCAATAAATAGTAGCTTCTGAACATAATTTAATGTTTATTATTTCCCAACCAACTGAAGAGATTAGAAAAGTATAGGAATTAGGAAAATTTAATGAGAGCTGAGTTGGCTGATGGTGTATACTCATTAGTGAATAAATTATAATACCTAGGTCTAGGATTTTTATTAGTTTCCGACTCCTAAGGCGGTGGGTTCAAATGTAAATCAAATTCGAAGTACCCGTTAACCCACTAGCGGGTGAATCCGGTGTCATAGATTAGGCCGGTGGGTGGACGGGTCATGGCCTTTGTGGTAGTGAGTTAGATTTTATCCATGCTAGCAGTGCAAACTTAGCATGATGACCTGATCAACTAAGTTGATCTAATAGAGCATAAAATGTTCTACATAGGGGCCTTACTCTAAATAAGTGCAGTTTGCAAAATCACGTGACCGCAAACCGTATCTCGGCGCGTTAAGGGTCGCGTTCGTGTGATTTTGCAAACTGCACCTATTCGGGCCTGCGTTTAGAGTTGGGCGTAAGACAGAAATACAATGTCGAGAAGTGGTTATTCTATCGATTGACAAATTAGATATTTAGCATTGATAATAGTATTTTTGTGGATGAATATTGTGGAAATATAGTGTGAATTCATTCAGAATATTTAAAACCGAATCTGTCTACAAAAAAAATCGATTGATAAAATATTATCCTAACACTGGATCGAGTGTGGATCCTAGGCCTCCGATATAACTATCCTACATCTTAGGCGAATACGGTATTGCGACTTCAGTGGGCGAAGTTCGAGTATTCGCTACCTAAAATACGTATTGAATTCCATACAAATATCAATTTTGAAATTCAAAATTCGTTACGTATTTTACGTAGCGAATAGGTACTCGTACTTTACACACTGGTTGGTCCTAAGTTGTAAATATTCATAAGTAGGAACAATGAGCTACACTCTACATGTAAAACTGTATAATTATAGTTTAACTGGACCACTGGGTTTCTTAAGGTATTACGACTAACTACTTGAGCTCCTGAACGAAAAGCCGAGAAATTACTTTATGCCCAATTTTTTTTCTATTAACCTTAGTACTCATACATACCATTGATACCATACATCACTCAGATTGCTGCAAATCTCGTTAAAAACGCATTAAATAAGGCTTTCAAGATGGCGGCCGGGCCAGACCTAATTAAACACCCGACAATTTTAACCCTTATTTTGTATCGATTACGTAAATCATTCTTTTGTTAACCGACTTCCAAAAAGGAGGAGGTTCTCAATTCGAGTTTTTTTTTAATGTTTGTTACCTCAGAACTTTCGACTGGGGGAACCGATTTTGATCATTCTTTTTTTATTTGAAAGCTGGTGCTTCCCGTGTCCCATTTGGTCCAGTTCTGACATTTCAATGAGGTAATTTTCTGTACAATTACGAAAAAAATATTTATCGGCTTATGTTTCAGAGCTCCTCACTTATATGCAATGTTATAGGGCTGAATAAATGAAACTAAAAGTAATGTTTAATTGTTAACATTTTATTAGGAGGCGAAAACGAGCAATAAGTTTTGGGATAAATTTTAATACAAATTAATGGTATTTGCATTACATCTCGTAAATCGTCAAGTTATTCTATTAAATTACAGTAATTTTAAGATTACAGTAACATGAACATGAATAATACATCTTAACAGACATCTGTGTCAATAGCAAAATATTTGAGAGCCAATATTAGGTATTATCACACCTGGTACAAACTTTACATTCTACACTTTAGTGCGCTAACATTTTATAGATAATAATGCTTAGTGCCGTCACATTAGTTGGTGCTTGTTTGATCTCAGGCATAAAGCCCATTCGCCGTAGTCAGAGCCATTAAGGTGGAACGTTTCACGTATGGCGGGAAATTCAAATATCAAACTTTTTGTTCTTGTAGCTAGGTCGGCTAATCATTGTAAACGATCATGATGTTTGCGAAAATTGATTAATATTCTTTACCAACTTACGTAAAGCTGCACATCTCTAATGCACATTATTACATAAATTTGTCAATAAATAAATTTTTGCTGTTTCAAACGGTTTATTGACAAATGTACTTAAGTAAAATGGTGAGTTACTGATTAATAACTTGTACATGATAATTTAAAGAACAACCAACAATTTTCGCAAACACTGTGTCATTTCACAATAATTACCCCGCCTAGCTACAAGAACAAAAAAAAACTGTTTGAAATTTGAATTTCCCGCCTAACATGAAACGTATCACCTTAAAATAGAGACATCATTCGGCGAAGAGCATCATTATCTATCGAACTAGAGTATTTACACCGACAGCAACATTTCACCAACAGTAAATTGCTCTATAAAATATGTCCTCTCAATACACATACACACATTCACAAGCCGATAGAAAACATTTTAAAACACAACAACAGTCTAAAATATCTCAATAGGAAAGTGAAGTTTTAGGCGTACAATTAAATTGTATAGAGTAGCGAACCACCCTCGAGGCGAAGTGGGCTCGCTTTAGATTTCACATTTAAAACATTGAATGAGTTGTAACATTGATTTTTTTACGCAAAACTTACATTAAGAGACACTTGAAGATAGAACAATTACTTTATGACCTTACATACGACTAATTATAGATCTAGGTATTGTCCTTTGTATGCCAGAAATGTGATTAAAATGGCCTCTGATAAAATAGGTACTAATGAAATCATGTTTGTTTTAATTCAACACCGATATTGGACAGAGATAATTACACAAATGACGATTTTAAAGACCTTAGCGTAAGTGCATTACATTTAACAATACTATTGAATAGACGCCATGTAAAATTACTAATGATTTTTGGTATCGATAATTCATATTAAGTTAAACCAGCATATTTTATCACAAGAAAACATTTAAAATTAAAAATCCTTTAATTGACAACCATGAATATATATGGTAAAATAATTTTGATACTTGGTTTGACACTTGATAGCACATGAGTCATTAATTGGCTTGTGTGTTTTGTAAGCCACGTTGGTCGCTTGGGGGCTTGTGATTGGCGAAAACAAAAGCCATTCATTCAATTCGCGCCTACGATTGGCCCGCTCAAAAAAGATTTTGCTGAAAATTCAATACCTTTTCATCACTTTAAAGGATGAGCTGTCAAGTGATTATGCGTCATATATACCATAGACAAAAGTCTGGTTAGTACGAAGAAATGCCGTGTGAAAAAATATTCTGATTTCATTACAATAACTAAAAATAGTAAGTATCTGATTTTATTACTATGATGTAATTACACTAAATAAAATAACCGAATAATAAAAAATTATAAACTATAGCTGTAGAAGGACGACGCACCAGTAGCATGATATTATCTATAGTTATCCTTATCACAATAAAATAATATAATATTTATCTATATAATCATAGCTTGCCAATAACACATCAAAGATTAAACGCCATGGATTTCTGGCAAGATTATAACAACTTTTACACTTCCGACAAAATTCATAACTTTTTTAATATACGTTATAATGTATACATTTTCCATTTAGATAAATAAAATTACCCGCAAAGATTATTATAACTATAAAATTCTAATCTCATAAGTAAACTATATGAATATTCCATCGAGATACAATACCTACAGAGTCACATTCTCTAAGTGAAAACAGTCAAAAAACGTCCGAGCGTCGTTGTACATACTTAGAAATCAATTATATAGTTCACAATGACACATTTACTTCAATTTAGACATTATGTCCCTTGCATAGTGTTCAACCATCGCTTGTCCGCGATTTCATCGTAGCACTGGTGTAGTCGGATCACGGTAGCCTAACAACCAAAAAGTCTGCGCAATGCGTAGCGTGAGCAGAGTTTTGGTTCGGACATTTTTTTTGCACGATTGTAACTCTATAGATATTGTATCTCGATGGAATATTCCTAATAAAGATTAATGTGCTTTTAATTAAGGAAGTTAACTGAAAATTTCTTTTCAGGTGGACACTAATTATATATAACGGAGCGCATCTACAAAAAATAGATACACGATTTATATTAAAATATCACCATTCAGAATTGATGCTGCCCGAGCCGTGAAGCCTTATTACAACAATCTTAAGTGGAGCTTTCAACATCTTACCAGCTAGTCCTCTATAACCACTAGCATAGGGAACAATTTTGTATAACAACAGAAGACATAAACAGCAACGTATTACATACATAGCCAGAATCCACATTACACCAGCCTTCTTTTGAGCTGCACGGACTCTAAGTTTGAAATGTGTGCCCAAAGACGAGTACTGTACAGCAGAATTTTCAATATCGGACTTGGAATGTTAGGTTAGAGATGTTTATTATCACTGAGAAACGCCTCGTTTTCGTGATTACATAAAATTGTTTTACTTGGTATGAAATTCTGTGCTTTTTTGCTTTATTTTCTTATTCTTCTAGTTTCACATAATTAAAGTCTGTTAACTGAAAAAAAGAGGATTTTTTGTTTAATTTCTTTGATTATGTGAAACTAAAGGCTATCAAAATAAAACCAAAAAAGTATACTTTCGAGCTATTCTGAGTCAAAGTGTAAGCCCTTAATATTATTTCAGAGTTGAATTACATTTTTGCTAATGCTAGTCAGGTTTTTTATTTATTTCAGGCACGACGAACCGTAGCTTTTCATTGGAAAATCTGGTATGAGTGATACAATATAGGGTCCACATTTCTATGTTATCACCCGTCCAGGCCCTGAAGGAGCTCGGTTCAATTTGAATCATCGTTAATAACTTGTTGTACGATTCATACGAGAGCTAAAGATCACTGCTACGTATAACTGTTGTTATACTCTGTCCCGATATACCTAAACTTAGATAGGCGAGCCTGACATCTTGCCCATATCCGAGTGATTCGATTAAACGAAACTAAAATTAAAATAACTATTTGTTCCCAACTCAGTAAATTCATAACATTTTGTTGAGATACTATTTTATTTTGTCGGCACTCGATGACGTTACATAAAGCTTGATAAAGTGTGTCTTACAATTATAATGATTATTAACAGGATATCATTGAGGTAAAATACCGACAGAATCACAATCTCTAAGTGAAAATAGTCAAAAAACGTCCGAGCGTCATTGTACATACCTAGAAATCAAATATATAGTTTACAATGTCACATTTACTTCAATTTAGACGTTATGTCGCTTGCATAGTGTTCAATATGGCTTGTCCGCTAGGGCATTGTAGCACTGGTATCGCGCGGCGTTGTAGTCTGATCGTGGTTGCCTTAAAACTAACCAAAAAGTCGGCACAATGCGTAGCGTGCGCCGAGTTTTGGTTCGGACAGTCAAGACAGTTTTTGTCAAGATTGTGAATCTATAGGTATTATATCTCGATGCGCGATATTTACTGTGATTAGTTTATGGATGGTACACGATAAATATCCTGTTAATAATCATATAACTGTATCAACCGTGATTGTTTAAAATGCATTATTTTTTTACAAATAAATATTGAAGGGCTGTTTTGGGTACAACAGTTTTGTCATTTTCTCAAAAATAAGATGTTTCGCACGCAAAAATTAGAAGCATACTTTAGCTGTCGGTGCCGATTGTATGATTCTGAAGTTTAGTTCCGATTACCGCCACCGACAAAATAAAATAATATTATCGGAAAAATGATTATTTATCACCACAAAATAAAATGGCAACATGACTACTGACTACATTAAATAAACCTAAAATTACGTCTTTTCAATTTGGCAATTAATTTGTAAGTAAATAAATTCAGAAATTTATAATATTATTTTGTAGAGTTCAAAGTCAACATTGTTAAAAAAATTAATTGCATTACAATGGAATTGTTGAGGGCGCCACAAAAGCGTCTTTAGATAATTAAAGAAATCAGGAAGACCAGATAATTTTACACACTTGTAAAAGAAAATGACAGTTTATATAATTAATTTGCAGTATTTTTCATGTAATTAAATGATCTAGCAGGCTGATTCCGTAGATAGTAATTTTAAAGTCGCAATCAAGATAACGTCATCATTTGAAAAGAGCATCTCCAAAAAGTAGGATAACTATTCTTACTGAACGCAACCATGCATTAATTGCAATTCATACGAATATTATGAACCTTATTATTGGGTTATAAAGTAAATTTCTGAGTGGAAGTGTTCTTAGCGAAGGTTGGTCCGATTACGATCCTAAAATGACGTTCATTGGAATCGGCCAGCAGAACTTTTACATTGATCTTGAGCCTTTGACATGAATCCAAAATACATGTTTTACTTAACACTGTAAAATAGTGAAGTAGACGATCAACTCGATACATAAATATCTTACGTGACGTGTAAGGCAACTTTTTAATTTTCCGGGTTATCTGTTAAGTCAGTGCTGTTAGTTTTGCGCGCGGCCAATAACAGAACTAATTATGTTTATTGAAGGAAAACTTTTTTTATTTAGCATAAACGCTACTAGCGCCACCAGTAACACAGTAATTTGAAATGCAATTATTAGATGTTTGAGTATGTTAAGTTTGTTACTGAAGTTCATAGGCCCATAGTCCAACAGAATGGTTCTTGTGGCAAGCGTGCTTTTCTCCTAGGCAAGCGTTCTCCATCATAGACCGCATCATCGCTTGAAAGATTCGAAGATATAAGCATTTAATGTCTTGCTAGACAGAAAGCGCACAATACTTACGTATAACGTCACATGTAAGTACGTTATACAAACTCCATACTGACACTCACCTTGCGGGAAAGGGACAGAGCATCCCTTCCTAATCCAACCAAAATCTTCAAATGCTTTTATCTCAGAACTTAATTAGCCTATTGGTGGACGTGAAACACTAGTGGGCAGATAGCTTTAACAATACAATTTATAGCTTAGGTTTCTTCTAAGCAAGCATGCTCCACTCTAGACTGCATCATCACTTAACATCAGGCGAGTTTATATATATAGGCAAGCCTATTTTAAATTTAAAAAAAAAACCACATCTGTCATCACCTAGGACTGCACCTCAGAAGTGAAAACTTAAGTAGTAATACACCTATTCAACAAGAGACGGCGCTGTTTTAAAATACATGGTAGGTACAGGGTTGTGTATTATGTATTCTGTGACAGCGTGACGATGACGCGAGTTCCATGATTTTTGTTCACCCCAAAAAAATGCTCAACGCGCCTAAAGAAGTTTTCACTCCAAAAAAAGAGAGGTAATAGTATTGTCATTATTATTTGTCATAGCCTTCATGGAAAACATATGAGTCTAATTGAACCTGTACCTTTGTTTATCTTCGGTCGATCGCGAAGTTGCATTACACGTTTGAATACTTTAGGCGTGTAATAAGGATGTGTTTACATGTTGGGCAGGGGTACGGTGACCTGAACGTAGCTGATCGGGAAGTACCCGGTCTTGCCGTGGACCTGGCCCTCGAACCAGTTGTCGTCCACTTTGCTGATCAGCGTGATCACGTCGTTTTCCTGGAACATGAGAGTAACATTTACAGGGTTATTTTTAACCGACATCCAAAAAGGAGGAGGTTCTCTATTCGACTGCATGTTTTTTTTTGGTTTGTTACCTTGCTCAGAACTTTCGACTGGGTGAACCGATTTCGACGATTCTTTTTTTATTTAAAAAGCTGGTGTTTCCCGCGTAATTTGGCCCAGTTCTGACATTTTTATGAAGTCTGTTTTTTATATTGATAATTATATATTCACCTAAAACCTCTCGCAGGCAGCATCCGTACATCATACCGAAAAACTTTTGTTTCATGGTTTGTTTTAATTCGTTTATTTTTCGCCAAAAAAAGCAACAAAATTAGGCCTTGAAATGACAACCTTACGAGATCTCAAATAAGAATGCCCGCGGCGGGCTTAAGAAAAAATTAAAAGTCCCAACGTGTACAAAAAAAAATACAACATAATTTTATACATGCCTACACGGGCATTATAGTTTAATAGATTAGTGTAGATTAATATATTTTAATTTTGGTAAGTTTATTAATTTTCCAAATATGTATACTTTTAGTGAATAAATATCTACAAACGTAAAAAAAAAATACTGGTAGTAATATGGTGGTGTGGTTTAATATTGGTAAGCTGGATTATCGCCCAAACACGATTATAGAGGACTAAAAAGGGGTTTAAACAAAATAAGAAAGAAAACCTTGGCATCGGATATTTCCTCATACAACGCCTCTACTCCATCATCAGGGTATGTTGAGGTCGGCGCATATACCTGTATGTTCAGCGAATAACGATCGCTTATTCTGAGTATAAGGTATGCTACCCTGCTCGACACACTATCGACCTTAATCACGTTGTTGATGAGTGACCTGTGGACGATAAAACCTACACCACCCTGGGACTTTCATTGTCCTTCCCGGAAGAAGAGCATGTTACCGGAATTTAGAACTATCGTATCCTGTCCCTCTATTCGGATTTCAGATAGTCCTACGATGTCCCATCGTCCATCTTCCTCCAGCTCGACAATCTTCTCGTCGGTCCTTAGCGTGCGAATGCTGTGCGTTACCAGGGCCAAATTTCGTTGGGGGTGGTAGCGGGGCAACTGTCGGTGATTTTTCGCACCCCCTGCTCCACCGTTACCTGGCCCGCTACCTTGGCCAGGGATAGAGGAGCTGCCGGGGACTGGGGAGCCGTAGCATTAGTTTGTCTGTGAGGGGGGGGGGGGGTTGCCATAATCCCCACGCTTGGCAAGCGGATTGGGGATCACAGGATTCACCATGCAAGTAAGGGGATGCTGCTGCCCATCTTCTGGTGGTTCTGGTCGCAGTTTTAAAACATTACCCGGGTCCATCCGGGGACATTATCCGGGATAGGGGTAAGTACAGTACATTTATAGCTCCAGCTCACCTTGAATTCCAGGTGGCCTTAGGTCTCAGCACAGACGTCGTAGAAAGCAGTACAGCACGACACCTTGGCGCTGGCAATGGCCGTCGCTGATAGATCTAATGAAAGAAGTTAATATGGTACATTTGTAACTTCAGCTCACCTTGAAACCCAGTTCACCTTGGTTCTCAGCATCGAAGTCGTAGAGAGCAGTACAGCACGCCACTTTGGGACCGCCAGAAGGCGTCGCAGATGGCGTCCGCGCAGGCGTATTTACCGGCGACGGCAGTGGAGACGCTACAACCAGAGAAATGGTCAACAAGGTATTGGCAAACCACGTGTAGACTTAGACCTCGTTTATCAGTACTCGTCCATAAAAAGTAGAGAGAGAGTTTATAAAAAGTAGAAATTCTGAAGTGCGAAGTACAAATATTCGGCATAAAATACGTATCGAATTCCATACAAATTTTTAATATCGATAATAATATTTGTATGGATTTCGATTTTTCACGTAAATTGTCATAATTTGTCCAATGATAGTAAAATGTAGCGAACGTACTTGTACATGGAACTGAGAGGAAAAATTCGAACACTGAAACGATGAAATCCGAAAATGTAATCATATCGGATTTCATACGCATTTTTGTTTTTCGCACTAGCTCCATAGTTCGCACTAGTTTTCCATTATTTCGTGTACTGATAAATAAGATACAAGTGTTAATAGATACTAAAACGATTTGAAGAATGGAAAAAACACTTTTAACAGCCAGAAATTACATAAAAAAACACAAAACAAAACGTTAATTACGGTAAATCGGAATAGTATCTACTAAAATCTAGAACTACAAAAAAAATATGAAAGCTGAAATTCGCGTGACACATATCTTGACATGATAAAGGTGTTGCATCATATTATTGAACTAGCAAACAATAGTAGCTTTCACTCAAAAAAAACACAAGTTTAATGATAGCTAAGGTTGGGATAACATATTAAGGTGTAAATAGAAGAGCCATTTCCATACAACCATGGCCAACCAGGACTTAAAAAGTAATACCTTATTATTATCTCACCAGTTCCACATATCGCATCTAGATATAAAAAAATACTTGATTTAAACTTTTATTAGCGTGTACGGCATACATTTAGTTATGTGAAATTATGATATAAAAAAGGAATACCTTTCAAGTTATTTTGGCCAAAGATATGTGGAAAATCAACCGCTGCTTTATCACCTTACAATCGACTCGTTGCATAGAGCTATTTCAGTCTTATTCAGAAAAGTCCAATAGGCCAGTCTTAGCTACAATATGGTTTGATATGTTTTTGCGCACCACATTGTTCGTCAGCAAGTTTTTTGTCGCAGCAAACAGCTGGTTGGTTATCAGATTCTTCTATTTCTTGCTAAAGGCTAATCATAACTTATTGAACGATTGTGAATAAGAGCGTTATTCACCCAATTGTTCACAAATTTCACTATTATATGTGGGATAGACGAAATAATATGAAAATGCAATTGATGGTTTTGATTTGATGTCATTTGAAATATGTTCAGTTTTCTCGAAACTTTATGAAACTTTCTCATGCACGATGAACAGTATTTTGATGATGATGATGTCATATAGTAAAACGCTACGCTCAAAACCAAAACAAGCCAACTTCAGATAATTCAAACGGAATCCAACGTAAGCTCAAGGAAAGTATTAAAATGACTAATATTGTGAGTGTGTTTAAGATGTTATTTTTAAAACAGAACTTGAATTAAAAATGCATAAACGATATCTACGTTCTACCTATAGACATGTGTTGTTTCATTTAATTTATATGCTCCTGGAGGGAAAGGCTTTGGAGTTACATGTTCGAGGCCCATCCTTGAATGTACGAACACGGATTTTTGATAGGGTAACATTGTGGATGTATGTTGAGTAGGTGTTTATGTAGGCGCGTGTGACCGTTTGAATAAATGTGTGGTGTAGGAGCGAATTACGTAAGACATCGCTTTTAAATACCAGTCTCTCAGAAAACGATGTTTACAGATATGATAGTTATACATTTAGGCAGATTTCGGCAGTTGTTGCATGTGAAGACGCCATTTGCATTGTTGAATTTATGAAAATACCCAAGGTGTAAGCTGGGTTTGGGGTATGTTTTTCTTCCAATCCCCCAGTTTTAAGAGACTGATAATTTGTTTAGTGTCCTCGAATTATCAGTCCATCAAAGCTACATTTTCTAGAACTATAACTTATTTATTCACGCGTTCGCGTGCGAACGTGATCGATTATACTGCGAATGAATGTTTGTTCGTTCTTTCATAGATGTTATGGGTATCTTAGAGCCGGGGAATTGTAAAAAAAGGTTTGTAATTGTTGTGTACGCGCTATTGTTTCTGTCCCTTTGTACTTATGTGATATGTAGTTATAAAAGTAATATCTAATGTTCTGGAATACAGAAAGAAATATAGGTGGGTTTTGTGTAGGTACAAGTTACGTGTGTTTGTTAGTTGTGTGTGTGAAGGATCACGCGGGTGTTACCGTTGTTGGAGCGTTGCATGCCGCCGCTGCCGCTGCCTGGGAACAGCTCCAGGTGCGAGGGCGGCTTGTGATCCGGGGAGCTGGCGTGCGAGTCGTCCTCTCCAAGACGCAACAACACATCCACTCAGTACACGGGATTTTCAACTACTTTTACGCTACTGTTTCAAACGAATATAACTTTTGTTTCCATTTAATAAGGTCGATTGAGCTGTGCTTGTTTATTTGTTTGCCAACGTTTTACACCTACCCATATGCTGTTTCGATTCGTAGAAAATGATGCACTGCCATTACGCTAGCAGTGCTTTTTGCCTATCAAACTGAGAATAGGCAGAAGTATTATACCGTCGAATTACTACCGTCTTCTATATTTTTTGCGCAACTATTTGAGGAAGATTTACACCGAAAGGTGCGCGTGGGCATGAACGCCGGTCAGATATTTCCATGAGAGTGCATCTGCACCTCATTTTGTTGACGGTAGGTCTGTGAACAAGTTTTATTGACCACACCACCGTCACAGGTAAACCATTAAAAAAAACACCAGGATGCCAGGTTGCAAGTGAACCCCTTTACACCCCTCTCCCGGTGCCCATGCGCGTCGGAAAACATTTTAGAATGCAGTAAAGGAAATAAAAGTCTCTATACAGTAGAATAACTTTTCAATTCAAATTTGTATTGGACTTAAACATTTTGGAACCCTGTCAGCTTCGTGCGTACTCTGCGGAAGTCGGATCGCATTTCGCGGAACAAATATGAACTTTAACACTTGTATATGACACTTTTTCCTTTACTTCCACATTGTAAAATTTGCTTCAACGCGCCGTGACATGTTCCGTTCAGTGTACATCGTCCCTTACTCTCTTGTCTTTTCTGTGTTATTTTGAAATACTGTGTTGGATTGGAATAACCTCAACGTTATGCATGTCAGTTTATTCGTCTGTGACTGAACATTAATTAGAAGGAGATAGAGACATCGATATCGACTACTTACACTCAGATAAGAAATAGAGACATTTAAATACGACATGTAGGCAAAACTGTGGGTCTATTTCTTGTATTATTCAGAAGCTACATAATTTTATTTCATTCATTCATCATTCCCTAAACTTATTTGTATCTCTTTCGAATTCAGTATGTGTGATAAGGATGGCAACGAGTTCTGACCAAAGTTGAGTTCAGTTTTTTTTTAGAATCCATGCCAATATGAAGCAAAGGCTGGTTTCTAATGATGATAAAAGTTACAGTATTTTATCTCCATCACAAGGTTTACAATTCCCTAAAAGATCATCATTGAACGTGTCTATTACATATACAATTATACACAGTGTATACAAATGTCATTGAGAAATGCGTTTTTTTTGCTATCGATTTTGTATCACAAAAAACGGGTCCACAGTTTTATTAATCTTTAACTTTTAACTTAAACTAAAGGTAAGGGGGATTAAGGAAAAGGAACATCGGCAATCTGTGAAAGAACTGTACATAACCGTACTACGCCGTGTGTCAGTGCGATCCTAGTACCTTGAATTAACACAATAGAAAAAGCTTAAAAAAAAGTTAACAATGTTAATACAAACTACTTGTTAGCGCCTATACCTAAAATTCTAATTCTTGAAAGGATAAATAAACTATAGTTAAAATCTATGTTGTCATTATTTTCAAATCAGATCAGACAAACAAGGGAGATATGGTAAGGTGGTACTACGGGTGCGAACGCATCAGGTCTAAATCAGACTTGATGCCTTTAGTCGAGTTCACCCTGCAGACGACCTTGCCGCCATTTTTTTGCATGTGGATTTAGTTGACAATGCGGTTGGTTTCTTCAACATCATCATCATCTTTTCAACCGTGGGAAGTCCACTTCTGAACACAGGCCTCCCACATCGATCCCAAAAGTGCCTGTTGCAAGCGGCCTGTAGCCAGCGTTTTACAGCGTTTTTTTTAGATCGTCTGTTTATCGAGTGGGTGGACGTCCTACGCTGCGCTAACCGGCCCGTGGTCTCCATTCGAGAACCTTTTCGGCATCATCGGCCATCTATTCTGCGTGCTATGTGCCCTGCCCACTGCCACTTCAACTTGCTAATCCAGTGGGCTATGTTGGTAACTTTAGTTTGTCTACGGATCTCCTCATTACTGATAGAGATCTCGTAGAGAAACCCCGAGCATAGCCGTCTCCATAGCTCGTTGTGCTACTTTGAGCTTGCTAATGAGGCCCATAGTGAGAGACCGCAAAGTTTCTTACCGTGCGTAAAAAATCAGTAAGTGAGTCGTACTTAGGTACAGTTTTTGCGTTAAACGGCTTGGCGGTATAGTGAAAAAATAAATAAACAAGGGAAATTTTAACATGAACGATAATTGTACTAAAGCATAGCTCTCTTGTTTGTTTGATTTGCTACCCCATCTCAACTTTCCAGTGTACAGCTTTTCGCTCAAATGCGAAACTAAACTCATTTTAGCTAACAGAGGTTTTCAGACGTTTTAGTTTTTTTATGAACAAAGATTTCGTTTTCTACAAGCGTTCCTTTACCAAATCGATCAACCTCCATTGACCTGGATGATTATGATAAACAAATAATATCATTATCTGTAACCAAATAAAGTCCAAAATATATAAACAGCTTTCAGATACTGTCTTGACTTTTTCATGCCGATAAAGATGTTATTTCTTTAGCACGTGCCAAGGACAATCGAAGCCTATAAAGTTGGCAAAGAAGCATTTATTTGGCACCATTGTTACTTAGAGTTTGTATCTCATTAAATATAACAAAAGATGTCTGTATATGAGAGTGAAATAGTAAAATGTTTGTGTTTGCAATTCAAAAAGTGTAAAAAAGTAATAAAAAAAAAACTTTATATTTTTAGGCCATTAAAAAACTCCCGACAGCGGTAAACACCTGAAGTACCAAGCCTCACATTTATTTTAAAAGACTTTTTTTTTATAAATCACGTGATGTTCATCCCCACTTTAGATATCGCCATATTGTATTTATAATGATGTCACTACGCAGTGACGATCTCTGAGCTTCGAGGAATCTAGACTTATCAAAATCCATTGAGGCGTTAAACGATAAGAACAATATACCCTATTTCTTAACCGACTTCAAAAAGGAGGAGCTAGAACCTCCTCCTTTTTGTTCCACTGTATTTTTTTTAATGTACTTTCACCGATTTCTTCGCCAATTATGAATTGATTTTGATGATTCCATTTTTGTTTAGGAGTCCATACTTCAAAGGTGGTCCCATAGGGTTTTTTTTTTTTTTTATTAATTTCATCAAAATCGTTTACTAGTTTCGTTTTTACATCAAAATAACTGAAAAAAAATATGTCATCCAAGTAAACGAAATTGTGTATTTACGAATTTTGAAGTCTGATTTATTTCGAAATAGAAAATTATATTTGTGTCGTCGGGTAAATAAAAGTTTGTATTGTACTCATGTATTTGAGTTTTGAATAATGTAATGCTTGATGTCTCCTATTTATACCGATATAAAATTACTATATATATATATTATATATATATTGCTATACTGTTATGTTAGTAGCCTAATAAGATATATTTAACGTCTTAAACCATATTCAAAGCGACCGGGCACCGAAGAATTTTTAGACTATCATGTCCAAATGAAATGAAAAAGGTGTAAAAGCGTGCGAATTCACTTTAAAAGTGACGTGTGACCTTGTGAAATGTGAGTAGATTTTGACTATGCACTGCTTTAACCCATATGTTTTGCTACGGACCAAAGGCCCTTGAGGAGGATCAATTTAGTACAAGTTTTGGGGTATACTTAGGTCGCGTTCCGAATCAGGGCAACAGCTCTATGAGAAATGAGAACCAACACGGTACGAAGTATAATGTATTTTTACTGTGTCGGGTTTCCATACCGGTGTTGGCGTGACTTGGAAAGAGCTCTTAGCCAGCGAACAATTTTTTTTTATTTTTTTTTGTCGCGAATAAGTCCGTATTTGACCACCAACTCGCCTGTTGGTAAGCAACTATATGGTCGAAGAAGCATATTTAGAAGATACCTATTCAGTATTCACTCTTACCTTGAAAAGGCCCAGGTATGAAGTGACAACATTGGCTACCTTTCCAAAAAATCGAATGTGGATCAGTTTACCTAAATCAAATTACATATGAATATTACTTTACTTTGGCGTCGTTCATACAGGATATGAAAAAGAACGCACGATAAAGTTCCCTACTTCATTCATACCTTCATCAGGGTTGCCACTTTTTTAAAGAAAAAAATTCAGTATAATCGGTCGTTCATCGTTGACGAGGGGGAGAGGATCAAAAAAGGGTTGGTAAAAAGTTCCAAAAAGGAGGATGCTATCAATTCGACTGTTTTTTTTAATTCTTTTTTATGTTTGTTACCTCATAACTTTTGACTGGGTGAACCGATAACTTTTCCAATTTTTCTATCTATACAAACTTAATTTGCAAAAATGGTCCGTTCTCAAGTGATGCGCTTACCAACAGACAGCATTTAATTTTTAGTTGTGTAGATAGATATTGTATACGGTAAAAAGCTTGCAAATGTCTTTTTTAAACTTGGTCCAAGCATTTATTATTTGTTCTGACAACTGCATTGTAAAAAGACGAATGAAAACCACAAACTCTGCTAGGGTTTTGCATGTAAGACATAAGCATGTACTGAAAAAAAAACGTTATTGCAGATGTCAGAGCAAATAAATGCTTGGACCAAGTTTAAGTCTTTAATTTACGCTAAAAAGCTACCAAATAAAAGGCGACCCATACTACATTGATCCTCCATCATCATCACGGCCCACCACCGAAGCAGTTCACTCTCAAAACCCGGAAACAAAAAGCGAACCAGCAAATAAAATATACCTGACCAAGGGTCCCTCAATCCATTGAACTGATTTGGTTGACTTTGGTTCCGTGGCGCCGGGTGCGGTTTGAAACCTGGTGCCGGCGCAGGTCTTTGCATTTTCGTTCTGTTAGTTTGTACGGGTGCTTCCCAAGCCTTGAAGGGGTCTACAGTACTCAGATCACCGACAGACGAGGAAGGGGGGAGGTTGGTGCGCGGACGGGAGAGGCTCTGGGAGGAACCGTAGCGCCTACCATGGTTCAAGTCATGGATGCCTTCGATGTGGAGGTCTGCGAGGGTCTTTGGTACGAACTCCAGCTTCGGACGGCTGACGGCCTCCTCTTTCCTGGAATGTTATGGAGATATTTTTAAGAAAGTACTAGTAGCACCCCGCCGGCTATCTTACAGGAACAGTGAATTTGCGAGATAATAAAAACATTTTTACTAAAAAAAACGACTTCTCTGAACGTTCAATAAAGATGAATTCGTGTCGGGAAGCTAATCCCACAAAATCCCATTAATAATCATATAACTGTAATGAACAAACTTGAAAGTTTAAAACGTGATTCAACCCCTAATTTTCCACCCTTAGAGATCTTTGAAAAATTTATTATTTGATCAAAGTTAGAGATGGAATACTTTCTTTAAATTTAAATAGGACCCCCTTTAAAATATAGCCTATCAAAACAAGATATTTCACAATCGGAAATCGGAAGCATAGATCTAAGTCCACGGAGACAGATCCACGTTTGTTATGTGTGTAAATTTGTGATTTGTTCGACGACAATGCGATGCGTACAATCAGGTTTTCACGAAAATTTGTAGTTAAATAGTACATTCCATTTTTTTATATGATTAAATCAGTCCAGGGTTTGCAAAGATGTAAGAAGTATAAGAATCACAATTGAAGGGGATACTAGTTTAAGTCAGTTTAATAAGCCTGTCTAACCCATTCCATTCAGCTGGATATGGTGGCGTCCACCTAGTCTAGCTGCTGAAAGAATGCATCTGACAGCTGCAATAATATTGTAAGCATCTGAATGAATTTTGGAAGTGAAAACTTCTTTAGGCCAGTTGAGCACTTTTTGGTTGAACAAAAATCATGGAACTAGCGTCATCATCACGCTGTACCGTATATTTTAAAACAGCGCCATCTCTTGTAGAATAGGTGAATTAGTACTTAAGTTTTCACTTCTGACGTGCAGTCCTATGCTGAAGTGTTTTTTTGCAAAAGAACAGAAAAATAACTCACTTCTCCATAAGCTGCGAAACTAGCCCCTGCAGGATTTCCGTGCATTGCTGGTGATACTCCAACAGGCCCTCGGCGAAGAAACTTAGCTGCGCCACTTGCTCTACCTATGACATACAAATTAAGTAGCAAAGGTATCCTGTCCTGCTTATACCAACTTGCACCATGCACGCGAGCAGGACGGAAGACGAACACCACCGCCATCAGACTTACGCGGGAAACCCATCGAGATAAAATACTTATAGAGTCACAATCTCTGAGTGAAAACATTCAAAAAACGTCGGAGCTTCGTGTACATACCTAAACATCAATTGTATAGTTCACAATGCCACATTTACTCCAATTTAGACGTAATGTCGCCTGCATAGCGTTCAACGTCGCTTGTCCGCTATGTCATCGTAGCACTGGCATCGCGCGGCGTTGTCGTCGGATCGCGGTTGCCCTACAACTAACCAAAAAGTCTGCGCAATTCGTAGCGTGCGCCGAGTTTTGGTTCGGACTTTTTTTGGCACGATTGTAACTCTATAGGTATTGTATATCGATGAGTAAACCTAACATCATGTTTAATTTGCGATCGAAAATTCAGCTCTTTCTAATTCTTTCTGAATCGTTCATAACTACAACTTAGCTAAATAAGTGGATAAGGTGTTCCAACATGCATGAGACAAGGTTTATTATTACTACCTTCAAAATGTTTGTTCTATGTCTAGGTGTTAATATCTATTTAAGTATATATTTAAAAATATATATGTACGTTTATCAGTGGCAGCCATATTACAAGCTTTGCTTAGTTTGGGGTCAGATGACCGTGTGTGCAAAAATGTCCCAATCATAATTCATGGTGTACATACAGTATAGTACACACACTATACAGTATACAGCCTGTGCCATCTTACTCCCAAATGTTGGGTGACCATGACCATATACCAGGATTGTTATAGGCAAGCATGGTGCCGACTATGTTTGCGGGCACCATCACGCGACCGACTCGCTCATCTTATCAATCTCTCGAATGTTCATCACTAAAGCATTTTTAACACGCTTTTAGTAGTATTTTACTTATTTTTATTAGCTTGGTATGTATGTAACGGAATCTTTGAACTTGATTTTTAACCAAACGGCGAATGAAATTGAAAATTTGCACACTTATCAACGACCAATGACAATAGCAATAATTTAAGTATTCTCTCCCAATATCCTTACCAGGATCTTCAGGATAAGCGATTTTAAAGTGTGTTTTTATTTAAAGTTTTTGAAACTGCGAGAATTATTTGAATCATAATATTTGTCTAATAATTAGACATAGACATTATTTATATATGGCAAAAAACACAATATAGATGGTAAATAAAACATTAAATTTAAAATAAAACTGAACCTGAGCCTATTATATATATTTTTTGTTATAAACCGGCTCCAACTCATCAAAATGCCGATCGTAAACAACCGGCGCTGGTCTCCCGTTGGGACCGGCAGGTGCCGTCACGCGCGAAAGTACCATGTTACACAATAATGTAACGTGGTACGTTCGTATCATGTGTATGTATGTATGTAGATTAATTTGTAACATTATCTTAAGCCCACAGATGGGAGAAGACGCTGATTTCCGAAATACAGTGCAAAACTAGTTCGGGAGCCAGAATCTCCATTATCAAACATGTATTACAATAGGCCTGTGTCTTAATGTTTCATTTATAACTCATAACAGGCTTACCGAAAGATATAATTAAATACATTTCACATACTGAAACAATAATTTACTCTAGTTGATAAATTTCTGGGATATAAACGTTTAAAGTTTTTGGTGGGGATGCAGATTCTCGGTCTCTCCCGCAAAGCGTGTGTTAGTATATCATTTGTAAGGCGCGCACGGGCACACGTCATAAAGTGCTATAGTACGCTCTCTGTCTAGCATGAAATTAAAATACTTGTGTATTTTTGAACAAATTTTAATTTTGTTTTCGTATATATGATCAGATAGATAGATAGAAAACTCTTTATTGTTCTCACCAAAAATTACAAACGTACATAAAAAACAACTTAAAAAACTAGTGAAACAATTGGCGGCCTTATCGCTATAAGCGATCTCTTCCAGGCAACCTTAGCTCAGTTTTTTATGAAGTTATAAAATAATAGGACACATGCCTATTATTATAGCCATTTTCAAATAGCTTGGCACTTGACAACCACCAGTAACAGTCAAGTTTTTAACACTAGTTTTCATAGTAGCGCTTAGCTATATGTGTTCGTCGCAAAATGTAAATCTTAATTTAGTTCTGTGACGTCACATTCAATATTTACAAATCACGTTACATTCTATCGTACTGTGAAACCACCTGTCAAGTGCCATACTATTTGAAATGGACTATAGTGTAAATGATTGATTGAATGCTACTTACGTCATTGTCGAGTAGATTGAACATGCCAATCTGCGCGAGATGAAGAGACTCGGCGAACTTCTCCTCAGCCTGTCTGATCTCGTCGTCTGGAATGTGAGCACCTGATGTACGCATACTTCACAAACGTACACGCACACACCCACGCAGCTCACGTACACACGCATACACAACCACGCACGTGGTATATTTCATGCACACGTTCGTTTATGGCATTTCACGTACACGTCCGTTTACATACGTGTAAGTAAGCATACAAATTGTACAAATCCGTTTACATACGTGTAAGTGAGCATACAAATTGTACAAATACGTTTACATACGTGTAAGTAAGCATACAAATTGTACAAATCCGTTTACATACGCGTAAGTAAGCATACAAATTGTACATATTCGTTTACGTACACGTATGTATGCATACAAATCGTACATGTTGGATTACAGGAAAATGTAGGCATACAAATCGTTTTACACATGCAAATCAATTGTATGCACACATACAAATTAAACTCAATAAGATTAAATACATACACAGATAAGTTATACAAGGATGTAAGACAAATAAAAATGAACCAAAAATCATACAGACCAAACGTCGAAAATAATATTCAGGCAGGTAAAATGGAGATGATGGGACCGATGCAGGCGGGGCAGGAACGAATTCATGTAAAAAATGTGAGCGCTTATTATAGAACTTATATATATTTACAAATGTGTGTTAGCCTAAATGGATGTAATGTAATGTGTAAAACCTACGGCTTATTGTAAATGTGTGATCTAGCATCTATAATATTGTGTCCCTACATACCCTGTCTTGTTGCTCCGTGACTGGGGCTCATATAGGGACTTGGGGCCCTACCGGGGCCTTTGATTTGAACAAAAGAAAAAGACATAATCAAATTTCGAACAGAAAACATCTTTGAGGAAATTTAACTAAAAAATAGGAATAGTTCCACAAGTGAAGAAAGAAACTTAATGAATGTAATTTTTTCTATATAGCATGCGGATTTTAATATAATTACAATCACCTTTGTTTTGTCTTCGCCGTTTGCAGTCAAAGTCGAGCCTACGTCCCTGAAGTTTCTTTCGGTGATGCTGAAAAAAAACAATAATTAAACCAATGTATTCTGTTTTCAGTACGGACAACTGTCAAAAAATGGCTGTCATTACTCATCCATCAATGTCAAGACCTGTTACATAATAATTTCAATATTTTAATGCAATGACTGTTTCAAAAAGAGGGAAGACGCGTGACATCCAAACATTGTATTGTATATCCATTAAATATGGCTCGGTTCGGTTCAAATAAAATTTTGACAAGTACTTCACGTGCTATCACAAACGCCAGTTCGATTATGACTGAAGTCGATTAGGCCCGTGGGCCTAATTTGTGTGGTCCGCGTCAAGGAGTTCGTCCCGTATCTTCCCACTATTTCCTTACATCAATGTTTTATTGTCTTGGAATTTTTCATGACTTTTCTGCCCACGTTCTTTTCGAAAGTAATTTTTAAACAGGGTTATGCATATACCCTGTACTGAGCGGTGCGGTTTCCACCGATCTATGATATGTGGATTTATTGGTAAAGTACCAATAAAATTGGTCAGTCCTTTCTACAAAAGCGTTTACGCAATACCTAACCCGTCCGCTGCAGTAAGCATGCACTATAGCTTTATTCACATTACACCGAGCTCGGACACGAACGCCAATTAAAATATGAACCTCATTATCGTGTCCAGTGCAGCACAATTTCGAATGACAAAAAAGTCACGTGGCCGCATGAAATAAATATCAATCGCAACGTGCATTCAACATTTTTCGGTACAAATGATAATAATTATACTCCGCCAGGTATAGCGTTCCGAAACAACAATGTCACGTGGATTACACGCACATACGTCATCGATGCCATGAATACACGTACACGTGCATAAGTAAGAGCGGAATGTAATTTACAACAAGTTCGAGAGAGATGACGATATACGAAACAAATGGCGGAATCTTTATGAGACAGCTTATTTTCTGTGTTACCAGTAGCGTGAAATCAAAACAGATTTCATCATCAGCCAGTAGCTGTCTAATACTGGACATAGGACTCTCCCAATGCACGCCACGGAATACGGTCGACAGTTCTTTGCATCCAGTTTTTACCCGCCGTTTTCCGAAGGTCGTCACTCCACCTGGCCGCAGGTTGTCCTACACTACGTTTATTTAAATAATGTGTTTTACATATTAAATTTGTGCTATCTATACATATAATAAAAAAGTAAAGAAAAAAAATCTGTAATTGCGATATAACAAAAAAAACACACACAGGGCGTCTTAAAATAAGCAGCTGAACACGATAGGATGGTTTTTAGAATTTTTGTCTGTTTGTTTGTTTGTTTGTCCGCTTACATCTCCTAAACCACTGGACGGATTTAAATGCGGTTTTCACGAATATGCTTAGAAATTACCAGATTAAAACATAGGCTATGTTATATAATTTATTTTAATTATTTATTATTACATAAAAGAAATTAAAAAATCAATGATTATTTTCTTCGTTACCCGAAACGTAATATGAGGATCGTCACATAGCCTCAAGCAAGGAGGTCCAAAGTAAAGAGAATGTTATTGACATAGCCATTATAAAAATTTGAAACTGTCAACTGTCATTCAGATAATCAGTTTAAATTTCAAGAAGGTTCCTTAACCTTCTTAGATGAATGAACGTGTAGATCAAGGATGTTATAAAAACATAGGCCTTACAACCTCTTTGGTGATTCAATGCATTTTGCAAGACAAGCATATGTCAGGGTTCCGTGGCCAAAGCCATACTTGTGGTCGTATTCATATAGTTCAGAAATTGCATGGTCATAGAAAAATTCGAACGAGCAAAGCTGGACAGTCAAATTTCAGAGATGTATCATCCCGACATGACATGATATACTTTTTATGGTTTAGACAAAAAGAAAACTTCAAAACATGCTCTGCACTGTGGTCACATTATCTTTTTGATTTGAAAACTGTTGACGGTGTTTTTACTTTTACGCTTCTATCAATACTTCACACAGGGCGACTTAAAATATGCAGCTGAACATGTTAAGGCAGGTTTTAGAATTTTTGTTTGTTTGTTCACGCCCATCGCCTAAACCCCTGGCAGAAAATGCGGATGGATTTAAATGCGGTTTTCACGAATATGCTTAGCTATGACCAGATTGAAGTATAGGCTATGTTATTTTGCGCAAGGGCCGGATTAAGGGAAGAAAAAAGGATTGAGGGTTTGTATGAAAATCTACGCGTACGAAGTCGCGGGCAAAAAAACTAGTTATATAATAAATATTGAATTGCTTTGCTTGAGCGGACAAACAACATGACAATTTGGTATGCTCACCATGACTTCCTTAAGGTCCTTGGTCTGCAGATGATGCAGTGGCTCCAGGAAGCTCTGCTTGATGTTGTCGTCGAGTGAGTATTTCACGTCGGCCATCTGTTTCAGCGCCTCGCCCATCTCGATCAGGCATTGTGCTGGGAAAAACGAACACAATGAATCTATATAAATGAATTAATCCTATAATTAGTAAATTTTTACACAAAAATATCTTTCAATCGCGAGTAGTTCAATAATAGAGTTCTATGATCATCGTTTTTTCAGCCGTCTACATAATAGGAAAACGTTCAAGCTCCGTTGTCGTCACGCAAACTATGGTAGTATTCAGCTTTTTATTGAATGTGCTCTTATTATAATAATATTTGTAATAACATTGATATCTTCGGTTCTTCAGTCTGTTCTTTTAAGAGTACTTTTTTTTTGTCAAAATCTGTTCAGCCGTTTAGGAGCTACTATTCGACATTCAGACACGAACATAAACACGTTAAACTTCTAACATCTATCTTTTAGCGGCGGTGTTATCACAGCAGTCTTTTAAATAAGAACAGAATCACTTCTATTTAGTTCTATCATCTTACCTTTGATATTGGCATCAGTATTGGTGTAAAGGCGACAAAATGAGATTTACGAATGAGTGACAATTAATTTGTCCTCATTTAGAATTCTCTATGCCCTTCAGGTGTAATTTATTAGATAACGTTGCTTATCTCTAGAACACAAGGCTCCCCGGAGACTACATGTTTAATTATTCATAGAATGTGCCATTAATAACATTAATTGCCTCACTAGAGATCAGAAGCCCTAACTTCAAATTACGAAGGAATAGGTACAAAGTTTTATACTCGTAGTGAGGCGACAGAGCTATTATCCTTAAACTTATAGTATGGCATTATGTTACAGTAAATGGACGACTGGTAGAAATGATGAAAGTCGCTTTCTTTGGACACATGCAAAGAGGATGCCGTTATAAATTCCCACGGTTGATCCTCGAGGAAAGAATTCCGGGGAAGAGAAGCCCAGGACGACAGCGACGTAAATGGCTTAGTGATATTAAGAAATGGACCCGATTGAGTAACCAGCATTTGAAGAAAAAATCATGGGATCGCAAGTTTTCTCTACTGACCTCTAAACTTCAATACGAAGATGGCACTAGATAATGATGATAGAAATGATGAAATGAAGAGAAATGAATTGATTGATGAATTGACAGATTTGCTGTACTGTTTCCATTTGGCCCACCAAATGGAGACAGTGCAGCAAATCGAAGAGGGTAGGAAAATGGTGATAGTGGTAAAGTTTTCCCTTATGCTAGTATCAGCGACGAAGAGCACACAATCATCTATGTGACACCACTCTTTGGTCGCTTAACATCAGTTGGGCGTTTTAGTCAAAACACTTAGCCTGTCAGAAGAAAAAAACTCACAGAAAATAGAATCCTCTCCTAGCTTTCTCCCATACAGTAGCATACAGTCTCCCAGCACGCCCTCGGGCTGTGGATAGGTGTTACTCTTGGCCTGTCCGCTCAGTTTGCTGATGCCTTTGACTGCGGCCATCTTGGCGCGGGCGGTAGGATTAGGTTGGAGGAATTCTTTCGTTTTTGTTTGTAATTCTTCTACGAGCTCGCATGTTACGTCCGTTTTCTGAAAGAAAGGAACAGTTAATTATGTAGCTCTGGTGGTGAATCTCGACTAGCTGATGCTTACAAACTCAGAACCTGTCGAGACGACACGTCTTTGTATTTGAGTGGCATTTACAAATAAGCGTTACAGCGGAGGTTGCGATCTTCAATCATAAAAATGTTGCGATAGACAATGTCATTACGTATAGTCTGATATTGGCTAGCCACCCGGGTTACACGACTTTTTTCGACCACACCGTCACTTAATATTAGATGAGTTATCGACACTTAGCCTGATAACCATAACCATAAAAAAAACGTTTAGTCATTTCAAGCGTTTCAAACATATGCTTAATTATGTCAATGGTCAATCTCATCAAATGGAATTAGATACATAGAAACTCTTTATTGTGTACACCAGAAACAAAAAATTACAGACAGATAAAAAACACTTAAGAGCTAGTGTGACAAGTGGCGGCCTTATTGCTAAAAGCGATCTCTTCCAGGCAACCATTGTATGGAAAGAATTTACGTAACAGGATTGACGGGGGGTACTAAAACACTTTTCATGTTACCATTAAATAAATACTACCAAATGATATATAGTATAATATAGATAATAATTATATATATACATATAATATAATTACAATAAGTACATACCTACTAAACTCTAAGTCCTTGAAGTAGGTGCTTTATTAGTTGTTCGAGATCAAATTTTTTAACACAAAAAGAAACAATGTAGACGTACGATATACCTTATTAGATAAATTTGTTTCGTATAATGTAATAAGTAAAACCAAAATAACCGTACTTACTCTTTCCATTTCCACGAAGTCCAAATCCAATTTTGTGCCTTCGGCACCGCCCATCTTTTCTGTGACATACTGAAACAATAAACACAATTATGTAAGATCACAATAACAACAAGATCACAAGATCGTACTGCCCAAGAATGGAATTCCCTGCGGTCCTCCTTGTTTCCTGAGAACTACAATCTAGGGCATATTCAAGGATAGACTGAATAGATTTCTTCTATATCCATCCTCGGCTACACCGTCGCTTACCATCAGGCTAGTTGGTGGCCAAACGTAGATCTATTCTATATATAAAAATAAACATTTGTTTCACATACTGTAATCACTATACTCGGTCTATGTTTTTTTAGCTCTAAAAGCTGCAATAACAAATTTATAAAGTTGAATGTAGCTGAGCTAAAAGTCTTAAGTTAAAAATCCAACGAAAAAGATCAGGATTTATCGTTTTCATTCAGCTTTTTGCAACATACTGCAGCCACAGCTTAAATAATTATCAATATAAAAAAACCGACTTCATAAAATGTCAGAACTGGACCAAATTAAAATGGGACCACACGGGCAGCCCAACTTTCAAATAAAAAATAATCATCAAAATCAGTTCACCCAAAAGTTGTGAGGTAACAAACATAAAAAAACAGTCGAATTCATAACCTCCTTTTTTTGGAAGGCGGTTAAAAATAAGATCAAGCATACATAGCTCATTTCAATGAAAATCCATCAATGGTCTGACCCTACAGAAAGTAATGTTACAAAAAAGCGGCATGTACATAGCTTGAAGCAAAACCCTGAAACAGGCCATATCATTGCCCCGATAAAAAGGAAAAGTTCGGTTTTTGTTACACCCAAAACTTTCTGTGGAAAAAGCATTTTCGTGGGCAAACTCCAGTCAACGAACTGATCGGAAGCGATAAGTGATCGGACGGGAATTGCGTTTTTCACCCATACATCTAATATATTTTATTTTTAAAAGTTTGAAGAGAAAGGATAAGCCGCAAGACCGCCGGGAAGACTGTTGGAACAAAAGCGCAGGTCGAGGTCTAGCCTTGGCCGCATTACGCTCGCTCCTACTATGGGCGAAATCGAAATTGTAATATTACGCTGAAAGCTTCTGCGATGAATGGTCATAATTAGCGAGTCTCGGTACTTAATTACCGCCAATTAAATTACGTTTCCATTTAACTGAAATTTGGCTTTCGTGGAATCTTCCGTAGTTTCAGGTGAATGAAATCACGACGGGGCGAGATAATGTTATCGCGTTTTCCCTTGCAAATAAAAGCTCGGTTCGCGTTCATCTCCGTTAAATAAGAGCGAACAATATAATTTATTTCTGTACCGTCTAAAGAAGCTTATTTACGTTTACCGAGCTATTTCATGAAAGGAGAATAGGCAACAAACGGATCGGGCGAATAGCCTTTAAAATGGAACCTCTGTACTCGTCGGTTAGAACACTTTATAGTCTTTATCATGCAGTGGGGTCGTAAAAACGGAATTGCTGTTCCCCTTTCGCTAAGGTCCTTTGCGATTCAAATCAAGTTTTTACTACGTAAATTTAGATAAGCAAAAAAATGTTATTATTTTGTGTGATACGCGAACAGGCTCAAAGTGCGGTCGGCAAAGGGAGCGAACGGATGGAAAATTAGTTGCTGAACAACCCAAAGAGAGTTCGTTACACCTAACCCCTTTTTAATTAGCTAAAAGAAACAAGCCAGCTTTGGCTTGTTGCGCAGGATTTCGTCCACATTTTTGTTACATAACACGACAGATAACCAACCGTAACAGACAACTGCTGAAAATGTATTAAGGAATATTTTTATGATCTATTCCATCTGTTAAAATAAGCGAAGCACCTTTTAAAAACCGGCTAAGTGCGCGTCGGGTTCCCGCACTTAACTTCGTTAATTATTTTATGTTTTTCAATCATTTTAATTTCAAATCATATTGGTAAGGCAAAATTAAACTTAATTAAACTGACTAATTAACTTCATTCATATAATTTTTAAATTTATATTAAATAATATTTCAGAATTAATTAATTTTGTTTCAGGTTAGTTTTCTTTTTTATGTAATTAACGTTTTATTTCAGGTTGTGCAAAATTAAACTCAATTTTATTCTTCACTAGTCGACCGCCCCGGCTTCGCACGGGTGTAAGCTCGGCCTTCGGCCTCGCTGCTATGACCCGCTCCAGGAACACAAAATTTCATCAAAATCGGTCCAGCCGTTTTTAGAGTATCCTATGTCCGTCTCCTGGTTCTAAGCTACCTCCCCACCAATTTTCAGCCAAATCGGTTCAGCCGTTCTTGAGTTATAAATAGTGTAACTAACACGACTTTCTTTTATATATATAGATTAACAAATATCTACAGAGTAAAATTTTCCCAAATTCCTTATTGTACCTACTTAAAGCGACGTAGAAGCGGAATTACACTAGAAATTCATCAGAAAAACAGTATTAAAAATGGACTTCCGCAAAGTAACGCCTGATTCAATCAACTATATGTACGTATATCAGTCTCTGGCAGCCATATTATTACAAGCTTTGCTTAGTTTGGGGTCAGATGACCGTATATGTGCAAAAATGTCCTAGATGTTTATTTAATATCGCAGGGTCTTAATAAAGCGAGGCCATAAAATTTTCTCTAGAATTCTATCTCAATTTCCACTACACTAGGAAGTAATAAACTGTTAGATGCAGTTGCAAGGTCTCGTCACATAGTTCCAATGTCGCAGGATCTAGGTGCGAGGGGAACCGAAGGCCGATGTAATTGGGGCAAAGCGACTACGGACTGGGTCAAGGTTCATCTCGCGATTGCAGCCTTTATGATGCGCGGATAGAGAGTTACGAATCTCGGTCACCATCGATCAGGTGTTTAAGTGCTAATTCGTGTAAGGAAAGATTGGCGATCGTTCGGACGAGTTCGCGTGGTTCGATTAAAAAGTTGTAAAAGAACGATTCATGCCAAATTATTTACACAAAATAAGGATACAAAACAAGTTCATAAGGTACTTGTATTTGAAAAAATATGGAGTATATCCGTTTTATCCGTTGATGTACCCTACTTTATTTATTTTAGGCATGGTTGGATATAACGAACTAAGGGTCAGGAGAGAGCTCACACTTATTTCTTATGTTTTCAAGGTGCTGAGAGGTAGGGTGCACAATCCGGATATACTGAAGCAGTTATACTTTTGCGTTCCTGATCGGTATGTGTGGCGGCGAAGACTGCCAAAACTGCTATCAGTGCCTCGAGCACGAACAAATCTTCTGCAGGAGGCCCCTTTTACACGAGCACTTCGCACTCTCAACGTCATTGCCGTTGAAGTAGACCTATTTGGTTGTGCTCTGAATGAATTCACAAAGATAGCTTTAAGGAATTTGTGTTATTTCTGTAATTAGATATTAATTGAATGTTGCTACGCTATCGCATTAGGTAATATACCTGTAAAGGTAGTTGTAAGTTTGGAAATAAAAAATAAATAAATAAAAATTTAGTCCGATTGGTTGGAAGAATGAAAGGGCAGGCTTAAAGGATGCAGAGAGAATTTACATTAATATCAGAAACGACTAATACGCTTGTTCGATTGTTTATGAATAAGAGAGTGTAACTTTATGTGTAACCAGTATTTTCTTAGGGGCTGTGGTGAGGCGGAACGTGTAGTATCTTTTTTAATCAATTTAATAAAGTTATAGATATTTCGAGGATTTTTAATAGTGGTAAGTAAACTATGCCAACATACAACGTACTAACACTACGAATACAGTAAGACTGCTCGTAGACCGTTGAAGGTCTAATAACAATCTAAATGTTTAAGCCCACTATCAATTGGCAGCGTAATTGGTTGGCAACGTGTTGATGATAGATAAAAGGCGTTGACCGAAAATTTACCCTAGAGAAGAAACCTTATAAAACCTGAAATACAGTTATTTTTAGAATGATTAATTTCATATTCGTAGCTTCAGCCTCCCATTTTGTCGGGTTTGGTTTCCGCAAAAATGAAGACAAAATTGTGATTAAAATTCTCTAAGGACCCGTGACTACCTATTAGTCACCCTTCAAAGACGGTATAACCATCAATAAAATTGTCTAGTCTCTATTTTACAGGCGTGTTATTGAATTAGCGATTAACGCAATTATTTCGGTGTAAATAGGTCAAGCCCTGGGTCAAGGTCCTTCACAGTCGCTACCCAACTCCTTAATGAGCCCTTTTGGAGTACACAGATACCCTTAGGCGATATATTGGTAAAATAGGTGAAGGGTATTGATTTACTTGTTGAACATTGTTGTATTGCGTAAGAAACATCTTGTAATACGAATTATTAGATTTGAAAACGTTGAGCAAATTTTACTCTTTACTGTAAAGTGAATTTCTATACTACGCGACCGAAGCCGCGGGCTTCAGCTAGTTATTTATGATCAAAATATGAATGTACAGTTTGCCACAACCGCACAAATTGATGCGTGGCAACCCAAGTTGACGATATCATTATATACTCTTTGATCAGCCAAATACTAATTCAGGTTGAAATTTTCTTTGGTACATCATAATCGGCTGTCATATTGATATGAAAGGGCAGTATTGGCTGTAATAGTAAATAGCTGCGCCCCACGGTTTCACCCGCGTGGTGATGATGATGATGAAAAGTAGCCTATATGTTAATCCAGGACATAAGCAATGTATGTATAAGCAAAATTTCATCCAAATCCATCCAGCCGTTTCTGCGTTATTGAGTAACAAACATCCATCGATAAAACGAAACGAGCTTAAACGAGTATTTAGAAGACAAATCAATTATGGAATAAATCGATCCGCTCCGCACTATATTGCCATACCCAATCAGGGTTATTATTATGTATTACCTAATTTAAACATGCTACCTAACATCTGTATGTGAACTTCATAATAATTATGCAATAAATTATTGAGTATTGAGTATCCATACATCCATCCATCCAAACTTTCACATATATGATATTAGTGAGATCTACACTAATATTATAAAGAGGAAAGATTTGTACCTATTTTTGTATGTTTGTAATGAATAGGCTCCGAAACTACTGAACCGATTTGAAAAATTCTTTCACTGTTGGGAAGCTACACTATCCCCGAGTGACATAGGCTATATTATATTTTGTAGCGAGGCCGAAGGCCGAGCTTACACTCGTGCGAAGCCGGGGCGGACGGCTAGTATAATATATAATATATATATATAAGGTCGGGGAAAAAGTTTCTTCGTATTTTATAAACAAATTCATGACAATTTTTTTTAAAGTTTAATTACTTTTAATTATAATATCTATGTGCCATTTTGTTCGATAACTTGTTGCCATCTTGTAGGTAGTCACATGATCCCGTTGCTGTAGAAATTTTGGGACTTCTGATCAAAAAAATGCAACAAGTAGTTTAGACAGTCCTCTCTGGATGTTAATCTAACACTACCCAAAGAATTCTGAAGAGACCGAAACAGGTGGAAATCTGAGGGTGCAAGGTCTGGGCTATATGGTGGATGCATTAACACTTCCCAACCAAGCTCTCTAAATTTTTGCTGAGTGGCCAAAGATGTGTGCGGTCTGGCGTTATCATGATGAAAGACCACACTCTTTCTGTTGATCAATTCCGGCCGTTTTTTCTCAATTTCTTGTTTGAGTCTCATCTGCTGTTGGCAGTAGAGATCCGAATCGATGGTTTTGCCCAGCGGTAAAAGCTCATAATGAACGATGCCCTGCCAATCCCACCATACACACAGCATCACCTTATTACGTGTTAATCCGGGTTTCGCTACAGTCTGTGGTGCTTCACTGCCCTTTGACCATGATCTTTTGCGCACATTCTTGTCGTAGGTGATCCATTTTTCATCACCAGTGATCAATCTTTTCAAAAACGGTTCGGTTTCGTTACGTTTCAATAGAGAATCGCAAATGAGTACACGATTCATTTGGTTTCTTTCAGTGAGCTCGTGTGGCACCCAAATATCGAGTTTTTTGTATACCCAGTTTTTTTCAAATGGGTCAAAACTGTTTTGTGGTCAATCCCCAGTTCTTCAGCTACGTCGTAACTACTAATATGCCGATCTTGGTCCACTTTTTCAGAAATGGCATCGACTTTATCCGTAACAGGGCGACCAGAGCGAGCTGCATCTTTGACATCAAAATTCCCGGACTGAAAACGCTTGAACCAACATTGTGCTACTCTTGATGACACTGCATTAGGTCCATAAACGTCACAAATTTTATTCGCGGCGTGTGTCGCATTTTTCCCTTTTTTGTTATAAAATTTCACAATATATCGAATTTGTTCGTTAGATTCACTCATTTTATCGAACAAAAAAACAATTGAAAAATGGCGGGAAATCGCTTTTTACGTTTTGTATTCCTTTTTTAAAATGTCATATTTTTAATGGTATCAAAACCAGCCAGATACAAACAGTACAACGGATAAGATTTTTACTACAACTTTATACATACAAAATACGAAAAGACTTTTTCCCCGACCTATTATATAGTGTGATGTGATTACGGTAACAGGACAAAGACTTCCCACAAAGCCGTTTTCTCGTAACAATGATTAGAGTATCCAAACTGTGTAGGTCGTTACTGTTAATTAAGCTCTGAAGGCGGTCGAATATTAAAATTATTAATACAATTTGAACATTGTTTTTTTTTATTACTGTTTAAATAAGTGTGAATAAATTTATTACAAGAATTGTTAAAGATAGCATTGTATTATCAAGTCTACATTTTTCCGAGTACGCTCTGGCGCTGTCAAGTCCGCCTACGGTTACTTTTAATAAATACGACCCTAAATAGACGACAGGAAATAAGGAAGGAAACAAAAATAGAGGTACAAAAGTATGTAAAAAGATAATGAAATTAAATTGTTGCCGAAAATCAAAGAAAGAATAACCTTTACGCATTGGTGGGACAAGCTTTCAACAATGTTTTCAACGCACTTTTATAACTTTCATTATCATCATCATCACCCAGAAGACGACAAATGGGAACAGTGGCCATTGACATAAGCATCATACGACAAAATTCAAGACCTCGTTAGACACTATGAGGTGATGATAATAGCGGGTTATATAATTTAGTAGCATTAAAAGGCACCAAAGGCTACAGATTTGACAGACGGCCTTACTAAGCTTTGTAAATCACGTGACGGATTCTATGCTCTTTATTATTTTGTGGTCCGTGATCACCACAGAGTTGTGTATATCTGTGGTGAGCACAGACTAGATGACGGATGTCTATAGAAATGTCATGAAATTAGTTACAAGTACCGCCGATGATTTTAATTTAAAACGTTCCCTATCTACGCAGTATTCACTCTCCCGGTAGTCACAGTGTCCAGGGGCTCTATTTTTGAATCACTCGTAGAACTTTTTCTATTCGTACACGCAAATAATCACCGGTGATTTCAAATACGAGTGGTTTGGTATTTTTGAATCGCTCGAATTCTGTGTTGCCGTTGTTCTGTCAGACTTTCTATCGATCACTCGTAGAGTTACGAGTGATATGACTTGTTCAAAAATACGACTTTTGGGATTTCGTACGCAAGTAAATCACATCGCATGAAAAAAGTCCTACGAGCGATTCAAAAATAGTGCCCCTGAGGTCTTGCAGTTCTGTACCAAGCTTGAGATTTTAATAATTAGGCGTCTGGATTCCAAGTAGTTGGTACTTGCCAACTATCCTCACTGTTAAACTTTAGATCCTACCTCGCGTAGCATTCTTGGTAAACACCGGTTCTACTTGGCGAGAATTTGAGGATTATTTAAACGAATGTAGTGTTTAGGGTTTACAAGGGCATTCTCACAAACTGTAGACTTGTTCGAGCGTCTATTTTTTCAGCTATAATTATATTCTTTAATACGGATACTGATGCTCCTCTTCGTTTGCCCGATAGAAGATTAACCACACGCACAATCAAGTTTATTACCATGCATCTTGTAAAGGAAAATTGAGTTAGACTGGTCTTAACAGCTGACTTATCTTATGCGGCTTAAATAGGTTTTTTCTGATGACAAAACAAACACTTCATTTAACCCGGTGGGCATCGTAAAAGAACATGAACCAAGAAAGGATAATTTACTGTTAAACTTCCACCGGTAAACTTCAACAGCTGCCATAAAGAGGACCTCGCGAAAGTTGAAGCATCAGCGGCCGATGATCAGCGATAAACCTCGAATATCTCCGACGTCCGCAGCTTCACTTTATAAATTGATTAACAAAATTATCTTCGTAAACAACGAACTTCCCGGTTTAATAATTCAATTTGAGCTGGTAGAAGGACGCTCCTACAACGGACATGTAAATTCTTTAAGATGAATTATTTTTGTGTTGGTATGCCTTTGCAGAGCTCGCCTGCTGAAGTACAACACCTTTGCCAGTTATTCAGCTGCCGAGCAGTAGTCTGCCAACATTACAGTGTTTCAGAATGAAAGCCAAAATTTCGTAGTGTGGTGACACCTTTTGGGTACGGAACCCTAAAACTATACTAAATTAGGGCTGACTAGCCTAAATGAATGTATTTACTTTTAACCGACTTCAAAAAGGAAGTTCTATGTACCACTGTTTTTTTTTTAATGTATGTTCAGTTCACCGGTTTCACCGCCAACTGTAGACCTATTAAAAAAAAAAAACCTTTTGTTTGGTAGGCTATACTTCCAATTTGGTCCCATTGTCACAAAGTTAGGATTTGATGATGGGATCTCAGGGAAATCGAGGGAAACCCTCAAATATAGGCACTTATTACGTTTTTCATGTTAGTTTGAAGTCGGTTTTTCATATGATCCACTTATACTTACTAAATAAAAATATGATAGATCATTACATTACGACCAAAAATCTTTTTATGGACTCCGAGATAGAGATAATGGAAGATTCGAGAGCTTTCTTTCAGCAGTCGAGCTTGGGTTGGGCGGATTAGTCGGAACCCGCCTAATATCTTGTCGATATCGACGTCTATAGTGATTTATTATTCATTTCGGTTTCCTACTGTGAGTAATAAAAGCCGCAGCTATTTTGGACTTAATGACTTGAAAGTGACATAAATTAAAATTCAAAATAACTTGTGGACAATTTCAGATGTCCATAATAGTCAAAATAGGTAACACAGAATATTTTTGAGAAAACGTATTCATTTTAAAAGCAGCAAAAAATACATATGTGTTAAACTTTATCATATTTCTGGGTGGACCATAATGGGTTTTCAAAACATGTTCTCTATAGAAAAAGCATGAAATGCATGCAGTTTTATCTGTATTATTTATCAACAAATCTAGAAAGCATTTGTAAGAGTGATAACATAAAACGTTTTCTACATACGTCTAAGTTCGAAGTTCCCAAGAGACCTCAATTCCGCTGTATTGATCATTTTCAAACGGCTTAATAGATTTTCTTGGATCGTAACTAAGAAGACTGTCGATCAAGTCACATTTCAAAAAACTATTTGGTTCGGCCGTTTGGGAGCTATGATACCACAGACAGACAAACAGAGATACAGATATAACACCCATTTTAATCGTCGGGGGTTAAACATATAAACGGACCGAATTGAAAATCTCCTGAAGTCAGGAAATTATTTCATTATTGTTTTTTTTACGCTTACAACATACAAGTTTTTTTTTTCACATTGTATAACAAAAAGCCAACAAGATTGTTAGCCGATCCTAGTATTATTTATGGAAAGGGCAGATCTTGTCTCGAGTCTGGGTTATTGGAGCGGGCCATTATTCGGCCATCAATCACGCCACCCGCGGCTGAACGCAGTCTCTGATATTAAATCAACATTGAAGAAACCACTTTCATCTGAGGAGATAAGCTAATTTATCGTACAACATATAACAATTATATTTGCATACTAACATAACAACCCGTCCTCCTGGAAATTCCAAAGATTCGTACTCAACGATTTGGGTCATCATTTATGATACTTACTGCCCAAGAATGGCGTCCTCCTTGTTTCCTGAGAACTACAATCTAGGCATCTTCAAGGCTAGGAATAGATTTCTTCTAGGTCAACGTTTTTCATCCTCGGCCACACCATCGCTTACCATCAGGCAAGTTGGTGGCCAAACGTCTATTCTATATCTATCAAAAAATCTATTCTATATAAAAAATAAAATATTCTTCGTGTTCTAAGCAATACGTGAAAGTTAGGTACATCCAAGACACAAGCCTCGTGCTTAGTTTGGGACTAACCGTCTAAAATTACCCATATTGTGTCTTGCATATAGAAGATTAATTTACTTTTAAAAGATTTATTTTGCTAATTAGTTTATTCTTTGTAAGTTTCCCTTTTCTGTGATTTTTTTCTTAACCTTTACTAGATACTAGCGACCCGCCCCGGCTTCGCACGGGTGTTCGATTTGGGAGGAGTTAGCGGATATACAGACAGACATACTTTATTTTATACTATGTAGAGATAGGTTAATTTTTGTAGTAATAATAATGTTCCGCAATCATAACTCCCCGTTCTCTGAGTCGGGGATGTCATGGAACACACAAAAAGACAAGAACAACTTAGGTACACCCAGATCCAGAGCAGATCATCTATATCTATCGATGTTTATCGATATTATCGTATTATTACCGTGTTATGAAACGTGAGGTTATCACCAGAAAAGTAAAAAATAAATAAAATTACGACCTCTCTGAATCGATTTGCTATATTAACGTATTATTACGGCGTTACACGTAAAGTAACCACCAGAAAGGTAAAAAGCAAATTTATGTACGTTTTCTTGGAAGCGTTAATCGAAAATTTCAAGAATTTATTTGTTTATGTATATAGCGTGCCTTTGAGCATGAACTACCCACGTGTGCAAATGAATGTTGAGTCAAACAGGGTCGCAGTGCGTAACTTCTTGAATTTTCAACTACGGTGTTTTACTTCTATGAATTTAAGGGTCGGGGGTAGTGAATAAATAATTCAATCTCATCTCCCGCACTATGTTCCGTTTGCGAGAGGAAGTGCGAGTATAGTGAAAGGAAACAAAGCTTTGGAACGGAGACGGAGCGGTAATAGAATTTGAACAGTAGCCAAGTTCATGGTTGTCTTTCTTACACATCCGGCGTAGAAATGAGATACCTATTACTCCCGATTTCACCACCTATCCAGAATTTAGATTGATAAACAAATCTTTATTGCTCACACCAGAAATGACACACATAAGACAAAAACAATCATACCGCTATAAGCGATCTCTTCCAGGCAACCTTAGTATGGAGAAGACATACAGAAGAGGTAAAGGACGGGGTGTGCTGTAATAATTGAATACGAGGTATATATTACACTAGCTGCGTTCCGCGGTTTCACCCGCGTGGTGATGAAAATCGGTGATGATGATGAAAAGTAGCCTATGTTTTAATCCAGGACATAAGCTATCTCTATTCTAAATTTCATCCAAATCCGTCCAGCCGTTTTAACGTGAAGGAGTAACAAACATACACACTCACACACACACTCACAAACTTATTATATATTACTATTATATTAGTGTGATTATAATACTGCAATAATACTGAAACAATATATATAATATACTATACTATACTATTTCGATACAGTAGATATTTCGATATATAGTGCCATAGTTTTACATTTTTAGGCAGCGCTGAACTGGTGTTTGTAAGTGTTTCTTGACCTTACAACCGTTTTTTTATGCCATAGGTGGCAAACAAAGTGACGGGCCGCCTGATGGTAAGCGATCACCGTCGCCTATGTATATCTGCAACACCAGGGGATCACAGATACGATGCTGACCCTTAAAGACCCTATTAACAGCCCTTTTGAAGAACCCCATATTAGTTACGGAAATGTCGCAGGAGGGAAGGATAGCTCATTCCACAAATTACAGGTCATACGACCGACATGGTCCTCTCACCATTCAGTTGTATAAAACTAACACAAACCGTTACATTTATATTATTAGTGTTATGTGTGAAGTTTTTATATTGAAATGCAAGTTATCTCATACTGATTTATATTTATAAATTAAAGATTTTCCAACTTTCTGTGTAAACTGCTGATCTGCCAACACCGAAAATCTTGCACGTTTGTAACATGCCGTCAGAAAAGTAACGGTTATTAACTTTAATACAATCCGGGGGTAACCATTCGATTAATTGGAAAATGTTTCAAGCGAACTGCTGTCAGTGTTGCCATATCGTCCTGTAAAATGCTGATGCCGGAACAACACCCCATCGCGCCTGAACAAAATGAATGGGTAGAGCCTTTTATACGGTTCATGGGTTCTTATAAAAAAGATATGTTTTATCTGAAATGTGTGTTTTTTATGAAGAGGTTATAAAACGACGGGGCTATAAACAGTAGTAAGGGGTCTTAAGGAAAAAATATAAATATTTTAAAGTGACCAGCCTTCACCATTTTTTTAACTGTTGACAGTCTATCACTTCTCGCATTCAGGTTTTTTCGACTGGGCCACTATTTAAATGCCTCACTACATCTGTCATCAGTTTCCGACCATGTATCGTAAAATAATAAGAAAATGACCATGATATGATTATGCCATGGTCTCGGTCATATTAGATCAGCGTAGGGACTCTGGTCCCTTTTGACTGTGTAAGTTGCCTTGTAAAACGGGGCTGACATAATCGCATAGCGACTAAAGCCCCAAACAAAAATTAGAATTAAAATATATATTATGATATAGCCCTCTATCCCGTACCCCTACCCACTCTACTAACCTACGCGGTAGTGTAGCCAGAACCGCTTCTAATAGGCTGTAGGCGGTGGCTTTTACCGTATAGATCCCTAGAATATAAGCTATACGTTATTTACCTCGCCAACAGAAAATATTTTATTCCATCAGATGTTCAAGACGATATTATAAATCACCCACGTAAAGAAAACTAAATATAAATAAATCCCTCCGTTAGACCTACTAAGCGAACTGCTACTCAATACAACATAATATACTATAGGTAATTGAAGATTAGAATGGAACAGCGAATGCCATTAACGGACCTAGTGAAAGTACGCGAACGAACGCGATTCGAACTAATGCAAATGAACGAACGTAGGCGCTTGCGCCGCTGGACACGACATGCTCGTTCGCCAACGCTGTAGTGCCTACATAGCCGTTCACTAACACGCTCGTTCTTTTGATGCGGCGAGCACAAAGAAGCGCGAGCAAATATTTCGTTCGCGTGCGTGCTTTTACTTCTTCTCATTATCATCCTTTCACGTTCCCACTGCTGGGATATAGGGCTCTCAGAAAGAGAGAATGAGCCCTAATCCACCATGATGGGCCAGTACATGTTGGATAATGTCATATGCTTACATGATTTGAACTTTTCGAGTTTTTTAGCGATGGCACTGAAACTGCATATGATTTGTTTAGGTCCCGTATCAGTCATTGAGGGCAGGGCCGAGGGTCGAACAAGAAGCCGTCAGATTGTAAAGAGCATATCCTACCGCTCGGCCACCATCGCTCAGAATGCAAAGTCGTAATTCAAAACTAGTAGGGAATCCGATACGAACTTTACGTATCGAATATTCGTACTTCGTCTTCTTCTTCACTCGGAAAATTGCGAAAATCAAAGCTATCTTAGATTTCTTTCAAAGTTTTTAATCACGACTCTTTTATTTAGATTAAAGGATATTCGCCACTGCTTTTATCGGGAGAGACTTGATTCCCGGCGAATTTCGCTTAATTGCTTTTGGATTTATTAAATTGTGGATGATTAAATTCTTACCTGATTGGCTTTATTAATTTGTTTTTTGAGTCCTGCGAATGCCATGATGGGAACGTCAGTCTAGCTGTTTACGGCGTAAAACCTGAAACAACATAACATGGTTGAATAAATTATCTTACGTATATACTATAGTATTACGTTCATCTATACCAATATATAAAGAGGAAACATTTGATTGTTTGTTTGTTTGCATTGAATAGGCTCCAAAACTACTGAACCGAAATGAAAAATTCTTTCACTGTTGGGAAGCTACACTATCCCCGGGTGACATAGGCTATATTATATTTTGTAGCGAGGCCAAAGGCCGAGCTTACACCCGTGCGAAGCCGGGGCGGGCGGCTAGTATGTAATATTTATACAAACGATTTTGTTGTATTAGTCTTGTTACTTCAAATTGTCTCGAAGATAAAATCTCCTGAATCCAGTATTTCATATAAATCGCTTATGGGTCTTACAAATGGCGCAACTATATAGATAAGAATACACGTATCATTACATATACATGTACCCTGGCTTTCGCACGTGTTTGTCCTAAGTAACCTGTACTTGCATCGTGTACAAGACGCCTAACAATTTGCGAAAGCTAGTAAAAAAATACCAAGTTTTACTGGTTTTCGCAAACTTTAGTGCTACTCCTGCTTACAACTAATAACACCCGTGTTTTCGCTGTGATTAGTATTCCGCGCGAGCTTTCCTCTTAAACGAAGCAATTTGGGGGAAACAATATAAAATCACCTAAGCAGAGAAGGAAATAACCATAAGCATGGAGTAACTTTTTAGTAGATTGGGTATTAAGCGACGTTGAATACCTTCTACGAACCGTCTAATCAACTGTTTAGAATGTTGTTAAATGTGACTTTTTAATGAATTCAAAAAAGGAGGACGTTTAATGTATGTTCACCGATTTTTCCGCCAAATGCTGACCGATTTAAAAAAAAATCTTTTGTTCGGTAGGGTATACTTCCAATTTGGTCCCATTGTCACAAACTGATGATAGGATCTCAGGGAAATCAAGAGCAACCTCAAATTTTATAGGCACTTATTACGTTTTTCATATATTTTTGAAGTCGGTTTTTTAAGTGATCCACTATTCTTTTCCAGACCACCAAATGGAAGGCGTTTTTAAATTACACCCAATATTTCAAGGACAGTGGCCAACATTGGCGCGGTAAAGTTCTTATTGTAATAAAACAGTTTTAACACCGAAACTTGCGAACAAGTTCCCACTTCTATCAGAGTAGAGGTACAGTGGAGTTTGTTATTGGCACAGTGCCACATGGTCGGATCGATACCCGCGCCGTAAGTAATATTACGCAATGAGAGCTTATTCAACAATAACCTGATTACGGACCTGCAGAGTGCACGGTGACCAGCGTGTCATTAGGGGCAGTGAAATCTCTTAATCCGTTTGAATTCCATGACCTTTGGACGTTTGAAGACCCTTAACCTGCTTGTATTTGTTATTTTGATCCGGTGCTATCGTCGCATTGAATGTGAGAGGTCAGTGTATTTTGATCATCATTATCAGCCTGTTATGTTCCTACTGCTGGGATAAAGGCCTCTTAAAGAGAGAGGATGGGCCATAATCCACCTTGCTGGCATATGTCTGAACTTTTGAGGTTCTTGGCCATACAGGTCATGATATTTTCCTTCACTGTTTTTGAGCGATGGCATCGAAACTAAGTCATTGGTGCAAGGCTGAGGACACCTTTAAAATAGTATTTTCTTTCCTCATGCTCTTAAATTTCTAGTTTACGCCCAGTGTAGGCGGACTAAACTGCTTTTATGCTCTAGTGCAAAAAGTCTGCTTTTGTACACTAGTGCATAAAATTAAACTGACCAATTTTAAAATTGTTCAAATAGGTTCAGTTTGTAGTATATTTCATGTAGGAAGTCTGCCTGCCATAGATCGGGATATTATTAAATACACAGACTTAACTTTTATCGAATAAAAATAGTTTTTTTTTAACAGTTTTAATTTTAAATGAAAGATTACTTACAATATCAATTATTATAATTTCCTCACAATTAAAGTGAAAAGCCGATGTATAACTTGTGCACAAAACCCAATTTTAGCCTTGACTTAAATATCTAATAAACATCTCGGCTAAAGACGATTGTTTTTTTTGTTTTTTTATGTATTGATAGGCTTGCGTTTGACCGCCAACTCGCTTTTATTGCACTCGTTGTACATATTCGTACTATTGCGTGCGTCTTCAAAATTTTATGAAGATCGGATCAACGGTAAATAGCATGTTATCGTCGAACAAATATACAAACGCCGATTTGTTCCGGTATACTCCGAGACCTTCGCTTCGCTAGGTCAATAAAACTTGGCAAAAAAGTACCTGATATGCTTTAAGAGGACAGACATACGAGTAAAATGCATTTTGTCTGAGAAAAATCATCAAATTACAAAATTACGGGTCTGGTCTGTATGCATGGTGTGTATGTGTCTTTAAATCGCGAGTGGTTCGGTTGTTGCTAGGCAAGCGTGCTCCATCGTAGACCACATCATCGCTTAACATCAGGCGAGTTGGCGGTCAAGCGCAAGCCTGTATTGTTTTTTAAACGCTGGTTGATTTCATTTATTTGAAATGTCTATCGGGACTTATCGCACTTTTTTATACATGTGTAGAATTCGCAAAAGTCACTTTTGCTTTCCTTTACTGACACGCTTTTATTAGCTTGGTATGTATCTATGAAACGGAATCTTTGAACGTGATTTTCACCCCTTTAAAAACGTCGGATTGATTTGAAACTTTGCACACTTATCAAGGATCGATAACAATGCAATAATATTAATAGTTTGTCCCATTATATTTACCAGGATCTTCAGGATTAGCGATGTGTTTTTTAGTGTTTAAACTGCGAGAATTATTACATTCACAGTCAAAACTTAAAGGCAATCATTTGAAATGACAAAATGAAGTAGAAAAGTTCCGAGTAGTCACGACCCCATTTAGCCGCAGCATAATGTAAGGTCAATAGAATTTCTATGGGCTGTTACGTAATTTCCGCCTGTTCGAGAATAGTCGTGGAATTGGTGCATTAGGAAGGGTAATTGGGTACCGTTCTGTCTTATTAGGGGACCACTTGACAGTTTGTGGCTGTAAAATATACTAGGTTTTTTAAAATTCTTTTTACAACAGATCTACCTGATGCTGGGAAGCGATAATATCAAAGACGTACTACGCTTGGCTAAAAAAAACTAGTATGGCATGAACTCAGTTTGTCTTCGTGGTATATAGGTATTATAGGGACTACAATATTTGACAAGTTTCTAGCCTACTGGCTAAACGTGGCGTGTAGGACATGTTATTGCCCGACGACGCAAAGAAAAAAAGAAGCTTTTAAGGAATAGATTGTGTTTGACGTGTATGTTCCAACTTACAGCCTAATGAAGTGTCGATTATTCTAAAGGTAACCGCTTTTAGGCGGCGCGGGGGCGCGGCCAAGATATTCTCCTAGAGGCAATTCGGCTGTAAAAATTACAAAAATCAATTGCAAAGTTTTTGTAACTTGTTTTATTTTATGAGTACAGTGACCTCCATTAGGCTTAGTACCGCCGTCCCTTATAACCCTGTATATAACAGACATAATACTCTTAAGTAGTAAGTACCTATAAGGTTGGTACATAAGCAATACAATGGAGGTCACGGTTCGTCTCATTAGAGGTCAGTTCAAAAAGAACTTTGAATCGAAACGCGTAGGCAGTTGAAGGAACTTTCATTACAATTCCATGACAGAATAAACAAGAGTTTTATGAAAATATTGAAAGCCCACTTTAATACAGGTCAGTGATTCTATTAACATTTACGTTGTAACAGAATCAATAAGGACTGCCTCGGTGGCTCAGTTGGTAGTGATCCTACTTTCTGTGCTTGGGGGCGTGGGTTCGATTCCCATATAGGACAAACATTTGTGTGATGAACATTTGTGTTTGTTCTATGTCTGGGTGTTAATATCTATTTAAGTATGTATTTAAAAATATATATGTATGTATATCAGTCTCTGGCAGCCATATTACAAGCTTTGCTTAGTTTGGGGTCAGATGACCATGTGTGCAATAATGTCCCAGATATTTATTATTATTATTATTATTATAATAATCATCATCCAATTCGTCTTTAGTTCGTTCGTATGACAATTACGACAGAAAATATAAATGCGTGTTATAAGCCTTAAAATTGTAGTCAAGATCATTGTGTCGAATAAATTAGAAACCCAGAAGTGACGAAAACATTGTCAGCTTGTATGATAACATTAAAAGTAAAATTATAAAACTGAACCAAAAAATTATTTACCCAAAGACATGTATCAGGTTAGAAGCCGCGAAATCATGTACTTTGCGTGTCTGTTTTCCGTCTTAAGTTAGATCAGTGATCCAACTTAATTCAGTTCAATCTCTGTCGCCTTGGCAGTAGCACGTCAGGCGTCAAAACAAAAATGTCAAATTTGAAGAGATTTTAACAGTTAATTTACAATGGCGCCATTGTAAAATATTAAATACTTTTCGAAAGCGAATGAAGTTAAACTACCACTAAATTACTTTCGCGACATATAAAAAATGCGGCACGCTGGTTTTTCATACTAGCTGGCTTCTAATTTGATAAAGATCTGTGAATATATTTGATTATAGATTTTGTTCATTCCCAATCCACGATGACGTCACGATATGTATTATGATGTCACTAACCCAATGACCATCCTTAAACCTTCAAAAATCAATCAACATGTCATTTATCAAAATTGGTTGAAGCGTTGAGACTGTAACATACATTGGTGGTAACATACCTATATACCTACACGTTAAACTACAATACCCTCATGGCTTCGTTTTAGTCGGGTAAAAGTAATTGTCTCTTCAATACACTAGTACTTCTGTTTATCAAGATATTTTCGTAGCCAGAGCGCAGTGGCTGTGGGCGTTGCTTAGTATAAGTATTGTACACAAAGCAACGCCTTCGTCCGGCTCACGTTTTAGCCAGACGCCTTTTATTTCTTAGAAACTGGTGTTGTAGAATAAACCCCGAGATAAAGGAACATTGCCGTTTAACAACAATGTTTATAACAACATCTGATAACATTTAACATTGTTGTTGTGTCGGGTGGATAATATTTTTAGTTAGTTTCAAACTGTCTATACTAAACCTCGACAAAATCGACCCTTTTGCGTGATAAGCTTTGCTATTAACTATCTTAGAAACTACGATCTATTATAATAAGTATATTAATATACTACTTTTTATTATTATACTTTAAATATGAGATTTGTTGTGACATTAATATTATGTAAGATCCCAACAGCATTTTATGTATTTTTGATGACATATGATAATAATTAATTACATAATACTGATTACACATGTGAAATAATTAATGAGGAAACTAATGTTACTAATATCGATAAATATAACAATAAATGAACATGACCTCAGCATATATGACATATGTAAGGAACTAACTACCAATACACTGATGAGTTTGGCAGATACAGCCAGTAACAACTCTAATAAAAGTATACATTTCTTAATAATTTTTTTTTATCTTAGACCACACCGTCGCTTTCAGGTGAGATGTAGCCGCAGAAGATTCAAATAATTGGCCAAGAGCGTGTCGTGACACGCATATGGTAGGGTTCCGTAATCAAAGTCATATAATTGTAGTCATAGTTCAGAAATTGATAGTTATAGAAAAATTCGAACGAACGAAGCTCGTGGACTTAGCCAAATTTCAGAGATGTACCATCCCGACATAGCATGTACTTTTTATGGTTTAAACATAGAGAAAACTGATTGAGAAACATTATTTGTTAAGACCATTTTACAAAAAGGTCAATGACCTATGAGCTAGAACGCTTTTAATTTATTACAATTTTATCGCTGTCACTCAAAAATTCATCATCAGATAATGTTATTTTGGATGAAAGTTTTATATATCATCATCATCATCAGCCAGAAGACGTCCACTGAACGACATCCTGCCCGCGACTCTCACAATGTCGTCGGTCCATCTAATGGGAGGCCTACCTACGCTGCGTCTTCCGGTTCGCGGTCTCCACTCAAGAACCTTTCTTCCCCATCGGTTATCAGTTCTTCGAGTGATGTGGCCTGCCCATTGCCACTTCAACTTGCAGATTTTAATAGCTATGTCGGTGACCCTGGTTCTTTGGCGAATATCTATGTTCCGAATTTTATCGCGTAAGGAGACTCCGAGCATAGCTCTCTCCATTGCCCGTTGTGTGACTCTGAGTTTTTCCAAAAGACCAACAGTTAAGGACCACGTCTCAGTACCATATGTCATGGTCATGGTTTTATATATGACCTATCTGTATTGTAAGATTCGAGTCTCTATGTCTTATAGTTTAGAAATGCAGGGGGGGACCAACTTTTTGCCACTTTGGCGGGCCATATTTCGCAAAGTATGGACTTTATAAAAAAGTGATGTATCAAACCTTACCTTCATTTTAAAAGACCTTTTCAACGATACCCGACACGAGTAGTGGAAGTGAAAAAAAAAAAACATCCCCATTTCACATGTACCAGAGCCACCCCTAAAATGCAATATTATATATTTTTTAAAATTGAGATCTATACAACAACTGTCATTATGCAAAGTTTCATTCACTTATCTTAATAATTATAGAAGTTAGAAGGTTTTAAAAATTTCGGACGGACGGACAGACAGACAGACGGACAGACAGAACGAATTTATAAGGGTTCCTTGTCGGGCTACAGAACCCTAAAAAGGAGAATGAAAATAGTAAATTCTGATCACTATTGCTAGGTGTTTGAGCGTCAGATTGTGGCTGTGTAAATTTCAAAAAAGGGTTTTCATGCAGCTACAATACTGTAAAGTCAGAGCTAAATGAAACATGGTAGGAGTTAATTTTTTTGCAATTTAATGCATATTCAGGCCAGAGATTTATAACAACAGTGTTTATTAATGTCAATATAAATAACTTTATCTGTTTTTATAAATTGTACCTACAACACAAGCATTGTATATGTAAATTACGTAGTTATTTCTTCCGATTTCCTAAATAACTTATTAGCCGCTAACGTAATTTGTAAATTGCTGATACACAAAAATAAACTACGGGAAGTACATGTATCAATTAAATTTTAGCTAAAGAAAATTCATGTCTATAAACGACCAAATTTTCTATTATTAGCATGTTCAGACCGTCAAAAATATTCTTTGATAAATGAGCAGAAATCGCGAACAAAGCCTTACGTCAAACGATATTTCGTAGCGCGTATTTATAAATTACGTAGACATTGCTACAACGGGTCTACCCAAAGAAATTTGCTATTGCTACGACTATTAAAATAAGTGCTGTAGCTCTTACGATCTACTACGTAAGTACGTACCAATACTAAGCGGTTGATTCATTAATAGTACAATGTTTTGCGCTACGAGATGCGCCGTAGCAAAGTGGTCTTAAGCAAGTGATACTTAGACTGCTGCAAAGTGCTACGACTGTTTTTGTTTGCGTAGCTTACGAAGTCTGCTACGATGATAACGAAAACGTTTTTACGCTACGAGCTACGCCACAGACAGCAGCTTAAATGGGTCAAAAAGTCTACGCACGTGATTGCAGGGCCACAGAGTAGTAATAGTACTATAACTGCTACAAATACATTCCATAACTGCTACTTATGCTACGCGGTTGGTTCAATATGAAAGCTTTTGTTACGGTACGACCTACGTCGGTCGTAGCCGTCAGCTACGAGGCTACAAGGAGCCTCTTATCTTGTGCTGAAAAGTGAACTTTCCTCTTTTACTTTTCTCTTTCTATTTGAATATAAATTTATGGTATTTTGTGCCGTATATTTTAAATCACGCAAACGCACGTTTATCACAAAATAAGTTTATGATTAATTTATCCGTCAAAATTGACTTCAGCACGCTAAATAAGCGAACTCGGCACTATTACTAAAATTATAATATCCAAAAAGTTCGGAAGTACATTCAACATATTTAACTAGTAATTTAGTTTGGTCATGCTTGCAAATGTTTACCCAACAACGGCAAAGCCAAAAAGAGGTATTGTATTTCGCTTTCCCTAACAGCCTAACCGACTTTGACGTGACAGTGACGTCATCATAGATACCAAGCATTATTATGAGTTTTTTTTTTTCATTAAATCTTCATCAACAACATGGAGATGTCATATATCCATCTACAAGAGATGATTAATGTAGCGTCCGAAATGCCTAAGTAAAATTCTTGTAATGGTCTTTTAAATTTCAAGTATAATTAATTTTACTAATCCTCCGATTAAAGAGCTGATTATCTTCAAACGGGTGAATAGATTTTCTGGAATCATGGCTAAGAACACTCTCGATCAAGTCGACTTTCAAACAACAAGAAAATCTAAATCGGTTCAGCCGCTTGAGAGCCACGATGCCACATACAGACACATGGATACACACGTTAATCTTCTAACACCCCTCTGTTTGCGTCGGCGGTTAAAAAAAGAAGCTGGCAAGATGTTCTACACATAACTGTAATATCACATTATATTTTATTCTACCGTTATTAACAGCTTAAAAAAGGTTAAATTACAAAGAGGTACCGCGAATCGAAATCCCCCATTATTATTCCTGTCTTTGGATTATTCATAATTACATTAATAGAGCAGTGCTTCATTGAAAATTCCATCGTAATAACGAAGGACATTATAAATGGAAATCTCATCGTTTATAGTCTAACTTAAACACTGTAACAGTATTTCAGTTTCAATCGATAACCCTTGACCAAATATAGTTCTAGCTTTGGATAGTACTTAGCACTGGAACTGTTATAGGAAGTTCGGCGCTTATCATCAAGTGGGCGATTTGCTCGTTTTGTTACTTAGCTATATAATTAACTAGCTCTGTTGTCCGCACGCTTCTTTGAACGCGAAGACTTTCATATAAACTTTCGATTCCCTTATGACCCCCTCGATTCGTTCTGGTCAATAAATTATGAAAGCGGATTTCACAAACACCACATAAGGAAACCTGCCAAATTTAAACAAAAATAGCTTAGAGATAAAGTAGCTTTCAAACTTAGAAAGTTAATAAGTACTATTTTGGTTTTCGGTTTCTTCTAAGTAAGCGTGGTTTATCGTAGCGTCTATTCCCACTTGCTACCACTATCTTCGCCGATACTATATCACTATATTTCCGATAAACGTAGTCATCTAGATATTAAATAAAAGGCAATTAAAGAGCAAAATGTATTAGTTCATATTATTTTGAATATATTATGTACATAATTTTATCGTCTGACGTTGGACATCGGTTTAAAGTCCGCATCAGCGCTTAACCAAGGCTTGGCGGTTAGCCAAGGTGGCGGTCAAGGGCAAGAATAAAAAATATATAAAATAAAAATTGCTGTTATAAATCTTTTTCAGTGCCCTTTAATTCCGGAAAGAATCACAGTGAGTTTTTACCACTTAACTATGTAACGGCTTGAACAGATTCAAATGAAATTGGTATCCAGGTAGCTTATATCCTGGATAACACAACAGATCCTGTAGAATAATAGCATTTAAACCGCGAGACACTCCTGTTATAAAACTAAATAGTACACGGTTAGTTTCAATGGTTATTTGAGTTGTGATAGTATTTTGATATTTAAATTTCCTCTCTTGAAGATGAATTAGCATTATTTTATATCTTGGCCCCAATTCATGGTGCGGTTTTCATCACGTTTTTTTTTTCTTTCACGGTGTTGCCAACCATACTGTTTTTTCAACAAAAATTATGAATACAAAATACTGTTTATTTCGTTGTCACTTTAAACCAGTTGAAAATAATTTACGGTGCGCGCGCAAATTTATCAGGCCTCTAAAATTAAGTTTTACAGTTTACAAAAGTATACAGTACACTGTTTAATTTTCAAAATATTGTTCATTTTATTTTTCTTACTCTATAATACACCTTATTTCTTGAGTAAAAAGTTGGCAACGCTAGTGTGGTCACATTTATCGTGCAACAACTCTGTGTTGTCTCAATAAAAACTTCTCGGTCATATAATTTCTTGTTCACATTGGCGGAGAAGATCATTACTTCCCTTCCTTTTTTTTCCCTTTATACTCTTCTACTAGTCCTTTCTTACATGGCCAAAAGCCTCTATAGCGGATATTCAAATTGAAAATGATCTCTCAACTCTAAGGGTCGCCGCCTACTAGAGTCAAGGCGAGGTGTAGCTGCTGTGGAAACGTCACCTCTAACCGATTTACCGAATGTTCAAAATTGTCCCGATGCGCTACCTTCAAGACTTGATTGAACGTTCTAAACTGAACAACAATGAAGCAGGTGCGACCTTGCTTGTTTAGGACTATGAATATTACGTGGCTGGACTCAGTATATCATCCCGAAGGGATCTTTTCTTGTGACATAACACAGGAAAGTAAGCACTTTGTAATGCCCGATTGGCTACCTTCAAGTTGAAAATCTGTTGCCGAGCTAACGGTATATACTGGCAGCCTCACTTAAATTTCTATACCAAGCTAGGCGTTGGTAAACGCCACATCACACTGTCTTCTGTCTGTCTGTCTTCGATCACAATGTCACTTAACATTGGGTGAGTTATGGTCTAACGCCTAGCCTAACCTTAAAAAATTTAGCGAAAAAACATCAATGAATGATCACGTTACTACCATTTCTTGTCTGTCATTCAGTTTCAGAAAAAGCTAGTCTAAGCGTTTCCCACAACGTAAGTTACGATTCTAACAAAACTATTAAACTCTATTCAATTTTTTTCTACAGTTCAATACTTCACGACAAAGGTTACCATATAAAAAATTTAAAATGTCCTTATCTAATGGCGGTTATCTCAATAAAAAAACCGTACATTTTATTATGTTGGTTATTTTTGAAACGAAGATTTTTGTTTTGTGTTTAGGTATCACATCGCCCAAGCTAAAAACTGGACAAATTCCAAAGTCGGACAAAGTCCAGACAAATGTATAATAGTCCGGACTAACCGGCAAATCCAGACGGGTGGTAACCCTATTCACGATTGAATCAAACGAGGTAGAAGTAAGGAGAATTATTGTCACAGAACAACAGCTACAAATATGTCATGTCGGAGACCTATGAGCGGCTTAAAATATCCGATATAAGAAAATATGTATTCTATAAGAGGACACCAGGGTGCAGAATTGCACAATGCACGTTCCCTACATTTCAAGGCATCAATAACCGCAGACCTTGGCACGGTTCACGGCGTCCTATTCATCTCATTACGAGCGTATCGTATTAATTTAATACACATAAAGATATAAGAGCGAGAAATCCTTCGACTGGATATAACTGTCATCGCATCAATATTACACGGACAAAAAAGTATTTTATGTGAAAATATATGAAATAAAGTGGAAATTACCTTGGATTATTTAGTTGGGATGGTAGAACCTTGATTTTTGAGATCACAGCGTCACAAATACACTGATAGTCTGTCAGGTTGGATTGCTACGGCGTAGCGGTCTCGTAGCGTCGTAGCCCGTTAGCGACTGACTCGTAGCGTTACGGAGGCGTAAAGTTGCGCGCGCAGCCTCGCCCTCACACATGAAATGAGACCGATATCAATTCGCTACCAAAAAAAATCTAAGCGATTCCCAAAAATTAGATTTAATCCAAACGTCAGTCCTAATCTATTAGCTTCATCATTGAGATTTGTTGAAAACAAACACATTCCAAATTATTCGGTAAAAATTATATCTTAACATGTGCTTGTAAGTTCTGCACTCATTTTACGTCCCTTAGCATCACATTTCAACAGCGTCTACAACATTCCTATGACCTGAAAACGTGTTTCTATATGCCAGTACGATTTCATTTCTATTTCTAGTTTCGAGCCATTTGTAAAGATAAGGTCGATCGTCTGAGACAGTCACGTTCTCCAATTACATTAAGAAATATCATAATCGTGATAATGAACTCAATCTAATTTATTCGAACAAAATTTCGCTCGGAGCTACATTTACAACATTCTTTAAAAAAACAGTATTTCGGATCATATTTCGCATCGTTACTTGAACAAGTAACGATGTATCAAACCTCATTATTATTTTGCACGTCCTTTTCAATGAAACCCCATACGAGATAGTTTAAAAATCACCTCAATTTACGCTTATCAAGTGCTCTATTTCCATTAGTTTATTTGCTCTGACAGTTTTTTTTTATCGCGGGTAAGTCCGCGTTAGGCCACCAACTCGCCTGCTGGTAAACGACGATGTGGTTGAAGAGGAAGCAAAAGAAGAAAAAGCCTCAATAATATTATAAAAAAACTGCATAAAAACATTTTATATTAATATTCCACTGAAGTATATCGGGTACTTGCTACAACTTTACGTTCCACCTAGCGAAAGTGATCAGAATTCGTAGTTATCATCCAGCTTTTTTACAATGTCTTTGCAGCTGTCACAGCAAGTGTCATCTTAGCGTGATTGGAAAAGACGAATCCAACTTAATTTACATCAATTGCTTTAAAATATATATTCATCCACTGCATAGTATTTATCTAGTGATCAAAGTTAATCCAAGTTACAAGCTTGAGTTAGGCACCATGCAAAGGCTTCTTGCAAAGTTCACTGACGTTGTGCAATGACCTTTACTTGACTAGACACAACGCTAGAGTTAAATACTAGCTTGTTTAGAAATGAATTTGCTACGCAAAGTAGGAACATAATTAAAAGGACTTGGTTTCCACGCAGGGTTGCCAATAGCTTTGAGTCAGCTTCTTTTTAGGGTTCCGTACCCTAAGGGTAAAACGGTACTCTATTACTAAGGCTCCGCTGTCCGTCTGTCCGTCCGTCTGTCACCAGGCGTCCGTGTATCTCATGAACCGTGACAGTGGCCGGTTTTTTTTGTGGTCACTGCGAACCCTTTTCGATTAAGGTCGTTTGTACACAATACAATACAACCAATCACATCAACAAATCGCTACCGGGTTGTATGCGGCATCATTACCTTTTTCATCCACGTCGCCACAACAGCTAGACGGCTTTACATCGTCATTATGCATATGCACACTTCCATTTACGCCACTGGAGCAACTGTGGCAGCACCCCAGAGCCTCAATCCGATATTTCAAGGAGTTGGGTTGGCTCGGATAGATGCTGGTAGGGGGAAATGCACAATACAGCCCAAGCGAGACGTCAGTGCGGTACTTATTGCCCTCATCTCGAATAAGAAACCGACAGAAGTATCGGGTAGTAGTGACGAATAGCGTCGCAACTCTCATAGTGTGTTTGATCCGATACAATTGCGTCGCCTTGTATCCGATAACCTAAGTCTTAGGCCTGAGATCAAAATCTTCTATTTATAAACCCAATACAAGAATTTCTGAAAATAAACGACATTTGATTTAGCCGCTAAATATTAATTAATAGGATCAGAATAATTAGAGAGCTTTGAGCCTCAAAGAGACGTTATTGAGGCAATAACGACCGGAAAGTTTTCTTTACAGCTTCTTTTGTAAACATCAAACACTATAGTTGAGCTATACGAATTATTCCTACCTCAAAAAGAGAATTAAACTCTCTACGTAACGATGATAAAATTGACCGATTAAGCAAAGTTAACTCTACTATTACTCACTCCATTTCTCTCCATCTTAAGGTGGCCTGGAAGAGATCGCTCTTAGCGATAAGGCCGCCGATTGTTACGCTAGTTTTTTTTTTTAAATGCTATTTTATCGTCTAATGTGTAACTAACTTGTGGTGTGAACAATAAAGAGTTTATCTATCTATTATTCCTTCAATTATAAGTTTTCGCGGACACCCATCTTAAATTCTTTAACCCTATGACCTATGTCACTTCCACTATTTAAAACGATTCAAATGTCACCTCATACCATCATATCGTACATACACTCGAAAAACATAACACCCTCCTTTTTGCGCAGTCGGATAAAAAGTGTAGAACTAGAGGCTAGACTTGTTAAAAAATATGAATATCTAGTATTGAAGCTAGAGGCTTAAATTTGTTCGAAAAATACGAATCCCTATAGTATTAATTTACTCAGTTTGATACAAAGTGATATGTAAAAATAAATAATCGTACATTTACGTGCTTTTAAAACATAATTTTCTCGTTGTGTGTCACGACCATTAGCGTGTTTGTGTTTAGTATACATCACGCTCAAATATTTATTTTAAAAGGTCGTCACTAAAAAAATATTAATGTGGAACTTCATCATCCGCTCACATTGGTCCAGTGCTGGATAATGGACATATGCTTATACGCTATCCGACTTTTTCTTTCCAGTAACTATCGATTGCCTTACGTATACCATCGCTCCTACGAATCGCAAGACGTCCGCGTCCTTCCGCTACGTTTGCCGCTTCGTGGTCTCCACAAATAAACATTTATACAGAAATTATGAAAAAATAATTATCAATATAAAAAACAGACTTCATAAAAATTTCAAAACTGGACCAAATTGAAATGGGACCACAGCTTTCAAATAAAAAAATTATCATCAAAATCGGTTCACCCAGTCAAAAGTTCTGAGGTAAAAAATAAATAAAATAAAAAAACGAATTGAGTACCTCCTCTTTTTTGGAAATCGGTTAAAAACTCATCAGTCATAGGACTGCACGTCAGAAGTGTAAACATAAGTAGTAGTTCACATATTCTAAAAGAGATGGCGCTGTTTTAAAATACACGGTACAGCGTGACGATGACGCGAGTTCCATGATTTTTGTTCAACCATAAAGTGCAGTGCTCAACGCGCCTAAAGAAGATTTCACTTCATAAACGTAGGCACTCGTATTTGGGCGATGTCTGGGTGTCTTCAAATCACGTGTTAATCGGTTTCTTTTAGGTTAGCAAGCGTGCTTCATCGTAGACTGTATCATCGCTTAATATCAGGGGAGTTTGCGGTCAAACGCAAGCCTATTCTTAAATTCAAAAAGTCCATGGCTCTAACACAAGACAAAAAGTAGTTACCAGGGTGAGATCCTGTTAGACGCTGTGTTAACGTATTCAGGCGATCATATTTATCTGAAGGATGTAGGCGAAAGCCACAAGACTAAGGGTTCCACACTCATTGTAAATTCATATTGCTCACATACAAGCGTCATACTAACATAACCTCTCTTTAGGAAAATCTAACCGAGTTAACCTAAATGGCAGACTCAGTAGGTACCCGTTATTAAGCTCGCCCACAGATATTCGCTTACGCCCACGCGCGCTGAACTTAAAGACCGAGCTACACCGAAAACGAAAGAGGCGCGGAGCATTGTCAAGGGATATACGAGTACAAGACTGTAAGCGCTGGCCCGCGACTCTCAATCGCATGATACGAGGCATGCCTTTTAAGTTCTGTCGTTTCCATATTTCCCGGCAATTATGAATTTGGAAATGTTCTATATTCGAATGTGTTTAAATTTTGAATCTCAAAACAGTTAAAAGTATTAGAATTAATGCTATTGTTTAGTTACAGCGTCGATTGGAATCTGTCTGGTTACGTACGAAAATGAATCTTTCTAAGGAAAATGTTCGTGCAATAATTTTCTACAACTTTAGAAGAGGCCTGACACGGCTTCAGTGTTTTGAAGAGCTAACATCTGTGTTCAGTGATGAAGCCCCATGTCTGCGGACTGTCGAACGCCGGTATTTAGAATTCCAGCGTGGACATACTAGTGTTAGTGACAAATCTCGCGACGGACGCCCAAAATTCGCCTTCACTGAAGATAACATCATTGCTGTGAGACAACTAATTCTCGAAGATCGTCATGTGACGTATCGAGAGATAGAGGCTCTATTAGGCATCTCGGGGACAACCATTCAGAAGATCTTGCATGAAGCGCTTGGTGTGAGAGAGGTAGTTTGCCGTTGGATACCGCATCTGCTTTCCGACGATCACAAGGCGGCCCGCGTCAGATGGTGTAAGAAAACTCTGCAAAGGTTCAACCGAGGAGAGTCAAATCACGTCTACGACATCATCAGTGGTGACGAATCTTAGATCTATGCCTACGATCCTGATTCCAAACAACAATCTGCAATCTGGATCTTAGATCTATGCCTACGATCCTGATTCCAAACAACAATCTGCAATCTGGATCTTTCAAGACGAGCCAAAGCCGACTAAAGTTGTTCGTTCTCGAAGCACTTCAAAGAAGTTGGTGGCCACGTTCGTTGGAAAAACCGGCCATGTTGCGACTATTGCACTTGAAGATCGTAGAACGGTTAACGCAGAGTAGTATACCACAGTTTGTTTACCACAAATCATCGCCAAACTTCGAAAATCTAACTCAAAGCGACGCATCATCCTGCACCACGACAACGCAAGCTCACACAGCGCTCGTCAAACGATTGAGTATTTGAAGCAGGAAAAAGTAGAAATTCTTGACCATCCTCCATACAGTCCTGACCTAAGCCCTTACGATTTCTTTACATTTCCTAAAATTAAGAAAAGTCTTCGTGGCCAAAAGTTCCAGTCCGGTGAAGAAGCAGTCGACGCTTTCAAGTCAGCCATTTTGAACACCCCCACTTTAGAGTGGAATAAATGTTATAATAACTGGTTTGAGCGAATGGAAAAGTGTATAAAGCTACGTGGTGAATACTTTGAAAAAAAATAAAAAGTACTATAAGGTTCTAGTTGTGTTTTTTTTCTTCAAACGACAAAACTTAAAAGGCATGCCTCGTATGTCTTGTTCAGACCGTATCTTATAAGACCCATGCAAACTTTTACTATTACGTGGTCGCGATCAGAGGACATTCAATCATCGTATTTCAAAGCAGTCACAACAAGGAAGGCCCTCAGAGCAAACGCCACAAAAGAAGCTCACATTTACGCTGGGAAGACGATATAAAAAAAAAATAGCTGGAACAAATTGGTATCGTATTTCTCAAGACCGAGAAAATCTTTGGAAGAGGCCTTCACCGGAGAGGGCTTCCTATTATATGTTTACACATTATAAATTTAACTTGCAATTTACAGGAAATAAAAGGCTTTATTTTTATTTGCTTTATTTTTATTTATTTTATTATCGCGCCACCCTATCTTGCTTTCGGTGTGGCTTGGGTTTAATTTTTTAAGGTCAGAAGTGACGGTTAATGAGGCGTTTGTTTTTAAAGGATAAGGACGATATTATTCTCGTACCTTGTTGATATTATTCAATTTTCTTTTTTTCATAATCATTAAACATTCTATAAAAACACTTTATTATAAAACACTGTTTTAAACTATCAAGGTTGTTCTCTACAGTTAAGGGCCTTACTTAAAAACGTTACTCAAGTTGACATACGCTTAAATATGCTCCGTCTTGTTTTCGCGTGTGACGATTGCCGTCAGCGAGAAGTTGACAGAGCATTTTAAAACATAGATCAACTTGAGTAACGTTTTTAAGTAAGGCCCTAAAACCGTAGCAAAAGACTAAGAAAGAGGGTAGATCGTTTCGTCTGTACCTAACTCTGAATGACCTGCTTTCCATATTATTTAAAAGAGCTCTTATGGGAGCTCTCAATAGTCAGTAAAATTGTGTATGAGCTCAATTAGAGTAGTTAATAATGTTGAAATCACTTGTGGTTTAAACGATGTCTAATTTATCCATACATTCTTCCTAAAATACAATGTATGGAAGACAACAAAGTAACCATTATTTTTAACTGACTTAAAAAAAGGAGGTTTTCAATTCGACTGTGTGCATGTTACGGAATATCTTTACCGATTATGAACAGATTTCAATGAATCTTTGTTAATTAAACTAATAGGCAAAATCCCGCGGGTGATCCCATTTCAATTTGAAGAAAATATTTCACCGAAAAGGTTGGAAAATAAGACAGATGAATGCCGATTATTAAACTTCCCGGGAAAAAGTTTTTTTTATATATATCATTGTCATCCAGAAGACTTCCACTGCTGAACATAGGCCTCCCCCTTAGATTTTCACACTGAACGACATCTTTCCATCTGCATCCCTTGTGATGCCCGCGATTCTCACTATATGTCGTCGAAACACCCATATGCATTTATTATCGGTTATTTGGAAAGATATACAGGGTTACGCATATATAATAAATAAAATAAAATAAATAAATATCTGGGACATTATTGCACACATGGTCATCTGACCCCAAACTAAGCAGAGCTTGTAATATGGCTGCCAGAGACTGATATACATACATATATATTTTTAAATACATACTTAAATAGATATTAACACCCAGACATAGAACAAACACAAATGTTCATCACACAAATGTTTGTCCTAGATGGGAATCGAACCCACGCCCCCAAGCGCAGAAAGTAGGTTCACTACCAACTGAGCCACCGGGGCAGTTGCAGAATGAATGAAATGTTATGTATGTATAATCCGAAAGGAGGTCACTGTACTTACTCATCATTTATGAACAACTTTTATTATAGGAACACCCTGAAATCACGAAAAAGTTTTTTTTTTTTTTTTGTTGGTTGGGTTGGGGAAGGGATTTTGCTGGTGCTAATGGGATACTCCAGCAAACTCCCATAGAATTAGCTGTTCTATAGAAAATGGTCATTGACACTCGAACAATTGTTGTATGGAAAAGCTGTTTTTTTTTCTTCTTGATTTCAGGGTTAGTCCCATCGTAAAAGTTGTTCATAATGTTGAGTACAATAACCTCCTTTCGGCTTAATACAGTCTATATGCGTAACCCTGTATTTATATTGAACTCACTAATGACTAACCAAAATAAAATGGTCGTGCTGTTTCAAAATTAAATGTTAGTTCAAAGACCTATGTATAGTCACTGATAATATTATCGCGTGGCAACGAAGTCGGTAATTATTTCTCTTGTACAAAAACAGTACCTAAGTACGAATAACGGTTCAAGGCTAGAAAAATACCATTGTTGTCTGTATATCACCTGGCTAAAAATAATTTACAATACAATTCTGATTTTATAAGATTTTGTAAAGATGCTTGGTATTAGAATACTTACAGCTCCATGAATTCCTAAAGATATAACATAGTTTATCCGAAATAGATTTTTTCTAAGTCTGAGTGCATTCTTCCGAATGGGATAGGTTTTTTTTTATGATACTGGGTGACGAGACGGTCGAAGTCACTCGCCTGATGGCTCTCCACGCTTGCCCATAACAGCACAACGCCATTCAGAATTTTGAACTTGCAACAGTTCAAAACCCTGGATGCACCGCGCTCGTTACCCCGAGATATAAGATTTCAAATCTCTGTGTGCCCTGTAATTTCGCTGGAAACATTGCCCTTCAATAAGGATTCAACCGCCAAGCAGTAGTGTTTGCACACTACTGCTTGCCGGTTGAATAACTGGCAAAGGTGTGGTACTTCCCCAGGCGGACCCCTGCAAGAGTCCTACCACTACAAGGTCCTTCGATTTAGTGTCCAAATGCGGGCGCGGCTGAAAAAAATACAATTACTACTCTATCATGGTAACATAAACAGCAAATATAACGAGAAGCCACTGTCTCAGCCCTGTCTTGTATCAATTTAGCATGTTTTAAGTATAACACGGGTCGTGTTTTTAGAACATACTAGCGAAAACGTTTAAAAAATAGGCCGTCTTGAAAATATAATAATATACCCAAGATAGAGCAAGTCCGAACCGGAACCACCGGAAGACGCAGCGTAGCCTCCTACTAGATGGACCGACGACATTGTGAGAGTCGCGGGCATCCAGTGGATGCAGATGGCAGGATGTCGTTCAGTGTGGAGGTTAAAGGGGGAGGCCCATGTTCAGCAGTGGACGTCTTCTGGCTGATGATGAGGATGAAAGCAAGTCTCGATGGAGGAGCGATGGTGGGTAGAGCGGTAACATTTGGGTTTTACAACCTAACGGTGGGATCCTCAGACCTGTACTAATGGCTTATTTAGTACTTAAATAAACTATGTGCAGTTTTCGATGCCATTGCTCAGATTCGGTGAAGAAAAAACATCGTGATAAAACCTTTATTGGTCTCTGCAAGTCTCTTAACGTGCGTATGAAAATAAGTAAGTGTGCCGTACTCACAGTTTTTGCATTTAATAGTTTAACAGTATAATGAAAAAAGTGGATGAAACACGGAGACATTTGAAACGAACAATTAATTATTGTACTAAAGCTGCCAGGGTAACAAAACATCGCGATGTTTTGTTACCCTGCATCGTGAGGAAATCATAGCATGAGTAGGTAAGGCACGTTTTAGTTCCCTGCTAGCTAGCTATCAACCACAAGTTGAAAATCTATCGCCAAGTATCTAACCAATGCTTACCATCTTCGACCACACCATCACTTAACGTCAGGTGAGCTGTGGTCGAACGCCTAGCTTGCCAACTTTTTTTAATTCATACTAGTACGCGCAGACACCTTCGGGCTAATAATCCCTTACCATCCTCGTAACACTAACATATTTGAAAAAAACTAAAACATATAGTCAGTTTTATGTTACAAAGCCTACTTCAAGTAAAAAATTCTGACGGAATTTCATACCTGCTTTTGATGCGTAAAGTATGACAAAAACAAAGTCGCGAGTGCCCGCGTATAACCTCGTCATTATCATAACGTTCATTGTCGTGCAAACCATTGTTTATAATTTTTATCGTATTTAATGATTGTTCATTCACAGATAACTCGTTTTATATTGGTACGGCGACTTTGATAACGAGTCATGTTTTTGGTGTGATGATAAGTGTTTTTGCAGTGATGTTCAATTATGCCCAGTTTCTACATACACAAGTTTCTTTGTTTAAAACAGGGTATTTTTAGCTGATCATCTTCTATTATATAAAACCAGAATCGACTTCCTCACTGACTGATTCATCATGAAATCTTGGCAACGACTCTACCAGCCGCACTACCAGTAGTGTCGTCTACAATAAACGGCGCTACCAAGCACATTCTTGAAAACTACTACCTACAAGGCTGAAATTTGGCTGGTTCCTTATGAAGAGTAGCTTAGAAAGAATTTTTGGAGGAGATTGCGAAGGGGCCGAATTATGCGCAATACTTTTGAGGTTCTTGAACGTACCGGTCCACATGCAAAATAATTATCAATATAAAAAAATCTACTTCATAAGAACGTCAGAACTGGACCAGATTGAAATGGGAACACACGGGAAGCACCAGCTTTCAAATAAAAAAAGAATCATCAAAATCGGTTCACCCAGTTGACAGTTCTGAGGTAACAAACATTTTTAAAAAAACAGTCGAATTGAGAACATCCTCCTTTTTTGAAGTCGGTTAAAAGTCGGTTAAAGAGCGGTAAGGTTGTCAGCAGGGCGAATTCTACTAATGCCTGATTTCAGCCACGCATGAGAATAAATGGGATAAATTATAAATCCCATTTTTTGCGGTCAAAAAAAAACTTCGTTCTATAAACATTTTTCAAAAATTAGACACTAATTTTATATAAAAAAAATAGCGGCGCGCCATACTGGGCCTTAAAAACGTATATGTTTGTATCAACCGTCCGTACATAAGATTGATAGAAAAAATGCAGTTAAATATTTGCTATTCAAAAGTAGGCTGCAGCTTGCCAAGCCAGCTTTTGCTCGAGTGTTCATTGTGCCGTATCCCAAGCACTTTACATTCTAGACGACCTTAATGACGCTGCCGCAGTAGATATTGGACAGATTCCATGGGAGCCATAAAGATATGACAAACACGATGAGTCGACTGAATCGCAAATAAATCAGAATCATAGATGTACTTCGAAAATCAAGTATTAGAGCAGCAGGATTCATAAATATATTTTATTATCAGCCTTTCATGTTCCCACTGTTGGGACACAGGCCTTCTCTCAGAGAGAGAGAGAGAGAGAGAGAGAGAGAGGATGGGCCCTAATCCACCATGCTAGGCCAGTGGGTTTGAGGTGCTTGGACAAACTGGTTTCCTGTGATATCTAAAGAAGGGAGATAAAGTTAAGGTTATTAAAAGGTAGTAAATATATATATTTTTGATGCTATCGCTCAAAAACTGTGAAGGAAAGCTTCGTGACGAAACCGGTATGTCCAAGAACCTCAAAAGTTCAAAGACATGACATTCACCAACATGCACTGGGCCAGCAAACTACTTCGACTCATTGAGCAATTCAACACATAAAGCTAGTTCATGGCTCAATCATTTGACCTCTGGTCTGGATTGTAACAGATTTTATTGAATGATGGCTAGACTGTAGTGTCGAATTGCCGTAGCGTAGATGTACGATAAGTAGTCAGATATTGGCAATTGTCGCTCATGGCTCATCCTATTGTATAGAAAAGCAAAATAACTTTTCATTAGATGCGTATTGCCTATAATAAAGACAGTTACTTTCAATAAACTTGTCTTATAATACTACAATGAGAAAGAAACTCATATCTGCCCTCAAAATGAGGCAAAGCTCGGATGGATGTTATAAATGATAGGTCTGACGCTGGGACAGCAAAAACGGCAATAAAGGCGGGCGCACACGTGCCACTGGCACCATCCAACGGCACATTGAGTGACCAATCTTTCATTCAAACTAAACTCCGATCGAAGGGAATGCGCGCGCACCCGCTACGGCACAGTCAAGTCCGCAAGGGTACAGGCAGCGACCTACACCATAGACACTGGGCAACGGGCTAACATATTTGTCAACACATTAGTACAAAATGTGCTAATGTGTATACCGCCCGAAAAGTTCTGGGCTTTGATCTATGGTATGAGGTAAGGCACCAGCCAATTTCGTCCCATGTCAAAATATTGTGGCAAGAGATAACATTATTTTTAATTAGCATTCAGTATATCAAGATAGTATATGGTTTTATGATGTTTTTGTCTAAAACTATAACTGTCTATAAGGTATCAACTATCAACTAGAGGAGGCCGATACAAATCGTATATAGTTATAGTAACGCTATATCGTTGAAAAATCGAAAATCCGATATTGGAGCGCGGTGAATCTATATATTGTCCCAAAACACTATATTGCTCCGTCGCGCCGCCCGTCACATAATATCGTATCGTTAGTATCCGAAGCGAACCGAATCAAACCACTATATTGCTACGTCGCGCCATCCGCCGCATATCGTATCGTATCGTATCCGAACGCGAACCGAAGCGAATCGATTCAAACCGAGTATCGTATCGGAGTGGAGTATCGGATTCCTGATTCCTGTGATGTGATTTGATTTTGTATCGAGACGGCTGGTAGTTCGTTGCAGGCGACGGCGGCCGTGCGTGATCGTCGCGCCCGTGTTCTGCGAGTAAAATCGGAACTTTTTCACTAACAGGTTCTTGGCGCAATCAATACTTGTACAAAAATCATGATAGATGGCGATAACAATCGTAAAAATTACGTACAAATCCAAACCAGTAGTTTGAACATTTAACGTGATTTAACAATGTTAAGAGTATTTTTTTATGTGTATGTGTTATTTTTTTTTATTGAGTTATATTAAATGTTATAACAACTAACCACCACCTCTACGCTCTGCTCTAGATTGTTAGTACTAATTTGAACTTTAAGTCTATGGAATACAAACATGTTCATATGCCCTACATTTTAAGGTTCAGAATAGACAAACCGAAGCTAATCGAATCGAAGCAAGTATCGGATTCCTGTGATGTGAATTGTGATTTGATTATATCGGCTGGTAGTTCGCTGGACACGTTGGTGCCGAGCGTGATCGTCGCACCTGCGCTATGCCTAGACGCTCTGCTCGAGATTGTTAGTACAAATTTGAACTTTAAGTCTAAGGAATACAAACATGTCCTTATGCCCTTCATTTTAAGGTTCAGAATGTACAAATAACATCGGAACACGGCTAGGTGTGTGAAGGAGTTACTTTAAGTGGGCACATTTTGGCAAGTAAATATTTGTTAATATTGAATGTACATATCATCAAATATGAACTTCTAAATACGCCTGCTTTTTTGCGAAAATTATAATCAATTTATTTGTCATGTATATATGTAATTTTAAAGCAGGTAATTTTGATAATAAACACACAAAAACTACAAAAAATGCAGCCAGTCCTAAGCCTGGTAAAGTATGAAGGAAAGTTCATAGAGGTTGATTTAAATAACGGCAATACAAATCGTGAAAAATATCAATAGAACATTTTAAAATGGCACGAATTACGATATTACGCTCGATACTATACCTACGGTGTTGATTTTACATCGAAATCTAGGCATATTTAAAAAAATATATAGTTTCAGGAAATATATAGTTTCGAAATCCGATGTCAGATATCGATATATAGTTTCGATTCGATATTCGACAAAGCCGATATTACCCACTCCTACTATCAACTCGTTGGTCACAGGGTACAGACGAGACGTCGCGTCTCCTACTTGCGCCGGTTGAAACGAGGCTGGCGGGATTAAAGGGATATTACGCCTATAGCTATAGCTGAGAAGCTAGGATGTTATTAGAGCTTTTATCATGTTATAAATATTATGTAGGACGCTTTATTAAAGGAGGAATGACACCACGGCCTCGATACAATTGTCAAGTCACTTTCAGGAAAAGATCCTGGAATATTAATACCTAGCTAGCATTTAAGTCTCGGTTCCTAGAGCTTTTGATTAAACCACCTACAACAAAAGTAATTTGGATTTACCACAAGCTATTACCGTTCGGTGAGTAGAAACAGGTCAAGCGATCCGAATGTAAGTCAATGTGTCAGGGGCACAGTGTTGTAGTTCATAGTGGTCTAATGTGGGTCGGGATCCCGATGGGTTACTTTATAAATCTTCAATGACAGTTTGTAAATTGTGTAAAAGAGTTAGCTGTTTTTGAGCTTAGGAGTATCGCTTATGACTCTTTCTACTCTAGACAAAGAGATAAATCTAGACTATCCAAATTAATTGTTCCTAGTGTCTTCGTAATTCCTTGAGACATCACAATTAAATAGCCACTCTCTTAACCGGCTTAGCATGAATGAGGCGCGTCGCCAAAGCGATTCGTCAGGGAGAAAATAGGCCTCCATAAATGTGTTTCTAGGACGTGGGCGGCGCATAATGATGTAGAAATAAGCAGTACATAAGCTAGCGTACTAGAAACCCTCTTATGCAAACGAAAGCTGAAACACGGGTGACACCGATGAGCATTGAAAACAGTAAAGTCACGTATTTAATATAAATTGGCCTCGTCTGAAAATCGAACGTAGGAAGGGACTGCATCAAAGATTTGACAAAAATCTTTTTTATATTTTTAATGTCCCCAAATCTGTAAGAGTTCTTCATAAATTCTATAATGATATATGTATATACATTTTGAATTGCCTGTTTTTTCTTATGATGTAAATGTAATGTAGCAGTTTTGTGGATAGGAGGCTGAGGGCGCCAGGAGGTCTGGCAGCGATCACAAATATGTAGCCTAGATGCCATGGCCAAATAGGTTAACGAATGTTGAGGCGCGACGGCACCATAAATTTTGTGCTCTTTATATATATAACATAGCGGGTTTACGACCCGAAAGTAGTTCAAAAATTGTAGACGATAAATAAAATATGAAGACCATTTCTACTTTGATTACTTTGTGCAAATATGAAAGTGATGATATTCATGGGTGATAGATTAGATATAGCAGGTTCAGCACTCGGATTAACGTTGAAGAATTAACTATCTGAGGGCCAATTTTTCAATACTCAGTTACAGAATCAGATAGGATTTATTCCATTGATGGCATGATTTCAAATTTTTCAATAGTCAGAGGTTATCTGCAGTAAACCCTGTAAATTTATTGGACAGATAAATTCATTGATTTGTTAACTATCTGACCGTTTAGCTGTGGATTGAAAAATCGGCCCTTAGACGATTATCTTTCGCACAGTTATTTCGTGGAGTGGCCATAGAATAGTTACTACGTTTTTTGTTATTTTTTTTAATAAGTCCAAACACTGCCACTCTACTATTATCCATCGAGGAGTGCTGTTGTCCACCGTCACCATCATCAAATCAGCTCGCTATCACCATAATACTGTATTGTCATCGGAACTTGACAAGTATGCCAAATTTTAGCTCAATCGTTCACCGGAAAGTGGGTCAAATTTAAATTGCAAGATTCGATTTCAGACAGACACCGGGACAGGTGAAACTAAATAAAGGCTTGTTAAAAAGCATTTTTTAACTGCTTATTTAAAGAGGGTTAAAGTTTAAAGGATAGATAGAAAATATTACCGTTTCTTGCTTGTCTTTTCTGCCTACTTACACAATCGTTTGCCAAGAAACAGCGGATTTAGAAGTCAAAATTAATCTCATTTCCGTGGTGTAAATAAGAGAAAAAAAGAGATGAAAAATGTCAGATCATATTTCTGTGTAATCACGTCGAGCGACACGGAAGAACACTCAAGTTATAAAGCGTGAGTTATGGCATTGGGAAAGTTTAAATTACGAGGAATTAAAGTTTTTTTTTCCTGTCTGATGTAGAGTTCATGAATTATAGAGATAACGTTAACGATTTTAGCCAGGCAGGTTAAAGGTTGACTTCCGTATATCGCAGCCGATCGCTTCCGAGCGTGGCTGACGCGAAAATACTTGCACTATGATAATTATATTATGGTAAATGACTGAACTGGACCAAATTCAAACTGGACGTGGGACAACACGGGAAGCACCAGCTTTCAAATAAAAAAAGAATCATCAAAATCGGTTTACCCATTACACAGTCTAGTTCTAAAGTTACAAACATTAAAAAAGTCGAATTGAAAACCTCCTCCTTTTTGGAAGTCGGTTAAAAATGACGCGCGCGTCTGTGATCGGCCGTGATGCAAGGAAGTGTAGGTACCTTAACAATTTTTCAATTTCAAGGTATTCTAGGATGTCGATAAACAGATTGAAGTGACGAAGAAATACAATTTTCCTCACTGTATGTAAGATACAGTGAGGAAAAGAGATAAGGGATTTTGCAAGCACTTTTTATAGGTCAAACCGAGACTAAACATTGTAACAATATCTGTTAAACATAACGGTATATCTTCACAATTCCCCCGAGCCTCATTGGCTTCGAGCTAACCTGACGTTAACATAAACTTAATTGAAGTACACGTACACTACTTATCCCGTAGGAGAAGATACCTATTTTAAGACGTTACTATGTGTTAAAGACAGAAGTTTAATTAAATTGGCAAACATAAACAGAAAGTACTAAATTACCAGAATTAAATTGTTTTATAAAATTTGTTAATTCACTGTATTTGATGTGGGTTAATCCGGAGGATGGGCAGCAGCGTCCTAATAGTACACGGTGAACGTACTGCGATCCCCAAGCCGCCTGCCAAGCGTGGGGATTATGGCAACACCCCTCTCTATGAGGGATGCCTTGTCCAACAGTGGACGTTAATTGGCTGACGATGATGATGTGGGTTAGTTAAACGTATGAATACGTAGAATTTTAATAAACTTTACTACACGTTTAAAACGATCAGGTTTAGAACCTACGTCTCAGACAGGACTATAGTTTGAATTGGTCTAGCAAATCCATCAAAATAATTGAAAAACTACGTTCATTGAAAATCATAATTTTATTAAATCACTAAGTAGCTGACCCGACTAACGTCCGGTCCAAATTACAATAGGTGAATTTTCCAACTTTTCGGGATAATTTTCCGAAGATTTTAATGGTATTTCTAGAATGTATTTTTTATATTTTGAATCCTTGATGGGTTATACTATTTTTGTGATTTTTGTAAAAGATCCAACATCCAAGTGTTTGTAAAACAATGTCAATAGACATTGCAAGTAAAACCGTGTTTTAAGAACTTACATATTATCTATCTATCTATATCTATACATATAATAAAAACGTAGGGATAAAAAAATCTGTAATTGCGAGATAACAAAAAAAAAACCACACAGGTCGTCTTAAAATAAGCAGCTGAACACGATAGGACAGTTTTTAGAATTTTTGTCTGTTTGTTTGTTTGTTTGTTTGTTTGTTTGTTTGTCCGCGCACATCTCCTAAACCACTGGACGTATTTAAATGCGGTTTTCACGAATATGCTTAGAAATTACCAGATTAAAACATAGGCTATCTTATATCATTTATTTTAATTCTTTATTTTTACATAAACGAAAATAAAAATCAATAATTTATTTCTTCGTTACCCGAAACGTAATATGAGGATCGTCACATAGCCTCAAGCAAGGAGATCCAAAGTAAAGAGAATGTTATTGACATAGCCATTAAAATTTTGAAACTGTCAACTGTCACTGTGTTCGGTTAGTCAGTTTAAATTTAAAGAAGGTTCCTTAACCTTCTTAGATGAATGAACGTGTAAATCAAGCATGTTATAGGCCTTACAACCTCTTTGGTGATTAATTCCCGTGCATGGAGTAGGAGTATTACATTCTCTTGGTTTTATTCTATGTTAGCATTTAAAACACAAAATATACCGCATCCTATTTTAATTTAGTCCCGCGAATAGAAATATTCAAAAAAGGCCCTTTGTACATGAAAATAAAACTATACAACAAAATTCCGGACGCAATAAAGAAAGAAAGAAATAATAACATTTTTCCAGAACCAACTTCGTAAGTTTCTAACCCAAAAATGTTATTACGAGATAAAAGATTTATTCGACGATAAATTTTAGAAAATTATAATTAGAAAAAAAATATCGATATATAAATAGTTAAGAAAGGAGCGTCATAAGTTTTGTATCATCTCATATATAATTAAGTAACCTATCACACTAAGTATGTTTTTTTTTGTTTTGTAAAATTACTTCACCCTAGGTTAAGTTTGAATAGTATATATAATATTTATGTAATAGATTTAACTATACTTAAATTTATATGTTTATGTCTGTGGTCTGGTTTTGTGAACAGCCACTACATAAGTCATTGCTGCACCCTTTATGCAGGGTATATAAACTTAGCTTTTAGAAGAATATAGTGTATATCCCTACCATATTATAAATGTGTAGATCAAATACCTTCACACATGACTTCTAACTAAGTAGAAGCAATACCTGATATCGGTTTAACTTGCAAAAAAAATCCCGTTTGCGTGATTCAGGTAAAGTGTCGTATTTACCTATAATAGACGCACTTTTCATATTTGTGAAACTACGATCCATTTACACTCATTATTTTAGGAATTATTGAATACCTTATTACGTTTTTAATAATATTATTCGTAAAGTTCAAGCAAATTTACAATTTTTTCGCAAAACATCGTTTTAGTACGCAATCTATTTTCAAACTATGGAACTACAAATCTGACGGCTGTCAGTTTGTTTGTTTGTCCGCGCACATCTTTTAAACTACTAGAAGGATTTCAAAGCAGTTTCCATGAATATGCTTATAAAATACCTGATTGAAACATAGGCTATATTAATTTATGATAATAAATAGTAAAAAAAAATATTTTTAATAATTATTTATAACGCCATCTAGCTTATTTTATAGTAATGTTGTCGTAATGACAGACTTCTACTCGCAGACATGGTAGGTAGGAAGACTGAAGCGGCTGTTGCCATATAATCTATATGTAAATAAAAATATAGATATTCGCCAAAGAACCAGAGTCACCGACATAGCTATTAAAATCTGCAAGTTGAAGTGGCAATGGGCAGGCCACATCGCTCGAAGAACTGTTAACCGATGGGGAAGTAGGTAAGGTTCTTGAGTGGAGACCACGAACCGGAAGACGCAGCGTAGGTAGGCCTCCCACTAGATGGAGCGACGACATTGTGAGAGTCGCGGGCATCCAGTGGATGCAGATGGCAGGATGTCGTTCAGTGTGGAGGTTAAAGGGGGAGGCCTATGTTCAGCAGTGGACGTCTTCTGGCTGATGATGATGATGAAATAAAAACGAATCGCCGAAATGTATGTACCCGCATAACTTCCGATAGACTGCACCAAATAGTTTTTTTTGTGTTTGTTATTTTCAGGACAGCCAACTGCTTTTGAAGAGGTTTTACAGTTTATTATGGCGTAATTTAAAGTACGTTTATTTTTGTATTGACTTCTGACGTGCTAATATACCAAGTCGACGGAGATTAAAATGAATACATTTTTTTGCCAGGATCAAACTTAAGACCAATAACAGACACGCAAAGTAGGTGAACTCGCGGCATCTAATCTGTTACTGATCTATGATTAGCAGCTATTTTGGATGTTATGGTGGTGAACGAAATCGGTTTAGTTGTTGGAAGGGTCGAGGCGCAGAAGGCGGGCAAAAACTATTTAGACATCATTGATTGGCAGTCTTTACGCGGAGTAATGTTAAATAACAGCGATTAATTATAGATACCGCTCCATGCTTCCTACTTACTATTTACTAATAATTCAATAATAACGTTTGTCATGCATGACATTTCGCTTGACTTATACCAATTTTTTTTCCTTATTGGCTCCATGGCTCCACACTTCCAACGTATTTAACCAGTGAAAGTAATATATTATTTGCTTGAAATATGTTTGAAACTATGGACATGTCGGGATACCTGTATCGAGTCAGATTAAAACTAGACTAAAATCATACTATGACGATAGTATGACAATCCGCATTAAAATGGAGAGCAATAAATCTACAATCATGTCATATGTGTAGGTATTATCTATAAAATATTCAGTATAAATAATCCGATGGATTTGTGCCTATTTAAAGTTCCGTTCGTGTTCGTTAGTGTAACATTTATATTTGGATATGTCAGTCTAATCGTCCACCCACTAATTACTTTGCGCTACGCGTACGAAGTCGCGGGCATTAGCTAGTACTTACTAAGTTTGACAATAAATGATTTCTGATTCTGATTCTGAAAACCATACAAACCTATTAAGATAACCTGTACATTTAGCCAACATTGCTGCAAGTTAAATTGACATTGTTAGAAAGATTAAGTTTTTTGTATTTCTAAAATGTATCTAAAGATTCTGAATCCTCGTCGGATTCAGAATACCTTTACGAAATTTTTGTAAACCAAAATTGGATGTTTATTTACAAAAATGTACGTATTCTCTTTAGTATTTTGCTATATTACGTGTTTGTAAATCAATGTTAGTAGACATTGCATGTCTACCTATTTATAACACTTACTGCTGACTACAACCAGTCCAGTTCACTCGAGCTCATTGCCTCAAGTAGAAATAAGTTGAATCCATTTCCCCCTAGCAGTAAACGCCTAATGCCAGGGAGTTGGCTGGCGATAAGCCAAAAAAACTTCACTACCTTCAGGGCAGTTCAATTAAATGTTATGCGACCTTGATCTTATTGGAGTAAAAGATGAGTTATAATTATCAATACAAAAAACCGCCTTAATAAAAATTACAGAACTGGACCAAATTAAAATGGGACCACACGGGAAGCACCAGCTTTCAAATAAAAAACGAATCATCAAAATCGGTTGACCCAGTCGAAAGTACTGAGGTAAAAAACAAAAAAAAACTGTTGAATTGATAACATCCTCCTTTTTCGAAGTCGGTTAAAAGTAGAACAAGTTTGGTACAGCCTTCAAGGGAGTACTTTAAGATTGCTGAACTGAGAACTGCTGAGTACTTTTAAGATCTGGAGCCTTATCGCGTAAATCTGGTGACGATGGTGTTCGTCTGCCGTCCTGTGCAATCATCAATGGCGTATTTGCCCTACGGCCATGTCCCGGGGCAGCAGTCGCGTTCGATCAAGCAGGGACCGTAGAGCATTATTATACCTTAAAGTAGTCCCAATTAAGTCAGAAAAAAAAAATATCATAGAAAATAAGCGATGTTGACTGATTTTGTTTCGTTTCACAAAGTAATTACCTTTATGTAGAATCTTATATCTTAAAACAAAATGGTTTCTTTTTAAATAAACCATAAAAAGCTAATTAGTACAAATGCCAATTGATGTTTAATTTGCCTATTGGTATGATAACTACATCTCTGAAACTTGGTTAAGTCGACTAAAACTACAGAATAGAATTATAGCAACCCACCAGTACGAACAAAATGAATGACAATCATACACCCTTTTCTTTTAATTGAACCCCATAAAGCAAATAAAAACATCGTATTAGACCAATTCGACTACAAACAGACAGGTATAGGTATACAGAAATGGTCCTCGCTTGACAGAAGGTAGTACCATCGAGGGACTTATGTGAGATAAGAATTGGTTATTTTGGGGGAAGGTTACAGTTAATAGTTACCTAGCAGTACCTAGCTACCTAAATACCTACAAATAAACTCGCGTATGTGTAATATAAGCACTGTCGCCTTTAGTGGCACATGTGGGACCTATCTGATTGAATTACATCGGAATTGTACATTGCGTTTGTTTATACTCGTAATTGGTGATAACGTAGTCTGTCTCTAATATCATCATCATTATCATTTCTGCCATAGGACACTGCTGGACATAAGGCTCCCCCATTGATCTCCAAAACAGCCATTTGGTACCGGTCTGCATCCAGTGTTTATCAGCGGTCCCTTTTAGATCGTCTGTCTATCATGTGGGTGGACGTCCTACGCTGCGCTTACTGGTCCGTGGTCTCCATTCGAGAACCTTTCGGCCCCATCGGCTATCTGTTCGTGTGCTATGTGCCCTGCCCAGTGCCACTTCAACTTGCTAGTTCGATGGGCTATGTCGATAACTTTCCTTCATCTACGGATCTCCCGAGAGAAGTCCCGAGCATAGCCTTCTTTCATAGCTCGTTGTGCTCTCTATGTTTTATCCTTGGGAGACAATATGGGATGCTTGGGTTACCAATGGACAAAATGTTAATCTAACGGACCCCTTTCGGCTTAATACATTTCCCGCGTTACTCTATAGATAGCAAATGCAAATAAAATTAAAGCTTTTTTCTACGCTGACGCCTGCTTCTTTTCAGAATAAAATATAAGATCGGATAATTTACCGAAAATGAAAAAGAAACCCATGAATATAAAAGTTAAGTGCAAAAGTATGACTACGTTTCTAGCGTTATGAAAAACTGTATAAATAAATTATACCTTTCGAACCTTCACGACTGTATAAAGTTATGGCATAAAGTCGATATGAAAATGTATTTTCAGTAGCCTTCAAATAAGAATATATACTCGTAGGTAGGGTATTTGCCTGCCTCACGGGCGGTGGTCCTATATAAATTACAAGCTTTTATTTAGTTTCACCCTGTCCCGGTGTCTGTCTGTAATCAAGTCTTGCAAGTTAAATTTGGCCCTCTTTCCAGTGTCCGATTGAGCTGAAATTTTGCATACACCTTTATTAGTTCTTACAATACAGTATACAATACCCAATATCGTAATATTATCAATATAGCAACTTTTTTTTTTTTAAATTAAAATCATCATTTAAATAAAAGCATGTTTTAATTTTTTTTTTTTTTATATTAGCTTGTTTTATCATTATCTAGCTATGGACAGTGCTTTATCAATATTGTTTTATGGATATACTAGAAAAAAAATACTTATGACAGAAACAAAATATACATAGACATTACGAGTTAAAAAACCGGCAAGTGCGAGTCGGACTCGCGCACGAACAGTTCCGTACCATTATCTGTAAAAACGGTTAAAAAAACACGTTTATTGTATGGGCGCCTCGTTTAATATTTATTTTATTCTGTTTTTTTTAGTATTTGTTATTATAGCGGCAACAGAAATACATCATCTGTGAAAGTTTCAACTGTCTAACTATCACGGTTCATGAGATAAATAAAGCCTGGTGACAGACGGACAGACGGACAGCGGAGTCTTAGTAATAGGGTCCCGTTTTACCCTTTGGGTACGGAACCCTAAAAACAACAAAATAATAGTTTTGTCACAAGCCGGTCCCAACTCAGCGTAGTGTTGGTTGTAAGCCAACGCTGGTCTTCCGTTGGAACCGACAGGTGACTAGTGATGGGCTTTGGACCACAACGCTATCCTATGCGCTTCGAACACAGAAAAGAGAAGTAAATAGAGAACGCAAATAAGAAAAAGAAGGAAACTCAGTCGCCAGGTACTGTGACAGATACTTGATTGAACATGCTTGTTTATGTCAATGCCTCGAACTCCGCGTCATAGTTGCTATGGGTTTATATGGGTGCAAGTGGATAAAACAAATTTCTTACAAAAATGCCTTGACAGCCGTTCTAATTTAAACAAGAAAAATATTATTTTCTGTGGCTTATGTGATTTATGAAATTTGACAATTCGTATACGGCTTCCGCGTCTCCTTGCACCATTTGCAAGACGCATTTAAACGTCGTATCGGAAAAAATGCGCCTGAAGTCGGTTGGAATTTTCTTTGTTATAAGGAAATTATCTTGATTGCATTTCGTTTACACACTCTAAGTAAAGATCTTCTTCATCTTCTCACAATAGATTCTCCAGTTTATCCGCATTGCGGTGTTTGACTACTCCAGAAAGTATTACGTAATAGACTATCTTATTCGCTTGTTTTTTCTATTTATTTTCTAGGCTTTATTTGTTACATTACCCTCGAAACCCGTTGAGTTGTTACTATATTTTTTTTCAATATATCGTAGTAACTTTTAGTTTTATGTAAAACCTGTTTCAAAAACTTTCTCTTCGCAGAGAAAATAACGTTTTATAAAACTTTTATCTCTTGTAGAAATGTTGAATTTCGAAGAAATTATTCAGCAAGAAATCCCAAAGTTTCGTTAAAAGCGGGCGAATTAATCACTTATCTTGATACTTAATTTAAATTCTCTATAAGTAGCTACAACGATGTTTTTATTTGTCATCGTTTCTTTTTTTTTCATGTAATATTAATATGTACCTTTCACTATTAAATAAATTGTATTTTGGAAAAACAAAATGATAATGCCAAAGTGTTTTGTTTTTATTCCACCAATCACTGAGTGCAAAAATTTAACATTTTTGCTTAAATATGCGAAAGAGTTAACTTTCGCCGATGAGTGCAGTCACTCAGCCCCTTGAAGACCTAGAATAGCGATGGCGAACCATATAATAGCACGCGTGCCATTGATGGCACTCGACCATCGAGATACAATACCTATAGAGACAATCTCTAAGTGAAAACAGTAAAAAAACGTTCGAGCGTCGTTGTACATACATCAATTATATAGTTCCCAATGCCACATTTACTTCAATTTAGACGTTTATTTCGCTTGCATAGTTTTCAACGTCGCTTGTCCGCTATATCATTCAAATTTCAAAATTTTAATTTTCTGTCAATCACCAATTAATGTAATTATAATTTTTATAAGTTATGGATATAAATCTGGACAATAAGCTGTTTCATTTCATAACAAATCATGTTAAAAGAGTAATAAAAGCATAATGACCTTTTTAGCTGTACACAAAGTTTCACTAACGAATCATTTAGCAGAGGTTGATGACCGTAGCTTAAAACAACTGCGTCTGTATACGTATAAACAAAGCAAGCTAATATCATAAAAGGTTGAACGGAATGAGTATAAAAAACCGCTGTTTTCAAGCCGGGAACCGAGCAAGGCGTTAAGTGAATGGGACTGGCGAGCTCTACATTGCGACCAACGAATATGTAAAGCTGGACTGGAGAGCCACTATCGAACTGTAGGAACAAAACGACAATTACCCATAGAAAATGTTTAGTTCACTCATTTGGCTAAATCTTCAGAGAAGTTGGTCTCACTCTATTTATAGATGGGCCCCCGCGGCGCCGTCAATGTCAGGACTTTAATATTGCACTTGTGCAATGTGCAACCATCGCGCCAGGGATAAAGATAGAATACTTCAAATGCTCGATATTGGAGACGAGTATTGATCGGTCTGGGACTATTGTATCCCCTAATTTTATATTCCATTCTCAATTCCTTTTGAAATGAAATGAAATTTATTCACAAAAAATAGGGTTATACACTGGTATTAGAAGGTATTTTATTTTGCCGTTACTCGGCATGTGATTTCATCATTTTATATACACTTCATCATTTCACTTGTTCATATACACTTTCAACACTTTTTTCAAGGGCGGATCCAGGGGTGTCATGGGGGGTAACAAATAACATAGCTTATACTTCAATCTGGTCATAGCTAAGCATATTCGTGAAAACCGCATTTAAATCCGTCCAGTGGTTTATGAGATGTGCGTGGAAAAACAAACAAACAGACAAAAACTGCCTAAACGTGTTCAGCTGCTTATTTTAAGACGCCCTGTTTTTTTTTTATCTCACAATTACAGATTTTTTTATCTCTACGTTTTTATTGTATGTACAGATAGCTCTGTAAGTACAATTCCAATTTTCCCAGTACTTACAGAGGTTGTCTGCGATATTTTTACAAGCTTTTAATTAACTCCTCCTCTCCCTGCTTGGATCTCAAAGCGCACGGACGTCTTTTGCGTTTTTCTCTTGCTTCGCGTGTCTCCGCTATTCGTCGTGTTTCTACATTCATTCAAAAAGAAGCAACCAACACCACCTTTATACTAGAGTGAGTAAGACACAGCTCGGCACACTTGCAAACACTACACACAGTCACGAGCTTAGCCATACCCCCTGCGTGTGCGCACACGATTTGCCCCTAGCACCGACTCGTCGTGAAACCACGCCCCTCACCCGGACCCAGCGCCGCCGTCGGTTAATATAGGCCTAGAAAAACGCTTTCTTGCTATTATGGCAATGATCCGCTCTCCCCAAAATAATGAGACGCCTTCGAAGCGCAAGTCTAATCGTTCGAAAGAGGAACCAAATTGGCAAAGCGACTTGAAAGCCTTCAAAGATGATATTATGAATTTCATGGATAACTTCCGAGAAGAAATGTCGGCTAAACTTAAAAAGTTAGAAAAGCATCTCTCTAAATCTATTGAGTTCCTCACCTCGCGTTATGAAGAGATGACACAAAAATTTACCATATATGAAGACAAAATTAAAGAACATGACACCCAAATACGTACCATGGAGCATAAGATCGAAGATTTATCCCGTAGCCTGCAAGTCTCACATATCGAAATCAGAAACGTTCCATCCAAGGACAACGAGACAAAAAAAGATCTTGAGTGCTACATGTCCAAATTGTCTAGTTTACTAAAATTGGATTCAATTCAACTTCGCGACATTTATAGATTACCTTCAAAAAAAGACGGGAAACGCATTATCGTTGCCGAACTACTGAACTCCTCTGCGAAGTTTGATGTACTCAAAGCAGCTAAGATTTACAATTTAAACAATCCAAACAGCAGGTTAAATGCATCGCATTTTGGCTTCGAACCTTCAATGACTATCCCAGTCTTTATCGGGGAGCACTTGTCGGCTAAAGCTAGGAAGCTTTTCTTTCTGGGAAGACAGCTCGTTAAGTCCAAAACTTGCAGATTTTGCTGGACGGTCAATGGAAAAGTTTTCGTACGAAAGAGCGAAACATCACCGTCACTTCAATTGCAAGATGAGGAACAAATTGATAAACTAAATGCTACTGACTGACTATTTTACACTTCAGTCGTTGTCGAATTTACTAACTGTAGGTTAAGAATAATAATTGTTACTAAATTTTGTCTTAGCAAAGTACTGCATGCTGTGTCGATTGACCTTTTGTACTACATAATAATTTTATACTATTACTTTATCTATCTCCACACTGTGTTTACAACTAGACTGATTCATAATTACGATATAACTAGTTACCTGTATCAAGGTGCAAACATGAGTTCGATAATCCCATTTTTAATTCCTCACTTTTCACACATAACCACTACAACACAAGTACTCATACATTTACCGGTTTTATACACATTTATGTCAATTATTTATTATTATATAACTGCAATTAACTTCGCCACCCTCACTGTGCTGATTGATAGCCTAAATTATAAGGACGACGAACGACGAACATTACTTCACTGTACGTTCTCACGTAAAAACAGGTTTAGAGATAAGAAGTACCTAACAACTGTTTGCTTGCACAATAAGAAACACACAGCCATCGCCTATCGTTGCTATGCGCCTACTGCAGTCCCATTGACTTTATCTATTAGTTGTAAATATGTACTCATCTGTTATTGCCAGCTCTGTTCAGAACTATACCCACCGAACGTCTCCCATCATAGCTACCTGTTTATTACAATTATACTCTTATTCCACAATCTACACGGTAACTTAAATATTTCTCATGATACTCAACCATTTTCCCCATGTATAAGTTTTATAAAACGCTATATTGTAAACAGCTTTTCTCTTGTAATCCCCCCAATATCACCCATGTATTATAATGTAATTTATGGCTAACAACAACAATGATATTATTTCTGACCTTGACGAGATAAAAATTGCAACTGAAATTATATGTAAACCGGAAGACTGCATACGTAATATTGGTGATCCATTACGGAGCTTTAAAATAATATGTCTAAACATTAGAAGTGTATACTCTAAAAACTTTCAACACTTTGAGATCCTTTTGCATCGCCTCCAATTTATTTGTGATGTTGTTATTTTGACAGAATGTTGGATTAAACAACATCAAAACCCACCTCAATTGAATGGTTTTTCTATGCACTTTTCTAAACAAGTCAGACTACAAAATGATGGTGTTGTTGTCTACATAAAAAACGGAATTGAATATGAATTCGAAGAACCTGTGTTTGAGGACGCTAACTGCCTGGTTATTAAATTAAAACAAAGTATTGCCATTGTCGGATTATATAGGTCCCCATCCTACAAAAGTATTGACAAGTTTCTTAACTCATTAGAAAAAACGCTCTTTGCGCTTAAGCACTTTAACAGCATTGCGGTTATGGGTGACATTAACCTTGACATAAGAAATAATACTTCAGAAACTAAGGTGGCTGAATACTTAGACCTTATCACACAATCAGGTTTACTACCTGCCCACTCGCTTCCAACCCGCCTTGGTAATTGTCTCGATCATGTCCTTCTCAAAACCGCACTTCCTTCGTATGTTGCTATAATCGACACTGATATTACTGACCATAACCCAGTACTTTTAAGTCTAAACAGGTTGTCTAACCCTAATAAACCTAAAAAATACAAAACCCATACGGACTGGAACTCCATCATGGAGAAACTAGCAAAAGAGAATTTTGACACAATTTTTATTTCTAATAACCCAGAAACATCTGCAAATAATTTAGTAAGCATGTTGTCTAGCTACATCTCTTCCCACACGAAACGCGTAATAATCCCTAAAAAAGATAGAATATGTAAGCCCTGGATAACACCTGGTGTTCTCAGATGTATTCAACATAAAGACAAACTACATTTAGAGCTAAAAAAGAATCCAGATGACGCATATAAGAAATTAATTTACCAGAGGTATAAATATTTTTGTGATAATATAGTACAAAAAGCTAAAAACATGTATGATACACAAAAGATTGAGAATAGTCTGCATGACACGAAACTAACTTGGCATGCACTTAAAGAAGTAACACATATTACTAAAGATAAAAGTACATCCTGCGAACTTCTTTACACTAAATCTACTGTACATGAATCCATTGAAACAGTTAACGAGTATTTTTCAAACATAGGAAGGAATCTAGCAGAAAAACTTGTTTCTAAACGTCGCTCTTTACAAAAGGTATCGCATAAATCAAACAAAACTCCGCGTCATCCAAACTCTTTTGTTATTATGCCAACTGACTACTCCGAAGTTGAACTAACTATTTTAAATCTTAAAACTAACTCTTCCGCGGGCTGGGATAATATTCCTACACACTTTCTAAAACAAGCTAGACACATTATCATACCGCCCCTTGTCAAACTAATAAACATTTGTATTGAATCTGGCCAGTTTCCTGAAGTCTTTAAAAGGGCTATTGTACATCCGGTTTATAAGGGTGGGGATAGACATCTCGTCTCTAACTATAGGCCTATATCTGTACTGCCAGCCCTATCAAAAGTATTTGAAAAGATACTAAATTCCCGATTGGTAAATTATCTCAACAAATTTAACCTACTTGCTGAGGAACAATTTGGATTTAGGGCTGGCAGATCTACAGAAGACGCCGTAACCAGTCTTTGTAATACTGTGACTAAGACACTAGATAAACACAATAAATGCATTGCAGTTTTCCTTGATTTGGCCAAGGCTTTCGACACAGTGTCTGTTCCCATCCTTTTAGATAAGCTGGAATGCCTTGGAGTGAGAGGAAATTCTCTAAACCTTTTTAAAGATTATCTTAGTAACCGAACTCAGTCTGTTAAGATAGGAGACCATAGAAGCTCTGAAACCGCCATCTCATACGGTGTCCCACAGGGCAGTATTCTCGGGCCGAGCCTATTCTTGGTGTACATAAACGAGCTCTGTTCAATCCACTTACCTAACGCTAAGATTTTCTCGTACGCCGATGATACAGCCTTGGTCTTTTGGGAGAGTAACTGGGTTAAAGCTTATTCAGCAGCTGAAAAAGGCCTTAGTCTCATCGTGAAATGGCTGGATGACAATCTCCTTGGTCTTAATGTGACGAAAACCAAGCATGTTGCATTCTCATTGCGTAACCCTGGGGCCCCTCCCCATCACCTGTCCCTCAAAATACATGAATGCATCTCCAGTATAAACTGCAACTGCTCTTGCTTGGAAAGGGTGCCCGAATTAAAATATTTGGGTGTTGTAATTGACCAACGTATGTCATGGCTTCCACATATAAAAATGTTTGCAACACGACTCCGAAAGCTAATTTGGGTCTTCAAAAAACTAAGACACGTCACAAACTTTAAGTTACTGCAAACGATATACCAGGCCCTTTGTCAATCTATCATAGCTTATTGCATTACAGCCTGGGGAGGCGCATTTCGAACACATTTAATTATACTCGAGCGTGCCCAAAGGTCTATACTGAAAGTCATGACTTTCAAACCATATCGTTTCCCAACAACCGAACTGTTTGCTCAATGTAAGGTTTTAACAGTTAGACAGCTTTATATACTAGGTACTACCATTTCACAACATGTTAAGACTCCATACGATCCAACAATTAAAAACAAAAGGCGAGATAAGGACATTATTACTAACACGGATTTGTTTAGAAAACAATTTACTCACACACAGCTCAGCTTTCTCGGACCTTACATTTACAAAAAGATAAATAGAACACTCGACATATTCTCATTGAATAGAAATCGGTGCAAGGCCAAAGTCAAGGATTGGCTTCTGTCTCTGAATTATGATGAGACAGAAGCCATATTAAAATTAATATGCTAAATTATGAATAGCACAATATTTAATGTTTACGTATATATCTAGTAACTATGTATATTAATAACCATAATTATATTTACTTCTATTGTTATCATACATTTATATCCATATTTTTAATTTTTCATACATTACACATTATCACTTACACACTGAAGTGGGGAGCTTGAACTTGATTGTTTGTTTATTGTTATTATTTTGTAGTTCTGTCGAAATCGCAACTCTGGCTCATTGTTCACAAATTGTACAGCAGGAAGACGTTAACACCCGAGATACAGATTGTCTAGTTCGGGTGCTAACACACCACATTTAACCAACACATGTATATTTCTACTAACCTATTTTTTAATATATAAATTGTGATTGTGTTTTCTTTAAATGTATTTACTCGTGTTTTTTTGTGCAATGTCTTGTCTAATAGTTTGATACCATGGTGAAGGTATTTGGGTATTACTCCTGTGCTAGAGAGCACCAAGGGCACAATGTATACTTTTTCCATCTTCCAAATCCTAATTATTTCTTCTTTTAGTTCTGTATATTTATGTATTTTCTCGGTTATAGTTTTTTGCAAATTATGTGTATTGGGGATTGCTATATCAATTAGGTAAACGGTTTTTTCAATTTTGTCTGTTAACGTAATGTCTGGTCTATTATTGTGTATAGTTTTATCTGTTAATATGGCTCTATCGAAGTACATCTTGTGAGTGGAACTCTCCAGTACTGGTTTTGGAACGTATTGATAGTAAGGTTTGATTGTATTGTCTACGAGTTTGTGTTTTATTGCAAGTTTTTGATGGATAATATGTGCAACCTGGTTATGTCTGTGTGTGTAATCGGTTTGAGTGAGAGTTGGGCAAGCGCTTGTGATGTGTTGTATAGTTTCTGGATGACGATGGCACTTTCTGCATTTATCGTTTTGGGCATTTGGGTCTTTTATGATGTGCTTTCTATAATTTTTAGTATTTATTATTTGGTCCTGTATTGCGATCATGAATCCTTCGGTTTCAGGAAATAGATAACCTATTTTAAGCCATTTGTTTGAAGCTTCTGTGTCTACATGGTCCTGCTCTAGGTCGTGGATGTGTCTGCCGTGTAATTCTTTGGCCCGCCATCTATTTAGTTTTTGGTGTTCATGTCCTTGCTGTGTATTAAATTGTATGTCTATGTTTGATAAATTTAATGGTGTATATTTATCATCTATTGCAACTATTGCGGCATGAATTTCGCTCGAATTTGATTTTTCATAGAAAAAATTTCTCAGATTTAGCACTTGTTTCTCCCACAATAGTTTTAGATCTATAAGACCCCTACCTCCATTTTGTCTTTTTACTGAGATTCTTTCAATTGCTGATTTTGGGTGTAAGTAATTGTATTTGGTAAGGGTTGTACGAGTTTTTATTTCGAGTTTGTTGATGTCAGTTTTTGTCCATTTTATTACTCCAAAAGAATAAGTTAGAATCGGTATAGCAAACGTATTTATGGCTTTAAATAAATTTTTTGCATGTAATTGTCTTTTGCAGATGAGGTTTAGTCTACGTATGTATTCGGTATTAAGATTCTTTTTAATTTGGATGTGGTTGATTATGTTGGACTGATAAATGCCAAGGTATTTATAGGTGTCTGAGGGTTCCATTTCTGCAAAAGTATTATGTCCTACTATTTCAGGATCGGTTGTGGTCACTTTACCTTTGTGTATGTGTAGCGTTCGACATTTATCTAGGCCAAAAGTCATGTTAATATCTGTGCTAAACTGTGTCGTCAGTTTTAATAGAGAGTCTAGGTCTTTTTGGGATTTGGAAAAAAGTTTGATGTCATCCATGTATAACAAATGTGTTAGTGATGTATTAGGTGTTAATTTATATCCGCAGTTAGATTTATTGAGCATGTTGGAGAGTGGATTCAGAGCGAGGCAGAACCATACAGGGCTAAATGAGTCTCCCTGAAAGATACCATTTTCAATCGGAACTTCATCTGTTTTGATAGTGGTATTGTTGTTTGACAAATGAATCATTGTTCTCCAATCAGCCATGGCACCCTTCAGGAAAGAAATAATAGTTATTATTATTATTATTATTAACTTGCCCTGTTAGTTAGTATGTAAGTATGTATGTATGTATGTATATGTGGGACAAATCTTGCAACAAAATTTTAGATAAAGTTAAAATTTCGCATACTTATGTAAGTTCGGTGACAATGCAATGTTATGGTACCAACGCGCTGGTCTGATTATGGAGACAGAAGGTGGCCATAGGAACTCCTAACGAATCAACATAACCCTGTCGAGTTTGGGTTCCTTGGATTTGTCTTTCCAAGCGATTTGCTCCTAGATGATGATCAGGATCCTGATGATGGAGCCCGAGGGTGGCCATAACTACCTTCTTGATATGGGTATAAAATAAAAAGGTTTGCTGAGAAGAATACGAGAAGCTTGTTTTCAAAAAGATTATTTTTTATTAAAAAAAAAATCATTCTTTGAAATCATAAACTCTGCCCAAATGTGTTATCTCTGATAGCTGCATAGATTATTATTAGTTATTATCGTTTAAAAAGCTAATAAACACTCTTAATTTATGGGACTCGTTAAAACTAACAAATGAGCCCAACTAGTTTACTAGTAGCTTTGCAGAGTTCCAAAGTTTACCTCCTGGCTCCATCATCAAGTCATATTGTCATGCGGAATACATAATACCTACTTGTAAAGTTTGAAATCGATACGACAATATTAGATGTATGATAAAATTGACTACGAAGATGTGAAGTGTGAAGTTTGGGTCTACGAATAAGTAAATTAGAAAACGAAGAAGTTTTCGAGGTTTAGGCCAAGATAACTACCAAGTAGAGTCCCAGCTCAGTGCGGCCGAGTGATAGGCTCAGTAAGAGAACTCGACACCTTCAATATAGGCTGACATTCGACAAGATCGCCAGGTTTGGAGAAGTCGGAGGGAGGCCTTTGTCCAGCAGTGGGACTCAAGACTAAAAACAAGAAAACAAACAAAGCTGTCATAAGCAACTAGCATTAATTTCTTTTTAGTTAATAATTATTGGTAAAGTCCTTTGGTTTGTTTTAATGAGTCACATACTTAAATGTCATATTAGATTTTTAAACAATAATAATGATTATAAAGTACTTGGCTAAATAACAAAACTGTATGTCGGAATGACTATTCTGTATAAACTACATTACAGTCTTAAGAATTATCTCTTTTTCTGTCTTACCAAAATAAAGAACTAGTTCAGAGATTGCATGCTAATGGACAAGTAACATAAATCTAATATACTCGTGGATAGAAACAGGCACCTGTTTGAACATTGATAAGACTACTACTGAAATCAACTGTAACGTTTTAAAATAGCCACCACCATCATAATACTTTGATAAGAGAATGTGAGCAATAGGATGTGTAGATTGAGTAATCATCATCATTACCACAATTATGTCCACTGCTGTTGGACTTGAGAAAAACGCCGCCCGGAGAGTTAAGGCAACAAGCAGCTGTGGAAAAGTGAACTCTTTTCCTTTTATGCTAGGCTCAAAATTGTGCCTCATTTACTAGAACAGCACAGAACAGCACACAACAGCAGCAGCAGCAGCAAAGAACAGTCGATGAGCACTTATCTAGTCATCTTTACATTTGCCTGAAAAATAATTGTATTATGTCCAAGAATTATCTAATGTTTGATTGTGAATTAAAGAAGCTAAAAATTTCCATATCTCTTTAAAGTAACCTTGACTTATAGCAAGAATAATCATGACATCATACTGAGAACACCTTCCTGTTAATGATAAGGTTACAACCCAAAAGATCCACAGTTCTGCAAGACATAAGGTTTAGGTCTGTTTGATTATGTTAGATTTTGATGGTGAACTATAATTTAGACATCTACAAATCTAAATTAGACTCAATTAGGCATGAGCATTTGGTCAAAAATTGTGTTGTGTAGAGTTGTAAATAGGGATTCAAGGCTTTTTTTAGAGTTAGACCATAATTCAGATGCTTGTAGTAGGAAATATAAAGACTTTATTATTTTTTGATGTGCAACAATAGATTTTAACTATCTATTAAGAATATAAGGTTTCTGGTAAAAGTATTTAAATATTTTAAGAAATTATTGACATGGTTTGATACTATGAATAGTTAACCAAGTAAGGAGGTCTCAGAGTCAGAGGTACAAGTCAGAATTTGTATGATGGAATAGGATGCTTGTATATTTTATTAAAATATATTTTTTATTCAGTCTACTGTTAAATCTTATAGGGAAAGAAGTTTAAGTATATATATTTTTTAAGTTAGGTGCAAATAGATATTGAAATCACAGACCAAAACTTTTTTTTGCTACACATCCTAAATCTATGATTGAAATACTAATTTTGTTGAAATAAATAGTTTGTTTTCTGACCCGGGTATGTCCTAAAACTGCGACCAGAACCACCAGACTGCCCAAGCGTGGGGATTATGGCAACACCCCTCTCTATGAGGGAGGCCTTGTCCAATAGTGGACGTTAATTGGCTGATGATGTGTGTGAAAAAGTTTGTTTTCTGACAAACCCTTCCTATTCCTTTTAATTTTGAATGTTTCTGTTCATTTAGTTACCTGGAAGAAATCGCTTAAGGAGATAAGGCCAAGCATTGTCCAGGCAATATATCATCAATGATAGTTTCAATTGTATTTTCTGTGTGTATTAACATTATTTTTTATTGAATTGTTAACGGACTGCAGGATTCGGGTTCTTAATCATATTTATTTTTAACATTACAGTAAACCGATTTATATACTTTTCTTAGTATGTAGGTTGTGAATGGTTGCCTGGAAGAGATCGCTTTTAGCGATAGGGCCGCCACCTGTGGCACTAGCTCGTAAGTGTTTTCTATCTGTATGTAATTTTTATTTCTGTGTACACAATAAAGAGTTTCTATCTATCTATCTACCTAATAAGTTTTTGAGATGGACCTACTTACTAAAAAGTCATAAACTTTGGCTCAGTATGTTCAAATCGCGAAAGTTAAAAAATTACTTTTGGCTCAGTTGTTTGTTAACAAACTCCTACAGTATGAATAATTTTGTTTGGGTGCCTATTGATTGGCAATATCAATAACTTTGTTGCATGGCCTACTCATTTTGAAGTGTTTTAAAAAATAATGTTGTTTTGTTTTATTAGGTACTAGCTGTGCCTCTCATTTTCACCCGCGAGGACAACTTCTTATATCATCAGCTATATGCCAGTGAAAGTCCCATCAATATAAGTCCAGCCGTTTTGGTGTCCATATGAAAACATATATACAGACATACATACACACATCACCTTTTATGTACAGGAATACGCATATACCCTGCACTAAGCGGAAAGGAGGTAATTTAACTCATCTTTATGAACAACTTTTACTATGTGATTGGTCCTGTCCTATGATTTCAGGGTTGGTCCCATAGAAAAAGTATGATGGATTTGGCCCATCATTTCTCTTTGAGAGAAGGCCTGTGTGCCAGCAGTGGGAACATGATAGGCTGATGATGATGATAATATTTATATTGTATAAATGCCTAGCACAGGACAGGAATAGATGGCATGCTGAAGAGACCTATACCCAGCAGTTGGTGGAAAATGGTAAATGATGATGATGATGATTGCATAATTAATGCTTGATGGTAAGCAGAGAAAACAGTGATCAAACTTTTTTGAAGAATTTTATGATATCCAACTACTTATAAAAATAATAATATGCAACCATCAAGTTTTGTATAAATGAATTATAAACTTTAAAGGTGAATCCTAATAATTTTGGTTATAACAGTCTGATTAGAACACTACACTCTGAATGTAGCTTTAGCCTGACTTTTTAATTATGTACTTACCATTTTACTGAATCTACAACTACTATATTTTACTGAATCTCGAACTACTGATTCACTATCAGCAACCTCCAGTTTTACCTAGATGAAATGCGGACAGGATCACAAGATCACGTACAGGAACCATATTTTTTCAAAGTCTGGGTGGCTAGGGCAACCACTTTTCTTCCCCCCCAGGGTTCCTCCTACAGTGATTAAAGTCAGCAAATAACAATGAAAGACGTATGACACTTATGAAACTTGTAGCAGTTGTTATGTGTGATTGTATTCTTTTCCTAAACCACGAATTAGTTAAACCGTAGCCTTTCAAATCCAAAAAACAGGACTTACCTCTAGAGAGACTTCGGGTATTTCGCTCTTCGCTGGTATTATCCTAAGGAGTAAATCCAGGATCACAAATCACAAGAAGGCTAAAGTTCAATTAATTCAAATAAAAATAATGTAATTCACACAATAAATAACAGATCAATACAAAACAAACTTTCGCACCACGATAGCAATGAGAATATTGAGTTATTGAGAAGAGAATCATTCGAAACTAAAATGTCAAACAAATGTAAATCTATAAATGACAAACAAACGTCAAGTAAATCAATTCAACATCCTGCCGATAGGTGAAAAAAAAAACATTGACGTAGAACGTAAAAAATTCCGGACATATTCTTTCTACTCACAGAAAAGAGAAGGGTAAAAAAAATCTCACTTCAGTGGTGCTACTACTATGACTGTCAAACAATTTTTTTTTATATCGGAGTGGGTAATGAAAACTTCTCTCATTGCAAAACTTTTTACTCGACTTATTTTTTTCTGTTTAGCTAACCTCTTTATCAAAACCACATCAATGAAGTGTCAATGAAGCACAACAAGGCACAAACAACTCGCTCTTTGCAACTCGTGTTATCTTTGCCGTTGCGGTATTGCGACTAAATCTTTAGTAGTGCAGAGTGAATTTCAAGGCTCTTTTTCATCACATTAAGCTTAGTTCAGATTCAGAAATAAGTGCATAAACAAAAATTCAAACAAAGATACTCTGTGAAAATAACTGTCTAAGTACTTTGCAAACAGAGATGTATCATCTATGTCGAGATGATTTTACCATGATAAGTGTATTCAGAGATAAAATTACTAGAGAAACATTCTTTCAGATTTTATGCAAATGTCTTGAATTCAATAGAGTTTTATCGTTGTAACTCAAAAGGCTGTTAACACAAAATATTTAAAATAATTTTAAATAATAGTAGATTGTTGCATCGAGTGCAAAGTGAGTTATTATTGCACAAGTGTTATGTTGGTACTAAATTAACAGGAGTACATTAATCACTCACTTTAGCAAGGTGCGTAATCTACTTTTCTTTCAATTACCAATTTACCTACCGTGATAAAATATACCTACTCAAAATAAAAATTCAAGTTAAAAGCCGTAACAGACGGGCCAGCATTGCTGACGTCAACCACCTCAACCAACGAGAGAAAAAGAGAGGGAAATAATCTTCTCACTCTTTCTCTCCCGTTGGTCAGACGTCGGTTCGTAGTTCGACGCGTCTGTTTGTGTGTAAAACGCGTGACGTTATGTTCTATAGGTTGTGTCTACGATCAAAGATGTCAAGAAACACTTGTACAATAGTACAATAAATAGATATTATAGGAACTTTGGGAGCTATTATATTTTGAGGTACGAACTTTGGTAGGAACTCAGATCTAAAAAAAAACAGATAGATGCCGTAATCTATTTTTTATTGTATTTTTTATTTGATCTCAACGAAGTTGAACGAAGATCATGATCATGATCCTTCGTTCTTGCTTCGTTCAAGCTCAACCGTCTCTTTATTATCGGTCGGATCGACTGTCCGGTCATTAACCATGCAGTGCGGTTACATGTCCATATTAATAATAATAGATAAACTGCTGACATTTGATTTCGATTTTATTTAGTTTTATTTTATTTTGTGACATTTAATTTAAATTTTTACTCATTTATAGTTCATTTAACTTATCCTTAATTATTGTTACTATTGACATGCAACTAATTCTAATTTTATTTTATTTGCTGATTTTAATGTAATTTGTGTTTTTAATGTAATGTATATGGACTTGGTCTGAAATAAATGATTAATAATAATAATAATTAATCTGTGACCCTACGCCTAGAGAATGTAATACTCCCTAAGTCTACTTTTTTGACAATGTTTTTCATGACCATGGATACAAACTCCATTAGTTATAATATTAATCACGTTTACATAGTATTAGATAGCGTCCAACAAGCCATAGTCACAGTTGGAGTAAAGCAAAGTAAGTTACGGTTAAGTTGAAATCATGACTCTGAAGTTGTGGAGGCTTTACAAGAGGCTTCTATGGAGTTTTGGAAACAACATGAAAAGACACGTTTCACCTCGTTATATCACTTTCCTGCACTCGAGAACGTTCACGAACACTTAATAAATAATAAAATACCATTAATAAAAATTAACACTCGAAAAATCACAAGTTTAGGAAAATAATACGACGAGCCGACATATTTTTTTCCACGTTGGCGCCAAAACTCCCCTACTCTACGGCTACATACACTAAGGGTTGCCAACTTTGCCTTTACGGAGCTAGATTTAGCCATTTTCAGCTTGTACAGCCCGGTAAAAAATGTTTTAGCCCCAAGCCCTATATCTAACCCAAAATTATTATCATCCGTCAAAATCACAGACAATCTGGGAATGAACCATAATGTACTTCATATGCTAAATTTATTTTATCCTCACGTAGAAAACTTCTAAAAACATTGATAAAATCTGTTACGATTACGTTAATATTTTCAAAGGGGAGACTTTACGCGACAATAAAAGTTTGGATATCTCTGGGTACACGCGCATTTAAGTAAGAGTGGAATATAAGTAAATTACAACAAGTTCGAGAGAAAAGACGATACAAGAGTCGAGAAACAATGGCGAAATGTCTATGAGACGCTGTTTTCCGTGTTACCAGAAGCTTGACATTATAGCTCCCCAATCTCCGTATATTCTATAACTGTTGGATTCCAATAATTAAAGTTTTGTTATAAATAATGTGTTTATATAGAATTCGTGCTTAACTTGAATTGTTTTGGTTGAGCTGAAAGACAAAATGACAATTGAAATGCAGTTGTATTTTATTTATTAGATTATTATCAAATTTTTCCCAATTATTTGTTTCTGTGTTTGTTGCAATAAAGTGACAACTGGATAGTGACGCAGTTAGGTGTCAACTCCCGGAATGCCAGACTGTTTTTTTAGGATTATGCATACTGCTTAAAATAAGGTATGTTTTTTAACTAAGTACTTATTAATTGCTCAAGCAGTCTAGCTCTATTTTTGCATACCTATCTAGGCAACAAATCTACTCGACACTATATCTGATATCGAGTTGGCAACACTGTGTACGTCATTTTCTCACGTTCGATGTGAGGTGTCAAAGAATAAACTCGCGATAAATTTATCAAAATTAATCAAATCTAAAGATGCTTTAAAGAGTTTTAAATTTTCGTTTATAATGTGCTACTTTACTAAAGAGATGTCAGTGAAGTTTGGTTGCGTGGATTTTATGTAACGAAGTATTGTTTGTTTTATTAGTTCAATATGAACTGTCACCAAGTACTAAGTGGTGCCTGTAATTCAGGAGATCAATGTTTTGCTGTTGGTTCCGTGGAAGGAATACCTTTTACAGTGAGTATAACGGTCAAGGACTGTCCATTTTTGATATACACGTCTCGTGACCGAGAGTGCGTAGTGTCCAAGGAGGTCATTAAGAAGTTATGCCCCTGACAGGAAAATGTAATTTAGCTGCCTTGATAAGCATAAAATCATGCTCGTGTTTGGACACTAAACACTACTATCTTCAATTGTTTGTCTATGGATTTAACCTCATTCCATTAAATTAGATATAGTGGTTTTAAACAATTATGTTTCCTTGAGGCCTAATTTGCATCATTCCTTTATAGTTATTCAAATAGGCACCTAACATAGACATGAAACTTGTTAGTAATAAAGTGTCTCAATTCGCTTTCTATGTTTCATTTGTTAAATTATGCAGCTTTGTGTGACCTTTACCTGCAATATAGATTTTTTGATTGCAATCTGTTTGGGTGTTATTATATGCTTATAACTTACCTAGGTAGGTGCAACATTATGCATTTAAATTTCCAGCGCTAAGCATTATAATAGGTGTAATAGGAAGACTTGGTTTTCTTTAACATTTAAATATTGTACTTAATGGAAAGTTTATTGACATAAGAAAATTAAACATATTCAGATTAGCAAACAATTACTTAAAGTTAAGACCTAAAACTTCTTAAAATTAGAATGAAAGAAAATATCTAAAGCCTCTTGCTTGGTGCAAGGAAAAGTGGCCAGAATATTAGCAGTTTGTCATTGGCTAAAGTAGGGACCAGCAGGGGTCATCACTCGCCTCCAACCAATTGATAGGCCAGGTCCCAGTACATTTTAAATTTATCTACATAGTCAAAGGGCCAGAGATAGGAAATGCAATCCCCCAAGATAATTTCAATCCAGGTATTTGTGGGATTGAAACATCTTATTCCCGGTGGATCCAGGCAATAGCGGGATCCAGCAGGGTGGACTAAGACATCTGAAATCAATCTTAACAAAGACATAATAGACCTTGTTTTCAAGGTTTTAATTTGAACCCAAATTAAACAAGCTTTTTGTTACACATTCTAATAGGTTTAATAAAACTATTAACGTAAAGTAAAAAAAAAACAATAAACAAACGGCTCAGAACCCCTTGCCCCTGTGCCCTCACACCATTCCACTACTTCTCTAGGAGCACCGAACCTTAAGCATCGCTTCCAAGGGCTGCCGCATGCAGAGTAACAAATATGATCCACGTTTTTCTGTAATCCTGCCAGTCAAGTAAGATCCTGCAAAATATATGCGGGATCCTGCTATTTCGGGGTCCCGGTATCCTGGGATTGCATTTCCTAGCCAGAGGACAAGGACTCCCTTTAATGCAGTAAAGTTACATAAGTGTATAAAGATGGATGGAGATGGATGGAAGCTTAAAATTTGGTTCATTTTAACCCCCGGCGCAAAAAGAGTGTTTTATAAGTTTAACATGTGTCTGACTGTGGCATTGTAGCACCGAAATTGCTATACTGTTTTTTTTAAAGACTTGATCGAGTGTTCTTAGCTATGATTCAAGAAAATCTGTTCAGCTGTTTGAAGATTATCAGCTCTATCATAAAGGATTGCAGTGGTATTCTTAAAAAAATACTACAAAACGGCTTACACTCACATTATGTAGTAATTTATAATGAATCCTCATGTGAGTTATGATTAGTTAGTTGCTAAATGTTAATCCAGTACAATCTAATCCTCTCTCATTTTTAACCGACTTCCAAAAAGGAGGAGGTTCTCGAATCAACTGGTTTTTTAAAATTTTTGTTACCTCAGAACTTTTGACTGGGTGAACCTATTTTGATGATTCTTTTTTTAATTGAATACTTGTGCTTGCTATGTGGTCCCATTTTAATGTGGTCCAGTTCTGACATTTTTATGAAGTCGGTTTTTTATATTGATAACTGTTAATCTACAAAATACCAAATTTATTGTTCAATGAGTTGTATTATATTTAAATACCCATGCTTTATTAAGTACAGTAGAACCTTGTTAAGTCGAACCTTGATAAGTTGAAACCCTCCAAAACTCGAAAAAATGTTTTGTTCTCTTCTCTTCGAACACCAAAACCTCCATTACTCGAAATCTCAGCCCTCTATTAGTCGAAATAATCAGTGAGTCCCTCCAAGCCATTTTAGCCACTTTTGTGCTTGGGGGCGTGGGTTCGATTCCCATCTAGGACAAAGATTCGTGTGATAAACATTTGTGTTTGTTCTATGTCTGGGTGTAAATATCTATTTAAGTATGTATTTAAAAATAAATATATGTATCATATATCAGTCTCTGGCAGCCATATTACAAGCTTTGCTTAGTTTGGGGTCAGATGACGGTGTGTGCAAAAATGTCCCAGATTTATTTTATTTATTTTCCATCCATAACTCGAAAAATAAAATTTTACTTTAATTTCGTAAAATTAAATTGAATATTTCAAGTGGGTGTAGATGGCCAAATCCGAAACCAAGGAATAGCGAAAAGGACTCAATAAGAGTCTAGTGACTTTATTTATTTATTTTTTATTGTAGAATAGGCTTGCGCTTAGCCGCCAACTGGCCTGATGTTAAGCGATAATGCGGCCTACGGTGGATCACGCTTGCCTAGTAGAAACCGATTCACTCTTGACTTGAAGACACCCGGATTGTAACTATCAGGGAACACCCATTCAGGCAGTGCATTCCACAAACTAGCAGTAAAAAAAATATGAGTTAGTTGATTGTCATTTTCATAATATGTAGCTTCCTCCTTGTTTTGTGAAATTAGGTACTATTAATAACAAAATAAAACACAATATCATAAAAGTCATCTAACAAACTTTTTATATGAGCCATCTGTCAATGTCAAAATAATTATCACTGTTTTACGCTTGTGACAGTTTAAATTGATTTATTATGAAAATCGATATTCAATACTCGTAGATGTGCAATTTCTTCACTATGTACTATATTCCAATACACCTAGAACACTAACAACTACATGGTCATCCATTTTATGTGTACTGTAGATAAATAAAAAAAACCTTGAGTTATGTAATAGCTCATTGATATAACATTATTCATGCATGAGATTCCATCATAATATACCATCCTATTCCAATTTATTTATGGCATTGTTAAAATACTCATACTGGCTTCGATTCTATAGTACACTAACCAAACTAAACTAAATAGACAGAACTAAGTTTAACTGCATATCCTTTCATTCCAATGTGTGAATAATTATCAATATAAAATCTGACTTCATAAAAATGTCAGAACTAGACCAAATGGAACCACACGGGAAGCACCAGCTTTAAAAAAAAACATCAAAATCGGTCCACCCAGTCGAAAGTTTAGGTAACAAAGATTATAAAAAAACATTCAAATTGAGATAATCTCCTCCTTTTTGGAAGTCGGATAAAAAGAGATGACAAAGAAATTTAGAGCTGTCAAATTTAGTTAAGGACATCATTATTTTTCTATTCATTACGATATGTAAATAAAAAAAAATGTGGTGGTAAGAATTGAAGAGTCTGCTAGGGGAAGTACCTTTTGCCAGTTATTCAACCGTCAAACAAGTGTACAAATTACGGACTGTGTCTCAGTGAAATCGCTAGGTATGATCAGATAACATCAAATATCTCAGGGTGATGAGCGCAATGTAAGATCATGTGCGAACTGTGGGGGCGCCCTAACGTGTTATTTGCACCTGAGTATGAGAAACACGGCGCATTTTTTAAACTGACTTCAAAAAGGAAGGTGCTCTCAATTCCGTTGTTTTTTTAAATGTTTGTAATAACAATAAACCTAAGAACTCCATAATTTATGAACCGATTTGGATTTATATTTTAATTGAAAGGATATTGAGGAGGATTGCCAAGCAGTAGTGTGCAAACACTACTGTGTTCCGGGTTGAAGGGCAATGTTTCAAACGAAATTACAGGGCACTCAGAGATTTGACATCTAATATCTCGGGGTGACGAGCGCAGTGCATTACCATCCAGGGTTTTGAACTGTTGAAGCTCAAAATTCTGAGTGGCGTTGAGCTATTATGGGCAAGCGTGAAGAGCCATCAGGCGAGCGACATCGCTCGTCTCGTCACTCTGTATCATAAAAAAAAACCCATAGTAATTTCATCAAAATCGGTTTAGTAGTTTGGCTTTTAAATCAAAATTTTGCTATCTATCCATGTAACAAAATTTTCCAGTCCAACATAGTCGATAAGACAATATTTCCTGTGTATCATATACTTAGCCAGTAAATTAAATAATTTATTTGTCAGAACATGGTAAGCACACATACATATAAAGTAGCATACACAGGGTCGTACTAATGGAAACGTATCTCATGTCCTTGCCAGATGCGGCGTACAAATGTGTTTTTTTTTTTTACTTTCGTACAAGTTTAAAAAAAATATGTTAGAACATTGTCATAATCGCTTATTTTATACCTTAATTAATAAAAGAAAGAAGAAAACATGTCTATTACTACCGTTAGTAGTAGTAGGTAGTAGTAGGTAGTATTAGTTGTTATTATTTTAAAATTTATTAACATTCTTCACGTTAGGTGGGGTCGGCTCTCCTCATCAGCCTGCGCCAGGATGCTCTGTCCTGGATTGTTAGTGGGTCCAAAAGGGCCTTTCTTACTATATGGGTCATACTCGTCCATAAGGTGGCTGGGCGCGCCCTCTTCCCCGCTTTCCCTCGGGCAACTCCAGCGCCCTTTGAACGGCATGGTCATCGTCTCTGCGCATTGCATGTCCATACCATCTCAAGCGACTTTCAGTCAATTAAATTTATATACTTACTAAGTCTATTTGTTCCACAGGCCTATGCAGCAGGATGTAACATAGTAATCCTAGCGTCCAACTTCGACCGGGTTCAGATCATACCCGGCGCCATTCACGGCTACGTCCGGATCGGCTCTCTGGACTGCAGCACGGATACTGGCAAGATCGCAGCGGCTTACGGCGCCGAAGTGTGCATTTTCGAACCGACCCCATTGATTCATACGGCCAACACCAGTCATGTAAGTAACTAATAGTCCAAATTCGGAACGGGTTCAGTGGCCTTAATACAAGCACTTGCGAAAAAGTTATCGTTACGTAAACGATAGCAAAATGTATGAAAAATTGAACAGCGCCTCTATGGGACTTGAAATGAAACTGAACTTTCAACATTTGGTTTTTAAACGTAAGACTAGCAGGTACCCCACATACATACTTCAGTGTAATATTTATCGTGAGGAAACGGGTACTTATGTCCGAGAAACTCAAAAGTTCAAAGACGTATGACATTCACCAACATGCACTGGACCAGCATGGTGGATTAGGACCCATCCTTTCTCTGAAGGAAGGCCCCGCCTCCCAGCAGTGGGCAACATGATAGGCTGAAATGATTGATTAATTATGAATGAAATATTAAAAGAAAATTATTTATTTAAAATTTTATTGCAGCTGTCAGAGCAAATGAATGCTCGGACCGAGAGTAACACCGATTTTAGCTGTGTCTACATAAATTTTTATTAGGATCTTTAGTTATTCTCGTTTCCAAACTATGCCAGGTCAAATTAGTTTATTCTGACATAGAACATAGCCAGTAACACCCACACACTGATAATGAGTTTCGTATAATTTTATTATCTATCAATAGTAAACACAAACCTGTTTTTGTACAATCCCAGGTTCGTTATCTTGCGTTGTTCTTTATACTTATTTTTTCATTCAACATTCTATAGTGATTATCAGAATGTTTTTCCGATAAAATTATTGTAGTTATTTGACAATCCACGACCCGCCCCCTAATCGCATACCCTGTCAATGTTCAATGGCGTTAGATTGATGACGAACCATTTGAGCCTCCGTTTGAATATCCACTTGTAAATAAAGCGGAATATTAGAAGAATATTTTATACAGGTCGGAGTACGGTGCGAGCTAGCCTCCATAATTTTTGACTCTATTTACAGATATATATTCGAATAGGTTAAGTTATTTTACTGTCCAATGTGATTTAATTTATGATTTAATTTATGAATTAGATGTAATGAGGGTTTTATATAAAATAATAACTTAGTCATAACAAAACATTGACTCTCGTTTTTATAGCATTTAGTCTGCACCTATAATTCTGGTGACGTTTAATTGAATTATTGTGCCTTTTCTCCATTATATAATGCAATGACGTGATTCATGTTCATTAAATAAATAAAAAAATACATTTTGTGTTGCTTTAACATCATGGAAACTTCTATACAGACCTTCCACTTTACTGTCCTTTCAATGAAGTTGAAACAATATGCTGGTTGACACCAAACCAATGATAACAGACCTGTAGTTTCACTAGCAAACGAACCCCCTTCCATGGTTGGCACATCCAAAGTAGTTCTCTTTCCAATAAGATGCTTGACCAACGCACAATACTGTCAAAATAGGCAACGTGAGATACGACGATTAAATAAATAACTGGCCAAGTGCGAGTCGGACTTGCGCACGAAGGGTTCCGTACCATTTTCTATAAAAACGGCAAAAAAATAACGTTTTTTGTATGGGGCCCCCCTTAAATATTAATTTTATTTTAATTTAATAATTTATTTTTAAGTGATAATTTATTTTAAAGTGAAATATTCACAGAATATATAACTAAATATTCTGTGATTATTTAAAGCGTCTATCTCTTGCCGTTATCAATATTGAGCGAAAACGAGCAAATAATCACGTTTGTTGTATGGTAGCCCCCTTAAATATTTATTTTATTCAATTTTTTAGTATGTGTTGTTATAGCGGCAACGGAAATACATCGTCTGTAAAAATTTCAACTGTCTAACTATAACGGTTCAAGAGATACAGCCTGGTGACAGACGGACGGAGGGATGGACAGCGGTGCCTTAGTAATAGGGTCCCGTATTACCCTTTGGGTACGGAACCCTAAAAAGATCTTAGCTAAGGACGATATAAATCAAGGAGAAAAAAATTGCCACAGTATTTTAAGTGTTTTCTTAAACAATTATAGGACTAAAAGTGTGAAAGTGAGAAATTTTACCCTTCTTATTCTGTGAAAGGTACGGACTCAGAAACTTATGAAAATGCATGGTTAATAATTATCAAAAAAAAAACGACTTCATAAAAATGACAGAACTGGACCATATTGAAATAGGACCACACGGAAAGCACCAGCTTTCAAATAAAAAAAGAATCTTCAAATCGGTTCACCCAGTCGAAAGTTCTGAGGTAACAAACAAAAAAAATAGTTGATTTGAGAACCTCCACTTTTATGGAAGTCGGTTAAAAAGTAGCACGCTGTTCAACTGTACACATTTGCTTAACATGCTTTGTGCAAAGCCGCGCGGGCGATCTAGTAATAATATAAGTAAACATTCCTTCAGACGCGCTCATAAAACAAACCTTCGAGCATGGTCTTTCATCAAGAAATGTTTTCACACACATGCTACCAATAAGCATCATTGCTACTTACTCGTAGTAGCATGGTCTTAGGATTCAAATGATCATGTGTGTCAGTACCTTTAATAATTATATTCTGACTGATAAACATTCACGTGACACGAGAATGGACAGATGGTTGGATGGTTTGTTTAATGACTCTTTTACTACGTATTGTCGGAGCAAATTACTGCATTTATTTATCTGCAAACAGTCGTGACGTGCCTAGCATTTACTAAGACTGGTTGTACTCGCACTGGAATCTATTGTGTTCTGACTAATTTACTTCTCTGTATTATATTATATCATAGTGCAGACAAACTTTCATCGATGAATTATATTTAATTTTTTCTATAAGATGAGCACGATGTTTTGCTTACTCTACAACTTAAAATCGGTTAGAATCTATAGGTACTTTTTACAAGAGAACAATGGAAAGTTAATATAAATCGTTTATAGTGTTCTTGTTTATTTTAGTAACGCATTGAGAACGTTGATGATCTTAAATATTTATAAAAACATACACATCACGATATTAATCGCATATGAAATGTGGCACACGTTACGTACGAAGATTTGCGACTTACTTTCCGCTGAAAAAAACTTGAACGAATTCTTTCTTAGCGCAAAAAGAAATCGATAGCACTTTTCGACAATCACGCAAACTCGACTTTGATGACAAAACTATGCTGAATTAATGAGATCATCGTAATAAATCTATCCTGAGATTGTTTCAGCTTTCCCTTATTTTCCCCAGGTTTAGCCTGAAGTTACGTGACAATTACTATAACTATTACAATATACAGTAAGTTATCGTCAGCAGTGCGGAATAATGAATTGACATTTTCAGACTACGCCATATTACGAGACCCCTTACTATTTTTGACAAGCTTTTGCCTCGTTTCCATAAGTTAATTCAGTTTACTCCATTTGGTGAAAATGCAAGCGATTGTTTTTCTAGGCAATTCGTGAAACGGTCACGTCTTAACACCTGTCAAAAGAAAAGTCAGGGGCCTTCGTGGCCAGGTGGCATGAAAGCCATTCGGCTATTATACGAACTTACTGACTGTCCTCCGCCTGCTACGCATTATTGCCTTGTTTTTTTGTTTGTTAGGAGAAGTGAAAAATGTGTGTCAGGATCGTAGCAAGTGGAGAGACGTGGTATATCTGCTTACCCCAATGGGAAATAGTCGTGCGTGATTAGGCGTATGTATGGATGTATAATTTTGGTATCATAACGCGACGATTTAGTTCGCATACATTTTGTTTAGACCCGTTCACATTTAGCGGATCAGCTATGAGGAGAAGCTATACGGCTTCTATGCTATACGTATTATATCGTAGTCTGAATAGGGCCTAATAGCCAAGTTATTACCAGCAACGCGGAATAAGCGTATACGTCATTTATTTCATTATCTTAAGCATGCAATTTAACGATGTAGAACCAAACAGGAATCTGATGGGAAGCTCGATTTAAATCTTGCTCTAGTTGCTCGGTTAAAATCGATCGACGCGTTCGTCAAACGATATTAATGCTAACGTCGCGTCGGTCTTTGATACTGAGGAATTATGTAATCAGCTAAATTATACGTCCGAAGAAATAGTTATGGCGTATCTATAGAGTATGGACTAACACGTGTAGCAATCACCTTGATCAACGAAATGAAGCAAATCATTAGTTAGTAGCGAAGGTCAAAACCTACCTAGTTACGTCTTTGCCGTAATTCGAACATCTTAATAAAGTTATCGCGCCACGCGTTTTTATCTGCGATAGCGCTCCCCCATTTATGGGAATAAAAAGCTAGAAAAACTTGGTGTGCTAGGCGAAGCGGTACTTCACGCCGAGACAAAGATTTTTGCTTTACAAAGCGCAAGTCCGACCTCACATGGAGTACTGCTCCTATGTTTCGAACGGAGCACCCAAGTATCCGCTTGAGCCTTGATGCATTACAGCGTAGAGCTGTTAGAATTGTCGACGATCCCAAGCTAGAGCCGCTCAGCATGCGCAGAGACGTTGGGTCTCTTTGTGTCTTTTATCGTATTTACAACGGGGAATGTTCTGAATAACTGTACGATCTGATGCCAGCAGCGCATCATCACACCAGCTGCCACCGCCTGAAAGTTCATCCACATATCATAGATTGATGAAAAACGCACGCTGTACGTTTTAAGCGTTCTGTTTTGCCTGAATTTGTGGAATGAGCTCCTGTGGTATTTCCGAGTAGCTATAATATGGAGTTCTTCAAAAGAGCTGTTATAGAGTCTTTAAGGGTCGGCAACGTATCTGTGATGGTATTGCAGGTATCAATAGACGACGGTGATCGCTTACAACCAGGTGACCCGTCTGATTCACTCGCCTTATGATTCACTTTACATCCTTGCCAATAAAAAAAAAAAAGATCCGTCTTTTACTCGCGAATATGTATCAAACTGTCAGACGGACAGATAGTCATGTAGTTTCGCGTTTGTATACTGTGATGAAACCTCAGACGTTTATCAGGACAGACCACGCGAGTTTACCTTTACTTTGCATGTCTGTTATCAATGCTCCAACTAGCAAGCTGCATAATTTAGTTCTATCTTCGTAGTCTTGGAAGTAGCACGTCAGACGTCATTACAAAATTGCGTCATATTAAACTGTAAAAAATCTTCGAAAGCAGTTATCATGCGAATGGAGTTACTCACAGGTACACGTATGTGGTACTCATCATATACATATATGGTACTCACAGATACTTGCAGACCTCGTATTAAGTAAGTATGGTCTCTGAACCTACCGCACCGATTTCAGCGTCTGACTCGGAAGACGAAGATTGGTCAATTAATTGACCAATCTATGCCGTGCAATTCCGGTCTTTATAACTGCCAATCCGGTACATTATCCAATTGAAATGGCTTGTTCACAGGGTTTGGAGTACCGATGGGTGCAGACCGGGAAGCTGGTGGCTGATGGGCCTATCACGGCGCTGTCGTGGAACCTCGAAGGCACCAGGCTCCTGACTGGCGGGAAGATATTGCAGCTTTGGCATCAGGCGTCTTTGTACCAGGATGACAGTCAACGTAAGTGTTGTTTAGTTGGACTGTTTTAGGTAGGTACTACTCAAACATAATATGTCTTGACAGTTGGATATTTTTTACATCAATATTAGCGCGACCGATTCCAATCGTCGATTAATTAGTTATCGAAGTGTCGTCTATGAGTAAAATCGTCTAGGCAAAGCTCACTTTCATGATTTATGATCAAAACAACAAATAACCAAATACCAATATTTTCCAGTTATTTTGATTTAAAAGCCAAACCACTGAACGGATTTTGATCAAATTTCTATGGGACCTATCAGAATGTATAAAAAAATGTTCTCCATATCGGTTCATAAATGACGAAGTTCTGAGGTAACAAAAAAATGAAGAACCTCTTTTTTTGAAGTCGGTTAAAACAAACATTGAAATCAGTTTAGAAAGGTTTAGAATTGTTAGAACATCTTCTATCTATATAGTACTAGTCGACCCGCCCCGGCTTCGCACGGGTGTAAGCTCGGCCTTTGGCATCGCTAAGTCGCTAAGACCTGTTCCAGTAACACAAAATTTCAACCAATACGGTCCAGCCGTTTTTAAATGTAAGAACGTTCTACGAGGTATTATAAAACATTTTAAAAAAGATGAATGAAATCGGTAAAGCCTTTCTCAAGTTATAGCTTGACCAGGAGACATAGGGGTTCATTTTTATATATATAACATAGATAATTATATATAAAAAGCAATGTGTGTATAATGTATATTCCTTATAGACTCCGAAACGGCTAGACCTATTTTGATGAAATTTTCAGGCAATCTTCAAATTAGCCCAGCGAGTGAGATACTTAGGAATTTAGTGGCAATCGGATCTACAGTTTTTTTTTTCGGTTTATTAATATCTTCCCTACAAAAAATTCAAACAAGAATTAAAGTGTTTGCATTGGCATATAACAAAAAAAGATATTGTCATCTAGGTCAAAGGAGGTTGATGTCTTCAAGGAGGCATGTTTGGTTTTATATGACCTCATTTTATGAGCAAATTCAGTGAAAATGATCCAAGCTTTCAGCTAAACGGAATTCAATTTAGAATATCAGATGATGTCGCCCCGCTGTATGATTAAAGGATTAAATCAAGCATTCTTTGCGTTTGTACTGATTTCATAAAATTGGAACTAAATATACGAACGTTATCATTAGACGAACCCATGATGTGTCTTATCAGTAAATCACGCTAGATATCTGCAGTTTTAGGGCAATGTCAAATCATCACCCACATTTTTTCTCAAAATATTTCCTAAATAAAGAAAAGGTTTAAATTGTCGGTTTTATGGGTTTACTTTGACGCGGATGCAACAGGTTTTTTAAATATTTAGTAATAGGCTTGCGTTTGCCGCTAACTCGCCTGATGTTAAGCGATGATGCGCAGGGCCGTCTTTAAACTGGGCACATTAGGATAATGGGGCCCCTGTGACCATGACAGAGCACTATTTTCGGGCGAGAGTAGAGTAGATTCGCGCATACAAAAGCTAATAAACAAGTTATGGTAGTCCTTTGTTTTTTTTTTTGGAAATAAATATGTTTTTCGGTAATAAATATCGGTTATCGTTTGGTGATCTGACAGGATATAAGGGCCCCACAGGATATATATCGATCGCGGGGCACTGGGCAAGTGCTCAGAGTGCCCAGTGGGAAAGAGGGACCTGATGATGCTGTCTTCGATGGAGCATGCTTGCCTAGAAGAAACCAAAGTCGTGTGCAAGGTCTATGCTCGTTAGTAATCATTCTCTGAAATGTCCTCCTAAAGAGATAGTTTATATTGGTATATTTGAGATGGCAGAGCCATTTTAGTAAAAAAATATATTTGTGTAGCTACTTTGACGCAAATATGATGGCTAAAGTCGCGCGCAAGTAACTACTAGTAACTATACTAGTGCGATTGTATGTAGATTGGTTACATTTTCTCAAGTGTTCTCCTTGAGGGATATTATACACCGACCGACACCGTCATTGCTAATCGACACTTCTTTATGATGGTTGTTATTCCGAAAACTTCACTTTTGATTCCACTTTTATTGTGCGAACTGCTAGTTTGTGGAATGCGCTGCCTTAATGGATTTTCCGCGATAGTTACAATCTGGGTGTCTTAAAATCACAAGTGAATCGTTTTTTAGGGTTCGGAACCCGACAAGGAACCCTAATAAATTCGTTCTGTCCGTCTGTCTGTCCGTTCGTCTGATTTTTTTGAACCTTCTAACTTCTATAATTTTTACGATAAGTCCATGAAACTTTGCAAATTGACTTGTAACATAGATCTCAATTTGAAAAGTATAAAAAATATATAATATTGCATTTTAGGGGTGACTGGTACATGTGAAATGGGGATGAAAATGAATGAAATGGGGGGAAAGCTATACATGGTAACGTGGTGTAAAACTTCCTTTATCTTGTGTTTATAGTGTTGCGTGATTTCACCTGTTGTATAGCTGTTGTATAGGAACCGTTTTTAGACCTAATAAATGTTTGTTACTTATCTTAGAGCTCCGTTATGTAGAAACCTATTAAAAAAATATCTATATATTTTTACCACAATCAGTTCCGTAGTTTGGTTGTTTAAATAAAATAAAACTAAAAAAATATGCCACCCAAGTAATGAATTCGCGTATTTACTAATTTTGAAATCGGTTTCTTTTTTATTTTATTTTTATAAAATGTAGTCTAGCCTTAATTCAGGGTATAAGCTATTATTATAACAAGTTTCATCCGAATCCGCTTACACATAATTTTTTTATACCATACGTGGCAAACAAGCAGACGGGCTGTCTGAAGGTAAGCACTCGTCGGATTTTTTTGACACCAGAGGATTCACAAATACGTCCCTTTAAGACTCTATTAACTCACCTCATGAAGAACCCCATGTAGTAGCTTCTCGGAAACACCGCGGAAGGTAGCTCATTCCACATTTAGCAGGTAAGGTTGCCTCCTAAGGCAACAAATATCATGTGAATCGCAGTGTGCGATTTGCACAAAGCGAGATAATATTAATCTGATAGCCCATGATGGCCCATTGCGGGCCAAGTTTTAATGTACTTATATCGATGTTTGAATGCGCGCGCACTTATCGACAAGTCAGGCTCAGGTTCAAAGCTTGAAAATGCTAGCCGTCGCGACGCCAGCCAATGTCGCCTGCCAAGAAATCTTTGTGTTACTTAGACTAACGGATGATCCGGTCAGTCTTTTTATTGGGGAACTGCGAGTGACGTTTTATAATATAGAATTACCGTTGGTTGGATAACACGTTCAATTCTAGACCCCGGTGGTTTGTTCTAGCCTAGAACAACAATCGTTAAGGGTTTACTACAACGATTAATTTTCACACAATTTTGACCCAGCAAAACTCGGAAACCACATCTTGGTTTTATTTTGTTATCGTTCTAGTATCGCATTAAGGACATCCAGTTAAATGAAAAGCAATAAAATATTAGTCAAGGTACGAGTATGTGAAAATAGTAGTAATGACAATAAAATAAAACCAATAAGATCTCTCTTTTATGATACGTACCGCCCAAGAATGGAATTCCCTGCCGTCCTCCTTGTTTCCTGAGAACTAAAATCTGGGCATCTTCAAGGCTAGATTGAATAGATTTCTTCTAGATCAACGTGTTCCATCCTCGGCCACACGTCGCTTACCATCAGGCGAGTTGGTGGCCAAACGTAGATCTATTATAGATCTATATATAAAAAAATATACTTATTATGTTTTGCCGAGTCAAACACGTGTGAAAATTATTCACTGAGTTGCTATCTTAAACAATTTATGAGCGGCCCTAAATACTTACGACACTAGCTTTGGCCACTCTATCACAAACTTCTTTACTCAGATATGTACCACACCAGTTACTAGATAATTATATACATTAGGCTCTGCCACAGAATACGTAATAGTGCTATACTTAGATATATACCTAGCTCCAACTTCTTACTTAGCGATATTCCTACATAGATGTCAGAGAAAGCATATCTATGCTTAAACGCTACTTTGCTTGCAACTAACCTGTTGTTTACATACTTTGGGGAGTATATACTCTTTCTACTATCTTTTTTTATCAAACGTACTTGAGATAATGCGCGCAAAAAGGCATAATCTCGTGTTTAATCACATAATCTTGCAAAATTGACATAAAGCCGTTCAGCTTGGTTTATTCCCGTTTGCTGATCAAAATATTTACTAATAGGCAATGTAGATGACTGACATCTTGTCGGCTTTTCTCTCGTTATGTCTCTCGTTCTAACTCACGCGGACTTCTGTCCCTCTTATTATCACAGAGACGGTCGTCAATTTAAGTTCATCGTTTCAAGTGATTTCATTCATTCATCTTTTTACGGTCTTTATAATTTTGTAGTTCTGCCGATGGAGCAACTTCCTGGGTTGAGGGTCTTTTGTCCGTCTTTCGGTTTTTACCTCCCTTTTTTATGCCATAGGTGGCAAACAAAGTGACGGGCCGCCTGATGGTAAGTGATCATCGTCGCTTATGGATACCTGCAACACCAGGGGCATCACAGATACGTTGCCGACCTTTGCCGAGAGTGGCACTTCAGCCCTATACATCGCAAGTGGAGGGTGTATCACACGCCTATTATCATAATGACAAATCTTAATTTTCAATTTTTTATGTATGTAATCAAGTCATTATTGTGTTATTTAATCTTAATTTTATTTTTAATGTGTAGTATAATTTTCGTATTTTAATTTTTTATAAGCTATGGGTGCAAATCTGGACAATAAATTATTTCATTTCATTTTCATTTAAAGACTATTACAGCCCTGTACGACCATGACATTTGCTTTCTCTTAAATTTGGTTTAAGCATGCACTCTTTGGTTTTCCTGGCCCTCTCTTGCCTTCTATTCCTTGTAGTAGCCATAAATCTGCCTGGGCGTGTGTCAAATGATTATACCCAATACTCTGGTATTGGTTCATTTTGTCGCACAGGTTAATGCAGCTACATATTTTTTTTTTTTTTTTTATCGATTTAAAGATAAGCTAATTTAGTAGAATAAAGTAATCCCTACGATAATAATAGGGTTTTACCATTGATTCATTGTCTTTATCGTCTGTAGTCTTTGTTTTTTTTGTCGGGAAAACTGGCAAGAACAGCCTTATACATTTATTTTCCACTGACTTTGACTTTGGAACTGTCACGCCTACAACCAGAGGGCCTTAATATATTACCTATAGCATTCTCTCTCTTTACCTCTCCTGTAGAAAGAGCAAGAGAAAATTAATCTATCTATACATATTATAAAAACGTAGAGATAAAACAAATCTGTAATTGCGAGATATCAACAAAAAAACCACACAGGGCGTCTTAAAATAAGCAGCTGAACATGATAAGACAATTTTTAGAACTTTTGTCTGTTCGTTTGTTTGTTTGTTTGTCCACGCACATCTCTTAAACCACTGGATGGATTTAAAAGCTGTTATCACGAATATGCTTAGCAATGACTAGTTGAAGTATAGGCTATGTTATTTTGCGCAAGGGCCGGATTATGACAGTTTTTTTAAAAGTTTATTTGAAAATCTACGTGTACGAAGTCGCGGGCAACATCACTAGTATGAAATGAAAAGGTAGTATGCTCCAAGTAATTCTATGAAGTGTGCAAAGTTAATTTGATAATGTTTTTTTTTGCAGCTAGTTCCGGTGTCACATTCCAAATCGGCGGCGATCGAGATGACAAGCCTAAACAGCCAGAAGAAGAAGAACCTGTAAGTATAGTTTCATCACAACATTATTACACACACATTGACGTTGATTCTGATGCACCATTCCCTAAAGTAAACTAAATTTGGCAGATCTAAAATTGTTGCGATCTTTTTTTGACGTATTGAAACGAAAAGAAACGCGGCGAAAAGAAAATTTTAGTCCTGTCTAATTAGTTTAGTTTAGAGAATGGTGCACCAGAATTGACCTCATTATTACATTGAATTAGTCCAGGGGCCTTACGCCCAACTCTAACCGCGGGCCCTAATACGCGCAGTTTGCAAAATCACGCTAACTTTAACGCGCCGAGATACGCTATGCGGTCGCGTGATTTTGCAAACTGTGCGTATTCGGGCTCGCGGTTAGAGGTGGGCGTAAGGCCCCTGTATACCGGGTAACGCGGATAGGGTGTACCATAAGCCGAAAGGGACTCATAGTACCCATCATTATTAACAATTTTTACCCTGAAATCGCCAAAAAATATAAGTTCCATAGAAAAGGTTATTCCCTCGACACACTCGACAAAATGTATGGAACAGCTAATATTTGTATAATAATAATAATAATCGCGTACCTCGATTCCATGGGGCTAAATGAGACCCCTGACCCCTGGCTTGCCTTAACCGGCCGTCCAGGGGTGGAAACCGCAAGAGCTAAGAACTTAAGCTCCAGGGTGGAAGTGTTAAAGGGCATAACGCCGCGAGTAGCTCTTAGTGAAAGTGCAGCACACCTCTCTACACCCTAAGCCACCCACGCCGATGTTGCCCTTCCGGTGCCAAGATACGGCAGCCTTTATGGGGGGCCCATTCAGTGGGTGGCAAGTCATCACCTGCCTAAATAAATTTTGAGATGAGACAGGATAAGGCAGGTGCCGTTTCTCATTCTATAAATCTGTTATTTCATCCACAAGTTGTTCACCTCAATAGCCCAGACTTTTTTAATCCTATACCTACTGTACAATAGTTTCATATTCCCTTTTATACATATTTAATAGTTGCATGTATTTTATATTCAAAAGGGCCTCTTGGTGTTGGCTTCGGCTCCACCAATGCCCACCAAATGTCCGGGCTAGACCCGAGAATATATTTAAATAAAGAGAAATAATAATCTTTATAATAATAATAATTATCTTTATAATAATAATAATCTTTATTTGGCATAAGGAAAAATACAAACAAATAATTGAATCCACTGGCTCCGAACTAGTAAAAAACTGTGTTTCGAAACCCAGTGGAATTGCGATTTAATGCCTGTAGCACACCTCCGCCGCGAAACCTTTAAAAATACGACCAGATCGTCTCTGTGTGCCTGTGACATAAAAATGATATCACAGGCAGATGTTGAAAGCGATCTCTTGGCCTTAGATATTCAAATTTTAGAGTCCGAGAAAAACGATATACGCGATACGAGATAAGATAACATCTACTATACTGATAGCAATGTTATGTTTATCTTACAGAAGATATTCATCCGTCCGGCTAATTATAGCGTAACCCAAGTACAAATTAGCTGTTTTGAAAAAAAAACATGGTACTCACGATGCGCCGCGTGCCATTTTATAGCTTCAATAACTCGAAACGAGACGCAACTGGACGAACTGGAGGCGAGAGTAAATAGGTATCTTCTAAGTCTACGTGCTTCATCTTCGACCACATCGTCGCTTACCAACAGGCGCGTTGGTGGTCAAACGCGAACTTATTCGCGTTAAATGCGTTAAAAAACAGTATAATTTTTCGTGCACACTACTGCTCGTATCCTTTATGAATATTTTATAAATTTTCAAGCGCACTTTCAATAGCCCTGTGTTCTAATGTTAAAAACTAATTAAATTGCCTGATAAAAATCTGTGATATAGGCGTTTAAAGTTTTTGGTGGGGATAGAGAGCGGACGCCCTGTCCCTTTCGCGTAAAGCGTGTGTTAGTATAGCATTTGTATGGCAAGGCTTGACGTCATAAACGTGCTAAGTGTTTCCCACTGGGCACTTTGGGCATTTGCCCAGGGCCCCATCATCGATGGGGCTCCCAAGTTCCCGCCAGATCACCAAACAATAACCGATATTTATTACCGAAAAACATATTTATTTCGATAAAATCAATAGAATGACTGACTACAATACCTACTTCCTCATTAGCTTTTGCATGCGCGAAGCTACTCTACTCTCGCCCGAAAATAGTGCTATGTCAAGGTCATAGGGGCTTCATTATTTTAATGTGCCAAGGGCCTACAATAGGTTAAAGACGGCCCTGATACCTGTCGCTCTCTGTCTAGCAAAATAAAACACCTATAACTTATTAACTTTTGAACAAATTTTAATTATATTTTCGTTGATATATTTATGACCAGCCTTTAAAAAAAAATGACACATGCCTATTATGCCAATGCACTGATAGTCTTCAGTGAACAATCAAAAGTAGTGTAAGGTTTACTGACAACATATAAGTGATATTTCACTGATCGCTGTTAACTGAGTATCTCCCTAACGAGGCGCTTCCTCAATGTTATCTCATTATATTCGGCTATAATTAGGCGTAATTCATTCAATTGGATAACTACCGTTCCTTCGCAACGTGAAAACAATTAGTTTCGCATGATTGGGCGTAAAATGTACAACTAATTTGAATATATTGAAGGATTTCTTTAACATGACAAGAGCATAATATTCTGAAGTTACGGTAAAGCGTTTGCTATTTTTATACTTAAAACGAGTATTAAATATTCGTATTGTCATTAGAATTTACCTATCTACAAGTTATAACTAGCAATTTCAAGACGGTCAAGATTGACTCGGGGTCGGGTGGATAAAAAAATAATGCTGAATCTCTAATGTGGTTGGACGGTAGAAACTATGACATACTCGTATGTCTCATGTCTCAAATCATAGATGTCATGAGTTTAACGTGTGTATCTGTGTATACGTTTTTATTTTTATTATACTGAGTGACGAGACGAGCGAAGTCGTTCGCCTGATGGCTCTTCACGCTTGCCCATAACAGCTCAACGCCACTCAGAATTTTGAACTTCAATAGTTCAAAACCCTGGATGGCAATGCACTGCGCTCGTCACCCCGAGATATAAGATGTCAAATCTCTGTGTGCCCTGTAATTTCGCTGGAAACATTGCCCTTCAATCCGGAACACAGTAGTGTTTGCACACTACTGCTTGGCGGTTGAATAACTGGCAAAGGTGTGGTACTTCCCCAGGCGGACCCCTGCAAAAAAGTCCTACCACTACAAAAACGTGTGACAACGTGACAAACATGTGTCTATCTGTGCCATCGTAGCTCCCAAACGGCTCAACCTATTTTTTTTTGTTTGAAAGGTGTTTTGATCGAGAGTGTTATTAGCTATGATCCCAAAAATATGTTTACCCGTTTGCAGATTATCAGCTCATTTATAGGTAAATAAAAATAATAATTTATCATTGTTTTATTTCGAAAATGTTAAACAGACTAACTAAAATTATCATAACAAAGGTGCTAGCTATGTTAGCGACACTACAGACAGCTAGCTAGCTGACTTTGATAAACAGGTATATTAAGAAATCAAAATTGTATTAATCCGCGGCTTCGTCTGCAAACAAATATAGCTTATATCACTCCGGGATAGAGTGGCTTTCGATCAATGAAAGAAATTTCAGGATCGGTTCAGAAGTTCTAGAGATTACCGCCTACGAACATACAAACTTCATAATATTCATGTACTTAGATACGCTAAGGTTGTCTGGAAGAGATCGCTTATAGCGATAAGGCCGCACATTGTTTCACTAGTTTTATGTTGTGTTTGTCATATGTACCTTATGTAATTTTTGGTGTGAACAATAAAGAGTTAAAAATAAAATAAATATCTGGGACATTTTTGCAGACACGGTCTTCTGACCCCAAACTAAGCAAAGCTTGTAATATGGCTGCCAGATACTGATATACGTACATATCTATTTTTGAATAGATTCTTAAATAGACAGAGTTATCTATCTATCTACGCAAATTTATACTACAGTACATCGTAACAAAATATCACCTTGACATTCGCGTTATTAAAGGTTACAACGCTATTTGTAAAAATGTCATATATAAATATGTACCTATAGTAAAAGAAGGACATGCGAATCCAAAAAATCTAGACAAATCAAGATTTACAGTTATATGTAATTACATGGTATTTACCGTGATAAGCTTGTAAATAGAGCTCACGGTATTTCGGCGCAGTTACATGCACCATGTTCACGGGAACACTAAACTAACTAAAGGGGGTAACTGCGCCGAAACATCGAGAGCTCCATTCATAACCTTATCACGATAAACATCCCGTTAATAATCATATAACTGTAGTGAAGTGAGCAACCGTGATAGTTTAAAACAGTGATAGCTAGATTTATTTTACCAGATTAACCGTTTCGTATCAAGAAACGTATAGAAATGTTTTGGATTATTTTTCGAGTCTTTGTGCCCGATTAGCTAAAATTAGGTTTCTACTACTACCTAATAAAAACCTAACCAAAATATTTCGACTGGACAAAGCCATCCTCATCATAATTTGTAATTGGGTATCCTCATGAATCACACTACTTCCTTACCATATTTCATCAATATCAGTTCAGCCGTTTATGAAATGGTAGTGGGACAAATAAATGACATACCACTACATACTAATAAAAAGTACAGCCAGTTGTATCATCAATAGCGCGTTCTATATGAAAATCTATACGTTTCGTTTCAGGGCTGGATATGCGTATGGCAGTGTCAGACAGCGACCCCTGCTCACCACTTAGCGTTCTCTCCCGACGGCGTACTGTTCGCTACATCCGGCGTCAATGACAGACTCGTCAAGATCTGGTATCAGAACAAAGGTATGAATTGAAACAACACACATATAAACTTTATTAATTGTGCACACCAGAAATAAAAGTTACAGATAAAGAAACTTAAGAGCTAGTGTCACAAGTACATTTACACACATTCTAAAGGCTTATTCACGTAGGAAGCAGGTTACGAGCGCCGATCTACCTGTGCTTATCGGAACTGATCCGCGCAGGTCACGCGCAGGTAGTTGGCGCAGGCAGTCTCTATACTCAATGCGCAAAATGTATAGGACAGCTGAATTTTATTCGCGATTTCTGGGCTAGTCCCATTATAAAAGTTGTTCATATAACCTTCGTCCGGCTGAGTATACCACTGTGTGACTTATCGTTTTTCTTGAATTAACGTCAGTAGTGAACTCAGCTACCTCTGGTTTGCAAGGATATGGCTCGACACTGAGAAGTTTTAAGGGGTGAGGCTGGCAATGGGAATAGTAACCTCATGGCTGGGGTGTATTGTATCTAAATACAGTAATAAATAAAATGTTTTCTTTCTTTCTTTTGATAACCATACACCTCAAGCTGGACGTCAATGCATGTCTTATCACCCCATTAAATTACAAGTCTATATATATATATTTTTATATAAAAAAGAACGGCAAATAACCATGCGGTCCGCCTGATGGTAAGCAAAACCGCCACCTATGGACACCTGCAACACTAGCGGTGTTGACGGTGCTTTGCCAACCCGGAGAAGTAGTTGTAGACACTCTTTTTGAAACGCTTCATGTTGAAGCTTGGCGGGAAGACCTTTGGGGGAAGGATATTCCACACCTTGCAGGTCCGCGGAATAAAGAAGCGGAAAAATTGATAAAAGCTTGACGGAAATGTTTGTATTTACAGTGCTCTCCCAAACGCAAGGAGATCACTGCGCGCCACAGTTGAACTACACGTTTATCTACGTGGCGCATCCGCGTGCTGTCACACACCTGTCATGGCGGAAGACCAGCAAATATATGCCCAAGTGAGTCGATAAACAATATTTTACACAAGTTGAACATATTAAAAACCGACTTCAAAAATATGTGACAAACGTAATAAGTGCCTATAAAATTTGAGGGTTGCCCTTGATTTCCCTTGGATCCCAGCGTCAGATCCTGACTTGGCGACAGTGGGGCTAAATTGGAAGTATAACCGACTGAACAAAAGAAAAAGAAAAAAACGGTCGACAGTTGGCGGAAAAATCGGTGTACATACATACAAAAAAAAATACAGTGGAACATAGAACCGTACTCATTTTTTAAAGTGAAGTTAAAATTAACCAATCAACTAGATACAACTCTGATTTTTATCCCCGTATATGCCACAGGTATTGTTTATTTTTTCTAGGGTTAAAGTATTATTTATCCCTGGTAAGACAAAAGTCTGCGATGATGCAGAGATATCTAAGGCGCGTTCTTGATGCAATCTTGACCCTATTGTTATCACGATTCGCGTCTATTGCTTTTCCTAATCTCCTTCATATATTTTGTTTCTGGAGCTAAGTTTTGTCTTACAGAAGAGGCATAAAGTAAACATAAAAAAATGGGATTAATTCTTAATTTTCAACCCTAAGAGGTGAAAATTTGCTACCAATACTTTGTTTGAAATCAAATGGGACCACGAATAGGCTCTATTCAATAAATTTGTCTTATAATCGAATTAATATAATCTATTATATTGTCTTACATATTAGAGAGTCACATTTTCAACAGGGCCTTGACCACAGGAATCTATCCCAAACAGTGGAAATTGTCGAGAGTGACACCCATTCCCAAAGGTTCTGACAAGTTATCAGTATCAGAGTACAGGCCCATTGCTATTATGTCATCCCCGGCGAAGGCCTTCGAAAAAATTATCCATAGGGAGATCTACAGGCAGGTTGAGCAATATCTTTGCAATGAACAACATGGCTTCAGGAGGAAACGGTCGGTCGATACGAATCTCCTGGAAGTGACCGACTTCATCTCAGTCCGGTTAGATCGCAGTAGCCAAGTTGACGTCCTATACTTTGATTTTCGTAAGGCTTTCGACAGAGTTGATAATGACCACTTACTCGTCAAACTAAACACTCTGGGGTTTGCTCCCGGGCTGCTGAGATTTATGGCCGACTACCTCAGAGACAGGAAACAGTTTGTAAGGCTAGGTGTGTATGACTCCACTCCTTATCATACACGATCTGGGGTCAGTCAAGGATCTATATTTGGCCCACTTCTTTTTGCGTTTATGATCAACGATCTTCCCGCCGTAGTTAATCATTCTAAATGCCTCCTTTATGCGGATGACTTAAAGCTGATTAAAGAAATAAAATCCGTGGAAGACTGCCTGGAACTCCAATGTGATGTGGACGCGGTCTGTGAATGGGCAGTGGCAAATAAAATGGAGTTTAATCCATCAAAATGCCAGGCCATGACATTTACTCGAAGGCGGCACCTGATAGAATTCCAGTACCAGTTGGGTTCCCATGTCATTACCAAATCCACTTCTATAAAAGACCTAGGTGTTACCTTCGATCAGAAACTTACCTTCAATGACCATATTGTTACACTTGCCAAGGAGTCCTATAGAAGATTGGGGTTCGTGCTGAGAAATTCAAGAGATTTTCAGGGTACCCACGTCATACAGTTAATCTTTGAAGCTCTTGTACGGAGCAAGCTAGAGGCCAGCTCGGCAGTTTGGCATCCCCATGCGAAAGCTTATGCCCTTCCTTTAGAAAAAGTGCAAAAGGCCTTCCTTCGCTTTTTATATAAACGCATGTATGGGTACTACCCGTACATGTATCCGACTAATTTTCTTCTAGGATGCTTAGGTTATAACTCTTTAGAAGTAAGGCGGGCACATAACCAAATGAAAATTATGTGTAAAATCTTTCATGGAAAGATTGATGCTCCAAATCTACTCGAGGAATTGTTACGGCTTCGTGTTCCCGACGACAACAGTCGACGCGGGGGGCGACGGCATCAGCTGTTCGCGGTGCCGCCAGCCCGCACAGTGGCGCACGGGTACTCCCCTATTTCACGCTCTCTGACTGCGTTCAACAATCTCCTGGCTTGGGCACCTGATTGTGACTTGTTTGCGGACGAATGGAAGAGTATGCAGTTGAAGTGTCTGGAATACTGTGAGGTGAAAGTGGGTAAGAAGGAAATGGATGATGATGATGAATGGGTATATTTGTGTCAGTGTGATTTTGACTTCTGGTAACTTTGACGCTTTATTATTGAATTTTTGACATTTAATTAAAAATTTATATGCATTTTGACTTTTTGTGACATTAATTGATTTTATCTGTATTTTATCATCCATGACATCATGTCATGTATGTCATCACTAATTTTATTATTGTTTTTTATTTTGTATTGTTTGTTAATATATTTGCATTGAATTTTTGGTTATTGTAATTACGAGTTATATGATTTTGTAATATTTTAATAATTTATCTAATGTAATTGGTTGTACCGTGTTAGTTAAATAAATAAATAAATAAATTTCACTATCTTCGAGATGGAATTTCTTAAATCCGTTCCTATTATTCACGGAATTCCCAAAATAATTTTCTAGCTACTTTCAGGCTCTGCTGTAGCTTGTGTGTTTACATGTCTTAGTCTGTGTCGAACTGACGTTGTAACGTAACAGGGGCAGCGTCGGCAACGTGCTGGTGACGTCATCGGTGGACAACATATGCCGCGTGTGGGCCGAGACGCTCCTCCCTGAGGACGAGTGGGGCGGGGGCTGCGTGACGTCACACTCGCGCTCGCCGCCGCGCCGTCAGCGCGCCACGCACCGACACAAGCACCGGTTCATGCAGCGCCTCAAGCATATGAAGTGAGTTTGTAACGCGCAGTGACGTAACATCATCTGCCGAGACGTTTCTCGAGGACGTGTGGTGACTGGGGGGTGCTTGACGTCACACTCGGGCTCGCCGCCGCACTGGTGATGCATAAATGTTACGCAGTAACGTCATGATATGGCACTTCGTAACGTAACGCATATTCAAGTCAAGCTGGACGGCAGTTCCTAGTCAAAGTTGTGAGATAACGCTCAAAATGACATCGTTTTTAGACGCTCATACTGCTCTCATAACGCACTATTTACTGCTAACAAAGAAGGCGTTCAAAGGCCTTGGTGCAGAGAAAACCCGCCTAACAAAGAACATCAAATATTAATAAAGTTGAATGGGTAAAGAGGCGGAGCTAACCATAGTTTAGACTAGATATTAAACTTGAGAACTTAACTTTTAGGACATGTTTCCACATCAGACGGAACGCCCAGTCGTCGAAGCAGCCCGGCGCTCCGATACCCACTCTCCCCTCGACGTACAGCGCTCACGACTTTCACAACCCGTATCACGCCACATCTTATACCGGTGGTGAGTTACTGTTTATTGTATGCTATATTGTTTGGGGCGAAGCATGGTGCCTGTGACATTAGCCGAACGGCCTAATAAACTAATTTGACAGTTCGATCATAGTGAAACTGTCAATTTAGCTACTAAATCGCGAGTTGCAAGTTACATAATCAGGAGCCGTTCGGCTAATTTCACAGGCACCATGCTACACCGTAAATAGTATAGGGATTTTGCCCGCATTTTACGAAATAAGAGTGCATGCTACTTGTCATGACTAACGGTGCTGAAACGTGGACACTTCAGTTGGAGTGGTCCACAAGTTCAAGATTACTCAGCGAGCTATGCTCGGCGTTTTCTTTTAAGTATCGTATCCGGAACGAAGTTATTTGCTCCGCGTATTAGCAAGCTGAAGTTAGAGTGGGCCGTTCATATCTGTCCCAGAACAGCCGGTCTATTCTGCAAGCTAAGTGAACGCGCAAGTGAGGTGATAAGAACATAACTTGAACTATATACTGTGCTAGAGATATTTCATTCTAAATGTGCACGCCCCTCTACTTTATAGTGTGGTGGAGGGGCGTGCACATTTAGAATGAAAGATCTGTCTACAACATTATTAATTGCTGCAACATTTTATCTCTACAGGACTCCACTTCCATCTAGCGGCGTCAATAAATGCCGAGACAGATATCCCATTAGTGCCGTCGTTAGCGGGCGGTGGCCGGTTCATCTTACATTGGTTACACAACAAGGAGATGTACTTTACCAGCCAAGCTGAAGCTATACTGCACGACCTAACTAAAAAGGTAAGTTCTATTTTGCCATTTTCGCTCATGTCCTTATGTTAAGCACTATTAGAACCTTGCAAAATATTCAGTCTCAGACTTCGATAAAAAAAAAAACCACAAAGATGGCACAATGACGCGCTAATCGCAGCAATACTCAATCTGGCTGAAAAACTTCTCCAAGAACCATAGTGTCTTCCGGCATCGCTTAAGCCAGTTCATCAGGTGAACTGTGATTAAACACATAGCTTGAGTGATATTAAAAAAAGCTATTGAGCGAAAACTTAAAGAATGGAGCTTCATCATCATCATCAGCAGCAAGACGTCTTCTGCTGAACATAGGCCTCCCTCATAGAGAGGGGTGTTACCATAATCCCCACGCTTGGCAGGCGGCTTGGGGATCGCAGTACGTTCACCGTGTACTATTAGGACGCTGCTGCCCATCCTTCGGTGGTTCTGGTCGCAGTTTTAGGACATACCCGGCTCCCCCAATACGCAGCTTCAATACTCAGCATTCAATACGCAGCTTGATTGGATCCACAGTCACGCGATAGTTCCACAAGCTGTAACACACCGTAAGAGCCATAAGGGCTAGGATTAGCCCTTTACCCGTAAGAGACCTTACGGGTAAAAGGTTAGGCTCAAGATTTGTTGAAATTTGAACCCACAACCTGTGAAATTCGAATGTGCTAACCACTGAGTATCCTAAAAATCTAAACATACCTAAAAGCCTCCTACATAACCCTCATTTACGGACCGATGAGACGTAGCCTAACTTTGCTGATTCATTAATACGGCTTGTTAAGTCAAACTTACTAAACTTTTATGTTTATTCCAGGTATTAGACAAAGAAGAAACGGACGAAGGCGGATCAGGATCAGAAAACACCGCACATCAGGATGGAGAAAATGACGGCAGTAAGTGCTAATCACAACAATGCCATTTCCTTACATAAAACCTTTTTCGATGTTGAAATTAACGTGTCTCTTGTTTTTGTCAGCGCCAAAAGCAGCGAGAGGTAAAACCTTATAAGTTCAATAATTTGATTTATTGTTAAAAGCAGTAAGGTTGAATACTAAAATAATATATTATGTAGGAGTTTGCTTACAAAACAAAATCTGCGAATATATCTATTTTGTAAGAGATGTATTCAATTGTAAAGCTTCAAAAGTATTCAGGTTGTATTTAATCATGTTGCGGCTTCTTGTCGAGTTTTATGTGCTTTGATAATCGAGATACAATACTTAGAGTCAGAAACGTGCAAAAAAAAACGAACTAAAACTCGGAGTATGCTATGCATTGAGCCGACTTTTTGGTTAGTTATAAAACAATCGCGATTCGACTACAACGCCGCGCGATTCCACTGCTACGATGACATAGCGGACAAGCGACTTTCAACACTATGCAAGCGACAAGGACTAAATTGGTGTAAATGTGGTATTGCGAACTATAGTTGGTATCTAAGTATTCTAAGGCTGCATGCTTCATCTTCGACCACATCGTCGCTTACCAACAGGCGAGTTGGGGGTCAAAGGCGGACTTATTCGCGATAAAAAAAAAAATTGGTATGTACAATGACGTTCGGATGATTTTTGAATGTTTTCGAGATTGTGACTATAGATATTGTATCTCGATGGCTTTGATATATAAATCGAAATATCGTAATGCTTATTATGTACATTTATTTCAGCATAAAAAACTATTTAGGTATAAAGTTGAGCTTATTATTTACGCGGTATTGCTTTCTCGCTTATTCCATGCTGCTTAGGACATGCGAATAGGAGGCCGAGTCAGCATTTGACTAAAGTTCAATCTGAGGACAATAGCAACAGTGATGAACAACCAGGTAAAATTGATTTCAGAAGCAAATACCCATATAAAGAGTGCGCATATAGAAAGACTAACGCGCCATGCAATTTTATTCTTTATTCTAAGAGTTTGACATACCAAATGGAACCAAATGACTCCGGATATAATCAAAATCTAAGATAACTCATGTCTTCAATAATATGAACTAAATATCCAAACTAATTTGCATCTGAACTCTTTAAGCTGTTATGTAATAAATGTACACACTAACTTTTACATGTGTATTATCAGTGTACTGAATAAGACGAATGAAAACATTGGCCACGATGGCAACCCCGAAACGATGGCGAGATAACCTAGATGTACAGTGCAACGAACGGTTGGGCACAGCACAGAGGAGAGAAATGGAAATATAGCTTTTGCTCAGCTGTGGGAGTATCGTCTTTATTTATACTGAAGCGAAATACTTACTGACCCATCACGCAATCTTGAAAACTACTTTATCTACAAAGCGGGAATTTGGCAGGTAGGATTCCTTACGAGGTGTAAACGTCTTTTGCGAAAGGGCTGGATTAAGACGGGCATATGTAGGTTGAAAGTTTTGATGAAAGTCTGCGCGCACAAAGTCGCTGCCGACAGCTTCTGCAAACATTTATTGAGTAGGATACACAAGAAATTATTTTTTGATTCAGACCTAAAGCAAATCTTTTGTTGGGTCGTATAACTAAAAAAGCCTCTGAAATATAACATTTTCTTACACTACGGTATCCCACAGGTAGCGCCAACCATAGTCATCCCAGCTTGTCCAACACCACCTCAATAAACTCCATAGCGACTGACGTCACGTGCACTCACTTGCCCGATTCACTTGACGCGAAGATCGACGCGCTACTAAGGGACTGGCACCAGAGCCCCGACCTACTGTTCTCTATACACCCTGTAGATGGCAGCTTTCTTATATGGTAAGTTATATCTTTATATAAGTTATGTCAGGCTACCATGGTCCCACTACGCGCATGCAAATTTCTACCATAGGCACTTGACAGTAAGGTAACATTCCGATTCATGCACACATTATGTAAGCGTAAGCAACCAAGCTAAGCGCGTCTGTGATAACTCGCGCTTTGATTTCAGAATGTTACCTTTAATGTTTCAAAATGTTGCAAATTGTTACCCAAACTCTCTCCTTCCACACCTTTACAACGAAGCTCTTAAAGCCGAAGTTAAGATACTCATATGAAAGGTCGTCGAAAGTAAAACGGTTAGTTGGGGAATGGTTACTAATTTTGTCATATGAGGACACCGAAAACCTAATTACCCGGATTCGTACTGAGCATTTCATTTCATCATTCATTCACTTAAAGTCGTCACAATCACGCATATTGCATACGCCGCACACACATACACACACACACACACACACACTCACCACACACAAACACACATTTCACTTGCTAGGACAACTGTATCTATACTAATATTATAAAGAGGAAAGGTTTGATTGTTTGTTTGCATTGAATAGGCTCCGAAACTACTGAACCGATTTGAAAAATTCTTTCACTGTTGGGAAGCTACACTATTCCCGGGTGACATAGGATATATTATATTTTGTAGCGAGGCCAAAGTCCGAGCTTAATACACCCGTGCGAAGCTGGGCCGGACGACTGGTCTTTCAATATTCGCGAGGATGCCTCCTAAAAAGTATATTTTGTATTGTTTTTCGTTTTGTTGGTCTCCATATTACGGGCCTTGAGCCTAGTGCGGGACCGCAGGAATGTCTGCGAATTGTTTATTAAATTGGTTAAAATGTATTAATATCATGTTTTTGGGAAAATATCTTATGTTAGTGGCTATACGCGTGCGGGAGTACCGATGGTATAACGTGTGACTCTTCACCAGAATGTTACACCTTTTACCTTTACCACCTTTATTGTTACAATCCTAAATGAACTTTATTCGACAGGGTCTGCGAATGGCTAGACGAGTTACAAGCGGGCGCGATCAGACAGGCACAAGTATCATTCTCCGCTCGTATTCCCTCCGCATTCCCGCTGGGAGATGCCACAACAATGTGTACTCCAGCGGCATTGTACCACGCAGCCGCGCAACCGCTGTACGTACGACACAGGACGAAACCCGTCACACCTGGTATGTGGTCTTAGATAACATTGCTATAATAGATATATTCGTAGGTGTCTTCAAATCGAGAGTAAAAATATTCCTTCTAGGTAATTGTGTTCCATCCGAGCAGCGGCCCTGTGGTCTCACCCTCTATCCTACGAAAGTCGTTAATATTTACGGGATGAAAAAATATGTGTGAATCTAGGGTATAAGCAACCTCCACATCGAATGTTATTTAAATCCGTTTAGCCGTTACGGATTTAAGTGCATACATAAATACACACACACTTTCGAATATATAATATTAGTGTGATCGATATAGGTGTCATTAAATCGAAAGTAAACAGGCCAATCTCGATTGAAAAATAAGGTGTAATGCTACTTGCACAACTGTTATTCTCCATCCGGATCCTCTCCACGTTCCTGCTGAAGACGCAACAACAACGTTACTAGTTTTTAACCGACTCCCAAAAAGAAGAAGGTTCTCAATTCGACTGTATGACAGCTGGTGCTTCCCGTGTGGTCTCATTTTAATTTAATTCAGTTCTGACATTTTTATGAAGTCTGTTTTATATGATAATTATAGCATGTCATTTGCTTTATGAAATGTTTTCTTTTCTCAAGGCAACCAACAGCAACCCGAAACGGTTACCACACCGTTAGCAAGCGTACAAGAAGAAAAAGAAGAGACTGAATGGCCGCAGAATGAGGAACAAGATCAAGCTCAAGAAAATGGTAAGATTTTGTTTTTGCGTCGGCATACATATATACATTTTTACTTTATCACCTCAAATTAACAAAAACACAAAGTAGGGCATTGCTCCGTCAAAAAAAATTACCACCCTCGTCCGAAACAATTCTTATCCACTGGTGCTGGGCTAGTTGGATTCAGGTTCCATCTACAATATTGTCGACCTATCACATTGCTAGTTGACCAACGTTCTACCTTACCTTGCCTCGGTCACCACTTTTCTTATGCCCTAGGTGGCAAACAGCTAATGGGCCAACTAGTGGTAAGCGATCACCGTCGTCTATGTATACCTGTAACATCAGGGGCATCAGAGGCCCTAAAGACTTCTATTAACTCTGTCACAACTTTATTGCACTGCTCGTTGCGCCCAGCCTTGAGTTCTGCCTAGTTCTACTTTAGATAATGAGTAAAATAGATCGTCGAATCAAGATAGGTTACTAAAATAAATTTATTTTAACAGGGGCAAGAGAAGAGAACAATAACGACATGCAGCGCAAACTGAGTATAGCGACAGAAGACCTGGAAAACCAGGAGGGTGACGTTCTAGACTCTGCGCCCGTTATATCCATGGTCACCAACCATACCAATGGAACGCTCAATCTCTGGCAGCTCACGTTCGATGATAAGTCAAAATTTACACAGGTACGAAAATTTGTAGGAGAATCTTTTTTATGCAACTGAGTGACAGGAATAGCCTGCAAGTCTCTTGCCTGGTGGAAAACATCACGCTCGCCCATAATAGTTAAGAACTACCCAGAATTTAGAACATCGATATTTTAAAATCTTGTCTGGTACCATACTGACCTCGTCACCGTGACGATGTTAGATGTAAAATTTCTTTATACCGGGTAAACAATGGAAAAAAATGGATGAATAAATTGCAAAGGTGTTGTTAAAAGAAATTGATAGGTTTTTCCTATGCAAAAGCCGAGCTATGGAGAGGGCTATGCTCGGGGTACTTTACGAGATCGATTCAGAAATGAGGAGATCCGAAGGAGACGAACGAAAGTTACCATCATAGCCCACCGGAACGGATTAGCAAGTTGGAAGTGACAATGGGCAGGGCACATAGCACGCAGAACAGATGGCCGATAGAGCTGAAAGGTTCTCGAATGGAGACCACGGACCGGTAAGCGCAGCGTAGGATGTCCACTCACAAGATAAACAGACGAACTAAAAGAGACCGTAGGGATACGCTGGTGGCAGGCCGCTTCCAACCGGCCGTTTTGGAGATCGATGGGGGAGGCTTATGTCCAGCAATGGACGTCCTATGAAATGATGATGATGATGATGTTGAGGCAAGAGACAATAGCATCGCTTCTCATCACATAAGATTGTAGTCAAACGCATACTTAGTTTGTTGAAAAAATAATGTGTCACTCCCTCTGTCGGACCTTGCAGTATAATCTTATAACTGAAATTCAACTTTTGTTAGCCGTTGATTACAGTCTGTATGCTGGTGTCGAATGGTTACAGTTTTTGGTCCAAAGGCCTCTGTAGCCAGACCAAAAACCAAAAAAAAAAAAATGGTTTTAGTTTCACTATGGGAACAGCAACGACTTAGCACATATGAAGTTTGTTTTGACTTTGGGTACTGTTTTAGGTGTTATCAATAGGCCACGCGTCAAGAGCCTCTGGCCATAGGTTTAGAGTAAACGACATCACATGCCATCCAGTATTACCACTCCTTCTCACTACGAGTCATCATAATATTTCTGGTATGTATTTTTCAAATTATATTTGTGTAAGTATCTACGTCGAATCTAGAATTAAGAACATATTCATTTATAAAATACCTTAGTCAAAGACAAAGTGTGGTCAGACTGAATAGAGCCTCAACTTAAGTCGTTCACACATGGTCAACGTTTCATGCAATCATGAAATTTAGCCATAAGGCACATGAAATAGGGATCACATTTGCATTCGATTGTTTTAGTCTAATGTGTGTCTAATTTATACTCTTTATCAATTATTTATTATGCACCGACGTATGTGACGAACTTGGTAATTTTCATCTGAATTTGTTTAATTAAAAAAAAAACTTCTTAGTACAAATATTTAATCAGTTGACGTTGTATTGTGAAAATTAAGATGCTGTATATAATGTTTTGATTAGCAATTTTATAATATTACTTCTATACTCATTTCTAAGTTTATAAGAGTAGTTAGCTGATTATTTTTGTACCTTAATATATAATAATTCTGGCAGTTTAAAAACTAAAATAATCGTTTTAAAATCGCTAATCCTGAAGATCCTGGTAAAATAATGGGACAAACTATTAAAATTATTGCATCGTCATCGGTCCTTGATAAGTGTGCAAAATTTCTATTTAATTCGACGTTTTGAAGTAGTTGAAAATCAAGCTCAAAGATTGCGTTACATACATACCAAGCTATTAAAAGCATGTTATAAATAAAATAAAACTTACCTCCACAGATAACGAAAGAGATCATCACAAGTTTGACGACGACACAGCAGCCGGAGGTCTCTGCTCCGAGCTCATAATGTGGCGAGTAGAATGCGTGGGCCCGCTCGGCAAGTCAGGCGGGGTGTCGGAACTGGCGCGAGTCAACTCGCCTCACTTGTCCGCGTATAGTAACGTCGCCTGGCTGCCTACATTACTGCCAAGGTACGATTAATTTTGTTATATTATAAACCATTTAAATTAAATGATCAAGATTTTGTTTTAAATTATCACGGTTGTTCACTACCGTTATATGATTATTGACGAGATATTTACTGTGGTAAGGTTGTGGAAAGAGCTCCCGATATTTCGGCGCAAGTACATGCACCATGCTCATGAGAAGACTGAAATATCGGGAGCTCCTTGCATAAACTTACCACGGTAAATATCCCGTAAATAATCATGCAACTGTAGTGATCAAGATTTTACTCTTAAATCTTCTTTTTTAATTTGATTCAATAGATGGTTTAAAAAAAAACCTTTTCACGGACAACGCCAACTTTACCTATAGGCAAATGCCTAATCATGCTCAAAATTTCAGCACAACACTAGGCAACCTGTCCAACTCTCCATCGGCATGCTTCGTGGCGAGCGATGGTGAAAGCCTTCGCGTGTTTCAAGCTGTCATCGACTCGAGGACTTTACTGGCTGAAATCGCTACTTCGGAGAGAAGGCATAAAGATGTAAGTATATAATAAAATAGCTAAAAGGTGGTCATAGCACATCAAACTATTGATAATTATCAATTAAAAAAAACCAACTTCATCAGAACTGGACTAAATTGAAATGGGACCAAATAGGAAGTACCAGCTTTCAAATAAAAAAAGAATCATCAAAATCGGCTCACCCAGTAAAAAGTTCTGAGGTAACAAACATTTAAAAAAAACAGTCGAGTTGATAACCTCCTCCTTTTTGGAGTCGGTTAAAAATGGGTAGATTACATTTACAGATTTTCGAACTCTCAATAATTTCGTAAATAGATTTTGAAACAAAGCAATTGACTTCTCATGGCAAGGAACATATGTTTATAATATGTTCTGTAAATATTTTTAATAACTTCTTACCTAATTAGCAGCATTCGTTTAATCCTCGACTCTATTAAACGGAAAACAAACAGGAAAAAACCATGAGATGTTTTTATCATTACAATGACTTTTGGAGAGGTATAAAAAACGTTTATACCATATTGACGACCCAGCCGTTCTTTTTAACCTACTTCAAAAGAGGGGCGAGTTTCTAAACTTTTCTGAAGTTTGAGTTAGGCTTAAACGAAATGTATAAAAGGAGGCAATATTGTTGTGCATGATTAGGCTTTCTAACGGTTCGCACAATAAAAGACGAATCAAAGCGCTTCGTACGAGTTTCCATTCGATAAGTTTTTTTTTTCTAGCACGCGCACGATACGCTGTCTATGTCATCGGATTCAACACTGTCAGAAACCGGTGGTGTGCCGTTACATGAGCGGATTCGCATCGTATCACAACAGTCGACAGCTCGTCCCGGCGCCATCATTCAGCTGCACGCCATTGCGGACGCAACTCACGACTGGCACAACACGCAGCTTTTACACGTGTTCCAGGAGCAACTCATAACCGGTACTGTAACAATTCAGCACCGGTACTGTAACAACTCATCACCGGTACTGTAAAAAATCATCATCAGTATTGTATCAACTCAACACAGATACTGTAACAATTCATCACCGGCACTGTAACAATTCATCATCGGTACTGTAACAACTTATCACCGCTACTGTAGCAATTCATCACCGCTACTGTAGCAACTCGTCACCAATACTGTAGCTTTCTATTTCGCACTCGCTTGTTGTTAGGTATCACAACAATGTCATTCAACTTCATGACATCGCAGATGTAATTCACGACTGACATAATATACAGCAATTACAGGTTTTGCAGGAGCAACTCATCAATAGTACTGTAGCAACTCATCACCGGTATTATAGCAACTTATCACCGTTACTGTAGCATCTTATCACCGGTACTGTACTAACTCATCACTGGTACTGTATTAACTCATCACTGAATATCTATTTAAGTATGTATTTAAAAATACATATGTATGTATATCAGTCTCTGGCAGCCATATTACAATCTTTGCTTAGTTTGGGGTCAGATGACCATGTGTGCAACAATGTCCCAGATATTTATATTTTATACTGGTACTGTACTAATTGATCACTGGTACTATAGCTATTTCTCTCAACTCGCTGGTTGCTAGATATCACAACAATCAACGGCTTGTCCCGGAGCCATCTTCCAACTTCATGACATCACAGATATAACTCACGACTGGCACAGCACGTAGCTGCAAACATTTTCCTGTGGCAACTCATCACCGTTACTGTACTAACTCATCACTGGTACGGTACTAACTTATCATCATCACTGTAACTGTAGATATCTTTGCAGGATTTTAATACTAGTTTAATTTTCAGGTGAACGAACACCTCCCGACACCGACAGCAACGACTCTGGCGTTGATGCGTGTGACGTCAACACCATTACCGAAGCAGGTCTTGAAGCTATAGTCGACCTACGCAAAGCGGCCGTTTTCAACGAACCCTTTTACATCGTCGTGCTAGAAAGAACTGACGGGGGATCCACCGTGCATATGTGGCGTTTGACTGTTTCTTCGCAGGCTGATGCTAATGGTAAGTTTGCTGTTGCTATCTCTTTCTTGCTAATTAAAATCAAAATAGACCTAGGGCGCGTTCCGAATTACGTCAACAACACCAACGATGCCAACATACTGATAGGAAACATCACGCCACAAAATAAATCTTTTAGTTTGTTTCCAGTCCCGGGACTTTCGGGTCGAGACTCGAGACGAGACAAGATTGTCGAAATTGTTATGTAATAATTTTTCTTTTCTAATAAATGAAGGAGTCTATCGCCATCTGTTAGTTTAATGAATAATAACATGGTCTACTACGTAACTACTGAGTACACAACACAATAAATCTTTGACTGTAGGCTGTCTCGTGTTTAAAATTGTCCGGAATTCCCAAACGCTAGAGCTGAGATAGGCACTTGCAAATAACTTAAACGTTCTTTTTCATTTCAGAAGACCTAACAAACAGCATGATGTACGTGCCAGACAGTGCGTTAGTCCAGGAGGACGAAGGAATGGAATCCCGCAAGAACTCAGTTTCTATGGACAATGAGCGTGGCGCGCCTCCACCTCCACCCAACTCCCACCTCTCCATCACCACTAAGAAGGTATGTAATAAACGGAAAAAAGTGCAGTACTGTAGGCTAGGCTTAGGTACATACTCTAGCGCATGGACACTAAGTCGGTCGGAAACAAGTATCCAAAACTCCACAGAAGCTTCTGGTAAAGTCTCCACGACTTTTCTAGAGCATGACTAGGATTTGACCGTGACTTTGCTTGACTCTGAGACTATGACTTGTTTGACGTTATTTAATATCATGGTCATAAAAATAATAATAAAATATTAAGTAAAAAAAAATTTGACACATTTTCTTAGAAAGTATTCATAAGGGTATTTTCTTCTAGGTGTGTGAATGTCCCCTAGCATTGCCCGACGGCGTTGATGTTATCCACGCGACACCCGCCGCTGGCCACCTTAGCTCAGCATCCATCTACCCAGCTTGCTTAGCGCCCTACATCTTAGCAACGGCCTGCTCGGACAGCACATTGAGATTCTGGAAATGCAACGTCACCAAAAAGGATAACAATGAAATAGAATACACATGGAACGAGTGGGAGATGATGAACAAGGATCAAGAATCAACTATAGACATTCCAGGTAAAGTATCAACATCAATTAACTAATAAGATTTTGTTTGTCGCCTTCATCAAAGTTCGAATCGCTTTTAAAACAGCTAGATTCAATATGACACAAATTGATACAATTAGTAATTTCTAAACACAGGCTTCCGAAACACAGCTTCTTATTCAGTAAATTTCGAAACCAGTGGATTAAATTATTTTATTGCAATCATCCATAAACTCAAACCCCCTTATTAAAAAACGTGGAGTAGTCTTGGAATAGTTAGTTGTAGTGGTAGGGCTCTTTTGCAGGGGTCCGCCTGGGGAAGTACCTCACTTTTGCCAGTTATTCAACCGCCAAGTAGTAGTGTGCAAACACTACTGTGTTCCGGATTGAAGGGCAATGTTTCCAGCGAAATTACAGGACACACAGAGATTTGACACCTTATATCTCGGGGTGACGAGCGCAGTGCATTGCCATCCAGGGTTTTGAACTGTTAAAGTTCAAAATTCTGAGTGGCGTTGAGCTGTTATGGGCAAGCGTGAAGAGCCATCAGGCGAGCGACTTCGCTCGTCTCGTCACACAGTATTATAAAAAAAAAAGTTAAGCCGAGTTTTGTCTTTTTCTCTCTTTAAAATTTTGAACTCGATCGAAAAAGATAAAAGACGCAGTAACTATTCCAACGCTACTCTACGTTTATTAATAGGGGTATAAATGTATTTTGACGAAAGTACACTAACCTAAGTACTGAATTGTAATTTTTTTGGTATCGTCTATAGTGTTTTTTTGTAATAAATAAGCTGACGATTTGTAAAGCCGATCACTGAAAACAAAATTAAAACGTTATAAGATATTATAATAAGAATAATATAGAGAGAGCGCACTATACATACCAATGACGTCACTTGTAAGTCACCTTATATAAATTCGTCTTAAAGAACTTTATTCTCAACAATTTTTTTTCATGGAATATATAAAAAAATACGACTATCAGGTTTTCTTTCTTTCCTGAAACAGCTTTGCTTTTCGCTTTCGTCAAATCGTCTATAACATTTAAATAGTAAATCCAAGTTAAGCAGTTAATAGTGGAACACTTCAATATAAAATTACTTACTCCCTCCCACACCATCCCTGTCTAAACCGACCAAAAACGTGCAGTAAAGGTAAATGTGTGGTTACTGGTTATTTTCTGGCTTTCAAAAGCTTTGCGTACACATTTCTGACAAACATATTTAACGCTTTAATTGTACTGAAATGGATTTATCGCAATATTTCAGGCCAACCGCTTCACATAAGCGCGGCTTACTCGGGCCGCATCGCTTGCGCGTACAAGTGCGGCCGTTCCTTCACGCGTCCTAAAGGCGCTAGCGCATCCACCAACAATATAAGCCCGGATGCGCGTTTCGTCAACTTGTGCGTTTGCGTTTACGAGTGTGAAAGCACCGGCGGTGCTGAATGGCTGCTTGAAGACACGATACCCTTGAGAAATGTCAGCCTGCCTCGAGTCGGAGTTTGCGCCGATACGCAGATAGATTTGTCGTACCTCCACGATACATCATTCATAGCTAAGAAACAGAGGATTAATCAGGTTTGTATTGAAAATTTGTCACTAGTACATTCTTCTTAGTTAAATCTATAAGCATAATCAACCTTTTTTAATAGTCCACTGCTGGACTTATGCCTACCCCCGAGAGGGCGATTGGGACATATCCATCACGCTGACCCAGTTGCGGGTTGGTGGATAAAGTTAAATCTATAAACCCATTCAATTTCAACTCACTTTAAATTACGTTCTATATCGTGTCACACAGAATTTCAAGCGACAAACGACGTATTGGGCGCGTTCCAAATCCCGCCAATTGCTCTAAATCGGGCAATCACGCGGCACAAGAAAATTTATTTGTGCCATGTTAGTTCTCATTGAATCTATTAGGCGTTGTGATTTGGAACGCGCCCATTGTCATATTGTACACCATAGTGCACAAGATACCCAGCTGTATCTTGTGCTGTTACGGCACATGATACAGCTGGGCACACTTTTCAATGCGTTAGTTTTAGTATTTTGATACTGTTGATCTAATGAGCGACGGGGTGGTCTTTACTATGTCAGGTTTTTCTTTGTTTCCTTAACTTGTGCTCATCTAATTAATTTATGTCTGCTGGAGCCGCCTCCGGGGCTGCACACTGTACGCGCTTATAATGCGCCCACGCCGAGATTCATACAACTTATGAATAGCATACTCAGCAACCTGTTATGGATATATTTTTTTACAAGATGGGTAAATTCAGTTCTGTTGTCCTTGCCCATTTAAGCTGCAGCATGTAATGGTTTGGATTTTCTATTAATTATATGCTTAATTTGTAATAAAGAATCTAAGCTGATCAAGTATTCACAATCTCGAGTTCGTTGTTTTAGGTACTACAAACTCTATCGTCAGACGAGAGCCGCAACAACCGTAATGGCGAGGCCGACACGGGCAAGTCAGCGGGTCTTCTCGCCGTTCCCTCGTTCAGTACTTTGCAGTCGTTGCGCAGGTACTTGTACAACATAATATTGTTCCTAATCCAGACTAGATCTTATCTGCAATCACATCGACACTTAATATCAGATGAGTTAAATAAATATAATTATCAATATAAAAACCGACTTCATAAAAATGACAGAACTGAATCAAATTGAATTGGAATCACACGGGAAGCACCAGCTTTCAAATAAAAATGGAATCATCAAAATCAGATCACTCAGTCGAAAGTTCTGAGGTAACAAACATTAAAAAAACAGTCGAATCGAAAACCTCTTCCTTTTTGGAAGTCGGTTACAAATAAATATTCGGGTCATTTTCGCACATCCGGTCATCTGACCCCAAAATAAGCAAAGCTTGTACTATGACTGCCAGAGACTGATATACATATATATATATATTTAAATACATAGTTAAATAGATATTAGCACCCAGATATAGAAAAAACACAGATGTTCATCACATGAGTGTTTGCCCTAGGTGGGAATCGAACTACGACCCCAAGCGAGGAAGGCAAGCTCACCACTACTGGGTCAATGGGTCATCTTGTTGTATAGTTATGAGCCAAGCGCCTACGAGGGTAGTTCTAAAGTTAGACCTACACGAATTTCTATTTGACTGGACTCCGTTTGCCACTCATGGCATTTTTTAGTGTCGGATTTCAACACCATGCAATAAAACCTGCTTAAGGTTGCTGTGCAAGCAGTTTTTATATAATAAAATAGCTTACTACTAGCTCACGACATGCGTTCTATAAGTATCGAAGTTTTATAACTTAATACCATCGTAGTATATTAAGTAACAAACCACACATTTTTTTTTCTTTTATTTAGGTGCCTTGCGTTTGCCCGACAACTCGCCTGATGTTAAGCGATGACTAATAAAACTTAGCATAACTTTGCGTACTTTTTTGTAAGTTTATAGAGAATAGAGCAGCAAAATTTACCTTCACAAAGGTTGTGGCATTGTACGAAATATAAAGTCGTTGTGATGACGTCAGGTCACCTAAAGCTTTTTGTCCAGTTTGGCATCGGAACTAAGCTCTAATTTTGTTTCAGGAGCATAATGGAGAACGGAAACACGTGTCCACTAACACAGAAGCATCTCGTGCAACTAGACTGGGTGTCCAAAGAAGATGGTTCCCACATTCTCACCGTAGCCGTCGGCTCGCGCGTATTGCTGTTTACGCCCGTCTCCAGTGATTTGGCACAGGCCAATCTGAAGGTTAATTAATGAGCTATAAGGTTTTAAATAATTTGTACCTCGTGCTATTAAGTCGATTGATTTTGCTATACGTCATTATTCCTTTAAACTGACCATTCATTATCTCAGAAGCCCCCTCGATTTATATGAGAATAAGGTAGATATGAAAAAAAACAAGAAAAAAAAACATCATCATATTATTTGGTAATAAGGTTAATATTAGCATAAGAATTTAATTAAAAGTCAGCTTTGGGTCTGGGTGTTAGTTGTCCGTACGTGTTCAATGGCATTTCAGACACACTGAAACCTAGTAGTAGTAAATTATTAATATAAAAAACCAACTTCATAAAAAAGTCAGTCGGACCAAACGGGATGCACCAGCTTTCAAATAAAAAATATATCATCAAAATTGGTTCACCCAGGCGAAAGCTCTGAGGAAACAAACATTTAAAAAAAAAAACAGTGGAATTGGGAGCCTCCTCCTTCTTGGAAGTCGGTTAATAAGCTAAACGTGTCAGTATGTAGCTCCCAAAAGGCTGAACCGATTTTGATTTAGTTTTTTTATGGTGACTTGATCGTTTGAAGATTATCAGCTCATCCACTCTTTTATCGTTTTTATTTTTATTTTATACTATTTGTATAGTAAAATAGTAATTTTTTTTGCAACATATTTTTCAGATATTTTTCCTAGTAACTAAGTAGTACTCGTAACTTACGAAATCATGCGTCCAAGAAAAACTTACCCTGCACACTTCATCGCATCACATCAGCCAATTAACGTCCACTGTTGGACAAAGGCCTCCCTCATAGAGAGGGGTGTTGCCATAATCCCTACGCTTGGCAGGTGGCTTGGGGATAGCAGTACGTTCACAGTGTACTATTAGGACGCTGTTGCCCATCCTCCTGTGGTTCTGGTCGCAGTTTTAGGACATACCCGGGTCCATAAACAATTCACATGTACACTTCATAAACAATTTCTAATCAACCATTCCTCCTCAGGCGATGAAAGAGTCCATAAACAACAACCGTCCGATCCTCCGCAAGGCGTCATCCCTCGCCGCTCCACTGTTTGTCGAAGAGATCCGATGGATGCAGCTACGTCGTATAGAACTGAAGACCGCGGATGGACTACCGCCTCTGCCAATGCAAATATCCTGGGTCCGGGACGGGATATTGGTAGTGGGAATGGACTCTGAAATGCACGTCTACTCGCAGTGGAAGCCTGAGCAACCTCAGGTAGCGACTGGACAGATGGGTGGACAGGTGAGGAAAAAGAAAACAAAAATTATCAATATAAAAAACCGACTTCATAAAAATGACAAAACTGGACCAAATTAAAATGAGACCACACGTGAAGCACCAGCTTTCAAATTAAAAAAGAATCATCAAAATCGGTTCACCCAGTCGAAAGTTCTGAAGTAACAAACATTGAAAAAAACAGTCGAATAGAGAACCTCCTCCTTTTTTGGAATTCGGTTAAAACAGCTCCTTTTTAAAAGTCGGTTCAAAAGGAGCAAGAAAGTAAACTTCTAATTAAAAGAAATACTCATATTTTTATGTTATTTTCCAAGTCCTAAGTAAATAGTAATGATACAGGAGTTGGAAGAGGGCAGTGAATCTCGCGCGCTTCGTGACTCCGATCTCCGAGTGTCGGCGCCGCACTTACAGCGCGTCTCTTCAATCAACTTGCAGCTGTTGGAGCGAGACGCAAGAAGGCGGAACAAAACCCAGCCCGATCAGCCGCAGGTATGCTCTGTCTCTTTTTGACTTGCGCAGTATTTTTCACAGCCGTGGAATAATCTATCGCCTTCACAGGCCACGTCCGAAGGAAGTGGAACACAGGCGCAAACTTTTATGTTTTGTACTGTATGTGAAATAAATTATGGTTTAAATTGCTTTGAAGGAGAGTACCGGCATCTATGTTCTGTCTTAAGAGTGTACTATACAGTCGTATTAGGCTACTGAACTGTTTTTTTTTGTCTTATAAGAAACTGACTATAAATAGAGCCGATCACCGAAAACAATATTAAAATGTGTTCTAAATTATAGATATAACCATTTAATATCTTGCAACGCGGAGAGCGCACAACACTTATAGATGACGTCACTTGTAAGTACGCCAACTGACACTTAGTTTGCGGGAAAGGGCATCGCCTCCTAATCCTACCAAAAACTTAAACAATTATATTTCAGAACTTTAATAGCCGCTTTTTTTTAAATTTCATTATTCTTGACTAAGCCTGTTGTTTTTTATCAATACTAACACTTGGTCCAATAGCCTATAATAGCCTATTTTTTCACTGGGCTATGATTTTTAACAGAAATAATCTCTCGAGTTATTTTACTGCTTCATCTATATATATACATTTAATAAAAATGTAGAGAAAAAAACTGTAATTACGAGATATCAAAAAAAAAATACACACAGGTGTCTTAAAATAAGCAGCTGAACACGTCAAGACAGTTTTTAGAATTTTTGTCTATTTATTTGTCCACGCACATCTCCTAAACCACTAGAAGGGTTTAAATGCGGTTTTCAGGAATATGCTTAGCTATGACCAGATTGAAGTGTAGGCTATGTTATTTTGCGCATGGGCCGGATTAAGGGAGGAAAAAATGGTTGAAAGTTTATATGAAAATCTACGCCCAAGTCGCGTACAACAGCTCTAGTTATTAATAAATGCAATGATTTGTTTCAGCCTCTGTTAGACTACATGCCTGACTACGGTCTATTCGAAGCGTCTCAAATGGCATGTCCTGTGCTACCGCAATATCACCCGAAGCAATTGATGGAGCTACTCAACAGCGGGAAGATTAGATGGGTCAAGGCCATTTTAGCACATCTTGTAAGGTAAGCCTGGTAGTTAACACTTTATAGCTAACACTCACGCACAACTCGAGAGTTTTTGGGCGCGCAAGATTGCGCGAAACTTCTTGTGCGTCAAAATAAAGGACAGAACCGTATGTTCATCTAATCGCAATGTATAAGTTGATTATTGTCGAAAATTTAAATATAATAAAAATATGTTTGGTCTAACAATGTATCCGACATATTATGTCGGAAGGAGTACAGACAGGACAACAACAAAAAAAACCGTATGGCACAAACATACGGCAAAATAAAATTTGCTGGATGAAATCGTTTTAAGCGTGGGGCGCGCTCAATTTGGCCGTATTATGGGAACCGTAGGTGACCATTGACTTCCGTAGATTCCAGTCGATTCCTACCGACTGCCATATACTCCCAGAGAATTCTTGCCTGAAAGAGATCACTTTAAGGCTTAAAGCTTTTAACAGGCGGCCTTATAGCTTAACTTTAAGCTTTAACATATACACAGTCAAAATAGTTGATTGAATCAGGCGTTAATTTGCGGAAGTCCATTTAGAAAAACAGTTTTTTATATACACTGTCAATTTTTAGTATGAAAAAAGTATTTGGGAGATAAGATTAAGAACTCTTTGTTAAAAGAACAAAGATGTAACTATTATCAAGCTTTAAACAGTCGACCTTATAGCTTAACCTTTAAGCTAAAACTTTAAGCTATAAGGCGGCATTATAGCTTAATCTTTAAGCTATAAGGCTGCCTGTTAAAAGCTTGATAATAGTTACATCATTGTTCTTTTAATAAAGAGTCCCAAATACTTTTTTCATACTAAAAATTTACTGTGTATGTTGACTATTAAACTTGTTAAGATGTCATTATGGTTAATTTTATGTCGGTGTCATAATTTCTTTGTCATCAGGTGTATAGGGGGTTCTTACACTGGTCGCAGTTCTCAGGGCGACGAAGATAGCTTATCGAGACAGGTAAAACAAATTATACAGAAATTAATTACATATCTTATAAATATTGGTATCGTTTTGTCTATCATCGAGTGACCGCAAACAGTTACTTGCTGCCTTCCTTTTATAACAACTTGAAAAAAGCCGTTGCTCTTTTAGCGCTGTTAGATTATTTTAGTTAAAATAATGGTAAAACCTATTTGTAAAGGTATCTAAGTAAACAAGTAACTGTATGCGTTTACTTATTGAATAAATATTGTCGACGCAAATGTTTTCCTTATCTCGCCATTTTGAATTCATTGTGCACAGAAAACACGCGACTAATATGTGCACATACATATTTTCTATCTTCAGATTTCAGATACAAGAAAATGAGTCAAGCTTATGTTCTAAGCAATAAAGTCCGCATTCAATCAACAATCATATTTTCACTATGATGTAATGTTCTTACGTTGTTTGCTGAAATGTACCTATAATGGTCGCCAATGGAGTTCGTATCGTACTTAAGCATGTTCATATCGTAAGCTTCATCCAAGCTCGCTTGAGATATCACATATTTTTATACAGTCATTTCGCATCAAAAATATATATAATATTAACTACGATGTCGTTTTTAAAGGGTTTCTCAGGCCAAACTAAGATATTCTGTCTTCGTCTAATAGACTAATAGTACGAGATCTAATACTAGCGGCCATATTTTGATTGGCATCCTGGTTGATATTTATTGTCCTAATCATAAATATGCGTAAATATTTGGTTTTAAGCAAAAACTCGATGACCGCACTAATTCTGCAGCCGGATCTTAGACTATAATATGAAAAAGACAGCGATATTTTTTGCAATTTAGTTAAATAAGCCAAAATCATTCAAAATAGGCGTTTTTATAAAATACTAGATGCGCCCTTAAAATACTAGCTGGGGATTAATCTTTATAACATCAGATATCTGCCAGCGAAAGTACTGTCAAAATCGGCACAGCCGTTTCGGAGTTCCTAGGGAAAATACAAACAAATATCGCCTTTTCTTTAGATAGATGTAGCGACGTAGCGAACAATATAGACACACTATTACACCTTGTAAAAACTATGTTTTCCTTAACTAATATGATCTTGGTTAGGCTAGGTATGTTACACTTAAGATATGTTATAAACCAATAGTTTTTACCTACACAGTCGTTCAGCTAGAATTATTATTATGTTAGATTTAAACCACTAGAACCTGCAGAATATGAATAATTTAGTGCCAAATGCACTTTTTATAAACACGATAAAGTAGTAAAACGTTAAGGGCGAACATATTGTGACGTGTAGCTTTCCATATTCACACTGAATACAGTCGGACAAGGAAATAAAGTGTACGTAAGAGAAAGAAAAGAAATCTTTAATACTTAACTATAAAACTAAGAGCGTAAGGCTATAAGTACTTCACTACACACGCAGTAATGTACATAAAGCTGCATATTCATACATGTATGTATTAATATGCAACTTTAATATCTACGTATGCGCGTTTCGAGACTGGGTTTTAATTTTGGCGTGCTCGGGATTGTATTTATTACTCACTCTCGTAACATACTCGTATCTCATCAGAGAGATAGCAAGCTAAAAACTCGCTAATGCCCTCTTCGTATGCGTTTACTTTTATGTAAACCTTCCACCCCCTTTTAACCCCTTTAACTCGTCCCTGTCGTGATATCCTTCCTGAGATTTTGTAGATATAGACGTCCAAGCCAAATAAGGAATATGCTTGTACGTGCTGAGTCAGTCAGTATAGACAAATATATCGATTGCGCAGGAGTAACAGATGCAATCTAGACCACTGTAGAATTTTCCCTGTCTCGAGACAGGGGTAAACTGCTCACGCACACCTTTGCACATAATGTAACAAAGTACTAGTTTTGCGGTCTCGGCGGTTCCTCTATGATGGTGTGTGGTGTTTTGAAGGCCTTGTCCGAGTGTAGGAAGTGAAGTTCGCTGTTGCTTGCATGTGGCACGTTGTTACAGCGTGGCTGGTCGCGCTCGCGCACGCTATCCGTGTCCTTCGCGGCCGGCGCCGCCTCGCCGATAGATGGCGTTGCACAGGTAACAATCAAGCTCTGTATTTATTATGGGCAAATTACATATCTTAAGCCGCATTCTAAATCAACGCTAATAACAAAGAACACGGCATGAAGAATATATCTTTGTGTCGTGTTGGTTCTAATTAACACTGTTGGTGTGATTTGGAACGCACCATTAATGATTAGTGTGACGATAATGGCATGATGATTCAATAAAAATTAATTTGTTTAGAATCGGTTTTGTGGAGATTCCATATCTATCGTTTGTGCCCGCTATAGGCGAAATAAAAGTCGCTTATCGAGATATGTCGCTTGACATCATATGGGAAAGGTTGGGGTAAGGATGCGTGCGATATCGCGCTACATGTTTGGTGCCATGTCGATCTTGTCCTCTAGTGAATACAGGGCTTTACAACACTATTTTTATTCAGTACGTACTGTAGTGTTTTTAAATACCATATTATCTAACGATTTTGTTCTATCAACTTTTTGCGTTATTAGTAGCATTTTATAGCATTTCTTTTAAAACTTTTAATATTATAGTCATAAATTAAAGTAGCTTTTTTAACTAGCTAAATTTGTGACAGACCAATATTTCATTGAAAGCTGATAGTTAATTAAATTTGCAAACAATCTCATATATCCACCCATAGTGTCCACTTATCAATTCACGTTTCACTATAACTTCATAGCATTTTTATAACTGTTATTAATGAAATTGCACCTGCAACACACAAACGAAATCTTTAATCAATCTACATCGTCCAACCATCACGCTCGATATTAAGTTCCATGCTAAATCTTTCAACTTCAAGCTAGTTTAAGGGCCTGCACGTCTGTGACTTCAGACGGTGGGTGTCACAGACTGTAAAAGAACAAAAAGAAATAAGGGAAATAAGAAGGAGATAAGCTATGTTCCGCCTGCGCATGCTGTAAACAAACTGGCCCCATTTAAAATGCTGTATTAATAATACTTGTCTGCGATGTAGATAACAGAAGACGTCCAGTTAGACTACGCTGAGATCACATCAGTGCCGCCGCTGCCGCTATGGACCTTGCTGGTAGCAGATAAGGAGTCTGCGCATCATCCGTCAACTATTCAGGAAGCTAAGGTAACCTTTACACCTGAATAAAGCGCTTCGTTAAGTAGGGCCGAGGCAAAAAGCATTGAAATATACTCTGTAATCATGGTAAGTACAACCAAGCAACACAATTTGCTGCTAACTAAAAAAAAATACAATGTGGTCTGAGTTTTGATTTCAAGCGTTCGACGCGTTTTTTGTATTTAAGCGTTGAGACACTTTACCTGCTTGTGAATCAATATTATATTATGATTCATGCACAACTTCACCATACCCACGCCACACCACTTCAATGAACATGCACTCTAATACAATAGGCTATAAAGCTCAAAATCAGGTCTTTCTCAAATTAATAAAAAAGATAGAACATCCTGCCTGAGATGTAAAGCTTAAAAATACGGTTATATTCCAATATTGTTTATATATTTTTAGGATTACAACGAACTATTCGAAGGCACAATACAAGAGTCGGACGACGATTTAGACGCCATATTGTTGGGCGACGAAGAAACAGTCAACAGAAGATCTTCGATGCCTGAGAGACAACCGCTCTCACACTTTGGACCTAGGCAAGGTAAAGTAACGTATAAACTCGCAGTCTGATTTAGATATCTATCACTTTGGAATCGCAATCGAAATGATGTCGCCAAACGAGGGGATAAGAAGAGTTGTTGAGTTGGCAAAAAAGGCCTTCATGATCTTGCGATGCTCACACTTTTATCAAATCCAATTAATTAATAACAACCTGGCCAGGATACGCAGAAAAGGCACAATATGATAGTAGAACTCCTGCTCAGACCATGAGGCCTCTCACAGCAGGGTCTAAGTGTCCAAATACTGGGAGAAGACTACAACATTTTTTGGATCATCGACACGATGTAGAAGAAGGATAACAATAAAGTTCTCCAACTGGTTACGCCAGTATTTTTTTTATTCTGGGTCGAGTTTCGTATCGCTAAACCTTAGTATAGTTTTAAGCAAAACTAATATCTTTTTAAAAGCTTTTTTAGTTTTACCTGTCCAGGTGTTTGTCTGTAATCAAATTTGACCCACTTACCGGTGTTCCGATGACAATATTATGGTGACGGTGGACAAAAGCACTCCTCGATGGATAATAGTAGACTGGCAGTGTTTGGGCTCATTTTGATCAGCACGCCGTTCCGATCACTAATTTCTTTGAAAAAGATATTTTTCAATAAAAAACTTGTTCTTATTCAGGTCGCATTCTATCTCGGCTTCTGACTCACACACACCTGCCCGGACTAAGTTCGCTCGACCAGATGCATTTACTCGCGTTAGCGGATACCGTATCGACATGCGATGCTGATGCCTCCGAGAGACTCGCGACCAGCGCTCGCGTTGACATCACGCAGGGCAGCCAGCGCGAAATTCTGCCGGGTAAGTGGAAGAGATAAGATAATGTTTTAAGCAAGGGGGGTTTAAATGAAAGAGAAAGCTATAATTTTATGAGTGTGTGTCTAAATCCGGAGATCTTTGACACTCAGACATGGATTTTGCTCAACCAAGAAATACTTATAATCTGGGTATCTTCAAGTCGAGAGTGAATCGGTTTCTTCTTGGCAGGCGTGATCCATCGTAGCCCGCATCATCGCTTCACATCAGGCGAGTTAATGCCAAGCGCAAACCTATTTCGGAATAAAAAAATATAAAAAAACTATCAAATCAATTTAAGAATTTAAGGAGTCGGTCGGTTTTTCTATCTTTAGATGTGATAGACTGGAGATCAAACACAGACTAGGTAGACCTAGGTACCTACTCTATTAGATCGAACGATAGTATGTTTTTTAATATATATATATGTATATGTATAAAAGCGAAACACCACTCATTTATTTGCTGACTCTCATGATACGATATATTCGTTATAGTGTGTGTGCAGGTCCGCAAAAAAAGATTTGGCTTAAGGACGCAAATGGTGGTTGAAAGTTTATATGAAAGTGTACGCGTACAAAGTCGCGGGTAACAAATAGTTACATAAATGTACATGTCGTTCAGTGAGGAGGTTAAAGGGAGAGGCCTATGTTCAGCAGTGGACGTCTACTGCCTGATGACGATGCATGTAGTCTGCACCTATAATTGTGATGACGTTTAGCCAAATTATTGTGCCTTGCCTCTCCTATGCAATGTAATGACGTACATCATGTTGGTGTTCATTAAATAAATAAGTAAATGAAATTAATTTTATTTAGATTCCCTGGACGACTGCGGTTTACGCTTCCTACTAGCCATGAAGCATTACGGCTACCTACTCCGTTGCTTACCGCTTGCCCAGCGAGCTAACTTACAACGCAATGGCGTCGGGACGTGCAACCTAGTGTGGGCCTTCCATTCAGAGTCGCACGAGCAACTACTAGCGCTCATACCGGGTTACGCGAAGGGACAACCTAAGTGGTCCACCATGAGAGAATTAGGTAAGTTACGCGCTCAGTGGCCTTAGTCAGAGCACTTGCGAAAAAGTTATCGTTACGTAAACGATAGCAAAATGTATGAAAAATTTAACAGCGCTTCTATCGGACGTGAAAGGAAACTGAATTTTTCATACATTTTGATATCGTTTACGTAACGATAACTTTTTCGCAAATGCTCGTACTAAAGCCATTGATCATTTATGCTTTGGATTTGGGATGTTATTACCAACCGACTTTTTTTTTAACTTATCTATGATGCTTTAGTTACCTAAAGAAACTTGTCAAATAATGTTTCACAATCTACATAGTCGAAGTTGTTTTAGTACTACTAGCTGCGCCTCGCGTTTCACCCGCGTGTATTACTTCTTATAACATCAGCCATCTTCCAGTGAAAACCCGTCAAAATCGGTCCAGTCTTTTTGAAATCCATAGGGAAAAAACATACACACATAACGGTTTTTATATATAAAAAGAAGAAGATTATTTTACTAATTTTAACTGTAAGTTCTTATATGAAACAATCACATCTATCATAGAAAACCTGCTACGCTGAACACCTGATAGAAGTTTAATCTTTATTCAGGTGTCGGATGGTGGGTACGCGGCGAATTACTCAAGACTTGCGTGGAAAAGCTCGCTCGCGCCGAATATAAGGCGAAACAAGATCCCATGGACGCCGCACTCTACTACCTAGCGATGAAAAAACGCATGCTTCTGTGGGGCCTGTTCCGATCTAATTGCAACGAGAAAATGACTGCGGTATGAAGACTTGCAACTTTTAACCGGTTTTCCAAAATGACCACTTTCTGGCAAAGCTTATGCTAAAATTACTTTTTTTTTATGATACTGAGTGACGAGACGAACGAAGTCGCTCGCCTGATGGCTCTTCACGCTTGCCCATAACAGCTCAACGCCACTCAGAATTTTAAACTTCAACAGTTCAAAACCCTGGATGGCAATGCACTGCGCTCGTCACCCCGAGATATAAGATGTCAAATCTCTGTGTGCCCTGTAATTTCGCTGGAAACATTGCCCTTCAATCCGGAACACAGTAGTGTTTGCACACTACTGCTTGGCGGTTGAATAACTGGCAAAGGTGTGGTAATTCCCCAGGCGGACCCCTAAGCAAATACGTGCTAAAATTACTTAAGCAAAATGAAAGGTTTTGAATGGACAAAAGGAATGAACAATCATGATTTTTGTCTAATTACATGGTCTCAACTCATTTTCTCTGATGCCAATCGCGATGCTTGCCAGTAACAGTTGCAGTGCGTCCCAAAAAACAAATGACGATATAATATAACCATTTGACAGCTCATCCTTTACCCCGCCGTGATGGAAAGGTACTAAATTTTTAGCATGACCTTTTTCGAGCGGGCAATCCTAGGCGTGAATTGAATGAATGGAGCGTTTTTGGCGCCAACGTGGAAAAAACATGTCGGCTCGTTGTATTATTTTCCTAAACTTGTGTATTTGCGAGTGTTAATGTGTAATAATAATGGATTATTGTTTATTAAGTGCTCATGTACGTGCTCGAGTGTAGGCAAGTGATATAACGTGGTGTAACATGTCTTTTCATGTTGTTTCCAAATCTCCATAGAAGTCTATTGTAAAGCCTCCACCACTTTTCTGGGGCATGAGATTGACTTGACCGTGACTTACTTTGCTTGACTCTGACTGTGACTATGACTCGTTTGACGCTATTTAAGACTATGTAAACTTGATTAATATTACGACCGAAGGACTTAGTATCCATGGTCACGAGCAAATTTACATCAACAATTGAATGAATGACTTTTGGTTTCTCCAATCACAAGCGTCATACGATAACCGTGGCTTTCGTCATTCACAAGCTAATTATAACTCATGCGCAATCAAGTGGTTATATTTTATCTTTGTTTGAAACAGATTTTCGTTAACCTGGCCTTCTAAATTGACGTGATTTATTTGCGGCAGTTTTTCTCAAATGATTTCACCGAGGACCGATGGCGCAAGGCTGCGTTGAAGAATGCGTTTGTGTTGCTCGGGAAGCAACGGTTCGAACACGCGGCCGCTTTCTTCCTGCTGGGAGGGGCGCTCAAGGATGCTTTAGAAGTGAGAACCTACTGTATATGTTTACTTAATAATTATCAATATAAAAATTACAAAACTGGACCAAATATGCGCCCTCTATCCCATAGCACGTGCATTAATTAGGCACTATTGGTTTTAGAGAGCGCATGCCTGATTTAGTACTGAGGTGTTCCGATAGATGTCTCTTACAATATTTTTTTGTGTGGAAATGATTTTGTTATATTGTAAAAAAATAAAACATAGTAGAACTGGACCAAATTGAAATGGGACCAAACCAGCTTTCAAATATAAAAAGAATCATCAAAATCGGTTCACCCAGTCGAAAGTTCTGACGTAACAAACATAAAAAAAATACAGTCGAATTGATAACCTCCTCTTTTTGGAAGTCGGTTAAAAAAGAAAAAGCCAATATTCTATAGTGACATTTTCCTATATTTTTGTGTTGGAAGGTTCTAAATATTCAAGTGCGGAAATCCCGATTTTCTCGCAAATGAACTCTGAACAAACTATGTCATTGTTCATGAAAAATAGCGGGTCAAACCGCAGGGCGCTACTAGTTTGTACCTATCAACGCGCCTTGGCAGTAAAACTGACTCGTAGGCCATGACGGCAAACGGCACGACGCACCATTATACCGTTATGATTCACATTTGCCGGGTGTGTCATGACATCCAATTTTTTTTCTAGGTCCTCATCACACGGTTAGGAGATTTACAGCTAGCGATGGTGGTCGCCCGATTGTATGACGCTGACAGCGCGCTGCCGGCAAGCTTGAAGAAATTGGTCATGGATGAAGTATTTGGGTGAGTATGACTCAACTACACAATACATACACCTGACGGCATATTACAGAAGTTTGATTGTGGTCGCTATTTTCGTTCCTGTTTCTGTTCGCTTCTACACTATTTCCATACGTTTATTTACTCTGACAGCAATACCATTGTAAAAAGTTTTTGATGTGAAAACTTCTATAGGTGCGTTGAGCATTTTTTGAGTGAACAAAAATCATAAAACTCGCGCCATCGTCACCGAACGCTGAACCGTGTAGTTTAAAACAGCGCCATCTTTTGTAGAATAGGTGATTACTACTTGATTTTTTGCACTTCTGACTTGCAGTCTGATGTGACTGATGTGTTTTTTTTAATACCTTAGTGTGGCAAATAAGTAGACGGGCCGCCTGATGATAAGCGATCACTGTCGCCTATGGATACCTGCAACACCAGGGGCGTGACAGATACGTTGCCGACCCTTAAAGTCTCCATTAACAGCCCTTTTCAAGAACCCCATGTTAAAGCTACTCGGAAATGCTGCAGGATGCTCATTCCAAAAATTGTAGGTGTGAGGCAAAAAGGAACGCGTAAAACGCACAGTGTGCGGTTTCCACCGATCACCGATTGATTTATGATATTTGTATGAACTTTCAGGCGAAATAAAAACCACAAATTCCGATCACGTTTAAAGATCTTTACTGTAGTTTTTAATTCGAAAATAATAATCAAATTAATAAGGCCGAAACTGGCATAAAATGTAGCCTGAAACCAGAATTTTTGTGCGGGCCGTTACTCTGGTGTACGAATCAGGCATAAATCGACAGCAGGTTCTCGATATACGCCAGATATAATATAAAAAAAAAAAAAAAAAAAAAAAACAGCATTTAACAATGTACAAATTACAGCTGTCTGAGGAAATAAGTATTTGGAACGTACTAGCACCATGCGCGTGAGCGAGATGGCACGCGATCACGATCAAAACTCGAATTACGAATGAACATCTATATAATAGTCCGCTGGTATAGAGCAAATCTCTGATGATGATTAACCTATGAGTAAGGCCTCTAACATGGCTAAACAATTGTTGTTAAAGGACAAACAACCTGAACCTACAATTTAATTATTTAAACCAGAGTAGCCCTGTTGTAAATCCCACATACGGTCACAACTCCAGACAATAGGATCGTCAGTTGCTTAACTTCGGTAATCTTCTTGGAACACATAGTCGAGCTACGACACGAGCACTAATTTACTGTTCAATAGTTCACAGTAATTCATAGTATTTTATTAATAACAAATTACAGTAACATGTCATAGTGAGAAAATAAATTCTTCAATCATAGTAAATCTAAGTAGGTACAATCAAAACACAAGTTCAAAACACTGTTCGACGTTTAGCATTCATTACGTTCATTTCATCGAATTTATAGAATGCCTGTTCGACAAAACAAAAGTTTTACCAAACCTTATTTTTTTTTTTCTTTCGAATACTCATTTTACATCATATTTTCAGTGGTGAAGAGTGTGAGGACGGCGAGATAGATATGGAGCGAGCTCATCCTGACCCATTCGTGCGTTCGATGGCTCTGTGGGAGCTGAAGCGGTACGGAGCTGCGCTGGACACGCTGCTGAGTCCTGCGGGAAGGTATGCTATACTATCATCATCTACTTAGTTAAAATCTTGAAACGTAACTGCTATGTAACGAGAGTGGTTCTATTTAAATTAAAAGAAAATATTCCATCTCTTGGAGGAAAATTTTGATATGAATCCCGTTAATTGAATTTCACCATATGATATTCCCGTGAAATCGGTTTTTATTTGAAAAAAAAGTTAAGAAATTATAATTATCTAGTGTACACACGCCTCAAGTCTAAAATCTGTCGCCAAATGCCTCACGGTATGCTCAGGCACTGAAAACCAGTTACCATTCCAGACTAGGTTTTCAATTTTTTTTAGGTAATGCTTCGGTTTCTGCCTCTATATATTTTGGGTTTTCATATTTAACAGAACGTTTTTCATGTAGGTTACACCCGTCCAGAGAAAACAAAGAGAACACGGACCCGATGCCGAGCGTGTTCAATTTCTACGTGTATCTACGCACGCATCCGAGGTTGAAGCGAAGCAATTTGCCGAGCCAGGTATAAAAAAAACCTTAAAATTATAAAGGGTTACTGGTAATCAGTTAGTATCCTCTTAAGTGCGACCTCAGTACATCAAAACAAACAACTTTTGTTCTACGACTTTTCGAAATTCGCGATACACACCATAGAAAAAAATCGGCATTTTTTTCAGAATTCCTCTCCATACATACTATCGAAATACAAAACTAGTACAGATAACATACTACTTCTTTGTAAACCTAGATTTCTTTTGTATAAAGTATAATGATATCTAAGACTGACTATTGATTGAATAGCATTTATGAAGGTTTGCTCAAGTGACTCTGACGCTGATGATGACACTGATTCAGGATATACAACATTAGATTAAACAATAGATTTATATATATATATAACAAAATTTTGTACTTGCTTCTTCTGTTTTATTTCATTATCCTAATATCTCATTATACTATAACTACAACATAAATATAGATGGGTTTGCTTTTAATCCATAAAAACTCGAAACATATTATAAGGTTGTAGTTAGTTGAGGTACTTGTTTACAAAGAGTATTTTTTTACTAATAAAGTTTATTATATGTGTAGGGTGGCACCTTAGCCCTCCTTCAAAAGGAAGACGACGAAGGCATCACTCGCCTGGAGCGGCGTCTTTACTTCCAAACGGCGCACGGACACGCCAAGGCTGGATGTCCAGCTTTAGCTCTAGAAGTACTCTCGAAGCTGCCAGCACGAGTCCGGGACGAGAAGACCAAGGCAACAGTGGAGTCGCCGCAGATACAAGTGCAATCGGGACAACTGACGGACACAGCCAAAAGTACGACAACTTCTCAGTTTGTACGTCGATGTGCTTTTTGTTTTATTGTTTGTGTGCGTTTTAGTTTTGCTTTTAACGAGCTTTTTTTTAGAAAATTGTGTAATTCATTATCTATCTATACATATATAATAACAACCTAGAGATAAATTGCGAGATATAAAAAAAACACGGCGTCTTAAAATAAGCAGCTAAATACTTTAAGACAATTTTTAGAATTGTTGTCCGTTTGTTTGTCTGTCCACGCACATCACCTAAACCACTGGACGGAATTAAATGCGGTTTTCACGAATATGCTTAGCTATGACCAGATTGAAGTATAGGCTATGTTACTTTGCGAACGGGCCGGATTAAGGGAGGAAAAAAGGGTTGAGTTTATATGAAAATCTACGCGTACGAAGGTACGCGTATTTTCACGGATTCGCGGGCAACAGCACTAGTTATCAGATAAAGGCGATTGGCGATGAGCCTGTAAAGCAGCTTAATGGAATCAGACTACAAAAAAAAACTTCTTCTAAACGCTTAGTTAATTATTCAAGAGAATGTATGTCATCATTATGTACACACATTAAATCACATCATCTTCTATACATATCCATTTGCTATAATTTATTTACTTTGCTGATGTGGTATACAATACTGGTTTGCTTGTAATAGATCTGCTATGTTGTACTTTAAAATCTAGCTGAAACTCGGGATTTTCTGATACCTCTCTTCCTTTTTTTTCTTTCTCCTTAGCATGTTAATTACATAGCGACCTACTTATCCATAGATATAAATAGCCATAATCGTTTTTTCTGAACAAAACAGAAAACTCCCAAAACGTTGGTACCTAGACCTACCTGGCGCACTCCGCACTATAGGTATGAAGCTACACGTAGTCGTCTTGTCGGACTTGCCGTGCCCGCTGCCGCGCAATAGACAGAGATGACGCGACAATAGTTACGCGATAGACAGAGAGGCAACTTCTAGGTTAATATAGCTGTAGGTAGTTAGCGCTCGCACGTCCTGAATCGCTCTTTATTGTGTAGTAGCAAGAGTCGCTACTTATTTAAATGATTTTGCGGAGTGAATCTTCTGTACTTGTGTATATGTATTCTGTGCCTGTAGTAAAAAAAAACGTATTGTTGATTATAATGATCTCCTTTAGTCTTAGTACGCTCTTTCTGCGTAACCCTGCATAAAGTCATCTCATTTAGATGTTACCAGGCCCAATAATGATGACAAATAAATTGGTCGCGCTGGACGCATTTCTCATATAGATTTTAATGTGTATAAAATATTTCAGAGGACGAAGCTTCAGTGGATTGGGGCGCATCATCGCTAGATTGGAGCGCCCCTGTTTCGGAGGTTAAAACTGAAGAATTAAATTTGGATTGGGACGCGCCAGTTTCTACTATGAAATCGGACGAACTACAGCTCGATTGGGGCAACGATGAGGACGATAAAGAGTAAGTGCCGAGTTATCCATAAATAGACGTGAAACTCATGTTTATCAAACATAGTATGTAACGTTTACGACCGCTCTGTCAAGCCTGATCGAATTGAAAAATATTCCTGCATCTCTGTCTCATCCCTCTAAATAAAAGTGGGACAGGGGTAGAAAAAAATAAAGTCACTATTTAACTTCCAACTTTCAGTTCCAACGCATCGGGAGCATCCACGCCTCCACTAGGAATGAAGATCGATAAATCTGGGGAAGAACCGTTAGTGAACGGTCTCCCGGACAAAGAGAAGGAGCCCGAAGAAGCGCCATCTGTCGACATAATGGCGCAGCAGTTGAAGTTTGGCGCTTGCTTGAAGATATTGATGGAGGAATTGAGCACGCTGGCGACTGGGTTTGAAGTGGATGGTAAGGTCTTATCCTATGTCTAATGCATTATTTTTAACTTCTTATTACAATTTATATTATAATGATATATAGATGCATCCCCGGTTGAATAGACTACTGGACTGATAATTTTTTATTGTCTTATAAAAACGCTCACCATAAATAGCCTGTTACGAAAAGAAATTAAAATGTGTTATAAAATTAAAGGAAATAGAAGCATTTGAATGTCTTTGTAGATAGAGAGCGAACTATACTTACAGATGACGTCACTAGTAGTATGCCATAATAATTCCCCTCACTTTGCGGGAAAGGGATGGTCTGTCCTTTTCCCGCAAAGTGAGGAGAATTATACATACGAAACCTGAAAATGCCGGAGAACCTCCTGCTTTGAACTCTGTTGAAAAATAACAGAGATTTTGGGTCATTAGCATAGAGATGACTTTCTTTCTATTGTAGGTGGTCACCTCCGCTACCAGCTTTACATCTGGCTAGAGCGTGAAGTAGAAGCGTTACGTCGTCTCTGCGGCTACGCTAGCACTCGCGGCGCGGGTGCGGACAAAAGCGGTGGTGGTGAGCTGATCTGCGCTGAGGCAGAACCGCCTCCGTTACCTGACCGACCGACGCTACACCAGCTGCTTGTCAGAGAGAAGGCAGACTTTGAAGCGAAGGTGCAGCGAGCTGTTAGCAGGAAGAAATGGCTTAAAGGTAATTGTTTAAAGAGGAAAGGTTGGATAGCCTGCGCGAAGGCCTGGTTGGTCTGAGTGAACTTTAAGTGAAGGTGCAGCAAGCTGTTAATTAAAAGTTATTGTCTAGGGAGGACTTTTTTAGAAAAGGTGCAACTGTTAGTAAGAAATGGCTCAAAGGTAAAGAAGAATAGAAAGAGTGCACTCAGGTGGTATTAATGTGGTAGGTAAAGAAGAATAGAAAGAGTGCACTCAGGTGGTATTAATGTGGTAGGTAAAGAAGAATAGAAAGAGTGCACTCAGGTGGTATTAATGTGGTAGGTAAAGAAGAATAGAAAGAGTGCACTCAGGTGGTATTAATGTGGTTGTCATAATGTCGGAAATTCGTGCGAGGTCTTACCTTCTAATTTAAATTATTCGCTGGGTTTTACAATGGTACAAACAAACAACACAACAAACGAATGTTACAAATTCATGTTTTTTTTTTTTTCAATTTATTTAAGGATCAACAAACAGTATACAACACAGTAACACAGTGTGTGTTGCCAGTGATGACATATGGTACTGAGACGTGGTCCTTAACTGTTGGTCTTTTGGAAAAACTCAGAGTCACACAATGGGCAATGGAGAGAGCTATGCTCGGAGTTTCTTTACGCGATAAAATTCGGAACATAGATATCCGCCAAAGAACCACGGTCACCGACATAGCTATTAAAATCTGCAAGTTGAAGTGGCCGATGGGGAAGTAAGGTTCTTGAGTGGAGACCGCGAACCTGAAGACGCAGCGTAGGTAGGCCTCCCACTAGATGGACTGACGACATTGTGAGAGTCGCGGGCATCCAGTGGATGCAGGTGGCAGGATGTCGTTCAGTGTGGAGGTTAAAGGGGGAGGCCTATGTTCAGCAGTGAACGTCTTCTGGCTGATGATGATGATGAAACAGTATACAACAAAATATAAAACTAGAGAGTAAGAAAATAAAAAATAATTAGTTGTGATACCAGCATCGTTGACCACGGTTAATATATAACAGATATGAACATGGCGCAAAAAGAAAAATAATAAAAATTTACATCAAAATACTAACTAGTGCTTAACAAATATGTAAGTTTAAAAATATTCCGTAGGTAACTACTAAAGTTGAAGTTGAGAAAAAAAAAAAACAAGTTATGCATGATTATCACAACATCCCGTTGCCGGCAGAGAGACCATGGGTAGTGCCGAGGAAACATATCCAAGGCGTCTTGGGAAAGACAGATTATACATTAAATAAAATTTAAATTAAGAGCCAGGGATATATCATGAGGAATGTTTGCTGTCACCACTACCCAAAACCTCCAGCACTGAGCTCCGGAAACCACTAGAACGTTCATGAAATATGTCGATACTGTTAAAACGATCGTTATAACATTTAGTTATACGATACAATGGAGATCGCTCACCCGAGTTGGTGCGACAGGTCGAGGTGTAAAAAGTCTTAGGTTCAATTCGTGAGTTGATTCTTAATGGGATCTTGTAATAAAGCTTATCGACCACCTTGGGGCAATCATACCGAATGTTAAGTAAGAAAAGCCCCACAGATATGACTACAAACTATTTTCATAGAGTCGAAGTTTATTTGATATAGAGCCATTTTTAAAGTTTCCTACGTATCTACCTCAGACACAGCATGATGTCTATTTCGTATAGATAAGAATATTTTCCACCAGCAATATTAATCATCCATTTATTTTTCTATGCCATCGTTCCACATTGGTGAAGGAAAACATCGTGTGGAAACCGGTATATCCATGAACCTCAAAAGTTCAAAGACATGACATTCACCAATATGCACTAGGCCAGCATGATGGATAGTGCCCATCCTCTATCTCTAAGATAAGATTTGTATTCCAGCAGTGGGAACATGATAGTCTGATAATGATTTATCTTCCAGCTAACGAAACCCTGTTACGCACGTTGCTGTCCTACTGCTCACTACACGGTGCGGGTGGCGGCGGTCTGGCTTCAGTTAGAATGGAGCTGGTCTTACTACTTCAAGAGTTGGGCCAGGACAAGCAACATCAACAGTTGTTATCGCCGCTTCCATTCCCGACCACTCTGCCACTGTTGGCGGCCGCTGTGGCGACCAACAACACTGTGGTCGCAGACCCTGTTAGACATTTACAGGTATTTTACAAGTTTTTATTTAACTTGCCCTGTTAGTATGTTTGTTCGTATGCGTAGGACAAATCTTGCAACTGAATTTTAGACCAGTTAGTTATCCTCAACCGATTGAGCTGAAATTTGGCATACTAGTGTAAGTTCGATGCCAATGCAATGTTATGGTATCATCGATCTGGTCTGATGATGGAGATGGCCATATGAACTTCTAAACAAAACGACGTAACCCCGTTTATTTTGTGTTCGTTGGGTTTGTCTTCCCAAGCACTCTGTATCCTAGATAATAAATTGAATATGGCGGGGAAAAAACTTATCCACCATCATGACATGGGTATCAAATGAAAGGGCTTGCTGAGAAGGATACGATAAAGCTTGTTCCTAAAAAGTATTTTTTAAACGTAATGCTATGTTTGTATGGTAGTTTGTTTGTTTAAGACAAACTTTGAAAGCTGAATTAGAACCAGGTTCTCCTAACTGATTTTGTTGAAATTTTTCATACGCAATTTAGCTCTAGTGACAATACAATATGCAATACCCAACATATTATTGTAATATTTACAAAATGGTCGTCGCTACAATATGGCGGAGGGTATATATTGTTTAAACCGACTTCCAAAAAGGAGGAGGTTCTCTTTTTTTTGTTATTTTCGTTACCTCAGAACTTTCGACTGGGTGAACCGATTTTGATGATTCTTTTTTTATTTGAAAGCTGGGTTTTCCCATGTGGTCCCATTTCAATTTGGTCCAGTTCTGTCATTTTCATGAAGACGGTTTTTTACATTGATAATTATTGTCAACCCTGTTAATATGGGTATCAAATGAATAAGAATTGTCGAAAACTATAAAGTGAGTGACACACTAAATTCAAGATGGCGGATTACATTTTCTTTGCTAACCTAAAAGCTTGTTTATTTGAATTTTTTGACATTAACTTAGTTTTCTTAAGGTGTCCTTGTGTGTGTGCGCCCCTTAAATTAACTAAAATCTAATCTCATGTTAGCCTAGTAATTTAAGTCTAACTTAAACGTATACATATGTGATCATAAAAAACTAAGAATGTGTTCTAAAACACGTTTCTTATTGTCTCTATTAAATTGCACATGCTGAAAGAATTCGTCTGACAGTGGCCATAACACTGTAAAAGTAAAGGTGAACAGATAGCAGAAATCTTCAATAGCTACCAGTCGTCACCCCAAAAAGTCCATTGGTTTGTTTTAACGAGTCACTTTGGGAATGGGCAGGCCACATCACTCGAAGAACCGCTAACCGATGGGTAAGAAAGGTTCTCGAGTGAAAGGTTCCGTAAGACGCAGCATTATTGTATTTGACTGCACCCGTGGCTCAGTTGGTAGTGAACCTAACTTCTGTGCTTGGGGGCGTGGGTTCGATTCCCATCTAGGACAAACATTTGTCTGATGAACATTTGTGTTTGTTCTATATCTGGGTGTTAATATCTATTTATTATTTAAGTATGTATTTAAAAATATATATGTACGTATATCAGTCTCTGGCAGCCATATTACAAGCTTTGCTTAGTTTGGGGTCAGGTGACCTTGTGTGCTAAAATGTCCCAGATATTTATTTATTTATAATTGTTTACAGGCGGTAGCCCACGACATGTTAGGCACGATAGGCGAGTTGGGCATCCCTGGGGGCTCCGCGACTAGGCTGCTTCACACCTTACGAGAGCTGGCCGTCGCGCTCTCCGCCTGCATCTACCAGAGCCTCTGTGACTCTGACACATTCAGCTTAAAGCACACGCATCATCACGACGGGTGAGTCTTAATAATAGAAACCACTTCAACTTTTTTTGTGGCTTCTGTGGTGTTGCCTCAATTTTGCCAATGTCTTCTGATAGGTCAAGGAGACATTATACTGAAAGTTGGTTGTTATGCGCTACTAGCGCTGTAGAGAAATTGATATTTAACTATTATTTTACTGTAAACTTGCGCAATCTCCAGGCAGTTATTTGCTCATTAAACACAAAGACACAGGCTTAGCCAAGTTTGGGGGCCACAAGGATTTTCTATAGTGCTAATATTATACTGTGAAATAAAAATAAAATTTTATTTTTATTCAAGCTAGGCATCAAACATGTTTGTTCAATACACCAACTTGAACGGTTTGTTTCTTTTAAGTAAACTACTTTTTAACCGACTTCCAAAAAGGGGGAGGTTTTCAATTTGACTGTTATTTTTTAATTATGTTCGTTACCTCAGAAATTTCGACTGGGTAAACCGAATTTGATGATTATTTTTTTATTTGAAAGCTGGTGCTCTCCGTGTGGTCCCATCCAGTTCTGACATTTTATGAAGTCTGTTTTTTATATTAATAATTATGTGTTGGTTTGAGATAGCCTGGACATTCATGTAATGGTGAAATCTATTTGTGTGTGTGTGTGGGTGGATGTGTGTGTGTCTCTGTGGCATCGTAGCTTCCAAACGACTGAACCGATTGTTTTTTTTTTTACTTTGCAAGGTGTCTTGTGTTCTTAGCTATGATTCAAGAAAATTGGTTCAGCCGTTTTAATATAATTAGCTCTTATATCGGGGGTTATTATATTATTATTTTACTTGTTTCATTACGTGTTAAACGAACTCGAAGGTTCCGATGCAGGCTAGGACTGAGAAGGACTTTCTAATGATGTGCTTATTTTCTAGAATAATAGCCGAAAATCCTGGTACTATTCAATTGCTCGCGCGCGCGCGGCGGCATTCCACCGAGGAGCAGTCGGTCAGCACTCCGCCCAACAAATGGCCAGGTATGTGTAAGTGGATGGAGACTATCATCACTCATCATCATCATCAGCCAGAAGATGTCCACTGCTGAACATAGGCCTCCCCCTTTTACCTCCACACTGAACGACATCCTGCCATCTGCACCAACTGGATGCCCGCGACTCTCACAATGTCGTCGGTCCATCTAGTGGGAGGCCTACCTACGCTGCGTCTTCTGGTTCGCGGTCTCCACTCAAGAACCTTTCTTCCCCATCGGTTATCAGGTCTTCGAGCCTACATCACTACATAGTATAAAACAAAGTCGCTTCCCTCTGTCTGTCCCAATGTATGATGAAATCTTTAAAATTACGCAACGGATTTTGATGCGGTTTTTTTAAATAGAGTGATTCAAGAGCAAGGTTTATATGTATAATACTTGAATTATATAGTAGAGAAACACTGATAATTTTACAGGTTTCTAATGTGATGTCGTAAATAAACTCGTTTTTTTTTTCGCTTACATTGCAAACGCTGGCTGAACCCTACGAGATAGATCAAAATAACGTACTAAATTATTGTACACCCTAAAAGGGTCTACAAAAAAGTCCACGATATTATATGTCTATCTCTTAGGGCTAACCCATAATAACTATTTTTTTTATCCTTTACTTTGCACCCGTGCGAAGCCGGGGAGGGTCGCTAGTTAATAATAATAAAGAACATTATTCCAGTCTACATAGATATAATAAATTACGCTGCACACTCATAGCTACCCACTAATCATATAAATAGAGCCCATCAACGAAAGCAAAATTAAAATTTGTTATAAAATTCATAATTTTTAAGTGTGTATTTTAATTTAATACTAGACAGAGAACACTATAGCACGTTATGACGTCAAGCCGTGCGTGCCATACAAATGCATTACTAACACACGCTTTGCGGGAGAGGAACAGCGGATCCGCTCTCTATCCCCACTAAAAAACTTTAAACGCTTATATCTCAGAAATTCACAGCCGATTTTTTTATGTCTAATGTTTTTAAGTAAATATATCCTTCGTTCCATGACATCCCCGATGATGAATATATCATAAGACTGAAATGTGTCCTTTGCCCAGCAATAGGACAGTATAAATTAGAAAAAAAAAACAGTGCACTTATCTACCAATATCCTCAGGTGTATCAGCGCTCCGCGGCTTGGCTTTACGCGCTGCTGAAGAAGACGACGCGCCTCGCTTGCCTGTGCTACTAGCGGAAGCGTTCTGCGCAGTTTACCTCGCGTTACTAGGCTGGGCGTTGGCCGCGAGAGATGCGCATTTGTTGTATCGGCTGGCAGCACACGTCGCGGACGGAAAGGCGCATTCGAGACTTTTTGGTGGGGGGATTAGGAAGCTCCTGACTACGGCACCTGCGCCACCGCAGGTAAGAACTACCTACTAGTTTTTTTACCGACTTCCAAAAAGGAGGAGGTTCTCAATTTGACTGTATTTTTTTAATGTTTCTTATCTCAGAACGATAATTCATACATTCAAGGTAAATCTACAATTTATGAGTGGCAGGGGGGGCAGCTTTCTACTTGTCCTATCCTACAGCTCCGTTGCGTTGGGCCAGTTGGTAGTGAACGTGCCTTCTGAGCTTGGGGGCGTGGGCTCGATTCCCACCTTGGGCAAACATGCATGTGATGAACATTTGTGTTTGTTCTATATTTGAGTGTTAATATCGTTTTAAGTACCAATGTATAAAAAAAAAGTATGTAGGTATATCAGTCTCTGGCAGCCATAGTAAAAGCTTTGCTTAGTTTGGGGTCATATGACCGCGTGTAAATAATAACAATAAAAAATATGGTTGTCTGTAAAGTCGGTTTCTGGACGATAATTTTACGTGATAAGGTATGCGTCACAAGCCTAACGCTTAGGCCGATCGTGCCTCTCTATCGCTTGTTCCGCGCTCTCTCTTGCACGCTCGGTTCAGGCGAAACGTGACAATGAGTCATGCTTTTTCGTGGGTGCAGCCGGCGCGACGTTCATCGATTTATAAGACGTTATCACGTCAAAAAAGAAAAAGAAGTAATTGGTGAAGAATCATCAATCAAAGTAATAAAATAATCATAGACCTCCGAAGCAACCTTAATTCTGAGTGAATTTATTTCTCACCAGCCCAAGCTCGTAGAGCGTCCAGAAGGCACATCCGTGTGGTCATCGCTACGAGAAAAGCGAGCCTTGTTAAACATGCGACTACTGGGACTGGGTCCAGCCGCACCACACAAAAACATCCAAGAAGGCAGACCCACCTACAGAGAGCAGTTCGTGCCGCCACATTGCAGTATACTCACCTTCCTGCTTACTAAGGTAACTGGTTACGATTTAGGGCCGGTTCTATAAACAATGTGTCTTTTTAACCGACTTCCAAAAAGGAGGATGTTCTCAATTCGACTGTTTTTTTAATGTTTGGTACGTCTGAACTTTCGACTGGGAGAACCGATTTTGATGATTCTTTTTTTATTTGAATGCTGGTGCTTCCCATGTGGTCACATTTCAATTCGGTGTAGTTCTGACTTTCTTATGAAATCAGTTTTTTATATTGATCATTATTTCGGTTACTCATTACGACTCGTAAATGATAGGATAGTATTTTTTATTGATTGTGGTATTATAAACTCAACTATCCGTAAGTGAAACGAAACTTACGTGAATTGTCTATGGCTATTTGTCATCTTGCTGTCAGCCATCAAATTTTATATATTTGTTATGAAATTATACAAAACATAGACAAAAATACATTTAAAATATTTAGTTCGTTTTGTCGACCCTGATTTATATTTAAAAATATTTTTTTACTATTATTTCTCATAAAAATCAACTGTCTATCTATTACGGTTCAAAAGATACAGTTGTTAAAAATGTACATAAATTTATTTATTTCAGCCGACAGCGGAGCAAGACCCGGAAAATTACGACTATGATTCCGCAGAATCCGGTGCCGAAGATGCCGAGGACAGCGAAAGCGAACCCGATGATGATGATATCTTTGACACCACTGCGAAGTAAGTGATCATAACTTAAAGGTAAAGCGTTAACTTTAATTACTGCCATGGATCCAGTTTGCCAGGAAGGGTCTTTTAGACCGATAGCATTAGTGTGGGTTTGCTGAAGCGTGTATTCGCCGCGACCGATCTCGACCGAGCAACGGCACGCCGGCAGTCTAGGGTGTAACCAAGGTCAGGGGCCTTACGGGTACCTGTTATAAACGATTCAGTTTAGGTGATTGCGAAAAATTACGCGATCGCAAACCGTATCTCAGCGCTTTAAGGTTCTCGTTCACGTGTTGAACTGCGCTGTTTCGAGCACACTTAAAACAGGTAGGCATGTTTTGTATTGCCGACACTTCGGGCCGTCACGATCTCGGGCCGAATCGCAGCCTTAGCGCCATTACTCTCATCCTGGTGCTCGAGATACTGAGTTTGGATGACGCGCTGTATAGTCCCGGCCTTATAGTAATGTATATATTGCAGATAATCAGTTGTTTTGCAAAACCACTAGTTATTTTACAAAACAGCTGAATAGCGTTTAGCTGGATTACCATTGTGCTACATTTAATAAAACTGCTACCCAAGTCAAGACGTAATGCAGAATGGCTTATCTGCAGTCACAATAAGCGTTTGGGGTAAGTAGGGCGACCAAGATGATATGAAAAATAAGTACGTAAACTATTACTGTTACAAACAAACATTTTTATTTTATTTTACATGGAAAACAAACAGCTGAACAAACACTGTAGATATACGATGAATAGTTACACAAAAGCCAAAAAGAAGTTTTTACTAATACAAACTAAAATAGTGTAAATGTCCCGTTGCAACACCAACTTTAGCCTGAATAGATAGATAGAATTTGGACAGTAGGTAAGATAGTTGATAACTAGTATTTACATAAAGATATATTAAGTTAAATAAAAAGGAATAAATAATAGCCAAATTACGATTATAAAGCCTCACACAAATTCACAGATGATTTTTATTTTTATATTTTCTTTTTTTTTGCTATTTTATTTTTAGTATTATTAAATTTCACTTAGAAAAACGATAGAAGGCTATGGCCGGCGCTAACAAGCAGTGGTGCGAAATCGCTAAATTTACTTTGTGGAGCCCATGGCGACCAGCGTCTGCCGTGAGCAGGTTGTCGCTGGTTACTATTGACATCAAGTATCTGGTCAGGGTGGTCATCAGTTAAAGTAACATGCCTCCCTATAGGCCGGAGAAACGTCGACGCGGCGCGAACACGGAGCACTCGGACCCTGACTCGTACTCGTGGTACGTGATGCGCGTCGCCGTGCTGCGCCTCGCGCAACTCAAGCTGCAGCACTTCCTGCAGCTCGCCGGAATCGAGATGTCCGGTGAGTTAACTGTGTGCTTAGTATGAAAACTTTCGAAAAACTATTCGAAAAGCTATCGCCACCAAAATATATAAAAAGTCAAACAGCTCTATGGGACGTGAAAGGAACCCGCGTATACATAAATCGCTAGTATACATTTTTTCACTATTGGCATTCCGCTTTTGCAAATCATTAGGGTTTCTGCGTAAAATAAACTATAAAAGATTTCGAAAATGAATTCGAAACCTAGCTTGCGAGAACTTGACGAAAGTTTTATCATCTAGAATTTTTTGGAGAAGCAAATTTGAGTGTATCATTGGTATCCTAAGTTTTTATATTAGTAGCTAACAATTATAACAAGAAAACGATTGATTCTGTACAAACGAAGCCACCCTGCAGCTCTCTGTAGCCGAAAATTCACCATCAGTGATGTCCACAGTTTTTTAATCTGCCGATAATTTTAGAACTGGCAACGACAAGTCCCACGGTCCACGGCGCGTTGAGACGCGTGGACCAGTGGCAGCAACAACTGACGGAGACGCTGGAGTCCCGCGCGCCGCCAATAGACTACATCCCCGGCTGCTTCCCGGACCAAGTGACGCAGGGCCCGCCCATCAATAAATACCGGTATAGTACAACAACGACAAGTCCCACGGTCCACGGCGCGTTGAGACGCGTGGACCAGTGGCAGCAACAACTGACGGAGACGCTGGAGTCCCGCGCGCCGCCAATAGACTACATCCCCGGCTGCTTCCCGGACCAAGTGACGCAGGGCCCGCCCATCAATAAATACCGGTATAGTACAACAACGACAAGTCCCACGGTCCACGGCGCGTTGAGACGCGTGGACCAGTGGCAGCAACAACTGACGGAGACGCTGGAGTCCCGCGCGCCGCCAATAGACTACATCCCCGGCTGCTTCCCGGACCAAGTGACGCAGGGCCCGCCCATCAATAAATACCGGTATAGTACAACAACGACAAGTCCCACGGTCCACGGCGCGTTGAGACGCGTGGACCAGTGGCAGCAACAACTGACGGAGACGCTGGAGTCCCGCGCGCCGCCAGTCTATTGGCTGTTCATCCCCGGCTGCTTCCCGGACCAAGTGACGTAGGGCCCGCCCATCAACAAATACCGGTATAGTACAACAACGACGACTCCCACGGTACACGTGACATAATATTTCAATTTAATTATATCACTCGCACGATTTATTTTATTTTATTTAAAATTTCTGTCTACTTTAAAAAAAATACTTCGGTCATTTTGCGAAGTTAATATATCAAAATATTTAGAACAAATGTTGTTTTAATATTTTTTATATGGCCAGAAGAAACGGAAAAAACTGTTTATCCCATTTTGGTAGTCATAATGTTCACACATTTTCCAAAATTCATCACATCACATCAGCACATTTTTCAAAAGTAGATAGTAATTTTATATCTTAAAAAACATCAAATGCCCGAGCGAAATCGCTGCGCCCGGTATTCTGGGTCTTAATGCATATTCCTGTTGTAATGTGAATCGACCTTTACATTGAGACACAGGGATGTGCTGTTGAGGTTCATGGTACTAAATGTGCTAAGACTTACTGTATAATAAATACAACTTGTGGCCTTTGGGTTAACTAAAAAGTTTTTTCTTATTAGAATTTGTATCCGTCCTTACAATCATCAACATCATCAGCCAGAAGACGTCCACTGCTGAACATAGGCCTCCCCCTTTAACCTCCACACTGAACGACATCCTGCCACCTGCATCCACTAGATGCCCGCGACTCTCACAATGTCGTCGGTCCATTTAGTGGGAGGCCTATCTACGCTGCGTCTTCCGGTTCGCGGTCTCCTCTTAAGAACCTTTCTTCCCCATCGATTATCAGTATTTCGAGTGATGTGGCCTGCCCATTGCCACTTCAACTTGCAGATTTTAATAGCTATGTCGATGACTCTGGTTCTTTGGCGAATATCTACGTTCCGGATTTTATCGCGAAAAGAAACTCCGAGCATAGCTCTCTCCGTTGCCCGTCGTTACAATAACATGTTGTTGCAGATGTTTGTTGGAGAAGCACAACACTCCGTTCAACTCGGCGTTGTTCAGTGCAGCACCCGCTGGACGACTGTGGAGTTTCCTAGTCCGACAGGAACCTGTGCAGGTAAACACTAAAGCATGTCTATGTATTATATAACATGTTAGTGTGAAGTAGGTACCAGGTACATCCCACTATATAATATTACTAGCTGCGCCCCGCGGTTTCACCCGCGAGGTGATGAAAATCGGTGATGATGATGAAAAGTAGCCTATGTGTTAATCCAGAACATAAGCAATGTATATTAAAAAAAATTCATCCAAATCCATCCAGCCGTTTCTGCGTGATTGAGTAACAAACATCCATCCATACTTTCACATATATTTATGACTAGCCGTCCGCCCCGGCTTCGCACGAGTGTAAGCTCGGCCTTCGGCCTCGCTACAAAATATAATATAGCCTATGTCACCCGGGGATAGTGTAGCTTCCCAACAGTGAAAGAATTTTTCAAATCGGTTCAGTAGTTTCGGAGCCTATTCATTACAAACATACAAAAATAGGTACAAATCTTTCCTCTTTATAATATTATTAGTGTAGATATATTAATGTGATAAATGTGAAAGTTTGGATGGATGGATGGATGTTTGTTACTCAATCACGCCAGAACGGCTGAACGGAACTGGATGAAATTTGGCACAGAGATAGATTATAGTCTGGAACAGCACCTAGACTACTTTAAAACGGCTGGCCCGATTTGGATGAAATTTTGTGTTCCTGGAGCGCGTAGTAGCGAGTAGTATAGTAGCGAGGCCGAAGGCCGAGCCGGGGCGGGTTACTATATTATAAATGCGAAAGTTTATGTGTATGTTTGTTACTCCATCATGCAGAAACGGCTGGACGGATCTGGATGACATTTGAAATATACATAGCTTATGTCCTGGATTAACACATAGGCTACTTAACAACATCATCAGCACTACGCGAGTGAAATCTCGGGGCGCAGCTGGTATAATTATAACTTTTTTATACGCTAACACATTTATACACTACAACCGTGCTATGACACTGCATTAAGGTGAAACGTTTCACTTTGGCGGGAAAATCAACCAATGACTGGGAAAATAAACTATACAATATTGGATTTATAGTTGGACTAAACAATATTGTTCAAATCAAATTATTTATTTGTCAGAACATGGTAGGTACACATACTTACAAAGTACCATACAGAGTCGTACAAATAAAAACGTATCTCATGTCCTTGCCAGATGCGGTGAACAAAAGTATGTTTTTTTTTAATTGTGTTTTTTTAGGATTTGTTCATCCGCGCGGTGTTCACGCGACGTCGCACCGCGTCTATGTCGGCTGCGGGTAACGTTGCCGGCGCGGACGCACGCGCACTGCACCGGACGCGCGACACCGACCTACACAACCCCGTGCGCATCATACACAAGGAACAGGACTCTATTGCCGCCTTCTGTCTCAACAAGGTAAAGTTGCTTTTGTTCATATACTATTAGATTTGTCGTCTTGAAAAGGAATTGATGTAACTGATATAAAATCAAAATTGCCGCGCTCTCTTTGCTCACACATTACTACACTTGTTGATGATAGTCCGGTCAAATTAGACCAAAAATAGGAGTGAAAGTACATCAACATAAGTATAATGTGTGATGTCAGGTCGGCGGATGCCTACTAGCGGTGGCAACAGCCCGCGAGGTGCAAGAGATGGACGTTTCACTTCTACTGCGAGGCGGCGCCAGCTGGGCGGAGGACGAGTGCGAGGTGGACCTGCTGGGACTAGCGGCTGACCCCGCCGCGCTGCCAGATACCGGCTTCTTGCTCATACAGCACCAGGACAAGTGAGAACATTCACTGTTTTTATTAAAGACTAGTTTTTTTGCCCGCGACTTCGCACGCGTAGATTTTCATATTAACTTTCAACACTTTTTTTCTCCCTTAATCCGGCCCTTGCGCAAAATAACATAGCCTATACTTCAATGTGGTCATAGCTAAGCATATTCGTGAAAAGCGCATTTAAATTCGTCCAGTGGTTTAGGAGATGTGTGTGGACAAACAAACAAACACAAAAATTCTGAAAACTGTCTTAACGTGTTCAGCTGCTTATTTTAAGACAACCTGTGTCATTATATTTTTGATATCTCGCAATTACAGATTTTTTATCTCTACGTTTTTATTGTATGTATGGAGTAAAGATGGACAAGCTGCGCCCACGGTTACACCCGCGTAGTAATGAAAAACTGCGATGATGATTATGATGAAAAGTAGCCTATGTGTTAATCCAGGACATATTAAGTTATGTATATTCTAAATTTCATCATAATCCGTCCAGCCATTTCAGCGTGAAGGAGTAACAAACATACACACTCACACATACACAAACTTTCGCATTTATAATATGAGTGTGATGTGATAGATCCACGTTTGGCCACCAACTCGCCTGGTGGTAAGCGATGATGCGGTCTATAATGGATTACGCTTGCCTAGAAGAAACCGATTCACTCTTGACTTGAAGATACCCAGATTGTAACTATTGGGGAACACCCATTCAGGCAGCGCATTCCACAGACTATCAGTTCGCACAATAAAAGTGAAATCAAGGCGCTTCGTACGGGTTTTCGGAATTTAACCATAAATCGGTATCGATTTTTCGTGCCGGCTCTGGCAGTCCAATAGAAAAATGGGCAGGGGGGAATCACACTAATATCATATATGTGAAAGTTTGGATGGATGGATGGATGGATGTTTGTTACTCAATCATGCAGAAATGGCTGGATGGATTTGGATGAAATTTGGAATATACATTGCTTATGTCCTGGACTAGCACACTTGGCTACTTTTCATCATCATCATTATCACCGATTTTCATCACCACGCGGGTAAAACCGCGGGATGCAGCTAGTTACCTATACATTTGATCGTAATTACTTATTGTTTAATTATCAGGCCCAGCACCGGTTCTGTTCCCGGCACCGGCAATAGTTCGCCGCTCAATCCGAACGCGCCTCAGATACCGGTTGGCATGGCGAGCCAGACCGGACGCGGTGCTAGTGTTGTAAGTACCTCTCTATAATATCAGTTATCATCGGCCCATATTCAACTACAAGTTATGAATTAAGGCAAAAAAAAAGGTAAAGGTTTAAAAAAATGCATAACAGGTATACTAAAAGGTAAGTAAATAAAATGTGAAAACTTAACAGTAATTCACCTTTTCCACAAGAAATGGTGCTGTATTAAAAAATTCAACTGCCCCGGTGGCTCAGTTGGTAGTGAACTTACTTTCTACGCTTGGGGGCGTGGGTTCGATTCCCACCTAGGGCAAACATTTATGTGATGAGCATTTGTGTTTGTTCTATGTATGGGTGGTAAATATCTATTTAAGTATGTATTTAAAAATATATATGTACATATATCAGTCTCTGGCAGCCATATTACAAGCTTTGCTTAGTTTGGGGTCAGATGACCGTGTGTGCAAAAATGTCCCAGATATTTATTTATTTAATTACGGATTCATATATCTGAGCGTCGCGGTCAAATGTGTATAATGCTTTTTCCCCATTCTAAAAGTGCCCAACGTGCCTAAAGAAATTTTCACTTCAATTTGACTTCTCTAGTCAGTTGAGATTGTAATGAAGTAATTTTGGAGTACTATTTCTAGTAACATAACGTGTTGCATAGGTTATAAAACGCTGATTAGCTAAAAACGGCAGTTTTTAGCGGTAATGAGGTTTATAACTATATGATACCTTATGTTAGTAAAAATGATAGTTCAAAAAATACGACAGACAGAAGTCAAATTTTTATTTACCAATCTTCAAGTATACCTGTTATGTTTTTTTTTTTTTTATGAGGGCGCCTCTTTTGCTTACCATTTACCTTAACAGACACGTCGTCTTGGCAGACGAACCACCGTCTGACCAGCGGGAAAGAAAGAGAAAAAAAAATATTTCTAGCCCGTTGGTCAGACGACGGTTCGTCAGCCAAGTTGATATGTCTGTTACGGCTCTAAGGTAGCAGAGCAGGGTCTAATTTCTACAAAGCTTTGGAATATCAAACTTTGAAAATTATTTCGTTTGTCAACCTAGATTTCCTTGATTAAGTGAAACTCATTTTATCAAGGAAATATCGCTAATTAAAAATGAAAAAAGGGCGTTGTTTTCTAGCTGGCGGTCATATCTTTGATTATGTCAAAATGAAATATTCTTAAGTTGTGAGTAAATTAGGCGCTGCATATTTCCCTTCCTTTTTTATAAGCGTCTGACGAAAAGTATCTCCGCGTGGTCACATATATGTGTTGCAAATGTGTTTGCATCGTGGAAACTGCTTCAGTTATCAAGGAAGGTCGAATAACCTCGACTAGGAGCTTAGTAATCGGAGCCTTAAGGGCTAGAATACTGGATTCGGGATAAGCACGGAACACTGTTACTCTAGGGGATAAGAATACCGGTATCTCGCTCGCGCCTTTGTTTTTTTATATTTTTTTTGTATATAAATTTTTTCTCTAGTTTTGTAAAATGTGGTTTGGTAATTTTTCAAAGTTCATATTTCAAAATATTAAGAACATAATAATGAACAGAATAAATGAAAAAATTGTTTATCCCATTTTTTTAAGTCTTATGACTAAAAAAAAAAACAATAAAAAAACTGAATATTTTGAAATAGTTTCGTTAAATTACCGATGCGCCGCTCCATATTATGGGCCTTAATATTTGTATTATCGCCATACCCTGTTTTAAACTCACTGATGCAATCAAAAGGATTGTTGAAAAATATCAATGTTATGTTTTAACATCGGTAAACCGATCGAGAGGCACGACTAATTATATTACCTACTGTAAAAGGGAAAAAAAACATATATCGCTCTCGTAATAATAAAGTTGAGATCTTTTACCTGAATAGCCAGATATTGTGACGGCATTCGGTTAGTAAGTCCTACGAAATCTCGTAAGTGATTTAGCAAAATCAAACTATATTAATTATAACAAAAAATTCCAAAGGGACATCTTTTATTTTGGTAGGTATATATGTGTAAAAGACGGTCTATTCTAGGGGTGTTTAGAATGACACCAACAATGGTAAAACGAAGAAATTGTCTTTGTGTTGAGTGGGTTACTCGCTATTATTATTAGCATGAAAGGGAACACGCCCTCAGAACAGCGCAATAATAACTATTTGCTGCCTCAGAATGAGATTTATTAAGTGGGCAATGACACACGGTAACGATAGGAGGGTAGTTAGAAATAACATTAAAGTCTGCCCCTTTTGATCGAAGTCTGCTCTCACCTTATTTAGTACATTACACTTTTCATTGGTGTTACCAACTATTAAGTATTCTGTTCTGGTGTAACCAACTATTAAGTATTCTGTTCTGGTGTTACTAACAAAGATGTGTATTTAAATTGATGGGCTACAACTTGTTATAAACTACAGCATGTATATTGTCTGCTACTCTTTTAATCTACTGGTACAAGGTTACAGAAGACCGATAGTCAGTATTACTTGTACTAATATGTATTATGTGGTATTACTAAAACTTTCTTTAATGAAGTACATTTGAAATATCTAATCCTATTTTCTATTTCTTTTCATGCAAAAAAAATATCTCACATAAATGTTTAAATTTTTTGTACTAACGTAACTTGGCTAAGTGGTCAGGTATAAGTGTGATCAAATTTTTAACAATAATCTAGCAAGTTTGAAAAAAAACTAATTCTTACCAAACTTGCACTGCAGATTCTTAGCTCTTTAACCTGAAGCAACTTTCAAGCATACTGGAAGCTTATATTTGTAAGGGGTCTTCCATAGTTTAAAAGGCTTGTCTGAATGAAGGAAGGTTAGGTAAAAAACGAACTAAACGCGATAAAAAAAAACCAATTAATTTCTGGTTGTGTTACCTTTCAGTTGCTACTTGTTAGAATGGGCTTGGAAGGAAAAACTTCAAGTCAAAAAACAAAAGCTACAACTCAATTCACATTGTAATAATTGAGTTATAATAAAACAGAAAACCTAAAAGCCAGGGTACTGCAGCTGCGGGCACTAACATGTTGTAAATAATGACATCCACAGCTGGAGCGGCGCGCTAGCCAGTCGATCCCGACTGGCGTTGAACAGTATATTGTCACAGTACGTCAACGGATCACTAATACAATAATTAAGCTTTTCTGGGTGGATTCATGTTTTTCGACATTCATTCATAGTATCTTGAAAAAGGAACTCTTTTATGCCTAATGCTAAAGCCATAAATGAATATATCACTAAGGCAGTTGTGTGTTCAGATAGAAACCTGATATACTCATAATCTAGTTATGTTTTCTGTTTGTAATTTACCTTTGACCGCTCCTGACAAACACTGTAGTGAGTTATGATAATGAATCAAAGACTTTATACCATTGTCGATACGGTTCTAGAAGGCCTGTCGAGTTTTAGTCGTGTCTGGTATATTCATAACACGTTCAATTCATAGTATGGTCCGGTGTATAGGGTCGAGTCCTTAAAAGTCAAACGGTAGTATGTAGTTCGCACAAGTAAAGAACTTGAATCACGGTCTATAGTTTTGAAAGAACAAATCAATACAAAAAACCGACTTCATAAAAATGTCAGAACTGGACCAAATTGCACACAGGACCCACCAGCTTCAAATAAAAATAAAAAAACATCAAACCCGGTTCACCCAGTCGAAAGTACTGAGATAACAAACATAAAAAAACACAATCTAATTGAGAACCTCCTCCTTTTTGGATTTCGGTTAAAGAGAGTTTTTGTTTTAAGTTTGACTTTAGTACAGTACTTATGGTTTTGTTAGTGTTGCACATAAACATGCATCCATCCAAAGAAAGCCGGGGTACCAACGTGCTGTGGTGTGTGCATAACTGCGTGTGTATACGTTCGCCTCGCTTCGCACTTTTAGTCTCAACATTCTAATTCTCGTACTAAATTGCGCCGAGAGATAGAGACTGTGATATTTGTATTTGGTGGAGGAGGGAGTGATCTGAATCAGAGAACCTCAATTTAATTGGGCAGCGGGGTGACTGCCAAGGTATTGGCGGCAACAGATGATCCAATACGCTTTTATTTGTATGGAATCGTTCAGAACCGAAGCGGGGTGACTCCATAAAAATAATGATGCGTCATCTCTGTCGCCATCATCAAAAAGTCCATTTATTGTGACATTTATATTGAAAATACCTCTGCTTCGATTACTATCCACATTGTTTTCTGCAGATACCACGTGAAAGTTCCTTAATGTATCCGTGTAAGAACGTATGTGTGAGTGTATGGCGATGTGTTGGCCACAGGTGAAGGGTCTTCAGTTCCCGGGTTGCCACGATCCGAAATACTGCCGCCTGGTCCTCCACCGATCGAAGCTTCTCATGAAACCGGTCAGTGACTAGCCCCGTCGACTCCATGTCACTTCCTAAACCAGTGATTAGCAACTCAGCACCCCCTTTTTGTTTCCAGCTCGATGTACACGTTTTTAATTTGAAGATTGATTATTTCTTCAATGTTTTCAGTTTTTGATTTGGACACGTTATTTTGACATGGCGACCCCACCGTCTCACCCGTTTGGTTTATTTGTTTTCCTCTCATTTTGTCTGCGGATTTGTTTTCGATGCCGTCATTGTAGAAACCAACATTAGTATATAAAGGTTTATGTTGTCGTTTATAGGCGTTCCCGTCTTATTTTTCTTAGCTATTTCGTCGTTTCACTGCTATTGTTGTGTTTGCATCCGTTGCCTGTTTGTTATTAGTTTTGTGATGCATGTATGTGACGTCCTAACAATGTCCGAATATAGAAAGATCTATTTAGATTTTTGCAGATTTGGGCAGATGTAGAACCAATTATTGTATAAACAGTTTTTCACATGTGATGTTTCTGTGTAGGTACTGAAGCATAAGATCGACAATATCAAGCGTATGGCAGCGCATCCTACCCAACCTCTATGTAAGTATCGCTTTCATTTATGCACCAGCAAATGCAGATAAAAGATTTTAACTAAAAAAGGTTTTAGCTTCCTGTTAAAATTTTGAAATTTAACGAAGACCTTATTCTTAAAACTCAGAATGATTCAATAAGATTACCTTATTTACCTCTTGGAGTTATTGTAGGAAGGACTTTAGTAAAACTCTGCTGGGCAGTGTGCTAAATCTTCGACTACATCATTGCTTACCATCAGGCAGCCCGTCTGCTTGTTTGCCACCTATGGCATAAAAATATATCATTATGCAAAACATTTAATATGGGACCAACCCTGAACACGCGAAACAAATATCACCTGTTCCATAAATTTTGTCGAGTGTGAATTATTGATTTTTTTTCGCGATTTCAAAGTTGCTCCCATAGTAAAAGTTGTACATAGTAATGAGTAATATGGGTCCCTTTCGGCTTAGTAACCCAGTAGAGTGTCACCCGTAACTTCTGGTCGTATATAGATCTGACGGGCGGCGCGGACGGGTCGGTGCAGCTGTGGGAGTGGGGGCACGGGTCGTGCGTGTGGTCGCCACGCGCCGCGGGCGCATTCGCGAAGGTGACGCGCGTGCGCTTCTCCGACTACGGGAACAAGTTTGCGGCAGCAGACGCCGACGGCAACCTCGCCATGTGGCAGCTGCACCCCGCGCCGCACCAGCACTCGCAGCCGCACGCCTCGCCTAGACCCTACTTCGTAAGTATCACAAAAAGTTTGTGTGTAACGCTGGGGCCACATTATCGCGCAAGTGTTCCTGTCGGGATATCACAACGTATTCGGTCATCGGTGAAATTCTTGTCCACATTCGCTTCCGACAGCGCCGAATCCCAATAGTCTAGCCACAGCATAAGTGTGTACCGAGTATGTTTTACTACACTCAACTTCGTATCAGTTGAACGATTTTAGATTTGAATGAAATTTGGTATGAAGATAACTTGTCGTCATCAAGTGCCATCTTCATATTGAAATTTAGAGGTCAGTAGGCAAAACTGTTTACGATTCTATGCTGCGTTCTTCAAACGCGGGTAACTCAATACAGTCTTCAGTCGTCAGTCACAGCTAGCTTAAGTACCTGGATTAAACCAAGGCTACTTTTTATCCCAGAAAAAACAGGGTTCCTATGGCTATTTAGGTACCGGAAGGATAGCGGGTGAAACCTTGGGACGCTGCTAGTATTACACACATACGGTTTTACATGTCTTTTATCTAACAGTTGGTGTTCGGTAAGGTGGATATTAAAACTGATTATGAAGTAGGGACACGGAAGATCATCCGGGTCAAGGATGATCGGTGTACGGGATACCTTGCTAGGACAGCTTGGATTGGGTAATGAACTTAAAGCGTGGGCTGTATTTGTATACAGCCTTGCGTGACTGCTTGATTCAATTATGGGAGCCTCCTTGAAGAAACGAAGAGACCATAAAACTTTTTATTTATATTACACGGGAATTACTCACGAAAGATTAGGCCGGATACTCCGACTATAGTTTCAACCGCATACGGCGGTCTTTATCAAGGTGAAAGCGCGCGCGCGGCTGCGTCTCGCTTTGCACTACGGGCCGCCGCGCGACGCGTACGTGACGACAACGGATGCTGATCGGGTGCAGGGGTGAGGGTGCGCGGAAAATATGCTGCGCCGGCGCGCACTGGAGCTCTTCCCCACTCGAATCTTGTGTTCGAATGTGTTTCGGGAATACTCCAGCACACGGAGCTCACCACGTCGCCACCAGTCTCACGGTCACTCCCACGAACTCCATGAAGACGATTTTTTTTCCCATGGAGAACTTGATGTCCTCCATCAGACAAGGAGGCCAGGCTATGGGGGTTTATCAAGTGTAAAACTGTCTCTCAAAAATAATTAGCCAACAAATCATAGAATTGTGTTTTCCTTTTCAGACTCACCAATGCCACAGCAAAGGAATTAGTGATTTCGTATTCCTAGGTTCCTGCAGTTTGGTCGCCACAGGTGAGAATTTACTAACAAATGTCTCATTTCCTAAACCATAATGGGATGATCGATTTTGACGATTGTTTTTATTCCACAGCCGGACACAGTTCGGAGAACAAGAACGTAGCGATCTGGGACACGCTGATGCCCATCAAAAAGGCTCTAGTAGTCTGTGAGTATTTTGTATGTGAAATATATAAATTTGCCCGCACCAGTCATTGCCACGCAAACTCGCTCGTATTGTCAGACACTTACACGCAGAGATAGTCTAGTAAAGGGCGCGCACGGTCGCGTCATCAAAAGGACAACTCATCACACCAACCTTTCACACACTTATGACCAGTACAACTTGATTAGTATTTGTTATCCTACTAGTTTCACATAATCAAGTACAATTCACTGCAGCAGCAGCGGAATACGCTGCTGATAAAAAGAGGGAAAAGTACCTACACAGCGTTGGAGCTGCTTTACAACTTCGTACCCGTTGCCGTAGAGACCATGGGTTGTTGGAGGACTGAGGCCAAAAAGCTCATTTTGGAGATGGGGCACCATAGGCTCAAAGAAAAGAGTGGTGACTTCCACTCCGGCGCATTCTTGGTGCAAAGGTTACCCATTGCTACCCGACGCGGTAATGCAACGAGTGTTTTGGACAACTTTGCGCCAGGATCAGTTAGAGGTGGTTTGTTTGACTAGGTAGTTAAGTTATTGATGATTCATTTATCTGTTAATTAAATATAGGAGTAAATATCAACTACTTGTATCTTTAGTTTCTATCAAAATAAATGTTTTCTATGTACTATAAAAAAAGTTAAGGACTTTCCCTCAATCAAAAAGGTTCGCAAACATAATCATTTTTCGTTTATTTTAATTTGTTTACAACTAACTGTATAGCCTTAATTTTGTAAAATTATTAGGCTAACGGAAACCCGGATTTAGCCGTTGAAGTTCATCAAGTTTTGTCTCCTTAGCTTGGACGTGTCACGAGGGCGGGGCAGCATGCGTGGCGTGGGCAGGGTCCGGGGGCGCACTGGTGTCATGCGGACGGCGCGGCGACGTCTTGGTGTGGGACCTGCGCGCGCGCGCCGTGCGCCACCGCGCGCAAGCGCATCACGCGCCGATCAAGTGCGTCGCACTCTCACCGAGGGAGGACCACTACGCCATCGGAGCCGCCGACGGAGACATCAAAGTGAGTGTGGGACAAGCGTGCATGACGAGTCATCTGAGTGACGATTATAACATGTCGTTAGAAACACATCGAAATAATGAGTCCGTCCCAGTAGTACCATCGTGTTTTGTCAAGTGTACAGTATGTACTTTGTGTCTTGACACTGTACCATGATGGGACAACTGACGCTATTTCGTTCCAGTAGTTCCATTGGACAAGTGCCACTTGCCCGTGAGTACGTAAGCAGAAAAATTGTATTTTTTTAATCATATTTAACCGACTTCATTTTCACTTACTACTTTTCATTTGCAGGTGTTTTCGCTGACCTCGCATCAGCTGCTGTACACATTCGCCGGGGAGCACGCTCGTAGCTCGTTCTTCAAGCATATCGGGCAGGGCGTCACTCAAATACATATAGGTGAGGCGAATGAAGATGGTTATAAGATAAAACTCCTAATGCCTTTTTATACCTTTATGCCCTTAGATCAGACTAACAAGGAAGATATGTCGTAGTACAATTATCGTTCGTGTTCAAATGTTTTCGTGTTTCACACTTTGTTCACTATATCGCTAAACACTTTAACGCAAAAACTGTAAGTACGGCACACTTACTCATTTTTCACGCACACCAAGAAGCTTGCAATGACATCAATGAACTAATATACCACAAGATAAAAAGGATGGCAAGTTCGTCAGTCTTTAGTTGAACTTACACTGAGTTTGACTATTCTATCAAGCCTGATTTAGGCCTGTTGCGTTCGCATCCGCCACGCCACTTTACCATATCTTCCTTGTTTGTCTGATCTGAGTTTATGCCTTTGAGAGGTCAAGGGCATAAAGGTTCAGATAACAGTAGTCAGGACATACATGATCTAGTTTATAAATCACAAGTTCTGAGACAAATCTTTACTAGGTGCGCCCCTCGTTCCAGTATTGCCGGAATAAAAATTATCCGTCTGTTTTCATAATACTTTTTTCCAAATTTCATCAGGTGGACAGATAAAATAGAAAAAAATATTTCGCATTTATAAAGGCGTGATAGAATATTTGTTGTTTCTAGCTATTCTAATAGATTGACTGACAAAAGGTTATATAGATCTTGAGCGGTAAGTTAGGAAGTCGTTTTACCTGTTTTTAAGTTTACGAGACAAGCCGAGCAAGAGTGTTCTGTGGGCAGTCTCAAAATCCATACAAATTTTGAATTTCTACATTGAAATTTGTATGTTATTCGATATGGGACATCGAGAGTTGGGTCTCGCTTGATCGCGCGGTTTTGATCGCGTGTTGGAATTTTGCTGAGTCGAATCTAATTTCCTGAACTACTTATATAATTTTTTCCAATGGGGTGTCTATCAGCGATTCTATTTTCCTTGTGTCATAGGGCGTCACGCTAAAACCATTATGCAGGATTTGATGACCTAATTTCGCTATCCGACATTGTTTTATTTTTATTTGGGATAAATATATCGTGTTTGGTATTAAAAGAAAGGGATTAATGAGAATATTTCAAATACTTAGATGTATAAATGAAAATTAACTAATGTGAAGTCTATGCATGTATTTGTATGAGGATTTTCATGCGTCATGTGTAAAACCACTAAATTTGTTTTGTGATGCGTCTGAACACGCATAACATACGTGTATAAGGATATATATGATGTCACACAAAATCCAACATGGCGATTCAAAAAATGTTATGAATATATCGTTTTCGGAATCAAAAGAAAGAGCTTAATGAGTACATTTCAGATATGAGTTCTTATTGATTTTTTTAATTTTTTGTTGTCGGGGGTTTTTTGTACCTTTATTCTTGTTACGTCCTCAGATAACGCGGGGCGGCTGTTTTCGTGCGGAGCGGACGGCACGATGAAGGTGCGCAAGCTGCCCGAGCGCGACGCGCCGCTGCCGCACGCGCACCACTACTAGCGCTATCTACCCACTTGGTGAGCATTAATAAGAGTGCGTTTTCATAGAAGCGTGGCGGAGGGGAGCTGGTGGTGATGTTTCCATTGAAGAGGAGCGGAGACGAGATGTGGATTTCAACTAATATGATTGATCGATTCTGCTCCGCTTCAATGGAAATGCACCCATATAACTATAGGGTAACGATGGGTTTGGGCTTCTGTAAATGTACAGTGAAATGCTGTAATCCGGCACCTAAAAGAGTGAAAGAGACAAATTCATTATTTTGTTGTCTCACCTTATATATTTATTCAGGTTACAATCAATATCCATACCAAATTTCATCCAAATACGACGCCAGTGTGGTCTTAAGTGCGAACAAATGTGTAGGATTCACTGCAATTTGTTTTTTACTTGTCATAAAACACAAAAAAAAAAAACATCATCATCATCTTTCATGCTTGAAAGGAAATATTTTAATTACATTTTTGAGATCTGAAAGCACTGGTCAGCAATAGTAATATGGATGGCCTCAGTTTGCATCGCTCCGTCGTCGCTGATGCACGCGTCCACAAAATGCTCCGCTGACTCACGCACGCCGCCCATTTCCATTCAAAAGTATTTGAATTGCAATTTTGAACTTCAAAATACCAGAGACTTTAAAATTTTGCAATATAATTACGCCTTGTTATAAGATACAAGATACTAACTTACTTATTACTTAACTTTCTACGCCCCGCGGTTTCACACGCATGGTGATAAAAACCGGTGATGATGATGTTGATGAAAATTAGCCTATGTGTTAATCCAGGACATAAGCAATGTATATTCCAAATTTCATCCAAATCTATCCAGCCGTTTCTGCGTGATTGAGTAACAAACATCCATCTATCCATCCAAACTTTGACATACATATATGATATTAGTGTGATTTATATTTGAATGTAGTCATAATTTTGCAGGTAAGCGACGCTGCGCGTCTCGCCTTACTCACTTGTGATGTATGTGATCCTTTCGTTGTTGCTATTCAAATGTTACGTACGAGTATGATATACGCGTTAGACTAGTCAATGAGTAGCCGATGTTGTATCTTCTAATGTATTTAAACTGTTAAATGAATCTTTAGTTATGTCTAGTGTGAAATATTTGCTATTTTAATTATCAACTAAATAAAATTGTCCTAGATGAATATAATTTATTTATTTGCACTCGCTATTAGTGAAAGTATCCGGTTGCACGGCTGGCCTAAATTATATGTATGTAAACATACGGTCAGGTAGTTTATTATGTTAGTTTAATTATTATCGTGTATAGGGTGTAATCAAGTGCAATAAAATATTATCACAATCGCTAACTTATGAAACAGAAACGATATAAATACGACGCCTTCCTATAGTTTACAATAAACAAACCCTTGTAGCTTATGATTTGAGTTCATATAACGTGTAACTTGTTGATGCATAATAAATTATTTATTAAAATAATACGTATTTATCTATAAATCCTCGTTGCTTATTGTAATGTTTATCTAGTTAAATAACCGAGTATTGTCCGCGTTTTCCAAAACATTTATTCATGTTACATTTGTACTAATTAATATCCCTATACTTATATATGGCACCTCATCCCTTTAGAAATAAGTAATAATATATTAATCTCTATCTATTATAATGTGATGTATTTGAGATTAAACGTTCAGTTTATTTTTAAAGCAATATTTAACCATGAAAGCATTTCTTTAAATCAAAGCAATAAAGTTATTATTCTTATGCTTTTCTAACAGTATTATACAATTTTATTATGATAAACTGTAGCTGGATGTTAAAATCAACGTGTCTCGTCTTGATGAATGCAGTTCATTAATTGTTACTTATGTTTATGTGATACAAACACCGTGATATGTGAGCTATTAACAAAATGTTAGTCTTGCATTTTATTCTAATAAAATTATGAAATTACTTCCAACATAACATGGCATTTTATTTATTTAGGCTGTCTTTAAAGTTTCTTGCTTCTACTAACATCACCTTGCAAACAACAGAATTATTATAATAACATTGGCAATAAAAATATTCAATTAATCTATGAATAATAATCATGTTTTGTTCTAATCATCAAAATATCCTATTATTTTTGTTATTCTTAAAGAAACATTGAGTCAATCGATTGGTCAATTTAAGTGGTAGCCGTAGGGCCCTAATTAAATGTTAAAGACAATTCAAAAATGCACTCGCTCAATTACAATTCAGTTGCATGTATTTTTTTCATTTATCTGCATTGTAGATGGCGTCACCAACGTAGATTGTTTGCAAAGACAGTTCAAAAGAGGAGGATGACAGGAAAGCGATCGTAGCTCAGGTCTAGAGCAATGGGGTCATTTACCCAGATCGTTTCGCAGGTTTGAATCGTGCCGTAATTTTTTTTAACTGTCTTAAATAGTCTATCCTAGTGTGAATCACTCCATATAAAATTATAACTGTGGACTAAATTACCACCAGTAGTAATGCGTTTTTGAGATCAAGTTAGAGACCATAGATCTTTCCATCGTTTAAAGAGTTAAAAACTATGTATGAAAGTGCATACTTTAGATAGTTCAATTTACGAAGACAGATAACCTTACTTCAAATCGCTATATTATATTACCATAATATCCTAATGCATCTTGCAGTAATAGATAAGTGATTGAAATGGGCAATGTAGTGTTAGCGCACACTAATATAATATGACTGTCTTCATGGAATGAACTATCAGGCACTAAGAAAGTAAATATAATATTAGTACATGCATCGAAAGATGTCGAACGACCGGTTGCCCGATTATCCATAACGTAAGTTTAACGAATATGCAATTGATTGAACATTCGTCATTCAAATATCCACCATATTCCCTCAAGAATAAAATGGACGCACGTAGCGCGATGTGGCCGCTCGAGGAACCGATAACAGATAAGCAAGAAAGGTTCTAGAGTGGAGACCACGAACCGGAAGACGCAGCTTAGGTAGGCCTCCTACTAGATGGACCGACGACATCATGAGAGTCGCGGGCATCCAGTGGATGCAGATGGCAGGCTGTCGTGCAGTGTTTAGGTTACAGGGGGAGGCCTATGTTCAGCAGTGTACGTCGTCTGGCTGATGATGATGACCTGAGATCATGCCTGCTCTTGGTTCCTACTATGTACCTATCAAACTTTTTTTTATGTATGATCACGCATATTTTTTTACCGAGCAGTTCGATTTTGATGATTCTTTTCGAAGATGTATATCTGAGTGGCCAGGTTTTCAATCAATCTCATAACGGTTATATAATTATTAACGGGGTGTTTACCGCGATAAGGTTGTGGATGGAGCTCCCGATATTTCGGCGCAGTTACATGCACCATGTTTTTTATATTTATCGGGACTTATAGCGCAATATTAAATATAGGTAAAAATAGATACCTTTCGCTCAACGTTGCACCATGTTCACGGGAAGACTGAAGAATGCGGATGGTTGGTCGCACCCCGTCGTACAGTTTGCACCATTTACTTGCACTGCACTATCAATGGTGCAAAAGGACGCACACAGTTCAAAGTTAGGTGCAGATAAAACAAACAAAAAAATGATCCAGGAGCTATTGCCACAACCATATCACGTTAATAACCATATAACTGTTAAGAACAACCGTGATAGTTTAGATTTAATTTTAAATTCAAGGATAATCAGGCTGCCGTTTTAAAAAGCATATCAATAATCCTCCCTTTCCACGTTTTTGTGCATAATGAGTTGATCAAGATCATGTTAAAGCATATCACAACTATACTAATCTATCCTTTGTGATGTTAAAAGACATTCGTTTGTTATTCTCATTTGGTTAATTATTTGTAAGATTAGTTTATCACCAAAGTTTGTTTCTTATAGCAATTGCCTACATAAATTTTTATTCAAATTATTGTTGAGTTATCTTAAATTTGGCTTGGTCAATTTAATACGACAGAAAAAGAACTTGTTAATTTTATTTATTTCATAAAAATTCGGTAATACTAGTTTGCATATTGCAAAGATGTCATATTTATCTTTATCAATTGCATGTAGCTAATATGGACCGAATCTATTGTATAAAGTTCTGTGAGAATTATAATACATAATGTATATTTTATTCTGTTTCAATAAATTATTTTCTCCTCGCTTTGTGTTATTATTTATTTACAAATAATAGTGTAATGTTAAAAAAATCAAATGTTTTATGTTTTTTATTTGTTACTAGCGTCCCGCCCCGGCTTCGCACGGGTGTAAGCACTGTAAGCTCGGCCTTCGGCCTCGCTACTATGACCCGCTCCAGGGACACAAAATTACATCCAATCGGTCCAGCCGTTTTTAAAAGTAGGAACCTTCTACGAAGTATTAGTTTTTTTTTTATGATGAATGAAATCGGTAAAGCCATTCTCAAGTAACCAGCGTGACCAACAAATAGGGGGTAGTTTTTATATATATAGATAAGTATAGATAACGGTTGAATAAGTATGAAAAGAGCTAATTCTATACAAGAATTTATTAGAAACCACTAAAATAGTTTAACATTTCGAAAGCTTAGTATCCATTCTTAAATTTGCCAGTTTAGATACATACTAATCTAAATATGAGACACCAAAAAACAAACGGATTTTATTACTTTTAAATAAAAACAAAATTAAAAAACTACTTAAGAGGAACTCATGATCGGGTTTCTAAACAAACAAAAAAGGTTCATTTTACCTTATAGTAAAAAAAAAAACTAAAGATAATTATGTCTAATTTTACTATTGACAGGTAAAAACACAAGGTAACAGGTAAGGAAACAATTCAATTTAACTGAGCTGCCTCGGACGGAACTAAAAGGTGGTCGGAAACCCTCCAGGTAAGTTTAAAACAGGATCAATCATATTTCCTAACCAGTCTGTGGGATTCATGTTATCGGAGACCATTCGTTATTTTTTTCGTTCGTAAACATATCGATATCGTAATACAAGAAAGCCTTATGTTGTCTATGAACCGAAGCCGGCGACACAACCCTCCGGCTGCGGTGTGTAGACTCCTTAAGTTATAAGTAATGAATAAATACTTACCTACAAGAAGCCCTGCTTCATATTAACACTACAGTCTATACCATATATTTAGTATATATTATTATATGCAAGAATATTTAATAGCGGTAGTGACAGTAGGTACCCTTGTGGCAATCCCAAGTGTACTGGAATATTATCTGATAGAAATCCATCGGAGCACCCTGCGCGAGAATAGCCATATTTATTTGGTATGGATAGCTTTCGCAGGGTATTTCTTGATGTGCTAGATGGAGACATATCGCGAGCCTCATACAGTGAGAATTTTCAGATTATCTCCAAATCTCGACTTTTCTCTGTCTACAGTTATGGCCGAATTGACATGCAGATCAAGTTGGGACGACCTGTAAAACGAAGCAACCGCAGTTGGACTGAATATAAATGTAAAGAGTGGAGCATGTGACTCTTAACCCGTTAATTATTGGAGAATAATTAGTGGAAAGTCGAGAGCTTTACATAATTGGGATGTGTCGTGTAGGTAGCTGGTGTTACCGATTGGTATTGAAGTCGAGATTTTAAGTGGGTGTACCGATAAGTGACTCGAAAGACCACCACATCCTAGTCCATGTCATCACCTCGAAATCTTAATAAACTACCACTTTTTCAATCGCAAGCCTGTAGAGACTACTTTCAAGTCGATTTCCGAATCAGGCGTCGCAGATATGGTAGCGCAGGATCGTGAACCACATTCACAGACAAGCTCGGTATTGAAATCCGCAACGAAAACAGGCGTGGTCCCCTCGCGCATACGGTGATTTATCTTAACTATTAAACGAAATTATTTGTGAACATCATCCAACATTGACTTGCTGCGCAGCAGCTGATTACCAAGTTAAGAGCCGAATAAAAAATAATAGTATCTGTCCTTTGCCCCGACGTGGATTTTCTTTAAAAACAAAGATGTTTATTGAAACAAGTTCCTATCTATATCAGTCACTTTGAGTCCCAAATAACAAGCGGCGAATTTAACAGCTTGTTCTTTTTCCATAGTCTCCTTTCCTACAGGGTTCTCCAAAAATAGTGTGAATGTTCTTATTCCATTGGCTACATTCACGAATTTGCAGAAAGGAGTGCACTTGGATTCGTACTGTTTCGGCGTATCAGGAGATGCCACTATAGTTTTTGCATTCAAATTTGTAGTGTCTTTAACCTCGCGTCCATCGCACCAGAGTATAAACTTTACTCCATACAGACCAAACAGATTACTCACTTCATTGTATAGCTGATCCAGTGTCACGAATTTACCGTCTTTACTTTTCAATATCATACTGGCTTGAGTGGTGGTTACTCCGTAACGTGGTTTAAGTCCTTGCAAGACAATATTTGCCCACGGATTTGCCGGCGTGTTCACCTCCTTTCTCCAAGTTATGATTAGTTTCAGCTGAGAGCCTTTTAGTTCCTGGGTTTCCTCTATAATTACTTGCTTGGATGATGACATAGATTCTATAGGAATGAGAGGTGCCTTAACGGTGTTTTCAATGAAGTCGCGATGTAGCTTAATTATACGCAAAATATCGCTGGTTTTGCTAACGGAGTAATACACATCGACTTCATCAGTTGGCACCAGTTTTGCTTTCTTGCGTAACCTCTGAGCTCGGTTGATGATTTCTCTTGAGAAACCTTCGTCGAGCATGTCCTGGTCTGGTGTGACATTGACTAGAATGAGCACATCATTGTCACTGTGTGCTTCATACTGATCGTTTCCTATGGCTTGGAAAATGAGGCGTACTTCAGAAACATCAATGAGTTGCCCAACTAGTTCAATAGAGCCGTCGCGGATGAGTTTCTCACACTGTTCATTGGTAAGAGCTTTTAATGCCTGAGTTACAGCTTTAAAATCACCTTTCAGCCTAACTCCAAGAACTTTATGATCAGGTTCAGCTCTTAGTGTAATGCCATATTTTTCTTTATCACTTGTGAGAAGAACTCTCTTCACATTCATTTCTTCTAAAACATAGTTTTCCAACGATTTTATGTCATTCAAGTATGTTTCGTCCCTATGAATTACTACCATCTCGGGAAGCGGATATTTCATTGGTACAGTCTTTCTGTCTCTAACGACTCTGCCAAGTTCGATGACAGATTGCATTCTTTGCACTGCTCTTTCAATATTCTTGTCGATTAAGTCCAATCGTGGATCAGGGATCATATTGTAGTGCACGCTTTCTAGAGAGCTTCCTGGCAGCAGCTGTCGTAAGGTCTTGTACATCAGCTCGGCAAGGAATGGAGTGAACGGCGCCATCACGCGCACCATATCATACAGAACGCCGAACAATGAGTCGAGCGCCACTAGACAGTCCTGAACGCCATTGTCTCCCTTTAGCCTTTTCCTATTCATTCGTACGTACCAGTTCGTGAGGTGATCGATGAACTTCGTCAATCGCGGTACAACCGTGTACAGTTTGTAAGCTGCCATTTCTTTCTTCATAAAGTCAATCAGAGACTGCGTGAACGACGTGATCCATTTATCCATAACGTTGTCACGTGCCGCTTTGTCATTAAAACGGTAATCAACTTTGTCTTCTTGTACAACTCTTTCAACATTTTGCATAAAGAATCTGAATGCATTGAACCACGGCAAGAACACGTCTTTGATAACATCTCTCACACCTTCCTCCTTGAACCGAAGATTCTCTGCTCTGACGACGGGAGAGTTGACGAGGTAGAGCCTGAGAGCGTCGGCGCCGTACTTATTGACCACTTCAAGTGGATCGGGATAGTTCTTCTTTCTCTTTGACATTTTATGTCCATCTGCTGCTAGCACTAATCCATTAGCAATCAGGTTTTTGTACGGAGGTTTGTTGAACAGTGCTGTCGACAAGACGAGCAGAGTGTAAAACCATCCCCTTGTTTGGTCGATTCCTTCTGCAATGAAGTTCGCAGGAAATATTTCTTCAAATTCTTTCTTATTTTCAAATGGATAGTGGTTTTGGGCGTACGGCATAGAACCAGACTCAAACCAACAATCAAACACTTCTGGAACTCTTTTCAGCGGTGGATGGCCGGGTCGTGACGATGGAATTTCCAGATGATCAATGCTTTCCCTGTGCAAATCAGTAATTTTTTGGCCCGTTAGTTCTTCTAGTTCGGCAATACTGCCAATGCATACAACTTCCTGTTTATCGCTAGAGAGCCATAAAGGAATCGGTGTTCCCCAGTATCTATTTCTGCTTATAGCCCAGTCTCTGGCATCTTTAAGCCAGTTTCCGAACCGTTTTTCTTTTACATACTCTGGAACCCAATAAGTAGCTTCACTTGACTTCAAAAGATTTTTACTCATCTGTTCAACTCTAACAAACCAAGAGGGCACTGCTCTGTATATGAGAGGGGTATCCGACCTCCAGCAGAAAGGATAACTATGTTTTATCTGACCCGCAGACAATAGCCTGTTGCGTGCTTTCAAATTAGCTACTATATTTTTGTCAGCATCCTTCACATACTGTCCCAAGAACTCTTTTACAGGCTGTATAAACCTCCCACTTGCGTCTATAGGACATATTACGTCCTGGTCTCTTGTAATTACACCAGCAGCTAAACAAACTCTGTAATCATCTTCACCAAAGTAGGGCGCCTGATGAACAACACCCGTACCAGAATCATCTGACACATACCCATCAGTGAGCACCCGGTAACCATCAGGACATTGCTTTACAAAGTAATCAAACAATGGAGTGTATTTAATGCCTTTTAGTTTTTCACCTGGCATTTTTTCTAAGACTTCAAAGTCTTCAATGTTAAGTGTGACTGGGAATCGCGCTTCTTGAATGATGTAGCACTCGCCCGAAGACTTTTCTTTTACCTTCAAGTAGATCAGTTTGGGGTTGACACAAAGAGCTAGGTTACTGGGTAAAGTCCAGGGTGTTGTCGTCCAGGCAAGGAAGGAGAATCCCTTGTCAGTTGGAAAGGTAATTACAACAGCTGGGTCTACAACATTCTTGTAATTCTGACCAGACTCAAAGTTTGACAGCGGTGTGGCACAAGCGGTAGAGTACGGCATTACCTTGACTCCTTGGTATACCAAGCCTTTGTTGTACAGTTCTTTGAAAACCCACCAGATAGATTCCATAAAAGATGGATATAGGGTTTTATAATCATTTTTGAAATCTGAAACAATATTATGGTATTCATATTGATATTTTCCTTAATAAATAAATATCTGGGACATTTTGGCAAACACAGTCATCTGACCCCAAACTAAGCAAAGCTTGTAATATGGCTGCCAGAGACTGATATACCTACATATATATTTTTTTAATGCAATATATGATAATATGCAATAATAGACTACTATAATCATGCAAATTTAGACTTTTATTATTGTTGCATTCATTAGGTCTGAAAAAATTTACTCACCAATCCATCTCCCCATTCTCGTAATGATCATCTCCCATTCCCCTGCATATTTCATTACAATTTTTCTGCATTCAGCATTGTATTTATCAATGCCCATTTTATGAACATCTTCAGGCCCCTTGATGCCTAAAGTCTTATCTATCTCAAACTCCACAGGCAATCCATGGCAATCCCACCCGAATCGTCTTTCCACATGGAAACCCTGTGTAATAAAAAATAATAATTGTAATAGTGATAAGTAAAGCAAGTCTATAGAAATGCGATAGGAAAAATATATTTATAATAACAAATGAGAAAACTAAAGAGACTACTTTTTGTGATTCTGTAGACTTTCATTCAATTTATGTGAATTTCATTTCAAGACTAATACAAATATGTATGATGAAAAGAAAGGAATATGGCAATCTTATGAATAAAATAGGCAAGTGTGTTAGCAATGAGAAAATTTAGTTTAGAATTACAAATCAACACATTTATATAAATAGAAGATAACCTGCTGATGAGCATAGCGTGTGACCACGTCTTTGATGGTACCAGCAAGGATATGTCCATAGTGAGGCAACCCGGTAGCAAACGGAGGTCCATCATAAAAAGAATATCTGAAAATAAAAAGAATGATATGATGTTATTATATTACTCTTCCAAATTGTGAATATAGATACAAATACTTATTTTGAATCTAACAAACTTTAATAGGGACAGTAATGGACCATTTACACTAGGCCATTTGGCAAGTTAAAACTACTGAATCTATTTCAGAGCTGGCTGTCGACTATGGCAATCAACTGGCTTAGTAGAATATTTATTCATATCAGTCTCTGGCAGCCATATTACAAGCGTTGCTTAGTTTGGGGTCTGATGACCGTGTGTGCAAAAATGTCCCAGATATTTATTTATTACTAAACTACTTTCGATAAAATTCAACAAACTTTTTTTGAAGTCAGTAAAAAATATGTATGAATGTTTACATAAGCATAGAAGGGCTTTGCTAACATTGGCTAACAAGGGCGAGGGGGAGCTAAAAATTACTAAAATTCTGCCTGTGTTATGGAGCTTCTAGTACTCTAAGCCTATGTTGTTTCTATAAAGATTGATCTTTACAAAGAACAGGGTCGAATTAGTAAAAGTTGGTTATAAATGTTATAATGAATAAATTTTTCAGCTAAGTACAAACAATTTTTTATAACTTTACCTAAAAGTATCTAATTTTGTAACTTAAATTAATTACAGTCATATGATCATTTACGGGATATTTACCGTGATAAGGTTGTAATACAGTGAGTGTGTTTTGTCGGAACTTAGGTTTGAGTTCCAGTGATAACTGTAGCAAAATACTAAGAAAGAGGGTAGATCGTTTTGTCTGCACCTAACTTTAACTTTTTGACCAACCACCCGCATTCTTCAGTCTTCCCGTGAACATGGTGCATGTAACTACACCGAAATGTCGGGAGCTCCTTCCACAACCTTACCACGGTAAATATCCTGTAAATAGTCATATAACTGTAGTGAACAACTGTGATAGTTTAAAACAGTGTTTTAAATTAATTATAACAGATAACTTCAGGAAAAGTAACATTTCGGGTAAATCCGCTTGAGTACCTACAATGAAACAGCATTATTTAAAGAATTTAGTGATATGATTACAGACAGTATGCTAGTAGGTACCTAGTTTATACAATTGAATAGGTAAATGGAACTGGGAAATTCAGAGAAACCCTAAATGAAATGGATATGTATGACAAGCTAAGACCAGCAAACATCACTATTGCATCAGACAGATGTGTTTACAATTTTAAGCTTAGTACAGCAGTCTAATAATTAAACGGATTGTTGTGTAGGTTGCAGGATAAAGGCTAACCTTGATACAAAAAAAGGCAATGGTTATTTATCTACTCACTATTTATAGCGATAAGCATATAGGTACTTTGTTATCGATAGTTGTAGCATATGATTGCAGGTTTTTTTTTACCATAAACAGTTTCCACATTAATGAATGGAAGCTAATTTTGTGTGTTTTAAGTCTGAATTGACATAACTGTGCTTAAATATATTTTAACTGGAAAATTATCCAGTAAAATACAAAAATAAATAATACGCTAGAGTAGTTTTTTGTGGCTCTTACTTGGGTCTATTCTTGGACTGTTTAAGACAAGTTTGAAATGCGTCTATGTCTTTCCAGAACTGCAGAATTTTCTCCTCTTCCCTGGGGAAGTCGATAATTTCAGGTACTCTTTCAACTTTTAGCGCCATAATTATTTTTTTAAATATTTTCTATAACCTCAATTATACGCCATCACACGCGTCACGCACGCACTCACGCATTTGACAAATGATTGTCAATGTCAAACGTCAAAGTGATGGTAACTTTTTTTTTAGTTTTTCGCCCGATACTGAACAGGCAAAGGCCATTAAGGCTATACCGTCTCATCATCCGTTTTTTTAACTTTGCTATTGTCGTTTTGGGATGCTCGTACTATGAGACAGTTTAACTAAACGCGCCTCTGCACATCTAATATGTTGGCAAGGGGACGTTATAAAACAGGTTTTATAACGTCCTTGACAATATCTTACTATGTAAAGAACTAAGTAAAGAAAGATTTTACACTACAACTGGCAAATGCACAGGAGAGCAACGCCAAGCTCCTAACAAGAGAAAAGAATAAAAATTAAAAATAAGGCCAAGGATGGATGCTATTTTTTGTCGATGTTTATAGCCATAACAGACGTACACGAACCACGGACAGCCGTCTGATCAACAAGAGGGAAGGAGAAAATTTTCTACCAAAAATATTATCAGGGGCACAGATCTTATCTGTGATCAGTGTTACGGCTGTAACTCTCTCCGAGTCTGTCAGCTTGATGTGCTGTCAGCTGTCTGAGCATGGAGTGTGCTGTGGAGTCTGTGGAAGTGGATTTCATTCATGTCTTTCATGGTTTATTATTTATCTCATATAAATCTTTTTGAGTAATTACTATGTCTTCCTAAACTCATTGGTAATTACTAAATAGTGTGTGTTGTACACTATATACACTACAGTATCTCTTAGTACCTAGATTTTGCATAAAAAATTGTATTGCTTTATCTTTTAAATGGATTGCATTTGGATCAAAACATCACCAAGGTAATTTCACAGAATTATCCGTAATACACACACACAACACACTCTTACTTACCTAGCTACCCAATTACCCATATCTTCAATTCAATACAGAGCGACCAAAGTTGTGAAGTATCTTCACGACAGCTATACGCACGAGATGAAGTTAAAGTGCAACCATGGGAGTATAAAGTAAATACTTCCATGAGTGCAACATATTTAATTAGGAATGTAGATCAAGACAATCCGCTGAACAGTGAACACTTACCGTAGAGAATTTGTACAAAACTGGAACATTTATTAAGTCGGTCTAACTTTAACCCTAGAAGAAAATAGGTCAACTGCTGAACTACAGCACTTTTTCATCATATCTGTGGAGTTCGCTTTGTAAAGTTATATTTGGACAGGTAATACTTACTGGGGCATGTTGTGAAATGTAAACCAAATAATTGCAGTGTTTAACTGCCATATCTGTAATTCTACAGAATTATCATTGCACTCCAGTATCTATTTTTGCAATGAAATTGTTGGTCCACATAGAGTACCCTTGGTAATTAAAATAAATACTTATTTTTTTTCATTTTCAGCTTTATAAAAGGAATAACAGCAATTAACCTGTTAGATGACTCCAGATTCGAGCAATTCCTTCGACGAATTATATCAAAAATGAAACTTCAAGACTCTGAAATATTCAATGAAGAAGAAGTGAACAAACTGGTTAAAATATTTCAAGTTGAGAAAGAAAGCCTAGTCCTTTCAATCAAAACTTTGGTGTATATTTTCAAAAGATTATTGAAGTTTATTCTTATGCCAATTAATTTGAAGAATGACTTTCATTTAATGGGATTAAACAATGAGAAAGCAGATTTAATTGTCAAATTATGGTCTTCAGAAACAAAAACTACATTGGATGAAATGGGGTCGGAATCAATAGAAGAACCTAATGATTCTCTAGATTTTACATGGCGTCTAAATGCTGAGCTCAGCTCTGATTATTGCAAGAAAACCAAAGTGCCTAAAGCATATTTATCACTGTCCAGGGCGAGAGAAAACACTGTGATAGAATTAACTCATTCAGAATTGTATTCTATGTTTCTACAGTTTGAAGCTGTACAAAATGAATTGGATAATCTTGATATTTGACTTAGGTGAGAGGCCAAAATCAGCTATTAAGTATTAACAATGACCTTTAGACCAATAGATTCAACATTACCAATAATACCTTGCTAAAGTTAAGATCTAATTTCAAATAACAATTCACCTCCCCCCCACCCCTTGCATTTCTAAACAACAAGAAATAGAAACTTGTTACTTACAATACTGAAAGGTCATATTTAAAAGCTTCATTCAAAATTATTTTAAATATTATCTGATAATGATTTCTTGAGTAACAACTATGTCAATGATAAAACAGTAATAAACTCAAGATGTTCTAGATAAAACAGTAATAAACTCAAGATGTTCAGTATGTCAACGATAAAACAGTAATAAACTCAAGATGTTCAGTATGTCAACGATAAAACAGTAATAAACTCAAGATGTTCAGTATGTCAACGATAAAACAGTAATAAACTCAAGATGTTCAGTATGTCAATGATAAAACAGTGATAAACTCAAGATGTTCTAGCTCAAAGGTCCTTGACCTTTTTGTAACATGATCTTATCAAAGAATATTTTCCAATCAGTTACCATCTATGGTAAAATTATATGCCATGTCAGGATGATACATGTGTGAAATTTGACTAAATCCACAGAGCTTCGAATCGTTCGTTCGAATTTTTCTCTAACCACCAATTTCTGAACTATGATAACAATTATAAGCCTTTGGTTACGGAACCCTACCACATGCGTGTCTCGACACGCTCTAGGCCATTTATTACATACCTTACTACAGGCATAGACAAACTAGTAGTCCCGTCTATGCTATAGGTGTAAAATATTACCTTTTGCTCATATTTGTAGCGTCAACCTAATAGATACTGGCTTTTAGTCGTTTTAATAAATAAATACTTTATAACATGTTCATGATACTTTTTCACATCTGATATTCACATTTTTCGTAGTGACGTATTATTTTTAAGGCTAGAGCAAATCGTTCTTATATTATAACAGAGCCTCCTATTCACATTTTTATAATAACAGTTTAATATCGATAAACTATTTGCCATGGTAAAGCTGTCAAAAACCATTGTGATGAAATTTGTGAATAAGGCCTGTAACCCGCCGTAGCACCAAGCGCAAAATAAATATGAAAATAAAAAAAAAAACGGTAACTGACACCACCTTTTTTATCGCGAATAAGTCGCGTTTGACCACCTACTCGCCTGCTGGTAAACGACGATATGGTCGAAGATGAAGCAAGCAAACTTAGAAGATTCACTCTTGCCTTGAAAAGGTAAGGTATCATACCTAATCACTATATAAATAGTACATCATAAGTATGAAGCAAATCCTACTGTATTATCAACTAGTTTCCGCCCACGACTTTTCTATAGTGGATAAATAGCAGACATCACCCCTATTCACAATACATTCGGATGCATCCGATTTGGAAACTACGTTCCGTCCTTGGCATCATGAATGTATAGGTGACAGAGATGGAAAGTGTAGTTTCAGCTGTTCTATAACCCACAAAAAATAGTGGAAAGCCACTGTAACTAAATTGATGCCTAGTAGGTAAGTATGTAAGTTTTGTATGTTTGTAAATACATGTATAGATTTCAGAAATATTCTAAATAAAAATATCTCCTTAATATTTAACAACCGATTTTTTATTTTCCTAAAGTTTGCTAACGCTATTTCTATAGTCAATTGCCGAGCCGTAAGCTCAAGGACGTTTTAGAGTTCCATTAGGTTTTAAATCGTCCTAGCGTAAGGCATATTCAATCAACGAGATTTTTTTGTACCAGACCAATGTGTATTGCATGGTATTGCTTTTTGGCTTCTATAACTTCAATTTAGAAGTAACTTGTGACGGTATTCGATCTATACACTTACTTACTCTTCTATTGTATTCTCTTTGACTTAATGTATAAACAAAGAGTACTTTATTATATATACCAAAGAGAATATAAATACTACGTAATATATACTGATAAATATCATGAACCTAAGATAAAAAATATATTTAATATGACAGTTAGTATTGACATAAAGCTATGATACTGTCCAGCGAACGTAGACGGAGGAACCAACCTGTTTTCTCTGTCTACGTCAGCGAACCTCCGTGTTCTCTATGAACCTCCGTTAGTTTTAAACGCACCCCAGCAAGGCTCAGAAAAAATAAATAAATGGAAGCGTTATAATTATCTACAGTTACCCCTCTGGCATTTACACCCCCCCTCGGTCGTCCATTTGATCACATTTGCAGTTGTTTGCGCTCAATATTGGAGTGTGCGTTTGTAGAACTAGTAAGAATAGGTCAGTGTGTGCAATACGTGTTACCTCGCCCCCTTCAGTTTTTGGCAGACTTTTTTTAGGTACTAGCTCGAGGCAGATCCAAACTATATATTATCAAAGCAGCAAGGCTAACATGCGCACCGTGACAAAATCTTGTCGTCTCTGTCTGTTGAGCGAGAACGTGACAAGGCGCCTACGTTTTCTACGCATGTCTCCTCAGAAAAAAACAAATAAATGGAAGCGCTATACCTACAGTTTCCCCTTTAGTCTGTCTCGGTTTGGCACGATAAAAAGAGTTGACAAATTTTTGTCGCGGTGCACATTCTAGCCCTGCTGCTGAGTCTGATTCGTTCTCAAAGAAAAAAAAACCCATACCTATATAATCTTAGAGAAAATAATCTAAAATAATCTTTCAAAGACGTCACTAGAGAAAATTAGAATTTAGATCTATTCTTCAGTATCGTTCATTTTGGTGCCAAGAGAATGTAATACTCCTATTTTGGTGATTTAGATAGTGTTGTCCTGTGTTTGATAGTTTGATTCACTGACAGACCATTCGGTTTAATGCTTAAAGTCTATATCCAAATGCAATACAAGATTTGGAATGTTTTCTATGCAATGCTTGAATCGGAACATTTTCAGCCGTCATCAAACGTCAGAGATTTTGGCAGCCCGCGGGTGAACTATTTTCTTCATTGTTGACCTTTCCTAAATCTTAGGTGTAATTATTTCATCATTAGACGTACTCTAGCTGCATCCTTATTTATATAGTTTACATATTTTGTGAAAGTTTCTACGATGGACTCCGAAGATGATACAAAGGACGATGTGGATTCAGGCAACGAGTCCAGCGGAGACGATGTCGACTTTGCAATGGACGTTGATACACACAGTACAAGGGAAAGACAGACGGAGCTCGAGGAGTATCCTTACGAAGTGTTATCGACGGAGGAAATCGTTCAGCACATGGTGGATTGCATCAAGGAAGTGAACACAGTCGTTGAGGTCAGTAGGTTGCCGTGTTTGTGGTAAACAATGGAGTTCTTTAATGAGGTTACTCGTCCATTGGTCCACTTTAGGATCTTTTGTGTCGCCTTCACATTTACTTGAAGTCTAGAACTATTCTAATCTCATTAGGTAAAATGATAATTATTTATATCAATACAAATCCGTTTGTCTTTCTATCATCATAAACTAAGAAGTAGGAATATGACTGGTGAACAAAGATAACTAACCCTAACTCTATCAACTTAATAGAGAATTGTATATTATATATAGTAGGTAGGTACCCATTTAAATCTGAAGGTGACAACAGGCTGTGTTTTCCCACAAACTGATTTCATTATAATGGAATGAGTCATAGCTTGTTTATGACTAATAATCCTTTATCTTAAACATATTTTGTAACATGTCCACAACAATAACTTTCATGCTTCCAAATACTTGCAATTTTTACCAATTTGAAATTTAATTATATGACCTACTATAAAAGATGCCTACTGAACTTTCAAGTTATTTAATTTTGATAGTGATTCAATATAATTGCTGAAATAGAATGTCGCCTAATTCATCATTAATATGATTGTCTGCTAATACCGCCTTCTGCAGAGTATAAGTCTCTTTCCTCTTTTGCTAATCATACTTGTTAATTACAACTAATCTTGTCCATATGTTTTTTTTTTGCATTATTTATTGTTCTCTAGCAAATAAATAAATATCTGGGACATTATTGCACACATGGTCATCTGACCCCAAACTAAGCAAAGCTTGTAATATGGCTGCCAGAGACTGATATACTATACATATATATTTTTAAATACATACTTAAATAGATATTAACATCCAAATAAATGTAAAGGTGCAGTATTAAGTTTTTCCTAATCACGAACCTAAAGGTTTCTTTTATCTTCATATCCTCTAAAATAATTTTCAGTGTTGTGTTAGTAAAAGTACTTATTCGAAACATTAGCTTCAAGGCTACCCACTGACACACAAATATTCTGTTTTAATGACATGCCTGTAATGAAACTACATAACTTGTCTCCAATGATACCAAAACACCTGATGTAATAACAGTGGCATAGCTACGCTGGCAACCCAAGGTCATATTAAGTTATTTTATGGTGTAGGCTTAATTGGGTAGACTGGCAGGGGGAAATACAGTATAGATCTCAAGCGGGATATCAGTGAAGGGGTCTTATTGTGTAACTTTCGTGGTGTTGGTGTTTATATGCCGTCCTGCTCATGTGGATGGTGCTAGTAAGTTGATGCAAGCAGCATAGCATGCAATCACCATTGCCATCAGACTTATACAATTACGCCCCAGAATATAATTTTCCACATTATAAAAATGATAATGTATTAAGATGTTAGTCCAGCACCTAATTATCACACAACTTTGACCTGCCAGAACTTGAAAAGTATAAATCCTGTACAAAGTGCTTTGATTCCAATTTTATCATACAAATTGCTAGAGACTATATGGGTGTTCCCCAATCTAAGATGATGTGGTCTATAATGGAGCATGCTTGCAAGATACCGATTCACTTGCGACTCGAAGATACCTAGATTGTAACTAACAGGGAACACACATTCAGGCAGCACATTCCTCAGTCTAGTGGTTCGCACAGTAAAAGTGGAATCAAAGTGCTTTTGTACTGCATTGTGAATTGCCCATTTTAGGTGAGAACATCATATACACACACATTAAAAACTATACCCTGCTATTGACATTGCATTGTTGAAGAAAAAGACAGAGGCCACAGACTTACCTACTTTCACAATTATAATAAAATGTTATTACATTTTCAGATACCAGCTACAACAACCAGGATTCTTTTAAATCACTTCAAATGGGACAAAGAGAAGTTGATGGAGCGGTTCTACGACGGAGACCAGGACCAGTTGTTTGCGGAGGCTCGAGTCATAAATCCGTTCAGAAAGCTGGTCATACAGAGGCCCAAGGTTATTAAAAGTGCAAAATATGTAGGTTTCTTTCTCTATATATGAAGTGTTTGCTTGCTGGTGGACCTTATTAGTTGCCATGGTTTTCAATGCAGAAACCTTAGACTCCTCAGCCATTCTAGTATGAACCACTATCAACTATTTCAGTTATGTTTTTAGTTATGTATTTATTTAAAACTAAAATAGTTGTTTTTTGCACTATCAACAAAGTAATCCATTATCCCAACCAAAAAGCTAAATTTGCAGAAACTAGGTAAAATTCAATAAACGCGATTCATGCCCCAATTTTCTACCCTAAGAGGATATTTTCTTTAAATATAAATGGGATACTTTATGCTAAAAAAAAACAAAAAAATTGGTTCGGCGAAGATAACATACACAAAAAAAACTAGTCTAATTGCGTATCTCCTTTTTTAAAGTTGTTTGAAAAATAAGCTTTTGTAGAGTAGCCCTTGTTTATTTATATTGTAATTTCTACAAACTAATTTAGAATTAAATTTGACAATAGTGGTTTGTGCTAGGATATAGTGACCGCCAAACATCTTGAGCAAAAAGCATTGTGGGGGGAAAGTGGGCATGTTCACAATGTGCAACCACTGCAAACAATCGGGCGGACATGGGCGGTCGAAATTATTCCAAAATCCTTTTAAATGATAAAGGGATTTCGAATCATTCGACCACACTTCAAACATGTAATTTCAATCCACCAATAAGTCACAATAATCAATGATAGCGCAATTTTTCAAGATGATTGTCGGTTACTGTACTGAACAGGTATTGTCATACCCACAGATTACCCCCTATAGATACTGTATTACAAGAGTATGTATGATATGTTCTGGCTCAGTTGTCAAAGTTTGAGGAAAGCGCAGGTTGTGGGGCCTGTGACAGAAAGTTCCCATTGTCTAGACGTGCCTAGCAATGAACTAATGTTAGTGTATTTTCATAGATGTATTTCCATTGATGCGTGATGAGCTAAGATTATCTTAAGTGCAGAATCTATAGGAGGTAATTTGTGGTCATAGCTAAGCGATAAATGCTAAACGATTCGCAACTCAGTGGATAATGACATAACACATTGACAAATTTATAAATATAAGGTCGGGGAAAAAGTTTCTTCGTATTTTATAAACAAATTCAAGACATATTTTTTTCAAGTTTAATTATAATATATATGTACCATTTTGTTCGATAACTTGTTGCCATCTTTTAGGTAGTGACATGACCCCGTTGCTGTAGAAATTTTGGGAATTCTGATCAATAAAATGCAACAAGTAGTTTTGACAGTCCTCTCTTGATGTTAATCTAACACTACCCAAAGAATTCTGAAGAGATCGAAACAGGTGGAAATCTGAGGGTGCAAGGTCAGGGCTATGTGGTGGATGCATTAACACTTCCTAACCAAGCTCTCTAAATTTTTGCTGAGTGGCCAAAGATGTGTGCGGTCTGGCGTTATCATGATGAAAGACCACACTCTTTATGTTGATCAATTCCGGCCGTTTTTTCTCAATTTCTTGTTTGAGTCTCATCTGCTGTTGGCAGTAGAGATCCGAATCGATGGTTTTGCCCGGCGGTAAATGCTCATAATGAACGATGCCCTTCCAATCCCATCATACACACAGCATCACCTTATTACGTGTTAATCTGGGTTTCGCTACAGTCTGTGGTGCTTCACTGTCCTTTGACCATGATCGTTTGCGCACATTCTTGTCGTAGGTGATCCATTTTGCATCACCAGTGATCAATCTTTTAAAAAACGGTTCGGTTTCTTTACGTTTCAATAGAGAATCGCAAATGAGTACACGATTCATTTGGTTTCTTTCAGTGAGCTGGTGTGGCACCCAAATATTGAGTTTTTTTGTATACCCAGTTATTTTCAAATGGGTCAAAACTGTTTTGTGGTCAATCCCCAGGTCTTCAGCTACGTCGTAACTACTAATATGCCGATCTTGGTCCACTTTTTCAGAAATGGCATCGACTTTATCCGTAACAGGGCGACCAGAGCGAGCTGCATCTTTGACATCAAAATTCCTGGACTGAAAATGCTTGAACCAACATTGTGCTACTCTTGATGACACTGCATTAGGTCCATAAATGTCACAAATTTTATTCGCGGCTTGTGTCGCATTTTTCAGTTTTTTGTAATAAAATTTCATAATATATCGAATTTCTTCGTTAGATTAACTCATTTTATCGAACAAAAAAACAATTGAAAAATGGCGGGAAATTGCTTTTTACTTTTTATATTCCTTTTTTAAAATGTCGTATTTTTAATGGTATCAAAACCAGCCAGATACAAACAGTACAACCGATGAGATTTTTACTACAACTTTATACATACAAAATACGAAAAGACTTTTTCCCCGACCTATTATAATAAAATTATAATGAAGTATATTATTGCGAACATTACCTTACTAACATGTATGTTTGGTCTAGTACAGATAAAATCCCAAAATAAAAGTCATGAGTATATGTACACAAATTTCATATCCATTTAAGTATGGATTTAGTTTGCACTTGGAAGTTTTTGTGCGCTGACCCAATATACATATTTTTAAATATCTTTGTTTGTAAATCAGTCTGTGAGATTCAGTTTTGATGCGCAAAAGTCGCATGGCATTGCGTCGTGGTTTGTTGTTTTCTGTCGCTCATGTAGGGTGCAATACACAAGAAGGAGCATGGACGTGGGTTATCTCCATCAAAGTAATTGCAACCTGGAATTATTACTTATTAAAATGACCCTAAGTTAGAAATGCCATTTTAGGGATCATTTATATTTCTGAGTGGGCATGATGAATGTAACAAAGAATCACTGAAATTAGAGCTAGTTAATTATACTACTGAGCCAAAGTTACAAAAAAACTTGTGAACCACCACGAGACTGGTATAAAAATACGGATGGAATTGAGAACCTTCCTTCTTTTTGAAGTCGGTTAAAGAAGAAGTATCCAAATGTTGAAGAAATCGGCGTACAGTACATACATAAAAATAAAATAAATCGAATTGAACTCTCTTCTTTTTTAAGCTGGTAAAAAAAATTGCAACCTACTTTACATGATGAGTAAAACGCTAGTCAAAGCAAATGACATCAAGATATTATGAACACCACATCTTTTAAAACTAATTTTTACATGGGGTGTTTAAGATCGTTACATCATAAATAGACAACATCGCGATCGACAATAGACAAATTTTTGGCGTGAATTTAAAATAAGTTATAAACTATTTTTCTGCAGAAGTACATTGTTTTTTAGAAATAATAGATGAGTCAGAACAATGTAGAACAGTCTTTAAAAAAGTCTTCATGCCTTTTATACGTTTAGCTGTTCTATCGTGTTGTGTATGTAATTTGTAGTGTGAACAATAAAGAGTTTATCTATCTATCTACTTGTTCTGGTTTGCTCTATAGCATGCATACACTTCTGCTCATGGTAGCAGATAAAGGAAGAATTTTTGGGGATAAAAGAAAAATAAATCAGTGTAAAAATCATTGTGGTATATTTTAAAAGTCCATTCAATGTTGATTATGTTATTTTCCTAACCACCCCTAATGCTTTAGGATTATGAACTTTGCCTTAGCTTTAATTTTATAGGCATTATTGCTACTGATTCCACCATGCCCTTGGATGCCGCTCTGTACCAGTCACTATCTGTTATAGAAATGTTGTAATTAATCAATGATTTTTGTTTCAATTTAGCTACCAAGGCGGATATCCACATCTGGGACAGAAGAATGCGAAATATGTTTCTCAGTTCTACCTACTTCTGTAAGTATAGTTTTTTAAGTTGATGAATCCTGTGTGTAATGCACAACGCCCACTGGAGACTCGAGATGGTGTTGCCGCGTACAATCGGCCGCGGAGTATTTAATTCTTATTCTGTAGTAATCAAGATACAAATTTGAACATAAGGAAGAGTGGACATCCGCCGCATCTCGCTTTCTAAACTAGAGTTTAGAACAGTCGGGTGTTTAGCAGACAAAAGGACTTCTTGTCCGCTGGACAGAAAATAAACAATTCAAACAAGTTTTGTCCACAAGTTTATTTGTCCTATGCGTGTGTTATTGCATAAATTTCCATACGTTCTGTCGTCCACGCCGTCACTGTCCTTCATCTGCTCAACGCCTTAAGGCGCGGTGGGACAATTTGAACCTACGGTATACCCAAAAGTGTTGTCTTATTCACGACTGCTTGTCCGATGTGACGTCGCCTCGACTTTCCAGGATACCTTAAGAGTCAGAATACCGGGTACAGCAATCTCGCTCGCGCATTTGATGTTTTTTGAAGATAAAAAATGACTGTCTTTACATACGTACTTTTAAAAAATGAGCTTCAGTCTATTTACAACGTAAATATTTCAAAATATTTAGAACAAATGTATATTTTAATATTTTTTACAATGACTAGAATAAATGGGAAAAACTGTTTATCCCAAATCAAATGCGCGAGCGAGATCGCTGCACCCGATAAACCTATCAAAAAATCCCACTTTAGTAACAAATAGACAATGAAAAATGTATGCGGTATAAAAGCCGTAACAGACGTACTCGTACATACAACAAACCACGGACCGCCGTCTGACCAACAGGAGAGATTTTCTCTTTCCCTCCTGGTGGTCAGACGGCGGTGTGTGGTTCGTGGTCCGTACGTCTGTTACGGCTTTTAAACTAGAAAGCTAATCATAAAGAGTTAGAAAAAAACCATGAAAATTAACCATTGCTTAGTCTGACAATAACCAATGGAAATAAAATAAAATAGGACACGGATAATCCCTCATACATCCCTATTCATAAAATGTAACTTATCATAATTGATCACATTATGATAATATTATAAATGTAAAAGTTTGTGAGTATGTTTGTTCCCACTCAACTCCATAAAAGCTTGAGAGAGTGATAGTGGGCTTGAGCATTTGGATTGTCTTTAGATCTCCAACGGTCTATGGACAGTCTAACTTTTATATGCGTGTTAGTGTTCGCTTGTATTTTGTTTAGTTTATAAAGGCCGTAAAAAAAGGTTTTTTAAGTAAATGATTTATTATACTTACTATAGTATAGATTTTTATAATGTGTTTATGCATAGGTATTTATTTGTGAATGTATCAGTATTCTCTGTTTGCAGATGATGACGGGTCTTGAATGTGGACATAGGTTCTGCACACAATGCTGGTGTGAATATTTAACAACTAAAATAATGGAGGAAGGTTTAGTAAGTACATTGTATCCTTCGACATCTCTTAAGTATGCCAAGACTTTTACCCGCCTTCAAATAAGGATGATCTCAATTCAACAGTTTTTTTTAATTATGTGTATTTTCAGATTCTGAACCTATTTTAATGATTCAGAATTTTTATTAAAAAGGCTATTTCTCAAGCATGGTCTCTTATAAATTTGTTTAAAGTTATTTCTCTTCTGAGGGTGGTAAATTAGGGGATAAACCCTTTTATAATTTTAATTATAATTTTATACACCCATTTATAACATTGTAATTGAAATGCTGCTGTCAGCAACTGCCTTGGTAGCTTGTTGTTGCTTCAAGGAGGTTGCATTGTTTTCATCTTTCACTGGCAGATAGCAGATGTTATAAGAAGTAGGCTACTTTTATCTCAAATATAACACGGGTGAAGCCGAGAGGCGCAGCTAGTAAAAGATATCACAAGAGACAAAAATTTGCAGCCAATTTCTGAACTGTCGAGACTTTAAAGTACAGTTTTCGTTCAAGTGTGTTCTTCAAATCATGGACACATTAAATACCATGTTTGAGAAGAAATGATTAACTGATTTGCACTGATTTTAACTGGTTTGCGTGTAACTCTATTAATCGGCTGGTGTAAAGCCATGATCAGAAATTCGATGGGGCTTAAAAGTAATTGATTAACTCGTGACTTACAGATGCCTAGATAGTATTTACCGGGATACATATTCCAGTAGACCATTTTACTCTTGAGCAGCTAGCATCCAAAGAGTGGAAGCAAAGCGCTTCATGTGTTCTTGTGGAATGTCAACCTTGAAACAATAGTGCTGACCTGCCAGCTATGCTTGCTTGATCAAGAGAAATCTGTATTTGCCTGTTTGAATGCTACTTATAAGTTCAATGACTGATTTAATCATCAGCTGATAAATAGGTATTATTTTGATAAACTAAGTTGATTGAACTGATTATGAACAATATTAACAATGGTGAATAGCAACTCTCGAAACGATGATAACGACAATGTTTTGTTTCGAAATCATTATCCAAACCTTTATCATTACAGTTTAACACATTTTGTTACAAATATAACAGAAAATCATAAATCAGAAAAGTTTGTTTAGTGAATATCTATACTAATATTATAAAGAGGAAAGATTTATATTTTTGGATGTTTATAACGAAATAACTCAAAAACTACTGAACCGATTTAAAAAAATTCTTTCATTGTTGGGAAGCTACACTATCCCCGGGTGACATAGGCTATATTATATTTTGTAGAGAGGCCGAAGGCCGAGCTTACACCGGCTAGTGAAATATAAAAAGCTACGGGATTAATTAAAGGTTTATTTAAGTTGAATCTGTCGACTGTAGTTAGCAAGGCGTGACAAATCTGCGGTTTTATGGCATTCACTTGAAAAGGTCACAAAATGTGTCTGAAACTTACTGAATAATATATCGTCTAAGCAATAGAAAATATGTTATAACCACCTTAGTTTCCATGAATAGTACATTACTGCAGGGGCCTGCAAGTAAAACATTGATAGACGAACTTGAAAATGTAGGCCAAGCCGTAGCGGAGGTCAGCATACATGAGCTCGTAAATGCTCAGTTGCCGCCAAGACTTACTGTACCATTACATTGATATTCACCTAAAAAAATGTTTAATTTTTTTATTTATACATATATATATATATTTGTTACCTCAGAACTTTCGACTGGGTGAACCGATTTTGAAGATTCTTTTTTTTATTTGAAAGCCGGTGCTTCCCGTGTGGTCCCATTTCAATTTGGTCCAGTTCTGACATTTTTATGAAGTCGTTTTTTTATATTCATAATTATTACAGTTATATGATTATTTACGGGATATTTACCGTGGTAAGGTTGTGGAAGGAGCTGCCGATATTTCGGCGCAGTTACATGCACCATGTTCACGGAAGACGTGTTTTGATAATTATTGTACCAAAACACCACGGTAGGTTTGTTTGTCGCACTGAGAAAAAAATAGTGTATGTGTTGTGTATGGTTCCAGGGTCAAACAATAGCGTGCGCAGCGCATGCTTGCGACATCCTGGTGGACGACGCGACAGTGATGCGGCTGGTGCGCGACCCGCGCGTCAAACTCAAGTACCAGCACATCATCACAAACAGCTTCGTCGAGGTCAGTAGCTCGAGTAGGTCGAGGTAGTTGCTTTTTCCTTGTCTATGTGTGTTCTAATTCATCCCCGACGAAACCTAGTGGAAGGCTATGAGTTTGAAACGTTATTTTTTTATTAAGATAGACCCCGCAAGTTCACCTACTTTGTATGTCTATGGGCTGTCTTAAGTTGGGTCAATGCTCCAACTAGCGCGCTGCATAATTTAGTTCAATCTTCGTTATTATGGCTACTAGCACAAGCACGCCAGACAGATGCTTTTAGTCGAATTCACCCTGCAGACGAACTTCCCCCCTTTTTTGCATGTGGAATATTAGTCGCTGCAAGTTTCTTAGTGTGTGTCAAAAAATGAGTAAGTGAACCGTGCTTACCGTTTCTGCGTTAAACGGCATAGCGATTTATTTAAATGAAAAATTGAGACATGTCTGCCTTATTTGTTAGATCTGAAATTAAACGGCATAGCGATTTATACAAATGAAAAATTGAGACATATCTGCCTTATTTGTTAGATCTAAAATTGTGCATTTCCCCCAACCAGCATCTACTTGAACCAACCTAGCTTCTGGAAATACCAAACTGTGGCTATGGAGCGGTGACACAGTTGCGTAGATAGTAGTGTTTTTTTTTATCGCGAATAAGTCCGCGTTTCACAACCAACTCGCCTGTTGACGACGATGTGGTCGAAGATGAAGCACGCAGACTTAGAAGAAACCTATTCACTCTTGCTTTGAAAAGGCCCAGATTATATCACTCAGGAAACAAGAAAGCCGGCAGGTTGTTCCAATCCTTGGCCGTACGGATTAGAAACGTAGAATCGAAACGATGAGAAAAAAAGTAAATGAATAGTGAAATGATGAGTGTAAATGATGAGAAGTAGTCAAGCTGTAGTGGTGACATGATATCGGTACCGGGTTTTAAGAATCGCAACAGGCTTGAATCAGCAAACGTCTCAGTTATGGTGTTGTATGTAATAGTGCAACCGGCTGCTCCGTTGGTGCCCGTCTCCGGACTGCAGTAACGCCATCAAAGTGGCGTACGTAGAGGCGGCGCCGGTGACGTGCCGCTGCACGCATACCTTCTGCTTCGCCTGCGGTGAGAACTGGCACGACCCCGTGCGGTGCTGCCTGCTCAGGAAGTGGATAAAGGTAACTCACTTCTTGACATGTGATGTCTGCAGCCGATGTGTGTTGTCTCTCGCACAGTTCAGTACATCTCAACTGCTAACATAACGCCGCGGTCCCGTCGCCACCTTTCCGTGCCCACATGTAAGAAGCTTAAAACGAAGAAATTTAAAAAGCACGACTGTTTATGTGATGATGGTGATGACGGCATAATGAAATGATTATGATTATATTATATGATAATGTTATGGAAGAATGATATGACACAAACAATTTTTTGGGCAGAAGTAAAAAAATACATTCTTTCCAGTCTCTCTTTGGATGGGTGATTGCGAGTGGCATTTCCAACCGAGTTCTCTTTATTCATAGTTTAAATATATCAAACTATTTGACGATTTTGTAACAAGTGTCTTCAATGTTTCAGAAATGCGACGACGATTCAGAAACGTCCAACTGGATAGCGGCGAACACCAAGGAGTGTCCCAAATGCAACGTGACCATCGAAAAGGATGGTGGCTGTAACCACATGGTGTGCAAGAATCAGAACTGCAAGGCAGACTTCTGCTGGGTGTGCCTCGGGCCTTGGGAGCCGCATGGCAGCAGTTGGTACAACTGCAACAGGTAAATGTTATCATAAACCGTTTATTGATCAATGTGTAGTATGTGTGTGTAGCCTTGAAATTGTTATATAGTACGCGCAAATCTATTTGAGGTCTCGGAACTTAGGCGCGAGTTACGCGAGGTGCATGGTACAGTCAAATGTACAGATTTTCCAATATTTTTTTTACTCTACTTAAATTATAAATGGGAAAGCTTTTCCACATATAACGAGGAGAACGTCTATATGAACATGTTACATTCCAGATATAACAAAGATAAAGTTTATATAATAATAATAATAACAACGTTTATTTGCTCAAAATATTACAAGCTTATAAAGTAGGTACAAAGATATAGTTATAAGAATTAGAGGGTAGGTGACAAATTTGTACATACCTACTTATTCTAATAGGGTAGCCCTGAATCTCACACTAGGGTGGTCCTGTGTCGTGAGATTCAGTGCCTTTCGTGTTCATATTAGTATTAAATAGACTTACAAAATAGGTTAGTACTTACTTAAGTGTTTTTTATTTCATTTTTGTTTTATTTTATCCAAATAGGGTAGCTACATATTATTTATATTTAGCTATAATTACTGAAGTGAAAACTAATTAAGATTATGTGGGAGTAGCCCTAATGAAACTGGCACGGATCCTAAAGTACAAGTAAGTAGTTTTGTGCGTTTGCGTAAGAGACAGTCGGCAGGCCGCAAGGAACAAGCCTCGGGCGATTTATTCTCACGGCACTGTTTTTTTTTTATAAACATGTTACATTCCATATATAGCAAGGACAAAGTATATATGATCTTGTTACATTCCATACATAACGAAGAGAAAGTCTATATGAACATGTTACATTCCAGATATAATAAGAAGAAAGTCGATATGAACATGTTACATTCCACATATTTCGAGTACGAGGACAAAGTCTATATAAACATGTCACCTTCCACATATAACGACGACAAAGTTTATATAAACATGTCACCTTCCATATATAACGACGACAAAGTTTATATGAACATGTTACATTCTAGATATAACAAGAAGAAAGTCTATATGAACATGTTACATTCCACATATTATGACGACAAAGTCTATATAAACATGTCACCTTCCATATATAACGACGACAAAGTTTATATAAACATGTCACCTTCCATATATAACGACGACAAAGTTTATATAAACATGTCACCTTCCATATATAACGACGACAAAGTTTATATGAACATGTTAAATTCCAGATATAACAAGAAGAAAGTCGATATGAACATGTTACATTCCAGATATAACAAGAAGAAAGTCTATATGAACACGTTTCATTCCACATTTAACGACGACAAAGTCTATATGAACATGTTACATTTCAAATATAACGAGGAGAAAGTCTATAAAATGTTACATTCCAGATATTAGGAGGGTATAGTGTATGTGTAAATGTAACTTTCCAGATATGACGAGGACGAGGCGAAGGCGGCGCGCGACGCCCAGGAGCGGTCCCGCGCGGCTCTCCAGCGGTATTTGTTCTACTGCAACCGCTACATGAACCACATGCAGTCCCTGCGCTTCGAGTCCAAACTCTACGCCTCTGTCAAGGAGAAAATGGAGGAGATGCAACAACACAACATGAGCTGGATCGAGGTAGGTGTCCCACTACTTTTTATCCGACTTCCAAAAGGGGGGAGGTTATAAATTCGACAGTATTTTTTTCTTTTTCCTTTCTTATGTTTGTTACCTCAGAACTTTCGACTGGGTATACCGATTTTAATGATTCTTTTTTTTATTTGAAAGCTGGTGCGTCCCATGTGGTACCCCTTACCACACGATACCCCACATGTACCCCATTTCAATTTGGTCCAGTTCTACTGTTTTATTTTATTACAATAAGTTAAGTATTAAATTATTACCAAAGATAAACATCATCTAGCGGTGGAACTGAAAATTATTTGGTCCAGTTCTGAAATTTTTATGAAGTCGGTTTTTTTATATTGATAATTATTTGTCGTGAATACGTCTTTAAATTTGCAAAGGCAATAGAAAAACTGACGATAACAAAATCGGGGGAAACAGTTTGTGTCTTATTCATTTAAGAGTGCAGCTCTTGTCTGGGGAGTAACTTCCAGGCGTCACGGTCTTCTGCCAGCGGTAACACATGACATCTCTTTTAATAAGTCTAAGAATCTCTCCTTGGTATTACTGAGATTGTGATATCGAGTAAACCTATTAGGGTCCAAGACGCGGCCTCCACGTACAAATGAATCTGATGGAATGTCTACAATATAAATAGCTGTTACTCTTAACACTCTTTGTTTGTCTGTAGGTGCAATTCCTAAAGAAAGCGGTGGACATCCTATGCCAGTGCAGGCAAACTCTGATGTACACCTACGTATTCGCTTACTATCTGCGCAAGAACAACCAGTCGGTGATCTTCGAGGACAATCAACGTGATCTCGAGTCAGCTACCGAGACACTCTCCGAGTATCTCGAGCGAGACATCACCAGCGAGAACCTCGCAGACATCAAGCAGAAGGTGCAGGACAAATATAGGTCAGTGTATGTTCTAAAACTGCGACCAGGACCACCGCAGGATAGGCAGCAGCGTCCTATTAGTACTCGGTGAACGTATTGCGATCCCCAAGCCGCCTGCCAAGCGTGGGGATTATGGCAACACCCCTTTAAGAGGGAGGCCTTTGTTCAGCAGTGGATGTTTACTGGCTGATGTTGTGTGTCATCACAAAAACTATTCAATGATAGTCAGAAAATGTTCGTGGATTGTTTATTGTTTTAAAATATATTAATAGGCTTGCGTTTGAACGTTAAGACAGTTTTTAGAATTTTCGTCTGTTTGTTTGTCTGTCTACGCACATCTCCTAAACCACTGGTCGGATTTAAATACGGTTTTCACGAATTAGCTTAGCTATGACCAGATTGAAGTATAGGCTATGTTATTTTGCACAAGGGCCGGATTAAGGGAGGAAAAAAGGGTTGAAAGTTTATATGAAAATCTACGCGTACGATGTAGCGGGTAACAGCACTAGTGTATAATAAAAGTTACACCTGTGCGAAGCCGGGGGGTCGCTAGTCTTTAATATTACGACTGAAGGACTCTGTATCTATGGTCATGAAAATGAAATTAATAAAAAAAACAATGACAATTGCTGCTTTGTTACAGATATTGCGACAGCAGGCGCAAGGTGCTTCTGGAGCATGTTCACGAAGGCTACGAGAAGGACTGCTGGGACTACACAGAGTAAACATCTTGCCTCTCTGTTACACCCTCACTCACACACATGCGGACACTAACCGAGCGGACATGACGTAAAACATACTGAACTTTGTCACTGGTTTATTTCGAATGGAATTCGCCGCATTAGTCCAAACACAACACTATCGAATAGCAACGCTTCCAATGGAATGGCGATTCGTGCTGTCACTTTGTTCTGGGGTTCAAATCAGGCATTCGAAAAAAAACGGAACCTCCTTTGATTTTAATATTTGAGGGGATCAAAGCGGTTCGGAGAGATGATTGCCTGATCGGCAACTAACATGATTTAAAGATGATTAATTTAGTAATGAACATAAATGTAATAAAGGCCTTTAAAACTGTTGAGATCTCATCTTCTAACTACGATTTTGGAACTATAGTTGCTTTGATTAATTTCGTTTTCTAACTTTCTATAACGGCCTTTTTAATTCTTTTAAAAGTATGTACAAAAATAGATTTATTTATTTTATTGAAAAGCTGTTTCGGAAGGTATTTTTTGGATGTTACTTTTGTCTTAAATTATACAGCTGACATTTATGGAATGTATAACTATGATTATACCATTATATGATAATATTATCATATCTGCTCATAGAGTTTGATATTGAATAATTTGATCAGTATAAAATTATAATTTTAACTATATTTTAATAATTAATGCACCCTACACATCTACTTATACATAAAAAAATTATTATAATAACACTTTATATAGTTCAGATCTCCCGTATAAAGTAAATAAATATAAATAGAAATCAATAATATTTTTGTGACTGTAACTTAGATTATTATAATTTTAATCAATATTCTATTATTTTGGTACATTATAGTTAACATAGCCTCATGTAAATTGCTTAGAATATGTAGTAGTTTGAAACTTTACGATGCTTTGGATCTTTGTATTATTGACCTCATTTCACATAATGTAAAATATGATGGCATGTTTTAAGTTTCATAACAATAAAAATTTGTCATGGCTTTTTCAGACAACGCTATGATATATTGCATCGTATGTTTTTAAGTTACGCTGGACTGCCGCTTCTGCTCTACAATATAATACAATATATCGCTATTGTGGACGAGTCCTTACGAAATGTGTGCGCGCGATTTTGTCGAGCGATGAAGCTATATATCGTATGGCAAGCGAAGACAGTGCAGGGTATACTATAAACGTATGATGCGATAATAGTGTAGTCTGAAAAGCCCTTTCTGCTTGTAACGAGTGTTTCCCCCCGGCAAATAACAAAATCAGAATAGTGCACAAACTTATCGGTTAAGTAAAAAATAAAATGAGAAAATATTTTTTGACCAAAAATCCTATTTTTGTTATCATAACTGTTTATCAATATAAGCTATTAGTTCGAGTAAATAGCATGATTTTTATTCTGTGATCGATTTGTTTAACGCCTCGAAGGCAGCAACTTTGTCGGTGTTTAGAAAGCAACTTACAGCGGGTGACGCGACGCGCCATTAACTTACATTATAAGTAATGCTTAGAGTTTCTTAGTGGACTTGCAACTTTGCTGCGGAAGACACCTTGGATATACAATATTCAACATTTAACTGCTATATTATGTCTGCTCCTAACTTCGATTAGGGCTTAAGCCAGGTTTTCAAGATACAAGTCCGCTCAGATGTTTACTTGGATGCTATTCGATTCAAGTGAACACGTACACGTAATTACAGGGCACACAGAGATTTGACATCTTATATCTCGGGGTGACGAGCGCAGTGCATTGCCATCCAGGGTTTTGAACTGTTGAAAGTTCAAAATTCTGAGTGGCGTTGAGCTGTTATGGGCAAGCGTGAAGAGCCATCAGGCGAGCGACTTCGCTCGTCTCGTCCATCAGTATCATAAAAAAAAAAATTTGAACACGTCATCTGAGTACACAGACTGATCAAAGCAGAGTGGACTCGGACAGAGTCCAATTTTGCTTTCAAATTAGGACTTAAGCTTAGTTTCAAGATACGAATCAATTTGGATGATTACTCGGATGCTACTCCATTCGTAGGAACACATAACCCGATTGCACTCGGATGACTTGTTACTTGTGTAGCGGGCGTTTTCCGCAACCAGGCCAATCATTGGCCCATTTTGCGTCACCCGGCTGCAGCTAGTTCAGCCAACCGGTCTCCTCCAGAAAAGCCAGCAGCTCGCTGATGCCTGTGCAGGCCTCCTGGAGCGTCCTCGGTGATCCGAGGATAGTATTTCGTTGTTCTTCCACGCTGCTGCACTCCAGCAGCAAATGCGCGGCTGTTTCTTCAGTCTCCATACACCCTCTGCATAGGGGACTGTCTGTAACCCCAATTTTAAAAAGGTGTTTGTTTAAAAGGCAGTGACCTGTCACAACCCCAACTACCTGCCGGAGCTTGTCACGTTTTAAATTCAACAACCTACGAGAGTATCTCGGGTTGAGTTCCGGGAAAGCTTCCCTTGATTGTTTACAGTTCTTGGTACTAGCCCAGTATTCTTTGTGAAGTTTTGTAGTGCGCTGTCGAATCCATGATTTGATTTGGCTGAAAGGTAGGGGGATTATCGGCTCGGGCCCTACAGGTCGTATGCTCGAGCCTCTCCGTGCTAGTTCATCAGCCGCATCATTACCCCTAGATCCGCTGTGCCCCTTGATCCATTGGAGAGTAAGATTATTATTATTTTGGTTGCTTACGGTCTCCAGCAGGTCGTGGCACTGTAGAGTTAGTCCTGAGGTATGCTCATATCGCTGTAACGCCTTCAGCACTGCAGCACTATCTGAGAGAATTCTGATGTTTTGGTCAGTTACCTGTCTTAGTAGTACCGCTGTTGCCGCCTGGATGATACCTACACATTCTGCTTGGAAAATGGAGTTATATTCACCCAGGGTCGTTGTTATATGTATGTTGAGGTCTTCCGAGAACGTACCAGACCCGGTGCCTCTATCTGTTTTAGATCCGTCTGTATATATCCTCACTTCCCTTATCCCAGAGCTATCACTGTGATCTTCATATAGTTGGATATCGTAGCTCCTTGTAAAGATGTGTTTCTTTGGCACTCTATCGTATAGTGAGATCATTGCTGGGTTACAATCTGCATAGGCAGCTAGTATGGTGGTATGTTTGGCTAGATTATCTTGTACCCAGAGACCTAACGCTTTGAGCCTGTATGCAGATGCTGCTGCTTCCTGCTGTATGTAGAACTGCAGCGGTGTCAGCCCCAGTAGGGCTTCCAGCGCCACTGTGGGTGCGGAGCTCATGCAACCTGTCGCCGCTACACAGGCTAATCTCTGTATCGTGGCTAGTTTATCTATTGTTGTACTTAATTTGGTTCTAGGCCACCATACTACTGCACCATAGGTCAGAGAGGGTCTGACTACGGTGTTGTACAGCCAAAGTGTTATTTTGGGGTGCACTCGGATGAGAATACAGACTGATCTGAGCAGAGTTGACTCGGACGGTGTCCAAATTTGCACTCCTATACGAGCTAGCTTGTACGAGCATACTCGTATTGTGAAAACCTGCCTTTGCCATTATTTGGTTACCAGATTTACTGTAACATCTCAGTAACATCAAAGTTGTAAAGCTCAGCGTCCCGGTCATCAAAAACTGGTTTGTCTTTAGTAGTAACGTTGGCAAGTGTATAACTTCATGACCGAATAAGGACTGGTATTGTAACGTTGTACCTATCTATCGACTAAGATTTAAAACGCGTCGTTTTTAACTAACCTTTTAATGAATAAGATAGCGATATGTGGCTAAGGCAAGATATTTCTTGATAATTTTAAAAGTTGAAACCTTCAAGTATAACACTAATGTTTTAAAAAGTACTTTTATGTTATGACAATTCCGTAACAGAGTTTGTCAAAATTTTGGTGCGGAGGTAGGTCACGCGTTGGTGTTGGTTTAATAATGCGAAATACTTTTATCCCGGGTAAACCGCGGGCCGGGTAATTCTCTAACAAAGAAGTGTTTTAAAAAGTACATCCTTGTAATGACAATTCCGTAACAGAGTTTGTCAAAATTTTGGTGCGGAGGTAGGTCACGCATTGGTGTTGGTTTAATAATGCGAAGTACTTTTATCCCGGGTAAACCGCGGGCCGGGTAATTCTCTAACAAAGAAGTGTTTTAAAAAGTACATCCTTGTAATGACAATTCCGTAACCCAAAGAGTTTGTCAAAATTTTGGTGCGGAGGTTGGTTTAAAAATGCGAAATATTTTTATAGCAGGTAAACCGAGGGCTGGGTAATTGTCATAACAAAAAAGTGTTTAAAAAATTCTTCTATGTTATGACAATACCGTAACAGTTTGTCAAAATTTTGGTGCCCAGATAGGTAATGCATTGGTTTAATAATGCGAAATTCTTTTATCCCGGGTTATCAGCTGGCCGGGTAATTGTCATAACAAAAAAGTAATTCTCTGTTATGACAATTCCGTAACAGAGTTTGTCAACATTTTGGTGCGAAAGATACGTCACGCGTTGGCCGTATACGAAATACTTTTATCCCGGGTTACCCGTGGGCCTAACAGACCTGGCATGCGCGCCGCTTTAAAATTGTATCCACTCTTCGTACCACGCGAAAACGTTTACGCACGGGTAAATTGTGGGGAACAGATTATCGCCGCGCGCGCAGGAATCTGCGTTAATAAACTTCAATTATTAAAAATCACTATTTTTACATTAAATACAGCAGATATCGCTTTCAGTAACATAAAGCTTGTTTCACACCAGTCCGTATCCCGGTAATGTGAACTCTGTACGGGTTCTACCTACAAAAAAACTTCAATGAAAAATTTAATGACGTCAGTGTGAACAAATAGAAGTCATTGAAAATTCTGCTCTACTGTACACCGTATAGTGCTCACGCTTTAAAGTCAGGCTTTGCCCGGCCCAGGCTGGTTCTGGGGGACAGAGTCCCGGGTTTCAGTATAATGAGAATCCAGTTTAAGGATCGTACGTGGTACGTAGCACCAAATTTTCACGCTACTTAGGAGTACCAAAACAAGTATCCCTCTTAGTTTTATTTTGTTTTATAGTTTCACATAATCGTGACATGTCGCCAACAAAAAATACTTAAGGTGAAACGTTTCACTTTGGCGGGAAAATCAAATTTCAAACAGTTTTTTTGTCCTTGTAGCTAGGCCGAGTAATTATTGTGAAATGGTATAGAGTTCGCGAAAATTGTTGGTCGTTCTTTACATTATCATGTACAGCTATTAATCAGTTACCATATTACTTACATTTGGCAATAAACCGTTTGAAACAGCATAAATTTGTTTATTGACAAATGTATGTAATAATGTGCATTGGAGATAAATCACTTTAAGCGAGTTTGTAAATAATAATAATCAATTTTCGCGAACATCATTATCATTTACAATAATTACTCGGCCTAGCTACAAGAACAAAAAAACTGTTTGAAATTTGAATTTCCCGCCAAAGTGAAACGTTTCACCTTAAATGACAAAGACTCCGGGGAGCATCTATTCTCTGCATAGTATAAAATAAAGTCGCTTTTCGCGTCTGTCTGTCGGTCTGTCTGTATATCCGCTAACTCCTAAACCACGCAGCGGACGGATGTTTGCGGTTTTCACCATCAGTTAGATAACTTTTCACGGAAGGTTTATATATACAATAAAACTTACACCCGTGCGAAGCTGAGGTGGGTCGCTACATATATACTATGTGAGACTATGACTATGATAAAGAAATGAGATGAGAGGCTTAGCGAGAGACATAAATAAATACATTATACATACTTAGATACAAAAAAAAAACTTATCAATCTCTGAGATATGAGCGTTTAAAGTTTTAGGTGGGGATGAGAGCGGATGCTTTGTCCCATTCTCGCAAAGCGTCTGTTAGTATAGCACTTGTATGGCGCGCGTGCGGCTTGACGTCATCACGTGAAGTGCGCTCTCTGACTAGCATGAAATTTAAATATTTATAACTTATGTATTTTTGATTTTTTTTTTGTTTTCGTAAATGGGGCTTTATTTATGATCAGCTTTTTTTAATGAGATAGTAAATACAAATTTGGACACTAGCCTATTGCATTTTTTTGTATAGTCTATGATTATGTGAAACTAGAATGATCCCAAAATAAAATGTAAAAGGACTTTTCAAGTTTTGGCACCCAAAACCAAAGTTATGTAAAAATAAGGCGCTGTACATCGATATACAATGCCTATAGAGTCACAATCGTGCAAACAAAAACCGAATAAAAAACTCTGCGCATGCTACGCATTGCGTAGAGTTATTGGTCAGTTGTAACCGCGATCCGACTACTACGCCGCGCGATGCCAGTGCTACGATGCCCTAGCGGACAAGTGGCGTTGAACACTATGCAAGCGACAACGTCTAAATTGAAGTAAATGTGGCATCGTGAACTATATAATTGATGTCTAGGTATGTACAACGACACTCGGACGTTTTTCATTTAGAGACTGTGACTCTGTAGGTATTGTCAAGATGGCGCTGTATTGCCTCCTACAATCGCGCTACATATCTCTGTCAGTAACAAAATAGTTGTAAAATAATAGATCGTGCGTAAGTCGGTTGCACTGCCGTGTCGTGTCTAATGGAAGCTTGTATATCAGAGTGTCACATAGTGAATACTCTGTAGAATAGGAAACATCTCCAAATGAAGCTCACTACCCTACTTTATGGAGGGTTTTTAATTCGGTACACACATACGATTGTACATATAGATGCTGTATGAATATTTGCATGGATAAAGTGTAAGTCTCAAACGTACGTATTGTCGAGCATCTTGTATGTGTGTCTATGTTAAGGACACTTGTCTTAAGACGGAAATACATTAGTAACATCGAGAGGAAGTCTCTTATTAACCTTATCAAACCGCGCAAACCGTGATAACGTAGCGATCAGTGGACTCCCAACTTGGCATTGTAATAGCGTCCGCTAATCGCTACCGCTTGATCGCATTGGTTTGTGTGGGCCCTACTCCCAAAGCGTTCCTTTACACTTAGGTTCACTCCAGTAGGAATCAGATAGGATAGTCGACCAGTTCTCCAGTTTATGTAAGGGTAGGTTCCCACAGACGCAGAGTCGAAGCGCATCGATAATCCAAAATGTTGTAAATCATATTGATCTCTATGATCTCCACAACATAATGGATAAGTTTCTAAAAGACAAAAAAGTCGCGCGCATTTGCGGCTTGTGCTGATTGGTGCGCTCGCATTCGTACGCAAGCGCACCGACTGCAGTGGGTGGCATGTTTTCGCTTGCAGGGCAAAAACATGCTTATTTTAATCTTACAATGAATTTTCTGTTGTTCTCTCATTAGCCGAGAGAGCGAGACAAAGTTTAATGTAAGATTATTATAAGAATGATTTTGAGATTGTTGTACGCCCGCCTGTTGCCACGCTCACATCTCAGCCTCAAACGAAAACTCGCGAATGCGCACAATTTCGTGCGCGTAATTTCGCGCGTTTTCGCTCATGCGACTTGTGAAAACTTGATGCTTCGATTCGCTTTGACTCTGTTTGTTTTAAACAGAATAAGTGGCAAACTAGCGACAGGCCACCTGATGGTATTAAGTGGTCATTACTGTCTATAGACAATCCTTACACCCTACAATCTTCGATCAAAAAATACAAATTTCGTTGCCTACAATTACCCGGGGCATTGTCAGCAGCTGTGTCAGTGGGAACCGTCCATAAACTACGAATGAAAAGAACGAAAGTTATTAAGCTAGTAAACGAAATACTTTTATACTAAATACTTTAAGCCTTCGCTACTTTGAAATCGTATCAAAAGTAGCGCGAAATTGGTTCAAGCATTTATTTGCTATAACAGCTGCAATAATATTGTAAAAAAGCTGTATAAAAACATTTTCTTTTGATATTTCACTGAAGTATAATCGGGTACCCTGCCACAGTCGTACGTTTAATAACCTAGCGAAAGTGGTTTTCGTTTACCTCTTTACAATGTTATAATAGCTTTTATCCTACTTCGTTCTAATATTATAAATGCGAAACTTTGTCAAATGTTTGTTACCACGTATCTCCGTAAGTACTAGGTAAACCGATTTTAATGAAACTTTGAATGTAGATAGTTTAGCTTTTTTTTATCTGATATTGTTTTACACGTGTGACAAATCAATTTTTACGCGGGCGACGTTGCGTGTAGCTGCTAGGCGCAAATATATGCTCGGACCGAGTTTAATTATATTTTCCACTGAGCCTGCTATTTTTAACAAAGCAAACACTCCGACAGATTGCTTTGAACAATACTGATTGGCATCTGCAGAACATTGTTATTTCCATCATTTGGCAACCTCTACAGATAAACTGTAGAGATGTGTGACTGAGCTATAGTACTATAGACTAGGCTATTGGATAGTTTGTTTAAAAATATTAGACTTCGTGGGAAAAAAAACATCAAATTCAACATGTGTATACTGAAAAAGTTATATGTATTGCCTGTTAAATTTAATTATTTTTGACGTGATAACGTCTTATAAATTGATGAACGCCGGCTGCACGCACGAAAAAGCATGACTCATTGTCATGTTGCGCCTAAGCCGAGTGTGCAAGGGAGAGCGTGGAACAAGCGATAGAGTCCGATCCGACTGCTCCTGGCAACAGGAAATATTCAGTTTTTGGTATAGGCGCCGGTTACCACAGGCACACATACACACAACGATCCCGCCGGCGGGATCGGAGACCCCCAGGATCTGTTAGAAGATCGGTTAGATTCTCTCCAAATAATCATTCAGTTCAACAACCCACTAGGGCCCCAGGGCACACCCCTTCTGGGGTGCCAGGGCAAGTCTAATCCTCCACTCCCGGCGACGGTCCAAGCCGAGGCTCGTACCTCCGAGGTGCCCTTGCGCTTGTCGCCCAAAATCTAAACCATGTTGGCCCAACGCCCTCTGCGTTCACCAACTAGTCCGGTCAAGCTGTAGAGGCCGCAAGGCCAACAGCAATAAGTCACATTAGAAAAAAAAAAAGCGATAGAGAGACACGATCGGCGTAAGCGTTCGGCTTGTAACACAGACTCGTACGTCATCACGTAAAATTATCGTCCGTAAACCGACTTTACAAACAACCATTTTTTTGGTGGTGATAGAGATGCTCTGCCCCTTTCCGGAAAGCGAATGTTTGCATAGTAGTGGTAAAAACTTTTCGTCCTAACTTGCTATAGTTTGCTCTTTGTCTAGCATGACGTCAAAATATTATGTACTTCTAACATATATATTTTTGAACAAATTTTTATTTTGTTTTGTTTATGGGCGCTATTTATGATTAGCTATTTTATGAAGTAATAAAAAAAAACTAATCAACATGGTTATGCTATACGCCGCCTAGGGGCCTTAGTACTACCTTTTAACGCGGGCTTGAAACTGCGCAACGCAGTGCGTAAAATCACACAAACGTGACCCTTAAAGTGCAGAGATACGGTTTGCGATCGCGCAACTTTTCGCAATCACCTAAAAAGAGTAGCCGTAAGTCCTCTGTGGGGATAGTACGAGGACTTGCGAAAAAGTTATCGTTACGTAAACGTTAGCAAATGTATGAAAAATTCAGTTTCCTTTCAAGCCCGATAGAGGCGCTGTTCAATTGTTCATACATTTTGCTATCGTTTACGTAACGATAACTTTTTCGCAAGTGCTCGTACTAAGGCCACTGCTTATATCTTGGAACGCTTACAGTATGGTAGTTAACAAAAAAATTTTTTATACTCACGTCATTCGTTTGTTTGTTGTGGCAGGGATGCGTTGGCGCCTTCACCGACAAGACCTAGTAAAGCCTAGCGGAGTTACTACGGTAAATGAACTCTTGAGTATTCGTAGACGAGTGTAGTTATTATTATTTATTTTTCTGGAGAAAATGTTGGCGTCGCACGTCTTGTGCATTTGCCAGTATTGAAATATTTTCAAGTTTTAAATATCGTCTAATAAGTCATAGTCACAGTAAAAGATGATCAAAGTATGTCACGGCCTCGACGAAGTAAAGAGGTGCATAGAAGCCTTTAGATAGATAACTTTATTGTTCACACCAAAAATTACATAGGTACATATGACAAAAACAACTTAAAATTAGTGAAACAATTGGCGGCCTTATCGCTATAAGTGATCTCTTCCAGGCAACCTTACGTAAAAGCTTAGTAAGTGGACGCCTTTAGTAAAGTGGACTTTATTAAAGGCTTTTAGGCTTCTATGGAGTTTTGAAAATACCATGGCAAGACGTATTTCACATCGTCATATTATTTACTTGACCACACTCGAGCTCAGCGCCGGCCCTAGGCTTTGATAGGAGGCCTTACGGTTACCTATTAACGCGGGCTCAAAACAGCGCAGTGCGGAAAAACGAAACGAAAACCTTAATGCGTCGAGATACGGTTTGTGGTCGCGCAATTTTTCGCAATCACCTAAACCTAAAAAACTATTCAGAGTTTAAAACTGGTAACCGTAAAGCTCCAGGGTAGAGTGAGATTATCTTTCGGCGCGAATCATTTCTGAAAACTTGTTATCGTACAGGAATCGATCATTTTCCGGAATAAAAAGTAGCACATGTGCTAATCCAGGATTTAAACTATTTCCGCATCAACATAATTATGATGGTTATAAACAATGCAAGTGTGCCCCGCCGCCCCCACCCCGAGGCGTGAGGACCATGAAAATTTATTTTTTCGCTTGGTTTTTTTCGCTTCTGGCATTTTGGCGCCCTTTGCTTTGGGAGCTTTTTTCGCCCGGGCCAGGGCTGCTCGAGCTCGTTCACGAACACTCATTCGACTATTATCAGGCCCGGATCTTGGAGGGCAAACAGGGACAAGGGCACCGGGAGGCAGCTTATGGGGGTACCTAATCTAATACTAGAAGTGAGGGACGCCAATGTCAAGTTTTTGCCCTTGCTCGGAAAAATCGTAGATCTAGAGCTGACTATTATTAAACGTGAAAACCCGAAACATATGTGTGCCATAAGTGTCTAATCTTGGATGTGTTTAGTTCTGTTATTAATTAAATTAAAGAATTAAGATTAAATTAATTAAAAAATAATAATTAAAGATGTGATATACAAAGAGGCGCCATGTTTTTTAAACTCCATGAGTGTAGTTAGCCAACCGGCCTAAAATTTTCTCTTTTTTTCCCATTGGTCAAACGGTGGTTCCTTAGCAAAGTTGACATGTCTGTTAGCTACTTAACATTCGCGCCATGACATTTATCGTTGCTGTCTTTTTTTTATAAGGTTCAAGTATTAATATGCTCTGACAGTTGCAATATCATTGTAAAAATCTGAATGAAAACCACGAATTCAGATCACTTTCTCTAGGTTTTTGAACGTACGACTAGCAGGTACCCGATATGTTTCACTGAAATATTGCAGCTGTAAGATCAAATAAACAAATGGAAATAGTATTGATTTGGTTGTCTCGTTATCTTACAAGAACGATACAGGCATATTCGCAGTATGGTAACGTTTTCGCGCAATAATTTGATGCGACGCGTTTGCTAAGTTGGTTAGGGGGCAAGTACGAAAGACTCGAACAATTAGCTAGCTAATTTCATACAAATTTGATATAGGTACGGAATCGAAATTTTCTATTGAATTTGATTTGCATACCGTTTACAAATTGCAACAAACAATTCGTAATTGATTACCTGATGATGACTCTAGTAACGTAGTCTAGTTTTATTTAGTAGTGAGGTAGACAATAGAGTAGCTATACCTACTTTTGTGAGAGCTTGCCTTTCTAAAGCTTTCTCTATGAAATGTAGTTGGGGTTGGGTTGGTGAAACTTTTTACAGATGGCGCTCGCATAGCTTGTATCTTCGACTTGAGGATTTTTTGTATTTGGGAAATGTTATAATAACGAAATTCTTATACCTAGCAAAATACAAACGATAATAAACGATACGAAATCTTACTCTTTCACTTCTAGAGATATGCTGAATTATTTTTGCTCCTTTATTTCAGGGTTCAATAAATGTCAGCAAGTTTCGGAAATGTTTTGCCAAATCTTACAAGTGGCTAAAGACTATTATTTTAACCAGTTAAAGTTAGGGTAGTAGGTAATTATAACCAAAAATCTTTATAAAATGTAACTAAAAATGTATAGGTCAAGTTTTTTATATCTAAAATAAATTAAAAATCTAAATAAAAATAGACAGCGCCGTTTTATTGTAGCATAGATATCTACTTAGGAAAAGTAAAGCCTTGTGAAAAATTGCATATTTCGTTTGAGTTCTATCGAATTGAAACCACATGATAGACCAGAGGTTCCCAAAGTGGTCCACGGGAGACTCGACGGGGGTCTACGTTTTTGTCAAGTTTTGGGAATATGGTAGAAATGTAGCTGCAAGGGGTCCACCAGAACCAGCTAAATTTTGTAAGTGGTCTATGAGAAAAAAAAGTGAACCTCTGTGATAGACGAACACTTACTCGTAAAAAAACTTTTTTTTTTTACTTGCATGTAGCTATAGTTATAGATGGCGCCACCAATGCATTGATTAGTTGGATTAACACAATTCAAGAATTTGGTGGCCGACCAGAAATTGACCTTAGCTCAATAGTAAAGGTAAAATTAAACAATCGTGTAAAGCAGTCAAGTTCTATATTTTATCGTTTACTTAATTTATTTTGTACAAACTTCAACAATATATATATAATAAATATTCAATTAAACTGCTATCATTCAGCAAACTGAACTCACTTTGTTGTCATAAGTATAGTTAAAATAAATAAACAATTGATATCATAACTTATTGTCTAAACTTAATTAAACACAACTTTTTTGTGCAAATATGCCTAATAGTAGGTAAGTAAAGGTTGGTTTCACCAAAAGGAAATAACTCAATAATCGTTCGTCGTACGTCTTACAGTTAGAAGCCAACCGGAGCGGTTTCAAGCCACTGCTATCTAAAAGAAGTTACCACGAAAAGTTATATACTTTTGAAAACTTACAGATTTTGGATTAGAATTTCTAAAGAAAATCACTGGGACTATTCCTAACACCAATTTTATGCCATATCCAGCGTTCGAAGCGATTTTAGCGAATCAATTATTTCCACTACTCTCATACGACGAGTCCCTATGTAACTAAGAAGAAAATAATCCCATCGTGATAGAGTTAATATTAGAGTACGACTCGTTAAACTAGCGGCTAACAGCGTGCTTTAGCGTCTCTAATGCTAAAACAATATTTATTATACTTAATATTAACAAAGTCACGACATAAAATATTCCTGTACGCATTCTAGAGCAAACCATCAAGATATTCCTAAATCGATCAGTCTTTTAACGCGTAATCTTATAAAATGTAAGATGTGTGTGTGGTGTTGTGACCGCTCCGGGGCCCGGGTCCGACGACGGTGCGCCGTGAACGGAACGGCCGCGCTCGCGTGCGTACGAACCGAGCTGGCCGCGCGACTAGACGCGCGTGGCGCGTGCGCCGCGACGGGGAAGATCGCACGCGCACGCTCCGCGCTCCCATTCAACATTAGGTATCTACATAATCTGTAACGATAGTTATTGCAAAATATGTGCAAAACGGTAAGCGTCTCATTTACTTTACGATACACTGACTCCTTAAAATTTGCAACACTTAGAAAACGCCTCGCACTTCAGATGGCTTTTTCACATTTTATGTAAAATGAATTGTAAAACAACCGACTCAACTATTCGGCGAAAAGTTCCGTACGGTTAATGAAATAGCGAAACCTCTCGTCGAGCACATGTTATTGCTTCAAGCTTTTTACGTATTGCTGCGTTACTCGCTCATATCAATAAGTACATAGTTACGAGAAAATATGTGTTGCGACGTGCGGTTTGGGATCTACCCGGCGATAAGCTCTCAATATTTACAGAGTAGTAGAAAATTGACCACTTTCAAAGTTAAATTACAAAAATGTAATGTCTGTTGTGCTAGAGAGGATACTGTCACGTAGCAGCGGATGTGCTGACGTCACTGCCGCTTAGCTTGTGACGGCAGTTCCAAGGGACAGGCTGCGATCTAATCTGTGAGCAGGGACTCTAGCGGTACTGTCACAAGCTGAGCACGTGGAAACACCGCCGGCACGCCCGCTCGGGCTCTCAATATCGACTGCACTATTCCGTCTATCTAGAGAGATGTCTCGAAAAATAAAAAATACTTCAATAATATCTACCTTACTCGGTAAGGGACGTTCGATCTCTTAGGTATATCAATAATATCTTATTGCTAAGTACGGTCATCTCTTCAGTAGCCGAATTGCTCTTATGATGCGGATGAACGTTACGTTATCGACACTGTCGAAATTTAAATTTGCAAGAGCAATATTCAAAGCAGTACCAGCCCGCTCGCAATTATCGGATACAGGTTAGTTAGTATATGGGTTCGCTCTCCAAATGAGACCACTGGCCGGACATGGGATTGCGTCTTCGCGTGCTCAGACACTATTGCAGCATTATAAAAAGTTATTTAAAGTTCTATTCTTATTTGTGCTGTCGACTTGACGCTTGACGATAGAGTGGATCGGCCGCCGCGCTTGTCGTCGCCGGCGTTTTCCGGACGGCACGGGCGCGGCGCGGTCGGCGACAGTGGTCGCGAGCCGCGGTGCGCCGCCGCTGGGGAAAGCCGGCGGTGCACCGCCACCCGCTCTCGACACCTAATGTAATTCAGGGGAAGGAAATTACATTAACTAGGTGTGGAAAGTGCGCGTTACATAAAATGGCTCGATTCCTATGATGCATACTGAATTAGGACGGAAGTGAATCCTGGTACCGATTCCACAGCTGATTTGTTAAGCTTATATAGATATAACTCGCAAAAATTCATCTAAAGTCTCCTAGGTCCGAGGTCTCGCGACCTCGCCCGCGCGACGCGGCGTCGCCTCGGTATATGGTGAGAAGCTTACAAAATTGGAACTATTAAAACTATACGGACAAACTTGATATGAATCGGCGTAGCCATCGCTTCTCTTAAGCTTCTATTACATACGATTACACTAACGCCCGGACGTGCGGACGACTCGAAGACGTTCAAATGTTTGTTATGTAAGTAGGTACAATAATAAAATGTGAGTAAATACAAAACGATCGAGTGCTACATCGATTGCTCCGCGTGAAACCGGCGCGTGGCGCCGGCGACAAGCCAAACTAACGAAGCTAATGTTGCTTAGCGTCGCCTCGCCACACTCAAACCGAACAAAACAACCAGGCCAGGTACAGTGCGAGTTGCGACACAACATTTCGGGGAAGGAAAATGATGTCTCGCAGTCGTTAACATAATATACCTATACAAAATTTCATAATTACCGATAGAGCTCTGTTTTAGAATTTTACAGATAGACAGTGATTTCGTCGAATACAAAAATAAGCTTTAGAGTTTTCTCAATATTATCCAAATACCTTAATATTACACCTAGTGACGAATAAAAAAGGGCATCACGCTCGCGATACGATTCTTTCCGATCGAGTCCTCGGGTACAGGTCCTCGGCAGCGACGCACGAACGAACGGACACGAATCGAAACACGACAGAACACGGTGAACGAGCGCCAACATCGGTCGCAAAACAAACGTCACTAAAGCTTCGGCCACGCGAATATAAAACACTCCGTCGAACGCGTCTCTAAACGCGAACGAATGAGGTCCGAAAGAAAGGGCGCGATCGCGCAGCGGCGGGTCGCCAGGACGGCGCTCGCGTCGCTCGCACGCAGCACGCACTCCAGCGCTCGCGGAACGTCAAGCAACGGAACTAAGTGCGAGTGAGCGGGCTCAAGAGCTCGGGCAGCGGTGCGGGCAGTGGCAGCGGCGCGTCGTCCACCAGCGCCGGCAGCAGCGCGAGCGCCAGCACGGGTCAGACGGGTGCGGGCGGTGGCGCGGGCTCAGGCGGGCGCGCCGCCGCGCCGCTGCCCTGCAGCACCACGCGGTGCCCGTTGGGCGTCACGGCGTCCAGCAGCACGGCGGTGGCGGCACCTGCGCCTGCGCCACCCGCCCCGCCCGCGCCTCCACTCTCCTCCTCGCCAGGCACGCCGCCGCGCCGGTGTCGTCGCCACGCGTGCTGGATCAGCCGCGCGCAGTACTCCTCGCGCTGCCGCCATAGCGTTGACGATACGGGCTCGTAGCCGACCTCGTTGGGCCGGCCTGGCTCGATGTCGCCCGTCTCCTCGATGGGGTTCCCTTTGCGCGCGAAGAAGTCTTTCGTCAGCGCGTCGAGAATGTCCACGCAGAACATCATGTCTCCGCGGCAGATGGGGATGTCCATCGATATGATCTTGTATTTGTTGGGCTTGTGTATCTGCAGCGGCGGCTCGAGCACGTCGAGGAAGTCCGATAGTTGGTCGTATCGGATGTACTGCGTGCCGTCCGGGTCAAAGCGCTGCCAGATCTCGTAGTACATGTCGTAGTCGTCGTCCGTCAGGCCCTCCTGCACGTCCTCCGTCGCCTGGAAATATCAAACAAGAAAGTTACAAGAGGTTTCCGATCCATATAATCGTCAATACAGTGTAGTTTCTTTGCAAAGCGAGAACCGAACCGGAAAGTTTTTCGGTGACGGCTTTTATGTTTATAAAATCTATGTATAAAATATAAACTCCGCATAAGAGTATCCTCGGCAGAGACGGAGAAGTCCGTACTTACCTGCGAGTAGTTCTCGAGAATGACGGCGATGTACATGTTGATGACGATGAGAAAGGATATGACGAGGTAGGAGAGCAGGAAGGTGATGCCGATGGTGGCGGAGCCGCAGTTCCCGGGGTAGCCGCGCTCGTTGTCCGGCAGGTCACATTCCTCCTCGTTGATAATACCGTCTAGTACTCCGTCCCACCCCGCTGACGTTGACATCTGACATATAAACCATAATTGAAGAACATTTGTAGCACTGCACGTGCACTGTGTAAAATTCGGAGTTGTCTGTGTTGAACTAGAAACTACTATCAAAATTGAAATTCTCTAAGGAAATTTCATTTAAAAAAAGATTTCCGGCTAGTAAGATGTTTAGTAAGGTGTTTTTAAAATCAATTGATTGAGCTTTGGTCTTTTGATCAGACAACTCTTTGACTTCGCACAAAGCTTCGGTAAGCGTCATGCTGTGTCGGATACTAAATTGTATGAAAATCGTCTAGAGTGGTCTGTTATTCCAATCAAGTATGCGTCACCGGTGAGGAGCAAAGCATGACGCTACGTTGGAACCGCTTACGGATGTGCGTTCCAATCAAGACACTAAAGCTGTAGATCGACGCTTTTATGACGCTAATATGATTGAAACGTAAAAATATTGGGAATTAATTAACTACTTTTTTCACAATTCTGTTAAAATATTTAAATACTCACTTGAAATAGAAGAATCATGCTTTGCACGAAAGTCTTAAAATTATAGACGTCGTCGAGGCCACCCTTGTCTTTGACGTGCATGAAAAACGACATCCCAAAGATGGCGAATATGAACATGACCAGGAACAGAAGCAGGCAGATATTGAAAAGGGCTGGCAGTGACATGGCTAACGCGAACAACAACGTCCGGATACCCTTGGCGCCCTTCACGAGTCGCAGGACTCTACCTACTTTAGCTACTCTCACTACTCTCAATAGAGTCGGCGATACAAAATATTTCTCAATAATATCACTCAATACCAAGCCTGTGAACAAAAATTAAGATGAGATACTGATTAGAACATCAAAATAAAAAATAAAATAATAAAAAATACACTTACTAAGAATAGAGAACATGACTACGACGAAATCGAATAAATTCCACGGTTCGACGAAGTAATGATACCGTAAGGCGAATATTTTTAATAGGCACTCGGAACTAAATATCACGATAAATATCATATTGAGATAATCTAAGACAGTGCTGAAGGTTTCAGTCTGCTGATAGTGATCGAGGGTCATCGTGAGCATGTTGAATCCGATGAACAACATAATGATCATGTCAAACTTCTTGTCTGTCACTATCTCAAACACTATAGCTTGTGGACGCCACTGAAACAAAAACATGAACGTTAGCGTCCAACTATTCGATCTATTGTAAAATAATTGTTAATTGTGTACGTAGATATACCTTCGGCCTAGGAATAGCTTTTAAAGGTTTCTTAGATCCCATTTTCTTCATGGCATTGTAGTATTTCTTCTGATCCTCAGTCATGAACATCTCAAGACTTCCGCCGGCTTTTTTCTTCTGTTCATTAAAGTTGTCGATGATCACTCCGATGAACAGGTTGAGAGTAAAGAAAGAGCCAAAAATGATGAAGAATACAAAGTACAGATACATGTAGATGTTGGTCTCTCGTATCGGCTGGCGCCCCACCTAAAAAAAAAACAGTTAAATAATGAATAGAAAGAACTACGCAAGCAGATACATCTTTTTTAAACGTAAATTCATTAAGTGATTTAGACTCAGTGTTGATTCTTATCGTAATTGTATTGATGGGGACAAGCACTAGGTTCATCTCAGTATACATGCTTCTGGTAGACAGATATAGACAGGTATATTTGGAGCGCTGATTTTGTTATACAGGGTTATTGGTAATCATTTAGCATCCTCTTAAGGGCGGCCTCAGTACATCAAAATAAACAACTTTTGTTGTAATACTTTTCGAAATTCGCGAAAAAAATCTGCCGTTCCACACAAAAAAATAATTTATTACTCCTGACAAAATGTATGAAACAGATTTTATTTTCGTGAATTTTGATAAGTCATAGAACAAAAGTTGTTTGTTTTGATGTATCGAAGTCGCTCTTAAGAGGATGCTAACTGATTACCAATAACCCTGTATAACAAAATCAACGCTCCAAATATACCACACATCAAAATAATAGATGATGATAGGTACAAGTAGCGGCACGAAACTCTAGCGCTGACCATCATGGCGCAGAAGTCAAAAATTAGGTATCACAGGGGGGCTAGAGGGACGAAGGGTGCGCTTGCGTAGTGCCAGTTGGCCAGCCGGTCGTATTCCGTCCCCCGCCCGATACGCCGCTCCGCGGACTTCTGACTGTACAGTCGCGTTCTAAATTGTATTGTTAATGCCGTTCATTGTTAAGTTTGAGTTCTTTTGTTATTGTTGGTTTTTATATTAGTGTATTTTGAGTAGATAGTGAATATGCCTGTGTAGAAGAAATACTGTTTTGAAAAGATAGGCACGAAAAAAGGTGTATAACGTGCATTGTTTTGTTAAAAGGAAACCAATGAATTGATTGATTCTTTAAAACAAATAAAAAGTGAGATTGATAAAGCAACTAGTATTTAGCACATATGTTCTTAAAATTATTTGGTTATATCAATTAAAGTTATAATTGTATTGTGTTCGTGACTGTACCCATGCGCAGCTATCCCCTCCACATTTCGCTCAGCGCTAAACTTACGTGTCGCTACATATAAAGGGTATAATGATCTTACCTCTCTAGAATCGATGGCGTCATTCATGATCTGTATCCAGCCTTTGAAAGTAGCCACTTGGAAGAGACAGAGGTATGCCTTGCCGACGTGGTCAAAGTTCATCGGCGAGTTTTCCCACGTGTAGTTCTCAAGGACACAAGCGTTCTTGTCTGGGATGATCTCATGGCTCAGAGTCGTGTGATTCAAGTCCACGCACTGAAATTTTACCAAACAGATTTCCATAAAAAATTTAGTTCACCGCCCAATCCGCCCTTGGAATCATTAGACGAAATAAAGGAAAATTCAGAGGTATTTAGGACAACTCAAACAACTTTTGACAACAACTTTTACGATCATTGTTAAAATATGTTAGCTATAAATAAACAGAATGGTAGTTGTAAAAGATTACCTTAAAGTATTTTCCAGCGAAGAGCTGTACGCCCATGATGGCAAAGATTAGCCAGAAGATGAGACACACCAACAGTACGTTGAAGATGGAAGGTATCGCTTGCACTAAAGCGTTCACTACCACCTGTATATGAAAGTTTAGTTTAATCATGATCAAGGAAAACAAGATATTATATGCATTAAAATTGTTATTCAATTGAATTTTATTGGTTGACTGATTTAATTTTGCAAAAATCTTACTAAAGCTTGGATACTGAGGTGAGTTGGACTTCTATAATTTTTGTGATTTTGCTGTTCAATATACTCAAACGATAATGATGTCTACTAGTAATAAACACAACATCAAAGCATATAGAAATAAAGCGACACTAAACATAAAAGTTGCTTCTAAGTTCTTACCTTGCCCCATTAAACAACCATCCAAAATGCGAAACATGCGAATGTCCAAGTGGAGCGTCGATAGAAGAAGATCAAATCTAATGTGCAGAATCTAAATTAGCATTCCAAATATCTAAGTAATGTAAAATAACTAATTAGCTAGTAACAGTAATGAACGACAATAGAAAAGTGGACGAAAAATTTACAAATTATCCCAAAAATAAAACCAGTAATTGATTTGAAAAAGAGGATCATGACGAAAGTAATGATTCTAAGCCATTCATGGGGTGCCACCGTCGACCTCGAAATTATGATCTAATAGTTGACGATAAAATACTACTGCCATAATGACCAAACAACTCTCCAAAAACAGTATAAACATAAAAATCCGGTGAGTGATGCAGAATATTGAAAAAGAGGAGTAAAATTTTCGGTGTTGATACAAATGTTTATGAGCGCACTGAAGTTGTTGAAAGATGTAAGTGTGAGAGTGTAGAGTGGTCGAGCAATGAGCTGGGGTTGAGCCTGCGAGGCCAGCAGAGCGGTACGTACCCTCATGCCCTGCATTCTGCTCATAGCTCTGAGCGGCCGCAGTGCGCGAAGCGTTCGCATCGTTTTGAACGCCTGAATGCCACCGGCACCACAAAGCGCCGCTACGAAGTTTATAAGCGAGACCTGATGAAATCAAGGGTTGTATTTTGATATACAATATAATCCATAACATAGTAAGATTTTATAAATTAAAATTGTTTTAACTAGGTTACAACAGACAAAGTAAATGTTAAACCTGTTGGTTAAAGACTCACGACCCGTATCAATAACAAAGAACCCTAAAGGATATTCATAAATTATTTTGAAGACGATACCTACAGAAAAAAACAGCAATCTAAAATGTTTCAAGTTACCAAGGAGCGGAAGACTGTACACTAAAACCAATAAACAGAAGACCGCGAAAGAAACGTTGCACATTCACATTCCTCAGATATTCTTTTACAAGGCAAATAAAGTTGTGGGTATAGGAAGTTATGTAATAGCTATTAATAACAGCTGCATTTAACATTGATTGACAGCATTCAAGATGATGTGCCATTTTCATGTTAGGAATAAATAAAATTTAAGATATGGTTGTCAATTTCTGAAATACAGAAAACAGCACATATGTATATTTATCTTAGTAATACAGCACATAGACAGAAGTCTTCGATCATGCACTTGAAAAGAGTTTCAAGTCCAAACTATGTAAGGCCTATCTTCAGGGGTATAGAGAAATCGATAATAGCAGGGTCATGGTGACAGTTACACAGAAGCGAGAACCACAAACAGACAGTACGGTACGACATCGAGAGCAAGGTGAGGCTGGTCGTAGTCTCCGCTGCCACAGACATCGAACAAACAAAGCCGCACGCCTCGAGTTGCGTTGCCCATTTACGGTTTGCAGTTTTACATGGAAATTGTTGAACAGAGGTAGTGAATGAGCATCGCAACGTTATCGATAAGGATAGCGTGACAGTGGCTGCGTCTGCGCGTACTCACGCGCATGCCCTCCCATCTGGAGACGGCGCGGAGGGGCCGCAACGCACGCAACGTGCGCATGGAGCGGAACGCAGGAATGTCGTCGGCACCCGCCATCACCGCGCCATGGTTTACGAGTGACAACTAACGTGACACCACTTATCATTTACTTCATCAATACACTTAAATCTACATAAAAATATCAAATTTGAATTATTTCTCTATAAGAAACGAAAATAATTGGGATTGCACATTAAAAATAAAAACACCCTACCTAACAACCTGTAAGAAAACTAATATTAGTTAAGTAAACATTTTGAAAAATTGAGCTAAAAAAAATACCTACAGTTTTAATACTAAAAAAATAAGTATAAAGATGTTTACCATGACAATAATAAAATCGAGCCAGCACCATGCATTTGTGAAGTACTTCTGAAAGCCCAGGGCGAGCCACTTGATCAACATCTCGATGAAAAAGATGACTGTGAAGATACGGTCCATGTAGTACAGGATATCTTGAAGGATTGGTCGATGTGGTAAATGAACATCTTCTAAGGCCTGTAAAAAAATTACTAATTTGGCAGTTGTCATCCGTATTCGTTAACTCGTGTTTATCCTCTATGTATATATTTATAAATCAATGTCTGTATGTATGTTCCGTGTGAACTCACAAACGACCAGACCGATTTTGACGAGACTTTGTCTAGCAGATAGCTCATGTTATAAGGAATAATTCAGGCTACTTTTATCTACTCGGGTGAAACCGCGAGGCGCAGCTAGTTATTTATGGGTGAACTTTTTCGAACTTTTCTTACCAAAGCCAAACTACTGAGCAAAATCATCGTAATCACAGCCGTTTCAAAGTACGTGTTCTCTATAAGTTTGAACGTCTTCAGTCGCAGAGTGCCCCATCCTTGCCAAAACGGTGACTCGTCATCTCCGGCAAGAAACGGAAACTTAGCGTAACATGGGTCTGGACAGCAATCGGCAGGAGTGTCGTCTACGATGTCTTCGTCTGCTCCTACTTTTATATCTTTTAAGCCATCTAATTTCCCATCTTCTTCTTCTTCTGCCAGTTCTGAAAAAGATATATTAAAAAAAACACAATATTTTGATACTTTTTTCTTTAATTGAATTTTTGTTATTACGTAAAATGTTTCTAACTAATTTGATTATTCATAGTAATATTTAACATGGCTCGTACCTTCTTCCAATCCCAGGTCTTCTTTACTAGCATCTTTTTTTTCTTCTCCGTCTATAGTATCTGCTGATACTTTATGGCTCTCATCTTTGTATGATCTTATCTTATGACTTCCATACGACTTTTGACTTATCGTGTCATCATCCTGAAATACGAAGCACTTTGTGCATAAGTGCATTTGTAAATTGAACATTATTTTGTGGTATGATCAGTTCCTCGTTTACCTGTATCGGGTATCCGTGGTGATTGAGATCACAATCCAGTCGGTTATCCCTATGGTTGTCTGTTATCGCGTTAATATTATTCATCAGTATACCTTTACCTTTGTATTTATTGTCACCTAATAAATAACAGTCATCATTAATTTTTGTTCAGTACGGCAAAGCAAGTACTAAAACAATCGTAGGTATGTTGTTACCTGGTATCGTGAATTCCATTCCGTCCCCTATAGCTACTTCTACTTGGTCTTTGAGTTTCTTGTCTTTGTAAAGAACTACGTCGTCTAGATCGGTTCCCAGCTCCAACTCGTTGTCCACTCGCTCTGAAGAGACACACCGGCCACACAGAGCCGCCTTTAAGCCTACATGTGGCGCGCGTGTCCCACCGTGCGTAGCGCGATGTCCCAACGGCATCCAAGCATAGAAATCAGACCATGATGAATCAACTTACGCTCTTCTGTTAATGATACTTAACAATTTTATATCAAAATAATGACGGCGGTTACTATAAAAATATGAATATGTAAAAAAATAGGTATCATCGTAAATTGATTTTCATATTATTTTGTCAAGGCATCTTAATTTTGTATTATGTTTGGGATAATGTGCGTCATATTCTACGGAAATACAGTCTAACTAAAATTAAAGAATCTTGTATTATATCATTCAAATTATCGAAACGGTTTTCAACAAATCCAAATTAAAATCGGACTATCGGTTTTGTCGGTTCTCGAGCTGCCAAGACTTTGAGGCCGGGTGTATACTTTCACCGAAATTGAGCAAGAGTTACCTACGCGTTATGCTTTTATTGAGCGTTTATTATACTATTATTGAATCTCGTTCACTGTCGGTATTTTGCTCCGGACTCAAAAGGACTCGTCGGTGCTCTCGAAAGCTACAAATACAACACGGCTAGTAGGTATACATAATAGTAGTATCGGTGTACAGCCGACACGAAAGATATAGGAGTACAGATTGAAACATTCAAGAAACTTATAACACCCCACCTTTCTTTAGAACGCAAACAAAAGTTAAATTAAATACTTATATATAAATTAACCCCTATTTCTCCTGGTCAGGCTATAACATCAGAACGGCTTTACCGATTTCATTCATCTTTTTTTATTAATGTTTTCTAATACTTCGTAGAAGGTTCTTACATTTACAAACAGCTGGACCGATTTGGATGAGATTTTGTGCCCCTGGTGCGGCTCATAGTAGCGAGGCCGAAGGCCGAGCTTACAACCGTGCGAAGCCGGGGTGGGTCGCTAGGAGTTAATAAAATTTACATACATTGATGTACTAGAAGTGATACTGGAAAGAGTTCGCTGATCGGGTAGTTAACCACACTCATTAACTAGATGCCTGTAGGAAGTACTTTTTCTACTTAAGCCGACACTAAAGGACTAATTATTTACATTGTTTTAATTTTAGGATCCTATATTAGTACAAACAACAAAGCATATATTCTAACTTATAATACATACAATATAACATTTAGGTAGATACTTACAACATACATATTTTACATGCACAAAGACACATAAGCCAATATATACAGAATAAGTTGGTACATTTTTACGATACCTACGCAATAACAAGCCAATTGGTTCATACAAAATCATGATGAGAAGGAATATGATATCTTACGATGACGGAGAATGAAAAACAAAATAAAGGGAATATAAAAGATAAACTCGATTCGACACAAGGTATAAGGTCTGATCTACACTTGGACTAGGTCTCAGGCAACGCACAGTGAAACACGATACGACACAAAATAATCAAACACAACACCATGCTGCACAATTTATTATTACAGTACCGGATATCATGCACTGATACTTCCATTTCAGATATTTCTTTCCACAATGTTAAATTACCATCAATAGAGGGGGTTTGCTAAGAAATTTACAGAAAACAGGATATGGTTTAAAGTCGAGTGCAATCAAGAGAGGTGCAGAGGGTTTTTCAACAGCAGATATTCATTGATGTGGAACTTGCGATTTGATAACTTTTTATCATTATAATAATAAACCATATTTTGCAAAATTTTGGTACAACATCAAACACGACATGCCGTTATATTCTGGCAAAGACACACATCTTACCGGGTGCGTGTATGGCGATCTGGTTGGTAAGCTTGTTCTTCAAAATCTTCATGAAATCGGCCACGTTTTTCTTTATCCAATCTATGAACCTGGATATCCTATTGAAGGCTTCTGCTATTTTGTTCGTGTCTTGGTCAGCGGTCGGAGATGATAAACTAGATGAACCAAAATTGGAGAGCAACAGGGCTAAGAAGAGGTTGAGTACCTAGAAACAAGATTTTGATTAGAAGCCTGATAAACATTACATTTTGCATAGTGTAGCTATTTGCTACTTTATAACTGTATAATGTAGGGTTAAATAAAAATGCGTCACATACTTTGTCAATTCCTAAGTATAAAAAAGCCCTTAAAAGGTTGGAATGGGTACTGACCACAAGATTGCCAATGACGACGGTAGCCAAGAAGAAGGGTATACAGGAAACGTCCCCGACGAGCATACAATCCCACATGCTCTCTATCCATTCTCCGCACAACACTCGGAACACTATCATAAAGCTGTGCATGAAATCCGTAAAATTCCATCTCGGAAGGTCGCCGTCGGGGAAACGGTCCACGTAATCTGAACAGAAGTAAAAATATGTAGATTCTGTCACGGAGCTCAAAGTTCAAAAGCTACATAGTGTTCAGCTACTACAATTTGTTAGCTTGAACGTAACTCTTCATTTAAGAATAACTTAAGTACATACTACATAAACAATTTCTCTTAATGGAAATATAATGTAACGTATAATGAAGTGGTACATTTAGGCCTGTTCGGGCAATTATTTCAGATAAGAATTAAAGAAGCAAAGTAAAGTGGCTTACCAGTAAAGTACCAAGGCAATAAAAATTAAGCTCATTTTGAATGTCGTTTGTTTGGAATCTGCAGAAATAACTTGGCTTTGCCTATATATTGATACATATACAATTAAGTATATGTATAACTAAAAGCATGCGAATCTAAATTCTATAATACTTTACGTTATTAACACAAGTAATAAATTAATGAAGCTTTCACTGGCACTGAACGGCATGCGAAGTGGCTACTAGGTACTGAGATCAAACAAATATAGTATTATTATAAACAATGGATAGTAAAATCAACAGCATTAATTGTTTAAAAAACTTACTAAAAGATTGCTGTTAATGTCAACAAAAACGTAGTAGGGAAGATGAAAATAGTATAAAAGCTAGCGTTAAAGTCTCACAAGTGAGGCGCCTTTTCAACGTAGGGCATTAGATATATTTTAGGATATCAGGCTCACTTGGAAGGGACACCTCAAATCTTATCAACTCTAAAATGGAGCACAACAGTGTGACGCACATAAACACAATATTCACTATTCAAACAGGGCGGCGAGCCCGACTTAAAGTGTGAACCGACGTGGCAGTACTATGGGACGTATGTCTAATACGATTCACACTCTAAGTTAGAACAACTACGGGATGTAATTCAACTCGAATCAATTCTAGCTGTACCTACCCTTTGTGACAGTAAATACTCCAAGAATACTTGTTATTTGCAAATATAATCAAGTTGGTGCGGTGGCGGATTAAAATTAAAATAAGTATGCGCATGTAAAAATGCTTTCAAATTAGGCACATAGGTACGTGCTATCATTTAAATAATTTTGATAATAATCATGATTAGAAGTCCTTACACTGAACTCCCAAGCACTTTCGTGGCTTTCATTGCGATTTTAATCAGTCAATCAGCCACCGATAGCGTGGTCAAGTTGAAGTACACGATTGGATAGAAAACGGGCGCCGCCGCCATACCGTCAACAGTCAACATCTTCAAACACCAATGTACATGCAACACTCCCACCAATTACACTTACCCACATAATTTTTCCCGAATAGTTGCATACCCATCACCGCAAATATGAAAATAATGATGCACAATACGAAGGTCAGGTTGCCCAAGGCACCCATTGTCCTACCCATTATAGAGATGAGTAAATTAAGTGTCGGCCATGACTTTGCCAATTTGAATACTCGAAGCTGCAATTACAAATTGTGAAACAAGGCGTCACACAAGCTCGCTTACCGGCGCTTCACCTATGCTACTGCGGAGTTCCTCCACTGACCCCTAATCACTCACATTTCTTTTTTCTTCTGTGAGTGGTTCGGGGCCGATATTCATGGGCTATTATAGTTAGCGAATGTGTGCTCGAGTTACCTATCGATGTGCACTGACTTATTTTTGAATGAGTGGGATATATATGTTTCTCTTCAACTATAGTGAGAGCTTTTATTTGAACAGTTATCTTTCTGATTTGCGTTTACGCTATTTGATATTCCTATTGACCACATAGATCCCATCAGCTGACAGCCTGATGCATCAAAATACCCTTCGTAAGCAAAGCTGCAAGTCAAATCTATTTTACTCGATGCAAAGCTTAATTATGACAATTATGACTGAAAGCCGCGTGGTATAGCTTTATAACGTGTATGTTTCGGCTCTTACTGGTTTGAGCCAAAGTGTATGTTATAAAGCCACAGCATGTTCTCGAGACTTGTTCATTATGAAAATAATGTTCAATCAAAAGCCCAGTGTAAAAAATTCTGTAGTGTGAAGCTGAATAATCATAATGAAGCTTAATTCGTTAATTAGAGATGCTAAATTTTCTTTAAATTAGAACCTGTGTAATTCTTCCCAAACAACTGCATTCCCATCACGGCAAATATGAATATAATGATGCAAAGTACAAAGGTAAGGTTCCCTAAAGCTCCCACCGTCCTACCCATTATGGATATAATAAGGTTTAGCGCCGGCCAAGACTTGGCCAGTTTAAATACACGTAGCTGAAAATATTCCACCACATACATATTAATGACATTCACATTTCAGTTTAGTTTTATGAATACTATGATGGATCTATTGAAAAACTTGATACAAGAGTTTCTTACAAAAATCATCAGAATTAGGAGGAAAAATAAATTTTTGTATAAATTAGGCGGAAGACGATAGAGTCAAATAGACATGATAAGTACTTTTAAAGATCAAAATCATTAAGATTACGTCAAGAAAAATAGATTGATGAATCTATATGTAATTGTTATGCAAGATGAGGAAGAAAGATGTTCTATTAAAATGCAGGATGATAAATTGTTTAAAGATACTTACCAAACGAAAGGAACGTAAAACAGACAAACCCTGAACACCTTCCAGTCCGAGCTCCAAAAGTGATAAGGCCACAATTATAAAGTCAAATATATTCCAACCTTCTTGAAAATAAAATTTTGGGCTCATAGCTACTAATTTAAGCATTGCTTCAATACCGAATGTCGCTGTGAAAAACTGAAAGTATACAAAATGTAGTCGTTAGTGATTGCGTTTATTACGTTCGAAAGGTTCGTTTTGTAGAGAAACTTACGTAATTGCCACTCTTGAGCGCCTTCTCCATATCCTTGTCCATGTCGTGGTGATCGAGCGCCATGAACAGAGTGTTCACGACGATACACAGCGTGATGAACAACTCGACGAACGGGTCGAACACTAGCAGTGCGACATACTTCTGAAACTCCAGCCACAACCAACAGCAGTCCCACACACAGAAGAAGTCTATTGCCTTCATGAGAAACTCCAGTAGTCGCTCCTTGAACGTTGGCCCATCCTCATCGTCGTCCGCTGTTGGGAAGTAGTACACTGACACTGTTGCGTCCCGTTTACACCGGCGGAGTGCGTGTGTGTGTGTGACGAGAGAGAGAAATATTTTTGTTAGTATCCGCTCATTATTTCGTTTTTCCAACAAAAGTAACACAAGTCTGATACACCGGTTTGTGATATTTTTTGTATCAATTGGAGGTATATCAACCTGCTCTTTTGTTGGAATGGTATTTAACAAATTTCTTAATTTCTAAACACCAATATCCATATTTTTTGTAATTTTGTTGGTTGTCATTTATCATGGCATACGGATGCACAAACTCGTGGCACTCAAAAACATGATAGCAAGCACCAAACCTTTTATACGCCTCAGGATCGTAGCATCTCAGTGCTAGGTATATTCCAGTGCAAATTAAACTCAAACATACTAGCGGTGGCTGTTACTCACACTCGTGGACTTTGCGACAAAGCTTCAACACGAGGCTACTCAGAATAAGTATAATCGTGAATGATATTGAACTTGTTCGATTCAAAGTTACGACCAAAAAATATGAATATCGTGATATTCCTCTGATACAAGCAATTGTTGAAGCTGTTCATTCGACTATTTCACAATACATTACGATTATGATAGACAACAATGGGTCTACTAATACGTATAATAGCGAAGCTCTAACTTTGTTGTAGCACCTGGTAGTATCTAGGTACTACGTTTATATTACAGAAATATTGTCACATTGTAAGATTACTAAAGCAGCATCAGTAAAGCATGCACAAACACAATGCATAAACGATAAAATGCTATTGAAGTACACTTAAATGTGAATAAATATTTCGGTCTTTGGTGCAATATGCATGTGTGTCTATTTATTATTTACAATATATACATATAGTAGACTTCAAAAGCAGAGGTTACAAGTTTTTTACACCAAGTAGATACAATCAAACTTAGTAATCAAAAGACGACTTTAGGCGTAATCAAAAAATTAAAGTCCTAATATAAGTATAATGTATAGGCTGAGTACGTCATAGTTATCAAGTTAGGTATTCAAGTAAAAGTTAATAATATGTCGAATTGGACTGTAGCATTCATGATTTATGTACAAATTAGTTTACAAATTAATTTAAATTAAATTTATTTGTATGTTTTCTTTGTTGGCACTAGCAACAAAGTAAATGTATGTATACTTTCCCTTATTATTCTCCAAAATGAATTAGCTACGTATACATGAGTCTCATTTTCTTATCTTAAAACATGCAAATCATTCTCAAACGACACTAATCTAAAAAAATAAGAGTGTTCCAAGCAATTTAAACAATAATTGTATTTTTTGACATTGTGTGCTGGAGGTGCAAGTACTTTATAGTTTTGTACTCAGTTGCTTTTAGACAATATTTTCATCATTAAAGTAAAATTGTTTTGTAATAATATATGTAAGGCAGACGATTCTTGAAACAAAATTTCCATTAGTTAAAATAAAATAAAATAGTTATTAAATATTGGAATATTTCATTACTTGAAACATTTATCAGTCTCTGGCAGCCATATTACAAGCTTTGCTTAGTTTGAGGTCAGTTGACCGTGTGTGCAAAAATGTCCCGAATATTTATTTATTTTAATAAAATTTTATTTTTGAATAGTAATTTATGATCTTAGATTCCGTAATAATCGTCCGAGTAAGTCCAATTATCGATAGGTTGGTAATTGATGAAAGCATTGTTTTTCAGCATGTTAGTGCGTAGATACGTGCGTGTGCTGGTTTAATTTGTGTCGATTCTGATATATCATTAGCTAAATTACATTTGTAGCACTATTTTTGACGTCGATTTTGTTGTACAAATTTTTTAACCGAACTAATTTGGACCGCTCTGAAATTGTTTCCATTCTAATCTCACACATTGAAATGAAAATAGATAGAGATAATTATAGTGTTGTTAGATTAGTTTAGTATAATGAAACATCATCATAATATTTCAGCCATAGGACGTCCACTGCAAGATGTAGGCCTCCCCATCGATTTCCAAAAGAGCCGATTGGAAGCGGCCTGCATCCAGCGTTTTCCTGTGGTCGCTTTTAGGTCATCTGTCTTACGACCACGTCTTACGCTGCGGTTACCGGTCCGTGGTCTTCATTCGTGAACTTTTCGGCCCTATCGGCCATCTGTTCTGCGTGCTATGTGCCCTGACCACTACCACTTCAATTTGCTAATCCGGCTGTCGGTAATTTTGGTTCGTCTACGGATCTCCTCATTTCTGATTCGATCTCGTAGAGAAACCCCGATCATAGCTCGTTGTGCAACTTTGAGCTTGCTTGTGAGACCCATTTCCAAAAAAGAAAGACCACGTTTAAGTGCTGTAGTATGTCATATCTGGCAACACACTCTGGTTGAAATATAATGAGTGGTACAACATAATCGACGCCTGTCTTTTTCATTTCACTATTTTTTTATTTCATTTATTAGACGAGGACTGAAATGAATTTAGACTCAATTCTTCAAGTACTGTCAAATTTTGCTAGAATTTAGGTAATGGTACCGATAGAATCGAAATCAAAATACCTTTCACAAACAACAATGAGTGATCATTCTACGTTACTGAATCAAATGTAAATGACATCCACAAATATTTGAATATGTTTGCCAATTATGCGTTTCTTTTGCATAATGAGCAAATACCGGATAAGTGTGAAGTGTAGTGTCATGTTTTAATTGTAGTTTCTGGATAGAGTGACGAGACGAGCAAGTTGCTTGCCTGATAAGCAACGCGCTTTCCCGTAACATTGCCACGCAGAATTTTGAACTTTGACCGTCAAAACCCTGCGCGACACTGCACTGCGTACAGCGTTCTTCACCCTGATATTGTTATATTTGCTGTTTAAATTAAATGTATTATATAGATAAATTAAAGCAAGAACGATAAAACATCGAACATCAATGAAAAGAAGTAATGCAACAAGACAGAGCGTTGTCACGAGAAGGCAACGACTTTCAGCTTTAAAAAAGTCATTTTAGTTCTTACCGTTTTGTTCGCTCTGTCTGCTTTGTCTTCCCGCTTGCTCTATGATCTCGTTTAGTACCATCACATCTAGAATAGAAACATGTAATATTAAGAAGACGTGAAACTATTTTTTGTTATAAATAAGTTTATTATAATATAAAATTTAAATCAAAAGTTAAAACAAAGGGGGTGTGGGTTTGATTCCCATCTAGGACAAACATTTATGTAACGAACATTTGTGTTTGTTCAATGTTTGGGTGTTCATATATATTTAAAAATATATATGTACGTATGACAGCCATATCACAAGCTTTGCTTGGTTAGGGTTCAGATGACCGTGTGTGCAAAAATGTCCCAGATATTTATTTATTATTACTACTTGTGATTTAAAACCCAAACTAATAGTTTGGGTTTTAAATCGAATCTTAAACCGATTTTGGTGAAATTCCTACGGAACCAATCTGAAAGTATATCCTTTAAATTAAAGAATTATCGGTTTATAAATGACAGAGTTCTGAGGTAACAAACATAAAACAAATATACAACCGAACTGAGAACCCCTTTTTTCCTTTTTTGAAGTCGGTTAAAAAAAGTTTACCATAAAAAGAGCCTATCACCGACAGTGGCGTAGCTATCGGATGGCTAGGCGGTGCCTTGCACCGGGCCCCCCAAGCTCAGGGGGCCCTTGGGCAATCAGCAAACCTCAAACTGAACTTGCAAAATTTTTGCCCTTCATACACATAAGTACATGTAGTAAGTAGCTTTGAGCACAATAAAGAGCTGATGATAAAATAGCTTTGTACCTTTAAATTATTTATATATGTACTTGTTAAACCTAACCCAGTTTAGGTAGGGCCCTATTTTTTTGCACCAGGGCCTTTGGTTACCTACCTACGCCACTGATCACCGAATACAAAATTAAAATGTGTTTAATATTTAAAGCATTTTATTGTCTTGCTAGACATGGGAAATCACTTTACTTAAAAATGACGTCTGTAAGTACGCCATTCAATCTCCGTTCTGACCTAAACGAAAAAATTCTCACTTCAATGGTTCTGACAATCACTTTGCGGAAAAGGGACAAAGCAACTCTTCCTAATCCGACCAAAAACTTTAAAGGCTTATTATATCTCAGATATTTATAATCCGGTTCTCAATTCAACAGCTTTTTTTATTTAATTTATTGTTTGTTACCTCAGAACTTTCGACTGGGTGGACCGATTTTGATGATTCTTTTTTTGTTTGAAAGCTGGTGCTTCCCGTGTGGTTGCAATTTGTCGTCCAGTTCTGTAATTTTTATGAAGTCGGTTTTTTCTATAGCTAATTATTTCAGTAAGTATATGTATTTACATATAAATATATTTTTATCAACACAATTTTTAACACATCAAAACACTTGTCCGATAACCTTTTAGCTCGGTAGTGGTTTTTTCTTACCTCTCATATCTACTACATTGGGTTGTTGTGACGATTCTATGAATGGATTGTCGCTTGTAGGTTTTAATACTTTTCCTGCTTCGTCCGTACATTCCGTCGTACTTAAATCCTGAAAATTACATACATATTTTTTTTTTTTAAATAATAGATTATACTATTTCAAAGGATTAAAAGGATCATCGAAGATTCTATTGATTAAAAAAATCCATGATAACGATAACGTTTTCAGTGTTTCCTTTTTTTTAACAAAGAAAATTACATGATAATATTTTAAGTTTTTATATGGACGCGATCCATATTCTTGTAAAAGTGAGAAATGTAGCCGACCCAAGAAAAACGAGCATGAGAAACAGCGTCATCATACATGTACGAGTAGGTATATTACAGTCAACTGTGGAAGAGGCGCAAACAACACAAACGGCCGTCACGGGACGCCCGGCAGATGTGAAACATGACGGCTTAAGAGAACGTCATGCAGTTGGCCGTCACGGCATATGAATCGGTTTCACGTCAAAAGTTTAGTGCAGAGGTTTCCAGACTTATTTCTGATAGACCACTTTCAAAATCTAGCTTGTTCCGGTAGATCGGCGGTTCAGCTACATTTCTACAGTAAAACACTGTTTTAAACTATTATGGTTGTTCACTACAGTTATATGATTATTTATAGGATTTGCGCAGAAATATCGGAGCTCCTTCCCAACCTTACCACGGTAAATATCCCGTAAATAATAATATTTCTACCATATTCCCAAAACTCGTCAAAAACGTAGACCCTCGTCGAGTCTCCCATGGGCCCCTGGAGGTCCACCTGGATCACTTTGGGAACCTCTGGTTTAGTGCGTAGAGAATATGCTAAATAGTATAAATGATGAACATACATATTCTCTGAGCGGCCTGGAGGTGAGTGAGGAGTCCTGTCTCGGCAGCGGGTATCCGTGCGGCTGCGAGGTGATGCTTTGGTTCCTCGAGGCAGATCGACCACGGAGCCGCGCCTCCTTGGTTTGCGCCTTGCCGCCCAGCAGGTCCCCGTGGGACGTGTAAGATAACCGCGACTGGTGCGACGTGTACGACGAATGTCTCGAACCTAGAACAATAAGGTTGTTCCTTTACTTTTTAACACGCTTATGTTAGTTTCACTTGTAACCTATTTTTATCGAGTGGCCGTTCTCTAAGAAGGAGTCCTATGTTCAGCAGTGGACGTCTACGAGCCGGTGATGATGATATTGTAACTGAAAAAAAAATATCTTATCTATAGAAAATAATCTTAATAATAGGGGGATGTGTAAAAAAACTCGCACTCCCGTCGCAACGCACATCTGGAGACAATATACAAGCTTGTTGACCTAGTGTTGGTTAGGACCTTTTTTTCGTTACGGGGCGAAATGTTCTAAAGATCTCCGACTGAATTGGGGTACAGCTAGAGTTATGGATCTCCATAGGAACCGAGGTACCGGTTCCTATGGAGATCCATCCTACATAACTACATACGCTGCCTGAGGCCGGCCAATCCCGGAAAATGCTTAGAGCATTTCCACTCCTTGCTTCTATGTCCAGGTGGTTTAATTAAAGGCAACTTCGAGGATAAAACAAAAACGTAATAATTTTTCAGTTCAGCCGGGTCATCATATGAGCCTATCATTTTCCCACTTCTGGGACACAGGCCTTTTCTCAGAAAGAGGATGGGCCTAATCCACCATGCTGGCCTAATGCATATTTGTGAATTTCATGTCTTTAAACTTTTGAGGTACTTGGACATACCGGTTTCCTCTCCGATGGCATCGCAACTACACATCATTTATTTAAGTACTAGATAAGTTATTGGTGCAAGGCAGAGGATCTAATCGGTTGCCATCAGATTGTAAAGCGCACATGCTACTGCTGGGCCACCGTCGTTCCTTGCCGGGTCAAACTTGTGTAACAGAACAGAAGACATAATAGCACAGTAAAAGTAAGGCCATAATTGGCCATTGAGATAAGCCCATAAATCGAATGTCACAGATATAGTAGATTAAACTTTAGCCGTATGGCTTAAGACTAGGCGCAGCTTGACAAGTCTCCCATCTCTGCAACTGTGGCTGTTTTAGAGATCGCGTTACGGATTCTGTTGGCATAATACATATAATACACATATGTATGCTGTAGGTAAAGATTTAAGAATATGCTGAATCACTTTGACTTTGCGATTTCAACATGACTTGGCATATATTTTATCTAAAAATATATTGTAGGTACGATAATTTTATCTGGAACCTGTTAAATAAAACATGTTCCAGTTAAAATTATTTACTGGAAAAATACTTGTTGATGAATTTGATCGTACCTACTGTCACGAGTTCAAAACGTGTATGTAAGATTGTATAAACTTTATTTAACTTACCTAAATTAGCATAGTAAACTGGGATAATGATAGCACCATTTTCCTCCGACATGGGAGTGACTGCGTTGGAGTCATCAGCATAAGGCAGGTGTTCCTGGGCGTCCAGGTACGTGGACAAGACCAACGGCTTCCTGTCAGCTCCAGGCGGATATCGGTTCCGGCCGTTCGGCCTTAGAGCCATCTGGTGTGATCCTCTTGATCCTCGACGCAAATTGAACGGAGAACCGGGCAGTGATAATGAAGCCTGCAGCACCACAATTCTATCTCAGTACATAATTCAGTAAACCATAAATGTCATTATTCAATTTATAATTACATATATTATATTAGCAGTCGCATATTTTTCCTCAATTCAGATCGATAAGTAAACCTTCTCTATAAATATTACTATTGTTATCTAATGAACCGGCTGCAGAGGCTTTTAGCTTTCTGTAGTATCCCTAGTTACTTTTTAATCATGATTATTATTTACTTTCATGTGCTGATAAACAAAAATTAGGAGCAAAACACAAGGAAAAGATAGAATTAAATCTGAGAAAGAAATGAAGGTAAAGATATGTGTCGCTGATGGTCTTATTGCATCAATACATGTAGCTATGTTGATCAAGAAGCGATATGTAAAAGCGGTTAAGGTGTTTTATGGTGCTTATAATTCGTATGTTACAAACCATGGATTGTTGCAAGTAGACTTTGAAATATAGAAAGTTTTAGCAGAATTAATTGAGAGAACAAGAAGAGTTAGTAAATAAAACAAAGTAAGTCCGGTTGAAAAGGTAGGGGATCACAAACACCAATGAGGAGTGAAGGACAAACCTGTGAGCCCTCCCGCAGTGGCCCATATGCCAACTGTCCAATTTTATTTATGCGTTCAGGGTGAGGGACCTTCAATACATAAAGAAAATGTTGAATTTATTAATTAAAGCATAAGTTGTTTAAAAATATCTAGCATCAACCATAAAGGAAAAAAGGACGGAAATAGGCGCTGCTGCAATGCACAATTACTAACTTAAAATATAACAAAAGGCATACATAAACAAGTGAAGCAAATTTGTGATAAAAACAAAATTACTTTTTAATGTCATAATGTTGATATTCTACGATGAAAAGTCTTTAATATTATAGTAGTTGAATTTTGATCAAACATATTGAATGATAACTAGCATTATTACAAAACATATAGCATAAGGAAATCAATTAGTTGATGGGAGAATGCTAAAGAAGTTTATTATGAAAAATTACAATGAGCGAAAGCAATAGTTTGTCAAGTAACTTTGTTTATAAACACATGAAGTAAGTAATGTGGGACACCATGCATTCTTGTCTTGCATACGACTATATTCGTTCTCCTACCGTAACTACGTATTCGTTTATTCTAATTACATCTATAGTCATGAGGACTGTTCTTTTGACTGATAAAGTTTTGAAGCCTCCGCACATAACTAAATCAAAATTGAGGAACTGTAAATATCTGTTAACAAATTCATAAATCTTTACCCAATTTTAGATTAAATAGATTGACTGAACCTACCTCTTCATCTCCGATACGTTCAGTTCAGCCCGGCCCGTTCGGGAACACTCATATTGCAAAAGAAACAATCTACCATGACAATAGATTAGCTATCTCCAATAGTATTCCTTAAAAATCACATTACACTTGAACACATTACTAAGTTTTTGTTTTAACGTTTAAGTTTGTACGTATTGCATTATCAATTTATTTAAAATTTCAAACATTGAAAATTCATAAATGATACATAAGTCTAATGAAGAAATATTATTGGAGAATGGAGATCTAAAAAAATCTTTCGTGCATGTCATGCACATGAAATGCAAAACCTAATGCGGTTCATGCAGTTCTTCATTTATTGTCATCACTAATGATATCTATGAAATTGTTGAGAAGGAACTGAAAAGGTATTGTCGTGCTATAGAACAAACTAAGTTAATACTAAATGTACTACTACAAAGATCTAATTGAGGAAATAATGTTACCACTAAACATTTACGTAATTCAAGAGACCATACATGCTTAATAAGAACCGATGAATTTAATGGAAGTTGCAGGGACATGGACAAAAATATGATATCAGCTTTCATTTGTAAGTATAGCGTAGAGCTCAATAAATTGGCACCTACTGAATTTAAGATGAACAATTACAATGTGCTTGCCAAAAGCGTCTGTGATATTAATGACATGCATTTTGCCGTTTTTGTTCTTAGATGTCACAGAATTATAACAATAACAAAATTAAGGAAAACAATCACAGAAGGTAGTCTCTAATCGCAAATATACAGTTAACTTTGATTTTGTGACTAATCTAATATATTATCGTATTAGGTGTTAGGTGTCTAATATCTGGAAAACATCTGTCATGACCTTTTCATTTAAATAAATATATCACTCGTCGTACAAATCAATAACTTTTTCTGTATATTTACGCAAACATTTAACCAGGAAGAGAAAGATAGAAAGCTTCGCAGTAAACATTTAAAAGGAATTGTTCTTTTCAACTTGAGGTCTTTGTGCTGTCATGATGGTGATGATAATCAGTGAATAATTGGTGTTAGTATTCTCTTATAAGGTACTACACATTTGCTTTGAAGCAGCGTGGTAGCATTCAAGTTGAAAAGATAGTCAGCTGCCAAACATTCAATTAGACGTCGTAACAAATGGACGTAAATACGAAAATGTTATTGGTCACGCGTGTTCTGAGTTAATTAAATCCTTTATTATTTATCTTTTATTTGTCATGCTTATTATGAATTGAGTACCTAAGTCAATTTCTATTGTTAATTTATCTTTAAGCTAGCCCAGCATGAGTCTACATCTAATTATTAGATTAAAATCAGTTAACGATGTTTATTGGATTTTATACTTTTTATTGCCATGAACTAAATTTTCCCCTTTAAAAACCAATTTCAGTGTTACTATTTATTAAGTGAAAGTAATTTTCTTCTTTTCAACTTGCTGTTAGGAATAAAACGCTATTTTCTTCTTTGTTCGGGTTGTCTTTGATATTGAAGTATATACAAAAAGATCTTGTGCATTGTGAAACAACATTCTCACTTACTATGATAGTTTAAATTCATATTTTAGTAACACAAAACATTCATTTATCGCCCAAAAGAATACTCAAGTTTAGTTTCTACATTTCGTGACAATTAAACCAAAATTTAAGAGCCAAAATTAGACTTTTGATTTAAAGCGCTTCTATATTGCTCCTATGTTGTATAACTTATAATATGATAGTCTTTATAGCAAAACCGGAGAAAGCTTTTAAAAATTTACATTCGATTATAATGAAATAAATAGTTGTAAGCTATTAGACTCTAGCGGAGTGAAAGTCGATCGAGAGTTGAATGGTTGGCAACCGCGTGTGTTGCGTGTAGTTGCATATACTCACCATGCTGACCTTCCTGGGGCGGCGTGCGTCGTGGTGCGAGTCGGGCTTGTGCGTTGGCTGAGTGCTCACCGAGTCCTGGAAGGGGTCGGAGCGCAGTGACATGCGCTCGCGCGTGTTGTCATCCTGCGCACCGCGCTCCTGATTCACGAACAGCTCGTAGCTCTGGCACGAGAAGTCACTCGGGGACTTGGCAGGATGTGCCTCGGCATACGCGGCGGCCTCCGCAGCGGCAGCCACGTCGCGCGCGTGTTGTTCGCGGGCTTCTTGCTTGTCCGCTCGGGCGGCCGCCTTTTGCTCCGCTTCCTGTACATTCATATTCGTGTATGCTACATATAGAGTATTTATTAAATTGATTTAATATCTCAATTAAAAAAGACAGAAATTTAAAAGCTGTCACATGCGATCTGGTCAAGTGGAATATTTTTCGTTATAAAATGGGTGAAACAAGTGTTTACAGCCTATTAAGTATACGGGTATAACGAATATTGTGGCCGGACGTTTGTCAATGTTTGACCGAATTTATTATAGTGTTACGCATTATTACAACCCTCAGTTATATGACATGGACCTGAAACAAACCTTAATTTAAACGTTAATAAAAAACAATAAAAAGTCTCACTCTCAAAGCCTCTTCTTCCGCCTGCTCTTCTTCCTCGGCTTTCTTCTGCAGCTCGTCATATGACATAGCGACGATAGCCAAAATCAAGTTGACGAGATAGAACGAACCAAGGAAAATGATCACTACGAAGAACAGCACGTGCCACGACCCAGCAGACCTTAGCACCTATGAAAATAATATTTAATTCATTTAAAGTTGGACACGGTAGTATAAGTTTAGTAAATGTTTATTTTAAGTTTATATGCTTTAGTTACAGAACTTACTTAGTTTCCAAAGTAATTTAACACGAATATTGAGAAACATTGTCACATTACATAATTAGTTCAAATTTTTCGTAAACGTTTACTTCTTTATTTTATTGTCTTAAATTATACTCGAAATTATTTTTTAATAATTTACTCATATTGCGTTTACCTTAGCATATGTCACAAAAAAACTTGGTGAATTTGACACGCCTTGTTTTTTGTGAACTGCTTTGTGACTTAAGGACCTTGGTAGGTAATAAAAACATACAATATACACTAGGTAATTGTAACCCTGACAATGGCCTTGATAGAGATAAGTACTCGGAACCGAGAACCGAAATCCGAATCATTGAGAGTGAATCAGTTTCTTCTAGGCAAGAGTGATCAATCATAGGCCGCGTCGTCGCTTAACATCAGGTGAGTTGGCGGTCAAGCGCAAGACTATATTACAATTTAAAAAAAATATACTAGAAACTAGAATTTATATTTCGAGATGCCAACGCAGTATTATTATGAGATATGAGATGGCTATATCTGACAAATAACAAGTCAAAGTTATAATGTAATTCCTAAATAATTACTTACCAATTGATAAAGATTCTCCCAATAGTCCTGGGTCATGAGCCTGAAAGCTGATAGAAACGCCCAGCCAAAGGTGTCGAAACTTGTATAGCCGTAATTAGGATTCGGACCATAGCCTTGCAGACAGATGTAGCCAGGTTCGCATGTTCTGTACCGATAATAAAATTGTATAAATTGTGTAATGAAATAATGAAAAACCATGACAAACAAACGGGGATTACTGAAATTAGCAATAAATGTAAGCTAATGTCTACGAAGATTATGATGGAATAAAGTGTACAAATGTGCCAAGGTCACATTGTTATAAAAATTAGAACATTTTTATTAAGCAGAGCTTTAACATTTTTATATTCAGTGTTATGTATTATATCTCTAGAATAAATAACACTGAATAATTTATGTTTTTAAGGTAACACGAATTTGAAAGGAGGAAAACAAAACTCTTGATTCTGATTTTTTTCAGAAGAGGTTCGAGGTAAGTTAAATTAATTTCAAACTTACCCAGCTCCAGATGAATTTCCACATAGTGGATATGCTTCCGGATCTCCATACCAGTTTGCTGAAAAAATTGCCAGTACCTCTTAAAGTAATTCTGTTACAGCTGGGAGTTAATGGTCGCACTATGGGACAACAAAGAAATTAAGTATGCTTGAAACTATTACAGATTAAAGATTTATTCTTTTTTTATGAAACATTTACTTACTTTCGTGTTCATCGTTAGATGTGAGTAAAATTTATCGTTAAACATTACCTGAAGTGGACGTTTCCTACACTTTATATTACCTGAGGGTAGCCTAGCCTATTATGTTCCCATTGCTGATACACAGGTCTTCTTTCAGAGAGAGAGAGAGAGAGGATAGACTCTAATCCATCATACTGTGCATGTTAGTGAAGAGAGATAGAGAGAGGGAGGATAGACTCTAATCCATCATACTGTGCATGTTAGTGAATGTTATGTCTTTGAACATTGTCTCTCACGATGTTTTCCTTCACCGATTTTGAGCGTAGACTTTAATAACTTCATATAATTTATTTAAGAAATAAATAAATCATTGGTGTGGGGCCGAGTATCAAACCAGGTGCCCTCAGATTGTAAAGCGCACCGCTCAGCCACCATCTTAGCCTATAGTTACAAATCGATCAATACAATATAGATATCACTGGTTTATATACCGAGAGACGTTCCTTACTTTCATTCTGGCAGAACCTTTCCCAGTTCTCATCGGTAAGGTTACCCCAAGAACCATCTTCTGGGAATACTTTGACGCATTTCTGCGTCAACACGCCCATGTAAATCTGCAGGCCCATTAGCGCGAACACGGACAGTGAAAACATCGTCAGGATGATTACATCGCGCAGATTTTTCACTGACTCTATCACGGCCCCCACGATAGTCTTCAAACCTGTTGGGACATAGGTCAGAGTTTGGAAAGTGTTTTTTGTTTTGGTCTTATAAACGCTCGGTACAAGCATGTTTTTATTCAACCCTTATTCTCTTAAGATCTCTCTGTGATCACGCACCTCATAAAGTGCTACTGTTGTAGCAGTAGTCATTATAATGTCTTGTGACACGAAGACTTTTATGACTTCAATTGTAGAGTATATTTATAAGTGAAAATTGATTTACTAATTTAACTACAATATTTCTCTTTGAAATCAACATCTATTATTCTGCAAAAACTACGGCTATTTGTCTAAAACATATACTATAAATTCTAGCTATTTAAATAAGCGTACAAATGTATTACCCGGTATGATGGCCACTGTCTTCAACGCTCGAAGTACCCTGAACGTTCTGAGAGCGGCCAAGTTTCCGAGATCTATTCCCATCGTCACATAACTGCAAACAGACATACGTAACCAAAATATCTACGTTAATACTTTTAACTACAAAACTAAACATCACTAGAGAAAAATCTCTCTTAGAAATATCACCATTCATTTCTATTAAATTGTGTCGCTTCATTTGAAGTTAGTTTGACACATCTGAGCTTTATTCAGATTTTCAGAATTCTATAACTAAAAAAACTATAATGCCACATCAAATACAATTATATAGAGGTAAATCTACCTTTAATAATACTACTAATAAAATCGGATAAAATAGTTCTACTACTCACGCTAAAGCTATAACTACGAAGTCAAGCCAATTCCATGCATCTCTAAGGTATGTGAATGGCTGTAGAATGAAACCCCTGGCCATTACTTTCACCGCTGATTCAAACGTGTAGATCCCGGTAAAGATAACTCTGCAAAAATTCACCTTCGCTCAGGAACCGCTCTCAAAATAATCAAATTCTTGTAAATAAATCAGACATCTAAGTAAGTATATTATGGGCAATGGAAGTTCAGCATTCGAACTTGTAATGATTCATATGACTAAGTATATTGTAATATACAAATAAGTAAATACTAATAACGTAAAACAGTATGTACAGTAGTTTCTACTGGATCGAATCGATGGAAGTACAGAAATAGATGATATCAATGATTCATATCGCATGACATTGAATTATCAATTAAATTTAACAATTTGAGAATGGGATATTGATACGAATGTACTATTCAATTATTATCGACGTATAAATGAAATTTAAGTATGGGGAGCTGGCTCATAGAGTATTTCTAAATCCATTTTAATGCTATTCAGTCGTCGAACTAGCCAGGGTTAATTTGATTTTAATTAAATTGATACAGCTAGTAAATATGTAGTCTACAGCGCAATAAGTGTTCTATTAAAATCAAATGCCATTAAATTATCACTGTTGTCCAATAATCAACTAGGTACTTATGTTATACAATATATTGTCTAGTATTATGTTTACTTTTATATATATGTAAGTATCTAATATTGATACAAATTCAATTCGATAACTAGCCGAACACTAACAATTTTGAAACTAGCGTGCACTCTACTATTGTTCTAGAACCTAATAAAGTTATATGTATTGATCGTCTGACGGTAGTTCAACATTTCAAATCGAAATTGGTCGAAAGAATTCTAATTCGAACATTGAATGAATAATAAACGATTCAATACTTACTCAGTACTTTCGACAGTAGGCGTGGTAGGCATTATCATAAGAATACAGTTGACTAGAATTGTAGTAATTATAAATAACGAAAACAGAGGATGCACTAAGATGTATATCGCCACTCTTCTTATGGGGTTAAAAGGGTCTAACATCCATAAGGCGTCGGTTGCCGAAAATCTGAAGATATCTCTACCCTTGCTTACGACTACGAAGGTCTGAAACAATGGAAACCATTTATACGTAATGTAAACAATCGGACGGATGTGAGGTTTTAAATATTACCTATTTATTTACATAACTAGTTTTTTTGCCCGCGACTTCGTCCGCGTAGATTTTCATATAAACCTTCAATCCTTTTTTCTTCCCTTAATCTGGCCCTTGCGCAAAATAACATAGCCTATACTTCAATCTGGTCATAGCTAAGCATATTCGTGAAAACCGCATTTAAATCCGTCCGCATTTTCTTCCAGGGGTTTAGGCGATGTGCGTGAACAAACAAACAAAAATTCTAAAAACTGCCTTAACATGTTCAGCTGCTTATTTTAAGTCGCTCTGTGTGAAGTATTGATGTATTGATAGAAGCATAACAGTAAAAACACCGTCAACAGTTTTCAATCAAAATAGGTCTGTGATCAAAAAGATAATGTGACCACAGTGCAGAGCATTTTTTGAAGTTTTCTTTTTGTCTAAACCATAAAAAGTATATCATGTCATGTCGAGATGATATCATGTCATCTCTGAATTTTGACTGTCCAGCTTCGCTCGTTCGAATTTTTCTATGACCATGCAGTTTCTGAACTATATGAATACGACCACAAGTATGGCTTTGGCCACGGAACCCTGACACATGCTTGTCTTGCAAAATGCATTGGATTGAATCACCAAAGAGGTTGTAAGGCCTATGTTTTTATAACATCCTTGATCTACACGTTCATTCATCTAAGAAGGTTAAGGAACCTTCTTTAAATTTAAACTGATTATCTGAATGACAGTTAACGTTCAAATTTTTTATAATGGCTATGTCAATAACATTCTCTTTACTTTGGACCTCCTTGCTTGAGGCTATGTGACGATCCTCATATTACGTTTCGGAAAGAAGAAAATAATCATAGATTTTTTATTTTATGTAATAATAAAGAATTAAAATAAATGATATAACATAGCCTATGTTTTAATCTGGTAATTTCTAAGCATAGTTGTGAAAACCGCATTTAAATCCGTCCAGTGGTTTAGGAGATGTGCGCGGACAAACAAACAAACAGACAAAAATTCTAAAAACTGTCCTATCATGTTCAGTTGCTTATTTTAAGACGTCCTGTGTGTTTTTTTTTGTTATCTCGCAATTACAGATTTTTTATCTCTACGTTTTTATTATATGTGTAGATTAAGTAATAACCACAGTAATGATGACTTTTTTATAAGGTAGGTACAGTCTAGAAGAGGGAAGATGTTTGGCCACCTTGTACGACATGACAAATTAATGAAAACCATCATAGAGGGAAAGGTAGAAGGAAAGAGAGGACCAGGAAGACCAAGAAGATTATTCGTAGACTAAATTAAAGAGAAGGCAAATGTCATTAATTACTCCACCAACAAGAGCTACGCTCTTAAATGTTGAATGACAGTTTAGGTGTCGGTATGTAAATGTCGATAACTCGGTAAGACGTTATTATATTTTGGCGGGCGGGATTGTGTAATATATTAGCTTATAAATTTTCGGATTGTACCTAATATAGGTTTAAACTAATTAACCGGCCAAGTGCAAGTTGGGCTTGCGCACTGAGGGTTCCGTACAACCACAAAATACAATAGTTATCTATCAATTAAAAAACCGACTTCAAAATTAGTAAAATATGCGATTTCGATTCCGTGAAAGAAATGATAAGGTCATCCAAGTAAATTAATTACGTTGCTTAACTTGGTAATAAACAGAAATTTGTCACCGACTGACACTTGGCCATTATTTATTATTTGTTGCTACACTTTAAAGTGTGTACTATAATCATGCCAAGTTTGACGCTTGTACGTATTACCGTTTTTACACTAGAGCAAATACAAAAATACGTTTGTCGTGCGTTGTCTGAAAGTATGTTGTATGAAAGGGTTCATTCTTATTTTTTTGAGCTTTTAATTTTTCCTTAGTTAATCCGCCGTAACATTACATATTCTGTGAAAATTTCAACTGGATATCTGTAACGATTCGGAAGATAAGTTTCAGACAGACAGACAGCGTAGGCTCAGTAATAGGGTCCCGTTTTCACCCTTTGAGTACGGAACCCTAAAAAGGGAAGGGAGGGATATTATGCAGGAGCTAGCTTCGTTTTTATTTTAAAAACCCTGGGACTACGTATGCTTCGATTTTCATTGAAACTTTCAACCTTCTATTGACTATGTTTTTAAGTCGCTAAAGAGTCGGTTCCTTCTAGGCAAGTGTGTTCCATGGTAGACCACATCATAGCTTGGCATCAAAACGAAACGCAGGGAAATTATTCCAACTTGTTTATTAGCAGGATTGTGAATCAAGTAAAACTTACTGTTTGATTAGAATAGTAAGGGTCAATGTCCTCGAGGGGTGTGGAGGCGAGCTCCGGGGGGAAGGAGCCCTGCATGCGCACCGGGATCGGCAGCCCCTGCTCCAGGGTGGCGTCCGGCTGCGGCCCCTCGTCCTCGTCCTCGTCATCGTATCGCACCTACACCAACATAAACACATAACTACTATTCAACATAACAAAATGTTAACACGTTTTCGACCTCAGCGGTGTGGTGGTGAGACCGATTCACATCCATTTGTATGAAATTGTTCTCCACAGCCAGGGACGGAGCCGCTGCTCTCGCTTCGGCTGACATTGCTGCCCGCTGAAGTCGAAAACGCGGTCTTAAGTACTCATATACATTCGTATTTGAGTAGGTATATCTGTAGAACTTAAGACACGACACGCACACAGACAAAAGGAGAAGCATTGCTTATGCTAATAACGAGCATTGGTACAAGTATTTTTTTTTTCAAATCGTGTATGTCATGCATTATTAGACTTATTATGTTACAATCCTTAACGTAGGTACTTTATACCAAATTATTACGTAAATAACGTAAATTATATATATTCAATTTCTATGTAATGCATCGTATATTTTTATGGGAGTATCGTGAATCAAGAAGATTACAGTTACCATCATCTCATTACTTACTTGTAACCGAAGTTTTAAGTAAAGCTAGCCTACTTCGATAAGCCTATTCAAATACTCTTGAACTGCAACAATACTGGCAGACTGATAAGCATGCGGATTCTAATAATTGTCCGTTGAAATCATAGACTGTGATATGCCATCTATATTACTATATACAGGTAGGACCATAATGTATAACCCTATCGGCAAGTGCCATAGAAATTAAAACTGAAGTTATGTTAAAATGAGTTTTGACTTTGTGAAATTAATCAAAACTAGAATTTATGAACAATTGAACGCTAATGTCATAAAGAACGTAGAATAATCATCCTGGCGTGAGCAATTTAAGCAGGCGTTTCCCAGTCTTCTAATATAGCATTTCGGCGATTTGCACTAGCTTTCAAGATCACCGGATTCGACCGCTTTAGACTTCTTTATGGGGTTATTTAAAGTCACAACTTTATGTGAACAAGCCAAAGACTCTGGGCAGCCCAAGCCAGCCCAAGGAGAATATGAGTCTAGAAGTGGAGAACATGTCACCCGAAGTCCTGAAGAAAACCAAGGAAAATGCCATAAAAAAGCCCAAATGGTTATCAGTAATGAATACGACTCAAACAATATAATTTTTAAACATGATGGAAAAAACCTAATGGTCCTGATAAATGTTTTAATAAAAACTACGTTATTATTTATTAAACAATTCCAAAAATATAGCCTAGGAAAACCGGGAAACACATCATGGCCCGCCTTGTATAACACCAACTGACAACTAGCTTAAATCAGCATGTCGAAAAACTCCATCAATGTCAGTTTTGTTACAGCCAATGTATCCCGAAAAGGCACAGCGAAAAGGCATTAAAGCTAATGTCGATTCAGTGCTGCTGTCTGTGTAGCTATAATGCGTATCTGCAGAACTAAAAGCTTTTGAGCTGAAGTTTCTCCCTCTATTATGTTACCATTCCGAATATGATCGAGATTGAAAAGGCCTACGGCTTAGGCATCGACTTCGTGCAGTCGTCGAAGCTGGCTCTGATTGGTAACATTCGAAATCGGTCTCAGAATAGGAGGTCATGACTAGCGCAAGCCCAGACAAATGTTACAAGAAATCATAACCATTAAAATTGTCTCATTTATCTCAAGTGAGCTAATAGTTATGCACTAATCGCTAGCTAGGTGATGCCACCATGCTAGTCCTAGATGACTGCAGTCGATGATGCGTGACGATGAGCCAGTCCTGTGCAATGCTTGATAATGGTGGATGTCATGTGCCGGTGTATTTTATTCTAAGGCTTATGTAACTGCACTGCGATGTGCTATCGCAATATTTTATTGACCCATCATTTAAAAGACAAAGGGTTCTCGTCCTCGAATGTCGATGGCTTCCTATTGAAAATCATTTAATTACTAATGGGTAGGTACACTAAAGTAGAGTCACATTTAATAGGTCAATTACTTGGTCAGGGCTAGCTAAGGGTCAATGTTTAATAGTTTAAATGAGATTTTAACGTCCTTTAAAAATTACTAAGTATACGTTACACTCTGCAACTTGGGCTTATCGCTACGCTTTCGCTTTTAGCGATAAGGTCACCAGTTGTCACTAGTTTTAAGGCGGTTTTGTCCTATATGTAATTTCTAGTGTGAACAAGGAAGAGTAATCTATCTAACAAAGTGTATCAGGGACCTCTAAGTATTTGGACAATCACATCACGAACACACTCGACGAAATGCAAACAAACGTATAATGAGAAGCCTTCGTTTTTGAAACTACTGGAAGGTTAGCTGTTAGTGTACGCTTTACGTTATCAGTTAACAGCTAAACTTGTGAACATTTGATTACAATATAATATATTGCCGGGGAAGCGATGTGTTTTGTTTTGTGGTAATGCTGTAAATGCGATCAATATGCATAGAAAATGCAGTTGGTACAAGTTATCGCGGCTGAACTTCAACGCCAATGTTTGTAGATACTTGTAGAAACTAATTTTGATTTATCACAAGCGATAACTTGTTGAACATTTCTCTAATAAAACGAGGCGAAAAAGGTAAAATAGGGGCAAGCAAGGAGTCTTACTTCTTTTTTCTTTTTCGTCCGCCCCAAATCGTTCTGGAATAATTTAAAAATTATCCATCAGAGCGTTGAACTGTGCAGTTCCACTTCACATCCTATTCCTTTTCGGTTGTGAATTGTGTATAATATGTAAACTTTTTAAAAGTTTCAGTGTCAGCACTTTCCTATTGTTTGTGGTATGTATTTATTTGTCAACACCTTTAGTGTTTGCAGACCTAGACACTTGTGGAACATATAACTGACAGCAAGTTTGTGAATGAGTGGTGTGTTGCCGTTACCTCGCCTTCCGCTCGTTTTTTCTCGAGTTCCTTTTGCTTGGCATGCTCCTCTGCTATGCGGGCTTCGATAGCGGCCAGTGACTCTCTTGTGAAGGGTCGGAACAAGCTTCGTTCTTCCTCGCTGATCGAGTCCAAGTCCTCGGACATTGTCTATCGAACTCCCCCCGAGTGAACTGCCTACTGCGTTCAAACAAATCTCCTTTAAATAAGAAAAAGTATATCAAGGCAATCACTATAATATTAGGTATATCATCATTATCATTTCAGCCATAGGACGTCCACTTCTGGACATAGGCCACCCCCATCGATTTCGAAAAGGGTCGGTTGGAAGCGGCCTGCATCCAGAGTTTTCCTGCGGTCTTAGGTATATACAATGGTCTGTTTAATTAGGTATATACAATCACAATAATATTAGGGTTACTGTTCCCATAATAACTATCGGCCCAACAGATTTAGATGGAACCGGAGAGAGGGTAGCTTTACTCGCTATTACTTTCATTACATTAGGAGCAACGAATTATACATAAGTAGGTTTTTTATCCTGTAAAACTGTATGCTTCCCGTGAAAACAAGACAAAGGTAATATTATTAGTAAAAAAATGACGTTTCTAAGATCGTATTAATATATACACAGGGAAAAAATGACGTTTCTAAGATCGTATCAATATATACACAGGGTTTTAAAGCTTGGGGTATATTGAGCCAAAAAGAGGACATTGTAGTCATCATTACACACAACTTTTACTATAGAACAAACTCTAAATTCACGAAAAATATCAGCTTTTCCATACATTTAGTTTAGTTAGTTAGAGTGTTAATGAAATTTTTCTATGAAACTGTTGACATTTTTTTCGCAATTTCAGGGTTGGTCCATTTAGTAAAAGTTGTGAGCCATCGAGATAAAATAACTATAGAGTCACAATCGTGCAAAAAAATTACCGAACCAAAACTCGGCGAATGCTACGCCGACTTTTTGGTTAGTTGTAAGGCAACCGCAGGCAAAGGCGGGCAATGGAGAGAGCTATGCTCGGAGTTTCTTTGCGCGATAAAATCCGGAACGTAGATATTCGCCAATGAACCAGAGTCACCGACATAGCAATTAAAATCTGCAAGTTGAAGTGGCAATGGGCAGGCCACATCGCTCGAAGAACTGATAACCGATAGGGAAGAAAGGTTCTTGAGTGGAGACCGCGAACCGGAAGACGCAGCGTAGGTAGGCCTCCCACTAGATGGACCGACGATATTGTGAGAGTCGCGGGCATCCAGTGGATGCAGATGGCAGGATGTCGTTCAGTGTGGAGGTTAAAGGGGGAGGTCTATTTTCAGCAGTGGATGTCTTCTGGCTGATGATGAAGGCAACCGCGAAGGTTGCGCGAAGGCGCAACGTCGCGCCATGCCAGTGTTACAATGCCATAGCAGACAAACGACGCTGAACACTATGCAAGCAACATAACGTCTAAATTGAGGTAAATGTGGCAGTGTGAACTATACGTATAATTGATGTCTACTGTCTAGGTGTGTACAACGACGCTCGGACGTTTTTTTGACTGTTTTTACTTAGAGATTGTGACTCTATAAGTATTGTATCTCGATGGAACATCTATTATATAAATCATTGTCCATATCATTTAGGATTTTCGATAACCTCGATCATTAAAAAAATTGCTAAGACAGTCATGAAACAATATTATTATATAGTTATCTAATAAATATAGAGACATCGCATTTTTTGTTGGACTAGGTAATACTAACTTTACGGTGATCATGAACGTTGTGACAATGCAACCAAAGTCAAAACGGAGACACCAGCAAACCGATATGCACGATGACAGAGCATTGATTACATGACACTGCAAGTTACGAGTAGGTTCGTATTTACGTAAACACTTTTAATCAAGTTGACATGTTATCGGCAAATTAAATTCTAGACAATCATCATGAGAAGAAAGAATCATCATCTCAAAGTGCTGAGGATGTGTGTACGTTAGCTGTTAGGTACTCGTACTTCGAATTTTTACCTCTTTAACTAAAATTTCTATTAAATATTCATTTATGACTCTGACAAACATAGAATAAATAATATCAGTACAATAAGCTATAGATAAAACAATTAAAACAATATTCACATATACGAAAAAATGTTGATAGTAAATTTATGCAATTTATGTTGCTAAAACATCACTTTTCAGCGCACAATTCAGCGCCAATTGAACATCAAACGTTTTTGAGTACGTTTTTTTGTTGCGATTTTATTATTTCTTTTAACATCCTTGCTTATATGTGAAACTAATAGTAGGTACTTACAAAATAAAACAAAAAGAGTAAGTTTTTTTTTTTTGACAGTTGAGGTAGATGAAAAACAACGTAAAAAAGTATAAAAATAAAAGATTTAAAAAAAAAAACTCTATTTATATATCAGTCTATTATTATTATTGGTTTATTTGTAGTTTTTATTTTGTTATTAATCTGTATATATAAAATTCAAAGTCCTGACTGAGATATCAACGCACGGCCTAAAGACATGAAATTTGGAAAGTGTATTTGTTGTGAAGTGTATGCACCCACTAAGAAAGGATTTTTCGAAATTCCACCCCTAAGGGGGTGAAAATGGGTAAAAACCTTAAAATTTGTTTTTGCAGTTACAGATGTGAAAACTAGTATTTGGCTAGAACTACATAATACTGTCTTATCTTTAGTTAGTACTATTTTAAAATGACTTGTTATTGTATTATGTATTTATTTTCTACAAATTGACGTGTAATTTGGCTTTATGAATACAATAACTACAACTAGGTACGTTTCTTGTTAAAGTTTTTAGTGCTCGTCTACCATCCTCAAGCTTAAATTATGACAAAAACCACGTTATTGTACTTATGACCTTGGTTCGTCATCCGGGCTGCGTGTTCACAATCCAACCAGACCGTCACACAAGATCAGATAATCTAGCATGTTAATGCCTTAATACTGAATTTTCACATAACTTTCACACGGCAACATTTAAAAAGCATATTGTGTTTGTGGTTCTTTTGTTAGGCTAATATCATAATAAGGACATGAGTAACTTAAATAGAAAAAAAAACAGATATTTCAGGCATGTCCTAATTTTTTAAGTTATGTGATTTGAACACATGTTTTTTAATGTTTATGGACATAATGCGCGATAAGACCCTATATTTTTTTTACTTTTTTTGGCAAACAATATTTTTTGTAGGAAATCGTAATAACGTACTATAACGGGTCAAATATTTGTGAAAATTTGTCGCTGCCACCTTACAAAATGCAAGTTACCTGCTAACAGTGAATGGGCGGGTGTGTGTGGTGCGGGAAGCGCGCGCGTCCGCACGCTCTACGCCCGCCTTCTCCCGCCGACCACCTACGGGCGGACCGCCCTTCTGCAAAACACAACATATTCAATTCATAACACACTCCATAACAGACCGAGCGTACCGCCACCTATATATTACTTTATGCCGCCACCTCAGCGCGATTCCATGTGCGATCTCAAACAAAATGGTTAGCAACAATGGCAATTGACAAAGTGGTACTAGCTATGCTCCACCTCGACTCCTGTTATGGGAATTTTGTCATGATGACATTTGACATGACTATATGACAGAAAAAAAAACTTATAAAAATGTACTAGTAATACTAGCGTCATCTATAAAATGTGTCTACCGGTCAGCCGTGTGCATTACTTCCTGCCGTTTAGGAAACTATTGTTTCATAAAAAGTCATAATTCTAATAAAAGACCCTAATTCTTATAAACCCACATAACATGCCGTAAAAGTGTTATAATATCAAGCTATAATAAGGTATCATCATCATCAGCCATAAGACGTCCACTGCTGAACATAGGCCTTTAATATCGGGAGCTCCTTCCACAACCTTACCACGGTAAATATCCCGTAAATAATCATATAACTTTATAGGCCTTTATAATAATAAGGTATCATTTTCATGCAAATGTCATGCATTTTTTATAAGAAAATAATATAGGCTTAATTTAGCGCATAATTTTAATACAACTTCAAACCAGAAAAACTATAAAAAGTATACTTTTTGTAAAACTTGTTTATTTTTTTAACCTGCTAGTTAGTTACTAGATACTGGCATCGATTCTATTGTAGCACTCACTATACTAAACCAACTTGACAGGACTAAAGCTGTCTTCTTTCAAAAAAGTTGGCAACAATTTTAGAGCTATGATATTTAGTTAATTGTAGAAAATAGTATGACAAATCGACGTCTCTCTCACATAATCAAGAGCATGCAGTATTGTAAACTGAAATAAGTAAAATTAAATAAAGGATTTTTCTTCATTTGAGATTGTATTTTTTTTTTTTTGGTCTTTTAAACTTGTGTGAAAATTTGGCGCCGTATTGCCACGTAGTTAACTATTGCTCTCGGTGTTTAGGTACTACAATACTACAACCTATTCTAAACCATAGCTTTATTGATTGAGCTATTGGTTCTATGGTGTCCTTGGAGATAACGTACAAAAATTGTTAGCTAACAGGAAGGAATGCTCTACAATCTACATTTATCAGCGTGTTTTGACAACGCATCGTTACCCGGGTCAAGGCAACCCCGGGCCACGTCGGAGGGTTGTTTTACATGCGTATACTTATATTATGGGATTGGCGGAGCACGAACATAATCAGAGTGTACTATATTTGCAACCGCGGCTTTACTCGCGTTTTAGGGTTCCATACCCAAAAAGTGCCAATGTGAACCTATTTTATAAGCCTACGCAGTCTGTCTCTCTTATATTTTAACGGCTGTATCTTTTGGACCGTGATAGAAAACCAGTAGAAATTTTAACACAATATATGTAATGGTTACGGCGGATTACTAAGACATAATAATAAAAATAAGGGTACCCCATACAACAAACGTATTTTTGTCTTTGTTCTAGTATTAAAACGGTAATACGTACAAGTTTCAACCTTGGTATGATTATAGTATATAAATATATTCTAAAGTAAAACAAACAAAAAAAAACACCAGCCAAGTGCAAGTGTGGCGAGCTCTAAAGACCCCGAACTTAATGAAGGTTCCGCAACAAAAAAATGTGTTTTCACAATTTTTTGTTGCGGAACCTTTGGCGTTCGAGTCGGCCTTGTACTTAGCTGGTATGTATTGTGTGTGTGTTGTTGTGTTGTGTGTAGAAGTAGTTTAGGCATAAAGTTTTTGTATATTGGAATGCTTATTTAAGTATATTTTATGAAACAGAATCACCATGGCAGTGATAAAGGCTTGGAAGCAAACTCCGGGCTTTCATAAACGTGCAAATAACGTTTTTTGTATTTTTAATCAGGCTCCGAAACTTTGCGGTACAAAGCATACCAAGATCACACCCGTTCCGTTGACGTTTCGTTGACACCCTTTGGGTATGGAACCTCAAAAAACAGTTGGATTGCCCATAGACCGTTGAAGGTCTAGATACGATCCAAATACTCAAGCTCACTACCAATTGTCAGAGTACCCGTTTACACCTTTTGGCTATGGACCCTAAAACAGTTCGATTGCTCATAGACCGTTGAAGGAATAGATAGACAGGCGAGTTAGCAAAAGCAAGCCAATTGAATAAAAAAACAATCCAAATGATCAAGCCCACTACCAGTTGGCAGCGTACCCAAAATGCCTGGCACGTTACGGTAAATTTGTAGAGATCTCACCTGTCGTCCGCGAGAGCAGTGTGACCGCGGCTACCAAATAGATGAAAGTTACCACGTGTTCGCTGATAGGGACAGCCAGCAATTGGGCAAGATTTTTCATGACCGACCTGCAAAACAACATTTGTTGAATACAATAAAAATTATAGTGCAGCCTCTGAAAGAATGCGTCTAACAGTTGTTATAACATTGAAAAAAATCTAAACTAAAACAGTATATATTCTGATCATTTTGACTAGCTTTTGAACTTGATTGTAGCTGGTAGCCAATATACTACAGTAAAATGTTAAAAGAAAATGATTTCACTGATTGTTTTTAAATGTTATTGTAGATGTCAAACTAATTCTCTCAGCGGCTGCTATATGTAAATTGAGAAAAATGTACAAAAAAAAAACAACTAATATCTACAGATTAGGTCATAGTATTTTTACCGTGTGTATACTTGTATAGATGCATCTATCTAAGACTAGTCTCAGTTCTTATTTTTTAGTGTAGATTGTAAAAAGTTAAAGAGAGAGAGAGAGAGAGAGAGAGAGATAGAGAGAGAGAGAGACTATTACACTGAAGAGTAAATAGTAAAAGACAATGATTTTAATCAGTTTTTACAATGTTATTGGTGATGTCAGTGCTAGGAATTAGATCGAGTTTAAAATCACCAAGTCGCTGTGAACTTATAGAGATCCTGTTATTATTTATTAAAATACTACTGAGGTCCTCCTTTTCTATTTGTTAAAGTCCTATGAGATCAAAATAAACTGTAGAAACTAAAAACTATTCAAAACGCAATCCATAATATTTTAAAAAAAATGTCGATGAAAAACGCATGTGGTAAAAGAAAATTTATGGAAAATTATAATTTTAACATATAAATATATAATTTATATTATAAACTAGCTGCTGCTCGCGGCTTCGCTCGCGTAGTATAGGCATCGACAAAAGATAGATAAAATCATCCTTGGTATAGGCCAAAAAATCAGTTCGTTTTTTTAAAATTTTCTTTTACACAAACCTTGTCCTGACAATAACGAACACAAAAATAATAATTATCCATTTGGTGCAGTCGTTCGGAAGTTACGCGCGTACATACACTTCGGCGATTCATTTTTATTTATATAGATAGAAGATAGATTTATAGAAGATATTTAAATGAGCAATTGTACTGTTGACATTCGCCTAGAAAACAATTAGGTAAGTATTGTAAAAGCTAACGACTCTATAAGAATATGCAATATGTCTACAGAGTGTTTTTTTTTTTTATTGGATTAGTATACTTAAGTTAGCAAAAATGTATGCCACGAAGAGTATACATGACCAATAACATTTTTATTCATTTTAAAAGAACTGTTCTACGATAAAAGACGTCACAGGTGCAGTAAAAAAAAAAACAATTTCACATATACCAGAGCCTGCGCCTAAAATGCAAAATTATATTGTTTTTTACTTTCAAAATTGAGAACTATACTAGAACTACAGTTTTATGATTATTTACGGGATATTTACCGAGGTAAGGTTGTAGAAGGAGCTTCCGATATTCCTTCCTTCCACAACCTTACCACGGTAAATATCCCGTAAATAATCATATAACTGTAGTGAACAACAGTGATAGTTTAAAACAGTGTTTTATACAAGAACTGTATTTGTGAAAAGTTTAATGTAGTTTTCTTTATAACGCAAGCCAATTGCGAAGGCTCTACAAAGACAGACGGACAGACAGAACGAACTAATGACCCTTGTAGTACTAAGTAAAAAGTAAGTAAGTTGTAGTAAGTAAAAAGTGGGTGAAACACGAAGACATTTGAACGCGAACGTTAATTGTACTAAGGCATATATCCCTTGTTTGCCTGATCTGAGGGTTTAACTAAAAACTAGATAGATACGAGTTGGTGGCCTGTCGTAGATCTAAAAAAAAAGGGCTAAGCTCCATAGTATCAATAAAAAAAAAAACTTTAAAAACTCCGTCACAGGTTCGCTGTTTTAAAATGATTCAATAATTAAAATTAAAAATACATTTTGCGAGCAAAACGGCCTCGAGATGTGTTATAAACAGGTAATAATAAGTAGTACCTAATAGGTCAGACGATTATAAGTATTATTTAAAACTGGTTTTAGATAAATATAGACGAGCCGACATGCCGCAAGAACTTGTGTACGGATGTATAAAAACATAAACAAGCAACTTTGTGCCATGCGAGTACACTAAAAAATTTGCTAAATGTAGAATGACTTTTCGGTGATGGTAACACTTACCATCACGCAGGCCATCTACTTGTATGTCGTATATGGCACAAAAAGATATAGAAATACTTTATGATATACTGACATATGATAACAACTTAATGTTATAACTGAAGATGATCTGAAACGATCTGATTCCCAATATACCTTATAGGCATGTGTTTCATTAATTACAAATAACAGGCTTAGCAAAGAATATCATTCAATACATTACACATACATAAAATATATAATAATAACATAATAAATATGGATCACATTAAAAACTTTTTCCCGGAATTATTCCCTGGATCAACCAAAGTGTATTAGCAAATGTGTGTATTAAGTTATAACAGAATGATGTTTACCGTATATAGTGCAGTGTGCAGGGTGTCTAGCTCTAAAGGGCGCGCGGGGTGGAGGCCGCGTAGCGCTCTCGCGCAGCTCGCGCGCTCTCCTCTCTCCAGCTTGGACGCGCACGAAACATCTGCATTTGCTCCACCCGCCTTCCTGAAACAAACATGTATTTAAATTTTAGATTCCACTGATCGTTGAAAATCATCAGATATGTTTTAGGATTTTTGTATTAGACACAGTAACTTTTCAATTTATTTCTGTGAAGGATTCAATTTATTACAAACTTATGTAGCGATAAAAAATAACCTTTAACCTTAGACATTCACGTCAAAAATGTATACCTATTTCAATGTAGTATTGAAGAAAAAACAACTGGTCGAAGTGTGGTCGATAATACGAACCATTCATAATTTTTATCAGCAAACCAAATATTTTGACTAATAGTGGGTAGGTAGTACCTATGTAGGTAAATTCATTCTGTCATGATAAAAAAAACGGGATATAAAATAGTTATATCATGTTTATTTAACAAGTAAAGTAACCATAAACATCTTAATTCAATAACGCAAAAATAGCTGATATCACGTATCGTTAAATGGCACGAGTATAAATATTCCTGCGTTCACTGAGACGTCGCAGTAGAGCAACTTATTCGAGATGGAGTTCATTTATTTATCTTTGGCGCTAGTAATATTAGTCATTCTTTTATATTACTATTTTACAAGAACTTTCAACTATTGGAAGCATAGAGGTGTTGCAGGACCAGTGCCAGTTCCATTTTTCGGAAATTTAAAGGAGTCTACACTTAGACAAAAGCACGTAGGTCTTGTATTCAAAGAAATATACGACGCATTTCCGGATGAGAAAATGGTCGGCGTTTACAGAATGACTACGCCATGTTTGCTAATTCGAGATTTGGACATCATCAAACACATCATGATCAAAGACTTCGACGCATTCGTTGATCGCGGTATCGAGTTCAGCAAAGAAGGCCTGGGAGCGAACTTGTTTCACGCAGATGGAGACACTTGGCGCGTGCTGCGGAACCGCTTCACTCCTATATTTACCACCGGCAAGCTGAAGAACATGTTGTACTTAATCACAGAACGCGGAGACAATTTTGTAAATTACGTCGACGAAATATGTGCTGTGCAATCGGAATACGATGTACACACCCTTGTGCAAAGATACACAACGGCTACTATATCAGCTTGTGCATTTGGCCTGGACGTTGATACACATAAAAATCAATCCACTGTAGATACACTGCAGAAAATTGATAGATTAATATTTACATTGAATTATACCATAGAACTAGACATGATGTATCCGGGTATCTTAAAAAAATTTAATGCTTCTCTTTTTCCAGCGTTTGTGAATAAATTCTTTTTCGGTCTCGTTCAAGATGTTGTGAGCCAGAGAAATGGTACTCCGTCTAATCGAAAAGATTTCATGGATTTAATATTAGAACTTAGACAACAAAAAGAGGTTTATGGAACAAAGAGAAGTGAAGATGATAAACAATTATTCTTGGAACTAACGGATGGTGTGATCGCCGCTCAAGCGTTTGTATTCTATGCAGCTGGCTATGAGACCAGCGCCACAACAATGTCATTTATGCTTTACGAACTAGCTAAGCATCCCGACGTTCAAGAAAAATTAATTGCTGATATTGACCAAGTGCTAGAGAGACACGACGGTAAAGTGACATACGAGACATTGCAAGACATGACTTACTTAGAGAGAGTATTTGATGAGACACTGCGCATATACCCGCTAGTGGATCCTTTGCAAAGGAATGCTCAGTTAGATTATAAAGTACCCGGAACCAATTTAACCATCACAAAAGGAACAACTGTCTTGTTCTCTTGTCTAGGAATCCATCACGATAAAAAATACTTCTCCGACCCTGAAAAATTTGAACCAGACAGGCACGCCCCTGAGAACTGTAAAGACAGACATCCATGCGCTTATTTGCCGTTTGGAGTCGGACCCAGAAACTGCATTGGTAAGTTATACGAGTATTTTTATTTTAAAGTACACATACAACCCAGACATGTTTCGAAATTGCGGTTTGATCTACTTTTTTATTACTTTCAGAATTGTATCTGTTCAAAAGAATTGTAAGAAATCTGTTGAGTAATTTCTGATAGTCTTTCACAGAAAGATACAATTATGCAAGCGACTGAGTGAATTTGAACCGGAAACAACCCTAAGATTAGAAAATTACATTTGAACTTCTTAAAAGAAAAGTATTTCAAACTTCTAACTTCCATAACTTTGCTATAAAAATTCAATTATGAATTAAAAACAGTACAAAAAATCCTTTAGTTAAAAATAAAATGCTTTTTACATATGAACTTCACAAAAGAAAATTACTTTTTAACTTTTACAAGTAAGCTACAAAAATTCAGTTATTAATTTAAAAAAAAACTCGTACATAATATTGTCTCCTTTCATTTGGTTCAGGTAATAAAAATACTTTAAATAAAATGTACATTTATATGTATTTTCAGGAATGCGGTTTGCTAAAATCCAGTCCCGAGTATGTATGGTGAAGTTCTTCTCAAAATTCCGAGTCCAAATGTCTAAAAACACGCCTGAAGACATCCAGATATGTCCAAATAGACTCATCATAGGTCCCAAAGGTGGAATACGTCTAAATATCATCAGGCGATAATTTGGAATACAGCTCAAACTATCGATATTTTTTAAGATTTTTAGTTTAATTAAACAATATGATTTGGTAGTAAACAATTAAGACTGATGTAAATATTTAAAATATTGTTATATTTGAGGTAAAATAAAGCCGTTGCCTATCTGGAAAGGAACGTCTAAGTTATGTCTAAGTTATTTCTGTTTTCTACTCTTGTTAAGTAGGTACATGTTCTTGTTTTGTTTATATTTTATGGGAATTACTTACGTAATATTAAGCTGGTTACTCGGCCTATAGTTTTAATCGCGGCTTCGTCTTGGTTTGCTACACAAGCCGAAACTGAGTGAAAACTACGTCAGTTTCCATAACTTGTTTTTCGTGTGAAATATATAATGGTTTTATTACTGTTTCACTTATTTGACGGAACTAGCTAGTAGAGCTAGTTGCTTGTTTGTACTTGGTATAAAAAACTATGCACCTATATACTCATATTCTTCTATTCTGGCTTAATATTATTAGTTTCTTATACCTTCTTATTTCGTTTCGTATCAAAATATTTATCAATGAACTTGAATATCTACTACTTCATTGCCAAGTCCATGCAAATTTTTTACTAATGTTTTTGTTACTATGATCACAGACATTTAATACAGAAACAGACTGAACATGTTTTTTACAACTACATTCGCAAAAACAGTTATGTTTGCATCTCTCTCGATTACACAAAAATCATATATTCGTATCTCATTTTGTCGTAACGTTGCAACATAATAGAAAAAAATGAGCATGTGGTACGGTGTTCCAAGTTGCCATTTTGGTAAGCATCAATATACTGACAGAAGGCTGACAGCGAAAACCACGGCTTGCAAAAATTACCTAAAATAAAAGTTATTTTTACATATTTGGTTTAAAAGATACGAAAATACTATGGTGAATTGCAGTGTCCTCATGTGTTTTAATTCATCTCATAAGATGCCACCCGGTATAACGTTTCACACGTAAGTTTCGTGTGTTATAATAGAGATTATTTTGAATTGCTATTTTTTCTTGTTATTTTTCATAAACTTTACAATTTGAAGGCTTGGGAAGGTTGTGTTTCTTCCAATTTCATAAATGTACAAGTTTGGTGGGTGTAATAAAAGTTAATAAGTAGTTTTCTTTAAAAAAATATTGATTCGATCATTGTTTGGCGTTTGAGGTACTTAGACATTGTCCAGGGAACGTATTCAGTAGCCAAGAGAATGTAATACTCCTTTCAGTAGTATAATTAAAATAGTATAAGTTATTTTCTTTAAAAATTCATTGTATCGATCATTGTTTTACGTTTACGGTATTTAGACATTGTCCAGGGAATTTATTTCAGAATCAGAATTCGTATTTCAGAAGTATAATTAAAATATATGATTCAGCTTGATGTGATTATGATGACATGAACCTTTTTCATTAATTACTAGCTGCTTTTCTTAAGTAATGTTAATAAAGTACCTACCTACCTATTGTGGTTCATGTCATATATATACGTAGTGATCTAGATAGTGTAATTAAAGGGTTATTTAGACATATGTCAAGTAACAAACATTTTTATTACATTTTAGATTTTCCCAAGGATGAAGAGTTGAGAAACGCATGGTTGAAGAATTTGAATCTAGAAAATTGTCAGCCCAGTGCGACAAGTTTGTTGTGCTCAAAGCATTTAGAGGCACATTTGTTCGACCGGACTGGTTTCCGTACAATCCTTAGAGAGTACGAGGTGTAATGCTTATTGGAACAACAGTTTTCAATGAACAGTCGCTATCACTATCATGAATCTCAAGTTGTACTACATTATGATAACTTGCATGTAATAATTTTCAGAGCGATAACATACCAAGTGAAAAGAAAGCCACAAAAAGACTGGCAAAAATGTTCTGCGGGAGCTGCAGAATACCTCATTTCCATCAAATTCAGATCCTGCAACCACATGACACATCTGGCAAATTGTTTTATACAAAAATAAATGATTTGACTTGGTCTGGTGTGTTTGAATATTAATACCCAATGGGACCATCCATAAATTCCATCACATAAAGAGGAGGAGGGGTCGACGAAGTGTGACTGACAAGGGGTAGGGAGGGGTCGTAAATTTTGGGACGTTACATTTCAGATACAATCTAATAGTATCTGTTAGCACTATTATAAAAGAATGTCCTTGAGTCCGGCCCGCGTTTTGCAAATGTTTGCGTGTAATGTATATGTAGTGTATTTTGCATCAATAATTCTGTGGCTTGTTGGTTCTGCTTGGTATTATATGTCTGTGACTATGATAAATTTATTAATTCATTATCAACCGTATTCTGATGGATGACGGATATTTTCTAAGAAGTGATTTTTGAAGGCTCTGTGTAGGAACGTTTTTTTTTCTGAATGTCATATATATACGATACGACATAAGTTCTTAATACCAACAATGTTTTATGTCATATTATTATAGATATTATGTATAATATCCAGCTATTATATATAACTAGCGACCCGTCCCGGCTTTGCACGGTATTTTTATATATATATAAAATATACATATAAACCTTCCGTGAGAAATTCTCTGACTTATGGTGAAAACCGAATCAAAATCCGTTGCGTGGATTAGGAGTTAGCGGATATACAAACGCGAAAAGCGACTTTATTTTATACTAATGCTTTTGTTGCCCGCGACTTCGTACGCGCAGATTTTAATATAAACTTTCAACCCATTTTTCCTCCCTTTCAAAAAATAACATAGCCTATACTTCAATCTGGTCATAGCTAAGCATACTCGTGAAAACCGCATTTAAATCCGTCCAGTGGTGTAGGAGATGTGCGTGAACAAACAAACAAATGGACAAAAAATCTTAAAACCGTTCAGCTGCTAATTTTAAGACGAAATGAGTAATTACATTTTGATATCTCGCAATTACAGGTTTTTTTGATCTGTAAGTTTTTATTATATGTATATAGATATACCTAGATAGATATAGACTACGTGGAGAAGAGAAATCTAACCAATCTAGATCAAATGATTAATTACACAGAGTTTATCACATTATCTAGTTATTTTACATCATATCTAAGTAGTTTTGTATTAAGCATTAAAATTATAATAACCTGAAGTTTATTTTATTTTATTTGCAGAAAAATACTCTAATCTATTGTTCTATTTCTTAAAGTAAGTACCCTTTCAGTACACTCTTACTTTGTTTTATTACTTTCTTTCTCTTAGATATCGTCAAAGTTTTACCCAAAACACCTTATCACATGATTCTGGTCGTGCCGCCATTGCTCACTCCAATCAACAAAATACTAAAATCCTTCAAATATAGCTTGATTGAAATGATAGTTCACGACATTTCAGGGCATGTCTTTGTAATAACGTCTAGCGGATTGCATTTACTTTTAAAACAAAGATCACTGGTTTTCTGCGTTTAAAAATACTATGAACTACAAGTGCTGAACATATAAATAGTAAAAGTATATATGAACATTAAAACGGAACTGCATTTCGCGTGGATTATCACAATACAATAACCATATTTTTCTATTCTGTCATTACAAGGTTACGTCAACTTGACTAAAATTGTTGGGACGTGGTAAATCGATAAACGTAAAATCGATCGTTTTATTTTGCTGTGTGAATTATTTCGCACAATCTTATTAAAATGTTGTTTCACTCTGTTTATCAACACAATCGCCCTGACATCCACCGTCAATCAAAGCCGTCAATCACCCCAAGATGACATGGTGACGGCCTCTTACCAACGAGATCGAACGCTACCTGTGCTCTATAGAGGTCCGTCCGCACCGAAACCGTCACAATATCATTTATTATTAATCTACAGAATTGCTCAAATGACTATGACGCTGATGATGATAATGACACTGATTAAGGATGTACACCATTAGATTAAACAATAGATTTATTTATATTACAGAAAAAATATACTTGCTCGTGAAAATATTATTCGTGCAAAACACTTCCAGTCGATAAACACATTATTCTCGATTTGGTCCGAATTGTCGCAGCACTATTCCAGGATTTTGACAAACTTCATTTCAATCAAGTTACATTTAATCACAGATTTAATTGACTATATTTACACATGATTTTGTCAAACGCTCTTTTAAACTGTTTTGTTTATGATTTTGTCAGCCTATCGCTGCTTAGAAGTGAGTCTAGACACCTTAGCTAAAGTAATAGTTTTAAACAATCTTAACAGATGACGTTGTAACAATTTTCGCCGTTTAATGTAGATATTATAGGTATATGACACCAGGCCCCAAGACATTAAAGATTGACTTCCTTGCATTGCGGCCGATCGCAGCCACGCCCGTTTGATGCATGATCTGAACGGAAAAAATATATTTATGTGGATGCATTCGTCTAACCCGCGCGGCTGATGCGTGTTCAAAATGTATGGCAACGTCAGTCGTCGGCCGCACGCGTCTGACGCAGACCTCGGAAGCGGCGCCATACATTTTCATAGTGTGAAGACTTGGCGTAGCAGCCGCGAGGCACGGAAGTCAACCTTAATATCGTTTCTTCATGCTTCCTAGTCAAATATTTGATAAAGCGTGGGGTGGCCTGCGCAGTTGAATTGAGAAAAAAGTTGCTGCTTCGAGATTGCAACTTCTACCATCTTCTTAGATTGTTGACATGACATGTTGATATTTTAATCAAACAGAATAACTATTAAAAATAAAATTAAGAAAATGAACGTGGTTTTCACACATTTTATTGTTATGACTCGGGAATTACTCACTTATGATTAAGCCGATTACTCTTGACTATAGTTTCAACCGCATCCGGCGGTATTTTTCAAAGTGCGTGTATGCGCGGCTCCGTCTCGCTGTGCACTGACTATAGTTGGACTAAATGGCTTAATCATACGTGAGTAATTCCCGTGTCATATAAATAAAATATATTAATTAATTTATGTAATCATTAATATATTTTACTACGCCAGTAAAATAATCCATCTGACTTGAGAATGGTGCAACTATATTTTTCCCTATGAGTTTTGCTTTTTTTCTTCATTTTTGTTGGTACGAGTAAATCATCTAAAAATATACTTTTTTTCCTATTATAAGTCACCCTTACTATTTCCAGTAGGACGTTTAATTCAAATATCATACCTACAAGGTCAATAAATTCCCTATAACTTACGTCTTGGTGGTTATATTATACACTTCTATAATACACTTCTCGCATGTTATTTAAGATTTCGTGTACATAATTACTTAATTAAATATTGCTAACATTGTTGATTTTTGAAATGATCCGGAGTAGTGCGATCGGCCTGTAATTACTGATATTATTGGCTTTACCTTTTTTGTGAACAAGTTTTACTTTTGGAAGCATTCTTCTATCCGGACCAATCAACCCTTATTAATTATTGAGTAGTACAAATCGTCTCTATATCTAAACCAAAGCCCAGTCCGTGCGGGCCCAGTTGTCTATTATCACATTTTAAAAGGCGAAAGTGGTCCCAAGGACGAGTTCCTGACCTTGAACACTTGCCCCCTAGTTATACCCTGATAAAAACTGCTGTTTACAGCCAGTATATTATGTATATACACGATAAAACTCGAAAATATTGAATTGCAGAAATAGATTACAATCATCTGATTACAATATCCGAGGGAGTTAAGTTCGTTAAGTCATCGCGGTATCAAATGTATGATAAAAACGATTTTAGGGGCATATATTGCGCAGCATACGCGAAAACTTCACAGTAAGCGAAGAGTTGCAATAAATTCAAGATGGTGTTCGTCTATTTAACACTTGCATTAGTGACGTTTGCTACGTTCCTCTACTATTATTTTACTAGAACATTTAACTATTGGAAAGAAAGAGGTGTAGTCGGACCAACACCAGTTCTGTTATTTGGGAATTTAAAAGAGTCTGTGTTAAGGCAAAAGAATGTGGGTATTATCTTCAAAGATTTGTACAACGCATTTCCAAATGAGAAGGTTGTTGGAATATACAGAATGACTACTCCATGCCTGTTAATTCGAGATTTGGATATCATCAAACATATCATGATCAAAGACTTCGACGCATTTTCGGATCGCGGTATCGAGTTCAGCAAAGAAGGCCTGGGAGCAAACTTGTTCCACGCAGATGGAGACACTTGGCGCGTGCTGCGGAACCACTTCACTCCTATATTCACCTCCGGCAAGCTGAAGAACATGCTTTACCTGATAACAGACCGCGGAGACGATTTTCTGAAGTATGTCGATAACATAACTGCCAAGCATTCGGAACACGATGTATACACACTTGTGCAAAAATTCACAACGGCTACTATAGCAGCTTGCGCATTTGGACTAGACATAGATACACAAAACAACCAAGACATGATAGATATGTTACGAAAAATTGATAAGTTGATATTCACCGTAAGTTATGCTAATGAACTAGATATGATGTATCCTGGTATCTTTAAAAAAATTAATTTATCACTATTCCCAGCGTTTGTGTCGGAGTTCTTTTTTGGCCTTGTTAAAGACGTCGTAAAACAAAGAAATGGCCTTTCGACAAACAGGAAAGATTTCATGGATTTAATGTTAGAACTTAGAGAACAAAAAGAGGTGTATGGGACAAAAAAGAGTGAAAATGAAAAACAGTTATCCTTGGAGCTGACGGATAGCCTAATCGCCGCTCAAGCGTTCGTGTTTTATGCGGCTGGATATGAGACCAGTGCAACGACTATGGCCTTTATGCTTTACGAAATGGCCAAAAATCCAGACGTACAAAAAAAATTAATTGCTGATATTGATCAAGTGCTAGAGAGACACGATGGCAAAGTGACATACGAGACATTGCAAGACATGACATATCTAGAAAGAGTATTTGACGAGACTCTTCGTAAGCACCCAATAGTGGAACCTTTGCAAAGGAATGTGAAAGTAGACTATATAATTCCAGGAACGAATGTTACCATCGAGAAAGGTACAACGATCTTGGTGTCACCTTTAGGGATCCAAAATGATGAAATACACTTCCCTAACCCTGAAAAGTTTGATCCTGATAGACACACTCCTGAAAATTCCAAAGACAGACATTCTTGCGCTTATTTGCCGTTTGGAGTCGGACCCAGAAATTGTATTGGTGAGTAGCTTATAGTTTTTGTTTTGATTAAGAAGCCATCGTGGCTATGCAAATTAATATTCCTAATTAGAGTTATGGTCGATAATGTGTTTACGCATCAATTATTTCAAGAGCACACTTCGAGGAAAATTATACTAAGGCATTAAGGGTCAATTTTTTTACAAGGATTTTGTATTCAGTTTTTTTTTTTTTTTTTTACTAAATTAGGTTTTTACATGACTTTGAACGGCTGAAAATAAACAATTAAACAACATTTCTAAGAAAAAACCCCTAACATACAAGTATGCGTCAGAAATTCTCAAGTTTAGAAACGTGATTTAAACTAAGACTTCATCATCAGACAGACAGACAGCCCCGTTAGCTCAGTTGGTAGTGTACCTGCCTTCTGCGCTTGGGGGCGTGGGTTCGATTGGACCTAGGACAAACATTTGTGTGATGAACATTTGTGTTTGTTCTATGGCTGGGTGTTAATATCTATTTAAATATATATATGTATGTATATCAGTCTCTGGCAGCAATATTACAAGCTTTGCTTAGTTTGGGGTCAGATGACCATTCGTGCAATAATGTTCCAGATATTTATTTATTTGTCATGAAACTATGTGAAAGTTGTAACAATAGATATGTTTTTTGTTTCTTACTTTTATAAAAATATGAGAAATATCTCAAAAATCAAAGTTTGACAAACTGTAACAAACTTGCTCGCATTTCCACTGCAACGTACCGTAGCAGATCATTTGATTGATTTCCGTTTTGTAGGTCTACTTTATGCAGACTTTATGACATAATAATGTTGTTTTTATTTTCAGGAATGCGGTTTGCAAAAACCCAATCACGAGTGTGCATGGCGAAGTTCTTCTCTAAATTTCGAGTTGAGGTGTCTAAAAACACACCGAAAGAAACAAAGATAATTTGTCCAAAACGAATCATTGCTGGCCCTAAGAATGGAATATATCTTAATATAATTAGACGATAATTTTAATCCTATCTCGTTATACTTTCAACTTATTAGTATTTAAAATATTTTTGTATGTGACATTGTTGCATTAATCAATAAATTCAGTAATAATACTATAAATAGAATAAACATTATATTAGTTTCTTAAACTTAAGACTGATGTATAAAGATATATTTAGTTATAAGTATCTTTGTCGATGTAGATAAATATTTAAAACGATACAATAAATGTTTCAGTGATACCTAAAAACTGTCGTATGCAACTACGCACTACTTTTCGTAATAATGTTATTTATTTTTAATTTACATTTAAGCTACTTGCAAGTGTAGCTAATTCTTTATAATGTTTTATCTCATCCACTCAGTCACAATTGTTAAGCAATTTTAACAAGTTTTGGTTCACAAGCTGGTTTTAATTTTTAAGCCCCTAACCATCAAGAATACCAACTACAAATAAAAATACTAAGACTTAGGTAATCTATCATTACGCTCTAGTAGTTAATTAAATAGGATAGCAATAAAGGTGATAATGGATTCAAACATAATATATGTAATCGTTTTTTCATGTATTTTCTCTTTATTTCGTAAAGATAGATTATATTTTAACAGTTTGTTTATGCTAAACTCTGCACTGCAATGTTGTTTTAAGCAGTTTATAATAGACGAATACAAATGGAAACATCCTTTTGGATCCATCCAAATAAGTGATTTCCAATTAATTCAGTAAATTGAAAACACCAAGAACAATACCTACCCACAATAGATTTTAGTTAAGCTTTTAACAGTATTTTTACATCTCCATATCTCAAGTCCTGTAGAAACGAGGTATACATACACAAAATTACATTATTTTACTACAGATCATTTAACAAACAAGGTCAGCAGCCGTAACTGCCTCTAAAGGAAGAGGATCTCGGTCTAATATATCTCACATTGAAGATATGCAGGCATCAGGTTTGTAGTTGCGTGCTTTACTGTTGTTACAGCGCTTACGAGCATAAATAAATATGCTTTTTAATGATTTTTAACACACATAGCTGGTTAATTTACTTTGAAACAAAATATCAATCCAGTGCAGGAATTCAGTGTCACTGGAACGTTATTGGACCAACAGCAGCTGCTCTATCTCATTCCAGCGCTAGATGTTGAAATGTGTTTACAATAACAATACAGCGTCACTGGATTCCTGAGCTGGATTAAAATATTGTCCCATTGTAAACTTTACTAGCTATTGTTAAATTTAATCAATCTTATTGGCTTAGGATAACCTTATTATCTACATCGTTTAGTAATAAAAACTGTTATTCACTAATTCTATGTTTTTATGCTTGTATATAAAATTATTATACAAACATTATAAATGTGTAGTTTTTTTATTTTTGTTCTCAGTCAACTTCTTAATGATTGAACGGATTTGAAAGAAATGTAGTACAGAGATAGCTTATAGGATACTATGTATTGCATGTAATACATATGGTTTTGATTTTTTTTAAATGGTTCTTAAAGAATATCGGGTGAAACCACTGAGTGCTGCTGGTGTACGGTGGCTGGTGTTTGCGATACGATTGTGTGTATAATTATGATAATTTTTTTAGTAATCTTTTAAGTAGATATGCTATCATTATTTAAAATAAATAATAATAAACAAGAGCTTAGAATCTAAGTGGCTTAGGGTGTCGAAAGGTGTGCTGCAATTTCAGTAAACGCTACTCGCGGCATTATGCCGTCCAACACTTTCATCCTGGAGCTTAGGTTCTTAGCTCTTGCGGTTTCCACCCCCAGACGGCCAGGAAAGGCAACCCAGGAGTCAGTTTCTCAATTAGCCTCATGAAATCAGGGTACACGGTGACGCCACTCACCACAAAGCCGCCTCTGCGTATTATTATAATTATTCAATTACATTCTCGGGTCTAGCCCGGACATTTGTTAGGCATTGGTGGAGCCGAAGCAAACACCAAGGGAAATGAATGTTGAATATAAAAAAATACAATTATGGAATATTTATAAAAAAGAATATGAAACTATTGTACAGTATAGGGTTTAAAAAAACTGGGCTATTGAGGTGAACAACTTGTGAATGGGATAAGAGATCTATTGGATGAGAAACGTCACCTGCCTTATCCTGTCTCATCTCAAAATTAGTTAGGCAGGTGATGACTTGCCACCCACTAAATGGGCCCCCCATAAAGGCTGCCGTATCTTGGCACTGGAGGGGCAACATTGGCGTGGGTGGCTTAGCGTGTCGAGAGGTGTGCTGCACTTTCACTAAGAGCTACTCGCGGCGTTATGCCCTTTAACATTTCCACCCTGGAGCTTAGGTTCTTAGCTCTTGCGGTTACCACCCCTGGACGGCCGGTTAAGACAACCCAGGGGTCAGGGTCTGGGGTTTTAGCCCCCTGGAATAGGAGTACGCGGCGTCACCGCTCACCGACGGCTCGCCATAAAGCCGGCCCTGCGTTATTATTATAATTTTTATGTAAAATACATGCGATTAAATCTGTTAAAAGTGTTTAATTTCAGTGTATAATATTCGCAAAAACCTAAGAAATAATTCTGTTATTGTATTTGAATTGTATCGATAGTGATCCCTATCGCGAACGAAGTCATAGGTACATTCAAGAATTTTCAGTTATATCTCTGTATAAGATAAAGTTTGATAGTATTTATTTACGTTTATACCTACTTAAACTTATTCAAGTAATTTTAATTTTAATTTTTTTATTTGGTGTTACTTGACATTGTCATCTACCGGGCAAGTGCCTTTATTAACTAAACAAAATACTAGCTAAAACTAATACTAAATAAACAGTAAGACTGTCCATAGACCGTGAAGGTCTAAAGACAATCCAAATGCTCAAGCCCACTATCAGTTGGCAGCGTACCCAGCATGCTGGCGGCATTACCACGTTGAATGACAATGCTTATACGTTGAGCCAGATACACGCCAGCATTTTGGTCACGCATCGCGTTAACCAGACGCTCTGAAAGATTTTTGAAAATGAGGTAAGTTCCCGGTCCCCAAGGGCCCAATGTCTCGACACCAAACGCCTCAAATATGTAACCACTGCCGAGGTTAGCATATTTGCCCCGCTTGTGCTGCTCTGCCGAATTGGCAGCTGCACCAGCCCTACCCTGTGTCTCAGGAAGATGTGACGGTGCCAAAGTATCGACACAAGTCGCGTCCCATACAAGGGGCCGCCCTAACTTCCAGGGAACAAGTGTCATACCATCAGGCCTCTTTCCATCGTCACGCGCAAGACCGCTCGGTTCGAGCACAGCTGCGACATTGGCGGTGGAAAAAGCCCTGCGTATGATGTCGTTCAGGCTGGCGTGTCGGCCAATACTTCTCGAGCAAGAGAGACCATGGTGACCGAGCTGGTCAACTGCAGTACCACACTGACAGCGGTGAGCCTCACAGCACCTTGCACCCAAGCGTAAGGATGGCATGGCTTGCAACCAAAGTCCCGATTCCCAAACAGAGACTGCAAGAATACGAGCGCGATCTGCAATACTAGAACACGTATCTAAGAGCGATTTCCGTGTTAGTTCGCAGATCGGCCGATCCCACAGACTCTGGGAAGACAACTTCCTGGGAAAATCGGTATTTGGACACGCCAGCCTCCAAGCATTCATTGCCTCTTTCGAATGAGATACAATTACATCGGAAGGGCCTAAAGAGGGTGCAAGGAGTTTTTCTATTAAATTATGAGTACTATGAAATGAGGACAAGAACGCCGGTAATGCAACACTTGAAATTTGGCGGACCCCTAAGCCTCCTAACCTTATCGGTAGTGAGGCTTGTGACCATGTCCTGTCATTCAAAACCGATATTAGAGTTTCCTTTACGACATTGTCTAAGCTCGAAAGGAGCTCACCGTGTTTCCACAGTGGACTACATCGTAAAGCGTACATAAATTTAGGAACAAACAAACAGTATCTGATAATTGTAAACGCCATATGGGCGTTTATTTTGAGTAACCTGTCGGAAGCACTCATAAAATTTTGAATTTTTTCTTCAACAAAAGGTGAAAAAGACTCATCTAATATCGGCGAACCCAGGAGTTGGAGAGAACACCTGTCTAATGATTTTATATTGGGAGCTAAATCATTGAATTTTTGAATAACCGACTCTTTATTCGGACATGAATCGCAAACAAAAAGTTCGCATTTTGAAAAATTTAGTTCCAAACTAATAAGACGAAATTCGTCTATGAGAATTTGCAAATCACTTAGAACAGTGTCTAAACATTAAGTTTGGACTGGAGACGTTGAATAATTGGGTGAATTGCTAGGCTGAAAATGGCGGTACCGAAAGGATCACCCTGTTGACAACCGACAGATGATAACAAAACATTGTTTTGGTATGTCAATTTGGTAGGACTGCCGTAGCATTGCCAGAGAAAATTGAAAAGGTCAGGAATTTTATCTTTTACTTGTGTCAACAGGGCACCGCGATCGACCGAATTAAAAGCGTTTTTGACATCCACCTTTAGCAGCACCTCACCGCAATTTTGATCGAGAAAAGTTCGGACAGAATGAACAGCAGCCTCACATCCACCTCCGAACCAAAACCAAGCTGTATCGGTTGGAAAAGGCTACTCAAAAGAGCGACCATTTTCCTACAGCCTGCCTTGGCCGCGAGGCGACGATATGTGGTGCCAACCGCAATAGGTCTGATACCACCGTCTTTTTTGACAAGTGTGCATAAATTAGCGCCATACAAAATTTCAATGACGTCATCACTGACCGACCAGATAACATGGGATTTACAAAGCTGTTAGGTCTCTTAAGAGGGTCTCACTGGCCTCACCACAACTAAAAGATAGAAGATATTTTAGATGTTGAGGCGTCAGACCATCTAGGCCTCCAGCTGAGCTACTCTGAAAAGATGTGACAGCCGCTGCAATCTCCTGGCATGTGGTTTCAATAGCAACGTCATCTGGTTGTGGTGGATCAGGGAGGTGGAGATTTGCCGCTGCAGGTGGATGTTTGTCACGTAGTGACTGAACCGTAACTGGTGTATAGGGAGCGATTGTGTGACTAGAGAACAAGACACATGCGGCGCCTTTGATATCGCCATCACTAATTTTGTTCTCTACTATTTTAAAAGTAGCCGAAACGTCAGTTTTTTTGGAATTCAGCTTATTCCGATTTTTTGGCGGCGGAATAACATTCACAAGGTCTAAAGGGTTCTCTTCCAATACTCTGTACTTTACGCAGTTTTCCTTTACTCTAGTAGTAAGGGATTTTTTGTTGGAAGGATCGAAATGTACGGAAAGCACACTGTAAGGAAAAGTGAGGAGATGTTCCCAGGCGTGCTTAGAATTTATGGAAATTCTATTCCTTATTGCGGATGATAAACAGAGAGCAACCGAAACACGTGCACCACGCGGGATGCGTTTAAAAATCGGGAAAGAATTTTTATACGAGCTTAGAACCTCCCAAAAAGGTTTGGAAGGAGTAGCAGCGCTCGTGGGACTGCTAGTCGGTACGTATGAGCCTGAGATTGGAGCCGAAAGATTAATAATTTTGTGGCACCTTGTATGGTGAATTTTGAGACCTTTTTGGCCTTTGAAATAACGGACCTGGGGACACTGCGGGCACTGTATCAAGTTCTGCTGCGACACAAAATTAAATTCCGATGCCGCATTTCGCCTAAAAGGGGTGGAAGATGACATGATAATAAAATAAAGGCTTATCTCAAAGCTTAGGAAAGCTTAGGCTAGATAGGAATTTATATTCCTATCTAGTGACAAACACTAATCAGTTGCTTATCACATTCAAATAATTAGTCGCTTATCATATTCAAGTAATCAGTTGCTTATGATAATTACAGAGTTTAGTTTAGGTATGTCATCACTCTATCAAATGTATGATAATAACACGAGTTCCGCATGCTATATATATGTCAACCAGCACACGCGTCAAAACTTCACAGTAAGCCGTGATCTATTCGACATGGTGCTCATCTATTTAACACTCGCGTTAGTGACGCTTGCTACTTTCTTGTACTATTATTTTACTAGAACATTTAACTATTGGAAAGATAAAGGTGTAGTCGGACCAACACCAGTTCCGTTTTTCGGGAATTTAAAAGAGTCTGTGCTAAGGCAAAAGAATGTGGGTATTCTTTTCAAAGAATTGTACGACTCATTTCCAAATGAGAAGGTTGTTGGAATTTACAGAATGACTACTCCGTGTCTGCTGATTCGAGACTTGGATATCATCAAAAAAATCATGATTAAAGACTTCGACGTATTTTTGGATCGAGGTATTGAGCTCAGCAGAGAAGGCCTGGGAGCTAACTTGTTCCACGCAGATGGCGACACTTGGCGCGTGCTGCGAAGTCGCTTCACTCCTATATTCACCTCCGGCAAGCTAAAGAATATGCTATACCTGATCACAGAACGCGGAGACGATTTTATAAAGTATATCGACAAAATAACTACCAAGCAATCGGAACACGATGTATACACACTTGTGCAAAAATTCACAACGGCTACTATAGCAGCTTGCGCATTTGGACTAGACATAGATACACAAAACAACCAAGACATGATAGATACGTTGCAAAAAATTGATAAGTTGATATTCACCGTAAGTTATGCTCAGGAACTAGATATGATGTATCCTGGTATCTTAAAAAAAATTAATTTATCACTTTTCCCAGCATTTGTGTCGGATTTCTTTCATGGCCTTGTTAAAGACGTCGTAAAACAAAGAAATGGCCTTTCGACAAACAGAAAAGATTTCATGGATTTAATGTTAGAACTTAGAGAACAAAAAGAGCTATATGAGACAAGGAAAAGTGAAAATGAAAAACAGTTATCCTTGGAGCTGACGGATAGCCTAATCGCCGCTCAAGCGTTCGTGTTTTATGCGGCTGGATATGAGACCAGTGCAACGACCATGGCCTTTATGCTTTACGAAATGGCCAAAAATCCAGACGTTCAAGAAAAATTAATTGCTGATATTGACCAAATGTTAGAGAGACACGATGGCAAAGTCACATACGAGACATTGCAAGACATGACATATCTAGAAAGAGTATTTGACGAGACTCTTCGTAAGCACCCAATAGTGGAACCTTTGCAAAGGAATGTGAAAGTAGACTATATAATTCCAGGAACGAATGTTACCATCGAGAAAGGTACAACGATCTTGGTGTCACCTTTAGGGATCCAAAATAATGAAATACACTTCCCTAACCCTGAAAAGTTTGATCCTGATAGACACACTCCTGAAAATTCCAAAGACAGACATTCTTGCGCTTATTTGCCGTTTGGAGTCGGACCCAGAAATTGTATTGGTGAGTAACTTATAGTTTTTATTTTGATTTAGAAGCCACCGTGGTTATGCAAATTAATATTCCTAATTTGAATTATGGTCGATAATCTGTTTAGGCATCCATTATTTCAAGAACACACTTCGAGGAAATATATACTAAGGCATAAATAGTCTGATTTTGTTAGTAAGATTTTCGTTTTTTTTAAATTCAGTTTTGAAAGTTTATTACTAAATTAGGTTTTTATATGACTTTTGAACGGCTGAAAATAAACATTAAAACAACATTTTGAAGAAAAAAACCCCTTACATAGGAGTACGCTCCAGAAATTCTCAAGATTAGAAACGTGATTTAAACTAAGACTTCATCATGAAACCATGTGAAAGTTATACCAATAGACAAGGTTTTTTGTTTCTAACTTTTCGCTCGCATCCAACTACAACCCACCTTAAACTACTGTCATCCTTCTCCTTTTTTCACCAGAAGTGCTTCCGGCGGGTTGTTATCAAAAGGTTATACCGCAGCACCTAATTTTCACACAATTTTGGATTTTGGTGCTCCAAAATTGTGTGAAATTAGGTAGATTACTAAAAAATATTTTTATTATTATTCTACTAAGTAATTTAACATCATCTGGTACATACATCAAACGATAAATTTATAATAAAAAAAAAAGGTTTTGATGTCATATCCTCGGTTTTTGTTTTATTTTTTTACTGTTAATATTAGCAGCTTGGTAGTTACGTGGAGGCAATTATGTTATATGACAATGTTTATAGAATATAGATATATATATCGATAGTAGATGTATAGATAGATATAGATTTTAATAATATCGTTTTAATTTTCAGGAATGCGGTTTGCTAAAATCCAATCACGAGTGTGCATGGTGAAGTTCTTCTCAAAATTTCGAGTTGAGGTGTCTAAAAACACACCGAAAGAGAGCAAGATAATATGTCCAAAACGAGTCATTGCTGGCCCTAAGAATGGAATTTATCTTAATATAATTAGACGACAATTTTAATCCTATCTTATATTTTTGTATCTGGCATTGTTGTACATATATTTATTATTATACTTTTAATAGAATAAAAAAAACTTGAGAGATGTCAAAGGACACCCGGATGGAACGAAGTTCCTTTCTATGAGAGAGAGAGAGAGAGAGAGAGAGAGAGAGAGACAGAGAAACACCCGCACGCCGCACGGCTTACAACTATAGCAAAAAGTGTCGTTACAACTTTTGGTCTTAATTTTTTCCGTCTAGCCTATACTATAGCCTAACTTCGTTCCAATAACTGGCCAAGAGAGTGTCGAGACACGCATATGCTAGGTAACTGTAGCATACTGTCATCTAAGATTCTGACAGTGACAGATCTCTCTCTTCTCTCTGGATCACAGGCTAGACAAGTGGTGTAAAAATAAATATTAAATATATAAAATAACTACTTAATATATAACAGTAACCAAAGCCATAGTTTAGAAATTGATAGTTATAGAAAAAAATCGAACGAACGAAGCTCTGTGAACTTAGCCAAATTTTAGAGATGTACCATCCTGACATAGCATATACTTTTTATGGTTTAAACATAGAGAAAACTGATTGGGAAACATTATTTGTTAAGACCATTTTACAAAAAGGTCAATGACCTTTGAGCTAGAACGCCTTGAATTTATTACAGTGTTATCGCTGTTACTCAAAAAGTCATGATCAGATAAAGTTCGAAACAATTTTGAATGAAGGTTTAAAATATGACCTGTCCGTACTGTAAGTTACAAGTGTCTGTCTTAAAGTTTAGAAATGTAGGGGGAACCAACTTTTTTCCATTTGGGCGGGCCATATTTCGCAAAGTATAGACTTTATAAAAAAAGTGATGTATGAAATTTTACCTTCATTTAAAAAGATCTTTTGAACGATACCCCAAACGAGTAGGTGGAGTGAAAAAAATATTTCCATCCTCATTTCGCATGTACCAGAGCCACCCGTAAAATACAATATTATATATTTATTACACTTTTAAAATTGAGATCATAACTTTACTGATTATAACTGTCATTATTCAAAGTTTCATGCACTTATCTTAATAATTATAGAAGTTAGAATTCTAAAAAATTCGGACGGGCGGACACACAGACGGACAGACAGACAGATAGACAGACGGACGGACATTCCGGACTGAGGGTTCCTTGTCCGGCTACGGAACCCTAATAATAGTTTGTTAAACTTAAGACTGATTTTCAAAGATATTTCTTTTTAAGTATCTTTGTTGACGTAGGTGAATATTTCAAACGACACAATACATATTTCAGTGATACTTAAAAACTATTTTGCGCACTACTGTTCAAAGTAATGTTATTTATTTTTAACATACATTTATACTAGTTGCAACTGTTTAATTTTTTACATTACATTGTATCTTACTTGGTCACAATTGTAATGCAATTTCACAAGTTGTGTAAATAAACTTTTGTACTTATAGCAACTCTAGCTGGCTTTTATTCTTCATGAATACCTTCACCAAAAATTCCTACTACAAGTAAAAAAATTAAGGCTGAGATGATCTATCATTACGGCCTAGTATCTAGTTCAATAAATAGCATGGCAACAAAGGTGATAGTATGATGGATTCAAGCAGATAATATTTGTAATTGGTATTTTTTTGATTCATTTTATCTTTATTTCGTAATGTTTCTTCTGATAACCTCATATCAACATATTTTCTTATCATAACTGTTATTCACGAATTCAATGTTGGTAAGTCTGTGTATAATAACTAATCCACCAACACCAATATAAAATGTGTGTGTTTCTCACTAGTTAATGCTTATAAAATTGCTGTCGATCAAATCGATAACGGAAACTGCCACACGCGAAAACTTGGTAGATAATTTTAAGCATTGTTTAGCTTGACTAACACTTATTGCATTAATATATTTAAAAATTGCAAACGAGGTCACGATTAGTTTCATAAACGGGATTCGCCCTCTAATTTTCTAACCTTAGAGGTGGAATATTTTCTTCTATGCGATCATACAATCGACCAATCAATCGATCTCGAGACATGAACATCGGGTGATCATAGACACACGAGGGTTCAAGACAGCCTATTCCATAAAAAAGTATCATCAAATCAATTCACAATCGGCGAACACAAAGATACAGTTGAAAACCTCTTTGGAAGTTGCTTGAAAACTATTATATGCCTAATTGTCGTTTAGTCAAAGCCTCTTGTTGAATAATATTATTATGTTATGAACATGAGCCGTAACGATGCGTGGTTTGGCTACCTCAGATTTACGACAACAACTGCTATCCATTTTTAGGGTTCCGTAGCACTTAAAGGAACCCTTATAAGTTCATTCCGTCCATCCATCCTAATTCTTTAAAACTTTCTTACTTCTATATAGTTATTAAGGTGCATGAAACCTTGCACAATTACAGTTTTAGTAGTAGGTAAAGATTTCAATTATAAAAGTATTAAAATTCATTTGATGTGTGACTGATACTGATATCGTATCTACATGTGAAAAGGGTAATATGCAGGGTTACGCATATACGCTGTAATAAGCCGAGAGGAGGTCATCATTATGAATAATTTTCACTGTGGGACCCACAGATTTAGGCTTTTTGCGTAGCAAAAAAATTTTTTGGTCTGGGTTGGGACCAATCCTGAAACCTCGATGGTTTTACTTCACTTGAATTGAAGTCGATACATTGACATATTATATCATAGAAAGAAAAAAATTACATCTTAGTCAAAGGAGGTTGCTCTAAGGAGGTATATAACGCGGTTAAAACCGCGGGGCGAAGCTAGCAGGTAATAAAATGTTAATGATAAAAAATGTGTTATTTGATTTTGGCGTGTAATTGTAACTGATAGTGTTAAATAGTGGAAGATACGTATAACTTGCTCTAAGAGCTGGGCCGGCTCCACTGTACTCATTAACACATTTCGGCCAACGTCACGCCGCTGTCACGCGCAGACGAATATTCCAGCTTATCAATCTATCCTTCTCATTTGTCTATCATCCATAATACCTATCGAACTCATCTTTAAGAAAGTGTACGATGTCTAACCGAATAAAAAAGTTGTCGAGATTTACAGACTACATCTTTTGTTTGCTTACCTGAGAGAGAAAGCAAGAAAGCATGTTGCCTAAAATAAACGGAGTCACTTGCGAGTATATGACCCAGATTGTATTTTTGAAGAAACAGAATGTTAGACAGTGTTAGGCGGATAGGGTGTACTAAGCAGAAAGAAATCCATAGTACCATAGTATCAAAATGATCAACTTTTACTATGGGAGCAGCCCTGAAATCGCGAACATTATTAACAATTTTTGCTATGCGACCTTCCCTGAATCGCGAAAAAAATATCAGCTGTTCCATAGACAATGATCATTCACACTCGACAACATGCATGGCTGATTTTTTTTTCGCGAATTCTGGATTGGTTGCATAGCAAAAGATGTTCATAATGATGCGTACTAAGGACTCCTTTCAACTTAGTATAACCCTTACCGCGAAACCCAGTTTAAACACAGAATACACCAGAGAGGTATAAGTATGGCTCGCTGTTGTGCATATTTTTCAATATGGCGATGCGTCGATATGTCGGCGCCGGCAAGTCTGCGCTTTCAGACGGTGAATAAGTTAGCACTTCTCAAGTCTGACTCAGTCTGACTAGACTACAATTTATATACCTGCTTACTACAAATTTGCAGCAACTCATTTGTTATTAATTTCATGAGTTTATCTATGATTTTTATTTGCTTATACTATACCTATGCGTTAAAAAAATTCACCACAACAAATAATTACAGTACCGTATTTTATTTCTGCTTGAGCACTAACAAGTATTTTTCCTGATTATTCCGGTTCCCGTAAACCAGCTGAAGAATAAACCATTTTAATCTCCAGGCAACAGAATCCGAAGAATGTAAAATTAGTCCTTTGTCTTATATCTTGGAAAGTCGTTTCGTAGGCGCGAGCTCTTTTTCTCACAGAATTAGGTCAAGGCACGTTTGCCTCGACAAAGTAGCTGCGGCTTTTTTACCGACTTCTGAAAGCAGCTCTTCGCTTATTAGCCATCTTGGAGTATATTGTGAAGAATTTCTAGCTTAGCGATGTTACAGTTAATGAATAAGTTTTTTATATGCTCGTTTAATACCAATTTCACACTTGGGAAATTCTAGACTCTTTTCCCACTTTAAAAAAGTTTTGGTCATTTTAGTTTTAGTTTATCTACTTCCATGTTTAGCTTAAAATTATGAAAATGATGTCATATCAAAATTGAATGTTTTATCTAGGAAACCGTAAAGATCGAAACACGACTAAGGACTTTTCGCTCGATAGAAAATATATATGAAAGTAATACTGATTTGTGCTTTCCACCCTGTTTTTTTTTTCATTCAAATGCGTATTTACTCCTTTCGAGTTGATGTTTCGTTTTATTAAATTAAGTTTTTGGACCAGAATTTGGCCACCCGAATAGCACCATTGGGGTGGCGAAATTCCGTCCGTGGCTTTTCGTACCAAAACGTGTTTACTGAATGATGTCTTTGATATCTTAATATCTATACAGATTTCATAATTATGGAGGGAACAATGTTTTTGAATAAACATTGTTTGTATTTTTGAAATTTTATAAAATTATCCCTTACCTCCACCTCGAACATTCACCCTGGACCTGCCATTTAAGAAATTGACTAATATATATTATTATGTAAGTATCGTTACACACATAAACCTACCATGAAAAAATATCTAACTGATGATGAAAACCACATCAAAATCCGTTGCGTGGTTTAGGAGGAGTTAGCAGATATACAGACAAACACGGAAAGCGACTTTATCCTTTTTCTTTTTTCTCTACCAACTGTTGACCAATAAAAAAAAAATTTAGTTCGGTAGGGTTATTCTTCCAATTTGTTCCCATTATCACCAAGTCAGGATCTGATAGTCCCAGGGAAATCGAGAGCATCCCATCAAATTTTATAGGCACTTATTACGTTTTTCATCCTATTTTTGAAGTCAGTTTTTAACTCACTTGTCACTTGTTTACTATTAGCTGGTGTAACATAACTATCAAATCACAGCGGGAAAAATAGTTAGTATATGGAGCACGTGGTTAAGACTTCTAGCGAGACGGAATAGTCACAATAGATCTACAGCTGCCTCCAGGTAATTTAATCGTATATGTGAAAATTACGAATTTCATCAGAGCATCCAGCATCCAGTGTGATAGCTTTCTCTCTAGAAATACAATCGCGAAGCTTCCTCTGGAGGCGCATATCGGCCTTCGATATCGATGAAGGCGTCCTACAAACGTCGGCGGATATAATTCAATGAGTACGTCTGGGCTGGGCGGGCGGCTGGCGGCTAGGCGGCTGGCGGGTGAATAAACCCCGTGCCGCATTGATCGATACGCTGGAACACTAGCGACGTCGACAGACAGCTGCATTGGAGGGAACTCGAGCTGCTTTGTTCTAGCTTCTGGTTTTAGGAGGCTTGAAAAGCGCTTTGTGTCGTAAGTTACAGGTCAACTAAGTAACGCTTTTGTCTTTCAGAATACTACAAATATCAACTTGATTGAGATGCTGTCAATTTTAAAAGGGTTTTAGATTAGACTTTGTTGGCTGATCGCCAATGGTAGAGATATTATAATGAGAAGAGCAGCAAAGACCAAAATTTAAAACAAACAATACTGTGGAAATTATCATCTTTTAGTGACTTCAAACAGAGGAATACCTTAAGAGCATCGTATTGTACTCGTAGTGTTCATCTATAGGTATGTATTACAAAACGATAAACGACCTTTTCGGATATAAAAACTGTACAAAACGAGCGCTGGTATAAATCTGTTCTCAAAAGAAGTGGCCCGACCATAACTCAACACGAAAACCCAACGCGGATTAGAGGATGTCAAATGCCTTTGAGGTATCTGGGGCAAAGCTGTTTGTTTGCGATGTTTCTCCATCGTTAAACTATTTTATTTTCTGAGATTTTAACCATTTCACTTAGATGCTGGTTAACACTAGCTATTTACCTACAGTTAATATATATAGGTAGGATAATGGTCAAAGATAGAAGTAGAGTATGGGGCAAAAAAAAAACGTTTTTTTTTTAAAATATAATGATACTCATCTATGGTATAAGTATATGGCCGCAATTTAAGATTTAGTCGAATTGGATACCAATTTATGGCGTAAATATTTCTAAAAATGTCGTCTTTAGCGGTATCTCTTGACAACCTAGATACAGTAAATATAATATAATAGCCGTTGCCCGCGGCTTTTTAAAAATTGGAATACTTCGTTTCCTCGTATTTTAATTTGCTACATAATGTGATTGTTTCACTTATCTAATGACTATTAACAGAAAACAAAAAAATTACGCAAAAAAAGAAACTGCGTAAAATTCTCTCTAATTTTTTTTAATGCGTAAATAGGCTTGCGTTTGACCGCCAACTCAACTGATGTTAAGCTATGATGTAGTCTACGATGGAGCAAGCTTGTCTAGAAGAAGCCGACTCACTCGTGATTTAAAGACACCTAGATTGTAACTATTGGGGAACACCCACTCAGGCAGCGCATTCCACAGACCAGCAGTACGCACAGTAAAAGTGGAATCAAAGCGCTTCGTACGGGTTTTCGGAATCTCAACCATAAAGCGGTGTCGATTTTATGTGCCCGCTCTGGCAGTCCGATAGAAAAATGGGCAGGAGCCATTAGATCATGCAGATCCGATGCACACTCTCCGAAATGTATCCGATAAAAAACTGATAAAAAAAATTAAAGTATTTTTAGTTGGGAGCCATGTTCTTTATTATGTGAAACTCGTTTATTATGTGAAAAAGTTACAAATTAATCCTAAAATACCGGAATATTAAGAAACATTTGGAAATTGTGATCAATCCCGCGATGGGCACTCGTAGTTTTTTAGCTGATATCATGATACGTAATGGTTTAATTATAGTCGAATGCAGTGAAAGGTCTTGTTAGCAACTATACTACTACTTCCATTTGAAGCATCGATCCGCGGCAAGCTGTCTTGGAAAAGGAAATGTCGACGACCTTACATCGCCCTTGTCTCAAACTGTGGTTTCACGAAAGTGGCCAGTTTTAGATTAGTTTCAGTGGCTTCTGATTGATGCCACGTTTTCAGCCCTCAGGGGAAGAGATGTGTCAACGACATTTACAATTGAGAGTTGAGAGTACTATAAAGTTAATTTCCGGCGCGCACAAAATATTATATTATCCTTTCTCTCTTTTTAAATTGTAATTTCTAATATAAAGTAATACCCAAGATCATACCACATTCACACATGTAACACACATACGTACACAGAACACACCACAGTTTTTTTTGTGCAAATTAGAACGGCTGTCAATGCATTTTTTTAAATTTGTTGTAGCCAGTTGCAACCATATAAACGAAACGTCAGTCATTCGAAATCAGTTAGCAACTGTGACGCGGAATTCGACGCGTTGATCTAAATAAGAATGTTCAATCAAGGTTTTGTCATAATGCTTGACGTCAGATTTTCCTTCTCATTTCCGTTCTATTTAATTCTCTTTTTTGTGGAACACACAAACATACCTACACATTTACGTACCCACAACATGCACACACTCACACACACTCACAAACCCTCACATACCCTCACACACTCTCTCTCTCTCACACACACACACACACCAATAGTCATTTACACTTTACACGTCCTCAGACCCTCCCATTAACCCGATACCTAATTATTGTGTACCAAATAAATTATTATTTTCCAAACTATTTCTTCTTAATTTCTCCTCTCACTTATATTATAGTAGTCTCATATTCTAGTATTATTTACTTAATTAGTTTTTGTTTAATAATGTCATGTTATTGAATCATAATTGTATTTGTATATTGTCCGGCGGAGGGTATTGTTACGCCATAACGCAGGTTAATTCCTAGCAAGGTTCCTCATCATAGGAGTATTATTTAAACAAGGAACAAACTTTTGTAAAATTCCAGAACGACCGACAACGTTTGTAGACAGTTAGACACCAAATATATTCATACGCGGGGGTATGTCCTAAAACTGCGACCAGAACCACCAGAGGATGGGCAGCAGCATCCTCCTACTTTCTTGGTGAAAACTCTGCGATCCCCAAGCCATCTGCCAAGCGTGGGGATTATGGCAATACCCCCCGACAGAAACAATAAAATTACGGCCCCCAGTCCCCGGCAGCTCCACTATCCCTGGCCAAGGTAGCGGGCCAAGTAACGGGCAATGAAAAAATAATATGGCGAGAGCTATGCTCGGAGTTTGAAAGGTTCTTGAGTGGAGACCACGAACCGGAAGACGCAGCGAAGGTAGTCCCACTAGATGGACCAACGACATCGTGAGAGTCGCGGGCATCCAGTGGATGCAGATGGCAGGTTGTCGTTCAGTGTGGAGGTTAAAAGGTGATGATGAAATATATCCTTCATTTTCATCATTCTTTAATTATGAAAATGACGACACGTTTCATCATAATTAGGTATGGTTGGTATAGATCGAGGACTTTTACGATTGTAATCGATAAAATCAGACTAATATTATAAATGCGCAAGTTTGTGTGTGTGTGTGTGTGTGTGTGTGTGGAAGGGTAACTATTAGTATGTTTGTTCGCACTCAACTCCATGACGGCTGAATGGACATGGATGAAATTTTGGTATAAAGATAGCCTGTGTGTTAGGTAATTCTTATATTTTCAGGAATATTATTTTTATCCCAAAAAAACTAGTATTTTATTGTATAGAATAGATCTACGTAGATCTAGTAAATATAACGGAAATGAGAAGGTCACCAGGTAACTGTCACCAGGTATTGTGACAGATATGTGATTGAACACATATCTGTCACAATACTGATTATATCTGTCACAATACTGATTATATTTGACTGCCTCGCTGGCTCAGTTGGTAGTGATCCTACTTTCTGTGCTTGGGGGCGTGGGTTCGATTCCCATCTAGGACAAACATTTGTGTGATGAACATTTGTGTTTGTTCTATGTCTGGGTGTTAATATCTATTTAAGTATGTATTTAAAAATATATATGTATGTATATCAGTCTCTGGCAGCCATATTACAAGCTTTGCTTAGTTTGGGGTCAGATGACCATGTGTGCAACAATGTCCCAAATATTTATTATTTATTATTATTATTATTAACATTCTTATTTATGTCAACGCGTCGAACGCCGCATCACAGTTGCTAACACAGTTGCTATGGGTTTATATGGGTGCAACTGGCTACAACAAATTTCTTACAAAAATGCCTTGACAGCCATTCTACTTTAAACAAAAAAAATATTTTTCTTTTTTGTGGTTTGGACCCTAACTCACTGTGTTGTTTGTCCGAACTGAGACCTCGAGAGCCCTTGATTGATTTTGTCAATATAACATTTTTTATTTTATTGAAATGAACTACTTGGCTACAAAAATTCATGAAGATCGGTTCAACGACAGGTAAGTTATCGTCGAATGACTATATAAACATATATAGAAATACTGACTTGTCCCATTGGAATCTGAGACCTCTATTCGCTCCGTCAAATACAGAGAAAAGAGAATTAAATAGAACGAAAATGAGAAGGAAAATCTGTCGCCAGGTATTGTGACAGAACCTTGATTGAACATTCTTATTTATGTCAACGCGTCGAACTCCGCGTCACAGTTGCTAACACAGTTGGTATGGATTTATATGGGTGCAAGTAGCTACAAAAAATTTCTTACAAAAATGCTTATATAGCCGTTCTAATTAAAACAAAAAAATCTGTGGTCAAATACACGTTTTTCGTAGGAAAGATGGTGAAACCACGGGGCACTGCTAGTTGGTTTATAGAAATGATAAAACGGATTTTGATAACAAATGTTAAATTTGTTGATCGATAAAATATCGTTCTCGAACTTTATTTTCATTTATTGATATATGTTTTTTTTTATATCGGTCTCGAATATATGTACACAATGTTAAGAACAGTAATACGTGTTTGTCAGTAATTCTCTAAGAATAGTTTCTTAGAGAATTATTGGAGAAGTGAAGGGCGTTGTCTGATATGTAAATGACCTTCAAACGACCTATGCCTTGAGTGTCCAATACTTCGATCATTTGCTCGAAGGTTCAATATGGTAACACGAACCTTATCTGTGAAGTAACCTGAATTTTTATATTCATATGCGAGCATTGAACCGCCGCATTTACCTTTCGGATTTAAATCACAAAGACATTATCTGAAAGTGAGTTAGTTCATACAGAACGAGTGTCCTAAAACTATTATGAATACAAAAGTTTCTAAAATTAATTTTATTTATTTTATTTCGTAATGCTTGGGCGCATGTTAGTTGAGGAGGCTTAAAAAACACGTTTTTTTAAATTTTGAAATATATTTTTAAAATCTTACGTAGAAAAGGAAAAGATAATTTATTTGCACAACACAGGAGTACATGATATACAGATTTAAAAATGCATGCACAATAAGTGTTCAGTATTCTAGAAACTTTGTATAATGTTTTGTTTTGTCTATAAGACGTACAAATATAAAAGACCTACTGCCACCATAACTAAAATTTATATATCACAAATTAAAAAGCATAGATATCTGGACATGATCCTTAACTTACTAATATGAGTAATTAAGTAAGTTGTTTTTTTTTATGAGAAAAATTTTATGGTAATAGAAACAACATTTAGGGCCGATTTCACCGTTTGCAACACAAAACAAGATTTATTGAACTCGGTTTTACTTAAACAAGTTCAAACGTAGAGTTTGATCTCGGTTTGTGTCAAGGCGATTTCACCAACACTATATTGATCTCGTTCACGTAAAACAAAACTACGTGCAATGGAACGCAAATATGGACCTCACTGAACGCAGCTGTCATCTGTGGTAGTGCTATCACTGTCAAAAGTTCGATGTAATGTCGCTGTCAAAGTAATTTCTTTTTTTTTGTTTCTTTGTTGCTTTTGGCTTCGCGTTGGCGCAAAGAAAGTAATTTCATTCATAGTTTGCTTAAAGTTCGTTTGCTTTGTGATATTTACCCAGCTGCAGAATTACTTCGGTCATCAAATTTTTGCTTAAAACCAAATTTTTACGCATATTTATGATTAAGAGAATATATAGGTATCAACCAGGGTGCCTATCAAAATGTGGCCGCTAGTATTTTTAATTTAATTATTGTAAATTAATTTATGGGAAAAAAATTAATTCACTTGGTTTTCAAATAAAATATCGTTCACTTCACGGCAATATATTATATAAAGACTCTGAAAACCACGGCTGCACCTCTTCGCAGCCAGGAGCCTTACCCCTAGCTCGAAAAGTTGACCCGCATAGGTGTTATTTGTCTAAACGGTACCATCAACTACGATAAGCGGTAGTTTTTAGTGGTGTTTGATAGCCGCGGCTATCAAACACCTTTTAGACAAATAACACCTATGCGGGTCAACTTTTCGAGCTAGGGGTAAGGCTCCTGGCTGCGAAGAGGTGCAGCCGTGGTTTTCAGAGTCTTTATATAATATATTGCCGTGAAGTGAAGATTTTGGTACAGTTTTACGATCATAACTGATATTTATCATTTAAATATCATATTGAAGCTAATTTTTTTTCTTATACTCAATACTGCTGGGAGAATCTTAAAAAAAGGGCGAAGCACGAGCAGACTCTGCGACTCTTTTCACCAAGTAATTTTGTTATTCAACATGTGCAATACAGATATGCCGCCTCATAAACGCGTTCAAAGGCTTTAACCGTCCAAAATCGGGCGTTCAGAATTTAAACTCGCTTAAGCCTTAACTGCGATCAGTTTATGTTGGTGAAACCCAAATTGACGTTTTGAACTTAGTTAGCAACTTTAAATCAGTTTAGCTTGCGTTGATCGCGTTCACTTTTGATGGTGAAATCGGCCCTAGTAATTTTAAATCACTCACTTTGTAATCACGTTTCTCGATTTATAGTTTTTTAGTTTTACCTTAAATAGACGCGTTTTTAGGTCCCACATTGAATTCAGTAAAAATTCGTAATTTGTTCTAATAATCACGGGGTACCAGTTAAAAAAAAAACAATATAAAATTAAACCATGCGTAAATAACTCTAGATCGATAGTCGTAGTAACGCCTACGCCGCGCCGCTACGAGCTGTCGTAACACACTGGAAGCTACGAGAAGAAGCATAGAAAATGCTGCGCCATTTGTCTACGCATATACACTTTAACTTTCCGTCTGAGACGCATTACTTCTAAATTTAAACTAAACAATTTTTGTCATTTTTTACGGATTTTATCGCGTGTACATTATATATTTTAATTCCTGACGTTTCGAATACTTTGCAGTCCCGTGGTCACAAGTAGACTAGATGACGGATGTCTATAGAAATAATTTAAAAAAAAAACCTATAATGGTGTTATATTTTAACCTATCTATAACTTCATATATGGTTATAAACTAATTACGAGTATTGATTTGCTCAAAAAAAACACGTAAAAACATACACTGATTATTTCCATATGCTTTGCTAGATCTCTTTTTTTTAAGCAGGTTCAGTAGAATATGTACAATTATCAATTTAAAAACCAACTTCATTAGTAAATACGCAATTTCGTATACTTGGATAACATATTTTTTCAGTTATTTTGATCTAATAACCAAACTAATAAACGATTTGATGAAATTTATACAGGACCACGTCTGAAGTATGGCCAACCAATCAATTCGTCATCACACACACACACAACAAATCATCACAATTCATGATTGGCAGAGAAATCGGTGAGCATAAATTAAAAAAACTGTACAACATAGAATCTCCTCCTTTTTAGAAGTCGGTTAGAAACTAAGAATTTAGTAACTTCATTTATCAGTAATATTCATTACGCGTTTCATTTACTAAAAAAATGTACGTAAAAAAACACACTGATTATTTTAATATGCTTTGCTAGATATTTTTCTTTCTTTTATTTCAAGTAGGTAAAGTAGAATATTTAAAACGCGACAAACTACCTAATCGGTAAGCTACGTGTTCTCAATGAACGAGCGTTCATGCTCGGTCGCAAAATCCTCTTTGCGATGGACAAATCAAGTTAGCACCGAGCTGGCATATAGTTTGAGAGCAAACAACCATACTTGATAATTTGCTAATTATTATTCTCGTGTGAAAAAGGTTTTCGTAAAGTATAAAGGTTAATAGCGTAGTAAATGTAACGTCAAGCCAAGTTATAAATCGATTATTCGATCTTTCTTCAACAAACATTTGAAAAGTATACCTGTTTTTATATGCTATAAAAAATAATTAATATCCTGTATACCGTTTTATACTTAAGTAGTTTTTATTTAAGTTCATAATTTAATTTTATTGTAATTACTTGTATAAATAAACCCAGTACAGTAAAAAAAATGCTATCTCCGTCTTTTAATTGGCTTTAGAGCCTAATTTTCCCACCGCATAATAAACCGCTAAAACAAATTTAAAAAAAACTTTATTTTCTGTCAACGGCATGTTCTTAAATTATGTGAAGCTAGAATAATAGCAAAAAGGAATAATTTTCATGTATAGACAAGTCAAAAATAGGTGAAAATTTGGCGATGAGTTGTCTTTTATGAACGTTTTTCTGTAGGCCATTGCGTGCTTGTCAAGTTGTGAACTCTATCAGCAAACATATCTCTCTATCAGCATCGTGGCTCTTAGTCTATAAGTGTAGAGTTTCGTATGTACTACTCTTACTGCAGTTTAATCGGTTTATGGGCCTAGTGGCAGGGCCTTATGGGCCTTTATTGTAGAATAGGCTTGCGCTTGGCCGCCAACTCGCCTGATGTTAAGCGATGATGCGGCCTACGGTGGATCACGCTTGCCTAGAAGAAACCGATTCACTCGTGACTTGACGACACCCAGATTGTAATTACTTGAATTGATATGTGTAGAAATAATTTACATGCATAATCTCTCAATTCCATACAAAAATATCCAGTTGTAACAATGAAGAATTCCTATAAATGGAACATTGCTCTACTTTCATTAGAATCTGGCTTGTGACAGTATCTTAGACAACCCACGCTGGGAAATAGGTCAGAGAGCTTTTATTACAGCTGGGCCTAGCCGTATTCAAAGGGGAAAGATGGAAGCTTGACAAGAATGCTCGATCTTTGAGTCTGATCCTTTGTGTCATACGACGTATAAATGTGTTTTTGCGTGCTTTATATTAACCTCTCAACTGCGAATTCATAGTTAAACTAGAATACAACGGTTCACTAAAGTTACGGTATTCAAAAAAAATTACATTCACTTCGACAAGTGTCGTTACGTACAATATTCATAGTTAAGTAAGTAGGTTAAATTATACATTGTATTAAACGTTACCGACTTGTTTTTTTTTGCACTGGTAACTACTATCAGTTCAATAGTTTTCTTCTGAACTTTTGTTTGCAGGACCTATCAAAAACAATAGTCTCTGTTTAATGACTGCGTCTTCGAAAACGGGTTTTACAGCTCGGTGTTTAAGGGCAAAAATTAATCAACTGTTGCAAGCTAAATTTAACATTGTTGTTATATGACGCATTAGGTGCTTGAAGATGGGCATAGACCTCCAGGAATGCCCCGGAAGCGTAGGCGGATTGGCTTAAAAGCGTTTTATAGTGAATGTCCCCAGCGATCAATGGAGCGTGAGAAATGGAAAGGAATGGTAGAGACTTTTGCCCAGCAGTGAGATCTAATAGGTTAAATATATATGAAAACATACGATTTAACTTACTTTCTTGGTATTTCTACAATGTATGTAAGTTTTTATGGATAGACTTTGGATACTTTTTTGTATCCTTTTTGGGTTTGTTGTGTTTGTAAATCTATGAGTGTGATATGTTATTGAGGTATACGATACTTTTGTCATACAAACGAAAGAAAAACCGGAAGCTCCAGAGAGCACAGCTTGATATAAGTTTTTTATGAACACTTGTTCCTATTTAGAGCATTCATAAATAACTCGACATTCATATCGTAATATCTGGCAGGCAGCGGCTGCGGACGGACATACGTCACCGGCACCGACCCTCGTCATCCGATACTGCGATTATATCGATCATGGTGTGGTTATAGAGGCCGATGTTTGTTGCTCCACGCACCTATTACTCAAAGCAATTACATTATTAAACTAGGTAATTTTTTGTACGGTATACGTCAGTGGCAGCTACGTGATGGTAAACTTTAAATCGAACATAAACTTAAAAATATGTAAGTAGGTTTAAGCTTAAAGAATTTTAAAAAGATTGAATAATTTTGGAATCCGTATTGCGGCAATACCTGGGCGAGATGGGCACAAAACAGGGATGATTACGAAAGAGGATTAAGCGTATGCACTGCAGGGGGCTACCGATGATGATGATATGTCAATGTGTAGTTGCGATGATGTAGTGAATGATGATGCATTTCAAGTGAACATAAGTTACGCTTTTTCATAAAAAAATTATAAGAATACAGGTTTGTCCTTTATGCACATCTGAGATCAGAAGACCAAGATGAAGAGCTCAGAAACTCTAGTGGCATGTAAGATCTAGGAATAATCAGGGTAGTAACGGAAAATTCGGAACACTAAAAAGTGAAACCGCGCCAGCAGTTCTTGTTGTGAGCCTCGAGTTCTTGTTGTTATTGTCTATCCATACCACGATCCGTCGAAATAAGTTCACAGTTGTCTGTTTATTCCTCTTTCACGCAGCAACAAAGCAACGTATCGACGTGATTTTGCATGGATATAGTTGAGGAGATGGAGAGTGAAATAATATTTTTTTATCCCGAAAATATTTACGGTTTCTGAAGTAATATTCACGCGGGTAAAACCGTGAGACGCAGCTTACTACATTGAATGTACAGTTCAGTTCATAGTTTTGACACAAAGTTTTCCATACCCACCCATACCTGACTACTTTATTAAATATCTATACTCCAAAAAGTGAGATGGTTTTCTACATTGAATGTACATAATGTACATTCAAAACCATCTCAATGTACAATTCAATGTACATTGAAAACCATCTCATCATATCATATCAAATAACAACATTCATATTCTGATTTCTAATAAAAGTTGTTGCGCAGATGTGACCAGCCTTCAATCCGAAGATCCTTTCCGAAGATTCCGAATGGATAGAGAGAGGTGAGTGTGATCACACTCACCTCTCCCTTTCCGTTCACGCACACGCACCTTACACTCACACATACAGTGAATAGACTGTACAGAGTACAGACCCTCTTGTTTTACTTTGCGATGGGGAGGCGCCCTTGACCTATTTTTATGTTGTTCCTTGATGTAATTAAATGTCAACCACGCGGCCACGACAGGAATTTCTATGGGGATTAAAATTGCTTTTAGTGTTTTGTTATTCCGCCCTCTTCCGAGTTCATCCTCTGGTAAACTTTCCCTCGCAGTGAGTAATAGTTATGTACAGGCGCTACAGAGATAATTAACTCTGTTAACCTATTTAGTACAATATTATTATTCTCTCATTCGATTTAGCAGGAATTCAGAGTTCTGAATTACACTGCAACTGTTGTTGACAAGAGCGTTTCTGAACGAGCGAGCGAATAGTTCTTCTCGGGTTAAGTTGTAAAAAAAAGAACCAACAGAATAAGGGGTAATTAAGGCAACTTTGACCCGCTTTTAACTTTTTCTCACAACTTTGACCCAACAACACTGAAAAGTTTTTTTTTATTTTGTTCTATTTTAAACCACAGAATCAAGGATATGCAGTGAACTAAAAATAAAAAAAACGTCAGGTATAGAAATCATATGCATGCGATATTACCAGTTTCAATTCAAGTTTTATAAAATCTTTTTTTACTGTTAAAGTTGTGTCTGTGTGTAAAACTCTCCTGTGTGTATACAGGGTTACGCATATAGACTGTACTAATCCGAATGGAGGTGATTGTACTCAACATTATCAACAACTTTTACACTGGGACCAACCCTAAAATCGCAAAACAAACAAACAGCTTTTGCATAGAAAACAATCATAAACACGAGACTAAATGTATGGAACAGCAGATTTTTTTTTCGTAATTTCAGTGTTGGTCACATAGTAAAAGTTGTTGATAATGATGAGTACAATGACTTTCTTTTGGGATTAATACAGTCTATATGCATAACCCATTGAGGTTCAAACCTAGTGAGATAGGTTAGTGCGCAACAGCAGCAAATAAGTTCGAAAACACGCTTATGCATCGTAGTTTATACAAATTGCAAGGCGTTTATCCATTTTCTTACTTCGTTTCTCGTTAAAATGTAAGTATGGTCGATCCAAGCATTTATTTGCACTGACAGCTACAATAATATTACAAAGTTGAATAAAAACTTTTTCTTTTAATATTTCACTGATGCATACCGGTACTTGGTTACCTGCTAGCCTTACGTTCCAAAACCTAGCGAATTCTAATGACATCAAAAACGGAGTCGTTCATTTTCGTGGTTTTCATATAGCTTTTTACAGTGTTATTGCAGCTGTCAAAGCAAATAAAAGCTTGGACTGAGTTTATATTATTTATCTAGCACCTTGTACCTTATCAACCGATCAAATATATACTTTCCTGTATGTAGAGTTTCAAACTCAAGTTGGGTTAGGTTAAGTAAGTGCGCAACACGCAATATATTCAGTTCGAAAACGCGCTTGTGCGTCGTAGTTTTTACAAAGTACAAGGCGTTTATCCATTGATTTTACTTCGATTCTCGCTAATAGCTTCTACTATTTTTGCATGGATTTTATTGCTCGTGTATATAAACTAGCCGGTCGTAATAAATCAGCAAAGTTATACAATGGTCATTCATGTCAGTTTTTGGATGCAACTCATGCGTCTACAATTGAACTCTAGCGTGCTTTAATGGCACGTAATCGTAGATATAAGTTCTGCGGTTGTCAGTTTGCAATTGTTGGAAATATTTAAACCAAGGCTCTGTCGGAGCTTTTCAGATTAAATAATGTATAAAGCTGCTAAAACATCATTATAATATTAGATATGTTGCATTATATTGGCGCAATATTATATTTTATTTATCGGTATTTTTTCATAGCCTCATATTTGTTTTATGAACGTGAAAACGTTTTTAAAAGGCTATACTCAGGTCTCACCAGAGTTAGCGATGAAACACTTTTGTTGTCGCCAAAATATTAATACAGGGTTACGCATATAGACTGTACTCAGCCGAAAAAAGGTCAGATTTTACTCAGCATTATTAACAACTTCCAATCACGGAAATCGTGAAAATATATCAGCTGTTCTATAGAAAACGGTCATTGACACTCGACAAAATGTATGGAACACAACTGATAGTTTTTTTCGCGATTCCAGGGTTGGTATATACCATAATAAAAATTGTTAATAATGTTGAGTACAATGACCTTTTGGCTTAGTACAGTCTATATGCGTTACCCTGTATATCTCGTGATTCAAGGATCGTATCGCCAATTAGTGTTGTTTAGATTTATTCTGAAAATATACCTACTAGTGTACGTTGCCTTTAAGTTCACTTACTTTAGGTTATTTCAGACTACGCTATAATATAATAGCATATAGTTCATAGCACAACAATATCGCGCACCATACATTATTATGGACACGTTCACACTTAACTGTACTATATATTTTATTGTCTCCTTTCTTATTTTATTATTTCCTATACTATATTATTATACAATAGTACTAACAATAGTACAATAGTTTAGCGTAGTCTGAAATTAGCTTTACGCTATCGTGCGCTTACTTTATTAAGCGGGGATGGGACCAAAGAGTTAGTTATAACTCCGTAGTGGAAAGGGTTACACGATTTATTTGTGCATTGTCGTGTAGATATAAAAAGCTTAGGTGATCATAGAGCTAAGCAGAAAAAAAAACTGTCGAGTAAAAAGGTGTGCCATGTCGATTCCGCACGAGAGACGTTATTACATTATGGAAGTAAAGCGATACTACCTCAGATCAGACAAACAAGGGAGGTATGCCTTAGTACAAATTATCGTTCGTTTTCAGATGTCTCCATTTTTCACAATTTTTTTCACTATCAAAAACGGCAATAACGCCTCTCTTATTCATACACACACACTAAGAAACTTGCAGCGACACTAAAAAACTAATAGTCCACATGAAAAAAAAGGTGGCAAGGTCGTCTGCAGCCTGAGATCGACTAAAGGAATCCAGAGTCCAGACTAAATAGACAGGATGCGTTCGCACCCGCCACGCCTTACCATATCTTCCTTGTTTGAATTATTTGAGAATACCTACTACCTACCCAGTTATTTTTTTTCTCGATTTGTGTATGGCAGATTCTAGGGTTGGGTATTTAGGCAGTAGATACAAACTTATAATCGAGCATTTATGGCATGGTATGAAGGTAAGGGTAAAGGAGTATAGGTCGCGCGATCGATTCCGCGCCGACCCGGTCAGAGCTCGCCTGACCCTCGCACTAGGCTCGATAACACTTGTTTTCACGTACTCTACTATCCTTTGAATTATTGTACACTTGTAAGGTAAATCAGCATTCAGTTTGAACTTACGGGAAGCAAGCACAAGGTACAATACAGAGTTAAATTATCTTTAGACCTCCAATATTTTTTTTTTATATAGAACTGATCAACGTTTGGCCATCAACTTGTCTGATGGTAAGCGACGGTGTGGCCGAGGATGGAACACTTTGATCTAGAAGAAATATATTCAGTCTAGCCTTGAAGATGCCTAGATTTGCATGAAAGCGAAATATAACTCACTAACTGATTGACTCATTACGAAATCTCGAAAACTACTTGACCCTTATTCTACGAAGCTGAAATTTGGCAGGTAGATTTCGGGGCGTAGAGGTCCGCCTAGAAAGAATTTTATAAGGTCTGAACTAAGGGGGACACAAGGTGTTTGAAAGTTTATATAAAATCTACACGTACGAAGACGCGGGCAACAGTGGTACTAAATTATCATTATCATATCAGCCATAGGACGTCCATTGCTGGACATAAGCTTTCTCCATAATCGATCTTCAAAAGGGCCGTTTGGAAGCGGCCTGCATCCAGCGTTTCCCTGCTGTCTCTTTTAGGTCGTCTCTCTATCTTGTGGGTGGAAACCCTATGCTGCGCTTACCGGTCCGCGGTCTCCATTCGAGAACCTTTAGCCCCATCGGCCATGTTCCGTTTCCCCATATATTACTACACTCTTTGATTCCGTTTGTAATTAGTGATTAAAATATGCAGTTCAATCATATTTTACAATTACCACACCTGAGGAGAATAACTGAAAGAAAATTCATAGTTATTTATATTTTAGCTAGTCTTGGGGATGTTTCCTGTGGTAGTAATATGATAGAAGGACCCACATCCCCATCAATACTAGTAAAAGTAGACACGACGCAGTTTATATTTATGTTATATTTATGTGCAAGTCAAGGATAGCTACAGGGACTAACACACAAAATATTTATTACGGTAGTAAAACATAGAAATACCGACTATGACCGTTGCACTCAACTGAATTTTAGCTACCTACCTAAGCACTCAATATTTCTTCAATAAGAACTAAAAAGATGTCGTAGTACACTTAAGGCACCTTAAGCAGAATACCTTTGTGTCGTATAGTGGATAAAGTTAAAGTTATTTTACTGTGTGATTTACTGATAAATCAAGTAGATATAGTTACTTTTTTCTATTAGTTTATACATAGTTACATATATTACTTTCTACATTTATAGATTGGCTCCATCGTTTGATCATAAGTATCAGTGTTTCACCTACTGTTGACACTATACCGCTTAATGCAAAAACTGTAACTACTTCGGCACACGTACTTATTTTAAACGCTCACTAACTGTTGCTTTGGAGAATCGTCGTACCATTAAAAGTGAATGGGTTGACCATTTGTTTGCCGGAAGTTATTGACGAACTCAGAAAAAATATCCGTTAACGCCGTATCATCTTGCACCACGATAATGCCAGTTCTCACATGGCTAGACAGATAAATGAATTTTTGAAGGTGAAAAACGTTGACCTTATAAGCTATCCTGCATATACAGTCTCGACCTTGTGACTTTTTTTTTGGTCCCAAAAATTAATGCGATTAAGAGAATTTGGGACATGCCTTGTCAGATTAACCAGGCTAAGTATATTAGGTTCTTAAATTAGAAGGTCAGAACCAATTCTTTCAAATAAAAAGGATCATCAAAATCTCTTCATAAACTTCAATGTAAGTATTTCAGAACATAACTAGATTAAACTATGTAATAAGTCAAATGAAGTACCTTCTACCCTGTATCCCGAGTATAATCTTGACGCAATAAACCCAATTCTATTGTGTCCGTGATATCTGAGGATACCTTCGTACCCCCTGAGGACAGGTAGACAGTAGCTATCTAATTAAGAATTCCTTCTGCGTTCTTTGCTAAGCCTTCACTAAATGTACTTACTAAGAAATTATGAGCATTGTCTAAGTAACTGTGTAAGGTTTTTCTACAAATTCTCTTGACAGGCGTAAGAAGGATTTAAAAAAGCCGAGTTAAACCTTTTCTTTTAATAATGTTCCACTGAAATATATCGGGACCTACTACAGTCTTAATGTTTACCGCGACTTATCGCGCAATGCGCAATATTTTAAATAGGAAAAAATTAAAAATATATATCTTACGCTCGAATTGACATTCAATTTTGTCTTCTTAAACTCAGTGCATTCAATCAATTCCGTGAGATTGTCAACTATCAAAGTGGCGAGCCAAGAGAATGTAATACTCCTACGGAGAGTGGCGAGCACAGCTTCAATTTTTTTAATGAATTTGGCAGTATGACATCTCTTGTCAAATAAAAAATACAGATGGATTAGGGCGTACTGCCAAAGTGAAGTCAAAATCTCTTCCAAAACTACGTGAATACTCAGTATAAATACACGGACTCACGCACGAATACGCATTAAAAACTACGTGAATGAAATTCACGTACTTTTATGGTATACTGAAAATGTCGAACGACTACGCATACATCTTTCAAAAAGTGGCTTCACTTTTCGTGTTCGCCGTAATCCATCCGACTATTTTTACATGATCCGAGTGTGATATTTGATTAAACTCAATTTAAAAAAAAAAATTGAATAAGGTTGCATTTGCACTAATGTACCTTTTTATAGGGTAACATTGCTTGTACATATATACCTCATCTGTAAAATGCTTCTAACAGCCAATCCTGTTTTATTTATGTATGAGAATTGAATTCTGTAGAAAATTTACACCTTATGTCGGCGATGTTCCAGACTAGGGAATTTTGAATTTCTTAGCTAAACTTAGTAACTTATGCGCCAGTCTTCAAGAGCTTCAAGAGCTTCGAGCTGGTATTTGGCTGAGCTGTCCCAGAGATGGCAGCAATATTCTGCACATGACTGGACTTCAGCTTGATATAGAGTAACCGCTCCGGTATGAAATACCGCCTAACCTTACTCAAGCTACATATTCAAGCTTTAGCGGTAATTAGGCATTTACGGTCTCTCGTATATGCTACTCAGGTTCGCCTCGGCACACACTTTTCAAGGTCGTCCATCAAAAACCTTTTTGCCTGCCGCGACAGTATAATGTATCTACTATTTTATACTGCTCCCTTATACGTTACACGGAACGGTGCTACGCAGCTGAAAGGGTCATTGTACATCATCATGTTTAAATTTTACTGTGGAACCAACCATGAAATCATAAACAATTGTGATAAATACGTTTCTATGGAACAGCTGGAATGATTCTCATTTATAGCCCAGGTTAAAAAAACATGGTGATGAGTAGGTACAATGACCTCCTTTCGGTTAGTTATCATTCCATGTAACCCTGAGTAATTGATCAAAACCCGACAGAGATTTTACCTTGACGACAAGATTTAATACGCCGCGCCGTCTCGAAAACTCAAGCGATTGAAGTCGGGTGCACTAAATTTTATGTACAATTAATTATTAGGTATTACCTATCTATACCAATATTATAAAGAGGAAAGATTTGTATTTTTGGATGTTTGTAACGAAATAACTCAAAAACTACAGAACCGATTTTAAAAATTCTTTCACTGTTGGGAAGCTACACTATCCCCGGGTGACACAGACTAAATTATATTTTGTAGCGAGGCCGAAGGCCGAGCTTATACCCGTGCGAAGCCGGGGCGGGCGGCTAGTGTAGTCATAACTTTGTAAGTGTGTTATGTAAGTATATTAACCCAAAATGATTTAATATATTAATTTACTTACTCCGCTGGCGCAGCGACCCGAGAAAGGTCTTGGCCTCAGACATAAGAGAACGCCACCGGTCCTGGTCTCTCGCCAGTCGGTATCTTCGAGCTCGTGCAAGTCGGACTCTACGGCATCTTTTCAGCGACATCTATGCCATTAAAAACTCCAATATACGCCTTCTTGACATAGCGATCTTTTCTCAGTAAGTGGCCTGTCCAGCGAAGTCTCTCAGCTTTGGTCTCTCCCATGATATCTGGCTCGGCGATAAGAACCTTAATCTTGACGTTTTTTTCTGACTCTCCAAATCCCGTTTCATTGGAGTGGACCCAGAATCATGTGCATAATATTCCTCTCCGCCACTAAGACTAGCTGCCCGGCTTCGCACGGGTGGAGATTTATTTTTTAAACGTTCTAGTAATAAAATTAAATATAGCCTATGTTACTCAGGGTCAATGCAGCATTCTAATGGTGAAAGAATTCTTAAAATTGGTCCGAGTTAATTCGTTACACATTTATTTATCATATTATTATATTGTAGTGGTGTAGATAACGCTAAAATAATATTGTAGGTATACTAATTCTCATGCCGGCAGCATGGCAGGAGATTTGAATTAGCCTACAAGGATTATTTTAATGCCTACGCTACGAAAAAACCTCTCGTTTCATGTATTCTACATACGAGTATACTTAATGGCCTAGTAAGTTGATATTATATATCAGAAGTCTATACTATAGTAGGTATAAAAGAAATATAATTCTTTGCGAGGCCTTTGGCGGCAAAAGCCATGCGATGAAAAAACACGCGACAAAGTTTGCATGGAATAGATAATTATGCTTTTCACCGGAAGCCATGTTTGACTATGCCTATTCTTTACACAGAGTACGAAGTAGGAATAAGTACAGGTACTTAACAAATATTAGAACATAAGTTACAGTGAACAAATAGTATAAAGTGGACAATGCCCTTTGCTCATTTAGTATGACATGATAAATTCATGGAAAACATCGTAAAATAATAATAACTGGCCAAGAGCGTGTCGAGACACGCATATGGTAGGGTTCCTTAACCAAAGCTATAGAACTGTAGTCATAGTTCAGAAATTGAAAATTCAAACGAACGAAGCTCTGTGGACTTGGCCAAATTTCAGAGATGTATCATCCCGACATATGTTAGCATGTACTTTTTATGATTTAACCATAGAAAAAACTGATTGAAAAACATTCTTTGTTAAGATCGTTTTACAAAAAGTTAAATTACTTTGAAGTAAAACACCTTGAATTTTATTAGTTTTATCGCTGTTACTCAAAAAGTCATAATCAGATAATGTTTGAAGTAATTTTGAATGAAGGTTTTAAATATGACCTATAGGTATTGAAAGTTACATTGTAGTGTTATATATTGTAGTTACAAGTTTCTATATCTTATAGTTTAGAAAAGCAGGGGGTCAATTTTGTGCAAATTTGGCGAGCAATATTTCTACCTTCATTTTAAAACACCTTTTCAACGACACACCTTTTAAAAGGTAGGACAAACAGACATCGTAGGCTTAGCAGTTGGGCAGGGTCCCGTTTACACCGTTTGGCTACGGACCCTAAAAAACAGTGTTAATATCGCCTAATATAGTAACCTCAGATGAGGGAAGTTGCTCAAACTGAAATTTGGGTGCTCCGTTCCAAAGATGGGAGCACTACTCCACGTGGGGCCGGACTTTCTCTTTGAAGAACAAAATATGTCATTTTTCGACGAAAAGTAATTTTCGCTTCGCCTTGTTAAATAGAGAAGAGTTCTAGAAGTCTAAGATACTCCGCGGGGGTAGGACACGTCGGATCCCACACAGCCAATTAACCACGCCCACGCTAAGAATAAATAATAAAATGTTTATTTTACAAATGCGGTGCGACATTGTAGTGTATCTCTATTTGTCAATGTCAAATAATGGCTAGAATTGCGTCATTACAGGCTCTTGTAATGCACCCCCGCAACTTTGAGTAATGACCCTCTGACTAATGTTGTTGGACAGTAGAAACATTTTAAAGGTGGTTTTTAATAGTTTTTTTATTTTATTTGAAACTAGCCGTCCGCCCCGGCTTCGCACGAGTGTAAGCTCGGCCTTCGGCCTCGCTACAAAATATAATATAGCCTATGTCACCCGGGGATAGTGTAGCTTCCCAACAGTGAAAGAATTTTTCAAATCGGTTCAGTAGTTTCGGAGCCTATTCATTACAAACATACAAACATACAAAAATAGGTACAAATCTTTCCTCTTTATAATATTAGTGTAGATGTGTCATACAGGCAACTGTCAAATGGCATAATGACTAAACTCTGCTCTACTTAACCAAAGTACTAGCTTCATATCAGACGAACAAGGAAGATATGGTAAAATTAATGTTTCCATGTTTCATTTTCTTTTTCACTAAGCTGCTTAATAGGCCATTAGAATTAAACCAAATAATTAGACAAATCGGATTTAATTGCTACAAAAGGTTTTATTGTTTACCACTTAATTATAGATGGGTAAGTATAGAAAATAATGCCAAAAACAGAAGTAAAAACTTACGCACTAGTATAGGAACGGGTTGTCCAAACCTAATTTAACACAGAATTTAATGCTCTACAACTATTACTAAAACAATGTTTCGATATTGTGAGTCCTTTGCCAGATAATATCGTAAAACCTCAAAAATACCCCTTCTGGTGGTACATTTTTACCCCCCACCACTTATGCACAATTCTGCCGAGGAGGAAAACTTAGGGTAGTCATATTTGGCTATAAATGAAGCCATTAAAGCAATAAAACTTTTTGTAGCAATTAAACCCGATTTGTTTTCTAATTCTAATGGCCTATAACGGAAAAACTGTAAGTACGGCTTACTTTCTAATTTTTCACGCACACTTAGAAACTTGTAGGGACACCAATGAACTAAAAGTTAACATGCAAAAAGGGGCAGCAAGGTCGTCTGCTGGGTGAGTTCGATTTAAAGACATCAAGCCTGATTGAGGCCTGATGCGTTCGCACCCTCCACGCCACCTTACAATATCTCCCTTGTTTATCTGATCTGAGGTACTAGCTACTCTAGTGCAACTTAAGTCAGTTGCTGTTGAACACAGCGTTTATAATGTTAAAAAGCGCTCAACTGCCTCGCCTGCCTCTCTCACACGTTTTCAACATTTTTGAATATTATATTTTTACTAATTTACTAATTTTACTATTACTTTTACTAATTTATCTAGTACTGAGTAAGAATAACAAAAAAACAATTGGACATTATTTTTAGAATGACATTGCATATAGTATAAACCAATTTTTGTATTGATACGAGTATTATATAGGATGGCGGTTTAGATAGAAATATATGTACTTGAAAGACAAAAAAAAAAACTATCAAATCTCAATACTAATATTGCTTTATACTATTTGTAGTATTATTCTAAAGACAATGCCTGATCGGTTTTTGTAAATGATGACTCAGTGATTTTTATATTCAAAAACTTTAAAAATGCGCGAGTGACATAGCGCCTTTAGCTGCACCTTAATGTTGCTAGGGTGTTGACCATAAACAAAAAGTATATTGTGTTTTTCTATCACATCCTAGATAGAAAAAACTCAACACAACTCAACCTTAAAGTAATGTAAAACGACTTAAATCTATTTATTTCGTTTTTTTTTTACCCCGATGTAGAAAAGCTATAGGGGTGTTATACATTTAACATCTTTGTAAGTCGCTTCGTAGCTGCCTAACGGAAGGATCGATTTTAGCGCGTTTCTTTAATAAAAGGAATCGGAATGATTATAGCTGTATTTGAGGAAAGTCTGTCCCGCTGTGAGCGATGGAGAACGAGTGGTTGCATGTGCGCTTTACAATCTGACGGCACCAGATTCAATATTTGGTTTTGTACCAATTGTTATTTTTAGTACTTAAATAAATTATGTGCAGTTTTGATGCCCACGCTCAAAAACGGTGAGAGAACATCGTTAGGAAGCCGGTAAGGCAAAGAACCTCCACATTCAAATATATATGGCATTTACAAAAATCCAATGGGCCAGCATGAATTAGGGCCTATGCTCTCTGTCTCTCTCTCTCTCTCTCTCTGAGAGAAGACTTATGTCCCAGCTGTGGGTACATGATAGGCTGAGACTGTACTGTAATGTCCAGCTGTTTAAAAGTTATAAATTCATTTCCAAACTGGTCAGTTTTTTTAAATGATTTTTGATGATTTTGTAGGATTCTGGGTCGTTTTAGTCATGATAAATCGAAAAGCCGCGGCCTGTTAACAGCTTCTAGCGTTTCAAGAAATAAAACAAATGACCAGACTCATCCAACAAGATCCCTAATAAAACAGTTAAGAACATTGCGATGTGAATAACAAGACAAGCGTAACGCACCAAAGCTGAACTGATAAAGTAAAATACAAGGAGTAAAATGTTGTTCGGGAGGGAGGGTGTTTGGAAGGGGAGCGAGGGGTGGTTTCAAGGTTCCAAGTTTCAGAGGCGCCACTGCGGGACTATGCGTATTTCTACGTAACGTTCAACCCGACTAAATTGGGTGGCCGCTTCAAGGCAACATTCGACTTTTCAAAGTGCCAAAAGCCTTTTCGCTGAGAGGCCATACTAATCGTTTCAGCGGTTTAGGACCACAATTAAAAATTACATCTTCTTATAATGACCACTTCTTGAAATGACCACTTCTATAACTGACCACTTCTTTAAATGACCACTTCTTAAAATGACTACTTCTTGAAATGACCACTTCTTAAAATGACCAATTCTCGAAATGACCACTACTTGACAATAGTCATTTTAAGAAGTGGTCACACTTCTTAAAATGAACACTGCCTTAGTGACCACTTACTGTAACCAATTATGAAATGTTTTGCATGTATTAAAATATGCGAAACATTTCATAGTGGGTTCAAATACATCTTGTAAAATTGATGACATACCATTGTGTATGATATCATCATCATCATCAGCCAGAAGACGTCCACTGCTGAACATAGGCCCCCTTTAACCTCCACACTGAACGACATCTCTGTCGACATGAGTGGTCATTTTTAATTGTGATCCTAAACCGCCGAAACGTTCTGAATTTAGGGGTTTATTTTTCAGTTCAGTAGATGTCAGTGATACCATTTTGGTTGAGCTCGTTTATCTCATAAAAGTAAATCTTAAGATAACTACACATCGTTCGGGATATATATATATAAAAACGAATAAACAATGTCTTAATGGAACTCAGCGCTTTTGCAAAGTTATCGAATTAATAATATTAATTTGATAATATATATTTAAATATATTCTCGGGTCTAGCCCGGACATTTGGTGGGCATTGGTGGAGCCGAAGCCAACACCAAGAGGCCCTTTTGAATGTTAAAAATACAATTATGGAATGTGTATAAAATTGAATATGAAACTATTGTACAGTATAGGATAATAAAAAAGCCTGGGCTATTGAGGTGAACAACTTGTGGATGGGATAACAGATCTATAGAATGAGAAACGGCACCTGCCTTATCCTGTCTCATCTCAAAATATATTTAGGCAAGTGATGACTTGCCACCCACTGAATGGGCCCCCATAAAGGCTGCCGTATCTTGGCACTGGAGGGGCAACATTGGCGTGGGTGGCTTAGGGTGTCGAGAGGTGTGCTGCACTTTCACTAAGAGCTATTCGCGGCGTTATGCCCTTTAACACTTCCACCATGGAGCTAGGTTCTTAGCTCTTGCCGTTTCCACCCCCGGACGGCCGGTCAAGGCAAGCCAGGGGTCGGGGGTCTCATTCAGCCCCATGGAATGGGGGTACGCGGTGTCGCCACTCACCGACGGCTCGCCATAAAGCCGCCCCTGCGTTAATATATATATATTTTATTATTAATTAATAATATTAATTAATATTAATATGTCGTATTTTTTATTATTATTAAGAACTAATGAATGAATGTTATTTAAGTTACTGAAATAAAACCTATAATATTAAATATAACTGTGTTATTTTTATATTAACCTAAAGCTTTTCCCCTCCAGTCTACAAAGTTAATAAAACAAAAAGACGTTAACACATTAACTAAAAATCTAAATGTAGTAGTTGCCAGTGTGGTAAAGTACCAAGAATAGGCTGCATTCCTGCGTTAAATGGGGAATCCCATCGACACTGGGCTCATTATGAGTAAATCCATTTCCTATTATTTTTTCCTACATGGCAATAACTTCCTACATACGCTACACTAAGTAATTAATACTCCGTATAAACGAATAAATAACATTAATTACTCCGAGCATTGTGCTCAAATAATGTCGCAATATAATTGAGCTGGGTTTCCAGCCATTGCGGCATAATATTAACTGTATATTCGTTTAGTGACAATAATAACCGAGGTAGAAAACCTCGCGTGTGACTATGCAAAATGAAACGCCTGGCTCGACAATCACGCACACTGCCAAAACCGCACGTAAAACATTATACCAATACATGTATATTGAAATAAGGTCAATTAGGACAGGGAGCTTTACGATATTTTATCTCTGCTTAAACTCGTGTGCATATTTCCTTTGAGGTTCATTCATTTTTATAAGGACTTAAACAGTTTCTTTAATCAAATCCTTTTAGGGAAAAGTTGGACGAGAATGCACGTTGTTGACTCTTCTCGGCCAAGCGCTCGAAGAGTCAACACGTCCTGAGGATGCCTCGTGAAGAGGCGAAACACGTGTCGACAAAGTGCACTAAGGAAACGGGTATAATTTATTACTTTTTTAAATTCAATTAAAATACATGTCATTTCAATTAATATATATTTTATGTTTCAGAATTAATACATTTTTGTTTTCAGATTTAGTATTATCGTATTTCATGTGTCAGTGTTTCATTAATTAATTTTTGTTTCAGGTTACGTTAATTTTAAATTTATGTAATTAATATTTTATATCAGGTTAGGCAAATTAAACTCAATAAAATTAACATTATCAACCAGGTATTTACCAGGTAAATTTATCACAAATTCCTTATTGTACTTGAAGCGACGTAGAAGCGGAATCACACTAGAAATTCATCAGTAAAACAGTTTTTTTATTTAAAATTATGATGTTTGTTTGATATAGAATGAGGAAAATTGGTGGCTATGGCCATTAATTTGATTGCACGTGCCTACTGTTATACAAAAACTGAAGTTTTAATCCAATCACAGGGTTGTTATACGTTAAACAGCAACCAATCGTATCTTTGCTTATTAATGATGGCGTAACAGAGACGTAACAACCCTGAAGGTTTTATTACGTTCATGCGGCTTAATAACATTTTACAGTAGGTACATTTCCCGTAGATCATAATTAAGACAAATGTAAATACCACAGGTAAGTATCTCTCTACCTGTGGTATTTACACTAATGACTTTTATTGCAATCCAAAAACCATTAGATAACGATTCCGAATTTATTCTCAGATCCAGCAATCGATTAGGCATAACTCGAATTAAAATGTTCATAGGTATGAAAGTCTAGTTTTGTCACAAACTTTATATATTAGCTGTGGAAGCCGAGGGTGAATCCAAATGACGTTTTTAGTAGAGGTGAAGATCTTATAATTCGTACGTCCTAAATCTCACTCGCGCATTTTTAATCCTCGACGCAAACAGAGAGGTGTCATAAGTTTTACGTGTGCATGTGTGTATCTATGTATATACTACTAAATGAATCCCTGTGAGTGGGTGCAGATGGCAGGCTGTCGTTCAGTGTGGAGTTCTAAGTTAGAGGCCTATGTTCAGCAGTAGACACTAGACATCTTATGGCTAATGATGACCAGTGTATCCATAGATTTAGGATAACCAGCAAAAAAAAATTTTAGATCTGTGAGTCTTTTTCTGTCTGTCGCATCGTAGCTTTCAAACGTGTGAACAGATTTAGATTAATTTTTAGCTATTACAAACTGTTTTAAACTTATTTTTAAAAGTTTGTTTAGGTCTAATTTTGCAAGCTGAATTAGAACCACTTTCTCTTATCCTACGGAGTTGAATTTTTACATGTTGGTTCAGTTCGAAAAGACAATATTTTTTTTGGTAAGCATGTCCTGAATCGACATCCAGGATTAGCTCCAGGTAAATGAACTCTTCAACCGTCAAACGACACGAAATTGTGTGTACGTATTTTATTATGATAGCCGGTTCTAAGATTTACCATGACATTGTTGCTGCACTCAGGGCTGGGTCCTGACTAGGGAATTTCTTAATGGTAAGCAGCAAATACATGAAATGTTGTATACGCACCCATTCTGAGTGTCACCATGACATGGCTACAAAAGCTTGTTAAAAAAAAAGTTTTTTATTATTAATAATATTTTAAGGTGACTTCATCCAGAGTTCTATTAGATAATTATTTTTATTATTATCAGCTTATCATGTTCCCACTGCTGGGTCACAGGCCTTCTCTAAGTGAGAAAGGATGGGCCTAATCCACCATTAAGGCCCAATGTATGTTGGTGAATGCCATATGTCTTTGAGCTTTTGAGATTCTTGGACATACCGATTTCCTCGTGATGTTTATACCTTGATCGTTTTTGAGCGATTGCAACTGCACAAATACATTTAGGTTCTAAATAAGATATTTTTTATGAATATTTGAAATGGTATTTTCTTTATTTTACTTACATATTTTCTTAGGTTTTACACAAGTACATTCAATAATTTTATATGTCCAAAAATGTTAAAATGCGCGAGCGAGATACACCGAACATTAGCTCAGAATCAGAAAACATTTATTGAACAACTGATACATTATTAGGTATCAGATCAGTTAGGTTGACTGCCTCGGTGGCTCAGTTGGTAGTGATCCTACTTTCTGTGCTTGGGGGCGTGGGTTCGATTCCCATATAGGACAAACATTTGTGTGATGAACATTTGTGTTTGTTCTATGTCTGGGTGTTAATATCTATTTAAGTATGTATTTAAAAATATATATGTATGTATATCAGTCTCTGGCAGCCATATTACAAGCTTTGCTTAGTTTGGGGTCAGATGACCATGTGTGCAATAATGTCCCAGATATTTATTATTATTATTATTATTATTATCATGCTATATGTTGGTGGAACAATTGTACCTATTTATCAGCCTTGTTTCAAGTGCAAAGTGCAATTTTACTGTATTTAAATATTTACATTTTCAATAAGCTGTTAATATTTTAACGAAACAAGTTGTTGTTATTGTATACGTAATGCCTGAAACTATAATGAAATATAGACATGAGACATTTAGAAATTGGAAATTCACAGACACAGCATTTAGCGAATTGAACATAATCGTTCTACTGGGAATGGTAAAGTAATTGCTTACTACAAATCTAGCCCAGACTTAATCGTTAAATACATTTTGAACTTAATTGAGTACATAATATTTGACACAATGTTCAGAATAGATTAATATAATACTACTTTTGTTAAGTCGCAAATTGACAACGCATTACCTTGTTAACTTGGGTTTATTCCGTTTGAATAAATAATTTCCGACGCAACATTATGTCCACTATTTTGTAGATACCAACAATTTTTGTCTATGGGTATGGTCTGTGGCATGGTATGGTTTGTTTGTTACCTGTTTGTGACTGAAAACGTATTTTTGTATAAAAAGTTTATTTGCCCGTAGCCTAGCTGTTTCTGGATGGTAGCCGACTAAAGGAAAAAAAACTCACTTCAGTGGTGGCCGAGCGGTAGCATGGGCGTTTGACGATCTAATGGCAACCAGTTCGATCCTTGGCGCTGCACCCATGACTTATTTAGTACTTTAATAAATTATACATGGGCAGTTCCGTTGCTATCGCTCAAAAACGGCGAAGAAAACATTGTGAGGTATACGTTATTCACCAAAGTGCATTGGGCCAGCATGGTGGAGTAGGGCCCATCCTCTTTCTCTGAGAGAAGGTTCGTGTCTCAGCACTGGGAAAGTGATAGGCTGATGATGATGATGTTTCTAAAATTATCAGTTACCCTATTCCTTAGGTAACGTCAATTCAGTATATTTTTTTCTATTTTTCCCTACTAGTCATGCAAATTTGCTATAGTAGTGAAAACACTAGTTCAAATCACGAGTGCTCAAAAACAAACTTCGTGTAATTATTACATTATTGCAAAAACATAAATTTTATTCGTTTAATAACTATTAACTCTATACTTATTAATTAGGATTTCAGTAACATAAAATAAAAACTACAGAACGCCAAGAGATCTAGCCCGTAACCGCTACGAGCTACGAGAGTCTACGTTCGTAGAGTGCTACGAACTTATCGTAGCTACTTGAGTTTCAAATTTTACTATAACATTACAGCTAATACTAATACTATTTCGTGGCTTTTTAATATCGGAAATAATAGCATTATAAACTTAAAGGAAAATAAATTCAGGGACAGTCATAAATTGTAAATTCTATCTGATTTAAAACAAACTTCGGGGAACAAGCATGTCGGGTCAGATTAGAATGAACCACGCTTTTTACTATTAATTCGCCAAGATAAACCAGTCAGCACCGTTAAAATGTTTATTAGATTAGTTTATAGATTTTGAAAGTCACGAAAAATGCGATACGTTATACACCTATTGCTCCCACTTGTATGGATGCATCCATTACGACAGCTGTCCGGTTTGAGCTCTTGCGTGTTGCTCTGACTTCAATCCTCAACTTTGACTCGTACATTAAGATCAAGGCTCAATTGACTGCCAAAAAGCTGGGTCCTATCGAAGGTGCGACGGTATTTCACGTTGCAGTTGCTTTCACTATAACAAGCACAGGTTCGAAATCGAATGTTGTACTGCTCGCACCTTTAAACTGGATCAGCCAAATACCAGCTAGAATCCATTGAGACACTTTCCAAAAAGCTCATCAGCTTCAAATCCTGTATTCAGACTAAGCTTCTTAGCATTGAGCATCAGCGCAAAGTTGCTAGTCTATTGGTTTTTCATCGGATACGTTTAGAGAGCGAGAGACGTTTGTTCTATCTGACGGCCCGAGTGAGCACGAAAAGGCGACACCTTTATGGTTGATATTCCCAAAAACAAAGCGCTTTGATTCCACTTTTACTGTGCGAGATGTTATTAATCTCTGTCTACGTTTAGTTAGATTCTTAAATATCCATAGATAATAAAAATCTAGGACAGCCTTCAAGTGCGACGCATCTTGCGTAGACGTCTAGGCGCCGCGCCGTCCCATCTTTCAGTGACACAAAGCAAGATTGGCGCCAAGCCACGGAAAAACATTAACCATGTAAGATTCTGAACGCCCTCAGGAACGTTTCCACAGACTAGGTTAAAGTACTTTCACCAGTTATTTTTACACGAATATAACCACAGCAAGCTTAATAGCGAGCTCAGGCTATAGACTTATTTCTAAAGCCTGTTATTATCATTCAAATGGAAATGGCAGTGTTTGGGACTGAAACAATGTCGATTGTTCTCGAACGTTGACCTCGGAAGAATGAAAAATCATAACTAATAAAATAAATCTTTTTTTTTTTAATTCAGTTGGCATTCAATAAAAAATAAAAAACTAAGCGTCTACAGTCTTAAACCAGAAACAAGTATAAAAAAACTTAGGAACACAAAACACCCAGGAATTTCTAAGTAGGCTGTTAAAGTCATATCATGTCATTGCTATAAATGTCATTGTTTCAAAATTGTCTTACAAAGCCACAGATATACACGATCTGTGTACAAAGCTATACATTTTCACCATTTTGCCTTTTATAGGCGTAGCGTTGTTTTCAGAACTAAGTAGGTATATACTTTTACAACTCAGCACAAATAATTAATTATTATTGACTTTTTTGACGGGGAATGACTTAATGGGCCCGTCAGTTTGGTGATTTATGTATAGGTACGCTGCTAGTTTTTTAATTCTTTTTTAATCATTAATAGGCTTGCGTTTGACCCCCAACTCGGCTGATCTTAAGCGATGATGCGGTCTACGATAGAGCACGCTTGCCTAAAAGAAACCGATTCGCCCGTGATTTAGATATACCCAGATTTTAACTATCGGGGAACACCCATTCATGCAGCGCAATTCACTGACTAGCAGCTTATCATTTTAGGGAAACAGCCATAAAATAGCAACAAAATGCAGTGTTTTGAAGACGAAATTCTAGGTTCAAAAATTGTTTGTCATTTACTTTGATTAGATATTAGCTCTATAAACGATACAAATTAAATTTATTCATTGTTACATAATATAAAGGTAGTACAAAATATAATTCGGAATCCCTGCCTGCTGCGTTATCGTGAGCATTGTAAAAGTATGAACTCAGAACGCTACATATGGTAAAATATAAAAGTTTAATAAAATTATTAATTGATAAATCAAGAATAAGCAAGTAGAAAAAATAACATTACATTGCAAATTTTGCCATGACTTATTATTAATTCGCAATGTGTCTGATTTGAATTGTATAGATTGTATGTATTAAAATCATACTAGTACTTTGATTCGTCCATTTGAAAATTAGGTCTGGAAATCTGCAGGCACAATAACGTACCAGCAGTACCTAACTATATTCTAAAATATATGAAACCAGAGGTTATTGCCCCTGAATTATGCAAGTGCATAAAAACAATCCCCAAACAGGATACAAATAGACAATACATTTATAAATTAAATTATTCATAACTAGTCCGCGAAGTGCAGAAGGCAGTTCAAACTGAACGTCAGTCAGTCTAGTATGAATCTATACTATATTTATAAAGCTACTCAAAATAATGTACATCGGAGCTATCTACCATGTCATCATTATTAGCTTATCTTGTTCCCACTTCTAGAACACAGGCCTTCTCTCAGAGAGTATGGATAGAGGTTCTTGGTCATACCGGTTTCCTCACGATGTTTACTTCACTGTTTTTGAGCGATGGCATCGAAGCTACACATAATTTATTTAAGTACTAAGTAAATCATTGATTCAGGGCCAAGGATCGAACCAGGTGCCATCAGATTGTAAAGCGTCGTTGTATATACCGCTTCGCCACCCTCGTTCGTACATTATAGTATTGTATATCCCTTATCCGTTTAACTACTACAGGACAAGTAGAGAGAAAGACGGCGCACTACCACCCATATATTGTGGATTTTCCTTAGATACGTACTAAACGTTTTGATTCTACGTTTCTAATCCGCACAGCCAAGGAATGAAAGAACATGCCGGCTACCTTGTTTCCTTAGGGATATAATCTAGCCGGTTCTGGAATTTGAGTAGCTATAAGTATAGACATCGCTTCTTTGCGGGAAGAAGTTACATAACTCTTTAGAGCTATAAAAGCTATCAGCCAAGTTTATAGACACATTTCAGGCCTACAGTCAACATTACGTAATAATGTTATTTCATCTATAAATGGCTACGCCTAGGTCTAGGTTTTGCCATAAAGCTTTTACTGCCCTAGACTAACAAATGTATAGTCTTTCGAACACATTAAGTTTGCGTTGAATACAGTTTCAACTCTCTTGTAGCGCGTTTCGTAGAAAAAGTATTCGTAGACGTCTACGAACTCGTAGCTCCAAAGTTCGTAGCCGTAGCATGCCGTAGACATTGCTTTCTTTATAAATAGCTCTAACGTTCGTCAAAACGCTCAAAGCGGTACCTATAGGAAATCGATATTTGATAGCTTCAACTTCACCAAACTTTGATGTGTCAACATTTCAACAACGAAAAAGAAACCTTTTACGTAACAAAGTGAAGTAAAGAGAAAGTTCATGAGTGCGAGACTGAAAGTAATGTCAGTATAATCTATATTTTAAACTGAAATTTAACATTAGGGGTTTTACCTAGTACCTATTTTTCAGACAACTTTAATCAGCCAAAATCAGTTAGCGGTATGCCCTTGATAATGTTAAACTAATAGTATAACAAAATTAAACAAAAAGTATTTTTTTTTCAGTTCTGGCTGATCAGTAGTGTGAAAATGAAGTGCTGCGTTGCTCCTTCGAGCCTAAATATTTATAACGTAGATGTAAATATGTATGCCTTATCGAATGTATGATTATCCTTTGATTCCTGCATATCAGCAGTCCGATCTATGGCTATACGTCATTAACATTTCGTAGAACAACAACATGCGCTGGAATAATCGGCGCTGTATGGAGGAAGTATATCGTAGAACCGACCTACATTCTGTCGCAGGTTTAGAGTGGAGGTATGTGTGTAAATAGGTGGTGTGGCATAGAGCTCGGGGTGGCAGAGGAAGCATCATCAGCAGGCGAGTGCGGTGGCGGCGACGGCGGGTCGACGGCGAGTGGCGCAGCCAGCGCGGCGTCCTTGTGGCACTGGCACCGCGAGTCACGCGAGGAGGTCGATAGTGGCCGGCGGCGGGCAGCCTCCGCGTCAATTATTCAGCACGCGACCGTCACCGCCACCGCCACCACGCGCCCACGGACAAAGGGCTCTCGCACGCACTGCGGCGACACCTACCAGGTACCGGTCCGTCTGGGGCGCCGTCTCCTCTCCGCGCCGGGGCTCGAGCGTCCAGAGCCGGCACACTGATCCCTTGTCACTGGGCGGGTCGCGTGCGGCGCGATCGGCTCGCGCGATGCTCGCGCGTTACGTAAAGGGCGCGACGTGGCGCGTGTGTGCGCGTGTTGCGCGCTCGCGGCGGGCGCTCGATGCGGGCTCGCGCGCGGAGTGCCGCCACAAGTTATGCAACGCGCCGCCACCGTCGCCCGGACGGGGAAAATCGAAGGCGAGGGGCGCGGAACCGGCGCGCGCACCCGCATCGATACCGCCGCCGCCCGCCGCAGCGCCGCCCGAGCCCGCACAGACATTACAGTACAGTTACACCGGAGACACCGCACATTTCAGGACGCATTTACCGCTGAGCTTCATTTACTGACTCCGCGCAGCATGCGCCACCTTACTCCGACTCTAGTGCTCCTTCCGCATACCGGAAGCTACTTACTTAATTGCGACCGCTCATAACTTAATCGAATGTTAGGCGAACGGTATCACCGATACACTCGTGACCGTGTCAAAGCAAAACTTTGATATCAAAATTATAGACTGATTTAACGCTCGATTATAATTTAACGCCTAAAAGGAGTAGGTAAATAGGTCAAACTTGATCAATCGTACGAATGAGGGTCAGCAAAGTGATTTGGCGTCAGTATTAAAGTTCTAGGAAGACGCGGCGGCTGAAGGCCATTCGTACCCGGCCCATAATGGGGTTTTTCATGGCGGTCGAGCCGATGTAACAGCCACTATGCACCAGTTTATGTTGTCCTACAATAAAAATGTTTTAACAAAGGATCGTTAACGTGTTAAATGTAGGTTAGGTATGGAAAAGCTCTAAGTAATTTTCAAGTTGCCGTGTGGCCGCATGATACCTATGAAGTATTCGCGTTCCGAATGTTGTCGATGCTTCAAGTAACTCTTGTATCTAATTAGGTAAGTGCGGGATCGACGTACCCTAAATCCGGGACATTTGACAAGCTCGCGTTTTGTCGTTTAGATAATTTTACTTTTCAATTAATAAGTTTTTCAAACTCTTTGCAATATTTCGTTAGTTTTCGTCACTCATTAAGTCGTCAGGTAATTTATAAAATATTTTTATAGTCATTGCATGAGGACCACTACTATGCATTTCTAGTCTCGATTTTGGGATTGCTAATTTAGGCTTAAACCTGAGCGGATGATTACGTGGTATTACTGTTATTTTTTTTTATATCTAGTCTAGCGATAAAAGGGTACGCAAGTGTACAAAACTAAGATTTTGTAAAATAAGAAAACAATGTACTTATGACAAAAATACGTACTTAGGTACATAATTTATTGAACATATTTTCATTATATTTACAAATACAAGTTTTAAAATCTAATTAATATATTACAAATATAGGATTATTAAAAAAATTATATAATAATTAAATAATGACCTTCAAATAGTACTAATTCGCTATAAAAAATTCTGACACTGTTTTCTACTACTGCGTTCTTCATTGTGTAATGAATTCTTAGTTTGAAATATTTTTACCAGATAGATTTAATATATAAAAGTATGTGGTCCTCAAAAAATCCAAAGTCAAACTAGTGTGCATTCAAAGTTTGAAAAATATTTTCAGTTTGTTGAATGCATTACTCGCAGTATTACGTCCCGTATCATTTTAAATACATCTCCATCATCGAAATTTTTAATTAAATCTATAATATCTATTAAGTTTACTGTAACACTGAAAATACAAAAAAACAGCTGTTTCCATCGAGATACAATTATTCTAATCTCGATGGCTGTTCCGTATAAAAATTATATTGACACCCAACGAAATATAATTATGGAACAATTTTTTTTTTCTCGATGTCAAGGTTGGTTTCTTCATAATGATGAGTACAATGATATCCTCGAATATTTCCACTGTCCAACCAGTCGGTATATGGCGTGTATTATGTATTCTGTGATATGGCGCAAATTGTCATTTTTGTATTTTTGGACGTCAGACGTGCCAAAACGACGGTGACTAACTTCACCAGGCCACAGAGGCACAGACACGCAAAGAAGGTGAAATCACGCCCCCTTATTAATAAAAGTGGAGTAGTCTTGGAGTAGTTACGCCATGTTTTGTCTTTATCTCTCTTTCAAATTATGAACTCGATCGAAAAGCACAAAAGACGTAGTAACTATTCCAAGGCTACTCTACGTTTATTAATAGTGGTAAAGATGTTTATCCTGATGGCACAGTCCTGTGTCCTGATGCCAGTCCTAGTTGAATATAAATAACAGTTTCACGATTTTAGGGTTGGTCCTATAGTAAAAGTTGTTCATAATGAGTACAATGAACTCCATTCGGCGTACTACCATTCGGTGTAACCCTAGTAGGTAGGTTTTGTTTATTATGCTTGTTTGCTTTTTTTTTATGATACTGGGTGACGAGACGAGCGAAGTCGCTCGCCTGATGGCTCTTCACGCTTGCCCATAACAGCTCAACGCCACTCAGAATTTTGAACTTCAACAGTTCAAAACCCTGGATGGCAATGCACTGCGCTCGTCACCCCGAGATATAAGATGTCAAATCTCTGTGTGCCCTGTAATTTCGATGGAAACATTGTCCTCCAATCCGGAACACAGTAGTGTTTGCACACTACTGCTTGGCGGTTGAATAACTGGCAAAGGTGTGCTACTTCCCCAGGCGGACCCCTGCAAAAGAGTCCTACCACTACAATGCTTACTTTAGGATGCCTATACTATACGCAATGGTTTAATTTCTAAATTATTGATTGTCAACCTAATATAGTCTTATCTTAAAGTTTTCTACGATATTTTCTACGGATGTTCGTCACATCTAGCCTGGTCTAATTACCTAAATACCTGCTCTACTTTTTAAGGAGTTTGACGTATAAATTCTTACGTTACTCAAGATCTGGCAACATAGTCATAAGTCAGACAGTGTAAAGTAAACTTGAATAATGGACAAAATTTGGCAAAGTCAGCACAAATGGTGAAAGATTACAATCGTTCCGGTTTGACCCCAATACTTAAGGCCGCGCTGACCGGCTAAAGCTATCTCTTTGACACATTTTTGAAGAAACAAAAATTTAAAAAACTGATTGGGCATATCTTTAGAATAACATGGCACTTAGCTAATTTTTAACTTCACTTTTTAGCTACTTTTACATTGTTAGAAGACTTAAGAGAACAAAACCATTCGAGTTAGTGTAGTGAAAAACAAAGTGTTAGTGTTAAGTAGTGTAGTGCTACCTAATAAAGAACGCGTGAACAAAGTGTCTTCACCTTAATAGAGACAATAAGAAACGTGATAATGAACACAAACCCGTACGAAGCGCTTTGATTCCACTTTTATTGTGCGAACTGCTAGTTTGTGGAATGCACTGCCTGAATGGGTGTTCCCAGATAGTTACAATCTGGGTGTCTTCAAGTCAAGAGTGAATCGGTTTCTTCTAGGCAAGCGTGATCCACCGTAGGCCGCATCATCGCTAAATATCAGGCGAGTTGGCGGCCAAGCGCAAGCCTATTTTGCAATAAAAAAAAACATTCTTAATTTTTAAAATATCATACTTAGAAGAGTTAGAAGTTTAAGTTAGAATCAAATTACTTATTAGCGTAACATTAGGCTAGATTGTAATTAAATTAAGGGGCGCTTTTTATAAACGCAACATTAGAAAGAAAATATTTTTTTAGCTACGTAGCATTTTTTTTCGAACGAGTTGCTCTGCCCTTTGTGCGCGTACTTAATGGTGGAACTCTGTATTTAGGTTAGGTATTAACATTTATTTTATACATGCTCGTATTATCCACCCAGCTTTTCTTTGAATTTTAGGTATACAACACACAGGCAATATTTTCTCGTTAGATACCTATTTGACGATGGAACGCTATTTGTATGAAAAGTGCGCTATTTGTGTACCTTCTTAACTTCTTATTAGAATAGAATATAAATTATTGATAGGTCGAATTAGAACATGTCAGTAAAATTTAATACTGCGAGCTGGGAATCACACCGTACTTGTCATGGCACAAAAAAATATTATTGCTTTAGTACGCTTCATAAGGGTGTGACTAGGAACACAGCGTTATGGGAACTAAGTTTGGCAGACACTACTTGAAATTGGAGCAGACACAATATGAAATTTTACGATTACATAAATATTCCAGTCACATATTGGAGAGAAAAAAAAAGCTATAGTGAGTTTTATTTACAGACTTTGAAAAATTGGGTTCTGAATTCGGTTGTAGTATGTTTTTTTTTTATGTTTGTTACCTCAGAACACAGTCATTTATGAACCGATCTGAAAAAAATATTTTTTTTATTTGAAAGCATACCTATACGAACGTATACGTACATAAGCACCTACCTTTGTTTCACATTGGTCCCATATACTATATTTCATAAAATTCGGTTCGGTAGTCAGTACTTTTGTTTTTAAATCAAAATAACTGGAAAAAATATGTCACCATTGCGTATTTAGGTACTTATTTTGAAGTCGTATTTTAAAATGTATAACTATTTGCATTAACTAGTACCTTTTGTTACGTAAATTTTGTCGTTATTTGATTTTACATGAAAAACATACAGCTGCTAATTAACACAGTATAGGTACTGGGTTACGCCAAAAGGATGTACTAAGCCGAAAGGGGTCCATAGTACCCACCATTATGAACAACTTCTACTATGGAAGCAAATCTGTAATCGCGAAAAAAATATCAGCTGTTCCATAGAAAACGGTCATTGACACTCGACAAAATGTAAAAAACAGCAGTTTTTTTTTCTCGATTTCAGGGTTGATACAATACAATATCTCTTTATTACACACCGAAAAATACAGAATAAACTTAAACTAACATCAAAAATAAATATACGACAGTATAATGGGTGGCCTTATCGCCTAGAGCGATTTCTTCCAGACGATTGCGTGTCGTGACATTACAGATCTGTGCGTGACATGCTCAGAAATAATTTTAAAATATAGACTCAACTTAAGCATTATACTCGATTTTGTGTTTTTTTTTTAAGTGATTTCAATCTGTATGTTCGAAAAATGCATTTAGTGTTATTTATTTATTTATTTAATTCATACAGAAACACCAACAGTACTAATATTAAATAATACATAATGCAGTTCTGATATGTGCAACCCTTAACAGGTGTTTATAACAATCACCATTAAAAGTATGGTAAAACAAAAAAAAAAAAAATTAAAAAGTGTATATAGGTATGATGTTAATACAGTAAGCACAATGGTCTAGTGTTAAATACTGAATGACACAAATCCAAATCAAAAGTAGTCACTTTTTTAAAAAATAGGATGTGATTTTGAATAGCGATTTTAAAGACCTCATCATTAATTTAATTTTCTTTTTCAAGGACACAAAAATTTGTCTAACTGATAATATTTTCCCTTCCAACTTATAATTATCTATACATGTAGAGATCTTTGAGATCTTTCATTCTGTATGTGCACGGTGCACGCCCCTCCACCACACTACGCATACAAAATACAGTGGAGAGATGCGCATTTAGAATGAAAGATCTCTACCTAATTTTGTTGTAGTCTGTAAATTATAGTTTTTTAATAAAATTATTGTGACATACAGACACATACAGAGAGACAGTCACGGCAAAATCATAATAATTTCCATTTTGCCACGAAACTATATAAGGAAGATCCCAGGCCCAGACAGCCCCTAATTGGCATTCAAATGTGAGCTCTGTGTTGTGCTGAATACAGCAGAATAACTAATATTTCCATAGTTGCATTGGGTGTTGTTAGGCTGATTTAGGTGGTTGTCAGCACTGAAGTGAGATTTTTTTTTACCCTTCTCTTTTCTGTGATTGTCAGCACCTGACTGAAGATACCAAAATTATTGTCCCATGAGGGCTCACAAAAAAATTTAAGCTCAGATCCGTAAATATAATCTTTCATGGCCCTCATGGCTTCTAAAAAGCCCCTATTTCTCTTACGGCAGACAAGGGGATACCAAAGCTATTTTAAAACTATGGTCTATGCCACACCCTACCTACACCATTCATTATTTATCAAATCTAAAATACCACAAACTTCCTTAGTCCTTATTAATACTAAAATTACAGTTGTGATAGCATTCTTAGAATGCTTCCTAATTGTTCTTCTAAAGAGTTTCTACCGTCGCCATTGTTGATAGTCAAATCCCAACCTGAGTAATCGTCAAGGTCACATTCTGACGGTGCATTATCAATGCCATCTTTGAAGACATACCCTCGAGATATTCTCGTGTCTTCATCTGCATGTATCCTAATTGTCCGCACTACATGCTTGTATGTTTCTTTAAACCATTTGATATCTGTTCTTCGTCTGATATCACTTACGATCCAAATAGCTGCATCACTCGCTGAAAATAATGAAATGAAAATTCCTGTTAATGTCAAGCTGGTGTAGTACCCTGCATGATTAGATAAGTATACAGCCATGTTTTTGTATTTTTTTATTAGTGATGCAAGCAGGCAATGGGGGTGGTTTTCTATTGGATACATTTCGGCGAGTGTGCGCAAGAGAGCTTCATGACCCAGGCGCGGATCCATGTTACCCATGCCCACAACCCTAATACGTGACTTGTGACGCCCACAGCTTTACCCGCGTGAAACTACGATACACTTTACAAAATCTTGGTCAGGCCGTTATAATTTTTTTTTATAAACATTTCCTTTGTCTATATCGATCATGCACGAGCTAGTTCATACGCTTACTCGTACTTGCCCGATTTTCGGGTGTCTGTGCCCACAACCTTATTTGAGGGCTGGATCCGCGCCTGTCATAACCTTATTTCACCATCCCTCTATATTCACTTCGCTAAGGACACAATAATGGTTGACACAGGATAGAGAATTTGCTCAATAGCTGTGTTCATTATTTATATAGGTATGACAGATGTTTTGAGAGCTTACCATTTTGACAAGCAATCTTGCAGAAGTATCCATAGTCTTTAGCCCTCATCTCTTCACTCCACCGGATCATATCCAGTCGATGCTGCTCTTTGTATTCACTGTCACTAAGCAGCTCATTCAAATTAAGATTATTTTCTTTAGCCCAGTGACTTTTTATAGGTTCAGATATTTTTAAGACTTCACAGCGATCCCCTAGTCTGAAAAAATTTATGTTTACAATAAGTTTTACAATTCATTAATATGCAAGAGGTGTATCAGTTATGTGTATATTGTAAATTTACATTTTTCGCAAATTTTCTGTAAGAAAGTCTTTCCCTGACTTTCTTTTACCACTAAACAGCAGGACAACTTTTGGTGTCATAATAAAATATGTCTCTTTTCTGGAAATGTTAGAGCTGGGTATTTTATACAATATTATCACCACATTTGCTGCAAATTATAATTGGTCAAGGCAATTAACTATGAGCTGAAAAACTAAACAGTTATTGTGTTCCTGGCGTAGTATAAAATATTTTTCCTTTGCTTTACTGTTTCGGACACTTTGTAAACAAAAGAATTGTAAACTTAAGTAATGAACTTTCTGCATTTACGTTGCTATTCAATTAAACCAAAAAATACAAAATATAAATAGGTCAATAGGTTTGTAAAATAATTAGCTAATTTGAATTATGTTATATTTTATGAATGTTAATACCAAATCTAGGGATGTTCGATGATCATCGATGTTAAAAGCTAATCGTTAAAATCGTTCAAGCATCGATGATCAACAATTGTTGAATCGATTAATTATGTACAAAACCCCAGAAAACAAAAAATTATAGAAGCGTTATGCCTACAGTTTCTCCTTCAGCACTTACAGAAACATCCATTCGATGAGTGGGTAGCAAGTGGGTGGGTAGTAGTGGGTGGAGTGGGTGGGTTGATTATAATAATTATATTAAATTATTTTTGGCCTTTGAGTGCCTAATTGTGGCTTGAAAAATAATTTATTGCATTGATAGTTCATTGAAAATAACATCCAGTATATTTTGTTTAATGTTGTATATAAACAACTAACCACTCAACAACTCATTATAAAAAACGAATCGAATTTAAACGATAATTACGTGTTTTGCCAAAGCTTAGGAACACGCGACTGGCGTTCGTTCGACCGAATTGACCCGAGTACGTACGCCTCTTTGTGAGCGTGAACCTAGTATCGCTCGCTATATGCAGGCAGTTTTCTGTACCTACTTATTTTTTACTTTTCAGATATCTTTGTGAACAACAATACATCTATTGTATAATTTTAATTCCACATGTATTCCATTCGATTTAAGAGCACGCGATTAATTTTACTGAAACAACAAAAATCGATAGACGCAGATTCCCAACCCAACGCGTTCTGAATACACTTGACTGTGACATTATTGACGTTTGTTTGTCGCCCATTATTGTGCAGGCTAAAGCCACTAAGGCCAAACCGCCTCAACTTACGTATATTAGTATAATATTATGTACCCAGATTACCCAGCACAATCGATTGATTGATTGATTCCTGATTCGATAACTCAAAACACAGCGTGTTAAGATATGTTTTTTATTGTTAGTTATTGTAACTTGTTAACGTAGTACATTTAAATCGATGGTTACATTAAAATATTATTGGTTCCAGTGAAGTACATTGTGTAGTGTAAACTACATACAAGTTTTAGAAACAACATAAAAATACACGTTTCATCTCATTATATCTCTTTTCCACTATCGAGCACATTCACCAACACTAGAAAATACACAAGTTTCAGAAAATAATATAATGAAGGGACATGTTTTTCACATTGGCGCCAAAACTAGTTTAACTATTCTTTTTTCGCCCATTACATAGGCTGAAGCCATTAAGGCCATACCGCCTCGCGTTACGTTTTTTCCGACATGAATATAAAGAGACCCCAGTGCAGAAAGAGTGCAGACTTTACTAGAGGATTCTATGGTATGGAGTTTCTCATCGCATAAGCATTGCCATTCAACGTGGTGTCTAATGCCTGTCGCCAGCATGCTTGGTACGCTGCCAACTGGTTGGGCTTGCATTTAATTTTGATTGGGCTTAAGCATTTGGATTGTCTTTAGACCGTCACCGGTCTATGGGCAATCCTACTGTTTTTATACCCCTAAGTAATAGGTATATTGGGCATTGAGACACTAAGATAATAGGCTAAGTAGTGTAGGTATTAAGTGTTACCTAGTACGCATGTTTTAAACGCGAAAATCAGCGCCACCTATCAGAGACATATTGTAGCTTTTTACAATTTGTTAAACAGACGGAGAAAGACATCTCCGCGTTTTGGTTCTAACTTCCAAAATGGTCCACACGCATAGCAAACACCGCACTGAACTACTAAAACAGCCAGGGTGTATTGTCGCTAGATGTCGTACAATGTATTTGTAACTAAGTCATAATAATGTAAGTAGGTACTAACTACTTACTAATATACGAGAAAGTGCAATGCTGTAAAAGACTGTTTAGGATAATAATGTTGTTGGTGTGTGTTGTATTGTATTTGTATCTGACTCCTTGATTTGATGCAGAAGGTTATCCTAAATAATATGAATGGGTAATTGAAACTCCGGTAGATAGATTGAGTACGTGCGCTTTATTTGAGCGCCAGCGAATGACTGTTGAATGTCGGTGCGCTTCAGAAAGATGTTTATGTTATAATAATAACAATCTGTGATGTAGTGGGACTCACAGGCCCTACATCTACATCCCCCTTAAAAATAAATTTTTGGTAAAATTTACATGTTAAGTAAAATAGATTTCCGTAATGTATTACTTAGGTGGTAAGTACGTACTTTGTTATAGGTAGCTAAAAGTAGATTAAACATACATTAAAGTTGACAACATGACTTAAAATTACTTAGATAAGTATGATAACATTAAGGGTGTAAATTGTATAAAACTAAACAATGAAAAATAAGTTTGTAAATGTAGTGAACTAAAAATTAATATATTTACATTTTTGATATAACATTGTGCATTGTTTGTTTACAGTTTGTCTTATAAAAGAAAAAATAACTTGCTACTTTTTATTTCACATAGAATATTTTTCCGTAAAAACAATAACTACACTAAAATTGTCTTTTGATATAATAATACTTGTTAGTTGTTAGTTACGCGCACTTTAACTTATACGTTTGTTTTGTTTTTTATTTCACTTCACTGCACTACCCGAATTTATATTTGTTTATACGATAAACGTGCTTTTCTGGGAGGTTGCCGGAAACGCGGAGGTGTGGTTTGAATCGACGACACACGTAGCGCTATGACTATGGTGACGCGTTTGTCCACTGATGCCTCGATCCGCTTTAAATAGTAACTCCACATGACGTACAGGATGCCAGTGGAAATTACAACGCTGACGATCATGACGGGCCAGCGACATACAGTGTGTGTCCTGGATGTGGTCGACCTGCGCTGTTTGGGGCGCAGCACCTGCAGCGTTCTATGTTGTGGGCTTGCTCTCAGGGTGATCCATGTTGATGTGACGTAGAGTGCAGCGTCGAAGTAGATGAAATTGCAGTAAAGTTGAAAATATATAGATGATGCTTTGTGAGTAGTGAAGTGGTCTGCGGTCGAGTGGTGCAGATAAGTGCGGCGGCGGCCCGGTTCAAATGTCAAAACGAACCGTTTTCTTCACCGCGCGACCCGATCTTGTTATGACTGGTGGCGTCTCTTGTGCTTTGTTCTCTGTATTGCTGTGCTGTGTGGCCGTAATGACTGTATTATTGTTAGCTATGTTATTGTTAGTTGAGTCGGGTGACTCTTTCGTCGCTAAGTGAGTTGCGGCGTCGGGTGACTCGTAAGGACCACTAGTTACAACATAAGCGGGTTTGAGTCTATCAAGTGAGATGACGACATCTCGAGAACCCATACGAATGGTGTAGTGTTTGGAATTTCGAGTGATTACTTTGAAAGGACCCGAATAAGGTGGTGTGAGCGATTTGCGTGCTTCTTGCCTCACGAACACGAAATCTGTTTCGTGGAGGTCTTTATGGATGAAAATTTTCTTATGATTGTCTAAGATTCTTGAGTTTGTCTGAAGTGTAGATAAGGTGTCCATCAACTTGCATGTGTATTCTGTGTCGTTGATGTTGCTTTGTACAGGTACAAAAAAATCTCCAGGTAGTCTGATAGATTTTCCGAACGTCATTTGAGCGGGACTGTAACCAATGTCCTTTTTCACGGCGGATCTCAAGCCCAGTAGGATCAGTGGTAGCTCCTGTGCCCATTGGTTGGTGTCTTTGCAGCGAGCCATGATCGCTGCTTTTAGTGTGCGGTGTACACGTTCAATTTGTCCATTCGCTTTGGGATTGTAGGCAGTTGTACGAATTTTCTCGATGCCAAGTTTTTTGGTGAGTTGAGTAAATAGTTGTGACTCAAATTGTCTTCCCTGGTCGGTAGTAATTCTGACGGGACAACCAAATCTTGAAATCCAGCATTCGATGAATTTATTCGCTACGGTTTCCGCTGTTATATCTTTGGTTGGTATGACTTCTATCCATTTAGTGACACGATCTATGATGGTTAAGCAGTATCTGAAGTCTTCCGATGGACATAATGGTCCGATCAAATCGATGTGGATGTGATTAAATCTGTCTGATTTCTCAAACTCTCCTAGGGGAGATATTGTGTGTCTCTGTATTTTCGCTTTTTGGCAAGGTATGCAGCTTTTCACGTATTGCGATACGTCTGCGTTCATACTCGGCCAAAAGTATCGCTGTGTAATAAGGCGTCGTGTTGCGGCAACGCCGGGGTGGCTAAGTGTGTGCGTGCTTGCTATGGCGCGTTCTCGGAACTCAAGTGGCAGGTATAGGCGAGCTTTGTCTGTTGTTGTTTCGAAGATAAGCTCGCGGTCCGAATATGGCACGTTGAATGATTTAAATTGATGATTTGAATTTTGTCGTAAGTTTTCTAACTCATTGTCCTTCATTTGGCTACTATGAAGCTGTTCATAGTCGAAGGTATGTGGTAGTTGGATTTCCTGTATCCTTGATAGAAAGTCCGCTGCATGATTCGATTCGCCTTCTATGTATTCGATTTTATTGCAAAATTGGGCAATAAAATCTAGTTGGCGTAAGCGTCGTGGTGAGTCTCCTTTCGATTCTTTTTTTGTTAACGCAAATGACAGCGGTTTGTGGTCGGAAAGTACTGAAAGCTCTCTTGACTCGATAAGATATCTGAAGTGTCTTATCGCCATGTAAATTGCTAGTAGCTCCCTATCGTACGTGCTGTACTTCATCTGTGCGGTCGTTAGTTTTTTTGAAAAGAAAGCGAGAGGTTGTAAATTTTTTTCTACTAATTGGTGTAGAGCGGCCCCGACACAAGTGTTTGAAGCGTCGGTAATTAAAACCAGTTTGGCGGTCGGGTCCGGGTGCGTGAGCATAACTGCCTCTCGTATCATTTGTTTACATTTGTGGAATGCGTTTACGGTTTCTTCCGTCCATGTAATTTTGGTCTTGTCTTTTTTCTTTGTATTGTGTAAGTATTTGTCTAATATTGATTGTGTTTCCGCGGCTTTTGGTATATTGTTTCTGTAGAAATTTATGAGTCCGAGGAAACGTCGTAGTTCTTCGATGGTTTCAGGTTGTGAATACTCTGTGATGGCTTTGACCTTATCTTCGTCCGGCTTGATGCCGTCACAGGTGACGTGGTGTCCGAGAAACTTGAGCTCTGTTTTGCCGAATTCACACTTGCTTGTATTAATTGTAATACCAAACTGATTTAGGCGTTTGAAAACTTCTTCAAGATCTTGCAAATGTTGGCTTTTAGAATTTGAGGCTACTAAAATGTCATCGAGATAGGAAAATGTATTTTCAGTGTTTTTAAGTACCTCGTTGATAAATCGTTGAAAACTTTGTGCAGCATTTCGCATACCAAAATTTAGCTTTAGAAATTCGAAACTTCCGAACGGTGTGACGATCGCAGTCTTAGGAATGTCTTCAGGCGCGATGGCTATGTGATGGTAAGCGCGCCGGATATCAATTTTTGATAGAATTGTCTTGCCTTTTAGTATGTATGTGAAGTCCATCAGCCTAGGAATGGGGTAGCGATCGGGTTCTGTTACAGCATTAAGTCGTCTGTAATCTCCGCACGGTCGCAACTCTCCGTTTTTTTTCTTTACTACGTGAAGTGGGTTGGCCCAGGGACTTGTTGAGGGCCTGCATATACCTAGGTCCATCATACGTTCAAACTCTTGTTTTGCCGCTTTGTATTTCTGTGGATTGAGTGGGCGCGGTTTTTCGTATACGGGTGGTCCGCGCGTACAAATGTAGTGTACCACGTTGTGTTTCGGCGTGTCTTTGAACGATTCTGGTTTAGTGATGTCTGGATATCGAGCTAATATCCGATGATATGGGTCATCAGTGTTAATGGCTTTGATGGTGACGTTTGTCTCGGTAGACAACTGTGCTTTCTTGGCGATCTTTGTGATTTTGTCGACCAATTTTCTGCCGTGTAAATCAACCATTAGTTGGTTTTTGGTCAGGAAATCGGCTCCGATTATTGATCGTTGCACATCTGCCATGATAAAAGTCCAGCGCAGTGGGCGTCTGAGACCTAAATCGAGTGTAATTGTTTTTTCGCCATACGTCCGTATAGGGGTACCGTTAGCCGCGTAGAGTGTGTAATCTGTGTGTTGTTTCATGTTTTTCTTGCAGGCTAGTACAGAAACGTCTGCGCCGGTGTCGATGAGAAAACGCATTCCAGTTGATCTGTCTGTGATGCACAGGCGATGTGACGACTCGGCACCAACGCTCGCCATCGTTGGTGTCGGCTCTAGTTTAACGACTTTTTTTGTGCAGCTATGGTCGCCGCACTTTATCGCTGCTTCTCCGAATATAAAGTGGTAGAAGCATTTGAAATTGGCGTGGCCGGGCTTCGCTTTCTGCGATTGGTATTTTTCTTGATTGACCCGGGATCGTGACTTGAACCGTGAGCGATATTGGTTTTGGCGTGATTGATATTGTGGCCGGCGAGAAAGAAGTGGTTCGAACCTACGGTTCATCGCGGAAATTTCTTGAGTCAAAGTTGCAAGTTGCTCATTTACACTACTTGTGGCATTATTAATGTTATATACCTCTGTTGGTCTAGATGTTTCTATAATTTTGTCCGCAATGAAAGCGATGTCGTCCAGCTCGACCTTGCTGCACGCAGCGATGACAGCTCGAACTGTGCTGGGCAATCTTTTTAGCCATAGTAGTTTGATGGTGTCGTCTTGAATTTTGTTTCGGCCTAACTCCTTCATTTTGCGTAATAATTGTGAAGGTCTTTGGTCCCCAAGTTCTATTTCATATAATAATTTTTGAAGTTGTATGGTTTCCGACTCTTCGTATGCAATTATTAACCTTTTTTTAAGCTCATCGTATTTGTTTATATTGGGTGGGTTCTCCAGTATGTCGCTAACCTGACTTAATTCGTCGCGCCCTAACTTAGCTATAACTAGTTGGTACTTACATAAGTCCGTAGCTTTTTGTGGCGCGATGATCGCTTCAAACTGGTGGAACCAGAGTCGAGGTCGTGTAGTCCAGAAGTCACTGATGCGCGTCTGGATGGTGACGGCGCTTGCTGCGAGTTCTGCTGTGATGCGGCTGGTGCTGGGCTGCTGTGGTGGTGGTGCGCCTGGTGCGCTTTGGTCCGTGAGCAGTCCATACTGTTCCTCGACGTGGACGATTGGTGTGGTCATCGCGAATGTTTGAAACGCACTCAAAAGTTTATAGGTCGTATTGTTCGTCGGGGTCACCAATTTAGGATAATAATGTTGTTGGTGTGTGTTGTATTGTATTTGTATCTGACTCCTTGATTTGATGCAGAAGGTTATCCTAAATAATATGAATGGGTAATTGAAACTCCGGTAGATAGATTGAGTACGTGCGCTTTATTTGAGCGCCAGCGAATGACTGTTGAATGTCGGTGCGCTTCAGAAAGATGTTTATGTTATAATAATAACAATCTGTGATGTAGTGGGACTCACAGGCCCTACAACTGCATTCAAAGCGTAACAAATAACGCAAAAAAAATATGTTTCACAGTTAGAGCAAAATCTTTTTCCTATTTAAATAATATCTAACATGAAAATATCTTTATATTTTTAAATGTTGGTATAGTTAGGTTAGTTACTTACGCTAGTTTCCTATAAAGTAAGTTCTCCTGGTATAAGTTATGTATTCTGTGGTATAAGTAGGTACTCCAAGAAGTTGTCTAAAACAACTCCATGAACTAAAAACATTTTATACTTAAATTAAGTTTCATTGTATCTAGGTACTAATAGGCACTCTACAGGTTTCGAAAAATTATAACTATTATTGGAAAATATACGCAAATAGACAGATGTACTAACTTCGGAGTAGGTACCATGCCCATTTAGGTACGTACTAGCATCGACAGTACGTTACATCCATGGTACTAGTTCATAATATCATATCACCCATGGCATGCAACGCCGCGTTATTATTATTGTATCTGGCTATTAAAATAAATTCGTGCCGACACGAAAAAAATGGCGTTATTTGAATGCCGGCCGGCCGATAATTTAAATGTAGCAACAACCGCTTTTAGCTTACAACCTTAATTGACTTAAAAATGCTTATCGATATTCTATATCGATATAATCATTTAAGCCACACAATCGGTATAGCGTATTGAACTGCTTGTAACCTACCAAGAACATACTTTTATAAGCAACTCTTTGGAGCTTGCGCTGTTATCGAATGCGATTGAAGTTGGAAGCACGATGCACGCTCACGACTTTCTGAACAACTCCGGACATGACATTCCACGTTTCGTTGTAGATTAGAACGAGACGGATAGCGAGTCACCCACTGAAAAAAACGAGACAAGCAACCGCGAAGCAGTCCACGTGGACTGCTTAATATCAACACAGGAGCAACGACCAATAGAAAACGGTACCGCTAATGTATTTCTCACCTCCGCACTCACACCAAGGACTGCTACCATTTTTGCATTATTTATGGGATTCTCAACTTACTCTCGTCTGCATAGAGTTTTAAATCTCATATTGCGGTGACACCGTACACCGTTCTCGAAACGACTTATAAAAAGAGTATACCGGGAGGTTCAGTCTTAGGTCTCGGGAACAGGGTGTAATATCGATCGAAGAGGGTTTTGTGGTTCTTGAATTTAAAACGATTCCCAAGAACATGGGCGCAAGTTGGTGAAGGTTGGAGGAGGCCGCGGTGCAAACTGCATCGTCACAGCGTCACCCCCTCACCCCACACTGGCTCCCTCCTGCCTTTATTGTTGTAGGTTCACTGTATAAACGTGTATGTATGCTCAGAGTCAACTGTTGTGCTGAGGCACGACATTTTCATAGCGAAGGGAGAGAGGAGCACTGCATGCAGCCTGCAGCGGCTCTACCAACGTTGGCAATATTATATATATTAGGTACCTACCTACTTAATCGTTATGTCATATAACTACATTAAATAGTACCTATTAGTTTTTTCTAAATAAAAGGTACTTAGTACTTCGGTCTCTTCTATTCGTTTCGATTGTGTTCAAAAATCAAAAGGATCTAGTTTGCAATCATGATCGGTATAATTATGTAAGTAGTAACACAAACTTTTGTACATAGGTACTTTCTACTTACTTTACCTTTTTTTTAAACAGTTGAATCGTTAGATATTTTCCTATTCAACTACCTTCCTCGTTTATTTTTAAAAACACAATATACTTATTGAATACTTACCTAAAAACACTACCCAGTAAAAAAATACCCAAGCGTTCTTAGAAACAAATCGACTCCTTAAAAGCTCCTTTACGATTATGTTTTTGATTCAATGAAAAGGGATCTTTTGTCGATCGCAGGGCGGAAATATTACGTTTTGCTCCCCTTCGCAGGTCCCTTTTGACGGGTCTCTCGACGCATGCTTGTTAAAAGGCCAAGTTATTTCAAAGACGCAGGTTGGTTGCTTTAATTATCCATCTATAAGCAAAATCTGATAAAGTGCCTGCAAAACGATATGAGATATCTATGTAGAAATTTATACCTACCTACATAATCCTCTGAGTAGGTAGGTACTTTTAAAGGTAAAATAAAAAGAAATGTTTGTAGTTACAAATAAAGTGTTTAGTTTTAGCTAAGAAGTAAAATAATTCTATTCTTGGCATTTTAGGTCGTTAGATTTCTATGGATACATAATCAAGAGCAATGATGTTATATATATATACTGAGTTAAATACGTTTAACAGAGGTCTGTACGGAAACACGAGTTAATTAGCTTGAGAGAACCGAGTCCATCCTGTGTTCAGGAACGACGCAAACGTACGATGCGCGATTTTGGAGTATAAAAAATTATCAAAAATGCCATGTTGTTTGTTTATAAAGTGAAATATTTATCCTAGCACGGCTGTAAAAGGCTGTAAGGTAAGCCTGTAAAGTTATATGGGTCCTATGTAGCTACTTAGGTAGCTATAGTAAAATATTGCCATGTTTTTAGTGCTTTTTTAATGAGTATAATGACGTCTCTATTGGTAAAACCTCATTGACCAATAGTGTGTTTGATGGACGATATTATAACCTCTATAATCTTGATCCATGTGGAATTGTGGATTGTGGACGCCTTCTAAACTAAAGGTGATAGGAGTGTGAATTAAAACGCACCTAGCTGCTACCTAAGATAAGATATTTATTACATCTCACTGGCTGCTACAATACAATTTGTACAGTTTGTGTCACATATTAGACAATTATTTATTTACAATATAATGTCCCCATTAAGTTTGAATATCTATCTAAGTAAAGTTAGGTGCTTAGTTATCTACTACCTACTTAACTACCTTACCTAAACATGCAACGAAGTTGTAGTAATACTGAAGAATGTATGTACCTAGGTACTACTTATCATTATGAACAACTTTTACTATGGGAGTTATCCTAAAATCGCGAAATAAAATATAACCGGTCAAGTGCGAGTCGGACTCGCACACGAAGGGTTCCGTACTCATCATCATCAGCCAGAAGACGTCCACTGCTGAACATAGGCCTCCCCCTTTAACCTCCACACTGAACGACATCCTGCCATCTGCATCCACTGGATGCCCGCGACTCTCACAATGTCGTCGGTCCATCTAGTGGGAGGCCTACGTACGCTGTTCCGTACTATTATCTATAAAAACGACAAAAAAAAACACGTTTGTTGTTTGGCAGCGCCCCCCTCAATTTTTTTTTCTATTTCTTTTAAAGATAATAATATAACTCAATATTCTGTGAATATTCCAAGCGTCTACCTGGTGCCGTTATCAATATCAAGCAAAAACGAGCAAAAAAAACCGTTTGTTGTATGGGATTTTTTTGTAGGTATTTGTTGTTGTAGCGGCAAGAAAAACACATCATCTGTGAAAATTTCAACTGTCTAACTATAATAATTGAGGATTTTGACATACTTCATTTCAATCAAGATACATTTAATAGACTATATTACGGTTCATGAGATACAGCCTGGTGACAGACGGACAGACAGACAGACGGACAGTGGAGTCTTAGTAATAGGGTCGTTCGGGTACGGAACCCTAAAAATATGTCATCCAAGTAAACGAAATTGCGTACCCATTTTGAAGTTGTTTTTTTTTTAGTTATTTGGTAATTTATTATTAGTGTTCTTTTATAATCTCTGTTACACACAGATTTAATTATAAGAATTTCAAAAAAACGGGTGTAGGGTAGTAGAGTAGGTATACCTAGGCAGGTATATTCCCTAAAAAGGTGAGAACGGTTTTTCAAATCCGATTTCTTGGGTCATATCTTTTTTGTAGATTATGAATCGCTTAGAGTTATGTGTGGGGACAATATTACGCGGACAAAAGGACGGCCCTCGGTTTATTACGGCCAATATTTGATTTATTGACGGTGATATTAGACTCTCCGTTTTTCGCCAGCTGTGAGAGAAATATTAGTTTAATACTGTTACTACTTCACTTTAACTACCTAAATAGTGGTTCATAATAATTGATAAATATCTACAAATCCAATTATATCTGGGGCATTTTTGCACACACGGTCATCTGATCCCAAACTAAGCAAAGCTTGAAATATGGCTGCCAGAGGCTGATATACGTACATATGTATATATTTTTAAATACATACTTTTAAATAGGTATTAACACCTAGACATAGAACAAACACAAATGTTCATTACATGAATGTTTGCCCTAGGTGGGAATCGAACCCACGCCCTCGAGCGCAGAAGGGAGGTTCACTACCAACTGAGCAGTCAAATAATAGGTACTTACTATTTTTACATAATTAGGTCAGATGAGCTAGATACAGACAGAAAAATAGTACGTACTTAAGAAACTATCATGGTTGTTTCGGTTGTAGGACTTGTAGGTACTTATCGGTTTATCAGTTGTTCGTCGTAATATCGGGAGCTCCACCTTCAACCTTATCGCGATAAATATTCCGTTAATTATCATATAAGTACCAATTTTTTTTTCTTTTAACTTTCGCGATTTGAACACATGTTTTAATATTTATAGGGACTTATCGCGCACTATTAAATATAGGTAAAAATAGATACCTTTCGCTCGACATTTCGACCATGTTACAATGGCCGTGGTCACGAGATGACTGAAAACTGCGGGTGAGTCCGGCGAGAAGAGCGGGTATTTTGTTCTCCTACCCTCACTTGATCTTGAAAAATTGCAGGGTTTCACTACGAGACACAACACTGTCTGTATCGGTAAAAGTCCTAGTACCTACACCGCGGTGTCGTAGTGACACCGCGGTGTAGGTACTAAGTCCCGATAAATATTAAAACATATACCTAACTGTAGTAAATAGTAGATACTTATTGCCCTTGTATGGATATATCTAGGTACCTACTTATTACCAACTTAGGTATTCACTACTTTTAGGACTATTAACCATCTCGGTCCTCTGCCAACTTTCACTAATCCTTTTGAAATCATCAAGAGCTAGATAAGTAGGTACATACAGTTTTAAGGAAAGGGTATGCCAGCCGAAAGGGGTTCGTTATAATCATTATTATCACCAACTTGAACTTGATTGAAATCGGGAAAAATATACCTATCATTTATTCCATAGATAGATAGATAACTCTTTATTGTTCACACCAAAAATTATATAGCTAGGTACATAATATGATAAAAATGACTTAAAACTAGTGAAATAATTGGCGGCCTTATCGCTATAAGTGATCTCTTCCAGGCAACAATTTCATTTCATCCATACATTTTGTCAAGCGTGAGGCTGAGCCCAGCTGAATATTTTTTAGCATACCTTTTCCTTTTAACCCTGTTAGCATGTATTCGTTTATGTAATTTTTAACTCTACCCCAATATAAACTAATCAGCATACATATAAGTAGGATAACCACCGCTCAACTTGCAGCGAACACAAACAGCATCTCATCAGTCATTCATGGAGCGAGCAGAATGCAGCCGCGGACACATTGCAGCCATTATTCAACGCAAACAAAAAGGGAATAAATGGTGGAATAAAATACTTTTAATTTCCCCGGGCGCCGCTAATCGGGCCTTCGATGGAGGGCGCCAAATCGCCCTTTTTATTTTACTGTATGAACGCAAATCCGGCGGGAAAACGGCTCGGAGCGGCGGGTGGCGCGACGCGGCGGGCGTGCGGTCACGCGCTCGGAATTAGCGGCCCGCGCCCCGCGCCCCGCACTTGACCCGCGAGGTGTCACCAAACGCGTTACCTACCCGCAAAAAATAGAGGCTTCCATTGCCGCCCCGACTGTAGTCTAACTGGTACAGTTGGGCAAATAAGTAGCAAAGGGTTTGAAAATGGCGCGTTTTAATATTTATAACTATGTTTTACTGATTCCATAAATAACATGGGATCAACACTTAATTAGTTAGGTGTTTATTTATTGATTTCTTAGGTTATCGCGATTATTATACATTGATATTAAACACTTATAACGGATTTTATCACGTGTATTTTACATTATTTTAGTTCCTGACGATTTACTTGTTTTTTGCGGTCTATAATACTTGTGACCACTGACTGAAAAGTGTTCGAAACGTCATGAATTAATATAAAGTAAAATATATACACAATAAAATCCTTTAAAAGTGTTCAATTTCAATACTTATATTTTTTACTATGATTATTATACCAAAATAAATACATATTTATTAGTACATAACACTAACTAACACTCCTAGAAGAATTTACTGGAGATAATTTCTACAGAAAAGAAGTTATATTAAAATTACAAAATATTTTTGTGCTTGTTTCAATCAACGCGTGATAACCTTCTGCTGATATTGCTCTACAATCAACTACCCGCAAAAAACAGGGGGTTGGCCGCCTGCCGCATCGAGAGAGGGGGTCGCACGGATTTTGTTTTTAATTTTTTATCCGTTATACCCCGAATGGATATAAACTTGGGGTAAATATGGGAGCGTTGATCTCCTTACAGCTTTGTAGTCACGTACTTTGTAGGACTGTGTGAGTGGAGCATCAGGCTCGCTTATGGGACTCTACCTTTCCCATTGTTGGATAAGTTATCCTATTTGTTGGCCATAAACATAAATACAAAGTGTCAAGACCTAATCAAACAATCAGTATATGAATCTTAATCTACATGGTATAAAATAAAGTCGCTTTCCGCGTCTGTCTGTATGTCAGCTAACTCCTCCTAAACCACGTAACGGATTTTGATGTGGTTTTCACCATCAGTTAGATAATTTTTCAAGGAAACTTCATATTATAAAACTTCAGCCGTGCGAAGCCGGGCGGGTCGCTAGTGTAATATGAATAAACAAAATGTGAAGTGTATTTAATCAATAACATAGCAATTTTTTATTGAAAAAATATATTTTTCAAACAAAGCTTTTATGAAATTAGTGATCGGAACGATATACTGATCAAATTGAGTCTAAACAGTCCCAGTCTACTATTATCCATCGAGGAGTGCCGTTGTCCACCGTCACCATCAACAAATCAGCTCGATGTCACCATAATATTATATTGTCATCGGAACTTAACAAGTTTAATATGCCAAGTTTCAGCTCAATCGAAGACCGGAAAGTGGGTCAAATTTTACTTGCAAGATTTGATTATAGACACACCGGGACAGGTGAAACTAATTAAAAGCTTGTAATTACCTTGCTCTACCTCTATTACCTAGTGACGATAGATTTGCTCTACCTTTAGTGACTATAGATTTACGTGGTTGAATGTTTCGCCGCAGGGTGTGAAGGCAAATCCTAGAAATTTATTTGTCGAGGCACGCCGCACGCATAATAACACTAACCCAGCAGGTGAAAGAAAACATCTCGGGAAAACCGTGATAAAACACTGTCTATGTTAAGGGCTTAGCTGGATAGCTAGCTTCTCAAGTCGAAAATCTGTCGCCAAGCGCCTTACCGTGTGTTCCGACCTCAGATCAGACAAACAAGGGACATATGCCTTAGTACAATCATAGACGAACTATATAAAATATGTTTTCTTCGTCTAAGGTACAATTATCTTTGGTGTTAAAATGTCTCCGTGTTTCATAAAATTTTCACCATACCTACTGCTTATCGCGAAAACTGCAATTACGGCACACTTACTGATTATTCACGCACACTATGAAACTTGTAGCGACACCAAATGAACTAACTAATAGTTCTCATGCTAAAACAGGGGGGAAGGTTGTCTGCAGGGTGAGGACGATTAAAGGCTTGATGCCTGATTTAGGCCTGAGGGTTCGCACCCGCCGCGCCACCTTATATCTCACTTGTGTCTGATTTGAGGTTCCGACAATGTCGTTTAAGATCAAGTTCCCATCCCGGGCCGTGTGTCCACAATCTTCGTCCAAACCGTCACGTAACATCTAGTGAGATGTAGTCTCTTTCCGGTATTAAGAGCAAATAAACGAATTTGATTGGATTTGAAGCTTTATCATAGCTAACGCTGACTCTAGGATAAAGCGAGAGAAGCGGTCGCTCTAGGCGCCAGATAGCAAGGGTGCCAAAATGCCATAAGCGAAAAAATTATATTTTGATGGCGTTTCTCGGCTTGGGGGCTCGGCTCGGCGTGGCAGGTGTCTAGGCACACACTTGCATTGTTTGTAACCAGCATATAATTTTAATGTGTAAATAGTTTACATCCTAGCACATGGGCTTCTTTTAACACGATTTTATTAGCTTGGTATGTATTTATGCAACGGAATCTTTGAACGTAATTTTCACCCCTTTTAAAACGACGTATTGATTTGAAACTTTGCACACTTAAGGACCGATAATGCAATAGTTTGGCCCATTATCCTAGCCAGGATCTTCAGGATTATCCATTTTAAAGCGTGTTTCTTAGTTTTTTAAACTGCGTGAATTATTATTGTGGATAAATTATCAATTCCAATACAAATACTTTTCAGAAAATGAAACGCGCCGAAAGAAAATCTCGTTTTACCCTGATCAAAGGCTAGTAGGGCTGACACTGATCTTAGCCATGGTTCGGTGGTATTAAAGCTTACTTTGACTCTACAACCGAGGTCTTAGAATACGGCTTTAATATTCCCCGCTTTACATTATTTTTTTGAGTAACAGGGTCTCATGCGATAAGCTCCATTTGACTCAGAACCAACGTTCCATTCTCTATACTGTAACCCTGTAGTCTCCTCGCCGGTGAGCTGTAACCGTTGTGAGCGCGGCTCATGTTTCCGGCGGGTCTAGCCACTAATTGACCCGTAATTCCCGCAAATAACAGAGAAACCGCAAACACTGAGATATTACCGCTTCGCTGCCAAACAATGACTCACCGTGTCGTTTATCGAATTGTTTCGAGAATTATTATGTACTACGACTTAGCAGAGGGTTTCCTTCCTTCCTCGTGTACTTCTGAGTTATCTATGCATTAACGTTATCAAAATAACTTTAATTAATGGCATGCTACTTTTAATATTTTCAGCAAAACACTTTAATTACTTATATATAGACCTATATCAATGTTTATTAAATTTTACGCAACTGTTTTCTAAATTTAAACTCGTGTTCATTTAAGTACCTAGTGCACCTACTCGTACCTACAAAAAATATTGACAGACAGACAGTATCCGCATTTGATAGAAATAGTATTTTTTTATTCCGATAAAAGAGCTCATAATTATCACACAGCTGAATATATTTTAAGATATATGAATCGCCTTTTAAACAAAAAATACCTAAATCATCACTGATTGATATACTACAGATATACAAATGCACAAATACACGCGTTAATCTGATAATACCCCTCTTTTTGCGTCAAGGGTTAGTTAAAATGTTACCTTAGTAGCTACTTAAAATATCACTGAATAAATAATTAGATGAGTTGTAAGCATCTCCACGCCCACATACATAACCAAACAAATCGTAATAAAGACATGAAATACGCTTTACAAATTCAACTAGCGTATCCCTAATCTGGAACCCAAGCTGAAATTCACACAAGAAGTCACAAACTTGCCACAATTTGCGAAGTGAGAGGAAGTTGACGCCGCCACCCGATAGATGGCGGTAGTATAAGTACGTATGTAGGTAATGTAGGGATCGCGCGATCTTCAGGCGGTAGTAAAAATACGTGCGGGCATTTCCTGTCCCTGTGACCGGGGGGCGATAAATAACTCAGTTTGCGGCCGCAGGGAAGAGCGGGTGAGTGGAGGAGTGCGGGGGTACCATTAGGGCTGGCCAATGACCATGTTTTGGAAATTTGGACTGGAGAGCAAATAAACTAGATATGGTACTAGATTATTGATTGGCTGCCCCGTGGCCCTGTTGGTAGTGAATCTGCCTACTGCGCTTTGGGGCGTGGGTTTGATACCCACCTAGGACAAACATTTATTTGATGAACATTATTTTGAATTTGTTCTATATATGGGTGCTAATATCTATTTTAGTATGTATTTCAAAATATGTAAGTATATACGAGTATGTGTATCTATATCAGTCTCTGGCAGGCATAGTACAAGCTTTGCTTAGTTTTGTTATATGTGTTACACATACCTACATATGGTTTGGTGTCAGATGCCCGTGTATGCAAAATGTCCCGAATAATAATTTTATTGTGATTGTGTAGCCAAGTAAGTTCAGAAAATAAGGGATTGACACTTTTAGTTCGAACGTTATTATGTTTATTTTGCTATAATTGGGCAAAAAAGGTTTGTAAAGTTTTATTTTGAATACGGTACCTATTAAAAACCGATTAATGAACAATATAGTTATTTATTTCCATAAAAATTCGTGGAACTACTTAATACCATAAGACTACTTAGGTAATTTTAAAAATAACTCTACATAAAACCACTCTTAAAAAGACTCTACATAAAACCATAGTCCATATAAAGGGAATTATACTAAAATTATAAATGTAAGTGTTTCAATATTTAGTTTATTTATTCCTCTTTCCGAAGCAACGGATCAACGTGATTTTTCGCTTATAGATAGTGGGAGGGCCGGCAAGTGACCTAATTTAATATTCTTATTATCCTGCAAAATTTTACGGTTTCTTCGTGATCATGCGGGTGAAACCATGGAGCGGAGCTAGTCGTCTTTATATAGAGAATATTCTTTAAAAAAAATGACCCGATAAAAAATAAAATCGTCGTACTGGCAGCCCTGTCGTAGGGGGTTATTTGTAGGGCTCGCGTGTGAATTATTCGTGGGTTCACGCGCGCTGTTTGCCGTCTTGCGGGTAGAGTATCTACAGTACTGTACTCGCACACACCGGACAACTCATCAGTGCAGTTGGCTAAATGATGGAACTAAAGAAACTTAAATTTTATTCAGAAAATACGATCGTGGCTCTCTCATTCAACTATAAAAATAAGTTGGTCGTATGCATTGTGTAGTCCGACCCTCGTTAATGAAATTTCATATCGTCGCGTTCCATTGTACCACTACCCGAACCGAACTACTATTCAAACTGCTGAATTGTTACACTTGACTGTTTGGCTTGCTAGACTATAGTTTGTTAGGTTTGCCGGGATTGGTATTGTCATGCACAGTTAAAATAATAGTACAGTAATGTTTAGAATCTAGTAGGTAGCCCATAGACAGCGAGACAGTCGCATATTTTGTTTGGCACTAAACTTGAAACCGATCTATAAAGTTTGTTAGTTCGGTGTGCAAAGACATTAAGTTTTTGTAAGTAAATTAAAATCACGACTGGTAGGTATGTGGGTGGGTCTTGTTTCGCAAACGTTAAGTAGGTAGGTACCTACCATCCAAGGGAGTTTTTTTTTATATTTTTATTCGGTAATAGGCTTGCGTTTGACCGCCAACTCGCCTGATGTTAAGCGCGATGCGGTCTACGATGGAGCACGCTTGCCCAGAAGAAACCGATTCACTCGAGATTTGAAGACACCCAGATTGTAACCATCGGGGAACACCCATTCCAGCAGCGCATTCCACAGACTAGCAGTTCACACAATAAAAGTGGAATCAAAGCGCTTCGTACGGGTTTTCGGAATATCAACCATGAAGCGGTGTCGATTTTTCGTGCCCGCTCTGGCAGTCCGATAGAAAAATGGGGAGGAGGGAATTAGATAATGCAGATCTGATGCACACTCTCCGAAAGCCAGGACTTTTAGTTTGGGGACTGTTGAGGGCAAATGCAACGTAAGATATTTAAAACTATTTACCTACTCTTAGGTTGCGAAGCTCTTTAAAGAAGCGCTTAACCAAACTCTTCATGCATCTCTCAAAAAAAAAAACTGGACTTAATAATGCTAGATTAATCTAAAATCTAAAAATATAGCTTATTGAAAATGTGTAGCTTTAATTAGATTTGGAAAGTAAGCCTTTTTAATTATGTAGAGCTTTTTACTAGGTTCGAAGTTGTAATTTATTTAATTTAAATTCTACCTAAAGCTAAATACTGTAAAAGCACTTAAGTACCTACTGAAATAAATCAAGATTGCTTTCTAAGTAAAAAACATTATTAAAAGTTACTTTACAAAATAAATTTCAATCAATTTAGTAGATAGGGTAAGCCCAGCCTACTGATACTTTTAATTGCTAGTGGAGCATAGATTTTCTAAAAGGGATCGGATGACACCTCAGAAAAGTTTTTTTTTTCGTTTAGATCTCTTTTCTGTGGATGACACAGATTGAAAATACTTTATCACATTATGTTTATAGTCCAGGGGCCTTACGCCTACCTGTTATAAGCGATTCAGTTTAGGTGATTGCGAAAAGTTGCACGACCCCAACCGTACTCTTAGCGTTAAGGTTCGCGTTCGCATGATTTTGCAAACTGCGCTTATTCGAGCCTGCGGCGTAAGGCCACAGAATACATAATACCAACTAGTTCATTGAAACAGGCGTAAGGTATAGATACTTTGCGGAAGTTCATCTTCAAAACTTTTTCTTATAGAATCTTTAGTGGTATTTCCGTTTTTTTAAATACATTTTATATTTTAAGTGTTTTTTTAAAGCGGAAATACACTATAGATTCGTCATAGAAACAGTTTTGCTAATGTTTAGTCAAATTTTATTATGAATAATACATGTGATTCAAAATCTATTCTAATACACATTATGCGAATAAGTGTTTATTTATATATTTTTATTAGGTACTATTTATACACTTATCTTGTTAGGTCAGTTGAAAAAGCCGTTTTAAATCAGGTTTAAATAAAGATAGATAAAGGTAGATACTTAATTATTTAAATCAATACACATTTTAATTTGTTCAAATTTTTTTAGCTGCAATAATAACATACAAAAAAAACGGCCAAATGCAAGTCGGACTCGCGCACGTATTTTACTAATTTTAAAGTCGGTTTTTTTAAATTGATAATTATTTTATTTATAATATTATATTCATAATAAATTCTTTCAAATGGTTGCCTGGAAGAGATCGCTTTTAGCGATAAGACCGCCACTTGTGGTACCTCTCTAGCTCCCTAGCTCGTAAATGTTTTCTATCTGTATGTAATTTTTATTTGTGGTGTACACAATAAAGAGTTTCTATCTATCTACACGGGAATTACTCGCGTAGGTAAGATTAGGGCGATTACTCCGACTAGGTATATAATCTTACGTGAGTAATTTTTTTTTTTGCGTAAATAGGCTTGCGTTTGACCGCCAACACGCCTGATGTTAAGCGATGATGCTGTCTACGATGGAGAACGCTTGCTTAGAAGAAGCCGATTCACTCGTGATTTGAAGACACCTAGATTGTAACTAAATAATATAAATAAAATCCAGTGTAATATACCTAAATAAAATATGTGAAAACCACGTCATTTTCCATAATAAGATAATTATTTTGTACTAGTAAAATATCCAAGGGCGTAGAAATAACTACTACATACTTAACCAGAACCGAAAGCAATTTGTTAACAAGATGAACTATGTAAAACATGACTACAAGTTGTGCATAGTTCAATATTCATGTTCAATAGGTAAGCATAGGTATGTTTTCAGTGAGTGTAGTTGGTTCAAGTCATCATTAAAATTTGTATAGAAGATGTAACTTTCGTCACAGATTAAATATTAGTTACTAGAGTGTCTACAAAGACGCGTCCAAGCTGGTAATCTTTCTACGAGAATGAGAATGTGTGGCAGGTAAAATATCAGAGATGTTTTTAATCGACTTCAAATAATTATCAATTTAAAAACCCGACTCCACAAAATTAGTATAAATTGGCAAATTCGGTTACTTCATCATCAGCCAGAAGAGGCCTCCCCCTTTAACCTCCACACTGAACGACATCCTGCCATCTGCATCCTCTGGATGCCCGCGACTCTCACAATGTCGTCGGTCCATCTTGTGGGAGGCCTACCTACGCTGCGTTTTCCTGTACGCGGTCTCCACTCAAGAACCTTTCTTCCATATCGGTTACCAGTTCTTCGAGCGATGTGGCCTGCCCATTGCCACACATTGTCCGTTACTTGGATGAGCATTTGTCATCCAGGTAACAACATTTTATTTCTATTTCACCTAAAAGTTTAATTTTTTAGTTTATTTTCGCCAGCTTTTTGTCTTTAAATTATAACCTCAAAATAGGTACCTATTTTTGTTGCACATCTACATACCATTTATTATCAACTTGGTGGATGACTGGTAGAAAATGTTTAGCATTAAGTCCTCCATTTGTGCATTTGTATCTACTTAATTTATGAATGCAATAAAGTACTAAATAAATAAATAAAACATTCCAATTACCTACATATTTTGATTTAAAAGCCCAACTACTGAAAAGATTTTGATAAAATATCTATGGGACCAATCTGAAAGTACTTAGGTATATTCTTTACTAAAGATTTTTTTTAATCGGTTCGTAAATGACGGAGAAAGTTCTGAGGTAACAAAAAAAATTAGAACCCCGAATCCCCCGAATCTTTAACCGAGGTAGGCTGATAATACACATGATACTTGGTTAAGCATGTAATACTGGACAAAATAGGCTAGACGACTGTGTTTTTTTAATCGTCCTATTAAAATGTAGCCCAAAAATATAGTTGATTAATGAAAACAAAATGAAAATCTGATCAAAAATAAGCTACTAATTAGCATTTTAACATCATGCTAGATAGAGAGCGCGAAACAGCTAATTATGACGTCACTTCTCTGTACGCCATATAAATTCTATTAGACAAGTATGGCGCACAGAGGCGTGACGTCTTTTTTTGTTTTGTGGGAAAGGGTCAGAGTTTTTCTACCAAAAACTTTAAACGCCTATAATTATATCAGAACGTTAATAACCGATTTAAATTATTTTTTCAACAAACATATTATATTAACTTAAATTGGTTCTTTTTTAAGGTGAAACGTTTCACTTTGGCGGGAAAATCTAATTTCAAACAGTTTTTTTGTCCTTGTAGCTAGGCCGGGTAATTATTGTGAAATGGCATAGTGTTCGCGAAACTTGTTGGTCGTTCTTTACATTATCATGTACTTACAGCTATTAATCAGTTACTCACCATATTACTTACATTTGGCAATAAACCGTTTGAAACAGCATAAATTTGTTTATTGACAAATGTATGTAATGTGCATTGGAGATAAATAACTTTAAGTTTGTAAATAATAATAATCAATTTTCGCGAACATCATTATCGTTTACAATAATTACTCGGCCTAGCTACAAGAACAAAAAAACTGTTTGTAATTTGAATTTCCCGCCAAAGTGAAACGTTTCACCTTAAAGCACCATTGGTTTCAATGATATAAACATCAGTCATCTACCCTATTGCAGGCCAATTCCTTTTTTTTTGCTGAGCCGTCAAAACGCACCTTAATATTCGTTTGTTGGTTACATCAGTTGCAAACCAATTGAACAAATAATAGTGACGATATTCCATACAAATACTAGAATAATACATCTTTCAAAGATATTTAAACAGATGAACAAATATCAATACTTATCCATGTAAAGAGTATAAGTAATACATTTATCTAATGTACTTTCAAAAACTATTAAATTCTTTGTCTTTGATTATGTACTTCGTTGTAGGTATTAAATTATATGAAAACTTGCTTGACGAGAAAATTACTTTTCTTTGGAAAACCAGAAAACTTTAAAAAGACAAGATATATTTATATATCATGCTTTAAGTTTAGAGAGAGCTTAATGCTTGGTAACTAGCAACTATTACCTACTTATTTACGTTACGCAGAGCATAGAAAAAAACACAAATTAGAACGTTTAATTTACCAAACATGAATGAATGAATTTTATTAGCAAAGTTAATAAATTACACCTATAAATAAAACCATGGACGCCTTTGAGTTGATAAATAAATGGTACGTTTATAGTTTATTGTCCGGCTACCCACGGACACTCAATAATTGTAATGGAAGGCTATTGAAGATCAGAGGCGGTGAGTTGGTATGCGCGGTGGCGTTGGAGTTGCGTCGAACCGAGCTTGTGAACCGAGGAGCGAGCAAGGAGTAGGTCAGTGCTGCACAGCGTCGCTGTACTAATCATTCTAATTCAATTTGTGCGGACGTTTCCGCGCCGCTGTCGCACGCCCCGAGCGCTTTGTTTACATTACACTGCCGTGCTGCCACTCTACCGCGCCTCGATTAAGGACAAATCAATAAGGCAGTCGATAGCGAGCGAGTTTAATAGAGTGAGCGGGTCGAGTCGAGCGCCCTCATTACCCCCGCAATTAGCGCACGGCGCGCTCCCGCCGACGACGACGCACCCCGCGCGAAAAACGAATAAAAAGAGCTGCCCTCAAAATGGCCGCCGCCTCCCCCGGCGCCCGCCCGCGCCCCGCGCCGCTTCGTGATTGCATCCCCGCAGCTCTTATAAATATGGCCGTATTCCTCCCGCCTTTACTGATTGCCCGTATACCCCCCGGCTCCCCCCGCGACCGCGCCGCCGGCGTCTGAATAGATAAACGAGTCCACGTTGACTGAAGCTCTTATAAAAATCGACTCGGCCAATCGGCTCGTATTCGCGTACAGTTTCAGCCAACGGCCGCTCGAAAACCCGTGTAACTCCACCCTTAATAAGCGATCTCGGCGTTCGAGCCAATGGCGCGCTCGTAACCGACGAGTTCTGCTCACCGACGACGGAGCGGTCCACGTGGACTAACGCACACACAGACGCAAGTATAATGCCTCGAGTGGAAATAGCTATGACGGCGAAATGTGCGACAGCGAAAAAATAAAATGCGGTCGGTCGGTGCGGCGGCGGAGCGAGCGAGCGAGTGGGTGTAAACAGGGGATATTTCGGTGCGGCTCGTTCATTATTATTGAATGCGCGGCGCTAATGGCATAGCAGTCGGAGTCGCGGCTCGCGAGTTTCCTGCTTCGAGCCTCGAGTGCCTAGTTGAGGTTGACCGATGACTATTGACCCCCGTCGGACGGCGCACTCCTTGAAACGGAGACGAGTTATTATAGCGAAGGAATGAGCTCGAACCATTCATAAATTATGTCATCAAAACAAACACGAGCCTCTACATAATTATGTAGATTGTATAGTATTGGCCTAAATTGCTCTACATTTTTTCTACATTATCAACATCAGAGTATATTTACCTACTTAATATTTTATCGTTGATTACACTATATTACTCTGCCAACTCTATTACGTTTTATAACTAGATTTTCTTGTAAAAAAGTAGGTATTACATGTGAAATCGGAATGGCTAAGCGAGACTCGGAGTTGATGGTTGCGACCTCCATCGGATAAGGCGCGCTTGTCCGGTAGCCGGGAACTGGCCATTCAACACACTTCTCGCCGTGTAAAAAATAACTACGTAGGTCGCTCCGTGCAGGTAGACAGGTTTCTTTATTTCTTTTACGCTTCACTAATATTTATTACTTGTGCAGTCAATCACAAAACAGTGTACAATTTGAACTCATTTTCCGGCCACTTATCTTGGCCTCTACCATCTCGGAAATATAAATAAATATCTGGGACATTTTTGCACACATGGTCATCTGACCCCAAACTAAGCAAAGCTTGTAATATGGCTACCAGAGACTGATATACGTACATATATATATTTTAAATACATACTTAAATATATATTAACACCCAGACATAGAACAAACACAAATGTTCATCACACAAATGTTTGTCCTAGACGGGAATCGAACCCACGCCCACACACACCACACTCAGCGCAGAAGTTAGGTTCACTACCAACTGAGCCACCGGGGCAGTCATATGTACACAATTCAAACATACCAACTCTAATTACCGTAATAATAAACTGAGATTTGACTAAAAAGTAATTTATACACTAGCGCACTAAACACTATACATATGTAGATGTGTGTTTATAATATTATAAAAGTATCTCATTTAAGAAATACTACTAAATAACCATACAGTTAGGTAGGTATGTACCTACTTTTTCATTAGTTTGGGGAAGCATGTAAAGGTATTTATTTCAAATAATATCATTTTAAACAAGTCATAATTCAAGACACTTCATTCAAATTAATTTAGTCAATAACAAAAAAACTCAACGAATTAATTTTTCACAAAAAATAAATGCTTTGGGAAAGCATGTATAGGTATTTATTTCAAATAATATCATTTTAAACAAGTCATAATTCAAGACACTTCATTCAAATTAATTTAGTCAATAACAAAAAAACTCAACGAATTAATTTTTCACAAAAAATAAATGCTTTGGGAAAGCATGTATAGGTATTTATTTCAAATAATATCATTTTAAACAAGTCATAATTCAAGACACTTCATTCAAATTAATTTAGTCAATAACAAAAAACTCAACGAAATAATTTTTCACAAAAAATAAATGCCCCGTAATTCGTCACCAATAGGTACCTATGCCTGCCTACATGGTACAGGTCAGTCAAAATCAATAACTTACAAAATTAAGTCATTATAGTGTTTCATATTGCAGTATTTATGCCTAAGAATATAGGTACTAACTAGGTAAGTATAGGCAAAAACACACGGGCGGACTAAGCCAACAATATTTTTTTTAAACTTTTACCTTTGGAGCGATCCTGAAATCGAGAAAAATATATCAGGTATTCCCAATATAACTTTTCCATACATTTAGTTGATTATAAATATACCTAAATAATTTTTCTACAGGACTCTCTCTATATATTCAAACGTCAGGCAAAAGAAAACTCTACATGAAAATAGGTAACTTAATTTCTGTTCGTCTGCATGACAGGTATTGTTTATTGTTCCGGAAAGTATCTAAGCAGTGCAAGTAGGTATTATTTATAAAGCAGTTAATTAAAAGGTATTTTCTTGTTCATCCTCTTTGTTTAATTTAGGTACATCGCAACTGTACAAAATCAATTAGTTTTCCATTTGAAAATAAGTTTTTAAACCTCTGAAAATACAATACAACAACTCTTTATTGACAACACAGAAAAGACATACAAGAATACAAGAAGAATATACAAAAGGCATTAAGGCTAAGAACGATCTCCTCCAGACAACCTTCGGATGTCAAAGTATACCTTCTCATGATGAGATTCTTTGTGTAGTACGAATGGTGGTATAGAATGAGTTTACGGTGATGATGTAGATTACAAATTTGTTTTAAATTTGAATTTGCCTCTAAAAATGAGCAAAAATGACCTTATGACGAGTTGCCAACAACCTGCGATGTCGTCTAAGCTCCGTGATAATTATCTCTTAATTAATAGCGGAGGCTGGGAACGTCTTTATCGCGTTATTTCGCTGCAATTATTTCGCATAGCATAGTCTGGGGAGCGCTATTAAATACCAGTTCACATAAACGCGCAGTGAGGTGGCGGCCGTGGTAAAGTAAAATGGGAAAATCGCTGAGGAATCCAAAAGACACAACTAAGAATTGCTAGGTATACCTACTTGCCCATTTCAAAACTAAGTAAATGTATAGACTGGTATTCATCCACCTAAATACCTATATAGACACATGAATATACTAAACCTTTGTATCATATATCCTGTTACATAAGTACCTATAGATACTTTAGCAATAGTTTTTACCTTAGAGCACCCAGTCGCAGGCATCTAGACAACCCGGAGAGGAGATGTCATAATATGTCTATTGAGAGACGCGCCAAGAGACTCGAGCAAAGAATCCCTAGTTCAGACTAAGCTCCTTAGTCTTGAGCATCGGGACAAAGTTGCTAGTCTATCGTTTTTTTATCGGATACATTTCGAGGAGTTTGCATCGGATCTGCATGATCTAATTCCCTCCTGCCCATTTTTCTATCGGACTGCCAGAGCGGGCACGAAAAATCGAAACCGCTTTATGGATGATATTCCAAAAACCCGTAGGTATAAAGCGCTTTGATTCCACTTTTATTGTGCGGACGTCAACTTTTGGACATAGGTCTAGGAAAAAATATGTCATTCAAGTAAACGAAATCGCGTTTTTTTTATTACTTACTCCACCTACACCTATATCTACAATACCCAAGGCACTGTCAGTGCATTGCAGCTAAGGTTTATGCAGTGCCGTCACATGACAACGCAACTGATGTCATTATAATGTGCCAATCAGAGAAGAGCGTATTTTACGCGCGCTGTCACATTCACAACCCACGTCCAGTGACCGGCCACTGTAACAAAATTACCCACATCACTAGCTCTTAAGTATTTTAAGTTTTAGTATTAGATACGTATCTAATAATACTCGACAGTTGACAGCTATATTTTACTGTCAATAACCACTCCACATTTAAGAGCCATATTCAATAAGCGGATCTATGTATGATTCAATAATACAGCCTTATCTATCAAAGGCTCGCCTCTATATCTAAAGCTATTTATTACCCGCATTAGACCTAAATACGCACTTTACATTGTTTAATACCTCGAGAGGCGAGTGTCTTCGGTAACAAAAAGCATTATCGTGATTCACACCTTTCGCAAAAGCAAACGTGGGCAGATATCTAAGGCTACGATCGCATGCGATTCAACTGCAGAGCCATTAAATATTAATTCACGAGCAAAAAGCGGTCGGGCACGGCGGGGACAGAATCCGAGCCTTCTGGGAAACGGAGAGCTCGAAAAAATAGTCGCGACACAATGGCCGGTTATACAACTAATTGTTCGCGCCGGTTAATTATGCAGTGCGTTTGTTTGTCCAGTTTGTTTGTCGCTGGACGCGGCGGCCGGCCGTGTGTGGTCGCGCGCCAGATAACGCGCCCTTACCGCCACTAGCCAATTAATACAATGCTATTTATGTCGGCTGTAATGAACTGCGTGATCTTTAACACCGCCCTGCTCGGCTCGCTGGCACACACGGCCACGTTAATTCAATCTACAGAACCGGCTAATTCAATCAGCATTCTATCGCTTACCTCAAAGCCGGTCCCGAACGCTTCTCTATTAAATCCCGATAAAATAAGATTTACATTTCACTCGGAAGAGCACTGACATTTCAACCCACATATCCATTACCGCCGAGCTTCAATGGACGCATAAAACTTTCAAATTACAGAAAATATCTTGATGTAGGTGTTTATAACAGTCATCAACTGTGTAAATTAAATGGACACGAAAATAAAGGGTCGATTAAGCCGGCCTACCTAATTAATTAAGGCTTATCTTCGTGCCCTCCGATGCGATCAACGTAAACGCAATGGGATCGTAAAAATTTTGTGTTTCAGTCAGGTAGGCAGAGATAAAGGTGGGGTGCGGTGTCGGGCGAGGCGGTGGCGGCGGGTGGTGAGACGTGGGGGGCGCGACGCGATGTTGTCGCAGCGATGTCGCGGCGATATCGCCTGATTGTTATTTATCTGTTATCGCGCGGCGATCGGCCGCGGACCGCCTGCGCAGGGAGCTCGCTCGTACCGCTCTGTATCGGACCGATCTTGAAGCTAGGAAATAAATAACCGCCATGTCTGGGAGATGGTTCGTTTAGTTAGACAGATGCTGGTTCTCGGAGACAGACGCGTCACCGTCTTACATTACAGCTTCGAACGGCAAAGCGATCAGAGTACCTACCTATTATATCTGTTTGTTGTATGATTATGTAGATATTCCATTATTTAAAGTCAATATAATCCTATAACAATGTACCTATTTTAAAAACCTTTTCAGGGCAAACACCAGAAGTCAATAAAAAGTTTGTCAAACAGTGCACTTACTCATGACCTCGAATTTTCACTACACCATATCAGATTTTGTGAAAAAGCAGCGTCTTGTTACAATAACAGTGTCGAATAACTTACAGCCGTCAAATACTTACCGCATCCATTGTCACGCGATATCGCGTCAACATTGCCAACGTAGGGTTGCCATCAAATAAGAACAGAAAAGTGGAATAAAAGCGAAAAGAATTAAGTATTGTGCTATTACGTATTCTGTGGTATAAGGTCACGTCAGATCCTAATAAACAGGTAGTTTAATATTTTTCAGTATCGTACCACCAGTTAACAAGTAAAAATCTATGATTTACTTGCTCGCCATTCGTTAAACTAAAACTTAGATTAATAATTTTCACAACCATTAAAACTTTCATTTTTATTTCAGACTAGCGTTTAAGTTTTGGCAAAAACGCCTCAGCTATTATTAACGGATGACAGGCTCAAAAAAAAGTAGCTAAACAAAACTCTTTATTCAGTAAAAATAAGTGTAGTCAGTAAAATATTGTAGCAACCCTAGCAAACGACATGTGGCATCAGAGCAAAACGGCTGCTCGATTCGAAATAAGAATTTAAACGAGTTACAAAAACAAAATCGAAACGACGTTGCGAGCGAGGGTTTTTTCGTCGCGCCTCGTTACCTCCCCGCGTGAATGTCACGTATATTACTAAAGCTTAATTTGAACAAGACAGACTCGGAGATATGCCATCTGTATGTATTCTCTGGTACAGGCTACTTACAAAATAAAAATGAACTTCAATGTAAAGAGAAAGTTCAAACATGCCGGTTGAATCTGTGTTTAGCTTTCGTATTCACAGTAATGCAAGCAATTTCGATTGTTAGACAAACTGACAAGACAATGGCGTTAGTGTCATGCCAGCCAGAGGTGCTAAAAGCTCCACACTGTAAAAGATAGTAAAGATTACTTAATATTCGGGCATTTAAGTATAGGTAGTAACCTACCTTTATTAATTAAACAAAAAACCCCTGAACCACTTATTTATTATACATAAAAAAATACGGGTCGAATAAACCTTCAAAAAGCTACCTTATTAATTGAAGTCGGTGAATTTTTTTTGGATTAATAAACCATTCAAGGTCTGAAGACATCACAACGCTCAAGTCTACCATCAGTTGGCAGCGTACCCATGCCATGACCACGATGCTTATGCGTTAGAAAAGAAAAAACGCCAGCGTTGTAGTTTGCGGAAAAGTCGAATTAAATTCACCAAAAATTTAAAAATAACTCTGAACAAAAGCAACAAAAACAGGGTTGCAATAATTTCACATTTTAGTGAATGTTAGATACATAAGTTCTTTAAAATTGCGGAAGAGTAGAAAAAAATATATTTCAAAAACAGGTTCACTTCAGAACGCCGTACGAAGCGCTTTGATTCCACTTTTATTATGCGAACTGCTACTCTGTACAATGCGCTGTCTGAATGGGCCGTCCCCCGATAGAAGCAAATTGAGTGTCTTCAAATCGCGAGTGAATTGGTATACCTACCTCTAGGCAAGCGTGCTCCGTCGTAGACCACATCATCGCTGGTGATGGTGAAACGTAAGCTTACGAATTGATTTAAAAAAACCTATTAATTTAACAACTATTAAAAAATCATCGCGCATGTTGTTTGTAAAATGTCCACGAACACAAATTATGTGACAAATATATGGAGTTTTGCTTCCTCTTTTTTATTTTTCAGGAGTTTTGGATGGATATAGATGGAATATAGGTATCCGACATAGTTACCTTATCTAAGTAGGTATCGCTATTTTAGCATCTGAACACGCAGAAGAGCTGATAAAGGCAAAGTTTGAGTTTTTGTCCGCACTTAACTCCGTAAATGTAGGTACATATGTGTACATATTTGCAATAAATAAAGAATAAAAGCTGGACGGTTTTGGATGAAACATGGTAAGTTTCACTTTTCCCTGAATATTTAATTTAATGATTCTTTTAGGAAAGCGGACGAAAACAAAACGCGCTCTAGCAGCGCGTTTTGCTATAGGAATAAAAATTGAGTAAAAAATGTAATTTGAAGCCACTGATTCCAAACTTTTAATGGTTCAACTTATGCCTATAACAACGGTGGTTCCTGATAGGTACAAATAAATTTTGCCTCTATCCTTTACTGTATTAGCTTTAGTTATTGACCATCACAGGAAGTCGGCTTGTTAGATCATGCCAGTTTCTTAAGTTTTCTTCTTCTCCTTGTTCTTCTTCTTTGTCTTTTTTTGTCATCATAATCATCATTAGCCATAAGACGTACACTGCAGAACATAGGCCTCCCCCTTTAACCTCCACACTGAACGACAACCTGCCATCTGCATCCACTGGATGCCCGCGATTCTCACGATGTCGTCGGTCCATCTAGTGGGAGGCCTACCTACACCACGTCTTCCGGTTCGTGGTCTCCACTCAAGAACCTTGCTTCCCCATCGGTTATCGGTTCTTCGAGCGATGTCTTTTTTGTATTTTTTTCTTAATATTATGTTTATATTTATAATTTAGTTTTAATTAATATGGATGTAAAAATATGAAATAAAAACTAATTCATACATTATTATAATTATGTAGGTATATTTCTTTCATTATCTTTTCACCATATTTAACGATTATATTATTAAATTAACTCTTTGCCTAGAAAGTAGACACCCTAGTCACTAGTCATTACGTGGAGGCTATGCGTAGGCTATTAGTAATATGCTATTAATTTCAATCAATACTACAGTGCTTTCAATTTATAGACCGGCAAGCGCTCCAGCAAGGTCGAGCTAATTGCTTATCGACACCGAATGAATGTGGAACAATGGAAAATGAAAGTTATGAAACAATGGCTATGGTTAATTGGACTAGATTTAAGAATGTCACATAATTGGCCATGGTCACACACACCCTACCGTAACAAAACTCGTGTAGGAGTTAATGGAGACGCCATGGAAATCTGTATTACAATCAGTTTGTTGGTCAGGAGGATCAGACAGAATTAGATCCTAATTATATAAATGCAAAATTGTTTACTTTGTAGGTTTGTTTGTACCTCTTTCACGCAGCAACAGAGCAACGGATCAACGATAATTTTTGGAGAAACAGTTGGAGGGACGAACAGTGACATTGAATACTTTTTCTCCCCGAAAATGGACGATTCTCGAGGGAATGTTAAAGCGGTTGAAACCGCGGGGCATAGCTAGTAGAAAATGAGTTCAAGTTATCAATACCGTCGACTAAAATTTAACACGAGATAATGAATTAGCTGCTTTATACTTTGCTTCGTTATCAGCTTTTCGTGTTCCCACTGCTGGACACAGTCCTTGATGGGCCCTAATCCACCATGCTGGCCCAGTGCATGTTGGTGAGTGTCATATGTCTTTGAACTTTTGAGGTTCTTGGACGCTGTTTTCTCACGATGTTTTCCTTTAGCGTTTTTGAGCGATGGCATCGAAATTGTACATAATGTATTAAAACACTACATAAGTCATTGGTGCAGGGCCAACGATCGAACCGGGTGTTGCCAGATTATAAAGCTCGGCCATAATCGCTCGTTTTACGTTCCTTACTTTATTATAAATTCTGTCTCTGTTTTTGACACACCAACGCGCGTCGTCGAAAAGCGAGGGTTGTCATAAGTTTTCTTATTGTTTACAATCTTTAACTTGGTGAAACTTTTTTTTATTATTCCCTATATTATAACAACTTTTGCCCATATTCGAACTTGTAAATTGTATTGAAATTAACTACTTGCCTACAAAATTTCCTAGAGATCAGATCAACGATACGAAAGTTATCATCGAATAAATAAACAAATATACATACGAAAAATCGTCCAGTAGTCCCATTATTGTAGAATCTGAGGCGACCTCGCATGGTAAAAAAAAACGACTTTCTGGAAAGTGGGTAAAATGCAATAAACGGAATTCGTTCCCAAATTTTTCACCCAGAGAGGTAAAGCATTATTAAAATCTGTGAACAATCTGCGAAGATATCGCTAGATATACACAAAAATACAGTCAGTCGAATGGAGAACCTCTTTTTTTGAAGTCGGTAAAAAAATTCTACGCTTATATCAGCATAAATATACATTTGTATAATGCGGTTTTTTTTTTCAACTAGAACCTTTAAATATTTATTATTTTAATAGAGGTGCAAAGCGTGGTTAATCTAGGTGTAGGTTTAGTTATTTTCCTCGTTCTATGCTCGTCACAAAAACCGCAAAGTAGGCACCTTAGTAAGTATGCACTGCATCAAGTAGAATGTATTGAATAAACATTAACTAAGACTCGACAGGGCTGGTTGAATCATGTTCTTACGTCTTAAGCAAATTTTATTGTTCAACCTACTGAGTAGTTAAAATTTAGTAATACAGTAGGAAAACCCGGAGAGACTTTTATACAGAACAACCACCTACTCACCCGATGCTTACGTCTATATACTTACAGCTATATTCCTTGGCCAAACGCAGTTGAAAATTTAGTCGGAGTAGTTTACCTATTCGGCTCAATCGAACGCGAGTAACTACCGTATAATAAAAAAAACATTACCGTTGCGGGTGTTTATTTTTGACAAGATGGCACTTGACATCTGTCAGTCTATTGTTTGTCAAAATAAATTGTAAACTTGCCTTCTTTTGTCATTATTACAATAAATATGACCGGGACGTGATTTGAAGACACCCAGATTGTAACTATTGGAGAACACCCATTCAGGCAGCATATTCCAAAGAAGCACAATTAAAGTGTAATCAAAGCGTGTCTACAGATTTTCGGAAAATTAAACATAAAGCGGTGTTGATTGAATTTTTTACAAAAAAAAAGCAATTGGCCAGTTCTAACTTTCAAAAAATAAATTAGGTATTTCGTTTCAAGTCACAGTTACCTACAAGGTTACTTTGTTGAATTTTGATGAAGTGTCAAATGTGATAGATAAAATTTTCGCTACTTCACATAGGTGAGAGTCGCGGGCATCCAGTGGATGCAGATGGCAGGTTGTCGTTCAGTGTGGAGTTTAAAGGGAAAGGCCTATGTTCAGCAGTGGACGTCTTATGGCTGATGATGATGGCATAGGTAAATATTTTTAAGGTTTCTTAATATCTTTTTAACTGTCAAAATTTTAAGCCTTTATTACATTGCTTGACAACCCTGTACAAAATATAAAGCGACCATCACTTGCAGGCGTAATACAGGTACTTTATGTTTTAAACATAAACTTTTTTGAAATATATGCCAACAATGTGCTATTGTGAGTCAAAGGAGTTACTCCAATGGATTAATTAACAGCTTACTGAGGTAATTTTTTACGTTCCATTGTATTCAAATATACAACGTAAGTTATACAGCTATACCAACTAGTTTATTAAATATTTATTTCTGCACAACCTTGTTTTTTGTAGCTTCGTGAAACATAATCTAGGTTATTAGTGAACATAATTGATTACATATTTCATTTATCTATACATTTTACAAATAATATGTTGAGTAAGATTATTTTTTATTCTTGCGTAGATACTTCGGTCGCTGTTTAATTTCTTACACTAAACGAGTAGGTACCTACCTAAGCACAGTTTCTCATCTATAAATTGTAAGGATAATTATTTTCCTTGCTTAAATAGGACTTCGCCGTTATTTAATTTCTTACAATAGACAAGTATGTACCTAAGCACAGTTTCTCATCTATAAATTGTGACGATAACTATTTTCCTTGCGTAGATACTTTCATTCGCTGTCTAATTTCTCACACTAAACCTGAGGCCCGATTTTTGAATAGCTAGTATGATTTCGCACGAAAATAACATGCTAAATGAAAGATTTTCTATTGATAGAAAGCAAATTTGAATGGTTCAAAGCACTTGTTGCGTTGTTAGTGATATGATTATTTCAAAAATGCTTCTGTTGTTTGCGACTTCGTTCGAAAGTTAGTTATTATGCATGATTTTTTCATGCGAAATCTTTTACGAGCGATTCCAAAAACTAGTCCCAGTACAAAAGACACAATCACATACATATCGTAGGTATATATCGTATATACCTATATATGGACCTCTCCAATCAGGCAAAGCACCTACAACACCGCTAGTGTTGCAGGTGTCCATAGGCGGCGGTTTCCGCTTACCATCAGTCAGGTGTACTACAAACTTGTTCGCGGCTCTTATAAAAAACTTATTTCGTTCATTATACCTACCTACTTCATTACTATCCAAAGTCTTCAATAAGAGATTGCCAGGTTTCAACCTCTCTTCTCATAGGTATAGGCCATAACAGCAAAGTAGGTTTTATATCTTAGAAAAGCATTGAGAAATAAACATATATTTTTTTTATTGCAGTTGGTGACACGTCCTTGATTATATGAAACTAGTAGGATAACAAAATATTAAAAAAACTTTTATACTTTTTTAAACGAGTTGATAATTCTGCAAACGGCTGAACAGATGTGTGTTTATTTATTTTTGCGAAGAGTAAATAATAAACAGTCGATTAATATCGATTGTAAAAAAGTTTTATATTGACCAAAGATATCTTAATGGCCGACTGTAATATCAAGGGCCTTACTTAAAAACATTACTCAAGTTGACATACTTACACTTAAATATGCTCCGTCTTGTTTTCGCGTGTGACGATTGCCGTCAGCGAGAAGTTGAGAGAGCATTTTAAAACATAGATTAACTTGAGTAACGTTTTTAAGTAAGGCCCCAAATGAGTATTGAATATCAGGCAGATCGGCATTTTGTCAGTTGGGTTAAAAGGGAGCGAAGCGAAGCGAAGACTAACTCGTTATAAACAAGAAATAAAAAGGACATCTACTGTATATCGTATCAAACTATACTCTAGTTAATTATCGGTTAATCCCTGGTTATCGATATACCTAGAACGTTAATTCGCGACGCCAGCTATCGGTATCAATTACGTAGGTTAACCCGGCCAGTCTGTGTGCTGCCGACCCACCGCCCGGCATTAATATTTTAATCTATGCCGCAGATCTACCAATCACAATGGACGTTTCTCGTTGAGATACTTTTTTTTTGTCAAATTGATAGTTATGTTTGAGACGGAAATTGCAGAAATGTCAAAAATATCATCAATGTCAGGAAAAAAGTATCTAAATTTGACTTATCAGCACACACAGACTAGGTACAGCTACTATTTGTCAGCACATGATGAAAAATAGTTACCTACTAACTAGCTATAGGTACTTATACCTCTATACTCAGAAGTTTTTTTAGCTTTGACAGTTGTATATTGTAAAAAGCTGTGTAAATTCTGATTACTTTTCCTCAGATTCCAAACGTAAGATTGTAGCCAGTAGCTGATATACCTACCTAGGTACTTCAATTAAATATTAAAAGGATAGGTTTTCATTCTGTTTTTTTACAATGTCGTTGCAGCTGTCAAAACAAAACAAAAACTGGACCTCTTACCTAAACTAGTGAAGGGTAATATTTATCTTTTATCCTATATTGATGATAGTTATAATACTTTAGTAGGTACTTTAACTTTATTCTGTGCGGTTGATCAATGGCGTGCAATCATTTATGTTGAGAGGTACTGCTTGATTAAATCTCCCCACGACCGTATCCTAGTTAAATTGCATATCGCGCATAGAATAACAGCAAATAAGTCAGCCGCAGCAGCCCCGTTGAACCGTGACACCGACACCCACCTCACCCCTTCCGACGAAATCCCCAAATAATACGTATCTATTAGAGCGTATATCTCCGATTCGGCTAAAGTATTCCTCAAACATAAAGATAGTCGACGAAAAATTCGAGTGGAGAAAATATGTATGGCAGCGGCAATCGGCATGCGGGGTCGCCAGGGTCGGGCGAGGGGTGGGGTTGGGCCCCTTCCCCCCCCAAACGAACGCGTCAGTTCGCTCGTGACGTTCGATTGAGTTGGACGTGCGTCGGATCGCTCGGAAAGCAGTGCTCGCGTGTGACTGACCGCGCGGATACGTGCGCCGCTGTGTTGTTCTGTGGATCTAGTGGAGTGTGTGCTGTGAGCTGTTTACTTATAGTGTTGTGCAGACGATGACCGTCTGTGTTTGACGTGAGGATGTATCCTAGCGCGGGCGCGATGAACGCCGCCGCCGCCGCTGCTGCCGTGGCGGCCGCAAGGCATCCGGTACGCACATCCATGCTAAACTATCACTAAAACTAGTTGTAGCACCACTCAAATTATCACTTGGATGATATACTCAATCTGCTTCTTCCATGTGCGCCGGAATATCGACAGAAAGTTTTGCATGTTGCATTTTGAGCTTAAACATGGTAATTTAGCAATGCACAAATTTTTGCATGTTCTTTAACGCTTATTTCTTTCTTTAATTCGGCTAACAAACGAAAAAAGAACATACATTTACTTTCATATAATATTAGAACAACTTCATAAATGCAATTAACATTTTGCATTGGAGCGCGTCGAAATCTTTTGTTTCCAATTAGCGCCAATGCAAAAGACATCAACGCGTGACCGAATTTTCCTGGGCACCAAAGTAGTTTACTTCGATAAAACTATAATTCAAAACTACAATGCTGTCGTGACAAAAGGTTTTTTAGTGTAAATATTTGTTACAATAGGCTTAACAAGAAACGTAGAAATAAAAGCGTTATAATAAAGCAGTTGGGTGTAACAAACAAATGCGTGCAGAGCGAGAAACCCCGCGGCGCGCCGGTCGGGCCGGCGGCGATCTCAGACACGCAATTACCCGTGAAATTGTCAGCTAGATTTTATCATACTTACTGCACTTCAGAGAAACAATTCAGCCGATTGTTCAATATTATTAATGTTTTCATTGAACTCCAATTTATTGCCGCGAAGACTTTAAATAAGTATAAGATTTATTTATTGCCAAAAACAATGGACACATAAGGTAAAAACAATGTTTGGCAATAGTATGCTCCGAAGCCGTGCTGCGAAGTCCTGAAGGGTCACGCAGGGCTAGTTTACAGCACACCCCTTTAAGATATTAATATCAAGATTTAACTTTGCTTAAAACTGATTATAATTGGAGGTGATAAACAAACCCCCACAAACTAACAAATAAATAAAGATATTGGCTTTTTTTTTAGTTTAAGCATTCTGTGAAAAACTGAGATGTCCACGCAAAACAGGAAACTTGCTCATGTGCAATTTCTTCGATTGAACAATTCCCTGAGGGATACAACTCGACCCTTTAGCTTTAGATACACAATACAAGATAACCATGTCACAAAAAATAAAGCATAAAAGGAACATTAGACAACTAAAAATACGTAAACTTTTAAATTCACGGAACTGACCATGTGCGAGTTCAAACTTTACCTTAAAACACGCCAAAATAAACTTTACGTGTTCAAAATAAAGCTTTATTTTAAAATAGCCCTGTGAAGTTGGTAAATTGACCGCAGACCGCAACGCATCTGTCGCCGCAATTCCCGACGGTAAACTAACCACAATTTAAGAATAAATTAAGGTGTTATTTTCGAAATTGCACCTGGTAACTACAGTGCGGTAGGATAGGAAACTGTCGTAACTGGAAACGTAAAAATCGAAAACATGATAAAAAAGTTGTTGCAAAAGTTACTTCGGAATTAAAAGCCGTAGAAAAAGTTACCTAGGTATTTTTTTCCTTTTATATATAACTACCCGACCGTCCCTGCTTCGCACGGGTGTAAGCTCGGCCTTCGGCCTCGCAAAAAAATATAATATAGCCTATGTCAGCCGGGGATAGTATAGCTTCCCAACAGTGAAAGAATTTTTCAAATCGGTTCAGTTGTTTCGGAGCCTATTCAATGCAAACAAACAATCAAATCTTTCCTCTTTATAATATTAGTATAGATACCAGATATGTAAGGAATCCACGAAACAGTTAATTATCTAACTATAATATAATCTGTGCCGCCATTTTTAAGACTAGTATTTTTTAAGGCTTCGCCGCAATGAAAGGGTAAAGTTAAGGCGATTATAACCACGATAACAAGAAGTTTCATATTGCTAATAAGCTTAACTACAAAACGAAAAGAAAATAATATATCTCTTTTGTATTTAATACCGTTACAGTTGAATTAGATGAACTACATAAAAATAACTAAAGTTATATGATTATTTACGGGATATTTACCGTGGTAAGGTTGTGGAAGGAGCTCCCGATATTTCGGCGCAGTTACATGCACCATGTCTTCCCGTGAACATGGTGAACAACCTGCCGGCTTCCTTGTTTCCTGAGAGATATAATCTGGGCCTTTTCAAGGCAAGAGTGAATAGGTATTTTCTAAGTCTGCGTGCTTCATCTTCGACCACATCGTCGCTTACCAACAGGCGAGTTGGTGGTAAACGCAGTCTTGCCCGTAGTTTTTTTTTTTGGGACTTTTATAGTTAAGCAACATGGCAATCCCATTGTATAAACTAATCTAGAACACTCAAATTAACACCAAACATAGTAAACACACAGAGTCGGTGGTCACTTGAGGTGACTCACATATCCGAACAGATCCCTGGCTGCGTCCGAGTTGGGTTCAGACAGTAGCCTGTTAAACAGACTCACATCTAGTCTGTTCATATTAAGTAAGTCAGTAAGTCACCTCAAGTCTCCTTCTCTCATTTTATTTCTATATGCATGCTCTATTCAAGTCCGCATGTTGTGGTCAAAAGCAAGCATATATGTATAATTAATTCTAAAAAAGGCCATCATTTACTCATAATTATAAAGAATAAATTTCCAATTTCATAGTAGTATAACGGCTTTATTAAAGCGATTCACCCACAAGTTGTAAATCAGGGGTCTGCAACAGTCAATTTTGTTCAATTAATTATCTACTTCTATATTACGCTCCGAAGGCGGACAGAATAATGAAGTGTTCCATTCAACGGCAGTTTCTTATTTGTATAAGGCGATGCCATTTACAACTGTCAAAGTAAATTTTCCTTCTCATAATAAATACTTAATGTCCTATGTATATCTAGGTATACCTAATAAGCTGTGTCCACAAAGCTGTATTAAGTCGCATTCCCACGCGCTCTTGTAAGTACACTTTACAAGTTGATGAACGACCATTATCGCCTGAGCTCCCCTATCCACATCCTTAAGTGGAAAATCTGAAGAGACATTAATATTATCACGGTCAGAGGAGAGTGGACGGTCTCGACAGGAAGTCGCGCGTCGCCGTCCTCAGATTGATGCGTTTATTCCGTCGCGATGCTCGCGTTTATAGCATTAATAAGTAGCTACGTGAGTTAATTGACGTATAGTTGATGTTAACGAAATAGTTATATGTTCGAATTAACGGTTTGTGCAGGGTTTAATAGACGTATCAAGACGAAAAAACATGGAAGCTTTGAGACGCTATCAAGATGTGCCCGATAAACCACATCCCCCCGCACATGCTTATGAATGATTAATAATCGTTATCATACAACAAATACTTGATGCATAGAATAAATATAGTTCACATGACCAACATAAAATGTATGACGAACAAACATGAGAAATATTACTTTATCTCAACTTTTATCTAATTCGAGCGAATTTCCCATGTTGACTGTTCTTTTACGCAAAACACCAGGAATTTTCTTTTATGACAGTCGCTTCGGGTTTTACGAGTGCGGCGGGGAGAGTGAGGTTAAACAGGGGGGAGGGGGAGGAGGGTGTTAATGTAAATGCCTATTTGTCTATTTGCTCAAAATCCGTGTCGCGTCCTACTCTGTCAATATTTGACCGTCGGAATTACCGCTACGGACAAATGAGATGGCGTTTCGTTCGTTTAAATATTCCACGTTTTCTTCAAACACGAGTACCCACATCCTCTCTCGGGCTCTACAGACAATGAATAGAAATTGACAATTATTTGTTCAGTGATGTTACACAGTAATTTTCCCTTTCTAAGAAAATAAGGGGTTTGTCTATGCACGCAGACAACTTGTATGTGGTTATATCATGTTGTCGTACATTATTAGATATTATACACATTTACATTTCATGTATATTTAAACGTACTTTACTAGATACTTCATCGATGTTATCTACGAGTAAATGTTAATGCAAAATACTACTGACACTCTAATCAAGTAATATAAAAATGTACCTACTTCATCTACGAAGCGGAATTTTAAATTCCTTTAAACAAGTACATTCCTTAGGGAGTTAAGATCCGTTAAGAAAAGATTTTACGAAAGGGATGAATTAAAAGGGTCAGAAGGGGTTTAAAGGTTTACAAGTAAGTAAACGCGTACAAAGTCACGGATAACAGCTCAAGTGTAAGTATATTTTATTACAATTTCTTAAAACTTACAGCTAACAACAAAACATTTTTGAGACTTTTTCCAATATTTAGACACAAATAACAAAAATTTCGCACGTTGCTACTAACATATGTATGCTAAGTATTAAGTACTAGAATTTAAAATTAAGTTAATGCTAAACGAATAACGAATACCATTTTGAAACATTACATTTGTGATAAAATTAATAAAAAAAACTTATTTAAACAAGTTTTTATTTGTATTATTTTATTTTTATTTGATACCCATAACATGATGGTAGAATTGGTAGATAAGAAAATGTGGTCCACAATCATGAGGCGTTTACCATATTGCATTTAGAGTGACGTCATTATATTTTTCGTATTCTCCTCACGTGTGGGACAAATTTTGCAACTGAATTTTAGACCTCAAAAGAGTTATCCTCAACCAATTGAACTGAAATTTGGCATACACGTCTAGTTTGGATGATAATGCATAATTAGTTAGTAACATCATTCTAAATCCAATATGGCGGACTCCCAAAGATGGCGGACCAGTTATTATTACGCACCCCCATGAATATAAAAAGGTTTGCTGAGAAGCAATACGAAAAATACATACTAACAGGGCAAGTTCGGCTTTTTTTAGGCAAGCATGCTCCATCGTAGACCGCATCATCGCTTAACATTAGGCGAGTTGGCGGTCAAACTCAAGCCTATTTATGCATCAAAAAAAAGTTTAATAAAAGCTAATAAAAAAATAAATATTAAATCGATCCTATACTCTGTAACTATTGTTAATTATTAACTATTATTATATTATTGCTATTTTTAACATATTGCTATCATAGCAATTGATTTTGCATAGCAATGCCAAGCAAAATCAAAATTATTAAAAATGTTAAATTTTTGGTGCAATGTTTGCTCGGCTGTGTAGTGTGAAAGACTACGCTTAAATCTCAGAAATGAAACCAGGATTATTAAGATATTTAAGGATTTATTATAATATCACAATAATGTCCTATTTGCTTTACAGCTCGATATCAAGTGCCAGTCTTAAATTCAACTGACAATTATCTATTGGTGACGAGTATCTGTCAAAGTCAATGTTACCGTTTGAAACGTCATTACTATTGTATCTGTCAACAGTCAACAGATGCTCGTCACCACAGAGCATAAATACTTTTACATTATGGTTCATAATAATATTAGATACAAATGATTATATACTCGTAAATAAAGTAATAGTCTAACAGCTCGGCCATCCTCAAAAAAAGTGAGTCCTCGCACTTTCAGACGTTATTAGGAGCCAACATAGATATATGAAAGTTAGAACAAAACAATAGTAATTATCAGAATAATAAGATACCTAATTCGTACTTATGACATAATTAACATAATCTAGTAATAGTATAATCGGTAATAACTAAACATTTATTTTCCACAGTCTGTTACGATCGGCAATCATCTGTGCGATACCAATAATTGATACCATTCACATTCTGCACTGATTGCTCGTAACCCGCGGTCCTGTTATCCCCACAATATTTTCTTGCACAGTCTGCCACGATCTGCAATCATCTGTGCGATACCAATCATTGATACCATTCACATTCTGCACTGATTGCTCGTAACCCGCGCTCCTGATATCCCCACCATATTTTCTTGCACAGTCTGCCACGATCTGCAATCATCTGTGCGATACCAATAATTGATACCATTCACATTCTGCACTGATTGCTCGTAACCCGCGCTCCTGATATCCCCACCATATTTTCTTGCACAGTCTGCCACGATCTGCAATCATCGGTGCGATACCAATCATTGATACCATTCACATTCTGCACTGATTGCTCGTAACCCGCGCTCCTAATATCCCCACCATATTTTCTTGCACAGTCTGCCAAGATCTGAAATCATCTGTGTGATACCAATCATTGATACCATTCTCATTCTGCACTGATTGCTCGTAACCCGCGCTCCTGACATCCTTACAATATTTTCTTGCACAGTCTGTCACAATCTGCAATCATCTGTGCGGTCGGCACGCTGGCCATGTCACTCGCTGTCGGCACGCTGGCCACATCGCTCGCTGTCGATATGCTGACTACGTCGCCTGCTGTCACCACTTAGGTGACGCATCTGGCGGAGTGCTGGCATCTTCGCCAAACTCCACTGTCGTATGACAGTGGAATATGTCGTATGCATACATTGTCTCCGGCAGATTACATTCAAAATTAAACAGTCAAACAACTACTCCGTAATTAACTGATAACTTTCATAAAATCCAATGCAATATTTGAGCTTACTCAATTGGGAAAATATAATAAACTTTATCATTAATTCGACGACTAATGACTCTCAGCCGTCGAGCGGGACACAGTGATTGCGTAAACTCGTCAAACATAATTCAGTAGTAGCAACTAGCACAGTCAGTCAAAGTAGGGAGTAAAAACTGTTCTTCTGATGAATTCCTAGTGTAATTTCGCTTCTACTATTCAATCAACTACTACTACTATTTTTATTTCAATCAACTAACTAAAGTAGATACTCATAGAATATAATGTACATATTCGAATCTTGGCACACATAGCCAGTCTTCATTCAGTATGCCTAATCGTACACACAGTCATGGCCAATTCATTATTGATCAAACATAATCCAATCGTGGAACACATGGCTAAATTCATCATAATATAACATACATTATAGGCGTGATGACTAATAATATTTTATTGCCTCATAAAACAAAATCTGATTATCAATAGAGCCTATCAACGAAAACAAAATTTAAATTAGTTCAAAAATAAATAAGTTATAAGTATTTTAATTTCATGCCAACCAGCGGGCGCACTATAGCGAGCTATGTCATCAAGCCTCAGGCTCGGCATACAAATCGGCATCCCCTCTCTATCCCCACCTTAAACTTTAAACGCTCATATCTCAGAGATTTATCAGTCAATATTTTTTATTTATTGTTTTCAGTATGTTTAATGTACATATTTAGTCATATTCATCACTAAGCCTGTTATATGTAAATTAAACATTAGGACACATGCCTATTCAATCTTGGCACACATGGTCAATTCCATAATAGAACCTACATAGTCCAATCATGGCAAACATGGCCACTCAGTAACATTTATGCACTTAGCCTCGAAGACCTCAAAGTCACATAAAAATCATTGTTAGAATACCCGCAGAAACGTAGATATGAACTTTAAACAATCGTCTTGATATCGTTCTATCGTTAGGAAACTATATTTTGGAAACTATTAGAAACTCGATTTTATTGTCATATTCTTCTTTGCAAGGTATCGTTAAATATATGTCTTTAAAAATGAAGGTATGGTTTCATAGATCACTTTCTTATCAAGTGTATCTTTTGCGAAATATGGCCCGCCAAGTGGCATAAAGATAGTCTCCTGCCTCTCTTTTGCATTTCTAAACTTTTATACATAGAAACTTAATTTACAACTAGCCATACTCATAGATCATATTAATACGGAACCCTAAAAACGATCATTCAATTTTTTTTTTTTTTTTTACTAAACCATAAAAAGTACATGTAATGTCGGGATGATAATAATTATATGAAACACTCGTATATTATCATCCGTTATCATCGCCACACAGTGGCGAATACTTCATTTATTCATCAATCGAAATGAACTGGCTGGAATCCTACCATATGCATGTCTTGACACGCTCTTGGCCAGTTATTGTTTGATGTTGTAATGAACTACTCAACAAACTTGTTCATAGAACAAACATAAATTTGAATACTATTTATGCCATGTGTATCACTGTTTATAATAAACAACCGACATCCCTTAATAGAGCTTTCATACGGAATATGCCGGAAAAATTTAAGACCTTGTTAATCGAAAAACGCTTTTATTGTTTAAAAGACTTTTTATGTTACCCTAAAATGCAAATTTAATTATTATTCAAATTCCATTTTTACTGACATCTCATATCATATCGTATCCCATCGTATACTATCGTATACTATCGTATACTATCTTATACTATCGTATACTATCGTATACTATCGTATCCTTTCGTATCGTATCGTTTCGTAACGTATCGTATCGTATCTTATCATGTCGTATCGTATCTTACCATATCTTATCATGTCGTATCGTATCGTATCATATCTTATCGTGTCGTATCGTATCGTATCGTATCATACCATATCATATTGTATCCTATCCTATCGTATCGTATCCTATCGTATATTATCATATCGTATCCTATCGTATCGTATCGTATCGTATCATATCGTATCCTATCCTATCGTATCGTATCGTATCGTATAGTATCGTACCATACCATATCATATCATATCGCACCATATCATATCATTTCATCTCATCACATTTCATTGCATTTAGATGAAATAATGTTCATAAAAATATTATAATACCTATCATATCGTATCCTATCGTATCGTTTCGTATCCTATCGTATCTTATCGTATCGTATCGTATAGTATAATATCGTACCATACCATACCATATCACATCACACTATATCATATCATCTCATATCATTTCATCTCATCTCATGTCATTGCATTTAGATGAAATAATGTTCATAAAAATATTATAATACCTATCCTATTGTATCGTTTCGTATCCTATCGTATCTTATCATATCTTATCATATCGTATAGTATAGTATAATATCGTACCATACCATATCATATCACACTATATCATATCATCTCATATCATTTCATCTCATCTCATGTCATTGCATTTAGATAAAATAATGTTCATAAAAATATTATAATACCTATAGTATTTGGCTGGTAATCTTCATACATACCTACATAGCGCTAATAATTTTATTGTTTCGTTTAAGACGGTGTTTCGTAAATAATTTATTTGTTTTTTTTTTTTTTTTTTTTTTTCATTTGCCTCCTCAATGGCGCTCTCCGTGGTCTCATACTTCTAAGCACACTTGGCCTAGTACAGCGTACATAGGCACATAGCACAATGGATCGGTTTCTACATGTATCATACATAAATTTTGTTTCTTTCAAAAATTCAACGTATAGCCGAATATTAAATATATTTAATTTCTCAAAGTGAAAATAGCCCAAAGTGGCGATTACTTCATTTATCTAGCAATCGATGTAAACAGAGATAATAATATGATTTGCTGGCTGGCGATTTATTACTTCCAATAAATCAAAATATTTTTTTTTTTCAGTCCGAAACTGAATGAACTACCGGCCACTGTCAATAATGAATGCTATTGATGATATTGTATACATAACTATCGGTGTTATCAGATTAATTGAAACTACCGGTTCCAGAAAGACTATTGGTTTCATAAAACTATCGGTTCCATAAAAACTTTTGGTGCTATCAAACCGTTGGCGCTACCAACTATTTAAGCTATAAAAATATTGGTGCTATCAAAACGGTTATTATTATTACATTACTCAAAATGTTACAACTTCTGGTGTCGCTCATAGCAAAGTCAGGGTTATAGAAAATGTCAGAACTACTGGTAATCACCTTATAATTATGTGGCGCACACGCTTTGTGATCTGTTCCTAAGACACCACCTTCAAACTAGTATGTTTGTACCTACTTTACCCGAAAACTACTTAAAGATGAATGGTCATGATTCATACTACTGACAGGTAACTCAACTATAATACCGAATAGGCAACTAATAATACGAAGTTTGTTTTTGTAGAGGTTTGACAGCTATAACTATAGTATCTTACAATATCATTATAAGCACTTTAGATAAACTAACTGTGCCCATGCAATTTATGCAATACTGCAAGTGTGATAGAACACACAAGAGTTTACTAAATCCTCATCTACCTGAGCGACTTCTTTTAGCAATTTAATTTTGTATATTCATGATTATTTTGGAGAATCTACACATTGTGAGCACTAACTTAAGATTCTGTTTCAAATGAAGAGATAATATTTCAAAATAGATTTTTGCACATTTACTTTCGGCTCATTTATTATTTTCCAATCTACCTACATATTTGAACTTTTTTTAAAACACGTATGAAATCATAAAGTTTTTTCGTTTAGATATTTGAACGACGTATAACGCCATCTATTAACGTTCGACATGACTTTGTACCTCTTTTTTTTAATAGCACGCGACGCGTGATCTTCACCAAGATTATGAGATGAGTTTTCACTTCTACATTTTCTAATCCAATCTTGAATTAGTGGCAATAATGTCAGTGATAAGTATATCACGTCTAGCATAATGAAAAACAGAAACAAACACACTTGGCTATTAGGCTGTGAGTCTTCTTACTCACATCCGCGGCTGGCTCACAAGATCTCGCGCAGCTGCTACTCCGCTCACGGTTGGAACTCTCCATGAAGCTGCAACTCCGCTTACGGCGGCCAATTCTGTTGTGGCTGGCTACGGCTGGTCGATTCTCGTGCATGCGTCTGCGACTCAATCTTCTACTGCGATGACGAGAAAGTACACACCGCTCTCGCGAACGACTCGTCCTGCCGCTTGGCCTCGAAGTTTTCGGCGAAGTGACCATGGGTGATCAACTCCTTTTCTCTCGTTTGATGTGCTCTTCGTCTGCTTTCTACTCTCGCGATACACGCGATCTTGATTGTGAGGTGACATCAAGGGTTCTACAACTGAGTGACTGCGGCCGAGGTGGCATCATGCAGCTTGAAGTTATACTTCTGTAGCGTGTACGATATTAATGCACAAAATTAATATTCGTAGAAATTTCGTAAATTGTGGGCTTGCGCGTTCAATCCCACTTCTGAGATGAAAGACTACGCTTAAATCTCAGAAATGAAACCAGGATTATTAAGATATTTAAGGATTTATTATAATATCACAATAATGTCCTATTTGCTTTACAGCTCGATATCAAGTGCCAGTCTTAAATTCAACTGACAATTATCTATTGGTGACGAGTATCTGTCAAAGTCAATGTTACCGTTTGAAACGTCATTACTATTGTATCTGTCAACAGTCAACAGATGCTCGTCACCACAGAGCATAAATACTTTTACATTATGGTTCATAATAATATTAGATACAAATGATTATATACTCGTAAATAAAGTAATAGTCTAACAAGTGGGACAGGCTGACTGCAGTAGTTCTCGAGATGGGCCATCCTAGTGAGGACTGCTTCGCAAGGCTTACTATTTTTGATCTCTTTTCTGTTATGCGCTAGTTAAGGTGAAATCATTTAAGTTTATAATATAAGGTATGTAGGTAGGTTTGTTTGAATAGCGTGTAAATAAATAAATTTCTAAATAAAACTAAGTACGTACTCTATAAGTAGGTACTTGAAGTAGACCGAACTTCTTATATTTTTCCCGGTTCCGACTGAGGTCTGATTTTCCAGCAATGCTCTTCTTTTCGCACGGATATCGGTGTCATTCATTTAGTAGGTACATGAAGGATATATAATATGTAAGTTCTTATTACCAAAGTTAAAGTAGTCTTACATTTTAATTCGGGCTGCAGTTAGATTTATTCAACGGAAACGTATCTTGTCAGGATTATCAAGGCCTGATAACGTTGAGTGCCTTGAGTCAATGTTCACCCAAAATAATACCTAACATTTGTACATTGATAACGCGTTATCAGTGAGCAAACAAGCCATTTGGAGTAGGCAAACAATACTTCGTCATAATCAAGATGCTATCAACGTTTCACGAGTGAATCAGGACTTGACAGAGAAGATACTCCTAAAAGAAGGCATACAAACTCTTTTTACCGACTTCCAAAAAGGAGGAGGTACTATGTTCGTCTCTTTTTGTTTAATATTCATTAGTTTTTGCCCTTTCTAGTTTCTAAATGGAAGTAAGAATTAAACGGCTTTGTTTTTTATGCTGAGAAATTTATACGTAGGTAGAGGTAATTCTTTATTCATCAAATTTATAATCATAATGCACCTACTTCAGTAATACTGAAATAAGTAAATTGTATATTTCATAATAATAAAAAAATCTGAGCTTCATAGTTTGTAAAAAAATTATTAATTACTTACTTATTTTTGGGGATAATATGGAAACCAAGAAGCTCTCAATTTTATTTTAATTATGAAAATTATTTGATCAAAGGGTAACATTTTGAAGCTCTGAATGATTACGTAATTTTGAATTACCTCTAATTAGGTTAAAAATTGTCCACACTCTTTAAAACTACAGTAAATGTGATACAATTTTGAACCTTAAGGTAACCGTATAGAGTTGATACTTCCATTCCACTTGTACGCCGCGACCGACTCCTCGACGCCCCAGTCGACGACGTTGCTCTTTACAGTGCATCTCTAATGTGTGTTCGTTTATGTTAACCTCATTGTGTGCGTGTAGATCCATAGTAATTGTGAAAAACACTCTAATTAGTTTGCTTAGTTTAATCAAACGATTAGTAATTCACTGCTGACTATAAAACCGTCCTTTTGTTTTAGTTAATTACTTCATTGAGTTAGGTACGCTTTTATTTATTCGCTTCATAATGTCTAATAGCCCGTTATCCATTCTTGAAAAAATAATGCTAGAGTAATCTAATAGGCATTCTCAAGAATAGCCTTCTTTTGTTTTATTGAAGTCAGAAATTTTGTCTCGGTTTTCGTGGAACAGTCGATATCAAAGAGCGACCACCACTGAACCACGGGTTCGGAGGTACACATCGGGTGGCGGTGTTGTGTTTCCGAGAAAATAAAATCAGCTTTCTGATCCCGGGCAGCGCTACCATATTAGTTTACTAGCTTTTTTATTTCCCCAATACAAAAGGCAATAAATCCAACCCCACTGCTCGACTTTATGAGCTCTAAAACGAACCCAATAGAGCAGAAATTAGCTCGGGGCATTTGGTCGTTGGAGCGTTTTGTTACAAAGCCAATCTCAATGTTCAAATATTTGTCTATGCTTGTTTGGTTTGTAAGTGCGAATGGTGTTTAGTTGTTTACCGAGCCGCTGAACTTGTGTGCGTACCGCGGGCATCTAATATTACTAATAAACAGTTGACATCGATCCACTTTTAAGATTTTCTACGAAGTTGACGTCATTATTTAACGGCATCAACGGACTTTATTTTTCCAATTTCCGAGCTGGCTCATTCAGCCGTTTCGAAATTCGAGTTACAATAAAAATAAAATATTCCTCGGATTGTACAGCAGGTAGACGTGGGCAGACAGACGTATTCAATAATTTGAAATAAGAACACGTATTTCTTTTTATATCCGTTTAAACGCATTCTGTTTAGTTTTGTTTTTGTGAGCGGTCCCCGCTGGATGCGGGCCTTTCATCCGTGCACTCTACACAATACTGCCACTCAAAAACTGTTCATTGTATTTTAATTTGACCTTTTCGGTGATAATTTATGGGAATCTTTTTTCATGTCGAGGGGGAACGTTTACTCAGTCTATTATTGCCAAGGATTATTTTCATTTCTTTTGTGAAAGATTTTAAGTTTGGATCGGTCTTGGGGCCATTTTGACGTAGAGGGGACTCCAAATTATAGTGCGTGTGAATCAGACGTTCTTTATTTGCACGAAGTGAACATGGTACCTATCATAACTCATCATTAACCATTCAGGGCGAGACGTAAGCGTGAACTATTAAATTAATTATGTTTTAATTATGCATACAACATAGAGATAATTGCATCCGTAATTTGACTCGAATTAATCGACATAATAGATAATTAACCCTATTATAAAAAGTGTAATCAATTTTATAGCACTTAAATGCGTGACATCTCACACATAATAATCCTCACTTTGGATTAAATAATTATAATAATCGGTATCTTTATTCAGGATATTATATATCGGAAATAGCCAAATAATTGCCATACATAATTATTAAATAGATATCTGAACTCGCTGATAGAGAGATCGCAATCGCTCGAAAACAATTTTAATACACAAAAAGCGTTTAAATGAAATCCTATTTAAAGTGTTTTATATTGTAGTATAAAAGTGCTTATAAAATACTTAGGTACATTAATTAACTGTTCGTGGTTTAATTATGTATGTTAGTTGAATAAAAATTGTTATTATTTTGCAAATGAAATATACTTTTACTAGTTTAAGCAAAGACATAATTCAGTGAGCTCTACAATAACATTTATTTTCAATTGAAATCTTATTTATATACGCAACGAATTATATCAATCAGTACTTAGTATAGTATTATATACATAGGTATATAAACGATTCAATGGATTAATAAAAAAACCAGCAAATTTATAATGTTGAATATAACGTAGATAAAGTCTTGTCTGTTTTGTTTTGTTGTTCATTATTATGGCTTCGATAGTAAGCACTATTTGCACATCGTAAGTTTAAAAAAAAACAAGTATTATTTGTGTAATAAAAAACCTACTAAAAACAAGCCAAAAAACAACCAATTCGATAACATAAAAGTTGGCGACTAAAACCACCTCATTAGCGCTTATAAGGAGGCGCACACACTGGTTGGCCAGTCGCGCGACACTTAGCATGCCACACACAATCATGAGCCTGCGCATCTTGAGATCGCTACTCGCTACCGTCCGTTTTGTTTTTGCTTCGCCTTCAAACACGTCATGAAGTTGCTCAGTTACTTTCAATGCCTTTTTATTTTCTGATTCGCTGATATGAACACGGATAAGTAATTGCTCAAGTCGTTTCACATCTTTAAACATAAATGCTTTTAGCCAATAATATCTTTTTATTAGCTCTTTCGAATATTTCAGCGTCCATTAGCCTTTTTTGTTCGATAAAATTCTCATCTTTCATTATTAATTAAACGGGTTAATGTCTGTTCTCAGTTTAATTTTGAGAGAGATGGGTAGAGTATTAAATCGCTTGCATTAAACACGGTGGCTAGAGACTGGCGCGTTGTGGTTAGATTTATTCCCGGGCACGGCTCTGTAGGTAGGCTATTACGTTATTAAGTGCGATCGCCTATTACAGCGTGAGACAGCGGCGCAAAGGCGCGCGACCGCAAGGCCTATCTCCGGGGCGGTGGTTACATTCACTAAATTCCCGGCCACATTTTTCCCGAGTCCGATTGTCCGCAGCTCCATTTACAACGTCTACACGCCGCGCCAGTTCCTTTTACGCTTTTATTTACGCTCCTTTTATTATTTTTAAAGTCCGTTTGTTCCTCGCACGCCGCGCGCCGGCTCCGTGAGGCGGTTATTTATTTTTTGCCGTCGGCCTCCCGGCGACCGTGTGTTGTTGTGTCCCTCGCTTTATTTTTATTTTCGTGCTTCTTATTATAGAGTTAGTTTTTTTTATTATTACGTGCTCGCGTGTTCACGTTACTTTATTTTTGTGTTAAGAGGCGAGCGGTCAGTGTTATGTTCTTTTTTTTTATTAATCGAGACTCACACCGAATTATGGTCATTAAAGGATAATTTGTATTATGGTAATTTGGGATGCGTGTAATTTTTGTTTCGTGATAGGAATGTTTTTATGTTCGAACTTCAAAGACTGAGATTGATGAGTTATGTCGAATGCATTTTGTTTGGTTGCGTGTTGAGTAAAACGTTCAGTGTGTTCGCGTTTTCTTGGTACATTGTTGAGATGTAGGTAGTACCGTTAGCATCCCAATTAAAGTTTTGCATCTTTGTCCACAGGGTCCCCCGCAACCTGGTCAACCAATCAAATTCACAGTAGGAGAATCATGTGATCGGATCAAAGAAGAATTTAATTTCCTTCAGGCTCAATATCATAAGTAAGTTAAACATTTTCTTTTTTTATGAGAGAACATCTTTTTGAGAACCCTAGTGGAATAAGGCTCCTAAAAAAGTAACCTGTGTCTACTCGGTACCTGATAAAAGGCCTTATATCATCTAATAATGCTCACCAGGCTTGCGTTCAGGAGATCCGAATGGGCGCGCCCCCAGTGCAACTACGCCGTTCATATAACATCAATATGAAAAACAACCGTGTCACAACTTGGCCGTTCCAAGCATCTGAGCGTACTCCTTGGTTGCAACTAAAGAACCATCGAAATCGATGGACATCAGAGTTTTTTTTTTTTACTTCGTTTGTCTGTAATTTTTGTATAGAAAGTTTTGACACTAGTATTGCCGTTTTAAAACAAAGTTTTTTTTTTTTTCGTTACAAATACAAGAAGCGATGTAATGCAATAATCATTCATACTTTTCTTATTTTAATTAATAATATAATTTGTAAAAGCATTACTTAATATAAAAATTACTTAATTTGTAAAAGTAAATATTGAGGTAAAAAATAACCGGGGTCGTTCTATAAATCTATACCTACGGCGAGTGGAAAAAAACAAGGAATAATAAATAACAGTCCTCAATATTAAGAATTTTATTAGGAACTTTGGGACAGCAGCTACTTTGTTTTTAAACGGGGCAAGTGCCTTTATTAACTAAACAAAATACTCGCTAAAACTAACACTAAATAAACAGTTAGACTGTCCATAGACCGTTGAAGGTCTAAAGACAATCCAAATGCTCAAGCCCACTATCAGTTGGCAGTTGCTGGGTACGCTATTTTGTTGGTGAATCAAAATTCATATCATTAATTACATTTATTCTGGCTTCAAAAACTACACACATGACATGTACCTCGTATGAACGGAACACAAAATAAGATATAACAGTGTAAGCTTAATAATTATTCCTTGTAAAAATTTAAACCGGAACCGTCACTGACAGAAATTAGTCACGAGGACATAAAGACATGTTTTTGTTCCACTCACGAGTTTAACATGATTTACGACATGGACGTCACATCAATGTCTTACATCTTAACAATTTCATAGCTGATATTCCTTCTCATAAATGAATGGTTTTATGATGACATGCGTAGTAGGTCAGACTTCGTTATTTAAGAAAGAAAAGACAATAAGCCTAGGCAAATAGTTTGTCACAAGAAGAAGTAAAACAGGGTTCATTTAAGTGTAATCATCATCATAATCAGCCTTAGTCCACTGCTGGAAATAGACTCCACAAGGCAGGCAGTAGCTTGAAGCAAAAAATTAAACAGAATTCATTTAAATAAAATTATAATCATCCTATCTTAGTCCACTGCTGGATAAAGACCTACAATGTACGTGGCTTGAAGCGAAAAGCCACAAATCGGCCTAAGTGGAAAGCCTTGAAAAAGACCCTACTTTTCCTAGAACTAATATGTGTGTGCCAACGATTAGGTCAAAAGCAGGCATAGGAAGAAGACATGAATATAAGAGGGTTGAACTCAGGATTTGACGGATTGATAACGACGAGTGAAAAAAGCGCACGTGATATACCAACTCCACAAAGCGAAGTGGAAAATAATATCGAATAAAAAACTATTTGGCCTTAATATTTTGCAGAGTACGTTATAATAACACTAAACATGCCCCATATAGTTAAAATTTACAAAATAGAGGTAGATACTTAATAAATGAGATTCCTTCGTCCCGAATGAGCTCTACCTGCCCTCCGAACTCGGCCGTCCCTTTTGTAGCTAGCCTTTTTGTGGCCTTCCATTGTTATCTCAGAAAGGAGGATACAACGCTTTTATTTATTTATTCTGTTCTTTTAAATGGAGATAACTCGTTTTTATGAATCTCTACATTCATAGTAGAGATAAGATAAAGAGGACAAGTTGCAATTGTCGAGTTATTTCGTGATTAACACGTGAAAAGCACTTTATGTTTGCAATTGATGATTTAAGAAATCTGATTGCCAATTTCATGGAGTTTCATGGAGTTTTCGAGGTTTTGATATTAATCAGCCAGTCAAAGAGTGGTATTTCACTCTGATATACTTACCTACGGGGTTATTCGGCACGGTGATCCTAAACCGAAAGGAGGGAATCATAGTAAACAAGATTTACCATGGGATCTACCCTAATCTCTCTCTACCCTAAAAAAACAGCCGGAGCATACATTTTGTTGAGTGTAAATGTCATTTTTCAATATAAAGACCAAGGATTTTTTCGTTGTTCATAATGAAGTAAGTACAATTACTTCGTTTCTACAATGGCTAAGTCAGTACTACCATTCCATGTAACCTGTATAGGCTATATAGGTTTAGTTATACTTGCGTTTCACAATTTTTATACATATAGGTATAGGTGATATACTCGTAATGTTAGATTTAATAACTTACCAAAATGCATAGTACCTATTCCCTCAGCGACGCTAATAAATAAAAGGTCGGCTTATGACCCGCTTAAAAAAATACGATGTTATTAAATTGTTATCGGCGACTTGTTATTTTCAGAGCGACGTTATACTTGGCTATAATCTTGAATTGAAACTGAACAGTCGTTAACCGCCGATAAAGAACTATAACCATAACAAGTCTGACCTACTACGCCGATAACATCCATAAAACAAACCGTTCGTTATAAAACCTTATCTTAATAATATTACAAGTGCTTCTTAAATAGAACCAGAGAACGTGGAGCTATGCCTACTTATTACATAATACTCGACACCACATGTGGTTAATATTAGAACCGTGGGTTTTTATCAGACGTGTACATTGATCGGTAGCTATTGTGTGAACATTAATGACATGCAACAATTGATTTTAGTTTTTAACCGTCAATGTATAGATACTTATATAACGAATCGTGGTAAATTAACTATTTAATAAATATTAAAAGAACAGTGTCCATTTCAGACCTAGAAACAACAAGATCAGAAATAATTTTCAATTTAAAAAAACCATTTAAAAATTACCTAAGTAGTAAAATACACAATTTTAAAACCAAATTTTACAGTTATTTTGATTTAAAAAGCAAACTACTGAACCAGTTTTATAAAATTTCTATGGGATCACCAGTCACCGATCTACAAGTATATTTTTGCAAATAAAATAAAAAATCCAAATCGGTTCTTAAACGGCTGAGTTCTGAGGTAACAAACATTAAACAAAAAACCCCCCCTTGAAGTCTGTAGAAAAACAATGAAACTGCTATTATTAGATATTTATTATTTGATAACTTAGTAATATTTGAAATATTGTCGAAGTTTGTCTTGATCATCTGCTATTTTTATTATACTAAGTAGTATTCATACAACTAACATAAACAACTAAGCTACTTTGTCTTTAGACCTTATGCGGTCTATAGGCAGTTTTACTGTTTTTATTTAGTGTTTAATAAATAAATCCACTTGCACTAATAAAATGACTAATAATAGACTTTTAGTTAACAAACAAATCCATAGCTTTCTTTACTATAAGAGAAGGCTGTTATTTTGAAGAGACAAACCAGTATATATCTGCGCTGGGGCAAAACATCCAAACAAAATGGGCAATATCAACATCATTATTGATCAACTGTCTTTTGATCAATAATCCCACAATATTATAAATCTTATGTACCTATGGCATTATTTCTTAACTCCATAATTAACATGAAATTTTATCTCTTTTGTTTCAGTTTAAAATTAGAATGTGAAAAACTGGCTAGTGAAAAAATTGAAATACAAAGGCATTATGTAATGGTGAGTTAACATTTGAATTTCATTACATTTTAAACAAAACAATGTTATAAAAACGACCGCGCGTTTAGGCAGACTCATAATAAAATAAAACATAATGTGACATTCGCTTAATTTATGCGATATTAAATAGAAAAGCAGGTGGTTACACGGAAAACCGATTATGTTTCAACGGTTAGATAAAGATGTTATCGCTCGTACGACATGTGTTTGGTCGTGTGAAATCAATAAATATGTTGGGCCATTCATCGCCCGCATGCCGGCTATCATTATTTCATCGCGCGGCATCGGCCGTCAGCCGACGCAACCTCTTATTAAAGTTAATTGTCCACATGCCTGTATTGTTTACGAACCGACTGCTCTATAACTGTGTACTAATTTAGAGCAATAGAGCGTTGTATCAATCAGAGGAGCGTGTAGAATGTCAGAAACATGCGTGGGGAGAGCGTATTAGTGTCTCGAGCAGCAACGGTATATTTCAAACAAACAGATATTTTGGCATGCCTTAATCCCCGCATGTTCGCTCCATTCAGATATGAATCACGATTAAGTGTTGCCAAATCGCTCGCAATTTATTTTAATACGCTCGGAGGAAAATTTTCGCGAGAATTTTTATGTGTCGGAAACACTTCTGGCGGTGATCCAAACAGTTCTGTTCGGATGTTTAGTCACTCGACTCCTATAATTTGAGGAAGCTAATCTGTGCCAAAAGCGTTCCGTGTCGCGGCTCGGCGCGGGCGCGGCTCCAAGCGTCACATTACGCGCATAAATTCCCTGCTAATCGATTTTAGTATTTAAACCGTGTTATTTATGTTTCAGTACTATGAAATGTCATACGGTCTCAACGTGGAAATGCACAAACAGGTTCGTACTCTTTTAATATTATTTTTAGCTGTCTTAATGAAAGTACTCTTATTGTGTCTTGTGTAAACTAATCGTGACAAGCGTTTCCACATTCCGAAATTCAGGCGTATTTTACGCTGACGACATAGTCCTAAGACTAGAGTAAAAACTTCTAAATTTTAGCATATTTTTCGGTGAAATTTCGATCGGGGAAATGTAAAGGTATAAAAATGTGTTATTGCACTGCGTCCGCTTGTTGGATAAACGTTGTTTGACAGTGGGCCACGGAGGGGGGGCGTTGTTTGGAGGCAGAGGGAGTAACCTCGGTCAAACCGCTTTGTTGACATTTCGGGTTTTAATTTCGACGAATTTCGCAACGTGTAATTAACTTTGCATTTTCAGGAAAAAAACCCGATTTTCCTTTTCTGACACATTGGAGCGGCATAATTATGTTTTGACGCCAGTTGTTGCGGTTTGCGATACGAGAGTGTTATAACGGCGTTTGATTTCAATATGAGTATTATCGAAATATGTCTGTCGAGGGGAACAAAGCCCTCCCTACGACTAAAGCGGGGAAAATGTACTATGAATTTGACGCTTAGTAGAAATCACAAGGAGGGTTACTTTTACAGGGGTGTCACTTTGATACTCATCAGTCTCTGACATTAATTCTGATAAAGTTTATGTTTATGATGTAGGAATATCATCAAAGTATATATGAATGGGAATATAATGATTATCATTCAAGTAGTTTTCGAAAAAAAAAAAAAAACAACATAGGTATATACAGTAAATTATCTGAACGTTCTGATGATCATCGAACGTATTTTTAACTATACCTTTATGAAATTGGATAGCCAGAGTAAATAAAAAAAAAAACACCCTCACCCAATACACAATTATACACATTAGTCATACGATTTAATCCCAATTGCATCTAAGTCCATCAAAACTCATCTAAATTCTCGCTTGACTTAACTCCCAAATAAGCATTAACTGCTAAATCCTTATTTGTAGACAGCCCTAGTCGTCGGTGCACAATAGGTATCGCAACAAATAGCTAGCTATTATTATATCCAACTGGGGTTCTTTACACCCCAAGGGCGATTCGCGGGGTCCCCGGTAATCTGTAGATTTTACGCTCCCTGGCAACCCTGCTTTTTAATAACGGGCTATACTTTAACACGTTTTCGAAATCAATTTGGGAAAGCTGAAATCATGGTGTTATTATTTCTGATGGATGTTATTGTTCGCTTTTGTACGGGGGGTTATGGGGTTGTTTTTAGATTTCAAACACAGATATTCTGTTGTTATGTTAGTTTTTTATTACTTAAGTATTTATTATTTTGGGAAATACATACATTAATATGTACTACATAATACCTATATATTGAAACGAGCTGCCGTTCTGGAACTGGTACCCTGTGAACTGGAACTGTTGCGACTGGTACGCGTCAATTTTCATATAAACTTTCAATCCCATTTCGACCCTCTTAGTTAGGCCCCTTTTCAAAACCCTTTCTTAGCGAATCTCAACACATTATAAATTCAATTGCCAAAATTCAGCTTCATGCGTCGAAATTTTGTGATGAGTCCGTGAGTGAGTGAAAGCGAAACCTTACGTAGATACTTGTATATTGCGTTTTGCAATAAATATTACACAATCATTTACATCTAGCTGGTAAAATAATCTAAATTAATCTTCTTTAATCCATTTTAATCGCAGCTACACGTCATTACAAAATATAAAACATTACCTTATTTGCCATTAACAGCTATCAAATATTATGCATCTTATTAAGAGATCGTTATTAATATTGACTTGCAGTTACGATCAAGATAATAAATGAATAAAATACACTTTATAGCAGCCACATTCTAATACAATAAAATGCAAATATGAAAATAAAAACAAGATTATGATTGTGCTTCAAAATGGTCGATAAAAATGAAGTACAATGCGTTATTTGAAATCTGAAGACCACAGAATATGTTGAAGCGGCGGCGGCAGTGAGCAATATTTGTTTAGGGTATGGCGAACTAGCAACAAGGGGTGATTACTGAGGGTCTTATTGTTTGCCCCGCGGCGGACAGATGGCGGCCTCGCCGTTTCAATGCTTGAATGCGCTATTTAGCGTACACTGCGCTTCATTCTAATGGATTATTACATTAGCACTTAACACGCTCAGTCGAGCGAGCATCAGAAACCCCTCGGACTTAGTTAAGCTTTTATAGCACTGCAACCGACCGTAATAGAATAACAAGTCGTGTTTTCAACTTTTTGTTCGCTCTTATGCTTCTTATTTTTCACGGTCCGCGAATGAAACATTTAATAAAATAAGATTGAAGTGTGATCAGACAAATGACGTCTCTGTGATAAATCTCGTTTATTGAACTGTCACGGTCGATGCCAAACAGAAGTTATATAAATAAGCTTTTATAAAGTGGTTTAATAGCAAAAGTGTAGGCGTGTTGATAAAGTCGGTTTCTCACAGCGTTCCCTTGTGCAGCGGTCGTCGTGACCGCGCGTCGTTGTCGGCGTGACCGCGACTAACGCGCATTTTCCGCTCTTTCTGACGACGACTAATTGCTTATATTTTCTTTTGTTAGTCGCGGGGCCAGACTGAAGTGAGACCGTGTCGAATCACACCTACTTACGCCGTGAATTGATTGTTTCGTCTTTGTGTTGCTGTATCGACACGGAGACTTATTGTTCTGTGCCTGAAGCTATTATTCACGCCCGCACTGACTTTCACGCTGCTGATTATCGCAACGGTTCCTTATTTAGAAACCGCGAGGCGGATCCTTCACGTGCATGAATCGCTACAATATAGCGACGTACATGTAATAACGAATATCAACAATCTCGTCATCCGATAAAATTGGAGTGATATAGCAACGAGTAAACTCATAACGGTGGAATGATTTCATGAAGTGTCGCAAATGTCGAGTGGAGACAATAGGGGCGCGCTGAAAGGGTGCGGCGCGGCGGGTTGTCGATGGAATACTTTGTCGAGGTTTACGAGCGTCGACACCCCTGTGAGCTCGCCCCGCTGCACGCAGCCACCCCCTGACACTCGCTTGTTATGAAATATCAATAGCGAGACTGTACCCGTAGGTACTGTAGCCATTCGTTGCTGTGGCTACAAACGGATAGGTATACCTAATGCGATATGTGCAACAATATTTATGTCAACTTAGAAATATGTTACTTAGTGCTTTTTATTTTTATTTGAATAATGAAAAACAAATAGATGTAGAGAAGACCACGTTTGTTGTGTAAAAAATAGAATTTCATTAATGGTTAAAATAGATCTAACAGATTTATTTTATTTTATTCGGAAAACGTACAGCGATACATAACTAATTTACAAACAATTTGGATATCTTAGCACTATTAACACGTTTCCGCATATAAAAATCTAATTAACACTTGCTTACGTTAAAGAAATACAAAACTTTGTGCGTAACATTAGCTGTTTTCAATTGTAACGGTAGGTATGTACTTTTTAACAGACTTCCAAAAAGGAGGAGGTTCTCAATTCGACTGGTTTTTTTGTCCAGTTTGGTCATTTTTATGAAGTCGATTTTTTATTGATAATTAGGTAAGTATTATCCAAGAATTTGTTTGAACAACCATACAGGTCGATACAATACAAATGCATTCTAAATAACCAGGCTTAATTTTTGTTTTATTAAAAGTAGACAGTTCCCGAAAACTTACCACGATTTTCTTGCTAAATCCGAACTTAATTTAACGCAAATCCCTTCGTAGAATAGTTTCGGATTATGACCCACGAAATCAGGTCCATTTCTGCGAATTTCCAGAGTCGTGCGCTACGCGTCCGTATAATTTAATAATTTTCGAGTTATTGCGAGTGCCCGCCCTCGCTGGCTCAAATTATTCATGCATGGGGTCCAGGAGTGTTTTCTGTCCCCTAGCTAGGGCGCGTCTGTCCCCATTCATTAATAGAAACAGCGACCCCACGACACTAGGGTCATCAACTCGCCCGTGCGCCAACCTCCAATATAGCTGCAATTAACATAGTGAAATGGCCTATCAAATCTTTACAAATTTTATGACAATAGCCGCTCCACAGTCTTCCTTCCTACCACGGTCTACAGCAATGGGAGGTTTTCCAAAAGGCAATTTAAAACAACCAAAAAATGCGATAGATGGCGTTCACGAAACATAGATATGAAGATTTTGCTAAAACACAGATGAAGAAAGGTCAATGGAAAAAAAACTTGCTTATTCTCATAGACAGACAATATCTATCTATCTGTCATGCTTGTTTTTGTGTTATTTTGTTCGTAGTATAGTATTTTGGATTTATTGTTTGCTAACAAAGTAGGTAGAGGTACTTGTTTTTCTACAACACAACACAAATTAGTAGATACATAAGTGTGCCTAGCCTATCCGTGTTATAAAATGTCTCCTCTTACTTGCATTGTGGATTCATTAAGAAAAAATTTTTTTTTTCATCAGCGCCTTCTATCGATGGTAGCAGAACTATTTTTCTAGAGCTGTCAGAATGCCACATTTACTCCAATTTTGACGTTATGTCGCTTGCATAGTGTTCAACGTCGCTTATCCGCTAGGGAATCGTAACACTGGCATCGCGCGGCGTTGTAATCGGATCGCCGTTGCCTTACTACTAGCTAAAAAGTCCGCGCAATTCGTAGCGTGCGCCGAGTTTTTGTTCGGTCATTTTTTGGCACGTTTGTGACTCTATAAGTTTTGTATCTCTATGCATTATATGTATATTTTCAGACAGTTTCAATCCTTTGTCCATCCTCAATTAGAGTTTCTGTTGGCAAAAGTACTTGTTATCTGTTTCCTGAGAATAAGTTCACTGGACTTTAAACTAACATTCTCAAGCTTAACCACCTGGTTAGTTAGGTACTTTTACTCTGAATAGTTTCCGGTTTATGGCCCGTGGGAATAGCTATCACAATTATTATTTCTCGAACTGGTGACTGCTCTTTATGTTAATTCCTGTCATCCGCTTTTCAAACTCTTATCTGGATATATTATTAATTCGTTATTAATTATCAATTCAAAAACCCGATTTCATAATTAGTAAAATACGCACTTCGTTTACTTGAATGACATATTTCTTCCAGTTATTTTGATGTTAAAACAAAACTACCTAGCAATTTTTGATGAAATTTCTATGGGAACAATCTGTAAGTACATAATCATATCCTTTCAAATAAAAGATATTATTCCAAATCTGTTTATAATTGACGGAGTTCTGAAGCAAAAAGAACAACCTCCTTTTTGGAAGTCGGTTAAAAAAGTAAACTTGGCAACCCTTGTGTAACCGGCACATGTGCATGTAAATCCTCACCCTATCCGCTTACCTACTATTTATAATGAAACACAAGGGGATGATGCACCCAATACCCATTATTAATGTTTTCTTTCGACCTCGATACAACGCTTTGCGTACGTGATTTGCTCGTAGTATCATTTAATTACCACAATCTAACTAATTTATCATTTCTGCGTGTTTAAATATTACAAATGGAGTAAGTCATTAATCGCTATCTCCATAAGTAAGTAGATTATTGGTAGTCTAAAACATATTTACACTCTAATTTTATCTTAATGAGTCTTAGATCTTATCGCTGTAATTTCCATGAAACTTGTATCATTAACAAAATAATATTCAGGTACGTAGAGTTAAGTTGATGTAATGCGCTGATACGATAATAATAATGCAGTAGTAGTTATAATGGTACTAATTAGGGTTGGTAAAGGCAGGTGCAATTTGACAGTGGGTAAATTACTATATGAAGTAGTTTTATTTTACGACCTATCTGTGCCACTCGGCAATGTATGTCACAACGCAATGACGATATCTATCTTTTACTCAACGAAAAAAAAACACAATGCGCGGTATTTTTTACTAAATTCTAACAGTAAATAGATCGTTCACTGATCACATCTCCGCAGGTAGTCGTTGGGTTGTCGCATAATAGCAACGACATCTATTTTCTAACATATCTACATTCTCTGTTGGTACACTTTGTTTTGCATTGTCTCTACAAACGTAACAGCTCACAGAACGCTTCGTCGCGCTACGTCAGCCCCTCGCTCGCTAAAACGAAATTATCTCTCCATCGAGTCGTCCGCGCGGTGCTACGAGTACGAACGACAGATGGCGCTTGCAATAAAACCACTAAACGCGATATCGCCGGTGCTGCCCCTCCGTCCGCTTTATTATTTGATCGGGGAGCCAAATTAAAGGATTTGCCGTAACCCTCCGGCTGCGACCCTCGCCCGCCAACAATCACCTCTGTATTAACTCTAATTGTGTTTTCAAATTCGGCCCCTACACCGAGGGATGCGATATGCTGCGCCATGTGAAAAAATAGGGCGTATTCCCCTACTCGCTTATTAAATACGGTACGCTTTTACCGTGCAGTGCGGTTCACAGAATTTTTATTTATAAATTGTAATTTATTAAAATCAGCGTTCGTGCGTATTGAGACGGGGCCGTGTAATGGAACCGTGAACGGTCGGGTCGTGACTAATAAACATAGCTTTATGGCCCGCCTAAACCACGCGAGCTACAGCATAATAATAATGTGTGTAAGTGCTTAGTGGATGCCCAGGGCACTATCTCCCGCCCGACACACATTAATCCCGATATCTGGTTCTAACTCGTGTACCACACATACATTATTGAAGGTGTTATAATTACGATATGTTAAACTAAACACCATGATCAAGACGTTGTCTAATTGATACCGGTACAGCCAGATTATGAATTTATACGGCGTAGTTGATATCAGATCTATTTCAAATAATAAATTTTAATTACCAAGCAAGCAGTTTACAAAACGGGTCCGTTCCCTTCGCGAGAAATGTTAATCCGTGGTACTTGTAATTCAGTAGTAGAGTAGGTAGTTTATTTATCGCCCCTCGCCTCCGGCAACGAGTGACGGCGTGAAACTAATTACATTGAATACGGCCCCCGTTCCGCGGCCCAAGTTAATTGCACTGATTGAGACACGGATATTGATTTCGAAACAGTTTGCGATGGAGCCAGCCGGCGCGGTGACGCTGACGGTGGAACGAGGGTTCAAGTCGGGGACTCGCGGCTGCGGACGGGCGTGAAGCGACCCTCATGAATAATGAACGCCTCGTACGCTCCTTGACTTTTCATTTAAAACAGACGATTTCTATTCGACTCGTAAACTACACGCCTATGAGTCACTCATTCCCCATTCAATGTAATAACCCGTAAAACTGCAGCCCGAGCGGTGTAAGAATTTTAAGAAGCGAAGTTTTCGCCTCGCATACTAAACGAAATTACAACATTTACATATGCGGCGCGAGCAGTACTCGCACAGCGTAACAATATATAAGATGCGAGAGTGGTATGCATAGATGCTCTATCATTAAATCTCGCTTACATTATCTCGAAAACGGTAACAGTTGTAAGTCGGTGGGACGCCGCGTAGTCTATTCAAATAGTGAAACAATGCAAACAGGGTGAAGGGGTAATTTCAAACACGGGGGTGGTGACCCTCGGTGCTGTTGACGACTGGTGCCGTGCTACAGACACGCACACTACGCCGACTCCACTCCCGGCTCAGGAGAGGTTGTTACTTTACTTTGAGAGAGAGAAAATTGTTTAAATGGAATTCAATAAACACATACAACTTGCACGGACCAATCTCGTACACCTGTGCGAAACACTTTGCTGTTCGCTCAATACATTGCATAATTCAGTTCTGGAACATGATTTATTTCTAAAGAGATGACAGTTCACGGTTTGCTGCACTATCATTCTGAACGTATACTTTTCTCATATGCGGAGTAATCTGCATTCACAGCACACTGCACGATTCACCCAACCAAGACCCAAGAGCCATTCAAGTATGAAGTTTGCTTTATACAGTCATAATAGTTCTCAACGTGGGGGAACTCCGCTATTGTACTCACGAGATATTAAATTAAATATTTCAAGGGGCCGCAGATTGGAATTTATGATGCTATCAAAAGAAATGGGCACCGGTGCCAGCCAGCCGGTACTTGAAGCGTGACAAACCGGCGAAGTGAGATTTGTTCCATTGATAAATCCATTACTGAACATAGACATCAATTTTATTGGATACTATCTGACCTCGTGGTATTAAAAACCCGTATGTACATTAAGGTTCATAAAGAACGACGTAACAAACCCACATCTTACTGTATTTAAAGGTGCTCTAGCATCGAAATGAATATCAAAATAGGATATTAACTATCGGCATACTTAATCGTTATTACGAAATTTATGTTAAATTATTACAAACCATTTGAGTGTTAATTAAGTGTTCGGGAACGTGCTCGAAAGATGAAACAATGCAAAATATGTGAATATATCTTCACGGAGGTGTTTTTTTATCATTTTGTTTCCAAAACTCCATAGAAGCCTCTAGTAAAGTCTCCACTACTCTACACGGGGTTCACCTTGCTTGACTCCGACTATGACTATGATATGACTTGTTTAAGGATATTTAGTCAAAATTTGAAAATATTTCCATTCACGACACTGGGCAAATTCACAATACGTGTGATGACAAAATCCTACCATGAGGAAAGAAGAAAAAAACAAGCTATTTCACTTAGATATAGGTTAGGTAGGTAGAGATGCTCGGCACTCGTTCGCGATTAGCTTTTTATAAACTGCTATTAATTAGCATAACAAAATAATAATGTCTGAAAACGTTGCCGTTGTTACGAAATTGTTTCTTCTACTAAGTAATAATCACAGTATATTCTATCTACATTATAATCGATATTCGTTTTGGAAAACTGTCAATTCATAATGTTAAGTGGATTCACAACACCTAATGTTAATTTGGTTTGGTAAAGTTTACGTTTTGGTACCATTTGTTGCTTATCTAACTACAGATGGAAAGGTTAAAAGCTTAGATAGTTTTAGCATTAAACTACTTGATTCATAGTCGTCATTATTGTTATTAATGTCTTAAATTTACATGGACGTATTTTTTACTGCTGATTTTGAGTGCAAACAACTTGTTTTTAGCTAATACTCGTTTAAAGAAATATAAAACGTTGTTATTGCCGGAATATAATTTATTTTAATAGAACCGGATAAGGTTTCTGCTAAGTCCTAGTGTTCGGGGTAAAGGTCAGTTTTTGCAGAGAGCGCGGTTTTATCACCTGTTATTATATAATTGGAGTTTCAAGTTACTGACTATGAGACTTGTTTAGTTCGGTCTATCCCAGGTGTTTCCGGTGTCGATGTCTGTTAGAATTCTAGAAACCAACGGTGACAGTGTGCTAGCCTCCTAACACATAGTTAAACAAAGGTATTGTTTACTTTTAGGTAGGCATACTTATAAATATCTATGCGTGTATACATTCTGTATAAGTATATGCAGAACACATACAAATACGTGATTTTTTTATTCGGCATTTTTTTTTCTTCTAAAGTAACTATACATTTGAGTTAATACCTACGCTACATTCTGAGCCTAGTTAACGCTACGCTACGTACGCCATATCTGCCGGGCTAGCATGCGCACCGCGACAAAATCTTGTCGTCACTTTGTCGAGCGAGAACGTGACAAGGTGCATACAGTTCATATACGTCGTCTTGCTTTGGCACGATAAAAAGAGTCGACAGTTTTGTCACGGCGTGCATGCTAGTCCGGTTGGAAACTATTATACCTAACTAGCGACCCGGCCCGGCTTCGCACGGGTGTAAGTTTTATTACATAATATTTGCATAAACCATCTTTAAAAAATTATCTAACTGATGGTGAAAACTGCATCAAAATCCGTTAGCGGATATACAGACCAACAGACACGGAAAGCAGCATTATTTTATACTATGTAGAGAAGAGATGATTTCTTAGGTTTTCGCGATAAATACACATTAAGAACAAACAAAAAAAAACAATAATCAACAATTGAACCAGATTGATTTTACCGCGAACCGGAAGACGCAGTGTAGGTAGGCCTCCCACTAGATGGACCGACGTCATTGTGAGAGTCGCGGGCATCCAGTGGATGCAGATGGCAGGATGTCGTTCAGTGTGGGGGTTAAAGGGGGAGGCCTATGTTCAGCAGTGGACGTCTTTTGGCTGTTGATGATGATGATTTTACCATTGGCAGTACTTGAAAATAATTTGATAACATTTCTATAGACATCCGTCATCTGGTCTACCTGTGTCCACGGATACGGATAGCTACTGCTGAACAAACATACAAACATAATTAATAATTATTAGCAAATATTATTTTTACTTCTAATATTATTATGAAATGTTTTCATGAATTCCTAAACTCTGATTAAAAGGGGACATATTTTAACACCTTTTTAATGAAGCAGCGATCACGTAAAGGTGAGCGTGTACCATATCATAGCGTGCCTGGTAATGTTCGCTGCTCGTTTACGAGCATAGTGCTTTGGCTAGTTGTGTTGTTTACAGGGTTGTCACCAACTTAGTAATGTCAGCATATCGATTATTCCCAGTTCTAAATTAAATATGGAGAATTCGTTGGTGTATTGTTGCACCCTGCAGTTTTACCCGCTATCTTACAGAGTGCCTAGTAGGAGATTTTCAAATTGTGTTTATCTACTCGATACTACGATTCGTATGATATTACGAGTACATATAAACAGCGCTATGTAGATTAGATTTTGGATTCGATCCGCGATTGAGTACGTTAACACAACTGGAAAAACTCGCACTAGGCACTCTGATAGGGTAGATTTTTTTCGGTATATTGTAGTCTAGGATATAAGCTGCATTCTAAATTCCACTTGAATAACCTACTCAATACAAATATAGTAACTTTTATAGGTCTATATAGGCAGTAGGAACCAACTTACATGTTTTTAAATATTTTTAATTTAATTTATATTTTTAATTTAATTTATATTTTTATAATTTTTTTATTTTTTTTAATTTAAACTAAATCACGAACTTCTATACAAACGTCATTCCATATTAAACTCCCTTAGAGGACAAATTTTCCACAAAAAAAAAAACATCCAACTTTTAATTGTAAACAGTACTACAAACAACTTCTGCGTGTTTAACTTCAAAAAATATTTTTATGTTTGAAATTGAATTCTAATACTTAAGTCAGTTACATTTAACAAGTCTGAGCCACGATTACTATTTTAAATATGGTTGCAGTGCTCTACATAATACTTATTACTTTTAAAAACGACTTTAATAAAAAAGAACTTTCAACTGACACTTCCTCATTTTATTTATAACTAGATTTTTTGCCCGCGACTTCGTACGCGTAGATTTTCATATAAACCTTCAATCCTTTTTTCGTCCCTTAATCCGGCTCTTGCGCAAAATAACATAGCCTATACTTCAATCTGGTCATAGTTAAGCATATTCGTGAAAACAGCATTTAAATCCGTCTGCATTTTCTTCCAGGGGTTTAGGAGATGTGCGTGAATAAACAAACAAAAATTCTAAAAACTGCCTTAACATGTTCAGCTGCTTATTTTATGTCGCCCAGTGTGAAGTATTGATAGAAGCATATAATTAAAAACACCGCCAACAGTTTTCAAATCAAAAAGATAATGTGACCACAGTGCAGAGCATGTTTTGAAGTATTCTTTTTGTCTAAATCATTAAAAGTATATCATGTCATGTCGGGATGATACATCTCTGAAATTTGACTGTCCAGCTTCGCTCGTTCGAATTTTTCTATGACCATCCAATTTCTGAACTATGAATACGACCACAAGTATATGGCTTTGGTCACGGAACCCTGACATGTGCTTGTCTTGACACGCTCTTGGCTAGTTATTTCTTATTTCGCGTGCATTTGTATGTATACCTTGATTAAAAAGCCATGAAATGGAACTACTCTATTTATCTGTTAAAATGTCACAGTAAAATTCATTCTTTATTCTTAATGCAAATATACACTTTCTTCTTCTTGAAGCTAAGTTTATATACCCTGCATAAAGGGTGCAGCAATGACTTATGTAGTGGCTGGTCACAAAACCACACCAGAGACAGAAGTAATTTTAGCAAAAAAACATACTTAGTGTGATAGGTTACTTAATTATATATGAGATCATACAAAACTTATGGCGCTACTTTCTTAACTATTTATAGATCGATATTTATTTTCTAATCATAATTTTCTAAATTTTACCGTCGAAAAAATCTTTTATCTCGTAATAATATTTTTGGGTTAGAAACTTGCGAAGTTGGTTCTGGAAAAGTGCTATTATTTCTTTATTGTGTCCGGAATTTTATTGTATAGGTTTATTGTCGTACAAATGGCCTTTTTTTAAATATTTCTATTCGCGGGACTGAATTAAAAAAGGATGCGGTATATTTTGTGTTTTAAATGCTAACATAGAATAAAACCAAGAGAATGTAATACTCCTACTCCATGCACTGGAATGAACCACCAAAGAGGTTGTAAGGCCTATAACATGCTTGATCTACACGTTCATTCATCTAAGAAGGTTAAGGAACCTTTTTTAAATTTAAACTGATTAACCGAATGACAGTTGACAGTTTCAAAATTTTCATGGCTATGTCAATAACATTCTCTTTACTTTGGATCTCCTTGCTTGAGGCTATGTGACGATCCTCATATTACGTTTCATGCAACGAAGAAATAAATCATTGATTTTTATTTTCGTTTATGTAAAAATAAAGAATTAAAATAAATGATATAAGGTAGCCTATGTTTTAATCTGGTAATTTCTAAGCATATTCGTGAAAACCGCATTTAAATCCGTCCAGTGGTTTAGGAGATGTGCGCGGACAAACAAACAAACAAACAAACAAACAAACAAACAAACAAACAAACAAACAGACAAAAATTCTAAAAACTGTCCTATCGTGTTCAGCTGCTTATTTTAAGACGACCTGTGTGATTTTTTTTTTGTTATCTCGCAATTACAGATTTTTTTATCTCTACGTTTTTATTATATGTATAGATATAGATTCTTATCAACCCTAGATGTATCGTGAGGTGCCACCGCGCGTAATATCGCATACAAACTACAAACGTGTCGTTAATTCAACAAACAAGTACAACTCTACCGACACGCCACACGCAACCTGTATACATAGAATAAAATCGCTAATTTATAAGCAAATAAATCTATGAACGCATTCAAATAACATGTCTACTGCATTAGGGTTAATGTTATCGGTCATGCTCCGATTTCTTCGGTCAAAGCTGATAATAGCATAGGCATTTACCTACTTACGTAGAGATAATTTCCGTTTTGAATTCAAGTGCTAAAATATGAGTCAGGTAACATTAAATATTAGCTTTGTTATTAAAATACCTGTCTAAAGGTACTCAAACACTTATCTAAGAACTGTGACTACACAAGATAAACTAGAAGTACTAGAACCCCACTTAGGTAACTTTAATGCTCTTAGCGTTTATCCAGTAAAATTGACAAAGGGATGGCAGTGCCTGGGTGAAATTGTTGCTGGCGGCTGTAAGAAGTTACAAAATTATCTTAAAAATAACACCATTACAATATTTAATATAGTACTTCAGTTACAGCGCTCGCTAACAAGTGTCAAAAAGGAAACCAAACAATGTTTAATTAAAACCGTAACCGTGCAAACCGTGACAGATCAAGAGTCCAGTTTAGCGTTAGGGTAGACGCACACAGGCGGGTCGGCGCGGTTGCGGCAAGCCACAGCGCTGCGGTCGCGCGGTCGCCCGGCCGCACACCGCCCGCCCGCCCCATCTCTCTCGCTTACTAAAACACCACGCTCTTTTGTTTATCTCTGAATTTGTATTCGAATTTCAATCAAACAGAAATTTTACTAAATTCGACTAAGCTATTAAAATCTGCTATAATTTTATAGCATTTTTATGGTATAACCTACTTGGAAAGACCAACGACCTTAAAGCAAAGAAATGCCTTTCGTTCCCATGAACTTTTAGCGATGTTTGTGTAAAAACCCAGTGATAAATTAGCTTTCTTTATTTTTATGTTCTCTAACTAGTCTCAAGATCGTTAAATCTCAAGTGCAGATGAAAGAGACAATGCGTTTAGCTCGAGGTTTTCGAACAAACTTTGCGGTAATTTTATTATGCAACGACAAAGCGGGAAAGGTACTAAAACCCTTTATGGACTGCCACGATTGAAGATAGTCACTTATTTAGTGAGCTGTTTTACGTCCAGGCACGCTAGTGCTCAAGTAATACTAAGATTGCTTTATTCTAGCGTTATTTTACTGCTAAGTGGAAATAGTTCTGTGGCTGTTTAGTTTATATAGGCGATCAAAATGTTTTCACTGTTTCAATCAGCGTATCTAACGGTTACATCTTATGCGGCTGTTTTCCTTTATTGTAATCGTAGTCGGTACACTTTTTTTCTTATTTAACAAACACTGTTACTGATAAAAGGACGTTCACATGACGAGGCGTTCAATACTCAATAGTAAGTTATTGCATGTTATGAAATTCACATACAGATCTTAGGTAACATTTTTATGGTAGATATCACGTAATGACCCAGATCCCAACAAAGTGCGGAACAGATTGATTTATTCCATAATTGATTTGCCATTCAGGTAATCGGTAATCGAGCAATAGGTATGCCTTTTAGGGATTTGACAAATTTATTATCATGTCTTTTATCTGCACTGGTAGTTTATTATAATATTGAGGTGGGCATTAGGTTTGGACCGGAGCTATGCATTATTAATTTGAAACTCTCCTAATACATGTTGTCAAAAATTAACAGAAGATGCCAAACCCATGTAAATTGAAGAAATAGGACTATAAAATAAATTTGAATTTTAAGTCCGCATTCAACCCTGAAAAGATTTAAGTGTTATTTGGCATTTAGGTAACTTATACCACGAATAAACACATAGGTATTTATCCTATAGAAATATGGTTCCTATAGGATATTAAGTAGGCGAAACTGCGGTGTACAACTAGTTATTTATACATATAGCGTAGTTTTACGGTGAAGGGAAACATCGTGAGGAAACCGGTATGCCCAAGAACCTCAAAATTTCAAAGATATATGACATTCCCCAACATTCACTGGACCAGCATGGTGGATTCTCTCTGAGAAAAAGCCTGTGTCCCACTAACACTGATAGGCTGAAATAAATAGCGTAATCTAAAGGTGCCGTGACGCGCACATTAGGTATGTCGCTAAACAAATTATAGGTAGAGCAGACAGTAGAGTAGTCGCGTCCTGCGACTCGGTCGGCTGACATACACCGCACACCAGCATAAGGTCTGGCAAACAGACAGCGCAAACACAGGCTGTGTAAACTGGCAAACTCCAACCCTGCGGCCGGGGCCCGCTCCTACCAACGCTCCAGTAGCCTATAGCCTATCTATAACAAAATTAAATATTTGCCTCAATTTATGCTAGTTGTTTGCCCCGAACTGTAACCCCGACCCCCTATATCTTCGAAATCGTGGACTAATTTTTTGCTCATATTTGAATTAAACATAGATATTGAAATCAATTTCTTGCCTACAACATTTTTGAAGATCAGATCAACGATACGAAAGTTATCGAATAACAAATACTTGTACAAAATTTTACAATCTCAGACCTCTCATCGCTGAGTCAGTAAAATTATGAAACGCCCATTTGACGTTTACATATCTATTATACAAAAACATTCACGTGCTTTTATGCGTTAGTTTAATAATATAATCATTTCAAAGTAATTAATAGCGATTTGAACGTCATTTAACTGCTGGATATTGAATTTCCATTATCTAAATGCCAATGAATTTTATACATGTGTGTAGTAATTAATAACAGTAAATAAAAGTGTATATACTGTTATTTTTGTATTCAATACCAGGGTAGTTCTCTTGTATATGTAAAATTATTTCGTTATCCGATAGCTTTGGCCACGAATCGAGATTTGCAGGAAAGACATAGATCGACCTTGATGCGGCCTACGATAAATCACGCTTACCTAGAAGAAACCGATTCACTCTTGACTTGAAGACACCCAGATTGTAACTATCGGTATAGGTATATATGTATATAAAGCGCAGTAAGGAAATAAATATACAATAGACAATATTTTATTTATAACAAAAACATTATGCGCTCTTCTTGTTTCCTACTGTAGCCGGCTCTACCAATCGAGAAAACAAACAGGGCACTGCAAACGGTCTCTGTAAATAAGCACGCTTCTACGAGTATCTTCCAGCTACACGCCTCGGCAACCTGAGAACCAATTCTATTACAATAAACAACTCGAGTATTCCACCTATAACTCCAAGGAGATATATCTAAGTGCCAATTGAAACTGTTATTTAACACAAATGTCAAGTATTGCTGAATAAAATTAATCTTTAACCACTTTGGGTATGGTTTGAACACGCTCATGAATGTCAGTAGCGCTTTTACAAGGTTGTTTTCTTATCTTAAGAGATGATCTCGACGTATAAATCATATTTCAGTCGATTGTGATTAACTCGCAGAGACCGACTGTTATTTCTGAGTACTGATATGGAACGTTATCGCTACTTAACATGGCTTTTACCTAATACCTTTATCATAAACTTTACTGATCATACAAAAATAATACAGATAAGGTTTTATCGCCGGACTCAACGTAATCAGCCCAATCAATTTTGGTACAAATTCGCGATAAACTCGTTATCATGTTGAACAAAAGCAAGACAGGTGAGTACAAAAATCATACTGAGCTGATAACGGTATTTATGATGATAACGATCAAATTTGTAGGGTGAAGCTGTCGTCCGCTATATAAACTTTGGTTATATCGCATGGTCGGCGATACGAGGTGTGCTATAATCCGCGATAGCATGTCGGATATTCATCGTTGCGAAACTAAAAATAAACGACGCGCGTCGAACCGAAAATAATTTGATGCGAACACGAATATTCAAATAAATCGCATGCACGGAGTAGGTACAGTGTCGGAGCGCGCGTATGTGTGCGGGGCGAGGCTTCGGTGCGCATTGCATAAATTAGTACTGTATTAACTCTGCTAATTGCCGCGCTATAACACCACCAAATAGACTCGTATAAAGTCGTATAATATATGTATCATACCGCACAGCGCTATTGTGTTCTCGGCATCGCTCACAAGGCGCGATGGCGCGAGGCGCCGGATATGCACAGTCATTACTGCTCGGCTTGTTAAAGGCGGCAAAAAGCTCACACAGCGATGATTGATTCGTCTATAGAACTGCTTGTGAAACTACTCAACAAATTGGTCAATTCACGTGCATCGAGAAACTTGTTTGTGATTCTTTATTATCACGTAGGTAAGCGGCGGCGTGCGGTTTCTCCTTGACGCAGCGATACACTATGATGTAGCACCTATTCGTGTTTGTCGGAGCTTTTACTACGAAAGATTACATTTGCAAACACAAGGTTTACTTATATAAATATGCGGCGTTATTTTAGGAATGTCGAGACCGTCGCGTAATCTGCACGCTTATAAATGCTCTTGTAAAAAGTGCCGAGTCAAAAAGGCTTCACGCTTCGCGAGAGGTAAGATACACAAAGGGCAATAAACGTTTGGCGTGGACCTAAACAAACAGAGTAGCTAGGAAGCTGGCTCTTTGTTTGGTGAGAAACATGCGAGTCAACACGGCTCCACTCGTACGGGTCCGGCCGCCACCACCCCCGCACCTTGTGTCACGCCCTCTTCTCTGTCGCTAATCTTTCAATCACACCCGACCCAAATCCTATTGCGTTAAATACTTTCCAAACACTGAGCCGTACCCGACCGCTGATATTAAACAACTTGTCACATCGCGAGATTAATGTTGTAGCAATAGATGTCAATCCGTGAATAAGTAGGTGACGGCGCTGCTACAATTTCGTACATAAATTTTATCTGTATGATTTACGATACACGTTTATTAAGAAAGCAAACGCAAGCGTCCGTAATTGTGATTAAATTAGTAACGCAACGAAGCCTTAACAAAAAATGTGTCTTATTAAGGCTTGGTGTGCAGCAACGAGCTTTTAAATTGACAGGTAGTGTTTATTCGAGCGTGGCTCGCTCTCGATAGCGCAATTACAATCTGATTACCTACGAGCGAGGCGACACCGCGCTACTTCGCATCGATGTCGAGATAACGACGTGTCCCGCACTACGCCGCGCCACTCGACAGCTCTCCAATCGACTCGTTCTCGTACAGTAATTATATCCATTTTGTTTGTAATGAATATTAATGACCCACCTTCCACTTCCAGCAATTCTGTTTATTATAAGTATCGACGCTCGAGTAGCAATTATTTTAAGTAAACTCAATTATTGTCCACGGGTGCTCCACTTCACCGTAGATAATTACGTTGGTGAATTTAAACGTTTCGTGTGACCTTGTCCCATTTCTGGGCCGTGTTTCTTTTGCCAAGATATAAAGCTTGCTGGTAGGTACCAATTAGAAAGCTAACGAGAAGCGGGACGGCTCAGTATTTTGCATTATCGATGTGCCAGCCGCTAATGTTCCGCGGCAGGCTATGTTTAAACAATTATTGCTTTACGAATGCGATACGAATCGATGATAATGTCGGCCTCTGTCCGCTGCAATAATAGCCCATTTATCGACTCGACTGCCATTTCGCCGGAGGAATTATTTATTGACTAGCCATAAGAGACGTAGCTTTCAATACAATGGCGTGCCTCTTCGATTGGTGACTGTTTTGTTTAATAAAGTGGAAACTCCGCGGGCACCCGCGGGCGAGATAAGACCGCGGCGTGCATAAATAATTCATAAAAGAGTCGAGAGTCATTACGAAGGTCGAGCCGTTGTAGAAGTGCGGGAGCGACCTTTCGTTTTACTTTGCGAAATACAATCGCGGTAAAAGCTGTAGAAAGTTCGCCGTTCGTTCGGGCGGGGGAGAGATCGGATGCTGCATAACTTTTTAAGTGTATTAACAGGGTTCTTTGTGCGGCGCGAGCGGTTGTTAAACTCGATTTTTCTCATAAGCGGAGTGCATTGTCTTCATATCAAGGATGTCAGCGGTCGGAAGGTCGTTAGACTGTTTTAGTATTCCGCTCTCGCTAATGTCGTTACTGTGTACGCGACCGCGGGCGTGAGCATTCTCCGAGAGAGATAATAAAGTGCGGGTGCGACACCGCAGCCGCAGCTTGCATCCAGGTCACCGCAGCGCCCGCCCTCCTGCAACCTCGCAGCCTGCACTCGAGCGCTGTCTCTCCGCAACCCTCCGTGCCTCTTCCATCTCACTTAAAACTGTAATTTACCATTACACGAAATTGCGAATGTAAAAGCTTTTAAAATTATGAATCGTCGGTTTGCGCACGTTTTAAATCTCTTCATTTTGAGAGCGTTGTTTTACGTTTATTTTGCGGACGTGTAATGTTACTTGTTGATTTTATTGCTCACAAAATTGAACATTCGATCGCGTAAGTGTAGTACAAATGTAATTTTGACACGAAAATAATAAATACACAAATAATATTTCATTCTCTGAAATTATGAATGTTCAAAAAGTGAATAACAGACAGTTTTGTGTTAAATAAATTTACTAATATTGTATTAGAATAAATACACAGTTTTATGAAAAAAAACCGAGACCATTTCTATTTTAATCAAATTAACGAAATCTCATACATGTCTAAACAAATGGAGCTTCACGTCACCTTACCAACCGGTAAGATGCAGCGCCAGATTAAAAGCTTCGTCGACTAAACCACGTGAAAATCGCGCAGAAAGAGGAGTCACCCGCGGCATTAGCGGATGAGTGTTGGAGCCATTAGTGCGCCCTGGGGGTTGGGGGGGCCCAAGGGGGGGGGGGGGGGGTGAGCCCCAGCTCCAGGCGCCCGCTCACCTCGAAACCGACGTTCCTCTTTTATTTCTCGCGCGGGGATGAACTCCTTAATGACAAACCGTACTATATCTTTTGTGGAGAGCTCGAAAAAGTACGTATTTTGCGGCCCTTTTGTGCGCCGGCTTTTTATTCCAGTTCGCAGCTACCGGCTGTAGCTGGCTGCAGATGGAACGAGGATTGTTCCGCTCGTGCCAATAAGAAAAACTGCCTTAATCTGGAATCCTGATTGGAATACGTTCCGACGAATACCGACCATTCAATGCATTTGTGAGAAGGGACAAACTCATGAAAATTTTGATTGGTTTTCGTAGGAATTGTTTTAGATTTGACTGGAAACGTTTTATCGATTTAAAAAAAATCATTCTAATATCTTTTAATGAAAGCAGACAATTCATAATCTAGTACTTCGCCCAAAATGTGACCCCTATATCTTTACAACTCGATTTTAGTTATATTCGAACCAAAAAGTTATATTTGCATTAACTAATTGCATCATCATCATCATCAGCCAGAAGACGTCCACTGCTGAACATAGGCCCTTAACTAACTAATTGCATACTACATTGTATTACTTGCACTACATTTTTATGACATTGGTGGCAAACAAGCTAACGGGCCGCCTGATAGTAAGCGATCACCGGTGCCTATGGATGCCTGTGGAACATCACCTGTGGGGCATCATATAGGTATACAAACGCCGATTTGTTCTTGCAGACTCTAACGCATTACCTACGCTCGCTTCAAAATGTGCAAAATTCACCAAGAGAGAGAGCATCTAAGCTGTTAAGTAGAATCTTTATGAGTTGAAACTTAAAATATTCTAAATTAATTTAGTTATTAACATAATTAACATTTGCATACATCACAGATCTTTCTATTAATTAATTTTAATTATGTAAATGCAAATAAGATTTTTATGGTCTTTATCTTGTCGTTAGATCTCTAATCGTGCTAGTAATGTGGCTCATTATTTTTCAAGAAATTCGTTACTAAACAATATTAGAAATTATGATTTATAAGTCAGAGTTAAATTAATTCACATTTATCACTCTCAAAATTACTTAACTTTTTGAGACAATTCAGTCCCATTCAATAGTTAAAATATTAATAATATAGTAATACTAATAACAATAGTAAATTAATAATATAGTAAATAAAAACAAGTAGTACGATCTGGGTATCTGTGTAAGTCGCGAGTGAATCGTTTTTTTTTTACCGACTTCCAAAAAGGAGGAGGTTCTCAATTCGACTGTGTGTGTAGTGTTTAAAAAAACAATTGATTCCTCAGAACTTTCGTGTGGGTGAACCGAATGATTCTTTTTTTTATTTGAAATCTGGTGCTTCCCGTGTGGACCTATTTCAATTTGGTCTAGTTCTGTCATTTTTACGAAGTCGGTTTTTTATATTGGTAATTATCTAGGCAAGCGTGCTCCATCATAGAACAGAACGCATCATCTCTAAACTCGGGGAAGGCGGTAGTAAAACGTCCTATCAGGTATATGAATAAAAAAAATGGTATTTCGTTTTATGAAATCTTCTTATCCTGAAATAAAAGGTTTAATTTTAATATGCTAATAACATCGTTGCGAATACAATGTTAGTGCGTACGCCGCAAAATAGTGTTGCGCTAGCCACAAAATCTACAAATGAAAATGTAATTCGCGCTTCGATGTTGCGGGTTGCACAGTTCACATTTCTACATCAATTTTAGAATTAATCTTGGTCCAAATATTTATTTGCTCTGACACCTGCAATAAAATTGTATAAAACTTAGTAAAAACCACGAATTCTGATCACTTTCGCTAGGTTTTTGAACATAACAGGCACTCGAAGAAATACTTGAGTGAAATATTAAAATACATTATTACATACTCTTTATTACACCCCGAAAATAAAAAATGAAACTTAAACTAACATATTTAAAAAAAGGCAGAGTATAATGGGCGGCCTTTCGCCTAAAGCGATTTCTTCCAGGCAACCTTCGGATGAACAGGACTAAATAATTTGATAACCATAAATGTTGCCATTGGAGATATGTTAAGACAGCGAAGCTGTGCCAACAGGATGTCAAAGTCAACATTGTTAAAAGCGTTACTAAAATCCAGTAGCGACAGTCCAGTACAGACAAAAAGTATTCATTCAGCTTTTTTACGAGCTGTCAGAGCTAATAAATACTTTGACCGACTATAATTACTTACATTCGTTTTGTAAATCTGATCTGTGATTTTTGGGCTACGTAGTATTTCAACAGAGTCACGCGGATCGGTGATAATTGAAAGGAGGTCCTTGCACTCTTTAGAAAAAACCACTTTAAGCTTGTCAATGACACTCAAATCCCGAAAAAAAAACCACTCTTCCATTAAAAAAAAACATTCTTACTCAACGAATTGTATGGAACAGCTGATTTTTTGAGGAAATAAATGGCTATTATATAATGGCTATCTTTCACGTGCTCTATAAATATAGAGATGGACAATGAACAAATCTATATCTAATTGCTCGCCCCGAACTGTGGACCTCACCATCTCTATAATAATTCACAAAACCCTGGACCGACAGCATATTATTAACGGAATGAACTATTTGCCTACACATGAAGATCTAATTTGCGGTACGCAATTTATCTAACAAACACAAAAGCACAAAAGCCGATTTGTTCCCATACACTCAAAGACATTTCCTTCGCTCGGTCAATGAACGTGTACGCCCATCGAGTCCAGCTAAACATTGTAATTTCATTTCCCGATGCGGTGTGCGGGTCGCGCGCGGCCGCGAATGAAAATGTAATTTGCGGTGATTCGAGCGAGTCGCGCTCGCCACCGCACGCCTCTGCGGCTTCGCTTTACGTATGTTTACAATATCGTTTCTAAGTAGATATATTTTTGACCGAGTGAACAAATAATCTTTGTAAATTTGTAGACAAGTAATTCATTTCAATACAAATTTTAAGTTCGTATATTAGCAAAATATATATGGAGCCGTATTACAAAATGCATCGTGCAATTTTAGATATCTGGAATTTGGGGCATAAAACGAACTAATAAAGCCGTAATTGTCAAGACTATTATTAAACAATTTTATGTTGATATATTGGCGACCTCAGAAAAAAATTATTATAAATTAGAATAAAAAAATTGGTTGATTAAAATATATATATTCGAATATGTAAAACGTTTTGTGATGGGTGTTTTACTATATGTTATCGAAAATCTAATAAAATCTACAATAAAGCAAGGATTAACTAAAATGTTTCACAAATAGCTTTTCTGTTGATTATAAGATAAAACACTCAGAATTCTACCTATTACATAGTGTATAGCCCCATATATTCAGTGAAATTGCATACTACTCAGTGAGAAAATCGTTATGTCAAGTATAAGTAGAGCAAGGAAGTTCTAATCTCTGTGTTTACTTGTTAAGGCATAACACAGTACAAATCAAACTGCTAAATGTATACAATAGCGTATTTTCTGTAAAGTTAACTAAAAAAAAGCTCTAAAAACTATCCTTGTCTAACATAATGTCATGAAACGAGACCAAGAAAGATATAAAAGCAGTCCGTTTAGTTAGAGAATGATACAACAGATAATAGAATCAACGTCATTGTATAGATGCAGTACCATTCTACTACGCGATCTAACATCATTGCATTGAGCTCGGAATGAATTAGCAAAATGACCTATTGGTGCGCGTTATTAGCATACCGAGATAGGAAATTTGCAATAGCAAATATTCGAACATCGGCCGCCAGTCACGTTCTCAGATGTTTATCCAATCAACTGGGAATCGGTCTTTTGTTATATTTCTGGAAAACAAACCTTTGTTTCGTAATGTTTTTGAAATGATCGGGTTAACTGATATAATAATGGTAACGGAGAGTGGAGATGTGCGTATGACTTTAAGTCTATTTCAAAACCTTATTTTTGGCAGCTTTTCATTCACGCCTTGGTTATTTTGCCACCTTTTTATAACCTATAGGTAATAGGATTACGTTTATGAGACGGATAGACAAAAGTAATGTCGATTTTACCATATGCATAACAATAAACTTTTATAAAATGTAGACTACGGTGCAATCAAATCTGCTTCATACATTAGGAAAGTTTCATTGTAATCTATAATTTCACTTATCAATAATCAGCATTTTTGCGTTATGGTCACGTGTTTAGCAGCAAATTTAAATATAACAAGCGAGATTTTCATTAAATAAAATTGTAACAATAATAATTCGTTCGCAAAGAGCGAAATAAACACAACAAAGCGACAAACAGTCTATTTAGCGGCGGAATGAAAGTACAATTTGCGGCTTCACCGCGGCTGGCGTTCGCCCACCGCGGAACGTTACATTTGGATTTATAGTTTTTCATACCAAAAAAAATTCATAAAAAACTAAATACATATAACTAATACTATTATTGATTAAAAAAGTACAGAAGGCAATAAAGGAAATGAGGCAAATAATTATAAAAAAAAATTGTTCGTTTCTACCTACTTTGAAAATATCCATGACTTTTTTATCGAACTTTCCTAAAGTTCACCACGAATAGAACTCACCGCAAAACAGAGCCTAATATAATAATTGACTAAACAAACTTTTCAGCTCTCCGTCGAAGTTTACCAAAGCAATTTCGTCGTGAATGTAAAGACTGTGTAACACGGCTGGGGCTTTGCGCCCGTAATGGAGCGTAGTGCTTCGACAATATTGTAAATTAAACTCGAAATTGAAACGTGTCGACGTTTGATTGCGCTAACGAATCGCTTGTTAAACAATAATCGCTTATATTTATGCTGTTTCGAGAGTAGCCAGTAGACGCTTTTCGTCTCTAACTGCTAAACGCCCAGCGCGCGCGGCCTGACAATTAATATACTCTTATTTATTAAATACTAGCTGTAGCCGCAGCTTCGTCCGCGATTTCTTCAGAAAAAAATAGCCTATGTCAGTGCTCATGATACATACTATTACCCCGCAAAATTTTATCGAGATCGGTTTAGCCATTTAGCCGTGATTATGTAGCAAACAGAGTTACTTTCCCATTTATAATATTAGTATGGATATGGATTTGCATTTCCATTGCTACCTGTCAAAGGCTTTTTACTCTCTCCGAATATCATTCTTATAAATGCAATACCACCACTAGAATATACCTACATAATCAAATATTAATAATATTTCTAATGTTCCTTACTGCGAAATACATTTTATAATAAAAAATGATTGAGTAGATAATAAAATAAATTTTACGTTGTAGTAAACACGAAAGTAATTACGTACAATGTTTAAGTACACTTCTCGTATAATATGAAATATAGACAATTATATACTAAATTTTAATAAAGATAGCAGAAAAAGTCGACTGATTAGCCGTATGTGCAGTTGTACTGCACGAGATTTAGATAAGTACGCCCGAATGCTGAATAAAATTGAGTTGTCAAAATAACTCGTTGCGTGAGCTCAATTGACACGAGCCGATATAATAACATACTCAATTATGTTAATTTGTTGGCGATTCACTTCGAATCTGTGAATAAAATGAATGTTCATTTAAACGGAAAATACGTACTTGGCCAATAAATGCGGGCGGGTCGGTTACGACGATTTATCATCTGGTACCGGCTCGCATTATTGTTTATCGTGTTAATTTTATTTGTAGCGCGCTGGCGGCTTATCGGCTAATTATAAACGGTTTTATTGAATTTAATATGCATTGGAATGTGGAAACGTTTTCGGTTGTCTATTTGTATGTTAAACAGCGGTAGGTACGCTGATAGCGGTCACTCGCTTCCTTTACGACCGACTTTGTTTAACTTTAATGTTTATTTTATTCAAAGGAGTAGATTGTCGCTTTTATGTTAATAATGTCGCTGTCGTACTAACTTTATCACAATGCCCGTTCACGATATCGTTTCATGTCAAACTTTTGTTTGTATCGATACGGCCATCATTTTTATGAGTTGATGATATGTATTATTTCGATTGCAGACGGAGATAGCGAAAAGGTTGAACGCGATAATAGCACAGATTCTGCCGTTCCTATCGCAGGAGCATCAGCAGCAAGTGGCGTCGGCCGTCGAGAGGGCGAAACAGGTCACGATGACAGAACTCAATGCCATTATCGGGGTGAGTACCACTCGAATCTACGAAAGAAATAAATCTTTTACGAGTCACCACCAGCTTTTATGGATCGGACGTGGGTTCAAGATATTGTTATGTTATCTTTCCCGTGATAAATGAATTCCATCTACCGATACATTCTACTTTATTGCGTGAACGGTATCGGTATCAAAGCCGGCGTATGTTTCTCGAGGGTGTCTTCAAATCGAGTGGAAATAGCTATTTGCTAAGGAACCGTGTTTGCTCTACCTATTCCCGAGTGCTCTATCGTTTTCCATTAGCCAACGTAGGTAGTGATTAAATTCAATAAGAATGTTTACACACATATTTCTTTGATGCGATAAATTCTCAGAATGAAAATTAATATCCTGTTAAATTATAATTCACGCGAAACCGATTCGAACAACACATGAACACACTCTTGTTTGTTCAGCTTCGGCTCGTAAAAGTGGAATGTTTAGCAACGCTCGCTGCCTACTTCTGCTGTACCTACTAGTATGTACACCCGATGTGAAGGTGGCATGGCATCTGTCCAAACACTTCGCTTCGCGATGTCGTGTTGCTGTCATTGCTTGGTTATTCGCTTATTGCAGCACTAACGGCTAGAAGGTCGACGGTATTTAGACGCGCCTTTCTGAATAGGTGTCACTTGAAATGCCTAAGCTGTTTGGCTGACAATGTAGTTTGATGACTGCGATTTTGAAAGCCTTGGCATATGCTGACAGGTACTCAGCTTATTAGCTTAACAGAGCTAATAACTCGAGTACCCCTGTCGTTAAGCTCAAATCATGTCACTCACAAGTCAACTTTGACTATTGTTTCATCGTATATTACAGTATCTATCTACATATTCACATTTGAATGTCGAGTCGCTGTAAAACAATTAGCTCAACCTTCCCCACATAATAAAAGTTGAACGAAAACTGTCGGAAACAAGCTTGAGAGGCGAATACGTGCAAAGTAAGTCGATTCTAAAGCAGGGTTTTCAACAGGTCGAAAGTTCGACGGTCGTTAATTAAACGATCTAAGCCGCGCCGAGGAGTTGGACGCGCTCCAACAACTAAATAGCTATTGATGAAATTGCTACAACCTACCGCCGATATTATACAAAATTATTTTATTAAGCGTACGGTTTTGGCACGTTAACCGCGAATTAGCGTGTTTATATAATTTGTAACCGACATTTGTCATGTGTGCGAGCGTGATTCAACATATTCCGCCAACATTACAAGCGGTGTCGGGTGTTCGCTCGCTGTAATCACTATGTTCAGCGTTTACAAATCAATTTGCATCCACGACGCTCACACTTCCCCACTGAATTAGTATCCGTCCTCAAATTTGCGATCTAAGTAATTTCACAATATGCTAATTGCGTTTTTTAGCCAGTGAGTGTCGTGAGGACTTCATTGCCGTCTATTATTTCAATACGTTGGCGGTCGGCTGCCAAGTCGTTAGTGCGACCTATTCTCGATGTGTTAACGTTTGGCGCTCGAGATCCGTGTGGATAGGTGTACTAAAATAAATCACTTTGGAGATAATGAGGGCGAAAATAAAACGGTGGAAGTCACTCGTCGCTCAGCCGTCTGTGGCTGGCGGAGTGTTGCGGCGCGGGAATCCTTGGCGCGCGGCCAACTCGATCACACACCACGTACGACATTGTTGTCGCTCGCTGCCACATCCACACTCATTTCAAATGCCAACTCGAAACAAACAATAAATACATCGCTTCGGTATGCAAACTACGAAGATTTAGCACCATTTAAACCCAAACTTAACTTTTGGACTCTAATCAAATATGTCATGAATAATTTACATGTTCGGAGCTGTTCACTCATGTCGTTCGTTTGTTCATTATGATCCTAATTATACTAAATATCACACTTTGATATTCGAGACGTTAATAAATCAGTTGCATTGGTTTCACTTCATGTTCATTGTAAGTCATTATAATAATATCGGCATTAGACACGGTCGGTTGAGTAACATGCCTTTTTTCTTCTTCCAAAAATACGATTGGAAAACACCCAGAGATAGATAAAAAGAAATATCTTAAGCCTCCAAAGTATTTACTGAAGGTTCATCGCCCTGGTTCGTGGGGATTTAGCCTCGTGTAGTGAGATAGCTTTCCGCAAAGCTAGAGCCCCGAGACACCGGCAAAACGCAATATCGCCCTCTCCCTATAAAACACTCTAATTTAAATAAAAAAGCGGCGCCACCTTCCGTATGTCGGTCCTTTTTTTATTACGAACCTTTTTTATTTTCGGGTCAGCGAGGGATCAAAGGGGCTCTCCCTGGAGAGAGCCCGCGCCGCCCCCGTCTGATTTGCGACGATTCCATCGCGCGCCGATTTGTGAAGAGGGAATACTCCTCAAATTGGGGTCTGTTTGCTCGCCTATTAAAATCACTCACCGTTCGGAGTGCTCCGTTTCGTTTAAACGTTCTGTTTTTATTAATGCTTTGTTCGCGATGTTTTAATTTCCTTTTACCATTGTTTGCGCTCAGTTTTTAGCAATCAGAGAATGTAATTTAATTAGCGATGCAGTAACGCTGCGAAGTGTACGGCGCGAACAGAAAACGGGTCGAGTGCGTCACGAATCACAGTGGGAGCCGGCTGCTGGATAGATACCGACTGAAACAGCTATGTATTGTGTTCGGGCGATGTGTGTGAACTCGATGTCGGGCGAGCTCGCCGAGGGGGTTGTCGTCGGCGCGTTATCTCCTAGTAAATCATTTCTCTTGATTTTATTCCGCGCCGGGTCTCTGAGGGTGACTCACGGAGGTAATAGCTTCCAGATAGAACGCTCCTCCCAGTCCCAACTCACCTATATACTATACAAGTCACATGAAACAATATTCGCGTCGCATGCGAATCGATTCACACGAGTACGTGCAGCCTCCGTCGCAGATACGCGTCTAGAATCTTATCTGATTCGATCGCATGCCGTCGTTTACGACGCGATCGTTTGTAATTGAATGCCGTACCGTACACATGTGAAATAAACAAGTGTATTACGCGTACGACGTTTATGCAACATTATCTCGGGAGATAGGTGAGCAAACACGAGCGCTCGTGTAAATAGAGCGTATCTGTTTCCCAGTTGATAGCTTAATAAACAAGCGAGTCGTGAAAACATTTCTATCTAGTTTGTGCGGGAACGCGCCCTCGGATAAAAATTACGAGGGGAATAAATCGGGGCAGGTCGGGCGGCGGCGGCGGTGAGGAAACATGAATTTGTCATTTTTTCGCAGGCACGTCCGTGGTGGGTGATAAATATTGCATTGCAGGCCTCGTTCGCGACGAGGCGCTCAGGCGACGAGCCGCATTAACTTTTCCCCAGTCGCTAAGGCTTTTGACATACTGCGGGAAAATGTGTTGCGTCTGATAGCTTGATCATTCCATCGTATGCAACAAATATGGCGCTATCCATAATGGTAGTCTGAGAATTAAAGGCAACTTTATTACAGCAGCTAACTATTTAGCTAACGATTTACCATCGGCATTTTCTCAGGACCTGAATTTTTAAATTTTTGTGCTCATTATCCACTCTAAGATATAACGAGTAAATGTGAACATAAAAAAAATGACAAAAAACCTACAAGCACTGTGTGCCAAGTTCCAAGTTACTAACTTTAAGAAATGATTAAACTTCCATACAAAATTTAACTAAATAAAATTTGAGTTTAGAGAGTTTCCAAAAAAAAAACTAACCTTGACTTACAAAAGTTCAGTTAACAAACGGCCAGTTTTGCCAAAACGTTTCTAACTTAAAAATAATGAATTTTCAAACCAACACACATCCTCTTTTATTTTTTTAAGGGAAGTGTTTCCAAAAAAAACTATAAAATTACCAAATTTTACATAAAAGCAGAAGTATACGTACCAACTTCCATGTCCTTTCCTAAGTTAACGTTTTGAGGCAAAAAAAAAGAGAGTTAAGTATAATTAGAAACAATGATATGATACTAAAGACTCTTTGGCGTTTAATCTCCGTGTCTACTTGAAATTGGAATGCGACACAAAAGTCGCACGACTTTCTAATGAAGTACGCCCTCGCCCTAACATTCCCCTACCGCTTAGATTCCTTGTTTTTCAACGCGCGGAAGTAAGTTAGGGGCCGTTCTGTCGTCGCTTCCAATGAAATTATGTAATCAGTTTTACGACTGATCCGGCCCGAGAGTTTTTCCTATCATCGCAACTTTTTTGTAATAAGACATTGTTATTGTTCCGTATTTGTCAAGAGAGTTGAGTTCTAAATTATGGTACTGTAGTAAGATTTCTTTTGGAGAAAAATACTTATATTGGACAGATAAAGCAAAATGAACGTAATAATAAGTAAATAAGTGCTCACCAAAATAGTCTTTATAAAGTATTATGAGAGGTACTTAAGTATATCAATATAAGAATGTTATCTCCGAAAAAAAATCCCAGGTAAAAAGCGTACCTTTAATGCTCCATATCCGGACCGTTTTGACCTACCAAAGGTCAACAACGTTCCCCTACAGTTCAATGTGAGTTGTTCTGTGTGCTTAGTTTAGGTATAATATATGTGATTAGAAGCAATTACGTTGAAAGTGTAACACGTGTTGGCGTCGCGTGTGGGACCCGAGGTTTCCCGCCTAATGGTGCGTGGTCCCCCCCTCCCTGCCACCCCCGGACCCAAACTACCCTCTTTGTAGCTCACACCGTCGTTTTATACCCCGACATTCACATGTAAACGACTCTGCGCAGTCTCGTGTAAATAATTATTAACGCTGAACTTTAAACCTTTTACGAGCGCAGATAATTCTCACTTTGTCTGCAAAGATACGGTTTGTAAACAGAGTAAATCCCGTTTCATAACACGGGAAGTTACGCTGGAATGGTGTGTTTTGCCGTCGTTATACGAGGTCTGAGATAAGATCTTTATTCATGACTTAATCAACGCTTCCCTCGATTATGGTGACAAATAAAACGACAAAACTCTCGTGCTCTTAGTATTATTATACAGGGTTATAGGGAACGGTGGTACTAAGCCGAAAGGAGATCATTGTGCTTATTATTATGCACAACTTTTGCTAAGGGACCAACCCTGGAATCGTGAAAATAACTACCTGTTCAGTTTTATCATTTATGAAAGAAATATATGGAGCAGTAGTTTTTTTTAGATATCAGTGTTGTTCCCATAGTTAAGAGGACAATGTCCTTTATTCGGCCTAAAACTAACATTTCGTGTAGCCCGTATAAGAGAATTATAGTGTGGCTAACTATGCCATAAAAATGCAGACAGCTTGCTCTCAAAAGTAGCGCCTAAAACTGGTCTTATTAGAGAACACGCCATCAATAATAATAACCTCACCGCACATCATTATAGTTCATTAGACACACAATACTCCCATACAAAGTCAACAAGTCTCAGTAAACCTGTATCGAATGACTAATCAATATAATTACTAATGCAACTACATAATCCATCAGCAGACAAGGCCCCGGCAATCGCTCTATAATAGCACTTTAATGCGCACCCGACCGCAAACCTACTCTTGATAATTTAAGTGTGTTACGACGTTGTAGCTGCTACTTAATCTATGGTTACGACACTTACAAACTATTCATTGATCTGTAGGATTGCGGCTACAGAAGGAACTTTTCTAATAACAAATTGTTTGTGAACTTGAGACGTAATACCGTTTAGGTTACAGCAACGGAATCGTTTGAGAAAGTTAATGATTTTTAAATGTCACTATAGCTTGGGTAATGGTTCTCTAGATTATTCTAATGCGATTAAGATCACCTATACTGATCTTCACTTAAATGCCAATGAACCTTTGACAAGCTACGCATTAAAAAAAAACTTTTCAAAACTGTAGTCTATCTGATTCTCTACTTTTAAACACTTTACATTCATCATTTATATCATACGCATACATGCTAAATCGTTCATCCGGACTGAGCTCTAGATGAAATGATATGTTTTTCACGTCAACATGTACTAGTAACGTGTATAATAATATCCTTTCAGAGTTTCAGCGTTGCCTACTGCGAAGCTTAATCCAAACAGATCGGATAAAAAATATCGGTTGTTAAGCCGAGGGAAAATATTTATGCGTAGAAATCTGTGCGCCTGGCGTGCTCTATCCATTTATAAATGGTGAATAATCCCCGAGCGTATGGGCGGGGGTAAATGTGGCGTGAAAACCCGAACCCGACGATCCTGCGGCGCATTTTTCACGTGACAAAAGCTTCGGGAGACAGCGCACGTCTGCTGGAAGGACGGAGCTGCGTGCCGACGGAATAGTTATTTGTACGTGCCGCCGCGTTTGATCTCTAATGCGGTAGGATTCGATTTCGGTATTGCTCCCTATTTTATTACACTTATATTGGACGACAAAGTTATGGGCGACCGTCCATCGCTAACTTTTCATTGAACCAAAAACATTCGCTGTAAATCGGATTGTTAAAATGAAATCAAATACCGACTGGCCTAACTTGTTAAAAATGTATTTTCAATTCTAATAAATCTGGAAATAAACCAGACAAAATATTCAATTTCGTTTTGTCTCGTAAAATAAAATTTACCAGTATTAGATATTCATCACGTTATCATAGTTGATGCCGAAGATTCTCGATGCAAAATGGAATGAAAAAATAATATCGTCTGAGACGCCCCTTGTTGTTCCAAAGAAACTTAATCAAAGTTTAATTCAGTCGATAATACAAACACCCAAGTTGGCGGAGAGATAAGTAAACGGATGGAAAAGTCGGGGGAACGAGTTTTAATCCCGGGGGACGGTATCGAGAGTGTTTAATCACGTCTAAATATGGAAAAAATATGGCAAGGTATCACGGAGAGTTATTGTCATTCATAACAGGGTGTGTGGGAGGATCAACGGGCGGATAGGGGGGGGTGGGGTGACCGAGGTCTCGATACCGACACCGGTGGGATCACGTCACCGCACCGTAACGAGGGAAAAGTTAGGATCGCGCGAAATGTTTGTAATATGTAGGTTCGCACATTGAATATTTGGTTAGGGTTACCCCAATTCCGTAGTTGCTTTTCTACCTGTTGTTTTTTTCTCCAACAAACTGTTGTTTTCCTCTCCGGCAAAATGTTTCATTCATGTTTTGTTTTTGCAATCTAGTGCGACTCCAAAGTTCACGGTAACGATACAAAGTCGTCTAAATACTGGTAGTAATCTATTCGTGTTAATTACTATCTCGGGTCAAGTTGTGATTGCCTTTGCAGAGCTAGGTCTAAGGTGTTTGAGGTCATGAGAATCCGTCTCGAGCTCTCGAGAAGATTTTAAATTGTTTACGATTGATGTAAACTCATAGGTCAACGATAAAAACGTGAAAAATTGCCACAGATCGTTTTAGGTTAGGTATCTATACCAAAATATAAAAGTAGATTTTTGAGAAACCTTGTTTTCAGAGTTCTGTACCCAAAGGGTAAAAACGGGACCCTATGAACATATTAAGTCTACGCTGTCTGTCTGTCCTAATTTTATATTTGCTCTAACTAGTGTAAGTACGGTAATATGTAAGTGCAAGAATCAAACTTGGCATGATTATAGTACACACTCTATAGTATAACAACAAATAATAAATAACGGCCAAGTGCGAGTCAAATTTATGTTCATTACCAAGTTGAGCAACGTATTCGGTTACTTGGATGATTTTATAAATTGATAATTATTGTATTTTGTGGTGGTACGGAATTCTCAGTGCGCGAGCTCGACTCGCACTTGGCCGGGTTTTTACTTATTTATACTAGCTAATAATTTAAATTTGAGTTTACTGTTGAAGTAAATCTTGAATATTAATCTTGAATGTGTTAAATTTTTTTCAGTAAACTAGCGACGTAGCATACTTAGTTACGGAATATTAATTTCATTTAAGCGTAGGTATAGGAGCGTAAACATTCAAATGGGATAAATATACAAATTAAAAATACTCCCCTTTTGTAAAAAAGCACTCTCAACTAAGTGGCGCTCGCCACCTTTTGACACACAATAAATCACAGCCGAGAGCGGCCAATAAAAAATATGTTCCACCCTCGGCGAAAATCCAATTAATTTTCGGCGGCTAAAAAAAAAGAACGTGCCCGTCCGAGCGGAAAAGCTTGGGATGGGGCGCGAACCACAAGCGGCGGCGGGCATGGAACAGGCGACCCGCCATGTATAATAATATCGTTAAACGAGATAGGAAAGGGAAGGGAAGTACGGAAAAACGGGAAAAGTGGAAATGGGGAATAATGGAGAAGGAGTAATCAATTTCGCTCAGTCGCCGCCGCCGCCGGCGAAGCTCTCATTTAAAATTTAAAATATCGCGGTGCGAGGGGAGCCGCGAGCGTCGAGGACTTTTTAATTTGGCTCGACTTCGTTTTAAAAATGCACGGAGCTCTGCGACACATCAATCCACTTTTACTGGCGACACTCGAAACTAAAAGCGTTACTTAATTTTGTCGGGGTTGGGTTTAGTCCAGCAGTTTAGCAGCAATTTCAGCGCACGTGTTTTCCTCGCATTAAAAGTTTTTTATGTTCAAAGTTAGAAAGAGACCCACTTCTGAGTTGTTATATAATTTTTAATGACTCGTTCAGAATATGTATAAAATATCTTATTTTTGAGTTAGCTAAAAATTTTCGTTAGCTAACTTCACGATATGTTAACCTTGGTTTTGGCAGTGGTTACATTATATTATCTGACCCGTTGTGGGTTGTGATATGACATTAGGTATGTGGAGGTCAGATTATCTCATCTACAACGGTCTATGATCCATCTGTTTTCTTTAAGAACTTAATAAAGTAAAAGTAAAAAGCCATTTTATTATTGATTTAGGTAATAAGATAAGATTGTATGTAATTACTTATGGTAATAAAGGTACTTTCCAATGTTTGTTACAGCAACAAAGGCCAGACTTGCCGCGGCTTCTGCAGCAGATGCACGCGGCGCACCTCCCGGCACATGGAGCGCCGCCATTGCCGCTCTTAGGGCAGGGTGCTTTGCCCCCCGCCGGCCTCCTGGGCCTCGGAGTACCCCACCATCCCCTGTCAGTGCTAGCCAAACCCCCGGACTTACATCGACCAGATGATAAGGGAAATGGTATGTATAATCATGCACACTAATATGTATTATAAATGCGTAAGTCTGTAGCTCTCTTAGTTTCTCTGCCTCAATGTTTTTCTGTCCCTTTGTCACTCTATCTCTACCTTTATGTAAAGTTTTCACGACTTCGACTATGATTGAATTGATCGTGTTTTTTTTCCTGGCAAAATTAGGAAAAACTAAAATTGCGAGAAAAAAGCAGAGCTTAGCTAGTAAGATTATAATGTACTATTTTTAGTCCAGGAGTTGATGACTTAATTTGTTTGTCTTCAATGTTGATGTCTCAGAAACATACTTTAAAAAAACTATCTCATCAAATCGCGAAATCCACAAGTTGAACGTTATTTCCTTCGGTCTTAATATACGTTACATTACACACATGAAAAAGTACCTTTATATCATAAAAGGAAATCAGGAATGAGCCGTAAGTAACGGCTCGATACATGGATGAATATTTTAAGAGGCTGTCGCGTGTTTGTGTATCCGTCTTGTTTGCTGTGTGCCACTGGAGACTATTAGTTCCCTCTCCGCCTCACCACCCCACCACCCCCTCTCGTACCCCGCGCCCGCCTTTGCCGCGGCAGACGTCTCCGATCCCACTTCTGTTTCAATATTTACCAGGTTCGAGAGGCTTTTTGAACTCACTGTTTGCGTGTTTTCGGATCGCTGACGGCTACGACTCACCCGATATTGCTTTCAGAGTATGAATAAGTCAATTCCACGAATTGATGGCTTTCTATGCGTGTTTGGACAGAATTTGTAAACAGTGATAAACAAATTGTGACATATTTTCTATGGAACTATTACAAAAGTTTAACAAAACCAGGTCAAAGCTCGATGTTATCACAGCACTATTTTTGTCAAACAACGGATCCTTCCGTTTTCAGTGTTCACGGTAGCTTCAGAAGTAATTTTAGCGTTGGGTATAACGCGCCACAAATGTAACACAGAAATGGATTTGGAAGCCGCCCGTCGCTCCGGTTAATTACAAAAGCAAGCGGTAATCTGCGCTCCGGGATGTTCCGGCTTAGCGCCCCTTCCCCCTGCCACCCCCTGCCCGCCACTTCCCCGGCTAATTTGTGCCATTATCGGTGTACTGATGTAAGAGTTACCGCGCAGATGGCCCCCGCTCCCGCCCGCCTCGCTCCTAGCCTGCGCTCAATTAATTATTCCTTGCTGGTGTGAGCGTCGCGTGTTTTACTCAATTAGTAACGTAATTTTGCGGGTGACTTGAGTGTGCGTGGTCGCGGACTGACACATGAGCCGCGTCTTTCGTAGTATTAAATTCAATTCCTGCATCATCATCAATGAAACTATATACTCTACTCTGGGTACTGGAATCTGGAATCACAAATAATTAAGGTGGCAACTCAGCGACTGATTTCCACACATTTTTAACCCGGCAAAACTTGAAATGTACACCTTTTTGTTTTATATTGTTATCCCATTATATTCTCACTTATTTAAACATGTCGCTAATGAAACATAAATAAGTTAAAAAACAAATCATTACACTAACGGCATGTCCTTAATTAAGCTGAACAGTGACCTATCTAAATAGAAAAAAAAATCGCTTCAAATTTTTTTGAAAATTATAAAGACACTTAACTGTTTCCCGCGTTAAACAGCTGATTGACCATAATCTTTCGGATAACATTACAAATATACTAAAGCATATTTCGTGTTGATATTTTATAGGACGGAGCAGGAAAAATACTTTTTTTATTACGAGTTATATTTATTTATTTATAGAATAGATCTACCTTTGGCCACCAACTCGCCTGATGGTAAGCGACGGTGTGGCCGAGGATGGAACACGTTGAATGAATTAGTTATATCTAACGCGATTGCAATTGTTTCGACCATTACTCGTATGCAATGCACATTCATGCAGATAGTAAGCATAGCTGAATAGTTTGCCAATAATTGAGGCTATTGCATTTAAATTAATATTGGCAATACATGCAGCGCCAATACAGCCGTATGCAGACTATGTAGTTACACGCGTACATATGTACCGCACGTGAATAGTAATGGGATTGCCAGCAATTGCTCACAAACTTGAGACGAATCAACTGAGGCGTAATGCCTTTGATGCATGCAATTCCGTAGCCAGCGTACCGTACACACAGATCTGAGCGACCGCAACCACACTCGACGCAATTATTTAGATTAGGCTCGCTTCCACTCAGTTCTTGTCCATGCCGAAATATTAAGTGGATTCGATAAAAACTTGATCGATATCGCTGTCGTAAATAACTTTCTCACCTAAAAGCATGTCATAGAGGCTGACATTTAGATGGGGCCGCTATATGCATACGGTGCCCGAGGGTATATATTATGTGTGTCGGCGTTATTGTACTGGCGCCGTATAGGGTTAGTCTAATAAGATATCCTAAACTGAAAGTAGGATGTTCGACTCGTCATAGTATTTTTTTTAACTATGGAATCACGAAAAAAAACAATCGCCAACACAACGTGAAAACAGGTGTGTCATGATTTCAAGATTGATCCTATAGTAAAAAAACAGTATGATCTCTTCCTATTTTTCCTCTGCCAAACCCTTTCTGACTAAGCCGGTATACGTAGAAAGCACTGATTGATGCAGAGGGGTAATTTCCAATGCGCCATTGCCACTTCTGGGGCGTGTGTGCGACGCGTCTGACTAGCCAATTTGCAGAGAAGTGCTCTCTCTATTGTGACTGGACACTGCCTTTTGGAACTCGCGTCCAGATGTCAAATGTTTGTTTTAGATTCCTCCGTTTATTTTAGATATCATGCGAGAGACTAATGTCAACGCATTTTAGTGACTACACAGGCTACAGCGGTACTCCTCTATCTCCTTTGTGTAGGTAGGTATAAAGTCAAAATCAATATTCAGACATTTCATATTCTAAGCACATTCTAGTTCTGTCTGAGACATATTAAAAGTAAAAGACGTAAGTAGGTACGTAAGTATGTAGGTATATTCTCTCTTCTATTCGCCTTTTTAAGGCGAGAGTGATTAAGTATCTTCTAGGTCTGCGTGCTTCATCTTCGACCACATCGTCGCTTACCAAAAGGCGAGTTGGTGGTCAAACGCGGACTTATTTGATAAAAAAATAAGAAAAAAATATGGGTTTTAACAAAATAAAACAGCATGCCTACGCTGTTTTTTCCTTACATGCGTTAAACATGTTATCAAAAACTGTATCTACATAAAACTAATAGATCGTCCGAAACCGTGCTGTCTATACGATCTCTATCTACACAACCGATTTTTCAATTGAATTTGCATGAACTCATAGAATTTCACGGCAAATCAAAAATCAAGTCATCGTTAAACAAATATACAGACTCTCGAACATACAAACGCCGTGCCGATCTGTTTCCGAAGACTAAGTAACCTTCGCTTCGCTCGGTCAATAAAGCAATAGAATACAAAGTGGAAAATCAGCCAAGCGGCTGATGGGAGGCAGTAGACAGGCAGGCAGCCCCCCGGGATGCAAGACGCGACGACAACGGTTGCAATATTCATACTCTCGCACCGACGTTACCGGTTCAGTACCACATCACACCACTGACTTAAATTAATGACTTTAGTGTGGCACAGTCTATAACGTATACGGACAGCAAGATATGTTAACTAAATTGCAACCTAGCTCCTGGACTACGAGCATGACGACACCAAATTTCCTAAATCGTTTCTTGTTCGACTCAAAATGTGCCATTACTTTGAAATCACTTGTTTAGAAAACATATTAAGGTTTGATATTGATACAGTAAATAAATTCCAATCCCGCTCCTGAAGTTCAAAATTGGGAAACGATTTGCAAAAATAGTTTGATTTATAATATTTGTTGACTAGATAGGTAGGCAAGTACTATTTATTATCAAAGAGGAGAGAATAACGAACTCATTACCCAGAAAATATTTACGTACGTTATTATTTCTCGTTTCAGATTTTCCAATAATCTCACTGCGAACGTCAACATTTTCGATTTCCTCATAACCTCTTTAATTCACTACACAGAAATAAATGTGAAATCTTTATACGTAATAATATTTATCCATATTGCAATAACATTTCCCCGTTGGTTACAGGTATCAGCTCCGCGGAAGAGAGACACGTGAGTACCGCATAACTTTTTCCAATTTCGCTCGAGTTGTTAAAATTCCGTCGGCAAAATTTTGCTTTGAAAAATTCCCCCACGAGCGTAGGTACGAGGTAGCAGCTGCCTTTTCCATTTGGGAATGTACGTGGAGTGTTTCGCTCGAACACGTTGATTTCATAACACGGTGCGAGGCGCGTGGCGTGGCGTGGAGTGCGGTGTGAGTGCGGCGGGAGGGGGTGGCGCAAGGCAAGTGGCACCTACCCACTACTCGTGCATTCGACTCGTACGCTGTGATCGCTCGTTCACCTACATACTGCTAACTGGATCACGATCTTATACGCCAACCGACTGCCTTGTCTTGAAAGGTCATAATCACAGTGTATAGTATCGAAAGAAATTAACATATAATGTCGTCTAAAATTACCCACGGCACTACTGGTTAGTAGAGCAGAAGGAAAAATAATCCTTACTACCAGGTAATGCTATTAAGAATTAACGGTATCACACATTATTAAAAGCTAAAACTTAAAGCCGAAAGAATACAAAAATTGAAATCCACAGACAAACGAGTGTTACAGACTTAAGAGCTCGTTATGTTCACTCGCTTCAGAGTGCTTCTTTTAGTTCTACACGTGTCCTTCGAACACACATTAGGGCTGTCTCTAAACGCGTTTCATCTATTTCTTATCATGATTCATCACGCAAACAGACAACGAAGCTGTTGTAATAAAACCAGTAAAAGGTTAAGTGCCACTTGAGTCATAGGTGTTGAAGCACTTGAAAGTTCAACTGAACATCGACACCAGAACTGGAGGAGATGGTAACCCTAGCGTGAAGTGAGTCGGTCGTGAGGTGTCGAGAATGCGCTAGGGCTGCCTCCCTCGGTACGCTCGCCTGCACGCCGCGCCGCCGCCATGCCACAGTACAGGACACAGATGTGCCTAGCTCCCTGGCTCTGCAGAATGCATGCGAATCGATACCTCGCTCTCCGAGCTTCGTATATTGTCTTTGTTGCACTAACCTAGTTCGGTTTGACGGATATTTCTGTATCATATTTCATTCCTTTTAAATTCAAACCGTTACCTACTTCGTTATTTTTTTTTTGTCGTTTCTGTGAAACTAACAACTGACCTACTTCACTCGGGCAACAAAAGAGTAAAATCTTTCGATGTATTTTAATTATCATTTGAATTTAAATTAACAAACATGATTAACTTTAATTCACATCTGTCGCAACAAACATTTCCAGTCTGAAGCATGCTCCAGACTTGAGTTTAGACATAAAACCAACATCGCGGTCTGCAAGTTTATAACTCGAGGATGGCACGTGAAGAGTTTATCTGGAGAGTGTGACCCCAATACTGTCATCAACACAGGTCTCTGCAGAAGGACAACTTCGTAAATTATTTATTAAACAGTAAAAATTATAAAGTTACACGAATTGTTTACAGATATGTATTTTAAATCACTAGTTCTTTGTATACTACAAAGAACTAGTGATTTTTTATTAAATTTAAGAATAGGCTTGCTTTTGATCGCCATCTCGCCTGATATTAAGCGATGATGCGGTCTTCGATGTAGCACGCTTGCCTAGAAGAAACCGATTCACTCGAGATTTGAAGACACCCAGATACGGCGATAGAGAGCTCGTAGGCCAAACAATTTTTTTAGTGCAGTTAACTCACTGAAGCCAAGTAGCACAGTCACCGCATAGAATTAAAGTTTCTTCTTTGTTATATACACCGATTTGAAATTTCTTTTAGGACATCGATAACTAAAATCACACTCACAGTAAACTTGTAAAGATGGTTTAATATTCAACGCCTCTTTATAAGTGTGTTAGCATTGTTGAAGTTGTATATCTGTAATTTCTGTGGACTGGTGCTTGTCGGTAGTCAGCTCACGGAGGCACAGAGCGCTCGATCTTCGCAAACACGGGGGCAGAGTAATGCACGGACGCGCCGCACAATTTCAACCAAACTATACTATTTGTTTAGGTAGTACATCAGCTTACATTTATGTAGTAATTTGTTAATTCGTTTTATGTAGTTACTGAATATAGTAGACTCGAAAAACTTGTTCAACTCGAGCCTTGCTAAGAAACGTTCTGCAGAATTGTTAAAACGCAGCATTTTCCTAATACGTAGTTCTATGATAAGCACACTCCACTAACGACTGAATTTGGAAGCCAATGGTATAAAAAAAACTTGCCTACTGTATCTATTCTACGATAGTCTGCGCAGCATTAGGACAACATAGGTATAACGAACCTCTCCTACATTATAAATAAAATAAATATTCGGGACCTTTTTGCACACATGGTCATCGGACCCCAAACTAAGCAAAGTTTGTAATAGGCTATCAGAGACTGATATACGTACATGTATATTTTTAAATACATACTGATTGCGTTACTTTTGCTTCAGAATATGTAATTTATCCAAGAATGTGTGCGTGCAAGGGAAGCGTGTCACTAGCCCGAACTCGAACTCTGTTCCAGTGCACCCGATCTTGTGGGGGCTGGGAGTGCACTCAGTAATAAAGTTTACATAAAGCGAGCGTCTTGCGGGGGCGTCAGGTTACCTACGTTGCCTACTCCATTCGTGCTTGTTTGTCCAGTGTTTTTACTGCGAATCACGGAGGTGCTACACAGTTGCGAGCTCCTTGTTTATTTGCAAACATCGCACGCCGTCTGTTTGATTTTCCGATACATCAGACCAATGTTTATTTTACAATGTAGAGCGTTTGTGCTGTTTAAAGTGCATTGCACGTGAAATAGTATTCTTTACATACAAGCAAATGGTGCTAAAAGGATGTCGTTTATTTTTATTTGGCGCTTTGTATCGTTTTATGTTCTTTGTGTATCCGCAATGAAGGCGAAGCACATTAAATTTATGTAAGAACACCGGGAACATGCAATATTAAGGTAATTATTAATTTCGAAGCACGTATAAATAGAATCGCTCGCATGTTCAACAACGTAGGTACTCATTTTCATTGAAACATAAATTAATTTCAAGAAAGCTGCTTAAACTCCTGCGGAATAACCAAGTTTACGGGAGCCAATTTACACCGACGCGAAATTGAGCAGCGGCCGGAGTACAGAGAGGAGCGCGTTTCTCTTCCACAACCTCATTCGGGTAACATAATAACCGCGGATTTATTTCTGCCGCCCGCTCATTCGCTCTCAAATCGCGCCTAATATTCAATTTGGGCGCCTGAACCACACAAAAACTGCTCGAAGCCGGTTCATTACGCCGCGCATCTCGCCTCTTCATCCTCCTTACCTTATCTAAGCCACTCTGAATAACACTCCCCTCGCCACCCCGTGCCGCCCGCTGCCACCCACCTCCCTTGCACCCGCACACCACTTCAAGTGGAAAACTCACAGGGCGAGGGCCGCTCAACCTTGTTTAGCATTCTCCTCGACTTCTTTATTTAATAGATGCCGAAAAAACTCCGGTCAGAATAAATTTGCGTTTGTTCTCCGATATGCCGGGTCGTTGCGTTTTTTAAAGGTGCGCTCCTTTAATTAAGGTGGAGCGCCGCGCGGTGTAAATACGACTTATGTTTGTAGAGGCTAAGATTGAGTGCTTTATTAAACAACAAAAACAAAACCGGAGGCGGTCGGGGTGTCTGTGTCCTGTATCGTTGAGAGGCAGCCCTAGCGCGGCATGTTTACGCGCGGAGTAACAGGGCTCGCTCCGTGCGCGACAACCCTCACAATTTATAGCCCGAGACTTTTCTTAATTGGAAAGAATGGCCACTTGTAATTATTAAGACGCCCTAAAGTGAAACAGATTGCGCGGTAGTCGCTTTCTCGGTATTTTATTTTTTATTTCAAGTCTTGATACAAAGTTTAATTTGTTGGCTCTCTTTCCATCGAAATGAAACTTGAAATTCGTTCATGATACTCTTTAAGTCTTTTAAATATTTTCACGGCGTACTTAAAGTTGAAGAGGTTGAGAGTTACCAAAATAACTTTTATTGGTATTTCGGAAAATTTTGACATGCAAATGTTAGCAAGGAACAATTTAATTAAGTAATGAGGTGTAAAGCATTCCCCCTTAGTACAAATAACTATGTATGAAATCCATCCATGATTGTTCCATCGAACAATTAACTTAATACTTACATTTATTCAATAAAAAAAATATATATATACTACCAGCCACCCGAAACTCTTGCATTTTAGGCTCATTGCTAAGTTTCAGTCTTTTAACCAAAGCGTTGTACTGTTATTTCTTCTGAGCTATAGCTCATTTCTTTCTTGGCTTTTTACTTGTACTAGACGTTCCCAATGCAAGGATTTACATTTGCCATTCCCAACGGGCATGACCGATGATGTAACGGGAGTTTCTCTGCGTTCTAATATCCGAGCTTATCGAATTTCTATCTTCAAATCATACGCTGTAGTAAAACTTCTTTGTATCTAATCCTGACAAGTGCTTTTGTCTACTAAGAAAAATACATCGCATATAAAATATGTACATTCTTACTTCGTACATTTTATCGGTTTCACGAATTTCATATCAAACACCGTGAAGCAATATGAAAAAGTACGCGGATTGATTTGTTTGATTAAAGTTTTGTACTATTTGTCGGTGAGTACTTAGGACGTAGGTAGTACAAAACAAGAGACACAGTTTGTACTGCTTGTAGTTAAGTACGTAGGTACAAAACAAGAGAAGCTTGCGAAGACAGTCTCATTTGTACTATCTTCGCAAGCGTAAACGCTTCAAAGCCTAAAGTGAATAGTTGATCCAACCAATCTACTTGTACGTGGATATTATTCACCTAATCCTGCTGTGCTTCTGTTCAGCCAAGTGCGCCGTTTGATGCCAGCCTAACGTCTATGCTTCTCTTCTATAACCAAAGCTCTGTACAGTAAATTAATCTGCTCAGTACTAAAGCTGCTACAGTTGACGGAGGACCAGATTTATTTCAACTGGCTAGGGCACTGTAAGATAACCCAAGACTGCGCTAGGAAAGACTTTGAACAGGTGAAATGCATTAAAAGTAAGCAACTCTCATATGTAACTTTTAGTAGCCAAGTATAAATTTCGCCATCATCAGCCAGAAGACATCCACTGCTAAACATAGGCCTACCCCTTAGAACGCCACACTGAACGACAGGATGCCCGCGACTCTCACGATGTCGTCGGTCCATCTAGTCTAGTGATTCTAGTGGGAGGCCTATATACCCACGCTGCGTCTTCCGGTTCGTGGACTCAACTCAAGAATCTTTCTTCCCCATAGGTTATCGGTTCTTCGAGCGATGTGGCCTGCTCATTGCCATTTCAACTAATCATAATCGGTGTCGTTTGAATGTGGGCATGTGCAACATCGATGTGGGAAAACTAAACTAATCGATTAATACCAAACTGTAGATTGAGTACTGTTTCACAGCGTGCTTCGGTGTAGTTAATCTTCTTACACCCTCCCCTTGATAGCGAATAACATAGATTATACCAGTGCATCCACATTATTCCGCTGGATTATCTGTCGTGTCCCAGTCACAAGCTCCGTCTCAGAATTTATAATCTGCTCTCGTAGAATTAATCACGACAGTATGAATAGCTTTGAATTAATAAATATTAGCTCCGGTATTTAGATTTAGTAGAAATCTAGCGAATTAATGATGAAATGCTTCGTTCAATTAGCGCTCAAAGGCTTAGATTAGGAAGTTGAGTGTGGTACTGAAAATACTGAATGAACTGTTTAATATACGACGAAGTTTGTACCAGCTTCATGCCGCCGCCAACAAGAGCACCTGTTTGAAACTTTAACTTAAGCGGGCAAGTTTTATTATACCTCTTTGTAACTGACTCCCTTTGTCGAGCGATGCAAAAAACGGGTACGCATCAAAGGGGACTCTATACAAAATATTTCCTTGTTGACGAGCGAAGAGCATACGTTGCCAAGGGTGTCGTAGGTTAGGGTTGTAAGTCTCTTTTTTTCCCGAAAAAATTTTTTTTTTATCACACAGTACATTTTTTTTTTATTCGTGTTTTATATTTTACTACGCTCAAGTAATTATGCATCGAAATAGGCAATATTACTCCCAGAGTTCTTGTTTGTTTTGCTTCTCATAGAATTCAGGATACTAAAACTCGATAAAACAAAAAATATTTTTGTACATTTAAATTTTATTTATGATAGTGGCAACCCTTAAGTTATACATGCGACGTGCGATGCGAGTATGTCAGGGTATTGCGTCTATAGCGCGGCTTTGTTCCCGGGCGTATCGCATCGATTCGTGCAGGCTTGATTGAATGACATCCCTCTCTACCTGCCTGACTGCTTGTCGCAGCACTACTGACTTTAATACTCTACTAAAAGTAACTATTTATGAAACTTTAGGATGAATGGGCTAGCATTTGACCACAACTCACCTGATGAAAAGCGATGATTCGGTTGCCTTTTTTTAACAAAGCTTTTTTGTTTTTAGTGGTCGGCACAAATTATCCATGTAGTTAATTATTAGTCAATTCATAAGATGATGAGTAATTTCCACCTAGATATGTACATTACATACGTACCACCGAAGGATGGGCAGCAGCGTCCTGGTAGTATACGGTGAACGTACTGCGATCCCCAAGCCGCCTGCCAAGCGTGGGGATTATGGCAACACCCCTCTCTATGAGGGAGGCCTCTGTCCAACAGTGGACGTTAATTGGCTGATGATGTGATGTACATACGTTAACTATTTTAATCAGTAGCTCTGGTATCAGATTTACACTTTATAGTGCTATACGCATTTATTTTGCCTTATTCTAGAAGAGCATTTGTACGAAGTATCGAGTTAATTAGCTTATCAAATCATGCTGTTTTATTTATAGAAATGAACTGAGGTAATAAAATTTTACGCCAGCAAAGTTATTTGTAACTTATAATTTGTGTGATATCTTAGTAGAGGTCACATATAAAACTTTATGCCAGGATACAAGCCGTTTTATTGCATCAGTTAAAATAAAACGCATCGCTTGTATCTAATAGCAGTAAAAGGGAATAAAGATACGTACCGTATTTTACAGCGATTGCGATTCCAATCGCGGCTCGATTCATTGTTTCGTTTCGTGCCGAATAGTCAGGATCGCAGTGACGCGACCAACCGTGTCGTTCGGTAACGAGCACCGAAGCCTCGCGCCCGCAGATTCAATATTCTGAAATGAAATATTCAATACTGTACTACTCGTCGATTCATAACGAAAGTGCAATGTTTAACGCTGTATGTATGCTCGTGTACATGGAAACCGACCATGCAAACTACTCATTTTGCAGGGTGTCGAAATAACGACGATACTTTAGATAAATGTACTTATCAAAGGTAAAGCCACATACGTCATCAACAGTATATGGATGTCGTGTGACCGCACGGCTGACGAGGTGAGGGAGTGCATCGCACAGAGGAGGCGGGCGGTGCTCTGCGGTCGCCGCGCGCTCGTCTGTTGCGGCGGTGCCTCTCGCCTGTCACCCGCGCCTCCGAGCTTTTTGTGACGACGTGTGTGGCCGCCCGTCGTCTCCCGCATGCTTGACACCGCTACATGGCTGCTATACCCCGACCGCACCCTTCTATCTTATTTATTGCACTCGCTCCGTCCGATTTTACGATGCGTTATAACCGCTAACGTCTAATTGCATCGAAGCGCTGTAATGTTTTTACAGCAAGTCATTTCGTGCGTTAATTGCGATTAAATCGCCGCAGACCCGTTCGTGAGCGGATAAACTTAATAAAAACAAACGGACGGCGAGCGGAGCAAAAACATGCTAGAGCCGACGGGTAATTGAAATCGTTGCATGTAATTAGCGGGTAGGTGGCGTGATAGCCGACGGCTCGTGGCTCACTGCAACTCTTCATAATTTATCTCAATTAGTCGCCGGCGTAATGAGCGGAAGGGCGGAGGACGTCGCTACCGTGCGCCGCGCCGGAACGGAGCGCATTCTCCGGCCACGCGGCTTCCTTTTAATTTACGTTTCCATTGTGCATTATGCTGTTGAGAATAATGACGCTGCCTGCCAGTATCCACATTCATCAAATAAGGAGAGAACTCACGAAAACAGTTAAAAGCTTAAAATAAAACTCTACACTGTAGTACGTAGCAGTCGTAACGTCTACGTCTACGGCGTAGCTGCGTAGCGTGCGTAGTCAGTGAAATTCTTTCAAAACAAGCTGACTTAAAATTAAAGTAAAATTAAGTACTTACATAAATGTTCACTAGAACCGTATCGAATGGCGCGTTAAACATTCCATGTTATAGTGTTGCGTACATTACGGAGTGGTCGAGCGCGCCGTTGTTCGATAGTTGTAAACAAGCGCGCGCGTTGTCCATTCCCGGTCGCGTCGTGTCACCGGCCCCCGACTCTGGCTGTTTCTCGCCTGGCGCCGGCCTATGCGCCGCACGTCGCTCCTTCGTGCTTATAACACATTTACATATGCTTCGCCTGCTCACTGACGTGTACGAGCATCGAAAATGTTTCATGAATAAATTTGTAATCCAATTTGGTTGTTAACTTCTGACTCGACAAACATGTCGACGTCGTTCCTTCCCGAATAAAAACAAAACACACTAAACGACCGAAACGCAAACGAACGAAATCGAATCGAATAACGTTCGGCTCGGTCGACGCGATTAATCATAAAAAGTGTGCGGGTCGCAGCCCTTTTTCGAGTTCCCTCGTTACGGACTAAGACGAGAATCATTAGGAATTAAATTTCCCCTTTCATTAGTCCCTCAACCCTCGTATAATTCCGGACGCGGAGCAATAACAATATAAATCCCCCGTCGCGCCGAGCGGGGGATTACGGCTTGTCTCGACCCTAATTTAGGGCTGCCCCCGCCCCGGATTAACGAAGTGGCGGAATCCGCTAGGGTTGTCGCTGCGCATAAACTTGTTACGTGTTTAATGTTTTATTGACGGGTGGCGAGGGAGCGCTCATTTAAATAACCGTGCGCCGGCTGCGACCCTCGCGCCCGCGCCTCCCGAGATGCCGTCCATATCATGCTGAATGTGGAACATTGTCCGCATCCCTCAACTCAATCTCGCCACACTATTATAAATACAATACCAGCGTCAATCATACTAAAAGTAACTACATAATCACATTTGTTTTTGTACAAATTACTCCTCACCCATACAAGGCACAAGAAAAGAAAACATTTTCAACGTAAAATCGTCGTTTCGCTCGAGTTTATCGTAACTTTGTTTAACCGGTTAACTAAATGTGTAACGCGGTGGTCCGGCGTGGCGTGGCAAGTTAATTAATATTTTTTATATAAAGGCGTCGCTTGTAAAGGTCGGGCAGCGACCTTTTACAAATTAACTTTAGTGATGTTATGGCGCAAAGCGAATGGTTCGTTAAAGCGTAGCGAATTGCTTATAGTCGTTATTAAGTCATGTTGGCTACGCACATATTGCCGGCGAAGCAAGCCGAGAGGGACGGAGTCACACCCTCCGAGGAGGGATCACAATTAAACCGAGTTGGTTATGTCAACACACGTCACCATCGCCCTAGCGTGTTGATTTTATAACATCGTGTCGAATAAGGGTCCTCAGATTTTACAAAGCCTGAAATAAAGTCTCTTTGACGATGAATTTACTCTAAATAAGGGTAGACACCTATTTTGGAGATGTCAGTGTCCTACACAAATTGCCTTCCAGCCTGGCGGCGAAACTCGATTCGAGGTAATCTATTTAAGTAATTTCACAAAACGACGCTGAAGTACCCACACCGTATTAAAATTTGCCTCGAGACCGCAAAGTAGACGCAAACACAAAATTAAAGTCGTCGACACTTAAGGGCTTCGTAGTGCGGAGGGGAGTTTCCGTGAAATTTCTCTCGGAATGTCGAAATGGCGGATGAGTTTCGCAAGTCAACTCAATTATCGTTTTAATTAAGGCGCCGTGCCACGTGACGTTTGTTTGCGTGCGTGAAAGCGATCACTTCCCTTCCCCCCGCGCCCGACGCGGCGCCACCCCGCGCCTCCCTCGTCGTCTGCTCCTGTTAATTGTGCTAATTACTCCTGTAATGGAGCAAGGGGGCGGGGTGAGATTGCTTATCGACGGCTTCCCCGGAATTTACTTTGTGTGATACAGATGCCCAAGTTTGGCGTTAATTTGACGTAATTTGTAGTTACCGCGACTACTACCTCTTTATATTAAACGCCTAATGCTAAGAACTCGGTCACAGCGCGGCAGTGTACGAGCCGTATTTAATTTTCCGGCGAGAGATGACGAGCGCTATTATAATGAGCGGAGAGGGGAAGGTTAACAAACAGTGCAGTAATGAACATCAATTGCATCGGGCAAGTTTCCAAGCGTATTTTGCTCGTGGTGAGGCGTACGGCTGAGTTTCCGCGAAGAGCGCTCGTAATGCGGAGTGGCGGCATAATGGTCTGCACTTGAGAACAGATTGAGCGACGCAGGAGCGAGCAGCGGAGTGGAGACGGCGTCGAGCGCCTCGACAACCACCGGGCAATTTGGTTATTTGGGGTCGCCCATAAACCGATAGCGAGCGCAGTAAACGCAATCCTCCACTCGCGACTATAAACTTTACGAGTCACGTAAAAACGCGCTCGAAACGCCGACTCGCTACCATAAATTTATGCTAATGTATTCTTTATAGGAGTTTAATGTGTATTCAGAAATTCCTGCATTATTTATGTATACGAATGAACCGGTAAAGTTAATTTTAAAGTCGCGCAGCTCCCCGCGGTTTACGCGATCGCAGACGATTAAATTTTTGTAACTTTTTGTGGGCCATGTTTCCGACGAGCTTGGATTCCCGTTTCCGAATCGTTGTCGTAGTTTCGTTTTTACGGAGTCGGTCGCCGCCGCTGCCGCCGGCTTGCCAGCGGCCGGTTTAATAACGCGCGATTCCTTGCGATGAATGAGCCCCTTACGTGCACGAATGTTTTATCGCATCACGAAGCGTTCTGTCGTAGTCTGTTATAAATTGACAACATAATGGGGCTCAAAAGTAAAATAGCCCATAAAACTTTTCGATGACAGTATCATAAAACGGAGTCGTATAAAACCGGCAGTCCCGATACGATAAAAGCTGAAAACGTCGCGTGTAAATCACGCAACTTTTCAAAACTATTATGCCTGAAATATAGTCCGAACTCAATCCGTACATTTCCGAGCGTAGGGCGGTCTATTTATCTATTTCCCCCGCTTCCGCCCCTGAGCGTCCGGTTAACCGCCCCCCTTCCGGTTAACCGGGCGGTGGTGCGGCGGCGGCGCGGCGCGCGCGGCTAAACGGCTCGTCGCGTGACCGCAGACAATAAGCCCGGGCGGCGTTAACAGCGCGCCTGTGTGTTGCCACTTTATATGTTACGTTACGTCACAGACCCCTCCCGCTCAAAGCTCCCTCCTCCCGCAACCCTCTCGACACATGTGTGCCCTCACGCTAGGGATGTCATCTCCCGAGCTTCCTTCGGATCTATACTCTATTGTAGAGGTAGTGTTGATGACATAGGAACGTTAGGTATAGAAATATCTAGTGTGTATCTTACGGATTTTATATTGCGACTAATGCCATCGATATTACTTTATGGGTAGTGTGTTTTTCAATAACTTCTCGATGTATCGGTTGATATATTATTTTAAAATTAATATTTTTGGAAACCTTTTTTATTTATTTTATAGAATAGCTATAACACGTTTGGTCACTAATTCGCTTGATGGTAAGCGACGGTGTGGCCGAGGGTGACACGTTGGCAACTTCGATTCATGAGAATGCACTTGGTAGTTTTAATAAAATTTCATAATTAATTTGAAAATCATTTAATTTCCCCCTTCTATCAACTTTACCAACATTTCCTCAGAAGGATTTAGGTGGATAGATAGCGAGGCAAAGTGAGGCGAAAGAGGCACCACCTGGAGGATACACATGTGCTATGTTAGAAGACTTTTCACTACCAAAGATATTACTATTCAACGGTTCAAAACCGCGCGTAGATACCAAACGAATTTTTAGTCAAGTCAAAGGGAGGGCGCGTTTTTTCTCACATTTTTGTTTTGTTCTCGGAGTATATTACATACCTCCAAACTTACTTAATATAGTAATGTTCAATCACTGAGGATCCCACAACACGGACCTAGTGTGGGCCACGGCATTAACGAAACCCGATGTAATAAAGTATTTAAGATTAACTTTTCTCATACTGCGGAGAAAAATAAATAATATAATACTTCAAACTCATTCCTCTCCACTAATATTTCCTTAATCGGGGATGCCATGGAACATACACAAAGACAAGGACAACTAACACCAAGATCCATAGCAGATATTTAAATTCATCATTCAAACATCTACAACGGGAATCTAACCTGGGACCTCCTGCTCATAAGGCATATACTCTCTCACTAAGCCGTACCGGTCATCCTTGGAGATAAGGCAACCCTAGCCGTAGTCTCATGTCGAAGCTTGTAGCCGGTACTTGTTCAGCCGGATTCGCCCGCGCCCGCGCTCAATTGCCTTTTCTTGAGGTCGACCCGTCTAATGGGATAAAGTAAAGATTAGCCCTGTTCACTTTCTGTTGCTAATGGAAAAGGTTGCTTACTACTTACTACGCCTTATACGAGGGGATTTCTTTTATTCTCTTATGATGTTTCTAACTAAGTTAAAACATTGTGGCGCAAAGATCTTTACAACTAAAGAATTAATTATAACTTTTTTCTTCTCTTCTTTTAATCTAATATCATATTTTTTGTAAATTATAATGGTTCAGCGAAGATGACGCGGCCGGTGTATTAGAGTTTAGGGACTTTTGGTCAATGCTCTGTGCGCAGAGGACTTTTTGACCTTACTGTTATGTAATAAACGTATCATGTAACTAGATAAAAATTTACTGATACTATAAAAGTTATGTGTTTGTAAGAAACGAATAAATTATAATGATTACTTTAGTTTTTAAGATCTTTGTTGTTGAGAGTAAAACATTTCAGAGTTTGTAGTACAACCTTATCTTGGTTAACGCCTAAAGAGAAATTAAAAATTAGTTATGTTGCTTTGATATAACGATTATTTACGACGATTAGTTGATTCGTTTCTCAATAAAATAAAAACACGGTCATTCAACTATTCGGCAGCCAACCACAAAATCGATCTATTAAATTAACGATTAACCGCAAACGGTGAGCAATCGAGTCTAATGAATGGCTCTGACGGGCTACATAAAACCCACCCAATTGGATTGGACAAGTCACGTTATGCGAATGCCCTCCGCTCTCGGCGAACACTCACTTTAAATTCGATGTCGAACTCTGGAGATCTAGCGATCGTAAAATTAGGACCTCTACAGGGCCGGCGGCCGACCCCTCGAGTATACCTACACCGACCGACATCCATGCAATATGCGGTATTATAACGTTAGCAGTATATACGCCGCTTTATGGTCCGTTCCACACGACTTGTGCCAATAATAAAAGTTTATTGGTTACATCTCGCCTATCAAATATCCAATAACATCGGCCGCAATAAGCCGTGTCGACTTGTTTATCCTACGGAGTGATGGTTCGTCTCAATGTTACCGTCTAATGGCTCCGGCTACGAAAATAGAACGACGCAGTTATAGCTCATGGGAGATTATTAAAGTGCGCGTATCAGTAGGTATCTTGAGTGAAGCGGTGATAAATAGATGTGAATCTATCGGGTGGGCAGCTGGACATAAAGCGTTATTGTGTCTGCGAGGCGTGCGAGCCAGAGAGGCAGTAAGTCACAGCGGGCGGCGACAGGACGCCGCGCCGAGCAAATTAACAGCCGGTTGCCACTCGCCTCTAACTTAGTGCCTCGTAAAATTAGAGCCCGTTACACCCCTCTAGGCGCTAGCGAACCGTGCCTGCTCTACTCCCCGAGGTTGCCGGATTAAGTCCGAGCACTTTCTCATTCAACAACGGTTAGCTAAAGACACTAGAGAAATTATGTTGTAGAGCTACGCTATGCCTAGCGTAGCGCGCGTTGAAATCTAATCTTCACACCAACGAACGTCTTATTGTAACAGGTGTATGATTACACTCGAAATGATCAAAACGTGATACACGTAGGAAGGTGAAGTGGATTTAATATCAGTTCGAATTTATCATGAGCGTAGATCGCCTTTTCGCTCGAATGCTCGAGTGCATATTCTGGAAATAGCGCCTGTCTAAAACACGACTAGTAGCGAGCACTCGACCATGTATTGATAATCCGTAATATTGGATAGCTCGCTGCCGCTGCCGTGACTGTGTAGACCGGATACACGAATGTGCGCTATGTCAACACGGGCGTAATCAGTAGAGCGCGGGGCGGTCGTTCGTCACGTGTATGATTATTTCATTAGTCCGTATTTGCGCGCTCATCCAAATGTTGCGGTCGCTCCAGCCCCCCTCCCCCCACCGCCGTGACCCCGGGCCAGGGGGGCGATGACCACTCCCGGAGCTAATCATGCGGTCAGTTTGTTCTGCCTCAGCGTGTTTTGATATTGATATTGACTGTAGCGCTCGCCTCGCTGCGCACCGATTTATTTGCGAACAATGATCGATTGATTGCTATAGGCGCGTAAGCCCGCCGTAAACGTTTTGATTATGTTTACATTCACGTATTTGAAGTAACAATTTCCAATACTGCCAATATTGGATTGGTTCTGTTTGTGTGGTATTATTATTGAGGATTTTGTTTTGTTGCAGAGAAATTCAATATCGCCCGGCGAGCGGGAGAAATATCGGACGCGGAGTCCAGCCGAGCCTGACCACAAGAAACTAAAGAAAGAAGAGAAAGACATGGGCCATGTAAGTTACCTACCTTGCTTTTATTCCATCTACGTGGGTACTTTCAACAAAGCTGACATAAATTATAATTTCTCTAGTTCCCTCTGCAGACCGAAATATTTCGGACGTTGTTTCAAAAACTGACGTGTTAAATATTAATTTTACTTCCAGGAGCTGGTGGTAGATGACGCCAGTGAAGAACCCACATCCCCCCACAACGGGGCCCCTTCCCCACGAGAGAATGGACTAGACAAACTGCAGCCAAAAAAGGAACACCCACCCCATAGTCCGAGGTAACTTACTTCCTCTAACTTCTACACATATTTTAAGAGTGATCCCTAGCACTACTGAACTAATTAGGAAAATACTTTTATCTATAGAAAGCTACACTTTCCCTGAATGACATAGGCTATGTTTTGATCACAACGCGAGCAAAAGCTAGTAAATTATAATTGACCATTTGGTTCTTTAACTTCTTTTATACCTACTCGTATCTATTTAAAGATAATTTATAGACTAACCATGTTCTATTTCCAACATTCTCCTTATATACCTTTAAAAGTAAACTCATTTATTGATAACGTAAACCCTAAAGCGTATCTAAGGATTACCAGTATATAGTTACGCAGATAATCGTGTTCTGAAGAGAATTGACCATTGGATTATTTCGGAATCGAAATGTCAAAACGTTTTCCAGCTCAGGGCCTTAATACGAGGTTTCCCAACTTTTAAACAACGCTTATTAAGCTACAGATGACCATAAGATTTAATATACTGTATTAAAGTCACAATTAGTGGAGCAAAACTATGGCGCTTAGTCGTGCGTTTCGCTACTTAAATTTTTGAGGTTTTGATCATATTTTTTGAAAAGTATACCTGTAATGTTAAATGTACCTTTGCGTTTCCCTCCGTAATTATGAAATCTAAATATTAAGATATCGTAATCATAATTTCATAAATAGGTAGGTATTTGAATGTATTCTAAAAACCAGGGCGAAGCGCAAACCAGTGTTACTTTTTTATATATCGAGCAAAATGTCCATAATCGTGTTTTGGTCTGTTTCCTATATAAATCATTCAATTTAGATATGTCATAATTTTTATAATTTTAAGTTAACCATGGAAATAGACAACCTCAAACAAGAATGACTAAAATTGCTAAAAGTCGGAAAAGAGGGCTTTAAACTAATTATAACACATTTCAAAGAAGCCATTTTCACACCATTTCCTACAAGCTTAACTTCCGAGCGTAAATTCTGTGCTAATCGCTTCATCCTTTTAATCGAAGCCCTATCATGTAAACTAGTTGTTAGGTTGTAAGGTCGTTGCACTACATGTGGCAAGTTGTTAGAGTCGAAAGTTAATCCGCCCGATCTGAATCAATTACGGAATACGGCCGCGGGTCGACGTAGTCCTATTAACAACAATAAGATTAGGCGGTTTGATGGATAGACACAGATAATCTTTATACAAACTTCCCGACAAATTGCCGACCAGCCGTATTAATCCGGTTCTGTTTTGTGTCCACGCCTCGTTCTTAGAATACCTAACAGTATTAGGTAGGTACATAAATAACACAGAAAACTCAGTTTTAAGTGCAACTGATCTGTATCATTTGAATGTAATATTGTTACGCTACAAATTGAGAACTTTTATAGCCAGTACAGCCAGACTTTTTTTATTTTATACTTAATAGTTTGCGTTTGACCGCCACCTCGTCTGATGTTAAGTGATGATGCGGTCTAAGACTCTACTCCCGACTTGATTCAGCATATGCATAATCTTTTTGAAAAATAATAAAAGTAAAGATTCAATATATAAAAAATACCGACCACATTTTAGTTTACTCTTTCGCTATTAATTCCAGTAACTAATGGAAGCAGGTATATAGGGTAACGCGGAAAGGGTGAACTAAGCCGAAAAGAGTTCATAAATTCCATTATTATTAACATCTTTTGAAACACCAGCTTTCAAATAAAAAAAGAATCATCAAAATCAGTTCACCCAGTTGAAAGTTCTTAGGTAACAAAAAAAAAAATATGAACATTCGAATTGAGAAACTCCTCATTTTGAAACTCGGTTAAAACGGTCATTTACATTCGAAATAATGTATGGAACAGCTGATATTCGTTTCGCGATTTTTCCTAAAATGCCATATTAAAAGTTGTAAGTATAAATGGTGAGTTATTGGAATCCCTTTCGGCTTAGTACGCCCTTACCGCGTAACCCCGCATTAAGTATATGGTATTTTCTATAATATCTTATGAACGTTGTAATTTTCCAGATCAGGCACGTCAAGCAACGCATCAACACCTTCAGCAAAAAAGTTAGATGAGAAACCCAGCACGCCAATCTCAAAGCCCGTGACGCCGACATCCGGCGCTAGCGGCGCAGGCTCTGCCGGAGCTCCCTTGAAAGCAGCAGTGAAGCCTCCCGCGCTCCAGTACCCCCCTTACCTGGGAAACGGAGCGCATGACGCGTATGGCCTGGCGGGGTACTCCGCGCGAGCGGCGCTTGCATACGAGCCCTTGCGCCCGCCGATTGGACCAGCCGGAATGAACCCGATACCCGGTGGAAAACCGTTAGTATTCTTACGAAGTTCATCCACATATCATAGATCGTTGGAAATCGCACATTATGCGTTTTACGCGATCCTTTTTGCCTTACACCTGCAATTTGTGGAATGAGCTCCCTCCTCCCTCCTGCGGCATTTCCGAGTAGTTTCAATATGGGGTTCTTGAAAAGGGCTGTTAATAGATTCTTTAAGGGTCGGCAACGTATCTGTGATGCCCCTGGTGTTGCAGGTATCCATAGGCGACGGTGATTGCTTACCATCAAGCGATCCGTCTGCTTGTTTGCCACCTATGGCATAAAAAATAAAACTAAATACTAGCTGATGCCTGCCACATTGTTGACGTAGACTTCCATATAAACTTTTAATCTGCATTTGCATGGCCTGATTAAGTGGGAATCATCCATTTCGTAAAATCCTTTCTTAGCAAACCTCAACACCACATAAGGAATCTGCCTACCAAATATCAGCTTCGTAGTTTTAAGTAGTTTATGTAGTTTCAAAATTTCGTGATGAGTCAGTCAGTATGTAGTTTTTTGCTTTTATATACACGTAATGCAGATCATAGCAAAATATTATGTTATAACAAACGGTAGTCTCCTTTTCTTATGATAAAACGAATCGACAAATTTTGTCGCAATAAATTAGGAGGCAACAGCTTCAAGACATTGCCAACAACGATCATTTTAGCTTCAGTACCAACAAGCTTCAGTAACAATAGCCTACATCACTTTCTGCCTGTGGTCACGGTGTGGTCAATGTTGAAAGCACATTTAGTCACACACAATCACGATTTTTCCGAATTAAAAGTTAACTTTCAACTTTTGGTGAAGATCAAACAGCTCCTGGAAGCTCGTACCAGTGCTTCTTACACAATGTTAACGTTATTCGTTCTCTTTATTTCCAGAGCATATTCATTCCACGTGTCGGCTGAAGGTCAAATGCAGCCGGTCCCTTTTCCCCCTGATGCCTTGATGGGTCCCGGCATACCAAGGCACGCGCGGCAAGTCTCAGCTTTAGCTCACGGCGAAGTTGTCTGCGCGGTAACAGTATCTTCGCCGACTAAGTACGTTTACACCGGAGGCAAGGGCTGCGTGAAAGTCTGGGACATCAGCCAGCCTAGCAAGGCGCCCGTCAGCCAGCTGGATTGCTTGGTGAGTGGGTAACTGTCCTCGACTCTTTTCTTTGGCATTTTATTTCGATATTAATCGCAAAAATTCAAAAGTTCAAAAAACCGAAAGTACACTTCTGAACACGGTTTCCTCGCGTGGATCACTCCTTATAATATCAGCTGAAAGTGAAAGTTCTGTCAAAATCGGTCCAGCCGTCTTGGAGTCTACAAGGAACATGCCTTTTATATATAAGAAGAAACAGAAGATAGATACTGCTATAGGTAACTCTTTGTGCGAAGATCTTTGGTTTTTGTGTATGTGCCTTGATGTGATGATCAGAAACTTGATGCAAAGAAGGCCGAGCAAGAAGGGCTTTTATACGTCCAGCAGGCTTAGCACGGGCCGTGGACAGATTGTCTTTCCACCGTTTTTATCCCGCTAGAAAGAGACAAACGTATCCATATTCTAGCTCTGTCGCGTCTATGCGTGGATGAAAACGGTGGAAAGACAATTTTTCCACGGCCCGTGCTAGGCCTGCAGCTGTAGACAAATACAGACATGATATTGATATTTCTAGTAATTTACCGATAACTTCTTGATTCAAATAAAATTCAGTAAATTACAGCAATAGTTCAAAACAAAATAATATTATATTTCAGCAAAGAGACAATTACATTCGATCAGTGAAGCTGCTGCCTGACGGTCGCACGCTGATCGTGGGCGGCGAGGCGTCCAACCTGTCCATCTGGGACCTGGCGTCTCCTACGCCGAGAATCAAGGCGGAGCTCACCTCGTCAGCGCCCGCCTGCTACGCACTGGCCATCAGTCCCGATTCTAAGGTATATCATCATCATTTCAGCCTATCATGTTCCCACTGCTGGGACTCAGACCTTCTCTCAGAAAGGGATGGGCCCTAATCCACCATGCCAGCCAAGTGCATGTTGGTACATATCATATAACTTTGAGCTTTTTTTAATTCTAAGATACACTTCTTCTTAATCGATGTCTTAATCACTGAAGGTCGCCGTGTTCAACTTGAAATGGTTGTTCATAAATTTTTGTACTTATGCCCTTATTCACGCACGGCACCAATAAACCTACTACTTAATTATGGTTCATGCGAAACCTTGAAATGGGTGTTTTCTTTATACAGTTGCTGTTGAGATACTATGGATTTTAAAGTTAATGTACTCGTATTTCAGTATACTTTTTCTCTGGGAAATTTGAGGTAGTTGAAAATATATAGAGAAGCGAAGTATGGAAGGCTTGTCTACCCAACAGATTCAGATTTTAACTCTTGTACTTATCCAAAACGATCCTTGGTATCATATAGCGACATTTAACACTTAATAATATTTTTCGTGTGATTTTTAGGTGTGCTTCAGCTGTTGTTCAGACGGAAACATAGCGGTGTGGGACCTGCATAACCAGACACTGGTGCGGCAGTTCCAGGGGCACACGGATGGCGCCTCGTGCATCGACATCTCTGCAGACGGCACCAAGCTCTGGACCGGTGGCCTCGACAACACAGTGCGGTACGGACACATCTTAATTTACCACTTGGTTGCCAATGTCTCAATTGCAAAAGACCGATTTGATAAGCTGGATGCGGAATGATCATGGGCTCTATTGATGCCACAACTCTCTCACTCAAAATTCACCTAGCAGGTAGACTTGTTTCTGCGAGATATTTGGGTGTTGACCAGCTTTGTATTGGATATTTTCTGTAGTCATCCAGATATAAATGCCTTCTTACTCATTGCTACACCCGCTACAGCCAGCACCTTATCTAAAATACATATAAAGATTTCGTATAAGCAACTCCAGAAAATAAAGATCATATAATATGAAAACCAGGCATCAAGATTGATGTTTCGGGAGATGGAGAAGCTCGGGTAGTTCCTTCCATAATATCACAGCAGTGAAAAGATATTACGCTATAAGTATGAAAACACTTGCTTATTTCTTCTTCCTTTTTTAGATCTTGGGACCTGAGAGAAGGCAGACAACTACAGCAGCACGACTTCAGTTCACAGATATTCTCATTAGGATATTGCCCTACAGGTGAGAATCGTTACTGAACAAACTTCTTTAGAATCCTACGATTGATGGCAAAACACATACACATCACACACATCATCTGCCAATTAACGTCCACTGTTGGACAGAGGCCTCCCTCATAGAGAGGGGTGTTGCCATAATCCCCACGCTTGGCAGGCGGCTTGGGCTACGTTCACTGTGGTTCTGTGGTTCTGGTCGCAGTTTTAGGACATACCCGGGTCCATGGCAAAACAGGCGTGTCTCATAAGTTAACAGATTCATCAAAGGTTACACGTGGTTGAAGTTGGCCAGATTCAGATTCAATTTATTTGCCAAAACACATGTTGTTACAAAATCATATTCATGTCCAAATATATTTCTCCTCGACAAGGCATGCAAATATGAATGAAGCCCACGAAGAAAAAATACGTTGTACTGATGATTCGACTGAAAGTAAAATATCAAAAACGGTGGCAAAAACACCAAAAACAGAAAAATATCCAGAAAAATAAACCCTATACCCCAGCAATGGTTCATACTGCCAGAGGCGAAAGTCTCCTTCAACTATTGTTTTCACTATTCCCTCTATTTGACAATGAAAGTTTAATTCCTCAGGTGAATGGCTAGCAGTGGGCATGGAGAATAGCAATGTGGAAGTCCTCCACGCGGTGAAGCCGGACAAGTACCAGCTGCACCTCCACGAGTCGTGTGTTCTTTCACTGCGGTTCGCTTCTTGTGGCAAGTGGTTCGTCTCCACTGGGAAGGACAACCTGCTCAACGCGTGGCGCACGCCTTACGGCGCCAGTATATTCCAGGTAACTTGTTTGCTCGGCTAGTGCTAGTGTTAAAGTTTGTAAGATTGCTCGGAAGGCTCTGACGGCGCAATGTTTATTCTAGAATAAACAGTAGTCTACGGTTGAAAGAGAAATATATACATTTCAACGCTGTTTGAAATACCACGATAGCACTTTAGCGTCTTGATTTATATGCCACTTGCAGTCATACGTCCATAGACGTTCTTAATCAGTCTATGGACGTATGACTGAAAGGGTCCCAAATTTCCCATAACTCAAGGAAATATTCCAAACAGATCACTGATCTGTTAGGTATATTTAGTTGAGTTATGATGGTTATAAACTTAGGTACTCTGGAGTCTGGGAAACTATACCTATCAGTTTCAATGAAGATTTTGCATGTCCTGATGTTTTTACGACAGTGTGGGCCTCACATCCTTGTCTTTCTTTCCGCGTTCAATTAAAATGTTAGGTATATTAGATTATCAGAATCTTATTTATACCCATTTTCGGTATAGGTTTGTTACAAGAGGCCTTCTTTCTAAATAGATGAAATCTTGTTTCAAGTGGCTTGAGGTCCTTTTTTGAGGAGAGAGCTATAATAGGATACTCAGAACGGTGGTATTATGCCGAAAAGAGGTCATTAGTACCATTAAGCCGAAAGGAGGACTAATACACTTACCTCTGTGTCGTCTCAAACCAAAATGAATGCTAATTTGTTTGTTCCAGTCTAAGGAATCGTCATCGGTGCTGAGCTGCGACATCTCATCAGATGACAAGTACATCGTGACGGGCTCAGGCGACAAGAAGGCCACCGTCTACGAAGTGATTTACTAGTGCTACAAACAGACAATCAAATGAACAAATTCGATCAAGTGACTGTGTGACAAGTGAGTGACGTTCTGGGAACGTAGACCGGCGAGTGGTGATATAGCTTTAGTGTATGTATAGAATATATTGGGAAGCCTGTATGTACTTATGCGACTTGTTTATATAGATTAGTGTGCGCGATTTATGTTTATTTGTTGAGCGCCCGTAGTGTATGTTGGCAGCAGATCTCAAAATGATGATTTCGTTTCAATATTGTTGTAAAATGCTCGTATTAAAAAAAGATATGCGCAAACTATATGTGTCTATTATTATGTGCGCGTTCTGAATCACGCCAACAGCGCTCACGACACCAAAAACCCCAATGAAAACCAACACGGCACGAAGAAAATTTGTATTAGCGCTTCTGGAATCATTAGTGCTGTTGGCGTTGATTCGGAACGCAGCCTGTTTTTCGATTCCATAAACTCCCTTATAACCCGTCAATAATCATATAAATGTAGGTTAAATTGGAGAAGGGTCGTTCACCGTACGCGGGTGGGTGAGGTAAAAGTACGCACATCGACAATCCAATATATTAGTCAAAGTTATAAATTCAACCTTATATTCAACCAACTTCAGGTGCTCAATTCGATCCGACTTTTTTATGTAATCACGCCGAGTTTAACATTTTGTGAATCGATTTCCGTGCCTCTTTTTTTTGTCATAGATATTAAACCATATTGTTATCGTTTTTTGTTATGTAGAAGAAGCTCTCGAAGTAGTGCCACAAAATTTAATTTGATTAAATACGAGTAATCTTGTAACAAGCTCTAAAAATATGAATATTTTTGTTCGGGCGCCTGTTGATTTGTCAATTGCAATAATTTTGTTCAAGGGCCTTCCAATTTTGAAGACGAATTTAAATTAAAGCCCAATTTTTACAAAATTATTCTAACTCACTCTGACTCTTTCAATCTGGATCAATATAGTAAAATTTTGAAAGTGCAGATTTAATTGGGAACAAGTGAGCAAGTGAAGTGGCGTAGCTATTGAAGGGCTAGGCGGTGCACCGGGGCCCTCAAGCTCAGGGGGCCCTCGGACCCTGACCAACAAACCTCAAACTTAATTATCTATTATTTTCCCTTCATACACGTACATGTAGTAAGTAGCATTGAGCACAATAAAGAGCTGATAATAAATTAGCTTTGTAAGTTTAAAGTATTTATATTAACCCAGCTTAGATAGGGCCCCATTTTTTATGCAGCCTTTGATTACCTAGCTACGCCACTGCAAGTAGCCTCTATGTTAAATATAAAAATCTCTTGAAAGCTATTAAATAATGCTTGAAACACTTTGTGCCATACACTGTGAAGCAGAGTGTCGCGGCTCACGATGTTCTGTTAGTTTTTGTACCATTCACAAACACACGAATCATACACGTGAACACAAAAACAGGAACAGATAAAATTTCGAACATTTGTAACTTGATACTAATGATCTATTTGTTGATTTGCCAATGGGTTCGCCATTTCCAATCGCACCGATGTCGATAGCACCATGTGGCGGTAATGGTGTTTTATCTCCTGCACCATTAGCTGTAGATATATGACTCTACTGTGTGGGTTAGGTATTTGTTCTCCTTTTTAACTGACTTCCAAAAAGGAGGAGGTTATCAATTCGAGTGTTTATTTATTTATTTTATGTTTGTTACCTCATAACTTTCAACTAGGTAAACCGATTTCGATGATTCTTTTTTTAATTTGAAAGTAGGTGCTTCCCGTTCCGTCCTTCGGTTATTGCATCGCGCTAGGTTACTGCCAGATTTAGAGGTCTGGAGGCCTCGGGGCAACAAAGGAGAGGATGCCCGGCCCCAAATTATTTTCTAAATAAAATGGGCATTTTTCCCCGAAGTCCCTCTTTTGTGGAGGCCCCGGGGCTGTAGCCCCGGTTGCCCTCCCCTAAATCTGGCCCTGCACTAGGTAATGGTTATAGTCTACCAATACCAATAGATAAAACTATCGAATCGGATGTATTGAACATTGAATAAATAATTTTAATATTTTTATAGATGTACCTAGTACCTACATGTAACTTCCTTTTCCCCGAAATGAAGTAAGCGCGATAAACTTTTGAGCATATCTCAGCGAAGTATTACTAGGTTGATACCTACATTTATCAGTGTTTTGTGTGTAAACAATACAATAATTATAATTTAATTATTTCCAAATTTAGACGATGACCTAGCGTGTGAGTTTAAATTACTCATGTAAGTACCTACCTACTACAAATAATAACCCTACAAATTGATATAAATGTTCTTTTATTTCGTTGGAATTCAAACTACCTACGTAAATAAATATGTAGTATTATTACTCTTTATTTCACTAAATTCTCGGATCTAGCCCGGACATTTGGTGGGCATTGGTAGAGCCGAAGCCAACACCAAGAGGCCCTTTTGAATATAAAATACATGCAACTATAAAATATGTATAAAAAGGAATATGAAACTATTGTACAGTATAGGATTAAAAAATACTGGGGTATTGTGGTGAACAACTAGTGGATGGAATAACAGATCTATAGAATGAGAAACGGCCAGTGCCGTAACTAGCCTTTTATGCGCCCAGTGCAAGCTTCTATAACTGCGTCCTTGAAAACAAAACTTGGTCCTGCTGTGGTCATTTCTGCGCCCCTTCAGAGTCTGCGCCCTGTGCCTGGGCACCGATGGCACAGCCCTATTTACGGCACTGGAAACGGCACCTGCCTTATCCTGTCGCATCTCAAAATATATTATTATTATGTAGCTACTAAAACAGTCATGGAAGAGCCCTATTTTCGATTGCTAGTTTCTACCAGCAAGCCAAATTTTCGGATGTACAAATGAGAACTTTCAGCTTTAGAACTTGCGAAGACTATAAATATAATTCATGTATGAAAACTAGCCAAGTCAGACCTTAGGCTTCAATATATTACCTATCAGATCTCACTGCCCTGCCGTTGAAGTCAAACAACCAATGCATATACCATAATATTCACTTGGCTCTCATTTCACATTTATGTTTTTGATGGGATTATTATTATTTAAATTAATTTATTGACTAAATAGCTTTCCCGACGACCTCCAAATTAAATTGATGAAATACATATTATAGTTTTATTCGAGAACTTTTTTTGAGGCACTCCCTAAATAAAGGCAAGGAAAAGAAAGTAAGTATACCAAAAAAAACTAGCCAACTGATCGACCGAGATTAATTCACTCTCTTGTAAAAATTCACTAAAATAAACTTTCCCTAAAATAAACTTAACTATATAAATTTTTCGCCTTCGTAAATTATCTAAGTATCTATACCGAAATAGTAAATTGCTTTTGAGAACGCGATCACAAACATATTATAAATAAATACATTTATAGATAATCATCGGTAATTTGATCGCACAGAACAGACGCTGGTACTGCCAGCCACCGATTCATTTATCTCTTACCATATTAATAGGTACGTACAGTACGAACAACTTACCTGCACAATGGCGAAATGATGGCACTGAAAACTTTCGACAGATGTGACTGTTCTACCACAGAATATATTACAAATTATACTCAGAAAATACAATACTGGCTGGACCACTCAACTCTAGAACTCTTCAGACAAGGGGCCGTACCGGCGATTCTTTTTAGGTGAGTGTGAAAAGTTGCGCGACCGTAAACCATATCTCAGCGCGTCAATGTTCACGTTTGCTTGATTTTCCGCAGTCACGTAAACTGAATCGCTTAAAACAGATGACAGTACGGCACAAGTTGGTAGCACCTACTCTTATGTACCATAACTATTTATAGTAGATACATCAGTAATTTGAACTCACATCTAGACTAGGACATAGTCTTAATTTGGAAATCATTCAAAGTACCTAATAGCTATATACCATGACCTCAAAAACATTCTTATAATAATCTTACATTGAGCTTTGTCTCGCTCTCTCGGCTATTTAGATAGCAAGACAAAATTAAATGTAAAACTATCATAATAATGTTTTTGATGTTGTGTTAGCTTACCTGGTAGGAGTGAATCTTTTAAGTCCGCGTGCTTTATCTTCGACCACATCGTCGCTTACCAACAGGCGAGTTGATGGTCAAACTCTGACTTATAATTATATTATTGTTTACATACAAAACACTGATAAATGTACAAACACTCCGCTGAGATGTTACAAAGTTTATCACGCTTACTTCATCTTCGGGGAAAGGCAGTTACATGTAGGTAGGTACATCTTTAAAAATAATAAAATTAGTAATTCAAGTTCAACACTACATCCGATTTGATAGTTTTTTTCTTTTTTTATGATACTGAGTGACGAGACGAACGAAGTCGCTCGCCTGATGACTCTTCACGCTTGCCCATAACAGCTCAACGCCACTCAGAATTTTAAACTTCAACAGTTCAAAACCCTGGATGGCAATGCACTGCGCTCGTCACTCCGAGATATAAGATGTCAAATCTCTGTGTGCCCTGTAATTTCGCTGGAAACATTGCCCTTCAATCCGGAACACAGTAGTGTTTGCACACTACTGCTTGGCGGTTGAATAACTGGTAAAGGTGTGGTACTTCCCAAGGCGGACCCCGCAAGAGTCCTACCACTACAAAAACATTGTCTATCATATCTATTGGTAGATAACCAGTAGCTATAGTAGCATGCAATAATTACGGATAAAAATAAAATAACCGGCCAAGTGCGAGTCGGACTCGTGCACGAAAGGTTCCGTACCATTATCTATAAAAACGGCAAAAAAATCACGTTTGTTGCCCCTCTTAAATATTATTTTTTCCAACTAAGTATACTTACCTACTCTACTTTGTGGGTCATTTCCGTTTAGTTTACCTACACATCATCATCAGCGTATCATGTTCCCACTGCTGGGATACAGGTCTGGCCCTCGTAAAGAGAGAGAGAGAGAGACATAAGCCACAGGTGCAGCCCCGGGAATCGAACCAGGTGCCATCAGATTGAAAAGCGAACATGCTACCGCTCGGTCACCATCGCTCATGTTGTAACAGGAAATGTAGGTTTACATTACTATACATGTACCTAGTAAAATTCAAATTAGAAAATGTGGTCAAGCTATGATGTGGACTATACCAATCCTTAGTAAAGTATCTAGCATCTACAAAAGATTCATGACTTACTAAAAGTAAGATAAGGTCATTAAAATTCCCACTTACCAATTTTCGGCTGATGAGTTTTTTTTCAAACGTAATATTTTTTTAATGCTATAGGTGGCAAACAAGCAGACGGGCCGCCTGATGATAATCAGTCACCGTTGCCTATGGATACGTGTAACACCAGAAGCATCACAAATACGTTGCCGGCCCTTTAAGGCTCTATTAACTCGCCTTTTGAAGAATTCCATGTTGTAGCTTCTCGGAAACACCGCGGAAGGTAGCTCATTCCACATTTTGCAAGTGTGAGGCAAAAAATATAAGTGATTGATTATAAGTTATGTCAAAATTTAAAGTCAATACCTTTTTTTAGTTCTAGATAAAATACCCGCTAAAATCTCGCCACAAGGGTTCCTTTTAGCATTATGGTAAGAAACCCTAACAATAATCAATTTAAAAAACCGACTTCATAAAATTTGTTAAATACGCAATTTCGGTTTGCCATAAAATTTTCCTGTTATTTTGCTTTAACTATAATACTAAACCAATTTTGATGAAATTTCTATGGGACATATCTGAAAGTAAATCCTTTCAAATAAAAAAGGAATTTTCCCAATTTGAGTTTTGAGGTAACAAACCCCTTCTTTTTTAAGTCGGTCAAAAAAGAACTTCACGAAAAGTGGCTAAAATTTGATAAAAGGGATTCGTCTCATATTTTTCCACCTTCAAAAGTGTCATGTACTATGTATGCTAAAGATATAGGTACTATTAGTCCATTCAATTAAATCGGTTAATAATCAAAGACTTCGCTTGATACACACAAAAAAGCAATTGAATAAAAAAACCTTTTTTAATTTGGTTAAAAATTATCTAAAACATCGATAAAATGTTATTTGCAATGAACTTTATAACTGTGTCAACACAGCGACCTAATTACTAGTACACCTTTAATCGCAAGTCATCTGTCATCAAAACATTCTACAAACATTTCCGACCGCACTCGGGAATTTTATTATTGTCGACTGGATTCTCCTAACTTATCATTTATTTATCCAACAATCCACATGCGCAGTTAAAAAACCTAACTAGCAATGTAAATTGAGTACCGTAAGCCAGATGCTGGCAGTGGCTGGCACGGCATGCCCCGCCGTACCCGATAGTGATGGCTAGACGCATATGACGCAACAAATGTGGACCTAATAGGCTTATTGCTGTTAGGTGTGTGCTTGTTTATTGTAAACAGTTGGTACAAAGCTCATGTAATCGCTACAGGCAAAATATCCTTAGTTGCAGGGAATATTTTTAACAGCGCAATCTCTTATCCACGGACCGGTTAAGCGCAGCGTAGGGTACGTTCACCCACGAGATGGACAGACAACCTAAAAAGACCGCAAGAAAACGCTGGATGCAGGCCGCTTCCAACCGGCCTTTTTGGGGGTGGCCTATATGTCCAGCAGTGGACGACCTATGGCTGAAATGATAATGATGACGATGATGAATATCACCGCTAATGGCGTATACAAACATAACGAAAGAACACTACCGATAGCGAGATAATAGAGTTGGCGTGGTGCAGCTCACGTGGTTCGTCAGTGCTCGCCGAATGTCGGTACGTTACACATTCGCCTACATTCACATGTATGAATTCGTTCGCAAGATATATGTTTTTAGAAACGTTTCGTTAATCAGACAAAACCGCTAGTTATCTCGATAAGACAGTATCCATACTTATTGGAACTTAGTTTTCACACATTTTGCTAACATTATACGGGAATTCCTAACGTATGATCCGATTCAACCGCATTTCTACTGCACTCGGCGGTCTTTTTCAAAGAGAATACGCGCGCGCGACTACATTTCGCTTTGCACTGTTTTTTTAGCTTTTTGTTTTGTGCTCATTCCCGTATACCTACTTAATATAAAGACAATTGTATCCATACTTGCTAGGGAGTCTTCTATAAGTAGAGTCATTTAATAAATAGATATTGCGAGCTGATAAGAAACCTAATTTTGACCCTAATGCCTGTGTCATGAGATAACGTGGTACCTACCTACTGATAGAGACTATTCAAAGAAGATCTCTCTAGCTCGACATGCCTAACTTTAACACAATGCGTCGATATGTAATGTTAAGACCCATCCTTGAGCGCCCTTGAACTTTACACCCACACGAAGTTTAACGATTTTTTATGACGAAGTTATGAATGGATGCATATTTTACGTGCCACGAACATCCGTATTGGTCGCTATATGAATGAATCACGCTGGCTATAGTACGAGGGTCATAATACTGATGCGCCTGCGCACAGTTGACGCATATTTCGTTGTTTACCATGAAGCACTTCGAGGAATGTTATATTTTATGTTATCGCAGACTTTTATCAGGGGATGTAGTTTTGCCAAAATAGTGATTTCTGCTCGTTCATTCCGGGTTTTCCGCTATGCTATGAAACACATCAGCTATTTGTTGGATTGATAATTTGTCTATGTGGGTAGAGCAGCATATGGGGAGAATATATTGATGGAATCAAAGCAATCGCTTAATTGCATTATTAAATGGTTGCCTGGAAGAGATCGCTTTTAGCGATAAGGCCGCCACTTGTGGCACTAGCTCGTAAGTGTTTACTATCTGTTTTTAATTTTTATTTTTGGTGTACAGAATAAAGAATTTCTATATATCTATCTATTATTTATATAGCTCTACGCTGCTCTACCGAACGCAAAGAAACCTCCAAGAGAAGTTATCACCCGGAAGGAGCTTACTTCGTAGCTCAAAAATCACCAGCCGTATAATCTTTAAGTATATATTATAATTATACCCAAAGCCTATAACCGACCTTCGCATAGGACATGACACTTCAAGACATAACTAGTAAACTCTATAGGAGAGATTAATCTTCCTAATGAAGACTGGAAAAATAAAAGATTTTGCTTCAATGAAACGGTTAGATATATGTAGGAGTAAATAATAATTATATTGATTAGTTTACAAAGAAAAAGTCTTACGTGGGTAAAAGACCTAGGTCGGTCGAACAACCGATAAGGGTCAGAAAATAGGTGATTGAAATGACTGTAATGTTTAAACGACTGTTTTAATTGATGTTTTTATCTAAGAAAAGTAAGACGCTGTTCACTGTCGTTAGGTACTACGTAAGTTATGTAGGTATCTAAAATGTAATGGAATGGGAAACTTAGGTGAGTGAGTATGAGTGATACCTTTAGCTTAGGTACCTGAAGTGAAGACTTTATTATTACCCGATCAATCGAATACACGATATTTTTAGCTTCACTTGTCTCTACGTTAATTGTCGTATCGATTTGAAACTTTGCTTTGTTTGTATGCCAATACAATCATTTGGTACCGTTGAACTGATCTGATAATGGAGCCGGGAAGTGATAAGTACAACTCTTCCATAGCTACCAGTAACTCCCTGGAGTTTGAGGTCCTTTGGTTTGTTTTAACGAATCACGCATAAGAGTTTTTTTTTAGTTTTTGAAACTGTAATAATATTATAATGTAAGTAGATACTTATAATTAATGTATGGTTATGGTTGTAATCTGTCAATCCTTGTTCTGTGATTGCGATTGCGAGAGCGACACATGTGCAGATCCGGCGATAATCGTAGCTCGTATGGCGCTCGCGACAAGCCGTTGTTATCACGCGCCCGCGCCGGTGCGGTGTCCGGCGCAGCGCTGGCCGCACTCACTTCAGCCCTCGGACGCGACAATAGCGGCTGTGTTGTCTGCTCATCCCGAATTCTATTATCCATTACGTACCGACCACTCAATACGGGAACTAACGCTACACAATCCTGGCAGCGAGAACGAAACTTGTGAGTGAATTGTTAATATTTTTTATTTAGTAAGTTTCTTTAAACTTTTCGGTTTGGTGTTCACTATCGTGTGTTTTCATTTTCAGGGTGAAAATGTTCTGCGACAGCACCGAGCTGCTTGAGGACTCGCTCCTCAACGACCAGCTGATGTTCGAGTACAATTCGCCGGTCGATAGTCTCATCAACTTCGAGCTACCGTCGCTTGCCACCGACTCCGCCGACTGGCAGCTCAACGATTTGGATCTCAATTGTGACAGTTTCGTAAGCGGTGTTAGTGATCTAAACAAGGAAGAAACCAATCTCGACGCGTCGTTTTTAAATTTCGATTTTGGAGATTTGGACAGGAGTTTAATAGACGAATATCTCTTTGAAGCGTTGAATAGTGATATTTCCAACGATACGCCGAATTCGGGGACGGAATCGGGGAGCAGTGGGGATTCCGCGTATGCCTTGGAGACGCACGATTACGTGTCCGTGCAAAAAGACTGGGAAGTAACAGAAGAAAATGCAGTAAAGAGCGAAGTGAAAGTGCTGTCTTGGGGTGACCCGAAGTTTTGTCCTGAGTTGGGAGCGTTTCGGTGTCCAGTGGTGACGTGCGGGAAGTTGTACGCGAAGGCATCGCACGTGCGCGCGCACTTGCGACGACACAGCGGCGAGAAGCCGTACCGGTGCACGTGGGGCGGGTGCGCGTGGAGGTTCGCGCGCTCCGACGAGCTAGCGCGCCACCGGCGCAGCCACTCGGGCGACAAGCCCTACCGCTGCACCGAGTGCACCAAGTGCTTCGCGCGCTCCGACCACCTCGCCAAGCACGGCCGCGTACACGCACGCCGCGCGGCCGCCGCCGCTGCTGCTCGCCGCGCCAACTCCACGCAACACAACCATCCACGACGGTCCGCGAGAGGCATCCTAATAGTGTGATTGTGATGGTTACTGAAAGACTGTTTTTGAACTGTGTGCACTGACGAGAATCAATTACGAATTTACAAACCCATTGTTACAAGGCTGTTACATATTATATTTTTTAGTTATAATCTGATAGAGTCCTTCCGGTGACAACACATGACAAATTATTACACATTTTTGACCCAGCTAAATTTGAAAAGACATTTTTTTTATTTTTTTTACTTGTTTCACATAATTAAGACCAAAAATATTGGTATTTTTGTGATTATTTAGATATGTTTTATTTATTTCAAATTGTTTTTAATTGATGGCATGTCTCATAAGTAAAAGTAAACAATAAAGGTACCATACTTTTTATGTTTAGCCGCGTCAAAGTGGTGTGAAAATAAGGTGTTGTGGCTGGCGTCTATTAGACCCACCACAAACCCAGCTAAAAAAAGCCCAATTGAGCCTTATTGTTTAGAACTAAAGTGGAATTTTGTGTGATGACGACTCTTGTTGACACTGTGCACCGCCTCGAACCTTGGCTAACCTCGGTCGAGAGGCTCTGGCACGAAAGATCCTTGGGTCTGTCACTGCACCCTTGGCACTCAAACATCGACAGCATAACTTGTAAGCGAATGCCCGTTGCCGACGATGCGCAGTACTCGGTAATATGGCTAAATAAATTTTGTATGTTTGTACGATTTTTCATAATAATGTAGAGTTTGTTTAACTATTAGTTAATCAAACTATGTCCCGCAGACGCAGCGTTGCAGTCGCATATTTTACCTATTTATATGACATTCGAGAACTATTGAAGAGTTCATTATAATAGTTCCCAAAAAATCCGCGGGATTAAGTTACTAATATTCTATGTTTATGAATAATAAGTAATTATAACAATATTGACAAATGGTGAAATTCTGTGAATGTTGACTAGATTTTAAGCTATTGTAAATTATGATTGTATGATGTACAGCGTTACACTGAATGGTGGTAGGAACGGAGCTACTAACCCAAAGGAAAGTCAATGTGCTCATAATTTTGCTAACTTTTACCATGGGACCACCTAATGAAATTAAGATAATTCTCAATATAAAAACCGACTTCACCAGAACTGGACCATATTAAAATGGGACCAAATGGGAAGCACCAGCTTTCAAATAAAAAAAGAATCATCAAAATCGGTTCACAATAACTCAAAAGTTCTGCCGTTACAAACATAAAAAATACAGTCGAATTGATATCCTCCTTTTTGGAAGTCGGTTAAAAATAATAATACGGACACTAGGTAGGTACATAGCTAATTGGAATAGATAGATAAAATATTGGAATCAGTATTTTTCGCGGATACAGGGTTGGTCCTGTTGTAAAAGTAGTTCGTAATAATGAGCACAATTACCTCCTGTCGGCTTAGTATAACCGTTCCGTGTATATATACACGAATACTGTATATATTTCGCTAGGTAAGACATATACTTAAGTATGTCTGTTGCTAAATTACTGATCTTCATTGTTACCAAAATTGAACCCAAAGAATCAATTTAAAATATTATGAAGTAAAAATAAGTATTGGATAAATAAACGATTAAGTATTTTTTTATTATTTTGCGTTAAGATTTGTTTCTTTAGTTATAGGTACATGCAATTATTCCTGCGTATAACCGGAAGTCGTTAATATGATAACCGAAATCACATTATATGCATTAATTCTTATTTGAGTAGGTACCTATATATGTACTAAGGGCCTTACTTAAAAATAAAAATAAAAAAATATCTGGGACATTATTGCACACATGGTCATCTGACCCCAAACTAAGCAAAGCTTGTAATATGGCTGCCAGAGACTGATATACATACATATATATTTTTAAATACATACTTAAATAGATATTAACACCCAGACATAGAACAAACACAAATGTTCATCACACAAATGTTTGTCCTAGATGGGAATCGAACCCACGCCCCCAAGCACAGAAAGTAGGATCACTACCAACTGAGCCACCGAGGCAGTCAGTTGGAAGTAACGTTTTTAAGTAAGGCCCTAACTGTTAATAAAGGCATATAGGCTGTTATGGGCTAGCGTGAAGAGCCATCAGGCGAGCGATTTCGCTCGTCTAGTTACTCAGTACCATAAAAAAAAATCTCCCTTGTTTGAAGCGCCGCTGGCCCTAGCTAGCATTTGATCAGGGTACAGCAAGATTGTCTTTAGCGTATTTCCTTCCTGAAAACTAACGTACAGAAATCAATCATTTTTCCGAAATAAAAAGTAGGAAGTAGGCTAATCCAGGATATAAACTATTTCCAGATCAAAAATTTACGCTGGTGCAAGTAACAATGCAAGTGTCCCCCCCCCCCCCCCCCGCACCGAGGCACGAGGCGCGATCAAAGTCCTCCTTCTCCTCTCGCTCTACACACCGATGCCTCCACTCACATCCCTCAACATTCAACAGCATTGATAGCATAGGTTCAAAAGAGTTATAGGATGGACGGGCAGAACAAATTTAGGTTCCTTGTGGAACCTTACAGATTATTTTCCAACGTCAATGCCTATGAAGTACCTACGTAGATCTTAAAGGATTCTTAGTCTAGGTTCATCATTCTGATCTGATGCAATTCATGGCAACAGCGCCACTTCCCCGATATATACTCTGATCTATGAGCGCCACACGGAACACTATTACTCCTAGAATAGCGCCATCAGCTCTAATGAAAACCAACACAGCAAGAAAAAAATTGTACGTATTGGTTCTCAAAAGCGCTGTTATTGTTTTCCCGATATATACTATCTATCCAAGAGAATGTAATACTCCTACGGAGACTATCTATATTATAGTACCTACTCTTTGCGATCTATGGTTAGTGTTGATTCGGAACATGAGGGCCGAAACCAGTATTTTTTTTAATGTGGGACAAAACTCAAATGGGGCATAAATAGTTTTATATACGCGTGTTTGGCACGAGTCTGAGGCACTGAGGTGTCAAATCAAAGTTTCCCGCCCATTTACGGAATTTAATTACACATTGCCAGCACAAAATAATAATGTTACACATATTCGCAATCCAGTATTTTTTTTAACATTTCTTAGGATACAGAAAATTCACGCACGCCTAAACAAATAATAATATCGATATACTTATAATAAAAATATTTTATTTCTCTTGTGTTCTATTTATTTTGACAATGTGTTTATGAAATATGTAGCTGTCAATTTTTGTCTGTCATAATTGTCTATGCCCGACGATGTCTATGGATGCCAGGCATAACACGACAAAATTCAAAGGACGGTAATTTGTGCATTTCTATAGGTGATAAAAGAAGATTACGTACTTTTAAAACTAGCAAGCCTGCCGATTGATACACGACTCATGAACGATTCAATCAAATCGGCCCGACACAAATAAAAATGGTGGTTTGAACAAGAATAAGTTTCTCCTTTCTCTGGACAATTTTTAAAATACGAGTCGAAGTAAGCTGCGTAAAATTTTAGGAGTGCATCCACACTGCTAAACATTTTATTGTTTTTTATTCGTAATATCAAACAAATGGTGCGATTACGTGGTACACAGAGGAGAGTTGCGTGTGACAAATAACAGGTTGTCGGAGACTCTGAATCGGAAACAGAGACACCGATTTGGTTACAGTTTGGATGAAGTGTTGTTAAACTATATTTAACTAGTGAAGTGTTTGGATTTGCATACGAGCTTGAGAAGCTTTACTTCATTTATTTCGCTCTTCGAAATTAGTTCGTAGTAAAAAGCTAGGAAGCAAGCTGGGCTAACGTTTTCAATCAGCATGTGACCCAAATCAGAGATTTCTCTTCTTTGTTTTTATATTTTGAGTTGTTTTATATGCGCGGTGACACAGTGGTTTTGTGAACGGGAATCGGAGCTGGTGTATTTGCTATAAAAACTACGCGTTTTGAAGTTTTTACACTTTGAAGTGGTCACGGTTGACTACCTGTGCATCTCAGTGGGGGTCAGGTGCACTTTGAGATGCTCCACATGTTCGAGCGATTGAAACAACAGTCTCAACGAACTTAGGCAACAACTTCAAGACTCGAAAGATTTAGTAAACAATGGTCCCAAGAAGAATGCTGGTATGCCTCCAGAGAGGCTTGTGTTGGGAAGAAGAAATAGCAACAGTGGTGTAAATAGACCTAAAGATTAAGAATGATGCATAATGGCTCTTCCTGAGAACCACAGATATATTGTACAGGTTAGTGAATATATTATTTTTAAATGTATTTTTAATTGTGTTTACTTTATGCAAAGAAAGGGAATGGACTATATTTAGTTTAGAGTGAATCAAAAATGTTACTAAAAGTCCTGTTCACTTTGATTGTAAAGTATATTAACGGTGAAGATACATGGTTGGTTTGGTTGTGTATGTTGGTCATCATCATCAGCCAGAAGACGTCCACTGGTGAACATAGGCCACCCCCTTTAACCTCCACACTGGAAAAGAAAACCAAGAACCTTTCTTCCCCATCGGTTATCAGTTCTTCGAGTGATGTGGCCTGCCCATTGCCACTTCAACTTGCAGATTTTAATAGCTATGTCGGTGACCCTGGTTCTTTGGCGAATATCTATGTTCCGAATTTTATCGCGTCATTTTGTTGCCATAATCCCCACGCTTGGCAGGTGGCTTGAGGATCGCAGAGTTTCCACCATGTAAGTAGGAGGATGCTGCTGCCCATCCTCTGGTGTATGTTTGTATCTGTTACAATTGTTCTCTAAACAGCTGGACCAATTAAATAGGTTTTTATATTGCAAGTTATATTGCAGCTTTGTCTTTAGCTGTTTGATCAGAATCTGTGCAGTTAAAAAGTTTAAGAACTTTCGAATTAGTACTGGACGTTAATTTTAATTTATTGTTATCAAAGATAATAAATAGAAAGATTAGGTTTATTTGGTATATATTTAATTACAATACTGATAGAGATGTAAGCTATACCTACTAGCTGCACCTACACTTTATATATATGAGTATCCTAGGTCTGTTGATGCTCCCTACTTGCCAAAATGTATCATGGTTCAGCCATATCATAGTAATAAGGTAACAGACCAAAGGACGAATTATAGTTACTATTGCATTATTACTTTATATGGCATTACGGCAGATTGGATGAACACTCTAAAAGATCTAAAGGCCTATTTCACACTTAATTACTCTGCTGGTGCAGCTCCCTGAAGTTGGTCTTGGCCTCTTCACAAAAGAATGCCATCGGTCTCTCACTGTCGCTCACCAGTTGGTGTCTTGAAGCTCATGCAAGTCCGACGCTACAGCATCCTTCAAGTGATATATAGGCCAGTCAGGTTGTCGGGGGTGGGTCGGCCGCCATTAGGAACTCCAAGATCCTTCTCGACATTGCAATCATCGCCCATTCTCAGCAGGCCATCCAGCCAGAAAGGGCAGCCCATTTTATATGTTAGCTAATGCTATAGCCTAAACCATGAATCTTTAAACGTAGCATGAGATTCACTGGACTCCCTGAGATTCATTGGAGTGTCAGTATACGTAAGAAAGCTGGCAGTGGCTGGAAGAGAAAAGCCAAAGATTGGGTTGAGTGGCGTGCCTTGAGAGAGGCCTATGTCCAGCAGTGGACTAAGATGAGTTGATTATGATGATGATAGCTTCATATAAAAGCAAAATACTCTATGATAGAGTGACTCATCACACCGTCTCAAAAACTGGCTGATAGTTTCCTTATGGGGTGTAGAGGTCTGCTAGAAAAGGATTTCGCGAAAGAGCTAAAAGGAAATCAAGGAGGTCATAATCATAAAGGGGTTGAAAGTTTATATGAAAGTCTACACATACGAAGTCGTGGCAACAGGTAGTTATTCAATAAATAAGAAATGCCCGAAGGAAGATGTCAGTATTGTAAGTCTGTGTCTCTCTTTTCCCGACTGAATCCCACAGGGTGTTGGAGTCAGCCTTCCTCACTTTTCTTTTCCACTTTGCTCTATTCTCAACACCGTCTTCGGAAACCTTACACTATTGTATGTCTATGTCTAAATTATAAAGTTCGATGTATATGGTGGATTTCGTTTAACTAACAAATCCTTTGATTACTGATTTATTTGAAAGGCCATTATCTGTTATTTTATATTAGCATGAAAATGACCTGACCTAACTAGAAATTTACAATATTGATAAGGGCAAGCTTTATTCAAATGTATGTCATCATTAAACAAAGCAATGCTGTGATTTATATGATAAACTAACATGGTTATTTCAACATATGCTTTCTAGTGTTTTTCTTGTACTTTTTTTATTATTATTTAAAGGCTGAAAGGCAGTGGGATCATTGGCTCAAGTCGTACAAGGTGCTTGAGCGAGCCCTTCCATCCCAGCTCATCAGCTGCGTCATTTCATTTCCCCTGGATCCGCTGTGCCCCTTGATCCATTGGAGATTAAAATTGTTTTTTTTTTATTTATGATGTCCAAGAGATTGTGACACTGCAGAGGTAGCCCTGAAGATTGTTTGTATCATTCCAATGCCTTCAGCACTTCATCACTATCCGAGAGTATTCTGAGTAATATAAAATCCATCCATCCAACTGTAAATCCTTTAATCAATCATTATCAATAAACAGGTGTTTGTGGGTGCACTGTCACCACACTATGAAGCCCTATCAGTGGAAGCATCTAAGCAGACCAGCTCGGAGGAGATAGTCAACTGTATCACAGAGAAACTCAGCCTCACAGATGGAACCGGCGGGCCCTATGAACTGGCTGAGGTAAGATAATACTTAGACTTAAGTTATAACAACACCAATATCGATTTACGCATCAATAACGACGAAAAGTCACCCTCTAGATTGGTTTTATACTAACCATGGACTGTGAAAGTGAGTCCAATTACAAAACGTTTGGTTAATGTGACATAAAATCACTGATCCCTTGGTTACAACTGGATTATATTGTATAGTGAATTGTTAATCTAGAGCACAGTTAAAACCAGTACTGAGACCCACTAAATCCAGGTTCAAACAAACATCACCACTGGCTGGTAGTCTGCCCACAACCAGGGGGCCGGGCAGACCACCCAATGAGATTATAGTAACCCACCAGATGGAAGGCCAATATCTTTGGGCATAGGGCAAGATATAGTCGTGAACAGTGCTAGACCGGAATACTGTATTAAAGAAGTGGCCTATATCCAGCAAAGTGGAGCAAAAAGGGCTGAAAATAATGATGAAGAATGATTAAAAATATTTCTATATTAGGTTCATCCAGACAATTTGTTTCACAAAATCTAGATGTATGTACTCTACATATATTTATTTATTTAATTACAATTTCTCAAAAACTCACAGCTAAAAACAATAGTCTATATGTAGTCCAATCTAGAATTTATGGACCATGAACTGCCTAACATTTTAAGACAATGTGCTACACGTAGCCATAGAAAAACGAATAATCTAAGAATAATTGGCATTATAGATAATAATGTATGTCTCATTGACAGTCTCGTAAAGTCAATTATTTTTTTGCTACTGAATGAGTCATATTCAAGATGATTGTTATTTCCTTAGTTGATCATCAGTGAGACATGTCTAGTAAGGCAGAGATAAGCTTGTTTAAACAAAGGCTGTGATTGCAAAGGTCTAATCTGTTGTTATTGGATTTAAAACAAGAAAAAGTTGTTCGTGAGTACGATAGGAAGTGAAACGACAAGTGTCATTTATACATATAGGCAAATTTTTGTTATGTCTAAGATTGCGGACTAGATCATTAAGTGCCGAAAAACCAACAACATGTCTTTGGGAACTCTTTGAATTGCTTTAAACTATCACGGTTGTTCACTAAAGTTATATGATTATTTACGGGATATTTACCGTGGTAAGGTTGTGGAAGGAGCTCCCGATACTTCGGCGCAGTTACATGCACAATGTTCACGGGAAGACACCATAACCACAACCACACACAACCTTACCACGGTAAATATCCCGTAAATAAACATATAACTTTCTTTGAATTGCGTATTAAAAAATAACCAGGCAAGCACTACAAGATGGATTATTAATTACCATTGTTGTTGTTAATTTATCATGAAACAAATTCACAACACAATTACAGCCCAATCACACGACAGACTTGGAGAGCGACGCGCACGCCTTTTTCTGTGTCAAAATCGCAACCCATATATGTTAGAATAAAAATTTGGTGCGATGCTTTCATCACGTAGCGCTTTGATTCCACTTTAATTGTGCGAACTGCTCGTCTGTGTAATGCGCTGCCTGAATATTCCCCGACAGTTACAATTTAGGTGTCTTTCGAGTGAATCAGTTTCTTCTAGGCAAGCGTGCTCCATCGTAGACCGCATCATCGCTTAACATCAGGCGAGTTGGCGGTCAAACGCAGGCCTATTAATACATTTAAAAAAACGTGGAGTCTATGCACCGAGCCGCACACAGAAGAGATTTTTTCGTTTAGATTCTCTTTTCTGTGGATCCGCATGTTGATTCCCGCCGACTGTTTATTACAGATTGAACTAAGTCTGTCGTGAGCGTTACCCATAACCATACTATGACGTGAACGCCGACGTAAGTCAATACGTAAATCTGAAACACCTAAATGGGACAAAAATGGTGCGATTTTACCCATCCAAATCCTTACAAAACTAACCACTTAATATTACGCATTATATACCTACAGCCACACATAATGACGTCGACTCTGATGTACCATTCTCTAAACTAAACAGCTCTAAATTTGTTGCCAACCTTTTCTGATATATTGAAATGAAAAGAAACGTCGATAATTTTAGTCCTGTCAATTTAGTTTAGTTTAGAGAATGGTACAATAAAATTGACCTCATTGTGCTGGCAAACTACCTAAACAAATATAGACGGTATATAGCTATACGTGTACAGGGAATAAAGTGTAATTTTCCTGTGTCAGGTGGTGGGAGACACGATCAGCGGCGAGTGCAAGGAGCGCCGCCTCGGGGCTGACGAGTCGCCCGTCGCAGTCATGCTGCTGTGGCCCAACAACCGCTCCACCACTAGCAGCACGGGACAGTTCTACAGGTGAGCTTTTTTTGCATCAATGGGCTTCTTTAATCAATGTTAAAGATCCCTTACGTATCCAACGAAGTGACAGTTACATTAACTGACTAGAACTAAGTGTAACTTGTTTTTAACCTACTTCCAAAAATGAGGAGGTTCTCATCTTTTTGTCTGTTACCTCAGAACTTTCGACTGGGTGAACTGATTTTTAACCGACTTCCAAAAAGGAGGAGGTTCTTAATTCGACTGTTTAAAAAAAAGTTTGTTACCTCAGAACTTTCGACTGGGTGAACCGATTTTGATGATTTTTTTTTTATTTGAACGGTGGTGCTTCCCATGTGGTCCCATTTCAATTTGGTCCAGTTCTGACATTTTTATGAAGTCGTTTATTTTATATTGATAATTATTATGGGACAGATCTTCAAGTATGCTCAGTGGCGGATTTACACATTTGCCGCCAGTAGGCTATTAAAATTTTGCCGCAATGAAATCGAAACTATGATTTGTGCACTATCGTCCTAATTAAACCACCTTTTTTGAAACTAGGGGATCGATGTGTAAGTTATTAGATTATTTTTAAAACCCAAACGATTGCACAAAAGTAGTTTTAGGGTAATTACATAATAGGTATATAACTAATGAACTAAATTCTGTTAAACAAAAAAATCCACAAATTTGCCGCCCCTAAAATTTGCCGCCCTAGGCTCTAGCCTACTCAGCCTGCTGGTAAATCCGGCACTGAGTATGCTAGATATATTCACTGCTGCATTATGTCTTAAATCAATTTTAAAGAATTCTTACATTGTTTCATCGAAGTATATGTTGGTTTGTTGGTGATAATTTTGGTGAACTTCTAGTACTTAATGTTATCTTTCTTATGTATTTTTTTGAAACTTTACACTTGTAAGCATGATATAGTTCGACACGTGTGCTGGATGTGTCATGTGTTTACTGCTTCATTGTGTTCATTCAATGTTTTGTGTGAACTTCTAGTCTGTGGAATGCGTTGCCTGAATACTGCTTCCCGATGTCCCGGTGTATTCAAGACAAGAGTGAATCGGTTTCTTCTAGGCAAGCGTTATCCATCGTAGGCCGCATCATCGCTTAATATCAGGCGAGTTGGCGGCCAAGAACAAACCTATTATGTAATAAAAAACAGTTTTTAGCAGGTTTAATTGCGACGGTGATTCTTAGCTGTTAGATCAAAATCTGTCTAGCGGATTAAAAGTTATGAGCTCTTTTACGAATTGGTCGTGTTTTTTAGGGTTCGGTACCCAAAGGGTAAAAACGGGTCCCTATACTAGAACTGATCCGACAAATTTATTTAGCTCTCTGTCAGTCTATAATTACGTACTGCATTTCATCTTGGGCAGGTGCACATAAAACAACCTTACGTCTTATTGAAATATCTCTTATCTCTCGTCTTATTTTTCTGAGTGGCGTTGAGCTGTTATGGGCAAGCGTGTAGAGCCATCAGGCGAGCGACTTCGCTCGTCTCGTCACTCAGAATCATAAAAAAAAAAACAATGGTTTAACAATTAGCACTGGTAAACCAATCTAGGATATCTCCTTCCGACTTCCGGTCGATCTGGTTCCGGTCGGTTAAATTTTGAGTAGAATTTGATAAGTTAAGTATTGGTATTTCGCCTACTCAAAACTACAGTCGGAAACTCCCGACTAACGCATGTGAGTAAATCCCGGACATGAATACTAAATACATTGATATGTTGGGGGAACTAATAATCATAATAAATGTATGTCGTCTAAACCTACTTGTACTGTAGGTAGGTACTTGTGAAGCGCGAAGCGGTAGGCAATAAATATTTGCTGAATATCACCACAGAACACAGGGAAAAACTTAAACAACATAGTATTATGTCACTTATTTGATGTTCATGTTTAACAGTCATTTAAAGTCATGTTATATATGGGGTATATACTAGCTTCGTCCCGTGGTTTTACCCGCGTCATTCCCTCAACATATACATTTTTCGGCCTAAAATTTATCCCGTGTCATTCTTCCATCCTTAGACTATCTCTATGCAAAAAATCATCTTGATCCGTTGCCCTGTTGCTGCATGAAAGAGGAACAAACAAACACACCTTCGCATTGATAAAATTATTGTAATTAGTACAGTGTTTTCTCAGATTTGAAGTGAAAGTATGCAGAACCCTATGATCCTTTTAAACCGACTTCCAAAAAGGAGGAGGTTCTGTGTTCGTCTGTATGTATATTTTTTGTTTGACCCTTCAATCATGCGATCAAGCAAGACAGGGCCTCAAAGCTAGCTTCAATCGGCGGTATCAAATTACGAATTGGCAGATGGCCTGTTTAAACTCATGGAAAGTTGTGACCTTTTCCTGCTCATCTATCGCGGCTGTTTGTTTATCAATCTGTCATTTTAAAACTCTTTAATGTGCTGGTGATCTTTCATCTTTTCGATTTTTTCTTTCATGATTCCTATCAAAGAGATTGCGAATTTTATGAAACCCAGTTTGAATATTTTGTCTGTCTGTTTGTTTATCATGTACTTAATGATTCATGACCTCTTTGCCGATGCAAATGAGATCTATTTCCGATAGTCGGTTTAGCGGTAATTATTGAATCAAATTGCAGTTATGCCCTTGGGTTTGCCTCTCCACTTTAGGAAACTTCCCCTATAACTCGTTCTTCCTAACACTTCTACCATAAAGCCATCTAAGAAAGCTCATGAAGTTACTAAAAGTATTATACTACTTTCTTTTTAGATTTGCTAGACCAGCATACCAAAATAATTATCAATATAAAAAACCGACTTCATAAAAATGTCAGAACTTGACCAAATTGAAATGGGACCAGACATAAAACACCAGCTTTCAAATAAAAAAGGAATCATCAGAATCGGTTCACCCAGTCGATAATTCAGAGATAACAAACATTAAAAAAAAAACGAATTGAAAACCTCCTTCTTTTTGGAAGTCTGTTAATTAAACAAAGTCCAATGAATAATTTTAATGACATACCATAAACTATAACAGTGTCTGACATATTTGTTATCCAGTTTAATATTAGTTCCATTGTAATTTTTCCTCAACAAGCCCAGTAGCGAGTTAAATATATGCATAATTAAATCAGGTTCTACTGTACATGTAATTATCTCGTCTCGAACCCACAATCGAGTAGTAGAAACACATCTAACCTTGCATACACACCTGCACCTCAAGTCTAATCTACATACTACAGATGCGTATTACTTCCATTGATGAGTATCCCGTCACCATATTACTGTTCTAACGCGGGTTTACATTGATCCACCGCGATGATTCATATTTTTTTGCCTTCTAACGTGTCCTGATTACGGCTTTACGTTTAGTATCCTTATAAGAGTGTTGACTTTGAGCATACTAATTAATTTAACACAATAATCAATGTCGGAACGTAATGGATAGCAGGTACGAGGTGCGAGTATTGTAATTATCGTTATTAGGAATGCTATCCGCTTTGTGAGTGTGAAATAATAATGTAGACATTGAAAGAATGTACGCAGTCGTACTCGGGTCGTCGCTAATGAAGGGCTATAGCAGTGATTGGGGATAACGTCCCTCCCAGAGTGTCATGAGTCACTCTTCCTGCTGTCGTTGCTGCGCGATAACACGTCTCCATCCTGCCAATCTAACTGAAACATCGCCGCGATCTAATATGCACTCCAAAATACCGCATACAAATATTTACACTTCGTCGTAAAATATGACGCAAAAGTAAACCTATTTTGAGATTTTTGACGACCGCAACTCGACTTTCACTCAACCGCTCGTTTACGTTCCAGGTTTTATCTCCGCGAAAAAATATCAGACGAGCCATGGATGGAGAACTTTTCGGTGGATCCTCAGCTGATCAAGGACTACTTCCAGCGGTTCTTGTACCAGCCTAAGGACCGCGAGTACCCCGACTTGTGCCAACTGCCCGAGCTCAACGAACACACGCTGCTGGATAACCTGAAGGCTCGCTTCACGGCAGGCTACATCTACACCTATGTCGGCTCCATTCTTATCGCCCTCAACCCGTTCAAGTTCTACCCAATATATAACCCGAAGTATGTGAAGCTGTACCAGAACAAGCGGATAGGCTCCAGCCTGCCGCCGCATATATTCGCTGTCGCGGATGCGGCCTACCACTGCATGCTGCGGGAGAGGACCAACCAGTGCATAGTGATCAGCGGCGAGAGCGGATCGGGAAAGACCGAGAGCACGAACTTTCTTCTGCATCATCTGACGGCTCTCAGCCAGAAAGGCTCCCACGGCAGCGGCGTCGAGCAGACCATACTAAGCGCGGGGCCCGTCCTCGAAGCGTTCGGTAACGCGAAAACAGCCCACAACAATAACTCGAGTCGATTCGGCAAGTTCATACAAGTCAACTACAAAGAAAATGGAATGGTCCACGGTGCTGTCGTTCAGAAATATCTTCTCGAAAAATCGCGGATTTGCAGTCAGGGACGCAACGAGAGGAACTATCATGTGTTTTATTATTTGTTGGCTGGTGCTTCGGAGGCGGAAAAAGAACAGTTGCATTTACTCAGTGTCGAAAAATACAATTATTTGTCGCGGACTGGTTGTAGTGAAGTGCCTGGTGTGGACGAGCAATATGAGTTCTCTAGACTGAAGCAGTCGATGGAAATGGTGGGCTTCACGATGGATAAGCAGCGGAGACTGTTCGCTGTCCTCTCTGCAGTTCTCTTGTTAGGTAAGTGCTTCTTAAACTCATAAGGTGTCATTTCAAGTTTATAAATGCTTTCTGAAGTACACACTTATCTGCCGATAAGGATTAGGTCTATAATTTTCTTGATACCATTTTATCATGTAATAAAGTATCGAAAAAATTACAATGCAAAATATGATGTATAACAAGTTCAGAGATAAACAACAATATGCTATGTTATCCTTATGATAAGGTGCTAATAGTCTTTTTTCATATAACATCAACTGTTGGACATTAGAGATACGGGAAAATATAGGTAACTCAACGGCAAAAAATTAATCTGAAGGGTTGAGATATATGGCGCTCTATTACTGTAATTTTTCCATCTTAATCCTTTGTACCAATATATACGCAACAAACGAAATATGAATCCACATTATAAATGCGAAAGTAACTCTGTCCGTCTGTCCTTCTAAACGGCTTAACCGATCTCGATAAAATTTTGGTAGGTAATAGTATGTATCATGAGGATGGACATAGGCTATTTTTTTCTGAAGAAATCGCAGTCGAAGTCGCGGTTACAGCCAGTATAATATAACTTGAAAAATTTCCTTGACTATAATAATACTATAAAACTAACAATAGATTTTGAAGTCTCTTTTTTGGACCGAAGGGTGTACGAGGGGATTTCGATCGGCCGAGTCCGATTGATTTTAGTATGTGTACATGTAAATGCAACAACAGTTCGCCCTCTACGCCGCTTTTTGCTCAAGATGTGACACAGCAGTGTGTGTGCCAAACGATCACGTACAGTAGTACGTAGTTCCAGAACATTGGAATTGTTATGTAAAAACTGATTTATAATTATTGTAGTAGACGGACAATATTTTGCGGTGGCGCCCTACGGCAATATACAGTATCGATAACACAATTAGCTGCTTATTATTGAAAAACAATTGTCTTTGTTTCAAAACCCTCTTTCAACTATTTCAAAACGTCAAATTAAATTGAAATTTTGCACACTTATCAAGGACCAATGACAATGCAATAATTTAAATAGTTTGTCCCATAAAAGCGTGTTTATTCGATTATTTTTTTAAATTAATTAATTATAGCTATTTTAGTCATTCTAGTTTTAGTTTGTCTACATCCATAAGTATTATAATTAATCCTCAAAATTATAGAAATGAATATCAAAATTGAATGTTTTATCTAAGAAACTGTAAAGACCAAAACACGATTAAGGACATTTCGCAGGAAAAAAAAACTCTAAATTGACCTTTACTCTCTGTTTTTTTGAATTCATTCATTCTGCCAAATTGCTATACAGTCGGTAACACTTGAAAATCTTACAGTTAAATAACGAAAATAATATGAGATTAGCTGGAAAATTGACGAAAGAGGGACTAAAATACACCATGGATACTATTTCTGTGCCCTACAAAAGTATCATCTCGCCACGTGGTGCTTTACCAAAATATTGTTTTTGGTTCAACACCAAACTGTTGTATTCATTACGACTTGTAAGCCTATAATTTATCTCTAGCGTCAGACCATGAACTAGTGCTATTTTTAGTTACGGAAAGCTTCTGAAATCTTATACAAATTTAATTTATGAGATAAGTCTTGCATTAGCACTTGCACTCACACGTGCTAATGCCACCTAATACATTTTACTAAGATATTAGTAAGAATATTATATAATATGAATATGAGATAGTTTATATAAAAAAAAAACATTTATCATTTTGTTATTATCATCATCAATTCAGCCATACGACGTCCACTGTTGGACATAGGCCTCCCCCATCAATTTCCAACAGGGCCGTAGGAAGCAGCCTGCATCCAGCGTTTTCCTGCGATCTCATTTAGGTCGTCTGTCCATCTTATGGGTGGACGACCTTGGCTGTGCTTACCGGTCTGAGGTCTCCATTCGAGAACCTTTCGGCCCCATCGGCCATCTGTTCTGCGTGCTATTTGCCCTGCCCACATAATTTGTTGCATCATTTTATTAAGTCTAGCAAATAGCTAGAGCATTAATTAACCAATCGCCGCCTGAGGAATGGAATCGGAAGGACGCCGTATAGCGTCTTGTTAAATCAGCAGATTCATCATGCTACATTGTCTCGCATATCTCTCATACATTTCTCGCCGCTTATGACTGCAAGCTCTATTGAAATTGTTTGAGATGAATGAATACACATAAATGTTGTACGCTTAACACATTCAATGCCAGCAACATGTGTGTTCTGAATAATTCCTCTTCAAGTGTCGGAAACACTTGCCTAGTTTTGAATATTGCATAAGTACATGATGGAGTCGTTGAGGCCTTTCTGAAAAATCGAGCGGCAATGAATGTGTTAATAGTGTAGTGACTTGCTTACAAATTTATAACAAAATCTTACGACATTTCAGGCAACGTTGAGTTCCAGCCGCATCGAAAGTCGTATCACCACGACGAAGCTGTGGGAGTGAAGAACCCAGAGGTGGTGGCACAGATATCGTCATTACTGCGCGTCAAACAAGAAACACTGATGGCGGCGCTCACGACGCGGCGGCCTCGCGCCTCGGGCGAGACCATTCTCATATACAACAAGTGAGTACATGATCTAAGGTTCTAAGGATAGACATGGCTCAAAGGATTAGCAAGCCGGTGCTGAACTGGCGATATCTGTAGAAGAACATACCTCTGTCGGTAAAAACCGACTTCATCAGAACTAGACCAAATTGAAATGGGACCAAATAGGAAGCACCAGCTTTCAAATAAAAAAAGAATCATCAAAATCGGTTCATCCAGTCAAAAGTTCAGCGGTAACAAACATAAATATATATATATATATAAAGTCGAATTGATAACCACCTCCTTTTTGGTAGTCGGTTAAAAAATAAAAATAAATCATTTGGTGTACCCTCAGATCAGACAAACAAAAGAAATATGCCTAAAGGTACTGACAGACGTGCTCAAAAAAAGCATGCTAATAAGCTTGCTTAAAATTAGCATGCTCTGCAAACTGTTCACATTTGCCAGAAATAAGCATGCTTGTTTTAAACGTCTGCTGCACCAGCTCCGGACTGCTTCGAATTGTTGATTTTTCTTACTTCGGCATGATACACAGATCTTAGGTTTTTAATATTAGTTTTAATTATTTTTATTGATAAACTTGTATCATTCATGTCCTTTAATAAAGCTTCATAAGCATTATTACGTGCAATATTATTTTTATATAAAGGAGAATGTGTGTTTCATAGACATTCGTAACTTCAGACATGCTCGGATCACGCCCCCCCCCCTACCCGCGCCTCAGGTAGCATGCTCGAAAATCAAACGTCGTTTGATTTTTGAGCACGCTCTAAATAAGCATGCTCATTACATTACACACGTGCTACTAATGAGCACTTGCTCAATAAAAGCATGCTTTCGTGCTAGTAATGAGCACGTCTGTCCGTACCTTTAGTGCAATTATTGTTCTTGTTGAAATGTCTCCGTTTTTTTCATATATTTTTTTTATCACTTTACCGGTAAACAGCTTATCGCAAAAACCGTGAGTAAGGCTCACTTACTAATTTTTCACACACTCTAAGAAACTTGAAGCGGCACCAATGAAGTGACTAATAGTCCACCTGCAAAACAAAAGGGCGGTAAGCTCGTCTGCTGGCTGAGTTCGAGTAAAGGCATCAAATCTGAATTAGGCCAGATGTGTTTGCACCTCCCACGCTGCCATACCATATCTCCCTTGATCAGTGGGAGTACCCTTCGGCCAGGTCAAGAAAACAAGAGGTGACAAGTGCATAAAATCGCGTCATTTAGCCTTCTTTGGGAGAAGCCTCACTCCAGCAGTAAACAAATATCACATAGGCTGATGATAATGCACTCATTATCCCCAAGGTCCTCAGCTGTGGACCGGACTAAGTACATGATCGGAATGTTACCTTATTGTCAGGTTGTTAGAGATGTTTTTCATAATGCAAATAGTCTTTGTCATTAATCCTTCCTTGTGAAAAAATCTGCGTATATAAACTGTCCAGCCAAAAACTTGGTAAACATTCACAGAGACAAGAAGTTACGCACCAACACAAAAATTGAGATAAGGAATGTTTGTAGATGTCACTTTAGTCACTGAAGATTGACTTCAGTACACAAAGAAAATGACCTAATTAGGACTCAATCTTTCTCTTTTTTTATAATATGTATTTAGAGATTTCTGCCTTGTACATATTAAGCGATCCACACGCAATTCAATATTGTCGGCGTAAAACTTATATATAAATAAAATAAAAACGTTTATTGATATTCATTAAAGGCCTATAGGTACATAAAGATCTTAAAAGGTAGTTATATATATGTATACAAACGTTGTGAAAGAGAGGTGAAAATAAACAATTATGTACCTTAGTGGAACACTGTCCCCCACACTAGGATAACCTGTGTCGTGAGGTCACAGTTTTCAACTATAGACTGAGTAAGAAATCCCATACTGCATTCCGGGACACAAATCATAGATGTGACCCAAAAAGCTGTCTAACAAAAATACAACTGAGCTGGCCATATTTACGACATGTAGAATTTTACAGGGTCCCCGGTCATACGACACCTCGGCAGACCAAGAATAAGATGGCGTGAAATTTGAAACTTACCATAAAGTCTGTCTAACATATATATTTTTAAGCCATGGGTGGCAACCAAGCAAACGTGCTGCCTGATGGTAATCAGTCACCGTCGCCTATGGATACTTGTAACACCAGAGGCATCACTAATACGTTGCCGACCCTCTAAGACTATTAACTCCATGTTGTTGCTTCTCGGAAACACTGCAGAAGATAGCTCATTCCACATTTTACAGGTGAAAGGCAAGAAAGATCGTCTGAATCGCCCAGTGTGCGATTTCCACAGAGCATTAAGACAAAAATAGGTGGAAAGAGGAACGACATTCATCGTGATGTATGGTTCTGTTTTCCAGGTTGCCGGATGCAATAGCAACAAGAGATGCAGTTGCCAAATGTCTTTATGGTGCTTTATTCGACTGGATCGTGATGCAGGTCAACCACGCGCTGCTTTCTAAGAAAGACACGCTGAGGGAACATCAGGGCAACAGCATTGGTATGTGCTATCCTATTTATTTATAGCTGTTTCTTTAGATCCGATAACCGATGGGGGGTAAAAGGTTCTTAAGTGGAGACCACTGAACTGGAAGACGCAGCGTACGTAGGTCTCCCACTAGGTGGACCGACGATATTGTGAGAGTCGCGGGCATCCAGTGGTTGCAGATGGCAGAATGTCGTTCTGTGTGCAGGTTAAAGGGGGAGGCCTATGTTCAGCAGAGGTCGTCTTCTGGCTGAGGATGATGATGATGATTTCTTTTAAAGAATTATCGTGATAGGTGACGAGAAAAAGAGCGAAATAAAATACGTAAAGGGTCCCTCTTCTCTCCGGGTTCGTCTTCGTTTATATTCGTCTCTGCCCTTCTTGGGAAAGAGCTCATTCTGCTCTTTTCTTATGTTTTATCTGAGAGCGAAGTAAATAAGAAAAAAACTTCCTTCTTTCTCTCCTCTCCGTTTTCTTTACCATTTCTTGAACAAAGGAAACTAAATATTTAATTAAGGAAGTCAATGACGATTCCAAACATCTTGAAATGTTTAATTCACAAAGTCAATTACGTTTTCAAACATCTGTTAACCTTCCCAGGGGTCCTCGATATATTCGGGTTCGAAGACTTCGGACCGTGCAACAGCTTCGAACAGCTCTGCATCAACTATGCTAACGAGCACCTCCAGTACTACTTCAACCAACATGTATTCAAATACGAACAAGAAGAGTACAGGAGGGAAGGTATACGGTGGACGGATATTGGCTTCTCGGATAACACGGGCTGTTTGCAGCTGATTGAGGGGAAGGTTAATGGGTTGCTGCCGCTTTTGGACGATCAGTGCAAGTAAGTACATAATTAATTTTAGCGTCTAGTTAATGCGACACGTGACCAAAACGCTGGCGTGTATCTGGCTCAACTCATAAACGTTGGGATTCAGCGTGGTAATGCCGCCAGCATGCTGGGTACGCTGCCAACTGATAGTGAGTTTGAGTATTTGGATTGTCTTTAGACGTTCAACGATCTATGGGCAGTCTGTTTTTGTAGTGTTAGCTTGTATATTGTATTTTGTTTATATAATAATGGCACTTGCCCTTACTAATTTTCACTTTGAAGTGTTCCTTTTTTTTTAGGATTAATGATTTAAATGTAGACAATCCAAAAATTTATGACGGGCAGGATTAGAATTTGCGCAGCGATCTGCGTAAACGGGTCCCCATTGCTCTAGCCACTAAGCTACGGTCGCCTTCCTGACGGCCTTCAAGTGTTGTTCATCACACAAATGTTTGTCCTAGGTGGGAATCAAACCCACGCCCCTAAGCGCAGAAAGCAGGTTCACTGCCAACTAAGCTAACGGGGCTATCAATTATTGTTGTCTTGGTCTATTAATGCATTTGTTGGCTTCTGAACTCACTTCTCTGAAAATGTACTCATTTTTGACATTCGTCCATCAGACGCCTCAAGCTTACCCCAATTCTAATATTGTACAGCCTCTTTTTGTAATACAATTAATTCTATCTAACCCAATAAATTGCTCTAATACGTTTAAAACTATTAGTTGAGGGGAGATGTTTTTTTTATTTTCACTTGCCCTGATCACATTTATTATTAACCGACTTCCAAATAGGAAAAGGTTCTCAAGTCGACTGTTTTTTTTAAATGTTTGTTACCTCAGAACTTTCGACTGGGTGTACCGATTTTGATGATTCTTTTTTTTTATTTGAAAGCTAGTGCTTCCCGAGTGGCCCCATTTCAATTTGGTCCAGTTCTGATATTTTTATGAAATTGGTTATTAATAATGATAATTATTGTATATTACTTTTCTTTTACTTGCCCTGCTCACATTCATAATTATTGGCAGTTTTCCGTGGGCTACAAACGAGACTATACTGCAGAAATTCAACTCCGCGCATGAAAACAACCATTTCTACGAAAAGCCACAAAGAAGAGAGCCGGCCTTCATCGTCGTGCATTACGCAGGGAAAGTCAAATATCAAGTAAGGAACCCTGTTTATCACGACAGGATCGAATCTTCCGTCACGTTCTACCCTTCCAAATCTAAGTTCTCTGGGAACAATCAATTCTAAGTAAAATGCGCACAGAGTAGGATTTTCCATATTCTTAGACTAGGTCTCCCCCTGTAACTGGAAGGAAACTTCAATAAAATTGATAATAGTAAATGAAATAATCAGTTTTCCAGCAACCAGTAGGGTTAGTACGAGAACTTGCGAAAAAGTTATAGTTACGTAAACGATAGCAAATGTATGAAAAATTCAGTTTCCTTTTACGTCCGATAGAGGGGCTGTTCAATTGTTCATACATTGTGATATCGTTTACGTAACGATAACTTTTTCGCAAGTGCTCGTACTAAGTCCACAGGTCAGTATCTGAGGCCTAGATCCCCTATAGAATGCTGCGTCAACTTAGTTGGTTACGTCCAGAAAGACTAGCATGAGAAAATTTTGACTATCATTAATGTGATAAGGCTACTGTTGTATATACCTACGTCTGTCTTTCTTCTTTGATGTATGTCTGTTAGCTCGTATGTGGTCATCAGGTTGGTGGCTTGCTTTACAATCTGTGGCCATTCCTTGCATATTGATGCCATTTTAGGGTTCCGTACCCAAAGGGTAAAACGGGACCCTGTTACTAAGACTCTGCTGTCCGCCCGTCTGTCTGTCTGTCCGTCTGTCACCAGGCTGTATCTCACGAACCGTGATAGTTAGTTGAAATTTTCACAGATGATGTATTTCTGTTGCCGCTATAACAACAAATACTAAAAAACAGAAATAAATATTTAAGGGGGCTCTCATACAACAGACATGATTATTTTGAAGTTTTTATAGATAATGGTACGGAACTCTTCGTGCGCGAGTCCAACTCGCACTTGGCTGGTTTATTTGTGCACACATTCATGCGACCGCTAAGTCACGATCTATCTCTTTACCTCTCGACAAATTTCGTCACGGCGCGCTTTTTTTACCTACTTGTCTAAAAGTCCATGTATAATCCATCCATACTGTCGTATTAATGGTGGGAAATTACAGGTCAAACAAAAATTTAATGCTGCGAAACTAATCCAGTCATTCCTCTCGCCTGCAGGTGACAGCGATGCGAGAAAAGAATCTAGATTCGATGCGGCCGGATATAGTGAGCGTGCTGAAGAACTCATCGCTAGCATTCGTTAGAGAGCTGGTGGGTGTAGACCCTGTGGCCGTGTTCCGGTGGGCCATAGTACGGGCTTTCTTTAGGTAAATTGATGAAGCATCTAGAAGGGCTAAGGCTCGTTAAGCTCTGATTGAGGGTGATTGCCTTGGTGAGGGTGAAGATTAAGAAAAACTATTTCATAAGCTTCTAACAGTGTGTTTCGATCATAGTAATTTTGACACTGTGTGATATAGCTTAAGCTGCTCGCCTATAATCAATAAATAGATAGTAAAAAGTAACTATTGAGCCCTAAAAAACAAAATAAAAGTTAAGAAAAGGTTATATGTGTAAAGTATATTTAAATGACTAACAGACTATTTCCTTATTTTCAGGGGCTATTTTGCTTTCTTAGAGGCAGGCAGAAGACATCGCGTCCAAAGGATCGACGGTGCATCAAAAATGCCGCGAGCTTCTATCCACGCACCTAATGACAGCCTGATCAGGTAATATCTGAAGCAATCACACTAAAATAAATCTTATATGTAATGTTACTGTGCTCAAATTGCATTATGACAAGTGCTGCTTATAAAAAACTGAATACCCCACTAACGAGAAAATGAAGCATATTGTGTTAACTTTAAAAGGGCATGAAGAATATGTCATGTCTATTGGACCGTCAGTTCAGTTATATAGCTGTATTTCATCGCAAGTATCAAGTGTACTAAAACCCGACGCCGCGTAGGGAGTCGAGGTGGCGTCGTGACATACAAGCGGCCGTGGAAAAGTGAACTTTTTTCTGTTTACGCTAGGTTCAAAATTGTAACTCATGTACTAAATATTAGAACAGTTGAAGCGTGACAGAGACGTGGAAGCGCGGATAGACAATTTTGAATCTACAGTATACCGGAAAGAGTTGACTGTTCCATGGCCGCGTACACCGCCTTGACTCACTAATCAGTGTTGGATCTAAGGTTGCTTGATTCACATTAGCCGGGCCGGTCGTACCCTGAACTTAAAACATACAGCAAAAGTTCCAATAACTTTGTTGTCTTGTATGTGTGAGGTTGTTGTCATTAAAAATACTAATATATGTGACACATAGCTGACATTTAAATAGCCGGGTCCCGGTGTAATGTGACTAGTCCTATGTCGACCACTTCATACTTGCCATGGACTTTCAGCTCCCCGGAATCGTATCCAAGCTTAGCGAGTTGTGTGACGTAATCAAATTGTCTTGTTGCTCAGCCAACTGGTGACAGTATCATCAATCAATCTCGCAATCAACCGCATTGCGTAAGTCACCGATATTACGGCATGCTTACCTTTATGTTCTATGTGCACCTAACGCATGGACGTCGTTATCATATTTAGACGTACTCTTATCACCCCTGTGGCGTCTCCGCAGCACCGATCTGTCCATGCAAACCAACGACTTAACACCCTTTAGACATTAAATCGAATTCATACGCAAACAATTCAGATAGCTGAGGTGCGCGAGTGTAGCGGTTGCGGTAACGCCCGCACCACAACACAACGTATAACTAGGGAGGGCTACTGAACACACAACACACGAAACACTGTCCGCTCAAAGTTGCGAATTCGCGATATTGATTCTGCTGTGTCATTAATAGATTGGACACATTAGCGGAACAGCACTATTTAAAAGTGATCGTCTTATACCAGTTAATCTATGGGTCTGACTGTTAATGGGTCTACGGGGTGGAAAGTCGTTGATGCAACATTCAATTCCGTTTGCTTTAGTATATTAGCATGCTTTAGATTTCCTTTTCATCATGACCTTTTACGGGGGGCATAGAACGCCGCACAGGGCGGGACGGGTGACGCAAACGCCGACTCGCAGCGAGAGTAGACCACGCGTGGAGCCGGCCAGTCCTCGCGTCACTTCCAAAGGGCCTAAGAGTTACAGGATCGCAGAGACGCGCACGCGACGCGTCGACCGCGACGAGCGATTCGACGACACTGACGTCATGCAGCGCGCCAGCCAAATTGTTATGTACGTGCGATATACGTGACGTGCCCTGTCTCTCTCGCACTCGCTATTTTACGCTCATCAAACAAATATCTGCTGAAAGTATAATTAAAATGTTCTGAAATTCGTCGACCACATGATTACTCTGAAGATTGCATAAGGTCCTACTGAATCCGAGGGTATTCTGGAGATATTTGAGAAATCCTTAGCGTGGTAAATACAAAAATAAATCGAATAGAAAATCTTTTAAAATATGATTTACAGATGTAACATATCTCATCAACCATTAAAACAGTTTTTTTTATAAATATAAACACGTATAAACTAGAAACTTTATAAATGTTGTATTATTTTTCTAAATTATGATTTTGTTTGATGAATTCGCGTACTTCGGATGGGGGTCTCTATCGGTGTTGGCTACGGGTGTCTAATTTTCCGCGCCTTTTGTACTTTTCTGTGTTTGTTTTCTTGATCAGCTTTTATTAAATAAGTGTTCTGTCTTTGTATAGTAATTGTATGGGCCAAAGCTTTCTTCGCTTCATGTTTTTGTAATTATACTCGTAGTTAAGAGCTGTAGACAATTACCACTGTAGTGGGCTTAAAATTTTAAAGTATAATATTATGATCCTACTGCTAACAAAGAGTAGAATATTGTTTGGAAATTTATTACACAGTTTATTGGTTAAGATATGGTATTGGTACATTGTGACATTGTTACTGATTTTGTAAGCTTTTTTTTATAATAAAGTAAAGTCAGTTCGTTAAATCACGCATGAAAGTAAAATTAATGCACTCGCTGCGCAAAGCATTTTTACATAGGTGTTGGTATAGATTTTTGCTGTTCTTTGGGAGGAATCATTTCTATGATATACCTATTAGATAAATAAAAAGGTAACCTAGTTTTGATGCATCTAATTGTATGCCCCAACTTGCAACACCCATAACATCTTGCAACTTTTCAAATGATTTCTCAGTTCAAGAACAGTTCCATATCAACCGTATTCCAAATCATCAAGCCATCTGGTGCCCACAGGAAGAACAAATCGTTCCGACCTCGCGAGCGCGCGAAGAAAGGCCTGAAGAACTTGCAAAGTGTGAAAACACTAGCCGGGAGGACAGCAGCGCCAACCGGCAAGCGGAAACAACCTCAAACTGTCGCTGCTCAGTTCCAGCACTCGCTCGCTGCGCTTATGGAGACCTTAAATCAGGCTAACCCATTTTTCATCAGGTATGGTTCTCTCTACAAAGTTAACTTTGAAGTATTAACAAGAACTCGATCAAAGCAGATACGTGACATTTATTATTTTGACATATAAGTCAGTGCATTGCATGTTTTACTAATGACAAGTCCAGAAAACACTAATGTTATCAACCACAGCCGTTAAACCAAATGTCACCCATAAACGACAAAATTCAGCTGTCATCATCCACAGCCCTACTTGTCCCTTTGTTTCGCTGAAAAAATCCAATGTACACGTGTTTTTATGCATATATATTATATAGGGGTCACTATTGGGGCTACTAACAACTTACTATACTACTCTCTTTTATATGCCATCTGCCTCAGGAGAGCTAATCAGGTCATTCAACTTGCGATGTTGCCAATATCACTGACACATCTCCCTCACTAGTCACTACTAATGCTCTGCTTACCTTGGCTCATTTCACAGGTGTATAAAATCAAACAGCGAAAAAGTTCCTCACGTATTTGATGAAGAAACAGTCCAACGCCAACTGCGCTACACTGGCATGCTAGAAACCGTCCGCATCCGACAGGCGGGATACAACGTACGGCTAACGTACGAGGAGTTTATACAGCTATACAGGATACTGCTGCCGAAAGGATTGCTCAGTTCGCAGGCCGACGTCAGGCATTTCTTGGCGACGCTCAATCTGGACAGAGATAACTATCAATTAGGTAAGTCGGAGAGTTTTTTTTTGTTTTATCATGCGATCAGTCTTTTGACTATAAGCGGATGAAGGCTTGTTAACGTGGAGGCAGGCCTGGCGCACTCTGCACTTTAGGTATGAAGCTACAAGTAGTTGTCTTGTCGGACTTGCCGTGCCCGCTGCCGCACAATAGACAGAGATAACGCGACAAGAGTTACGCGATAGACAGAGGCAACTTCTAGGTTAATATAACTGTAGGAAATTAGCGCTCGCACGTCCTGAATTGCACTTTATTGTGTAGTAGCTAGGGTCGCTACTTATTTAAATGATTTTGCGGAGTGAATCTTCTGTACGTGTACTTATTTGTATTCTGTGGTGGAGGGCAGTTTTTTTTGTCTTATCATGTGATCTGTCTTTTGACTGTAAGCAGATGAGTTGGGCTTCTTAATGTGGGGCGTTGCTCCCAGTGGAGCCAGCCCGTTGTTTTGCACAGTCAGTTTGACTATCCTGGACGAAGATGTCCCGCCTCTTTTTAAGCCTGCGTATGGTTTCAGGGATAGTAAAAAGCAAGCTGATTCTGGTGTTTTTCTAATCTACTCAGTACTCAGGGAGCCAACTACAAACTGATTTGATGAGTAGATTTGATAATTTCAATTATGACTATTGTAACAGTCTTTATAAATATGCTGGTGCTGGATCTTGTAGAATGGTCATAGATTACTTTGTCCCTCGTGATATCGCACAAACTGCCACCATCACACATTTTACCGATAGCCTACTACTTTGCGAGATCAGAAGTAAGCGTTCCAATGTCAAGTGCAAAAATGTCTCAACAAACATTCTCCCCTCAGGTGCTACAAAAATCTTCATGCGCGAGAGCGAGCAGACAAAACTGGAGTACCGACTCCATCAGCAGATCATGGCGTCCATCATCACGATCCAGCGGTGGTTCCGCGCCGTGTTGGAGCGGAGGCGGTTCCTGGCGCTGCGACGCGCCTCTGTCATCATACAGTACTGCTACAGGTGATCAAACTCACCAACTCCATCATCAGATAATGCCATCTATCCAGCGGTGGTATATGATTACTAACACTAGCACGAAGCTAAACCACCAATGTATCATGCTGTTTTTTTTTTATAGAGTGCACGCTCCGGGTCAAATATCAGGGCCTTTCTATATAGGCATAGTCACAAAATGCACCATGGCATCGCAATAGCCGATATGTATCAGCGGCAAAATCGGAATTAAGCTTAGAGATGGATCAAACGACGTCAGCACCGCTAATAAAAATCTATACGGCACAATGAAATTCTCTCCACGTTGCTTTTCATTGGCACTAATGGCGGGATTTGAAACGCGCCCAATGACCCAGTGACTTGTCCTATCGTTGCTTAAAGGGAACCTTCAAGTTTTACGTTAGCACTATAGGGGGGCGGGGGGGTCTATGCTTTGCTAGATGGTGATTACGTCAGCATTACGTTGCCATCCAGGGTTTTGAACTGTTAAAGTTCAAAATTCTGAGTGGCGTTGTGCTGTTATGGGCAAGCGTGAAGAGCCATCAGGCGAGCGACTTCGCTCGTCTCGTCACCCAGTATCATAAAAAATAAAAAAAAGTAATTATTTACTTTTTTACACATTATGGCACTGCTGCTCATGAATCAATTAAAAAAACCGGAATACTTTAAAAGAAAAATGCATATACCAATGTCTATGTAAGCATGGCAGGGGGGAGTAAGAGCTTTGATTACTTTTGCTGACAGGGGGGGGGGGGTTAATAATTGTAATAAATCTGCTTACGTGATACTTGAACGGCCCCAAATGAGACATGAAAAAAAAAAAAAACATCAATGTATTTTTGATATGCGGGTACTTCACGAAATCTTTTCATTTTAGACACCACCTGACGCTCCGTCACGAAGCAGCCGTAAAGCTCCAATCTTGGTACCGCGGAGTTAGCACGCGACAGTGGTACATAAAACTGTGTAGCGGGATAGTGGGCTTCCAAGCGGCCGCAAGGGGATATTTACTCAGGAAAAGGACGCTGCCTGAACTGAGGAGACTGCTGCCGACTCCAGCTGTAAAAGAAAAGTGCGAGGTAAGTTCGCGTCAGTAAAATACTAAGTCCACCCAAACACATTGCAAATTAGTTAATGATTTAGTATCATTTGCTTCACGTAAAATTTATACTCAACCCCTATTTTCTAGAGACACATGTAGGGTAACCATCCATTCGGATATGTTCGGACTTTTAGACTTTAGGCTTTATAAGTTGTCTGGATTTTTTAGTTAGATTTTTTTAATATGAGTAATCTTGATTTAAGTCTCCCTAAAAACAAAACAAAAAGCTTCTTCTAAAAATTTGCAAACATACTAAAATCTAGTAATGTATGTAAATGTAGTACATTCGCGATATGCACACATGTTTTTTGTTTATATGTTTGTATAGCGAAAGGTATATATTTTTACCTGTATAAAATATTGCACGATAAGTCCCGATAAACATTAAAACATACTAAAATGTTCGGACTTTTATTGAAATACATATCCGGATTTGTGTTTTAAAATTTTTATATGGTTACCCTTGTCACATGAGAATAAATCAATCTCAATTAAGCGCGCACCATCGCAGCTATTTTGAAATAAAAACCAATAATGTATGGAAAAAAACAAAGTCTCACAACACCGTTTTCAGAAGTATGTGCTATGTACATTATACTTGAAAATAGTTAAAATTACATGGAATACTCGTAAATAGCATTCCAATAGCCACTCATTCTCATTACTGGACACATGCACGTGTTTGATTGATGTTTATGATTGATTTATGTTAGTATAACATTTCCAAGCCCAGATCAAAAGAGAGCTACTGTGCAAATTGTAAACTAAAACTCCTAATAAATTGGTTATGCATACTGTCTCTGTGTTGATAAACTGAGATTCTTCAGTGTTTGAAACTTATCTCGTTTTTTATACCTAAGAAATCCATATTAGGACAAAGCATTGAAATCTGAGCCCTATATATTATGACTCACAATATAATTTTAAGTGACAAACATCGAGTGTATGATGCCTCGCTATAGCGCTGACCACGCGTTTGTTACTTGAAATATTTTATGTATCACCATGTAAGGGGCCATACATAAATTACGTCACACGAATTTTAGGACTTTTTAACCCCTCCCCCTGTCCTTGTCACAGGTTGTCACATTTTCAGAAAACCCTCCCCCTCGAAGCGACGGCACACATTTTTCAAATTTAAGCATGAATTTGAAAATAATCAAAATAAAACAGTTAACTGTTGTTTTGTAATAGATAATCTCATAGCGAGAGTACTAAATCTATATATATAAAAGAAAGTCGTGTTAGTTACACTATTTATAACTCAAGAACGGCTGAACCGATTTGGCTGAAAATTGGTGGGGAGGTAGCTTAGAACCAGGAGACGGACATAGGATATTCTAAAAACGGCTGGACCGATTTTGATGAAATTTTGTGTTCCTGGAGCGGGTCATAGTAGCGAGGCCGAAGGCCGAGCTTACACCCGTACGAAGCCGGGGCCGGTCGACTAGTTATTAATAAACATAGATCAAGTTTGTAAATTTTTAAAGATTTTTTATTTACATATCAATTTTGAATTTTAACATGTGACGTCACAAAGCACTATGTCACATTCCAGTGATATCCTCCCCCCACTAACGTGTGACGTAATTTATGGATGACCCGTAAAGCCCTGATTAAAATGCTTTGCATTCATGTTTTACTTTTATCTTCCTACCACGGCATTACGCATAACCTAAATCCAATATCTCATTTAGTAACTAACTGATCTAAACACGTGTAAATATACAAGAGCGCGGTTGTGTGTCTGTGTTGACAGCATGACGGCATGTCAGAGGAGGTGGTAGACGACGTCTGCCTGAGGCGAGACACACTGCCGGACAAATACAAGATAGATAAGCAGCTGTAAGTATCTATTATAACACCTAGGACTGTGATTATAAAGTTTAAAAAGAAAGCAGGCTAGCTTACCTAATAAATTACTAAAAGTGGTGATGTTTATTTAAACATCAACAGGACAATCAACATGACGTCTAAGACAGAGAAGCGATCTTTTAATCTCTCTTTTTAAATGTTTCCCGATAACGGTTGTTTTTGTTGTTTCTTGACGCATGTATATTTTTTACTCAAGACACTACACATTCAATTTCCTATCAATGAAGAATATACAATACATTACATTTACATTTTTTAACACCAATTTCACTTCCACTTCACCAAAAAACGAACAATTTTTTTTTCCACACGATTATCTTTACCGAAATACGTAATAAAATACAAATATAATGAACACGTAAACAAAGTGTATTTGCCCTAATAGAGACAAAAGAAAAGTTTAAGTTAGAATCAAATTACTTAGTAGCCTAACATCAGGGCTGCGTTCAGAAATAACACAGTTTGATTTTCGTCGGACGAATGTTAACCGGATGTCTATGATTTTCATCCGACGTTACTGAACGGCACAGAACGACTCCGGATGTTTTTATGATCTCACAACTCAAAAATGAAAAAATAAACTATTATATGATCAATAGTAGTCATTATTAATGTATAATTAATGATAGTAGTAGTCACAGTAAAATATTGGTTTGAATTTTGTGCATTACAACCGTCGAAAAAAAATATTGAAATATTCTTAGCTATTTCCAATTGAAACTTTTATCGCGCCATCAACCGCAATCCAATCACAGTTGTCAAACTTTGGTAGAACTGACAGCGGTGTAATTTTCACCCACCCGGCGACGTTCGATGATCTTTTTGAACGACGCGGTGTGAAACACACTGGCTTATTGAACGGGTGAGTCGTCATCGAGCGAATGCCCGACGATCTAACTGAACGCATCCTAGGCTAGATTGTAATTAAATTAAGGGGCGCTATGTACAAACGCAACAAAAAAACAGTTGACGAACACGCGCCATACTGTGGCGCCATCCCACTCGATTGGCCGAACGGCTACTGTCGAAAAAAGTTCTTTGAACAGACGCATGAAATCGACTTTATAACCATCCTTGTCTTATGTTCAAAGCTGTCCTATAGGTTAGAGCAGCATGACTATACGTGTAACTTAGAAATTGCGTAATAAACAAAACATCCTAAGCGACCCCATATTGTAAGGACCTTGCCACACGGGCGCAAAAGGGTGGCTTTACATCTACAATGGTCTTTATGAAATTTTCATCTCAGTGGCCGGCGCATTTTGTCTTCTAAGGATTGCATTTATCATGATTATGAAATTTCAGAGAAATGATTCTACAACTAGATGCAGAGAAGTCAAGACAGCTGAGGCCTACGCAGTCGCTGCCAATCTCAACAGGGTTCGTATCTTGTACAATACTTTTATGGTGTTATTCTGAAACGTTTATTGGTATACAACATAATTATCTACTCGGAGCCGAACTGGCATCACCTCTCCTCATCGACCCACTGTCAACCAAAAGCAGGCTTGTGACTAGAGATATTAAGCACCTCCATAACAAATATGCATATTTTTTACAGCATAGCGAAAAAGAACGTTCTGGATTACACTCCGCAAACATACGCCGTCAAAAAGGGCACTAGGATGTTGAAAGAGCACATCAGTGAATCAACACTGAAGCCTGCCAGTCCAAGGTAATTCATATTTACAGTACATATATAACCATTACGATTCATCTAAGTCGGACGTTCTTAGCAAAGTGGTGTTTGTTAAGACGGTGATACACGGTAGTTCTTCAAGGTCATCAGTATTCCCAGCGGCGATCATTGATTTGCAATGCTTCTCCATTTTTATCAGCTCTTCGACACTGTCATGACTTAGTTGCCGCTCTAATGATGTCTGTCTAGCGCGTATTGTTTTTCATTACCGTTACGATATAACAAAATCATTAGTAAACTGTAGACTTTGTGCTGTGAGCTTTGCAAAGTTACAAAAGATACCAAAATCGCAACTGGCTTTATTTGACGTCTGTGCAGGACCCATAGTCCCAAAGTCGAATAAGAATTAACATCATTAGTAACATTGAAATAAAAGTCTGTCTCTTTGATACTTTGCCACCGTTTGTAATTTCATCAAAATGCCCAAAGGTATTGCGACTTTATTTCAGTATCACCACATCATGATCTTATTTGTATTTTGTAGCAGATTTGCAGATTGCAGTTTTTTTTTATATTCTGTAATAGGCTTGCGTTTGACCGCCAACTCGCCTGATGTTAAGCGATGATGCGGTCTACGATGGAGCATGCTTGTCCAGAAGAAACCGATTCACTCGAGATTTGAAGACACCCAGATTGTAATATCGGGGAACACCCATTCCGGCAGCGCATTCCACAGACTAGCAGTACGCACAGTAAAAGTGGATTCAAAGCGCTTCGTACGGGTTTTCGGAATATCAACCATATAGCGGTGTCGATTTTTCGTGCCCGCTCTGGCAGTCTGATAGAAAAATGGGGAGGAGGGAATTAGATCATGCAGATCCGATGCACTCTCCGAAATGTATCCGATAAAAAACTGATAGACTAGCAACTTTTCGCCGATGCTCAAGACTCAGGAGTAGTATTTGAAAAACTGACTGTTTATACATGTGTATTTTTTTCTAGCCAAGACAGTCTCAAATCGTCGACGGAGAATGTGCAATGGAACTCCAGTTCGAGCAAGTACCCGCAACAGGCTGTATTTATGTGCAACAAGATCACGGCGGAAGACCTGGAGAATGAAAGACTGTGGTTGCAGCTCGACCAGAACATCATCGCCGAGGAAAAAGTAAGCCACAATTAGAAAATAATAAAGCTATAAGAAAAAATTATCACATAGAATGCCCGTTCAAAATGACCACAATGGATGACAGCAGCGTTTCTTTTCTCTCTGTGCTCTCTTTGTCAGGGCCGTCTCTTACATTGTCTTTTCAAATAACTGCAAGGCCGCAAAAGTTGACAGAATGATAACGCAATTTTTAAAATAGCTATCCTAAAGTGTGGTACACTTCAATATGAAATTACTTTCGAGTGGTATAGCGTTGCGTTTGATGCCTATTTCTAAGATATCTATATTCTTCAGAAACGCGAGCGCGATAAAGACCTAACGACGGAGCTGGTAGAACTGATAAGCAATAATGAGGAGTACCTGCGAAACGCGCGACTGGATCATTGGAAACCTAGCGACGGCACTGAGACCAATAAAAGTACCTCAAAGTAAGTACACATTGTGTCCGAAATACTCATTCACATTATCACTCAATCTTCCTTTTTACGTCGAACTTTTGTAAGATTCAGTCATAATGTTAGTAAAATAAAAGTGTACATGGACCGTGTATGTTCAGACGCGGTTCACCGCAGACGTACCGGCGCTCGGCGTCGACGGCGGGACTCGTGTCTCTACCGCCTGTCCGCCGCGACCCGAGACACACGCACGACACAGCGCCGGACCACGACCGCAGTACGTATTCTAGTTCTCACCTGTGGCCTTAGTACGAGCACATGTGAAATAGTTATCGTTACGTAAACGATAGCAAAATGTATGAAAAATTGAACAGCTCCTCTATCGGACGTGAAAGGAAACTGAATTTTTCATACATTTTGCTATCGTTTACGTAACGATAACGTTTTCGCAAGTTCTCGTACTATGGCCACTGTAGACATTACTACAAGCTAGACAGGGTTATAAGCTGAATGAAACCGCAGAGGTCATTGTACTCATCAGAATAAGCAACTTTTACTACGGACCCAACCACGATATTGTTTTTTTTTTTTTAATACGCTTTCATCAAGGACGTTCCGTTCCGTTACAGGACAAAAATCGTGTTGAAAGTAAAATATTACACAGCTGGTAGACTTTGTGATTTCTTTGCAGATTTTATTTATTTATTCATATCCAATTTCTAAGATGCTACGCTGAGTTTTTATGTATTGTAAAAACAATTTTAATAGTTTTGTAGGTATTTTCTAAGCAGCTGTACTAGAAGAAATCTGTGACAGCCGCTAAATACATACATACATGAACCCTAAAATCATAACACTCCATTTTTTTTTAATTTACTGACAATTCTCTTTGGATCACATCACACACACACATCATCAGCTAATTAACGTCCACTGTTGGACAAGGCCTCCCTCATAGAGAGGGGTGTTGCCATAATCCCCACGCTTGGCAGGCGGCTTGGGGATCGCAGTACGTTCACTATGTACTATTAGGACGCTGCTGCCCATCCTCTTATTTCTCTTTGGATATTTACTCCTAATTCGTTTATAATGCAAACTTTTTTAGTGACTAAAGTGAGCAGTGACCGCGTATTGAACGCTGTGATGCGTTCACTCAAGGTCACAACTGCAGTATTTGCGTGTCATTTGACGGAGATTTATTAATATGAGTGTTATTTGCGCTAATGATGTGACTGAAACAGCACCCTCTATACAGGGATCCTCAAAACGGGGCACTAAGCTGAAAGGTGGTCAATTGCACTAATCATTATGATCAGCTTTTACTTTAAGACAACCGTAAAACGAAAGAAAAGTCTTATTATGGAAACTGACGTGGTTTTCACACATTTTATTTATATGCATATGCGGTTGAAACTATAGTCGGAATATCCGGCCTAATCTTACGTGAGTAATTCCCGTGTAACATAATATAAATAAAATGAAAGAAAAGTCGTTCGGGAAGTCGTTGGTCGAGTAATGGTGTGGTCCAAAGTGAAACATTTCCATCCTGCCATGCCATGAGCCAATTTTCACTTTAACTAATTGATGACGCTTTTATTCTTACCAAATGATCACTAATAGTGTAACGCACGAAAAATTTAAATACATAGTGATAGATTGATAGATAACAAACAATAGTAGTGTAAATTGTGTAGTGTGTGTTGTAAATCCTATTTTGTCAAGTTTGCTTTCGAGTAATTACACTAACGAACTCTGTGAATTGATCTTAATTAGTCTAACAACATCTATCTCAATTAAAATTGTTCAGTAAACAAGACGTTATCAAAACTCGAGTATTTAAACTGGTCTCATTTCTTTTCGTAACTTTGTTGAAGAAACATGGATAGATTAGATTCTTTGAACCCAAAGTGGCATGTCGCAGAAAAATGTATTGTTACTATAGTGGTACTAGGATTATTTCTGTTGATCAATATGGGTTATATTAACACATGTGTTAAAGTGTTATTCTATTACTATGGTAAGCTGAATTTTTTATTGAAGTTGTAACCGCAGAATAGAGATTGTTTTCTATTTGTTTGTTGTTTTCGGTACCCTAAAATGGCGACACCCCTTAAAAAAAAAGTGCTAAAAAACATCACATGATTAATGGACGGCCCCTAAGTTGAGCTCAAGGATATTTCCATTCAGTGACTCCGTTATAAGTAGGTTTTAGCCTCATTGTGGTCCTTCGAGTTGACTGTTGAAACTAATTATCAAGAAAAAAAAATAAACTAGCTGCATCTCCCAAGTAATCCCCCCGATTTGCACTTTGTTTATATATTTGCGACACAAAAAGTGTCTGCGTCCTCAAAGCTTGCACTTTACCAAATTTTATCAAGATCAGTTCAACAGTTTCTGTTTTTATTAACTGACTTCCAAAAATGAGGAGGTTCTCAATTCGACTTATTTTTTTTTATGTTTGTTACCTCAGACGGCAGACCATACGACTGGGTGAACCAATTTTGATGATCCTTTTTTTTATTTGAAAGCTAGTGATTCCCGTGTGGTCTCATTCATCAATTTGGTCCAGTTCTGACATTTTTATGAAGTTGGTTTTTTATATTGATAATTATTTGTTCAGCAGTTTTAGTTTTTAAAATGTGACACCATTTCGTTGTTTTCTTCCAGCGTTAGAGAGTGCACAGCGAGTGGTGGTCCCTACTGGTGGCAGTGCCCCCCTCGAGCCGGCGGTACCTCCCGCGCCGCCCGCGCGCGCTGCCCGCCGCTCCCCACGCCGCTCGCCCCGTGCTCCTCCCCCCGACCTCGTCGTCGACACTACAGCGAGACATCACAACGACGACAACGATCGGAGTAAACGGTCAGTGAGACTTGTTAGTTTCTTGTTGGTCGAGTGCAGTGATACCATCTGCAACCCCTGCGCCTGTCGCGGCCTTAACTCGTCATCGACGATATAACTACTCATTCTAGCGATGACAATGGTCAGTCAGCCTCAAACGACCTGAGCTCATTTGAGCCTGTCAACCACAATAAGGCCTAATAAATGAAGACTAGCCATTTCATCGACGGGGAAGTAATATTTCCGGAAATTTTGAGCTCTCCCGCCCCCTTCACTCGATTTGTTTACCGACTTCAATGGAGCGGGTACTCAATTCGTTTTTTTTTTTTTTAAGTTTGTTACCTCAGTACTCCATCATTTATGAGCCGATATGGATAATTCTTATTTTAATTGAAATGATATACTTGGTCAATTGATCAGATTGGTCCCATATAAATTTCACCAAAATCGGCTCATTACTTAATTTGGCTTTTAAATCAAAATAACTGGAAAATTTTGCTATTTGTATGAAATAAATGATCATCCAAGTAACCGAATTTTCCCATTTTATACTAATTGTGAGAAGTCCGTTTTTTTTATTAATATTATTTTAGATGAGTACCGATACAGATTTTATGAAGCTTTTCTCTTTGTAGTGTGAAGCTGCCTTTAGAGTACATCCCAGGCAGCGCCAGCGGCGGGTCGTCTCTGCGGCGGCGGAACTCTGACCCGGCGCGGGGGGCGGCGCCCGATGCGCGGCCCGCCGACCCTCGCTCTGCAGGCTTCATCGGACAAGCAGAGAACGGAATCTTTCGCATCGCGGGCCACAGGTAATTAATAACAGCCCGACCGAGTTGTGTTCTAACACTTTCTGAAACATATCGTCAAAGGAATTCTATGCGTTGCAGAACACCTGTTGACTAAACCTGTTTGATGAAATAAATAAATAATTATCTAAAATATCATAATGGGCTGATAATTATGAATAATGATGGATCAGTTTTTAGTCCAGTGTGCAACTATTCATCAATTATTTTTCTACAGGTTTCGTAAAGGCAAAGGATTCGCAAAGGGCGACAAATGCGTTTACTGTCAGGAAGCGGTCGACGCGTTCGTCACTCAAGGGCAGAGATGTATCGACTGCAAACAGCTCTACCATACGAAATGCATACAAAATAAGGGCGTGATCACCATGCCTTGCACGAGTCCCGCCACGGCCGCTCTCAGAGGAAGAAAGTATAGGAAACCTAGGAACCCAAACTCGCACAACTTGCTAGATCACGCCAAAAGCGCGGTCACATCGAATTTCAACCTCACTGGAACGTCGGAGTTCATGGACCGGACGGATAAGATAATCTCTGATGCGACGGAGTTGCATGCCATGCAGAATTTCATTACGGAGAAGATTTACAAAATGGAATCTAATGAGAACAAAAAACAGTCAGAGGTAATGACAAAAAGCATTCAGATCCAGATTTTTGTTCTTTATATTCTGATTCAGTTTAGGTGACTACAGTAAAATATGTGAACGTGAACCTTAACACGCTGAGATACGGTTTGCGGTCGCGTAACTTTTCGCATTCACCTAAATTGAATCGCATTACATAGGTGACGGTACGGGCCCTGAGCCCTGCTGTTTTCCAGTTTTTCTGCAATAAAAAGCATCCTATGTGATGCACAGTCTGCCAGATTTCATGATGATGTTCATAAACAGACAGATATACATCTACTTTCACAATTTGATTTTGATAATTGGCCTGCTGGTGAATCATTACTTTTGTCAAACCAATATGTACTCTATTACCCTAGCATTAGAGCGTGTGTGGTAGTGGAGCAGTAGCATGTGCAACAATCTGATCCGGTTTGTGCAACTATCACGTGACTGTGGATCCGATCTGGCTGCGTATTAAGTCCAGCCAGATTGAGTATTGCCGCGATTAGCGTGTCATTGTGCCATCTTTGTATATTTTTGACCGAAGGCTAATATTTCTATTTTTTTTTAAACTGGGACATTTTTGCACACACACGATCATCTGACTCCAAACTAAGCAAAGGTTGTAATATGGCCAGACTGATATACGTACATATATATTTTAAATACATACTTAAAAAGATACATTATAACATTACTCCATTTCAGGTTGACAGGGTATTCAAAGACGCACTGCTCGAGTTCAAAGACAACCTAGTAGCCACCTACAGCATAGTGGAGACCAGAGGGTCCGCACTCAAGTACAAAGATCTAATTGGGAACTTTTTACACGTTATGGAAACTGTCTGTGCTAGAGAGGGCTCCACGTTGTCTATAACGATGGGTGTTAATGCGTTTCGAGGATTTATGGACGAGTTTATGAGCCAGCATGATACTAATAAAGCTAGAACGAAACAGAAAAAGGATAAAAAGCGAAAAGTGAGTTATTACATTTCTTCTTCTATATATTGCTGCTTTGTATTTTATATATTATACAATAATTATATAATAATACATAAACACATCAGTCGCAGGCATCCAGTGGATACAGATGGCAGGTTGTCGTTCAGTGTGGAGGTTAAAGGGGGAAGCCTGTGTTCAGCAGTGGACGTCTTATGGCTGATGTTGATAATGACATAAACACATAATATAATATTACGAGTATTATAACACCTAAACTTATCTAACACACTTTAAAATTTCAAATTTAATGTATGGAACCCTAATTACAGAGATCATTTTTGTATTGCCTTTGCTCATTCTTTTTGCTCATTTTGCATGAATTACTTCCATATAGCTGAATAGAAGTTACTACTAGCAAGAAAACTTTATATGACTGTATGGTGGAATTTTCAAATTCTGGTAGCTTCGCCACTCGCTGCAAGCTACGCATGCGCTAAACTGCAGATTTCTGATTCTTGTACCTTTTCTTGCTTTATTTTCTTTTTTGATGCTTTATGGTCTGTTTATTTTATTGCATGTACTTTTCTTGCGTAGTTAGATGGATAATGTGGGTACTTATTTAAAGCTATTCCAGGTTGATGACCCGATCCAGTACAAAGGACATACGTTCATTCTTTCGATGATCAATATCCCGACAGAGTGTGAGATTTGCAAGACTTTCTTCATGTGGCCCATAGAACGATCGCTCATCTGCCAGACGTGTAAACTGGCCTCGCATAAAAAGTGCTATACAAAGGTAACTAGCCTTCATTAAGGCCCTATTTTCCCAGTTTTAGCAATTTTGGTCGTTTTAGTTTGTCTACTCCTTGGTTAGCTTACAATTATAAATATGGTAAAAAGTCGCCCATGACTAAAATAATTTTGCGACCGTGATACAGTACAGTAGTGATACACTACTTTTCATCCCCCTGTGGGAAATATCAATAAAAGAGAACAGGTAAACTTTATAAATTTATTAATCTTTTATTGATCTATACAAATCGCTTTGGAATATTTTAAGAAATATGTATACTCCAATTTCAAAACTTGCGATAGGGATTAAAAGCCTATCGGAAAAGACCTACTTTGCTCGCACTAACAAACAAAACGTAATTTTTTTAATAGATGGGATGAAAAACATAATGATACATTTTTTTATCAAAGAAAGACAAGAGATTGCTTTTCATAGCTAGGATTCACAAATGAATTGTCATAATTTGTAAAATGCTTCGAATAAAGTATATGTTACCTCCCAGGTGTCGACGGTATGTCTCAAGAACAATATAACGCCGTCAGCTGCCATCGTGGGCGCGTTGGACGCGGGTGGCAGGGAACAGTTTGGAGAGGTTTTACAAAGAGGAAAGGTAAGACAAAGTACATATGTTACATTCTTATACCGTTGTACATAACCCAGGGTACCGCGCAAACGCAAATGCGCTGCGTCTCTTTCATTACTATTGAAATAAATTCGAGATAGAGCGAATTTGATTTCTAGGCCTGTACATGACATGACCAATGCCGCGTACAGTAAAAATACAAAATTCACAAAAAAGTGTCCCGTTTTATTGCATAAATTTAGAAACATTTTAGTACAAACTATTTTAAGTCTAATGTCGTCACAACAATATCTCATTTAGCTTGCAACAATTGTAGTCTAAATGCACTTACTAACAAATAGTTACTTTTAGTATACCTTTGGTTCTGACAATTTTTGAACGCTAACTTGAATAACCATAGTTTTAAATGTCATTGAGTAGTCAATATTTTAGTGCTGTCTGATTGGTTTAGTTAACGTAATTGTAGATTTATGTTTCTAGCCAATCACGACACTTGACAGCTCATTCTTCACTCCCCGAGATGAAAAAGGAACTGAATTTTTAGCAGGAACTTTTTCGAGCTGGCCAATCCTAGGCGCGAATTGAATTAATGACTTTTGTTTTCTCCAATCACAAGCGCCTTACGATACCGACCGACGTGGCTTACATCGTGCACAAACAAATTATGACTGATGCGCGATCTAGTGGTTATATTGTCTTTGGTTCTAGCTCTGTACAGTGATAGGACAGTTTGTTTATTGCGCGCGCATGTTTAAAATAACAGCGTTCATTAATAACTTTTTGCAGGTATTCGGCGTGCCTCTAAGTGAACTGCCGCACGGAGAAAGCAATATCCCAATGGTCGTGGATAGACTGATTACGACTATAGAACTGATGGGCCTTTACACAGAAGGATTGTACAGAAAAAGTGGTCTTAGTTCTAAGGTAAGATTGAAGCCTCGTTTATTTAACCGAAGCAGCTAAATAAACGAGTTGGAGTTACCCCGGTGGTAACGTTAAACGCTTTATCGTCACGTCTTGGTTGTGCCATGCATTGCATGTATGAGAGGGAACTGAGCCCGGAAGTTTCTGATCTTGGTAGGCCCTGACCCGGAAATATGTGGACAGTGCTTTACACTTCGTTGTAAAAACTGACGAGTTGCAATAAGGGAACGTACCCATACTACGTGACACATATTTTATTTTATCCCACCCTCCCGACTCGGACACCACCCGTAGTATATGCCAAGACCCCCTCTCACCCTCTAGTTTTTACGTAGTAATTCATAAATGTGGTTTTAAATAATTTTTTGCAAACAAAAAGTAAAAATAATAATATTTGGCTCATATTTGTCTTTATTAATACGGCAATCGCCGTGTGATGCCAAGAGTGCGTGTATTATTTGAATATAGCTCGAAAAAGCGCGAGATTTCCCTAGCGGATAATTATTGAGGATAACACTATTACAATATCAGTGTTATTAACGTCAAATTTTAATCCAGGTGCGAGAGCTACGGCTGTTACTTGACCAGCGGCCAGAAGAAGGCCTTGAGCGGCTGGATTCATACGCGGTGCACGTGCGAGCCTCTGTATTAAAGGGCTTCTTCCGCGAGCTGCCAGAGCCGCTCCTGACCTTCGATCTGTATGATGACTTCATGCTAGCTTCAGAGATAACCAACCTTCCAGTGAGTACTCGTACCAAACGTACTTCCATGAACTGCCCGAGTCGCTCCTAACCTACAATCTGTATTAAAATACTTCCGCAAGCTGTCAGTTGCTTCTCACCTTGGATTAGTGTGACGACTTCTTGCTAGATGTAGATATGTATATCCAACCTGTCAGTGAGCCCAACTCTTTTTCTATCCATTTTAGCCAGCACATGGAAATGTGGAGCAACAAATAAAACATACATCTTCATCATTCTATCACGTTCCCACTGCTGGGACCCAGGCCTTCTCTCAGAGAGAGGATGGGCTTTAATCCACCATGCTGGCCCAGTGTATGTTGGTGAATGTCATGGTCTTTGAACTTTTGAGGGTCATGGTGAGGAAATCGACATTGATTTCCTCACCATGGATGTTTTCCTTTTCTGTTGTTGAGCGATGACATCAAAACTGCATATAATTAATTTATTAAATACCAAATAAGTCATTGTTGCTCGGCCGAGGATTGAACCAGGTGCCATCAGATTGTAAAGCACACATGCTAACCCTTGGCCACCATTTCATACAATCATACTGTTAAAAAGTGTAAATTATGAGGTTATTGGAAGCCAATTGTCCCTTCTGGACAAAAACGTCCCATACTCCGTACTAAACGGACCAGTCCTTTTGATTAAAGAACTTAGTTCCGTCGTTATGTTTACTTATCATACTTTATGACATTTCCAGGAGCGAGTGATGACCATATTCACGATACTGAAGAAGCTTCCCAAACCCAACTTTGATCTTGTCGAGAGGCTAATATTCCACTTGGCGAGGGTAGCGTTAGGGGAAGAACACAACAGGTACTTAATGCACGTTTATTATAAAATGATGTGACAAGCAATAATTATCAATATAAAAAACCGACTTCATAAAAACGTTGGATCTGGACCAAATTGAAATGGTACCTCACGGGAAGCACCAGCTTTCAATTAAAAAAGAATCATCAAAATCGGTTCACCCAGTCGAAATTTCTGAGGTAATAAACACACAAAAAAACTGTTGAATTGATAACCTCCTCTTTTTTGGAAGTCGGTTAAAAATACATTTCGAAGACGAGATGAGTAAGTCATCCTCTTGATGATATAATGCCTAATGCCCTGTAGTGCCATGTCAATTTTGAACTTAAAGATAATACAGTTTTAGCGGTTAAATCTTATCCAGCTGAATTTGAGGTATTAGCTGCAAAAGTCCTGTTATACAATTTTTATTTCTCATGTTAGGAAATTTTTTCATATCATAATTTTGTTTCATCACATCCGAAATGACAAGCAAAGCATTTAACTCTGGAGATACCATTTAGAGTGCTTTTCATGAAAGAAGTCCCCCCAGAGGCGGCGCTGTCATCGCGTATCAATCACTATCAGTATCATTTCTCGAGCAGCACTTAACAAGTTTAGGCATCGTACACGACTCTAACGATGGCAAATTAATAAAAATTTCACTTGCGTCCAAACACAGAAACAACACCTGTCAACTACAACATGGACATTTAGTTCTGCTGTTTGCAGTTTTTCGCTGCTTTTTTCCTATTTAAAATATATGTTATATGTTATAATTTAAATTCTTGGTTAACAATCAACTAATAAATGATTATGTAGTTTAAGAAGGAAAACATAGTATGGTGACAATGCAAACTCCATTAACTATTTGCTTGTTATTTTTCAAGTCCGATATTGTGTTGTAGGATGGGCCCAAACGCGCTTGCGATAGTATTCGCTCCATGCATTCTCCGAACACAGAAGGTGCAGCAAGCCCAGGACTCTCTCACAGACATCGCGCGGCAGACCGCCGTGCTCGAGGCCATACTCAGGGACAAGATGAAGACGGTAACTAAAACTCAATTACAATTTATAGTCCTCATCGGGATCATAAGGGAAGTTTTATAAGTTAAACATGTTTTTTTGGCATATTAGCTCCCAAAAAGCTGAACCTTTGGATTGAGTTTGTTTAAAAGATGACTTGATCGAGACTTCATATCAAAGTTATCAGCTATTTAATCGGGCGGTTTAAAAAAGTATATTTATCATAAACCAAATTGTCATAAGTAAAGTTAGTTTCATTAAAGAACCTATTTCAAAACCACGTTTTTCATACCAAGTTTTCTGATTAGTTCTGAGCAAACATTATACCAGGGTATGTCGTAAAACTGCGACCAGAACCACCGGAGGATGGACAGCAGCGTCCTATTAGGACACGGTGAACGTATTGCGATCCACAAGCCACCTGCCAAGCGTGGGGATTATGACAACACCCCTCTAAGAGGGAGGTTTTTGTTCAGCAATGGACGTTTACTGACTGATGGTGTATTATACCTTGAAATTTGAACACATGAAAACCTTGTACGACATGACAAATTAATGAAAATCATCATAGAGGGAAAAGTAGAAAGAAAGATAGGACCGTGAAGACCAAGAAGAGTATTCTTAGACCAAATAAAAGAGAAGGCAAATGTCATGTCGTACAGAGAGGCGAAAACACTGGCAGAAGACCGTCAAGCCTGGAAGTAACTCCACCGAGAAGAACTACGCTTTAAATGTTGAATGAATGAAAATTTAACGAGCAGCATCATTTCCTTATACAAATTGTCGTAAGTTAGCTTTACAAGAACCAATTTGAAGTCGTCTTCTTTTTTCATTCCAGATACGTGGCGTGCTAAACGACATCGCGACCCTGGAGTCAGCATGCCACACCGCCACCAACCGGCTATCCACGCTCCGGCACAGCGCGGGCCCGCGCCAAGAAGAACAATACCTCGTCGGACACATTCACGACATAGAGACGGAGAAGGCCATCCTTACCTCCAACCTCCCCACCCTTATTAGGTATTGCTCTGTCAACACGTATGTATATAGTATTCTTTTTTCGTTCACAGACGGTACAGATTTCTTGTCTAGGTGATGGTAGATGAATGTTGCAACTTGCATGTTTCTTTCTTTCTTTAAACAATCTTTTTTTAAAGCCCAGAATATGGCGCTGCTAACTCACTCGCACGTTGGATTTTTTTTAAACGTAAAATTACTGTTTGCTTTGAAAAATGTGCTTTGGACATTTTGCGAAGTAAAAAAAAATATACATCAAAATATTTAGAACAAATTTTTGTTTCAATATTTTTTATTATGACCATAAATGGGTTCGACAGTTTTTCCCATTATTCTGGTCATTATAAAAAATATTAAAACAATTTATTTTATATTTACCAAAGCACATTTTTCTTGTCACTCAAAATGCGCGAGCGAGATGGCTGCACCCAGTATTCTGACTCTTAATAAGCACTTCGTAAATCTGAGCGCGCACTGATTATCGCCGCAGTCAAGGCATTCCACGATTTCAATATTACTTACGAATCAGTGGGAAATTATCAAAGATGTGTTAAAACTATACATATCAGGTCAGCTCTCAAAAAAATCCGCACCAAAATTAGACTAAAATGATATTAACTATTAAGGTAATCTGTTCATGTAGTCTGCATTTGCTGCGGGCTAAATGTTACAACGATATAGGATTTAAAATAGTTTGATAGTTTGTCGGCATTTCTAAATTTAAATAGACACTTACTAAAACTTCGGACCAAAAAGGTCCATAGTAATTAGTGGAGTTTGTACTAATAATATAAAAAAACTGCTTAGCTGACATACAGATACGGATACAGATATTAAAATACGCAACCGTTTTTTGATTTTGCGTTAGCTTATGCAAGACATCAACTTCGTGTTTTCAGGAAATCTTTAAGCCATTTCATGACATTTACATCTATATTTGGGAATTTTTATGGGCCATAACAGCTAACATAGTAAGTTAGTAGTGAATCTGTTGACTGCGGTAGTGATCAGTGGGTGATCAGCATAATGCACAGTATAATTTAAATTGCTCGCACTTTCTTATTTTACTTTAATTTTGCAATAATATCCTTCAACACTTTCTTACACTACCAAGCCTACTGACATAAAGCTGTAACTGCTAATTATCATGTCATCTTATAAACAGTTATCAATAACAATTTCTTTGTGATTTGTCTACAGAGCGACGTCCGATGACGATTTGCTTTCTACAACGGACCACGACGGAGAGTTGGGTAGTACAGATGACCTCAGTACCGGTGCCAGTTCGCTTCGATCGCAGAGATTACACAGACAGCTGTCTTCGGATGACCCGATCATGGTGTGAAGACCCGATCAAGCCGTTACTTATTTGTGACAGTGATTGTGAAAATAACAGTAGCTAACGAGCGGCCTGTTAGACGTATAGCGCTGTAGAATCAACAAGCAATGCCATTTAATAGAAACCGAGACTGTTATACTCCATATGATATTTTCTTGTATGATACGAGTCGGTACTGTTTTTATTTCTGCCAAAATTGCAATAATTGTATGCAAATTTATAAATACAACAGAAGTTATTTCATGGAGGAATTTCTCGTAAGATGCTTAAAGGTGAATGCATACTTATCCGAACGCACTGCATTCATGGGAATTCAAATTTACTACTTACCAATCTGTAGCAGTATATCACATCTTAGTAAGTAGTTTGTATGAATGCGGATGAGAAGTCGTTTTGGTCAAAATAAGTTAACAAATGTTTTGTTGGTTTGCTCCCACTTTTAATGCAATCATCAGTGCTATCTTTTAATTTTAATAAATTATATCATATGAAAGTTCCGTTAAGTGTTCAGTTTTGAATTATTAGTTGTGTAAATATGTAAGATTATATCTAATTGTGATTTTAATGGTTAAAATTAATGCCTCTCATTATATTCACCTAGCATAACTGTAAGTTAGATTACCGTGTAAAATTGTAATGTTAAATTTACAACAAAAAATGAGATTCCAGGACATACGGACTTAATTAGTTAGTAAGATAACTACAGTAAGTGTAAGATCTAAATTGATATGTTGATCCATTCCATTTTCTTCCAAATTATGCCAACAGCGGTCATGAAGACCAACATAACACATAAATTTTCTTTGTGCTGTGTTGGCTCTCATCAGCGCTTTTGGTGTCCTTGGCGCTATTTGCGTGAAAAGGAACGCGTCACTTCACAAAAACAAACATAACCTTACCCAATTTAATATCTTTAGTTACATCTACCAGTTATTTGGCTTCACACTAGTTTTATTTACAAAAAAAAAACAGTTTGTAAATTATGTTATCAACACTTCTTCCCAACCTATGTTTGAGAAGAGCTTGCACTGTACTTTGCTTTCACCATGACATTCGTAACACAATACCGCTTCTAAAAATATATTTATGTACATTGGTTGTTAGAAAATTCCATAGTATAAAATAAAATGTATAACATTCTGCTTTTAATCTAAAAGACTGTCTAGTAAGCTATTAAATTTATTATAAGTCACAAATATTTTAACCATTATTTACTTATACAAACAACGAATTATTCTGTGAATTTTTTTATTTTTAGTTTCACTGATATGGCTATTTTAGCTCAACATTTTCAAACGATGACTTTTTATACTCTATCTGAAGATTAATATTTATTTATGGCAAGCCACAGGTGTTGAATCTCAGATTCGCATTGGATGATGACATTTACATTTTTGTATAAATCATTCACTGTTATGGAAAAACTTTTCCTTCTTTTCAGCCTTCCACGGCCCTTGATTAAACCTTTAAAACCTGTGTGAACCAGTGTAGTTCCATTAATTGGTTTGTGTCAATGGCATAATTATTAATACTTACTGTATATTCTGTGCCTTCAACTAGTTTTGCTTCTATCAGTCCATGTTCTAGCTCGACAATGCCTGCAAGTAGTGTATTAGTAACTTTGCTATTGCAATAATGAGTAGTCATGTATAAGCGACTAAGCGTACACCTATTGATTGTAACAGCCACAGGATTTTTTCAATATCTAAGAATCGACATACCTACTCAAGCTTAAATAAGTTTGTATAGAGCTCAATGTGCAATGTGGCTACCGAAACTTGTACAAGATATGAGAACACTTTAGAAGTGTTTGTAGATATTAATTGTGAATTTGTGTAATTGTCTCCTACTGTGTAAATAATTTATTAGCGTTAAAATTTTAGACAGGAACTATTTTTATTGTAGGTATTATATTGTTATATTTTGCCACTGTTATTTTGTAGAAGTGCCTATCGGAAAATGACTGTTTTTAAATTGTTTTTGTAAATGGTGCAAAAATAGTGTTCCCATTTAAATTTTATAAGATTGCCAAATTCTAATTTAGATTTGATCTGAAGATTTGATTTTGTCACACTAATATTATAAATGCGAATGTTTGTGTGTTACTTGCTCGGTACAATTATTGGATTCAGATATTATCAGCAGAACACTTTAGTCACAGAGTACACAGAGGAACAGTTGAGTAAGAGCGTAAAATAATAATATGAGCGCAAAAAGATGTAAACACTCGACACATTGCTACACATGTAGTGAAATACCTATTATTTGCAACTGTTTCTTTCTGTGAATTACTCGGATGTTTTTGTCTACATTCATAGGTTTAAACCTTGAATGAAGACAGGGTTACCAGGTAACCTTACTTCTGAAAGTAAGGTTTCTACGTGATTGTATCTTTGTCCATGCAGGTGAAATCGCGGGGCGCGCCTAGAAAGTCCAGCCGTTAAATGTTATAAAAGATTTTAATGCTTTTATGAACATTGTGCTGTATTGGAACATTGTTTATAGAAATTATGGTACCTGCTACCTACTTGCTAGAGTCTACCTATTTTCATAAATGTTAAGGACCAATAACTGTTTACACAATGGTCATTTTGTACTTCTGTATGTACTCAATTAACCTAGATATCAGAACTTTAAATAACGTAATAAAAGTTCTATAATATACAGTTGATACATTATACAATAAATAAATGAATCTTGTATCATATAGCGTGTATATTGTTCAGTGTATTTTTAGGAATCCTATATTTGAAATGTAACCAAAACACTATTCAAAATATAAACATTTCTGTGGAGTTTGAATCTTTTATTTCCATTTATTACGTAATAGTAAGGCACACCTTACAAACAGGGTTTAAGAGTGGATTAGTAAAAAAACCTTTCTTATCATGACACTATGTATTATTTGCTTGTAATGTACATAAGGGTCGGCGCTTACAGACGGCGAGGCACGGGACGGCGTGTGCCTTGGGCATGCCGTGAATGCCGAAGGATCTTGTTGCATCACGTCTGAAGAAAGCTAAATTCAACCTTGTTAGCACATATTCAGCCTTGTTAGCTACTTACCACTCGCATTATTTTAACGTCATGAAGTTACCTATGCGTCTCACGTGATGCAGCGGTGTGCCGCGGCATTCCATGGAATGTCGCAATGTGCCTAAGCATCCCTGGGAATGACGCGACGTGCCTAAGCATCCCTGGAATGACGCGACGTGTCGCGGCATCATGTGAGACGTTTCGGCCTATTCATGTTGAAATAGAGGAATGTCGGTGCTTACTTAATTGAAATAAGTTTGAAAATCATTTGTCAACGATAAAAATCCTTTGCCATACCATGCCTCACCGTATTTGAGCGCCGTCCCATGGAAGCCGGCATTCCGCATTGGAAGTTTTTTTCATGGAGAAAGTATTATTTCTGCACTTAAAGTTACCTCCAAGATGTAAAGCTTGTTATTTATTTATTAACAAAACAAGTTTTTCCTGTGCTGAGAAAAATGTGGTGTCTTTAAGATATGACTCCCATGCAAGAGTTAAGTTGTAGGGGAGACCCATGTTCAGCAGCTAGTGGACATCTTCTAGCCACCAATAGAACTTATTTTATTCCATTTCTATGTCCTGGCAGTCCTGGCTATCATACTGCCATGGTACTTTGCCAATAGGGCAGGATCCCCAGCTGTGCTTTGCAGCAATTTTCCAAATACCACTAATATTCTGATCTTGTGCAGAGCCCTGACTGACATTAATAGTATCTATCCTGTTGTGAGAACTTCCGTTCATAACACACGTCTCATATTTTAAATCTTCAATGGTGTATATTTTTTCTGATGGTTGTACAGGAAACTTTTCAGGAGCTGAAATAAGTCTAGCGAGCTTGCATATTTTTTCACATACTTGCTTAGGTAGATGTGGATCAACTAGATTTAGAAGATCTTGAACAAAATATGTCAAATATGCATTATAAGATGATATGATAGGTTGAATCATATTTATATCTGACAGTTTGCTTGAAACTGGTTTCTGCAAATCCAGTACTAGACCATCTAGTTTCTCATTGGGAAACCAATGATGATACAATACTTTTAGTTCTTTTTTCTTGTTTGTTACTCCACCTTTAGAATTCATCCTGAAACAAAATTATAACAATGATTAAAATTTCATATTGAAGCATTCTGCACTTACGGATTTTTACTATGTATATAAATGTAAAAAAAATAATGTGAGGAGCTCCAGAACAAAAGCCAAGAAATACATTTTTCGTAATTTTATAGAAAAGACAAAAGATAGAATCAATAATTTATAACTTTCTTTCCTTTCGCTACTTATTGGCATAGTAACCAAAAATTTTAATTGTTATAATATTTTTTTTACCTAATTTTAAAATGCTATATTTCTGTTTTGGTATAGTTAATTAGTTACATAAATAGGAGAAGCCGTCACACAGTCTCCGACTAGTTCGGGAGCCTCGGGATCAATAACCTACCATAAATTATGCGCAAATAAATGTTTTGATTTTGATTTGATATAAAATTAAATGTATTAGTCGGGTTTAGGTCTTGTTGCCCATATTTAGAGCCTTATTTAGTGAGTTTTTAACGAGTTTGCAGCATTCTGAGGTACATTAGAACAAAAGCCGATAATTATGCCTGTTTTTTTGTGTTAGTCGTAGTCCTCATACACACACACCATACTATGTACATATGGTACCATACTATGTACATATGGTACCATACTATGTACATATGGTACATAGTATGGTGTGTGTGTATGAGGACTAAGACTAACACAAAAAAACAGGCATAATTATCGGCGTTTGTTCTCCTCATATATTGTCTATACCTACAAACAAAACATTTGACAACTGGCAGGATTCGAACCTGTTCAACGATCTGGGCAAATGTCCCAATTGCTCTACTACCAACACTTAGATTGGTGTGATATTCTTGATAATCCTTGCATAAAAACTTATTTATTTTAAAGCTCCTTACTTGTTGGCTCTCTCGACAAATTGTTTAGATTTCTTCAGGGCAGCTAATATTTCCGATATCCACAGCGCAGCAAGTAGATTTTTCTTCACACAATCAACATCTTCACTTTGTGTCATCTTAACAAGGGCCAATATGAAGTCAAATATCAGGTCATTTGTGTGTAGGAAACTGAGTAGCACCTCAAAACACATAACATAGCTTCGGTTTAGCTTATGTTTGTTATTGAAATCATTTCGACTTAGATACTCCACAAGCTCTAATGAGAGAAATAATGACTCTTCTCCTAATAAAGCTTTATTCACATAAGATATTGTATCACTACTTCGTAATATCCTTTTAGCATGTACATTAATCATGTTAATTAAACTTGCGATAGATACTGTTTTCAAATTGGACAAATCAACAAGATCTCCAAACAGGGCCCTGGCATCATTGACAATTGACTCTTGCATATTAGCATCTGTGATATCAGCTAAATTCTTTATTTTCGAATGTGAACAGATACTAAGGCAACTGCAAAAATGTATCAATGCATCTATTTTGTTTTCATCGCTGCTGGAAGGCTCTTTCTGACCCGAAGTATAATCTTGAATGCACTTTTTATATTTATCCCAGTAGTTTTTCTGCAACCACTCTAAACTTATCAGGCAAGCATTTCTTAGCAACACTAAAGATGGTAAACTATTGCTGTGGGCAGTGTCATGTCTCAGTTCTACTATCCAATCAGGAACTCCTGCATTTCTCGCAGCATTGTATAAACTTGTACCTTTGGATGTTTCAGTGTCCAGCATATGGTTGACAAAACGCATCAAGGCAGAGGAGTAAGCTAGACGTAGTATATTATAATTACCGATATCAACAACACTTTTCTCATCTTGAACATGCACTTGCAGCAAACCCAACGTTGATTCGATGCCAGACGGCAGGGCAGGGCTTCTAGCTTTCCACATTTGGAGCATGTCAAGTGCATCTGGTTTATTTGGGTTTTCTGAATAGATATTGTGATAAACAGAATTCCATTCTTCACTACTGTACCAAGGAACAATATGGTATTGTTCAGACATATTTATTAGATAACTGCAATTCAAATAGTTCAGTTACTGGAATAAATATAGTATACCCTTTAAAAAAAAAGATATACTTGTAGTCAGTCACAACGTTTGTTTAGTTTTAGTCAGAACAGTGCGAAGAAAAATAAAATAAATACAAATGAAAACGTGAAATTGATAAACAATAACCTAACCTAAAATAGACTTGAAATTAAACGCAAACTTAGCCGGGTGTGCGTTTTGTATACTGACTGATCTATGGATTATTTTCTCTATGGTTAGTATGTGAGTTCACAGGTTCAGACGTGTGAGACGTCTCAGACGTTGGCGTGTGCGTCTGTCGGACATAATGTAGTTCTCCCATCCATGGAATGTGGATATAACTGTTCTGTGGCAGGGCAGTGGGCAACTGCCGTCCTCCTTGTTTCCTGAGAACTACAATCTAGTCTAGGCATCTTCAAGGCTAGAGTGAATATATTTCTTCTAGACTAGATCAACGCGTTCCATCCTCGGTCACCATCAATCGATTTCATTTCCATTTTCGATTCCCACCTAGGGCAAACATTTATGTGATGAACATTTGTGTTTGTTCTATGTCTGGGTGTTAATATCTATTTAAGTATGTATTTAAAAATATATAAGTACGTATATCAGTCTCTGGCAGCCATATTACAAGCGTTGCTTAGTTTGGAGTCAGATGACCGTGTGTGCAAAAATGTCCCGAATATTTATTCATTTATTTATCAGGCAAATTGGTGACAAACATAATCTATTTAAAAAATAACTCTAAAATGGCTGTACCGATTTTGATAGGACTTTCACTGGCAGGTAGCTGATGTTATATGGTGTAATCCCCACGGGTGAAACCCCAAGGCGCAGCTAGTAAATGAGAAACTTTTGTTATGGTGGCAGTTGGTATTGTTTTTTATTTTGCAATAACATTTGGCAGCTTCCCGAGAGATTTAATGTTGATTTTTTTAACGTCGAATAGGAATCCTCCAAATCTGCATACTTCATCGCCAACCACAAAACTACTGGTCACGAGGACTTTAAAGCGGTCTCAAGTTCTCAATGTGATGTACAAACGTAACAAGCGCAACCAAATCTAAAGAGTTCCTACTACCCTTTGGGGACACGAAAATAGTATACATATAAATAAACTTTTTTTTATGATACTCGGTGGCGAGACGAGCGAAGTCGCTCGCCTGATGGCTCTTCACGCTTGCCCATAACAGCACAACACCACTCAGAATTATGAACTTCAACAGTTCAAAACCCTGGATGGCAATGCACTGCGCTCGTCACCCCGAGATATAAGATGTCAAATCTCTGTGTGCCCTGTAATTTCGCTGGAAACATTGCCCTTCAATCCGGAACACAGTAGCGTTTGCACACTACTGCTTGGCGGTTGAATAACTGGCAAAGGTGTGGTACTTCCCCAGGCGGACCCCTGAAAAAGAGTCCTACCACTACATATGAAATGAAAATACAAATGAAGAATTTACAATTTTATTACAAAAATTGATTCAAAAGCAAATGTTGTCCATAATCACATGCAGTTAAAACGCTACATATAATTTTACATTTTTATTATTAATATTCTGATAATTTCAACAACTTGCAAATAAATCTTACACTATTTTGGAAATACGTATCTGTTGGCATAATTCTGTAACGGGAGTTACAGACGGTCAGATCATAACAGTAACATAGTCCTACGATTTTAAGTACTTTTTAGTTCTATAAAGTATTTTATAAGTTGGTTTGTGTCATAAGAGGCCACACCATGTTTCAAAATAGCAGATTTATCTTTCTTTATTCCGTCCTGTGTGATTAAGATCTTAATGCCTATGAATTAACAACCATTCATAAATAATCTCACTAGTATAATCTGTAAAGGTACCTTGTATTCTGATTGTTGTATGCCAAGTGATGAGATCAAGTTAATAAAATAATACTTTTGAATTGAATAATTACACATAATTTGAAAACATGTCATGAGGTAAGCGTCAGATTTTATACGATTTATTATCTTTGGCACTAACATCGAAAGTGAAACTACACAAAAATATTGATTATGTGGCGTTTTCCCTGCCGGTGATACTCCAAGTTTTAAATGCACTTTTTCTATGGTTCCGGGACGTCGACAACAGTCGTCGAAACGAACGAAAGGTACAGGTAAAAAATCTAGTCGTCTAAAATCGCGTCGACGTGCGACGATCGCCCGTCGGCGTCGGAGGCGCTCGCTCTCGCTCGATCGATATAAAACAGTGACCTCAGCACGCACCTTAATAAATATCTATCAATATATACTCTCGATCAACAAATATAATTCAATATAGGCGATATTACAACACGAGTCTCCCATACGGCTAGTGACGGTATCACAGTGGTCGCGGCTCACGCGGCGGTGGCGGGCGGGCTCATAAGTCTATAGTGTCGAGCGGCTGCGTGGGCGCACGAGGCGGCTCGGCGGCCGCGGCCGGCGGCGTCGGCGGCCGCGTGTGGAACTTGCCCGGCAGCGAGGCGAGCGCCGACAGCGCTGCGTCGGCGTGCGGGATGCGGCGCATGATCTTGCCCGAAGTGATGAGGCGCCCGAAGCCCTCCTGGTGCGCGAACGCGTACCCCGAGCGCACAGAGCGGCGCGCGCGGCGAGCGGACGGCGTGCGTGGCGCGGGCGCAGCTGCGCGCCACCGCTGCCGCGCGCGCAGCCGCTCCGCCAGCGTCGGCCGGGACACCGACCACGCCAGCCGCCACGACACCACCGGCACCATCAGGATTATCATCTAACAATACAGAAACAATACGAGTTACAGGCCGCCATTCAAATTGATGTGCCAGCTTAACACGACGTCGGACAGTACTGTCTCATCGGTTGACATTGCTAAGACACTACTAATTTTCATATATTGCCTAAAGGCATAGTGTCACAAAGCGTGGTATCGCAAAGCAATTCATGAAATTGAAGGAATATGGCAGAACGACTTTGGGCCTAAACACGCAGGTGCACCGTCAGGGTTGTTTGTATGCGAACACGACACCCACAACCGTAGTGTGTTCGAAGGGCCCTTCACATACGGCTCCCCTTCCGGATCCTGGCTAACAACCCCTTTCCCTTTATACAGATGTAAGCGTGGACATATTTTCTTTGCACGAGTTTTCGAACATTATGTTATCATCATCATCAGCCAGAAAACGCCCATTGCTGAACATAGCCCCCAACCTGAACGACGATTTAAGGGACACCCGCTGCTATCAGGATGTCGTCGTTCCATCTAGTGGGAGGCCTATCTACGCTACGTCTTCCGGTTCGTGATCTCCACTCAAGAACTTTTCTTTCCCATCGATTATCGGTTCTTCAAGCAATGTGACCATTCTTTGCCACTTCAACTTGCAAATAGTATGAAGATATTAATTATACCTCCGTGAGAGTACAAACTGCTGTTCCATAAGTTAGTATGGAAATTTGTGGTCGTGTGGCGTACTGTCTTTAATCATTTAAAAATTCTAACGGCGACTGGCGTTCTCTCGTATCACTCTTACACATGCACGCCTCAAGGCGTACTGTTATCGTGTTAGACGCACGCAATCTAAGTTTGTTTTGTTCCCATCTACTCTCAAGGGATGTCTCCTCTAAATGGCAATGAAAAACAAAACCAAACCATGAGACAGTTGAAGTGATTTGCACCATGCTAGGCAGTAGCGGATCCAGGGGGAGGGGGTATGGAAAGGGCTCAAGAACCTCAGCTGGGTCAAGCCCTTCAGCCCCCTCTAAACCGAAATCCTGGATCCGCCACTGACGCTAATTGTAAGTAATCTTGATGTAAGTACTCACAGTAAGCACCGCAGTGAACCAAAACGTAGCCTGCGTAAGCGCAACAGTGAGTGAGCCGACGTATCGTCCACCGATCACGTAGTTGTAGAAGTAATCCAGCACGAAGTAGGACACCAGCGAGCCCCAGATCGTGATGTGATTGAACACCGTCCAGTACGTCGTGTCCAGGGCGATCTGAAAATTATAAGTCTCTGATTAATCATCCGGTTAAAGCCCAAATGCAGACGATGCACAAAAGCTTGAACGGTTACGTCAAGTGTATATAGAATCTGTGCAAAAAGAGAACCGTCGTTGCAAAACGATGAACGAAAAACTGTAAATCAGCACACGCGCGACCTCTACCTTACGACGCTTCTCTTTTTTTCACAGACTCTTATTGATAATAAATTTATACAAATAGCAAGCATCCATTAAATTTTTTACCCCTGATTAAAAAAAGGGTGTTTTTACAGAAGTGATATATCTCGTCGAGATCTTCATTTCATTACACTGGGCCAGCATGGTTTATTAGGGCAGTGGGAAGATGATAGGTTGGAATGATGATGATAAGATCTGTTATTACAACATAGTTACCTGTGTGGTGTTGTCTATGATCAATATTGTGGCCACTACGCTCCCTAATAGCATGTGGTCTGATAATATTTTGCCATCCGGCGCCAGACCATCTTTGTAGGTACCTGTAAAGAACGATACACCATTTTTAGACTCTTCATCGTATAAGAACACTCTAAACTAAACCTTAATAAGATTGGTATCCCAAGATTAAATGTCAGCCTTCGCTTTCCCACTTAAGAACAAATGCCTTTATTATTCACATATTTATTAAGTTTTGATGCCTATTTGACTTTCTAATACAAAGATACAGACAGTATAAAAACTTAAACTATTGAGTGTAGGTCTCCCCTTACATGTGCCATTCTGTTTCAGTCCTATGGCAGTCTCAACCAGTGCCTTCCTTCCGCCCTCAACTCGTCTAACCGATGGCTCCTATATTGAGACAAGGATCACTTGGTTGCCAAGAAGCTGGGTATCCTCTCGAATGTGCAGTACTTCACTTGCTTAGTTGCTTTCATTGTACCAAACACTAGTTGTGCTTAGAGTACTGGTCGCAACTTTGGGATGGATCAGTCAAATACCAGCTTGAGGCATTGGAGTACATTGGAAAACATGACAATAAAATGCCAGAATTTCAATCAAGGTGATGGTTTTCAACTCGGCAGTGCGAGGAATCCAGTATTAGGTACCCTTAAAAATAAAAGTCCGCGTTTAAAATGTGTTTAAAGAAATTACGCAGTGATACAGTGAGTGTGTTTTATCGGGATGTTTTATTCGAGTTCAAAGGACTACGAAGAAGAAGAAGAAAGGGTAGATTGTTTTGTCTGCACCTAACTTTGAACTGTTCGACCAACCACTCGCATTCTTCAGTCTTCCCGTTAACATGGTGCATGTAATTGCGCCGAAATATCGGGAGCTCCTTCCACAATCTTACCACGGTAAATATCCCGTAAATAATCATATAACTGTAGTAAACAACCGCGGTTGTTTAAAACAGAGTTTTAACATGCTAATAAGCTCATCAGCAACGAATCCTGTGTCGTTTCCTGATTGTCAGTGATCAGCATTCTGTGGCTACTTTACTCCACTGGCCGACATCGTTATCTAACAAAAACTCACCGTACGGTATAAGAAACAGCACAAGCGATGTGAAGCAGCCGTGTAACGTCGACTTGATGAACTCAGTCTTGTTGAATAGCTGGCTGGTATGTCCCGGCGCGTATAACTTGGGGAACTGTAGTGACGTCACGTCTGATACGTCTTGTTCGAATACTCCCAGCGCCAGGACCGGTAGGGACGTGTAGAATAGATTATATACTGATATGAACATCTCGTCGAACACCGTCTGTGGGTGGAAATTAGTTTTATTAAATAGAGAATACATACATTTCGGAGGGTGTGCATCGGATCTGTATGATCTAATACCCATTTTTCTATCGGACTGCCGTAGTGGACACGAATAGGCGACATCACTTCATGGTTGATATTCTGAAAACTCTTGCGAAGCGCTTTGATTCCACTTTTATTGTGCGAGAACTAGTTTGTGGAATACGTTACCCGAATGGGTGTTCCCCGAAAGTAACAATCTGAGTCTCTTCAAATTGCGAGTGAATCGGCTTCTTCTAGGCAAGCGTGTGTAGACCGCATCATCGCTTAACGTCAGGCGAGGTGGCAGTAAAATGCAAGAATATTAATAATAAAAATATCTGGCCAAGAGCGTGTCGAGACACGCATATGATAGGGTTCCGTAACCAAAGCCATATAATTGTAGTCATAGTTTTAAAAATATGGTCATAGAAAAATTCGATAATTTAAGTGCATGCTTTAATCACTAACCTGCGCACTGAATCCGCAGAAAAACGCGAACCAGAAATGGCAGACAGTGAATGCGAAATTCTTATAGAAGAAGTACCGCAGGAACTTGCACATTCTGTAGTAGGACCACCGGCCGTGGACCAACAGTAGTCGCTGGAGAAACCGGAACTGTGCTATCGAGTAGTCCGACGCTAGCACTGCTTGCATGCCCTCCTGGCCGGATATACCGACGCCTATGTGCGCCGCTGTAAAAGAAATAATAATCTAACAAACACATGGTCGAATACAAAAATTTTCTTCCATTACATTTTAGAAATACAACCAAACTAATTTAAAACCCTAGCAAGTTGAAGTGGCATTGGGCAGGGCACATAGCACACAGAACAGATGGCCGATGGGGCCGAAAGGTTCTCGAATGAAGACCACGGACCGGTAAGCACAGCGTAGGACGTCCACCCACAAGATGGATAGACGACCTAAAAGAAACCGCAGGAAAACGCTGGATGCAAGCCTAAATAAAATAGGTTTGCGTTTAACCACGTCCCAATTGCATTTTTAGGATGGATAATGAATATTTTTTATTCTATTATGAATATGTAATTTTAGAAAGAAATAATAGATTACCTTTAATCATAGAAACATCGTTGGCTCCGTCTCCTATCGCTAGAGTGACGGCTTTTCTTGCTTTCTTAATGAGTTCTACCACCATAGCCTTCTGCAGCGGCGTCACGCGACAGCATATCACCGATTTACATTGTATCACTACGTCGAGAAACCTGAAATCAATTACATTATACTTTAGACACCATTAACTTCATTTACAAATGTAAAGCAGTATCAGAGTTGTCAACTCCTCGATGATGAGAAGTGAGATGTGCTAAAACGAGATAAAGCACATTTTCGCTAAAAACTGCCTAAACCTTATGTTTTATATAAAATCTGTCTCAAATAATACACGAAAAGTGTTTACCTATATCAATTTAGATAATTTTTTGAAATACTGACCAAATACTGTAGTATCCTGTCGTCAAAAAAATTATAATTTTTAGCTAGCAATTTTTTTGGCTAAATGCACTGATTACGTTGATAGTTAGTATGGTTATAATCTACTATTGGTTTGGAAATTTTTGAGTGCTGCCTCGATATCCACTGTTTTAAATATCTTTATATGATGGGACTGACATATCACTGTTTGTAAAAGTCCTATAAATTTATACATAATTTAAAAAAAAAAAACTTTGCCGTAACACAATTTTAAATAATTAAAAAAACTCTGTTTTGTAGCTATATATATTTCAACCAATGCTCTACAATATATTTAACGTGTTATCTGAAACATGTTGAAGCAAACGCCAAAAGCGGTTATACATTAAATTTATGATTTAGATTAGACAAAAATTAATCACACAATTACAACACAATTACACAATTAGTCTGTCCATTACGTTAATCGCTTTTTGACAGCCGATACAAAGTTGATGATATAACATTGTAAATCGTCTAGCCTAATCGTCATTGTAAATAGTCTAATTATATCACATACAATTAATACGTTTGATCTAGCATTACCTCTTTACAAGATGACGTCAACTTTAAATCAATTTGGCTTTTAAGTATGGGATATAGTTTGCTAGACGCTATACAAAATTATGTCGTCAACTTTATATGAGCTATCAAACTATAGATTGATTTGGAAATATTAATAATTTGTCTGTTGATTTGGCAGTATCAATAATTTTGTTCAACCTCTCACTTTTAAATTGTATTTTTTTTATATAGATAATAATTATTATGTATACTCACTTTTCCTCCAATTTAGGGTGTAAGCAGTGAACGAGTGAATGTCCGTTGATGACGATGGCGAAACCATTCGCATCGTCGTTGCAATGTTCGTGCGAATCTGCCGTGTACGGGCCGCCGCCCGACGCGTATTCGTTGCTGTAACATGGTCGACGAACATTGATACTCGTTGCGTTTACTTATATATATTAAGAGGGGCAAATGTACATAAGCTATTTTAGGCAGAGCAGAGCAGGCGTTTGACTCCGATCTCACCTGATGGGAAGCGATGATGTAGTTGAAAGTGTAGCACTTTCACTAGTTTTTTTTTAATTTTGACAACAGTTCATGCCGTGTATAGATCTAGCGAACGAATCTACTTAGATTCGTTCACGTTTTGCATTCACTTGAATGCATTCGAGCGAATGTAATCATTGGACACCGCACGCTCGTTCGCTATTGATTGTGGACACACTACAGAAAATCGATCACCTTCACTTCACGCTCGCAATATCCAGACATTCTGCGAGCACTGGACGAGCGAAGGCACGCGAATGAAAGATTCGCTGGCATTCGCTTTTGCAGATGCGTCCAAACCAACTAGTTCGGTAGTGTTCGCAAGGTCTGTACACGGCATTATAGGCAAACAAATAAAGCTAGAAACTACGAACAAGGTATCTAGAAATAAGGATATAACATCTAAGATACAGTTGGAGTTGGGCTGGCCATATACGTCGGATGGACATTAATCGATGGACGAGACGCAACCTGGAGTGGAGACCGTGGGCAAACACGATATCACCAGGCCGCCCAACGAAACGCTGGGTTGATAATATCCGAAGACACGCGTGTCATGACTGGATGCTCACAACAGAATATCGCAGGTTGTGGAAGAAATTGGGTGAGGCCTAAGTCCAGAAACGGACGACAAAAGGCTGAAGAAGAAAGGGCCATTTTTGAACCGAGTTATAATTCTATGGAGTCATAAGAAAAGGGTATGCTAAGCCGAAAGGGTTTTGTTACCCTCATAATTCTGAAAAACTTTTACTATGGGACCAACCCTTAAATAGCGAAAACTGCTCTTCCATAGAAAACGGTTTTCACACTTCACCCTAACGGTTATTAACCTTGAATATACCTTGTTCGTAGGCTACAAAAGACAATTTTGTAAATAGCAAAACTTTGTATCATAGCATGTTTTAGTACCTTGATGACTTTCACACATGTGGCAACATTATCAGGTTGTTTGGCAAACTATTCTAATGTAGGTGTAAGTAAGACACGAGTTAAAGAGAGAAAGAGCACGCGGCTTGGTGTTGTGATGGACGAAAAAGTGAGACAGATAGTTTGTGTGGTTAGTTTGGATGAATTTGGAAAGGAAAAATGTGATTGATAAGTGTATATATTTGTAAAAGTACTTTAGAATAACTAGTAGTTTGGACCGAACTGATCGATATTGCCCATATTCGGACTTAAAAATTGTATTGAAATGAACTACTTGCCGGACCCGGGTATGTCCTAAAACTACCAGAACCACCGGAGGATGGGTAGCAGCGTCCTATTAGTACACGATGAACGTACTGCGATCCTCAAGCCACTAGCGTGGGGATTATGGTAACACCCCTCTATGAAGGAGGCCTTTTCCAACAGTGGACGTTAATTGGCTGATGATGTGTGATGTGAACTACTTGCCTACAATGTATCATTAAGTTCGGATCAACGATACACAATTTATCGCCGAACAAATCATGCACGCCATGATGCCGACTTGTCCCATTAGCCATTACAATCTGAGACCTCTCTTCGCTCGGTCAATAATAATTAAGAAATCGGGTGGTATATTTGCTCGTTTAAAAAAATTCAATAGTTTGTAAATACATAAAATGTTTGACTTAAACAAAATCAAGCTAACAGTTAATTTGAGTGTATGTTCAACAGTTTGTGGAAGTTCTGACTAATGTACACAATATCAAAAAAAAAAAGCAATCATTTAATATTACCTAATTTATAGGAAGCTCAATCTTTATAGTCCACAGATACAGAAGCTACAAGCCAATAAAGCCAGCGGCAAAACATTAAATGCTCATTTGATCAATACATTTTTCTTATAATTTTGAAGACAACAAGCAGGCAGCCAGTTCGATAGTCACAGCGCCACTCAGGAATCCGAAAAAATATCCGAAGATTTGGTGTTGCCTTTTTAACCTATATTTTAGGGTTCCGTACCCAAAAGGTAAAACGGGACCTTATTACTAAGTTTTTAAATGATTGTTACGTCAGAACTCCTTGATTAATAAACCTAATTAGAACATACTTTTTTTTATTTAAAAGAATATTGTTCAGATTGGTCTTATAGAATTTTCATCAAAATTGATTCAGTATTTTGGTTTATAAAACAAAATAATTGGAAATAATTTGAAAAAATATGTAATCTACGTAAAAAAATGTGTATTTACTAATTTTGAAGTCGGTTTTTTAAATTGATAATTATATTAGAAAAGGATTCTTTATCATTACTATATTCAGCTTTCTTTTGAATCACGCTACAGAACTAAGATCATTTTATACCTTACAGTTTTTTTGTTGTAATAATTTTTTTTTGCAGAAAATCTAATCTTAAAACTTTATACGGACATAGGGTATTTTCTCACGGTGCGACGCGATATCAATTCGACTGTCAGTCCGCGCAAAAAAAACTGTGCTTAATTGCGTTACAATAAAGCACATTCAACTCGCACAGACTAGCAAATCGATCGATCGTTCGCCTTCATGCGTTTGCGCTCTGGAAGGACTAAATCGTACTTTATATTAACGCAATAAAGCACAGTTTGGTTTGTGCGGACTGACTGTCAAATCTATGTCGCGTCATGAGTAAATGCTTCAGATCATTCAAATAAAGGAGATATGCCTTAATACAATTATCGTTTGTGTTCAAATGTCTCAATTTTTCTCTTTTTTTTCACTATACCGTTAAACCACTTAACGCAAAAACTGTACTAATTTTTCACACACACTAAGAAATTTGTAGCAACACCAATGAACTAAAGAATATCCAGATTAGTGTGCGACTAAATACATCCAGACTGTTTTAGACTGGATGCGTTCACACCTGCCACGCCATCTTACCATATCTCCCTTGTTTGAATGTTCTGAGGTAAATACCCATAGCGGCATAGTGGCACACACACACACACACATACAAACAGAGCACACTAGCATGATGTGAGAGCGGTGATGTATACAGTGTAGCTCTTTGTCTCTCTACCTGTCGTGTGCTAGAGTGTTATGTTCCCACCTAAATGTAACCACAGAGACGGCGGGCGCGTTCAGTTTCACGTTGGCGGAGCGGCCCGGAGACGGACGAGACACGGACGCGCCGCCGTTCGCTGTTTCCGGCTCAGTTTTTGGTTCTGACGAACCTGGAAACAAAACGTTAAAGTCTAGCTTTTGTACGTGATTTTGACGTGGGTACGTGACCAAAACACAACGCCCGCAAAGATAATGTAGCCTTTCATCAGTGAAAGAATTTTCAGAATCGACTCAATAATATTCCGGCAGCCAGTTCTCATTTTTATGGCAATAAAAAAAACTCTTGAAAATATAAAATAAAAAGTGTTTAGTAGTTCACTTTACATCACTTTTCCAAGTACACTTTGATGGGTAGATAACACCCTTAAGTATACCATTCTGGATTACATTGTAAAAACATTTAAAAAATAAACAAACATACATATGCCCGAAAACATTACCCTCCTCCTTGGCAGTCGGGTAATGAAAGAAGTAAGGTGTTACTTGCCATGTGGCAGGAATGTATTGACGACACGTATCGAGTCGCGGCACTTGGCGAGCTGGCGGTCCACGTCGTCGTAGGAGGCGCCGTCGATCACGAACACTTCCGCCATGTCGTCCGTCAGTAGTTGACACGAGTAGCCGATGTTTATTGCCGTTTCTAGAAATTACAATCAAAATTATGTAGCTCAAGTTTTACATAATATCTCAGATCAAATTATAAATACAGATGGATTAAATTGTAAGTACTGCCAAAGTGAAGTCAGAATCGCTTCCAAAACTACTTAATATAAATAAGCCTGCCTGTAAAAAGCCTAGATAATTACTGTAATGTATAATGTTATCCTTGTTTTTGTGGTTTTTAATAAAGAGGTATTGTATTGTAAATTCCCAGTATAAATACACGACTCACGCACACATACGCATTCAAAACGAAATGAATTTCATACTGAAAACATCAAACGACTACGCACACACATGTTTCAAAAAGTGGCTTCACTTTTCGTGTTCCCCGCAATCCATCTGGCTATTTTTATTTGATCTGAGCATAATCATCATTATTATCAGTCAGAAGACGTCCACTGCTGAACATTTGCCTCGCCCTTTAACCCCTACACTGAACGACAATTTATCCTGCCATCTGCAACCAGTGGATGCCCGCAATTCTCAAAATGTCGTTGGTCCATCTAGTGGGAGTCTCCACTCAAAAACCTTTCTTCCCCATCGGTTATATGAGAATAATATGAAATTTAACTTTATTCATCAAATACGACACCATAGACGATGTACATTTAGCCAGTGGAATCTCTTTTTCGCTCTAACGCGTTGTCTTCTAAGTTGCAAATGTAGAGCACCAATCATAATGTAAATATGGATTTTTCTGTTGCATCCTTGCTTTTAATTGAGCAGGTTACTTGCACTATAATGCAAGCAATGCATCCCCCATTCATCTGACAAAAAAATCCTGGTTGGTGGCTCTAACTGTTACTATTTTGACCCGTCATGGAAAGAAAAGTAAAATGTAAAAGGACAAGGAGGAAGATGACAAGTGAAGGGCAAATATCAGATTACACTAAATCGTACGGCAGAAAGCCGACCGAACCAGGACAAATGCGAAACAAATCATTACTTAAATTTTGAGTTTTCTTACCTTGTTTATCGCCTGTTAGGACCCACACCTTGATGCCGGCCATACTGAGATTCGCTATAGTTTCTGGGACTCCGTCTTGTAATTTGTCTTCTATCGCTGTCACCCCTGCAAAGACAAAAACAACAGTACAGCCGTGCATTGAACCTTTGTTTTTAGTAATCGCTGTATTTACTTTATTAGAAGGCACACAGGCCTGAACATTCTAACCAATGTTCATACAGATCATGACTGGATTTAGAACGTTTCTTACATGAAAGTCAAGGCTACATAGCCCATGCTTGTAATAGCATGTCATGGAAGGGATGGTGTGGGGTATATCCAAAATTAGACGCAGAAAGGATGTTTTTTTTCGCGGTTTTGACGCATTGTGCCCCTTTCTACCTGGCTAGATGGGATATAGTGAGAGGGCACGGTGCAATTACTATTTAGCTTCTGCACAGACCATGTCGCACTTATTCTCGTGCCCCGCTGCCCCAATCTTTGTACATTGCAAGACCTGTACGAGGCTTCCCTTCGGGGTCACTGTGGCCAAATACTGGGGCCATATAATGTTTTGGATCATCGAAATGTTGAAGCCGAATGAACCCCTTTCCGAGTAAACTGGTATAACGTACCCATGAGTAGCAGATCGGTCTCTATCTCCTCGTAGATGGCGTCGAGCTGCTCGTCGCGGTCGTGCAAGGCCAGTGCAGCCTGCTGATGACGCCGCTTCCACTCAGAAAACATGCGCTCTTCTAACGGCCGCCACGCTAGCGCTAGCGTGCGCAGGCCCTCGCCCGCGAATTTCTACAACAAAAGCGATATTTTTATCTTTATACCAAATAAGCAAACGGGCTGCCTGATGGTAAGCAGTCACCGTTCCCTATGGATACCTGTAACGGTATCACAAATACGTTGCCGACCTTTTAAGACTATTAACTCGCGTAGAAAATCCCATGTTGTAGCTGCTTGGAAATACCGCAAAAGGATTTCATTCTACATTTTGCAAGTGTAAGGCAATAAATACCGTGTGAATCGCATCATATGCTTTCTAGCGGGTAACTGATAAGTGAAGTGAACTGTCTAAATTTAATCTAAATATCTATTAAGACGAAGCTCTGGACTGGTTTTATGGCTATCACAGTTTTTTCATCAGGAAATAGTGTCTCGCACAGTCCAGGAGAAGGTAGCAGGCACAGTACCGCCCGATTCGCATTTGCATGCACAGCATTTTAACGAGTAACGTTAAAGTCGACGGTATGCGGGTATTGTCGAAACTGCTTCACCAGAGTTGTTTTTAATGAACTGGCGACAAAAGGAGAAGTTTTCATGGGCCTCGCAAAGGATTAGCTCTAGTTAAGAGTGATGGGTTATTCCACCTTTTGACTAGTTCGTGGTAGAAACGAATAAGAAAAGCGACAAGTATCGGACATCCAGCTTTACCGCACTTTTACTAATTAATATTAATAAGTAAATGTAACATGTTTCTAATTTATTTACTCCACTTTGTCCCAATGTACCTACGTACTTATGCAACTAGGGCAAAGTAATTTCGTAAGTGAGCAATCACATTTCATTTACGGCGCTTTCATTGCCGTTCGGTGGACGCCCAGCGATGTAAAATCTAAAGCAATTACTCTGAGTGAAAATATCGTCAATTTGTTTTAAAACCATGCAAATGGGTCATGAGGGAGTGGATATTGAGGCTTTTCATTATGAAAAGTTTCGACGGAATGACTTGCAAAGCATAGGCGGCTTATGTTATTATTTCATCACGTTTACTTTAGACGGGACATTGGTTGGAACAGATTTTTTTTTTAAATTATTAGATAATAGGCTTGCGCTTGGCCGCCAACTCGCGTGATGTTAAGCGATTATGCGGTCTACGATGGATCACGCTTGCCTAGAACAACCGGAATCACTCTTGACTTGAAGACACCCAGATTGTAACTATCGGGCAGGCAGCGCATTTCACAGACTATCAGTTCGCACAATAACAGTGGAATCAAGAGCTTCGTACGGGTTTCCGGAATGTCAACCATAAAGCGGCGCCGAGTTCAGTTCTAACCTAATTAGACGCAGTGACTAGGAAAACTGGGCGCCCGTAGCAAGTATCAGAATTACACCGTTTCGAAGAACATCTAACTTGAAGCGACTAGATATTTATTACATAATAATATTTATAGTAATATTTATTTAATAAGATTAAGAAAAGAACTCACATTTAAATGTTCCTGCGTTTTAGACTTGACCTCCGCTTGATTTCCTGGTTTTAATCTGTCATATATTACATTATCAGCACCTTTAGTATATAACCTAATTTCACCATCCTTCCTCAATATCACGGACATTCTTTTCCTAACATTATTAAAATCTAATATACATAACAATTCATACACCTGAAAAAGAAAAGAAAAACGTTAAAAATTTATTTTGAACACATTTAAGTAAAAATATTAATTTGATCTTAGTTCAGACGGAGTACAAGAAACACTGTTTTAAACTATCACGGTTGTTCAGTACAGTTATATGATTATTTACGGGATATTTACCGTGTTAAGATTGCGGAAGGAGCTCCCCGTCTTCCCGTGAACATGGTGCATGTAACTGCACCGAAATATCGGGAGCTCCTTCCACAACCTTACCACGGTAAATATCCCGTAAATAATCATATAACTGGAGTAAGAGAAATTAAAAAAAAACCTTGTAATTATTGTTTTCATTTTGTTTTTATTATTCAGTAATAGGCTTGCGTTTGACCGTCAACTCGTCTGATGTTAAGCGACGATTGTTTATTAAATTTGACAACAAACAATATAATGTATTTGAACATTTGCAAAATCACGTTATCATGTATCAGATAGCAATAGATAATATAAGAAATAGAAAGATAAAGTGAGAGAAACACTTACTTCTGCTTTACCCATTACTTCTATTGTAATACTATTAGGCGAGCGTTCTCTGAATACAAAACCAAAATTTCTGGCCGCTGACACCAGCGCCGATTCGTCTGGCGATTGCGCCTAAAACAAACAATATAAAATTTATCAAACTGAAAACTGCAGTAAGAATCATTATACATCGGCAAACTAGCCCATGTTGTCATTAATGGTTCATAATGGCATGGTTGAGAGAGCAGAAAAATTTATGTATTTGTAAGACATGTTCCATACAACGCATTAGCAGATTAACGCTTATATGAACCGTTCCCGTTTATTAATGAGACGTCAGTACATTTCATGGGCTCAAGCGGATCACCCAGTTTATTACGGAAATCGGCGCATGCGACTCTCACGATGTCGTCGGTCCCTCTGGTGCAGTGTTTTTCAGGCTGTGGGTCGCCAAGCCTCTATAAGGGGTCCCGAAACCTCGGAAAATAAAAAAAGTAAAAAAAAAATTTTTTCTTATTAACATTAAATAATGAGTAGTTATAAAAATTAAAAAAGGTTGTACATATTTGATATTTGCAATATAATAAAATACAGATTATAAACTGTGGAAGGTAGGGGGTCCCGTTTTTTTTTTTTGTGGGAGACTTACACACGCTGTTTTTCGGTTCTTAGTCTCCACTCAAGAACCTTTCCCGATCGGATACCGGTTCTTCGAACGATATAGCCCGCGCATTGCCACTTCAACTTGCAAATCGGAGCAGCTACAGAGAATACACACCTGATACTCTAACCGGCCGTTTTTTTGAGCCGGCATAACCGTATGACACAGAGCGAGTAGACGAAAAAAGTCGTGCACACTCCTGTCGCCGCGCTTCACCGCATCCAGTAGCGTGTGATCGAAGAACTTGAACTCCGGTTCGTATTCAGGATTGAAAGAAAAGTCCAGCGGCTCTGAGCTCTGTGGAGACAGTACTTGTATTAAAATAGAGGTAGTGGGGTAGGCTTGGTAGGCAAATCTACGTTGAATGCAAACTATATTCGAATGAGAAGTGGTGAAGAGTCAGGCAGAAATATGGCACGTCTATACCGGATGTTGAGTGATTAAAACAAATCCATTACTACAGTTATATAATTATTAAAGGGATATTAACCATGGTAAGGTTGTGGGTTTTAGTTTTTAAAAATATCTTTATTTCACATAAAACATTTTTATACATTGGACATCTCTAGTGTTAATTAAGTCCTAGAGGTACAAAGAAATAATACATAAATACGTTTTCAAGCTCAACACTTATATAAACTTATAGCTGGTGAGGCAAAAATAATTAATAGGTTATACTTCAAATATTATGTTTGCATCAATTAAGTTCAACCTTTAGGAATAGTATTACATTTTTACGATATAATATTGGATAAATATAATAAGGTTATATGGATAGTAAGGTTGTGGGTGGAGTTCCCGATATTTCAGTACAGTTACATGCATTATGTTCACAAGAAAACACCACAACCTTACCACGGTAAATAAACCGTTAATCATATAACTGTAGTGAATAATCGTGATAGTTTAAAATCTATTACTACTGAGTTGTTAGAATCAATGGTGCAATACCAACATGACAAATACTTATGTGGCTTGAATTATATTGTTTTCTAAACGTGCAATGACTCTTCACACACTGTTTTTTTAAAGTATTTAACGGAGGTTTGCCTATAACACAACACCTAAAAATTTAAAGTTAATCAAGCTTACAAAAACAACACATGATGCGAAGCGACATGCAGACATTCAAAATTATACACATATATACAACATACAGTATAAATAAGTACGAATAGACATACACACATACTCCTAAACGAAAAGAGTTCCTAGCAAGTGCTATGTTGTTATAAAGATTGACATTTTATAAAGACTGTTTGAAGAGTGAAAGAGATAAATACACTTTGTAAATCATATCAAGATTACAATATTATTTACTTTAGTCGTGTTATCTAAACTAATCCGTGTAAATATAAAACCATTCCATAGAGATAGCGAAGAAAGGACAGAGTGTTTCACAGAATCCGATTACAAGATATATTTTGTAATATTATATTATTGTAAATTAAGATTTGTTTTTGCAAAAAGCATTATTTGATTATTACAATTGTTTTCTACACTTATTTGCACTTACTCATTTATGTATTGCAAGGGGCTATACTACAGGGTTACGCATATACCCTGCACTAAACCGCAAGGAGGTCAATGTACTCATCCTTATGAACAACTTTTAATATGGAACCAACCCTGAAATCGCGAAAAAAACAGCTGTTCCATAGAATACAACCATTGACACTCGACAAAATGTATGAAACAACTGTTTTTTTTTTCTCTGGCGGTTTTGGGGTTGGTCCTATAATAATAAAATAACAATAAAAACTTTATTTCAGACACTAGGTCTATATTACAATCAAATAAATCACAATAAATTGTTGAAATAAAATAAGAAATAACTAAATTAAATAAAATAAAATTAGGTGGCAATTTTCACCCATCGATAAGTAAAGCCACCCTATAGTAAAGTTTATTAATAAAGATGAGTACAATGACCTTCTTTCGGCTGATTACTGGGTATATGCGTAACCCTATATAATGGCTATACTAAGTGAAACAGGAGATGTGCAAATAAGAGCAGCGAGCCCACAGACCTAAAGAAAACGCATAGATATCGAACTATTTAGCGGCAAATCAGAATTAGACAACTTCAGTTTATTGCTATTGGGAATATCAAGAATTATCAGTCAGGATGTCGATAGCAAGTGCGTCTTGTACGTACTAAAATAAGTTTGCGCGTATATTTTACACGCACTGAAAAAATTATTAAGAGTTATATTTCTCTTTCATCATAATCATAATTTTATGTTTTAAAAGTTTACGAGACTTTCATTATTTTACTTAGGTAAAAATAGGTACCTTTCGCTCAACCTTTCGACTTACAATGGAGTCAGCTCGTGACCACGGCCTATGTAACATAGTCGAAACGTCGAGCGAAAGGTACCTAATTTTACCTAGATAAAATAATGCTCGATAAGTCCCGATAAATATTTAAAACATATGTTCAATTCGCGAAAGTTTAAAAATGTACTATCATAATTTAAAATGAAGATAGGTATAATATCGAGTGTCAAACTTTTAGCTCGAAACGTGTAGCAAAGGATTCTGAGACATCAGAGTAGCATCTCAACGAGAGTTCAGAGACATTTAAGTTTAAGTTTTCATATTTATTCATTCTATTCTAGACCCTTTTAGTGTCGCTAACTTGATGTTACCTGAATCACAGTGTACGTACACAGATATTATTATTATCTACCCGCGTTTTTAATTTTTTCAATGACCAACTCACTAACTGTGAAGATTATGCGCAGTTAGGGTTGCCATCTGTCCGGGTTTCCCCGGATTTGTCCTAGTTTAGAGGGCATCCGAGGCACGTCCGGGCGGGGCTTAATTTGTAGTCCGGGTTTAAAAATTTCAAGTCTTGGGCCGCCCGCGACCCACGCACTGTGCCCGCATGACGTGATTTTTATTTTGACTTACTATGTTTAAAAAAACTTGTTGACATGTCCGGGTTCTGGGCTCTAAAATCCACGCTTTCACGCGTCTTGTCTTGGTTGCCAAATTTTAGAGATGGCTACCCTATGCGCAGTGCTTTTTGAAAATGCGGTTGAAACTATAGTCGGAGTATCTTAATCCAACGTGAGTGATTCATTCATTTCAGCTTATATAATGTTCTCACTGCTGGGACTTCTGTCATGGAGAGAAGATGGGCTCTAATCCTGTGCGTGTTGGTGAATGTTGTATGTCCATAAAATGGTTCTTGGACATACCGGTTTCCTCACGATGTTTTCCTTTACTATTTTTGAGCGATGACACCGAAACTGCACATAATTTATTTAGGTACTAAATAAGTCATTGATGCAGGGACGAGGGTCGAACCGGGTGCCGTCAGATTGTAAAGCGCATATGCTACCTCTCGGCCACCATCGATCTTACGTGATTGATTCCCATATAAAAATTAAATGTATGATTTATAGTTGTAATTCTGATTGTCCGCGTGCGCGGTGCTAGCAGGTAGATAGTCAGTATGTATCGTCGTACACGCTTGGTGTGCGTGGGGCGGCGCCCGCCGGGCGTGCTGCGGCCGGCCTCGTGCTCCTGGTCGAGCAGGCGAGCCCGCGCCGCCCCCGCCGCCGCCCCCGCGCTGTCCGCGCCGCTCCCGCCGCCTGCGCCGCCGCCGCTGCGCCGAGGCTGCACCACCACACACGTCACACACCTAACTACCTTTCATCTTTCATCGTCCTACTTAATGCTACTCCCCTTATTCGGAAACGTTCGATAAGCTTTGTCAGACCTTAAATTATAATTAAAACAGTAGTAGTAGTTAAAGGCACTCAAATGATGGTAAACACCACCCATCGTTTAGACACCAACAGTTCTACAACTGCTATATCATGCACTGTAATTTTACTGAAAATATTATCCTTTGATGCAAAATGTTTGCACACTATTGGTGTGCAAACTATTGGTTGGCGGTTGGCACAGGGTGGCGCTTCCTCAAACGGACTCTATCACTACAAGGCCTATTGGACGTTTCTGAATAAGATCGTATAAGTCTACCTGTTTTACTCAGTTAAATTTGCAGTCATCTAAGTAGTATAAATAAAGTTACATGTCTGACTGTCTGTGAGGAAAGCCTAACACTATCGCTATGTGTATTCAAAACTATTCTCACATTCGTAATTCTAAAATATTAATCTCAATACCTCTGTATAATGGAAAAAGGGTACTGTTACTGCAAATGCTGCGTGTATACATGCAAATAAGGATTTATAAAGTAGTGATTTGCGTGTATTGTGCATCTGTGTCCCTTGTGTTTGAGGGTAATATAAGACAAAATTGTAGTATAAAACAAATTCCATACACAAACTATAAAACAAACGTGGAATCATAACAATAAAAAACAATTCACAACCCCAAAAGCATGGGCGAACAAGGACAAACATTATGTCTAAAACAAATCGGTGAAAGATCTTCAAAATTCATGATAAAACAAAGTCAAATTGCATGCAAAATAATCGTAAATTGTGGAGATTCAAAACGTGCCATCTCGAGACATGTTAATTCGCGAATCGAAGTTACAATGCAATCTACATGCATTATGTGACTTAAAGTAGGACTATTGCAGTGCTCAAAAAGTACTTCAAAGATAAATTTGTCTTTCCAGTAATCGTTCTTACCTCAGTAAGTTCTATGGATTCTCCCGTGGTTTCATCCACGAGGTCACCATAGCTCACGCCAGCAATGGAGCATTTATTAAACGTCATGATGTTCTGTGTGAGCGTACCAGTTTTATCGGAGAATATGTATTGGATTTGCCCTGAAAAAAAAACAATTATATCTTCGGTAATTTATAAACCGGTCAAGTGCGAATCGGGCTCCATCCAAGTACCGATCGCGCCAGACGTTGCTTGACTTAGTGGTGAAGAGAAATTGGTCACCGACTCGCACTTGGCCATTATTTATTATTAGTTGTTTCACTTTAGAGTATCTACTATAATTCACAAATACGTTAATACGTACAAATTCGGTAATACGTACAAGCTTGACGCTTGTACGTATTACCGAATTTACACTAGAGCAAATACAGAAATACGTAAAAAATATATATTGTTGTATGGGTACGGAACCTTAAAAACAACTTTATAAATTCAATCAATACCTTACGTATATATCATTAACTCAATTTCATCCTAGTTTTCCTATCGAATTCCATAAACTCTGTGTTGGCACCGAGCGGTGGACAATATGGTGACTAAGCTAAGATTCGCACTTACCGAGTTCCTCATTCAGGGTAGTAGTTCTCGCTTTAGCAGCAGTACCAGTCTTTTCGTAATACATTTGTTCGTCCCAGTTTATGAGGAAACTCTGCGCAAATCGTATTACCTGCAGACAAAAAAAATGCATTGGATCAATTCCGAATCAACTAAATCGAGGTCGTCTTCACTGACGCCGACAAAAAATAAAGCTACAACCGATACAGTTGGCTGTTAAGGTGACTCAGCACATAATTGTCAGACATTTTGAGCTGGCAAAACTTGAAAAGTGTACCTTTTTCGTTTTGTTTTATCTTGTAACCTATAGTGACCGTGTGTGCAAAAATGTCCCAGATATTTATTTATAGTAACAAATAATTAAGGAAATGCCCTTAATTTTTTTTTATTTAGGAATAGGCTTGCGTTTGAGCGCCAACTCGCCTGGAGTTGCAATGATGCGGTCTACGATGGAGCACTCTTGCTAAGAAACCGACTATTATTATTATTTAATTACCACTAGCTGACCCACTACTTTTTTTATTTTTTATTAATGGTTTATACAAAAATCCCATAGAAAAAAAACACAATTATTTTTTCCCGAATTTTTCAATTATTCTATTTTTCTTTCGCTGATAACTTTGTACTATTACGAATGTATGAAAAAATGCAAATCGGTACAGTCGTTCTCAACTGATGCGCTTACCAACGAACTGCATGATTTTTTATAGATAGACTAGCTCCGCCCGCGCTTTCACCCGCGTGGTGATAAAAATTGGTGTTGATGACGATGATGAAAAGTAGCCAATGTGTTAATCCAGGACATAAGCAATGTATATTCCAAATTTCATCCAAATCCATCCAGTCGTTTCTGCGTGATTGAGTAACAAACATTCATCCATCCAAACTTTCACATATATGATACTAGCTGTACCTGCGACTTCGTTCGCGATTACTTTAGAAAAAATAATAGCCTATGTCCGTCCTCATGATATACTATTACCTCGCAAATTTTTATCGAGATCGGTTAAGCCGTTTAGCTGTGATTATATAGCAAACAGACAGAGTTACTTTCGCATTTAATATATTAGTGTGGATTGCGTCACTTACCTCAACGGACACGTAAAGCGATATAGGCACGACAGTGTTCATGACGATAGCGTAGGAGAAGAAAACGAGCAGTGCGATGACGACGGCACCGTAGGTGGGCTCGGCCGGGACCAGCGTATCCCACGGCAGGTACACCTGGAAGTAGCGCCCCACCAGCCACTCCCACACGCCGCACGCCACCGTGCAGAACACGCACATCGACAGCAGGAAGAATACTATCTGGAATACAAACAGCACCAGTTCGTATCGACACTTCAACAAGTGCAACTTATGATTCAGAAAGTCTTCACTGCGACAGCTGCTGGCCTTTACTGCTGGGCTCTGAGAACACCGTGTTATTGTCTAAGCGTACACACTGTTGACGCAGAGAGACTCGATAAACGGCTTATCTGTGGAATATCTTCCAAGTATCGAGTAAGAAAGTAGGCACAAAGTATGTGCTAGCAAGTTTACAAGCTAGGAAATCTTTCTCGGTACAACGTTTGAGCATCCCAAACGACTGTGATCTGTGGTCGTTCGCTTGTACTTTTTAAATAAAATTCTTTGAAATATATTACTTCTAGACAAAGTTTGAAAGGGTACCTATGGAACCTACCTTTTTCTTCTTATTTTTTTTTTATTTTTTTGGTTCTTATGCAGATTCACGGACTCCGAGGTCTGTGCCCTTTGTCAACTAGAGGAATACAATCTTATTACTATGTTGCGTGTTTACACCGAGCAGTCCAGCTCTCGCAAACAGCACCCGTTCACAATTTGACGCATGTGCCAGCTATCGCTCTCCTCAAGCATTTTTGAAGAAAGAGGGCGACCCGCCGCAAGAAGCCTTCAAGCGAGCGAGAGTGCTCTGGGTATACGCATAATAAAGCAAACGAATGTGTATGAAAAAGAGCTTAACTTTTCGAAAGAGTAATCAAATACGAAATCCATCCAACTCACCCCTATGATAAGAAAATTAAGTAGCCTATCTATGCTGGTGCGCTTGAACTTGGTCTTGCCCGAGTTCTGCATCAGTTTGGTGTCCTTCCCGGCGAACACCACCACGCCGTAGCACCACGACGTGTTCCGGAGCACGCACCCTCGCAGCAGGATCTTGTCGTTGTCGAGGGAGAAGTGCTGGTTGCGCCAGCTTAACGTGCCTACGAACAAACATATAATAATTTATTTATTTATTTAATAGGCATGATGACAAATATTTTTTTTATACCTCATAAAAAAGCTGATCATCAAAAGAGCCCATCAACGAGAAAGAAGAGCCTATTTAGTGTCACAGTGCAAAAACAGAAGCATCGTGGGGTTTGAGGGCGCGCGTGTGCTAGTTTACTGGATAAAACATCCCTCTTGTTGCGTCGCTGGTTAAAAAGTATAATGAATGCTTGCTATTTGTTTTTTGCTTGCTTGCTTTACTGTTTTTAGTTCTTCGTTATACCACGACGGTACTCTTTTTGCACAAACTCTAGGCCCAACGCCATCTGCGTTTGCCAACCGACCAGTCAAGCTGTCGAAGCGGTCTGAAGCCAAAAGCATAGTCATTTAAAAAAAACATGTTTCGGTATTACAAATTAAGATCTTGCCCTTTCGTGACATTTCATGACGTAAATCACGAAGAACAGACTCCAGTGCCAGTTATTTGTTTTGCTTTAAACAAATTAACCCTAGCCATATGACAGTTATATGTTTCTCCACAATTCTATATAATACTTCGTCGAGTGAATCCATCCACAATTGTGGATTTTCAAAATGAAATAATAGCTTCATCAGTCACTTTTAAACATGCTTTGTTATGTGAGCTGACATATTAGCATATTTATAATGAGTAAATGCCAAATCTTGGCTCACATGTTTTTGCATAACACAAGTCAGACAAGACAAAGACTTACGCAGGACTGTGTCATTGTTTTAACAAATAAAGGCGTAACAGGATCGTTAAAGATAACACGTGAATGATAAAACTTTGTGGCTTTTACTAACATACTGGTAAGATACCTAAGTGATACAGGGTTACGCGAAAAGGGTGTATTAAGCCGAAAGGGGTCCATAATATCCATCATTATGAACAACTTTCACTACGGAACCAACCCTGAAATCACGAGAAAAATATCAGCTGTTCGATAGAAAACCGTCATTCTAACTCGACGTAATTTGTATGGAGCACCCGAATTTTATTTCCCGCAATTTCAATGTTGTTCTAATATCTCGGGGTGACGAGCGCAGTGCATTCCCATCCAGGGTTTTGAACTGTTGAAGTTCAAAATTCTGAGTGGTGTTGAGCTGTTATGAGCAAGCGTGAAGAGCCATCAGGCTGCCGACTTCGCTCGTCTGGTCACTCAGTATCATAAAAAAAACTTCGGCTTAGTACAGTACACCCTTTCCGTAACGCCGTACTGATAGTTCACTTTGCGAAAACGCACCCAATTTTCTCTCCCTGTCGCATACAATGCAAGTGCTCAACAAACAGTTCAATTATTAAGCACCTAAATGTATTTATCAATTTTTCAGCCGTTACTATCCCACACTTGGACCAAGGCCGTAACGCCATTACTCCATTCCTTACTTCCTCTTCGCATCTTGTGCTATGGTGGACTTTGTGTGAAAGTCAATTTCGTCGTTTTATTTATATCTTTCAATAACAGCAAATGCACGAGCGAGATCGCTGCACCCGGTATTCTGGCCCTTTGAAGTCTCTTCAAATCGAGAGTAAACAGCGGTCTAATTACAGATTGTTGATCGTTATCTGGATCACGAGCCGTATGATAGGGACGGCATAGGCTTATCACATAATAATTATCAATATAAAAAAACCGACTATAAAAATGACAGAACTGGACCAAATTTAAATGAGACCACACGGGAAGCACAAGCTTTCAAATAAATAAATAAAATATCAAAATCGGTTCTTAAAGTCGAAAGTGCTGAGGTAACAAACAAAAAACAGTCGAATTGAAAACCTCCTCCTTTTTGGAAGTCGGTTAAAAATAAAAGTGATTGAAATCTAGATCCGTGTATTATCGATCTTGTTAAGGAAGCGTGCTCCATCCTAGACCGCGTCTTAGCAGGTTATCAGGCATGACGCGGACATACACAAAACAAAAAAAAAAGAACCGGCCAAGTGCGATTCGGGGTCACGAACTGAGGGTTCCGTAACACAACAAAATACAAAAATTACTTAAAAGAAAACGTCACGCCTCGGTGGTCCCATTCAAGTACTGACCGCGCCCGACGTTGCTTCACTTGGTAGTGAACAGAAATTTGTGACCGACTCGCACTTGGCCATTAATTACCTATTTTTGTTGTTTTACTTTAGAGTGTGTACTACAATCATGCCAAGTTTGACGCTTGTACGTATTACCGTTTTTACACAAGAGCAAATAAGTACAAAAATACGTTTAAAAAAATGTTTATTGTACCTATGGGATTAGTTTTTTGTTTAGTTTTTACTTATTGACTTTATTATTATTTTTATTTAATCCGCTGTAATATCACATAATATATCTGTGAAAATTTCAACGGTCGATCTATACGTTTCGAAAGATACAGCCGTTATTAGGTAGGACGGATGGAGACAGACAGCCTAGGCTTAGTAATAGGGTACCCTAAAAATTATTAGTCATAACTGATAATGAAACCAGAAGACGCAGCGTAGGTAGGCCTCCCAGATGGACCGACGACATTGTGCGGGTCGCGGGCATCCAGTGGGTACAGATGGCAGGCTGTCGTTCAGTATGGAGGTTGAAGGGGGAGGCCTATGTTTGGCAGTGGAGGTCTTCTGGCTGATGATGATGAACTGATAATGTGTATATGGATGAAAAGAGTTGCTTTACTTCCACCTGACCGTGACGACATCCGCACAAGCCGTCGGGTTTCACAGGCAGTTTCGCAAACACGTTGCTAGTTACATTACGCAGCTACAGGATTTTAACACATGTTCATAATTATCATCAATTTAATTTCAATGACCTCGGGTTCTGGATCTTATAAATGTATATACGAAAACAGCAAATGCTCGCTGCGCTGCGTAATTATTAAGCAGGACAAATTTTTAGATAACTACTGAACGGAAAACCTAAGAAATAGCTACTGAATAATGTTACCATTTACTACAAAACGTTTTTAGCAGACGACTTATTTATAGCAATGACAAGAGTATATGTAAGTAGATCATTGAGGTAGGTATCTGAACCATGTCAATGTCAGTTAGTGGTCAATACGAGTATACGTAATTGTGAGGTTTACTTGGTCCAGACACGCGATATTAGATCAGACAAACAACGGAGGTAAGGTGGCGAGGTGGGTGCGAAACTGCGAATGCACCTAGCCTAAATCGGGCGTCTTTAGTGGAACTCACCCGGCAGACGACCCTGCCGCTCTTTTTAACTGCCTTACAAAAATGAGGAGCTTCTCAATTCGACTGTATTTTTTAATTTTTTTTGTTACCTCAGAACTTTCAACTGGGTGAACCGATTGATGATTCTTTTTTTATTTGAAAGCTGGTGCTTCACGTATGGACCCATTTCAATTTGGTCCAGTTCTGACATTTTTTAAAAGTCGGTTTTTCAAATTGATAATTATTTTATTTGCATGTTGATATATTAGTTAGTTCATTGGTGTCGCGACGAGTTTCTTAGTGTGCGTGAAAAATGAGTAAGTGTGGCGTACCTACTTACAGTTTTTGCGTTAAGCAGTGTTTTTTTTTTAAATGAAAAATCGAGGCATGTTAACTCGAATGATTATTGTGCTAAGGCATATCTCCCTTGTTTGCGCGATCGCGATCTTTCTGTATCTATGTAAAATATTATTGAATAGAATGTATAAATGATTGACATTCAAAGAACCAATGCAGAGCCAATGTTTCGTGCGTTTCTGTCTTCTATCTCGCTTACGCATCTCAACATTTTTGAATATCCTTATTTTAAATCTAAGCTGTACAAATAAAGAAAATTACTGTTGTGAATAATTTTTCTTAGTACGTACGTTTTTTGTCATTATAAATAAACTCTGCTCTTAGTCTAGACTTTCTTTGTAAATTTTGTTAATTGTAGATAAATTGCTATGAGTAAGAACATATTAAGATAACAAGTTATAGTAATTGCTTTCAAATTGCAAACTGTCAAGTGTCAATTAGCGTTGATGTGAAGAGCCGCAAACATATGCAACTGCGGTATGCAGTTATCTGATAGTATTGTTGATGAGTAATCTGACTATTATGATTATGAAAGAAACTATTGACTTTAGACCCTTTTCCTAATCGCTTAATTTTCGGCTACATACTGTTAAGTTGTCCAATAAACTGTACAATGAAAGACCTGTCAAAGGGAAACCTTTCAATAGCTCTGAAGCGAAAACTCATGGACGCATGTACTTTCCGATTCTTAACTTTAGTGCTCAGATACGGTCTTGGACTAAAAGCAGAAGTCTGGACTCGGGGTTTGCCAGCGAGCGATAGAGCACAGCATATTTGGTGTCAATCTGGCCGATACGGAACAGGATACTGCGCTCCAAGACACAAGTCGTTAATGTTAGGAGAAAAACTAGTAAGCTGAAGTAGAACTAAGCTGTAGCTACGTCACTCGAATTTCGAATGAGCAAGAACAACGATCGAATGGCTCCCACAAGTCATGCCTGGCAGGCCCAAGTGATTTTGACGCTGAGATGTGATGGAGATGAGGTTTGATCACTTTTTAAAGTTAGAAAGTGGAAATTGATGTAAATGGTAACTGACAGTGAAAATCTTAAAAAGTTCGCTTCTAAGAAGTTGCCAATGGAAAATCCCGTCGGGCACACTGCTCGTAGAATTAAAATAAGCTAATCTCACTAGTCTATCACTAGTTTCATACTATGGGTATTTTTTTAGTAGAGTCATTCTATCATTAAGTAATGCTGATGGCCTCAGATGACCTCGACAGCGTCACCGAGCATTTACGCAAATGTTGGACTTATATTATGAACGCCTCAGCATCAAAAGTGTAATAGATCTGGTATCATCGGACTGCCCAATATTATCCCTCTTTTATTTATAATATGCTTGCGTTTACCGCGAACTCGTCTGATGTTAAGCGATGATGCGGTCTGATGGAGCACGCTTGCCTAGAAGAAACCGATTCACTCGCAATTTGAAGACACCCACATTGGTACAAATCGTATGGTACACCCACATTGGTATGTTAAACGTACCATCAAACTTATTAAGTAGGTTGTTGGGCGTCTCGCAGACGATCTCGCCGTCGAAGTTGCCCAGTTGTGCGTCGTCCTGGCTCATGGCAGCCGTCTCCAGAAGGCACTGACGACATTTCAGGTTTGTCTCCCTGCGGATATCGAACACTATCGTAAGTAAAAGTTAACAACAAGTTGCACTACTTTAAGAGGTCGCGCGTGGAGTTGGTGTCTGCCTACTACCTATGCGAGCCTGTTTGTCGTCTTTCCCGCACCCCTGTGGCATCGCAGGATACCCACCCCAGTTATGCGACCGGCTTTTAGTCAATGCCAAAGATTGAATGTTTTTGTGTGAGCCAACTTTTTAATTCTTTTTAATTCAACAATAGACTTGCGTTTGACCGCCACCACCAGATTTTCATCTTCCCCGGTATGCTATTTGCTGTAGCTATGAATGATATCAAATACTTGACGTAGTATGATGGCCAATGGTAACATAATTATTTTATTTTCTTACTATTATTGATAAAACTAAAATAGCAACAATACTAGGAATCACCGGAAACGTTAATGTCAACATTCCGTGATAAAATGATTTCCCTTACCACAAGAGGTAAAGCGTTCGCTAATTAACAACATTAGGTACGTCGGTCCTTTTCATACTGGGTATTAGCTGCGCCCTGTTGTTTTAACCCACGTGGATATCGTTCATTCCAGTTATCCCCCACTCGCTTGTCCATCACTGGTGGACAGTGACACATTTTTGTAAAAGTTGTGTTACTGTCCATTGTACTGTCAAGTTATTAGATTCTTAGATTCTCTCTGATGTCACAAGTATCCATAGGCGACGGTGACTGCTTACTATCAGGCAGTCCGACTGCTTCTTTGCCACCTATGGTATATAAAAAAGTGTCTACCGTGGTAGACAGCGACACAACTTTGAAAATTATTCCCATTGTCCACCACTGGTGGACAATGACACTATACAAAAGATTCTATACAAAAAATAATGTTGATCCGTTGCCATGTGAAAGAGGAACAAACAAAAACACCTTCGCATTTATAATGTTGGTATGGTTAGCCTCACCGTGACGTAATCCATGTGGTTTACTAAAAAACTTTTATCCGCATTTAGTCATTATGACTAAATTTAAACATAATGTTTAAATGCGGATAAAAGCATTGTACATAATGCACAATGTGCACTTATTCGTTTCAGGTTTATGATGTCGATTATTCCCGATCAACACCTTCAAATACAAGTTCAAGATCAACATGAAAATTGCACGATAATGACCAATAATGAACTTTATTGCCAGAATCAATCCACAAATAACTCTACAAGGTTGTGTGGAGATTGCAAATTGCTTCTAGGTTCTAAGTAAATAGAAACGTATTGTTTTTAAACTTGACTTGTTAGCGTAATGCCCGGTATACACGAGGCTAGTTTTTCAAGCTAGGATAGCAAGCTAGTTCTCTTTGAAACTGTCTTGGCTAGCTGACCTGGCTTGGAATATGCTAGTTCTGTTTACATGAGGCTATATTATTTTAAGCTAGTATTATTGCTGTGACCGAGGTGACCACACGTCCAAAATGAACTGCACGCGAAAAAAAAACACTATTCGACTGAAACAGTTACTTCCAAAACTGTGCCAATTCGCACTAGACGAACTAGAAGAAGAATTACAGAAACGGGTGTGGACAAGACCCTGGATTTTAAGAAGAGATGAACGTGGAGCATCTGCTTTACTTTTGGAAGAATTTCGCAACGAAGATTTAGGCGAATATAGTTTTTTTAAATTTAGTTTGGGCATCTTAAAATCTCAAAAACACGTCGCGGAGAAAAACAAACAAAACGCGTGGTTACTGCTTACGAGTCAACTGACAACTAGCTTCGCCGGCCACATGAAGCTAGTACACAAGCCAGGATAGTAAAATCAGTGGTGGGGGGCGATACTAGCCTACAAAATAGAACTCCATCCTATTTAAAACTGTCCTGGCTTGTCAACTAGCTTACTAGTTTACTAGCTTATAAATGAAGCTAGTTTTGTCTACACGAAGCCAGAAGTACTAGTTTGCTAGCTTACTGACACTAGCTTGCTATCCTAGCTTGAAAAACTAGCCTCGTGTATCCCGGGCATAACAAAGAATGTCAAAAATATTTAACAAGAACAACAAAGCATTGAAAGGATTGCATGTTTATTGTGAAACAGAGCGTTAGTTTAGCGACACTAGACGAGACATCCGCATTTACATAGGACGGAGATTTTTGCACAACACAGAAAAATAAGCGAACGTATTTGCATTTGAGCAGTCTAGTTGTAGTCGGTCCGATGTTTCCATTTGACTGCGTGTCTATAAAAGAGCAACGGGCAAGCTACGGGCGAACATGTTTTGAATTAAAAGGGGGTTAACCGTGCAATGAACTATGTGTATTCGTGCAAATGTACCGAGGGCCGAGATCTTACACATAAGTAGAGAAGCTATATCTAGCCGTTTGCATTTATTAGATGAGCAAGCTTCATCCATAACTGTTTACACGTCAGAAAATATGGCACCATTGGGAAACAAGTATTTTCCTTTTCACATCAGTAAGGCTGATTCATCATAATCATCAGCCACTCCACCCATTGCTGAGCAAATCTGAGCATAGATAAGTTCGACGAGCCATCTGTTCCGCTCTTGTGTAAGTTTTGTTCATTGTTTTTCTGCTCCCTTGAAAAGTGTCATTATGATAAGATAAAATATTATTCAGGAGTCCACCAGCAGGCATGCGGACGCGACAGGCGCTTGCGCCAGGTATCCGCAACATTCAAGTAAGCATGGGTAAAACAGCAGTACTGATACAGAAATATGTTACTACCCGCCGCAACGACCATCGCGACCTGCAAGCTACAGCGTGCAGCTTAGTGACCAAGCTAGGAGTAATAACATTATGTGTTAGAAACTGACCCGTCGAGCTCGGCAGTCTCTATGTAACAGAGGCCGTTAGGCTCCGAGCTGCTGAGGAGCAGGATGTCCGCAGCGACGAACTGGTCGTTCTCCAGCCGGATGACGTCTCCCACCTGTACAGAAGCCCACTTCTCCTCCACGAGCCTCCCATTGCGCAGAGTCTTCGCACGACGGTGGTTCACTTGGGAGTCGTTCTGGTGTCGTTGCTGAAATAAGATGTACGGAATTAGCTAGAGCTCCTAGTAAAGGACACGGAATGGAACTGTTGTTTTGGCAAAATGTACCATATTTTTAGGTAGATAAAAATGAGTATTCCAGTAGTGGCGTTCTTCATCATTTACAATGTAGATGTGTATTCGTATTCACTAGCCGTGTCGTGTGTTTTGTTTTACCTAACGAAGAAAAGCAATGTCTCAATAATCTGGACAGGCAGGAAGTTGTCAGTATTCACATTGAAGTTAATTACTTACTACCTAATTACATAAGAAAGAAATTCAATTGGGATACTCGTCCAATTACAAGTTTCCGGCAATAGAAACATTGGGACTGATTGCCTCGATTAGCTTTGATAAGCTTGGATGAAACGTTTTTATATGCGTGCGCGCCTGTCGATAGCCACTCACGATGTTGAATTAAGAATATGCGTTTTGGCACACTCCCAGAAAAGTCCAGAATTAAGATGGTTAGATTCTAAAACCTGGTAATAGGAACAAACAGCAAAATTCCTTGTCTGACGAAGCATTTCGTGGATCATTTACTTTGAGTTCATATAACTGCACGCACAGTTACACATTATGAGAGAATACAGAAGCATACAGTTATGTGTTTTCTGTGTAAATATACCCAGGACATTCGTGATTGCTTTTTATGTTAACCTGTATCGTCACCCTGCTGGGCATAGGTCTCAGACTACACCATCAAATTACTGGAGCGTTGTGAAGAGGTTTAAAAATATCTTTCACCAGTTTTGCTAACACACTTTTAATGGTTTATTTGACCTTAAGAAAATACAGTGTAACACATGGCCCAACAACCAAGTGTCTTTGATCTTTGATGTTTTATAATGACGACATTTTTACCAGGTCCTGGGTAAACTAAAGCTGCGACCAGAACCACCGAAGGATGGGCAGCAGCATCCTATTAGTACATGATGAACGTACTGCGATCCCTAAACCGCCTGCCAAGCGTGGGGATTATGGCAACAACCCTCTCTAAGAGGGAGGACTTTGTTCAGCAGTGAAAATGTACTGGCTGATGATGATTATGAATGACGACATTTTTAAATACTACTTCGAAAGGGAACATCAAAAAAAAAAAAAAAAAACAACCAATTTACATCATCATCAGCCATAAGGCGTCCACTGCTGAAAATAGGCCTCCCCATCCTCCCGGAAGACGCACCGTAGGTAGGCCTCCCACTAGATGGACCGACGACATCGTGAGAGTCGCGGGCATCCAGTGGATGCAGATGGCAGGTTGTCGTTCAGTGTGGAGATTAAAGGGTTCACCAATTTACATACTTACACATAATTCACAAAATACACAAATGTCAATTATTCCTCAGATCTATTTGTTCAGAACAAAAGTAGGTGTTCACAAAAACCATTTCAAACGTAAGTAATTTCTAAAATAGAACATAAACAATAATACAAAGCAAACTGAATTCAAACGAGCCAAATAACTAATCAGCGGACCGAAATAGATGGATTATTGAAAAATAATAAGAACAAAAATAGATCTTTTGTAGTTGTTATTTTTGTAAAGGCCAAGCTCACGGGAAACAGGAAAATATCACAACTCCGTTTGCGTAATTAAAGCGGATCGCAGGGCTAAAATACTTTATTATATCTAAAGTTATTACGGTATTGGTACTGAGACGTGGTCCTTAACTGTTGGCCTTTTAGAAAAACTCAGAGTCACACAACGAGCAATGGAGAGAGCTATGCTTGGAGTTTCTTTGCGCGATAAAATCCGGAACGTAGATAATCGCCAAAGAACCAGAGTCACCGACATTGCTATTAAAATTTGCAAGTTGAAGTGGCAATGGGCAAGCCACATCGCTCGAAGAACTGATGACCGATGGGGAAGAAAGGTTCTTGAGTGGAGACCACGATTTGGAAGACGCAGCGTAGGTAGGCCCACTAGATGGACCGACGACATTGAGAATCGCGGGCATCCAGTAGATGCAGATGGCAGGATGTCATTCAGTGTGGAGGTTAAAGGGGGAGGCCTATGTTCAGCAGTGGACGTCTTCTGGCTGATGATGATGATCTAAACTTATTACGTCATGGAAAAAAACTGGGAGATTGAAATTCCACGATACCAAAATTAGCGAATTGATACAAAATGAAAATTACCCGGTGGTTAAAACCGTAGCTTTAAGACAAACTGAAGTAAACTAACTTATTCTTATAATATCTTCCAAAGTAAGGCGTGATTCACTAACTTGGTAGATAAATGAAGTAGAATTTTCCACGAGAATGTCGCAGTACCTACACATTGCCGGGATACGACTATCTAGCAAATTTACGGGCACATAATGCTGTATACTTACCATCTTAGGTTTCAAGACGACTTTATCTCTCGAGGTTTATATTACGTGGGATTCGTGACACTAAACTTCAAAAATAACACAATAGTAGGTATACACATATATAGTGTACACATTTATAAAAAAATCATCATCGAAACCGAGGACAGTATAAAGTCTAGCGCTAGATTAAATTCATGAATATCGTTTAGTGAAAGTGGCGATAAAATAAACTAATTTCCGTTGAAATAAATCTGAGTAGTGTAATAAAAATTGAATGATTTTTTTACAATGATTTTGGCGTCTGCCTAACTCCCATTGCTTTTCTTAGTTCTTTGGAATGTTTTGACACCGCTATATAGTTAATATTCCGAAAACCCGTACGAAGCGCTTTGATTCCACTTTTATTGTGCGAACTACTAGTCTGTGGAATGCGCTGCCGGAATGGGTGTTCCCCGATAGTTACAATCTGGGTGTCTTCAAATCTCGAGTGAATCGGTTTCTTCTGGGCAAGCGTGCTCCATCGTAGACCGCGTCGTCGCTTAACATCAGGCGAGTTGGCGGTCAAACAAAAAATAGACTTATGAACAGCAATCATCATACACCACGCTTCACCAGCACCGTCCACCTATTACTACCTACGCCACCTTACCAATACCACCTCTTCGGTGGACTTTATTTCGTTCTTTTCGTATCCCGATTTTGCTTATCTATACTTCGATAAAGAATGATTCAATGAATCCGTTGATAGATGAGATGAGGAGTAATTAAAGTTGACGACACTAAGTCTCTCCGTATTCGTAATGGAATGTCTATATGTAATGAGAACACAGCAGGTATTATGTAGCTTGCAACATAATTATACCTATAGGTATATTTATATTATGTGCATAAACGCAAAAGAATAAAAATTCAAAAGTACCTATTGTACCTTGTTGTAGTAAATGTACCTGTATTCATGTATATAATATTTCTTGTTTTTATTTCATTGTTACAAAATCTGATTTCAGATTTCTGATTTTTATTCATTGTATTGTATAATTCAGTGTATCATTTTAAGGGTTCTGTACCCAACAGGATCCTATTTCTAAGCCTACGATGTCTGTCTATCCGTCATGTTTATTTTTATAAAGCTTATTTTTGTGTTCGTTCTAGCGTGAAAACGGTAATACGTACTAGCGTCAAAATTTGCATGATTATAGTAGGTACACACTCTGAAGTAAAACAACAAAAGATGAAAGGCAGCATAAGGTCAGCTTATCCTTGAAATAGGTGGAAATGTCTGATAAAAATAACGGCGGTAATTCCGGAATTATAGCGGAAATTACCATGTGTACTTCCATAAAGTTTTGGATTTACCAGGTAACCAATAACATTCACGTTATATGTGCGAACTCGAATTACTTCTCTGTAGTAACATTTAAGAGCCCGCTTCTCACCAAATCAATCACACGAACGAAATTTGCTAACACTTTTGAATCACTTAGGGAATTATAAAATTCCGATAGGGAAATGGTGGCTCAGTTGGTAGTGAACCTACTTTCTGCGCTTGGGGGCGTGGGTTCGATTCCCATCTAGGACAAACATTTGTGTGATGAACATTTGTGTTTGTTCTATGTCTGGGTGTTAATATCTATTTAAGTATGTATTTAAAAATATATATGTATGTATATCAGTCTCTGGCAGCCATATTACAAGCTTTGCTTAGTTTGGGGTCAGATGACCATGTGTGCACTAATGTCCCACATATTTATTTATTTATTTTTAAATTAATTGGAATTATCTGATTGGGAATAAGACATTTTTCAAATAACATTAAATAAATAAATATCTGGGACAGTACTGCACACATGGTCATCTAACTCCAAACTAAGCAAAGCTTGTAATATGGCTGCCAGAGACCGATATACAAACATATATACCTATTATTAAATACATACCTAAATAATAGGTCGGGGAAAAAGTCTTTTCGTATTTTGTATGTATGAAGTTGTAGTAAAAATCTCATCGGTTGTACTGTTTGTATCTGGCTGGTTTTGATACCATTAAAAATATGACATTTGAAAAGAGGAATACAAAAAGTAAAAAGCAATTTCCCGCCATTTTTCAATTGTTTTTTTGTTCGATAAAATGAGTGAATCTAACGAAGAAATTCGATATATTGTGAAATTTTATTACAAAAAACTGAAAAATGCGACACAAGCCGCGAATAAAATTTGTGACATTTATGGACCTAATGCAGTGTCATCAAGAGTAGCACAATGTTGGTTCAAGCATTTTCAGTCCAGGAATTTTGATGTCAAAGATGCAGCTCGCTCTGGTCGCCCTGTTACGGATAAAGTCGATGCCATTTCTGAAAAAGTGGACCAAGATCGGCATATTAGTAGTTACGACGTAGCTGAAGACCTGGGGATTGACCACAAAACAGTTTTGACCCATTTGAAAATAACTGGGTATACAAAAAAACTCGATATTTGGGTGCCACACCAGCTCACTGAAAGAAACCAAATGAATAGTGTACTCATTTGCGATTCTCTATTGAAACGTAAAGAAACCGAACCGTTTTTGAAAAGATTGATCACTGGTGATGCAAAATGGATCACCTACGACAAGAATGTGCGCAAACGATCATGGTCAAAGGGCAGTGAAGCACCACAGACTGTAGCGAAACCCGGATTAACACGTAATAAGGTGATGCTGTGTGTATGATGGGATTGGAAGGGCATCGTTCATTATGAGCATTTACCGCCGGGCAAAACCATCGATTCGGATCTCTACTGCCAACAGCAGATGAGACTCAAACAAGAAATTGAGAAAAAACGGCCGGAATTGATCAACATAAAGAGTGTGGTCTTTCATCATGATAACGCCAGACCGCACACATCTTTGGCCACTCAGCAAAAATTTAGAGAGCTTGGTTAGGAAGTGTTAATGCATCCACCACATAGCCCTGACCTTGCACCCTCAGATTTCCACCTGTTTCGATCTCTTCAGAATTCTTTGGGTAGTGTTAGATTAACATCAAGAGAGGACTGTCAAAACTACTTGTTGCATTTTATTGATCAGAATTCCCAAAATTTCTACAGCAACGGGGTCATGTCACTACCTAAAAGATGGCAACAAGTTATCGAACAAAATGGTACATATATATTATAATTAAATGTAATTAAACTTGAAAAAAATATGTCTTGAATTTGTTTATAAAATACGAAGAAACTTTTTCCCCGACCTTATAGATATTAACACCCATTGGAAATGGTTTGAAGCAATAACGTCGAAATTTTGCTATTTTGCGTTTGTATTTTGTTTGCTCTGATGGGAAGCGGTATCTTAACTGAATTCCAAAGTAACCGAAGGCTTATTAATAATGTCAAAATTTTAATCAGACATTTGTTCACTGTAATTTATGTGAAAATACATCTAGTTAAATAGTGAATTATGGGAACCTATTAGCATTAAAAGTAGAAGCATGCGATACCGGTACCCCTTTCCTACCGCGCCATTACAAGGGGAAGTGTACACGCAAATGAGTAAAGAATAGACAATATTTAGGGAATCAATGCAGTAGGCAAGTTTCAGTCATGAAACTAGTTGTTTGCCATACTGATGCCATCCCTATATCTTCGCAAACCCTAGACAGATTCTGCTCATATTCAAACTTATAATTGTATTGGAATGAAATACTTGCCTACAAAGAGTCATGAAGATCGGATTTACGGTACACAAGTTAATGTCGAACAAATATACAAACTCACAAAGAAAACGATATAAGCAGCGATCTCCTATGTCTATGTCATCTCTTTACTTCTGTAGCAGGCAGATAAATGACTACAATATTTTATTTCGTAAAGAAATATGTTAAATTTATTTGTACAAAGCGTGTGCCATCACAAATTTTATTCTTGTCATGAATTCGCTTTTTGTGGCAAAAGTAAGACATTTCGCTATCTTTGAAGACATTCGGCTTAGGAGGTCGTGTAACAGTTTCACTAATGGAGTGGATTACATTATGTAGGCATATTATATGCGTTGAATTAACTCTGTCCACTCTCATTACAGTAGGATATTTTGTTGAGGCGTAGTTATATCCTTATCAATAAACGCGTAGTCACTTCAGAATGACTTACTCTATGTTTTGTCATTTTCCTTCCTTAAAATTTTGTGCTTAAGACAAAAGTCGGGAGTAACTAATTTATGGCTACATGGTCCGGGATTATTAATAATGGAGGTGTAGTGCTTGTTCACACTAGTCACATAGTTTTGAACGCTTTTTCTAGGGCCCACGCTAGAAAAAGCGAAGTCCCAACTTGATTTTTCGAGTTCGGCACAACGGGCTCTAATTTTGAATCACTCGTATGATATGTCGCACGAAAGTATCGTGCGAAAAGACTGATTTTCGGCCAAAATCTTATACAACAGTCTATTTTATAATCATATCAGTGCGCTAACGAATCGTCTGGTTTGAACCATTCGAATTTGCTTTCTATCAATAGAAAATCTTTCGATAAAACTAATAAATTCAAGATGTTCTAGCTTAAAGGTCATTGACATTTTCGTAAATGATCCTAACAAAGAATGTTTCTATAGTGGTATTCTTATTGACTAAGTATATGTTATGTCGGGATGATATATCTCTGAAATTCGGCTAAGTCCACAGAGGTTCGTTGGGTCGATTTTTTCTATAACCCTACAACAACATTTATATGGCTTTGGTTACGGAACCCTACCATATGCATGTCTCTCTTGGTCAGTCATCTTAGTCTGATATATCGAGAGCTCCATCCACAACCTAATCACGGTAAATATCACGTTAATAATAACATATAACTATGTACGAGTATTTTGACTATATTTGAAAGAATAGACTATTAAAAACTGATAGAGCAAGTCATGTAATAATTCATAATGCAAGTACAGCCTGTTCTTTCCTTGATACAATCCAAATGTGCTGTTTTTCTCATAATAAGCCGATTTATCTTAGTGTGTATGTACCCATATAAATAACTACGAGCTGTTTCCCGCTACTCCGCACTTATAGAGTTCCATCTAAATTTCCAACTCCGTTAATTCGTCCGTGTTTTAAAATTCTTTTACATCGGATGTCTACTCTAAACCCGCCAAATTTCAGCTTCGTAAGCCAAAAAGGTTTCGAGATTTCGTGACTAATCACAAAGTCAGTCTGTCAATCAGTCAGTGGTTTTTCGGTTTATATTTATAAGTAAATGCGCTCCACGGTTTCCCTAAGTCACCCACGAGAATTACTCCTTATAACATCAGCTATCTGCCAGTGAAACTCACTAAAAATCGGCCCAGTCGTTTCCGAGTCCATAGGGAACATACATATATTATCTATATAAGGATTCCAGGGTTCGCCGATATATATCAATTGATTTTTATCTTGATATATGTATATCAATTAATTTTTTCCTGTCTTCTGAACTAAAATTTTTAGAGATTAATGTTTACCCTGACAACACGTAGCGAAAAACTACAATTCAGAATAATTTAGATGGTTTCCCAAAATAGCAACCTCATTCAAAGTTAGGGAAATCTCCTTTACTTTAACTTACCAGTACGGCTAGCTTTTTATTGAAATTCAAACCTTAACTTCATACCATGAAGATTAATTTATAATATTAAAGTATATAATTTTTTTGATTTTTGATTTTCGGATTTTTGATATTTATTATAAAAATCGGATTTTTTCGAACCTTGATACATACACACATCGCCTTTTATATAAAAGAAGATATATATATAAATAGACTAGTTACGATACATTTAAACACTAGAGATAAGGAGAAGCGCATTTTCGTGTTAAATACTATCTATTGTCGGTTAAAACTTACAAAATCGTCGTAGGCGTCCTTAACGGCAGTGAGTGCTAACACGCCGATTAGCGGTATCGCTGTGGTGATGGGGGTCAGTGAAGAGATCGCAGGAATTAACTGCAGCACTAGCAGACACAAGAAGTAGAAGTTCGCCAGTCGCTGGAATTGCTCCAGCAGATTCAGCGGTAGGAACGTCACGATCGAATACTTTGATGTTTTGATGTAGTTGTTCTGCAAGAGAAATTGTACCGTAATTACGTTTGGAGTAAGTTAAGTATACAGTAAATGGTAAAATAATCGGGGTGAATACACATGAAAATGACATTAAGATGGCTAGATAAAGATTTGTAAGCAATATACTCGGCAGGACGAGGCAGGGAATTAGATCATGCAGATTCGCTGCCCACTATTTTAACCTGTTACTACGTTTTTTGATTCTTTGATGAAATAGGCTAGCGTTTTACACCTAATGATAAGTTGGCTAGTTAGCGTCAAATGCAAGCACATTACTTTAAAAAAAAACAAGCTTACACTTTTATTCATTGGGTGCCCATTTTGAGCCATTTCTAAGAAAAGGTAGGGGGAAATAATTCCCCTCCCTACTCTAAAACATGTTACTCATTCACATCAAGGTAAAAATAAGATGATTTATGTTAATCTACATAATTGACAATAGATGTAACGTTGACTGTTGATAAAATTAAATAAAGTAACTTACAGCGTAGCGGAACTGCGCGTTGTATTCCCTGTTATTCGCTTTGATTCTCCGTTCATTCTCTGAAACAATAAACAATGCAATGAGAACACATACTTGAGAGGCATCTTTGTCATACTCATACAATCACAAACTTATGTAGGTATGGATTTAATTAACATCGCCTGCACAGCCGCTTTATTGTCTTGTATACTTAGGCTCATTGTATTAAATTGAGACTATCTAAATAGCTATATTTTCTTTGTAGCAATTAACAAGCGCGTTCAGATTAATAGTGTTTGCGCTTTTCGATAAAAAAATAGATAAAATATTTCATTGCACCTAAAGAGTATATTGTCATTCTCTGGGATATTAATAGTAAAGTCAGAATATATATCGAATCATTACTATTATGAACAATAAACTATTAATAAAACCCATGTTGATAACCCTTTTTTATTAGAGAGTAAATAGAACCCCACTGACTTTTATTAACAAATTCTACATACATAAGAGTGACAGTGAATGAGAATCATTAAAATAAGAACAGAATGTCGTCTGAAAATGCATTCTTGTTTTTCATACATACATATATTATAAGGATACAACAATTTACTAGGGATGAAGTACAACGAAAAGCTCAAGGATAAATTTCAGTATCATCATAAGCCCATACTACGCTGCCTTCATAGAATCAGGGGAGCAACTAACTGTAACTAAGACTCGAGATGAAAATCCATAAAATTAAGTGCACGTGCACGCCATAATACCATGGCGCGGTACATCCTCTGGGACAGAAAACTCATTACCCGACTAGAGGCTCTCTACAACGTCTGTGTCAAGACGTGCTCCGTCACTGGCAGCTAGGATAATTAGCTCCCCCATTCAAGCAACACGAAACGTGCCATTGTTATTTTTTCACAAAGCGAAATATTTACTCAACACTAGTACGATTAATATTAAAACATTAAAGGATCAAACGCCGAGGACAAAGCCGCATTACAAGTAGTTCACATAAACAGGAGATGGTTGATTAAATTCTGTAAATCAAGCAAGGAGGCGAAGGAGCACCTTCAACTCTACATTCAAAGGCATTACTGAATCATTTAAAATTGGGTTTACACAAGAATAGTAGAGTACCTATAAGTAGAAATAAATAGGTTTTGAGTATCATAGTGAATCAGAAGATAGAAAAAAAACTTAGCACCCGACACCCGTGCCAAGACAACCTAAAATGAATATGACATCAACACAATAAAAAGTTGCAAATGCATTCGATGCTTGCATTCATTCACAGTTCAATGGCTTTTGCAAAAGTAAATACAAAACATTTTTTGATCTATATCACTGATACGAACATATATTATTGTTCTAATATATGTACATAGTTATTAATCTAGCAGAAAATAAAGCAATTTTGAAGCGAATATTATTACATAAATTAAAATATTTAACGAGCATAATGTCAGACGTAGTAGCCAAACAATAGAGCCAAGGCAAGCTGGGGGTAAAATTTTCCATAAACAGTTCGATACTCCATAGTAGAAATAGACTCTGGTAACGATGTGGAGCTGTTGGCTGTTGGCAGACAAGGCCACTCCTTCTACTGGAATCTTATTGAATTTTTAGGAAAATTTTTGCATACAATGTCAAGAACTCCACTGAAAATGTAATCAGCAAAAAGGAAAAGCCGAGAAAATATTGATATGACCTCTAGAATTAGGACGGAGATTTCGAGCGTCGACTTTCTAAGTAGAGTTGGAACGAAAACTTGAGTGAATACTGTGAATTCATGCACGGTGATGCGAAATAGAAATCTAATCATCCCTCAGAAGATTCCGTATAGTTTATCGGTGTCACAAACTTTTTTGAGTTGATTGATTGAATTCAAAATAGATAAACTAACTCGCAACGATTTTTTTTACGAAATGCGATATTTTGCAGCAACACAACGCCTAAAACTGATTTAACCTTTAAAACTAAAAAGCTAACATCTCGAGCTGCAGAATAATCTCTTCATCTAATTGAGTTTACTGATAGTAGCAGCAAGAGGTTCGAGTGGTAGTGTCGGCGGGCGCCGCAGGGACGCCGATCGATCCCCACTCAGTTTACGACTAATAACGCTCTTGGAACCATCTCGCCTTCAAGGCTATGTGTATCCTTTATTTCGTATTATTTTGATGAAAGCGTGATGATAAAAACTACAATGCCTGTTTCTGCGAATATGGATTTCAAAAACCATTAGGTAACTAACTCTAAGTACTACGAAACTCACCAAAATGTTATATGAGAAATCTACACTAATATTATAAAGAGGAAGGATTTGTACCTATTTTTGTATGTTTGTAATGAATAGGCTCCGAAACTACTGAACCGATTTGAAAAATTCTTTCACTGTTGGGAAGCTACACTATCCCCGGGTGACATAGGCTATATTATATTTTGTAGCGAGGCCGAAGGCCGAGCTTACACTCGTGCGAAGCCGGGGCGGACGGCTACTTAAGTATATATCAAATAGATGTCATGTAGATATTTTGAATTAAGATTTTTATTGATAGATGGATAAAGTCTTTGTTGTTCACACCAGAATTTGATTAAATACGTGAGACAAAAGACTTAAAAAAAGGTGTGCAACGTCTGGCGGCCTCATCGCTAAGAGCGATCTCTTCCAGTCAACCATACGATGGAGATGATTCAGATGAGATAGAAAGCGGGTCGTAGAATAGTGAATATTTCCTGATAGTTACAACGTGTTTACTAAAGGTTTACTAGTAATACTGAAGGGTATATGTACAAATACAAATTCGTTTATTGGGCATAAAAAATGTCACAAAATAAAATATGATCCCATTAACTCCGAACTGGTAGTACTGTGTTTCGGCAGTCAATGGCCTCTCCCATTACAGATTACTTACTAAAAAAAAAACCTTTAGAATATGTAAATCCGTTATTGGCTGTCAGTATATCTATAAGTTTAATGTATTAATTTCGAGAACTGTGGATTTTATTAAATAAATAAAATAAATAAATAAATAAAAATTGCTTACTAAAAACTAAATGATCTCATCGTAACTCATAAGTACAAAGAACGTTTACTAAGGGATCAACATAGAAATTTCGATAAAAAAACTGCTGTTCCTTAAATTTTGTCGGATATCAATGACCGTATTCTATGGAACAGCAGTTTTTTTTTCGCGATTTTAGTTTCGGTCCCATAGCAAAAGTTGTTCGTAATGATGAGTACATAGCACCCCTACACCACACCCTTCAGTATTACTACACTTTTTTTTATTGCAAAATAGGCTTGCGCTTGGCCGCCAACTCGCCTGATGTTAAGCGATGATGCGGCCTACGGTGGATCACGCTTGCCTAGAAGAAACCGATTCACTCTTGACTTGAAGACACCCAGATTGTAACTATCGGGGAACACCCATTCAGGCAGTGCATTCCACAAACTAGCAGTTCGCACAATAAAAGCGGAATCAAAGCGCTTCGTACGGGTTTTCGGAATGTCAACCATAAAGCGGTTTGGTTTTGGCAGTCTGATAGAAAAAAGGGCAGGAGGGAATTAAATCATGCAGATCTGATGCACACTCTCCAAAATGTATCCGATAAAAAAATTATAGACTAGCAACTTTGCGCCGATGCTCAAGACTAAGAAGCTTAGTCTGAACTAGGGCTTCGTCGCTGATGAGCCTCTTGGCACGCTTCTCAATTGACTCCAAGGCCCCGAGCTGGTATTTAGCTGATCCATCCCAAAGGTGAGAGCACTTTTATTAAACACGTTGTATAAATCTTAGATATACATTCTAATAATCATACATAGTATGTATGATTATTGATGTTAATAAGATTGAACAGGGTTACCTATTACAGTTTTTAATCTCGCATTTGTAATCTTTAGCATACAACCAATTTAAACATTATAGTACTAGACTTTAAACAGAGCGTAGAATGCTTCAACAAATGAATGATATACTCCTGGCAATACCAGTCGTTAGCCTATGACTGAACCAACATGATTGGAAACAAATGAGCCGAAATTTAAATGACGACAAATTTCAAATACCCATACCATATACAGTAGAACTCCAATTATCCGAATTAATGGGGACCGGGACCCATTCGGATAATCAAATATTCGGATAATCGGATTTTATTTAAAAAAATTGCCATTGGAGAGAATAAAAGCTACGTTTTGATATTGCACTATTTTTTTATTGAATTAAATGAAAGAAACATGAAATTTTCACATGTTTTAAATATAAATAAAATGTACTTATGTACAAGTTTAGAAATAAAAATCATTGTTTTTTAAACATCTCCGTCAATGTAAGCTGTTTTGCGGTCTTCAACCGTTTTCGGGCAGCCAGGTCACGCATTCGCTTGACGGTGAGCAGTTGCAAGTGGTCACACTCGGGCTGACGCTCCATCCACTTCAAAGCAGTCTCGAGGCCGGCAAATGCTTCACTAGCTGATGGTCCAGCGTCTACTTCAACATCAGCAGAAAGTTCTTCTTCCACTTCCACTTCAACATCTTCTCTCACACTTACAACTATTTCATCGTCATTGAGAATTTGAAAACCAGGGTCAGACGTGTCACAAGCCATCCACTCTCCTACATCTTCAGCACTTACTTCTGTACAACCAGGAATTTTTACAATCATTTTTCTTATTTCCTCTAGTGACACTTGTTTGTGATTCGGATAATCGGCGATTCGGATAGTCGGAGTTCGGATAATTGGAGTTCTACTGTATAGGATTCTAGTCTATTAGAGACTATAGAAGTATGATAATGGCGAACATACGCTAGTAGTACAGCCGTGCTTGGCTGTGGTCAGCTCGAGACCACGGCACCATGGTCGAAACTTAGAGTGAAGGGTACCTATTTTTTCCTAAATAAAATAATGCGCGATAAGTCTTGATAATCATATAAATTCATATGTTCATATCCGAAAGATTAAAAGTAACTTTTTATACGCTAGTAATATAGTATGATAACTTTTGAAAGGTAAGAGAAAAACTCTAAAATTAATGCATAAGTTGAAATAGAAGTTCAGAAGTTAAATGCGTTCAAAGCATATCGTGTCACAGCGATGTTGAACCGAGCAATTTCATTCAACCCGAAACCATCGTTTTCTACTATGCCGATACTGTACTCTTATGAGCTGTTTATGAACGTTTCCGAACCAATTTATTTTGAAGTTTAGTTACACAATAGTATAGCTGAAAGCATAGTGCGGCAGTGGGAGCTGTTTTCCATGGTACATTAAATACGATCGCCATTCAAGTTCCCAATTTTAGCGGAGCACTGTGAAATAAATTCGTGGAACAATAGCAACCGTCTCACGCCCTTGACTGCTAATTCATTTAATTCGATGTTATGACGGACGAGAAGAATGGCATGACGGTAGAGTCGCATTTCCTAAAGCTAGGTGGGGATCACGCAATCAATGATGTAATGGAAATTAGCTGTGTAGGAAGAAGACCATTAAGCATTGATTACCATGGATACTTGGAATTCGGAGAACTTCCTTACATTACAACGCAATCGATTGTTACATTTTGATTGAATGTGTAATTCAATTAAAGTCTAGTGCAAGCTATGTTTCAGATATGTATTTTGAATAGTCACTAAGGAAATTCAAACCCGATAAGTGCAAATTACCCGCTCATTATTACTGGCTAGAGACATTCTAAATGTTACATCTGCACTTGACCAATTACTTATTTTATTTTATTATTACTCTAGGGAGGTATAGCTAGGACGTTAAATAACTATGTGAATTATTATGAATGTAAACAGCTTTGTTGGAGAAGTAAACAATACAGTAAATGCTGTGAATGAACCGGGGCATCTGGATTGCGAACGTTCGAATTGCATTCTAATTAAATTTAGTAAAGTGAAACATTGGCGAGTGATCGATAACAAGTGCGACGCGGGGCGGACGCTAGCCGCTCTGGAGCGCTGTCTGCCGGCCGCTGACCGTGCGGGGGGGCGCCGGCACGCCCGGCACAGACCTTGCTCACTGTACACATCCCTCCATCCTTCTAAACCACTCAGATTATAGATCCACCTACTGCCATTCATTCAGTCGCAGACTCATCGTTCCAATACCGCCTTCACATATGCGCTATATAAACCTATTACGATTACGACGCAGAACTATCCAGTGACAGTTCATGCTAAGCTCTATTCAATAAGCGGATCGAGTCGCGGTTATCGACGCGAAAGGTACATGGGCATCGATCGCGTGGGTACTAGGGCATGCAAACCGGGTACCCGAGTACCCGAAAAACCCGATTAACAGACTGATTTGAAAACCGGGTTTTTAGGATTAAAAAACCGGGTTTTTCGGGTTTTTCGAGTTTTTTTTATTCACGATTGCTTATGTTAAATACTACCAGTAGAACATTAATAAACAATGAAACTTCATAAAAAGTTACTGTTTCTCTATTTCTTCTCTACTGATCGAATAAATTTAACAGTTTGACCACAATCTATAATAATAATTAGGGATTAGGGAGTAATATATGGTTAAGCTTTGGTTTGACGTTGCCTGAGTGAGGCGCTGTGAGCGCTACTAAGTGCTACTAAGTGTTATTGTATGGTATTTCTATGATTTTTTGAAAAAAATTCTAATACTACGTATTTTAATGTATAGTCTTTTTCTTTCTCAATTTTCATGTTTTTGTGTTAACATAGCTAAATCAATAACCATCATCATCCCTATTATTATTTTCAATATTTTGCTAAGCGTACGTTATACTAGTTCTTCGTATCAACAGAGATAAAAAAAATAAGAGGACTGCCAGTGCCGATTCAGCAACATTAAAATATATAGAGTATAAAAAATCTGCTTGTGATAAATCATCAGCGTGGTTTTAATCATTGCATGCCACGGAAGGAAGCAGCTCCAAGGGTAAAGAATGTAATAAAATGCTGGAGATGACAGGCAGTTCTATTGAATAATCCGTCGCGGCTTTTTACACTAAAAAGTTTAACATGCCCCAACGTAGACTAATTAGTGACTCCCGCTGTCTATCGTCATCGTCGTCAGCCAGAAGACGTTCACTGCTTAACATATGCCTCTCTTTGACCTCCACACTGTACGACACCTTGCCATCTGCATCCACTGGATGCCCACGACTCTCACGATGTCGTCGGTACATCTAGTGGGAGGCCTACCGACATTGCGTCTTCCGGTTCGCGATCTCCACTCAAGAACCTTTCTTCCCCATCGGTTATCAGTTCTTCAAGTGATGTGGCCTGCCCATAGCCACTTCAACTTGCAAATTTTAATAGCTATGTCGATGACTCTGGTTCTTTGGCGAATATCCACGTTCAGGATTCTATCACCCAAAGAAACTCCGAGCATAGCTCTCTCCATTGCCCGTTGTGTGACTCTGAGTTTCTATAAAAGGCAGTTAAGGACCACGTCTCAGTACCATATGTCATCACACATTGATCAAAGACCCTTGTTTTTATGCACTGTGGTATCTTGGACGAGAAGATTTCACGCAATTTCCCGAATGCTGCCCATCCGAGTTTGATTTTTTAGGCGACCTCTTTGCCTAAGGACTTACCTAACTGAACAATCTGACCAAGATATATATAATGTAATGGTCAACAACTTCGAAAGTATCGTTCTCTATAACTACCGGCACGGGTACAACATGGACATTGAACATGATTTTTGTCTTGTCCATGTTCATTTTAAGACCCACCTGTTGGGAAAGGCTACTGAGGTCGCTGAGCATTGTATTGAGATTCTCCAGTGACTCTGCTATGATAACTATATCATCGGCAAAACGAAGGTGAGTGATGTATTCGCCATTGATGTTGATGCCGAATCTGTTCCTAAGCTGTCTAAGTCTACGTCTAAGCTTGAAAACAACCTCCAATGCGTTCGTGAACAGTTTTGGAGAGATAACATCTCCCTGTCTCACGCCTTTCTGCAATTGGATTGGTTCCGTGCTCCTTTTATCGGATTGACATGGTGGCGTATCTTTACAAACACTTCAGCACTTCGATATATCTATAGTCGATATGACAACGCTGGAGGGACTGCAATACTACCCAGGTGTCGATTTACTCAAAGGCTTTTTCATAGTCCGCGAACGCTAGGCATAATGGCCGATTACACTCCTCAGTCTTCTGTATAATCTGGCAGAGAGTGTGTATGGGGCTTATGGTGCTCCAGCCTTTAAGGAAACTGGCTTGTTCGGGAGGCTGGAAGTCTCAACATTATACCAAACGTTACTTGATTAATCTCTTGTTAGAGCTAAACAATAAGAATACGAAAGTCTAAATACATATATAATTACATTTTAGCATTTTCTTTACACTGCACACACTAAAACAATATTTTTAAGGCTTAAATAAAGAAAAACTCGAAAAACCCGAAAAACTCGAAAAAACCGGTTTTTGAAATTGAAAACTCGAAAAAACCGGGTTTTTTAAATTACCCGAGTTTTGCATGCCCTAGTGGGTACCGACCGCAGGAGACGAAGGTACGGAAGCGGTGATTGTGCGTGGCGCGGCGGTGGTGCGGCGGAGCGGGCTGGTCACGGCGCACCAGCTTGCCGAGGAGTTCGAGCAGCGAGAGGCGCAGCGGGCGCGGCGGCGCTCGGCCTTCGCTGCCCTCCGCGCCCAGCACCTCCAGCTCCACCGCTTCCGAGCGCGCGCACATTCGCGCCGCTACCGCCGCCCCATGGCGCGCGCTGCTCCGCGCGGCCACCCCGCCGGCGCCGGCTGGCCGCGCTCGCTCGTTCGCTCGCTGGCACGCGTCCCGCACGCGCGCTCCACCCCGTCGCGGGGCCGACACTCGTGTGCGGACCAAGGGACCATACTAGCGCCGCCGACTCACGGCGCGCGCACTCCACCGCGCACGCTCCCAGTTAATTCCACCCAACTGCGCCGCCGTCGCGGTGTTACCATATTCGCTCGCTCTGCACGATGCTAGGGTACTTCATGAAAAAACCATGTTGCGATTGGTGAACAGGTCACTTTATGTTACAATAGTTGAAATTCACGCGCCAATATCAAGGTTATGACCACGTAGCCGGTATCACTGTCTAGATTTGCGTTTCTACGTTAGAAATAGTAGACCAAATAAAACGCAACTTTATGAGAGAAATGATGCGTGATAAAATATAATGATAAAGTATGCCAGTAGGTAAGTGGAAGTATATACTTCTGTAAAACTGTATATCGTGAATCTTAAAAATGTACAATAGGAAGCACGTCACTCATGTAGACTACATTTTTGAAGTACGAGGGGAAATAGTACCTCCTATCTATTACAAGTAACACCAACAACGTCTGCGTATCTCTAAATATAGTTGGTAAATCTTGATACGTAACGTTCTGAAGAACAAGAGATTTGAAGATGGTGTAAATATCTATCTTCGTCTGCAGCAAGCCATTAAATCCGAGACACGATAGCATCTGGCCGATCGTCGATATTATATTCCCATGCATTATTTGTAGCACTTCACAACAAAGAGATTAACGATATTTATGTTATGACAATTTGTATATAAATGTGCTGTAACAACGGCCGGTATGAGAACAGCAAAGGGGATTGATCAAACGTTAAAGAGCAAGTACGTAACTTACAGTACTAGTACATGCCTCATTTTATGGACAGCTTGTTGGCAACGTTTCAAGTAGAAACGCCGTTTCCATACACAAAATGTGTAAAACTATAGATATTAGGAACGATGAGTCATACGGTCATCGTAACGCAAACTTTCGTACATAAAGCTATGACGTCTAGAAGACACGGCCCTGATGAAACATCATAAGTATTAAAAAGAATAGATATAAAATAAAATGTCTTGAAAGCCAATTCTCAGAGAATAGAATAGATACTAAGCAATGTTTCTCAATCGTAAAAAAAACATACGCACGCACAGTCTCACCAATCATCAACAGTTGAATTGTTGGCTATCTCCAATCTCTGTGCCCTGCTGAGCTGCCTAGGCTCACTGCCGCCTACCCTTCACCGGCGACCACCTTATGCCCGCGGCGAAAGCGCTAATGTGCGTACTGGTCCCTGGATAGGGACTTTGAGATCATTCTTAAAGTCCTTATCCAGGGACCAATACTATCATAACTTCTCACGACCCCGATCATAACTTCTCTCAATAAATTAATAAAAGTTTTTAAATCTTTATTTTGAAACTCCTCTCCTGAAAGCTCCCTGCTACGTAGTTGGGTGAGTGGTCTAAGCTTCACTTACACTATACATGTAATAGGTACACGTTTGCGCTGATTTGTTTACAACCATTATAACGCCTTTACAAATATGACTGAAAGAAATATGAATTGTCAATCTGAGCTGGAAGAGACAGCCGCAATAAAAATATTAATTCTTCAAATTCAAAGAGCCACGACTACAGTTCTTCAAAATTTCCTTTTGCCGTGAGAGAGTTCAAGGTAAACAGCAAATTTGAAGAGCAATTGTATCTTGAATGAGCCACATGCTGCTCGCGAGACGCAGTTTGCTGACCCCTAGTATAGACAGAGTGGCTAGCCATAGTTTTTAGGTCGCAGGTTTCAGACATTGAAGACGTGAACGGCAAATCGTTGGTTGTTTTGACAATGTTTGACAAGCGACGCGTTTAACCACAGTTCACCGGTGCGTTGGTGAAAAAACGAATTAAAATTTTCATTGTCCATAAAATTTTAATACCCTATGGCTTATCCCAAAAACCACTTCACTGGCAGCCGTTTTCTTTACAGCGAACACTAGGAGCTTAAATAACCAAATAAAAAAAAATTGGAGAAAGACAACCCTTAAGAGACTTCGAGTTGTCGAGCCTCAAACAAAATATAATTATAACATATTATTTTTGACACCACACAAGATTTAATCAAACCAAAACTAAGCAAGCCTTGAAAAATTTCAATAAAAATTTGTTTACAGTACAAATTCTAGACTGTCAATTTGTCTTCAAATAACTGGCCTGGAAATTGCACTATTTCCTGTCGGAGTACGACAATTTCTCGCCATCCGGCACTAGGCGGCATTTCGCTCCGCACACGGTTGTTTACAAGGAATTTTAATAACACTCTGGCTTCTTTAGTAAAAATGATAGATGGTTAGCGCAGAGGCTCTGTCTCACATGATGAGAAACGAAGAATATGCAAAGCTGTACCCTGCTACCAATAAAGGAGGCAAATATAAAATAAATTGTTCTAGTTTAAAAAACTTTACTAGTTAAACAAACCCAACTACCCAAACTCGAGAGGTTTACTAGTAGCCTTCGAAGAGTTCTAATATCCACTTCCAGGCTCTATCATCAGATCAGTATGATGGTACCAAAATATTGTCATCTGGATTTTTTTAAAGACGCTTGCTCTCGTCCGCCCCGTGATCGCCTGATGTTAAACGATGAGAGATTGAAGCAAGCTTGCAATAAACGGATTCAGTCGCGACTTACTTGGAGACACCCAGATTGTAATCCTAGGGAAACACCCATTTAGGCAGCGTTTTCCACAGTCTAGAAGTTGGCAAATAAAAGCGCTTCACTTCTCTTTCGTTTCGTTCTGTCAAATGTACTTGAAGCTTTTCAAAACGCTACATTAACACGTTAGAACTTCTAATATTTGTTTACTATTATATTTATTAGTTACAAGCGAAGCTAATAAAAGCAATAAAATACAGTAAGTTTCTCGAATACTTGTATCATTCTACGTTATAAATTTAAGGTGACATAAAATTGGATCAATAAAGCTGGCAGAGCATTAATTGTATGAACCATATATACTCGTATCTTTATTAATTTTGCGAGGAAGTTTTAATAAATAAAGACTAAATAAATACAAGGTTACACGGAAAGGGTGTACAAAGCCGAAAGAGGTTTAAAGCACCTATAATTATGAACAACCTTTACTATATGCGACCAACCCTGAAATTGCGAAAAATATATCAGTTGTCATCATACATTTTGTCAAATGTAAATAACCTTTTTTTTGAAGCAGCAGATATTTTTATAGCTATTTCCGGGTTAGTACTAAATACAATTTTACCAATGCATGTTTATTCCCTTGTTTTTGAACCAACCCATGGAAGTAACACAATATTGGTTTTAAATTATCCTTATTGGTCAAACAATATTTTTCTCTTGTTGGTGTGGAATGACACAGTATAAAAACATCAAAAAAATGTGTGCTTGTGTTAATTTTTTAAATATCTATGTTACGTAGTAGATGAAACAACTTGCAAAATCAAATCCTGGTGCAAAAAGTTATTTATTTAACTTTCAAGCATCGTTTTCTCATTAACTTAATAATTTATGGCTTTTTGCTTGCTGGCAATTTGCTTTGTTTTTATAATTTTTTTACAAATTTTATCTAGAATATATTTTTTGTATGTCACATGCGTATTCTAAAAGAGGCATAATGAATATCAGGGTTTATGATTTTCAGATTGTTTAGTTTTTATGCTCAACGTGAAAGAAGTCTGTCTCTAAGTGTTTAATTTATTTCACTACTAGCTTTTTTGCCCGCGACTTCGTACGCGTAGATTTTCATATAAACCTTCAATCCTTTTTTCTTCCCTTAATCCGGCCTTGCGCAAAATAACATAGCCTATACTTCAATCTGGTCATAGCTAAGCATATTCGTGAAAACCGCATTTAAATCCGTCCGCATTTTCTTCCAGGGGTGTAGGAGATGTGCGTGAACAAACAAACAAAAATTCTAAAAACTGCCTTAACATGTTCAGCTGCTTATTTTAAGTCGCCCTGTGTGAAGTATTGACAGATGCATAAAAGTAATAAATAACACCGTCAACAGTTTTCAAATCAAAAAGATAATGTGACCACAGTGCAGAGCATGTTTTGAAATTTTCTTTTTGTCTAAACCATTAAAAGTATATCATGTCATGTCGGGATGATATACATCTCTGAAATTTGACTGTCCAGTTTCGCTGGCCACGGAACCCTGACATAATGCTTGTCTTAACACGCTCTTGGCTAGTTATTTCTTATTTCGCGTGCATTTGTATGTATACCTTGATTAAAAAAGCCATGAAATGGAACTACTCTATTTATCTGTTAAAATATCACAGTAAAATAAAATTATTTCTATATTCTTATTGCAAATATACACTGTATTCTTCTAAAAGCTAAGTTTATATACCCTGCATAAAGGGTGCAGCAATGACTTATGTAGTGGCTGTTCACAAACCCAGACCACAGACATAAACATATAAATTTAAGTATAGTTAAATCTATTACATAAATATATATATACTATTCAAACTTAACCTAGGGGATTGATAATTTATTACAATAACTTAAACAACATTCCAATAGTAAAAAAAAATAAAAAAACTATATGTTAATACCTAACTACTAAACTAATCTATTAAACCGCTACCAGTGGGAACCGTCCCCAAAATGCTGGCCCCATTACCACGTTGTATGGCAATGCTCACTCTTTGAGCAAAGTAGAGGCCAGCATTCTGGTCACGAGTTGCATCAACCAGACGTGATGATAAATATTTGAAAATTTTTTTGGCTCCTGATCCCCACGGGCCCATGGTTTCGACCCCAAAAGGCTCAAAAATGTACCCACTGTCCAAGGTACTATATTTGCGCCTTTTGAGGTCTTCTGCGAAATCAGCCGCCGCGCCAGCCCTACTCAGCGTTCTGGGAAGATGTGACGGCGCAAAGGTGTCAACACAAGTCGCGTCCCACACTAAGGGCCGCCCCATCTTCCACGGAATCAGAGTCATCCCGTCCGGTCTTTTACCGTCGTCACGTACAAGGCCGGTCGGCTCAAGAACGGCCGCGCAGTTGGCGGTGGTAAAAGCACGGCGGATGATATCGTTAAGGCTGGCGTGACGGGGGATCCTACCTGCACTCCTTGTGCATGAAAGCCCGTGGTAGCCGAACTGGTCGACAGGAACGCCACACTGGCAGCGGTGTGGACCACAGCAAGATGCGCCCAAGCGGAGGGAAGTCGCGATTCGCAATTCCACCTAGGGTGAAGTAATTTTACAAAACAAAAATAAACATACTTAGTGTGATAGGTTACTAAATTATATATGAGATGATACAAAACTTATGACGCTACTTTCTTAACTATTTATATATCGATATTTATTTTCTAATTATTATTTTCTAAAATTTATCGTCGAATAAATCTTTTATCTCGTAATAACATTTTTGGGTTAGAAACTTACGAAGTTGGTTCTGGATTTTTTTTATTATTTCTTTCTTTCTTTATTGCGTCCGGAATTTTATTGTATAGGTTTATTTTCATGTACAAAGGGCCTTTTTTAAATATTTCTATTCTCGGGACTGAATTAAAATAGGATGCGGTATATTTTGTGTTTTAAATGCTAACATAGAATAAAACCAAGAGAATGTAATACTCCTACTCCATGCACTGGAATGAACCACCAAAGAGGTTGTTAGGCCTATAACATGCTTGATCTACACGTTCATTCATCTAAGAAGGTTAAGGAACCTTTTTTAATTTTAAACTGATTAACCGAATGACAGTTGACAGTTTCAAAATTTTCATGCGTAGACGGAGGAACCAATGTTTGTTTTCTCTGTCTACGTTTTCATGGCTATGTCAATAACATTCTCTTTACTTTGGATCTCCTTGCTTGAGGCTATGTGACGATCCTCATATTACGTTTCGTGTAACGAAGAAATAAATCATTGATTTTTATTTTCGTTTATGTAAAAATAAAGAATTAAAATAAATGATATAAGATAGCCTATGTTTTAATCTGGTAATTTCTAAGCATATTCGTGAAAACCGCATTTAAATCCGTCCAGTGGTTTAGGAGATGTGCGCGGACAAACAAACAAACAAACAAACAAACAAACAAACAGACAAAAATTCTAAAAACTGTCCTATCGTGTTCAGCTGCTTATTTTAAGATGACCTGTGTGATTATTTTTTTGTTATCTCGCAATTACAGATTTTTTTATCTCTACGTTTTTATTATATGTATAGATTAGTTTAGGCTCATAATGGAATTAAAAATATATTCAATAAAGTTGGTATAAAATATGATATGTTACAGTACTATGGAGCCCCTTCGGCTAGTATACCCTGTCCGCATAGCCCAGCCGATACGAAAGGTCATATCGGCCAAGTGGCGAGCCCCGATGTCAGAGTTTTAGGCCGCTTGAAAGCCTCTGAAATGGCTTATTGTATAAAATGTTTTAGCTGTAAGTTTTTGAGAAATTGTAATAAAATAAATATATCTTCTATACACATAAAAGCGAAATATCAATCATTCATCCATTCATTCACTGACTCATCACGAATACTCAAATACTACTTGACCTACAAGCTGAAATTTGGCAGGTTTCCTTATGGGATGTAGAGATTCGCTAAGGGTTTTGCGAAAAGGCCGAATTAAGCGGGGTTAAGGAGGGTTGAAAGTTTATTTATATGAAACTCTACGCGTACCAATACGAAAGTCGCGAAGTCGCGGCCAACAAATATTATATACCTTCACATAAAATAACAGCTAGATTCCACTCATTCACCACTGGCTGGCTCATCACGAATTCTCAAAAATCACTTGACCCACAAAGCTGAATTGCAGCTATAGTTTCCTTATGCGGTGTAACTCTCTACACCTCAAAGGAATTATTTGCGGAAGGGTCTAATTAATTAGGTCTACAATGTGATGAAAACTTTTATGAGTCTACGCATACGAAGTTGCAGGCAACAGCTAGTAAATAATAAAATTAGTGACGGATAAATTTTGGCACTAGATACTTGATTGGGGTCTTAGAATACTGCTTCGGTATCCTCTGTCTGTCGAAAGAGCCGACTAAAAGGAGGCCTTTGGGCACATGGGTGGTCAGATTTGGGGATATGACCTCACATTCAGCAAGCCCAGGGAAGGCAATGGCGCGGTGTGGCCCACGCCGTTGTAAATGAAAGGAACGGTAATGCTCTAAGCACTTCCCGGGAGAGTTGCTTTAGGCAGTATGCTAGGGGGTACCGGTGCGTTCTAATGGAGATCCCTGTGCTCTCCGTCTGGCACAGAGATCGGCCACTGAAGGGGTTTTAGTGTTTGCCACCCATATCTCACATAATGTGGCTACACCCCAATGCAGCTGGTTATCTATTCTATATCTATTGAAGATTTCTCTCACGTCAACCAAAAAAAGGTATATAACCAGAGCGGGCACGAAAAATCACCACCGCTTTATGGTTGATATTCCGAAAACCCGTACGAAGCACTTTGATTCCACTTTTATTGTGCGTACTGCTGGTCTGTGGAATGCGCTGCCTGAATGGGAGTTCCCCGATAGTTACAATCTAGGTGTCTTCAAATCACGAGTGGATCGGCTTCTTCTAGGCAAGCGTGCTCCATCGTAGACCGCATCATCGCTTAACATCAGGCTAGTTGGCGGTCAAACGCAAGCCTATTTATGCATTAAAAAAAATAGCACCTACTTTGTTTCTGTGAGATGCAATAAGTTTTTTCAAGGTGAATATCTTTCAGGTGCGTGCACCATCTTCGACCACATCATCGCTTACAAACAGAGTCCTTGGAGTGGCCTTGGAGGTCAAACATGGACTTATACGCGATAAAAAAATGTGGTCAGGTTCACATAGACAAATACTTTTTTACTTACTTTTAAATACTTTTTTAAAAAGAGCTATTGATTCATCGCTAACAATGAATAACTCATTGAATGAATTAAAGCATTTTGAATTTGGAACAAACACGAATTAAGTAAGTATACGTATAAATTAATAAAACGTACTGAAAGTATCTACCACAGACCTAAAAAAAAAAAATTGCTACGCAAAAGACCGACAAAGCGTGGGAAAGGGATATCGCGATCCACATGAAAACTCCACAAGAGAGAAAGAGATCGACAACAAATAAAGTGTGGATCGCTTTTTGTTATGTCAATAATGACAAATCCCACCATCCTAAATCTATGGTATCTACTGGCTGACTGAATGAATGGTGCTATTCTATTGAGCTATCCAATTTAGATTAGGAAAACATAACCTACTTGTAAATTTTTGTTTCAGATTACTTTAAATAATTTTATAATTAAAAATAATTCAGAATTAATTACATTTTGTTTCGGGTTACGTTAATTTTCAATTTATGTAATTAATATTTTATATCAGGTTAGGCAAAATTAAACTCAATAAAATTAACATTATCAACAAATATTTACCAGGTAAATTAATCACAAATTCCTTATTGTACTTGAAGCGACGTAGAAGCGGAATTACACTAGAAATTCATCAGTAAAACAGTTTTGAAAATGGACTTCCGCAAAGTAACGCCTGATTCAATCAACTAGGAAAACATATTCTGCCAATTTAGTTTATTTTTTTTACCCGACTGCGCATGGGAGGGTTATACAGTTATATGATTATTTACAGGATATTTACCGTGGTAAAATTGTGGAAGAAGTTCCCGATATTTGTCTTCCCGTGAACTTGGTGCATGTAACTGCGCCGAAAAATCGGGAACTCCCTCCCCTAACCTTATCACGATAAATATCCCGTAAATAATCATATAACTGTAGTGAACAACCGTGATAGTTTAAAAGGGGGGTTATATTTTTCGAATGTATGTGTATATGATGGTTTCTTTGGCACGCCCTACAGCCTAAACGGTTTACTTAATGGATTTTGATATGTGAGGTGTCAATTGAATTGTTTTAATCACACTATTTTTTGCTAAATAGAACGGCTGTCAAGACATATTTGTAAGACATTTGTTGTAGCCACTTGCACCCATATAAACCCATAGCAACTGTGTTAGCAACTGTGATGCGGAGTTCGACGCGTTGACATAAATAAGAATGTTCAATCAAGTATCTGTCACAATACCTGGCGACAGAGTTTCCTTCTCATTTCCGTTCTATTTACTTCTCTTTTCTGTGTTTTTAATAGTGGGAATGACATAGATTACAAGAATTCAAGATGGCGTCCGCGGAAAAAAAAATGAGTGAAAAATAGTAAGTTAACTTTGCTAAATAGGTCAATATTACCAATATTTTATTATTTAACGGATAAATGTGACACTTCATCTATATATATAAAAATCAATTGCTGTTCGTTAGTCTCGCTAAAACTCGAGAACGGCTGGGCCGATTTAGCTGATTTTGGTTTTAATGTTTGTCGTAGTCCAGGGAAGGTTTAAACGGTGAGTAAACGGCTGGACCGATTTTGATGAAATTTTGTGTTCCTGGAACGGGTCATAGAAGCGAGGCCGAAGGCCGAGCTTACACCCGTGCGAAGCCGGGGCGCGTCGCTAATATAAAATACTTTGGAAAGCTAAATGACAATAGTTATATTTCTCGAAGGTCGACCGAGGGCTGTTCACGGACATACATAATAATGTATGGTAAAGAAAACCTTGAAGACAGATGTCCCGCAGGGCATCGGGCACTACTCACCTTGGCCATGTGTTCTCGCCGAGGACTTTCCCATGTCGCCCGCACCATCGACACACATACACACACTCGCGCGCGACACTTAAAACACTAAAACTGTGCGTACTTATACTCCTAGGTCGGTATAAAAGAGGCGTAGAAAACGTTAGACGTTATATTATAGAAGGACACTTGTGGACTAAGTTAGGTCTCCTACGGAGATGGCGGTATGGTTGCGTCGTGGCAGGCGGAAGGCCGCGCGGCGCGATCGGCATCCTGCGATACGACTCTGCACTTTGCGTTCCTGGAACAACATAAATACACACCATTAGTAATTTTATGTCAAATGTCATGTCGTACAATACAATAACTCTTTATTAAAAACCACAAAAACAAGGATAACATTATAAATTACAGTAATTATCTAGGCTTTTAACAGGCAGCCTTATCGCTTAAAGCGATCTCTTCCAGGCAACCGTGGTACAGGGAGGTGAAAACGCTGGCAGAAGACCTTCAAGCCTGGAAGTTGCTCCACCGACAAGATCTACGCTCTTAAATGTTGAATGAATGAAATGAATGAAGTTTTTTGTCTAGATATATATACGAGTATATCATATCATAATCATATTTTTTCAGGCATACTAGTTTAGAGTTATACCATAATACATTTCGGTCGTCTCTTCTCTTAAATTACTGGTTATTTGAGCCCCAATGAATGATAAACGATAGTAAATAATAATAATAATAATAAATATCTGGGACATTATTGCACACATGGTCATCTGACCCCAAACTAAGCAAAGCTTGTAATATGGCTGCCAGAGACTGATATACATACATATATATTTTTAAATACATACTTAAATAGATATTAACACCCAGACATAGAACAAACACAAATGTTCATCACACAAATATTTGTCCTAGATGGGAATCGAACCCACGCCCCCAAGCACAGAAAATAGGATCACTACCAACTGAGCCACCGAGGCAGCCATAGTATTTGTGTCATTAAGGTAATTGTGTGTAGATAACGTAGATATTAAATATCTTCTCTTATCTAGCAACGTTGTTACGATTGTAGTATTAAAACCATAAAAACAATTTTATTGTGCATATCTGATGAGATTTTACACCACAATTTCATAATTCACCTAAGTATAAGATATGAAACTCACAGTTTTTTTTTTTTTTTGAAACTAAGAACAAATCAATCAAGTTCTTTCATTTCAATAAAATAAGGGCTTGTGTGTTGGGTATGTGTTATGTGTTGTTTGTGTTTGGGCACAGGTTTGCGTAGAGTTTATTGTGAGAATAAAAATATCACGATGAATGAATGAATCATTAAATTGTATTTTTTTTCAGCCCACATTTTTCCTCTTCAAAAAATGTGTTGAGTAATGTTATAGCTTTGTTTTCACTTAACAAAGATTAAATGAAAATATTTCCAGTAAGTATGGTTAAAAAACACATCAGTCATAGGACTGCACGTCAGAAGTGAACACTGAAGTAGTAATTCACCTATTCTACAAGAGATGGAGCGGTTTTAAAATACACGGTACTGTGTATTATGGGACAGCGTGACGATGACGCGAGTTCCATGACTTTTGTTCACCCGAAGAGTGCTATACGCGTCTAAAAAAAAACACTTCAAAAATGCCGTATTAAACACTTTTGTACGGCTTAGACTGGGTCCATAACTAGAAATAATATAATTGGACAAGCTCACCAAGCACACATTATGTTTTCACAGAGGAAACTAATATAATCAGTCAGATTACAAGAAGCATCTTTATCACAAAAACAGCATGAAGACGTCAAGCAGTGCTCGTATCACAATTAATGTGAATGTGAATAGTGTCACAATTAGTCTTGATTGGTAGAATTGAGATACGCGGGTCGATACTGAGTCACATGATCAATTTACGTTATTTAAACAATAAATATCTCTTATTGTCTTTTTTAAGTATGCGTCTAGACATTGTTTCTATTTAGCCAATGACAAGTGTTATAAAATTTAAAGTAAGTAGTCGATAAATTATCAAGTTTTAGAAGATGTTTTTGTCTTTGAACAAAGCATAATCAGTCAAAGTAGGTCACGGTAAAGTCCAAGTAATGGCGCAGTAAAGTGATTGGAAGATTTACTAGAAGTTTGCCTTGTGGGTGTGTGTTTTTTTTTTTTCTATTTATTTAAGCATCAACATACTGTATAGAACAAAATATAAAACTAGAGAAGTAAAGAAAAAAATTTGCTAGTTGTGATACCAGCATCGTTGACCACGGCTTATATTATAATATATTTATTATACACATATTTATTTTATATATTTATTTTCTAATATATTTTTTACACTATTACCTATATAACATAAAATATTATTAAAAAGACTAAAACTAAAGTGCCGCCTGCAGCGGGGTAGGGTCCAAGCTACCGGTGGTCAGGGCTGTATAGTGAGGAACCTGCTGACTCCTGCGGGCCGTATCCAGGATGACCACCTTCTGCATCAGACCCTTTACTCAATTATCTAGCGTTATTATAATTATTATTTCTATGGCAATTTGGAAACAACGCGAGGATGCGACGTTTCATGGCATTGTATCTTTATTTTGTCTATAATCGAGTATTCATCAATTACTTCATGGCTATTTACCATTATTACTCATTACAACTAGAAAAACCTAAAGTTTTGGAAAACAATGCGCGACATGTTTTATCCTGTTCATAATAAAAACATGTTCATACCATATACATATTTGGAACTATTGTGAATATTGGTAAAAACAATCGCCCCAAATACAGAAAAAACAACAATCGAGCATCATTCCTATCTCATCAAAAAACAAGCAGATTTAACAAAAGTAAGACAGTTGATCTACGTCTAATTTTATTTTATATTTTTCCAATGATCGTTCAAGGTCATGATATGATATTTATTGCAGTGCTATCGAACATCTGCGTGATCGTGGCTACAAATTGCAAACACTAGGTTTATTTACACAACACAATTATTATTAAATCAGAAAGCGAACTTTCGAAACAGTGTGCAATTTTCTATTAGGTTCGTAATAAAATATCAATCTTCAACAAAGTACGGCTCGTGTGTAACCTTACTAAATACACGTCATCATCTCAAATTATAGATGACAGCCAAGGTTTATGGCGTTACGTATTTTTGAGGTAAGTACTGACAAGATGAGCCCGCATGGGTGTGACATCATATTATCATGTCAAATTGAACCTTGAGATCGGTTTAAAGATGTCCATCCAAAGGTTGCCTGGAAGAAATTGCTCTAGGCCATAAGGCCGCCCATTATACTGCCGTATATTTATTTTTGGTGTTAGTTTAAGTTTCTTTTGTATTTTTCGGTGTGTAATAAAGAGATATTGTATTGTATTTTATTGTATAAAATACAGAAACAAAAATACTGAAATGTTTATTTTGCTATAATGAAATTTAACAGCAATAAAATTATTCCAAATATAAGAAAGTACATTATCACAAAAACCGGCATCATCATCATGAAATAGACGGATGACAATAGAAAAACAGTAAGCTTTGTTGTAACGAGGCTTTTAGGAAGCTTTATTGGAACTGATTCTAGCCAACGCAGTAAGATCCGACTCGAGTTTTCAAATAAGAATCTATTTAGAAAAACTTGTTATGTTTGATTCATAAATATCAGAAGTCGACCTTAACCCGCATCTGATCTTCTAAACATAATATCTGCCTTTCACTTTAGGAGGTAGATTTCCCAGGGTAAATATAAAATACAGATGTATACAAAAATTGTTTATCAACAATAAACATCCGATTATAAATGAGTCACAAATCTAAACTATAATCAATAACTGGTCCAAATTAGATTTCAACCCATTAAGTTATAAATAAACAATAAATTGTTAAACGGGCCATTCAATACATATTTCAATTATTTCCTTAATAATCGTTATTTGTTGATTGACAAAATAATAACGTATAAGGAAAAAATAGAACTAAATATCGAAGCATTATTTTCAAACCAGGTGTAAAATGGAATTTGTAAACGAGTTACAAAACAGTAGGAAACACAATGAGCAATAAACACTTTTACGGATTTGATTTTATCGCTTGTATACATTATTTTAATTTCTAGCGTTTTAAACACTTTAGATGACATCTATAGAAATGGTATGAAATTATTTACAAGTACCGCAAGTGATTTGTACGCAGTTGTCGCTCACGGTGTTCAGTCAGAGGTCTTGTAGTTATGCGGCGGGCTTGAGATTTTAATAATTTGACGAGCCGTGTGTACGATGAGATTTCCCATCAGTTAAGTAGGGAATGACGAGGCTCATACAAACTTTCATCCCCTATTTAACCCTTTTAAGAGTTAAATGTCTAAAAACGCTTATTTATACAGCTGACTTTTATTTGTAAACAGAAGCCTTAATACAAACTACCACGATTCTATCTTCAAAAAATTACGAACATTCATATGTAAGTTTACATTCCCTATTTGAAGATCCTTAGGGGTAAATTTTCAAAAATCCTTTCTTAGCACTCATCTCACACTATCTCACAGATTGTTGTAGGATTTGGTGCAAGCGAATCCATAATAAAGGCATTAGATACACAACAGCGCTATACCTATGATTACTAACAACGTGAAATGCACAATTGAATCATTAGCGATAATAGATAACTAAGTATTATACCGGAACCGGAACACATTGCGAATGCAAAAACAACGACACAGTTCCCACGTTTATTTATATCTAATGGTGTATCTAATACACCTTACGTGTATTATTTCACCTAGCTGCGTAACAAAATGAGAAATATTCCAACATAAAGTGAAATTTGCAGATCCAGGAAGACTCACACAGAACTGTAGGTAGCTTTTTTATCGCAAATAAGTCTGCGTTTGACCACCAACTCGCCTGTTGGTATGCGACGATGTGGTCGAAGATGAAGCACGCAGACTGAGAAGATACCTATTCACTCTTGCCTTGAAAAGGCCCAGATTATATCTCTCAGGAAAGAAGGAAGCCGGCTGGAAGCTCTTTGATTGCAGAAGTTGTTCATCAAATCTTCAAATTTATTGCGGAATTCACATTAGAGATAATTTCCGATACTTACAGATTATTTCTTGATGATAAGGAAAATGTTCTGAGTAAGCTATTGGGCAAGTGTGACGCTTCACTATCAGAACTTCAGGAGTAAGTCAGAGGAAACCCCCGATTTAGCAACTTTTTCAAAATTAATCGTAAGCTTATAGTGAAACATCAAACTGAATACGATACACTAAGTTTGATTAGACATTATGAAAATATTGTTTAATTTGTTTTCTTTTATTAATTCTAGTAAATACTATAACTAGAAGTTGTCTGTCTAGTCGAAAAGTATTTAATGTAACTATAGTAAAATATTGTGAATTATCCTCGGTAATATTACAAAGATATTTAAATGTCATAGACAATTAAAAAATTTGACGACCGGATTGGTTGCAACATCAAGCAACTAAGGGTTGCAAAGACTGCCAAAGAATTTGGAGACCGTAGCGTAGCGGTAAGAGCACTCGGGGCGTAAACCCGGATGACGCAGGTTCTAATCCTGCCGATCGTCAAATTTTTTAATTGCTCGGGGCCCTCTCACATTTTATGAAGAAAAAAGCAATAAAAACTGGAGTTTTGGCGTTCTGATTCTATCAAATACAAAGATCTATAGAAAATTCAGTTTCTGTATTAAATAGATCTGTTTTTTATTGAAAATAAAGCATCAAATTTTGGAAAACTCAACATATCAACTTATTACCTCCAATTTACAAAAGCAGGTTTTCACAAACCTCTTAAAGGGAAAGTTTGAGATTGGATTTCGTTTAAATACTGACAAATTTAATGATATTGTTTACTTGTTTTGTATTAGTCTTGACGGCTTATTTTTTTCGTATGCCCGAAAATACAAATGCCTAAAATGAACTGTGTATTTTGTAATACGGCCTTTAAGGGCTAGAATACTCGGTGCAAGGACCTCGGTCACGCATTTGATGTGTTTTAAGATATAAAATGTCTGAAAAACGTGCTTTATTTTTTTACGACGTCAATATTTCATAATATTTAGAACAAGTTTTTGTTTTAATATGATTTATAAGTAGCAGAATAAATGAGGAAACTATTTATTCAAATTTTACCAGTAAGAATATATTTACAAAAAAACATCACTAGTGCGAGTTAGCGGCGTGGTATAGTCCAGGCCTTAAATAGTGAATCTTAAAGTGTGGAACAACACTTCAAATATAATAATTATCAATTAAAAAAACCGACTTCACAAAATTAGTTAAATATGCAATTTCGGTTCCTCGTATGACATAATAATGTCATCAAAGTAACATAAAATTCCAGTTATTTTGATTTAAAAGCCAAACTACTAATCCGATTTTGGTGAAATTTATATGCGACCAATATGAAAGAATATCCTTTCAATTAAAAAAATATATTTCAAAATAGGTTCATAAAAGACTGAGTTATGAGGTAACAAACATTTAAAAATAGATTATATATGATACCGAATATATATATATATATATATATGATAACCGAATTGATAGCCCCTTCCCTTTATGAACTCTGTAAAAAAATATTAAGATAGCCAGATACCTTTTAGATTTTATCTTATCGAGTAATACATTGCGGCAAAGCCGTGTTTTACGTAATATCCGTTGATTTGATTCTTCATAATCTTATCCGTGTATTTACCTAAAGTCATTGGCTCTATTTCACATTTTCCTTATTAGTTTGCATATATTAAAGTATTTAGTTTTTTTGTTACCAAATTACGGTTTAAATTTGTTTTATATGTTAAATAAGTTCTCGAAATTTGCATGAAAAGTTAATTATTATGTTAATATGGTACCTACAGGTTTTCTTGAAATTGAAAAACTTAAAATAAATATAAGACAATTCATAATAATGTGTGTATTTTAATAATTTATTAATTAATTATTAATTTAAATTATTTTTAAAGTGTGAATATTATTATTTCTTTGCTTTTGAGAGGATTTTGGCATCGCACGTCTTGTGTATTTAGCAAAGTCAAGTATTGAAATATTTTCAAGCTTTATTGAATATCCTCAAACAAGTCATATTTACAGACACGTTTAAGTCCAACCCATGATCTAGTGAAATGGTGGAGACTTTATTAGAGGTTTCAATGGAGTATTGGAACAACATGAAAGAAAAGACATGTTTCACCTCATTATATCTCTTAGCCACACTCGTAGAATTTCACGAACACTTAGGTATTAAATAATACTTCATCATTATTACAGATGAACACACAAGTTTAGGAAAATAATGCAACTAGGCAATTTTTTTTACACTGGCGCCTAAACTTATATGTGAATATAGATAGGTCATCATCATCGTCATCAGCCAGAAGACGTCCACTGCTGAACATAGGCCTCCCCCTTTAGGCCTCCCGAATATAGATAGGTACCTACATTACAGAATATTTAGTTTCAGAATTCTAAAGTATTATGAAAACGTTAAAAGTTAACGTCATCTCATCATCCTTGATACAATAGGGCGATAATAAATTACCAACTGTTAACGTCATGACTAAATATTTTATTCTATAAAAATGCAAGGTAAAAACTAATTGCAAATAAATTGTAATTTTGCCCATTGTTATACAAAACCAAAAGAAATTTAATTTCGTAAATAAATCAAAGAATATATGAATATGTATTCATATGAATAAAATTACTTACATTATCAAAAGGTCTGGCTTATAGGTATCTGGGTTTCGGCCAGACGATTCTCAGACAATCCAACGAAATAGCGAGTCTGCCGCACGTCACATTACAAAAATAAAGTTTACATTTATGATCATAAATCCCAATTAAATATGTTCACAAGCAATAAAATTCTAAGGCACAAAACTTATGCTCGATAGAGCTATGTTATTTTTCGCGGTAACGATTTACTGAGGCATGAGCGCTGTTGAAGCACGACTGTCGAGCGTCTGGCTCAGCGCGGCAAACGAAACACACTGTTTTGATAGTGTATTTTAGCGTACGTAACAGCAAACCCCAAGGTGAGTCAGTCCGCTACAACAGAAGGCAAACGATACCACTTTCATTGAACACATCGCTACGCTTCGCGTACAATGCTTCTTTTGTTCACACAAAGCATTCCATACAGAATCCACGTGATTCCTTGTTCAATCAACGTTATCAATTTTAAATTATAAATACAAGAACGATGATCTTTAATTTTAAAAGAGAACGTGAACGCTTAAACCGGAATCATTAATGTCGCTATCCTTAACTTACTTTAAGATGTTTTAGTCATTAACCCATTACTTGCTCACTGAACCACCAGGTACGCATTAGTTAGTAGTAAAGTTTTACTTAACTAAACGATCTGTTACCCACGTAATTGCTGTCCGCATGTATTTAGTGTGAGGACAATGAAACAAACATTAAATAACAATTATGGACAAATAATCATACGATTTGTTCCGTTCACATCAAAATATGGCGTTAATGTTTGAGCGTAGGGTAGTGAACGGAAATTGTTTGATGCAGATGACGCTAAACAAAATTATACAATTCAAGTCATAGTTATGCAACATGGTGCAAAAAAATTAACTATAACACTGAATAGAACTAGCTATACGAACATGAACACAGAACATAACAAGTGAATCATATTTTAAACCGACTTCAAAAATATATGAAAAAAAAAACGTAATAAGAGTTTATAAAATTTTAGGGTTGCCTTCGATTTCCCTGGGATCCCATCATCAGATCCTGACGTGGGAACAATGGGACCAAATCGGAAGTATACCCTACCGAACATAAGAAACTTTTTAATCGGTGAACATACATACCTATATATATATATATATATATATATATATATATATAGTCTTCTTTTTTCGAAGGTTGAAAATAAAGTAAATATCAGAATTAAAGTAACAGATCATAGCTGGTTGCAGAATCAAATAGCCCATGGATAACGATTCAATTTCCATGAGTCAAGTCAAGCTAATGACACCTTTTAAGTTCAAGCCGCGTACGCGTGCACCGGGCGCACTGACGGTCTCGCAACGACATTCAAGCACTTGCGCAACGACACGCTCACAACACAGTGTATCGAACATCAGCACGTGACGACATCAATATTGGCTTTACCATTTGCTACATTACAAAAGGCATAAGCACCAATTACAATCATAAATACTAGCGAAACAATAATCACGAACCAGGCCATCGATAAAATAAAACACCGTGCAACAATAGGATTCCTCGCAATTACATAACTACAGTATGCACATTTATATAGGTACAGGAGAAACAATCTGTACAGAGTTACGTTTTTAAGATACAAGCTAATGAATCTACGGGTTAAATTAAAAGAAATCACGTATACTTGTTCGGCCCAACTTTTGAACAATCTTTCAGATGTTCACTAAGGGAAAGCACAGAAACACAGGGTGTGAGCAATCGAGCGAGAATTTTGTGAAGCTTATTCATAACTTAATCGAGGAAAGTTTGGTAATAAAATTGGAAGCGGTGAGTGAACGGTACTGGCAAGATCGACTTGAACGATCTAGACAGCTCGTAAATACAATTTAACACGTCCGTGACTTCATTCTTACCACGCGTGCAAAGAATCGAGAATTCGGAACGTCGCGGGCGCAGCGGCACTTTAAGATCATATAAGAACAACAGATAAAGTTTAGATTACTGCTCCGATCGATCGTACATAACAATATTCCTTTATTTGCTAATAAATATGAACATTATGTTGTTACCAACGATCTATATGTAACGTAATAATTCCTATTCTTATCCATTGACACAATTATCTATATTATATTGAAGGGGAGGGAATGCTAGGTGAGGCAATTCACAAAGTGCCTTAAAATTATAAATAATCCGTGAATAATCACCGAAGAAGTCACACAGATCTGGCAACACTCCAGCATTTTAGTTTTATTCTGCAAATCGGAATAAAAACAATAATCTAGATAAGTCTGGCACTTATCGTCATTATTGTCTTTTATACTGAATTTAATGTAGCGTACATTAAATTCATAAAGCAGAGAACGGCTGTTACTATTTCTTGTCACCTTGGGACATGTTCCACAGAAACACGAATTAAGAGCAAAGTTGACGTCCTAGCAAATAAGTTGTGATGAGCTGGATGATGTCACCCGCACACCTAATAAAATCTATTTAGGACCACGCTATAAATCAGGTCAGGTTCAGGTCAATCTTTATAAATGTAGATTGTAGACCATATATTTGTCTATTAAGGTTACATTATTATTCCATAAAACATGAGCAATAACATTTACAAAGCAATGTTGGTCTACATTTTTAAACGTTTTTGATCAAAATATAAATTGTTAACCTCCAAAAACAAGGCAGGAAAAGAATGATATAAAAACAAAGACGATTGGATGCGGACGGTCGAAATTGATTATTGTTCGGAATAAGAACTACCAACTTTTTGTACATCAACCTAGATAAACACCCTTAACGGAATCAAAGCCGTCAAATTAGGACGGTGCGTAGGTCAAGTCAACACAACCACCCTAAAACCCTTAAATCTATCAGGTCTCAATCTACACCAAGCCTTAGAGTTTCGTTCCTAAGGTCCATATTACAATGCATGGGGTAGTTTCCACGCTCTACTTTCAGTAACATTAAGCATGGTCCCCGTAGTGATTGAGTTAGGCGTGGCCATGCGCCTATGCGGTCACCACTCTGATATAGATGGTCCATAAGGCGTAGGTGGGGACCGATAACCGTAGTTTGATCGCCTCTTTCGCCAACTGTCAATCAGGTACTATTGTAAAGACGCCTACACAATTTCAAAGAAAAACTCACCACCTTGAAAAGTTTGAAGTCTTTTGAAGTTCTTTGGATTCACTAATCGCTTATTTAGATTTCATGGAACTTGTAGTTTGAAGGGCTATTTGCTTCTACCTCCTACCACTCCTACCTAACCGATGACAAATTCTCTTTAGTTATTAATGGCATTTGATATGTAAGTATGGTGACGGCAGCGAATTGGAAACAACATTCGACATATTAAGTGCTGTAACATAATTGTCTTATTATATGTACTGGTGTAGTTTGTAATGAATCGGCATCGTCATTATATGTAATCGAAACTAGTGAATCATACTTAATTTAGGTTTTCATACTCGTTTATGAAAATTGAAAAACAAATATACTTACTGAGTACGTAAATTTTTATGTTTAGAAAAATTACCAAGTTTAGAAGTTTTGGTTAAAATATGCTACGACCTAACAGGAATATTTTATGCTATCAAATATGTAAAGGAAATAATTATATATTCTTAGTCTTTTACCATGAATCTAAAAATGTGTTACACTAGAACAGGGATGGTGAAATGTAAACTTGACATAATTCTATTAAAAAAAAAAAAGTGGCCAAGACGCGTATGACACGCATACGCGTGCCATCAAAGAATCTTGACTTGGTGACATAAATGAAGAAAGCATAAAACTAGATAACATTAATTAAAAAACTCTTTATTTGAAACTCGAAATAATAATTTTGTAACAGCAATTGTAATACATAATTTTTAATACGAAACCTTTAGTTTTCTTCAATAAGTTTCATACATTTCTTAATTATGGCGTGCCCGAATTATTTCGTCGAGTGTCATTAATGGCACGCGTACCTTTGGTTCGCCATCTCTGCACTAGAGGTTCGTGAAATATCACGTGAACCGTCTACGACAAGGTGTTTCATGCCACATGCCTACCATTACAAGTGACAGGTTTTACTAACATGATGAACTTCCGTAGGGTTTTATTATCGCAAATATTGCAAAGCCGCTCCCAATTGCTTTTCGCCTGACACCTGACCTCGAAAACTCGGCACTTCCGTGTTTGGGCAATGCTTAGTCAAAAGTTAGCAGAATCATCCATCAAAGCTGGCATTTAAACAATGAACACCTGTTATTGTCTTCAGACTGACAATAGCTTTTCCAAATGGACACTGACTACAACGAATATAAACATAGTCCGATTTCGTTCGGCGCTTCTAATGATCAATTCAACAGCGTATAAGATTGTATTAATCGAACATAGTTACAATGGGAACTTGGATTCAGTTGAATTTTTATGCAGTTTTCACAAAAAGCTTCTTTATTTTTTGTGTCGCGTAAGAGTCCGCATTTGACTACCAATTCGCCTGATGGTAAGCCATGATGTGGTTGAAAACGGAGCATGCAGACTTAGAAGATGCCCCTTCACTCTGACCTTGAAAATACCTACAGTGTAAGACCTAACCTAACCATTACGTACTTAGTAAGTCACGTATCTGACGTTTCAAAATTAGTTGAAAAATGACGTCGATTCTGATGTACCATTCTCTAAACTAAACCATATTTGACAGCTCTAAAATTGTTGCCATCCTTTTCTGACGTATTGAAATGAAAAGAAACACCGATAAATTTAGTCCTGTCAAATTAGTTTAGTTTAGAGAATGGTACAACAAAATTGGCTTCAAAGTAATGCTAAATACTACTATTTATATTGTAATTTAAAATCCCTGACCCCACAAACGTCGTATCCAAATTTGTCTGATAGAGTTATAGTTCATACAAAAATCTCATAGAAATAATTAAATTACTGTTTTTCCCGAATTTTCTGACTATTGGGCAACTTTTCTAGGTTTAACTAGTTTCTAGTTTTCTAGTTTTAGTTTATTTAACTTTAGTGAACAACCGTGATAGTTTAAAACAGTGTTTTCTAGTTTGTTTGTTTCCCTAAAAACTTTCTTCGGACTATAAGGAACTTAAAAATAATGCGAAATCAGTCCAGCCTTCCTCAATAGTAGTAGTAGTAGTAAGTAGTAGTAGTAAGTAGTAGTAGTAAGTAGTAGTAGTAGTCGTCTAAGTAGTAAGTGCTTGACACTTACCAACGACAATGGCATTAAATTTTTAACTGACTTCAAAAAAGGAGGGGTTCTCAATTCGGTTGTATTTATTTATGTTTGTTTGTAAACTTCATTATTTATGAACTGATTCGGCAAATTTTTGTTTTTAATTGAAAGGATATACTTTCAGATTGGTCCCATAGAAATTTCATCAAAATTGGTTCAGTAGTTTAAGAAGCTTTTAAATCAAAATTACTGGAAAATTTGGTTACTTTGATGACAATATTATGTCATCCGAGTAAACAAGCAAATTGCATATACATATATATATATATCTGGGACATTTTTGCACACACGGTCATCTGACCCCAAACTAAGCAAAGCTTGTAATATGGCTGCCAGAGACTGATATACGTAAATATATATTTTTAAATGCTTACTTAAATACATACTAACACCCAGACATATTTCACTAATTTGGTGAAGTTTTTTTTAAATTGATAATTAATATTTATATAGATATATAGATTTGATGTGCTTGATGAAATAAAGCCAATAATTATTAAATAATGTACACTAACCTGAAGCCGAAATCGCAAAGCGACTCACAGCCTGAAAGCCATATTTTCCATAGTGATTTACCTGTTAACAAAATAATGAGCATAAATATTGGTCAGCATTAGAATTAATAATTATATAATGAGATATAATAAGCTAGTAGCGACTACTAGCGACCCGCCCCGGCTTCGCACGGATGTAAGCTCCCTTCGGCCTCGCTACTATGACCCGCTCCAGGAACAGAAAATTTCATCAAAATTGGTCCAGCCGTTTTTAATAGTTATTCTGCTATTCATGACGGAGACATATACAACAAATCAAAAACCATATGGGATCCCATCCCATACAACGTGACACAACGTGTTTTTTTTGCTTTTTTTTCTACTTCGAAATTATTTGTATGGTTTACTCGTGCGCAAATAAACGGAAACATTTTCTATTCAAAACAATATAAAACATCCATTTGATTTTATCGCACCTTCATAGGTCGACTATAAGTTATAATCGAACGTTAGATACACAGCAATTTTCAGGTTTTCACCCGGTCCATCGCTCACGTAAATTGTAAAATACATAAAAAATAACTTTCACCGCATCTACCTACTCGATTAATGCTTACGATTTGTGAAAGGAAAACACATTAAGAAAATGTATGTTTACACAGTGCAGCGTACGTAGGTGGAAAATAGAAATTGAACTGTTCGACGCTTTTTATGGCTGAATGTTGAAGTTTGACAAATACTATTTCAAGCATGATACACTTTTATTCGGTGTAACAAACAAATTTTACACAATAGGGCAGATGAATGAAGTTTATATCGTTGAAGCCTTGATGAAGAATTTAAGTAAATATAATATGTTTATATAAAAATAATTTAAATCGGTTATTCATGTTCTGATATATAAGCGTTTAAAGTTTTCGTTAGAAAAACTGTGTCCTTTTCCCACAAAACAAAAAATGACGTCACGCCTCTGTGCGCCATACTTGTCATGGCGTACAGAGAAGTGACGCCATAATTCGCTGTTTCGCGCTCTCGGTGTAGCATGATATTAAAATACTTTTATTAGTTGCTTATTTTTTATCAGATTTTCATTTTGTTTTAGTTAATCAAGTTTTTTTATGATACTGAGTGACGCGACGAGCGAAGTCGCTTGCCTGATGGCTCTTCACGCTTGCCCATAACAACTCAACGCTACTCAGAATTTTGAACTTCAACAGTTCAAAACCCTGGATGGCAATGCACTGCGCTCGTCACCCCGAGATATAAGATGTCAAATCTCTGTGTGCCCTGTAATTTTGCTGGAAAAATTGCCCTTCAATCCGGAACACAGTAGTGTTTGCATATACTGCTTGGCGGTTGAATAACTGGAAAAGGTGTGGTACTTCCCCAGGCGGACCCCTGCAAAAGAGTCCTACCACTACAAAATATATATATATTTATGGGCTACATTTTAATAGGAAAATAATAAAAAAACAGTCATCTAGCCTATTAAATATGCCTTAATTGATGATGGGGTTCAGACCAATGTGTGTGACCTTCCTAGTTCCTACCAAGGATCCATATTGTCGATGTTCCAACGTATTTAAAAATATTTATGTATGTGTATATATGTATGTATATATCAGTCTCTGGCAGCCATATTACAAGCTTTGCTTAGTTTGGGGTCAGATGACCATGTGTGCAATAATGTCCCACATATTTATTTATTTATTTAGCTCAAAGTATCACGCTAATACAAATGGATCACATTAAAAACCCACTTCAAAAATATATGAAATACGTTATGTGCCTAAAAATTTTTGGAGTAGCTCTCGATTTCCCTGGGATCCCATCATCAGATCCTGACTTGGTGACAATGGGACCAAATTGGAAGTATCTCGTTCGTATGCCGAACAAAAGATAAATTTTTGAAATCGGTCAAAAGCTGGCGGAGAAACCGGTGAACATACATAAAAATATATATTTATATATATACAGTGGAACATAGAACCGTCCTCCTTTTTTGAAGTCGGTAAAAAATGCGATAGATTTTGTGTATGTGTATGTTTGATTCAACTCCGCAATAGTTGAACGCATTTGAATAAAATTTGGTAGGTAGCTTATATCCGGGATTGACAGATAGGAGCCTGAGGATAGCGGGTGAAACCGCGAGGAGCTGCTAGTATAAAGATAAGTAAGGACCATCGTGCTATTTGGGTTACGAGTCCGTCCTTTGTCGTATCATTTGCATCGTCCCTGCGCACTCTGCATTCAACCACTATTGTCGGACAATGTCTCTTGACTACCCTATAGTTGACCTGCCCAGACTGTCAACTCGTTTCCCCGACTTTCGACCCTCGAATATTTCAATTCTTTTATTTATGCTGGTGAAGCATATAATATATATCTACTATGTGCTATACACCTGTCGCTGCTCCCACCGACATATCTATTACTTACATAAATTTAATAGAAATAAAATACTTGGTGGATTCTAGCCCGCCCCGAATCAGATGAAACTAAAATTGTATACATATACAGAAGTAATAAATGTATTATCTTTTTTTTTTCGGAATAGGCTTGGCCGGCAACTCACCTGATGTTAAGCGATGATGCGGTCTACGATGAAGCACGCTTGCCTAGAAGAAACCGATTCACTCGTGATTTGAAGACACCCAGATTGTAACTACCGGGTCAAGGTAGTTACAATCTGGGTTCAAGGTAGCGCATAATAATTTGATATTTTTTCCCGATCTGTCGCCTAGGAAATGTTGTTCATAATGATGAGTATAACCATAGACAAAGTATACTTATTTTTTATCTATACTTTAACGGACCATTTTTCGGGTAACCCTGTTTAGGATAAATAGAAACTCAGAAATCGCAACAAATGTTTAGTAGTTAATTTCTTAAATTAAAAAACAAACATAAAATTAACAAAAAAAAAAATAATATAATAATTAATTTATAATTAAAGAGCTAGTGCCACAAGTACCATAACCATAAACCATAAGCTCTTTTAACGGGGATTTAAAATAAAACTATTTAAACTTTTGACGGACCTTATTTCGCAAACGTAAACCTGAACAAACAAATTATTTACCAGGCCTCACATTTTAAAAGACCTTTTCAGTGATACATCGCATGAAGGGATGCAATCAAACTTATTTAACTTGCCCTGTTAGTTAGTACGAGTATGTGTGCCTATGTGTGGGTCAAATCTTGAAACTTAATTTTAGACCAGTTATCCCCAACCGGTATAAAGGCATATAAGTTGGTAGAATTAGACCTTAATCGTTTCTTTTATTACTGTTTTTGTATTTTTGTCTTGATCTGGTTTACAAGACGATATGGTCGCTACAAAACCCTTAAAATAAATAAAATAAACAGTTTTTTTTTCATCGCGAATAAGTCCGCCTTTTACCACCTTTACTCGCCTGTTGGTAAGCGACGATGGTTATTATTTTGGTGTAATTTAAAATGTACATAAATGTGTGTAGTAGATGACTGGTAAAATTTAACGCTATCACGTGTGTATTATTTTAACAATTAGCTTCAATGACACGTTTGATTGACGTACATAAGAGCATAATTAATTGCATGAATCACGGTATTGTACGTATATTTCCGTTACATGACTAACTAAATCATTAAGTAAACATTCGTTTAGGGATTTAGTGTTTATATATCTGACTCACTTCAACTGTAGCTATGTCAACAACATTTTTGTGCATGCCTGTATTGTCTAAGCCCAAGTATTCTAGTATTTTTGTTGTATACTAGCCGTTTGCTCTATGAGTCTATGGGATTCCGTCACGTAAATAGGGATCGAAGCACATACAAACTTCATCTCCTATTTAACACCTATAGGGAATGAATATTAATTAATTCTTCCTTAATGCTCATTTTCGTTATATAAGGAAAACTTGAGCAAAATTTAATTTTTCTAGACCCAGCGGTTTGGGCTGTGATAAAAAAAACTAAGCGTTGTCTGATCATGGCCCACGGTGCTGAGCGGTGGAAAGTGGACACTCACGGTTTTGGTGGTCTACAAGTACAAATTCAGTCAAGGACCTATGCTCGGAGTTTTTATAAGGGACAGAATTCGAAACATCGTGATCCAACATAGCTCAAAGGATTAGTAAGCTGAAGTGGCAGTGGGCTGGCCACTTTGCCCAAAGTACCAATAACCAATGAGTTGGACGAGTTTTAGATTGGAGACACCATTTAAGCAACGTGTAGGACACCCAGCGGCCAGGTGGAATGACGACCTGCGGCAAGTAAAAACTGGATGCAGAGAACTGCCCACCGAGCTCAGTGGCTTCCATTAAGAGAGGCCTATGTACATGTCCAGCAGTGACCATAAAAGGTTAATGATGATGATGAAACCCACCCTAGTACACAATCTCTTACCCCAACCGAATTCTACTTCTCCGATTCGTCATTTAAAAAATAAATGCATAAAGGGGCCCGTATAATATCTTCAGATCAGAATATGTCACAAAATTGGTTAAACAGCTAGCTAGGAAGAAAATATTAAACAGTGATAGCTAGGAAGTATGCTTACCTACATTTTCCTTTCAGTTCTGTTTGTCATTAATTTTGATTGTGATCAAATGGAAACTACAGAGACGAGTCATAAAACTGTGTACAAAGTAACAAACAGATCTATATATCTTTTATAAATATTAAAGAAAACTGGATCACGCTCTGGGTGTCTTCAATTCACGAGTGAATCGGTTTCTTCTAATAGGCAAGGGTGATCCATCGTAGACCTCATCATCGCTTAATATCAGGCGAGTTGGCAGTCAAAAGCAAGCCTATCATTGAATAAAAATAAGCGAAATACCACTGACGCATCACGAAATCTTGAAAACTCCTCGACATACGAAGCTGAAATTTAGCAGACAGATTCCCTATAGGGATCCGTTCAGAAAGTATTTTGCGAAGGGGCTGAATTAAGCAGGGTAACCTTCGATCAAAAATACAACAGTGGGCTGCAAGTTCAGATGAAAACGCGTAAGAAGTCGCGGGCAACAGCTTTGTAGTTAAATAGAATAGAATATAGCGTCAGGAATTTATGTATGTGCCATAATCGTAACTTTTATCTCTTGGGGACTGCTCTCTACTTCATTGTAAAAGATTGTAGTTGGAAACACTTCACGTAAACACATTTCCAATATCACGGATGATTGCCGGCCGTTCACGTCAGCGCCAGGAACAGAGCGAATCGGTCTATTGTAATTCAGATTGATCTTTGATTAGTTACCTTATGAGCCGGATGGATTCTGATGGAAGGCTGTTGTTGACTGATGCGTTTGATGTGAAATTTCGTACTGCGGTATGGAATCGAACATAAAGCTGATTTCAGACTACGCTATAATATAATAGCATATTAAAGTTTTATAATTATTTACGGGATATTTACCGTGGTAAGGTTGTGGAAGGAGCTCCCGATATTTCTCACCTGAACTTTTTTCACTGAACTTTTTCACCAACCACCCGCATTCTTCAGTCTTCCCGTGAACATGGTGCATGTAACTGCGCCGAAATATCGGGAGCTCCTTCCACAACCTTACCACGGTAAATATCCCGTAAATAATCATATAACTTTAGTGAACAACCGTGATAGTTTAATAGCATATTGTAGTTCATGGCACAACAATATCGCGCACCATACATTATTATGGACGCGTTCACACTTAACTGTACTATATATTATTGGCTCCTTCCTATTTGCTATATATAGCACAATAGAATAGCGTAGTCTGAATTTAGCCTAAGTCGTTTAAAGATGGGTTTTTTTCTACACGACATAGATGACAAACAAGCAGACGGGCCGCCTGATAGCAAGTTACCGTCGCCTATATATACTATAGGTTTTGGATTGAGATTTTATTAACCGACTTCAAAAAAGGAGGTTTTCAATGAGGTTGTATTTTTAATGTTTGTTACCTCAGAACTCCGTCATTTATAAACCGATAAGTTTTTTTTAAATTGTAAAATAATAGCCTTGCGCTTGGCCGCCAACTCGCTTGATGTTAAGCGACGATGCGGCCCACGATGGATCACGCTTGCCTAGAAGAAACCGATTCACTCTTGACTTGAAAGCATATACTTACTTTCTTTGGTCCCATAGACATGTTATCAAAACCGGTTCAGTATTTTGGTTTTAAAATCAAAATAAATGGAAAATTTGGTTACTTGGATGACATAATATTATTATCATCCATGTAAACGAAATTGCGTATTTTACTGATTTATATAAATCGGTTTTTTAATTTGTTACTTATTTCGAGAGATATCGCTTGTATGCAAATAAGTAGAAAAAGGTTATCATTTGAAGACCAGCAAGTAGTTTTTTATCAAGGTGGAATAGTGTCAGCTCTATCAACATAATTAATTTTATAATAATCACACTATTAATATAAAAGCGAAAGTTTGTGCGTCAACTCTTTAGCAGCTGAGCGGAATTAAAATTTGGTATTGAGGTAGCTTATTCGCTGGATCCACTTATTTTTAACCAACTTCTAAAAAGGAGGAGGTTTTCAATTTTGCTGTTTTTATTTTATTTTTTTATGGTTGTTACCTCAGAACTTTCGACTGGGTGAACCGATTTTGATGATTCTTTTTTTATTTTAAAGCTGCTGCTTCCCGTGTGGTCCAGTACTGAAATTTTTGTGAAGTCGGTTATTTATATTGATATAATTATATAATGAAGGTAAGGTTCATACATCACTTTATATCAAGCAACCTTTATACTTTATACCTTTGCAAAATGTGGCTCGCCAATGTAGAAAAAATTTGCCCTAATAGTAGTTTTTCTACATCATAAAAAGTGTATGTTATGTCGGGATGGTACATTTTGGAAAGTACAGAGCTTCTTTTGTTAAATTTATTCTATAACCTCAAATTTCTGAACTATGATTAAGACCACATAATTATATGGCTTTGGCCACGGAACCCTACCATATGCGTGTCTCAACGTGCTATTGATCAGTTTTTTATTTAATAATAAAAGCTCGGATATAAATTTTCTTAAAAAAAAAATTCGAAAGAGTTTGCTCGGCCCGGGAGCATGTCCTTAAATTAGAGGTGGTATAATACAATATTCTAAGTACTACTGCTTACTATTTGCAGATATTTCCAAAGTGGACAACGTTTATATGTGATCATTTTCCTACAGAAGTAAAAACAGTCAGGGACATTTAGAAACTATGCTGATGCGACCAATACAGATTCGACATATAACTACACAAACACAACTGTCCAACAATCGTTAAAAGCTCGTTGAAACCTAGTAGATATATGACATGACCTCCATGACTACGATACCGATCAAAGGTTCTGTATACACAGTTCGTGCACTGATATGTCTCTTCATATCACATTGTTTGTGAAGGTAATCAGCAGTGACTCCCAAACGACGATTAAGCGTAAAAATAAGGTCAGCCGTCCACCGGAGCCTTGGGGTACGATTTGGTCTGACAAACCTGCCATGACAGAGATTAGGGTGGGCACGGGCGTGGCGGACGTACCGCGAAATGTCGCGCCATTTCACCGTCAAATGACGTCACCGCCGCGCCTGACATTTGGCCGAAGCAACAAAGCAGCCCTACCTTCCCTTAAAGCTGATAACAGAAAGAGCTTAATGGCTTCCAAAGCTTTCGGATGCCATTCGCTTCGCATGCTCGCGTCTCTATGTACGCCTTGACATTTTTATTTGGATATCTTTTTGATAGCTACTCCGCAGAGGGTGATTTCTTTCAAATACAGTATACCTTTACTTTATCACGTGTGCTCCCTAGGCACATAAGGAACGTGGTCTATTTTTCGTTGCCCCGTTAAGGGCAATTTAGTTAGAAATACTTAACCCAAAGGTACTTGAGTTGAGTACTTGAGCTAAGTGGTATGAGCTTGATTCCGCAGGTAGTTTTAAAAAGCTTTCCATGTGTCATAGCTTTAAGGTGAAACGTTTCACTTTGGCGGGAAATTCAAATTTCAAACAGTTTTTTTGTTCTTGTAGGTAGGCCGATTTGTTTTCTCGCCAAAGTGTTTAACTTTGGCGAGAAAATCAAATTTACCGTTCCGTAGTTTCACCTTAACTGCTGTACGTGTTGAGTGAATACAAGTATACATTGAAAATTTTAAACACCCCCGATAATCTTCAAAAGGATGAACAGATTTTCTTGAATCATAGCTAAGAACACTCTCAATTACGTCTCACCTTACAAACAAAAAAAAGACATCAAAATTTGTTCAACCGTCTGGGAGTTACGATGCCACAGACAGACACACAGATACACACGTTAAACTTATAACAGCCCTCTTTTTGCGTCGGAGGTAAAAATATATGTACTTATAAAATTGGTGCATAATATTCCCTATTCCGAGCATAATATGCACAGAATAATAGCTACCAGTATGTTGCGGCCACTCTAGGATCATCTGGGTAAAATAACAGACTACGCTATTGTTTCACATTGCCTAATAAAGGGAGTATTGATATTTGATAGCTTGCCCCTAGAATAACTGTTTTATTGAATTTCTTGTAAGGCTCAAACTCTCTTTTTCTCTCTGCTTGCCTACTCTAGATTAACAGAGTGCGTGCATATACATATAAGTCATTCGATAGTAAGGGAATCTCTCTGTTCTGCTAGTAACTAACTTGAAATAAACTGTAACGTTACATTAAAAAACACTTTATTCAAAGGGTCAAACAAGCTATTGCAATGATGAATACTCAAGTACTGGGACATGAGCACTTTGCTTTCATGGTTCCGCTAAAATTAGATGAAATTGGTTGCGTGCGTGCTGACTGCCGAGGGTTAATCTTTATAGGTACCTACTTACAACAAGGTATTGTGCGGTACAAGCTATAAATCTACCTGTACGTAGGTACATTGGACTCGTAACTCAATGAAGTTATTTATTTACTTGCCCAAATAATCGACCATTTAGGTGATTAAAGAGAGCCTCGAAACCTAGTTTATTGTAAGATCAATCAGGAAAAAATGCGCACATAAAACGAACAAGGGTGGGTAACAATAAACAGTTGGTTAGCAAACAAGTAGGGCACAGGGTCAGACGTTAAGTATGTAGCGGCAATCCTGTCATGTTTTAAACAATTCTTTCAGAGCAGCTCGGTTATTCTATTAAAATTCATGTGTCAGTGTTTTTTTTTGTTTCACTCCCGCGGCAACATAATATTATGTCAACAATAGGAGGTCCACATTTTTTTTATTGTGTTAAAAATAAACAACTCGTTAAAGCTTGCGCATTTTACGTGCATTGTGTTTCAGTGCCCGATTTATACGCTTCAAGCCGAGCTGGCTTGAAGCGTATAAATCAGGCAACTTCACTTAACTTCAAGCCCTACAGTAATCTTGCGTCTAAGGAAGCTCTGTTTATTGCTTAAGTATCATTATCACATACATTTTCAGCGCAATTAAAAATACGAGATTTTCTCATTTAAGAGATGTTAACAGCAGACTTTGTATATCTGACAAGCGCTACTTCATGCTAGAGATTTTCCAACCAAAGATTGTGCGCCTCTTTTTCACTAAATAATTACATTATGTTATAAGTATTATAGGTAGTATGTAGATGTCACAGAGAGGCGCGCAGTTTCAGCTTGGAACTACGATCAAATAAACAGAATGTAGCACGCTGCATAATATGCACTGCGTTAACAGTGGCATAATAGGCCAGTTGCCTAATTTTAAAAATTTGGTAATATTTTAGCTTAATACCTATTTTGCCTCATAAATGTTTTTTTTTTACAAAAACACATTTTGTTGGCGTTTTCAAAACTAATTTACAACCTCGAAAACGCTCGAAACTGTCTCGGCGTCTATAATTACGTCACGCCGTGCAAACCCAAAGATAGGACTTTTGGCGCCAACGTGGAAAAAACATGTCTCATTGTATTATTTTCCTAAACTTGTGTATTATCGAGTGTTACTTAATACGCAACAATGTTATTGTAAGGTTTTAGTATTTATTAAGTTTTGGTGTAGGTGGGTGAGTGTGGAAAAGTGATATAACGCGATGAAACATTTATTTTGTGTTGTTTCCAAAGCTCCATAGAAGTCTTTTGTCAGGCATGCTAGTTGGAGCATTGATCTAACACAAGACAGACCACAGACCAGAGGTGAACTTGCGGTGTCTACCCAGATATAGGTATATGCCAGATACAGGAGCAGCATACTACTATTGTGTACTATTTAGCTTAATCTTCACTTACACAGATAAAAAGATCCTTAAACAATTTAAATACAATAACATCAGTTTTGCAAAATAAAGTCAGGGTTTCACGTCATCGGCCCTCGTCAAACGTATTGTAAATAATTTATGCTACTAATTGATCGAGTCGCGTGGGATCCACCACCCGGGTGCGAGACGTAGAATGTACCCACTTCTATGCTATTATATCGACATGGTTATTTCATATCGATTAAGTATGATTCCCACGAGTGTATCTAGCCTACTTGGAAATCGGTAGCCTCTGGATTGATGAACACATAGGCCTTTTTGTGAACACATAGGGTGAGAATGAGAACCCTTTCGCCGAAGCGGGAGAAGCGGCGCCCGGGAGTTTTAAGAGGGAGTATTGTTTACGACTAAAATAATTGGCCAAGAGCGTCTCGAGACACGCATATGGTAGGCGACCGTTACCAAAGACATATAATTGTGGTCATATTCATAGTTCAGAAATTGGTGGTTACAGACAAATTCGAACGAACAAAGAAAGCTCTGTGGACAAGTTTCAGAGACATTTTATACATCATCCTGACATAACATAACAATATACATTTTATGGTTTAGTTTCGTCAATAAGAAAACCAGTAGGAAAACATTAAGGTCATTTTACAAATAGTCAAAGACTTTTGAGCTAGAACGTCTTGAATTTATTACAGTTTTATCGCTATAACTCAAAAATTCATCGTATCAGATATCGTTCAAAATAATTTGAATGAATGTTTTAATTATGACCTATCAGAATTTTAAGTTACAAGTTTCTACGTCTTATAGTTTGGAAATGCAGGGGGTGAGACCAACTTTTTGCCACTTCGGCGGGCCATATTTCGCAAATTTTAGACTTGATAAAATAGTAATGTATGAAACCTTACCTTCATTTTAAAAGACTTTTTTAACGATATCCCACAAGAGGGGGGTGCAGGGAATAAAATCATCTCCATTTCATATGTACCAGAGCCACCCGTAAAATGCAATATTGTATTGTTTTATACTATTAAAATTAAGATCTATATTCTATACTAATTGTGCAAAGTTTCATGCACTTATCTATCTAGTTTGCCGTATGTCATTACTTCCCAGAATTCGGTCCTTATTATCGACACTATCGAATGGTGTAATAAGTACAGTGTATTTATTTTTTCAATGAGTTCTGTATTTCTGGCTAGAAAATTTTATTTTTCAAAGATTCAATGATGCAGTTTTGGTTTTATTCAAATCCGGCCCTAGACTTTTAGACTTTGAGTACTTTTCGCTATTTCTCAGTATCGGATTTGGCCATCCACACACACTTGAAAAATTCAAACTGTATACTAAACATTGGTAACCCATATCGAGAACTTGTAATAGATTATGGGCCTTTACTTATTAATTTGAAGCATTTCTTGTATACTAAACATTGGTAACCTATATCTTGTATACTAAACATTGGTAACCTTTAACTAGAACTTGTAATTGATTATGGGCCTTACTTATTAATTTTAAGCATTTCTTGTATACTAAACATTGGCAATCTATATCTAGAACTTGTAATAAATAGATTAAGGGCCTTACTTATTAATTTTAAGCATTTCTTGTATACTAAACATTGGTAACCTATATCTAGAACTTGTAATAGATTATGGGCCTTACTTATTAATTTTAAACATTTCTTGTATACTAAACATTGGTAACCTATATCTAGAACTTGTAATAGATTATGGGCCTTACTTATTAATTTTAAGCATTTCTTGTATACTAAACATTGGTAACTTATATCTAGAACTTGTAATAGATTATGGGCCTTACTTATTAATTTTAAGCATTTCTTGTATACTAAACATTGGTAACTTATATCTAGAACTTGTAATAGATTATGGGCCTTACTTATTAATTTTAAGCATTTCTTAACTTACGTAACGTTTATAAGTAAGGCCGTAGATGTTCATTTAAATCTAGCACTCGGTAAAGTATGCTGGTATTACCCTACTATTGCATATATATACAACAAAAAAAATTAAGGATATGGCTATTGTTGAACCAAATATTTCCTTTGCCAGGATTGATCTTTGTGTCCTTAGGTAGGTTTACAAAGTGGACCCTCCTGGATTTTTGATGGAGGTTTTTCAGCATTAACTATGTCCGAGGTTTTAATAACTGCGTAAGTTTAGATAACTTAGCCAAGTTTGTTATCATTTTAGCATAAATCGAATGTTTGGATTTTAATTCAATACGATATAACCTTCAGTTTTTTTTTTTTTGTGATTACTTTGGACGCCATTTCGGTCACCATGTGGGCGAAGCAAGATTTTCCATTAAGGCCAAGGCGAAAATCACATTTCCGCCAAATTTTGATGTTGTTTTTTTTTTTGCCTAAACGTTCCACTCTACTCCTATCCCACCATTTCCGTTCCAGTTGTGCTTTCGTCCTGCAATCCACTTTACTCAATCCCATTCGTTACGTTTTAGTCTAACATTCGTCCCGCTCAGATTTTCCTCTCTGCCTGTCTCCTCTCTGTCGTGTGTAATTGGCTGTAGCATACCCGTCGGACAGATTAGATCGCAATGAATTCCAACAACTACTTACTAATCTGTGGTTACCATAGGCACAGAAGAAATAATAGTATTTCGATTTATTTGGCACCATCCTATCTGTTTGATGCGGATATGTGTATGGTATGCCTACTTTTATATTAGTACAGTGTTGCTTAGCACAAGACTATAATTTTTACAATGTATGCAAATTTTTTGTATAAATAGAAATGTTAAACCACAAAAATACTTGTGACACCGCTCCACAGCACACCATTATTGATGGTAGTCTGGAAAAGGTTGGTCATAGCAATAAGACCATTTTATGTGCTCATATTTAATGATATTCTTCTTGTAATATCTTTTGTGTGGTGTCAATAAAGAGTTGTTGCTACTTATTCTGTGCAGTATGAAGGGGCTGCGTCCATTTTATTATGGTCGCCTTATTTTAATTTTACTTTATCTATGAACTGTGCGACTACGTCACATACTGTAAACGGCAAACCTTATCTGTAATATAGTACTCCTGATAACTAATTAATTATTTATTGTAAAGATTTATACTATAAAAATGCATCTAAGTAAGACCTTATAATTTTTGTTTTAATTTGTAACACAGTAATAGTTTATATCTGTTATTGTAGGTTTCTTATAAATGCTACTGTGGACTTCTAGAACTACTAAAGAACTATATTTTGGCCAAGATAGTATTTACTTATCTAGAACCGTTAGGTTAGCGTACGCCAATAAAGATGCCAACCAGCTTATTTTTCTCCTACATATTTTATTTACTACTAATACGGTTATTTAGTAATTAGTTTTTTTTTTTCATTAGAAAACATAGCCAATGGCACTCAGGAATAGTGTAGCTTTCTATTAGTGAAAGAATATTTAAAATAGGATCAGTAGTTTCAGAGTTTATTGTCTACAACCAAAAAAACAAACTTTAACCTCTTTATAATATTACCTTTCTATCTTTGATATCTTTCTTTTATTTTAAATAGAAAAGGATAATAGGGCTCTCCAGGGTTATTTTTCTTTTTCAAATATTCAGATTTGTGTATAAATTATGGATAATTTTCTTCTTTAAGCAAGCCAGTAATTTTTATATTATTTTACATAGTTTTACATCAGAATCATGCATATATGAATCCAAAATGAATTTGGTATCATTGATTCATACGAATAAGACTACCTTTCTTGGGCACAGGTTGCACGTTTGCAAGATTTTGGGTTTAAAATTTTGTTGTATACTATCTGCGCCCCGCGGTTTGATCCTCATGGATTACTCATTATATAATGAGCTATCTATTCTATTGAAATTAATATCTATTGAAAGTCCCATCAAAATAAGTCCAGCCGTTTTGGAGTCTATCGCCTTTTATATATAAGATTTTGAGCAACTATATTACTGTCTATACACTAACGTAAAATATAATTTTTAATTGTGCTTCAAAAATTTCTAATAATGAATAATAAAACGCTATTATTACAAAATAAAATATACGACTTATGGTTTTCAAACAGATGTTTAGACAAATGTTCAAAAAAGATTTTTAACATTTAATTCGAGACACTTGTACATATGGACCCGGGTATGTCCTAAAACTGCGACCAGAACCACCGGAGGATGGGCAGCGGCGTCCTATTAGTAAATGGTGAATGTACTGCGATCCCCAAACCACCTGCCAAGCATGGGGATTATGGCAACACCCTTCTCTAAGAAGGAAGCCTTTGTCTAGTAGTGGACATTTAATGGCTGCTCACTCTTGTACATAGGCCAACAAACACCCGAATAGTGAGTTTATTTGTTTTCCAATGGTTTTTGGCATAATTACAATTATTTTTCCTAGATAGTTAGGTGCCTATCAGGTATAAAGTAAGTAGGTACGACTGGACTACCTACATAAGTTAATAAAATACAGTGAACCCAGAAATGAAGGTTGATAGGGTTGATTGGAAATATGTAAGTCTTGTCCTTAACCTCACTATTATGGGAAACGTAAGAGTTCAACTCTTGCTTTATGGCTTTTGTGAAGATACCTTATAACTCTGTGTCACATAGATAGACCATCAAACGAAGTGTTTATTATTTTCTAGAGGCAAACTTGCATGAGACCCACCTCACCTGATAATAAGTAACCACATATAGGAATATTAATAATACATGCCTGAGGCATTACTATGTATTGTCTATTATTATTGAAAGAACTGTTAAACCTTCTTTCGTAGTCAAACCATGCTTCTGGGAAAGGACTAGGTTGGTAAGTTGGTTGAGAAGAATTTAACGTTAGGATAAACTTATAATAATTCCTTGGAAACATCAAATATTGAAAGCTAAGGAAATCTCTTTTTACTATATTAATACATATATGTACAATACATGACACAAACTAAGACACTGCCTACATGCAACTGAATTTACAGTAGGTCTTGCATTAATATAAAAACAGATCCTCCAACTTCTTGCTCAAAGTGAAAGTATAATTTCCAACCAAAAGTTGACATCATTCATTGAGTGAACCAGTAAATAATGTACATAAATATTTGAATACTCACGCCTGAGATCTTGCACACGGGACACGTCGTAAATATTAGATAGTCTTTTGTACGCTCTTTGAATCGGAACAAAATAATCTTAACTTTATATATTTCAGCGAAAACTATGTAACGAATTAAAATTGTTATTCACCGTTCACCGAAAACTAGTTACGAGACAGAATGAGAGCCGTCAGTCCAACTGTCAACTCTACCAAACGTCAAAGCCATATAATAAGTCAGTCAATCAAGTCCCATAGAGACAGCGAGAATCTATAATAATATCATAGAGAACATTATAATCTTCACAGACATTAAGTATATCTCTGTGATAATCTTTATGTATTTTTTTTCCTTTCAGATCTATGTGGTACCCATTGATCACAGATCTACTGATAGTGGTGCCGAACTCGCAGTGCGCGAGCCCGACTCGCGCTTGGGCCGGTTTTTCATTTTATTATGATAATGAAATAATAGGCTTGCGCTGGGCCGCCAACTCGCCAGATATTATGTTTATTCCAAGGACCAAGACATCAAAAAGTCTCCACTATTTTACAGGGACTTAACGACATACCTTTGACAGTAAAATAGATAAGGCGAGACGGTATGATTTTAATAGATTAAGCTTGCTCAAATATGAAAAAAAAAACATTGTGTGTTTCTCTGACGCTGACGTTTTTGTGTTGTTTCTGTCCACAGCCATACCATACCACAGACATATAAAAATGTCTGTGTACCATACCACAAATTTTCTGTTAAATGTCTGTGTACCATACCACAAATTTTCTGTCTTTGGAGTTTGGTCAATCTTTGGTTTCTGTCTTCTATTGTATTCTCTTTGGGTTTCTGTTTCCTGTCTGTGTTTGATGCTTTGATGTTTGTCTTATTTACTGAATTCTTAGCAAATGTATTACTTCTGTTTGTAACTTTGTAAGTAAAACTGAATCTCAATAAGTTCAAGAATCCTGGTTTAAGTTTTATTAAACATGAACATTTCAATAGAGAAGAAAAGGTCAGATTGTGCAGCATTGCCCAAAGGATGGCAAAGAGAGGAAGTTATTAGAAAAACTGGCCTTTCTGCTGGCAAAGTTGATGTATATTATTACAGGTAATATAAACTACTACTATATCAATATTCCGAATATAATTCAAAATTTCATCATGAACCAGGAAACTTATTAGTGTGATACCAAGCATCTAATTAGGGAATCCTATGACTGATTTGCGCCCAGTATGAACAGTCTGATGAACTACCATGAAAACATAATATTCATACAACAAAGTGTCTAACACTCATACTCATCACTAAATGAGGGTGTAACATCTAACTTACTCGTTACCAGTCCATAATTTATATTTCTATAGCCCTACAGGTAAAAAGTTTCGCAGTAAACCCGAGCTAGTTCGGTATCTGGGTGATAGTATGGACCTGTCGTGTTTCGACTTCCAACAGGGTCAAATAAACACAATGCTGCTGTGCAAGGCCAAGAAAGCTCGCGCGCAGTTTGATTACAGGTTTCCATATTAGTGTCTTACACTTGTGTTGTGATCATTTATTAGCGCAGACAATGCTTTGTTCCATTTGTACAACAGTGCTCTTTACCCAACTAGATGCTTGTTAGTCAGTGTGTCTTAGGCTTAAAGCCTTGTTTATACTATCTCTAGTACACTTAACATATGGTGCAGCACATCATCAAAAGGCGGGTGCTAATAACATTCAAAATAACACATGTTTTTTTTTATAATTTAACTGTCTCCTTTTGGCAAGGACCTTTTAGCTAACTTGACTTGTAAAACTTTGTAAAGTGATACTATGACTGCTAATAAACCGCAATATAACAAGATGCGTCACATTCAAGCCTCCCTGGTGTTATTTTCTATTGATTTAGATAACATTTTAACATTGTGTTGTGGTATTGAGTTGAAGTTAGCGTTTCCATACCCGCCTCTAGACATTGTGCCTCAAAATGTGTTAAGTTAGATGAACACAATTTTTTAACAAGTTACTTTGAGCCTTCAAACCTCATCTCCTAAATATCAGCAGGCCTAGCTTGTGACTCGTGAGAAAAAGTCGACATATCAATGTTCTTGCTTTGTCCTGTTTATGCACAGATAAAAAGAATGGGTATTTTACTAAGCCTGTTCCTGGGTTACTCTAGAACCTGCAATATTAGTTTTGTCACCTGTGATTATCATTCAGATTGACCATGTGTGATGGAGACAAAACAATATTGTATGCACAAGAATATCTGGCCTGCAGAAATCTTAATGTTAAGGAAAAAAGGCCTAGGGTCAGATGAAAGGTTAACATTTACCTGTGGCTTGTTAAAAAATTGAATGATACATACTTCTTTTTGTCTAAATAGTTTAAGCAAAGCTTTATTACCTGAAAACTTGGTCAACTATACTTAGCCACCATTGCACAGCCTTAGACATAAAACTGAGTCAATCTAAGCAATTAAAAATCTTATTAAGTACTACCTAATGCTTAGATTCCACTATGCTTTGTCACTTTACAGTAATTCCATTGTAGACACCATCACTGCAGCTTCGCTAACAAATACCCTGTAGAAAACATGCTAATGCACACCAAACTCCTAGAGATAGCTTAGCCATAAGTATAAGGAATAACAGTTACGAAATTGGGTGTGACTTAAGTCACATATCAAATGACATCAATAGGATTAACTTCTGTTTGCATCCCCTGCCAGTATCACCCGAACCATGGTGCAAGACTCACTCTATGTGCGCTTGCCCTGTGTAGATACCTACCTATTTGTACATCTGTTTTTTCATCATGTACCCATGTTACATCTGTTTTTCAAAGTAACACATAGCGTTCCGCCCCAGATGAAATAATTTTTTAATGTGAATTTTATTTATTCTATTGATGGCAAACTGGCAAAGCAAGAAAAGACCAATTTTATTCGTTATTTTATAGATACTTATGTATGTTGTTGATTCTATGTACTTACTTTTTGTATTTTTGCCTTCATTGCTAATTCAATGGTTTGTGTTTTTAGAATAAGCAACAGACCAATAGTTTAACATTGTTTGGAATCATGTGAAACTTAGATCTTGGGGACACAAATCCAAAGACTGATCTGAATAAAAGTTGTACATCTTGTTTTCATTATTTTCGCAGACGAATGCTGGAACACACAGGGCTAGACACACTCTAGGTATTAAGATTATCAGTTTTGCACAGCAAAAATGGAGTTGTTACTGTACAATTATTATTCCTTTTTCTATGGCTTAGCTTTTCTCTATTAAGAATCATGTAATTCATCAACCATAATTTTATTCACTGACTCTCTTATACAGATGACTTTCGAAAGAACTTTTGCATAAGAAATTAACATCGTAAATACATTTTCATCATTTTCAGTTTGTCTGCTGCTAAAATTGTGTTGATTGTATTTATGTTGATGATAATCTGTGGTATTTGGTGTCCTGCAGTTTTTTGTGAATTAATGTTTATGTTATTAGAACAACTAGCATAGACACTTGAGCATGCACTGAAATATTTAGCATGATTCAATAGTTTATGTTGTGTATAAGATTTGTAACAATGAGTATACAGGGTGGAATCTTTAATAGAGACATTAAAGGCAGCTATGTTTACCGTCATAGTTATATGAAACCAGTATGTGAAGACATTTCATGGATTTGAAGACATTTTGGCTGGCATTAAGAAATTTTGGGAAATCAACAGTCAGCAAGAAAAAACGTGATTTTTGATGCCTTTCAATTCTGTTTTTAAAGGGATCGAAATTGTCTATGAAACTTCAGAAACCGCGAAATACCTTTTTTTTTATTCATTTTAAATATCAATTTAAAAAAAAAAAAAACAGATTAAAGTTTGACTGGGCGGGCGGGACAAGTGGCGCGTATGCATCCCGACCGATGCGATGGGCCAGGATCGTCACACAGTAGGTTTCTGATGGACGACGCAGTCAATTGCTCAACAGTGAGACAGTATAGAAAAAGAAAAAAAAAACAATTTTGTATAATAATTAAAGTTTTGCGTTTGCCCTCCACCTCACCTAATAATTGAGTCATAATAATCTACGAGGAGCATGCTTGCTTTGAAAAGTACCTACCCATTCTCTTGCGACTTGAAGACACCCAGATTGTTACTATGGGGAACACCCATTCAGGCAGCACAACAGCATAATAAAGTATTTTGCGAGTTCTGAAATTTGTAGTACGTACTGTGTCCTAAGTTGACTCCATAGAGATTTTTGTTCCTTTTAAGCAGAATCCAACACTATAAAAAAAAAACTGTTAATATTACTATTTTTCTTGCCAAGTTTTTTCTAATATCGGTGAATGCTAATCAAAATGTTTCCTGTTGTCAACGATTATGATACCTTACTTAATTTAAGATCTGAAACTTTCCTTTTGATTACCTACTTGTAATTAGTTATTACAGAGTTAATTAAAAAAAAATTAAGTTCAAAGATTCACATATTATATTATTTAAACTCTACAACATTTATAACCATCAATATTGAATGTAGTTCTTTTGTACGATAACACAGATTCCACTCACATTAAAATTTACTTCTAGACTAAAACTTGTTTTGAATATCACAGGGGTGTGCGTTCCGATGCATCTTTGGTGCCACCAATACGACAAACAGCGTCAATCTTTAAACAGCCAGTGACAGTGTACAAAACACAAGAGAGCAAAGTGAAAACCGACTTAAAACACGGCACGCAGGAAAAACCGAAACAATTGTTCTGGGAAAAGAGACTTGAAGTGAGTATTTGGGTTAAAGCTTGAGAGCCCTCTCACATTAAGTTTTTCGTAAAATGCTTAGAAGATAAATTTTTGCGTTTTTTTGGCGTTCTGATTCTATCAAATAGAAAGATCTATAGAAAATTTTATTTCAGTATTAAATAGACCTGTATTAAAAAAAAAAAAAATAGCTTCAAATTTTGGAAAACCTTAGTTATTTTCATAAAACTCTAGTAAGGAAAGTTTGAGAGTGGATTTCGTTAAATTACTGACATAACAAACAGTTTTAATGTTATGGTTTACTGGTTTTGTACTCATCTTGATTTATTATCATCTTATTTTTTTTGTTCTTTGCCTGAAAATCGAGATACTACCTACGAGTAAATTGAATGATTACATATTGTAATAATAATATGGCTCTTTTTATGGGGGTGGGGGCATTTAGTGAGTGGCATCACCTGTCTAACTAATTTTGAGATGAGACAGGATAAGGCAGTCGATTCACCGCCGATGAACCGATTCTAATATTTTAAATATATTTGTATAAGCTAGTGCTTGCCGTGTAGTCAATTTCAATTTAATCCAGTTCTGACATTTTTATGAAGTCTGTTTTTTATATTGATAATTGTGTAATACAATCGCCAATTATTGCAGGGTCTGACAGCATGTGATGCAAACGGTGTTATAGGCACCACATCTTTGCCAAAATATATCAAGCCTTTGGGGCCATACATATCTGATGCTACCACCATACAGTCCCTAGCAACAACACTACATGTCTCTTCCCAGCCTATAACTGGTAAGTGAAACAAAAACAAATAACGAACTTAATACACACACACTTTTTGACAAGTCTCAGATTAGAAAATAAATACCAGGAGGCCTAGCATGGGCCGTGCACAAATTGTCTTACTACCGTTTTGATCCCGCGAGAAAAAGACAAACGTATCAATATTCTAGCTTTGTCGCGTCTACGCGCGGATATAAACGGTGGAAAGACAATTTGTCCACGGCCCATGATAAGCCTGTAAATCCACGCTGAAGTGCCTTAACAGCTGCAGTGAAATATAAAAAGCTAAATAAATAAATATTCTATAATTAAATTTTTCAGAATATTATAGCGTGAGACTGGGGAAAGTGACATAAACAAAGGGAGGCCTAACCCAGCAGTGGGTTATTCAGGGCTGATGATGATGATGATTACATATTAAATTCTGAACACATTTCTTTTAGATCATAACGTAAATATAATTAAGATGTTTTCATTTGGCTTTTACAATATATATTACTATTGTTAAAATGCTTGTGTTGTGTTGTTCGCTCTCGGCCCCCCGAGCACTGGTAGGCCATTTGTACGCAAGGCGATGCAAGGTGAGATGACTTGAGTAGTATATAGTATCGAGTCGCATCCACATCTACAACATATGGTGTATGAAGATTTAGTCAAGACCAATGCGAGAGTTGCTACTCTACTTGAGTGGCAGAGTATTCTATAACTATTTTCAAAGCTACGTACGAATGGTTTCACAGAAATCATTTTGAGTCATTCAAAATCACATTAGAATCGATTGCTACCACAGCATAGCTACCATGCACACCGCGACAAAATTTTGTCGTCACCCTGTCGAGCGAGAACACGGGGTGCCTACGGTTTCATATCGCTGTCTCGCTTTGGCATGACAAAAAGAGTCGACAATACCCTGTCGCGGTGCGCATGCTAGCCAGGCTGGGCTAATATTAGAAGTTGTGATTCCTGCCTTTATATCCTGAAATCAAAAACAAGTTTTCTAATATTTTCAGGTCAGACTGGTTCAAAGCAGTCCATCATTGAAAACCCGGGGGTTTTTTTAAACCCTGAACAGCCGCTAATAGCGGCTGTGAGTATAACGAAAGACGACGTGCGCCGACAAGAAGAGCGGGTGAATCGCGCACGTCAGAGACTACAAGCGGCTCTGGCGGTTGCCTAGGTAGCCTTTTTTTTAGAATACATTAATTTACAAATGATCAATAAGCTAATCTATGAATATCTGGAGCGATGGTGATCGAGGGAGGCCTATGTTCAGCAGTGGAAGTCTTCTGGCTGATGATGATGTTTGGCCACCAACTTGCCAGATGCTAAGCGACGGTGAATTATGTGCAGTTTCAATTCCATCGCTCAAAAACAATGAAAGAAAACATTGTGAGGAAACTAGTATGTCCAAGAACTCCGAAAGTTCACACACATGACATTAACCAGCATGCACTGGGCCAGCATGGTGGATAAGGAGGCCAATCCTCTCTATGAGAGAAGGCTCGATTCCCAGCAGTGGGAATATAGATAGCCTGAAATGATGAATAAGCTGATCTAAACTGTAAAGTGCTTTGTAAACTTCTTGTTGAAGAGAACACAAATGAAAACAAACTTTAAGCTGTACAAGAAAATAACATTATCTTCTTAATACACAAAGAACTAAATGTTATCTTGATTTACCCCCTCTTTACGGGGGTAAATTATATACCTCAGAATGTACCCCTATTATAAATATAGTCATTTCTTGATTGTAACTGCATATTTGATCTCTTTCTCGACAGGGTCGCGCCGGTGGGAGTGAAGAGGTCGTCGACCCCGCTCCCGCCGACCTCTCACTCCCCCAGGAGTCCCAAGACCCGCAGCCGCTGGACTTGGTCCACGAACAGGATGTTGCGGTGCCATCACCTACACTGCAGGAAAATGCTGCCGAAACTAATGAATAGGGGAATAATGTAGATCATAGTCTATCTATGAGAATAATTTTGTAAGTTTAATTATATTGGCGCAAGGTAATTTAAATATACATAATTTAAAAACAGCGTCCATATTACCTGTTATCCATAAATACTTTACGTGGGTTATTGACGATTTTGCCGCGCTGTAATACTTTATACATAATAAAAAATCGAGAAAACAATTTATATCATCACTCACTATATATATATAAAATTTCCATGTCACAATGTTAGTTACCGTACTCCTCTGAGACGGCTTTACCGATTTTTACCAAATTTTATATGCGTATTCAGTAGGTCTGAGAATCGGCTACTATCTATTTTCCATACCCCTTCACCGATTTTCATCACCACGCGGGTGAAACCGCGAGGCGCAGCTAGTTATGTATAAAAATACTGTCAAATGCCAACAAAAACTCACTGAATTTATGAATAATCATTGCCCAATGAGCTGTAAACTCTTGTTATATTGTCTGATGTCGAATATTTTTTAAATTATATCGTGTGTGTATTTAATATAATAACTAAGTATAGGTACTTAAGTAACTATTTTAATCTAATTATAATAAAAACCGTTTACAAAACAATTTTATTTTTATTTCTGAAATATAAGTTCATAATCAATACACATTATGACAAAAAATCTTTATCTGTGCGATAATTAAACTCCTAACTTCTATAATGAGCTTTATGAATAGTTTCACAACCTTAGAACAAAAATAGTTTCAAAAACTTATCGAGATACAATACCTATAGTCACAATCGTGCCAAAACAAAATGTCCGAACCAAAACTCGGCGCACGCTACGCATTGCGCCGACTTTTTGGTTAGTTATAAGACAACCACGATCCGACTACAACGTCACGCGATGCCCCAGCAGACAAGCGACATTGAACACTATGTAAGCGACAACATCTAAATTGAAGTAAATGTGACATTGTGAACTATATAATTGATGTCTAGGTATGTACAACGACGCTCGGACATTTTTTGACTGTTTTCACTTAGATATTGTGTGATAGGTATTGTATCTCGATGCTAAAACTTGATTTTTTGCTACTTGCTCCTTGAGTGTGGATCTAATTTGCCATACTTAATTTGCTTTTTGAGGGGCCATGAGTACTTTCCAACAATACTGGTAAATGGTGAGTCTAGCAATAATAGCTAACATAGTCTAACAATACAGGTGAACCAACAAGTATAAAACGAATCATTTCAATAAGAAAATTTATTTGCTTAATCCTTGGAATCTATCATTAGCTAATAGCAAAGTTTAGTTGCTGTAACATTTTTTTTTTAAATTTTATATCCCCATCAAGCTTAACAATAGGGACGTTGGAATTTTTGACATAAATTCCTTTGTGAATATACCCCTTATATGATAAAAGATATCTATAAAACCTACAACCTGTTTTAGATTTCATATAAATAATTGTACTCTTATTATTAGTAATAATGAGAAAACGCTTAGTAGATAAAAACAGGCAGGGCTATTGGCTGAACTATTTTTAGTTAAAGCAAGTATCCATTTATTGACTAAGAAAATGGACGGCTGATATGTGTTGCAATGGACAAGCTGTGCTAAGTGCAGATCAAAATAGTAACAAATGTTATATTTCTGATATTATTTAACAATATTCAGCAAATTCCTTAAATTATGCTCTTAACAGTGTCCCGGACATCGGGTTATTTTTACAATGTTCATACCAGTTACGTTTTTCAAAAACTACTCCGACTTTGAAACTTGGTAAGTATATTGAAATTGCCATTATGAATATGATTTCCAATTTATTTTACTTAACTTTTATTTAGTTAGACCAAACTAAATCATGTTAGACATTTTTATATTTACAAATAAACTTACTGAGTTTCATCAAAAGCAGACACGTGTATTCTGGAAAACTTGACTATTTATCTCGATCTAAGCATTTATTTGCTCTGATAGCTGCAATAAAAATGTAATAGCCTGAAGAAATACATTTTCTTTTAATACTACAATGAAGTATACCAGGTATCTGCTACAGTCTTACTTTGAAAAACCTAGCTAAAGTGAATGGTTTTGATTCGTTTTTTTTTTACAATGTTATTGCAACTGTCAGAGCAAATAAATGCTTGGACCGAGTTAAGTATGGTCATCGACAAAAGTACCATCCATCCTTGGTATGGTTTATGATTAAGTATAGACAAATTTATTGTATTATATCTCTGATTTTATTTAACACTAGAGTGCACTGGGTGGTAGAACAGGGGGTGCACACAAAACACTCAACTCCTCAGCATAGCTTTAGTTTTTTTTTGTGTGTAGATCTCAACTCGCAATGCGCTGGGTTTGTTGATTGATCTATAAACGTCTTTATGCTAATACTCAAAAAGCAAATTATTCATAATTCTATTTCAAACTTGTAAAAAAATAAGAGTATGTGTACTCTAGTGTTAAATCTTATTCTAGGACTAAATTCATAGCAATACTTAAATTATAATTAAATGCAATTTTATCGTTTTTGTGACCTAAGAGCTACAAAATAAATTAGAGTAATAAGATTTATCTTATTAAGACTAGAACACAATAAAGGCATTTTTATTAATAGAGAATTATTAAAATGTCTAAGGATAAAATACATAATGGTCTTAATAAAGAATAATAATAAAAACTAGTCTCCTATCTATTCTATGCCTAAGACTAACTTCAAACTTGCTACTGAAGGCAATTTTCAGCAAGGCAATCAATGTCAATTATGCTAACCACAGAAAAGTCCTATACTCTTCTGTGTTTTTACCACCTACATTCTAATAAATAACTAAATTACCATTGGTACCTCTATTTATGGCAAACACTTTACAATAGACAATAGTTCTTTGGAATGATGCAGTAAATTGATGATATGTAAAGCAAAACTTTGATACATTTTATGACAAAGTTACTGATACTTGAATGATATGTTCTGTTCAGTGGAATTTATTTAAGTCCACGGATAAAAGTTTGAAAATAATACTGTCCCTATCAAAAAGTATCCAATGTAATAATACTGAATGAAACGAGATTGAAAATCAGGCATACGGCTACATATAATGAATGTTCTCCATTTACTGTACATATTGTCAACTCCTTCTAAATTAGCTATTGATAAATGATGAGATGGTATTCTCTTGCCGATCCCGACGCGACGGAAATGCTCATTGATTGCATTTTGATCTGCCGTAGGTGTTGGATTCACATTCATCCTGGCAGAACATATCCAATACAAAATAGGACTCGATGAAGCTAAGAACCTCGTTGACACTTGTATATGAATAAAACATATACAAAATACAGACAAAAATAATGCATGTACTACATACACAAAAAATGCAGGTTCATTGGCCCCAAATCCTTTAGAATATTGCCTAGATCTGTAAGGTATCTTATTTGTGTAGCTAAAAATGTTAGATTTAAGTCCGAGTCTGAGACATAATCTAAAATTATTTTTGACATATGATATACAGTTGTATATTATTAGAAGCAAAATTGGTGCAGCTAAGATGAAGTTGGGTATTTGTTTCAATTTGTAATATTTAAAAAACCCAACATCCCAATAGTGATTTTGTATATAGGTATATGACATTGGCAGTGTGTAATTACACCATGGACTATCGGCTCTCCCTGGCAATACATATTCTGGATTCGCTAAAAACTCAGGTAAATTATGATCACTCCGGGTGCAGAACTTGAAATAGTTATATGTTTGGACCAAAAGGAATGGAATCAAAGCTATTATCACAGTCAAAAACAGTGCAACACTGGAAGTAAGCAGAGGTAACAATAAGAATGGTAGGATTATCCTACGTTTCAGTGTTCTATATTTGTAAACAATCTCAGGTAATGTCCTTTCTATAACATTTCTAAAACTGGTGTACAGTATAAAACCCAAATTAACAGTGCCATTTGATCTAGCCATCATAGAAAACCCTGCAGGCATGCCGCTTGTTATATCTATATTTGCAAATCTTAGTGTTTCGTTTTCTGTACATTTCAGCATTGTATAAAAGGACATCCAAGCGAACAATGCCTCTGAATATGGAGCAGAAAAGAAAATGCTCGCAGGATTTATACAATACAATATTGCAGACTTGTATGCTTTGCATTCACTTCTTAAAACGCGTAAGCTCAGTCTATGAAGCACATCTGCCGATTTAATGAACATTATAACATTAACTATTGTCGCAGATATCATTAAAATGCTATGAAAATTCAACAAAGACCCAAATATGCTACTTAGTCCATATGCAAAATATCTTACGATTAGAGGAAATAGTGGGAAAAATGCTAAGCAGTTCTCGTACGTGTACCCGTACTGGGCTATGTGAATAAAGTACTGAGCATCCCAGCGTTTCATTCCACCAAGCACTTTTTCTACAACAATGTCAGCATAATGTTTCCGCAGTGATGGGTCTTCGGGGCTTAGGAACACATTAGCATTATGGTCTGGCAGAATTAGGTTTGCTACAGCTTGCACCACTATCAAAATCACTCTTGAACTGAAGGCGAACCACAAAATTTTTTGACGCGGTGAATACATTTTAGCTGAAAATAAAAAAAGTATTATTAAATCGCAGCAAGATTAACGAAGAAATAAGTAAAAGTAATCGCGTTTGTTGCAACCACCTTTAAAATAACACTACTATTATTGTATTCTCTTTGCACTACTTATTTGGTTGGTTTGGTCTATTTGATTTGATTAACATTTTGACAATGATAGATTGATAGTACAATAATGACATTGATTTACTAAAAGCATTGTTTTTTTTTTCTCCTTGTGGGTTTTTTATTTCTTTGCTTCTGACATCCAGTTTATTTAGCCAGCATAATCAAAACAGAGCATGAATGATGGTGGGCATACCCATCACCCGTGGTTTCATCACAATCCAAGTTGCCAAATCATAGAAGATAAAAAAAGAGTTTATGTGGTTGGCTACTACTCTTATGATCATCATCATTATTTCAGCCATAGGACGTCCACTGCTGGACATAGGCCTCCCCCATCGATTTCCAATGAGACCGGTTGGAAACGGCCTTCATCCAGCGTTTTCCTGCGGTCTCTTTTAGGTCATCTGTCCATCTTATGATCATTATTATATAATTATATTCTATTCTATAGGTATTTCTAGATCTTAGGATACATTTTGTGTCGATTTTTAACCCACATTTGACACCATCACCAATACAGAGAAACTTTAATTAAATTTGTGAAGTGTGGAGGAGGCTTTTTTATATTTAGTAAAAAAATATTCTCTATGGTGAAGAAAGAAAGATAAACGTCAAGTCAAATCTGTCAAATCAAATTTGAAATTTCAAATTTATTTCTGTTTAGTTTCGCTTTAGAGTAGTTTAGTTTTTCAATGCTCTAACTTTATTTTGTGCCGTTAGATCCAGAAAACTGCTGAAAACAATGATTTAAAGCCTTAATATTACTATTTAATAACGCGAGGATCAATTAAAACGTGGAACTATCAATGAATTGACTCAAAAATACGCTGATACCTTTGCGATGGAGGAACCGATTTTACGTTACGAAAAGATAGATTTCTTGGGAGAAGGGCAAGTAAGTGATAGTTTTTAAATCTCATATGATAATTTAATGGGAAAACTGTCCTCATTTACACAATTGCTTATAAGTTTGGTGTCAATAACCTAAAAATATGAAGAGAACCTTATATATGTTAGGTACCTACTTTTTATAAGCATGTTTAAAAATCTAATATTTGACCCCTTTTTCCAGTTTGCCACTGTATACAAGGCTAGAGATGTGAAAACAGACAAGATAGTGGCGGTCAAGAAAATTAAAATCGGATCCAGACTAGAGGCTCAAGATGGTATCAATAGAACAGCACTGAGAGAAATAAAACTGCTGCAAGAATTGCAGCATATTAACCTTATCGGATTATTAGGTATACTAGCTGTGATCTGCCTGCGATTTTCAAGTATATCTTGTGATTTTTGGAATAATAACTATATGTCTGTACTCATTTCCAATATCAATTTCGTCAGGGTTTAGTTTTGACAAACAGTAGAACATTGCATGAGATTGCATTGGGATGTTGATTTTGAGTCAAAGTGTTTTATATAAATCGATCAGGAACTCTTTTGTATCAAATAGGCTTAACTAGCAAAATCAATTTAAACGAGGAAAAGTATTTGTACATTCGACTGAACCTTTTCGGAAAAGATGAAAGTGACAGGCCGCGGCTCACAGAGAACCAAAAGAACCGAGTGAGCGGTTGCACTGGCTCATACAGGTTGTGGGTCGCAGCTAACTGAAGGAGTCCAGAGAGCAACTCCATGGCATTTCAGCTCATATGGGTTTTGGCTCACAGCGAACGGAAGGAGCCGAGCATCAGGCAGCACAGCTCTTTGGCTCGTAAGGGTCACAGTCGAATCTAACTGAAGGAACTCAGCGAGCAGCCGCTTAGTGCGTGAGTTACGAGGGATATGCCATAAAAGTGTACAAAAGTAATTTCTACCTACAAACATCAATCCTTCTATCTACAAACTGGGTCAATACATAGAGCTGACAAAAACTATTAAAACATTAAACCACATTTTAGTGGTGTTTTACTTACTCAATCATAATTTTTTAAGCTTTATGTGATATATTTATATTTTCAGATGTATTTGGACAGAAATCAAATGTCTCCTTAGTTTTTGACTTTATGGACACTGACTTAGAAATAATTGTTAAGGACAGCAACATAGTACTTACTCCTGCTAATGTTAAGGCATACATGATCATGACTTTAAAAGGTAAGTTATTGATACTTTACTACAAGTAAATTTCTAAAACGTTCAAGTTACTAAACAGCGTATTCTATTGGCAATTTTTTTCAATAATTTCAACAGACCACAAAACTCAAAAAAATACAAAGTTGTTATAAAGATAGTCGCCATACCGTAAACATAAACAAGTCAAGTTCTATAAAAACAGCAGGCCTCATTTTTGTACCTGTTATGGTCATTCACTACATATAATTGTTACTAATGGTATATTTACCTTATCACTGTAAATAATCATATAAGTGCTGTCACAAGAGCTTTTGAATGGCAGTTATAGTAGGCCTGGCGCACTCCTATTGTACCTGTCTTGGAAAAAATCTCACTATCCTGATAATTTTCAGGTTTAGAATACCTGCATATGAACTGGATTCTGCATAGAGATCTAAAACCTAACAATTTACTGATCAACCGTGAAGGTATCCTGAAAATTGGTGACTTTGGTCTAGCTAAGGCATTTGGGTCTCCAACTAGGATAAACACGCATCAAGTTGTCACCAGGTGGTACAGGTGAGGCTCTATTAGCAGTTATTGTCTTTCTTTTCTTAATCATTATCAGACTTTCAGCTGAAAAGTCTGATGATGATAGAATCATCCATCTCTCCTTGGGTATATGGCAGGAAAAGGCATTTGACCCATTGCCCTCGCATCCCGGGATGGCGGTAACTCTGTTAGTGCTTATTCTTATTCGAGATGGCAATAAGTCCTGCACTGATGTTCGCTGGTGGTCTATTGTGAGCATTTCCATACCAGCACTTACCCGAGCCAACCCAGCTCTTTGAAATATCGAAGCGAGGCTTTGGGGGCGCTGTCAGTACTCTACTCGGCGAAGAGGTCATTTCCATGATGTTGTAGCATTCAGTGTTCCAATCAAAAGATCAAAGCTCTATGCCTTAAAGATGTCTTTATGTATAAACAAAACAAAGTAATCAAATCATTGCAAAATAAAAATATGGACACACTATCTGACGAAACAGAAATAATCTGATGTGACTGTAAATCCTGTCCTATAGTGGTGACTGATGCTGTATCTGGCCTGTAATATTACACCTAAATGTGTAAACTATGAGCACAAGTCCCAGATGTGACCTTGTACACTCAGATGTCCAACAAATATCTGGTTGGCCGAATCTATTCATCAGTCGAGTCTGCATGGCAGTTGATCGCCAACAGCGTTAGGAGTCTTGACGCTAGTTCTATACTTCTAGAGTCGTCTATGGATGAAGAAAAATTTCTGTGGAATGTTCTGATCCTTCACGGTGCGATGTCCGTGCGCCCGATGGTCAGACACAATTATAGTGCATACAGTTAGGTCACAACTTGGCATCCTATAATTTATATCTAGTTTAACACATTTGTTACAAAAATGTTTCAGATCACCTGAACTATTATTTGGTGCACGGCAATATGGTACAGGAGTTGATATGTGGGCCATTGGCTGTATATTAGCAGAGCTGCTACTGCGGGTCCCATTCCTGCCAGGGGAGTCAGATTTGGACCAACTATCACGCATCTTTCAAGTGTTTGGGACTCCCAGTGAAGAAATATGGCCGGTAAAATAATACTTTTTTTAACCTACCTTTTTTCATAATCCGGTATGGTTTATGAAAAACTATCAGCTGTTCCGTAGAAAACGGTTATTGACACTCGACAAAATGTATGGAACAGCTGATATTTTTTATGCGATTGCGGGATTGGTCCCAGTAAAAGTTGTTCATAATGATGAGTATATCAGATTCCTTTAGGCTTAGTTACACCTTTTCCGTGTAACCCTGTATGTAATTATGACTGTATGTAATTGTAACTATGACTTAGTACAACCTTATTTACGACGCTAACTTGCCATTGAATGATATTGTGAAGTGTCCCTTCATAACCCATTATCGAATTTTGATAAAATATAATGTAGGTACTTTTGTAACTTGACATAGCTAAGTGTTCCTTGTAAGGAAAAAAACACTACACTGAGATATTGTGAAACAAAAAAAAAATATGTAATTGAATTTAGAAATTAAATTTCAATAAAAAGTTAATAGTAAAAAAAAAAACATGGTTTGTGTAATATATGTGACTTGTTAAAACAAACCAAAGGTCCAAATTCGAGCTGTTTGCTAGTAGTTCTTGAAGTGTTCCACTATCCATCTCCTGCCTGGCTCCATCGTCAGAATTTCATCACCAAGCGTAATGTATGGGATTCGTAAAAACAATATAAATGAGCCCAAACTCGAGAGTTTTACTAGTAGCCATTGACGACTTCTGCTATTCACCTCCCTGATATTGGATCAGTTTGAAGGTATCTTCACAGGTCACATATTCTTCCAGTTTCAAATCGATACAACAGTTAAGTAGGTTAAAATCGCCTCCCGAGACGAGTTTACATATTTTAGTTCAAATAAAGCTAATTAAAGCGTGTTAAAAATAAACAAATTTAAAGTTCTACATCTGACCCTTTTTATAGGCGAAGATATAACCTTTTGGTCATTTTTATATTTCCTGTCCCAGGGTATGAAAACACTGACAGACTATGTGCAATTCAAGCAGTTCCCGCCACAGCAACTGCGGCACATATTCAGTGCAGCAACGGACGACCTCATACAACTGCTGGAGAGCCTTCTATCCCTCTACCCTCCAAAACGGTGTGACTGCACTCAAGCGCTGCAGATGCCGTACTTTAGGTAACAACATCTAGATATTGTCAGCGGCCCAAAGCCTCGCTCTGGTGTTTCAGCACTGGATTGCCTCAGGATCATGCTGGCAGTGGGAAATGTACAATATGCTCCAAGCGACTCGGTGCACGACTCTTTACTACAAAATACTACAACAAATAATAACTACGAAATCAAATAACACAATAATTCTCAAAAAAAACAGACTTCATCAGAACTGGACCAAATTGAAATGGAACCAAATGGGAAGCACCAGATCTCAAATAAAAAAGAATCATTAAAATCGAAAACCCAGTCAAAAGTTCTGCGATAACAAACATTAAAAAAAAAACAGTGGAATTGATAACCTCCTCCTTTTTGGAAGTCAGTTAAAAACAAGCATGACAGACAGATAGTTATTTTCTGTATATAAGAATAAGCAAGTATTTTTAATTGACCTTTTTTCGTCTTTGGTTTTGTAAAATCTTTTTATTATCCATGTCTCGTAAACGCCATCTATCGCATTTTGTGAACAATTTTTTTTTCCGTTTGGAAAAATTCCCAATGCTTAACTTTTTTCAATTAAAATACTTGTAATACTAACCCTCCCACTCCTCCTTGCGTCGATTCCCCAATGCTGGGGGTCGTGACCCATCACGGCATCAATTTCTCCCTGATACCGATGATGTTCCGCCATCTGCTCCGACTTTCAGCAGCATGAACTGCTTCGTAATACAGCAAAACAGTTTGTTGTTTAATACTAACAAAAGAGGTCAATTTTACTATTTACTTTGACTTATAAACAATAGACTGACAGATGCCAAATGTGGTCTATTAAATTGACCCTACTTTAGTTTAAAGAGCATTTGTTTTGTGCAGTGTACCAGGGTCGAACTTGGTGGAATAGAAATTTTAAATTTCCTGCAGTGTTGAAAAAAACCAATCCCTATAGTCTATTAAATGTAAGTTGATTGAAATGAAGTATGTCAAAATATTCGATTAGTGCTGGGACAATTCGGACCAAATCGAGAATAATGTGTCTTTATTTATCGACTGGAAGTGTCTTGCACGAATAATATTTTTAAACCAATCTATATTTCTGTTGTAGTACTATTATGATGAGACTTTAGGATAATGAAATAAAACAGAAAAAGCAAGTATTTTTTTTTGTAATATAAATAAATCTATTGTTTAATCTAATGGTGTACATTCCAAATCAGTGTCATCATCATCATCAGCGTTAGAGTCACTTGAGAAATCCTGCAGATTAATAATAAATGCTATTCAATCAATAGTCAGTCTAGTATGCTATTCTAGTAGTCAGTCTTTGGATATAGATGCTTCGTTCCGTAAAATTTACTAAGACAGTTGCTAGTAATTCGATATTATTATATCGTACTATGTACAAAAGAAATCTAGGTTTACAAAAAAATTGTACATTATCTGTACGAGTTTTGTATTTCGATAGTACGCAGAGGAAATTCAGAAAAAACAAAAAAAAATACTATTTAATTCACACAGCAAAATAAAACGATCGATTTTACGTTTATCGATTTATCACGTCCCTAAATTTTTTGTCAAGTTGACGTAACCTTGTTATGACAGAATGGAAAAATATGGCTATTGTATTGTGATAATCCACACTAAATGCAGTTCCGTTTTAAAATTCAAATATACTTTTACTATTTATATGTACAGCACTTGTAGTTCATAATAGTTTAAGACGCAGAAAACCAGTGATCTTTGTGTTACAAGTAAATGCATTTCGCCAGACGTTATTACAAAGACATGCCCTGAAATGTCGTCAGCTGTCGTTTCAATCAAGCTACATTTAAAGGACTATACCTGATTTAATCTAACCTATACCTATTATTGTCCGCTGATGTGGTCTGTATCTATTTCAGCAACAAGCCAGCACCCTCGGTTGGTAACAAACTTCCAATGCCTTCAAACATTACCAAAATGGAGACTGAGAAACCATCACTAAAGAGAAAGCTCCTCGAAAACATCGACGGAGGATCTCTAGCCAAGAAGCTGCAGTTCTGATGTTCACAGTAGTTTAATGACTGAAGTGCAATTTATATGGTACTTGGATGACTATTACAGTAAGTTTACTTGACTATAGATTACGACTCTTATATGATCGCCTGGTACCAAAGGCATTTATTGACAGGAACGTTAAAGCAGGTCTTTAATATTTAATCTGCTGTAAATGTATTATAAACTTTTGTATGACTCCATAAATGAAAATATAAATTTGATATGAAATATTCTTTATTTTTGAAAAACGCACAACTGAAATAATGAAGTATAGAAATAACGATTTATAATAATATAATAATTAATATAAGTAAATATATTATTCTCCTTTTGCTTATTTTTTCTATGCACCAAAATTTTCGAATAGAGTATACGAGTAAATGAGCCATTATTCCATTTAGCACAAGATTTAAAATCGATTACACTATAATGATAACTTAGAATACAGTTACGTAGCTATACTGATAAATGCAAGCTACAAGCAGTCTCGTTCAAGTTCGTACATTTGGCGTATCCTAATAGGTACGTAACATTGTTAGTCACAGTACAGAAAAAGACACTGAACACAACGACTCTATAAAGTCGTTCACACTATAGTTGCTCTCAGTTGGGTAGAAGTACTGGAGTTGACAACCTGAAAAGAAAAACAAAACTCATCTTCTCAATACTTGAAAATTCACTAAATCAAACAAACTACGAAGTATTTTAAAAACTGTTATTTTCAGAACGGCACATGCATAAGTAAGCTCGCACAACCACGCATGATGTTCGCGTCATGATGTGAACCACAGAAAAGAATTGATTGAATAAGAACGGCTGTCAAGGCATTTTTGTAAGAAATTTGTTGTAGCCACTTGCACCCATATAAACCCATAGCAACTGTGTTAGCAACTGTGACGCGGAGTTCGACGCGTTGACATAAATAAGAATGTTTAATCAAGGTTCTGTCACAATACCTGACGACAGATTTTCCTTCTCATTTACGCTCTATTTCTCTTTTCTGTGATGTGAACTCAGTAAGCGAAATGGCTTCAACGAAAGCGAGACGTGTCGATTACGTATACCAAGTGTATGGGAAACACTCTCGAAGCCAAAACTCTATTATTACTCAATCGAATACCAATAATCATTTGCCTTATAGTTGTGGTTTAGAATGTTGCCAACCAGCAATGTAAAACGTACAAAGTGTATGCGGTAGTTCATTGACCTCTAGCTTCACGTGATATTTTATCTGCATTACATTACTAATTAAAAAAAAAAAAAACATTTAAAAACTGACATTACAAAATTAGTATAAAATGGCAAATTCGATTATATACTGGGATGATCACGCTGTCGTCCAGGTAACAAAAATGTCCAGTTATTTTGATTTAAAGCCCAAACTATTGAACCGATGTTGATGAAATTATTGTCTGAAAGTATATCCTTAATTTTTTCTGAGGCATTCGTGGCGAACAATTCGCTACACATATATGCACATTTAAGACCCGTAACAGACGCGTCAACATGGCTGACGTAAACCACGTCAACCAACGAGAGTAAAAGAGAGGGCAAATATATTATCACTCGTTCTCTCCTGTTGGTCAGACGGCGGTTCGTCAGACAAGTTCGATACGTCTGTTACGGGTGTAAAAGCATTTCTTATTTAAATTTCCTTTCAAAATCATGATAATGATGATTAAAGACGCTTACGAGCTCAGTTTCCACAAAGTATAGGCCGTCCTAACAATATGAGTCCGGTTGGTACGGTCGGAGGTTTCCGACAATGTCTCGGGCCGTTGGCAGATCAACGCGTCGCGGCATTGCACTTTTAAACCCTTAGACGATACAACTGGAAAATAGAAATCTTATTACATCAACTAAAACTATTCCCCAGCTATCTCAGTTAAGTGACCTCCGTGACGCCATACGCCTGAACCGATTTTGAAATTGTGCAAGTAAAAAGTGAACACCCCAAGATGGATATTTTTAGGGTTCCGTAGTACTTACTACAAGAAACCCTTTTTGTTCTGTCCATCCGTCCTAATTTCTTAGAACCTTCTAACTTCTATAATTATACAGATATTATGTGCATGAAACTTTGCACAATTACAGTTATATAGATCTCAGATTCAAAACTTAAAAAAATATATTTAAGGATGGCTCTGGTATATATGAAATGGGGATGAATTTCCCCATTTCACTGCACCCACTTGTGAAGGGTATTGTTGAATAGGTACTTTAAAATGAATGTAAGGTACATACTTTTTTATTGTGTAATTATCGTTTGCGAAATATCGCCGGCCAAAGTGGAAAAAAGTTACCCTCCCGGGCAACTTTTAGACATATAAACTGGTAACTCACTATGCTGATAGTAAAAACCTTCATGCAAGATAATTTTGAAAAAAATTCTGATCATAACTTTTTGAGTTATAGCGACAAAACTGCAATAAATTCAAGACGTTGCTCGAAGGTCATTGACCTTTTTGTAAAATGATCTTGACAAATAATGTTTCTTAAGTAGTTTTCTTATTGCCAAAACCATGAAAAGTGTGATGTTAAATCAGAATGATACATCTCTGAAATTTGTCTAAGTCCTGTGAACTTATCCAATTCGCAAAGCTTCGTTCGTTCGAAGTTTGCTATGACTACCATTTCTGAATTATGAATATGACTACAATTTATTTTTATTTCCAACTTACTTCTATAATATCTAGTTAGAAAAATAGGTAATTTAATAATATGATTAATTAATAATAATTACATTATTATATGGGTTTGGCCACGGAGCCCTGCCAAACGCCTGACTCGACACTACTCTTGGCCAGTCATTTGTAAATACTTGGAAAGTGGCTAATAATCCAATCTTGGTGTATTTTACTTACCATCATCTGAATGGTCTCCATGGCTAGCCGGCTGGTGTTTCCTGCATTTTTTAATCTTCATTATGGCAGTCTGTACACAAAATTTAAACAGGTCCTTTTTCTGGTTTCTTACATCTATTTTTACTAAAGTAATTTTTGCGTAGACCATTCACACTTTCTGTAGGCAAACACAATATTATATCAATTTTGCTATAGTAGTGCTGTAATTTTTGATGATTAGAATTTGTTTACAATGTTCCAAGTGCCAATTCATATATTTTTATGAACATTGTGTTGGCCAACGGAAGATGAACATGGCAACAAACTTGTGTGCATATGATTGCATTGATCCCGTGTACCTGTATATTGGAAACGCGCACGTGTAATTGTCTATGGAAATGAAATGGCCTGAGAACATTGTCGTTGTACAATTCAGGCTAGACGTTTACCATCTTCGATCACACAGTCACGTAACAGTAGCTGAGTTGTGGTTAAACGCCTAACCTGTCAAACTCTAAAATTCCATCGTGGTCAATAAAGCAGTGAGCAAACATACCTTGGGCGAGTTAGATACGACAGAGAGACGTCCATATACACCATATTTACGTTCGTCTTCGGGCCTCAGAGTTCCCATTTTTTTCATAACCAGATAGATCTGCAAGTAAAGGAACGAGGCTATGTAGCAGAATATTTAATGGACACTACCGGGTGTAAAAAATTATACGTTCCCGCAAACTAATTTCATTCATCATGCAACTCCAGCTTTGGAGAGTTAATGTAGTGGTGAGTGAGTTTTTGTAGTGGTAGGACTCTTTTGCAGGGGTCCGCCTGGGGAAGTACCACACCTTTGTCAGTTATTACACCGCCAAGCAGTAGTGTGCAAACACTACTGTGTTCCGGATTGAAGGGCAATGTTTCCAGCGAAATTACAAGGCACACAGAGATTTGACATCTTATATCTTCGGGTGACGAGCGCAGTGCATTGCCATCCAGTGCACGCTCGTGCGCTTTTTATCCGACTTCAAAAAAAGAGGAGGAGGTTATCAAATCGAATGTTTTTATTTATTTTATGTTTGTTACCTCAGAACTATCGACTGGGTAAACCGATTTTGATGATTCTATTTTTATTTGAAAGCTGTTGCTTCCTATTTGGTCCCATTTCAATTTGGGCCAGTTCTTATGAAGTCTGTTTTTTATATTGATAAACCTATGCGGTGCATTGACCCGAGTTTTGTACGCTTTACATTGCTGGTTTGCAAAATACTAAATCATTAAAACAAAAGTATAAGGCAAATAAATATTAGTATTCGACTTTGTTTAGAGCATTTCATGTTCGGTAGCTATTCTCTTACTATAAGACATATTATAGGACATCGATGAAACAACGTAAACGTTTGAACAAGAAACAATATTGTCTGAAAAGAGGACACCTTTTTTAATGATGAAATGGGCTAGCGTTTGACCACATCTCACCTGATGGTAAGAGATGATGCGGTCTAAAATGGGAATCACCCATATTACCTGCTCTAGCATGCCATAGCTCCGAATGAGGAAATCACGTTGAGCGAGCAAGTTGACCCGCTCGCGTTCTTCTTTCTCCACAATCGGGTCAGGCTCGAACGAACACAGTACGTACACAGGCTTCACCTCTTTCTCGGGGATCTGACAAACAACAACTTTATTACAACTTGGACTTCCCCGGTGGCTCAGTTGGTTGTGAACGTACCTTCTGCGTTTGGGGAGTGGGTATCATTCGCGCAAAACTTTATGAGCCCTCTGAAGTTAGGCCCAGTGGCTGCGCAGTACGCATATTATAGGTATCCGAGGGACTTTACAGGGCGTCGGGGAGGCCTCGCGCCTAACTTCAGAGGGCTCATAAAGTTTTGCGCGAACGATACGATTCCCGCCTAGGGCAAACATTTATGTCATGAACATTGTGTTTGTATAGAACAAACACAATCTGGGTGCTAATATCTATTTATGTATTTAAAAATATATATGTTCCTACGTATATCAGTCTCTGGCAGCCATATTACAAGCTTTGCTTAGTTTGCGGTCAGATGACTGTGTGTGCAAAATGTCCCAGATATTTATTACTGACCATGTGAACTAAAAGTGTAATTATTTCAGCATGCTTGAACTGTACTGTTGAAGTACTGTTCAGTTCTAAAATCAGATATAAGTAGCGCAATCTGAAAATACCAGTATGTCGACCGCCATAAAAGTGACTCTGGGAGTATTGGCGCAAACGTGAAAAAAATATGTCGCCTCATATTATTTTCCTAATTTTGAGTATTTTTAAGTGTCAATGTGTAGTAATAATGGTGGATTAATACTTATGAAATTTTTGGAACTGGAAAGTAAAACGTGTTTTAGTAATGTTTCCAAAAATCCATAGAAGCCTCTAGTAAAATCTCTGCCACTGTTCTAGAGCATAACTTGGACTTGACCGTGACTTACTTTGCTTGAATTTGCCTGTCACTTGTTTGATGATATTTAATTAAACTTGAAAGTATCACAATACTTGATACTGGCAAACGCACAAGACGTGACACAACAAAATGCTCTCAAGAAAAAAATGTGGCGCTGCGTCAACAAATGACGCTATGGTAGTACCACTCTAACAGTAGCCGTAATGTTTAACACTTGTCTAGCTTTTATTTTTCAAGATATGCAAGACAAGTAATTCTCTATATGCTAAGGTGCGGAGCTAATTGAATACTTGAAACTTGTAAAAGATCTTTGTGTATTAGCGTAGCTTTAAATAAGGTTGCGGTTTCGACTTGAGCCGTGGACACGGCTGATCTAATACGCGTTCATTATGGACCTGTTCACGACAGCAGAGCAGACAGATCCATACAAAAGAAGTACCTGAAGATTGAACTACCTTCCGCGGAGTTTCCGAGAAGTTACAACACGGGATTTTTAGCTAAAACGTATTTGTGATGCCTCTGGTGTTACAAGTATCCATAGGCGACGGTGACTGGGGTTCTACAAAAGGGCTGTTAATAGAGTCTTTAAGGGTCGGCAACGTATCTGTGACGCCCCTGGTGTTGCAGGTATCCATAGGCGACGGTGATTGCTTACCATCAGGCGGCCCGTCTGCTTGTTTGCCACCTATGGCATAAAAAAAAACAAGAAGTCCGCTGTCACTGCTGCCCCGCTGGGGTCGTAACATGTCAGAATCTTACAGGAGGCTGCGTTGCAATCGATGTTTTCGACGTCCTACTCTTATCCTTGTCTTCCTTGTCCTTGCGTTTTTCCTTTGTTTTGGTCTTGGCAGGTTTGTCTGTGGTAGCAGTAGTGACAGTTGTACTTGACTCTTCGCCCAACTTCTTGCCGGGCTCGCCTTCTTTCAACAACTTGACCGGTTGCGAGGGCTTCTTCAGGGCCTCTGCTTTGGCTTTTGTTTGCTACAAATATACGAGCCGCATAAGGTATTTAATACGACTATTCAACTGGACTCTCTTACTAAGCCTACGCTGTTTGTCTGTACTACCTTTTAACGGCCTTATCTTTTGAAGCAAAATATAAAATAAAGGTGGGATGTTCCTATTCAACAAACGTAATTTTATGTTTGCTCTAGTTTAAAAATGGTAATACGTAGAAGCATCCAACTTGGCATGATTATAGTACGTACACAAAGTACAAGTATAAATAGATTTTTTCACAGATTTTCTTGTATTATAGCTAAGAACACTCGATCAAGACACATTTCAAATAAAAACTAAATCAAAATCGGTTCATCGTAATTTTTTTTTATCTCGAAAGTTATCTCTTTTTACCTAAATTTAATATTGCGCGATAAGTCCCGATAAATATAAAATCAAAATCGGTTCAGCCGTTGAGGAGCTACGATGCCACAGATACCGATACACACGTTAAACTTATAACACTCCTCTTTTTGCATCGGGGGTTAAAACAACAAATAATAAACACCGGACCTGAATAATAGAAAACATATTTTTTGGTTGCGGAACCTCCGGTGCTGTGTCCGGTTCGCACTGTGCCAGTGTTCATTAATTCTTAGCGACCCGCCTCGGCTTCTCATGAGCGTAAGTTTATTATATATACACCTTCAGTGAAAAATTATCTAACTGAATACTGATGGTGAAAACCGCATCAAAATCCGTTGCGTGATGGTTTAGGACGAGTTAGCGGACAGATATACAGACAGACAGACGCGGCAAATGACTTTATTTAATACTATGTAGAGACGAGTTATATATCTCTTTCTCCATGCCACAAAGTTCAGATATGCCAACGAATTATAAGGGTAAGGGACTACATTTAATTATCATTAGACATTTTGACATATCTCTATAGTAGGAAATCGACAAGAAAATACACGTTCACTACTTATCACCTCACTTGCGCGTTCACTTAGCTAGCAGAATAGACCGGCTGGTTCGAAATTTTAATTTTCTTGGTGCTTACTTGGAACTCTTCGCGCTGTATCCTTGTGCAGTCTCCTCTCGCTCGAGAGGATGCTGTGCCGGTGTAAAGGGAGCCTGAAGGTTGTTGGAACAGCGATGCATATTGTTCCCCCACGGGGTAAACTCGCCTGAAAGAAACACGTACCATAGATAGATAGTTTTTTTTGTCATTATTGCACACATGGTCATCTGACCCCAAACTAAGCAAAGCTTGTAATATGGCTGCGAGAGACTGTATACATACATCATCATCATCAGCCAAAAGACGTCCACTGCTGAACATAGCCCCCCCCCCCCCCCTAGAACTCCACACTACCATCTACATCCACTGGATGCCCGCGATTATCACAATGTCGTTAGCCCAGCTAGTGGGAGGCCTACCTACGCTGCGTCTTTCGGATCTTGGTTTGCACTCATGAACCTTTCATCCCCATCGGTAAATCGATTCATCGATATTCATGTGATATATTCGTGTTTAAAACATTTAAATAGCGATAAGGCCGCCGATTGTTGCACTTGTTTTAAGCTGTTTTATCGTGTCTTGTGTGTGTAATTTGTAGTGTGAACAATAAAGAGTTTATCTATCAATCTAAATAGATCTCGTTGAGAGTTACCTAAAGTTTCCGAGATGTGTCTCTTCCCACTGAATTTGAGTTTGCCACGGACTTTTCTCTGGCTCTTTCTCTTCAGTCGGAGTGTATTCGGAGAATCTGAAAGTGATTGTGAAGGCGTATAGCCAATGATATAGCACAGCTAGAGAACAAGTATATTATTTTTATTTTATTTTTTATTTATTTTATTTATTAAAAAGAAAAACAAAGAACCCGACTGCAAAACCTAGCCTATGACACTCTTGGCATGAATGCGTATTAACGACACCTCACACATCAAAACCGGCCAAGCAATTATGCTATGCAAGGTAAAATAGAAAAATACAAACATACGCTCGAAAAACGTTACACTTTTATAGCAGTAGGGTAGTTCGTTTTTTATTGGTTCAATATAACGTTCCTTGACTTCGTCTGGGTTTCTTCAGAAATTTATTCTTAGAGTCATCATCATCATCAGCCATAAGACGTTCACTGCTGAACATAGGCCTCCCCCTTTAACCTCCACACTGAACGACAACCTGCCATCTGTTCACTGGATGCCCGCGACTCTCACAATGTCGTCGGTCCATCTAGATCGGTCGGTCTATTCTTAGAGTGTCAAGGTTTAATACTCGTAGGTTATTACTAGACAAAGGTGCTACATCTTGGAGTGCATCAACGATCCATCAGATGAGATCTCGATAAACTGCTAGCACAAACAGACGTTACAAATAAAAAAAAATAAAAAAATCGTCTACCGTTCTTACCACAAAACAAAGATAAACGTTCGCTCACTTGTTTGTTTGTAGCAATCGATCACGAATCCTTTTTCTGTCTTCCTCCAGAACACGTTTCTTGTCGCATTGCCAAATGTTCAACATGGTGAAAGTATCGGTGAGTAGGCCCTCTTTTACTTCGCGGTCCAGCTGGGTGTCGGTGTGAAAACTTGGAGAGTGGTTCACCTAGAGAAGGCACGTCTTACAATGCAATACTTTATTAATAACACCATAGTTACAAGTCAAACTTCTCCAGTACACTTTTCTACAACAATGAATATAAAACTTAAATCTTAATAATATTATTATGTAGGTATGTACATCAAATTAAAATAATAATGTAGTTAATAATGAAATAGAACAAAAATGTCATTACAATAGTTATTGAGTATGTCAAATTCAATTCATCCATCGTTATTTACTAAAGCACCTGAAATATTAATGGATTCATCCATGAATATTTCACCTGAAATATTAATGGATTCATCCATGAATATTTCAGGTAGTTTAATATAGTCGTCAAATTTATAATATTGTTGGTCAAGGAGCCAAGTATTAAGCCTGACTTTAAACGACGCGGTGGAAGGTGCATCGCGTCGCGCTTAGTTTGGCTTCTAAAACTAAATCTATTTTTGCGTAGAAATTTCTAAGTCTAAATCTGATCAGACGCTTTATGAAGACGTAGAAAATCAACCAAATCTAATTATTTAATGTTAGTTTAAATTATTATTTTTTTGCAAAAAGTTACTTTTGTCCACTTTCGAAACTAGTTCCGAGAAACAAAAAATAATTATGCTTCTGAAATGAATTAACGTCTGTGAAATTAGGGTTATTAGATTTTTTTTACGAAACGAGTTTCGGAATCAGAATTATAATATCTATTTGGCAACCCATTTCAGAAGCAGAATCATTTTTCGTTTCCCGAAACTATTTTCGAAAGTGGCCGAAGCGACTGGGCGTGATGTTTTTTGCACTACTTTTTGTACGTTACTAGCAGTGGCGTAGCTTGCCATAGACGGGCCCAAATAGAGGGTGAAGATTTTTTTACGAATTTTTGCTTACACACGTTCGGAGACCGTGTAGCCCAGGGGCCCGTATTTTTGATACGGCTGATACGACGGTAGCTACGCCCCTGTTTACTAGTAGATATTATTTATATGGTGGTACGGAACCCTCAGTGCGCGAGCCCGACTCGCACTTAAATGGTTGCAAAAATCTCCGGGACTAGAGTTAAAGAAACTATACCCATTATATCAATACAGTAAGTATAAGTAATAAGATCAAGAATCGTAACCGTTCAAGATTACACCAACCCATCGTAAATTCTTACCTCTAGAATGTATGGATGCAATTTGTGATCTAGGAGGATATCGAATCCTAGAATTTCGAAGCAAGCGTGCACCTGAAAATAAGCAGAATAAGTAACCAAATAACTAAACCGAGGACATAAAACTGTAAAATAGATTAAGCAATTCTGTTGTGACATCAATACTATTGTATCAAAATGTTTAGACGTTTCTGCTCACTACATAGTCTGCAACGTTCCATACCAAGATCCGTAACCGTATTGGCATATGAAAAAAATACAATTTAGGTATCCCATTTACTGTTTATTCATAATCACGCCCTTTCTCCTATTCAAAAATAATTTTCGGTGTGCAGAACAATTAACCTCTTTGCGGGACTCCAAAACGGAGTTGCTTTAAATAAATCTTATGTCTTGACCAAAACGTCAGCAGAAAGCGACTTTATAAGCATTGTTGAAATGGTTCTGTCTGACCGTCTTGCTTTTTTGTCTGTGTCTGGTTCGTCCAAAGTATGGGCTAGTGTAGTGGACAGAGACTAGCCTAATCCTACGAATTAACTAGAAATTGAACTACAGAAAGATAAAATTAAAAGCTCGCATGACAACACGAGAAATTACCACCTACTAAATTACGAGAAATCTTACTGAAATTAAATTTTATATATACTCAAATAAGAAAAAATCATCTACAAACAACACACGTTAAAAAACTTTACTGAAGCTTATTCATTATTCGACCTAGATTAGCTTAGCATATAGATAATGCGCATGTGAAAAAAAAACAGGCAACAGGCTACCGGACTGACTATTTTTACTTGACTTAAAAAAACACCCAAACATAATTAGCAAAGTATATAAAAATTTAAGAGTGGGTTGCACCATTTCACTTGAACTTTGACAGACATTTCAGTTAAAGTACCGGTTAGACAATAAAATTTGTTGGATCATCTAATACATGTTAAATGACATTATAACTTTAACCGTAACCGCCCACGTGGTTAGTGTTATTATTTATGTTAAATATCTGTTAGATGCATAAAATATAATTCCAGCTATGTATCTGGGGTATAAATAAGGTTTGACTAACAACCCTGGTAACTTTAACTATGCTAATAAATACGCTGGTGCAACGCATTTCGCAGTTGGGTACTGCTAAAGTAAGCGTTACTGTTATTTTAAAATTTGACATAAACTTTAACTACTACTATGGTGCAACCAAGCCTTAATGTCTTGCTAGAAAGAGACCGCTAACAAATGACGTCACTTGTAAGTACGCCATACAAGCTCCAAACTGACTGCAGGAAAGGCACAGAGCATCCCTTCCTACGACCAAAAACTTTAAACGCTTTTATCTAAGAACTTTATTATAGCCGATTTAAATCATTTGACATCATTCTACAGTAAACGTATTACGTTTAAATATATTTTTCACTAAGCCTGTTATTTTTTAAAATCAAGCACCTGTCCGATAGCCTATTATAATGATGAATAAAATTAAAATAAAATGTTTAGTATGTGTAAAGTGTAACCATATCATGCGAGGGGAAACACGCATGGTAGCTATGCTTCAGGATGGGCCAGGCAGATATGATAGTCTTCACAATGACTTGGTCTATCGAGTGCCACAAGCGGTCCAAGTCCACGCCTTGAGAGAGCAGGATCTTGTTCAGGGTAGAAATTTTGCTGATGGGCAGATTATTAGTCTTATTGAAAAACTTGACGGTAGCTGATTTTCTATATCACTTTTTTCGTGCAAACATAAAGAAAGAACCTAAACATCTGAGGTGGATCAAAAGTAAATTTTAAAAAGGCCATGTATTTATTAAGTACCTACTATATTTGTAATCCTTACATCTATCTATATACCTACAAAAAAAACTTTGTATATAAAAGCGAAATACCACTACCACACGCTCAATGACTGACTGACTCATCACGAAATCTTGAAAACTATACTCGACCTACAAAGCCGTAATTTCCTTTAGGGGGTGTAAAGGTCCGTTAAGGAAAGGATCCGAAAGAGGAGGAGGTCCGAAAGGATTTTGTAAATCAAGGAAAGAGCTGAATCAAGGAAAGTAAAAGAGGATTGGAAATTAATATGAAAAATCTACGCGACGAAGTCGTGTTCTAGCACTTACATAATATGTATGTAAGAATACTAAGTATTGCTTCGTTTCATAAATATTCATTTATGAAACGAAGTAGGCATAGAAACAAAAACGGCCCCAACCGTGCAAAATGCATGCCCCCATAATGAATATCTTAGTATTTATAGCCGGCACACACAAGATACGTTGTGCGCGCTAAAATGTTCACGCACATTTTTTTGTCTGTGCCTACCAGACCTAGGTACTTTCTTTTAACTCACACTCAGTTATTTTCATCATATTTTTTTTTATACCCGAGTGAGATGGCCGCATTTGCGGTGAATCTGAGTAATTGGCTCGTGGACTTTTGCATACATACTTGTAGATTATTAACAATCGTGATAGTTTAAAACAGTATTTTGTAGATTATTGTCGCCCACAAAAACTTGTACGCACTGGCTATGATTTCAAATTGAAGGATAAATAGAAAACATTAGAATTTTCTACTCTTACCGTTTACTACCAGCCTCGGAATCGTACACATACGTTCGACTGTGTTTATTTAAAGCGTAATTCGTCAAATGCATGAACACATTCGTAGTGTTGTTAACATTCGGATCTGCGTATCGACTTGTTGCAAATCTATGAAAAAATAAAAGATTCGTAACACATCCTTATAAAAACGAATTATCTTATGTAGCCAGATAAATATATAATCACCTTACTAAGCCTTCGTTGTATACGAAAATCCGTAGAGGGTCACACGATGTTATGAGCGTATAAACTCTTATATCGAACTTGTAACCGTCAACAAGATACGGCTTTGAAAGATAAACCTACAAAAACCAGTAACATAAATAAATGTAGGTAATGTAGGTAGTGTAATGACACTCCTCAAAATATTAGAATTTAAGTATTAGGTAAAAAATTGATTCTGATGTTGCTTCAGTCTTTAAGTGTGTAAAGCCCACCACAGACAAATAAAGTTTCAGTCAGCAGCATCAGCATATGTATATCCTCTTAAAGTCTCTTGCTCTCTGTGTGGCGCAAGACCCTCGTTACGGGGCGCAGACGCGGGCGCTCTCCTTCAGAGCATTTTTTACATTATACAAAAGACAGTTGGAGCGGTCTGGAAATTCATTTCATAGCTCAGCGAGCTATGGAAAGAAGCTATGACCGGTGTTTCCCGGATGGATCGTATTCAGAACGAAATAATTTTACACAGAGAACCAAAGACATCGACATAGCTCAGCGTATTAGCAAGCTGAAGTGGCAGTTGGTCGCTCATATTCATCGCAGAACCTATAACCGATGGGGTAGACGTGTTCGAGTGGAGACCACGAATCGGCAAAACAAAGCGTAAGACGTCCTGTGACTCAATGGAGTGACGATGCACGTAAGTCTTCGCTTTTGCCGAACATCGGGTTGAGTGACGTCTTGGGAGCCTGTCCTAGTTCAGCAGTGGACTAATAAATAAACGAAAAACGTGTCGCGCGACAGCGGAAGACATCATGGGACATAGACAGACAGCCATTGCGTTCGTCTGTGGTGAAAATTTAATAAGGCACAAAAGAGTAAGTATACTAAGTATCTAGTAAAACGGTACTGATCTTAAAGTTTACCAGGCTATAAAATAATAGATGCTCAAACTATAAGAAAGCATAGCTGGCAAAAATAATTACCTGGCAGATAAGTTTATCAGTGGGCTTGATTTCTTTGAGTGATTTTGTCAAATATATACCACGTCCCTGACTCCCGCACTCTGGTTTTATTATAAACGTCTTGTTTTTACGTGACTTGCTATAGTTCAAGGCTTCGCCGAAGCTGGAAAAATGAGAACTTAGCCACGATGGTACCTAAGGCTCTTGGTCACCAACATTTAACAAATATTATCAGTTCATCCGCCGGTATTTTAGTTTAATTTTAAAGCAGAAAGTGTCTCTGAGATAAGCATCAAGCAGGACTTTCTTGAGGGGGAGGACAGTACGGGGCAAATGCAAAGTTATTTAAAATTATTACCTTTTTCTTCATGCAACTCCGCGGACATCAGGGCCCGTGACTTTTGTTATACTTAACTACAATTTTGTTAGCTAAAACGTATTTACTTTAGTTTATTTTTATTATTTACTCTTAAGTTGGGAAGCACTTTAAACAAGTGCATACCAACACCAAGGACAATATATAATAGATCCTTGCCCACACTCACCTAGGGGAAGAGGCATCTGCTCCTCCCTGCTTATACCAGTGGCTACGCCCTTGGCATCAAGTGCCAATAAAACATTTTATAGCAGAAGCAAAAGAAAGTATATTAAAGTGGTAGATATCTTTCATTCTAAATGTGCACGCCCCACCGTATTTTTTTAGTATTTTGTATGCGTAGTGTGGTGAAGGGGCGAGCACATTTAGAATGAAATATATCTATACACAATAGTATAAATTTGATTGCAAAACAACCTCTATATAGACACAGACAGTACAAACACAGACACGCAGATATTACAGAAATGCCTCGATAAATGTTGGCGAACAGTTCAGCACAAGTGTACACGGAACATCGTAAGAGATAAGAGCTAGGTACTTACTCGGCAGGCAAACACCACGTTTTTGGAAAGAAATTGTATTCTTTCGGATAGATTTTCTGCATTCTGTTCAAGTTTCTAGCAAGCAGATCCTTTCTGAAAAAGATTGCCATTATCCGATTGCTCTTTTGGATTAAGGAATGCAACTAGAAAATAGTTTTTAAACCTTGTATTATAAGTTCTTCTATGAGCAATGCCGGATTTAGAGGTCTCGACGCCTCGGGGCAACAAAAGAGTGGAGGCCCGGAGGAGACGGAGGAGTGGCTTACTTGTATACTAGTCACAAAAAAAAAAACTTCCGAATTCTCTATTGTGGTATCCCTCTTTTGTGGAGGCCCCGGGGCTGTAGCCCCGGTTGCCCTCCCCTAAATCTGGCACTCATTATAAGCTTAAACCCGATGGAAACATGAAACAGCTATCTTTGTTGTATAGGAAGAGGTGATAGCGCTAATATCACACTTTAAAGTTGCCTGATGTCAAGGCATCTAAATTTAACACGGCCTATTTTAAGTCTGGTCAGAGCGATGGTGGCCGGACGGTAGCATGTGCGCATTAGAATCTGACGGCACCCGGTTCGATCCTCGGCCCTGCACCAGTGACTTACCTATGTAGTGAGTAGATAAGTACTTAAATAAATTATGTGCATTTAGAATCGATGCCATCGCTCAAAAACGGTAAAGGAAAACATCGTGAGGAAACAGGTATGTCCAAAAACCTCAAAAGTTCAAAGATATATGACATGCACCAACATGCACTGGGCTAGCATGGTGGACTGGAGCCCATCCCCCTTGATCTTCCCCCATCTGAAAGAAGGCCTGTGTCCCAGCAGTGGGAACATGATAGGCTGAAATGATGATTATATATCTTTAAGAAACAGACTTCTAAATCGACGTGCTTCATACTCGGCCGGCACCGTCGCTATACCATCACGCGAGTTGGTGGTCAAACGTAGATCTACCTTCCATATAATAAAAACCACCAGATATCCACAATTCAACGTGCCATCCGCGTTATCACTCAGCTGTAAACACTGCTCTGAGTAAGTTGAATACTCGTACATACTCGTACTGGTCGAGTCGAAAACCTGATAAGAGGAACAATTATTTGAGCAGCGAGCTAACATGGCCTGAAAGAAACCTCACCTACAGATCTCCAGCATCCCGGGAAAGTGGTTGATTCGCTGGAACCTCTTCATTTCCTTGGCGCGTTCGACAGACACACTCATGTCGGTCCAGTAAAAGTTCCAGGCGTCTTCTTCTGAAACCTCGCGCATTCCGAACGCGCTGGCGACCTTCCGGATGGACTCGTAGCGGCAGTTGGTCAGGCATATCGAAATCTGGGATCTAGAACAAGGCAATCTGAAATTTAATCTCGGTTAGTATAATGGCCAGCACACACGACAGACGAGTAGAAGTCGGTGGGCTACTGGGTGAGTGCGGCCGACTAGAGCGCGCAAATTTATGATTTCTGTCGATTTTGACGCAAAAAATCTTGCAGATTCTCGCATATTATACAAAAAGTCTGTCGTGAGTGGTTAAATAATAAAGATTCGGGACATTTTTGCACACACGGTCATCTGACACCAAACTAAGCAAAGCTTGTAGGTAATATATATGGCTGCCAGAGACTGAGCGGATATAGATACATATTTTTTTTAAAACATACTTAAATAGATATCGACACAGTACTGTACAGTACAGTACAGTAATCGATACAGAAAAAACACAAATGTGAGAATCGAACCCACGCCCCCAAGCGCAGAAGGCAGGTTCACTATTAACTGGACCAACGGGGCTATCAAATCAGGTTGCTATGATAACAAATAATCTACAAAACACGTGTAACCAACTACAAGTATATGTATAGTCATAAATGGTGTAAATAATATTTTTTATTCAGTGTCTCATTCTCGGAAAAACAAGCATTTCAGGTAGGCCAGTTTTTAGATGTGTTATGAACGCAACCACTACCGCCAGCCAGATAGCCCGTATGACGTCCGGGAGAGTGAGAGAGATAGTATATCTAAAAACTGGCCTACCTGAAATTCGCTCTCAAAAACGTTGCTAGCTCTTAGATTATAAGGCTTAAGTTGTTGAGAACAAACTGTAAAAGACAGTCGCGATCGCGACCAATCGTACGCAGCCTCTGAGACACTGCAAGTTATGACCGATACTATAGTAAAGGTAAAGCGCGCTACGAAATTTTTCACGCATCCCGAACCAAATTGACAAAAGCCGAAATTGATGAGTTCTAAATCCACCTCTTTCTTTTCTTCTTCTTCCTAGTAGCTTCGATAGGTATGATGGGTGCGGTCCGCGACGTCGGTTGCGACGTATCATCTTCGCCGTAGAGTTTAGAATCGTAATTACGCATGAGCATCGTGACTATGTTCTCCGCTTGCTCTTTCTCATCCTTTGCTTGCTGTTCCGATAAAAGCTTTTCTTGATCTGTAAAATTTTATAGTCATAATTTTTAGGTACCTATAGGTACTTTCTTTCACCACCTATGGTTGGTTTATGACAGGCTTCGATCAAAAAATACAATTTCAGGGTTCATTTTAAAGGTAAGCTCAGATTATACCGGGCCGCAGCGGGTCGGATTTCCATATAAAATGTGCGAAAACGATTTTGCGATGCGACCCGGCCCGCTGCAGCCTGCCATAATGTGCGCGTAGGTACCTTTACTATCTATCTCTCCCGTTGGTCAGACGGCGGAGGTCCGTCAGCCAAGTTTACAAGTCTGTTAGCCTATTAGGGATTAGGGTGCCTGCGACTCTCACGATGTAGGTAGTCGGTCCGTCTAGATCAGGGGTTCCCAAACTTAAAAGTATCACGCCTCCCTATTGCTTAAAATGAATATTCCCACGCCTCCCCTCGGCTTGGTCAGGTCACATATTTTTTATTTTGTACACGTTTCGCAAGGCGCGTGCAGCGCGGGGAGTGAGGTGCGTGCGGTACGTATGCGCGGGCGACCGGATTGATAACCGCCGCCCGCGCGCGCGCCCCCCTGTACATGTCTTCACGCCTCCCTAGTGGGGCACGCCCCCCACTTTGAAAATCAATGGTCTAGATGAACGTGTGTGATTCAGTGTGGAGACCTTTGTTCTGCAGTGGACGTTTTATAGCTGGTGATGATGATAAGGAAATGTGTAGGTTTGTCCGCTTTCAAATCCATATCAGCTGAACGAATTTTAATTTTATTTGTTATGAAAGTAGAGCACATAGGCAAGCGGGTGCAACGAAAATTTGTTTAGTACTAAATAAAATCAGTCTTCCTTCTTAGATTACAATTCATTATTAAAAGTATTAAACCTCCTCGTTCACGAACAAAATCGAGTATCATAATTAAAAATGCGTTTCGAATGCAGGGTTTCCTTAATAGAGATAATAATTTAAATGTAATCATTTAAATTAAATTAACTTAAGGTGCGTGAAATTAAGGTTTAGTAAATCGCTTCTTTGCAAGCGTGCTTCATCGTAGACCGCATCATCGCTTAACATCAGGCAAGATGGTGGTCAAACAAGAGTATTTCCTCTGACCTATTATTAAATAAAACATAATCATCAAGTCATTGGACTTCACGTAGGTACTACGGCAGATCGCCGTGATTTCCAATACGTTTGATACGTTTCACCCTATGGCAGGAAATTAAATTTTCAAACAGTTTTTTTTTGTCCTTGTAGTAGCTAGGCCGGCTAATTATTACTTACATTTGTCAATAAACGAATATTTACTATTTCAAATGGTTTATTGACAAATTACTTATATTTTTAATAGTTGAAACGTTCCACTTTAGGTAATAAAGTATTTATAAAACTGCAGGTTTTGTTAATCATTTACCGTATTCGTACAACTTGCATAAATTATGCAGTCTAGATGATAAATATCGATTTGTAAATATCAAATATAAAAATTAATTTATAATTATTTAAAGGTATTTTGCACGAATATGGCAAAAGTTTGTCCTTACCTATGATTTTATCATTTTTTCTTTTGCGTGGAACAGATGTTGTTTTCGAACCCAGCGGAGAACGGTCCTCATCCTGCAAGACTGTATCTTGCTGTTCTCCCTAAATCAAAGTTGGGAACAGTTTTTATACCAGCTGATTTATGTAGGTACTTACTTAGTATACACATAATACGTACTTCACGCTGTTAAAATGTGTCCTTACCTCCATTTGTGTGTAACTGGTTTAGTTGGTCTAGAAGCGCATATTGACCGTCGTCCGACATAAAAGTAAAATATAACGAAATGTAAAATAGTCACCCTAACAACGGAGACCTAAAACAAAAATCAAACCAGGTCTGAAAGAAAACATTAGCACATATAATATTACCGAAAATTAGGTACTATAACGAAATAACCTTACATACCGAACGTTATTTTGTGGTAATTTCATTAAAATTTTGCGAGAGACATTATTGAAAACTGTTTTTTGTTTTTGTTTCATGTCAAGTCAGCCCTAAAGTCAAATAATCAGAACCACTTCCGGCGTTTCATGTAATTTTCCTAACTTCCGGAAAATTCCAATCGTTTGATTCATTCAAGGATCACATTGCATATAGTCTGTTATGATTAGCACTAAACCATAGACAAGTTTTTGAATACTGGCAATATTGTTACCATAAATTCTTGATACGGACGAATCTAAATGGAAAAAATCTTGACATTTATTTGTCAATCGATTGCTGCTAACTTCACTTTTAACATTATGCTAAGATATAATCAACTTTCACTTCTTAGAGTAGAGTTGATATTAAATAACGGTTCCTAACTACTAATAACATTTTTCTTTTTGGCATCTACTCACATCCGTCAGTTCAACAACGCAAGTCAAATTTTATAATTTTCTCGTAATTTTTCTTCTATTCCGCCAAAGTACAGAGTCATTCTAGATTTGCCAAAATGGCAGAGGGACAAGAAGCCAATAAAATTACGATTACAGTGAAAACACCAAAGGAAAAACAGCAAGTCGAAATCGAGGAGGATGCTGACATCAAAAAGGTGAGGACGGCGGCGGCAAGAGTGCCACTCATGGCGTAATAACATTATTATTGGACACGCAATCACTGACGACATGTATTTAATGATTCGGCAATGTTATCGCTGATTCGGGATGTGGTTTTCAGTTGAAGGAGGTGCTGTCGTCAAAATTCAGTGCCGAGCCCGAGCAGCTATGTCTGATCTTTGCCGGGAAGATTATGAATGATGGAGACACGCTGAAACAGCACAACATCAAGGATGGGCTTACAGTCCACCTCGTTATTAAGACGCCACCAAGACCGGAGCCCGAAGGGGGGACGCGACGCCCTCCAGGTAATTACAGAGTCAAGTTATATGACATGATAGTGGGAGTCATGTTTTGTGGTCAAAGTTTAGTGAAATATGTGAATATTAGCGCTACATCCTTGGTCAGCCAGTGCAAAGTTCGTTGGGGAAGTTTCAGTAGCTACACAACTCCAAACCAAAGCTGCATATTTAGGAATGGAGAACTCGATTCTCAAAAGTAAGTATGCCAAATCTGCAACTGCATTTAGTTCTCATTCCTTGTGATCTCAGTGATGTAAACTCTCAGACTCATTAAAAGTAAGTACTTATTCACTGTATAATTTACATGTGCCGAGACCACTTTTACTCTATTGTATTTGTTGCCAGTTTTCAATCTACTTTTTAAGCTTAATTTGTATAAACTGACCATTGCATTCTATTGTAAACCTACTTTGAATTATTAAATATAATTAATATAATAATTATTAGGTTAATCCCACTAATCTAAGACAACTGTAAATGATTGTATACCTGATATTTTCAGTCGGAATCACCTTGATTTGTTCCGTCAAATCCTTATTTCCCTGCCTCACAAATTTCCATTAGTGTATTTTGGCATAAATATTGAAAGCCCCTAATTCCAAAAACATAACCCTGAAATGTTAAATCACTTGTATGTCTTCTCCTTCATTATATTGACTGAGCTACTACGATTCAATAAATACAGTGGGAGAAAGATTATTAAAGTATGTTAATCATGCACATATTTAAAAATGCATGTAAAAACAATGCTATTCACCTTTATCACATCTTGCCTATTAGGCGTAGAAATCCATAGAGCAATGACAGAATGTTATTACTGTAAGTAAATAATGTATAATGGACATTTGTAATGATCCTTTTCAATTTTGGAAAACATGTTCGTAGAACTATTTCCACCATTGCGTGCTGCAGATTTTGCCTTTTGGTGCATGTTTATGCGATTAGAGCCATAATTTAGGTACACAGTTTCTTGGCTCAATCGAACTTATATAGAACCGAAATTGTCAGGTGCCAATTTTGGTATGTGCTAATATAGAAATATTATAAAAGCGAAAGTTTGTTTCTGTTTGATGCAGCAACAGAGCTCTTTGGCAAGATCTTTTTATCCCAGAAAATCCACAGTCCCTGACATAATGCCCACACAGGTGAAACCACGGAGCATGGGGAATGTACTAATAAACTTGAGTTCATTTATGTTATTGTTGTAGTAGTATCAACTTTAAATTGTGGAAAATAAGTTACAAATTATTTATTGTTTTATCATAGAGAGTGAAAGCTCGGATAGGTAGTGAAACATTGCTGTTGGTCAAAGTGTGTTGGGTCGGTGCCTTTGCAGGCCTCCCTCGGTGCTGTGTGTTGTGGTCTGAAGTTTGTTAGCTCTTTCGCATTGATTAGGTCATCTAATCGACTAACAACAAGACATTTCTATGATCACAAATCAAACAATAGTGCTCACTTAAACTATTACTAAAACTCACACAAGACTTTGGCAAAATTGCGGCAATATAGCAGAAGCCACAAAGAAAAAAAAAAATTAAATTTGCACTATATTACCAAAAATTTTGGGAGGGAGTGGAGGACTTAAAGAGTTTATTCTTACATAGGAAAGTAATACACAATTAGGCTGCTAATTAGTAAAAGTAGGTCAATAAGTTGCTGACAACTTTGATTTTCGATTTTACTTGGAAAAGACTGTGTACAGCTACTATTATTATTTATATTAATGTATGCAACACAATATGAAAGCTGAATATTTGCATTTAAATGTAAGGTGGCAATAATTAGGTATTTATGATTGAGGATTATAGCATATGTTAAGTACCTCATTTAAATGATTAATAAGAATATTATTTAAAATGATAAACAACCATGACTACTATATGTGACCAGTGCAGTGTGGTGCCTGACAAGATTTTGAATGGCTTGTTTTTGTTGTTCAGTTGCAATTTTAAAAAAAAACTTTAATTTTTTGAACATATACTTACACTAATGACACTTTTCACTTCAGAGTCTGTCAAGTCCTTTAAGCTACACAAATTAATATAGAGACAGACAAACATACATACACCACAAAATATTGCTTTCTTTATTGCTAATTATTATTTGTTGTTTTACTTTAGAGTGTGTACTATAACCATACCAATTTTGACGCTTGTACGTATTATTGTTTTGTACACCAGAGCAAATACAAAAATGTGTTTAATAAAACATTTTTGAATGGGGCCCTTTTAGTTTTTAACCTTATTACCAACGTAATAAAGGTACCTTTGTCTCGATGTATCTCGAACTGACTGAAAACTGCGGATGAGTCCGGCGAGAAGAGCGGGTTTTTTGATATTCTACCCTCATTCATTTGATCTTGAAAATCGCAGGGTTGTCACTACGACACACAGCACTGAAAATAAGCGGGAATAATATAATGCGGGATAAGTCCTGATAAATATTTAAAATATGGGGAAATTTTACTATGTCTGCAACACCCATTCACGAGCTAGATTGCTTTCTAACTGAAATTTGGGGGCCGTAGAATCTACACTGATATGGACATCAGTGTTGTGCTGTACGTGTATTTTCAAAATTGGTTGAATAAATTGACTGCTTTTTTGCTAATTAATGGCCATATATTTCTAAGCCCTGTTACTCATATAAGTCCTACACTGACATTGACTCCGTTGTACTATTTTCTTGGCCTTTCTTGACTTATTTACTAATTCAATTCTTACCGATACCTCTTATTCAAAATAGTTGCTTACCTATTGGTTCATGGCAATTTAGCTTTAAAAGTGTTTTTTTTTTTTTATTGTAAATGTTGTTCCACATTTTAGGAGTTAGTTACTATTTAAATGTTAAGAAGAGATTAAAGTGAATTCGAACCTGCCCTCCCCGATTATTATGTCCCGAGCGCTCTGTCCGCTTGATCCTTCGGAGCGTAAACCTAGATTGCCACATGCTATCGACAAAGTTAATGCCCAGTTTCTATACTACTCAGTTATTCCTTAAACTTATGTTACACCCACTCAATCTCTTCTACATCATTATAGTGTATGCATGTTAGATGTCCTAGTCAAAATTATAATGAAATGTGCAATGAGTATTCTATACCTTACCAATTTGTTTCAGCTGATGTTGGGGCCACACCATTTGGCTTAAACTCGTTGGGGGGTCTAGCGGGGTTGGAGAGTTTGGGTCTCGGTCAGAGCACCTTTATGGATTTGCAAGTAAGTTTTTTTAAATTCAATAATTGGCTTGCATTTTATCGCTAACTCGCCTGATGTTAAGCTGTGATGCGGTCTACCTTATGGTAGTATGCGATTTGCCTGAGTAAAGTAAGTTGTTAGTTATTTGAAGATCAATCAGACAGTTTTGGGCTGGCTTCTGTTACATAATCATGGGAGTTTGAGCTTGTTACTTTGCCAGAATGATTTTCCATTCTTTCATTCAGAAGCTACTCCACCAGGTAGTTTGTGTCACAGATGATGTGTGCTCTCCGTAGCAAAGATTTGCATGTGATAGCTAACTCAGATGGATGGTGGTGGGAATTACCATTTAGATCTTTATCTTAATGAGTGGCATACACAGTATGATTTATAGAATTGTCAAGATTCCTGGTGATGTATATATCAAAGTAAGGCTATTGAGTTATTCATCATTTCAGCCCTAGGACGTCCACTGCCGGATATAGGTCCCCATCGATGGCCAAAAGAGCCGATTGGAAGCAGCCTGCATCCAGCGTTTCCGTATGGTCTTTTAGGTTGTCTGTCCATCTTGTTGGTGGATGACATACGCTGCACTTACCGGTCCGTGGTCTCCTTTCGAGAATCTTTTGGCACCTTCGGAAGTTATAGAGTTATTCATGATGTTTATTGTGTTATTGTCCATTGTGGATTATTGAATGTTATTATTTATGAGATCAAGAAGGGCCAAACAAGCAGATGTTTAGTCTTTGGAAAGTATCATCTCTGTACCATATGAACATCTTCAGCATTGCCAGTAGACAAAAACATCCAAATACATAATAACGTGAGGAATAAATTCCAGGCTCGTATGCAGCAAGAGCTCCTCTCCAACCCCGACATGCTGCGGCAGGTGCTGGACAACCCGCTCGTGCAGCAGATGATGAACGATCCGGAGAACATGCGCACACTCATCACCTCCAACCCACAGATGCAGGACTTGATGTCGGTGAGTATCAGCTGTTAATATCATTGTACCACATAAATTTCTTTATGACGTACCGATAAAAAAAAAACAATTTAAAAAACTCACCTAGCATAATAATTATCAATACAAAAACCAACTTCATAAAAAAATTTTGAAATGGATCAAATTGAAATGGAACCATTGGGGAAGCACCAGCTTTCAAATAAAAAAAGAATCACTAAAATCAGTTCACTCAGTCGAAAGTTCTGAGGTAACAAAAACAAACACCCAAAAAAAGTAATTTTAAGACCTCTTTATTAGTATTTATATATATTAGTATTCTAGCAAATAAATGATTTGATTTAAACAAAAAACAGTCGAATTGATAACCTCCTCCTTTTTGGAAGTCTGTAAAAAATTAGTCAAATATGCAATTTCGGTTCCTCTGATGACATAATACTGACATCAAAGTAACAAATATTTTCCAGTTATTTCGATTTAAAACCAAACCACTGAACCGATTTTGATGAAATTTCTATTGGACCAATCTGAACCTTACAATAAAAGAAAATAAATTCAAAATTGGTTCATAAATTGCGGAGTTCTGATGTCACAAACATAAAAAAATAAAATGCAACTGAATTAAGAAACCTCCTTATTTGAAGTCGTTAAAAATACGAATTTCTAGAATACCATCATTGTCCAGCATTCAAAAACATGGCAGTATCATTAATAAATACATTCCTACAATAAGTACACAAACAATGCTATATACATACAATAAATATGATCTTTATAAGCTCATCATGTTCCCACTGCTGGGACACAGACCTACACTCAGTACCAATTAACATGAAGAGAGATCATGTTTCATTATTTCTAAGAAATGACTACTTGCATGTCAATATTTCAAGATATAAACAGTTAACATATATATTTTTTACCGACTTCCAAAAAGGAGGAGGTTGGCATTACGACTTTAAAAAAAATTGATTTTCGATGATTCTTTTTTTATTTGAAAGCTGGTGCTTCCCGTGTGGTCCCATATTAATTAGGGTCAGTTCTGACATTTTAATGAAGTCGGTTTTTTATAGTGATAATTGTTTATACTTGTTGTGTGGTGTTGCAGAGGAACCCTGAGATCAGTCACATGCTCAACAACCCGGAGCTGCTCAGGCAGACAATGGAGCTGGCGCGTAACCCTGCCATGCTGCAGGAGCTCATGCGGTCGCACGACCGCGCGCTCTCCAACCTCGAGAGCATACCTGGTATGTAGCTTCACAACTTTACCAATTTGAATTCATGGTTTAATGGAATTTACGGGACTGACCAGAAACTAGTCGGTCCTATCTCTCTTTGCAAGCTAAGCGGCTCTAGGTCTTCGGTAAGCTTGGGTTCGTCGACAATTCTGACAGCTCCATGCTATAATGATTCAAGGGGCTCAAGTTGATCCTTGGGTGCTCCATTGGTGGTTGGTGCTTGTTAATGTAAGCTGTTGAAATTACAGGTTTTTTTTTCTATTCCCAGGCGGTTACAATGCTTTACAGCGCATGTACAGAGACATACAGGAGCCCATGTTGAATGTCGCTAGCAGCATGGCAGGGAACCCGTTCTCTGGATTAGTTGACAACTCTGGTGAGTTTCCTGTTTTAAAACAATTCAATTTTGACATTTACTAGGACCTTAGGAAGGCTACAGCTACACTTCAGCCATCACATTCCCTATTTATTTTTTACTTAGATTGAATAGATCATTTCATGTTGTTTTCTAAGTAGTGTACTTAGGGGGCCGTTCAAGTACTCGTATTACGTAAGCAGATTTATTACAATTATTTACCCTTCCCTCCCCCTTGTCAGCAAAAAGTAAGCAAACCTCTTACCCCTCCCATGCTTACGTAAACATTGGTATATGCATTTTTTAAATGTAGGTTTTCTGTTTTTTTAGGGTTCCGTACCCAAAGGGTAAAACGGGACCCTATTACTAAGGCTTCGCTGTCTATCCATCCGTATGTCACCAGGCTGTATCTCATTAACCGTGATAGACAGTTGAAATTTTATACACAGATGATGTATTTCTGTTGCCGCTATAACAACAAATACAAAAAAAAAACAGAATAAAAAAGTATTTAAGGGAGCTCCCATACAACAAACGTGATGTTTGCTCGATATTGATAACGGCAATAGGTAGATGCTTAAAATATTCACAGAATATTTAGTTATATATTCGCTCGCTATATATAATTAAAATAAAACAAATATTCAAGGGGGCTCCCATACAACAAACGTGATTTTTTTGCCGTTTTTATAGATAATGGTACGGAACCCTTCGTGCTCGAGGCCGACTCGCAATTGGCCGGTTATTTCTGACTTAGGTTGGATAAATCAGATTACATTGTTTTCTAAATAGTGTACTTACCCTATGATGGTCGTGTATGGCTTAGTGCGAGCGCGTCCGCTTGATGAACATCGGGTTTCGGATTCAATTCCTAGCCGCGCTGATAAAGGATACATTTAAATTTTTGTTCTAAGTCTGGGTGCTAGTTGTCCATGTCTTTGTGTGTAGCATCTTTGACAAAGAATCTTAGCGGGGGCAAAGAGTGAAAAGTTATTTAATTTAACACAAATACTGCAATTCACACAAATACAAAAATGGCTGTAAAACACGAAGGTAAACTAGAAAACCTGGTATAGAAACCTACCTAGGCATCTTCAAGGCTAGAGTGAATAGATTTCTTCTAGATCAATACGAACCACCATCAGGTGATTAAAAAAGAAATGTTAAAAAGGCTTCCGATTGACGGTTTGACTGCCACTTCATCTGTTGTTAGTCAATGTTTTTTTTTTAGGATGTCTAAACATACAATTTATACGAGTCACGAGTAAACCAATTTACTCGTGAATTGACCCCAAGGGACTTGTAACTATCGGGGAACACCCATTCTGGCTGCATATTTCACAGTACGGTTCGCACAACCACTATTTCTTGTTATTTTAACCGACTTCCAAAACGGAGGAGGTTCTCAATTTGACAGTTTTTTTTTTATGTCGGACCTTTCGACTGGGTGAACCGATATTGATGATTCTTTTTTTATTTGAAAGCTGGTGCTTCCCGTGTGGTCCCATTTTAATTTGGTCCAGTGCTGAAATTTTTATGAAGTCAGTTTTTTTATATTGATAATTATATTAAACTTACCTGCTATCCAGACGGCACAAACCCACAACAAGGCTCTGAGAACCGACAGCCTCTGCCTAACCCTTGGTCTCGCGGCGGCGGCGGCGGTGGCGGCGGCAACACGGGCAGTGCGCCCGGAACCGGTGGCGCTGCCGGCGCCGGCCCGGGCCTCATCAACACACCGGGCATGCAGTCTCTACTGCAACAGATGTCGGAGAACCCCAGGCTCGTGCAGTCAATGCTGTCGGCGCCGTACACGAACAATATGCTGGAGGCGTTGGCAGCTGATCCAGATATGGCTGCAAGGCTTATTAATCAGGTACATTTTTTTTATGATACTGAGTGACGAGACGAGCGAAGTCGCTCGCCTGATGGCTCTTCACGCTTGCCCATAACAGCTCAACGCCACTCAGAATTTTGAACTTCAACAGTTCAAAACCCTGGATGGCATTGCACTGCGCTCGTCACCCCGAGATATAAGATGTCAAATCTCTGTGTGGCCTGTAATTTCGCTGGAAACATTGCCCTTCAATCCGGAACACAGTAGTGTTTGCACACTACTGCTTGGCGGTTGGATAACTGGCAAAGGTGTGGTACTTCCCCAGGCGGACCCCTGCAAAAGAGTCCTACCACTACAATCCTATTCCTGTCCTGTCTGGACTACTCCGGTGCTCCAGTTGGTCTTGAACCTGCCTTCTGCGCTTGGGGGCGTGGGTTCGATTCCAACTTTTTTATTTTATTTAGAATTGATCTACGTTTTGCCACTAACTCGCCTGATGATAAGCGACAGCGTGGCCGAGGACAAACATTCATGTGATGAACATTTGCGTTTGTTCTGTATCTGGATGTTAATATCTATTTAAGTATGTAATAAAAAAAAATGTATCAGTCTTTGGCAGCCATATTACAAGCTAAGCTTAGTTTGGGGTTAGATGACCGTGTGTGCAAAAATGTCCCGAATATTCATTTTTATTATTATTCATAGCTCATTATTTAAGGTGCGATGGTGGCCAGGCGTTAGCATGTGTGCTTTACAATCTGATGGCACCAAGTGCGATTCTCTGCTCTACATCAATGACTTACTTAGTACTTTAAGTAATTTATGTACAGTTTCGATGCCATAGCTCAAAAATGGTGAAGGAAAACATTGCGATTAAAACGGTAAGTCCAAGCACTTAAAAAGTTCACGACCTTATCCTACCATCCCCTTTCTACTACAGGACAAGTAAGAAAACGCCATACATTGTGGACTTTTCTCGGGTGCGTACCAAACATTTCGATTCTATGTTTGTAATTCTTAGTATTGCAGGTGTCCAAAGGCGGCGATTCCTGCTTACCATCAGGCGGACCGCATGTTCATATACAAATAAGAATAAAAGTACAAAAAATTATAACAAGTTTTTGTTCCAGAATCCAATGTTCGCGAACAATCCACAACTGCAAGATCAAATGCGTACAATGATGCCACAGATGCTCGCTCAGCTTCAGAACCCGGAAATGCAATCAATGATGTCCAACCCACAGGTGAATCATTCAAAGCTTTTCAGCTTTAGCTGAAGTGGACGATATTTTATTTAAAAACCAAGCGAATGAATTTTTTTCGCATAAATTAATTAACAATAATTTAATCAAAAATACTAGCGGCCACATTTTGATTGGCACCTTGGTTGATATATATTCTCCTAATCATAAATATGCATAAAAATTTGGTTTTAAGCAAAAACTTGATGACCGAAGTAATTCTGCAGCCGGATCTCGTACTATCACTGTTTCGCGCAGGGGCAAGACTTGGATTTAAGCCGACAACATATCGACTCTTAAGTAGAACTGGGTAGTAATAGTATTGGTGTTATTTCAGGCCCTGAACGCCCTCCTCCAGATCCAGCAAGGCATGGAGAGCCTGCGCACAGCAGCCCCCGGGCTCGTAAACAACCTGGGACTGGGCGTGGGAGCCGCGGGCGCTACGCCGCCGGTGCCATCCGTCCCGCCCGGCTTCACTCCGCAGGCGCGCCAGCAACAGAACACCGAGCTATTCACACAGGTTGGAATCGTTGAAACTATTTGCACATCAACTGAGAAGCTATTATTTTCTACTAATATTACTACATACAATATTATTGTTCTTCCTAGTTTTTAACTCTCGGGGTATCAACAAGCTTGTTATTTGCTACTTGTGAATTAACGGCGTCTCACATACATCACCTAGAAAGTGTTTCTTTTTTCGTACATCGCTTACGCTTCGGCCTCGCTGTTCGCTTGCAGCCCAGCGAATCGCATGACATTAAAATAAACTTCATTTTACTTGACATAACCCTTCTATAATAATATCTTACATACCTCGTGCCAGCGACTTTTACTCTGAAGACATCAAATTAATTTACAATGTTGTTTACATTGTAAATTAATTCAATCTATTGGCAGCAGGCCTAGCACGTGCGCCAAGTGTGTTAGGTGGTGGCCAAAAATAGACCTATTTCCAACAAGTAGATAATCAAAAACACCAGACCCAACTCAAAAATGTTGCTTATGACATTCTGGGCATGAAGACAATTCTAACGACACCCTCACTCATCAAAATCGGTCAAGGCATTTAGGCTATAGGAGGCAATAAATAAACATTTTAAAAACACACTTACGCCTGATAAACTGTATCCTCCTTCTTGGGCAGTCGGGTAATAAAAAAGGTGTGCAGGGTGAGGTGCTGAACAAGTATTACAATCAAGATTACATCCTCAGTTCATTGAACAAGGACAGTACTGTATTGTCTGAAAGAGTTTGCGCTGTAGTAAGACTCAGGATGAGATGTCGTTGCTAGTTAGCTGTAATGATTTTAAATTCTGTCCTGTCTTATATCTGATATTTATTTTTATTTTCCCTGAGTTTTAGAATTCACTGTAGTTTTATAATGGTAATGTTTGATGTAGCTCTTGCTCTACTACAAGTAATATACTTCATATCTACCTATTTATACTGACAATATATTTTGCCTCTCTATGTGTGGGTGCCACGCCTCAGAGGATAGACTGCCATACTCAGAAAACATATGATAAAGTCGATTTTATGTGAGTGCCTTGTGCCTCAATAAAAATTTATAGTAGTAACTTAGATCTTTGATTTTCACACATAAAAACACAGCTGTAGACTTCTATTATGCACGTAATAATTATCACTTCTTAGAATCATAAATATTACTATTAGAAGGTTAGAACATATAATAATTGTTGAGTCTTGATAAATTGGAAAAATTATTGATCGAAGCTTGGTAACTGTAACACCCACCATTCTGAGTGGCTTGGCTCTAAAACTACAAATCACGCGGGTCGTGCTGCATCTGACTTTGCCCTGGTTCACCGGATCTCTCATCTTGTCACTGGTATTACCAGACTTCCCGATGTTGACAGCCATGATCTCTCACTGCTGGACCTCTTTATGACGTGACACCCAGACCTTACCAGGTATCGGTCGAGGCACCACTTGGCTATTCTGATTACTCCATCATTCGTGTCCGGAGGTGCACCTCAGTGCCTTAGTTCGCACTCATGCCGTTCGTTCTAGTAAGAGCAATGTTTGGCACTATTGGTTAGCGAACTGGAACAGATTCAGACAATGTTGACTCCATCACTGATGCCGTGTATCAGGGAGTAAATGTTTTAATCCAAGTTCTGTCATTCGCGTGGATCGTGGGCTGAGCAGCCACCCATTGTTTAATAAATCCATTTCGGAATATTCTCATTTGAAGCGAGCCATTCTCATATAAATCTTGGTCTGAAGCACTCGCCAGTCAAAACACGACCGCCTCCGTCTGACTGGAGGCAGTAGACAATTTTTTGGGGACTGACCCTCGTCTGTGGAAAGGCGCCCGTACTTCTGAACTTATACTAACTGTACTTCACACACGGTCCCTGATTGGTGCCAATCAGGTGTCAAAATACTGGTGGTAGGCTTTGGCCGTGTCTAGTGACCACGCACCGGACAAAGCCATGCCATTGGGTCACCAGCTTACGTTGTCAATGGTTCCTGCTCTGACAGCATGCCTATCAACCCTGGCGTCCCGCAAGGCTCTGTGTTGTCGGCGAGGGACTTCCTTCACAACAATGACATGTTGCTTTCGAGCAATATGCATTGTTATCCGGACGATAGCACGGGCGGTGCACAGTATACCGGTGCGGTCGGTGCAGACACCGCCATAGTTGACGAAAGTAAGAACAATAAGTGTCTGAAGTTGAGGCATCTCATGGCGGATGTCAGGAGTGCGCGCAACAAATAAAAAAAGAATCATCAAAATCGATTCACCTAGTTGAAAGTTCTGAGGTAACAAACATTTTAAAAAACCGTTCGAATTGATAAGCTTCTCCTTTTTGGAAGTCTGTTAAAAAAGAGCTACGAATGCTGTTGAAACTATAGTCAGAATAACCGGCTTAATCATACGTGAGTAATTCCCGTGTAATATAAACAAAATTTCATACAGTTATATGATTATTTACGGGATATTTACCGTGGTAAGGTTGTGAAAGGAACGAAACCGAAATATCGGGAGCTCCTTCCACAAACTTACCACGGTAAATATCCTGTAACTAATCATATAACTGAAGTGGACAACCGTGATAGTTTAAAAAATGTCATCCCTCATTGCATCAGTGTCAACATTGTAACAGTAGTTGCTATTAGCGTAATTCGGACCGCACCCATAATAGTTACATCCTAAATAAAATTAATTAGAAGTATTGTCTTTACCGTATTGGATTTTCACATCCTAAAATACTATTAACTGGCTGACTGCTAACGCATACAATATACTTGTTGGCCCAACTAAAAGTATTTTGTGTGTGTTGGCTATAAAATAAATCAAATGATATATGGTTCTAAGATAGCAAGTGTGTTGACAGTTCATGCAACGAATGATGGGTGCGATGTCGAACAACCAGAGCAATACGTCGCAGCCGCCCGAGCAGCGCTACTCACAACAACTTGAACAACTCACCGCTATGGGCTTCCTTAACAGGGAAGCTAATCTGCAAGGTACATTTATTATTTATTCTCCGTCCAAGTTTTTGATAATTATCAATATAAAAAACCGACTTCATAAAAATGTCAGAACTGGACCAATTTGAAATGGGACCACACGGGAAGCACCAGCTTTCAAATAAAAAGAATTATCAAAATCGGTTCACCCAGTCAAAAGTTCCGAAGTAACAAACAAAAAAAACAGTCGAATTGAGAACCTCCTCCTTTTTGGAAGTCGGTTAAAAATCAGGTGTTTAGTATGACTGTATGATTTAATTCCCTCCTGTTCATTTTTCTACCGGACTGCCAGAGTGGGCACAAAAATTGACACCGCTTTATGGTTGATATTCCGAAAACCCGTAAGAAGTGCTTCGATTCCACTTTAATTGTGCGAACTGCTAGTCTGTGGAATTCGCTGTCTTAATGGGTGTTCCCCAATATAATCTGGGGGTCCTTTCAAGTAAATTTTTCTGAATCGGTTCATAAATTACATTGTTCAGAGTTAACAAGCATTATAAAAAAACTAATTGATAACCTCCTTCTTAGAATTCGGTTCAAAAGGTTATTTATAATCTTTTTTAAAAACAATTATTCCATATTCCTGTGCAATTTTTTGAATATATAATAAAGCCTATGTCTTCCGGGGATAGTGTAGCTTCCCAACAGTGGAAAGAATTTTTCTAATCGGTTCAGTAGTTTTGGAGCCTATTCAATGCAAACAAACAATCAAATCTTTCCTCTTTATAATATAGGTATAGATTCATGTGAAATATTTGAATGCAGTGCTATGTAAAAAGTTAATTTGAAGAAAGTCTAACATTGATGATATTGTTTCCAGCCCTGATCGCGACGTTTGGCGACGTGAACGCGGCGGTGGAAAGGCTACTGGCGCTCGGGCAGCTGTCTATGAGCTAACACTCGCGCGGCGAATTACTGACTCCTCCTTCGCGCTTACACCGACCTAACTGTCCCTCGCATACATACAGTACACTACATTATCAAAATCACGTGGGTTTAAAATAAGCTTCAAAGTTGTTGTGGCTTGGGTGAGATTAAACAAGCTACCGAGAGCTTAGATTAATATATTTTTTTAGAAAAGTCCAGTCTGTTTTAAGCGCCTGCTACACGGTCGTCAACCAGCTTTCCCACCAAGGTGACCTTGGTGGGGGTCATCAACCAGCCATCCCACCATTGTGACCTTCGTAGGAGGTCGTCAACCAGCTTTCCCACTATGATGAGCTTGGTGGGAGGTCGTCAACCCGCCTTCCCACTAAGGTGAACTTGGTAGGAGGAGTGTTGCTGACCGCCGCTCGTTTCCGCCTACACAGTCGCAATCTTCAGTGTGCTCATAACTGTTGTGCGGATAATACGACAGACTACTGATACGCGATATGGCTCCTTGTCTATCAAAATTTCACAGGAGCATTGCATTGCATTTTATAGCCTCCGGATCAATTTAGTTTTGCCACCAATATGTTTCAGGCGGTGTTTTTGGCCTAAAGGTCCCAAAGACCTGTAAATTTTCTAAAGATTTCGATAAATTCACCGATAATTACTTAGATTTTACGTAAACCTGCGCACTCGCGACCGACTACGCAAATGTGTTCGCGTGGTTGGCAACAAGCGTCAACACGGTGTACATCGTAATACAACGGTTGGCTACCAACCGCGGTTACGAAGGCACGCCCGCACGCCAAGAGCGTTGGAAGGTCAAACTAAATTTGGTGATAAACCACCGTCTTCGTGGTTGTAAACCTGCTGGTTTACCAGCCTTCCGTCCAAGGTGACCTAGCTAGGTAATCTTAGTTGGAAGGCTGGTTGGTCACCGTGCAGCCCATGCTTTAACTAAAATGTTCGTTGTCTCATTTTCGCGCCTGACATAGCTCATAGGCGAGAAGATAGCATAGATTCGCTTTTCGAACGATTGTCAGATTTAAAAAGTTCTAAACATCTTTTGTTTGATTTTAGGCGCAAGAGCAAGGCTTAACACTGGCAGCATTGTCGTTCAGATACATTCCATGTCGGAACATGTTTTTCTTTATGGCTAATTAGACTAGAGTGCTTTTCATGAAAGAAGTCCCACGGCAAACAGCGGAACTAAATTTCCATGTTGTAGTTGTGAGGTGTTGTTACTGTGTTTGGACGCTAATAAGATATTTATTAATTTGCCATCGTTAAAGTCGTGTATGATGCCTATATTGTCTTATAGTTATTAAAGGGGCTGCTCGAGAAATGATACTGATAGTGATTGATACGCGATGACAGCCCTGCGTCTGGGGGACTTCTTTCATGAAGAGCATTCTATTCATGTGCATGCGTTATTGTGCACTAGGTACTTGTGAACTTCAAACCTCAATAAAAGCATGAAATCGTCTTACCTCCTTAAAAAAATTAAAAGTCTTTAAATAAATACTGTATGTGTGTTGAGGGATTCAGTATTCTCTTGCTACAAACCCGCCAGCTACCTTTCTTTGGACATAATGAAAGTAGAAAAAATTTGAGATGTAAAACGCTTGCGATACGTGTTTTGCTGCTAGAAAGAAAACAAAGTTACTAAATGCTTTAATCAATAGCCATGTCGTAAAAAAATATGTGAAATACCTCCTAAAGCTAGCTACACAATGTGTGACATGTTTTTCTTCTCAAGCCAGTCATGGTATGAATGTTTGTAGAAAGAGAATAGAAGCTATTAGTTTCTCTGATTTAATTGGTAAAGGGAAAGTTCCGTTTTTTTGTGTACAAGAATGTAAATCAATGACTTTGTGGAATCGTTCTGTGGTACTATTAAAAGTTTGAGTTTTCAAATGTTTTGTGTGTTAAAAGTACTAGAACTATAATATCTGGTTGATTGTTCAATTTTCAATGGTGTAAGTTAAACTAAAACATCAACAATATTTAAATTGCAGACCTTTGGTCACTTCAATGTGTACTTTCCTTTACATAAATTGTAACAAATTCATTCCTTGTTTTAGGCATTATATAAAATTGTTGTATAAACATAGGTTAGTAAAACACTATCATTTTTCATACATACGGTGAAATCACACGATTTTTGTATACTATTAATTCCTGTATAGAAATATAGCTTTGTTTCTATGAACTTCGTTTTCTTGTTACTACTTCATTATAAAATTTCATTTTTGCGGTAAAACTACGTTAGTAACTGTAGGTTTATGTAAATAGTTGCATTGCATTAAAATAACGATGACTGTATGTAATAAATCCTTTGCATGTGACTAGGTAAAAACAAATCATGCGCGAAATATTAATTTAACAGAAATCTGCATAACAGACTCATACAGTTCACTCCTGTTAGTTATCTCTTAAATGTATTTGTTCCTGAATTTAAGTGTTGGATGAGAAGCTTAGATGCACTTGCATAGCAGTACATGCAGATATTATCCGTCACAACATTGGGTCTCTATACATTTTCTCAGTTAAATCTTATGTACTGTGTCGTTCCCATTACAAGCGCAGGGTGATGAGAAACTATTTGTCTTTGGTTCTTACCGAGTTAATTTTATTCTCGCCTTTATTTAATTCGCACCTAAGATCTCATTTGTTTATCATTTGGCCTCATGTTACGTTGGAAAGTAATGTGCATAATTTGGCAATTTTGTGTTATTTTATGAAAACTAGTGCTATTGAAATCGAAAACAAAACAAACTCAGAGCCACGTAGAATGCATGTAAGTGTGTGTCTGTAATGTGAATGATGAGTTAAAAATATTACTTTACTAAATAATTTCGAAAATACGCCAATATGAATGTTTGCAACCCTAGTAAAAACTTTTAATTATGAAGAATCACTCATACCTAGATAAGAATTATCATTCATCATGTATGAAGAGAACTTTATTTTCTTTATAATTGGATTTTTCACATGCAGTGTGTAAATTATCTACTTTTTTATTATAATTTAACGTTGTGGTGGTAAAGCTATATAAAATAAAACTATTATGTTCTAGCCTGTCCTAGTGGTTTTATAGCTAATTATATATTAAATTTAAGTTGTAAAAAAGTATGCTAGTGTATGCTGTCACTCAGTGAGGCCCAGACTGCAGACGAAATAAAAGTTGACACCAGATTTTTTGTTTAATTGCTAAATACTAAGAATAGAATTTGCAGAAAATCACAGATTAACATGTTTTTAACTTCTTTCGCATACTTTATTTGACGGACATTGAACATATTTCACTGTAAAAACCCTTTTTAATATACTATATTTTTTTCTGCCTATGTCATTACTATTCACAGTAAAGAAAAATCAATTTTACTTGTATATAATAAACATGTATTCTGTGATGTATTCTAGACTGCTAGAAATGTCTTTTATGATTCTGGGTGTAACAACATAATTATGTGACGGAACGCAAATATTATAAATAAATATAAAAATGACATCAAATCTTTTATTTAACGTTCCGTAAACTCTAAGCCTATGCTGTCTGTCCGTCCGTCCTTTCTACCTTTTAATGGTGGGGGTTTCCCCATGGACCCACTGCTATGACTCACTAGTGGGACTATAGGGATTCTTTTCCTGTGGACCCACCATGCTAGATGGAATTAAAAAATAAACTATCGTAGCTTCGAAGATCATAGCGCACTAGCTAATCATCTTTTAGAAGTAAAGGTGGGATACTACATAGGTAATGGAAGAACGCATAAACAAAGAAATTAATAAGTAACAGTATTATACTATTTTCAACTATTTACATGATGCTCAAACTAAAATACCTAAGATAATTATGAAAAAAAAATAGTACATAGTTTATTTCTTGGGTTGTTCCTGACTGTTTTCCCAAGGCCTCGGTCCTCGTTTATTTTCCCAGTTGTCCAAGTCAAGTTTCTGAATATCTTCATATGCACCTTCGAGCGTTACTTTTTTTTCTCTGTGTAGGCCCATCTTTTCAGCTTCTTCTTTGCTTACTCCTTTAACATTTGAAAACTGGTATCTGAAATTATATAATTTGTACAAGGGTTAGGTACATTTTTTGGTGCAAAGCAGATAAAATTAACCCTAAAGAAATAAAGCAATTACAGTTTGAAGTGATTCAGAATAAAGATCTTTGATAAAGTTTACCTAATTTGAGTCCACTCGCGAAGCCCGAAAGAACCACCTACCATGAACAATACAAAAGGAAGGCCATATCTTAAAGATTTCCGTTTGCTAAGCTGTAAGACTGAATTCTTTACAGAATCTATACGTGCATAAAGACTCGTAATCATTTTCAAAATATGTTAAACATAGTCTTAAGTACAATCACAGAGTACAACTGTAACAATCTTTGCTTGAGAACTGAAATGAAACGAAACTTAGTCCTTGGGGTCTTTTCTTTATTTTTGTTGACGATATCGTTAAGTACGATAACCTCAAAATTATGTCCACAAATTATATAGTAGTATGTTTATGTCAGGTTTTATTTTTAACAACAGTGACAATAGAACCTTTGATAACTTCGATTTGAGTATATAGTTATGGCGTCGCACTCTGGTACATTTGCCAGTGTCAAGTATTAAAAGAAATGTAGTCAATCAGAGTCATACCCGTTGTAGACCATGCTAAAGAGCTTGCGCTAGTAAGTGCATGGGTAATTACTACGCGGTGTCTGCAATGAGCTACAACACTTTTTGCTTACTGCAAGTGGTAGTGGCAGTGCTTAGTATTAGTAGCACTCGCGCTGGTTCTTGCGCAAGTGAAACTTTGTTTCCCCAGTCCCCACCCTACTCGCGGGACACCCACTGCGCATCGTTCGGCTCGTTCGAACACTCGCACGCGAGTTGTGCGCGTCACAACGCGAGTGGCTATTTACGTTTGAACGCAAGTACTTGCTACTTGTACTTAAAAGCTACTTCACGTGGTCAGCAACGTGCTTCAAGCAAAGTAAGTCACACTCAAGTCAAAGTCATGCACCTAATAGAAGACTTTACAAGAGGCTTCTATGGAGCTTTGGCAGCACCACGAAAATACCATGTTGTATCACTTTCCACACTCCAGCACGTCCACGAACAGTTAATAAATAATTATTATACAGAGTTATTACGCAATTTACACTTGAAAATACACAAGTTTAGGGAAATAATACAACGAGACGACATGTTTTTTCATGTTGACGCCAAAACCCCATTTATAGGTACTCTGTTTATGCCTGAAACGGACGAAAAACATGTTTAAAAAAATATCGTTCGTTAACGTCAGCTATCATGTTGTCATAGTGTCACTGTCAGGGCTGTCTATTTATTTTGCTTTTGCTGATAATGGCACGAGAACTTTTATTTTTATAATTTTGATATTGTGGGTTTTTCAGAGATATAACAATAATATCATCAAGACATAAATGAAACAGGGGATTCGAAGAGATATACAAAGGTGGTTGTATCACAGATATAAGATCTCCACTGTGAGTAACAGTTTACTGTGTTTATGAACTATGACCGGCCTGTGATCGACATTATTGCAATATCATGGCCTCCACAAGTAAAAACTCCGTATACTATGAAGATCTTCCACCTGGGGCTCTAAATGAAAATGACTTCATTTGTACTGAACGTATCACTCCTAGAAAAATCAAACCTCAGAACATAGTCATAAGGCTCATGCACAGAGAGATATATGGATCTCGTAAGCCTGGTGCTCATTTTCATGTTGTAAGAGAGTTCTACCAAAATGTATTTCCTAACTTAACGATTGTGAACGTAGAAAAACCTCCTTGCTTCTTGAGGAAATTTAGCCCTGATGGGAAGCATTTTATTGCTTTTTCTGCAGACCAGACTTCTCTTGAGGTAAGTCTACACATAAAAGCCTTCACGCATAATTTTCACACAATTTTGACCTGAAAAAACTGGTTAACTGCAAGTTCTTGTTTATGTGGAATTAGTAGATAACAGAAAAGGTAAACTTTTCAAGTTTTACTGGGTCAAATATGAGTGGAAATTAGTCACTGAGATGCCAAGGAATTTTATACTAGGGATTTTACGTTACGTTGAGGTGCAGGCGTTTTATGCAACTAGGCATTCTATAGGCTCTTTGCGAGAACCGGCTGCAGCTAGTTCAACCTCAACAGGGTGACAGGGACCGAGTGGTCCCTGCAGCTCACTGACCCGGAGCGTCCTGGAGCGTCCTCGGTGATGAGTGTGGATGCCCTCTTTATGAATGCTTTCTGTCAACTCTTTTACTAACTTGCGCCTCCGCCTCTAACTTCGACTCTGATTCCAATTTTGGTACCCACTCCGACAAGCCAAATTTGAAACCTGCAACTTTGGTGCCGATAAAACCTTTGGTGCCGTAACATCCCTAATTTATAGATTCTAAACTAAGATTATTTGTAATTACTTACGAAGACTCGATAATAAATCTTTACTCTTTTTTGTTTGCTTTAGATTTACGAATACCGAGGAGCTTCAGCAGCAGGTGATCTCGTCGCTGGATATCCTTCAGATTTATTAAACGCAGACGCTGATGCACATCATAGGATTAGAACTCATATTTTCTACCGCTTCTTCAAAGTAAATTGTTTTCTCTTACCTACCTAGTCTAACGCATATTAGAAAATGTAATTGGTAGTTTGTCCTAGCTAATGCTAGGACAAACTACCAATTACATTTTCTATGCCATTTAAGCCATGTCTGATGCCTGAAAACTAGAACATAGACTGTCCGTTCAACTTACAATGAACTTTGTTCAAATTGTAAAAGTTCAAATTTGTACACCAAGTCATTTTCTTTGTATAACATACTAGTCCCTGTCCCGGCATTGCACGAGTGGAGTTTTTTTTTAAACATTCTCTTATTAAATATAGCCTATATTACTCAGAGATAATGTAGCATTCTAATGGTGCAAGAAATTTTAAAATCTGTCCTCACGTTTTTGAGTTAATTTGTTACAAACATCAAAAAATACAAAAATACAAATCTTTCCTTATGTGTAATATTAGTTTAGATTCATAACAGAACTTCATCACACAATTGCCAAGTAATTAAAGATATAACGACTCTGATTCTTGGGTCTGACTGGTCAAAACACTGCAGTACATACATAAATAAGGTCAGGGTCTCGCTGCCCCACTTCGTTTTTGTGACCGATCAAATCATTTAAAATGTGTCATTTCTCTGGATGGATCATGTAAAACAAACTACCAACAAGGTGTAATTTCTTTGAGAAATCAGCTTAGGAAATATGAGAAAAGGTGTATTTTGATCATTGCCAATAAAATTTATTAAGCATCATAGTGAAGACATGGTACAAAAATTAATCCATTATATAATCGATTAATTTGACATATATTTGCAGCCAAAATTTACAGTGAATGTGTGCCAGCAAAGAGAAGCTCTAAGATCGGAACGTAATAATGCAGCTCATCTGCCATTCATGGATCAGCAGTTGAACAGGGAATGCAGCCTCTTTACTGAAGACGGCCGATATGTCATAGTCGGGTCCGCTGCACATATACCAGATGACTTAAGGCCACATTTCTACCATATACATAGTAACAATGAAGCTGTTACTCCTACAATAAGGTACATTATTTACTAACTAGCAGTACCCTGTTTCACCCGCTATCCTATATAAATTGCTCATTTTCTGGGATAAAAAGTAGCCTATGTATTAATCCAGATATAATCTACCTCAATACATAAATCCATGCAGCTGTTATGGAATCGAGTGGGAACACAGCAATCATAAAGTTTCCCAATTATAATATTAGCGAGATGTGATGTTGGGAACTATTTTTGTTTTATTTTCATATTATTGGTGCAAATATAATGAGCTCACTATGCTTGTAAACTTAAATAAACTCTAACAGGAAAAACATTTAATTTGCCAATTCAAACGCTTATGTACCTATCAGTGTACATTCATCAGTGCAATGTTGCTGAGATAGCTTCATGTGCGTACATATTCTGATCTTAAATCAGAATAGTTATTATTTGATTTTGTACATGGCCTGTATGTATTTGGCATAAATAAAATAAACGCCAATTCGACATTCACCAATATGCACTGGGCCAGCATGGTGGATTAGAGCCCATCTCTGAAAGAAGGCCTGTGTAATACTAATATACAGAAATCCATAACAGTTAATTACACTGGTGCTAACCCATAACCAATGAACCCAGTCTTTTCATTACCATAGACTCGGTTCTGGACTTCATTGCCAGCTATAGTTGTTGCCAGCATTGCCAGCTGTAGAGTAACCCTTACACAGAAAATGCCTCTAACTCAGTTGCTGTAAGGTCGACCTATTTTTTTTTTCTGGTATTTTCAGATCTGCCTTAGAAGATTACTCATTACACTTAGTTGACTTACATCATGGCAAGCTATGTGACACAAAACACTTCAGAATAGACAAAATATACCTCTCGCACAACCAAGGAATTTATTTATATAAAGAAGTATTAGCTGTGTTGTCTGTACAGCATCAAACTATACATTTGTTTCAAATAGTAGAGGGCATGCTTATAGAAATAAGGAAAATTGGAAGATTTTGCTTCGATGATGATCCTTTCTTAGTAAGCTCAGTATTCACGCCTGTAATGAATGAAAGACCATTCCACGAAGAGACAATCAATAGCTTGAAGCACAGGTTATTAGTATTCCTTTTTAAAAGGGCGAAAACGATCAGTGATGAATCGAGAGATCCGCTCGAATTACGGAAGTTTTATAAATACTTCGACATGTTCAAGAGTTTGAGGATGTGGAAGATGCAGTTGCTTGACGAGGATCATTTATTCATCAAATATGCGAGCGAGGAAGTCGTGACGCTGAGGGTGGCGGAGCCCAACAGTCAATCATCGTTCTTCGTGATTTACAACATAAGTGAAAGTAAAATCTTGGAGGTGTACGAAAACACGTCAGAGTCATTGCTGCAGCTGTTCGAGAACTACTGCGATTGTTTTAGGAATGCGAGGTTGTGCGCCGATTCTCAGTTCACGTGTTCGCCTTCTAACAATTTGTTCGCGAGACTGACGCAACAAAGATTCAAGCAGACCATCGTGCGGGCGATATACGGCGGGCGCACGGAAGCCACCAAGCGGATATTGGCGCAGCTGCCGATCAGCGCGCAGTCTTACAGTGGATCCCCGTACTTGGATTTAGCACTGTTCAGTTATGATGACAAGTGGGTCTCTGTCATGGAACGGCCTAAAGCTTATGGAGAATATCCCATCAGGTAACTAATTGTTATTTTTAGGGTTCCGTACCCAAAGGGTAAAACGGGACCCTGTTATTAAGACTCCGCTGTCCGTCTGTCACCAGGCTGTATCTCATGAACCGTGATAGTTAGACAGTTGAAATTTTCAAAGATGGATGTATTTCTGATGCCGTTATGACAACAAATACTTAAAACAGAATAAAAAAAATATTTAAGGGTCCCATACAACAGACATTTTTGCCGTTTTTATAGATAATGGTATGGAACGGAATCCTTCGTGCGCGAGTCCGAGTCGCACTTAGCCGGTTTTTTTTTGTCTTTAGCTTCTCTCACAATGAGAAAAAAGTCTGTCCAATCTCTCGGCCAACTTTCATACATTCAATTCAAAATTCATACAAATCTTTTGTTAATAAACAAGCTATGATGTAGTTTGTTTTACCACAAGTTAAAAGCCAAGAGACCCCAATCAAGTTTGCAACAACTTTAAAATTAGTATGCGTTAACCTTGCAAGGAGCAAGGATAACCAATGTCTCATAGGGCATTGAATGTGCGACCTCTATCACTCCGGCATAATAAGAAGTGAAGTACAAAAAAACAAAATGCAGCACACCTTAGACCTGACAAAAAAAGAGAGATATATTCATATTCATTTACTAGCTTTTTTGCCCGCGACTTCGTACGCGTAGATTTTCATATAAACCTTCAATCCTTTTTTCTTCCCTTAATCCGGCCTTGCGCAAAATAACATAGCCTATACTTCAATCTGGTCATAGCTAAGCATATTCGTGAAAACCGCATTTAAATCCGTCCGCATTTTCTTCCAGGGGTGTAGGAGATGTGCGTGAACAAACATACATAAATTCTAAAAACTGCCTTAACATGTTCAGCTGCTTATTTTAAGTCGCCCTGTGTGAAGTATTGATAGAAGCATAAAAGTAATAAATAACACCGTCAACAGTTTTCAAATCAAAAAGATAATGTGACCACAGTGCAGAGCATGTTTTGAAATTTTCTTTTTGTCTAAACCATTAAAAGTATATCATGTCATGTCGGGATGATATACATCTCTGAAATTTGACTGTCCAGTTTCGCTGGGCACGGAACCCTGACATAATGCTTGTCTTAACACGCTCTTGGCTAGTTATTTCTTATTTCGCGTGCATTTGTATGTATACCTTGATTAAAAAGCCATGAAATGGAACTACTCTATTTATCTGTCAAAATATCACAGTAAAATAAAATTATTTCTTTATTCTTATTGCAAATATACACTTTCTTCTTCTAGAAGCTAAGTTTATATACCCTGCATAAAGGGTGCAGCAATGACTTATGTAGCGGCTGTTCACAAAACCAGACCACAGACATAAATATATACATTTATGTATAGTTACTACTACATAAATATTATATATACTATTCAAACTTAACATAGGGTGAAGTAATTTTACAAAACAAAAAAAAACATACTTAGTGTGATAGGTTACCTACTTAATTATATATGAGATGATACAAAACTTATGACGCTACTTTCTTAACTATTTATATATCGATATTTATTTTCTAATTATTATTTTCTAAAATTTATCGTCGAATAAATCTTTTATCTCGTAATAACATTTTTGGGTTAGAAACTTACGAAGTTGGTTCTGGAAAAGTGTTATTATTTATTTCTTTCTTTATTGCGTCCGGAATTTTGTTGTATAGGTTTATTTTCATGTACAAAGGGCCTTTTTTGAATATTTCTATTTGCGGGACTGAATTAAAATAGGATGCGGTATATTTTGTGTTTTAAATGCTAACATAGAATAAAACCAAGAGAATGTAATACTCCTACTCCATGCACTGGAATGAACCACCAAAGAAGTTGTAAGGCCTATAACATGCTTGATCTACACGTTCATTCATCTAAGAAGGTTAAGGAACCTTTTTTAAATTTAAACTGATTAACCGAATGACAGTTGACAGTTTCAAAATTTTCATGGCTATGTCAATAACATTCTCTTTACTTTGGATCTCCTTGCTTGAGGCTATGTGACGATCCTCATATTACGTTTCGTGTAACGAAGAAATAAATCATTGATTTTTATTTTCGTTTATGTAAAAATAAAGAATTAAAATAAATGATATAAGGTAGCCTATGTTTTAATCTGGTAATTTCTAAGCATATTCGTGAAAACCGCATTTAAATCCGTCCAGTGGTTTAGGAGATGTGCGCGGACAAACAAACAAACAAACAGACAAAAATTCTAAAAACTGTCCTATCGTGTTCAGCTGCTTATTTTATGACGACCTGTGTGATTTTTTTTTTGTTATCTCGCAATTACAGATTTTTTTATCTCTACGTTTTTATTATATGTATAGATTTTCATTAAATAATAGCATTACAGATATACTTATCCAATGCGCTATACTTATTACAAGGTACATTTAGACACTGATTTATTTACAAATATAACAAAAACAAAGAAGAAGAAAAATTAAACATTACATAAAAATATTACTTAACAAAAACATAAAAAGATAACAATAATAATGAATTAAACACAATACAAAAACATAAATAAGGTACCTAATAACGAAACAAAAAATAACAATTTAGATAAGACCTCCTGCTGCTTCGCTGTACATCAAACACACTCGCTCAATCATCTGCCAATTATTCGCGAAGATATCTAATTGGGAGAAGTTTTTCTGTATTTGATATAGATATTTTTTATGATACGAGACGTGCGAAGTCGCTCGCCTGATGGCTCTTCACGCTTGCCCATAACAGCTCAACGCCACTCAGAATTTTGAACTTCAACAGTTCAAAACCCTGGATGGCAATGCACTGCGCTCGTCACCCCGAGATATAAGATGTCAAATCTCTGTATTTCGCTGGAAACATTGCCCTTCAATCCGGAACACAGTAGTGTTTGCACACTACTGCTTGGCGGTTGAATAACTGGCAAAGATGTGGTACTTCCCCAGGCGGGACCCCTGCAAAAGAGTCCTACCCCTACACTGATATGATATGATAAGGGGCGTGGCGTATGCGAACGCATCTGGCCTAAATAATTGACATTGATGCCTTTAGTCGAACTCACCCAGCAGACGACCATGCCGCCGTTGACTATAAATTCACAGTTGTCGCTAAAAGACATTTGAACACGAATAATAATTATACTAAGGCATATCTGAGCAGCCCACCTACATATTTATGGCGTTGATTGCAAATCCGAATACAAGTAGTAAGGTTTGCGTTTACGCTCTCAGCTAGCAGCGGCAGTGAGAGCGGAGCGGGTGATCCCAATACGCGTGAGTTTGTAAAGCCCGTTGCAGACGATGAGTAGTACTCGCGCGAGTACTGCACATCGCCTGCAAGGAGCTACAACACTGCTTAGTGCCAGTGGCAGTGCAAGTTGCTTAGTAGTCTTGCTCTAAGCAAAGTGTTGTAACTCGCAGTGCTGTAACTAGCCTTTTATGCGCTTGGTGCGAGCTTCTATAAATGTACCTTTGAAAACAAAACTTGGTCTTGGTGTGGTCTGCGCCCCTCCAGAGTCTGCGCCCTGTGCCTGGGCACCGCTGGCACAGCCCTATTTACGGCACTGGTAACTCGTTGCAGGCGATGCACAGTACTCGCGGATTTTACTATGTATCGTCTGCAACGAGCTTTAATAGATAACATACATACGATATGACTCGCCTTAGACATATTTTTTTGTTACAGATTTTACGCCAGAGATTCCGGATTACTAAAATTCAAGATATACGCCGGGGTGTTAGGCCAGTCTGTACCGGCTAGTGCTCGAAGGCTCGTCGCTTTTACCTTCCACCCGACCGATCCGTTTGCGATCAGCGTGCAGAGAACTAACGCAGAATATATAGTCAACTTTCATATAAGAAATGCTGTGTTTAGCTGACTAGACTGAAAATAGGCCTAAGATTAACTTGTACAGAAATTATATTTGTAATAATTACCTAATAATGAAAATATTAAAAATTAAACACTACTATGTAGTGCTTTTTTATGGAGAATATAAAAGATGAATTTTTATAAAAACTTCTGATTTTGTTTGTTGTAGCTGGTTATAGTCTGTTCGCTATCTGATGACCACTGACAGATGCAGTAAATTGCAAAAAGCTGAATCAAAACATTTTTTTTTTTAGTAAGTTGGCTTACCTATTTAGTAGGCTGTAAGCTGTTGTTCTTATTCGAGATGAAAGCGATAAGTCTTGCACTGACATCCCGCTTGGGGTGTTTTGTGCATTTCCCCTACCAGCACCTACTCTTGCAAGATCTTTATTCAATGTTTGATAATTATATAATTGCAGCTGTCTGCGATCATCCAATCGTGAATGGGCAGTAAGTATAAGTAGGTAATGCCTCTTTCCTTGTCCCTTATCTAGATTCTAGGTGCATAGCTTGCTTTGCTAGTCAGTGTCATGAATGCCAAAAAACTTCAGAAATAATTGACACATTTCAAACATTTACAAAATATGCCTCCAAAGTTCAGCATATTTACAAACATTCACAATGGGACAATGGGTACATTACAGTAAGAAATAAATTTACACTTCCGATGAATACAATGATTGGATAAAAGACCCAACCATGCAGTTCTGTCAGCTTCCCTTCCAACCCTCTGGATTCCCAAATAATGGACAGCCATGCGGATTTAATGCGCGTAAGATTTAGCGTTAAGTACATGCGCCCTGAAGCGTCGCCAGGTGGTGGCTGATGCCCCTCCTTAAGAGTGTCCCCTAGAGCGTTAGAGTTCGTTCACAGAGATTCCCATGCTAAAAGTAACGTTGCATTTGCCCCCAACTGCCCGCCCCTCAAGAAAATCCTTGCCACGCTATGCTTAGATTCCAGGGGCCTTACAGCTAACTCTTAACGCGAGCTCGAAACTGCACAGTGCGGAAAATTACGCAAAAGTGAAAGAGACAGTCGTAAGGTCTCAGAGGTAGGTGCATGCGGGATAGATGTATTACCGCCTGCTTGGTCCAGCCACCCTGGAATCCAAAGCCGGCCCTGGAGTAGAGCGAGAGGAGCAGTCGCTAGGCGCCAGATAGCAAGGGGCGCCAAATATCAAAAGCGAAAAAAATATTGATGGGACCTCGCTCTTCGTGGCGGCGGCGGCTAGGAGCAGTTGCTACATTAGCACATGTGCTACTTTTTGTTCCGGAAAATTATCGATTACTGTAGGTTTCAGAAACTAACAGCGCCGAAAGAAAATCTCGCTCACCTTCAAAGGCTAGGGCCGGCACCATAAATTTTATGGCGATAGGTCTGTATTAACAAGCTTTATTTAGTAAACTTTAATTTCTTCAATACAGGTACACCTAATCAAATCAATGGATACCCAGATATAATAGGTGAAGGCAACGTAGCATCAATTATGTCACCCGATGGAAGCACACAACTTCTGTTCTTCCCTACCCTCCAGTGGCCACAGTGGAGAACATACCCTCAAAATCCATACGTAGGAAACTTAAACAACCCTTACATAAATACTTTGGGAGCTTGGTTTGTCCGCAACATCTTTAGTCCGTGAGTTTGCGTTTATTTTTGTTTTAAAAAGTTCCTAAATCTACTTTTATTGTCTACGACTATTTAATAAACTTATATATGTGATTTATAGTATACAACCAATGGTGTTCCCTCAACCACGCCAAGATTGTTTTGCCCTTCAATACCCAATAGCGTCTGCTTCAGATTGCTGCCTCAATTTATCACCACCAGGATTGCCATTAAAGGTAGGTAATTAAGATCAGGCGTTCATCGTCATTATCCACAAGACGGTTACTGCTAAGCATAGGCCTCCTCCTTAGGACTCCACACTGCACGACCGCCTGCCATCTGCACCCACTGGATGCCCGCGACTCTCACGATGACGTCGGCCTACCTATGCTGCGTCTTCCAGTTCGTGGTCTCCACTCAAGAACCTTTATTTCCCATTGGTTATCGGTTTTTCGACCAATGTGGCATGCCCATAGCAACTTCAACTTGCAAATCTTGGCAGCTATCGATGACTGGTCCTTCGGCAAATATCTAAAAAGGTTTTTTTTTAAAATTTAGGTATGTATTAGGTATGTTTCCGGAGAGCAGGCGTTATTTTAATTTTGCATTTACAGTTCCATAACGATACCTGCACTTCAACAACGGACATACATTACTTTGTCCCAAAACAATTTAATTGGTTTGAGAGTCCAACAGAATGCGCTTCCGTGCAAGTGGCTTGCCCAGTTGAGACCACCGCCACTACTTGTGATTATGCAGTTAGCTGTACCAAACCTTGCAACTGTACTCCAGCACAGTCATGTAACTGTGCTGTAAAACACAACGCGAAAAAGCAAAATATAAAATGTATGTGTTTTACGATAAAAAAATCGAAGAGCCAAATGTCTATTGACTCTACAAGATCAAAGAGCAGCCGATGTAAACGAAAGTCGCGTAAATCAAAAAGAAAAAACTCTAAGAATTCCCGTCATAAATGTGAATGTATGGAACCATCAGGATCAGATAAATCTATGACAACATTGACCAGCAAGTCCAGCAACAAACTGGCTATTGACCCAAAGAGATCAATGCACAGTTGTAGAAAGTCGAGTAAATCAAAATCGAAGAAATCATCTCATAAATGCGAATGTAAAGAACAACGTGGTTCAGATAAATGTGTAACAACGTACGTAGAGCAGGGCACTGGTTGCGCAACAGACAGAGGACAGGAAACACAAACACCTTGTAGCAATAGTGTTCCCATAATAAACGTGAGCAAGGCAGCGTGCAACAGCATGTGCCAACGAGCAGAAAAATGGTCGCCCAAACCTTGCATCAGTAAGCATGGTATGTCACAATCGGCAGTATCTATACAGGACATAAACACTTCTGATTCTGATACAAGCTGTAGTATGAGCGAGACAGAACTAGAATAATGAAGAAAAACATATAAATGTTGTGGGTATTTTTATTTTGTTATTATACAGTTTATCTCTTAATATAGTTCCTATGTACAATGACAAAAATATTACAGTAATAAACAATACAAATTGAGATTTTAAAGTTCCTAATTTTAACCAATCATACGGACACATGACAACTGTAAACACAACATACTGGGCACATAATTTTTACAGACTAGTAAACAGTTGTACGATGTTTATACTTAAACGCGACAGTAAAATAATACAAAATAAGGAAGACATCAGTGCGAATATCAAACAAAACTATTTTACTTTCGAAATATGCTTTGGCTGAAAACCATTCGCGGTTGCATCGCTTCATAATATTTCTCTTTACAATTTTACAGACAGCTCATAAATAAACCGTAAAAACAATTTAACACTTAAAAACTAGTATTGCATAAGATTAGATAAACGAACGGACCTTCCTTTATAATAATAGTCTTTGAACCAAGTCTTATTTTCACAATTTGCATTAAGTTGGTAATAAAGACTTGAATATGTACAGAATATAAATAATATACCTCCTATAGACAATATCAAGATATAAGACGACATTTTTACACTACATCTTATAAATCTGGACACAATTGTGAGATTCTATAACATCAAAATACTTTGTCATGTCCCAAACATCAAACCATTCAAGTCTAAACACAAATATGTATTCCAAAATATATTTTGTATAGTATAGTCCATTTACTCGTGTTGGCTACAGCTTAGCATTTCTGCGTCAATCGGTATTTGAACGTTACTCAAAAACTAATTACATTTTATAGCACACAACCTTGGCTTAAACTTGTATCAGTTTCCTTATTATGGCTACGCATACCTTACATGCTAACACTAACATAGTCCAGAAAAGCTAAAAACAAGAACGTTTAGGGATAAAATTGTGCAGTGTGAATAGAATGGGCGATTTTGTGACAGTCAAAAAAAAAAATACATTACTAAAAGATTGTAATTTTTTTTATTGTAAAATAGGCGTGCGCTTGGCCGCCAACTCGCCTGATGTTAAGCGATGATGCGGCCTACGATGGATCACGCTTGCCTAGAAGATACCGATTCACTTTTGACTTGAAAACACCCAGATGGAATGGATGGCGTTGACAAATAATGAAGTAACATAATGAATGAAGTGACTGAATTAACTTGATGGCAATTGGCTAATAGCTTTTTACCACTCATTGTTTGCTAACGCCATCTATTGGGTAATTTTGTAAAGTTATTTTTATAAATTAGCTGTAGAAAATATCCTATTAGAATCGAATACCATGACCATTGCAGAAATTGCATCAATGTTACCTAAACCTAGCTTCACAGACCAATGAGTTGTATTTGTATCACTGTCATCATGTTGACAGGCAAACAAAATTGCCAATAATTCTCAATATAAAAAACCGACTTCAAGTCACAGGAAAGCAAAATACGCAATTTCGTTTACTTGGATGACATTTTTTTTTTCAGTTAATTTGATTTAAAAACCAAACTACTGAACCGATTTTGATGAAATTTCTATGGGACCAATCTGAAAGTATAAGGTCGGGGAAAAAGTTTCTTCGTATTTTTTAAACAAATTCAAGTTTTTTTTTTTTCAAGTTTAATTACATTTAATTATAATATATATGTGCCATTTTGTTCGATAACTTGTTGCCATCTTGTAGGTAGTGACATGATCCCGTTGCTGTAGAATTTTTGGGACTTCTGATCAAAAAAATGCAACAAGTAGTTTTGACAGTCCTCTCTTGATGTTAATCTAACACTACCCAAAGAATTCTGAAGAGATCGAAACAGGTGGAAATCTGAGGGTGCAAGGTCAGGGCTATATGGTGGATGCATTAACACTTCCCAACCAAGCTCTCTAAATTTTTGCTGAGTGGCCAAAGATGTGTGCGGTCTGGCGTTATCATGATGAAAGACCACACTCTTTCTGTTGATCAATTCCGGCCGTTTTTTCTCAATTTCTTGTTTGAGTCTCATCTGCTGTTGGCAGTAGAGATCCGAATCGATGGTTTTGCCCGGCGGTAAAAGCTCATAATGAACGATGCCCTGCCAATCCCACCATACACACAGCATCACCTTATTACGTGTTAATCCGGGTTTCGCTACAGTCTGTGGTGCTTCACTGCCCTTTGACCATGATCGTTTGCGCACATTCTTGTCGTAGGTGATGCATTTTTCATCACCAGTGATCAATCTTTTCAAAAACGGTTCGGTTTCGTTACGTTTCAATAGAGAGTCGCAAATGAGTACACGATTCATTTGGTTTCTTTCAGTGAGCTTGTGTGGCACCCAAATATCGAGTTTTTTTGTATACCCAGTTTTTTTCAAATGGGTCAAAACTGTTTTGTGGTCAATCCCCAGTTCTTCAGCTACGTCGTAACTACTAATATGCCGATCTTGGTCCACTTTTTCAGAAATAGCATCTACTTTATCCGTAACAGGGCGACCAGAGCGAGCTGCATCTTTGACATCAAAATTCCCGGACTGAAAACGCTTGAACCAACATTGTGCTACTCTTGATGACACTGCATTAGGTCCATAAACGTCACAAATTTTATTCGCGGCTTGTGTCGCATTTTTCCCTTTTTTGTAATAAAATTTCACAATATATCGAATTTCTTCGTTAGATTCACTCATTTTATCAAACAAAAAAACAATTGAAAAATGGCGGGAAATTGCTTTTTACTTTTTGTATTCCTTTTTTAAAATATCATATTTTTAATGGTATCAAAACCAGCCAGATACAAACAGTACAACCGATGAGATTTTTACTACAACTTTATACATACAAAATACGAAAAGACTTTTTCCCCGACCTATTATATATCCATTCAAATAAAAAATCTTTTAAGAATTTTTTAAATCGGATTTTAAATGACGGAGTTCTGAAATAAAATACAAAAATAAAATAAAACATCCGAATTGAGAACCCCCTCCTTTTTTGAAGTCGGTTCAAAATAAGAGTGCGACACTTTATACTAATACATCCTTGTTCTCACTCTAATTTAGCTGCATTTCAATTTTTAAAACAAGAAAAAATAAAATATTTTTTATAGCGGCGTATCTAAGACTTCAGGTATGTTAAGAAACTTCCCTTAGGTACATATACCGGCAAATATCTTCAACAATTACCTTGACTGCGCAATAGACGATTTTTAGGTCTCTTTCGCAGATCCTCAGATCAGACAAATAACGGCGATATGGTAAGGTTGCGTGGCGGCACAGAATACATATAAGTAAAAGTACAGAAGATTCACTCCGCAAAATCATTTAAATAAGTAACGACTCTTGCTGCTACATAATACAGTGCAATTCAGAACGTGCGAGCGTTAACTACTTTCAGCTATATTAACCTAGAAGTTGCCTCTCTGTCTATCGCGTAACTGTTGTCGCGTTATCTCTGTCTATCGCGCGGCAGCGGGCACGGCAAGTCCGACACGACGGACTACTTGTAGCTTCATACCTAAAGTGTGGAGTGCGCCAGGTCTTGTGGCGGGTCAAACTCACCCAGCGGACGACCTTGTCATCATTTTTTTGCATGTGGACTATTAATTAGTTCATCGTTGTCAGCTATAAGTTTCTTAGTTAGCGGAAAAAAAAATAAGCCGCACTTACAGTTTTTTAATTAGTTTCGGCGATATAGTAATTTTTAACACGGTTTTATGAGCTTGGTATGTATGAAACGGATCTATGAACTTGATTTACAACTACTTCAAAACGGCAACCGATGACAATGCAATAATTTAAATAGTTTTATGATAAAGCATGTTTTTTAGTTTTTTTTTTAATTATTATTTTACGTTATTTTAAATGAAGACATTTCTGCCCTCTTTATAACTAATGCAGTACTTGCAAATGGCGGTTTCGAGGAAAATGCGGAAAACATATTTTTTGGATATATAAACAACATGTCTGTTTTATAACTTTTTAAGTGTATCTAAAGAACAAAATCAAAATTATTTTTCTTGCATAGATTATCTCCTTGGGATTCAATTTCTGCAAAAAAAGTGACCTAAAAATGTCGATTACTGCAAGTAGATGGTAGTAGTATTATGGCAGATTTGTACATGAATGATAATTGTACTAAGGCATATCTCCTTTGTTTGTCTGATCTGAGGGCAGATCAATGGAAGTAGGAGATTGGTTGTAAATTGGTGCATCTGTAATTTTCCCCAACTTTCGCCGTTTTATGGTCAACATGTTTGCACCTCACTATACTTTATGTTAGATATATTTACAATCTCATCTTTTAGTCGATTCACCCAAAGAGTGTCTAATGCATCGCTTTGCGTGACATATTGTCTAATTCACTTTTATAAACGCTGCATGTCTGTTTTAAATACATCGACAAAAATTGATCTATCTTCCATCGTAGGAAGTGTTGTACTGCCTAATAGCCGTTAAAGGTCTACAAAATGCTTGTAGCAGACAGTCATAATGGCTCTATCAGCACTAAACATGTAACCAAACAATTTATCACAAATTTAATGACAACAGGTTTAATTAAATCAGTCATGTTATGTTGCAGTTGATGTGCGAGCACTAAATACAATACAAACTTATTTTGACTAGACAGTACCATTCGTAGTTCACCGAGCAATCAAATTACTTGACGTTGGGTTCTCTTATTAATTTTAGGCCTCAAATAACCTAAAATACAGCTTTTAGTGGTGCTATATTTATTTTATGCGTATTATTTTGCTGCAAATTATTATTATGAAAAAATTTACGGTCAGTGGTGTTAATTGACCTGTAACTATCTATATACATTTTAGGATTTTTTGTGTGGAAGGCATGGATCTAATACGACCGATAATGGTGTAGATTCGGTTGTACCCTTCACTAAACTAATCTGACAGCACTAAAATTATTAGAGTTAATTTCAAAATAAAAGAATAGCAACAGTTTTAAAGCTTTTTATTTATATTACACGGGAATTACGTAACATAAGGCCGGTTACTCCGACTATAGTTTCAACCGCATTCAATTTTATATCTGTCACATTTAGTTCAGTCTAAAAAAGGCACAACAGAATCGTCATCATTGTTTAAATATTTACTTGCCGTGGGAGCACCAATACCACCACTAAAAGCTACGGCCGATACTAACTTGACATTCATTCTTAATAACATCAACACACCAAAATGCACACTTATCTACCACATACTATAGAATTACGTTACAGCGAGGGAGTGTCGTCAAACATATTAAAATAATTTAGTACTTACATCCATATCCTTACGATATAAAATTAGTTTGCAACCTTCACAGCACTTTAACTACTTGAGTGTAAAATAAACACTAAATAAGTCCTTCAAGTCGTATCTTGTTTGGGCTCCTCACTGAAACAAAATTGTAATGCATTACTTTAGATTTTTTGAATAAATACAAAGCTTGACTGCCGCAGTGGTTCAGTTGGTAGTGAACCGACCTTCTGTGCTTGGGGCGTGGGTTCGTTTCCCACCCAGGACAAACATTCATGTGATGAACATTTGTGTTTTTTCTGTCTGGGTGTTAATATCTATTTAAGTATGTATTAAAAAATGTAAGTAATATTTTGTTTAAATAGACTAACACGATACATTACACCACCTTTTTCTTAAAATAAAATGTTACAACCTAACGGTTCCCCCCATGGAAGTTGGCTCCCTTAGAACCGTAACAGACGTACGTACCACGTACCAAGGACCGCCGTCTGACCAACGGAAGGGAAAGAGAAAATTTTCTCTTTCCCTCCCATTGGTCAGACGGCGGTCCTTGGTACGTGGTACGTACGTGTTACGACTATTAGTGCGTACCTGGTGGGGCGGGTGTGGATGGGGCGCGGGAGGGTCGCGCGGGGTCGCGTCTCGCATGGCGGCGAGGCGCAGGCGCGTTGCCGCGAAGGTGGGCCGCGCGGCGGGGTCGGCTGCCCACGCGGCTCGCATCACCTCGTACGGGCCCGCGGGGCAGCCTTCCGGCGCCTCCATGCGGTACCCGCGCTCCACGTGCTTCACAACGTCCGCCAGCGGCTAAGTATATCACATAATATTGTGTAAGTATTACGTAAGCACCAAATTTCTTTGCTTTGCTTATTTTTTATGACATGGGGGGATGGTCTGGATGGTGTTTACGTCAGCAATAAAATAATAACTTTCTGATTTTCTGAAAAATTTGCTTGAATATAATATTAAATGGTATTTCTTTTATAGCCTCATCATCATCAGCTAGAAGACGTCCACTGCTGAACATAGGCCTCCCTCTTTAACCTCCACACTAAACGACATCCTGCCATCTGCATCCACTGGATGCCCGCGACTCTCACAATGTCGTCGATCCATCTAGTAGGAAGCCCACCTACGCTGCGTCTTCCGGTTCGTGGTCTCCACTCATAACTATAAGTTTATACTTACGGTTCGAGGGTACGGCACTCTTCCGAACGAGTAGATTTCCCAGAGGAGAATCCCGAAGCTCCACATATCAGACTTGTTTGAAAATTTCTGAAAGAATACATACCACAATAAAAGATGATTTCCTCTTACTTAAGGGTTGATAGTTTTGTTAAAAAACTAGAGCAAAGTATTATATAGTTGACTTCAAAATGGATTTATAACTCTCACAAGTTAACCATATATGTCACGACATATGCTGGGAAAATATATTATATTCATCACATTGCCCCACTGCTGTGACATATCATGTACCCACTGCTGTGACACATGTCTTCCCAGAGAGAGAGAGAGAGAGAGAGAGAGAGAGGAACACACACACTATTAATTCAATATTAATAAAATTATCTCTCACTGACAAACTGCCTCGTCACGAAATTTCGAACACCACTTGGCCTACGAAGCTTAAGTTAGGCAGGTAGAATCATTGAAAGGTGTAGATAAAGGATTTCTGAAAGGACCGAATTAAGGGGGAAAATGGGGGTTGAATTTTTTACATGCATATCTACGCGTACGAAGTCGCAGCCAACAGCTAGATTAACAAGCTAGCAAGCAAGCAGTACTAAGGAGAATAATTGAATTGTTCACAATAGTTAAGCTTAAGCAATTTTTGATTCACATCTACCTACATACCATTTTAAACCTACTTCCAAAAAGGAGGAAGTTTGGGTTTGGGAAGTTAAATTCAACTGTTTTATTTTTTTATGTTTGTTATCTCAAAACTTTGGACTGTGTGAACCGATTTTGATGATTCTTTTTTTATTTAGAAGCTGGTGCTTCCCCTGTGGTCCCATTTCAATTTAGTCCAGTTCTGACATTTTTATATTGATATAATTATTTTCTAACCTGGTGTTCATTTGTGCATTTCTATACAATTTGTAAGTGTGCAATAAAGTATTAAATAAATAGTCTATTAGTTGGTCCGGGGTCCTTACATTGTGTTTGAGCGCCTCGGGAGCGGTCCATTTGATGGGCAGCTTGGCTTGCAGGCGCGCGGCTTCAGCGGGGTCGTCTCGCACCGTGTCCGGGCGCGCGAGCCCGAAGTCTGCCACCTTGGCCGTGCCTTCTCCGGAGATGAGGACGTTCCTGGCGGCCAGGTCGCGGTGCACCACGCGCGTGCGCTCCAGGTACTCCATGCCGCAACACGCGTCGCTAACGGGAGCACACTTACATTATAGTAGACTGTAGAAGAATGAAGTAGAACTTCCATTGATTTATATATATTTAGAAGGACCGATTCATTGGAACTTTTTCATTATCATCATCATCATGATGATGATGAAAAGATGATGAGTATAAGACGTCCACTGCTGAAAATGGGCCTCCCTCTTTAACCTTCACATTGAACAACAGCTTGCCATCTTCATCCACTGGGTCGTTGGTCTATCTAGTGGGAGGCCTACCTACGCTTCTACCATCCAATGGAACTTTTTACAAGCTTAAAATTTAGTGTGGGAGAAATCATGCAAATGAAGATGATAAATTCAACATGGCGGACAAAAGAATTCGATGTGTTAATCCAGGGTATGAGCTGTCTCCATTCCACATTTAATCCAAATCCGTTCAGCCGTTTCAGTGTAAAGAAGTAACAAACATACTTTTGCACTATTTATAATATACTAGCGATCTGCCCCGGCTTCGCACGGGTGTTAGCTCGGCCTTCGGCCACGCTACTACGACCCACTCCAGGAAGACAAAATTTCATCCAAATTGATCCAACCGTTTTTTGAGTAGTCTATGTTCTATTACAGACTATAATCTCTCTATGTGTCAAATTTCATCCAGATCTGTTCAGCCGTTCTGGCGTGATTGTTGTGATGTTTAGATCCATCCATCCATCCAAACTTACACATCTTTTTTTTAAATTCAGAAATAGGCTTGCGTTTGACCGCCAACTCGCCTGATGTTAAGCGCGATGCGGTCTACGATGGAGCACGCTTGCTCAGAAGAAACTGATTCACTCGAGATTTGAAGACACCCAGATTGTAGCCATCGGGGAACACCCATAATATACGTGTGATTGTCATTGTAATGTGATTCAGTAAAATGTTTGTATTTGTATAGTACTCACTATGCGAAGTTAATCTGGTTGAGCTGCGTGACGTAATGTCGGCCTCGGCTGCGCAGGTAGTCAAGCAGCGAGCCCTGAGCGCAGTGCTCCGTCACGATACACGTGTTGCCGTGCGACGTGAACACCAGCCCCAGCAGACGGACCAGGTTGTCGTGCTTCAGGGACCTGCAATGTACAATATGTCACATGACACAACCTCTACCACCTGGGGGCCAGGCCTGGCGCACTCCGCACTTCAGGTATGAAGCTACAAGTAGTCGTCTTGTCGGACTTGCCGTGCCCGCTGCCGCACAATAGACAGAGATAACACGACAAGAGTTACGCGATAGACAGAGAGGCAACTTCTAGATTAATATAGCTGTAGGTAGCGCTCGTACGTCCTGAATTGAACTTTATTGTGTAATAGCAAGAGTCGCTGCTATTTCAATGATTTTGCGGAGTGAATCTTCTGTACTTGCACTTATATGTATTCTGTGGTGGGGCCTTACAGCTAACTCTAACCACGTGCTCGAATTAGCGCAGTTTGCAAAATCATGCGAACGTGAAGCTTAACGCGCAGAGATACGGTTTGCGGTCGCGCAACTTTTCGCAATAAACTAAACTGAATCGCTTATAACAGGTAGCCGTAAGGCCCCCGGCCCGCAATAGGTTAATGGACTGATTCTTTTTTTATTGCCTTTTAAAAAGCTAAGCTGATCATTAATCATCATCAGCCTATCTTGTTCTCACTGCTGGGACATAGGCATTCTATCAGAGAGAGACAGAGAGAGAGAGAGAGAGGAGGTAAAGGAGGATCCATCCAAGCTCCTTAAAATATATAAATAATCTACTCCTATTTCCTATTTTTTCAGGTGTTGTGGTATTGGAGACTTGTAGTCAATGTAATGTATATCAGTCTCTGGCAGCCATATTACAAGCTTTGCTTAGTTTGGGGTCAGATGACCATGTGTGCAATTATGTCCCAGATATTTATTTATTTAATCCTATATATCCCCTCCCCTGCGACCGATGTGGCTTACGTCGTGTACAAGCAAATTTTGCCTTGATGCGCGATCAATGGTTATATAGGTCGGGGAAAAAGTTTCTTCGTATTTTATAAACAAATTCAAGACATATTTTTTTCAAGTTTAATTACATTTAATTATAATATATATGTACCATTTTGTTCGATAACTTGTTGCCATCTTTTAGGTAGTGACATGACCCCGTTGCTGTAGAAATTTTGGGAATTCTGATCAATAAAATGCAACAAGTAGTTTTGACAGTCCTCTCTTGATGTTAATCTAACACTACCCAAAGAATTCTGAAGAGATCGAAACAGGTGGAAATCTGAGGGTGCAAGGTCAGGGCTATGTGGTGGATGCATTAACACTTCCTAACCAAGCTCTCTAAATTTTTGCTGAGTGGCCAAAGATGTGTGCGGTCTGGCGTTATCATGATGAAAGACCACACTCTTTATGTTGATCAATTCCGGCCGTTTTTTCTCAATTTCTTGTTTGAGTCTCATCTGCTGTTGGCAGTAGAGATCCGAATCGATGGTTTTGCCCGGCGGTAAATGCTCATAATGAACGATGCCCTTCCAATCCCATCATACACACAGCATCACCTTATTACGTGTTAATCTGGGTTTCGCTACAGTCTGTGGTGCTTCACTGCCCTTTGACCATGATCGTTTGCGCACATTCTTGTCGTAGGTGATCCATTTTGCATCACCAGTGATCAATCTTTTAAAAAACGGTTCGGTTTCTTTACGTTTCAATAGAGAATCGCAAATGAGTACACGATTCATTTGGTTTCTTTCAGTGAGCTGGTGTGGCACCCAAATATCGAGTTTTTTTGTATACCCAGTTATTTTCAAATGGGTCAAAACTGTTTTGTGGTCAATCCCCAGGTCTTCAGCTACGTCGTAACTACTAATATGCCGATCTTGGTCCACTTTTTCAGAAATGGCATCGACTTTATCCGTAACAGGGCGACCAGAGCGAGCTGCATCTTTGACATCAAAATTCCTGGACTGAAAATGCTTGAACCAACATTGTGCTACTCTTGATGACACTGCATTAGGTCCATAAATGTCACAAATTTTATTCGCGGCTTGTGTCGCATTTTTCAGTTTTTTGTAATAAAATTTCACAATATATCGAATTTCTTCGTTAGATTCACTCATTTTATCGAACAAAAAAACAATTGAAAAATGGCGGGAAATTGCTTTTTACTTTTTATATTCCTTTTTTAAAATGTCATATTTTTAATGGTATCAAAACCAGCCAGATACAAACAGTACAACCGATGAGATTTTTACTACAACTTTATACATACAAAATACGAAAAGACTTTTTCCCCGACCTATTATTATCTTTGCTTGTAGTGGAGTTTTTTCAAGTAATCCCGACCTTAATCATGCGTTTAATAGCTTTCTATATGTATAAAAATCTCGTGTCACGGTGTTTGTGGTGGCAAGCCTCCGAAACGGCTCGACCGATTTTTATGTATTTAGTGACATATGGTACTGAGACGTGGTCCTTAACTGTTGGCCTTTTGGAAAAACTCACACAACGAGCAATGTAGAGAGCTATGCTCGGAGTTTCTTTGCGCGATAAAATCAGGAACGTAGATATTAGCCAAAAAACCAGAGTCATCGATAGAGCTATTAAAATTTGCAAGTTGAAGTTGCAATGGGCAGGCCACATCGCTGGAAGATCTGTGGACCGATGAGGAAGAAAAGTTCTTGAGTGGAGACCACGAACTGGAAGACGCAGCGTAGGTAGGCCATTCTAGTGGGAACTAGATGGACCGACGACATTGTGAGAGTCGCGGAAAACCAGTGGATGCAGATGGCAGGATGTCGTTCAGTGTGGAGGTTAAAGGGGGAGTCCTATGTTCAGCAGTGGACGTCTTCTGGCTAATGATGATGATTTATCATCATAATTTTTCATCACCACGCGGGTGAAACCGCGGGGCGCAGCTAGTAGTAGTATTTTATCTTGTGGATTGTACTTACGCCATGACGCTGGCCTCGGCGCGGAACTTGCTGGCCGCCTCTCGGTCCTTCAGTATCTTGACTGCGACCTTCTGCGTTCCGTTCAGTATTCCGAGCATCACGTCTCCAAACTCTCCCTTGCCGATATTCTCGCGGATCTCCAGCTCCCGCTCGTCTATTATCCAGCCTGCAAACGAAATTCGTCCCTTACTATTTTTAACCAACTTCCAAAAAGGAGGAGGTTATCAATTCGACTGTTTTAAAAAAAATAATGTTCGTCACCTCAGAACTTTAGACTGGGTGAACGGATTTTAATGATTTATTTTAAATTTGTAAGCTGGTGCTTCCCGTGGGGACCCATTTCAATTTGGTCCAGTTCAGTAAATTTTATGTTTTGATTATTATTTATTAAATATCGTGTTTTTGCACAAAATAATAGCCAGCAAAATAGATGTCTTGATTTACTCGCAAAATCTTACTTGCCAATTCTTACTTACCGATCAATGTGGGTTATTCCAGGACCTGCGATTTAAGTTATGTTCCCTGTCTTATTTGGACTGATATAAGTGCGACAAGGACGAATATAAATATTAAACTCACGTGCGTCGAGGAAGTTGTGAGCCTGGGAATCGACTTGATCGACAGCTCCTTGTGTGGAATATGTGTGTTGCGGCGGAGGGAAGTGGCCAGACACGCTCGGCGTCGGAGGGTACGGGGGTGGTTGCTGGAACACACCATTCATCAATTAGGAAATGTTTTTTTTTAGTCTAGATAATAATTATCTAGACTAAAAAAACTGTTTTTTCTGATGAATTTCTAGTGTCATTCCGCTTCTACGTCGCTTCAAGTACAATAAGGAATTTGGGATAAATTTTGTTTCAGGTTAGGTTAATTTACTATTTTATTTAGTTAATATTTTATTTCAGATTCGGCAAAATAAACTCAATTAAATTACCTTTAATAACAAATATCTACCAAGTAAAATTTATCTAAAATTCCTTATTGTACTTGAAGCGAAATAGAAGCGGAATTACACTAAAAATTCATCAGAAAAACAGCTTTGAAGATGGATTTCCGCAAAGTAACGCCTGATTCAATCAACTATTATCTATAGACTCTTTTCCGATAACCGATGGGGAAGAAAGGTTTTTGAATGGAGACCACAAACCGGAAGACGCTGCGTTGGTAGGCCTTCCAATAGATCAGAGTTTCCCAAAGAGTTTAGGACAAACATTCATGTGATGAACATTTGTGTTTGTTCTATGTCTGGGTGTTAATATCTATTTAAGTATGTATTTAAAAATAAATATGTTCGTATATCAGACTCTTGCAGCCACACTATAAGCTTTGCTTAGTTTGGGGTCAAATGACCGTGTGTGCAAAAATGTCTCAGATATTTATATTTTAGTAGTTCGTATGGTTGAGTAGTTCGAGAAGCTATCAGTGTTACCTGTGGATGAGGTGGGTATGGCGGTTGCAAGACGCCGTTATTGTTGGCACCGTTCGGCAAGGACTTCGGTAGACATCGCACTAGCTTCGTGCAAAGCCCGTCCGCGTCTTGTAAGTAATGCTGAAAATTATCAATCACATGGTCTTAATCACAGAAAAAAAAAAACAATTAGAACGTCTGTCAAGGCATTTGTGTAAGAAATTTGTTGTAGCAAGTTGCATCCATATAAAAAGAAACGTCAGTCATTCGAAATTCTAATATGCGGACATGCCTGCCAAGCGTGGGGATTATGGCAACACCCCTCTCTATAAGGGAGGCCTTGTCCAACAGTGTTGGTCGCAGTTTTAGGACATACCCGGGTCGGGTAATGTAATAACATTAGAATGTTATTACATTTACTCCTTAGAAGGAGTAATAGAAAACATTAAAAAGATATTAATGAAATCGGTAAAGCCGCTCTCAAGTTATAGCGTGACCAGGATAAATAGGGGTTCATAAGTTAAGAAAACCCCGACCGGACACCCCTCAAAACCCCGGTAGTGTGCGACTTACATGGATTAAATCTGTCATACTATCGAAGAACTCTTCGTCGTCTATTGTGAAACGATGATTTTGGTTGTCCGGTGCTGTGGCCCATTTTATTCTGAAACAAATTGATGACAATGAACGACTATAGAGGAGATCTTTTAACAATTGACGTCTTAGCTTTGCCGATTTCACATCTTTTCAAGGGAATCCGCCATTTCATTTTCACCGACTAAATCTACACTAATATTATAATGATAGACTTGGATAGACTTGTTTTTTGTATGTACAAATTAACATAAAAACTACTGGCCCGGTTTTAAAAATTATTTCACCATTAGAATGCTACATTATCCCAGAGTAACAGGCTATATTTATTACTACAATGTTAAAAAAATATCTCCACCAGTGCGAAGCCGGAGCGGGTGGCTAGTAATCCGTACTGTTATATGAATATTAACAGGATATTACGGCTTATGTAATAAAGCATGGAAAAAACTACTAATTAAATTAGTGTGGTTTAAGAATCCGGACATGCATGGTACATTTACATTGTATGAGATGTATGTATGGAATATTTAAAACAATCATGGTTGTTCACAACAGTTATATGATTATTAACGGGATCTTAACAGTGATAATGTTGTGGAAGGACCTGATATTTCTGCGCAGTTACATGCACCATGTTAACGGGAAGACTGAAGAATGTGGGTGGGTGGTTGAAAACTTCAAAGTTAAGTGCAGACAAAACGATCTACCCTCTTTCTTAGTCTTTTGCTATGGTTATCACTGGAACTCGAACTACGTCCAAAATAATGTAATTTATTAAATTATATCCTTCGCTAAGCTTGTTACTTTTGATAAATTAAACGTTATGACACAAGCCTATTATTTATAAATATAATTTATAATTAATAGCGGTTACATAGCGGCTGCGCCCCGCGGTTACACGCTCGTCGTAATGAAAAATTGTGATGATGATGAAAAATACTTAACGACCTATTTTCTCATACCTACCATATATCCATTAAGATATTCATAAAAATCAGTCGACCTGTTTCGGAGAAGTGTGACCACAAACACCGTGATACGAGATTTTTATATATTAGATATTGCACGAGGATGGTATTCTTACCGGTAATGTTCTACGCGCCCTCGGAACCGAACGCACAGCGTGTGGTCCCCGGGGAAGTTGGTGCTCTCTCGCACCAGGAACACGCCGTCCGGGGAGCCCGACAGCAGGGCCTCCGCGCGCTCTCGGGATATCGCGCCGTGGTGCCATCTGTACAAACAAATAAGCCATGTTTGTTATAGTTACGAGTTGTCATATTTAAGTTTAAGACTATTACTATCCAAAATTTGCAATTTGGAGTGGCAACCTCCCCAGTCGAAAGTTCTGAAGTAACAAACAAAAAAAAAAAACTGTCGAATTGAGAACCTCCTTCTTTTTGGAAGTCGGTTAAAAATATGTTCTATCAGTTTTTTATGGTCGACAAGCTACGCGTTTGTTACTCCTGATGTTAAGTATGAGCTCTTTTCTGAATTGTTCAGGGGTTTTTAATTGGTGTAATTTATACTCTCTTTGTGCTTAGTGAATCATTGCCGTATTATATAATAATTATATATAGTCAGGTAGATATGTATGACGTTTAATTTGATTATTTAAATTTACGAAGAGGTGTTGTCTGTTATTAATTCCAATAGTAGTGACCACAACTATTGAGTTACTCCACTGTTAGAGGAAAGTCGATTTCGAAGAACAGTGACCGAATTTCATAGTAATAATTAATAATTTAAAATTCATGGTGTGAGAAGTAACGTCACTGTCAATGATGTATTTACACAGAATATCACTCATATACAAAGTGGGCCAAAAGAAGTCATCCTATGTTGTTTGGATTGCAGCGGATTTTAATTAAATAGATAATTACTAAAATTACGTCACTTTCAATTCACGTAAAGATATTTATTAAAGTACTACTGCTGTAATAGACCCTTTAAATCAATCCATTGATGCGCCATTCAACAAAGTCAAGCCATAATTGGCGTTGAATAAATAGAAGCAATTCATTACATAGCTAGCTGTCGACTATGGTAATCGACTGGCATAGTGACTTGGCTAAGTTTTTTTAATGATACGGAGTGACGAGACGAGTTAAATCGCTTAAAATATATTTGATATTGCCAAATCCACATTGCCCGCCCAAACAATAATATTGATATTATTGAATCTGGTTAAAACCACTGAGCTGAACTATTCAAATTTTAACCTCTACATAATTAAAGAAAACATGTTTATCGGTTCCCAAAAAGGTCGACGTACATACATAAAATAACTGGTCAATAGCGTGCCGAGACATGCATATGTAGGGTTCCGTAACCAAAGCCATATGATTGTAGTCATATTCATAGTTCAGATAGTGGTGGCCTCTTTTTTATGATACTGAGTGACGAGACGAGCGAAATCGCTCGCCTGATGGCTCTTCACGCTTGCCCATAACAGCTCAACGCCACTCAGAATTTTGAACTTCAACAGTTCAAAACCCTGGATGGCAATGCACTGCGCTCGTCACCCCGAGATATAAGATGTCAAATCTCTGTGTGCCCCGTAATTTCGCTGGAAACATTGCCCTTCAATCCGGAACACAGTAGTGTTTGCATACTACTGCTTGGCGGTTGAATAACTGGCAAAGGTGTGGTACTTCCCCAGGCGGACCCCTGCAAAAGAGTCCTACCACTACCAAAAAGACTAGTAGAAAGGCTTGTCAAATGCCATGCGTGCCGCGACAAAATCTCGTCATCTCTTTTTGTCATGCGAGAACGAGACAAAGTTACGTTTAAATCCTTCTCGCACTATAAAATAGGTCGAAATTATTTTCTCACAGCGTGAATGCTAGGTCGGCTGGTGTAAACAGCCCATATAAGAATGAAACGTGACAATTTTCCACTATTATATTCACCGAACGGAAGTCGCACTTCACTTTTGTCGTCGGCGACCACATAAAAGGCAACCATGAAGTAGCCGACCTAACGGGATTCGCACAATTTATAGACGACACTCTATCATTACAATGATGGTCAGCGCACGAGTATGAGGTAAGAATTTTAATCTGTTCAATGCATATTATGATTATTGTGAAATAAATGCAGATAAGCGAATAATTACATGTGTTTCATTAATTGCTGATATAGATAAGAACTTCGGAGCATTTCCGCAGGTTTTCCGCGTTTTTTGTTCAAATGACCTACTGTACTACTAAATAATTGCACCGATAAATGTCATGATTACAATGAAGCCTTCATCTCGAAATTACCTCCTACATTAATAAATAATTCATTCAATAAGCTATTCTGTTCTATTTATGTCTCGATTTAATTTCTGATCAGTGAGTAGTTGACAGATTTTATAGAATAAGAAGGTAAAGATAAGCAAATCGTTCTGTAATGGATCAAAAACTAAATACATACTCAGAATATGCGTACGCGCAGGAAGAAGGGACAAACAACTTCACTTTGTGAGGTTTGTAGTAACACAATGTAATATCACTCGTCATAGTTCATTCTAGACTGAACGTATGAAAGCATGCTACTATCGTAATATAGATAACGAGATAAGATTAGCTGATCTTATCGAAAACACTTTAGATGTTTCCAAATTTACACATGTTATCAACGCATGTCTTATCGTGAAGGTATACAGTTCAAAATATTGTTTGATGTGTGAATTTACTAAGATAGACTTAATTTCTTTTAGTTCAATAAGTTGTAGCAATATTAATTAGGGATAACTTCGATATAATTGATTAAAATTACGTCTACGAATAATGGTTAGTTCAAATCGTAAAGCCGGGTCCGCTGCGGCATGTTTTCGTGTTAGCTAACACACTAACATGTTACTGACACGAAAAGTGGGTGTGACTTTGGTGTTAGCTAACAGTTAGTGTGTTAGCTTACACGAAAACATGCCGCAGCGGACTCGGCTTTAGCTTGTCAACCGCAGTTGTCAACTCATCCGTGATGTCTGTCACGGATCAATAAAGTGCTCATGTTCTTATGCAGATATTCTTCATGACGTTCATGTACATTTATTACTGATAAATGTGTAAGGATAGGTTAGTAATTAATATTTATACTCAGAATCCTCATTTTAATTTCAATGGGGATACAGCAACTTGTTCTACTACCTTCAAAATTATAATAACCAATAACAAACTCTATATGAGATGAACGTAATTGAAAGAACTTCCAGATGGATAATTTCAAGGAAAATGATTCCTAGGAAAAAGGTGACAAACAATCAATATCTTCCCTTTTAGTCGACTGCCCAAGAAATTATTATTTTTATCTCCGGTTCGTTTTGCGTTAAGCAATTATAGGTTTTACGTTTTATATGATAACTGAGCTTTTAGATTGCAGACTGCATTTTAATATAACGAATTATAGTTTTCCCCGCAATGTTTCCCACCTGCCCTGTGTTAAAGCAGAGCGTATGAACATGTCCATACATAATATCAAGATCATCATCATCAGCCAAAAGACGTCCACTGCTGAACATATGCCTCCCCTCTTAACCTCCACATTGAACGACATCCTGCCGTCTGCATCCACTGGATGCCCGCGACTCTCACAATGTCGTTCATGGTCTCCACTCAAGAACCTTTCTTCCCCATCGGTTGTCGGTTCTTCGAGCGATATGGCCTACCCATTGCCACTTCAACTTGCAAATTTTAATAGCTATTTCGGTCACTGAAGATAATGTACTTACGGCCATTGTGCCATGTTGACGAGCCGGTTGCCCGCAGGCGGTGGGTTTTGGACAGAAGAATTCACCAGCACGTCACTGGGGCCTTTGGACGCCACTGGAAAACAACACCAAACGTATATTCACCATTGCACTTTTATCTACAAAAATACTTTTGACACTAATCGCTTAAATTATGAAATTTGAAACATAACAGCAGTGTACACCGCGTTTGAGTAAGACACGGGCGAGACTGGAGACTGAGTTAACCATATTTTCCTGCTATGTCACATTGAATACCTAATACAATTAAAAGGAATATATTTTATGCACAATGTGCGCATTAAATAACGTAGTGTGTAGTCTCCAATAAGTTATAGTTCATAAGGATAATGACCATAATTTATTGTAACCTAATGTTTCAGTTAGATTTTTACCATTTAACGGTGTGCCACAAATTGTATTGACTTAAAATGGGTACTACAGTTGATTGAGTCAATGATGGGTTTGGGTATGGAGATGTAGTCAAATTGTATGGAAGTAATCGCTTAAATAAAAAAAAAAATATTTAGATCTAGGCTTGCGTTTGATCGCCAACTTGCATGATGTTCAGCGATGATGCGGTCTACGATGGAACCGGTTGCCTAGAAGAAACCAATTGATTTGAAGACACCCAGATTACAACTATCGTGGAATACCGATTCAGGCAGCGCAATATAATAGCGGTATATTGTTAATCACACTGGATGGATGGATGGATGTTTGTTACTCAACCACGCAGAAACGGCTGGATGGATTTGGATGAAATTTGTAATATACATTGCTTATGTTCTGGATTAACACATATCAGCTTGTTATAATGATTATTTTATTGACATGTAGGAAAATAAGTTTTTTTTTTTTTTTAAATGTATAAATGACTTATTACTCAAACATGCCACCTAAGATCTGCAAGTGCATTTCATAATGTGCAATAAATTATAGAGTATGTATGAGTAATGTTACATTCAATAATCATTGATTCACATTCTGGAATTGCAGTTCATAATAAATGATCTCTATGAAATTCTATGTATTAGTTCATTGTATTGCATTAATTACAAATCTGTGTTCGTTCATTAAAATTTTAATTAGCTTGATATTATTAGCAGCACTTGTATACAAACTTATTTCAAACCATAACCCGTTATTATTTATAAGCTTTCCGTAAATGCAATTAAGAGTTTTGCAAACTTTTTATTGACAAGAAATGCTAAGAGCGAGAAACGAGTCAAAGCATATTTTCAGATGAAACATGCCCATTAGACGTTTTTTGAGTAAGACCGGTAGTCAATTCTTGCTTGCGGTTTGTATAACACAAAGGAGTACACACCAGTTGTGGTCTGCGACGTGTGCATGGCCGGAGGGGGAGCCGCCGCGGGCGCGGGCGTCCGCACCGACGACGACATTATCTGCTAACAAACACCATTCGTCACTCGTACGTACTAATGTAACAAGTATGCCTGAAACGGCCACATCTAAAGCATTGAACGAATTGCTTTTCACAATGTTTGTTATAACATCCATTTTACTTATTATACTAAGCAGCAAGTCGAGGACGGGATTCTTTGGTACTAAATGAATGCTATACCAGAGTACAGCATCCAATCGTCCCAGGTTAGGTCGCAGTAGCTGTCACGGAAGTTGAAACCGTCATGTCTGATGTCATGCGCTAAGGCTGAATGTTAAATAGGTATCCTTCATTTAAAGGTATATATTACACAGTTTTTAGTTAAGTATGGTTTTAATTATCACTTCTAACAGTAACTGTAACGTCTAGAGTTCGCTTATTCGCGGTTAAAACGTTAATCCACAATCACAGAGTAGCATCACCTTAATAATTGCGAAGAAAATCTCCCCGTACGCGGTTTTCACTTTCTCATGTGTCGAGCGAATGGAAAGCTCTGATGGTTTCCCATAGATTCTTTGAACACAGATCGTACATGAACTTCATTCACAAGCAAACTGGATCACTGGTTATTTTCATCTGTTACATTATTTCCGGCAACGCGCAAAAATAACGCTGAAACACGTGCGTTAAGTAAACAAAAAACATAATATCATCCGAGGCAGTAGAATAACTGAAAATGTTAAGAACTTGGATAGTCGATAAAACTTTTTTACTTACATTATGTGAAATGGAAGTCTGCAATACGGTGGGCGAGAGAGGCGCGTGTGGCCCATTACTGCCGCTCACAATGCCTCCGCACTGAAACGATTGAAATTATGGTAAAATAACTAACGCCGTTTTTGGGTACATAAGATTTAGTTTAGATACCTACCGAGACGTTAACACACATTTGACTTAGCGGAATCAATGTTTATATTTTACTTAGCCCAAAGTATTGCTTTCTAATCGTGAGCAATATTATCAGTGCATGTGACTTTAACAACCACGCATCTCTACGCTAAATTGATTTCTGTGTTCGTGCATCGAGGTTTTGTTTTAAGCTATACTCTGTCAGATTCTAACAATAAACAACAAATCATATTAAAACTTGTCACGTTTGAGTCGGCGTAAAACCGCATTGTATTTTGTAAGTACCTAGTTGTTAGTGCTGACACTCAAAGAGAATATAACCGCTAACGCCGACTGATACCCACTACAAGTTATTAGTCTATTTAATAGGTGGTAGGTAATAAAAAAAATATGTACTCCCGGCTTTGTTTCTGGCTATGAATAGTCCGTGATCTTGGTACAAGGGCCATGATGGTCATAATTCAAACGTCAAAGCAGCTATATTCGTGTCACTGCGGTTCGCCTGACCTCAATATGTTGAGATGGCACTCAATGCGGATAAAGTAGGTTTTAATGGCGTCGACAATTACTCGACAGATTATTTTATAATAAAGGTTCTGCACTAACCTTTCGGCTTTCTTTAATTGACACTAAATTTATTTCCGTCTGTCGCGTACTGAAAAATGCTGTTTTAAATGTTAAACACAACTAACAAAATACCTATACCATTATATAATGACGACAAATTGGATATATGTATCTGTGTGTATTTGTTTCTGGAGTTAGATGAAATTAAAATATAGTTCTTTGACATTTCCCGCGACTCAATTATCCTATCTCCTTCCCAGGAGGGCGGCTGAAACGAATACCGAATTTCGGGACCTCTCTCGGAATTACCTAGCCAATGGAAACTCTAGTACGTCTTATGAATAGTAAAATACGCCATTTAGGCCATCTTAATATTTAACTGCAGTATTCTATCTTCGGACAATGGTAGAGTAATCAACCATAACCTTTTTCGCATTGGTTTTTGATTTCATTGGTAAGGGTACAGTTACTCGTGTTTTTATTTACATTTTGGGCATCTTTTTTACCGGATACATTTCGAGTGTGTGTCGGAACTGCATGATCTAATTCCTTCCTGCCCATTTTTCTATCGAGTGGCCAGAGCGAACATGAAGCGGCAAAACGGTTAAATATTTAATAAGTATTTTGAAAACCTGTACGCTTTGATTCCACTTTTATTGTGCGAACTGCTAGCGCTCTCGAAATTGGCGTTGCCGCCCGATTAATATCAAAAACAGAGTTTTCAATCGAATTACGATATGGGTGTCTTCAAGTCCCGAGTGAATTGGTTTCTTCTAAGCGTGTGCCATTGTAGATCGCATCAAAGCGGCGAAGTAGCGGTCAAACGCAAGCCTATTAATCAATTTAAAAAGTCAGTTCTGAAACCAGGACCCAAGTACTGACCGGCAAGTGATGTGGCGGCTGCGCTCGCTTGAGCCTCGCCGGGGCAGTGGGCGCGGGCGCGGCCGAGGCGGAGTACCAGCCGCACGGGCCCACGCCCTGCGCGCCCCCGTGAACACCGTGCTGCAACAACACAGTACAAGATTTATATATAAACTACTCAACTGTGCCATCTAAATAATGATTATGATCAATTTCAATATTGAGATTGTCAAACAACAAATTAAAGTAACCAACATAGCTCAAAGAATTTAGCAAACTGAATTGGCAATGAGCTGGCCATATCTGTAGAAGAACCGACAACCGATGAGGTATACATACGGGTTCTAGAGTGGAGACCACGTATAGACAAACGTAGGGCGCTCCGCAGCTATGTAGAGCGGCTTGCGAAAGCCGGCTGGTGGCAAGTTGATGCGTAAAGCAAAACATCGAGCCATGTAAGAGAGGCCTACGTCCAGCAGTGGACGAGTATTTAATAGGCTGATTATAATGACTATTTTATTGCTAAAATATACAATTTCATGCACAGTGCATGTACATTTAGCGCCCAATTTAGTTTGTGTGTATTAGCCACTACGTTAGAGCACGAAACCTATGCTAAAGCGGATTTAGGACGCAAAACTTACTATTTATAAGTATAGCCAAAAATCATCACAGATGGCATCACAACGTACAAAGGTGACAACGTACGTAGATTTCTAGCTGTTCGATATTAATAGGTTATTGAACACTGAGGAAGGGAAGGTACTCAAAGAAATCGTAATAAGTTGTTTCGTAACATTTTTTTCTCATCACAATTTCTGCGTCGAATAGTCTCATAACCATCTAAAATGGGTAGGTCTTTTAAGAGTCTATAGACGTATTGATTAGCAGAAAATATACAAAAAGCATAAACTGTTCGTAGAACGAACAGTTTATGCTTTTTGTTTCGAGGTATTATTTTAAAAACAACCTTAGATAACCACAACGGCTTTAAAATGAGAAAAGGAAAGTGAATACAATGTTAACTCATTTGGCACACTCAGTTTCGTTATGCTTTGATGAACTTTTTTAATTATCTCAAGTTTTATTGTTTTAGAAACTTTTAACAAAATATTCTTTTCAAGAAACTCATTGAATTAGTTGCAGACAACGTAGTACAGTAAACCCTACTGCGAGTAATTCTTATAAATTCTCCTCGGCCCTGTTCCATTTTCTTTCAATGTCTGATCTTTTCCACATTACCTCCCGGGAAGGCAAGTGTGACCTATTGGCACATAATTGCAGATATGCCATTGATGGTTTTTCTTATAATGGCCGTCACAGTGCTTAACTACTTGCATCCCAAACCTCCTGGGCCCTCATTCCATACATAAAACAGGCACGTAACACGGCGTGTTAAGTTAACCTCTAAAAATTTGGCCTCTATTCCTTAGGAAATAAAACCTTTAGAAAACCGGCCCCTTTTGGAAATCGATGTGGATGTCCAGCGGTGGACGTCCTATGGCTGACAAGATGTTGGTTATGATTTTTCTTATTATGTGAAACTAGTAGGTTAACGAACTAACGTAAAAAATTTATACTTTTCGAGTCTTTTGCTGTGTCATAGTTGTGTGAAAATTTGCCGTAGTGTAAAGTACTTCATTCTTTTACGTGTCCCGTGGTCAAGGTTTGATCTGCGTAAAAAGGCTAGTAGGTAACTAAACTAGGTCCAAGCGTTTATTTGCTGACAGCTGCATAAAAAAAGCAGAAACCACGAATTCTGATCACTTTCGTTAGGGTTTTGAATGTATATAAGACTGTAGCAGGTACCCGATATACTTCAGTGAAATATTATACATGAATAAATGTTTTTATTCCGCTTTTTACAATTTTATTGCAGCTGTCAGCGCAAATAAATGCTTGGACCGACTTAAAAGCATGCAGGGTACCAAGTTCAATTGGCGTACATTACGTTCAGAAGTAGACAAATGTAGGCAGATATTTCGAATTTATTCAATTGTCTATAGCTAACTAAGTGACAACATACAATATTTTACTTGCTATTAAATGTCACCTATAATATAGTTAGTATAATTAAATTAATACAACATTCACTAAACTTGGATGATAGGAGACAGCAGTGACGAATTTACACATTTGTCGCCAGGTAGGCAATTAATTTTTTGCCGCCCCTACCAACCTCTACAATTCGACACCCTAGCACAGAATACATAATACACAACTCTAGTTCAGTCATGCGACTACGCAAATGATTGAAAAAAAAAAAAAAACTAAGTGGTGAAACATATTACTTGTACCTCTTAGAATAAGTGTATCTATTGTCTGTGTGGACCTAATAACATTTAGGTATATAAATATTAATCTTTTAATTTCCTAATACATAAAAAAAAAAGGGTTCAAATTCACCGCCCCTAAAATCGGCCGCCCTAGGCTCCAGTCTACTCAGCCTGCTGGTAAATTCACATGCCGAGTAACGGCAAAATAGGAGAACTAAAATAAAATACATAAGACCAGTGTATAACCCTATTTTTTGCGAATAAATTTAATTTCATTTCGCCACTGGGGGACAGTCAATGGCAAGTAAAAGCATGAATGAACTAAATGTCAAAGCTAAGTACAACAGTCCGTTACCAGAGTGTTAATGTACTGTTTCAGAAAATATAATGCTGTTGTACAGAGTTAACGATCCATAGAAACGCATAACCTTGGCGAAACGCCAAATTCGTGGTAGTGCAGGTAAATCTGTATTACATATGGGTCAGCAGCAGACACACACACACAAATAATCTAAAGATCAACTTGATCTTGAGATTAATATCCTCTTCGTATTGTGGATCACTCGACATGAACATGTGGATAACCAATCATTTTGTGACACGCGATTTGTCAACCAAGAAACTCTTGAATACGAGAGGCAATCGGAAAACCGATCATACTGTAAGCACGCAATTTGTCAACTATTCTTCGCCAAGCGGAAGCACGATAGTTCCTGACAAGCGACAGTAACTTTAACAAAAGGAAGTTAGAATAATAGTTTATAGAGTGGATAGATTGTAGGTGTCGGCGCACCTACACGCTCCGTGCCGGTCTTCGGATACCTTCTGATACATCGATAAGGAATGCGAGCCAAGCGTGCTACTGTTTGCTACACATCGCCTTAAACGTATGCTCGGCTGTAACTTGCGACATAACATGTACGACGTGATGTAATGAGATGCTTTTTATGAAGGAGTTTTTGTGCGTGTAAAAATAATAATGAGAACTAGCCCGTATTCGTTGAGTAAGTAATTAATGCCGGTTTAATTGGATCACATTGTTAGGTTTAATTATAAATTCGCGAATGGATGCACCTACGTATTTCAGGTAACACAAGGATTTAAAGTCTTTGTATCTTGTTTAATATTGAGAGTAGCAACATTACATCTATCAACAAGTATAGGTACATAAAAAAAAATTACAGCATTATATTTAGTTTTTTTTTAAACCCACAGTAAAAGAGTCTTCAATTGGCTAAACATATTTTCTAGAAATGATTCAAGAAAATTACAAGCAAGAGAACTCTCGATCAAGTCTCATTTTTAACAAACGAAAAAACTAAATCAAAATCCACCGATTTAGGAGCCGTTGGGAAAACTACGATGTCACAGACAGTCACGTTAAACTTACCAATAAAACCTCACTTTTTGCGTCGGGGATTAAAAACATCTAAACTTACACTATCAAGGCATAATTCGTCAGGTTTTTTATCAACCAGCTTTGCAATTTCTCTGACTGTTTTGTGTGTATGAGACGATATTTTCTCTGATTGTGAATTTTAATGATTCTTTTTTTTATTGGCTAGGCCATATCTCTGGGGTAGTCCCATTTAAATTTGAAGACAATATTTCACCTCTTAGGTATTTTGGAAATAAGTTTTAAGTTTTTGATAAAAATAAGACACAAAGTACAAATACCTGTACAAGTGGCGGATGCGCCTGATGCCGGTGTACGTCCGAATTCATATCGGGCGTCTCCTACACCAACTGCTCACCCCTCATCATCTGCGGACAACCAAACATACTAATAAAACATCTGTATTCAATCCATCCATTTAACAATCGAGACAGGTAACAAAAGGGTGGCGGGGGCAATGATACAGTTTGTTAAGATGATAATTTAATCAAAACCCATCTATCTATCATTATACTTTGGCAAGAAGCAGGAACCGTTTTGTTCCACTCAAAACTATTATCAACATAATAATCGCGTAGAGAATTTCTTACAAATTTGCAATCCAAAAAATCTATTTCTAGATCTCTTTATAAAATCTAAGGACAAAATTTCATTACAACATAATATCTAATAGGAACCCTTCGCAATGCCATCTAAGAAGACCCTTGACCCCTGTAATCTGTTCACATTTTTGGTCCTTTGCCTATTTGAGTATCAGTTGCCGCGCTGGGATCCTGAAATTGTTTTTACGCATTGCTGGCTTTTCCATTGTCTTGCCCGTTTGATACTATTTTTATACTTGGCTAAAATATTTAGCATTGAACGTAATCGATTCGTCTCCTCGTATTTAATAACTTGAAATTTTAACTTCATATTCATTTTATTATTCTTTAACTCTTTAAATATATTTGGATACAAACTCATTCATTAGTTTTCATTAGCAAGTGTCGATAAATTAAGTGATTGGCCGTGTTTAATGGCAACGATACTTTCAATGCTATTCGATCGGATGAATCATCAATGTTTACAATCCGAGTAACCCATACGAGCTTGTTTTGAGAGGTATTCGCATGCTAATTACGATTAGCGTTGCGGTGTGGGTGCTGGGTGGCTGGGAGTGGTGTGCTGATTCACTCTCGCCCTCCCGCCGATGATGTGGAACTAACGAGGGGCGCTCCGCACTCGACCGTGTCGGCTGTCGTGACCACGGCTTCTGTGTATGTACGATGCCACTTATATAACACTTACAGGTGGATCCGATGACAATATTGCACCTATTAATTTTATAGCCCGACTGTGTTATCTAACCGGTATGATGTTAGTATGCCATTTGGTAAGGCGGCCAAATTTTCTATCAAGGTTTCGTCACGTATAATTCCAAATTTAAATAGATGAATGTTTAAATTGCATTTTTATTTCATACTGACTACATCAACGACCTAAGGAAGATCAATATACCTACTCATCATCATTAGCCAGAAGACGTCCACTGCTGAACAAAGGTTCCCCCTTTAACCTCCACACTGAACGACATCCTGCCATCTGCATCCACTGGATGCCCGCGACTCTCACAATGTCGTCGGTCCATCTAGTGGGAGGCCTACCTACGCTGCGTCTTCCAATTCGACCTACAGCAGCAGTTCAGATATACCTTCTGTACTACATTTATGTGTAACAATATGCTGGCTGACTCCCTTATCGAAGGAGGCCAGAACACTGTTCAAGTTAGTTGCCCTACGTCATGCCTATTAAAAAGCTCTAAGGGTCAATGAAGATGATTATAAACAAACTTAAAATAAATAAAAACTACACAACTATGTCAGGTTGTACTTAAGATTACTTCTACTAAATCTGTTGAAGATCACTACTACGCTCTCCATTATAGCACTTTACTAAAACGCGATGCCAAGATAGCTATCGATTTCCACTTTAAGAAAGCCGATTTTATCGAGAATCGAAAACGATGCGCCGCGAGTTTCTCCTCTGGTGGAAGGCGTTACAAAATTCGCAAAGTAGCAATAGTGTTATAGCAACCCGAGTTTTTTCCCCGCGATTTTTGTAATCTGACGGATGTGGCAGGCAATCGTATCGTGGCGTAGTTTTTCACTTGACCTAGCTCGAGTGCGAGCTCGGCTGTTCTTGTTGCCCAACTACAGTGCGATTAGTTGCAGTTAAGTCGCGTGCATGCGTGCTCGAACATTTCGTCGCACCGAGAAATCCACGCCCGGGTGACCACTTGCATACCTTTACTTTGCGTGCCTTGTTTTCTCATAGAACCAATATGTTTCCAGCACGCAATTGTAACATTACGTAATCTCACGGTCAAGCGATTCAGTCAATTTAACTAAATAGTCTATTGTTTCACAACTACGTACATACCTATTCTGCCAGCAAAGAGATATTGAAAACTTCGTAAACGCTTTTATTCTGCACACTTCGAGTTCGCAGTACGGACGAATTAACTATGATTTATTCTTACAGGTTCTTATATTGTATTGATTTATATTTATAATGTACCTACATAAATGATGATAAATTAACGATGTTGTGCATTGATTAAGTGCATTGTACTTTATCCAATGTCATCTCAAGGAGGGGTTTTATTATGTTTATGTTTTGCATAAATATCGTACATACACGGCATTTAATATCCGCTCGTAAAGATTTTTTGTGGCCGAGTCCCCAAAGAATTTTAATTAGGTAAACAGGCATGCAACGCAGCCATGAGAATATATTTCGGGGTCTCGTCATTATGGTGTAAACGTACACAAACGAGAAAAACAGTTTTCAATGCATGGAAATTGGTTACGCCACGCCATAAATTAGCATGTGTACAGGTGGGGCTAACAAATATAAGTACCTACCAGACCTACCTAAGTAAACAGAAGAGCAGCATGAAGGAATGTATCTTACAACATTACAAAAATAATTATTTTCATGTAGCAAAGATATTCCAATATTTGTGGGCTTTCTAAATTTCATAGTTTAATCTACAAATAAAAATTGACAAAAATAATGTATCGGTTTCGGTACATGCTACAACAGTATATAGCAACTTTTTTTAAACGTAGATCTTAAACCTAAAACCTAAAAATGGAGGAGGACGGATTAACATTTTTTTATTATCACTAGCTGCGCCTAGTTTTAACCATGTGGATATTTCCTCAGATCCCGTACATTTTCCGGGTTGAAAAGAATATTATGTTCAATATTATGAAGAAAAAAAGCACGCCGATACTAGTTTTCTTTTATACGGAAGTTATTCGCGAAAGATTAAGCCGGATTCCGACTATAGTTTCAACCATATATGGCGGCCTTTTTCAAGACCAGTACGCGCGCGCAGCTTCGTTTTGCTTTGCTCATTATTCGTGGATATCCGTTGCTCTGTTGCGTGAAAGAGGAACAAACAAACACACTTTTGCATTTATACCTAATATTAGTATGATGAAGCCGCATTATATGGTGGATGATTACATCACGTGGATTTCATTGAATTGAAGCATATTTAAGAAACGATAACTCTACAAGGATTTAGCTCGCATATACACGAGCAAACGATGACAAATAAATTATTAATGAAATAACATCCGTTTGTGGAATAACAATTAAAACATCTGAGTAGATGGAACACGTCGAAGGTCACGACAGACGCGGATAATACATTCAAATTACCTTATAAGATTACAAAATGTATGGTGACTCAGTTTCGCCAATTCTATAAAACTAAGTATATACCCGGGGAGGAAACTCAGTGTTTTACAACTTACAACGATGGCAATTAGCAGTTTAGATAAAATCGCAGAACAACGAATATAACTTCAATGTCAAAATGCTTATATCTTCTTTACCAAGGCAAAGAGGAACTATCATCGTTCATCCATATCTTTAATAACATGGCTCTCTAATAGCTGGCAGATTTCCATCGTAAACCTACAACTAGGTACAACGTTACGGACGCTTGTGGCAGCCACCGCAAAATGAAACGAGGGGTACGTATTCTAAGAAAGCTAAGCCGCAATCTCTCTCTTGATCTTGATTTAACACGAAATTGGAACTTAAGAAGTGCTTACTTTCCTGGCTTTGACACGAGACGAAACTACAATCATATTGATATCTGCAATTTTTGCTACACTTTAGGTGTGTACGGATTGTTGACAGAATGTTTAATTCCTAAATGTATCTTCTACGAATTTAATTTTTTATGCCGTAGGTGGAAACAGTCTAGCGGGCCGCCTGATGGTCGTAATCACCTTAGCTTATGGATACATGTAACACCATTTGCGCTTTCACCGTCAAAAAATAATTCCAAACTTATATATAACGTTTAATTTTGTTTGGTCGCACTACTTAAAATCACTCTATGGAAGTCGGTCGTCGGCGGAAAGCAACAAGAGCAAAACAACGTCAACGTGCGGCGGCGTCATCTACCAGAAGGATGCAGGCGCGTGCCGAGTTGAACGACCACCGACCACGTTCACTTTCATCGCCTGTCTGTAGGCCTGCGCTCGCGCCATTGCCAGCATGGGCCTAGTTTACACTGCGCCAGTTCCTATCCAGTTATGAGGGTGTGCTGGTATGAATATCCGGTCACCTATAAACTTATACATCTATTTATATACAAGGTGAAATGAATGAAAACGAGCATATCTTAGCCTGCATTTTGAATTTAGAGGTACGTATTAGACGCCTTGTTAAAAGCTAGCTTAGTTCTAAGGCGATGAAACATCAATGCTTACAGCTTTTTAGCGCAGTAACTATCACAGACAGAAGCGTGACTTGGACGATTGCTCGCAACTTGTAAACTAAGCATTACGGTCTACGGAATGAATAACTGAATAACGTCTATCGCTATATTGTTGACACCTCTTGTTCTATTATATTGACCTTTTTGGAGAATGTGCATTGTGCAGATGGGCCAACTTTCCGGTCGCGGAAATTAGATCACAAACGAATCTTTTCAGTAAACGATTTTGGGATGGAATTGAAGATCACTTGGATCAACACCCGCGCTAAAAGTTCGGTTGAAAATAAACACGACACGTAAAAAGGGAGAAATGAGATTCCTATTTTCATAACTGCGTAATTTGATTTGTGGTTTCGTTCTTTATCATCATCATCAGCCAGAAGACGTTCACTGTTGAACATATACCATTTCCTTAGACCTCCACACTGAACCACAGCCTGCCATCTGCATCCACTGAATGTCCGCGACTCTAACGATGTCATCGGTCCGCTTAGTGGGAGGCCTGCATCTTCCGGTTCGTGGTGTCCACTCAAGAACTTTTCTTCGCCATCGGTTATCGGTCGGTTTTATTTCTAATAGAAATCCAACTGTTATAGGGGAATAATTATTTACTTTGTTTTACGGAAGAACTGCACAAATGTACTTAATTTATGTGAATCTATTTTAAATTTATTGACTTTCGCCTATTATGGATTCTTGTAATCGAATGTTATGACTCCGTTAATTTATTAACGGCATGCATAGTTATGTGCTCTACTCCACGGAACCGATCCCACGGCTGCAAAACTATTGGATGACACAATAATCATATTTCGTGAGTAGCCATTAATTACTTTGTTTTCTATTTTCACATATGCGTAAGTTTTTTGAGAGAGGCAAGACGGTAAAGGTGCGAGTCCGTTTTTGACTTGACTTTTAATATTATTAGATGCGCTGTTTGTTTGCTGTTTGTAAACTATTCATAGCTGAATCGATCTTGATAAAATTTTGCAAGTAATTAGTATCTTGAAGATGGAGATAAAGGAAGAAAAAAAAAAACGACAAAAAAGGGGGTCGTGTTAACGTGTTTGTTTTTTGTATGTATGTTTATCTCTAAAACGCCTAACACCTCAAGCATTTTTGTTAAATGAGGTGTAGACTGGGTAGGTGATGTCACCACAAATACAAGACGGCGACATGTGAAGTGGGGAGGAAACGGAGGAAAAAATAAATTTGACTGACACCCCTTTACGTGCGTCATATCACTGAATAGATAGGTATTTTAAAATAAAAAGTTTAGTACTTTTTTTGGTCATGTGCTATTTGTGAAATATAAACTGGCGATAACAAAAATACTGTTTTCTGTTCTGTTTATTTATAAACGAAGTATTTCATTATCATCATCAGCCAGAAGACGTCCACTGATGATCATAGGGCTCACCCTTTAACCTCCACACTGAACGACATATTAATTCATTTAATATGTCGTAAATGAAAGTATTAAAAAAAATAATGAAAGAAGTATTTAATTGTTAAATAAAACCGCAAGACGCTACTAGTCTATCCCATATGTTATCTATGAAACATACACACAGAAAACTGCTGGAATGATCATGACGGGTTTATCACAGGCTCTCACTTTCACAAATAGTTGATGTTATTATCGAGGGTATCCAGATCCACGCGGGTGAAACCGCCGGGCGGAGCAAGTACTAAATAAACGAGGAAGCGATACTCAGACAGCCGCAGTGACTTTGTTTATGTTAACTGCGTGCTGTTTACGTTTTATTTTCAGTAGTGGCCGAGGATAAACACCGGAACTGCATTGGTAATGTGCGCTGTAAATTGTATGTGACAGAAATATGTGGCTTTGTTCCGAGAATCGTGATGGATCTAGAAGGAAAATGAACAAGGATGATTACTAGGAACGATGATGGAGATGACTGTTAAGTTCGAGCTATTATCGGAGAGCGCAAACGAGTATGTTTTGGAGAATATTGACAGCAGTAGATTTGTATTCATTTTAAAAGACTCAACTCGGCGCAGAGCGAAGAATAGCAGTGTGACTTGCAACATTGCATATACACAAAGAAAAGGGCTTTACTTTTGTAACTAAAGAACTCTTTGTACGCATCAAGTCAATCTCGGCGAAAAGAGAAACGCACGATATTGCGTATTGAACGAGGTGAAGTAAGCAAATTGTAATGCGACCTTTATAAGGCATGTAAGTAAAATAGCTTCCTTCCCTCAATGCAACGAGGTCGGCTGAAGTATTGACGTGCTTGTATGATACGAAAGTACGTACGCGCAGTGGCCCTAGTACGAGCACTTGCGAAAAAGTATTCGTTCCGTAAACGATAGTAAATGTATGAAAAATTTAACAGCGCCTCTATCGGACGTAAAGGGAAACTGAATTTTTCATACATTTGCTATTGTTAACGGAACGAATACTTTTTCGCAAGTTCTCGTACTAGCCCCACTGTATACGATTCAAGTAAATGACAGGTGAAAACGTAGAACGAATTCTCGCGGATATTTTACAATTCAAATGATACTTGAAAGAGACAAGCTCATACTTTAATTATAAATGCGAAAATGTATCTGTCGCTCCGTCTGTCAGTTTGACATTTTCACGACTAAACGGTTGAACCAATCTTTATAAAAAAAAAACATACAGACGAACATAGTACCTTCTCCTTTTTGGAAGTCTGTAAAAAGGCAAGTGGTGCACATCGTGAGAACGGCATACACAGGACACCTTATGCTACTATAATTATCAATATAAAAAAAAAACGACTTCATAAAAATTACAAAACTGGACCAAATTGAAATGGAACCGCACGGGAAGCACCGGCTTTCAAATAAAAAATAATCATCAAAATCAGTTCACCCAGTCGAAAGTTATGATGTGACAAACATTTTAAAAAAAACAGGCGAATTGATAACCTCGTCCTTTTTGGAAGTCGGTAAAATATTAATGAAAAGTGGATTTTTCCCGTAAAACTAGTAAAAATAAGCCTCAAAGCGTAACCCCTGCGACTGCCAAATGCAAGGTGCGTCATAAATAAAACGCCTACTTCCGAAGGGTGTTTCCATGTTTGGGGAACATTAATCCTATTTTGGCAACTGACGCCCTGATATGCTTTCATATTTCAAACTTGTAGCCGCTCCTCATTCTTTTATTGAGTCATGACTCATATGCACTACGTTTCCATATCCTTGAATTTGTGTTAAGGATCTTGGAAATGAAACGCAGATACACGGCTACATCGTCATATACAGGGTTACGCATTTACCCTGTACTAAGCCGAAAGGAGGTCATTGTACTCATCATTATGAACCACTTTTACTATGGGACCAACCCTGAAATCGCGAAAAAAATCTGCTATTCCATAGAAAGCGGTCATTGACACTCGAGACAATGAATGGGACAGCAATTATTTTTTGCGATTTCAGGGTTGGCCCCATAGTAAAAGTTGTTAATAATGGTGAGTACAATGACCTCCTTTCGGCTTACTACAGGGTAAATGCGTAACCCTATATAGGTATGGAAGTTCTGCGACTCTTGAATGGTCAACGGCATAGACATATATGATATGTGAGCGATGGTAGCCAGGTGGTAGCATGTGCGCTTTACAATCTGACGGCACCCGGTTTGATCCTCGGCCCTGCACCAATGATTTATTTAGTACGATGCCATGGCTCAACAACGGTGTAGGAAAACATCGTGAGGAAACCGGTATGTCATATGGAATATGATAGGCTGATAATGATGATAGATATATGGACCAGACCAGTTGCTTTCGGCACCCACGTATATAATACAAGTATAGTAAGAGGTGGGCAGAAAAGACACACTGGCCTTCTGACACCCAGAGGATTCGTGATGCGATTCGCCATAAATGATCATCAAAAGCAATTAACGTATCCAAATGGACATTAATTGGGAAATCACTTACAATAATGCAAAATCATTCTTCAACAGAATCTTAATGGTTGCAGCTTGCGAATCCAAAATAACAGTGGATATTTATCCCAATGTAGACACAAATTAAATATTTTACGTGACCGATATGAGTTAACACTTTACCGCACACTTGTTTACACACTTGACAATTTTCAGTAATGAGTCAACTCACGCCGGAGGCTGTTTATTTACATCCTTGCGAAGTTCGCAACACATACAGATATAGGTTGGGCATACATTAGTGGCTGTTCACACATTGTGAAGGAAACCACGCGTGCGGATGTCGCGCCGGCCGATTTTAAACTGTCAGCGGTGCGGTGGGGCCTGCGATCTCCCATACTGACGAATGAGTTTCCCTATTAGTAATGGCATTACACAAACGACTGCTAGCAGCCGCGCCATTCGTCTTGGCTGCGTAATCGAAAGTCATGTTTATCTCCATATTTGCACATAGCAAACGTTTCCAACTGGATTTTGTATTTGTAGGCCATTAGAATTAGCATTTTATAGTTTCGATAATGACAATCTAACTAACGTTTAAAACGAATGTATATTTCAACACAACGACTAAAGCCAATAAACAATCCACACTAATATTATAAATGCGAAAGTAACTCTGTCCGTCTGTCTGTATGCTACATAATCACGGCTAAACGGCTTAACCCATCTCGATAAAATTTTGCGAGGTAATAGTATGTATCACGAAGACGGACATAGGCAATTGTTTTTAAGATACGCGGGCAAAGTTGCGGGTACAGCTAGTATTCTATATTTAACTATCAAAGTGTGAGTGTTAACACAAACAAGCGCAATGTAAGAGTTTCTGTTGAAGTACAATAATGCTTACAATATGCATTTGCATACGGAAGACTGTATAGGAGTGTCGATTTCCCGACACGATCGTTACGGCTCTCGAGTTACGGCTAACCGATGCATAGTCGAACTGCAATGGAGATCTTTAATTACCATTACAAATTTAGAACAGATAGACTTACTCTTCATATTTATTCATAAAGTGTAAACAGATTGCGACAAAGAAAATAATGGGACCCAGGTCTAGACAAAATTAGCAAACCTTGTTTGCATCTAAAATTACAGGCTTAGAAACCTTAGAATTCTGAAATGAAAATAATTGCACTGTGAGTGAGAAGTGCGCAGTTTGTATAGTAATACTAGTTTGTCTATTAGCTATGCCAGAATAGAGAAATAAATTATGCTAAATAAACGATACAATTAAAACAAAGGTGTGGGCGGAGCGGAATCATAGCTAAAGACGAAGAACGAGAAACAATGATACAACCAAGTTCCGATAGACTAGGCAAGTAGGTATGCAAATGTTAAATAGTAGATGAAGAAATAAACTTAAACGACGTCGTCACGACAACGTCATAAGCTGAACTTGAGTTGAGAGTTCAAATTTGGTTTAAGGGTTGAAATTTCGCATCAATACTTAAACCACATGCGAGTTCCACCAGACATTCGCGACAAGAGAAAGAGGATTGTACCTCAGGTTAATTCTACGATCTCGGCGATACAACTCCCGGAGAGTAAACTATACGGTGACAATGGACCAGATGAGAATGGCACGACAAATTGTGAAGAAGCATCGTGTCACATCGTCTACATCCGCGCAGTGGCAATACAATTAGTGTTATTTGTGGCAACTGGAGCGTGAGAGGAATCCGGCGTACGGTAGTGTTCGTGGCGCATTGCCCCGTAACCGAGTGTCGGTTGTCATCGAAATGCCCTCTATTGAGGTGAATGGAGCGAGGAAATCGTGTACCTACCACAGTCGACCATTAGTCAATGCGCGATGCAATCAAAATCGCAGATGCTGCAAGTAATGTGGCATTACTTGCAGTATCTGCCGAGATCGATGACCAACATCTGTAAGTAATTGCGAAGCAATATTCATAAATGCAAAGAAGTATTTTTATCGGCGAAGAACAACAATGGTGAGCGCCGCTAAATCGATCAGAGATGGATAACAGACGTGCTCGTTTCTGGGCCAAAAGTATGCTACTAGGTAGCACATGCTTAATGTTGATTTTCAAGATTGATACTTGAGACGCGGGTGGAAGAGTGTGCATTTCGATGTCCAACAGTACCAATGTGTCCAATTGTATGCTTTGAGCTAGGGGCACGCTTAAAACTAACATGCTAAATCAGAGCAAATGTACAGTGTAACAGCTGAAGAAAATGCTTTTAGTATTCTATTTTATGAGCATGTTTGTCAGTAGCTTGAATCCGCAGCAGGATAAAGTAAGTTAACTAGAATGCACTATCCCTGACCTGTTAGAGTTTTATGTACTTTTGTACTTGTTAAATATAAACAGAAGAAATAAATCTGCGACGCAGTGTACCAATTGATCGATAATTCTAACGATCAAATCGCTTACTCGACTGTATAAACATAGATAATTGAAGAGTTCCACAGGAGAGTTATGTAATGGATATCGGATGATGTACTTAGCGAGTGGTTGGACAATTATCGAGCACGACCAACTTTGCTCATCATATTAACTCGCAAACAGTGGAGTGGCGTGCACGCCTGCCGATGATGTCACCGCCTCCGTGTGTCAACATGGTATAGGAATAATGATTTACGATTTCGCAGGCATTATTTACGCTATTATAGCCTGTTTTTGTGGTGTCCATGTAATGTTTGCTCAGTCAAGGTCGCTCTTACGGAGGTGGAACATGGTGGTTTAAGAATTAAAGTTGGAATTAATGATTAACTACTTAACTCCGCCGTAAAAAATTACTTGCGAATTAAAAGTTTTTTCGCCTTTTTTTAGCGATAAGGAGTATCATAGCGTCCATCTGCATGATGCACACTAGTTTCTTGCCAAATTGTAACAAGATTGGTTCACCCGTTAGCCATGAAATAGTAAGAAACAGACCAAGTTATTTTAGCATTTATTATATTGGTGTGCATTGCATAACATTTGAAAGATATTTTAGTTATCTTTTTTTCTGTGTATTAAATTGTTGGATAAGTATTTCATTTGCAACAAATGGTCTTGACACTAAATTTTTCAAGGGTCAGATTTATTAGAGAATGATGTATAAAAATGTTTATTTATATATTTCAAGTACAAGGGAAAAACCAGTTGTTTTATATTTTCCACATTTAATTATGTAGTTGTTAGAGTGCACATTGATTTACTACAATCAGATTTTTAATTTTTGCGAAATATTTGTTACAAATTTCTCAATTTTTGGTCTCTGGTCAAAATTCAAATTTATGGTGTTGAAAATTTTATATTTATTGGATAGTTCATAGCGACTACAAATCATCTATATTGGTATTACAATATTGATGTTCGTGGATTTCAATTTGATAGCTTTTTATCATTACATTGACATTTTTATCATTTGTATATGTACTTAACACAAAAAATGACACCTTGAATTATTGAACCTTCGGAGGTCAGACGTCTATGAACAAAATGTGTTAAAGCATACCAACAAATACCTACTTTAATGGTCAATGTGTGATTAAGTGCCTTGAACGTAAGGTTGCGTGTTTGTCCAGCTCTTGATCAATGACACTGCATGCATGAGTCAGGAACCAAATCAACATCTGTGCACTGATGTCCCTTCTAAAAATAACCGCAGACAGTGCCGCCCGCTTTAAATATAGGTGGGCACCACTGAGTATACCTAGATACTGTTTGCATGCGAATTCAGGAACCGTGTAGTGTCTCATCTTTGAATAGCTATGTTTATGTTAAGTGCAGTGGCAAGCATGCTCAATCTTAGATTCCATTATCTCTGAACAACAGGAAAGGGGGCGCTCAAATATGCAAGGCAGTAAAATATGTGACTGTGAGGGCCGTGAGCTCTATGATATAACAAAATGGATCAATGTCTAGACAGCATAAAATTTTAGGTGCAGCACAGTGAATTCGACTGCTCAATGCCAATATGGCGGGGCAATTATCCTGAGGCAGTCTCCTCCTTTTTTTGCATATTTAGGTGTAGTACATATAGGGTGATTGTTCCCCTGATAGGACAAATTAATATTTTTGAACTCAGATATGTTAGTAGGCTCGAGAAGTATTTACACAAACAATTGATTTAGAATACTACTTATTCATCAAGCAGTTTTTTTTTCTAACTGGCTAAGTGCCAAAATTGTGCTTTTTTGGAGTACATACTTACCTAAATTAAAACTAATATAATCCAATAGACCGCTGCCCACAAAATGCTGGCCACATTGCCACATTCAGTATTAACTGATGCATTGTGCAAGGTATAAGCCAGCATTTCACTCATATGATGCTCATACGAGATTGGATAATACAGTTGGTAGGTACATGGGCCTCATATTTAAAGATTTTTTATAAATGTTAAATACACTGTACAGAGAAAGGTGCTAATCGACAAAGAGGATTGGATATGACAATAACATGGAGTGGTGTTACTATGTACTATTTATTGTCAATAATTTCAAATTCTTTTGGAGTTATACTTTTAATGAGGATCATTCACATATTAGGACTAAGGCAAAGTGTACTTTGATGTTATTCTGCATGACCATTCTAAAAAGTGAAGTATCACTCAGACCTACGAAGCTTAAGTTTGGTATGTAGATTCCTGAGTGTAGGATATCTTTTAAGAAAGGATTTTAGTTTAATAATTTAGTTTGTATGAAAGTCCTACATTTTGTAACATAACATAGGTATGAAATAACATATTTAACATAGTTATCAGTTAAAATAAATAAGTGATGTAAGATTTTTGTAAAATCCTGTGTTTTTGAAGTGACACAAATATACTGTTTTTGGATTTTTTGCATTAAGTAAGTATTATGATAGAATACTTTTTAAGATTTTACAATTAGAGAGGTGAAATAGGGGGTTATTTTGTCAATTTTGTGTTCAACATAATAAAAAGTTTTTAATTATTTTATTGTGTAAAATTCGGGACAGCAGTTTCTCGAAGCATTAGATTTCTAGTTCATTTAACCTTTAAAATTATAAATCATTGTGTGCACTCTCTGTTTTTATCACAGATACACAATACAAGAGAGGTTTCCATTCCCACATAACAGAAAATCAAGATCATAAACACTTCTATAAATCTGTTATATTCTCACAATAATTATTTGGAATGCTAACTTTTTTAATGAATTATGAATAAGGATAGGTAAATGGTAATGATAAAATGATCAACTTCAGTCCATAGGAGGTTAACATTACATTGGGTTATTGGCTAATAGAATTGCGAACATAGTTTTCGTAATGTTTGTTAAATTTATGCCTACTATCTTGATAGGGTAGAATTTGTTGTAATGGGGAAAATACATAAATTAAAAAATAACTCCTACATTTGGTTTGAATTACTAGAACAGGTTTGATTCGTAATAAACAAGACGAAGAAAAATATTTGTTATTTACATAGATTATTACCACTTCAGAGCCGAGCAGTTTGACGGAAACTGCTACATTTGCCAATGCGTGATTTCTAATTTGAAAATGTTGACCTTTTTATATGAGACAATAAACAAGCGCCAAGTTGAATATAAACCTACTTTGTCTGTCGAGTGTAGCGTAAAATGAGGACGTTTCATCCCGCCTACTGCTGTTCTGCAGCCAGCTTACCCACGGAGACCGTGACAAAACTGGTGTATCAACGACCTAGGACATTATATACGTATTGCTTACCAGAATGATAACAGCAAGATAAGATGATAATCAGATAAAACGATCCTCACTTCATTATAAAACTTTAAGCTGTTCAAATAGATACAAATAAATTCATAAACACACAACACACGATACGTCACTCTAATTCCGCCATTTTATAGTTTTTTTTTTCTGAAGGGCTGACCATGGCCATAGACAATCTCATCCAGCAACATAGTGCTCTACTAGCTATGACCATATCAGATATTGAATGATCATATTCTTCGATATCATATTTTATCAATGACGAAGAAATACCAAATATAGATGGCAGTTCGTGGTCCGTGGTACGTACGTCTGTTACGGCTTTTAGCAATGTCAATGAGTTTTGGCGCTAACGTGGTAGTGGAAACTATGTCACCGCATTGATTTTTTTTTACTTGTCTATGTTAAACGTTATAGCTTATATTATTTATTAAGTGTTTGTGAATGTGATCATGAAATGTGATACTTTATACCGGGGTAGGCAGCAAAATAAGTGGGGTGAGAATATACATACTAGGAAATCTAGGAATGAAGACGTGGCGGTATGGCTTAATGGCTTTAGCTTAGTACAAAAAGGTGAAAATATAACAATGTCAAATTAGCTAAAACTGACACTGACAACAAAGGCAGGATGATCCTCCTCCTGCCTGTCTGTCAGTGTCAGTTTCTAGATGTTCTTCGCGTACAAAAAAAAAATATACCTATAATATACGAAAAATTCGTACCTACCTGTCGCGGATTTTTGTAATTTTTTGTTTTTGATATTGTTTATAATTTTATATTGATCACGGAACACTATTACTCGCGGAGATATTGATGATCGATTAGAGAATTTAGAGAGTAGTTTAATATTCTCCTTGTTTAATAATAGTGTTCCGTGATAATATTCCCGTAGATCTAGGATGAAAATGTGAGGTCTGTGAATATTCCTATAGATTTTCTATCTCGGTTAAGTTATAATAAACATGTTTATAATATTAGAAGCTGCTTTTATTTTACTTTAAATTATATTATAATATTCAACAAGAGAAAAAACACATTCCTTTGTTTTTAAAGTAAGTTGACAGACAGATAATCCATAGACATCATCTTCTATAAAGAAATAGTGAAGTGTAATTAAACTGTGCAATAAGTTTCAACACTCCTCCTCACAAGCTATTCTATACCGGCCCTGTATTTTAGTTCTTGTAGACGAGGTCCAGGCAAACCTTTGGTAAACATGTCTGCCTCCATTTTACCTGTCTCTAAATACTTTATCTGTAGCATTTTCTTTTCGACACAGTCTCTTATAAAATGTATTTTGAGGTCAATATGCTTCGACTTCGAGGACACAATTTGATTTGAGGCTAATTTTATCGCCGCCTGGTTGTCATCATAAATTATCAAATTTCCTGAATCCACCCCAATATCCTCGAATATTGACTTTAGATGGATGGCCTCCTTAGCGGCTTCAGATAAAGCGTTGTATTCCGCCTCCGCTGTGGAGAGCGCCACATTTTTCTGCTTCCTTGCCATCCAGCTGATCAAAGATCCGGCATATTTAAAACAGTATCCTGAGAAAGACTTTCTGTCCAATTTGTCTCCTCCCCAGTCTGCATCTGCCATACCGAATAGTGGCTTTTCCATTTTTTTATATTCAAGTCCCACATCTTTGGTTCCTTTTAGGTATCTTAGGACTCGTTTTTCACTCTTGAAATGAGTTTCATTGTAAAAATCGTTAAATTGTGATAGGTAGCTCACGGAAAACATTATGTCGGGTCTTGTACCAATAGCCAGATACATTAATGTACCTATTAGGTTTTTGTATGGTAAATCTGGCAAAGTTTGGTTATGTTTTTCAAGAGTCAAACCAGTTTCGATTGGTGTTAGAGTTGGCTTACACTCTTCCATATGAAACCTTTTTAGTGCATCATCAATCAGTCCCCTTTGACATATCTTGATTTTATTCTTTTTGTATACAAAATCGATGCCTAAAAGTTTTTCTGGTCTACCCAAGTCTTTCATCTCAAATTTCTGTTTGAGTTTATCTTTCAGTTCATTTAACTTTTCTTTTGATTTGTACACAATTAATATGTCATCCACATAAATGGCGATTCTAATCATTTCATCTCCTCCTAACACATATACGCATGGATCAGCTTTCGATTTGATCAGTCCAAGTTTTTTAAGTTCTTCGTCCAATTTTTTGTTCCACTGTCTTCCCGATTGTTTTAAACCATACAGTGATTTTTGAAGCTTGCAGACTTTGTCCTTGTTTTTTACTGCATCCTCCAGCATTTGTTTAGCTTTATTGTATAGACGGAGATCTTTATCACTTTCGTCTACCATGATTTCACTTATGTATTGTTCAAGGTATTGAGGGGCTTTCATGTAAATGTCCTCGCTTAATTCACCGTTTAGGTAAGCTGTGGTAACATCCATTTGGTATAACTTTAGATCTTGCTCAGCGGCCAGTGCTATAAGTGATCTAATTGAGCTCAATTTTGCAACTGGTGCAAATGTCTCGTCGTAATCGATTCCCGGCCTTTGTGTGTAACCACGCGCAACAAGTCTAGCTTTCTTAATTACTCGATTGTTCGGCCCAATCTTGTCTCTCAATACCATTTTGTGACCTACTTCTCTCATATTCTTTTCCTTTTTTATTATTTTCCAAGTTCCATTCTTGATATGAGCTCGTATTTCCGATTTAATTGCATCATGCCACTCTTCATCGTGTTCACTTTCATTTAAACAAGTGATTTCGGTTACTTGCATATTATTTTCGATCTCATAATCCTCCGCCCATGCAGGTAATTTCCGCTGTCTTTGAGGTCTTCCACTTGATGTAGGTATTTCTCTTATTTCAGATGTGATATCTTCAGTCGCATCGTCATCTGCATCGTCGAAATCTTCATCTTCGTCACTATCTGACAAAACTAATTGAGTTGGAGAGCTTTCTAATACCTCAGGTTCGAGATCGATTGTTTCAGTTTCCTTTCTTTCTGTAATATCTTCATATATTTCCAGGTAATTTTCTTTATCTTTAGCGTCAGTACTTTGGGGATATTGTTGGAAATTTTCCTTGTCGTAATACATTTTACTGAGTATTTTTACATCTCTACTGACCACGATGTTTTGTTTTTTCTCTAGCCAAATTCGATATCCCTTTGTTGTATCTGAATAGCCAAGTAAAATTCCTTCCTTAGCTTTTGGAGAAAATTTATTTTTCTTCCTTTTATTTAGGACAAATGCTTTTAGTCCAAATTGTTTGATATGTCTAACAGACGGTGCGTATCCGACCCATAGTTCAAATGGCGTTTTATAATCTTTTGCTTTAGTTGGCAATCGATTTGTTATATAGTTAGCCGTATTTATTGCTTCAGCCCAAAAATTTTCTTTTAAATTCGATTCTATCAGCATACAACGTGCTTTTTCTTGCAATGTCCTGTTCTTTCTTTCAGACAACCCGTTTTGTTGAGGCGTGTATGGTGCTGATAATCTTCTAGTTATGCCATTATTTTTAAGAAAATCATTAAACTCCTTGTTAATGTATTCTGAGCCATTATCGGATTGAAACATAATAATGCTCTCTTTCGTGAAGTTTTCCATTTCAGTCTTGAAATCTTTGAACTTTTGTAAAGCTTCGCTTTTCTGCTTTAGAAAATAAACTCTGCAGTACCTGCTGTATTCATCAGTAAATGTAATGAAATATCTGTGACCTCCATTGCTTGTCACAGGCATTGGTCCACATACGTCCGAATGTACAATGTGTAACCTCTTTTTGGCCTTCACATCTTCGTGACGTTCACTGGGAAAAGGGAGAGTCACCATTTTTCCTTTAATACAAGTTTCACATTCTGATAATTTTTCATTTTGGTTTATTTCCAAACCTCTTATTGTTTCATTTTTGCAAGCGTTTTTTAAATCTTGTTCGTTAACATGGGCTAATTTCTTATGCCAAACGTCAATCAATTTTGTTTCAACAAGATGAGACATTTCTTTCTTCTCAGCTTTGACATAATATAGGCCATCTTCTTTGTGTGCCTTCATTAATGTTCCCTCTTTATCATATATTGTAGCAATTTGTTCATCAAAAATGACTTTGTATCCTTTTCCTGTTGCTTTGGCAATCGAAATTAAATTCGTTGATAAGTTTGGTACATACAATGTGTCTGTCAGATTTATTATTTGATCTTTAATTTGTATCACAACTGTTCCTTTACCTTCAATTTTCTCAGTTTTATCAGTTGATGCCAGTTTTAGACTGTCATTTGTTGGAGTTATTATTTTAAACATTGCTTTATCGTTGCACATGTGTGAAGTACATCCACTGTCTAAGCACCAGTTTTCCTGATTGACTGTGTTTTTGATTGATAGGCAGGTTTCTTTCACAAGTAAAGATTTACCTTGTTGCTTTTTCTTAGACCAACAATCCCTTCCAAAATGACCTTTTTTCTGACAGTTGTCACATTTTACGTTTTTCTTTTGTTGCTCTGTATTCTTCTTATATTGGTTTTTGTTTTTATTACTGTAGTGTGCCTCTTCTTCTTCTTGTTCTTCTTCTTTATAGTTATTTCTAGCCTCGCTTTCTTCGACAATTTTAATTTTTAGTTCTTCCGTTGATGGAAGTTTGTCTCGCGATTCAATTGCAATTCTGAAGTTTTCGTATTGTTCAGGCAAGCTATACAGCATCATTATGGTCAAAAGATCCTCGTGGATTTCAACTTCCATGTCTTTCAATTTTTCTACGAGATCCATGAACTCATTTATGTGATCTCTTACATCTTCATTAATTTTGAGCTTCTTTTTTATGAGCTTTTTCAGAAGAGTTGCCTTTCTCGCTGGTCCTCGGCTTTGATAAGCCTTTTCTAGCGTTTCCCATAATTCTTTTGCGCTCTTACATGACTTTACTAACCTTAACTCTGATGGTGCGATGATCAGCAAAAGTTCGGCTTTGGCCAAAGAATCCTTTTGCTTGTCGCATGATTTCGATAGGCATTCGTGCAGTCCGGTCTTTATAAGTATTGCCTCTGCTTGAATTTTCCATGTATCGAAATTGTTTCGATTTAATGGTTCGACATTTGCGTACAATTTTGCCGTACCCATTTTCAGCTTATGAAGCTAGGAGCCCATAACCTATAGATTTTCTATCTCGGTTAAGTTATAATAAACATGTTTATAATATTAGAAGCTGCTTTTATTTTACTTTAAATTATATTATAATATTCAACAAGAGAAAAAACACATTCCTTTGTTTTTAAAGTAAGTTGACAGACAGATAATCCATAGACATCATCTTCTATAAAGAAATAGTGAAGTGTAATTAAACTGTGCAATAAGTTTCAACAATTCCTTGCCTTGGTTATTTCAGTTCTCAGAATTTTCGTGGAATTTTCTGATGTCCAAGCAATATTCACTGTGAATTTCAGTGATATTTGTTGTGTATTCGCAGATTACTTTTAAATACTGTTTATCTTTTCAATCACGTCAATCTAAATCGTAAACTATAAATTCTTCAATAAAAATTAAAACTAAAAATGTCTGTTGTTCTTAATATTGGGTAATGTTTTGCATAGATGGTCCAAGTGAGTGGTTATTTACAATTATTCATGCTTACCCATTTTGAACAGGGAATTACTAATAAACCCTACAATGAATAATTCGCTGTGGTCCGCAGTAACCTTTCTCTACGTCCTAGTCAACATTGGAAACTGTAAGTACCTATTGGTTTTGTTATTATGGCTCTATTAAATAAGTAATAACATATACTAAACCAATTCCTTTCACACAATCTTACATCATCAGCTGTGCTATATCTTATGTTTGCCTGAATAAAAAGTACCCTTTCTTCCATGAATGTAGCTAATTCTATTTGAAATAATCAAAGAAAAAATAAATAGAATGAATAGATGCAAAGAACACTGGTTATACAACAATGAGGGTGAAGATATTAGGAAAAACAATTTCATTAGAGTGAAAATCTACGAAAAAGTTTCACAAACACAAATGAAAGTAATACTTGGCAAAACGCCATGATTACCTGTTACTTGCCTCTCTTAAAAAAGTACCTAGTTGTAAATAATTAAAAGAATCATTTAAATAAAAGATTGATTTCAAAAACGCTTTCTAAATTAAGGCTTGTTTTTAGGTTCAATTCATCATAACTTGAAGTATTTCGAAACAATACATGCATCCGATTTTGCTCACCAAGTAGTGAAAAGAGGTGCGAAACTGTCTGCACACCCGTTCAACACTATCAAAGAGGTTCACTTCAAGACTCTCGGGAAGGACTTCAGACTCATCTTGCATCCACACAGTTCTGTTCTACACTCCAACTTCAAGGCTTATTCTGTGGATGGTGATGGGAAAGAAACTACTGTTCATGTTGGTGAGAATTATTAAATTCTTGTACTATTTTTTTTTGCGACATAGCCCTGTAGATTAGCTAGTTAAAAGTAGCAGTGGGCAGGGCACATATCACGCAGTATGGATGGCCGATGGGGTCTAAAGGTTCTCAAATGGAGACAAGCACAGCTTAGGACGTCCACCCACAAGATAGACAGACAATAAAAAAAGTTCTAGGAAATATAAACTTACCTAGATAGCTCCATAATTAACCGACTTTAAAAAAGAAGGTGGTTCTCAATTCGGTTGTTTTATTTTGTTTGTTATCTTAGAGTTCTGTCATAAACTGATGTGGAAAATTATTTTTCCTTTCCTTCCTTTTCTTTTCAATGATATGATAGATTGGCCCCATAGAAATTTCGTCAAAAAACGTTCACTAGTTTTGTTATTAAATCAAAATAACTGGTAAAAATATGTCATTTAAGTAAACGTAATTACGTATTCACAAATTTAGAAGTCGTTTTTTTTAATTGTTAAATATTTGTAATTAATATTTTTTCACTCTTGTAGATCAAGATAATTTCTACACTGGGAGAGTGTTTGGTGAAAAGTTATCCGATGTGAAACTGCACATGGAAGATGGAGTCATCACAGGAATTATTCACACTCCTGATGAAACATACCACATAGAGGTATAAATATATTTATTTATTTTATTAAATAATATAAATTTATTGAAACAAAGGTAACTTAAAAAACAAAAAATTAATATAAACTTAAATATTAACTAAAAACTAAAACTTAAAATAATAAAGTAGCTAAATAAATACCTAAATTAAATTGAATACCTATCCAAAACTATAAACTACAGGTAAAAAACTGCATTAAGGTCACTGTCTTCGGGTAGGGTACCTAAAAAGCTAGCGACATTACCACGTTGAATGGCCAAACTTATTCTTTGGCCAAGGTAAGCGCCAGCTCTTTGATCACCCGTCACATCTATGAGGCGTCTGGACAGCTCTTTAACTAAACCCCGAGCGGCCGGACCCCACGGGCCCATGGTTTCAACTCCAAATGGAAGAAATAATATATATATATATATATATAAAAAATAATATATAATATATATATATATATATATATATATATGTATCCCTCGCCGAGAGATTCATATTTCCTCCGTTTGAGGCTTTCCGCCACTTCCGCTGCTGCACCAGCCGCTCTTGATGTATAAATATACAAATTTTTTTTTTTTTTTTTTTTTCTAATATTTGTCTAAGATTTTTCTTTGCATTAAATTTATAATTTCTTTCGGACTCAGCTATTTTCTTCCATTGTCGGTAGCTTAAACTTCTCCTTCTATATAAATAGTGCTAATTCACTATAATTGGTATCTACTAAATGAATCACTAATTGAAGTTGGCATACCACAACCCCAAACAATCATATGAAACAATGGAAAGTCCAAATATTTTGAAAACGAAGAAAATAGCGCTTTTGCTATCATGAACAGCTTTGGGAATGAATTTTAATCCATCTGTCGTTACCTTTTTACAAAACATCTGGTACTTTTTTACAAAATATTCACATCACATTATCAGCCGTCAATGTCCACTGCTGAACAAAGGCCGTCCTCTCAGAGGGGTGTTGCTATAATCGCCACGCTTGGCAGGCGCCTTAGGGATCGCAGTACGTTCACCATGTACTAATATGACGCTGCTGTCCATCCTCCGGTGGTTCTGGTCGCAGATTTAGGACATACCCGGGTCCGTTATACATATGTTACAAAATATAGCATGCCATCAATCGAGCTAGATGAAAAAAAAAAGTCTAAAATCTAGGGATACAAAATATCATGTCTGTAGACAAGATAATTTATAAAAAAGTATTCATATGCACATTGATGGACATAAAATATTTTTAAATCCTGAAACAATACAATTCAATTTAAGTTCATTGATGACCATCGAGATGCATTGATTATGCAAATTAGACTTAAACCAACATTAATGAAGGCCTTATTACTTTAAGTGCGTGTATGTTCTGGGAAAACTCAAAATTCATGGGCAAAACAATCATAATTAATCTGTACAATACATGTATGTAAGTAATTATGCGCAGCAGCGTCCTAATAGTACACGGTGAACGTACTGCGATCACCAAGCCGCCTGCCAAGCGTGGGGATTATGGCAACACCCCTCTCAAAGAGGGAGGCCTTGTCTAACAGTGGACTTTAATTGGCTGATGATGTGTGATGTGTGTGTGAAGTAATTATGACCTTTCTACTGCAATACTCAAAGCTTTGTTTCTATTTTCAGCCTTCTTGGCGCCATCTTCCCCATCATGACGACAAAACGATGATAACATACAAATCTTCGGACATAAAGTTCAGCTGGGCAAATGGAGGGAAGCCACAGGGCGATAATCCGCGGGTCTGCGGCTATGTAAAAGAAGGGAAAGGTAAGATGGTTCGTAAAATATACTGGCCAAGTACAAGTCGGTCTCGCCCACTAAGGGTTCCTTACCACCACAAAATACAAAAAGTAGTGCAAAAAGACAACATCACGTCCAGGTGGTCACCCATCCAACTAACTTGGTGATGAACAGAAACTGTCACCGATTGTCACCGATTCGCACTTGGCCATTATTTATTATTTGTGTTTTTATATCATGCAAAGTTTGACGCTTGTAAGTATAACCGTTTTTATATCAGAGCAAATACAAAAATATGCTTAAAAAAACGTTTGTTGTATTGCGAGTGGAAACCCCTTTTCATTTTAACTTTACTGTTATTCCAACTGCCGTAACATTTCATATTCTGTAAAAACTACAACTGGTTATCTATTACGGTTCGAAAGACACAGCCCTTAAAGCAGTGTAGGCGTAGGTAATTATGTATAATTTAATTTGTTCCAGACTTAATTTAATTACATTACCTGTATTTTTCAATTTATTATTATCCAATTTTTATAGTTTTGTATTATTTAATTCCTTTCATTTCATTTCGTTTGGTGATTAAAAGAAGAAGATTTTTTTTTTTCTGTTGAAATTTTTCCTGAATTTTCTTTGCTATAAACCTCACGGAGCCCGAGACCTTTCCAACGAATGCAAAACCGTGGAAATCGGTTCGTGCGTTCTGGAGTTATAGCGTCAGGAAGGAAAACCCGACTTATTTTTATATAGTAGATTGGGTCCCGTTTACACCCTTTGGGTACAGAACCCAAAAATGGTAGTACTTAGATCAAATTAAAGCCATAACTTTCATGCAATGCAGTAATCATTATGATCAACTACTATTCACAAGCATGAAATGTGATCAACAAATATAAATAAAATAAATATACTGTTCAGAACTAGAAGATGATGATGAAGAAGAAACAGACGTTAAAGAGATAGAGCAGAAACTCGAGCAGTCTGAAAAGGACAAATACATTTATCAAACTGATGACGATCACTTGGATGTCCCTGAAGATACCAGCACAGCCAACGTAAAGAAGCAAAGAGTGAAGAGGCAAAGTGACTATGAATATACACCGACCAAGACTCGGTGCCCATTGTTGCTGGTGGCAGACTATAGGTTCTTTCAGGAGATGGGAGCTAGTAACACGAAAACTACTATTAGTTACTTGGTAAGCAAGTTAAGACTAAAAGATAATGAGGTTTTGTTATTATTCTGCAGGGTTACGCGGAAAGGATGAACTACGCCAAATGAGATCCATATTCTTTTCCATATAGCTTTTCCTATGGGATCAAACCTGAAATTGCAAATACAAAGTTACGTGTATACCCTGTACTAAGCCGAAAGGAGGTCATTGTACTCGTCATTATAAACAACTTTTACCATGAGACAAACACTGAAATAACGAAAAAAAATCTGCTGTTCCATAGAAAACGGTCATTGACACTCGACAAAATGTATGAAACAGTTGATTTTCTTCTTTCCCTTCGGCTTGAAACAGGGTATATGCGTAACCCTGTAATGTATATACAAAAATATCAGGTGTTCCATACATTTTCTCGAGTGTGAATGACTATTTTCTATGGAAACAGTTGATATTTTTTTCGCGATTCTAGAGTTGCTCCCATAGTAAAAGTTGTTCATAGTGATGGGTACTATAGACCCCTTTCGGCTTAGTGCAGCCTTTCTGCATAACCCAGTATGTATAATATTCTTTTTATGTTTCAGATAAGTCTTATTGACCGCGTTCACAAAATATATAATGACACAGTGTGGCAGGATCGCCAGGTAGGTGTACTAAATACCAATAAATTAAAACGTGACAACTGCAATAGTAACTCTGCCTAATAAAATAATTGTTAGTTTTTCGCGAATGAACTACAATGAATTTTAATAGAATTCTGTAAGGATGTAGTGTGCAATATGCATACTTAATTTTGAGGATGGCAAACATTTTATCTTGTAAATTGCGGCAGAACCTACTACTATCTCTTGATGCATGGCTGGAAGAGAAAAACCGAAGATCGGGCTGAGTGGCGTGCCTTGGGAGAGGCCTATGTTCAGCAGTGAATTAGTATAGGCTGATTATGATGATGATCTATTAGTATCCATTCTGGTGCCAAATAAGTAAAGCGCAACGATTAAATAAACTTGCATTTGCTCGCTTCGTTTATAAATAGGCAAATTTAACTCTATTTGTAAAAGCTCATGCAAAATTTATTTGGTAGGACATGGATGGTTTTAAAGGCATGGGGTTTGTGATCAAGAAGATCCTTGTCCACTCGGAGCCGACGCGTGTGCGCGGTGGAGAGGCGCATTATAACATGGTGCGGGAGAAATGGGACGTACGGAACTTACTAGAGGTAAGTAAAAACGACAAACATATTCTACAGGTGCCAGAATAAGCGTTAGGGTGCGACTAACTATAGTCAAGTCCCTCTGAAGCCACCATTGTGGCACTAGCTCGTAAGTGTTTTCTATCTGTATGTAATTTTTATTTCTGGTGTACACAATAAAGTGTTTCTATCTATCTATCTATCATTGTGTTTTCAGAATAAAACTGGTAGCTTCCCATGGAAGATTTAAGTTCCTTCATTAAACAAACTTTTTAGATAAATTGGTAACATTGTATTGCAGCTGTTAGGCGCTGAGCAGAAGAAGGATTGTTTGTCCGCCGGACGGAATTAAAAACAAGTTTTGTCTGGTAGTCTATTTCTCCTATGTGTGCGTTATTGCATAGATTTCCATATGTTCTATCGTCGCGGACAAATTGTCCACGCCGCCACTGTCCTTTATCTGCTCAGCGCCTTATGGTAATTTTATCGTCAGGTATTCAGCCGCGAGTACTCCCACAAGGACTTCTGTCTGGCGCACCTGTTCACGGACCTCAAGTTCGAGGGTGGCATCCTTGGCCTTGCTTATGTCGGTTCGCCTAGAAGGAACTCCGTCGGCGGGATATGCACGCCCGGTATTACCCTTTTTGTAAAATCAGAACAATTATTTATCCAATAATTCGAACGCCATATTAAGTACGAACACCATACAAATTACCCAACCCGTAAGCACCTGGTTACGGGCGAACACTTTTAAGACAACACATTAGCTCATTTAGCGCTAATCCACTGATGATAGTCCGATACCAATGTTGTGTTTCACTGATGTTAATACTCAGTTTTGTTCGATTTTTTTGCTTTACAAATTAATTTCTATGAAATGAGAAGTCATATCACTGTTCAGATCTACCATCTGTGTAAGGTGAAGTAGACACCTGTGACAAGATGTTCCATAATCTTGTTTGTATCAGAGGTCTTCATATATCATGTACTTTACCCACACCCAGTACATGATAAAAATAATTGAAGTTCCTTGTATAAACTTTATTTTTATTATGCTTTGTTTTATAATTTATGTTCGTTTGTTTTCAGCTTCGTTGGTTGACGTCTAGTGTGAGTCCCTTTTATGTTTGCTTTTTATGTTAGCTTTCTGTTTTGCTTCATCCCTATGTTATATGCAATGAATACGCTTTTATTCGTAATTATTTTATGTATTAAGTAACTATGCTTTCGTTTATAAATCGCAAATTCATCAGCAGTTGCTTGCCTGTTAGGAGTTTACACTTCAATGAGAAACTCATGCGCTGACGTGAAAGATTTAACTTCCCAGGCATGCATCTTCAGAACGGCATGCAACCACTGAATATTGCAATTTCACTTATCTGTATTTTCCCGACAGAATACTTCAAGAACGGATACACTTTATACTTAAATTCTGGGTTGAGTTCGTCGCGAAACCACTACGGTCAGCGCGTGATAACTCGCGAGGCTGATTTAGTGACAGCGCACGAGTTCGGGCACAACTGGGGCTCTGAACACGACCCGGACGTGGCGGAGTGCTCGCCCGCTGCCAGCCAGGGCGGCTCCTACCTCATGTACACCTACAGCGTCAGCGGATATGACGTCAACAACAAGGTAGCTAATGATGTGGAGATGATAGTTTATTTGATGGCAGGCACTTCCCTTTCATCTCTGTAGACACTTTGTATCACTTTCAGGCAACACTTTTATGCAAATAGCGCTAATAACCCCTCCCCTCCCCACCAGGGCCACCGTTATGAGCTTGTGTGGACAAATCAGCGTTCAGTTCAGGGACCCCGCATAACCCTCAGCTAATGGTCTATCTATTGTTAACATAACAAATGTAATGTCTATTAGATGAGAAGGCATTATCTGTTCAACATAATTGTAATTCTAATTTAACACTTTTCATAGATCAAATCAGCGAAAGAGTGTATTTCGTTTTCCAGAGATTTTCGCCATGTTCACTGCGTTCAATCCGCAAGGTGCTACAAGCTAAGTCCGGTCGCTGCTTCTCAGAGCCTGAAGAGAGCTTCTGTGGTAATCTACGCGTAGAGGGCGGTGAAGAATGTGACGCGGGATTACTAGGTTTTATCTTGACTAGACTTTATCTCCTGATAATAATGATTTTAATTGGCAGAACTATGATACTAGAAGATATTTTACTTTGGTGAATTTGTTATAGGTACGGAAGACAATGACATGTGTTGCGATAAGAACTGTAAGCTGAGGAAGAATCAAGGAGCTGTTTGCAGGTGAAAATACTACATTGTTACATTTTATAGGTCTGCTGTTGGGCGTTGTCTATGTTTTGATTTGAGAATTATCTTCAGAATTTTCTTTGATTAATACATACTTCATTATTTTCCCCAGCGATAAGAATTCTCCATGTTGCGCGGGTTGCGTATTCGCGCCACAAGGGCTGGTGTGTCGCGAAGCTGCGCATTCTGCCTGCGAGGGAGAGGCCACTTGCAACGGCGCCTCCGCCGACTGCCCCAAGGTGACCCACTTACACCAATGATGTTTAATGTTTGTCTAGCATGACAAACAACTAAAGACTTAAGTAACAGATTGACATGGTTTCTAATAAACTTCACAGATGTAAGAGGAGAAAATAATTTAAAAAGAAAGAGAGATAAATTTTAATATCAGTCATTTTCCAGAACAGGCTTTGACTGAGAAGTATCAGCCTCTAAAGAACATCACGTGGCACAAACAAGCTATTCATGCTTAAGCATTAAAACCATTGTGCTCAACTAGTGTTATGAAGTGTTGTTTCGTTCCAGGCTCCAGCGATAGCAGACGAGCACGAGTGCGCGGAGCGCGGCAGGTGCCGCAACGGGACTTGCGTGCCGTACTGCGAGACGCAGGGCATGTACAGCTGCATGTGTGATATCGGTAAGCATTCCGTTATGTATTTATCAACCTATTTGTTAAAAGGAGGATCCTAATGCACAGTTGCATTAGGATCATTTTTTTGTTACGCTATATCTCCGCCGATTTTAAGTAATCTCTTTACTGAAAAGGCATCTCGAGGTTAGTCCTATTTAAATGTTATATTAAGGTCGGGGAAAAAGTTTCTTCGTATTTTTTAAACAAATTCACGACATATTTTTTTCAAGTTTAATTACATTTAATTATAATATATATGTGCCATTTTGTTCGATAACTTGTTGCCATCTTGTAGGTAGTGACATGATCCCGTTGCTGTAGAATTTTTGGGACTTCTGATCAAAAAAATGCAACAAGTAGTTTTGACAGTCCTCTCTTGATGTTAATCTAACACTACCCAAAGAATTCTGAAGAGATCGAAACAGGTGGAAATCTGAGGGTGCAAGGTCTGGGCTATATGGTGGATGCAATAACACTTCCCAACCAAGCTCTCTAAATTTTTGCTGAGTGGCCAAAGATGTGTGCGGTCTGGCGTTATCATGATGAAAGACCACACTCTTTCTGTTGATCAATTCCGGCCGTTTTTTCTCAATTTCTTGTTTGAGTCTCATCTGCTGTTGGCAGTAGAGATCCGAATCGATGGTTTTGCCCGGCGGTAAAAGCTCATAATGAACGATGCCCTGCCAATCCCACCATACACACAGCATCACCTTATTACGTGTTAATCCGGGTTTCGCTACAGTCTGTGGTGCTTCACTGCCCTTTGACCATGATCTTTTGCGCACATTCTTGTCGTAGGTGATCCATTTTTCATCACCAGTGATCAATCTTTTCAAAAACGGTTCGGTTTCGTTACGTTTCAATAGAGAATCGCAAATGAGTACACGATTCATTTGGTTTCTTTCAGTGAGCTCGTGTGGCACCCAAATATCGAGTTTTTTGTATACCCAGTTTTTTTCAAATGGGTCAAAACTGTTTTGTGGTCAATCCCCAGTTCTTCAGCTACGTCGTAACTACTAATATGCCGATCTTGGTCCACTTTTTCAGAAATGGCATCGACTTTATCCGTAACAGGGCGACCAGAGCGAGCTGCATCTTTGACATCAAAATTCCCGGACTGAAAACGCTTGAACCAACATTGTGCTACTCTTGATGACACTGCATTAGGTCCATAAACGTCACAAATTTTATTCGCGGAGTGTGTCGCATTTTTCCCTTTTTTGTTATAAAATTTCACAATATATCGAATTTGTTCGTTAGATTCACTCATTTTATCGAACAAAAAAACAATTGAAAAATGGCGGGAAATTGCTTTTTACGTTTTGTATTCCTTTTTTAAAATGTCATATTTTTAATGGTATCAAAACCAGCCAGATACAAACAGTACAACGGATAAGATTTTTACTACAACTTTATACATACAAAATACGAAAAGACTTTTTCCCCGACCTATTATGTTATTTATTTATAACAATGTTTTAATTATTTTATCCTTAACCTAAGACCTGTAAGTGCTCTCTGTCTAGGAGGCTTTCGTTCGACCGCCAACTCGCCTGATGTTAAGCGATGATGCGGTCTACGATGGAGCATGTACTAAAAATTTAAATGCTTATATCTCCCTTAGTTTTGAACACATTTAAATTTTGTTTTTGACAATCACTATTAGTTATGGTTAGCTTTTTACAAGACATGCAAAAAAAGTCAATCCATTAGCCTATTGTAGTAATTTCTCCTCTTATTCCTATATGACCCGTTGTGTGAATAAAATTGGCTTAACATTAAACGTAACATTTGGCTTGAAATCCATGAATTACGTTTTACAGTTGCGGATGCGTGCAAGCGATGTTGCCGCAAGAGTTTAAACAAGACGTGTTTTCCCGTGGCTCATAACGATATTCTACCTGACGGAACTCCTTGTATACAAGGCTTTTGCAATAAAGTAAGTTTGATTTAACAAAAAAAATATGTTTTCTATTTACTTTTTTTTTTGTCCTTGGCAAACTATTTTTTTTGCATGCTCACTATTTTTTTCTTGTACAGGGTGTCTGCGAAAAAACTATTCAAGATGTGGTAGAGCGTTTCTGGGACATTATTGAAGATATAAACATCAACAACGTGCTGGGTTTCCTGCGGGACAACATCGTCGGAGTCGTTGTTTTGGTCACTGCCTTCGTGTGGATTCCGGCCAGTTGTGTTGTAAGTGACGTCATCCTAACTAATATTATAAAAGCGAAAGTAACTCTGCCTCTCTGCATGTTCGCTTTTCACGATTAAACGGCTAAGCCGATCTTAACGAAATTTTACAAGTGAAAGTGTACTTACATCATAAGGACGAACATAGGGTTCTCTCCCCCAGAAAAACTGGACAAGATTCAGCTAGTCTACCTACGATATATTATAGTAATAGCTCTAGATTTTCTTATGGACTTCAAAACCTTTCCATTTATCCTAGACATCGTTAACAGTACTCAAATATGTATCTACCGATTACCGATGTACCGATATACAGTACCACCAGTGTATGTGTTACCGGCAATCTGTATAATTCAGGCATTCTATACAATGCCTAGGCAATGTATGGAATGCCTGGGGTGTTCAGGCAATGTATGAAATATTATGAATATTATTTTCCGTTACATACTTTGCCTAGGCAATGTATACAATGCCCAGGCAATGTATAGAATGCCTGCTGGTCCACCGGCAATGTGTAAAATAAATATATTTTGGTTCTTTGTTTATCAATATTATATAAGTATCGTAATTCTGAAACCCCACACGCGGTCCCCGAGTGGTGCTAATCAGGTGACCACCCACCGGACACATCCATGCCGTCAAGCGGCCTAGCCGTGTTACGGCGTGATGTTCGGTGACGCCGTTAGAGAAAACGGGTCGGAAGAGTTAATTCTGCAATTAAACTGCATAACCGTCCTGCCATGCGCTGTTACGCCGCATCAAGTATTCAGTCACGGAGGGTAGCGGGATCCGAGGCACGGTGCACTGCTGGCCGATTGCAGTTAGTAAGGGGCCCTAGTAGTGAACTAGGCTGCCCCGCAAACTCTGGGTGGGACAGGCTGCCAAGTCCTGCAAAAAAGTTCTACAGAGGGCTCACTTTGACCACATTAGTAGAATAGGGAACAAACTGGCTTCGTACCCTGCTGGTAGTAAAGCGTTTTGCTCCCTAGCTAAATCAGTCGAAGCAAACTTCTACTGCGCCTCACTACCTCCGCTGCTGAAACCTGATGGGACGCTGGCTCACACCGCTGAAGGGAAAGCAAACTTTTTTGCTTGTCAGTTTGCCGAGTGTTGGCGTCTAGATGCTGGTAGTGCGATACCTCCAGCTTCACCTGGCTGTACCACATTTATTTCTGAGATTCGTCTTTCGCCAAATCGAGGTTAGTTAATTGCTCCGCAATCATGACGTGAACAAAGCCAGTGGCCCGGATGGTAATTTCAGCCATAGTTCTGAAGACATGTGAGCCTTAGTTGTCTTCTGTTCTGACACGCCTCTTTCGTCACTCACTTGAGACTGGTCAAGTGCCGAGCTGAGCGTGCCGATCCTGCTAACTACAGGCCAATATTCATCTCGTTCATACTCTGCAAGACTATGTATCGTGTCCTCAATAACAGGTTCCTGGCGTATCTGGAAGCTAATGAACTCCTCAGTAACCGACAATATGGATTCCGTCGAAACTGGTCCATTGGGGATCTTCTAGCTTACGGCACGCACGTCTGGAGTGAGACCATCGAGAAATACGGAGAAGCGCTCGCTGTTTCCCTCGACATCGCGAAGGCTTTTGAGAGGGTTTGGCGTGACGAACTTATTAGCAAGTTCTTCTCGTTAAAAAAAAAAGTTTGTTGTATTGGGGACCTTTAGTTATTACTTTTTGTAATTATTATTATTTCTTGGTTAATCCGCCGGATTAAATATTTTGTGAAAATTTCAACTGGCTATCTATTACGGTTCGTTTTTCTTTAATTAGAATTATTACACTCAAAAATAATTTGATTCAATTACTTAATTACATTCTCGAGTCTAGCCCGGACATTTGGTAGGCATTGGTGGAGCCGAAGCCAACACTAAGAGGCCCTGTTGAATATAAAAAATACAATTATGGAATATGTATAAAAAGGAATATGAACCTATTGTACAGTATAAAATTTAAAAAAAACTGGGTTATTAAGGTGAACAACTTGTGGATGGGATAAGAGATCTATTGAATGAGAAACGGCACCTGCCTTATCCTGTCTCATCTCAAAATTAGTTAGGCAGGTAATGAGTTGCCACCCACTAAATGGCCCCCCCGTAAAGGCTGCCATATCTTGGCACCGGAAGGGCAACATTGGCGTAGGTGGCTTAGGGTGTAGAGATGTGTGGTGCACTTTCACTAAGAGCTACTCGCGGCGGTATGCCCTTTAACACTTCCACCCTGGAGCTTAGGTTTCTAGCTCTTGCGGTTTCCACCCCCGGACGGGTTAAGGCAAGCCAGGGGTCGGGGTCTGGGGTTTTAGCCCCCTGGAATAGGGGTACGCGGTGTCGCCACTCACTAATTATTTTTATTGTTAGGAACTTATAAGATTTATGAACACTTTTTACTCATATTTTTTTTTATAATCAATAATCCGTCTCCCACTTTCCCGCAGTCGTCTTTTACACACATTGCCGGCTGCGCATTCGGCATTGTATAGAATGCCTAGGCAAAGTATTAAATAAAAAATATTTCATAGATTGCCTAGGCATTGTATAGAATGCCGGATTATACAAATTGCCGGTAACATATTTATGTGGAGTAATTTTTTTTTTAAGTATTTCTAATATTTAACTCTTCCAGATAAGTTACGTGGACCGTCGAAGGCAACGTCAGCATCAGAAGTTTATAGAATGGGAAAGGCAACACGATCTTGTACATCCATCATCGCCGCGGAAAATCATACACACAAGGTATCGTACTTAGTTTCTGCCACGTAGCTGTGAGTTCTGGAATGGCTTACCACCTTCGTATTTTTCTCCAAAATATAACCTCAACTCAAACGATAGGCGAAGACTCCTCAATGATAGACAACGCACTGTCAATAGGTGTCCATAAGTGACCACTCACCATCAGGTCGCCTGCTGCTTGTTAGTCTACTATTACATTTAAAAAACTAGTTCCACGTTCATGATAGTTTTGTTTCGCCGAAGAACAGTTACATCGGCTGCTCGGATTTGCAAATTTAAGTGGCAATGGGCAGGCCACATCGCTCGCAAAGAACTGATGACCGATGGGGAAGAAAGGTTCTTGAAGAAAGACCAAAGACGCAGCGTAGGTAGGCCTCCCACTAGACGGACCGACGACATTGTGAGACTCGCGGGCATCAAGTGGATGCAGATAGCATCAGGCCGTCGTTCAGTGTAGATTTCTGAGGGGGTGGGGGTGGTTTGTTATTTCCTGTGTTAACCAGTTGACGTTTTCGGGCTGATGATGATAGTTTTGTATGATTCACTTGTTTGTTTTTCCCTTTCACAGGTTACCTAAGCAGAAGCCACCTGGCATGAAAGGAAATATTCAAGGTTCCAGTCAACTATAGTCTGGAATTAATAATGTGTAGATTGATCAAATACTATAGTGAAGTGTGGATAAGAGAAAATGGGAGTGTATGTAAGCTTTAATGTTACCATTTTTTAGAAATAAATTATGACATAAATCATTCTTGCTTTTTTGGGATTTGCATCCGAGAATAATATAATAACCTCTGTTTTGCATTGTATTTATGCAATGACAATATAACTACTTGACAGCTCATCCTTACCCCGCCAAAATGAAAAGGTACAACATTTTCAGCATGATTTTTTTGAGCAGGCCAATCCTAGGCGCAAATTGAATGAACCACTTTCGTTTTCTCCAATCACAAGCGCCATACGATCCCTTCCCTTTCCCCCGCGACCGACGTGGCTTAAGTCGTGCTCAAGTAAATTATGACTCATGCGCAATCTATTGGTTATATTATCTATGTATTTATGCCAGTCTTATTTAGGGTGTGAAATAGCTACTATAAAAAAAGAAGTATTATTGTTAATTAATTTTATTTCATAAATAGAAACATAAATATTACACTTATAAGTGCGTTAAAACTACTGGGAATGGTTATTATATTAGAAAAAAAAAATATCATGTTGAAAAACAGTATCAAACTGTCTCAAGCAAAATTATAGCTACTATAATAATCTCAACTCAGGCAGGATAGCAGTTTATTATAATATTGTTCCGAATCACCACCGAAATCTCTAAGATGAGCAAGGCAAAAAGCTTGAATGTATGATATCACTAAAGTGCCACTCCAATGTAGATCAACCTTGCAAGATTAACATGCTAATCCACTACAATTAAGTTGAAAATAAGGGCCAACTTCTTCGCGATGCTCACATAAGTGCAGGTCCTCCAGGTGGATGTGAGTGTGAGCTAATATTCGCGCACGCGATACATCGGAATGACAATTGAAAATGTGTTATTTTCTTTGAAGTTTAAAGTCTAGTTGAGAGCAGTTGAGGTGAGTAGCGCGACGCCTCGCTCGTAGAAAGCGTGCTGCTCCTGTCCAGCCGCGATCGGCAGCCGCACAGTGAACAGCAGCTCCGACCGAGCGCTGTTCAGGTACACCGGCAATGTGAGCGTCTGACCCGCGGGCGCTTGCTCAGGACCGCTGTAACATGGAGAGAAATAATATAGCGATGTTGTGGCCGAAGATGGACCACGTAGACCTATAAGCATAGAGATACACTACTTAAAGCAAAACAGACAAAAATTGTCTGAGTGTCGTTGTACATGTTGACATCAATTATATAGTTCGAAATAAAATAATTATGACATAGGTTGCAAACAAGCACAGGCCGCCTAATGGTAAGCAGACACCGTCGCTTATGGATACTTGTAACACTAGAGGCATCACAAATACGTTGCCGACCCTTTAAGACTCCACACACACACCACATTTACTCCAATTTAGACGTTATATCCCTTGCATAGTATTCAACGTCACTTGTCTGCTATGTCATCTTAGCACTGGCATCGCGCGGCGTTGTAGTCGGATCGCGGTTGCCTTACAACTAACCAAAAAGTCGGCGTAATGCGTAGCGTGCGCAGAGTTTTAGTCCGGACATTTTTTTGCACATTACAAACGGCATTGTATCTCGATGCCTAGAAGGTGCTTATTCACTCTGGCCTTGAAGACACTCAGGTTATAGTTTTCAGGAAACAAGGAAGGTAGCAAAGCATTCTAGTCCCTAGCAATTCGCATTAAGACGGTGGAGGCAATCCGGGTAGTTCCGAGCCGATAGCATGTAGACTATGTAGGGATGGACATATACGGTATGATGACGAAATCCTGCGTGGATGCCTCTACTTGGGGTGTACCTAGTATATAAGATAATGCGATTACATTTGCCTTAATCCAGAAAAGAAGCCCTTCTTAACTCTTATTAAACTTGCCTAAATTTTCTGAATTTAGGCAAAACAATGTAATAGCGGCTTTATCCATAATAGTTGCAGCAGTATACAATACAACGCAAGCGATACATTAGAGTAGGTCATATTGGAATACATGGAATTAGAATCAGATGTGTTCATTATCCCGGGACCCGGGTATGTCCTAAAACTGCGACCAGAACCACCGGAGGATGGGCAGCAGCGTCCTAATAGTACACGGTGAACGTACTGCGATCCCCAAGCCGCCTGCCAAGCGTGGGGATTATGGCAACACCCCTCTATGAGGGAGGCCTTGTCCAACAGTGGACGTTAATTGGCTGGTGATGTGTTCATTATCAAATCATTTTTTAAATGGCTTTTGAACCACAGTACCAACTGCTGGCGATGTTGTGGCCGAGGACGGAGCATTACAAACTAGAAGAAATCTATTTACTGGTACCATAACTTACCGAACCCAAGTGAGCACAGTCAACGGCAAATCGACCATAATAGTGTTGGTAAGAAGCAGCCGGTTGCCCTTCACGTTGGCGCCTTGCAGCTTGAGACCGGTCACAGAGAACGACCACTCCGTTTGCGCGTTGTCGGTTGGAGTGCCCGGGTCGGGGATTGTCACCTGAGAATACGAACAAATTGCATCTTATTCCTCAACATGTTAAGTTTCTTTTCACGTCCGATAGAGGCGATGTACAATTTTTCATACATTTCACTATCGTTTACGTAACGATAACTTTTTCGCAAATACTCGTACTAACCCCACTGATGTCGAAAGTTAAAACAGTTAGATTCATTCATCAATAGGGTGAAGTCAGTTTCTATAGCGCGACTCGCCTCAACCACCAAAATCATAAAATGCGCCGTTTTTTTTTTTTCTTAAGTTTCTGGCTCCTGGCTTCTTGTGTTATTGAGTGTCAAGTTTAGTATAATTTTCAAGTAGGCGTTAATTTTAAAGTTGAGAACATCTAATAAAATATATTAGCAGTTATACTTCGCAAAAAAAAATTTTTTGCACACGCAAAAAGAAAACAATTAAATGATGGAATAGTGTGATTGAGAAAGCTGCAGCTGGGGTAAACGCTCCAAAAAGAAAGTAAAGCAGATCAGATTGAGTTACCAGCATCTGAGCAGCATGGGATCGCAAGTTTTGTCTACTGACCTCCAAACTTGAATAAGAAGATGGCACTGGATGAGATGAGATGGTGTGGTGTATGGAGTATCATGGTCAGATTTATGTAGTGTTTAAGATGAATTTTGTATGGCTACGTACCTGCAAGTGCAGTTCTTCAAGCGACCAGGAGTTGGCCTGCGCCACGCACTGGCGCGTTGCCGTGATGTACGCCTCGGGGTTCAGCAACCCGCCCAGCCACACCGGGATACTCTGACGAAAGATTTTTTTAGTGGTACAGCATTCCGAAAACCATAGTTATATATACCAGGCATAGGAAACTAAACGCCGCGTTTGGTACAATAACTTTTAGAAAACATCTTTTCAAATGTTTATACAACAATTATCAATATAAAAAACCGACTTCATAAAAATGTCAGAACAGGATCAAATTGAAACAGGACCACAAGGGAAGCACCAGCTTTCAAATAAAAAAGAATCATCAAATTCGGTTCACCTGGTCGAAAGTTATGAGGTAACAAACATTAAAAATAAAATAAAACAGTCGAATTGAGAACCTCCTCCTTTTTGAAAGTCTGCTAATAAAATAAAGTTACTAATAATAATAGGGTATTTGACTATATTAAAAATATAATTAATACTGGTGTAATCCTAGAAGATTATTATTTTCAAAAAGTATTTAATGACTAAAAACTAAAAAATCAAGTCCCTATTTCTAGAAAAATACATAATAAAAATATGTTTTTCACTGATCGCGTGACTTGACTGCAAACGCTCTATGTTAGCCGAATGTCCTTATGTCGTCACAGAAAAGTAAATAGAGGCAATAATTGTATGGCGAGATTAACTAGTTTGTTTATGTGTGACGTCACTAATGTCACGTGGCCCCATGAATGTCAAAGGTAGCGTTTACGCGGTAGTTTAATAATTTGAATTTTGATCCGTCATTTAAAACACAAATACTGAAAATTATGAGGATTAAATTACAAGATTTATTTTAATGTAATAAACAATTTAAAATGGTTTTGTAAAATCAGTCAAATACCCTATTGTAAAATTTCTATGTTATCAATCGAACGGGATCGTCGACTCTACGCATGGTGGGTAGATTGGCAGATCTGACTTAATGGTGTAAAACCTCGGATCAGACAAACAAGGTAGATGTGTTTTATTTAAATAACACGGGAATTATTCACGTATTAGTCCGGTTACTACAACTACATGGTACCCCCTGGACCCAGCCCATACCTACTTTTTACTTGTATCTATGATTATAAAAATTAAAATATAACTTCTTGTAACTTGACCACGACTATGTGACCCAAAGCTGGATCCGCTCTTGAGTAACCGGTTACCTAATCTTACGTGAGTAATTCCGGTGTAATACAAAATAAAATGTATGAAAACCACATCAGTTTTCATAATAAAAAAAATATCTTCATATCTTAAATATCTTTTTGTAGTGGTAGGACTCTTTTGCAGGGGTCCGCCTGGGGAAGTACCACACCTTTGCCAGTTATTCAACCGCCAAGCAGTAGTGTGCAAACACTACTGTGTTCCGGATTGAAGGGCAATGTTTCCAGCGAAATTACAGGGCACACATATTGCCATCCAGGGTTTTGAACTGTTGAAGTTCATAATTCTGAGTGGCGTTGAGCTGTTATGGGCAAGCGTGAAGAGCCATCAGGCGAGCGACTTCGCTCGTCTACTCAATATCATAAAAAAAAAACTTATAATTATTCTTATTTATCATCATTCATCATCGTTACCTAGATATGAGTCTAATCCAGTGGTTTTACACTCAGATCACATAAAACAGGGAGATATGGTAAGATGGCGTGGTGAGAGCGAACGCATCAGGCCTAAATGAAGATTGATGCCTTGTGATATTTTAAATTTAATATACATAATTTAACTAATGTAATTGGTTATAACCGTTTTAGTTAATAAATATAGTCGGAGTAACCGGCCTAATCTTACCTGAGTAATTCCTGTGTAATAAAAAAAAGAAAAAATATATATTTATTGCCAAAAACAATGAACAGAGACTATTTTTGGCAATAGGGGTACGCTCAGCGCTGTGCTCCGAGGTCCCGAAGGGTCACGCAGGGCTGCTTTTTGGCATACACCTTTGCTCACAAAAAATATGGTAGGTGAGCATTAGGCGATGGTGGCTAATACAACAATAATCTCGACTAAACGCTAGGTTCCATTGTGTTGTTACCTGTAGCCGCTTGGCGCCCTGGTCGGCGACGGCGTGCGACACGTGTGCGAGCTGCGTGACGCGGTGCGCGAAGTCTCCCACCCACTGCTGCACGGTGCAGCCGCGCGCCACCGCGTAGCGCCGCCACCCGCCCGGCAGCATGCCGCGCACTAGCGCGCCCACCATGGACCGCGTCTCGTTTGTCTGCTTCATCGAGCCCTGCACACACAACAATATAACCAGGCCTGGCGCACTCTCCAGTTTAGGTATGAAGCTACAAGTAGTCGTCTTGTCGGACTTGCTGTGCCGGCTGCCGCGCGATACACAGAGATAACGCGACAAGAGTTACGCGATAGACAGAGAGGCAACTTCTAGGTTAATATAGCTGTCGGTAGTTAGCGCTCGCACGGCCAGAATTGCACTTTATTGTGTAGTCGCAAGAGTCGCTACTTGTTTAAATGATTTTGCGGAGTGAATATTCTGTACTATATGTATTCTGTGGTATAATACCGGACACGTATTTGATTTGTTAATAAGTTAATAGTAAAAAAACATTATTTAAAACCAAGCTTTTGGTTTTAGCAAAGAAAATGTAAACCGCCACCTTGGAGCGGCGCCCATATTGAATTTGGTGTGATGTCATATTATCACAGTATGATGTTATATATTTCCTATTCTTCAAGCCTTTTCATTTGATATGCATATTAACAGATTTGACAAAAATATAGACTATCCGCCATGAGTGGCGGCGGCCATTTTGAAAATATTACAATACGTTTGGAGAAACTGGTTCTAACTCAGCTTGCAAGATTTGACCTTAACAAACAAACATACATACATTGCAAATTAAATAAAAGCTTGTAAAAATAACTGGGTTAGTGAAGGTATACTGAAGAAATGATTTAAATCCGACATTTGAGGTTATCTATTTATGTCAATTCTTACATTGCAAATAGATATGACGTTGCGCAGGTCGTGCAGCACATTCTGCAGTAGTGAAGCGCCGGCCGCTACTTCACGTTCGAAGAAACGGTACAGCGGATCCTTGATATTCTCCACAGTTCGTCGCAGGGTCTGACAAAACAAAAACAATCAATAAAGTTATAACTGCGAAAGCAACTTAGACGCAGTTCCTTTGAGACCTCTGTAATTTATTCAAGCAGACAAGCATTGTGCATCATGAGGACCTACGTATATAGGGTTCCTTTTGTCCCAGTAAAATGAAACAAAACAAGAGAATCGTGCAAGACGCAGCTAGTTATATAAAAATAATTAGTTATTCACTGCTGCTTGTACGCCGCGACTCCGCCTCGAAGCTCGATTGGGCTCTTTAGTGGGAATAGTGTGTGTTCATCATCATCATCATCAGCCAGAAGACGTCCACTGCTGAACATAGGCCTCCCCCTTTAACCTCCACACTGAACGACATCCTGCCATCTGCATCCACTGGATGCCCGCGACTCTCACAATGTCGTCGGTCCATCTAGTGGGAGGCCTACCTACGCTGCGTCTTCCGGTTCGCGGTCTCCACTCAAGAACCTTTCTTCCCCATCGGTTATCAGTTCTTCGAGCGATGTGGCCTGCCCATTGCCACTTCAACTTGCAGATTTTAATAGCTATGTCGGTGACCCTGGTTCTTTGGCGAATATCTATGTTTTGAATTTTATCGCGTAAAGAAACTCCGAGCATAGCTCTTTCCATTGCCCGTTGTGTGACTCTGAGTTTTTTCAAAAGACCAACAGTTAAGGACAACGTGTCAGTACCATATGTCATCACTGGCAACACACACTGGTCAAAGACCTTTGTCTTTAAGCACTGTGGTATCTTGGACGAGAAGATTTCACGCAATTTTCCGAACGCTGCCCATCCGAGTTGGATTCTTCGGGCGACCTCTTTGATAAGTTGGACTTATCTAACTGAATAATCTGTCCAAGATAGGTGTAATGGTCAACAACTTCGAGAATATTGTTCCCAACATTGACCGGCACGGGTACAACATGGACATTGGACATGATTTTTGTCTTATCCATATTCATTTTAAGACCCACCTGTTGGGAAAGGCTACTGAGGTCGCTGAGCATTGTATTGAGGTCCTCCAGCGACCCTGCCATGATAACTATATCATCGGCAAAACGAAGGTGAGTGATGTATTTGCCATTAATGTTGATGCCCAATCCGTTTCAGTCCAAAAGCTTGAAAACGTCCTCTAATGCGTTCGTGAACAGTTTTGGAGAGATAACATCTCCTTGTCTCACGCCTTTCTGCAATTGGATTGGCTCCGTGCTCTCGTCCTGTAATCGGATCGACATGGTGGCGTTTCTATACAAACACTTCAGCACTTCGATATACCTATAGTCGATATGACAACGCTGGAGGGACTGCAATACTGCCCAGGTCTCGATTGAATCGAAGGCTTTTTCGTAGTCCACAAACGCTAGACATAATGGCCGATTATACTCCTCAGTCTTCTGTATAATCTGAAGGAGCGTCTGTATGTGGTCTATGGTGCTCCAGCCTTTACGGAAACCGGCTTGTTCGGGAGGCTGGAAGTCATCAAACCTGCTTTCGAGACGGTTCGTAATGACCCTGGAGAACAACTTGTACTTGTATAGTGTGTTGTGTCCACCTAATTTTTTTGCTGTGGTTGTGTCGCTGTGGCCTTACCGGTAGTTCCTGCGGTAGCAGTTGCAGCCAGTTGGTCGCAGTTTGTTGCAACGTCTTCATCCAAGCGGGACGGCCGTCGCCTACTTCAGCCACCATCACGCCTGCAAACCAAACAATCACGTCACATTCGATACTATACCGATCCCTAGATGGTAACCCCGTTGATAATGTTAATAATAATAAAAAAAACCGAATTTTAATAAAGAACAACAACAATAATTCAAAGATTAGAAAAAACGTCTTCCATTGTGATTTAAAAAAAAAAAACAAATTCACAGATCTTTATCAGGACTGATCCCGCAAGCACGCCAATTTATATGAAACTCAGAGAGCCGCATTTTTGTGCCTACTATGACGTCACGAGAGCAATTTAATGGTAATTTAATTTTGTTCCCACGGCCAACTGCTTTCGAAGAAGTTTTCTTTTCGAAGAACTTTCGAATAACTGGTTTTGCTATGGCGCAATTTAACAATTTTGTATTGTCATCCGACGTGCTACTGTCAAGATGACGGAGATCAAACTGAATAGGGTTTGACTGTTTTTACGAAACCATCTGATATATTATCTATTATATAATTATCAAATACACAATTTCGTTTACTTGGACGACATATTTTTACTAGTTATTTTGATTTAAAAACCAAACTACTAAACCGATTTTAATGAAATTTATATGGGACCACTTCAGAAGTATGACCTAACAAACAAAAAAGGAATCATGACAAATCAATTCGTAATTGGTAGAGAATCGGTGAACATATCCGTACATAAAAAAAAGTAGAACATAGATTCTTCTTTTTTGAAGTCTGTTAAATATAATATTTAATTCTTATAATTGTCAGTTTCTGTCTCGCGGAGTCTATTCCGATAAAGATCTGGGGCTCAATTTTAAGTTGCTCGTATGATATTTCACACAAAAACATCACGCGAAATGACTGACTTTAGAACGAAATCCCAAACAATAGTAGCATTTTTTTAATAATCATATCACTCGCTAAAGCACCGAGTGGTTTGATCCATTCGAATTTGCTTTCAATCAATAGAAAATCTTTCATTTCGCATGATATTTACGTGGAAAATAAACAAGCGATTCATAAATTGAGCCCTTGTGTTCAAATCACAGTTCAAAGGTAGGTGGCGAGCGTTGTATACAGAACTCTTTACAGGCTATATAACACAGAAACACTGAGATTTAAAGTAGAGAAGGTAAGCTGAAGAACAAGTTTTACAGTCGGCGGTCTTATCGGCCAAAGCAGTTCAGCGGGAAACTGCGAATCAACTCACTTGCAATCTCGCCGAATGTCGGCTGATCCGTGTGATTTTTGTCTGAGAGGAGTAAGTAAACAAATGCATTGTTATTTCAGGGCCTTACTTAAAAACGTTACTCAATTTGATATATGTTTAAAATTGCTCTATCTCGTTTTCGCGTGTGACTATTGCCGTCAGCGAGAAGTTGAGAGAGCAATTTTAAGCATAGATCAACTTGAGTAACGGTTTTAAGTAAGGCAATCAGTGTTTATGGAAATAATTAGGGTAATGGAATGATTTTTATCGATGTTTCATTATTACTCTATCAGGGTTTGCACGACTAAATCATTGGGATTTAAATCAAATTGTTATTTCAATAAAATCCAATGATTTAATCAACTGTCTTTAATTTACTTCTTGGATAGAAATAAACTTCGAAACGAGTGAACAAAATAAAATCAACATGTGATTTACACTAAATTGGATGTATCAATGTAAGTATGGTAATATTGAACAACAAAAAAATATACCGGTTATTTATTGCCCAGTCAATACCAAATTCAACGAATAAAAGGGTTTGAATGAATGCAAGATCGTAATTGCATGGCGAAATTTACATAACACCTTCCCCTTTTTACGATTACAAAAGGCGCGTTCCGTTTTACGCAATATTTTAGAAGAAGTTATTATGTTTTTTTAAGATTTATTTACTAACCATGCTTTCAAGGGGTTTTTGAAGAACCCACCCTTCTTTATATGCGTAAGAATATTAAAGAGATTGAGCTCAACATTTTCGTATTTCGTGTTTTCGTCCTGACGTTATCATCTCAGCGTAAAAAGATCATCTGAATGAACTCAAAACGTAAAACTCACTTGGATCGTGGTCTTGAGAAGCGGCGTTGTAAGCAAGCTCTTCCTCGTCTTCCAACTGTTGCATCTTTAGGAGCTTGGACACTAGGTCACTGCCCTGAGTTGTAAGTAGCACCTTTAAACAAAATCATAACTTAAACAAGGTAGCTAGAAAATTTAGAAAAAAAATATCAATCTAACTTCACGAAAAGTTCATCACCTTACTTTTAAAGGTACTTACTTACCTTACTTGGTACCTTACTTTTTTTTTTCTAAAAAACTATTCTTTAAAGTATTAAATAGAAACATAATCGGTTCACAAACGGTGACAAAAGGCACCCAGTTGAGTTTCAAAATTAGTAGATGTGGTTACCTTCTCAGCGTTGTTAGGCAGTCCGAGCCAGGAAGGTGTCTGTCGGTCGGAGAGTTCCTCGATCCACTTGAGGAAGTGATCGCGCCGGTTGCCGTCCGGCATCGTGATGTGACGCTGGTTGCCTGTCGCCTGGACAAAACAAACCGCTTTGTTACAAAGTTTCTGAAGTATAGTAGAAAGAAGCGAAAAACTGATGCGACGTGTGGACCAGAACAGATAGCGTGAAAATAACAAAAGCTAATAATAATAAATAAAAATTTGTCTGGTGGCAACAAGGTGCGTGCCTTCAACGGTTGGGTGATGCCTTTGCTGATATACTCCTTTGGCATATTGAAGTGGACTCAAACTGAGCTGGACGCCCTGGATAGAAAGGTCCGTCAACAGCTCACATCACATCGCATGCTACACCCACGCTCGTCAGTTATGAGACTGTACATTCCGCGGAAGTGGGGGGGTCGAGGCTTTTTAAATGCCAAGAACCTACACAACCGTGAGGTGTGCAGTCTCAGGGATTTTTTCCGTAACAGCGAGAGTGGGATGCATCGCGATGTTGTGGCTGTTGACAGGGGCCTCACGCCGCTCTCCTTGGCAAACGAGAACTGGCGCAAACCATCGGTGCTAAGCATCGAGGATCGCAAGGACGTATGGAAAGGCAAGGAGCTGCACGGGCGGTTCTATCGGGTCTTAACAGGGCCCGATGTGAACCTGCCTGCGTCGGTGAACTGGTTACGTTTCGGGGACCTCTTTGGGGAAACCGAGGGGTTTGCCTGTGCGATTGCGGATGAAGTTATCAAGACCAACAACTACCGGAAATATATCATGAAGGACGGTACGGTCGACATCTGTCGGGCATGCCACCGTCCTGGAGAGTCCCTCCGACATATAATTTCCGGTTGTTCGCATCTTGCTAACGGCGAGTACTTGCACAGGCACAACCAAGTAGCCAGGATCATCCACCAGCAACTTGCCCTTCGATACGGCCTTGTCGAGTCTGAGGTGCCGTACTATAAGTACGCACCAGCACCAGTTCTCGAGAATGGTCGTGCGTTGCTCTACTGGGACCGGTCTATCATCACGGACAGGACTATTGTCGCCAATAAGCCTGATATCGTGATGGTCGACCGGTCCCAGCGCCAGGCAGTGCTCGTCGACATCACCATCCCGCATGACGAGGACCTCGTGAAAGCCGAGAAGGACAAACTCAGCAAATACCTTGACTTGGCTCACGAGGTTACCGCCATGTGGGATGTTGACTCGACGATCATTGTCCCGATAGTTGTATCGGTGAACGGCCTTATAGCGAAGAGCCTCGACCACCACCTTAAGAGGCTCTCGCTAGACGGTTGGGTCAAGGGTCAGATGCAGAAGGCAGTAATTCTTGACACGGCACGCATTGTCAGGAGATTCCTCACTCTGCAGCCCTAACCACCGGTAGCTTGGGCCCTGCCTCGCTGCCGGCGGCACCCTAGTTTTTAAGTTTTTTATATTATTTATGTTATTATAATTATATTTGATGTAAAAAACTTAAAAATTAAGAAAATAAATAGATATGTGATAAATAAAAATAATAATAAAAACTTTTATTGATATTCATTAAAGGCCTATAGGCACATAAAGATCTTAAAAGGTAGTTATATGTAGTTATATATATGTATACAAATGTTGTGAAAGAGAGGTGAAAATAAACAATTATGTACCTTAGTGGAACACTGTCCCCCACACTAGGATAACCTGTGTCGTGAGGTCACAGTTTTCAACTCTGGGCATGATTGTCTTCCCCGCAGAGGTGAACTTAAACTAGGTTTTTCATAACAGCGGTGTTGATAACATTAACCATACTAGGCGCGTTGGCGAAGAATGTAAAAGTGACAGTAATAATATTTACTTACATATACAATAGAGCCTTTTGGTAAATTACTAATATTCTTTGTCAATCAAGTTTATGTGGGTGTGTTTTGCCTGAGTAGGTGGTTCTATAAAGGTGGTAAAGGTGGGTGGTGTACGTGTGCGTGTTAATGTGAGTGAGTGTATCTGTCAGTTTGAGTGTGTTTAGTGTCGAGTGTTGGTTGTTTGGGTGGCATTTTGGTGTGATTTTTTCAGTGGTCAGTCATCTGGTATTTTTAATAATTAAGGATAAGAGTCATAATGTGTCGTGATTAAACTATTGTGTGTCAGTTGAGAGTACTCCAATCAAGCGCCAGTAAGTAAATTATCATATTATTATGTCGATCAGTTATTTTGAGCAAATTCTCAGTTGATTTATAGTCAAGCTGTATTAAGTAGTCTGTTAAGGTTTTATTGCAAGCATAACGATTTAGTTTTAAGATGGGTTTAAGTTTCCTAAAGCGGTTGTATAGAGCAGGGCCTAGTCCTACAAATGACTTCATTGCGTAATTCGTACGAGATTTTATGTTTTAAAAAATAATGACAGTGAAGGACTGAGATTATAAAATGAAAACATAGTAAATATCCATTGGCTGTATTGTACGTATTTTTGTATTTATTTAATATCTTGGTAAACGCTACAATAGGACGTTCACTGCTGGACATAGGCCTCCCCCATCGATCACCAAACGCAATGGTGCAATTATGAAATGCTACATTACTCGTCGTGTCGGCAATGTCGTATTTATGATGCCTATAGGCCTATAGGTATCATAGGCGACGGTGACTGGTTACTATGAGGCAGCCCGTCAACTTGTTTATAATTATTATCAATATAAAAAAACCGACTTCATAAAAATTACAGAACTGGACCAAATTGAAATGGGACCACACGGGAAGCACCAGCTTTGAATAAAAAAATAAATAAAATCGGTTCACCCAGTCGAAAGTTCTGAGGTATGGTACAATACATTAAAAAACCTTCGAATTGAGAACCTTCTCCTTTTTGGAAGTCGGTTATAAATAAAAAAACAATGTTACCATTATGAATTTCCACTTGTGATCCACTACTGAACATGATTTTTTTAAAGTTTTAGCTTCAGATATCTTGTCTAATTAACCAGTGTCTATAGATAATTTCCCGGACCCGTTTTGGACCCGGGTATGTCCTAAAACTTCGACCAGAACCACCGGAGGATGAGCAGCAGCGTCCTAATAGTACACGGTGAACGTACTGCGATCCCCAAGCCGCCTGCCAAGCGTGGGGATTATGGCAACACCCCTCTCTATGAGGGAGGCCTTGTCCGAGAGTGTACGTTAATTGGCTGATGATGTGTATAGATAATTTCAACTTTTAGTGCACAAACAAGTCATGGTCGAATAACGTAATAAGTCATTTATTCCAGATAATGTCCATTATGTCCTACTAACTATAGTCTACACGCACTCGAGCACGTCAAGCACACAAACTCTTAACAAATAATAATTCACGATTATTACACATTAACACTCAAAAACACACACAGTACAAATTTAGATAAATAATACAAATGAGGTAACACTATTTATTCACATAATGGCACCAAAACTTAGCTTTCTTTTCTTGTATTGATGAAAAATAAATAGCATTAGTTATAGAAAAATACTCACCCCATCAACATTAGCGACGAGCGCAAAGTCCGCTTCAAACGACTTGGGCGTGAACAGCTTGCAGAGGAAAGAGTGAAGTAGTCGCTGGTCAAACGAGTTGTCGATCTTGCCTCCGTAGATACATTGCGATAGGAGGGTCACTAGCGCCTCCCATGGGACCTTCTCTGGCGGTAGGTTGGTGCGACCCTGTAGAGTAGATATTATTGACATACTTACAAAAAAAAAAAAAACAACCGTCTTACAGCCGAATACTGAAACATCACTCAGGTGACCCACTCTACTAAGCGCTACTTAATTCTAAAAATCCTTATCCTGATCCTTAGTAAAATTCCTCCGAATATGTTCAGCCTTTACGGAGTTGAGTGGACAAACATGCTTGCACACAAATTTTCGCATTTGAGGATTTAATTATTAAAACTGACGTGGTTATACAAAAAAAAATATTGGATGTCCTTAGACGAAGGTGAATGGGCGAGCGGTTTTTAATCAAGCCACAATTGGCAACACCATGCCTATTTAAGAGGCTGTGTATAATAGCTGAATCTTGCTCTCTTGCGCTGAAGACACCGAGAGCTGTGCGCTCGTTGCCCAGCCTATCCTCGGGCCATATTTAATGTTAGACTCTTTTTTTTTTTTTATTAATTTTGAGTAGTACTTACCATAGCTGTAGCGTCGATCCAAGTGTCGAGTGTATCGCAAGCGACTCGCAAGTCCGACTCATTGAACTCGTAGTACTTGGCCCATCCGAGGGGAACATAACGCAGACGCTCTTGGACAATACCTGCATTAAACATCATATTTTTAGACCTGAAACAATCTTACATCGAACTTAATAAGCGAGCTACGAAAACTTTTGCAGATTTTTTTGTTGTGCAAGAACGAGACAAAGGTATGATTATGTGTATGTCTGTCTCATTTTCAAGCGGCAAAAGAGACAGCAAATTTCTTCAAGCGTTGCTAGATTCGTTTAGAATTAAAAAGTACTTTTAACTTACCGTGGAACCAGGCAAGTAAGAAGTAAAGTCTTGCGCGTTCCGATGGTTGCTTCATCATACGAGCTGCCGGTACCTGTACAACAAAATAACATGTTGCTATTAATATGAACAACTAGCGACCCGCCCCGGCTTCGCACGGGTGTTTGCTCGGCCTTCAGCCTCGCTACTATGACTCCAGCAAAACAAAATTTCATCCAAATCAGTCCAGTTTTTAAAGTAGCCTATGTGCTATTCCAGACTAAAATCTATCTCTGTGCCAAATTTCATCCAGATCCATTCAGCCGTTCTGGCGTGATTGAGTAACAAACATCCATCCATCCATCCAAACTTTCACATTTATAATATTAGTGGGATACATGAAATCTTGACGGCTGACCGATACTACTTGGTATTTCAAGTGGTCATTTTCCGCCCTATATGCGCGCGTTCTGAATCACGCCGACAGCGCTAACGAGAACCAATTTCTCCACGTCGCACAGTGGTGGTATAACATTTGTTAAACGCCAAACAACAGCCGATTTCGCCCAAACCCGAGAGAAAAGTGATTTTCCATTTTTAAAAAACCCACTATAGATCTACATTTGGCCACTAACTCGCCTGATGGTAACCGACGGTGTGGCCGAGGATGGAAGATTGCTAGGTGGATAATCAGCTATCATTAAAAAAATAGACCTAATTTAGCAATTTTGTTACTAAGTCCACCTTTTTCCGGAATAAAATCACTGTGTGCCGTGTTGGTTATTATTAGCGTTGTTGGGGTCGTTGACGCTGTTGGGGTTTATTCGGAACGCAGTCTAAATTTATCAGCTGTTTCTGCGTAAAATTGGACAGGTGTGCGTTTTTATAGGGCACATGTAGGCTTTTTCGAGATCCAGTAAATTAAGTAATGGTATTGCAATATGAGTAAAAAAGAACAACTTACAGTAGCGAAAGTCCTGAGCAAGTTGGCCCTGATACCAGGCGGCGGTTCGAACACCACCACGCGACCTGCCCGAAGCAAGTTCACGGGCAGCTTGGGGCTGATCTCTGTTGTTAGGAACAGACGGAAGTTCGGGTGCGGCTGCAGTGAGTGGAGCTTTTTCTCCAGTTGGACCAGCCAGACTGGGGCTAAGTGTACATTCTTCAGCATCACCCAACTGAAAAGCAAGTTTATACATTTACAAGTAATTGATGGCATCAAGTATTAAAAAGAGTTTGGGTTTTTCAAGGCTAATTTATTCTATGATGGTAGTTCCAATCTAATTTTAAGCAGCAATATCATAAGTCGCGAAGGCGAGTAGCAACGTGTAAACAGCCAATTTGCCTGCAGTTCAACGCCAACGTGTGTGTGGCTCGTTTGGTTTGCATGTTTCCACAATTCGTCTCACTTTGGATCAGTTAGGTTTTCTGCATAAATCAAAGGCGCTCGGCTATACTTGGCAACCTGTGTCCTCATGTTGGGCATTGGCGATTGGCATTGGCACAATCAAACTTGAACAACGTGTAGCCAGCAGCACTCGCCGTGTATTAATTTGCCTTCGCTCGCGTTGGCTGAGGATCGGCGAGCTATGGCCAACGTGTATTGCTTTACATTTATGTAATAAAAAAAAAAGTTAAGATGTCCTGTAGATAAACAATGCCAGGCGGTGTCATGTGGATATAAGCCATTATGATGAGCGTTCTTACCGGCCAGTTTTGCATGCGGTGTTGATAGCGCGCTCAGCTTGGTTGAAACCTTCAGCGGATCCGATGGCGATGCTGGACAAAGGCTTGTTGAGTTCGGTGGCCATGTCGTCCACACGACCTGTGGAAACAAACCATGAATATTTTATGCGCGTAAGACACGCACACAAAATTTCGTCTGTGTTGTTAATCGTTGAAGAGTTCCTGGAGCTAATCCTGAATGTCCATTCATGCTTAAAAATGCATTGTCATTAAATTTGGATCAACATGTAAAAATTCAACTCCATGGGATAAAGAGGAAGCGGTTTTAATGCAGCTTGCCAGATTTGACCTAAATGCCCAAACTAACATTGCAAGTAAAAGCTTGTAAAAAATAAAAGTTATGCATATTCCTCTACCCTTTTTTTGATGGATGATAAAAAGCTGATATTGATTTTCACTCACCGCTAGCATCGTATCCGGGCACGGAGCAGAGCAGGGCGGGTGTGGTGGCGTTCAGTTGCGTTTCAGTGATAGAAGCCAACTCTAACTCAGTCTCCGCTTTAGCCATGAACCCTGTGCCAAGCACCGCGGTGACCAGCTGCGTCGCGGCCGCTATCACACGGTCGGGACGGAACGACTAAAAGAATAAAAACGCAATATCGTAAAGAGCCGAACTAAAATTTGATTAAAAAAGCAACGAAAACTGGATTTTTGGCATTCTGATTCTGTCAACTAGTAATATCTATGGAAAATTCAATTTCTGTAAAAATAATAATTAAATAACGGCTTAAAATTTTGTAATAACTCAACATGAAACCTTATTACCTACAATTTACAAAATTATTTTTTGGCAGTAGAAGGGAAAGTTTGAGAGATTGTTTCGTGATTACCAACTCGTTTCAGATAAGTACAATACAAGCCCTGGCAACTGACTGAATATTTATAGGCTCACAAAATTCTGGAAAACCTCAAAATGTCAACTTATTACCTACAATTAACAAAATTAGTTTTTGGTAGTAGGAAAAATATCTCAAACTTTGAGATATTTTTTTCATGATTACCAACGCATTTCAGATAAATACAAGTTCTAGCAGCTGATTGAGTATTTATTTTATTTGTTTATTTTTATTTTGCATTTTATTTTATTTTTTTATACTCATGATTGCTGGCCTCGGCTTACATTTTCACGTTCGTTCATAAATATTTTGCCTGCCGCTGCAGTATAATACAACTTTTGTTTGTTTTATGTTTAATTGTTGCAAAATTAACTTTTCTGTATGTGTATGTACCTGTATGAGGAGCAGTCGGTACATGGCGAGGGTGTGCGGTGCAGGGGGTGCAGAAGGCTCAGAGTCCCACAGCGTCGGCACGCACTGCTCGGGCGCCGCCTGCGCAAGCCAAGCGGCAAGCTCGGGCAGCTCGCCCGCCTTTTCCAGCAATCGACGGAACGCTACCAACCTGAACAAGGGAACATTTTTTGTTGAACATAACATGCGACAATACTAGCATTTTACTGAAGGTTATTGTAAATTTTTGGTGGGATATGGAGAGTATGATTATTTCAAACGAAAATATCATGCGAAATGAAGGATTTTCTATTGATAGAAAGCAAATTTGAATGGTTCATACCAAATCTGAATGGTTGCGTTAGCGAGTGATATGATTATTTCAAAATTGCGACTTAGTTTGGGATTTCGTTCGAAAGTCAGTAATTTCGCATGATATTTTCGTGCGAAATACTATAAGAACGATTCAAAAATTGTGCCCCAGTATCGAATTAAACAAACGCCGTCAGTGTTTACCTGGAACTGAGTCTCGCCGCAGCATCGTGTTGTTGGTGCGTGAGCGGTTCCAGAGGCGCGGAGTGCGACACGAAGCCTTCCTTGCCTCGCAGGAAGGTTGCGAACGTCTGCTCGAGAGTATCCTCGGCACCCATGCCTTTCAGGTGTATGCGGCATAGAAGAAGGGCGAATGTGAGACGGTCCGTGTGCAACATACCACGGGCTACGCGCTCGTATATCACCTGAACAACAAATTATTAATACATTTTAACAAATTATCAATATAAAAAACCAACTTCATAAAAATGTCAGAACTGGACCAAATTAATGGAATATATGGAATAGAAATGGGACTACACGGGAAGCACCAGCTATCAAATAAAAAACTAATCATCAAAATCGGTTAACTCAGTCGAAAGTTCTCAGGTAAAAAACATAATTATTAAAAAAAAAACAGTCGAATAAAAGGAGGAGGTTCTCGCCTCCTCCTTTTTAGAAGTCTGTTAAAAATTATTGAAATCGACAGGTAAGATTTGCTCGTTCAGCAACGACACTAAAAAGTACTAGTAAAAAGTTGGGGAAAGAAGACAGGAAAGAAACTTTGTCTAAGAGCGTGATTCATGTGGCAACATCTTACAAAACAACTCACAAAAACATATTTATAGAACAATTTGGACAAGCAATGTAATTTGATCCAGTTCTGACATTTTTATAAAGTCGGTTTTTTAATTTGATAATTCAAATCATAATATCCAAATATACTAAAGTAGCTAAATAAATATGTATAACTAAATTAAATCTAAATTAAACTGAATACTTATCCTGAACTATCCAAAACTATAAACTATAGATAAAAAACTGCATTAAGGTTACATTATTGATAATTATTGTTATTGACATTGACAAGTTTTTAGATATAATTTTCTTACCGCAAACAGCTCCTCAGTGATAATTTTAAGCCTGGCAGCGTAGTCGCTGACTCCATTCAGTTGAGGGAACACAAGCACCGAACTGAATATGTCTAGGAACATCTTCAGAGAGTATTGATACAGGAAATGCACTTGGTTGAGCGACTCCATCGTAAAGTAGATACTGCTGCAAGCCTGTGGCACGAAAAAGAACAATATTTAGTGGTGTCAAAGGTGATTTTACCTTGATCTGTAAAGTTTGATTGCAGACATACTTGAGACAGTGGCAGGTATTGCTGGCTGACAGTTTCAATTTCAGCAATGACCTTATCTGTTTCCTCAACCTGGAACAAAATTATGTGTTTTATTGTTTTTATTTATATTCATACTATTAAATAATCAATTGACAATTAGGAAACATACCTTCTGTCCGATATCGTCTGCCTCCTTCTTAAGGGTTTCAAGTGTTGCAATGACAGAGTCGTCATCGAGGATCTTTCCTTTAGCGTCATTCAGCGCTTGAAGAAGGGATTTCTCAAGTTGACGTAGACGGAGGTGGAATTCACCTAAAATATGCAAAAATTTATGTCGTAGCGTAGTAACTAAAACCCAAGTAAACATTGCCATTGTTGAACTGTTTCTCTTTTTACTAGACGGAGCTATTCATCCCCATCCCCTAGCTAGAGTCTAAATTAGGCTCAATTTTGAATTTTTGGGCCTTGAGGGATAAAACGGGGTTTTTAAATTTGTAGTGGTAGGACTCTTACAGGGGTCCGCCTGGAGAAGTACCACACCTTTGCCAGTTATTCAACCGCCAAGCAGTAGTGTGGAAACACTACTGTGTTCCGGATTGAAGGGCAATGATTCCAGCGAAATTACAGGGCACACAGAGATTTGACATCTTATATCTCGGGGTGACGAGCGCAGTGCATTGCCATCCAGGGTTTTGAACTGTTGAAGTTCAAAATTCTGATTGGCGTTGAGCTGTTATGGGTAAGCGTGAAGAGCCATCAGGCGAGCGACAACGCTCGTCTGGTCACCCAGAATCATAAAAAAAAAAAAAAGTATCGAGCAGGTAATGAATCTTTGTTTGTTTAATAGAAGAATCATAACAAAATGATAAACAAAAAGAAAACTGTTCAACCCCTAAAGAATTAAAACATTACGTGATAAGTCCGATAGACAATTAAAACATTGGACATGCCATCTGTTCTAGCGCAAACGGCGCTAACGGAGTGCGTTTACCGCAAGGGTCTTTCGCAGCGAATGCTGTATAAAGAAACCGCGCACTTTAGCTAGAGTACGCTTAACTTTTCGTTTGCTGTAGGTGGTAAAACGTACCTTGCAGTTTCAACAAGTCTGAACGCTTCGTGTCGATATCAGGCCGCTCTGCCTTTAGTACGCGGTGCAAACACTGTGACTGGAGCGACGAGCGGGTTACAGTGAAGTTCACGAACGTCACTCGAGAGCACATGTCTGGAGGGAATTCTACGGTCGGGTCCCTGTAGGGAGATGGAAAAAAAATAAGCTAGTTGTCTACGAACAGATAGTTAAAGTAGTGTGCGAGATATGCTAAACTAACTTAAATCTTGGTAAGTTGGTGACACTTTTTAAAAGGCACCCCGCATCTAGGGCTGTCATCACCCAAATCGCCGACGCCGGAATAAAACTTTCAAAACTCCGGACATTTGGGTGAAATTGAGTTTTCTCCCAAATGTCCGGTCCCTGTCCTCCGAGAACGGGGCGTTCGGTCGTCGTCGGCCGTCACCGTCGATTTGCAGCGCCGGAGTTATCTTGAAGGCAGCTTACAACGAATGATATTTTGACTCAGATTTGTTTTAATTTAGTGCTTATCTTTCAATCAATCGGGATTCCCGTGGCGCTAAAAGTTTTTTTGCTAACCCCTTCCGGACGCCCTCTAAACTAGGACAAATCCGGGGTATCTGGACTGATGGCAGGCCTACCTCTATCTATAGTAAAATGCGAATGTGACTTTCTTTGTGTCTGATGGTTTTTACAATTACAGCGAAATTGAACTCGATGAAATTGGAGCAAGAAATAGAAGCACCTCATGAAAAAGAACATAAAATACTTTAAACACTGTTTTAAACTATCACGGTTGTTCACTAAAGTTATATGATTATTTACGGGATATTTACCGTGGTAAGGTTGTGGAAGAAGCTCCCGATATTTCGATATTTCCCGATTTTTAAAATACTTTCAATTAAAAAAGTCGCAAGGTATGTCGCATACTAATATTATAAATGCGAGAGCGTGTTTGCCTGATTCTCTTTCGCTCAGCAGCAGAGAATAGATGTGATTTTTTACATGGATATAAGGTTCCTGAGGGAATGACCGAGCAGATACAACCGCGGGGAGCAGCTAGTAAGAACTAGCAGCTTTTTTAATAATTAACATTTTTATTTTTCTAGACATACTAGAAAAATTTAAAATGTTTTGTGCTGAAATATTGCTGATTTGTGAGGTACCTGTACCTGGTTACATTATTATGTTACCTGGTGCTCAGGAAGATGACGAACGAAGGACTGAGATCGATGTCCTGATCTCCCAGCGTGATGAGCACGCGGCCGCCGGTGCGTCGCAACTCTCGATTGAGCACCGGGTTCAGAATCGGGTCGTAGTTCTCCACGTCCTGAAACATAACAAATACAGTTTAGGACTTCACTAAAGGACTACTACCTTACCTTAACAAAACTGTTTATACAGGATCACGCATATACCCTGCACCACAGAAAAGAGAAGTAAAAAGAACGGAAAAGAGAAGGAAACTCTGTCGCCAGGTATTTTGACAGATATATAATTGAACATCCTTATTTATGTCAACGCGTCGAACTCCGCGTCACAGTTGCTAACACAGTTGCTTTGGGTTTATATGAGTGCAAGTGGCTACAACAAACTTCTTACAAAAATGCTTTGACAGCCGTTCTAATTTAAACAAAAAAAAACATCTTTTCTGTGCCCGCGATTTCGGGGTTCGTCCCAAGTAAAAGTTGTCCATAATGATGAGTATAATGACCTCCTTTCGGCTTAGGGTATATGCGTAATCCTGTATACATTCTTAATTCACACGCTGTAAGGAGTGTTACATTTTGCCGGTTTCATAGTTTCCAGCCGGCCTAGCACGTGAACTACTAAAATGTTATAGTTACACTGTTTTTGTCTTGTGAGAAAAAGACGGGCTAATCCATATTCTTAGTTTGTCAAATTTACGCACGAATAAAAGGATAGAGAAAATTTTGATACGGCGCGCTTGCTATAAACTAAAAAACCGGTAGAATGTTCCAATTAACCAGAGTGAATCAGTTTCTTCTAAGTCTGCGTGCTCTATCTACGGCTACATCTCATCAAGAAATCCAAAAATTCGAGTCTGTGCTATCACTAGGTAATTTTAATTTTATATCTTACCTGAACAAGTAGCGGGTTGCCGAACCGCAGAGCAGACTCCAGATTTTTCCTGAACGAGTCATCGAGGAAGGAAGTCTTGGTGATTTTGCGTTCTTTGAACTCTCGCATTATGAACTCTGTGGCCTGGCCCGAAGGATCGATTATCAGCGGGTAGCGGTTGAAACGCTGTGGAAAAGGAAGTTCTTAATACTTCATACTTTCTTATAAATTTCATAATAACTAGACTATTCCTACTATTATTACAGATTGTAGCAAGAGTGAAATTAAATACACCATGGTATGATAATAACAGCTTTCATAAGATATTCGTCAGACAACAAGTAGTCTATTTTTTGGTTATCGATGATGATCATAATTTGCTACTAATAAATCGAAGCTTATAAAGGACTACCATATCCACGAACTAGCGGGCTTATTATAGATGTTCGATCGTGATTTAGATCGCAATTACGTGCCATCCCGTTTGCATATACCTACTCGTTCCACGTGTGTGAGCGAAATGGCATGCATTCACAATCCGATTTACGAACGGACATCTATAACAAGTCCGCTGGTTTGACACCATGTCCACCAACTACATTCTCTTCTGTGGACATCACATCGAAAACATTCACAATGTTGAAATTAATTTAGAAAACTAGCTGAGATGCGTGGGGTTGGAGTTTTGAACGTTAATTGGTCCGGTCAGGTCAAGGTCGATTCTTGCGCGATATTGGTGGGCTGAAACAATATTACTGGAATAGCGCCAATGTGTTGTGTATAAGTGTTAGTACTTTACCAGGTGTCTATGAGGTGGGAATTCGTTAAAAGCGTCTCTTTCTATATGAACACTTTCAGTGTAAAATTGGCTGAAAGAGCAGGTAATAAAACAAAAGCTTATGGAAATAATAACTTACTCTGAGCATGATAGCATTCTCAACGCACAGCTCGTCAGTAGGCAGAGCATTCGCCTGCCAACGCAGCCTTTCATCTGGGTTACTGAGGTACTCAGTACGAGCGATATCCGCGCGGTACTTGATGTGAGCGGCAGCCAAGTGAGCTGTCCAAGTGGAGAATAGGTTTTGACGGTACTGGAAAAAGAAAATGCTTGTGTGTTATATTTATCTGGCCAAGACTCATTCAGAGCGTAGGCTCGCAACAATGTTGTATCATCATCGTTTCCCATCAAGTGAGAATGTGGTCAAAAGCATGCCTAGTCCGTTGTAAAAAATTCACTTCCGCGAAGTAAAGTTTGTTCAAAATACTCACATGTTGGTCGAAGTACCCGCCATACGCAATGAAGGCAGCCGACAATAGCACGTCACCGACGATGGTGCTCATTTGCGAGCGGAACGTCTCCGAGCTTCCTTCCCAGCGCTCGCGCTCGATCACCAAGCTCTTCAGAAGAGCTATCGACCTGTCCACCTGTGATGACCAGAAAAGTGATATATTATATCGGTATTTAAAATGGTACGAATGGTACATTCGTATAGTGTCATATCAATGATACGAGAACTCGTCTGCTGTAAGTAGTCTTCGATACTACATATTTACTGCTGTTCGCGATCCTTTGCATCGCATTGTATCAGGATGATCGCTAAAAAAAAGATGCGAAATATTCCCAAGCGCATCACAGCTGTCCGTCAGCAATATATGATGATCATAACTACTCGACAAGTGAAATAAAGAGTCATGACTTTCGATCGTATTCGAAAATCGTGTGGCAAAAAGTGGCTCAAACTTGTCCAACACGTATCTTAGAGCACTTCGGTCACATTGCCAGGAAATACAGCGACTATTTAGAAAATGTCACAGTCACGGGTCGATGGATGGATGACGATCTTGAGGCCGCAGCTCGATCCGTTGTTCCGACCAGATTTGCACCACCGTTGACACATCAGTGTACAATGTGAGGCGTGTCGCCGAGAATAAAGGAAGAGGCGTAGGATCATTAAAGAGATACTGGTAAGAGGTGACAGCAGACACGAGGAAAACGACGAGATGAGGGATTTAAAAAAAATTGGCCGTCGCGGGGCGCCCGACTGAAGTGAAACATGACGGCATAAGTCGGCGTCATAATGTTTGCCGCCAAGGCAAAGTAGCCAAGTCGGTTTTACTGTCAAGGCGCGCAAATAAATGTTTCACGTCAAAAATAAATTTTATTCTCGAAAGTATATTTTTATAAAAAGAGCGGCAAACATCCATGCGGTCCGCCTGATGGTAAGCAGAAACCGCTGCCTGTGGACACCTGCAACACTAGCGGTGTTGACGGTGCTGTGCCAGCCCGGAGAGGTTTGTAGACACCCTTCGAGATGAGATTGTAAACTATACGGATTATTGCCTGATTTTACCTTAGCCTGCACGTTCTCCAGATCTGTCTTGATAGCTTGCGCCTGACTGATCAGCTGAGCATACTCTTCCTTGTAAGAGGCGATCGATTTCTCCAGCTGAGCGATGAGGTCTCTCACTCCGTCGCCAGCGGTTACGTTGGTCTGTGCCTGGTCTTCCAGAGCCTGAAGCTCGTTGCGGAGCGGTTCCACGCGCTTCAACATGTCGGCGTACTCAATCTGGGAATTAGTTACACGAATTTAGAACTTGACCACTGGTAAAAAAAAAAGATGATTAAATTTTAACCGACTTCAAAAAAAGGAGGACGGTTCTATGTTCCACTGTATATATATTTTTATTTATGTTAACCGATTTCTCCGCAAACTGCTGACCAATAAACAAATATAAAACTTTGTTCTGTAGGGTATACTTCCAATTTGGTCCCATTGTCACAAAACCCTTTAAATTTTATAGGCACTTATTACGTTTTTAATATATATTTGAAGTCAGTTTTTTATGTCGGATCCACTTGTTAATTCGATCGTTTTACAACAAGTCTTTGGTTAGGCTAATTAAGGTCCTGCAGCCAAAACAGTATTGAAATGTGAACTGTATTATATACAGCAGAATATTACAAGGGCTAGGGACAAAATGCCCATAGTTTGAAATTTACTTTAAGGTGATACGTTAAATGTTTGGCGGGAAATTCAAATTTCAAAGAGTTTTTTTGTCCTTGTAGCTAGGCCAGGTAATTATTGCGAAATGACAGTGTTTGCGAAAATTTTTGGTAGTTCTTTAAATTATCATGTAGTTATTAATCAGTAACTCACCACATTACTTACATTTGTCAATAAACAGTTTGAAACAGCAAAAATTTGTTTATTGACAAATGTATGTATTAATTTGCATTAGAGATAAATAACTTTACGTGAATTTGTAAAGAATAATAATAAATTTTCGCAAACATCATGATGGTTTACAATAATTACCCGGGCTAGGTACAAGAACAAAAAACTGTTTGAAATTTGAATTTCCCGCCATACGTGAAACGTTCCACCAGGGCGGTCAGATCGTTTCTTTAGCTGATTCCTAACCACTTACAGGGTAACACGAAAAACTGGTATTAAACCGAAAGAAGGTATTTGTACTCATCAATATGAACAACTTTTACTATGGGAGCAGCCATGAAATCGCCAAAAAACAAGGGTTGTTCCATACATTTTGATATGCAAGGGTTGACCCGCTTTTAAAAGTTGTTTATAATAAATAAATAAATATCTGGGACATTATTGCACACATGGTCATCTGACCCCAAACTAAGCAAATCTTATAATGTCGCAGCCAGAGACTGATATACATACATATATATTTTTAAAAACATACTTAAATAGATATTAACACCCAATGATGAGTACATTTAATCTCTTTTCGGCTCTGTACCACCGTTCCGCGTCATCCTGAATAAATAAGTTATGAAACTACTGTTAGAAAATTCTAAGAAAAAGAAGAAGTATCTTACCTGAGCAATAGCCCATTTGACCATGGGTCCGCATGCCATACTGGCGCGGTTTACTTTCTCGAAGTTGTAGTCAGGATTGCTGAGGTACCGAGTCCTCATCTTTTCGCGTACATCGTCACTGCCCACACACAAAACGCATTAAATATGTAAACAACGTAATCTAGTAGTGATTTTTACGTGCTGTTCGTGCAATGCCAATGAACCAGACCATCTCAATGAACGAAACTCCACCCTAAACCAGGATTGCTTGAATTTCATGCATCAATTGTTATTCCAATTTGGACTGTACTCTTTACAAATCATGGACATTTTAAAGGACGTCACTTACCAAACACAGCAAAACAAACTAGAGATAACACCAAGTCTTCCCTAAGGAGACACATTAGATAGCAAATAAAATAAAAATACGACAAAAATAAAAGAAAAAAGCTCACTTTCACAGGGTCGATGACTAGCTTAACATTTACGATAGAACGTTATTTATTGGCAAATACATTCATGCAAAATGGATGTGGAGCAAAATTGTATTTACACAAGAATTGTGAAACGAGCAAAGTTCTACATTAACTGGAGTTTAGGAGATAATCATGTGTTCACAACTTCACATATGTTCATATTTTTTTATTTAAGACGCGAATTTGATATTGTTTTTTTTTTCGTGTTTAAGTTGGGATCGGGATTTAACTGGGTTTTGTGTCAATCTACGACGTGTATAACTACTTCTACATGATAGTGTTTTAGTTCTCTGACAGTGTAATTCGTTGACAAAACTTGTCTAAATTAATTTCATGTCACCACCACCACAACCTTAATTTTGTGCAAGCGACGCACACACATGCATCAAATTGCAAGTAAAACCAATGCAAAGTGAAACAAATGCATGCAACAAATTCACACACCCATGCACATTTAAAAATAAATTTCTATCACGTTTACATAAAAAGCTAACTGCTGTTATTAGGGACAGATTCAAGCTACATTGATTCATTTAACTATTAGCTTTTTACGTAAATTAATCACCACCAAACCAACAGAAGACGCGTCGGATAATACAGGATGGAAAACAAGCGGGGCGGTGCTCACGTTATGTCCTCAGTGGAGAAATTGGAGACGATGCTATTGATGAAGTTTTCTCTCATGATGACGGCTCGGATCGCCTTCCAATCGGTGGCATTTTCGCCTAGCAGCAGGCAAATGGACTCCAAGGCCACCTTGACGAGCGCCGGCGGGTTGCCCATAGACCTCACTTCCACCAAATGCTGCTTCTTTATACTTTTCACCGCTGTACAGTTAACACAGCCGGAGGTCCCGCGTCGCATCCGACACCACCACGAAGCGAGAGCGAGAGAGTACAAAAAAGAGAGAAACAAAAAAGGCGTTTAGCTGCTGTCTGTGATACGTACATGCGGCTGGCGTTATTACTGTATGAGTAAAGTTCGAACGCATCTACGTTGCGATGAGGGAGGAAGATCAAGACCTCTCCGTTTTTTGGAAAGTTCGTAATCTTACCGATTTACCTCAGTCGCATAACTTTTGCTGAAACAAGAGTCTGTCACGAATCGTATTATTTCTACAGAATGTTAATTACTTCTTGTCGAATGCTTAGCGGGTTAGTCACGAATATTCGGTATTAGTGTGCCTTACAAAGATGCCATTTTACATAACATACAGTGATTACAGCGTTACTTAGGTATTATTTCTAAAATATTAATAACAACAGTCACATAATGCAAGCGGGCTTAGCTTATGTACAACATCAAACTTAACTAAAATAATATTCATTCAATACAATACATGTGTGAACTATTTTTTTTTTCATAACAGTCATACAACAGAGTTTTAAAAGTGTGTATTACAATACGTTAAAACTTTATGCATAACACTCAAATTACAATATAAATGTTTTGCCAATAAATACCATAACAAAGTTTGTGTATGGATTGCTATCTAAAATGTTGATCACTATCAAGGAAAGAAATTAAATACAAAGTAGGTAATTTATTTAATAGATTCTGGAGGGAACTCGTTATGTTAGAAAAGCGGCACAAATTGGCTGTTGATTAAAAGTTATGGGTCTTGCACATGGCACATTACAATTGCGCAATTTGAGAGGATGCATGAACATATGCACATACATACATTCCGCTCAACAATGGGCGCCCTTGTTGAGCAGGTTACTTGCATCATGTTTTTGCATCTTGCAGTAAACTTTAGCCAAATTGCTTGATGCGACCCATCAAAAACATTGTATTCATTGGAACATTACCAAGTGAAAAGAACTACAATTTAAATAGTGTTCTGTGAAAATCCAAACACTAGATCGAATAAAGCTGATCTATAACCACAACGAGTCACCTCCACTACAAAGTCACAAACTAACGTGATGTTCTCAGTCTCGAAGTTGACGATGGTGGATATAAAGTTGTCCTTCATGACCACGGAGCGGATGCCCTTCCACGTGTCTCCTTTCTCTCCAAGGAGAGTGCAGATCGACTCGAGCGCCATCTTCACGACTGAAGGCGGGTTGGCCATCGACCGCACCTCCACCAGTTGCTGCTTTTTGATCGATCTCACCGCTGTGTGGAGCCAGGGTTTAATACTAGGGTAGGTCTTAGTCAGAAACAATCAACCGGTGTCTAACCAGTGACCTTAGTCGAATCAAATTTTCTTTGATGATTTGCAAACGGTTCAGTATTGTACAAGAAATAATTTAGGTATTTTGTTTCTGTCTATGACGAATTTGAGTTTGAAGCATTGTGTATCTGATGACATTTCTACAATCTTTGGTATATAGATAAAAAATAATAATTTCAGAAACACATTGCTGCAAGAAAACTAAATAAAAAAGTTCCTAGTTACTCTTATCAGAATTGGCATCTTTTATATTGTGACTGTTAGCATTCTGGCTTGATATGAGTAAACTAATATCGAAATACGGTTTCTATTCTAATAAAACAACGAATAGTAAGGGTTACCAACTGTCAGAACAATTGTTAACTCACTCTATAGACAAATAGGGAAAACTAACAAACCAGTGGTCATAAGCACTTTAACAAAGTTCGATTAAACTCCTTAAGTGGTATGTAATAAAGTTCAAATTTAATCAGCACTTGCACTGTTCGCTGAAACCAAGTGTTTGAGACTTTGGATTAGCATACGGGTCGTGTAATGTTCGTATTATGTTAAAAAACTTATGTCACCGGCAAGTAATATGTAAAACCATGCGAATAGAGTAAAAGACCAAACCGTTTTGAGCCTCGATGACAGCGGGCTCGACTTGAGCGAGGTCTGCCATTACGTCGCGGCGTTTCGCCTCAATCTCCTTCGTTTGCTTTTCTAAAGCAACCTGTATAAAAATTAAGAATGATACAAGATGTAGCGCTTCAACCTCCACAGGTATTTTATAAAAATAAAATAAAACTTCTATATCAAATAACTATTCTGACCTGAATCTCTTGACTTTCGACTTTCTTCTTTTCAGCCTCTTGCTGGTCTTTCACCATCTGTCTAAGTTTGGCATTAGCGGCTTCGTTCTTCGCTTGTAGTTCCTGTAACATTAGAAATAAAAATTACTTGAATAAATCCTTTGTGAATCTGAAGTGCTGAATATGGCAACAAATTGTTCTTGATAAACAGGCATAGATTATTAAAAATATAATTCAAACCAGAATATGAGAAAATAGCTTATAGCCTTTTAGCCGCACTGTACAGATTATCATCAAATATTTAATAAACTATGGTCTGTGCGGTGTAGCATGGTGCCTGTGACATTAACCGAACCCTGATTATGTAAATCGCGAATTGCGATTTAGTCGAAAATTTTACAGTTCAGTCATAGTGAAAATGTCAAATTTGCGACTAAATCGCGAGTTGCAAGTTAAATAATCAGGGGCCGTTCGGCTAATATCACAGGCATCATGCTACACAGAACAGACTATAGTTACGAAATGAAGTCAATCCATCCAAAAGACACACTGACAGACATAAGCGTCAAACTTATGACAAAAAACGTCGGGAGTTGGCCTACTTTTGACTTGTGACCAAATCCCGATTTAACTAGTTAACAATAGAATTGAAATCGAGCCATCCAACAGACACAGGCGTCCAACTTATGAAAAAAAACGTTGGGATTTGCCTCATTTGTGACAAAAAAGAAAATAAGGAATAATTATGGGTTTCACATTTGATGATGTTTCTTTGATTGAGACACTGGTTAAAAACCACTGGGATTTTTATTCCCTTTTCATGGTAATAAGTACGTTATTTCATACCTGCGATTTGACAGCGAGACTCTTCTGCATCTCCTCAACCTGTTCTACAGTCTCGGCGATCTTGCCCAGACCGACGTTCAAGTGAAGTTGTTGTTCCTCCAAGTCTGCGCGCTTTTCCGCGTACAGTTTTACCATTTGTTGGATGAAGTCCAGATAGTGTCTGTCGAAGAAGCGATATATACTTGAATGGAATCGTGTCGAGCAAATAGTCACCAGTTGTAACTTACACCATAAACAACAGTAGGGAAGTGATGCATAGAAATGGAGAGAAATCAGAAACGTAATATCGGCAAAAGTGGACTTGTCCAAGTACTTGAACAACTAAATTTTCTGATAAAGTTTTAAGAGATATAGTCTAAAATAGATTGGCGTCCTTCTAGGCGTGTATCTGCATTTTCGTTTCTACGCAAACTAACCAAAATCTTTGATATATCAATTAGTGGCCCAGTGCCCAAAACGAAATTCGGTCGCCATTCTTGCAACGATAACAGCCACGTTTTATGGCTAATGGCTATAGTTGGAGGTGTACCTGGGTGTAATGGCCATGGTCCTGTTGGCGCGCTTGGCTAACGCTTGGTTGGCTCGGTGCAGCGTCTGATGGACGTACACAGCAGCATTGACCACGGCCTCGCGGTGCGCCGGCCGAGCGCTTATCTTGTTGCATGCAGCCGGGAATATGTCGGGAGGCACGTAGTCGGCAGAGTCCAGGTCCATGCGAGAGGTGAACTCTTTGCCCACCTGTGAAGGGGAAGGTATTGTTAGTAGGGTTGGGATTTAAAGGCTACGACATACTAAAATCAGGTCAAGAGAGGAGAGCAAAATAGGGTTAGCAGCGCGTTTTAAACGACAGTGGGCACTGCCCTGTGTACACGCCTCGCTTGCAGTGTCGTGTTTCATATAGTTTTTGTTACACGAATTGCGCGGCTCTTACCCAAACTGCGTTACACTGAAGTGATTTAGAATGTACCAAGACCAATATAATAGCTATATCATGCTATCTACAAAAATCAAATGCTGTTCGTTGCTAAGCGCATCACTTGGGAATGGGTGGACTAATTCGTCTATTTTTTATTTTAAAATGTTCTTGTAATTCAAATTCCAATTTACAGAAAGAAAAATTGGAAATTTCCCCGGATATTTTTCAAATTCGGGACAAACTGAACATTCTTTTTTCTATGGGATTTTTTTATGAACCATAACTCGTTTATCGAAATTTGGGCAGGAGCGTCTGTCGGGTCAGCTAGAAGCTGATAAATCAACCTATATGACTAGAAAACTTGTTCTAACTAATTATCTCCTGATGCCGATCAGATAGTAGTCCAAGGGCATAGGCAGGTACGGGAAAGATGCTCACCCCTAGGAGGGCGTGCCTAACCGCCCGTTCAAAGAGCTTCCAAACCTTAGAGTAAATATTTTTTTTAAAACGTTGCATTTTCCCCCAACTGCCATCTCCATGAGTATCCTGGCTAGGCCCTTGTAATATTCTCCTATATAGATAGCTCTTGTTTTTCTGCAAAGTGCGTACTATTCGGGTATTATATTACGCGAGATACGAATCTAGTGTAGTGTCAGAATAGTAGAATCGATACTTAATATCGAGTACTTTTGTGAGCGAGATAGTTAAAACTCGTTTTCTAGAGTTACCACTTGGAACACTTACTTGGAACAGTGCTCCATCGCTCCAGTCTCCGAACCAGTTGAGCACGCATCGGTTGAAGAGAGCGGGCGAGGTCGCCGCGCGGTCCTTCAGACCCTCTGATGAAGGGTTCATAGTAAACACTACGTGCAAGTTGCGCATCACTTGACCCGTGAACCTGGGGAATATCGATGATTAGATGAATCAGTACGAAGTAGTTACAAATCTTCTAACTAATACACTGATATTGTAGCGTTACGCCTGTTTAGCCAACCCAAACAGGCGTCCCGGGACAATTTCTAGGTATTTTAGAAATTAAGCCAGCCTATCAGTTCCTGCAGTTCCTAATGGGTAGTAAGAAAACAACAAAAGTAACGGATAGTAATGTTTAATGGACCGGGTTATAAAAACAGATAGTACAGTTTAAAAAAATGAAACCTAAAGCTCTAAGGGCCTAGCCGCTCCGCAAGTCTTCATACGCCGTAGCATCAGGTACCCGGTGAGGTAGTACTAAGATGTGAAGTTTCTGAAGAGGGTATGGAGATCGTAGGTTCACGATGCGTCTGGTATCCGGAAGTCGATGAGTGTGGAGTTAAGTAGGAGGACGGCAGCGGAGCAAAATCCAGGTCGTTCGCCGCCTTTGATGGGATTAGTAAGATATTGACCAAGGGACTCACGGTTTCGGGTGCTCCACAACTTTATAGGGTCGTAATTCCTTCCGCTTTCGGCATGCCTGTCCTCCTTTCTTTTTTCCTTTATTTCTTTCTTTCAAGCCAGCTTCAATTATCCTCCAGATATCCACTCATTTCTCTTATTACGATTTGATGTTGCTTCTTTCAAGATTTTTCTCCCAATGCCCAAAGAGAATACAATAGAAGACCAATGCCACTCTGTTTGCCGTCACGGCTTTCGCTGTTAATTTTTCAAATTTTAGAATTTCGACTTGCGAATAATGTGCCCAAAAAGTTTTAACTAACCGATAAAAAAGTTTACAAATTTTATATAAAAAATGGATATGAATGAGGATGAATATGAAGGAATACTACAATATTTGGCGTGAGCTAGCATAATGTCGAAATTTTGGTGCCTTGTAGTGTCGGAGGCCAAAGAATATTTTGTGTCACTGCACCTACATTGTTTGAGTTAAAGAAATCTAGATAATTTTTTTATTACAAATTTTTCTAACCGATTACAAATATGGATTGTAAAGAGTCGCGAAGTGGAATTCAAAAAATTATTTCAGAAAATCAACCTAGAAATGGAAAATATTTGTCCATGCAGGGCATGGACGCTCTTTTTTATACATATAATATAGATATATAGAGGACCAGTCACAAAGTAACATTTTCTGCCAATTCTGCAGCACGTCAACCATTTTTGCATGCCTGCAAAGCAAGTGTATGTGATCAAAACAAGAACAATTTGTACATTTAAAGTACCGCACCTCACGTGACCTGCTTCTCTATCGTCTACAATAGAGAATGTGGGATGCAGGCAAAAGAAAAACAATGACAATAGTGTCGACAATCTTCACGAAGGTCATTAATTCTCGAGGAAATTCTTACCATTATCATGCGTGATTCGGACGAAAGAGACAAAAAGACAAAATAGTGCTGATAATCTTCATAAAGGCCATTATTTCTGAAGGGAAATCTTACTCACCATTTGTACAGTTCATCGTTGGAGTCAAGCATGAGACCTTCACGTTGTGCGCCTTCTTTACATTGCGTCATGAGAGCGGCGAACTCATCACCTTCGAATAATCCGGGTACCTACAAAGAATTATAATTTGGATTCACTCTACATAATCTCTTCTCTTTCATTTTTTTGCTAACAAAAGAGCAAAAAAGAAAATTACAAGGACATAATTTGGGGTCAGATGACCGTGTGTGCAAAAATGTCCCAGATATTTATTTATTTTATTTATAATTATAAAGGTACAAATTTTTTTATGGGAAGAGCATCAAGAGTACTAATGTTTGAAATTACCTCTCCATTGGCCAAGAGTGTGTTCATTCTCTCAAGGAAGCCGCTGTCGAGTACGTTAGATTCGTCCAGTATAAAGGCGACCTTCTCGTCACGGCACCCAGCGCGCCGCAGCACCGAACGGAGGTCTTCGTCGAAATCAGCGCCCGTGTATTTGTTGTGGACCTGAGAAGGTTAAGTTAAAATTAAGTTACACTCTATTTCTCAAAGCAGGTAAACTCGTCGGTTAAAATAGTACAGATTAATTTAGGTTAGTCTCATAACTTCACACTAATAAAACACTAAACAGCGCCCATGGTTTTTCCTGCTACCCTACAGGAACTATGAACTTTCCGGGACAAAAAGTAGCCTACGTATTGTGTTAATACAGAATATAAGCTCCATAGCAAATTTATCATGATAAAAATTTATACACTATAGTTTCTAATATAGAGTTCCCTTAGGATAGCGGGTGAAAATCCGGAACGTAACTAGTTTTTTTTATTATTGAAAAAGTACTACCCTAGTTTAACGGTAACTGAGCTTTGATGAACAAATTGCGTTCTTGATTGTTTTTCACAAACTCAAGAATGAAATAGACTTTATAAAACCAGCATACCTTGATCTGGAAGATGCTAAGCCCATTCATCCAAGCGACGAAGCGACTGAGCGTGGTCTTTCCGGCGCCAGATACACCGATCAGCAGTAGATGTCCTTGAGGCTGGCGGAAAATACGGTCGATACGAAGCACGTGGTCTAACACTTCGTCGAATAACACTAATGGAACGTCCAGTTCTTCTTCATAGAACACCTGGTAACGGGGAAAATTATGTAAAAGCTGGCTAAGAAGAAATTGTTTCATCATTATCATAATCAGCCTTTCATATTCCCACTGCTGGGATACAAGCTTTCTCTCAGAAAGAGAGCATGGGTCTAATCCACTATGCTGGCCCAGTGCATGTTGGTGAATGTCATGTCTTTGAACTTTTGAGGTTCTTGGACATACCAGTTTCCTTTCCTCACGATGTTTTCCTTCACCGTATTTAGTGATGGCATCGAAATTGGATGGGATCGAGCCATGCATTCTGATTGGAAAGCGCAACGTAAGAACAAATTGTTTAAGGTTGACAATATATTATGGCCTCAAGTGATACTTTACAAAAAGATTTTTGACTTAAAGTGAACACGAAATCAAGATTTTTTTCATTTCTATTTTTTCATCAAAATGGTGACAGAAATGAAAGCAAAGGGCATTAGCCGTGAAGTTGAAAAGATGAAAATAAATCATGAGTATCGTATCGAAGACCAATATCAAATTAGTGGAGTGCTCAGGCTTGCAAAAAACCAAAAACATGATTGCATTGTTACCTTCAGCCGAGCCTTGACGTATTCGCGGAGTTGGTCTCTAAGCACTGGTATGTAATCCTTACTAAGCCAGTTGCTGTACAAGATTGGACGTGCCAGCGCTTGTTCTCTGTTTATACCTGGGAAGAATACAAACAGCAATATATTTCCTATGCCAGTAAGTTACAACAAAACCTCATCGCATTTTAAAAAGAAAGCTACAAAGAATTAAATGTAAGCAACCAGCTACAAGGTTTTTGTATGTTTATGTTATTTACCAACCTGGGAAGAACCTCATAGCGACTGTGTCTATATTCTCATCAGTCCATTGCCTCTCAGAGTCTTCGACCAATCGGTCCTGGAATAGACGCAGGGCTTCGTGTGCCCACAGCCTAACCAGGCCTTCCACGGAGAGATTATCCAGAGGTCTGCAAATAAAATACACACATCCCGTTAACATCAGCTGTTATTGGAGAGGGTATGCTGAGCTGAATTTTACCAACTCCGAAATAAAACCCGCCCTTCCACGTCTTATCCTACTAGAAAGTACAACAAAGGAGAGGGAGATAATGACAAAACATTACGATATTTTTTTGTGAAAACAAATACACACTTGACTTGCAAAACTAACCATAGGATCCTAAACTCCATTACACTTCGTGCAGAGGTCCGATGATGGAGCCAGGAGGTAGATAGTAGAACTCTTGGCATAGGACTTGTTAAAACAAACCAAATGAGCCTAAACTCGAGAGGTTTACTAATAGCAATTGAAAAGTTGCACCATCCATCACCTGGCTCCATCCAACAAAACGTCAGTTCGATGGTAACAAATTATTGAAATTATTAAAATATCCGGATTACGCATACTTGCGAAGTTTCATATCGATATGACAACTAAAAGTAGGTTAAAGTTAACCTTCTAGAGCTATGGGGGCGTTTACCCGGATATTTGCGCAGGTTGGAATCCTGCCGGTCGTCATCGAGATACAATATCTATAGTCACAAACGTCCCAAGAAAATTTCCGAACGAAAATTCGGCGCACGCAAAGGCAAGGGCGACCCGACTACAACGCTGCACGATGCCAGTGCTACGATGCCATAGCGGACAAGCGACATAACGTCTAAATTGGAGTACATGTGGCATTGTGAACTATATAATTGATGTCTAGGTATGTACAACGACGCCCGAACGTTTTTTTTTTACAGTTTTCACTTAGAGATTGTTGTTTGGACTCTATAGGTATTGTATCTCCATGCCTTTCGTAAAATTCTTCAAGTGTATCGTCTATACTATATGATTAAAATAGGGTTAAAAATCACCTGATAGCTTCACAAATACCGCGAACCCATCGCGTCATCTCACGCGGCGAGTACACGTAATGCGGTTGCATGTCCTGCGTGAAGCGTTCTTGCGAGGCGAGGTATAGCTTCACCATCGCTTGCGTTAGAGGCTCCGCATACCCACGTAGTGCGGGTTGCATGCGGAGCATAGCGCGGGTGAATGTGCCGTAGATCTAAGGAGAGAAAAGGTATAAGTAATAGTATAGGCGTAGTCCTTAGATCAAACAAACAAAACAAGGGAGATAAGGGAAGGTGGCGTGGAGAGTGCGAACGCATTTGAAGCGACACCAATAAACTAACTAAATAGTCCATATGCATTATTAAGCCTGATTTAGGCCAAAGGTCTTTTAGTCAAACTCACCCTGCAGACGGTCTTGCCGCCCTTGTATTTGCATGGTTGGTAGGAGGGGATGAAACATTAGCGGAATAGCGCTAATGTGTTATCTGAATGTTTTCGCCCTATACCAGGTGACTACTGTGTGTACCTATATTTTAATGTTATATGAACTTGGTAATTTATGTTTAACTGTGTATAATTAGTTATTAAGAGTTTGCTTTTTCTATAACAAATGTATTTAACCCAACTAGTATAACAAATCATTGTTATAAGGTTAATAAAAAAAACTGGATCTGAGAGGGATATTTGACCAAGAACAACCAGTAACACAATTTTCTCTTTTTGACATATTACAAAAGAAAGCACCTGTTCCAAGGAGGTTTCCCCAGGATAATCGACATATATAACAGGCACGTGTCTCAGAAGTCGATGCGAGAGTGGTTTTCTTCCCGGGTCGGTGGGCGGGTTGCAAGCACCGACGAACTGGATGCGCTCGAGATGTACCCAAGAATGGTCTGCAATAAAAAGTTGAATCGATATAATTCTCATATATTTAAATAAATTTATATATGGAACATTTTTGCACACACGGTCATCCCTAAACTAAGCAAAGCTTGTACTATGGCTGCCAGAGACTGATATACATACATACACATATATTTTTAATATATATATTGATATTAACACCCAGATATATTACAAACACAAATGTTCATCACATGAATGTTTGTTCTAGACGGTCACTACCAACTGAGCCACCGGGGCAGTCTAACTGTTAATCTTGCCTTTAGACTAGTTTAGTAGTGTAATAACTCTATGCTCTGAAACAATTAATAAATGGAAGCGTTATACCTAGTTTCCCCTGTAGCACTTACCTTCACCCCCCCCCCCCCTCGGTCGTCCATTCGTTTAGCACATCGTTTGCAGTTGTGTGCGCTCAATATTGAAGTGTTGTAGAACTAGTAAGAATATGTCAGTGTGTGCAATACGTGTTTACCTTGCACCTTCACTTTTTGGCAGACTTTTTTCGGTACTAGCTCGAGTTTAAAGGCAGATCCAAACTATATATTATGAAATACTTTATGATTGTCCACTTACCACTAGCTCTGTAGAATCCTTTGTGCTCTAGCAGTTGCCGCAGGAATGAGATGACTCGCTGAGTGCCGTATTGGTCCATATCAGGCAAGTTGATTTCATCACAGAATAGGACCAGCCATTTACCCAACTGTATGAAAAAACATAGTTTAGGCAACATAATCAATGCTTTTTGTATCAGTCAAAGCTCGATTTTACATTACATCATATCACATTCGGGCCCAGATAGACTTGATATTAAATTGTGAGCTCTAAATTGTTTACCATTTGGCAACATTTTCAATAACTAAGTCGAATATACAGTGTATGTCATGGTAACTGTTGTATAATTTTAGTCTTATAACTCAAATATCGTGTCATTAATGGCAACAACACGATATATATAAAGATTTGTTAAATAAAAACAACACCAACTTATAAAGGAACAACACCAATTTACAGATTAAATGATCCTATACAAAAATGATCTTCAACACAAACTAAAATCTTTATAAATTATACCTGGACAGGTGCCAAGACAACTCCATTGGGCGTCTTCCTGTATTCACAGTAGTGGTCAAAGGTCTTCAGCAGTAGCTCAGGCGTGGTTGCGGATGAGAAGTTCAGGCCGACCACTTCCATGTCGGGTAAAGCTCGCAGCGCAGAGAAGAGAGTCATTGTCTTGCCGGACCCGGGAGGACCGCAAAGCACTGTGAAGTAAAGAGCATTTAATTAATAGAGGACAACTTGTTCAGAAGGCTAGAAGTGCGGCTGCTGAAAGAATGTGTCTGACAGTTGCCTTAACATTGTAGAAAGGGGAACGAAAAAAGAAATTCTGAACAATTTTACTAGCTATTTGAACGTAAGATTGTAGCTCCTACAGAAAATATATATAATGTTATTGTAGCTGTCAGACGCATTCTCTTAGCAGCCAGACTGTAAGTGCTTTAAGAAGTAAATCTATCTACGAAAAAAGTCACCTTTAAATTCAGTCGAAACCTTTTACTGCGACATCGTTTAGAACAACATGCCGGTTATAATAACCTATCGATTTATTTGTACTTGCACGATACACATTAAACATCACCGGTTGTTACGACTGAATATGAGCAGTCCCTTCGATGTCGTTATAACAGACTTTGACTGTACTATTAATAGCCTTTTTGATGTTTTTCTATAGGCGGAAACTTGTAATTAGCCCAATCACCAAATCTATTTTTAAGTATATACTATTAGGCTGTAAGTTTCCCTAAAAATACAAAATAAATAAATAACTCCATGTGGAAGGTTATTCCACATATTGCAGGTGTGGGGCAAAAGGCGTAAAACGAACGGTGTGCTACTTCTACAGATCTTATTATATGAGGATCAGCATGATTTTGAAATGAGAAATTGAAGTAAGAGATCATAATAATGGTTGAGCACGTACCAAGAGGCTTGTGTTCAGCCAGCCAAGTGTAGAGAAGTGCTTCATGCCGGACTGTGTCGAGAGTAGGCACGACCACATCCGGTGCAGCCACCTTGTGGGTCTCCACCTCGATTTGAGGCACCTTCGCAGACCACGGTGCCCATTCTCCGGTTATCGACACCTAGAATAATCACAACAGTAAGGAAAGAATAACCGTGGATGTACACGATCAAAAGACATTTTGATTATTCACATTGTTTTTACTTATTGAATAATAGGCTTATTTTTGACCGCCACTTCGAATGATTTTAGGCGATGAAGCGGTCTGCGATATAGCACGCTTGTCTAGAAGAAACGGATTCATTCGTGACTTCAAGACACCCAGATTTCAACCATCGTGGAACACCCATTCAGGCTTCGCTATGTCAGTTTACAAACGTAAGATTTTCCTCGTAGCTTGACGATTACGACTAAGACGACTAACAAGACACCACAACCTTAAAAACATTCTCAATTTAATCTTACATTGAACTTTGTTTTGCCTATCCTTAGCCCGGAGACAAAGTTCAATGTAAGATTAAATTAAGATAAGAATGCTTTTGAGATTGTGGTACGCCCCCTGATCAAAGTACAGTCATGACACGTCACTTAAAATTTTCATAAAAACAAACTTCAGGACACACCAAATTGACAGACAAGATGCCGATTTGATAACTCCTACCTCAAAGTCAATGATGTGCTGATTGGCGCCACAGTTAGGTAGTTGCATAGTGCTCGCTGACCGAATAAAGTCGCCCAATTCGTTACGGTCCTGCAAAGATTTCCAAATGTCACATCTCTCATAAAAATTATCTCGAATAAGAATACGTAACCCTTTGGTGGAATAGGTAATTTTTTTACCTTGAGTTTAGCATCACCAGCAAATGACCAAAGTAAAGAGTAGACGAGCCATTTCGGCACATAAGCTTCCAGTTGGTCTTGAGTTATTGGGAAATCGGGGTGCTGACGGTTGTATCCCAATATGTTCCTGTGATACAAGCACACCAATTAACACACGAAACGTACGCAATTTCGATTTTTATTACAAAGAGCAATAGGTTTTATATTTATACCTGACGCCTCGATTCAGCATAGAATGCAAGGAGGAGAGTGCACGGTGGCGCGTAAAGTCCATGATATGGTCGAGGCTTACGGCTCGCTCGAGGCATTTCACAACGATACCGTCTCCGAAGAACAGTGGTTGAAGGATTGAAGCCACGTCGCGCTGAGTCTAAAAGAATTAATAAAGAATTCATGATCAAAATTTTATTAATATCTCTATTCATAAAATGCTGTCATATGAATTTTGTAGTTACCTGCAAAGCTGGAGAGAGAATATTTTCAGCAGCATTCTGGTCTCCGCCTGCTGTAGGAGCAGCCATTACAATGCTGAATGAATCCTCCTCTCCGTCTTCCAATGGTATGTTCCTCAACCTTTAGGAATAAAATGCAGTAAGTATAAAATTTAAAAATGTTGAATATAGTCACAAGATACGACGTGTGGTTAAAATATAAGAAGTTACCTCATCAGATAGTTTTCGAAGATCATCTCCGTGGTGAGCACATCCTGTGAGAACCATACCATTCCGCAACGCGAAACTGTAGCAAGCGTCGCGTATTTCAGATCTTGTACCTACAAAAACACGTCATTAATATATTATGAAAAGTAAACTTTTTACCGAGTAAAATTATGTGCAAAATTGTACAAACCTCGAACATGACTCGCACGTTAGGCGGCAGGGAAAGACGTTCGCCGTTTGGTAGCGTAAGGAGCTTATTGTCGTCAAGCACAGAGTTCAAGTTCTCAACCCATTCGGGATCGACGTCGCCGTCGAATATGATCCATTGCCGCTTGTTGATCTCCCCGCGAACATTGTCGATTATTTTCCTGCATGGAAATATAAATTCATGGATTACTTTTGCTATAAAAGCTTGCGTGATGAACGCAGTGTTTGTTAAATACAGATATCTGAATAGACAAAGGTGCGTTGTAAGATTTCAAGTAATAACTTGTAACATACCTGAGGATATGAGTGAAGAGACCATCGGTCCATTCGCGAGTGTTGGGGTCGAGCACGCCATACAATGTTTCCTTTGACATCGCCTTCGGGTCTATCACATGCGCCACACCTTCTACGCCCTCGAACCTGGGAATTAATATTTTTCAAGTCACTTGAGGGTACTTTCTAAAGGATTATGAAATGACGTCTTCAGCTCTCAACAATAAAAAATAAAAAACTCATAAGAGTTGGTAAAGAATATGACTAAAGATAAATGCTAACTGGAAAAGGATATAATTATTATACAGGATTATTGTTAACTAGCTAACATCTCTCAAGCAGCTTCACTGTATCATAGTTAACAACTTTTGTTCCATGACTTTTAATAATTTGCCTTTTTTGTGTTCCATACAAAAACAAAGTTATTTAATGAGGGCTCTACCAAAATTTACGCGGTTTCAAACGAGAAAGAACGTGGTGGCCCGGCCAAAGATTACGAGCAGACGCTTGCATCTACAACATAAAAAAATAATAAAAGAAATGCAAGATTGAAAACTTCTTTTTTTATGTCTAGGAATATTTTTTTCGTAAGATGTGGGGAAGCTGCCTGTTGTTAGCTAGTTACCAATAACTCTGTATATGAGCAGATGTTATTACCTTTCCAAAGCCTTGAGCAGCACTCTCCAGGCAGTAGATTTTCCACTGCCCGAAGGCCCGACCATCATCAGACCGTGATTCAGTTTGCATATCTGGTACAGCTGGAGAACCTGTATTTACACCACAATTAGTGGGAACATCAAAAGTATCCGATATTAGCGCTACGAAGAAACTACTAAAACGAATACGAGGCACTTTGTTTGTACAATTTGGGTCATTTCTATTTAAGGCTGAGATTCAGAGACGAGTTCGTGTTAAAACTTAATCTTCGATTGTCAAAATGCAAGGTCAATCCAATTTTTATTGACTGTAGACTCTGGCCTAGCAGAGTACGAGTTTATACTCAACGGAGAATGAGACGAGCTAAGTGTTTATATTAAAGACTCGAGCAAGCAGTTTTGTAAATGTGTTTACAAAACAGCTTTATCGAGTCTTACAAACAGCATACCACTGACAGTTGTTACAGTCACAGTATAGTCAGTCTTTCAGCGATAGTCTATACTCAAATGACATTGTGACGTCATATTGGGAAAGGGTCGAAATTAAAGGGGAAAAAGTGCGAGTTGAAAGTTTATATGAAAGACTGTGCCTAGGAATTCGCGAATACTAACTATAAAGACCATAATGGAACTATTGACTAAAGTTTAAAAAGATAATAGAATGAAGAAGCTCACTGAGATATATGTTGTCTGCCTGCACATAATCAGTATAGCAACTGCATTAGGCATATAATGGAAATAATTATGGTTGTTACTTGTGTAATTATAGCTTCATTTAAGCTACTGGAGAAGCTGGACTATTAGGTAGCACAAAGTTTACTTGTGCTATTTAAGAGGTGGAATGGCTAAAGTAGATGTTGGCAGCAAGAAATGAGCAATGCCTTACAAGCAGTCATCAGGATGTAGGATGTTCATCACGATTGAGTGCAGGGTTTACACTGTGATGAGGGAAAATTACTTTAATATATATTTGTCATAAGTGATGATGGCGTCTCGCTCTACTAATAAAGAGACTATTCGTTACAATAGAATACATTTTTACTGGTCTAGTTTGTATAAGGTGTATTGAAATAAACCAATTGATGTTCCAATTTTATTCAAATTTACCTCCAAAATGTCAAGGATAAGATTTTTCGCGTGTCATCAATCCGCATTCAATTTAAATATATTAATTAATTTATAAAATAAAAAACAAATAATTTGAAAACATAAAATCAATATTTGGAAAGTTTCCTCATATGTTCCTCTTCTGCCATTTCTAACAATCGCTTTTTGTGCTGCAGTTCGACAAGCAGTATTTTTTCTTGTATGTCCTGTGTTCTTCTGACATGACTCATATCCATTTCAAATTTTTGCTCTCTATATGCTAGATCATTTTCGACGATTTTTCTTTTTAATTGATCCAGTGAAGGTTCAGGACCGATAGAACTGCGGAATCCTTCGTATATTGATATCTCGGAAGTGTTGCCCTCTACGACTTCTAACGGGACGCTATGAAAGCTGGTAAAATTTACAGGCAGAGATGGTTGAGAATCCGTACTGGAGTTAGTTCTATTGATTTGCTCCATTTTATCATTTGGATGATTGTTAGTATCACGAATATCTACAAAAAATTATAAATTAGCATAGTGAAATCAAATGCTATCATATTATCACCGCCTAAGGTTTCATTGGTTTCTAGATAGATCAAATACATACCATCGCCACTTTCCACCATTTGTACTGAGGGTAGTTTAGGAAAATTTTGAAATTTTGGTAACTCTGAGTAAATCTCTGGTTTTAATTCATCTACTATTAGCAGCTCTGCTTCGGTGTGTTTTCTTGGTTTCAGAAGTGTTTTAGTTTTAACCCTCTTTGTTTTAATCTTCCAGGTCTCTTTCAACCGTTTATTTTCGGCCGCCTAAAAATATAATATGAACAGATAATTTTGTAGGCTTGTAAGGTTTACAGGCATTAAAAGACGACACCAAGTTTCGAACAAGTAAAAAGAGTTCTATTATTGATTGATCTCTGGATAAGTTTTTGACGACCACCTTGGTATCGGTGAATGACAAATTACTTCCCTCTACAGTTATATTTTGAACATGCAATTTACGCGTCATGCATTTTAAATCTCATAAATATTCCACTTGACATAAACTACGTAGTCGTAATGTTGTCTTTAGTATATATTTATTAAATTTCTAAGTATCGAGTACACCAAATGATATTTACCAGTATTTTTCTCGGATGTTAGTCCCATGTCATGCTACCACACGTACTCTGATGATCTTCAACATAATACCGCTTCTGTCTAAGACTTCAATCATGCAATAAATTATTTGAACCATTATCTCCGACAATTTCAACCGTGGTCAGAGTTTCAGCGTCTTTGATAATCCAAATGAATGTCTAGCAATTAGGGTCTGCAGCTCGCAATGAAGGCCAACATTGTTACTTTTCCTTCTCTATATCCTATCATTGTATGGATCCTTGAATTGCTGTTTTTTTTCTCAGAAATCATGGGAGCTCGGCTGGGTATATCTTGATAATGCCTCGTATCTGCCTCGTTTCACAATATTGCCAGACATGCACGTACATATTTAGAGCAATTATAAAATTGCACTAAAATCTTGTTCCATTTCTTTTGCTTTTTTTGGCAGCAGTTAGTTGATAACAACAAAATTCATAGATTAAGTGGATTTTTATAAGAAGGAGAAGAAAACGCTAAGAACGATTATCTCAGAATCATGAGTTCAAACCCAAGATTGATAGTCCAGTGTAAACTCGAACGGATGTCTCTGAATATCAGCCTAAGAGATTTCAAATGGAATAATGCTAAAAACAACTGGTACAAGAATATAAGCTAACAGCAATAGTTTGTCAACACTGGAAGAACACAGGTATCTGCAAAGTAAAGTTTTTCAGCTTTGCCAAGTGATTAGGTACCGTTTAGCAGTACAGTTGACAATAAGAAACCACACGTTTACCGATCAAAGCGTGATTGAAACTGTGCCTCCGAAGTCGAAATATAGCGATGGGGGAAGGTACCTCGTGATAAAGGGATCAGTCGGTGTTATGTGCTGATGAAAGACACCATCGAAGTCCCACCCTGTAAACACCTGGGCGAACACATTAGCGGATTAGAGCTCATATAAATTCTTACTCATTAATAACCCGCCAGTATGGACGTCGTAACATTGAACAAACAAATCAGGGTTCAATATTCCGCCCCCAGCTATCTGTCTGATTTTGTTGCACTGCGATTGAATTTATTTGCATGTCTGATATCAGCAAAATTAGAGAAAAAGATAAGATGTGATGTTAACAGGATGAGAAATCGTTAAAAAACACACGTAAAGAGCGGCGAACACATATAACGTAGACATAACGTAGATCCCAAACCAGTCGGTGACTGACCTTCTCGATCCACGTGCTGTGTTGCGCGCGCGACGCCGGGCTGCGTCTCTACGTGCCGTTAGCGGGTTAGCATGGAACGCATCACACTCACGTATAGCTCGCAGTAAGTCGACATGATTCTTGTTCAAGCGTTAGTTGATATTCAAATATCGACGTATCACGAGTGTTTGGATAGGCTACCGGACTGATTCGTTTTATTGTCTATTAGACAGAGCTGACTATAAATAGAGCCGACCATCACAAACAAAATTGAATGCTTTCAAAATTAAGTAAGATATAAGCATTTAAATATCTTGGTAGACAGAGAACCAATGATGACAATCGCTTTACGGGAAAGGGACAGACCATTCCTTCCTAATCTCAGGAAAAACTTTAAACACATTCATCTCGGAACTTTATCTTTCGATTAAAATAATTTCTTCAGTATACGAGTAGATTATTTTATTTTTTACTAAGCTTGTTATTTTTGACAATTCAAACACCTGTCCGATAGCCTATTATGGATAATATTGATTTGATATTAGATTAGAATGAGACTGCATTTTGTTTAGACTTGCGTTACTGTTTTACTGTGTGCTTTGTTACGTAAAACAACTAAAATGTTTCGGTGTGTATTTATTAAGATCATTACAACGAGAGATTTTACAATGAGACACAGCGTAGGTTAGGCCTCCCTGGGAGTCGCAGTCATCCAGTGGATGCAGGTGACAGGCTGTCGTTACGTGTAGAGTTCTAAGGGGGACGTTCAGCAGTGGACCTCTTCTGGCTGATGACGATGAGAGCTTTTTAAGGCCATTCTTACGGTAAGCTTCACTAAATAATAACTGGGTAAAGTTCAAAAGAAAACGGGGCCTACATTTTCTTTCGGACCATACCTTGGATTTGTGATTGTAACGCCGTCTATCGTGTCAGCAGAAACTATTTATTTTTTAACGCTCTAATTGGATCGTAAAACATGTTAGAGTCTAACAAAATACAGGCTCAGATATTAAATAGGTATACATAATAAAACTCATATAATAAACATTACACCTGTTATGGGAATAATGATTTGATGCTAATAATTCAGTACATAAATATTTTGTAACATTCTGATAATTTTATACCTTCACCTAAAAATTTCTTTAGTTGATTATCCACGAAAAAGGTATTTCAAGAGAAGAAAGAAAATATCTTTTAGAATGCCCATTACAAATTGACCCCACGTGATTAACAACGCAATATCCTTTCCCTCTCTCTGTCTTTCTAGTTGACATGCGAACTGGATAAAATGAGACAAACTAATCAAATAGCCACTTCTATAGGGTTACGCGGAAAGGGTGTAATAAGTTGAAAGGGGCCCATTATGCTCATCATTATGAACAACCTTTTACTATGGGACCAAAAATGAAGTCGCGAAATAAAATATGAGCTGTCCCATAAATTTTGAGTGTGTTAGTTTCTATGGAACTGCTGATATTTTTATCGCGATTTCAGAGTTGCTTGCTCCCAAAGAAAAAGATGTTCATAATTATGGATATTATGGACTCCTTTCGTCCAAGTACACCGTTTCCGCGTAACCCAGTATATTGGTTTTGAAGTGTCTAGGTAGGGTAGAATAAGTGTAGGTATTGTAGGTGAACAGTTTCTTGGGACCATTTTTGGAACTGACATGTAATAATTCTTTGTATACCTTGTTGATGATTAATCATCTACGAATGATATAACAATGTTAAGTGTTCATGTATGGTTTAATAGGTACTTCTCAATGGATATCGCGATCGGATCTACTGATACAAATAATTGTTATCCAATGGGAAGAACCATTTTAATGTAGTGCTTGATGAGTTGCCTGTGCTAATGACGTCACAGGTTGATGTGTCTAATTGTGTACGAAATGTTACTAGCGGTTAATGTATTAACGACCGGATTAATGTCTTCCCGCAAATCAAAACATAATTCTAGCCACCGTGTGGGAAGAAATGTGGACGTACCTTTTCCATCCAAGTGGAGCCTTGTTCGTCGCCTTCGCCGCAAACTAGGAACTCTTCAGCGCAGACGGCGCGGATTTCATTCTTCAAACCTATAGGAATAATGCAAAAAAAATCAGTCAATGTTTGGATGATTTGAATTTTGTAGAGGTACGATTCTTTGCTGAATGTTTGGGAAGTACCATAACTTTGGCAGTTATTTAACCATTAAGCAGTAGCATGCAAACAATTTTGTTTTGATTTCCAGCAATGTAAAATGAGATCTACAGACTTTAGAGCGTTTAGAGTTATTAGCAGTACATTGAACTGCCGTAGTATAGTATAGAACTATAGAATTATGGCCAGCGCTGCAACCTTTTATGACAAACGTCCCAATGGTTGTATGACCATCAATACAGTCATTGCATATCTATCTAAACCTCAAAAATGATTCATACAACACATTTAAACCACAATTCATAGGCATAAAGATACATAACACTTACCGGTCATTTCAGCCCTAGTGTATCCAACATTAGGGAATACATCGTTCAGCAGCGAGAATAGGAGAGGTATGTCTTCAGCCACCAGTTTAGGCACCATGGTCTCACACACAGACTGGATTAGAATATCTTGCTCCGGAAGAGACTCTGCGATGGAAGCCTCATCGGGTACCTCTGTACCGCGCTCTATCAAGTTTTCCTGGAAGGAAACAACGGAAATGTCTTGTCTATAAAATTTACCTTATATTTAGACTTAAGTATCTATCCTATTGCAATGTATTAACAAACATAGGACTTTTGATCATTTTTAGTTTACAATTCGCTGTCCATTGGCTGATTTTAAGCAATGATGCGGTCTACGATGGAAACCGATTCACTCAAGACTTGAAGACAACCCAGATTGTAACTATCGCTTTATATTCTATAAGTAGTATAACTTTTTAAGTGTATATAGTCTAACTAAAGTATATTCTTCATATATATATATATAAAGTAAGTATAGTTGGTGTATAGAGTCCGTGTAAAGTTATAGCTAGCAGTTCACACAATTAAAGAGTTTTATTTAAAGAAGCACCACTCTTGAGTCGAGTTGAGTCTTAGTTTGGCTTACTTACAAGTTCTAGTAAGGCAAGCTCAGGCGAAATTATGAATTACGATTTTTTTAAGACTTACCTTAATCTTCTGGATGCGGTCACGCTTCACGTTACCAGCCGATACAAGCACAGACTTGAGAGCTCGAAGACCAAAGTCGTAATGGGACTGATTGGAAAGCTGCTCGTCGCAAAGCCTGGAGGAGTAGAATAGAGAATGAAGTAAAATAACATGTATTTCAGAAAAAAATTAGCATCGTATGGAAGTTGGAACTCACTTGAAGAATGGAACGATCTTGCACGCTAGTTTCTCAGCAGTCCTGAACCCTTGACTGAACAGCATCACCTCAGCAATAAGCTGCCTGTCAGGCGTGGTCATGGCCAGAGATCTGAAGAGTTTCTTCAAGTTATCGGGCAGGTTGGAACGGCCAGCGTAACCAGGATTCATTGTGATGAAGATAGCCATGTCTTGGCTCACTCGTACTTGTTTGCCAACTAACTCCACTGTGATAGATTTGGCAGTATTATCGCCTTCCTGATGGCTCTTGAGGGCTTCCTGAATTGTCTGCACTTGTTGAGAAACTGCAGACAACATTCTCTCCTCGAGACGATTGAATTCGTCGAAGCAACCCCATGCGCCGACCTGGCAGAGACCGACGAAAATTCGTCCCATCGCTTGGAAGTCGAACGTTTCGTCACAGTTGAACACTAGCACAAAACGGCCGAGTTGGTTACCGAGAGCTTTAACGGATTCCGTCTTACCCGTACCGGCCGGGCCGAATGGAGATCCGCCGAGGCGCGCTTCTAAAGCTTGAGTCATTGTGAGGTAGCAACGGTCAGTCAGAGGAGTCTGTACTAGACGATCTTGAACTCCGAGGTACTCGAAACCGTATAGGAACTTGGCGTTAGCCATGTGAATGGTGAGTTGTTGGAGAACGTCATTGTTCCTTGGATCGAAGTAGAAACGCATCTCGCAGAGCCACTCGAAGGAGCGAGGGCTGTTGACGTCAGAAGCGATCAGACGACGAGTCACCGTACGTTTGTGCACGAACTCGTTTATCAAATGCTCCAGTTTTCTCCGCCTGAGCGGTGGCTGTTCTTGAAGTACAGAGTCGGCAAGGATATTAAGCATGTTTTCAACGTGAGCCAACACACGCTTCAAGCCGTCACCACCACCGTTTACAAGCGCTGCGTCCACATCTTCAGACCATAAAATCTGTGCAGCCAGCACCACAATCTGAGCCTGATATTTATCGCACCAGTCGATAAACTTCTGCGGGTCTACATTGCCGTCCTTGAACTGTTTGACGTCACCAACCGCATCTTTGAGGCGACAGGCAAGAGTGACGCGCATCTCGCGCTCTACCATTGACAGCCACGAGTTGATTTTCGGGTTCTCTATGGTCGAGACCGGCGACGTGAAGTAAACCTCCTCGCCTTCACGCGAAGCGATACCGTTAATCACGTTATTTTCATCATTGAGTATGATCGCAGCTACACCGGCGAACATCTTCTTGAAATGCTTTTGAAGGCGAGCAACATTCTTACTGTTGCCGATGATTTCCAACAAGTCCTCGTCTCCGACGAAGTAGAATCGAGGGAAGCTGCTACGTTCTCTTTCGAGGTATTCTCCTAAAGCCTTTTGAATCTTGCCCAGTAAATCCGCGAGCCGTTCCAGTGAGCGTTGCACGCCTTGAATGTTCAGCACATCCATCACCATAGGAGACTTGCTCACTTTCTTCATAAGCCCCAAGAATTCAGAACTAATGCTTTGGAAGCGACTTGTTTCGACCGGTAACAAGGTCTTAATATCGGCCGATCCGCTGAATATGCCCTCGAGGTATACCCAGCGACGTTGAACGTCGATCCAGACATCGAACAGAGCGTTGATGCGGTTTAGCTTTTCCTCCCAAGTTAGAGCTTCTTCCTCAAACACTTTGTAGTAGGGAGATAGTTTCATAGCAGCTACGCTGTTGATATGCTCCTTGACTTTGTTGAATAGATCGTCCCAGCCTCTGATTATCTTACACTTGTTCTGGTAGTTGATTAAGTCGAGTTCATAGCTCTGCCACGATTCGCGGACCTGCTTCAAGAACTCTTCAAGTGCCATCTCTCCTTGTGCAACCGATACGACATCCTTCACGGTATGTTCGTTACGGAGCAAGTCTGCATCCCACACTTGTCCTAAAGTGAGTTCGGATAGTGACCAGTCAACTTTAAGCGCGCGACACAGCTGCCTCCAGTGACGTTCCTTTAATGCGTCCGATTTCAGTTCCACGATCAGCATGTTCACCTTAGTGTAGGACTGAAGTAGTTTCCGGACGTATTCGTAGCTGTCGTACATGCGTAGACGAGCGGGCAGCTCTTTCAGTTCGTTGAGCATCGCTTCCAGTTGTTGCCTAAGCTTCCTAGGTTGGACAGAGAGCCAAGGCTTTTCACGGATGTCGTCGATTTGGGTCCAGATCTTGCTGAGAGATGCCCACACGCCGCGTAGATCTTGAAGCTCTTCCAGCGCCACAGTCATGCGTTCGTTGTTCACTGAGCTGCCTGTATCGTGTAATTCCAAAGCCTCCTTTGCTTTGGCCACATTATCCCTTTCTTCTTTGAGGCGAGTGTATCGAGTTTCCATGGCCTGCAGTTTGGAGAGCGCATCTTCAGGCCGAGTGGAGCCGTCGGTTGGCTTGCTGCGTTCCCATTCTGTTAGAAACTCGAGCGTGCGGGCTTCCACTGCCTTGTCTTCTGCTACAATTTTTTGTTGCAATGAGGCTACCTACAACAAAGATATATGATACTTGTACATTTTTTCATGTCTCTTATCACCATCAAATAGGAACAAATCGATCTATCGATCAAGTAAAAAACAACTTAAATAATTGACATTAGGGAATTGACTAAGAGAAAATTGACATACTTGAGTTTGAATAGAAGAGTCCTTTCTACGCATGATTTCGTTGAACGCACTCCATTCACCTTCGATGTTGTCAACATGCAGCCATTGAGCTGGGAACTGGAATCTGTTGCAAGACAAAAAAAGGATTAAAATAAAAAGTAAAGATAAAATGAAACTTACTTTTTTGATGATAAAGTGCAATTTAACTTACCGCTGTCTCTCGAGAATGCGCTGAGCTTCACGGTAGATGTCTACTTGCTTCTCCCAGGCCAAGACTTCCCTCTTCAGTTGTTGCACGTAAGTGATCAGAGATACAGCATCGCTGGTAGACGCCGCCTCTGTAGTAAAACATTTCGCATTAGAATATCTTTACAAATTATTAGTTAGCAGTAGGTGTTTACAAGCCAAGATGGTGTATCTTGGAGTTCTAGTGGACCTCATATACCGCCGGAATAACGCTATGGAGTTAGCGAACTTGGAGCTTTCAACTGGCAAGACAGAAGGTGAAACTGGGACACACTGTCCGTAGTGTCGGAAGGAAACAATCGCGCTACAGGGTTTCGCTGCGCCAAAAAGAAACAACAAGTGTTTTCCATCACAAACGCCATCTGGAGTAGGAATTCCTGGAAAATCTTGAATGAAAATCTAACTTGCAAGCTGCTTAATAAATGTTCTATATCAATCAAACTTCAAAATACACCACTAGGCTTTAAGTTTGGTATTGTGATGGTTACCGATAGTTTGATGTTCGAGCTGCGAACGCGACTTGGCCAGCCTGCCGTGGAACTGCACCATTTCTCCACCGAGCAGCGCGCCGAATTTGCCGAGCACCTCCTTGTGCCATGCGTCGTACTTGAGAGCAACCTTGCTCTGTACTCGGGCGAAGTCAATCACAACCGGACCGTACTCACGACGGGTGTCTGACGTGTCGAATGTCGTACGCGACTTCCTGGATGATACAAAAAAATATTTTATTAATTTTAGGTTAAGTCCGAATTTCTACGATGGAGATATCTGGTGCTGAGTGAAAATTTTCAGATAAATAACATAAGCGCCAATAATTCTAACAAATTAATACTGCGGTTGCTACTTTGAGCGAATTGTTTGCATTGCTAGTGAATTTGTTATAATGCTCCTTATCATTCTGGGGGAAGTAAGAACCATCTTAATGATAGTCGCAAGTGAGTATCAGTACATTTTCAGCTACGACTAGAGATGCATTGTTGCCGATTTAACTAACACAAAGGCACGCGTATCGCAAGCCCCATTCCGAATGGTGGCAACGCCAAGAGTCAACGAGCATAAGATAGTCATACGTACTTAATGTCGTTCAAGCACTTGATCCAGAGAGTTATATCCTCGCCAAGGCGACCGTAGAGGCTTTCAGGCTGAAGATCCCATAAAGCTTGGTAACTGCAAACGAAATTACACATCAATCATGTCAAATAAAAAATAACCTTAGGTTTAAGATAATAGAACACTTTTTTACAAGTGATTTAGTAATGAAGGAGACTTACCGTAGCCATTCATCAACATATTCGCGAACTTGCGATATCTTCTGTTCGATGGCGTCATATGCATTCTCGACGGGCGAAGATCCGCCCGGCAGCTTCGTCAGCAAGTTGCGGTAGGTGGCAGTCTGCGCACGCGCCACGCCTACTTGGTATCTATGAACGAAAACAAAAATATTCAGAACTCTTTGAAATAATGTTTTTAGTCATAATGACAGAAGACACAAACGAAGTAACATTTATTGAAAGTCGCGCAAGTGCAATGCGCATTCTTCCTACTTAACATATGATCATACAGGTTATACATCGATGCTATTTAATCCAGTTTTTTTCGTTCTCGGCCCCGCCTACTCCTCTGTGTGTTTTGACTATAATGCTTGTGAACAAATAAAATTCCAACCATACAGGACATCAAAGACTACGAGTATGTTACCTGGTGCTCTGCAACCGGTGCTGGCTGGTGACGATGGCCTGCCACGCGAACATCTGCCGCATCAGCTGGAACCGCGCTTCTTCTAGCGACGGGAATAGATACATCTGCTGGTTCGTAATGCGCACTTCGTGTACAACGCGACCAATCTGTTGAAATAATGCTTTTATTTGCATATGTTCATGGCGAGTAGAATGATAAAACAGTAAAGCAGTGTCATCGCAGTCATCATCAGCCAGAAAACGTCCACTGCTGAACATAGGCCTACCCCTAAAGGGGGTGTGCCATAATCTCTACGCCTGGCAGGCGGCTAGGAGATCGCAGAGCATTCACCGTTTAGTAGGAGGATGCTGATACCCATCCTCTGGTGGTTTTGATCGCAGTTTTAGGACATACCAGGTCTGTGACTAATTGTTTACATACCTGAGGATCTCCGCCAGGCTTGTGCGTGGGCTCGGCGGGTGAGTAGGTGTCCATCGAGAGATCCATTTCGCTGATCTTGCCGAGTAGAGCCATAGTCCATGCCTCGATGCCGGCTTGCAGGCGCGCTGCGAGACTTTTCTCCACCTACAATTAACAAAAACGTAATGTTATGCCTGAACCTAGTTTTGCCATATGGTAAAACCGACACTATTTCATCAGGCTTTCATTTGGTCTTTATAAAATAGCTGATTAATTAAGTATACAATTCTTATTCTAACCACAAAAATATATATTCAAACCAAAGATATTTTTACCTGTAGATAGGTTGTGCCCGCCACCATATAAACTTAGATGAATGCAAGGCACTGTATCATACTCGTTACAGCCATCTCTCACTCACGCACTCCGAGTGTCCGACAACACATCGCCGTTAAAAGTGTTTTAGCAAAAATAATTGTGATAAAATGCCTTCGTGTGTCTTTATAAACTGCACAAACTACACACGCTCTGTGAGAGACAAGAAAAATGTTTCATTTCACGCGTAATTAATGTATTTTTTATTAAAACAGAAAAATAATAAAAATTGTTTTATCTTAGGCGGCTGTTGTCACTACGAAGTGTATGAGCGAGATGTGTAGATCGTCTGGTGTGAGAGAGTGATAGAGATCGCATAATCGACAACCAAAGCCGAATTCAGCGGATCACCACGGTGGCGGCGAACCGATTGCCACTTTTAGTTAGTTTTTAAAGCAGTGTCGTTCGCCTATAACGTCTCTATTATATTACATCTCACTGATTCACACTGCTTAAGTGAAAGACATACAATGAAGAGTACTTGGGGCAGTATTTGATCTCAAAACCAGTAATAGTAACCAATCACTGGATTCAATCACATATTAGACATCTAAGTATACTAACTTCCTCATCAAGTCGCTGCACCCACAGATGCAGGTTGCTGTACTGGCGAAGGGAGAGGTCGTCGATGGCTCGCTGTAACCGACTCAGGATGTCTGCAAGACTCTGTGCCGAGTATGGGCAAGTTTCCAGGGAGCGTGCGTCTACAGAGATTTGCTCTTCGACTGCTAGGAGATCTTCAACCTGGGGAATGGGAATGTGTCACATTTTCAACCGTATTTCTTGGGAAAATGGATCAAAATTATTTTTTTGCCTCTTACTCTACGCCATGTGTTAGAAAAGGCAACATAAATATTATTTTATATATTAGGCTCGGGTTTGACTTCTATCTCGCCTGTTATTAAGCGATGATGCCGTCTAAGATGAAGCTCTGATTCCACTTTCACTGTGCAAACTGCTAGACTGTGGAATGAACTCCCTGAGTGGTATCATTAACGGCTAGCAGCATTCCAGCATTCTGGGCTACCGGTCAGTTGTTTGATTTGTAAAAAATAACAGGCTTGGTAAAAAATATAATTAAACGATAAACAACTATTGAAGAAATTATTTATCTCTGCTAATAAAGTTCTGAGTTATAACTGTTCAATGTTTTTGTTCGAATTAGGAAAGGATGCTCTGCATCTTTCCCGCAAAGTAAGTGTCAGTATGGAGTTAGTATGGCACACTCACAACTGACGTCATTAGTGTAGTGCACGTTCTGTGTCGCAAAACATTAGAATGCTTATATCTTCCTTAATTTTGATTGTGTTTATGGTTCGATTTATGATCAGCCTCCCATGCTGAGACGCAACAATCTTTTTCAAGCCCATGCATCAAATATTTACGTCAGTGTTTCGGGAGATCTGATCTTATGAACAAATAATTATCAATATCAAAAAACCGACTTCATAAAAATTTCAGAGCTGGACCAAATTGAAATGGGACCTCATGGGACGCACTAGCTTTCAAATAAAAAAAATAATCATCAAATTCGGTTCACCCAGTCGAAAGTTCTGAGGTAACAAACATTAAAAAAAAAACAGTCGAATAGATAACCTCCTCCTTTTTAGAAGTCGGTTAAAAACCTAAAACATAAATTACCTTCTCCTGGAATACCAGCACGACTTCGCTCAACTTCTGCACATACGGGTCAAGCTTGTAGGATTCCCAGACCAGCGCCATTCCCTCGGACACCTGGTTTAGAACATCGCGCCGGAGTCCGGCCACCAGCGGAATGATGGATGCCTTATCGCGAATCTGAAACGACCAACCACGTTATAAACGAATCTGTAAAGATTTTTGAATATTTCCAGATATTAACACGATATTTGGGCATATTCATGTAGAAAGCAGGTTACCAGCGCCGATCTACCAGCGCTTATCGATACTGGTCCGCGCAGGTAGCTGGCGCAGGCAGTCTCTATACTTTGTGCCGAACCAGCACCGATAAGTGCCGAACAGCGCCGACAAGTTCTGACCTGCTCCCATCAGCGCTGGTAGACCGTCATTTGTTGCTTAATGACCCTGCTTATACCCGCTTGCTTTATGTAGCGGTTTTCAGCGCGGACCAGAACCGATAAGCACTGGTAGATCGTGCTTTCCTGCCTGCCGTGCCTGCTTTCTACGTGAATACGCCCTTTGGTGGCTATTTTACTATGCCAAATTTATTGAAAAGGGATGTCGATATAGAGTGATTAACTTATCTGTTAAGTTTACTGGCCTTCGTATATTGGGAAGTAACTGGGAGATAGTATTTTCTGAAGAAAACTAACAGATTGTTTTATAATTTTTAGTTCCATTACTCAACTCCACAGGTATGTTAGTCGCACTCTCATTATTTGTAGGAGTCATTGTAATGGGGCAGATATTTTAGAAGCAACATAGATAACGACTAAAAAATCAAACTATAGAGTAGGGAAGAAACTCTTATAAACAAAATAAAGCAAGTTTTAAAGTTTGAACACTAAACACTGTATAACCGAAATAAGCATCTGTACATTTTATTATGGAAACTGACTTAATTAACTCACATTTAGTTTATATTATGTGAAAGTTACTCACATAAATTGGGTTATTCCGAGTATATTTCCAACCGCCATTAGTGGTCTTATTCAAAGTGAGGGGAAATTATATTCGGAGTAACCGGCTTAATTTTTGTGAGTACCTCCCTTATAATATAAAAAAACACAACCGTAAATCATTGGAAATTTAAGCAAATTAATAGACATACCCAAAATTTTAGTTTGCATGTGAATAAATAGTGGCAAAAAAATCTAAAACATGACAAAGCATGCATCTTATATATCACTACCTTCGTATGATTCCTATTATTTAGCTGCAGAAATAAAAACATGTGTTAGTGACGTACACAAACATGTAAACGAGTCACTTGTGTTTTGAGTAAGAATGTGTAACTTCGAATATGAAGACATGTTTCACCTCATAAGAAAACCAAAAACAAGGTCAAATTGTACTACAGTCTATGTGAGTAGCTTGTCACTATATTTTAGCCTAATGAATAGTCCTAAGCTAGTAAATAATGAGATATCTACACACGATGTGAATGTGAGGCGTGACACACGACATTCATACGGACGCGGTGCTCTCCTTCAAAGAACTTTCAACCTTACTGTCATTTTAATACAATACAAACACAGGTGCGACCTTTTATGTTTTTATATTAGAAGGAAACGAAGGTCGAAATTGCTTTGAAGAGCGTTTGCGCCCCATCTTATGAATGTGCGCTAGTCTCTTTCATACTGGACTTTAATTTACAACACGAATATCCTTAGGTTGTTCATAGTTAGGCTACTGCTTCAAATACTAAATGCACTACTCGGAAATATATTTGATTTCTATCAAAAAGTTATAGTTGATGGAACCAAGAACGATTATATTTTGTCTATGACGGAATATAATTAACTAAAAGAATTCCTGCTAAAGGACTGCATTGGAAAAGACAGGAATTCTTTAAGTTATGTCAACTAAAGTTTTTAGAATCCACATTATAATGACCCGAGAATATGAAAAGTACTACAGTAGAGTCTCACTAATCCGGCATTTCAGTACATCGGCACGTCCAGTAAGTCCGGCACTATCCGCGCATTCCCCTTGCCTCAGCCGCTACCTACGCCCACACGCGCTGTTTTCTCCCCAGATTACTAATATAGTTGTTATAAAAACATTTGTAATACATATGTAAATACATCTTTATTATGTAATGTTTTATTCTATTTCCCTATCCAGTAATCCGAATACCCCAATAATCTGGCACCTTCTAGTATTTAATAGAGCCGGATTAGTAAGACTGTACTGTAATTGTGTGGAATTAATGTTGCCTTTTACTCTCTATAGGTAAAACATGTCCAGAAGTGTTAATCATGTGCCAATCGTGGTGAGTTTATTGGTGCTTGAACACTGTGTTTTTCACAAAATTTTGAATATAAAAAGTATTTATCGTCATACCTTTTCCAAAGTGCGTTCGTAAGTGCGTACACTCTCAATAAGAGAGATAGCGAATGGGTACAGTTGGTTCGCTTGGTGAGCCTTGTTGACAATGGCTAGTGGCACTCTAAAACAAAGAATAATCATTAAACTCACTTCTTCTGCAACCACATCTTCAGTTACCAACGGGGGCCTTACGAGTACCTGTTTTAAGCGATTCTGTTAGGTGAAACCGCAAACCGTATCTCTGCGCGTTAAGGTTCGAGTGATTTTCTAAGGAAACGGGTGTAACCGCGAGGCGCAACTAGTAATAAACTAGCGACCCACCCAGCTTCGCACAGGTGTAAGTTTTATGAATATACTAGCTGCGCCCCGCGGTTTCACCAGCGTGGTGATGATGATGAAAAGTAGCCTACGTGTTAATCCAGGACATAAGTAATGTATATTCCAAATTTCATCCAAATCCATCCAGTCGTTTCTGCGTGACTGAGTAACAAACATCCATCCATTCAAACTTTCACATATATGATATTAGTGTGATTAGTGTGATAAACATTCCGTGAAAAATGCTCTAAGTGATGGTAAAAACTGCATCAAAATACATTGCGTGGTTTACGAGGAGTTAGCGGATATACAGGCAGACAGACGCGGAAACGACTTCATTTTGTACTATGTAGAGATAAAACGCTCAACTAAAAAGAATTTGTTTTACGATACCTGAATCCTAGATTCTTTAAATTGCGCACTTCCTTATATAGTGTGATGATCTCAGGCAAGAAGTTCACTTTCAACTTCAGAATGGTTTTACTGGACCTAGCGCGCACGGATTCGATCGCAAAGATACGTCCAGATACGCCCAAGTTACGTGCTTGCACCTGTGGAAAAAGGAAACAAACCTTAGTACACAGCAATAAGGATTTATTCTAGAGTATATTTGATAAATTAAACAAACTCTACCTTGCGAGCCCAATCTTCGAAGACTTCTTGAGTGTCTAATTTCAAGCGGAAGCTATCTCCATCAGCCTTCAGCTTTTGACCTTCAATATGGTTCTCCCAACCCTTGCCTGTAAAAAACATTCAATTCAATTCAATTTTCAGTTTTACCGAAGACAGGCAAGATTACGACTCACCTATAAAAGCTCGATTCACATTTGGACAGACCCTAAAATACAATGTTACATCCAGTAAAATTGCCACTGACAAACTGAATGTTCGTTAAATTTTAATTTGTTTCACACGGACGACGCAACAACATGCAGGGTTACGCGGAAAGGGTGTACAAAGCCGAAAGGGGTTGGTCCCAAATTTTTTTTTTTCTAGCACCCTGCTGTTCCATACATTTAGTCGGGTGTGAATGACCGTTTTCTATGAAACATAAGATATTTTTTGGCGATTTCAGAGTTGTCTCATAGTAAAAGTTGTTCATAATGATGAGTACTATGGAACCCTTTCAACATAATACACCCTTCACGCGTAACCCAGTATAGAACTAACAACTTATGTTATAGAACTCACAGTAAAATAACAGAGTATACTTGTAATATGAAACAATTTGTGATAGTGATGATGTGGATAAGGCTCACGCCTATTTCTTACCAAGCACATCTTCGACTCTCTTCAAATAAGCAGTGAGTTGGTGGTCGATCTGCTTCGCCCAAATGATAGAACCGGCCACCGGAGGCAAGTCTCGAACTAGGGACAAGCGACTGCACTTCGACTGAGGATATTGCACCTGAAAATAACAATTTATTACCGTGGGTTTTTTTGCAGCAGTATAAGAAAGCTGCAGTGTCAACTAAGCCAAAATTCCATTATGGCCATTTACTACGTCACAAGACAAATAATAAAAATCTGTACCAGGTAACATGCTTGTTTCTCCAGTCTGTTTACTTTGGGATACTTGTCAGCATAGCAGCATACAAAAACATACAAAGGTGTGGTATTCCACATTCGAAAAGTTACTCGTTGGAGAATGGGCGTTAAGACACTTTCGCCTAACTCACGGAGAATCTTAGATCGATTAGATTTCTTATTCGAGATAGGGCGATTAGACCTGGGCCGTTACAGCTACCTCTGAATGCGGACTCGAAACAGCGCAGTGCGGAAAATCACGCGAACGTGATCCTTAACGCGCCGAGATCGGTTTGCGGTTGCGCAACTTTTTGCAATCTCCTAAACATGTAGCCGTAAGACCCCTGCACTGACGTTCCGCTTGGGGCACAGAATACATATAAGTACAACTACAGAAGATTCACTCGGTAAAATAATTAAGTAGCGACTTTTGCTACTACACACATAAAAGTGCAATTCAGGACGTGCGAGCGCTAACTACCTACAGCTATATTAACCTAGAAGTTGCCTCTCTGTCTATCGTGTAACTCTTGTCGCGTTATCACTGTCTATCACGCGGTAGCGGGCACGGTAAGTCCGACAAGACGATTACTTGTAGCTTCATACCTAAAGTGCGGAATGCGCCACAGGCCTGTTTGGGGTGTAATATGCATTTCCCCCTACCAGGTTCTATCTTAGCCAACACAACTCCTTGAAACACCGGAGCTAGGCTAAGTAGCACTGGACCTTATTTTATGTTATATTTAGTGTTACCAAGGTATAGAAAAACACAAAACACTTTTCAGTGTCCACATTAAGTACTGATTTGTTACCTTGAACTTTTCATGCAACGCTTCGATATCATCCTTGACTCGTTGTATGAGCTGCGTCTGGTACTCGCGAATAGCGCCACGGATGTGAGGGCGTACGAACAACGCATTGAATCGTGAGAAAATGCGGAACATTTCGTTCGCGTTCTTAGCAGTCCCGAGCTGGTCGCGGAGGTGGGCCGTGATGCGGGTTTCCACACGATCTGGGAATTGAATTTGGCATGTTAGTAAGGTAGAATTTTAAATGACATTAATATTATTTTGAAACAATTAGTGCCTTATTAATTAAACATAATTATCAATATAAAAACCGACTTCATAAAAATGACAGAACTAGACCACATTGAAATAGGACAACACGTGAAGCACCAGCTTTCAAATAAAAAAAGTTTTATTTTTATGATACTGGACTAGACGAGCAAAATCGCTCGCCTGATGGCTCTTCACGCTTGTCCATAACAGCACAAAGCCACTCAGAATTTTGAACTTCAACAGTTCAAAACCCTGGATGGCAATGCACTGCGCTCGTCACCCCGAGATATAAGATGTCAAATCTCTGTGTGCCCTGTAATTTCACTGGAAACATTGCCCTTCAATCCGGACACAGAATCATCAAAATCGATTCACCCCCAGTCGAAAGTTCTAAGGTAACAAACATTTAAAAAAAAAACATGTACTGAATTGAGCACCCCCTTCTTTTTAACCGACTTCCAAAAAGAAGGTTCTCAATTCGCCAGTTTTAAAAAAAATGTTTTTATTTATAAACCGATTTGGAAAATTCTTTTTTTTTTGAGCTGATGATATGCTTTCAGAGTGGTTTCATAGAAAATTCATCAAAATGCGTTCAGTAGTTTGTTTTTCAAATCAAAATAACTGGAAAGAATATGTCATCCAAGTAAACGAAATTACGGTATTTACTAATTTGGAACAAGGTTTTTTAAATTTATAATTATTATGTTTGAAATTTTTCTGTGGGTGTTAAATAAATTATGTAACTTACCGATTCTGTCTTCATAACGGCGCACAGCCGCTTCCCAAGCGTCACAGCCTTCACGAGAAATGTCCAAGCAATCAACTTCTTTCACATTCTCGTATGCCAGGTTAACCTGCCATACAAAAAAAAAACATTGCATTTCAATAGTATAAATGGTAAACCTAGCATCAGATTTATTAGGCAGCCTGAAGGCCTTTGGTCGTACTTCATATCCACGTTTTCCAATCACCCTTGTCAACCATCGTATCTTTTATCTACTTTATTTTACTATACACTAGCCGTCCACCCCGGCTTCGCACGGGTGTAAGCTCGGCCTTCGGCCTCTCTACAAAATATAATATAGCCTATGTCACCCGGGGATAGTGTAGCTTCCCAACAGTGAAAGAATTTTCAAATCGGTTCAGTAGTTTCGGAGCCTATTCAATGCAAAAAAACAAACAATCAAATGTTTCCTCTTTATATATTGGTATAGATTTATAATATGCTTGCGTTTGGCTGCCACCTCGCCTGATGTTAAGCGATAATGCGGTCTACGATGGAGCACGCTTAGAAGAAACCGATTCACTCGCCATTTGAAGACACCCAGATTGTAACTTTCACAAACCTATTCAGGCAGTGGATTCCAGACAAACAGTTCTCACAATAAAAGTGGAAAACGCTTCGTAGTTTTCAGAATACCAACAATGAAGCGGTGTCGCCTTTTCGTGGCCAGTCTTCGTGGCAGTCCGATAGAAAAATGGGCAAGAGGGAATTAGATCAACACTTGGTCTTACACACAATTTATTTCTTATTAAGGTCACCTGTGATTCCACAACACTAACAGAAAAACCAAATACGTTATTCTTCACCATGAACACAAATAGGTGAATGTATATGTACGGGCCTACCGTACATTTCCTTAGTACTAATAAAGCAGTTAACATGAACGCACGGTTTTATCATTGTTCCCGCACACTAACAATCATTATATCATTTTATGTAAGGCAGCAGCCCCTACATAATGGTCCTTCGAGCCTGTGAAAGTGGGATCATCAGCGCGAGTGACTTTTAAGTGATTCGTGCGAGTGGTTTCATTTCGGATTAACCAGCAGCATATCATTATATCATATCATAGTCCTAAAACAAATAGTTGTACAGTATGGGTGTTTTCAATTTGAGACTGAAGAAGAGGTTCCTTCTAGGTAAGCATGCTACAGTCCGGTCTTTGTTTAACATCAGTCATGATGTGGACATACGTAAGCCTATCATAGTGCGATAATGTCCCAGATATTTATTTATTTTATTTATTTATAGATAAAAGAAATCGTGGTGGTCTATTTTAAAAATAATAATAAAGTTTATTTGTTCAAATTAAATATATACAACACTTGAGTCATGAGAAATATTACAACTTTTGGCGACGACAAAAGCATTTTATCGCTAAGACTGGAGCGACCTTAGTATAAACGATTTTTAAGTTAAAAATGGTATGTGTACCTCTGCTATGGCGTTGGCATCGGCAGCGTCCATGGGCAATGAGTGCGGTTGAGCCGGCTCGCCACCCGCGCCCGTCTCCGTAGCTACGGTCGCGCGCGGACGCAGTACCTGTATCATACACACAGAAGTTAGAGCTAGGAGAATCACTGGAAGAAATCTAGCTGCAATAACTGAAAAAAAAGCCTAAAAGCTCAACTACATAACTACGAGTATCATAGATCTATGGAAGTCGCACACTGTGCGTTTTACTCGATCTGTTTTACCTCACACCTGCTATATGTGGAATGAGCTCCTGTGGCTTTACCGAGTAACTATAACATGGGTTTTTTCAAAAAGGGCTGTTAAAGTTCGGTAACGTATCTGTGATGCCATTGGTGTTACAGGTATACATGGGTGATTGATTGGCATCAGGCGGCCCGTAAGTTCGTTTGCCCGTATGTTTGTTCGTTTGTTTGTAAAAAAGTAACACCCTAGAAAATGGCAGGAGATAGGTGGACACGACCGATCGATAAAGTGACAGGATCAAAAGGAGGCCTGTGTTCAGGAATAAATGATCTAAGACCAGGACCAGGTTTTTCACCACTCATTTGAATTGACGTACATGCGATGGGGACAAATTAAATTGCATGCACAAGAATAGCTGGCCTGATGATGTTGTAGTAGCGTAGCTGTTTCGGAAAGATATATCAAGTGCATTTTACTTACTCGGAGCATGACTGTGCGCAGTTGTTCGTGGTGTCGGCGGAAACGCCGCATGTGTTCCATCCTCGCTTGCAGACGCTTGTGGGACGGCGATACTCGCCACACCATTTTGAGGTGCTCATCGCGCTTCTTCTTTACTATGTCACTGTAAAAATTTATCAAGATTAGAAAGCTCAGCTTCATCTTGCTCACAAAACAGCGAGGAGTCTAATGCAGTGGTCAGACTAGGACACCTATTCAGCAGTGGGCAATACAGATTATATCGAGTAGGAGACAGTGATAATGACAAAGAACAATAGCTCTGATATGTACTACGGTCAGGCCAATGTCGCCGAAGCTGTTATTTTGTGGTAAGCCAAAATGTATGGGGGAACATCTTAAAGAAGCTATAATAATGGTATCCTGATCGACAATCCCTGGGGATTGTCGGCAATGGGGAAACGACGTAGTAAACGTACGATGTTCAGCTTCGAGGAGTGTATCAGCTAGAAATATTAAATAATGATGTACCTTTTCAAAAGCAGTAAATATTCCGACAACTTACCGCAACAACCCCTGAAGTTTCTCGTATTCATCGTCCCAGCAGGAGAACACTTCGAAGCATTGAGTCATCACACGCTCAAAGTCCTCGAATGGAATGTGCATCAAACGACGAGTGCCTAAAACCTGGAAAACCAACATAGTTGAAGCATTTCGATGTAACAAATATCTAAACAGATGGACTTAAAAGGTAACTAACTATACTACCGAGAGATAGACGCTTTGATTCCATATTTCTGATGTGAAAAAGAGGGATGTTGCAGTTTTTTTTTTATTGTAAGATAGGCTTGCGCTTGGCCGCCAACTCGCCTGATGTTAAGCGATGATGCGGCCTACGATGGATCACGCTTGCCTAGAAGTAACCTATTATCTGAGTATGCAGTTGTATTTGATAAGGATTACCTTCAAAAGTTGTTGTCCAAGGTCTCTCGAGATGGCCTCAACGAGTCTCAACCCACGTTGGATGGGGTACTTGGTGGAGCGGATCTTGCGAAGATGGGAGAAAATTTGTTGTACTGCCAATCTGTTAACAACAATGTCAAATTACCATCACATAACCAGTAGTACCCTTAGTACAAGATTTGATAGTTTTCGAAAACTTTTTTCGTTTTCGTATTGTTCCATACATTTCAGCAAAGCGCCTCTAGCGGAAACGCGGAAGAACTAAAATCGGTAGTAATCGGCAGTATAGGTTGCTTCACTCGAATACGAAAGAAGGTTTCGAATAGCTTTTAGCCCAGCAATGTATGGAACAAAACGAAAACGAAAAAAGTTTTCGAAAACTATCAAATCTTGTACTAGGGGTACTGGAGGGTAGGTCTTAAACACTATACAAGCATTCACTCTTGCAGACAAATAGTCATGTTGTTAATTTTCTCAAGTTATTATTATGGATGGACCAACGACATTGTGAGAGTCGCGGGCATCCAGAGGATGCAGATGGCAGGATTTCGTTCAGTGTGGAGGTTAAAGGGGGAGGCCTATGTTCAGCAGTGGACGTCTTCTGGCTGATGATGATTATTATGGAAGTGATTATTATTTTATGTTATGATCAGATGATTACCTGATCCTCTCAAGCTCCGTAGCACTAAGCAGGTCATTGATAGGGAAGTCTTTCATGAGCGGGTTGTAGTCAGAGACAGTGGCCAGAGCTTGCTTCAGGCCCGTGTCGGTGTCGAACGATACGGTGGCATGGAAACGCTTCCCGTACTTCAGGATTTCTAGAGTCAGAGCCACCTGTGGAAGACGAAATGTATATAAATAATTGGCCAAGAGCGTGTCGAGACTCGCATATGGTAGGGTTCCGTAACTAAAGTCATATAATTGTAGTCATAGTTCAGAAATTGATAGTTATAGAAAAATTCGAACGAACGAAGCTCTGTCGAATTAGCCAAATTTCAGAGATGTACCATCCTGACTTAGCATATACTTTTATGGTTTAAACATAGAGAAAACTAATTGAGAAACATTATTTGTTAAGACTATTTCACAAAAAGACAATGACATTTGAGCTAGAATGCTTTGAATTTATTACAGTTTTATCGCAAATTTTTGCAAACAAATGATGAAATGATGAACTTACTTCAATGCTTTCTCGCTTCTCCTGAATTCTATGAAGGGCTCTCTCCAGGTTCAGCCAGAATGAGATCTCTTGTAGTGCAGTCCCATTAGAAGGATCGCGGTCGAGTTTGGTGACCTGAAACAAAACAGATCCATCAACAGGGAATGGCATTCATCGTCAGTGATCTTGATAGAGTAGACAGAGTTGGACTGATAGTCACATATAAAATAACATATTGAAGGAGTCAAGATAGATGAAGGTAAATTATGTGGAGTCATGTACACACAATCATGTAGGCATACCTTCTGAATTTCTTTGATCCAGCGGTTGACTCCATTCTGCAGTTGGTTCAGGAATGTGGAGTCCTCAACTTTATCTCCGAAATCAGCGACACGCGGCTTTCTTCCCTCATCGGCAGCTCTATGTGAAAGAAAGATGATTCAGAATTAAAATTATAAGAAAATTACAGTACAGTTTGTGACTTTGTAGATGTGTCTGGAACTACTAACCCGATTCTAAAAATAAAATAAAATTATGAAACTTAATTAAAAGCGGCCAAGTGCGAGTCGGGCTCGCACACTGAGGGTTCCATACCATCACATAAATTGTTAACTACTTCAGTACAAAAAAGTAGAGCAAAGACTTCGGTGATCGTATGAGAACGGTTCATATTCTGAAAACCCACACAAAGCTCTTTGATTCTTTTATTGTGCACCGTTATGTGGACTGCATCATTGCTTAAAATCAGGTACATATTAATAACAATAAATTAATAATAATAATAATGGCTTGCCATAACCGGCTGTCTGGGGGTGCAAACAGCATGAGCTACTCAACAGGGCCTCGTGTTGGCTTCGGCCCGACCAATGCCTCTGAAAGGTCCGGGTTAAACCCGTGTATAAATTTTAATAATATTAAATATGTATTAAAATTAAGACTATTACCTAATAAAATAATTATCAATACAAAAAACCGACCTCATAAAAATGACAGAACTGGACCAAATTGAAATGGGACCACACGGAAAGCACTATCTTTCAATTAAAAAAAGAATCATCAAAATCGGTTCACCTAGTCACAAGTTCTAAGGTAACACACATAAAAATTAAAAAAAAACGAATTGAGAACCTCCTCCTTTTTGGAAGTCAGTAAAAAATATTTTACCTTTTGATGACAGCGGCTACCAAAGGATGCACAGGTAAAGTGATCTCGGGGATGTCAATGTTCTGTTGGAGATGCAGGAGACCCATCTCGAGTTCAGCTATCTTCTTTTCCACTGATGGTGCCATTTTGTCTCCATCTCTGTCAATTGAAGTTTTTATGGTAAATGCATAATTTCAAAAGTTATTTTATTTTCATATTATTGAGAGAGATACGCCAACAGTGAAAATAATAAAGATTCTTAAAAATATAAATTTACACCTTTTACAGGCATATATTCACTATATAAATGGTTAGACATACTATATAATCGAATAAATATATATAATTTTCTTGGGTCCTACTTAAAAACGTTACTCAAGTTAATCTTTGCTTAAAAATGCAAAACGGTGATTATGTGGATTAAATAAAGTACCTAAATTTTATATTTTTTTAGAACAAGAAGCCAATCAAATACACGCTTATTATCCGGTATCTGGCCAGATAGTAAATTTAGGCCAAATACCGGATAGACCAGATATCCGATTCATATCTAGTTAATACATTTTCCAAAAATAAATTACCTGCTTCTCGAGAATTTTAATAACCAGTATTTATTTAATATAATGCACAATACACCCCAAGAATGCACAATACACCCCAAGTGGGACGGGAAGCAGGACTAATCGCCCCCATCTCGAATCAGGATTTATCCTATAACTTTCCACCTTTATAGAGGAATATTCTTTAAATTTAGATTAGATTAAGATAATCATTAAGATGTATAAACTAAAAAAAAGCCTAGATAAAGGAGTTGGTAATCTTAAACGGATAAACAGATTTTATTGAATCATAGCTAAGAACACACAATCAAGTCATCTATCAAACGAAAAAAAAAACACTAAATCAAAATCGGTTCAACCGTTTGGGATCAACTGCTATGATGCTACAGACAGACACACATACACACGTTAAACTTATAACTCCCCTCTTAATGCGTCAGGAGTCAAAAATCTGTTAACATTCGGAGGAAATTTCACTTAACATGTAAAAAAAAACAGTGTGATCGACAACCTCGTTTTTTGAATTCAGTTGAATTTGGAACTAGTTTTGATAATTTCATCCTCATTTGAATTTATTTATTTATGGTTGACACACCACAGCTCACTCAGCTCACATGGTTGAAGATGGTAAATATACATAGTCTGGAATGGGAACTGGCTTTCAAGTGGTATCGACAAATTATGTTATGCTTCCAATATACATAATCATGACCAGTATTGAATAATAATAAACTTATGGACAGCATCATAAGACTTCACTTGATTATGAGTCACCAGTGATGTCATAACTTCCAAACTATCATAACAATGAATTGATCAGATTAACAAAATTATAAATTAACCTTACCCTTCATTTATACAGGGTTACGCATATAGACTTTTTTTTATGGTATTGAGTGTCTAGAAGAGCAAAGTCTGATGGCTCTTCACGCTTGCCCATAACAGCTCAACGCCACTCAGAATTTTAAATTTCAACAGTTCAAAACCCTGGATGGCAATGCACTGCACTCGTCACCCCGAGATATAAGATTTCAAATATCTGTGTGCCCTGTAATTTTGCTGGAAACATTGCCCTTCAATCCGGAACACAGTAGTGTTTGCACACTACTGCTTGGCGGTTGAATAACTGGCAAAGGTGTGGTACTTCCCTAGGCAGACCCCTGCAAAAGAATCCTACCACTACAGACTGTACTAAGCCGACTTTTACTATAGGACCAACTATGAAATCTAAAACAAATACCTACTGTTCCTAAGAAGCGGTCATTTACACATTAAATCATATGACACTATGTTTCAAACGTCACTTTCATTTTCAAAGATATTCGATGATAATCCACTGCAAGGGTCCTTTAATTATATTTTTAATGCTCATTTTACCTGTATTGAACTAGTTGCCATCTTGTATTTAGGATGACATCACCTAGCCAGTGATCTTTCCTGAACTGAAAGGAATCTATAGGATAAAGGAATCTATATCTATCTATATATGTCAGTATATCAAAATTAATTGGGTGTTAAGGTTGGAACATACACACATACACATGAAAAACAATAACCTTCTTTAGGATTTACATCATTGAATAAAATGTAGATAGAAGAACTTTAACACTACTTACTTTTAGTTTCCCTTTCTCAGAATCACTTATGTACACTTTGTGTATTACATTATCTTGAATTCTTAGTTTTTTCCAGTTACTAAACATTGATATTAAACACTTTCAACTGGTTTTATTACATGTTTAATCATTATTTTTTGGACAATGCAAAATGTTTAAAATGCCAGGAATTAAAATAATTTAAAATACATGCGATAACATCTGTTTAAAGTGTTTAATTACAATATCTTATGAATTCTATTATATTTCAAAATAAAAGTTTTATCCTCACCTGTCAGCTCGACCACTCTCCTTGACATAGCTCTTGAAGAATGGTGCCATAGTTTTGCTGATAAAAGCATGGAGGGTCTCGTATGGCGAGCCATCAGAGAGGTTGATAAGGCGCATCTGGCTGTGGATGGACTTGTCTGCTTCGATGACAGCACCACGTTTGATGCAGACGAAGGCTGCCACTCGAGGTGAGGTAAAGTGCACCTAAATAAAAACAATTAGTGTTATTCATATTAAACAAAACAATGAAATTTAAGTAAAAATTTTTGGGGGTAGATTTAAGTCATAAGTAGAAAATAAGGTACCTCATTGCTGATTTGATAAGTGACTGCTTCTTTCTCTTCTTCACCCTCTGTAGGTTGTTCATTGTCATCTTCTATGAATAAAAAGTATAAAAACAGCACATTATTTATCTTACATACTAAGTATATTTACATTCATGAATAGTTTGTTCCTGCAGGACAACGTATAGCTGTTCTAAATAAGCGGTGCATCGCAATGCGTTTTGCATAAATTACACTGCACTGCAGGTAGAAAGCAGACGCAGAAAAATTGGGTCGATATCGTGACTTACCTTTCAGCGAAAATCTCTGCACATACAACGCAGACACCTGAGGGTCCGCGATGAACTTCTTGATGCAATCTTGGTTGACTTTGTCGTCCAAAGCGGCGTTCAGTGACGGTGGTACGATGTCATCTTCCGGTAAGAGTACCGTTGCAGCTCTACGCAAGTAGTTCGCGAAGTCTTGGAAATCGACAGCGACGACATTTTGCGCCTCAGGGGTGTTTTCACTCCCGTCCAGGGAGTCTCCCATGGTGCTCTCGGGATTCTCTCAACTTTCTAACAATAAATTATAACGATTTTCTGTTTTTTTCACCGGGAAAACTAGCAAAGGCAGCTGTAGCCTGCAATGTATGTCCAGCTGTCATCCGAAAAAATTATCCGAATTTGACAGCAAGATGACGCATCAGCGTGACCACTTTTTGTTCAGCAATTCTACTACCATTTTAGGATATTTTGTTTGGGTTGATATGTATGTGTTGTATTTGACTCCTTGATTTAATGCAGAAGGTTATCCTAAATAATATGAATGGGTAATTGAAACTCCGGTAGATGGATTGAGTACGTGCGCTTTATTTGAGCGCCAGCGAATGACTGTTTTAATGTCGGTGCGCTTCATTCAGTTGTTTATATTTATATTAATAACAATCTGTGATGTAGTGGGACTCACAGGCCCTACATCTACATCCCCCTTAAAAAAAAATTTTTTGGTAAAATTTACATGATAAAATAGATTTCTGTAATGTACTGCTTAGGTGGTAAGTACTTTGTTGCAGCTAAAAGTAGATTAAACAATTAAACATACATTAAAGTTGACAACATGACTTAAAATTTGATAACATTAAGGGTGTAAATTGTACAAAAGTGAACAATAAAAAATAAGTGTGTAAAATGTAGTGAATTAAAAATTAATTAGATTAGAATGTTTACATTTTTGATATAACATAGTGCATTGTTTGTTTACTTAAAAGAAAAAATAAGCTGCTACTTGTTATTTCACATAGAATATTTTTCCGTAAAACAATAACTACAATAAAATTGTCTTTTGATATAATAATACTTGTTAGTTGTTAGTTACGCGCACTTTAACTTATACGTTTGTTTTGTTTTTTATTTCACTTCACTGCACTGCCCTTTTTTATATTTGTTTATACGATAAACGTGCTTTTCTGGGAGGCTGCCGGAAACGCGGAGGTGTGGTTTGCATCGACGACACACGTAGCGCTATGACTATGGTGACGCGCTTGTCCACTGCTGTCTTGCTTGATCCGCTTTTTATATCTCCACGTGACGTACAGGATGCCAGTGGAGATTACGGCGCTGACGATCATGACGGTGACCAGTGACTTATAGTGTGTGTCCTGGATGTGGTCGACCTGCGCTGTTTGGGGCGCAGCACCTGCGGCGTTCTATGTTGTGGGCTTGCTCTCAGGGCTATCCATGTTGATGTGACGTAGAGTGCAGCGTCGAAGTAGGTGAAATTGCAGTAAAGTTGAAAATATATAGATGATGCTTTGTGAGTAGTGAAGTGGTCTGCGGTCGAGTGGTGCAGATAAGTGCGGCGGCGGCCCGGTTCAAATGTCAAAACGAACCATTTTCTTCACCGCGCGACCCGATCTTGTTATGACTGGCGGCGTCTTTTGTGCTTTGTTCTCTGTGTTGCTGTGCTGTGTGGCCGTAATGACTGTATTATTGTTAGTTGAGTCGGGTGACTCTTTCGTCGCTAAGTAGTTGCGGCGTCGGGTGACTCGTAAGGACCACTAGTTACAACATAAGCGGGTTTGAGTCTATCAAGTGAGATGACGACATCTCGAGAACCCATACGAATGGTGTAGTGTTTGGAATTTCGAGTAATTACTTTGAAAGGATTCGAATAAGGTGGTGTGAGCGATTTGGTCGTTGATGTTGCTTTGTACAGGTACAAAAAAAAATCTCCAGGTAGTCTGATAGATTTTCCGAACGTCATTTGAGCGGGACTAACCAATGTCCTTTTTTACGGCGGATCAGTGGTAGCTCCTTATCGTACGTTCTGTAATTCATCTGTGCGGTCGTTAGTTTTTTTGAAAAGAAAGCGAGAGGTTGTATATTTTTTTCTACTAATTGGTGTAGAGCGGCCCCGACACAAGTATTTGAAGTGTCTGTAATTAACACCAGTTTGGCGGTCGGGTCCGGGTGCGTGAGTATAAATGCCTCTCGTATCATTTGTTTACATTTGTGGAATGCGTTTACGGCTTCTTCCGTCCATGTAATTTTGGTCTTGTTTTTTTTCTTTGTATTGTGTAAGTGTTTGTTAGTTATTGATTGTGTTTCCGCGGCTTTTGATAGGTATACCGTTTCTGTAGAAATTAATTAGTCCGAGGAAACGTCGTAGTGCTTCGATGGTTTCAGGTTGTGTAAACTCTGTGATAGCTTTGACCTTAACTTAGTCCGGCTTGATGCCGTCACAGGTGACGTGGTGATTATTAACCTTTTTGTAAACACATCGTATTTGTTTATTTTGGGTGGGTTCTCCAGTATGTCGCTAATCTGACTTAATTCGTCGCGCCCTAACTTTGCAATAACTAGATGGTACTTACATAAGTCTTTAGCTTTTTGTGGCGCGATGATCGCTTCAAACTGGTGGAACCAGAGTCGAGGTCGTGTGGCCCAGAAGTCGCTGATGCGCGTCTGAATGGTGACGGCGCTTGGTGCGAGTTCTGCTGTGATGCGGCTGGTGCTGGGCTGCTGCGGTGGTGGTGCGCCTGGTGCGCTTAGGTCCGTGAGCAGTCCGTGTTGTTCCTCGACGTTGGACGATTGGTGTGGTCATCGCGAATGTTTGAAACGCACTCAATAGTTTATAGGTTGTATTGTTCGTCGGGGTCACCAATTTAGGATTAGGTTTGTGTTGAATTTGAAAACTCCGACGTGATGTGATTGTATTTTGTTGTGGTTATGTTCGTCGGGGTCACCAGTTTAAGATTTATTGCGCCCTAAATTGGTGAATGGGTAATTGAAACTCCGGTAGATGGATTGAGTACGTGCGCTTTATTTGAGCGCCAGCGAATGACTGTTTTAATGTCGGTGCGCTTCATTCAGTTGTTTATATTTATATTAATAACAATCTGTGATGTAGTGGGACTCACAGGCCCTACACCATGATTGCTGAATTCTACTAAAATCTACTAAATAAATTTTAAATTCTATTTAATTTCTATCGCTTTGTAAAATGTAAATACATTTTTTCTCAAAAATTACCACATAGTTCTCCTTGGCGCTTGCGTTCTCAATCGTTCACGATTGAGAACGAACGTTCCGGTGATTCATCACCGGATTGTTAATTTCCGTAGAATATGTATTGTATATGAAAAAGCTTGTGAGACAATCTAGACAGTTATTTTAAACCACTAACAGACGTGTCGGATTAGCTAACGAACCGCCGTTTGACCAACAGGAGAGAAAGAGAAACTAAGATAAAAGTTTCTCTTTCTTTCCCGTTGATTGGTCGGCGGTTCGTCAACCTAATCCATCACGTCTGTTAGAGCCGTAACAGACACGCCAACTTGGCTGATCAACCAACGAGAGATAAGGTGAGGGGAATTATATTCTCAGTCTTTCTCTCCCGTTGGTCCGACGGCGGTTCTTCAGTCTAATTCGACATGTCTGTTACGGCTATTAATTTTCTCTTTCTCTCCCGTTGGTGTCAGACGGCGCCGTCTGACACCGAACCACCGCGGCGGGTCGTCAGCCATGTGTCTGTCATTGAATTCACGGCACTAATGTGGAGCCGCCATTACGGTTCTTAGCTGTCAGAAACCTCGCATGATCACATTATCGAAACGTAACGGAATCCATAAATCAATGTGTCTTATGTGTTGCCGTCTACATAATATATAAATAAATGTACTGCCAACTTGTGCGCATGGCCTTATTATTATACTAGAGATATTGACAAAGTTTTAAAGAACATAGTCCTTATTCCAAAAAACCTACATTAGTGTATTTATTGAATAATTAAATAAATAAATAAATAATAATTATTTTATGATTTTATTTCATATATTAAATGACGCACCAATATGCACTAAATCGACGATCGCCATTTATTGTTCTAAAAGTAGTTTATACCTACTATCAAGGATGGATGGTACTATTCAGTTCATAACGCTACGCCATCTAGCGAACACAGTTTGCACTACATGCAATTTCGTGAAGTTAAACAAACCTATCAAGCGGAACCCACTTGAGGTTGTTTTGAAAATGCGACAGGGGGCGTTAGTTCATATATCTTTATTTCAAGTAGGTACCCAGTCGAGCCCCTCTTTCACACCGGGCACTCTGGGCACTTGCTCAGGGCCCCGCGATAGATAGGGCCCCCTAGTTCCTGTCAAATCACCAAACGATAACAAATATTTATTACCGAAACACATATTTTTATTCGAAAAAATCAAAGGATAATGACTGACTACAATACCTACTTGCTTATTAGCTATTGCATGCGCGAAGCTACTCTACTCCCGCACGAAAATAGTGCTCTTTCAAGGTCATAGGGGCCCCATTATCCTAAATTCCTAATGTGCCCCGGGCCTCCAATAGGTTAAAGACGGTGTACCCAGTGGTAGGTACCTACTTAATATTATTCTCGTAAATGTGAAAGTTTGGATGGATGGATGTTTGTTACTCAATCACGGCAGAACGGCTGAACAGATCTGGATGAAATTTGGCACAGATATAGATTATAATCTGGAATAGCACATAAGCTACTTTAAAAACGGCTGGACCGATTTGGATGAAAATTTGTGTCCCTGGAGCGGGTCATAGTAGCGAGGCCGAAGGCCGTACTAACACCCGTGCGAAGCCGAGGCGAGGAGAAAGTATTAAGTTCTGTGGGGCTAGTACGAGAACTTGCGAAAAAGTATTCGTTCCGTAAACGATAGCAAATGTATGAAAAATTCAGTTTCCCTTTACGACGGGCGATCGGACGATAGAGGCGCTGTTAATTTTTTTATATATTTTGCTATCGTTTACGGAACGAATACTTTTTCACAAGTGCTGTTACTAGAGCCACTGTATACTGCTACCACGAGTATGTCAATATAGATAGATAGGTACGCAGCCGGTACTTTTCAGTTACCTACTATTTATATAATGCAGTCGGGTTATATTTTTTTATTAATATAATTTATTTGTTAGATATCTAATGAAGGACCTATTAAACTAACCGAGAAGTATTGACATAGATAGTAGAGGTACTTTTAGATAAGTAAGTACCTACTTGCACATCTTCACCATCAAAACTAAATATAATTGGGTACCATGGATCCATGTCCAGTTGTAAGTTTCGTATCTAACGATTTCTCGACTCTGACGATTGCTTGTAGATTGAAGCAAGCTAAGCTCTTTCTGAATTCTACTCCAACCGTTTCCATTTAAACTATTGAACAAGGAAATTGATTCAAAGCTTTGTTCGCAGTGCCCGCCTCTCAGTAGGCAGGCCAATTTTCGTAAGTTTCAAACTTTTCCAAGAAAGGGTGAAACGTTTTCGTGTGGTAATTTGTCGTTAAAATCCTTATTTATTGCAACAGAGAAGTTGGATCGGCCCCGGGGGTGAATTCGCAAAGTTTGCTCCTTTAACTTTGCTTCACTGAATACCGACACCTTGAACACATATTGAGGTTGAAACCTCGTTTTCTTGTTTCAGTTGAATTATGGCGGAAAAGTTCCGGGGTATTCGGCGTATTCGTAATATAGTTGGAGGTGTATTCCAATTTAAATTCAGCAAAATGCATACGTTAGCACTTTATTTCTTTCCCTGTGAGCCCGAGGCACCGATCTGTTGTATTTATAGGTAGGTATAAATCGAAGAAACGCTGCGAATAGGGTTAGCTATAAAATAAAACGTGTTCAGAAAGCAAGCCTAGGTTTAAAATAAGTAGGCAAGTACCGTTATTAACTAAACAAAATACTTACAAGCTACCTAAGACTAAATACATATATACTTAAACTAAGTACTTGCCCACATGTTTCTAGACATTCAACTGTCTAGTTGAGTGTCTAGAGACAATCCAAATGCTCAAACCCACTACCAGTTGGCAGTGTACCCAGCATGCTGGCGGCATTGCGATTAAAGTGAATTTTTCGTTTAGACTGGCACGCTGAATGGTAATGCTTATAAATGCGTTGAGTTGGTCGAGTCAGAAAAAAGTAAGTAGGTAATGTCGATTGAGAAGTTGGTGCCTGCTGAAATATTATTGTTTAGTAAAGTTATATGATTATTTACAGGATATTTACCGTGGTAAGGTTGTGGAAGGAGCTCCCGATATTTCGGCGCAGTTACATGCACCATGTTCACGGGAATGATATTGTAGGTATTATGTATTCTGTGATATAGTTAGCGAAAATTCAAAGTACCTACCTAATTATTCATGTTAAAATTGTTAGAAAAAATATATAGCTAGGTACAATACAATCTCATTTTAATATACACCAAACAAAATACAGTACCTAACATGAAATTTAATACAAAAACCGGCAGTATATTAGGCGGCCTTATCGCCTTAAGCGATTTCTTCCTGGCAAGCGGGTATAGCTGGTTACAGCTCGATGTAAGCTCCTATAAAGCACCAGTACCACGGACTCCATCTAACATAGTCCCAATTTAGATATACTATAATATAATTCATCTTCAATAAGAATAAGTACTTAGAAGAGGCTTAGAATAAGTACCTATATTCTAAGTATCACGATAATCTAAAGGTATACCTACTTAAGTACCTAGTTTGGTATTATAGCTTCCATTTTGCGGTGGTGCGTCCACAACGAGGCCTTCGTATCAACTCGGTTCAATAGAATTGAATCGCTTGTACCTGTAATAGTGTTTAGAACAAACTTTGTCTGCAAACCGGGCTGTTACAAATCGGGCGCTCGCTGCTGACAAACAACAAAATAGTACATTGGATTCAACAAAGTTAAATTAATGCTATCGATTGCTACATTTTGCCCTAAAAACTTAACTGAATGAATGAGCTCTATTCTGAGTTAGCAAATAGTTCGTTGTCGTGTCTCTGTTATTGACCATAGAGAAAAGAGGTTTTAGTTGTTTTAGATTCTACTGGAGCAAATCGGCGTTAGAATGTAGTTTGCATATATTTTATTATTGTTTGTTTTGCAGCTCCACGGACTCCGGGTTTCGTGCCTTTTGACCAGTAATAGTGTTTCGTGCTTTTGACAACTTATACAATTTATTTTGCCAACTATTGCTAATGTAACATAAAACGAATGACTTTCCAAGAGGAATAAGTTCTAAAAATCTTAATACTATGTTGCGTGTATTCCTACGTCGTCGAGCAGTCCGGATCCCGCAACCAGCACCCGTTCACGAGTTGACGCATGTGCCAGCCATCGTTCTCTGCAACCATAGGTACCTATTATTTGAGGGAAGAGGGCGACCCGCCACACTTGCGCCACACGACGCCGCCGCAAGAAGGAGTGAGTGCTCTTGGTATACACACAGTACTTAAAGCTTTTTTATTCTATTACACACTATATTATTATTCTATATTAACTTCTGGTCTTCGCCTCAGGGCCTCCACCACCACCTCGTTCCGGTCTTTAATGGCCACCTCCAAATTATATTCTGCAAAAAATGGTGACGTTGTTGTTGCTCGTCGCACGAAACGGCTGATAGCATCTCTGATGATTTGTAATTCATTCGACGATAAATATGAGTTACCATTAATCTGATCTTGATGAAAATTTGTACGCAAGTAGTTCTTTTCAATACAATTTCTAAGTTTGAATATGAGTAAAATCGGTTTAGGTTGCAAATATAAAGAGTCGCAACGTCACAGTTCGGGGCGAACTACTAATTAGGTATAGTTACCTTGGACTAAACAATCTTGAATTATTGCAATTTTTTAAATTACCTTTTTACTTTTAACTGAGTGTTTTATCTTACTGTAGGGAAGTACTATGCTAATAGGCTGTTTGTAACAAAGTAATCAGCACCTACTTGTTCATAACAACATAAATAAACTACCAACTTCAATACTTTAGCTACTGTCGTAAAACAAATAGATGCATTTACATTACGTTCCCCTATAATAATGACGACCCACCCTGCTCTGCACTGGAGCTGAACGAAGTGTGACTTCTGTCCTTCTGCGACACAAACGTGCACTCTGTATAATTATAGTTAATGCACAATGACTGTTGGAATCACGCTCCAATATGCAGTAGAGTTTATGCCTAGTGCTCTCATTATTCCTCAGATCAGATAAACAAGGGAGATATGGTATGGTGGCGTGGCGGGTGCGACCGAACCTGGCCTATATGAGGCTAGAAGATTTAGTCGAAGTCACCTCACAGACGATCTTGTCGCTCTTTTTTTAGCATGTGGTCTATTAATTCATTGGTGTCACTGCAAGTTTCTTCGTGTGCGTGAAAAATTAGTGAGCGAGCCGCACTTACGTTTTTCGTTAAGTGGTTTAGCGGTAGATCTCGGTAAAAAATGGAGACATTGGAACACGAACGATATTTGTAATGAGGCATATCCCTTGTCTGAACTGAGCATAATTCGTACCTATCTACAGAAACAACCACCTACGCATTGCAAAAGTTTGTATTCGGGTTTTGTCCTGATCCTGAATGGACTTTTATCATTGGTGTGAAAGTAACTTACCTACGAGTATAGACACAGGGAACTCATTTCCCGGGATAAGCCTTTAAGCTAACTCACATACCTATTGCCTACCGTAGGAGTACATCCTGAGTTAACCAAAATAGGATTAAGGTGAAGAGAGCAGTATGAGTGGCGCCCTCATTAAAAAAAAACAACAGATAATAGGCACTAAAAGATAAGTAAATAATTTTTTTACTCCGATAGTCGGTCGAGTATCTATACCAATGTAATGAAGTATTTTTGGAGTATGTACTATTTTTAGTAACATAACGTATTGCATAAATGATAAAATGCAGATTACCTAAGAACCGCTGTTTTTAGCGTAATGAGTTTTATAAATATATGATACCTTACACTTTTTTTACTATGGGAACTATGAGATTTAAACTCAAAAATCGCCAAAAACGGCAAAAACATCTCAGCTGTTCCATAGAAAACGGCCATTCGTACTCGATAAAATGTATGGAACAGATGATATTATTTTGGCGATTTCAGGGTTGGTCCCATAGTAAAAGTTGTTCATAACGATCTGTAGGTACTATGTATCATCCCCTTTGGCTTTGTTCATATTTAAGTACCCTTTCCGCGTAACCCTGTATAAAATAGCGGGTCAAATTGTCGGTCCCAGCTAGTACCTACGTAATAATACGAATCTCACTGTACGAATACTACTCATTCGGGCATAATGTGAAGTAAGCTACAGTGTTGATCCCAAAGCTCCCGAGCTAGTCAGAGACTGTGTGACGGGAGCCACACAGAGTCCCATTTATTTAGCTAAACAATGCCAAAACAGAAATATAAAACAAAATTATATATATACTAGCGGACCCGGCAGATGTCGTCCTGCCCGATCGGGTCCAATTGTGTATTCAATCTATTGAAATTTTAACTAAATATCAGCCAAATCGGTCCAGCCGTTTAGGAGGAGTTAGGTGACAAACACACGTACAGAAGAAATATATTTATTACTATTATGCCAATAAGTTGCCAACGGAAAAAAAACAACTATATTAAACGCAAAATAGCCTGCAGCAGGTATTCTACGAGCATAATAGATACGGTATGGAGCTTTTACATACATGACAAACCTGCCGCTCAAATGAAACAACGATGAATAATACGCAACAAATTGAAAACTGTCGTTGCAAAGAGATATCTCTATCCGTTTTAGTGTAAACGTGATCTGATCGATGATATTGGACTTTCCGTTTCAGTAACTTGTAAAACTTGTCTACGCAGCCTAAGGAAATTGGCTTTTTATATATTACACGCGCCTTTATTAAGTTTGAGGGATGAGCTCGAGATGACGTGAATTTCAGAACTTTGCATTTAGATTTTAGTAGAGAATCAAGATCATGGAGCAGTCGATATTTCAAAGTAAGCTATATACAGGGTTAAGCATAGGTATACCCATACCTATATATACCTACTCTACTCTGTACCCCTGTACGAAGCCGAAAGGAGGTCATTGCACCTAATCATCGTTGTGAACATTTTTTACTATAAGACCAACCCTAAAATCCGCGAAAAATAATATAGCTTTTCCATACATTTTCTCGAGTGGCAAATTCGTTTTCTATGGGAGAGCATTTTTTTTTTCAATTTCAGTGTTTTTTTAAATGATACCTACAGAGTGACGAGACGAGCGAAGTCGCTCGCCTGATGGCTCTTCACGCTTGCCCATAACAGCACAACGCCACTGAGAATTTTGAACTTCAACAGTTCAATGGCAATGCACTGCGCTCGTCACCTCGAGATATAAGATGTCAAATCTCTGTGTGCCCTGTAATTTCGCTGGAAACATTGCCCTTCAATCCGGAACACACTACTGCTTGGCGGTTGAATAACTGGCAAAGATGTGTACTTCCCCAGGCGGACTCCTGCAAAAGAGTCCTACCACTACAATAATACATGGGTTGGTCCCATAGTAAAAGTTGTTCATAATGGTGAGTACAATAACCTCTTTTCGGCTTCGTACAGGGTATATGCGTAACCCTGTAGAACTCCATCTATATTATTGCCCATAGCCATGGCAATTTTTTTTATGTAATTTTTGCAGCAAAAGCTTTGAGAGTTATAACTGCTGCAATCAATCGCGTTTATTTGGTCGTACGTACATACTTTTAGGCATACAGCTGCATTGTGGTCGCGTTAATTATTGACAAATCTGTAGATACGCAGTGTTTGGATTCCGAGCGCGCTAATGATTATTGTCATACCTACATGGTAAATACGGCCTTATTATCCCACTGGGTCTTTGATAACAATGGGCTTCGTTATAACTGCAGGAAATTTAAGTTAGGCGAATACGCACCTCGGGAACGAAGTCCGACTGTATTCTCTAATCTCCTGGAATAATACTTAGTTTGAAAACAATTTTCTGTATTTTGATGACCTTTTAGGATAATTTGATGGTTGTTATGTTGTATTGTAGTTGTATCTGACTCTTGGATTTGATGCAGAAGGTTATCCTAAATAATATGAATGGGTAATTGAAACTCCGGTAGATGGATTGAGTACGTGCGCTTTATTTGAGCGCCAGCGAATGACTGTTGAATGCCGGTGCGCTTCATTAATTTGTTTATATTATAATAATAACAATCTGTGATGTAGTGGGACTCACAGGCCCTACATCTACATCCCCCTTAAAAATAAATTTTTGGTAAAATTTACATGATAAAATAGATTTCTGTAATGTACTGCTTAGGTGGTAAGTACTTTGTTGCAGCTAAAAGTAGATTAAACATACATTAAAGTTGACAACATGACTTAAAATTTGATAACATTAAGGGTGTAAATTGTATAAAAATTGAACAATGAAAAATAAGTGTGTAAAATGTAGTGAATTAAAAATTAATATGTTTACAGTTTTGATTTAACATAGTGCATTGTTTGTTTACAGTTTGTCTTATAAAAGAAAAAATAACTTGCTACTTTTTATTTCACATAGAATATTTTTCCGTAAAAACCATAACTACAATAAAATTGTCTTTGATATAATAATACTTGTTAGTTACGCGCACTTTAACTTATACGTTTGTTTTGTTTTTTTATTTCACTTCACTGCACTACCCGAATTTATATTTGTTTATACGATAAACGTGCTTTTCTGGGAGGTTGCCGGAAACGCGGAGGTGTGGTTTGAATCGACGACACACGTAGCGCTATGACTATGGTGACGCGCTTGTCCACTGATGCCTCGATCCGCTTTAAATAGTAACTCCACATGACGTACAGGATGCCAGTGGAAATTACAACGCTGACGATCATGACGGTGACCAGTGAAATATATTGTGTGTCCTGGATGTGGTCGACCTGCGCTGTTTGGGGCGCAGCACCTGCGGCGTTCTATGTTGTGGGCTTGCTCTCAGGGTGATCCATGTTGATGTGACGTAGAGTGCAGCGTCGAAGTAGGTGAAATTGCAGTAAAGTTGAAAATATATAGATGATACTTTGTGAGTAGTGAAGTGGTCTGCGGTCGAGTGGTGCAGATAAGTGCGGCGGCGGCCCGGTTCAAATGTCAAAACGAACCGTTTTCTTCACCGCGCGACCCGATCTTGTTATGACTGGCGGCGTCTTTTGTGCTTTGTTCTCTGTGTTGCTGTGCTGTGTGGCCGTAATGACTGTATTATTGTTAGTTGAGTCGGGTGACTCTTTCGTCGCTAAGTTAGTTGCGGCGTCGGGTGACTCGTAAGGACCACTAGTTACAACATAAGCGGGTTTGAGTCTATCAAGTGAGATGACGACATCTCGAGAACCCATACGAATGGTGTAGTGTTTGGAATTTCGAGTAATTACTTTGAAAGGACCTAAATAAGGTGGTGTGAGCGATTTGGTCGTTGATGTTGCTTTGTACAGGTACAAAAAAAAATCTCCAGGTAGTCTGATAGATTTTCCGAACGTCATTTGAGCGGGACTAACCAATGTCCTTTTTTACGGCGGATCAGTGGTAGCTCCTTATCGTACGTTCTGTAATTCATCTGTGCGGTCGTTAGTTTTTTTGAAAAGAAAGCGAGAGGTTGTAATTTTTTTTCTACTAATTGGTGTAGAGCGGCCCCGACACAAGTATTTGAAGTGTCTGTGATTAACACCGTATTGGCGGTCGGGTCCGGGTGCGTGAGCATAACTGCCTCTCGTATCATTTGTTTACATTTGTGGAATGCGTTTACGGCTTCTTCCATCCATGTAATTTTGGTCTTGTTTTTTTTTGTATTGTGTAAGTATTTGTCTAATATTGATTGTGTTTCCGCGGCTTTTGGTATATTGTTTCTGTAGAAATTTATGAGTCCGAGGAAACGTCGTAGTTCTTCGATGGTTTTAGGTTGTGAAAACTCTGTGATGGCTTTGACCTTAACTTCGTCCGGCTTGATGCCGTCACAGGTGACGTGGTGATTATTAACCTTTTTTGTAAACACATCGTATTTGTTTATTTTGGGTGGGTTCTCCAGTATGTCGCTAATCTGACTTAATTCGTCGCGCCCTAACTTTGCAATAACTAGTTGGTACTTACATAAAGTCTGTTGCTTTTTGTGGCGCGATGATCGTATGATGAAACTGGTGGAACCAGAGTCGAGGTCGTGTGGCCCAGAAGTCGCTGATGCACGTCTGAATGGTGACGGCGTTTGGTGCGAGTTCTGCTGTGATGCGGCTGGGCTGCTGCGGTGGTGGTGCGCCTGGTGCGCTTTGGTCCGTGAGCAGTCCGTGTTGTTCCTCGACGTTGGTGATTGGTGTGGTCATCGCGGATGTTTGAAACGCACTCAATAGTTTATTGGTTGTATTGTTAGGTATGTCGGAGTCACCAATTTAGGATTAGGTTTGTGTTGAATTTGAAAACTCCGACGTGATGTGATTGTATTTTGTTGTGGTTATGTTCGTCGGGGTCACCAATTTAAGGATAATTTTTGTTGTCGGTGTGAAATCCTAAATTGGTGAATGGGTATATTGTTTCTCCGGTAGATGGATTGAGTACGTGCGCTTTATTTGAGCGCCAGCGAATGACTGTTGAATGCCGGTGCGCTTCATTAATTTGTTTATATTATAATAATAACAATCTGTGATGTAGTGGGACTCACAGGCCCTACAACCTTATTAGCACAAAATAAATAGGTAAATTTTCACAGAATATGTAATGTTACGGCGGATTAACTAAGAAATAATAAAGTCTATTAGTAAAAACTATAAAGGGAGTCCCCATACAACAAACTTATTTTTTTATTGTAACTCTAATGTAAAAACGGTAACATGTACAAGCGTCAAACTTGGCATGATTATAGTAAAATATACCACACTCTAAAATATACCAAAAAATTATAAATACTGGCCAAGTGCGAATCGCTGACAGATTTCTATTCACCAGCGGTTCTCGTACGATCACCGAAGTTAAGCAACGTCGGACGAGGGCATGATGTCTTTTGCACTGCTTTTTTGTATAATACTTTAGTAGTTAATAATAGTGGTTGTGGTACGGAATACTCAGTGCGTGAGCCCGACTCGTACTTGGCCGCTTTTATTTCATTGTCATATTGTAAAGAACTTTATTTACGAACTAGTTTTTTTGCCCGCGACTTCGTACGCGTAGATTTTCATATAAACCTTCAATCCTTTTTTCTTCCCTTAATCCGGCCTTGCGCAAAATAACATAGCCTATACTTCAATCTGGTCATAGCTAAGCATATTCGTGAAAACCGCATTTAAATCCGTCCGCATTTTCTTCCAGGGGTGTAGGAGATGTGCGTGAACAAACAAACAAAAATTCTAAAAACTGCCTTAACATGTTCAGCTGCTTATTTTAAGTCGCCCTGTGTGAAGTATTGATAGAAGCATAAAAGTAATAAATAACACCGTCAACAGTTTTCAAATCAAAAAGATAATGTGACCACAGTGCAGAGCATGTTTTAAAATTTTCTTTTTGTCTAAACCATTAAAAGTATATCATGTCATGTCGGGATGATATACATCTCTGAAATTTTACTGTCCAGTTTCGCTGGCCACGGAACCCTGATATAATGCTTGTCTTAACACGCTCTTGGCTAGTTATTTCTTATTTCGCGTACATTTGTATGTATACCTTGATTAAAAAGCCATGAAATGGAATTACTCTATTTATCTGTTAAAATATCACAGTAAAATAAAATTATTCTTATTCTTATTGCAAATATACACTGTATTCTTCTAAAAGCTAAGTTTATATACCCTGCATAAAGGGTGCAGCAATGACTTATGTAGTGGCTGTTCACAAAACCAGACCACAGACATAAACATATAAATTTAAGTATAGTTAAATCTATTACATAAATATTATATATACTATTCAAACTTAACCTAGGATGAAGTAATTTTACAAAACAAAAAAAAACATACTTAGTGTGATAGGTTACTTAATTATATATGAGATGATACAAAACTTATGACGCTACTTTCTTAACTATTTATATATCGATATTTATTTTCTAATTATAATTTTCTAAAATTTATCGTCGAATAAATCTTTTATCTCGTAATAACATTTTTGGGTTAGAAACTTACGAAGTTCTGGAAAATGTTATTATTTCTTTCTTTCTTTATTGCGTCCGGAATTTTGTTGTATAGGTTTATTTTCATGTACAAAGGGCCTTTTTTGAATATTTCTATTCGCGGGACTGAATTAAAATAGGATGCGGTAAATTTTGTGTTTTAAATGCTAACATAGAATAAAACCAAGAGAATGTAATACTCCTACTCCATGCACTGGAATGAATCACCAAAGAGGTTGTAAGGCCTATAACATGCTTGATCTACATGTTCATTCATCTAAGAAGGTTCAATTCAATTCAATTTTTCTTCTTGGCTTCTGTGGTATTGCCCCAACTTGCCAATGCTAAGAAGGTTAAGGAACCTTCTTTAAATTTAAACTGATTAACCGAACACAGTGACAGTTGACAGTTTCAAAATTTTAATGGCTATGTCAATAACATTCTCTTTACTTTGGATCTCCTTGCGTAAGGCTATGTGACGATCCTCATATTACGTTTCGGGTAACGAAGAAATAAATAATTGATTTTTATTTTCGTTTATGTAAAAATAAAGAATTAAAATAAATTATATAAGATAGCCTATGTTTTAATCTGGTAATTTCTAAACATATTCGTGAAAACCGCATTTAAATCCGTCCAGTGGTTTAGGAGATGTGCGCGGACAAACAAACAAACAAACAAACAAACAAACAAACAAACAAACAGACAAAAATTCTAAAAACTGTCCTATCGTGTTCAGCTGCTTATTTTAAGACGACCTGTGTGATTTTTTTTTTGTTATCTCGCAATTACAGATTTTTTTATCTCTACGTTTTTATTATATGTATAGATAGATATAGATGAGGCTTTATTATCCTTTATCCTTTTAAAATATAATAATCGCGCCTTTCGTACGTGCCGTATGATGAGAGTAGCCGTTCGGTATTCGGCCGAGTAACTATTCGGTAGCCAATTAATAGACTTTTATTTGGTTACCCTTTTCTATTAGAAATAAATGTAATTTAAAGTAACAAAGAGCTAAATAATTTTAAATTGTAACTCCCAAATCTAAACTTTACATAAATCTAACTAACATTCCTCTTCCAGTATTGTGTATTGTGTGGTATTGTTCGAACCGAACATGTATTACTAATATTATTTTCTATTGTTATGATTAAGTAATAATATTAAGTCATATGCAGATCGGCCTCCGACGTTCCGACAAGTATAACAATAGTCACGAAACCCGGTGTTCGTAGAGCTACTAAGCTTAACTTTTCACAAAACATTTTAGTTCCTTCGCCAGCCCTAACTTGCCGCCACGGTTGCGCATAGGTTATTAAAAACACGAACAAAGCCGAAGCCAGCCTTCTGTGCCTGTTTATTTGGTGTTTTAACGAGTGCAGCTACGAAAAATTATAAATTTTTTGATCGAAGAGGTGCAGAGGTGGTTTATTATCTTGTACCTATATATAAAGGGTTACTAGTAATCAGTTAGCATCCTCTTCAATACGTCAAAACATACAACTTTTTCATACATTTTGTCAGAGTGAATTATTTTTTGTGTGGAATAGCTGATATTTTAATTGCTAATTTTAAAAAGTTGTATAACAAATTTGTTTGTTTTGATTTACTGAGGCAGTCCTTAAGAGGATGCTAACTGATAACCAGCAGCAGCCCTGTATCTAGCAAGGAGCGAGTTAAGGAAACGAGGAAAAGAAAAGATCAGCCCAAATACAACAACTACAGAAGCCCGCATTGTAAGAATATCATAGAGTTGAAAAAGTTTTCAAACAACGTTCATTCGACTTCTGCTTTATAAATAGTTTTGTCATCGCCCCTTTGTAAACACTTTTGAATATACTTGGTATGAAAGTTGGGACAATCCGGGATTAGTGGCCCTGAGAAATGGGCGAATGGAATTGGAAAGTCGAAGCAAGGTCAGGCAGCTCTAGGATTACCTAAATACTATAAAATATATAATACTATATGCTATCAAATGACAATGCCACGTAAAAACTTTCATTGTGCTAAGATCGTCACGAGATCTAAGTCCATTTAGTATATATAATACTAGCCGTCCGCCCCGGCTTCGCACGAGTGTAAGCTCGGCCTTCGGCCTCGCTACAAAATATAATATAGCCTATGTCACCCGGGGATAGTGTAGCTTCCCAACAGTGAAAGAATTTTTCAAATCGGTTCAGTAGTTTCGGAGCCTATTCATTACAAACATACAAACATACAAAAATAGGTACAAATCTTTCCTCTTTATAATATTAGTGTAGATACCGTCTATGCCTAAGTCATAATGTTAACTTACCACATATTTATACAGGGTTACGTGCAAAGGCTGAACTAAGCCGAAAAGTGTCCTTAGTACCCATCATTATGGACAAGTTTTACTGTGGGAGTAACTCTAAAATCGCGAAAAAAATCAGTTGTTCCGTAGAAAACGTTCATTGACACTAGACAAAATGTAAATAAATAATAAATAAATAAATATCTGGGACATTATTGCACACATGGTCATCTGACCCCAAACTAAGCAAAGCTTTTAATATGGCAGCCAGAGACTGACATACATATATATATATTTTTAAATACATACTTAAATAGATAATAACACCCAGACATAGATCAAACACAAATGTTCATCACACAAATGTTTGTCCTAGATGGGAATCGAACCCACGCCCCCAAGCGCAGAAAGTAGGTTCACTACCAACTGAGCCACCGGGGCAGTCAATGTATGGAACAACTGTTTTTTTTCTCGTATTTCAGGGTTGATCCAAAGTAAAAAAAAACCATAATGATGAATATAACGGACCCCTTTCAGCGTAACCCTGTAGAAGTTACCTTTCTCTCCCTATCAACACAGAATACATAATCTCCCTCACCCTTGAGTTGTGTTTTGGAATTTTTAGTTGATAAAATTAAGGTTACCTCGATAAACAATATCTACGGATCTGATGACGTCATTTATGACATTGTCTCCTTTGTCCTCATTTGAGGTAGACTATCTCTCACCCTTAGAGACGACTAATAATGTCAAACATGAGAGTAGCTTGCAAGACCAACAAAGCGCCTTAGAAAAGTGACCTATAAAGGTGTGGATAAAAAAAAAATTTGTTTGCGTTTGACCGCCAACTCGGTACTCGGTTTGAGGTACCTTTATTGCATTTTTAAATATGGGGGTTAATCTTCACATCACCTCTTGGGTTTCTAGGTAACTTATCTACTTAGGTTTACGTACAGAAATAATAATTTTTGATCTGTAAATTCTTTCTAATTATAACATCTCCGACTACATTTCATAATATCTCCATCTCCAAATTTTGAGCAGGACCCATTCTTAAGTTGTTATTATTCTCAGAAAAGCTACACGATAATCTAATAAGCTCAATTCTATAAAAAAAACTAAGTAGGTAGATGGAGTTCCCTAGCTGTACGAAGTTTGAGACAGATATTGGACAAACAAGCAATAAAAGTCTAGAGTCGCCAGTCAGACGATATTGTTAAAATTAAAAGCAAAACGGATCTTTTTGCAAACTAATTTTATTTTAATTTGTTGCGAAACGAAGCGGGGTGAACTCAGTTGTGCGAGAGCGCAACGTAATTACAAAACCGAAAATGTATTTTGCCATTTGCGTATGTTTATTTCTTCATGTTTCTCATAACGGCGAACGCTTTGTATGACCAGTTGATGAGCTGCAAATAAAATACAAGCTCATATTAATGTTGTCAGATTGAATTTCAGAATAAAATGTTTAATCACATGCAATTTTGGAGTGAATTTTCTGCTCGATTAGGTACTTATACCTTTATTTTAGTCAGGTATGCAATTATACTTGAGCAGTATAACGTTTCATATGAAATGTTTGAATTGAAAAAGCTGTCAGATTTTACGAATTACAGTAACAGAATTTGTTACCTAATTAACCTTTTGATAATTAATTTATTCGCATTTCACCTAGTCGGCGTCTAAAACATTAGGTATGTATGACAGCTGAGGGACTTTCCAAAATATGAATAATTCCGTACTATGGTGTATGAGTCCAGAGACAGCGTGAATATTTTCCCGGCCGTAACTCTCAGGGGGCGCCTGCATCTCTCTAAGAAAATTATGACAAGCATGGATGTCTTGCGGTCTAACTTCAACCAGGGACCTTGGTACGCGGCTAAACGAAGATCCATGCTCTGAAAACCAAACGTATTTTTTTTATGGACTGCCATCTATCTGGTGAATGATATAGATAGCCTATACACGATTTATAATGTGGCTTATAGAGCTCTTAAACTTTCCTCTTGCTGTCCACCAACCTCGCGCCCTACCGCTAAAGTATCAGCGTCTACAGTTCTAAGGGCCTCGTAAAAATTAGTTGGTTTAACATTTTGGTTAAAACAAGACAAAAAAAAAACCTGAATAATACAACCTTACAATGTCATTGCGTAATTATTTTCGTTGCTTATTCCATCTCCATTTATTATCCTCCTCTCCCGTGACGGTGAGATAATTAAAGTGTCAGAATACCTAGGAGCTAAGAGACTCCTTACTTATCTAACAAAGAGTAGGTAATAAATATGTCTGTAGGTATTAAGATCATAAATAATGCTATGAAGAAATCATGTAACCAATATTACATTATGCTCTAGACGTACGCTACGCCAGACTATCATTTTTTCCACTCTGTACGAATCAATTCAATAGGATTGATGTTCTGTGAGACTAAAAAGCTGACTTAAACGGCACTTTATTTAAGAATATATTATCAGCGTGTGCAGACGGATAAAAAATAAAGAGTGCGTGAAAAATGGGTAAAGTACCAACCTTCCATATCAATTCGTCGCCGAACCAGCAGAGTATGAATACCTCAATCAGCATACAAGTTAAATAAATGGCCATCCACACTATTTGCATCGGGTGGCTGGTCGGGTTCTCGATCTGTCAGAAAAAAATGGTCTAATGTGAGCATTATTCAACGAAGGGCCCTGAACAAAAACGCCATTTGTAGAGCTCCGACCTTAGCAATTTACCAGCTGACTATCGACGTTCGGCGCAACGATCGCCAATTCATAAAAAAGGAACTTTTTATTTAATACTGTTACTGCAATCTAGATGTGATATGAATATTTCATTGGGTAGGTGAAATTAACTCTTTATTGGACACCACATCAAAACAGGTGCAACGAAATGAATAATGTATATACTTAGCGTTCAATTTACACACATCCTTGAACAGCCAAAAAATTATTAAAAGTATGCCTCATTTGTTTTAATTTATATATACTAGTTAGAGTTATTATTTTACTACGAAAAGCATGCCGTACATTAATACGGTAATTTTTTCGGTCACAAATTTCGCACATACTTAATATGCGAAACTAGCACGCTAACAAAATAAAACAAAAAAGGTATATTTTAAAAGTATCGACGGGTCAAATTTACGTAAAATAGGGCGCGTATAAAGTCACAGACTAGGTAAAGCTACGAAGTCTTTACGCGTAGTTGAGACCTAAAGAGGAATACGCGGACGTCTGCCGTCATTGTACGTTTATCGAGTAGAGCTGTTAACAACTTTGTAACAACAAACTTATCTGTCAACTGCCAACTTTGTAACTCACCGACAAAAACTGAATGCCAACTAGGCAGAGAACCATTACGCTCAACATAAACTGTAGCGCTGAGGCGACGCTGAAAGCGCTTTCAATCATTGACACGTATCTGTAACAAAGTTTTCTCTTGGGTTTATTTCACTGGAAGACGTAAAACGGAAATAAAATTTTAAACTGTCAGCCGCTGATTGCTACTATGTAGAAGATTGTATCTTCACCGACGTACTTGGACCAGCATTGTCTAACTACTTTGGTTAGGTCAATCAGAGTAACTCCCAACGCTGCTGTTTGTCAATAATTATTATGGTTTAATATACTAAAAACACGCTTAGCTTTTGAAGAATTCCACTATCCACCTCCTGGCTCAATCATAAGACTCGTCGTAAAGTAAAGTATGGGTATCAACTTTAAAAAAAAAAACTAATAAGGTTAAGCTCGAGGTATATTCATACTAGTATTGAAGACTTCCGCTATCCTGGCTCCACCATCCGATCAGTTCAATTGTCCCAAATTATTGGATTGTCATTCGGATAACATATTCGCTTAACAACAGGCTAAGTGGCGATCAAACGCAAGCCTATTTACATTGAAAAAATGCAATATTTCAGATTGATACAAAAATTATGCATCGATACAAGTAATTTTTTATTCTACCTCACTAGCCCGGCTTCGCACAGGCGTAAGTTTAAGTGAAAACCGCAACAAAATCCGTTGCGTGGTTTAAGAGGAGTTAGCGGATATATAGACAGAAAGACACGGATAGCGACTTTTATATTTTGTAGAGATAAAAAGCTGGTCATAAATAGAGCCTTTCAACGGAAGAAAAAAAAATTATTCAAAAATAAATAAGTTATAAGTATTTTAATTTCATGAGACAGAGCGCATTATAGCAAGTTATGACTTCATACCTCACACGTGTCATACAAATTCTATAATAACATACGCTTTGCGGGAAAAGCACGGAGCATCCCCTCTTAATTCTCACCAAAAAATTTAAACGCTCATATCTCAGAAATTTACTAGCCAATTGAAATTATTTTGTCGGTATATTTTTACTGTTATTTATTCAGTATGTATATCGTATAATTAAATCCTTCGCTAAGCCTGTTATTTGTAATAAATGAAACACCAGTCGACTTGCCCTATATAAGGATAAAATCAACTTTCACGATTTGTTTACATCTATATCTATAGTCTATAGATATAATAAAAACGTAGAGATAAAAAAATCTGTAATTGCGAGATAACAAAAAAAACACACAGGGCGTCTTAAAATAAGCAGCTGAAGACGATAGGACAGTTTTTAGAATTTTTGTCTGTCTGTTTGTTTGTTTGTTTGTCCGCGCACATCTCCTAAACCACTGGACGGATTTAAATGCGGTTTTCACAAATATGCTTAGAAATTACCAGATTTAAACATAGGCTATGTTACATCATTTATTTTAATTCTTTATTATTACATAAAATAAATTAAAATATCAATGATCATTTTCTTCGTTACCCGAAACGTAACAGGGGGATCGTCACATAGCCTCAAGCAAGGAGGTCCAAAGTAAAGAGAATGTTATTGACATAGCCATTATAAAAATTTGAAACTGTCAACTGTCATTCAGATAATCAGTTTAAATTTAAAGAAGGTTCCTTAACCTTCTTAGATGAATGAACGTGTAGATCAAGGATGTTATAAAAACATAGGCCTTACAATCTCTTTGGTGATTCAATCAAATGCATTTTGCAAGACAAGCATATGTCAGGGTTCCGTGGCCAAAGCCATACTTGTGTTCGTATTCATATAGTTCAGAAATTGCATGGTCATGGAAAAATTCGAACGAGCGGAGCTGGACAGTCAAATTTCAGAGATGTATCATCCCGACATGACATGATATACTTTTTATGGTTTAGACAAAAATAAAACTTCAAAACATGCTCTGCACTGTGGTCACATTATCTTTTTGATTTGTAAACTGTTGACGGTGTTTTTACTGTTATGCTTATATCAATACTTCACACAGGGCGACTTAAAATAAGCAGATGAACATGTTAAGGCAGTTTTTAGAATTTTTGTTTGTTTGTTCACGCACATCGCCTAAACCTCGGAAGAAAATGCGGACGGATTTAAATGCGGTTTTCACGAATATGCTTAGCTATGACCAGATTGAAGTATAGGCTATGTTATTTTGCGCAAGGGCCGGATTGAGGGAAGAAAAAAGGATTGAAGGTTTATATGAAAATCTACGCGTACGAAGTCGCGGGCAAAAAAACTAGTAGTAACTAAAAGAGAAGATCAGCTTCTAATAAGCGTTTTAAAATAAATAAATGATATTCTTGTCAAATATATCGAAATATTTTACTAATTTTTTTGGTTTGTTTCAGACAAAATTTATGTCTGTCATGAAACTAGATTGATTTCATTCTAATGAAAAATTTCTCAAGAGAAATCGTTTTAGCCTTATATAATACCTCTTTTGATACCAAAATTTTTAAAAACATCTTTTACTTTACTTAAACGAAAGGCTACCTCAGAAATTAAAATTCTATTCAACTAGCAAATAAAAAATTCTCAAAATTTGTACCAAGCTAATTAATATGTATCTGCTATCCAAGTAAGAAAATACACGGCAAAGTCTACGTTTTATTTATCGTACTAAAAATAGAATAATAATGATAAGGTGCTTTGTATGAGACTTCAATGCGGGTTGCGAATACGCGTGTCGTATGAACATAGGAATTATGTGGAATGTTTTCTAAGCATATAAAAATGATTACGTATGCATACCCTGATACCAATAAAGATTAACCAACTTAGCAGTAGTGTTGCGTGACGTAGAATAATAATTGTAGAAAGTATTGACGCTACACCCGCTACAGATGTGGTACCTACAGTACGTGTCACTATGCATACCTCTACGGATGCATCTACGCCGTAGCTCAGCTACGCGTCTACGCCGTATATTTATGCTACGGATCTGAAGTCATGATTACTTGTGCTACGAAATCTCAAATACAGTTTTAATCGACCGAGAAGGCTTGCTCCAGCGTCTTATGAAAGTCTAACTTATTATATCAGGTAAAAAAATAATATGTGTGCAACGTTTTCGCGAGATCCAAGTAATGCTAGCTGTCTCTTTTGCACACAAACGCACACAAGTGTTAGTTTTCTAATTAATTTGGTTAAAAATTCCTATTGTTATGAAAATACCTCCTAAGTTCTAGAGTCTTGGTGGTCATATAAATACTTTACCGTATGATGCAGTTGTGGTGTTTAACACAGTCCTTTAAAACTTCCATCATGTAGAATTCTTTAGTCAACGATCCATTGTTTTCCATTGCTTGTATTGCTCTGTGGCGTTTCCTTTCGGCCATCATATCGAAATTACGTAAATTGAAGGATAAAATTTCAATTTGTCCAACTGTAATAATTTGATATAAAGTTATTATTTTTTTCAAAAAACCCCTACTTTACGGGATGTGGGTGAAATTAAGTTGAACCATCCACAGAGGTGAAATATCTTATCTAAAGTAAGCATATAACAAATATAATGAATACAAGAATGAATATAGAAAGCTGATGCTGTATCCAACCTAAACGTGTTTCAACTATATCTTTAAACCAGTAATGAGATGATTTGACTTATTAATAATGATCAGAAAACCCATGAGAGGTTGAACGTTAAAATGCAAAAGACGGGAAGTTCAATGAATTATCATACTGACTGATTTAGTTGACAATGCTATAGTGAGCCTAAAAATAAACAAAATATAACTGGCCAAGAGCGTGTCGAGACACGAATATGGTAGGGTTCCGTAACCAAAACCATATAAGTGTAGTCGTAGTTCAGAAATTGATGGTTATAGAAAAATTCGAACGAACGAAGCTCTGTGGACTTTATTTCTGGGATGTATCATCCCGACGTAGTATATGTTATTCTTTTTATGGTTTAACCATAGAGAAAACTGATTGACAAACATTGTTTGTCAAGATAATTTTCTTTCGTTTTGACAGACAGTGTCTGTCTGTCTGTCCGTCCGTCCGTCCGATTTTATTTTAACCTTCTTACTTCTCTGACAGACGGACGGACAGAACGAATTTATAAGGGCTCCTTGTCGGGCTACGGATGAAATTATATTATTATATTATTTTACCTTTAATAATTTGAATGATAATTCCTTATTATTTTAATTTAATTAGTTTTAATTTAGGTATTTTATTTTTTCTTTGTTGTACTAGTTTAGGGGTTTATACTGTTATAGTTGCAGGGTGATCTTCTAATTCAAATTATGCTTTGTTAGGGGGGTTACGTTGTGTAGCTCAAACTATTTCTTATGAAGTTAGATTAGCTTTATTTTTTTTTATCTAGAATTATGATATAATATTTTTGTGTAATAGGGCAAGTACTTTAGGTTTTTAGTATTACTTAGCTTGTATATTGATTAGTTATCAACGGCACTTAGCAATAAAAAAATAAGGACAACAAAATAGGCCTTATGCTGTATTATTACAGTATACTTAAATAGCAATATTGTTTTTGATATTCGAGTACACTGCTTGATTTATTTACGTATAAGACCAAGAATTACGAAACTCACTAGCGGAGGCGATGAAAGCTGCCAATATCGTATCCATCACTCCGTCGATTATACACGTGGCTGGCTTGTAGTAAACCTGTGCAAATCATAGAACCAAATATGCTGAGTTATTACGCTCTTAATAGAACGAGCGTCAATAATTAAGTATTACATTATTGATCATTAGTGTAATTGGTAGCTCATGGGCAATAAATAGTGCTCCAATTGGTAGTGTACGCGCATCGTTACATGTAACACGCGTACGCTGTTTCGCTGATTACGTTTGAACTTAGGACGAACATGTGTTATAGGCGCGTGGAATTATGCGTGCATCAAGATGCCATTCACTTCTCAAAGACTAAAGATCTCCCAGGTTTTGGGTCCACTACTAGGATCCACGTGATAAATGTTGACACGTAAACACTATGAGTTTTGTAAAGATTGTATCGTCATTGACAATTACACTGAGTTCTGCTATATCTTCGTGCAAAAACTCTTGCTGTGTTGCTGTAGGAGCGCGAAGCATACAACGTTGCAAACATATTTGCATTCCAGCGCGAAACGTATCCACCTACTGAAACGCGAAACGTATCCACTTACTGAAGCGCGAAACTTATCCACTTACCGCAGCAGTTGTATGAGCGCAGAGCGACCGATTTCGCGAAGATAGTAGATACACAGCTTTATGTGTGTCCTAATGATGCGCACTATATCCTTGCCAAATTTGATCAAGATTAGTTCGACCGTTGAGTCGTGAGGATAACAAAGAGATAGACGGACCGAGGCAAAGTTACCTACTTTCGCATTAGAGTTAACAGTGAGTGTGATTTGATGTGAACTGAAGTGTAATACTTACATGATGTATGTATAGAATTTCATACACTGGTGACTTGTACACGTCAATGTGTGGGTATTCAACGTTGGTAGGCAATATATCAAAATTTTCCGTCAAAGGAATTATCATTCCCACTGAAATTCAAGAGATTTCATTTCCCAGCTGGTAATTCATTCGCCGATATTTAACATGACATAAATGGTTTAAAATATAATCTATTATTGCTAATTTAGATGTTAGGTAATAAATCTACTTAGAATTCTCACTTGACATCAGGCTCACATGATGTCAAGTGAGAATCCTAGCGGTCAAACGCTTAGCCTGTCAACAATAACAAAAACAGGACTATCCCTGTTCTAGGAATCTAATTTCTAAGTTATATAATAAAATACAGATTTTTTTACTTTTAGGGTCATAATAATGTGTAAAAACTAACAATTCCAGTCGGCGCTGACGCACTCAATATCTTTGGCCGTTTTAGTTTTTTTTTAGAAATCTCTCTTTTAATCTTACCATTTTCTTTCATAATTGATAAGATTCGGTCCTACCTTCCAAAAAATAACTTTAAAAATTTACCTGAAACTGCGCCGACACACATAGCGGAATAATAAGACATGACAAATCTTGCTGTCTTAATACTCTTCCGGTAAAGTTCTTCATGCTCTTTTTCCTTTGGTTTAAACTCTGCACAATGCAAGTAACTTAAAATCGCAAGCACTTTACTTCTGTTACACCAAAACACGGCGACTTTCACGTAAGTATACATTTCACTCAGAAACAAGTATAATCTGAAATAATAACACTAATATTATAAATGAGAAAGCAGCTCTGTCTGTCTCTCTATTTTTCCTCTCCTCTGCCAAAGCTTTTCACATTTAAATTCAACCTATACTTGCCAGAAAAAATTGGAAACACCAAGTAAAACACGAGATTCGCTACTACAAATATTATCATACACAAACAAAGAAATATGGCAAGTAACTTTCCGTGTAATGAAATAAAGCCTGTTCGGACATAATATTATTCTAACAAAATGTAAGTGAATATCTGGCTAACCCTTCCGCGACGTTTCCAATATTATCCCTTCGCCTCAGTAAATATACAACTTCTCCGATGCCGGGCAAAAAACACACCAACCATAACACGAATATAGTGTACAGCAGTTCCAGCCAGTACTGGATATTTTTAGGGGAGTAGCTACTGTACCACATCCCATAGAATTTAAGCCAATAAATGTGAACAGCGTGGTATAATTTTGGATTGAGATCGTCCCATGGTTCAATGATACCGTACGGAAGGACTGGAGCGAGAAAACCCAATTTCTCCTTAAAATTTTCGATCATCGTGCCAAAAATTCAATAGGAGCGAAACCTTTGACTGGTAATTCCAGAATGGCTCTTGTAGCACATCGTATTATCTAAGACTCTCCTTACGAGGTTGAATGTGAGAGCGATTTCAGTGTGTTATTCATTATTTTCTGAGTCACACTGTTAAGTGGAAGCACTTTAATTTTATATGTATATAAAATGAGATTTTAAGAAAACCTACTTAGATTAATATTGCAAAACTAGTACATGCTCAAGTGAGAAAGAATTCTGCTCTACTGCAGCTGTGATTATCTCGTGATTTATTTTATCAGCAGATAGTACATTTTACGTATAATTTTGCAAGAGGGTATGTACAGTACACACAACGTTAAAAAGAGCATAAAATAGAATAAACATGTGCCATAAATTTAGGCCATAAAGTTACAAATACTACGTTGGTTTTTATTTTATGGCAATACCTACTACTGTTTACTTATCTCCCCCTTGTTGGTAGTTCACGAGTAACATATCCTACTCATAGATAGTTCGATTTGATATGAAGTGTCAACACATAAAAGTCAGTCTGCGTAGCAAACGATACTTTGCTGACTTTATGTTTTGCATGCTACCGGTCAATGAAGTTTGTTTATTTATACCTAGTCTAGATACATTATTTGTGATGTGCAATATAGTTATTTGTTAATTTGTGATGTCGTAATATATGTATATTCTGCGTAGCTGTATTCTATCGTTGGATATTAAAATTAGTAGAGCATATTCGCGAGCCTAACTATGTCTTACTTCATTTCATTGGTTTATCGCCAAGGTTTTTCATGAAGACTTTTGCTTTATGCCTGTAACTGAAACTATAGCATTTATGACATTCAATTGCAGAATATTACTTCAGATTTTTATTTATGTATTTTCACATTAAGACTCCCCCTTAAAAGAGTTTAATTTAATATGTCGACAAAGGCAATTATTATAATTACGACAGCAATGTAATTACGGCTATAAGAAAGGCACCGTTCCGTTAACTACGAATAATTGCGTTTTCAAAGAGTTTTCCTAATATTCATAATTTTCCGATAAAGACTAATAAGAACAACTACGACGCCAGATTCTATTACTGTTAAACGTTCATTTGAAGTAGTACCTAAGTTGTTATTGTTATTCTGCTTTGTAAATATAAAATTAGCAAATATTTATAATTTAGTACCTGATCTGTTATGGAAGCAAGCTAATGATGAAGATATCGAGTAGTAAATGCTTATTAATAAATTAATCATTTACTTAAAAGATAATTAGATACCTTAGTTTTGTTAAACTTATTTTTGTAACCATTCGCTAAGAAGAAAAACAATCTAGGAGGAAATCGAGGAACATGCTCACTTTTTCAGGAAAAGGTACATTGTACAGCTGTCGAAGAATACTCAGATAACTGTCAGTCTGTCACTTACCGAAATCTTCCACTCTGCCACTCATCGGAATCCCGCCAGTGTTACTTACGTACTGTTGTGACACTGCTACTTATGAGAATTTAGGTGAAATTTTACGTTTAATATTGTGTTACATTATTTAACTTGTGATGAGCATTTTAGGTATAGACGTGTGCAACAAATAAGGATGTAAATTTAAGTAGATATTACGTATATTTACGTCATTTTGACACTACTGCCCAAAAAAGGAGTGTCTTGTTTTAGGGGTGATGTTTATGTGGATTTTTAATTCTACGATCTAAGATTTGCCTAAATAAACTAACAGATATTGTAAAAATATACAGCAGCTTACGAATAGTCATAAGAGTGATGAAGCGGCGTGATAATGAATGAGTTATTATTTGGCCGTTTTAAAAAAAAAACTATTATGTAGTTTATTTTACTGAAATAAAAATCACATCAAAAGCAAATCATGCTCATGAACAATTATGGTTGAAAATAAAATAAAAACACATTTTGTCAAATGAAAAGATTCTTTGCAAGCCTGACAGCCGTTGAGTGATCGCTGGCTTAAGCAGAATATATTTATGGAAAAATTTATAAAAATATAAAACGATTTATGTGATTCAGCAGGAGGCGGTTAAATTTGCATAATCACTGTTCGCACAGGACGAGCGAGAAATGAAAAACGTGATCTCACAAACAACGAATAATATGGATTTCAATTGTTATGTCCACAACTGCTTTGTTTTTTTGATGCGGAAAAACAAGTAAGGTTTGGAAATGGACGTACGACCGCGTAAACTGTCTTGAAAAAACCCTGCTCAAGAGAAGATTGTTGAATGACATTCGTTTCCTCAACAAACATCAGAAATGTTCATCAAGTCGGCAAACTGTATTCAAATAATGGGTTCGTAAAATATATCAACGCCCGCGTTCAATTCGAGGCAATATAACACGAGTATGTAGAATTGTAGAATCTAGATATCGTATATTATAATTGCAGATTGCTACGGTGGAAATTTCAGCGGCAACGGCGAGGTAAGTGTTTAAAGATATTTAAGGTATTTGTATCGCTTACAATTCTTCTGTGAACATCCGACGCCGGGTGAGACAAATGGGTCGTTTACACGCGATCTGCCTCCATTAATTAGAAACAACGCGTGGTGCCTCCCCCTGATTGCTATCTGTCAGCGCACACGCGAATGCTTGTTGGCCATATACCAGCGGGCGTTTGCGCCACTTCGATGCCACTACCATCATCTACCACCCTGGTCGGTATCTTTTCAGCTCGAGCGCTCTCTACGCAACCAGTATTTTGAATCTTTTAAGGGCCTAACTTTTTTACAAGCTTTTATTTAACTTGGCCTGTTAGTATGTACGTTTGTAGGTGGCTGGGGCAAATCTTACAACTGAATTTTAGACCAGTTATCCTCAACCGATTGAGCTGAAATTTGGCATAATTATAAGTTTGGTGACAAAACAATGCAATGTTATGGTACCATTGAGCTGGTCTGATGATGGAGACAGAAGGTGGCCATAGGAACTTCTAAACGAAACTACGTAACCCCGTCGAGTTTGGGTTCGTTGGATTTGTCTTTCCAAGCACTTTGGTCCTAGATGATAACCAACGTCCTGATGATGGAACTGGAGAGTGGCCATAACTACCATCTTAATATGGATATCAAATGAAAAAGTTTTCTGAGAAGATTACGAAGACAAAATGCAATTAACGCAACAAAAAACGCAATTTTAGTTAATTTTTAGTTTAGGTACGGCATGTTCTTGGTCACATGAACTTACAGTGTTTCTATTCCTTTATTTGCTACTAGTTTTTTTGCCCGCGACTTCGTACGCGTAGATTTTCATATAAACCTTCAATCCTTTTTTCTTCCCTTAATCCGGCCCTTGCGCAAAATAACATTACAGTGCGATACATATTTTTGAAATCTGCTGAGTGACCTCAGCATAATAATGGTAATGTTGTCATATAAAAAATAAATATCTGGGACATTATTGCACACATTCATCTGACCCCAAACTTAGCAAAGCTTGTAATATGGCTGCCAGAGACTGATGTACATACATATAATATTTTTTTATACATACTTAAATAGATAATAACACCCAGACATAGAACAAATACAAATATTCATCACACAAATGTTTTTCCTAGGTGGGAATCGAACCCAAGCCCCCAAGCACAGAAGGCAGGTTCACTACCAACTAAGCTAACGGGGATGTCAATATTTTGCAGTTTACTTATAAATTTTTTCCAAAAAATTTTTTCGCTGACGCCATCTTGAATTCTTTTTCTCTATGTCACTCTCACTATTAAAACGATTCAAACGACACATGTCGAAATCCATTAAAACTTTTAGGCTGTCGGGCGTGCCAAAGAAACCATCATACATACTTACACTCGAAAAAAAATAACAGTTCTTCTTGCACAGTCGGGTAAAAATATATACGCTTCGAATAATTTGACTAGAACCTCCCCTTTTTTTGTCAGTTAACAAAAAGCTATAATTTTGAAGTTTTGGCCTTCGACCAAAATAAAATGAATGGACGGGCCCAGTAGAAGCGCATTTTTGAAGATTACAAAATGAGCGCCAGCGCTCATTTCGTTTCAGTCGGTCTCTAGCCGTAGGAAGTGAAACACGAGTATATTGTTATGCGATAATGAAACATCTGACAAAATTATGAATTCGTATGCTTTACCGAAGTGTAAATACACAAATAAAACCGATATCTATTTTTTGTAACAAATATACTGTACATTTTTATAATTAGGTGTTGAAGTATATGTCCGACGGTTTTAACTCGTTTTTACCGATCAATTTCAATGGTTAGGGCCCGTCCATTCATTTTATTTTGGTCGAAGGTTTTGGCTGGTCAAAATTGTATGAAAATTAAGCGACACTCAGTTGTTTCTTTGTAGTTCACGTTTTCCTTCGTATTCAACTAGCAGTCGTGAAGCTTTTGTGCATAGGGTTAAGTCATTCAATGTACCCCACTAACTGAACATATTTATATTGCTTTTCTCAGCTTCTGATTCCAAACTTTGGTACCTAAGACAAATGTAAACACCAACCTAAACAAGCAATCAAACTACGAGTAGAATTACAGCGAAGACGTATGTAGTTACTAATTAAAGTGAATCGTCGGTTGTCGCCATCGTGCCTCTGCCTACCTACATCACCGCAAATTATGCAGTGGACCGCAGACCGACGACCCAGACGTTTCAACACGAGAGCTTTATAGAGTCTATATGAAATTATAAGAGAGTCAGAAATACTGTGGTGCTGACAACTATGATATACTTTTGACCAATAATAAACTTGTCACTGAATTCGGTACATAAAACAAGATTTCCGATATAGTGATCCATCTTGCAATAAGTCAGTTCAGCGTATTGATTGAATCATGACCTAAGTACCTATGTGTTGTCTTCGAAGACTCCATCAGTTCAATTAATGAGCCCGAGGTGTAGTAAGATGGATGAGGAGTTGACATGTTTGAAATCAGTCGTACGCGATTGATTTTGATGCTTTACAATTATACTGGGTTACGCGGGAAGGGTATAATAAGCTGAAGGGGGTCCATATTACCCGCCATTATGGAAAACTTTCAGTATAAGACCAACCGTGAAATCACGAATAAAAATCTGCTATTCCATAGAAAAAGGTCATTCACACTCGACAAAATGTATGAAACAGCAGTTTCTTTCGCTATTTTAGATTTAGTCCCATAGTAAAATTTGTTCATAATGTTGGGTGTTATGGACCCCTTTCGGCTTAGTACAGCCTTTCCGCGTAACCCTGCATATGAATAAGTAAGATAATTCAAGTACGTTAGCACATATCTTTGTTATTAAACAGAACTACCTTCTAAACAGAATAGAATCTAAGGGCCTTAGTTTAAAACGTTACTCAAGTTGATATACGCTTAAATATGCTCCGTGTTGTTTTCGCGTGTGACGATTGCTGTCAGCGAAAAGTTGAGAGAGCTTTTTAAAACATAGATCAACTTGAGTAACGTTTTTAAGTAAGGCCCAAAGTTTTCAAAGTAAATTGTTTTAGTAGAACCAACATACTTCCAGATTCAGCGAGCACGTCATGTCTCAGAATGTTCATATCAAAACTTATGTTGTACCATCTCTTGAGAGAGCTGAGCTTGACATACGTTAAACTTACTCATATCTAAGTACCACCTATTTGTCGTATCATCTACTCATATCATCATCATCATTTCAGCCATAGGACGTCCACTGCTGGACATAGGCTTCCCCCATCGATCTCCAAAAGGGTCGATTTGAAGTGGCCTACATCCAGTGTTTTCCTTTCTTTGCCTCTTCTGGCTGGACGTCCTACGCGCCGCTTACCGGTTTTTGGTATCCATTCGAGAACCTTTCGGCCCCATCAGTCATCTCTTTTGCGTGCTATGTGCCCTGCCCACTGCCACTTTAACTTGCTAATCCGGTGGGCTATGTCGGTAACTTTCATTCATCTACGGAATCTACGGATCTACTTACGATATTTCTTCGATTCGATTTCGTAAAGAAACCCCGAGCATAGCCATCTCCATAGCTAATTGTGTGATTTTGAGCTTGCTTATGAGGCCTATAGTGAGAGACTACGTTTGTGTGCGTGTGTGTGTGCTTGTGTGTGTGTGAGTGTGTGCTTCCATGTGCATTGTAAAATATTTTATTTTAATATGTCACTTAAGTATATCGGGTACCTGTTAGGTTCCTCTAACGACTTACGTTCAAAAACTTGTGAAAGTTGCGAAAGTGATCAGAATTCGTGGTTTTCATTCAGATTTTTAAAATGTTATTGCAGCTGTCAGAAAAAAAAATTACTATGTATACTGTATAAGTACTTATGCTGACCCAGCATAAGTACTTTACATGTTGATTTTTAAAAGTTATACATGATTTTTTAGCCCTTTCATAATATCAGTAATTACAAAAAAATATGTGAGACACGTTCACAAAGCAAAATATTTGCGTTTTGAGCAAACAATTTAATTACGCAGGAAGTTTTTTAATTACCAGCTCACCTGACTTAGCTGACGCAGCCGTATTTGCCTAATCCCGAAACTTGAGAGAGCTAGCCTAAAATAAACTGGGTGTGCCTAAAACGTAGAACATTCAACGTAGCTTAAAAATCGATACGTATTTAGTCTCGAGACTCTACCTAATTACTAAGTCGTTAGAAGTTAACGCGAGCGGCTGATTAATGAAGATTTATTGTCGCTATCTAATGATAACTTACGCTTTGCATTTCATGCAGAAACTACATTTGACTCATAAATTGGCTATTGATTGGGGCGATCCCACGGCATGTTTTGATTTTATAGAACTGAACGTCATTAATCTATTTGTATATAGCTTGATTTTTGGACCTGACTGTACCGTAAAAAAGTAATGGTTTGCCAAACGGGATTAAATGTATGAAGAATAAAATAGTTTACCAAACGCAACTTTTTTGTAGGTATATGACGTGGGTTACCAAATGGGATTCTTACCAAATGGGATGTACCCTTTTATTTATGGCCAGTATCGATTGTTTTGTTAATGCTGCTTGTTTTCCAAAGACATGCAAAGCCAAAACGAAGGTATTGCAGTCAGAGTTTATATTCTCTCCTACAGCCTACCCGCCTCAAATCAGGCATTTTAAACCAACAGACATATAATTTAAACTTTGAAGAAATCAATTTTTTACTGCCACTTGTACGCCGCACCCAAAGACCGAGCTACGTAGTAGCTTTACCTAGTCTGTGGCAACTCCTGTCAAAGATATGAGATTTAACATTTTAATTTGTACGACGACCCCCTGTATGTTACATTGCATAATTGTACTATGTATACCTACCATGTTCTGACAAAATTAAATAACTGATTATCATTATCGATAGATTCGTGTAGGTCAGGGATGGTGAATGGGTAAGTGGCGTTATCATAAATACAAGATGACGATACGTAATGTAGAGATGAGAAAAAAATTGTATGCGTCACATGGGGACCATATGATTTATAAATTAATAGATCGTTTCATTTAAATGTTTATAGGTTTGGTACATAATTTTTTGTTTAGGTACCTATAGAACTATACCGTTTGCGAAAAATGATACGCCAAAACACCGTTGTAGGTTGTTTCAATGGCTTTGGTGGAGTTTTGGCGCAAATATGTAAAACACACCTTATTATATTATTAAAGTGTAATAATGGTACATTATTTATTAAGTATTCGTAAACATGCTTGAGTATAGAAAATAATATAACGAAGTGAAATATTTCTTTTTGTGATGTTTCCAAAACTCCATAGAAGCCTTTGTAAAATCTCTACTGATCTCTACCACTTTACTAGAGCATAACTTGAAATTAACTAGGGCTAACTTAGCTAGACTCTGACTTTGACTATGACTAATTGTATGACGCTATTTCATAAAACTTAAAAATTTCAGTATTTGACACAAGACGTACGATGCCAAAATCGTATACAAAGGAAAGAAAAAAAATGGCATTGCTTTCTTTGTAGCTTTTGTTTGTGGCGAGTATCAGACAAATCAGACTGGTTTGTTTTTCGTTTGTGGGTATGTTGTTCGTATAACTCCTCCTCTTTTAGTCGCTGGTTCTTTGCTGAGCATCGTGATGATCCTGAACAGCTACTTTCTGCACGGGTAATCATAGGTAAATAAGAATTGCTTAAAATAATAAGCTATAGCTAATATAGCTGCAGTAGCTGGAAGCCGTAGCTGAGTGGTGTGCCTTAGGAGAGGCCTATTTCCAACAGTGGAAAAAGGATGATTATGATGGTGATGAAGTAATAATAATATAATCTATATGATTTCAAGTAAATTTATTAATGTCCTAGCACAACACAGGTAACGCTTTTATGAACACAGCTTGACTAATAATGTTTTCCAATTATGATCTCATTAACAAATTTAGAGTTTGGTATAAATTTGGCAAATTAGGTTAATGTTGTATCATAGTTTGAGGTGAGTCATGAATAATAAAGTGCAGGCTTCTTCATTTATGGAATTAGTAGGCTAGTTGAGAGTTTAGTTACCTAATGGAGTAGATATGGATTTAATTTTGGGGTAAGAACCATTCCACATTTCACAGCGCCTGGTTAATGCGACGCGTGACCACAATGCTAGCTTCTTTCTGGCTCAACTAATACATTTCTGGAACGATATTCTCAACGTGGTAATCATTATCATCATCATCAGCCAGAAGACCTCCACTGCTGAACATAGGCCTCCCCCTTTAACCTCCATACTGAACGACATCCTGCCATCTGCATACACTGGATGCCCGCGACTCTCACAATGTTGTCGGTTCATCTAGTGGAGGCCTACCTACGCTGCATCATCTATGTCGGTGACTCTGGTTCTTTGGCGAATATCTACAGTAGCGTGGTAATGCTGCCAGCACATTGGATACGCTGCCATTTGGTAGTGCGCTTAAACATTTGGATTGTCTTTAGACATGCAACGGTCTACGGGCAGTCTAACCTTTATTTGTAGTGATAGTTTTATTTTGTTTCATCCAGTTAATATCCAGTTTATACATATCAATGTGCAAATGTATATTTTGGATTTCTACGTAATGTAAGTAAGCAAATTAACAACGTGCGTTGCGTAAATATATTGAGACGTTTGTCTTGAAGCGAGTTACACACCCATTTCGCGGTGCGTAATGTCGTAATTTTCGCGTAGGCGTCGGCAGAGAACGCCTTTTCGTCATTAGGGTAGTCGGGAACGTCACTACCTAATTATAGAAGATTGATGAGGGCAGCACTCTCGCCTCGTACTTCACTAGCGAATAGGGCACACACTACAGAGCTGAGGCGAGGCACTAAATTATGCCCGCCATAATATATTTTCTTTGTGCCACGTCTTTGAACCTACTTAGGGTTAGAGTATTGGGAAAAAGTTCAATATGCATTTACTCGCGATTTGCTAGACTGTTCATGAAAAATAATTATCTTGCTTTCACGCTGCGTGACTCTTTTCGTTAGCAAGAAGTTGAAATACCATTTTACATATCTCTGCCCCAGTAGCTCAGTTGGTAGTCAACCTACCTTCTACGCTTGGGGGCGTGGGTTCGATTTCCACCTAGGGCAATCATTCATGTGATGAAAATTTGTGTTTGGTCTATGTTTGGGTGTTAATATCTATTTAAGTATGTGTTTTAAAAAAAAACGTGTATCAGTCTCTAGCAGTCATATTACAAGCTTTGCTTAGTTTGGGGTCTGATGACCGTGTGTGTAAAAATGTCCCAGATTTGTTCCAGACATATCGAGCTTTTATGCATATAAGGGTTAGAATTAAAAAATAACGATAGTTGTGTTGTCCACGCTGTATAAAGCACAATAAAATGTTATTGTCATGGTTTTTTAAACTCTCTTCTAGATATCTTCAAAACTGACTTGAAATCATCTTCAAAGATTACGCCCTCCATCCTGCCTCCATCTTTGATCACGTCACTTACATTCAGATGTGTTGGCGTTCATAATTTGAATTTTTTAATGATACTAATTTAACCTAACCTAAATCAAAACTGAATAGATAGATACTCGTAGGTGGTATCTACATAGTTTGGATCCTGGCACGAAAGAACGTTGTAGACACGGAGGTTAACTTAATCTGAAGTGCAAACTTAGATCGCAAACGCCTCGCCAGCGGACTTCATCTAGCGGTTTAATCTGGAATTAACTTCTATTTGTTCGAGAATTACATGAAGGTGCGGAAGAAAACCTCTAATCCCAGACTACGAGTAAATGTTTAACTTCTTTAATTTACTTTAATATTCTACCTTGACTGTATGAGATTGTTTGAATAACAATAGCAATGCACTTCGTAACCTAATTAGAAAAAGATTTACAAAGTTCAGATTCTCATTTTATTGTGTCAAATGTGGAGGACAAATAAAGAGAAGAGTAACCCTATCTTTGCGCCGCAGATGACCTCAATCCACTTACTTGTATAGTATGCTTTTCAATTCAAAAGCCATGAATAAGCTTGAGATTAGCTTTAACTCTTGTAATTGGCAAAAGTCTGCATCGCACTATAAAAAGTAATCAACCGAAACTGAAACAGAAGATTTCCCAATGGTGCATAATTAAAATTCTCGTTAAGAAATTGCCAGCGACAGATGAGCGAAGGTATGGCTCGTATTTAACTTTTCCATCGTCAAAATCAATACTGGTAGGGAACTACCGAAACCTCCAGCAGGAAAATTAGCACTCTCTTAGGGAATGAGAAAAGTTTCCATTTCCTCTTAAGAGATAGTGAAAAGGGTTAGTGTGGAATGTTAGATATTTGGTTTGGACCTTTAATGCCCATGTCTAACGAGTTGAAAATTATTTTTTCTTGCGAACTCCATTTATAACTAATTAGGTACGAGTTAAAACTCCATGGCACTGTTTAGATTTCAAAAAAAGGCCTGATTTTTTCATGCGAACTCCATTTGTTATTGGTCAAAAATTCCATGGCACTGTTTATATTAGTAAATTTCACCCAGTCGATAGTTCTAAGGTAACAAACATAAAAATAAATACAGTCGAATTGAGAGCCTCCTCTTTTTAGGAAGTTGGTTAAAAAATACAGTCGAATTAAAAACCTCCTCTTCTTTGGAAGTCGGTAAGAAACATAATTTGTTTATATTAATTTTTGGTATTGAAAGTCACACAAATTTTTCACAGTTTAAGTAAATTTACGCTTCAATTTGTAGGTTACTAGGTAGAAATCTGAAAGTTTTCACTGTGCCAAAATAACTACAACATTTTCTTATAAAAAAATTGTATTCAAACTTGCTCAAAGTTTTGATCGAGTTTATCTCTGCAAGAATCTCCAGAATTTGCTTTATTAAAATATGAATCTTAGGGAATTAAAATTAAAACAAGTCTATTGCACAACAAGTTTCTTTAAAAAGTTGTATAGTTTTTACTCAATAACGTTATTTTCGCGGATCATACTCATCATATATTATTACGCAAAAATTACACCATAATTATCAATTTAAAAACTGACTTCACAATTATTTTATTGAATGGGCAAATTCGGTTCTTTGTATGACAATAATTGTCATTCAAGTAGCAAATTTTTGCAGTTGATTTGATTTAAAAGCTAAACCACTAAACCGATTTTGATAAAATTTCTATAGGATCAACCTGAAAGTATGTAAAATCTGACAATTAAAAAATAATTTGTGAAATGAAAAACAACCGAATTGAAACCCCATCCTTTTATGAAGTCGGTTAAAGAAAAACCTTCATTTTAGAAGACCTAAGGAGTTCCCAAACATTATTGTAACATAGGAGCTGCAGTCCAATTGTCAAATAAATAAATATCTGGGACATTATTGCACACATGGTTATCTGACCCCAAACTAAGCAAAGCTTGTAATATGGCTGCCAGAGACTGATATACATACATATATATTATTAAATACATACTTAAATAGATATTAACACCCAGACATAGAACAAACTTAAATGTTCATCACACAAATGTTTGTCCTAGGTGGGAATCGAACCCACGCCCCCAAGCGCAGAAGGCAGGTTTACTACCAACTAAGCTACCGGGGCTCTTATTATTTTATTTAACTTCAGTTTACATGTCTTGTATTTATGATGACTAGAGACCATGATCGTGATAGTGACCGTGATTCATGAACTTAGTTATCATGTTATCAATCTAGTAAATTACCTGATAAATATTTATCTAATTGCAAAATAAACAATATGACCTACTGCCTCCTCAACGGTTATGAGTTGAAAGATAATTCTTTCAAAATTAAACGTACATATGGACCGATAGTTGTTTTCTTTCAGGCTATTAGAACCGACTTCAAAAATACGGAGGTTCTTATTTTTTTTATGTATATTCACCGAAGTCGTTTTTAATGTGATCCACTTGTTTAGAAATAAACTTAACTTTACTTGAAATTTAATTTTATTAGTTCTGCAATATTTAAATCTCATTCTCCTGAGCATTATCACTGAACGGGTATAATTATAAATGAAAGCCATGAGAGAGGTTTTTACACCCATTGTTTGTAGTATGACTTACAGAATTGCTTACAATGCCCATGCACAAAAAATAAGGTGTGACGTGTGACACTGAGTTATCAATCTTCATTAATGTTTGAAAATCATTCCGAGACTGTATGATAACAAAAGGCTTAACTACGTTATTTTTGTGGAATTTGGTTTATAAATTCATAAGGATTTTGTGTCAAAAGTAGTGCATTTGTATCGTGATTTGTATGAGTAAAAGCTTTTTTTTATCGTTTTTATCTGCTAGCGCGAAGTAAATTAAATAAATATAAAAAATTCAACTATGACATACCATTGCCTAACCTTCATATTTTTCAGTATTAAAACATTCCGACTTCTTTTAATAACATCTCAAATAGTAAATTTGAGAAGGTTCCTATGTTAACTTTAAAAAATACAATGATATTCATTCTGTTATTACTTAGTTGGTTATAAGTTCTAAGTTAAGTCAAGTTCTAATTCGACTGTATATTTTTTTGTATGTTTGTTACGTGATTACTCCGCCAATTATCAATTGATTTTGATGATTCTATTTTTGTTTGGTAGGTCATACTTAAGAGGAGTCCCATATAAATTGTAATTAAATTAAAAAAAAAAATACAGGTGACGTTTTGGTTTGTGGTTCCCTTCAGCAAAAGTTTTGATGAGGGCTCTGTTTGAACTGTCATCATCAGAAACATTAACCAATAATTTAAGTCTCTACGGTGTAGTCTTGAAGTTGTATTTTTTCTTTAAATTAACTTTATTATTAAAAACTATTTCTTGGTTCTCTCACTAATTTACTCGCGAAAAAGAATGATTAATACCTACAGTATTGTAAAGCCAAAACGAACAGAAAAAGGAACGTGAAAAAAAAAACGTTGCACATATCCAATAGTTATTTAGAAAGAAGAAAGAAAGAAAGAAAAAACATTTATTTTACGCACAAGACACTACAACATCAACATTACAAAACAGAATTAAAATAATAATTTAAAAATAACAATAATACCTACATGTTCAGTTGTCATTGTAGTGTCCAGTACGACAAAAAAGGATATATTTCAAAGACGTTTTTATTATGTTGAACTGGGACCCGTTATAAACGATTCAGTTTAGGTGATTGCGAAAAGTTGCCGTACCGCAAACCATATCTTGGCGCGTTAAGGTTCGGGTACGCGTGATTTTGTAAACTGCGCGTATTCGAGTCTGCGGTTAGAGTTAGGCGTAAGGTCCCTGTTCTTCTTTCCAGGAAAATCGCGTGAACTAAGTATTTTCCTCATGTGTTTTCCACACGGCTGCAAAATGTATTTCCGTTTCGTGCCAATTGAATCCATCCTGCGCTAATATTTTACTTTTGTACCAAAAATTCAAAACTAGAATCATGAATCTTAGAATCCTTCGCTTGTTCTGGATTTAATACCACACTCGCCTCAAATAACGACTTTGCAGCCTAGTACAAAAATAGTTATAAGTAATGCAATGCCTCAAAGTTGTTTCTTGGCGTGTGTACTTTTAGATAGATAGAAACTCTTTATAGAAACCTGAGCAAGCGAAGGATTCTAGGACTGAATTACGGGCAAAGCGAGTGATTCAAATATAGAATCCTGAGCGTAGCGAGGGTTTCAAAGGTACGAGACACAGAGTAACTTTGCTGCCGAGCGAAACACAACTCTTTACCTCACTACAGCGAGGAAAATGTTATTTATTTTAACAATTAAAAGTAAAATTACTACAATTGGTAATATTGAAAGTATTTTTTTTAAACTGTTATGCTTATATATATTTGTCGTGTTTTTAGCATCGAGTAAACGATCCAAAGAGTCCAAAGTATGCTTGATTTCCTTATTTTAGATAGTTCAATGAAGTATGATGGTATTATAGTTTCCGAAAACGTTTTCGCGCCTTTAGAATGTCCATGCATTGAACAAATTGTACGCTTTTATGTAGGTACTTTTCGCGCGATTTTTCCGGATGAAAACTCAATTCGGCTTTAAGAACCGCTTGCATTAACTCTGCAAGTTCTAAATTTATATCTTTGGCGCTGCTGAACGCTAATATTTCATGATTTCTTACAATTTTATAAAAAAAAAACAAACCAAAGTGATGGAAAGTGAACTGAATAATGAGAAGAAAATTCTAAATGTTTTTATGCAGTCTTTGTGCTGGCTAGTGCGAATATTCAAAAAATGAGGTTGGCGCACTGACATAAAATAAGTATTAATGCATTTTCAGTGGACTGGCGGTATAGAAAATTATTGAATAGAAAGGTTCGAATTTTAAACAATCTTTCCACGTTAGCGGATAAAATGCACTTTTGCACTGAGATTTCGAATCATAAACAGAATCTTTCCGAGGTTGAGAGGTGAAAATATATTTTTTTAAAGTTTAGTTACACAATGTTCACCAATACTTGACCAATCCATCGACAAGAAATTCAACACATATAAAATAGAGCTAAATGTTTCAATAATTAAAAATAAATACAACATACAATAATATAAATCAAAAACAATAATTTCAAACATAATCTTTGTCATGAACAATAAAAATTAACGGCCGAGTATTTTTTTTTATCTTGCTATCATTTCTTTTATTAATTTATATATAGCTACCGAATTATGGTTATTAGATATGTTTTCTTAAATACTTACTTATGTTGACGCAGTGACCTAAAATGTGTCTTGGCCTCCATAATTACAGATGCTAAAAGACGTAATTCTTCTCTATCTTGCGCAAGTTTTCTTAAATAAAAAAGTATTCAACAATAGAAAAGAAATTTCCCAAGTACCTATACGCCATGTCTGATTCATCAAATCATGTTCCCGTGCTGAACAAGGTGTCCTGTCCAATCCAATTTGGTTTTACAACTGAAGCTCCATGATAAAGAAAATGTCTACTTTGGTATGTTTTTATTAGGCGATGACAAGCACTTTAAGGAAGAGTGAATTAAAATGCGACGTTTATTTCGTGGAAATGTTACTGAGCTGTTTTTGTAATTCAATTTCGTGTCTTTCAATTTCATTTCGAAAATTGGAATAAACCAAGCATTCCAAACTTAGGACACTAATTTAATAACCATTTGGTACTTTTTTAGTTCGTAGTTGAAATGTATGTAAAACCTCCAATACCTTCATGTATGTATTTTAAATATTTACGCCAGCATTTTTTCATACAACAATAATGCGGACAGAGATAAACTTAGCTTTTAATATAAATGTACATAAAAGTCACACGTAGACTTCTAATCATGGCTCTAATACCTTCTTAACAGCGGCAGGGCCTCTACTTTACACACATTCTCGTCGGTGGGCACTCTAGCTATTCACAGTGGCAGCGCACCTATTCAGGGCACTTGACACAGATGTGGGACGAGCTAAGTGCAGTGCTCGTTGTTGTGTGACGCATTTCTCGCACTCAACTGACCTAACGCGTAAAAGAATTTCCTCTTGAAAGCTCGCAAAATGGCTGCGCTAGCTGCAAGTAGGCAGTCAGCCTTCTGTATAGCAATACAGAAGGCTTAAAGTTCTGTGTATGATATCGAATAAAATTTTACGATAAACTTCACGATATTATGATGCTTTAAACTTTGGGAATTTTATAGTTTTGCAAACAAATTACAAAAATATAGGTACCACCAGTCTTTGTGGTTAATTTGTATGGTCCAAATTATTGTGTAAAAATAAAAATCCTTTGGCTCTAATTTCGGCTTGTGTTTATCGTTGTTGAAAGTGAATTTATATGGCATATCAAAAACTCTGAACAAAAATTTGATCAGTGCAAGATCAATGTATATAAAATAACTGGGCAAAAGCGTGTCGAGACACGCATGTGGTAGGGTTCTGTTTTCCGTAGGCAAAGTTATAGAAATTGGTGGTTACAGAAACCAACATAACATACTTTTTATGGCTTAGTTGAAAAGAAAACTACTTGAGAGACATTCTTTGTTAAGACAATATTACGAAAACGCCAAGCTAGAATGCCATGAATTTCTTACAGTTTTATCGCTATAACTCAAAAAGTCATATGTAATTAGAAAATGTTCGAAATAATTTTAAATGTTTTTTTGTATGACCTATCAGGCCATATTGCACAAAACGTATACTTGACAAACAAGTGATGTATGAAACCTTACCTTTATTTCCAAAGACAGATGGACAGATGGACAGACGGACAGACGGATATACGGACGGATAGAACGAACTTATAAGAGTTCCTTATAGGACTACGGAACCCTAAAAAAGATTTATTAACTTTTGTTGCAACCACATTATTCGTACTGACCATTCACGCCGCTGCCACAGTTTTGTTGACGTGCGCGGTAACTTTGCAGTTATTTGCATCTGTGTTACTGCTACGATCGTGATAAATCTTTCTCTCTTTGTGAAACTTGCTTTGAAAACCAGCAATTTAACTATTGTTAGAGTGCAAACGAATGGCTCGATGTTGTTAAAAGAATAAATTATCACAAAACGTTGTAAAGATTAAAACACCGTTTGTGAGAGCCGAGAGAACGATATATCATGTCGGTTTGATTTATCGAAATTGCGTTTCTTTGTCTTACTTCCTATTATTTTTATATTTTGTTTTATATCTTTTTTATCGTATACTAGACTTTAAAAAAATTTAATAAGGTCAGTGCTCTCGCTATGTCCACTTAATAATGAGCTATGAATAGAATATTAAGAAATATTTTTGTATGTTTGTGTTAGGTTTAAAGTATTGTTATTGAATCCGAGAGTACTTATTTGACTTTCCTAGTACCTTACTTGAATCTCAACGTTGCCAACTTCACTATGACGGAAAGGGGAAGGGGAAACGCGATGGCAGGTGGTAGGCGGGAGCGAGGCTGGACATTCTGGTCTGAGCAGCGGTGCAGTAAGCACCTTCAGTATTGTACATTGTTAGTATGCCTTAATGTACATAGATTTAAAGTGTTAAGAATCATTAAAGTACAAGTGTATAAATATACGTTATAAGAGTGTATGTCCAGAGTCTGAAATAAAACGATGTCTACTCACAAAAAGGAGTATTCTTACATTTGTAACGAATTAACTTAAAAACTACTGGACCGATTTTAGTTCTTTCACAATTAGAATGCTACATTATCCCTGAGTAACATAGGTTTTATTCTACGTTTATCTCAAAACGTTAAAAAAAAACTCCACTCGTGCAAAGCCGGGACGGGCGGCTAGTGTTGTATAAGGAGACTCTTAAATATAAAACTTGTATGTATGAAATAGGACTATAATGACTCTAATAACATTTACAGAAATTAAGTTGAGGTTTTTATAAAAATGTCTTACTCTTTTAGAGGTAGAAATCAAAGTGAAATAAATCGCCAGCCTATCACCACCCCTCGAGCAACCATACCCTCCAAACGTCTACGGAGTTTTTTTTTGAGTTTATACATCCTACTGACATCGATGCCTCCAATCCACTTTTAGATCATAAGTAAACGGTACTTGTTTGGTTTTCGTTGCCATCGCTTAAAAACCGTGAAGGAAAACGTCGTGACGATATGTGGTAGTCGTAAACGTAGCATGTCCAAGAACACGCACGTTAAAAGACATATGGCAGTCACCAACATGCACTGGGCCAGCATGGTGTATTAGGGCCATGCTTTCTGTCTGAGAGAAGGCCTGTGTCTCAGTCGTGGGAATGTGATGATGATGATGACCTGATCGGCCGATGGTGCAACCACTGAAGTGAGAATTTTTTCGAACGCCAACGTCAAGACAATACAAATTATACAAATCAACAAATAAAATGCTATATAGGTGGCGCTAATCTAGTTCTAACTTAAATATATGTAGGTAACGCAAGAAGGCGACAGCAGCACAATTAAATGTCTGTGGACAGCAGTAATGTTGTAATATCATATTTATATGTACTAGCTGCGCCCCGTGGTTTCACCTCCTTGAAGCAGCCTCCTTGGTAGCGACAGCAACCTCTTTTGACTTAGATGTCATTTTTTATGTAGTATTATATCAATATATGTATCACAATATGTATGGGAAAATGAATTTTCTTCATAATTAAATTTTTGCGTGAATTTTCCGAAATTTTTATACTTATTCTGCTAATTGGGACGGAGAGGAATCCATCAAATCAAAGATCATGAAAATCGGTTGAGCCGTTCTTGAGTTACTTATAAATGGTGTAATTAACCCGACTTTTATCTTTATATATATATAGATACTATGTATCTACTTCATCATCATCAGCCATAAGACGTCCACTGTTGAGCATAGGCCTCCCCCTTTAACCTCCACACTGAACGACAACCTGCCATCTGCATCCACTGGATGCCCGCATGTATCTACTTACTAATCAATATTTATTTGCTGACAAAGTAGTAATTTAAACTCATAACACTCTCCGATATAAGTAAACACACTTCAATTTATTTATTTGCTCCAGTTATTATCATCTCAAAAGAAAAATATCCAGTTTCATTTCCAAACAAAACACGAAGCTTACCTGAAGAATAAGCACAAAGGGGCAATAGATTAAGCCGAAGAAAAACACCTAGGAGCAAATGAACTAAGGAAAGCGACAAGAGTTCAATGGATCGGCCTCTTAGTGTAAGAAACGACGGAGAAAAATAGAATTGAGAAATGAATCGAGAATACAGCATGTCTATTCTGCAAGCTACGTGAACGCGCAAGTGAAGTGATGAGCTAAGTAAGCTAAGCTAAGCTAAGAGAGTGATTTTTTCTTGGCTATTTCCGCAGTTAAATGACAAAACATTCGTACTACACATTTTGACATTTTGATATTTCTCTATAGTAATCGACAAGAAAAATACACATTCACTTAGCTTATCATTTCACTTGCGCGTTCACTTAGTTTGCAGAATAGCCGGCTGAAGTAAGAGACGATAATTTTATTTAAATTATCTTGACGCACTTACCTCTAAATGTGTCGGTACATTTAGTAACAATAATAACCTTATTGCTAAAACTTTAAATGAACGTGTCTAGACCATTCAAGAAAAAATAATACTGTGTTAAAAATAATGCTTAGGTTTCAAGCTTATCTGCCGTTACTCGCGTGAAATGGAACGAAAACAATTTCATTTTGTAGCACGATATTGTTGATTCTACTTTGTAGTTTAAAACAATAAAATAGACCGCTGTTCATTAATAACAGTTTCTATTCGATTAACCCTTTAGAAACACATTTTCTTAGTACAAAACGGTCCCACTCCCACCCTACCCGAGATTTGGCGTGGCCCTGATACCGCCATCTCGCTTAATTTATCATCACCATCTCTTGACAAATTTAAATTATTTCAGGTCCTTTTGTTAAAATAAACCACAATAACAAGAACGGTACAAATCAGCTAAACGCGGGAAACGTTACCAATTCCAAGAGGGAAATTCCGGTGGGAAAATATCTTTGGAATAAATGTGAATAAATAGGGCTTGAGAGATTAAAAGCGGACCGCTTGATATATGGCAAGCGTCGCCGTAGGTACCCTTGGGCAGGTCGCGGCCAACTGAGTTACAGATAAATACGGTCCTTGGCAATAAAGTAATTTGCATTGTATTAGGTAGGTATGGTACTTACACCGTTTGCAAGATGTATCTACTTTAAAATTATTGGTATGCTTGTGCTCAAACTTTAATTTACATTCGTAACTCCGTTAAATCATGACAAGTAGCGTAAGAACATATAGAATACTATTATAATATAGGTATCGTTTTGAGTTTAGCAATTCTGCATTTGTTTACAAAATTTCATTCGATTTACGCCTCAAAGTCTTAAAAGTGAATTATATGCCTGTAATGTTACACTGCTATCAATAATCTATATATATCTATCTATATATACATCTATACATATCGATTTTATTATCGTATAATAAAAACGTAGAGATAAAAAATCTGTAATTGCAGGATATCAAAAAAATTATCACACTGGGTGTCTTAAAATAAGCAGCTAAACACGTTAAGAAAGTTTATAGAATTTTTGTCTGTTTGTTTGTTTGTCCACGCACATCTCCTAAGCCACTGGACGGATTTAAATGCGGTTTTCCCAAATATGCTTAGCTATGACCAGATTAAAGTATAGGATATGTTATTTTGCGCAAGGGCCGGATTAAGGGAGGAAAAAAAGGTTTAGTGTTAGGTATGAAAATCTACGCGTACGAAGTCGCGGGCAACAGCACTAGTAGGTAATAATTCAGCAGAAGCAGCAACATCATAGATGATGTGTGAGGAAGTTCTACGACGGCAATTACCGCAATTGAACAAGTAGTTTCACATCACATAAATTAAGTTAGTACCAATTGAGAATCTTGCAACGGAATCTTCGCGCGAGCCAACTGGGTCATGCTTGTTTTCTCAACATTTTAGCCGAAGCTTCGGATAAAAGCGGATAAAATAGGCATTGAAAGCAGCGGAATGATTAAGATTTAAATTAATAATTACTGTATAATACAATTATATACGATGTAGTCAGAGGAAAGGAATATAATGTTCGCGATTAAATGGAATTTTAAGTGAAAAGTTGAGCTCGAAGTAGGTACTAATGGAAAAGTTGGAACTGAGAAATGGAGTGTATGAAAGAAGGAAATACTCTCCTCCAAGTCTGTGAAGATTGTTTTGAAATGGAAAATACATTCAAATTAGTACACTTACCGCTAGTGTTAAAATAGAGGAGAATCTCTTTGTAGTACAAATTGTCTGAAATCTTTGCCATGAAAATTAAAATAAATTTTACACTCTTGAAATCCCGTTTGCTGTGACATAAGTAAATGGAAGCTTTGTTCAGCTCACAGCTGCCATTAAAGTGTAATAAGTTTTAAATTGAGCTATTACTTTCAACTTCGCTGCCGAAGTTCAGTTCTTCATTTCTCATTGAATTAACCATCTACTCTTAAATCCTTAGAGCTCAATACTGAGGCGAATTGCAGTCTTCACACTTAAATTGGGGTGGGGAGTAGGTAGGATAGTGGTGAAAAAACGTTGTTTCGTTAGAGCAGTTCATTAAGAGGGTGCGCGGCCTAGAGAGCAGTTTGCGAGCCTCGCGCTTGACCTAATTAGTGTTGCGCTACTATTGCTGCGACTGAGGATTTTGTGAGCTATTTTTTAGCGTGACGCTTTTATATTCTACCTTTTGTCCATTAGTATAAAAACAAGAAATATGATGATAAAATAAATTAAAATTGTTTATACTATCTTAATAATTTATACTTAGTGTAAACGAGCTTCAATTAGTTTATTTTTTTTATATTTTGTGTTTGGTCTATAGGTAGGTTGAATGTTGTTGAATAGTTGATGTGGTTTAAAAATATTAATTGTTTAAAATACATTTCAAATCAGTTTGTGAATAAGTTCGATTACAAAGTCAAAAAACAAGTTGATAAACTTACAATAAAGTGATGTAATGGATATTATGATGAAACTATGAGATGAAATCTAATATCCGAAACTGTGCTAAAAGCAGCGTGATTTTGACCAAAATACAAAATTGACATAACATCAAGCAGTCAATTTTATGTACTTCTAGCTGACTTCTAGTCAACCTCTCGTTTAGTTCAGTTTAAAGGATTTCTAATAACAATTGATTGCTATAAAGCTAATATTAATAACAATACGAATCAAATAAAAAGTGGAAGCTACTAAAACAAATGACAAAGTAACTACAAGAGCTTTAGCCAAGGTTTTCCAAAATACCTATAATTTGTGAAATCTTAGGCTGCAATAGTAAATTGCAGCTTCCGTACAACAATTAGTGTTGGTGCTAGAATATATGTAATGCAATCTTATATCCGAAGTTGTGTTAGAATTGTTGTTATCCGTATAGGTAACGAATATGTATCACTGTATAAAGATAGGTAGGACCCATCTTGTCTCTTTCTAAAAGAATGCCCAGCAGCGGGAATTTAAAAGGTTAATAATGAATAATGAATGAATATAAAGATCAAATGTCACAGTTTTAAGAAACTTATAACACAAACTTTGAGTCTGGGCATAAAATATGTCCTCTATTTAAATTAGAGGAATGTAAAAAGATAACCAACAGATAAAAGTAAGGCAGCCAAAAGTATGTTCTTTACAAAATATGAAGCTTGAAGTATGAGCCGCAAAATACCTCGGTAAGGTAAGTTATAACTGGCAGCAATGCCTTTTATTTACGCATAACGCCCGCAACTTACTAACCCTCTAACCGTGCAATATTTTAACTCTTCTCGAAAAAGATACCTTTGGGCGCAATGTAGGAAGAGTCAGTGGGTTTTCTTCATACATAATAATAAGCTAGGTATATGATATAAGTAACGCGTTTGCTCTTTTTATAAAAAAGTTCTGCTAACTGGAGCTTCGTGGTGTTGACCAGAATTTAAACGAAATCGACATAACATCAAGGTGTGATACATTTTGTGTACTTCTAGTCAACCTCTCGCGTCTCCCTTAGTTCAGTTTGACGGATACTGAACCCACAATCACAATTGTTTGTTGGAAAGTAAATTTGAATAATTATCAATTAAAGAAACCGTCTTCACAAAATTAGTAAAATATGCAATTTCGGTTCTTCGGATGACATAATATTGGCTCAAAGTGACAAAATTTTCCAGTTATTTTAAATTTCAAATCCAAACTACGGAACCGATTATGATGAAACTTCTATGGGACCAATCTGAAAGTATCCTTTAAATAAAAATAAAATAAAAATCGGTTCATAAATGATGTGAGTTCTGAAGTACCAAACATAAAAAAAAAACAATCGAATTGAGAACCCCTTTCTTTTTTGAAGTTGGTTAATAAAATACGAAACAAATAAAATTCTCAGTGATATTAACAGTGTTACGAGAAAAACGGTAACATAATGATTGTAGGTAGATATACAACATACATACATGGGTAAACCTAAACATCCCCCTAAAAAAATTAAACGGTAGACCCTAAAAAGTGAACTTAGGTCACTGTATTAAAATAAACGCCATGTTTCAGGGTCGGCACATGATACGGCACAAGTAAAGGGAAAAAGTTACTTAAATTAGAAGTCCTTTTTGTGTGGGGAAAGGTATTACCTAAGTCATTTATTCATGAGAACTTTTTGTGTCAGCCTTCTTTCCATGACGTTTTGTAGATGTAGGTAGAGCAGGCATATTTGTTACTCTAGTAGCTTATGAGCAATTATATCTCATAAGAAGAATTATATTGTAAATTAGGGACCTCACTTTACTTTCACTTTGAAGTATTTTACGTACAACATTTTGTAATGTTTTATAATAGATAAGTATTTTATTTACATAATTTAAGTACAAAGGTATATCAAATGAAGTAAACAAAAAAGCCTTAATTAATACACTTTTATAATTAAACTAATTACACAGAGAAAGTTCATGAAACTTACTGATAAAAGTAACGGAAATTAATAGGGTAAACGTCATTAGGAGAAATTATTTTTTATGTGAGTATAATTATGTTTACCTTTTTTTTTATAATAATGCGTTTTTCTTCAACTCGCCTGTTTTTAAGCAATGATGCGGTCTACAATGGAGCACGCTCGCCTAGAAGAAGCAGGTTCATTCGTGATTTGAAGACTCCTAGATTGTAACTGTCGGGGAACACCAGTTCAGATACGTTTGGTACACGAACTTTATTTTAGTATTTTATTAATCTATATTTAAAAAAATAACCTTATGTCAAGTACTCTAATTGAGATTTTGGAGATTTCGAAATCACATTGGTTTTATGAATAAAATCACCAAGCGTTCAACAAGCTTAAGAACCAAGAATATTGAGGTTTGCCATCTCTCCGCTTTTAGACGTCGGCGTCGACAGACCAGACACGTGATCTCCTATAAGTGTAATTGGATTTCATTTGGTTCAATTTCATTTCGTTTCTAGAAGTGACAAAAACGTTGATATTTTAATAAAGAAAGATACGTCGATTACCATTAAATGTTACAATCTGATTTTTTGAACCCATCTCAAAGATGTGATGGTAATTTTTTATAACACATTAATCTCGAATTAACGCAAGTTTATAAAAATGATTCCTATTACCATTATTTACCTGTTTGCCTGCTTGTTTCATGTTGGCTCCAAATATCCACCATTTGAGTTCTTTCTTTTAGGTTGGCTGAAACATTTTCGAAGGTCGGAATGACTCGACTGTCATACATGAGTAAATAAAAATGTATTTTTTTTCAATATCAAGATCCATTTTCACTCACTTATCTTTGAAATATTGTTCTAACACGAAAGCTACTGTTGGGGTATGAATCAGGGGCGGATCCAGGATTTCATTTGGGGAGGTGGCACTGACAAACAACTGCAACTGGTTCGGACCTAGACTCTTATGGAACTTTCGATAATTTGAAACTTTGATTGGCAGATATGGTTCATATATAGTATATAGTATAGACTAGCTTCTGCCCGCGGCTTCGACCGCGTAGTTCTAAGGAAAAATAATGGAACTCTTGTAAGTAGAGTAGCAATATTTTGAGTATACGCTGTGTATGTGCCTCACCTCATTTGTTATTGCCAACCGATATGGATCAGTAGTAGCGCGACTGTCTTAGTCCGCAGCAGGAACAGAAGGTCCTAGGTTATATTCCCGGCTAGGCAGATATCTATATTATAAAATTAGAGAGTTTGTATGTGCACTATTCTGCCCTCCTTATAACAAATGCAGTACTTGCAAATGGCGGTTTCGAGAAAACGTATTTTTGGATATATATTATTTTTTGTGCATGGATTATCCCCTTAGGATACAATTTCAGCAAAAAAAGAGACCCAAAAATTTCAATTACTGCAAGTGGAATTAGTAGGACATTGCATCCCCGATACTTTTATGTAATAAAGATCTTGTAATATAAACATGCAGCTTGTTAGATTATTCTAATATAGAAAAATCTCGTGTCACAATGTTTGTTATCGAACTCTTTCGAAACGGCTTGACCTATAAGTGCATCTGAATCGAATCGAAAAGTTGAGTCGAATGTAGTAATTGCTAGGTGTTTGAGGGGGGGGGAGGTATGGCCCCCATGCCCCCCTGTATCCGCCAATGGTATAGAATTGGTGGTGTATTATTATGAGAATATAATATTTTTTTGCCGTGGCGCGCTTCCCACACTGGATTTTTCAAGAAAACGATTTTGTGAATAGGCGTTTGGGAGTTCAATAGGAAAAGTACCTTTGCAAAATGGAAAGTGGTTTTAATTATCATTAAAGCTGAACAGGCAGACAGATTTAAGGTTTTTATCAAATAAAAATTTCCATTACGTAGATAAAGGGACGATTATAACCCGATACCTACTGATTTCCTCGTGTTAAACAGCTGTCTGTCAATATCACGTTGTTCAGTACAGTTTGGTTTCCCCTAGTGGAGGTGGCGTGGGCTAAGAACGCCGGTTTTACTAAAATACAGAGTTTCACATGATTCGTGTACCTATTAAAATAGTGGTATATATGGGCCAGGATCGTCACACAGTGGGTGCCTGATGGACGCCGCAGTCAAGGAAGGCCTAGGAAACGCTGGCGTGACGATTTTTACTCATTCTGGAGAGGTTAGCAAGAGGTGGCGGAGGACCGAGCTTTATGGAAGTAAGTGGGGGCGACCTTTACCCAATAGTGGGACAGTATAGGTAAAGAAAAAAAAACGTAACACGAATTTAATTCTTGTTTTAAACTATCATGGTTGTTCACTACAGTTGTTGATTGTTGTTACACGGTAAATATCGCGTAAATAATCATATAACTGCATAAATTTAATTAATTTTACCGATGGAATAATTTTATTTATGTTTGTAAGTTATTAAATAATACCTTTTAAGGATTCCGCAGTATTTCAGGAACCCTTATAAGTTTGTTCTGTCCGTCTGTCCGTCCGTCGGTACGTCCTGAGATTGAGAGAAAGAGAATTTGACCTTAACACCTTGATGACAATGACAAAATATATTATAAACACAGCATGTGATAATTAATGCATTATAATTACATTACACTTAAAAAAATACAACAACTTAAAGGAAAACACGGAAAGGGATTCATCCCCTATTTTCCAATTTTTTATGGTGGAATGTTTCTTTCATTAAATTTAAATGGGACTATACCCGAGACTATAGCCAATACAATAATAAAAAATACGGTTCACAGATGGCGCAGATACACACAAAAATACAATCGAATTTAGAAACTGCTTTGTTTCAAATCGGTTAAAAATAAGAGGTTTTGACAACCACTACACGACAAAAATATTCAACGAAACTAATAGAATTCAACTAAACATGATTTACATGTATTGCAATACTATCTCCAAATAAAAACATAATCATGTAAACATTTTATTTCCACTATAAAGGTTTTTCTCGATCGAAGTTACTTATACCAAAGAGATTGAAATAAACTGTGTTGCCTACATTCTCCAACCCAAACGTGACAAATTGAATGAAATATTATATTTCGTGTGTGATTTGGTGAGCACATAATACTAAAATTATATTAGAGGCTCGCTTCAATATAGAAGTTTATGTGAAGGATTTTATTGAAAGCGCTTCGCACTGCATGAAAATGTTACCTATTTTTCATGAATACGCTGCGTGAATTATATTAAAAGAAAATTGTGAAAACGCTTCCTCTATTGCTGGAAAATGTGTTATGAATAAATGATACATTTAATAATACGATCCTTAAATAGGCACGATGACAAAATTTTCAGAAGCCGTTCTTTGAGGTCCTGACCCATCTACTATTATGAGTTTGTTTTTGCTATGTTATAAAAAAACAACCTTAACATACTGTTATAGGATTTAAGTCCGAACGAGGATTTTTGGGTTGTGATGTAGCAATTTACAGAAAGCATCTTTAACAAGAGATAGTCGACAACTCGCTCACTGATTCGAAACAAACTATATACAACGTGTAATAGAAAGGTGTCACAAAACTTAGAAGAAAAAAATTATTTACACAATTATTTTTAATTTAGTAAACTTATGTTCTACAAATTGTCCGCTTTGATGGGTAGATCAACCATAGATTTAGGATGTCAGCAAAAAAAAAAATTAGGTCTATGAGATCAACAGCCTATTGACATACCCTTTATGTTACACGTTCTGGAATAAAGCTTCGAGCAAAAGGTATATTATGTCTGGCATTGAGAAGTGAAGCTATTAAAGCAACTAACAGTCACTTTTAAGGGCTTCATACAAGGTTTTATATAGTACCTATTATTTGTGAAATCTTAAACTGTAATGATAAATTGTTTTTGGTGCAACAACTACTAGCAGCGCTAGCTGGAGGACATTCACTCAAATTTATGAGTCGCAGTGCGGAATATAAATTCTTGCGTGGCTCTCCCGCGATGAGACCGCGAAAAATGTATAAACTAGGCATGAGGCGAAAAAACCTGTTGTTACAGCTACTAATTAAAACATACTACTAAAACTGTCCAATTAAATAACATACATTACGCTCCGGCTCATTCCTGGTGCAAAGGACAGTCATTGCTATCCAGCGCGGTAATGCTGCCTTTTTATAAAATTTTTGTTTGGGACTTTAGTTACGATGCGATTATGCCAGCCCTTGCTGCCAGCAGTATGGACACCTTAGCCTTAGCACCAAAACAGTTTTTTTTTTCTAATGTGACTTATTGCTGTTGGCCTTGCGGCCTCTACAGATTGACCGGACTAGTTGGTGAACGCAGAAGGCGTTGGGCCAACATGGTGCCCCAAAAAAAAAAAAAAAAACAGTGTAGGGTGGGTTATTAAATTAAATTGGACATGTGTTATTTTAATATGAGATTTACCATATTATAGATTTTTACTTGTTTTTTTTTTATATTTTTTTAAAATATGTTATCCTATTAATTTAAAAGTTGATATGCTGTAGGCACCGCTTCAATTACGAGTAATTTCGTTATAAATTCTATTCTACAACAACTCTATTTAAAATAATATAACAATACGATTATCTCAACGGAAATATATGATAGTTCTCATTCTGCATTATTTAACAAGTTTCTTTCTTTAGAAAAGATTAAAAACTCTAATATGTTATGGTTGGCTGATAACATTTTGCAAATTGAGTTCCTACACATAAAAAAAAATGATGTAACTAATTTATAGACTTGCATTTGATCGCCAACTTGCAACAGTGTAAGCAATACAATATACCTAATAACATAGCTTGGTAACTAAAATTTAAATTTTTTCGTAGGATTTAATCGCATCGTAAACGGTTACGATAATATATTAATACAAAGTTCATACGTACATTAATATGTTAGATGTTATTGCCACGTTTCCTTAGCCATACCTAATTTTACTAACAAATATAATTTTAAAAAAAAAATGTTTTGAGATTGGGACACACGAATTGGAAAGCTTAATTTGATCAAGATCATTGGTTGAAAAGAAAAATGGGTAACGCGGGTAGAGCTTTTAGACACTCGTCTATATTTACGGAAAAAGGCCTGTCTTTCATTCGTCAGACCTCAATATGATGCGGAACCCTTTTCACCCATTTATCTCAAAGAATTTTCTTTATGAATACAAATAGATCACTTGAATGATAAAATTCAGTAAAATGGACTTTGAAAGATTCCCTTTTGAGTATGGTTTAACTTACAAACAAGCCTTAAAAAAAAAATATTCGGCTATTTAATCAACTTGGATAATTTTATAGAATGTCTATCTGAAGCATAAATTTGCAATAAGGAACCTAACCTGACGATTATGTCTTTAAGACGCAGAAAAATTAATTATACAGTATTTATTACAAGTTCAAGAGTTCAAAAAGCAAGTTTGTGTAATAAAGCCATCCTTTTCATTCATAGTTCTAATAGATTTAGATGCAAGCAGTAAGTCTACTATGCACGAGGGAACTGTATTTTACACAGTACATTGTCTCTGATAATAAAAATGAATCCGGGAACGTCATAAAAGAAAAGAATTTATATCAGTGACGAGGGAAGTGAGAGGTCTTAGGAAAAGGGAAGAATTTGTTACGCTGACACAACTGAAGGAAAGAGCGAGTGAAGGAAGAAGGAAATTGTAGATAGTAAAGTAAGTTAGGATTTGAGATAAGCGTTTTTAAATAAAGCTGTAAGTTTTGGCTCACGTTTGTTTCTAAATATATGGGCGAATAATCTCTGACGGAATAAAAGCGAGATGTTCCTATTTCGCGGATGGCTTCCAATATCTTTTTCGCGTGTTCGAGCCCAATCCATGAGATTACATTTCTTTTCTTCTCCGGATGTATTGAATGAATAAATGAAAGTGAATTTACTGATTGACAGAAATGAATAAGCAATTTTAGGTGCTCTTTCAGATTCTATACCTTAAATCTAATGACGTTTTTATTTTCTTCTTTTGTACGTTTTATATATTTAATTTCTTTGAAGTTTCAGTGCAGTTACTATGAGAAAATACCAAAACAGTGGCCAAAGTTTACAGTTTTTTTTGTCTCAGAGAGAACATATGACTAAAAGGATAAAAATAATACTTTTTCTTTGCAAAATGGAACAAAGAGGTGGTGCGGGATTTCTCAACGCAAAGTTATTGTCTGTGACGCAGAGTCGCTCTGACAAATAGTGTAACGTTTTGCGACATTTTTAACTAAGAGTTAATGCCTCCACCAAGACTTTCTTCCCAGCTATAGCATATACTTTTCATAATAATTGCAGCAAAATTCTACAACCCAGCTGGCTTACTTAATTGCGTTGCTCTCAGCGGTTAATTGTGCAACTCTCAAACAAAAACAATCTTTAATTGTCTGTTTTGTTAGTTAATTATGTTTGCGGTCTCTTTTGTCGATCTTTCTCTTCGCGCAGTTTAGAGAATGCCGTGCCATGACTTCCAGAACGTTTTGTTGTGTCTACAGTTAGTGGGGCCTGACTAATGGCGTCATCATCATCATCAGCCAGAAGACGTCCACTGCTGAACATAGGCCTCCCCCTTTACCCTCCATACTGAACGACATCCTGCCATCTGCATCCACTGGATGCCCGCGACTCTCACAATGTCGTCGGTCCATCTAGTGGGAGGCCTACCTACGCTGCATCTTCCGGTTCGCGGTCTCCACTCAAGAACCTTTCTTCCCCATCGCTTAACAGTTCTTCGAGCGATGTGACTAATGGCGTATTTGGGCAATAAAAACTATAACACTAAAGTATCATAGAAGTAGGTACATTATATGTGCAAAATTGATTTTTATAATAAACTATCTATGAATATATTAAGTTATAACTCAAGAAAGTTGACGACCAGCAGGATTCGACCCTGCGTCATCCACATTTACATTCCAAGCGCTCTATCCGCTAAGCTATGGCCGTTTTCCTGTCATCCTCCAAATTCTTGAGCTGTCTTTGCATCCGATCTAAGCTTTGGTGATGCCGTATAATTCTTGCTACCTACAAGTAACCACACAGGCTTGTCCCAAAGCTGACCGAGAGGAGACCCCTTTTTACACGCTTTTATTTAGTTTCATCTGTGCGTGCATGTCTGACTGTTATCAAATATTGCAAGTAAAATTTGATCCAGTTTCCGTTTTCCGAGCTGAATCTTGATATGTATGTACACGTTTAGTTCTGGTGGCAAAACAATGTGCAACACCCAATATTGTAATATTTTCAAAATTGCTCCTCAAATTAAAAATTAAAACATTTAAACAAAAGCTTGTTTTTAACTAGGGAATAATAGGAGGTAAACTTTTCTAAATTTGAAAAATAAGTCAATATTACCATAATTATGAAACTCAACTTATGAACTCACTTAGTAGATCTCAAAAATATGTAATACTATTATGAAATATTCAGTAGGTAGTTTACAAGATAAAGCGGTATGAAAGAGCTACATATATCTATACTACGATAGGTAGGTAGGTACGTAACGCGCTGCTGTTGCTTTTCAGTTATCTAATACTTTTTATATTTTATAAATCAATGCGGTTTTTATACAATGCAGGGTGATATTTTTTTATAATATTATTTACTTGTATCAAATGTTTTTTAAATAAAGCTGGTTCAGTAAGCAGTTCCTAAAAGTGAGTATATTTTGTGTGCAAAATTGATTAAAAAAAAATATACCAGAAGTCATATATTTTCAGTTGACTTTACAAATCGCTGCCTTGTATTTATGACGACGACACCTACTCACTCACCCCTCAACTTGGTCAAAAAAACCTAAAATTTTATTACTAAAATTTGGTACATTTTGCGTGTAGCAATTAATGATCCTTCTATTTTTCTATCTGTTGTAAAAAATATAGTTAGTATTATTACAAGTAGATTTTTAAAAAGGATTTTAAATTACTCTATAGGAATTTTAATCCATAGATTAAAATTTTAAGTAGGGCTAAATCTATTCATAAGAACTACTTCAGAAAAAACGGCTATCGTAATTCTGCTATCGGTTCTCCCCCACTCAAGCATGTTTAGTATAATAGGAATTCCGGAAAATACATATGCCATTATTGTTACGGATTCACTCAGGTAAATCAAGCGGAATATAGAGCAATTTACCGTTTATCCATGCGAGATATATTGTATTGTGATTCCGATAGTCATATTAGAATACGTAGCTAGCTACCCGGAGGCACCTTTCAAATTCACTAGTTCCATACGCAGTAGATTTTGAGGACCATTCGTTTTCCTGCAGACATATAAAGTATGCCTAGTGCTTACACATAAACGTTTTTGTATACTTTAGTTATTGAAGGATATTTCACACTGGAATTGATTAGAAACATTGACTAACTAACTTACTTTCCAGAATGTATCCATACCTCTGGCGGACTATCTAGAGCTACTACTTGGACTTACCTAATGCCTACGCTGAACTTTGGAGCATAGTAAAAAACTTGGCATCCTCAATAAAGTCGAACGGTTCTTCTCGACGGGGCAATTGATTTATTTGTATCAAGCACAAGTCCGATCGTGTGTGAAGTACTGCTGCCACCTATTTAACGGAGCTGCCAAGTACCAGCTGGAAGCTCCAGATTCGTTTGAACGGCGTGCTGTGAGGCTGATTGGTGACAAGAAACTAGTCGCCAAAAATTGCTAAGTCTCGAGAACCGCCGTAAAGTAGCTCGTTTGTCTATTTTGTACCGGATACATTTAGGCAAGTGCGCATATGAGCTTCATGACCTCATTTACTAAGTTATGTGATTAAGTTACTGAAGGATATCTGACACTGGATTGGAAACATTCATCATCATCAGTTCAAAATAGCAGTTACTCGTATATGTCTTTAACACTCAAGTGTTATTATGACTAAGTTATTGAAGGATATTAGACATTAGATTTTGATTAGAAACATTGACACTTACTAATGTTTTTACTAAATTAGTTCAAAGTGGCAGCTACTCGTATAGATAGGTATGCCTTTAACGGGAATTTCTAAGCCAAGCATTTTTCGTACTCTACATAGGTAAAAGCCTCCTAAAATTTTATTTATAACTACTTTGGTATAGAGCTGTTAATTTATTTTTTATCCCCCTATACCGGAAAGAGTATTTTTGCTCTTCGATATCTGAGTACAAAAGCCGTTTTTATCCGCTAAAGGATTTAGTAAATTGAATTTAGAACATCGTATGCACTAAGTTTGTGAATTCAAAACATCATTAAACTTATTTACTTCTACCTCCATGGTGGCGAATTTATCATACAACCTTTTTTAATTTGTTAAAAACTCAGACTCAGAACCTTCTTGGTGTACTTTTTTTTAATTTGCTTTGTTTGCATATAGTCTTTTCCTCGCTGAGGTGGGATGAAAAGTTACGTGTTGCACTCGAGTGCAAAGATTTTTCACCTCATGCTCTTTTGATTCCCTCGCTAACGCTCAGGTCAAATTTTTGAATCACTCGCTACGCTCGTGATTCAATTTCAGAATCCTTCGGTTGCTCGGTCATCAAAATTGAGCATGCGGTAAAAAGCAACTTTGCACTCTTGTATCGTATAACAAATAACTATTATGAACTGACAAGGTTTTCACAAAAAAAATTTCACATACTCATACTCATGTTAGATTAAACCGGATACTCCAACTATAGTTTTCACACCATTTGGCAGTTTTAGGGATCCTTATTCAAAGGATATCAAAAAGACCCTATTACGAATTCAACACTGTCTGTTTGTCTGTCTTACCTTGCTCTAGTGTGAAATAGGTATTACGTAAATGCGTCAAATTTGCCATGATTATAGTACACAATGTAAAGAAAAACAACAAAATGTAATAAAACGCAAAAAAGGTATGTAAAAGATTAAACGAAAGATAAAATATTTTGAACTGAATGAAAGAAAACACATTTTTGGGGTGCGAAACCTTCGGTGCGCGGGTCCGACTCGCACGTGGTTGATGTTTATTTCAAGGTGAGTGCGCGCGCGGCCTCTCTTGTGAGCAGTTTTCGTTAAAAAAAAAAGTAAGTATCCTTTAAATGTCTTGAATTACAAAATTCTATATAATCCAACATCAGGCAGCTGCATTGTCAGTTAAGCTTTTCTGTTACGCGAGCCTAGACAGACACTATTTAGAATCCAATGTGTTCCGTCGGTTAGTGCTCACTCGCGCTGATATATCGTCCAATAAAGTCGCGACGTGAAGAACAGCCGCGATCCCATTAACGTCGCACGCAAAACGATTTCACGCGATTTGTAGAGCCACTGATTTGTGTGCACTTTTCAAACAACTGGAGAAAACATGTCGATTGGAAATAATTTGTTTTTCTCCTCCTTTTTTCATTTTAAAGGAGCGGAAAACCGTTAGAGGAGCCAAAATGTATTACATGAAATGCAATTTGATTTTGCGGACTGGTATTTTAAAACTATTTCTATGCCCCAATTGGTTTATTGACACGTTAACGCCTCAAATCTCGACTTGGGCTCGTATTTATTTAGATAAGTTAAATATGTGCCCATTTGAAGCTTTTATCATAGTACGAGTATATCTATCTCTGTCGGGTGTACAGTTTGTTCAGAAAATAAAACAACATTATTTGAATTCTGTTTTACTCGATCTGTACCCTTAGTACAAGATTTGATAGTTTTCTAAAACTTTTTTCGTTTTAGTTTTGATGCATACATTGCTGGGCTGAAAGCTATTCGAAACTATTTTTCGTATTTGAGTGAAGCAACCTATACTGCCAATTACTACCGATTTTAGTTCATCAGCTTTTCCGCTAGAGGCGCTTTACTAAAATGTATGGGACAATACGGAAACGAAAAAAGTTTTTGAAAACTGTCAAATCTTGTACTAAGGGTACTGCTATTACATTACATGTAGAATCTATTTAGAACGCAATTTGTCCCATCGTTAGTCGAATAGTCATGCTGAATGCTGATACCTATATGCCTACTCAAATTTTTAGTCACGCCCAAAACGTATTCGTCCGTCCGTCTGTCCGTCCGTCAGAATTTTTTAGAACCTTCTATTTCCTATAATTATGAAAAACTGAATGAAACTATGCAAAATGACAGTTTTAATATAGATCTTAATTTTAAAAGTATAAAAAATATAAAATATAATATTGCATTTTAGGGGTGACTGCTACATGTAAAAAGATGAATTTTTTTCACTGCATCTTGTGTGGTATCTTAGAAAAGGTTGTGAAGGTTGTGAGGGTAAGATACCTTCATTTTAAAAGCCCTTTTCAACGATATAACATTAATTATTTTTTTTGAAAGTCTATCCTTCGCGAAATATGGCCCGCCAAAGTGGCAAAAACTTAGTCCCCCCTGCATTTCTTAACTATAAGACATAGAAACTTGTGACTTACAATACGGATAGGTCATATTTAAAAGCTTCATTCTAAATTATTTCGAACATTATCTGATTATGAATTTTTGATTAACAGCGATAAAACTGTAATAAATTTAAGGCGTTCTAGTTCAAAGGTCATTGACCTTTTTGTAAAATGATCTTAACAAAGAATATTTCTCAATCAGTTTTCTCTATGGTTAAACCATAAAAGTATATACTATGTCGGGATGATACATCTCTGAAATTGGCTAATTCGACAGAGCTTCGTTCGTTCGATTTTTTCTATAACTATCAATTTCTGAACTATGACTACAATTATATGGCTTTGGTTACGGAACCCTACCATGTGCGTGTCTCGACACGCTCTTGGCCGGTGATTTATTGTGTATTTATTTATTTCCACTTTTATTGTGCGAACTGCTAGTCTGTAGAATGCGCTGCCGGATTTTGAGTGATAACGTAACGTCCCTTACCTCTTCTGTATGTCCTCTCCATACTAAGGTTGCCTGGAAGAGATCGCTTATAGCGATAAGGCCGCCAATTGTTTCACTAGTTTTTAAGTTGTTTTTTTAATGTTATTATGTACGTATGTAATTTTATGAACAATAAAGAGTTATCTCTCTATCCATATAACGTTCAGATGGCATGTTAGTAAAAAATTGTGTCAAGTGCGAAAAAAAAAATGGTTTTAACATGTCAGTTACATCACTATAGACGCATAAAACTTTCAAGTTGATGCCTTGTGAAAGAGAAAAAAAGTTCATTGATCGGACTGAGTTGGTGACTAATAAGTTTGTCACCTTTGATCATATGTTTTAAAAGAAAATATCAGCAGAAGCTCAGAGAGCAAATATTAACAAAGTTTTACATGATCTCATACAATAGCCATTCAGCATAAATATTTCTGCCATCCGTATGGGCTCTTCGTTGTTCGTTAACGAGAAACTGCGATCAAACTATTAATTCGCCTCTTGCTTCCTACTTCAAGAAGCCAATTACTGGCCAAGTCTTTGATAAATACCTATACTTAATACAAGTTTAACGTATATAGTCCACAAAAATACATAAAACCATTTAGGTTTACAAAATATATTTGAATGTTCTACTTTTTACTATTTAGGATTTACTATTTAAATGTTATAAACAAACAACAAGCATTAGCAAGATTAGCCGGATTAGCAAGTTGAAGTGGCAGTGGGCAGGGCACATAGCACGCAGAACAGATGGCCGATGGGGCCGAAAGGTTCTCGAGTGGAGACCGCGGACCGGAAAATTGGAAATCGATGGGGGAGGCCTATGTCCATCAGTGGACGTCCTATGGCTGAAATGATGATGATGATGATGAAACAAACAAGCTTCCGTAGGCAATAGTAGCTTAGTGGATAGAGTGCTCGAGGTCGACTAGGTGGACTGACGACATCGTGAGAGTCGCGGGTATCCAGTGGATGCAAATGGTAGGTTGTTCAGTGTGGAAATCTAAAGGGCTGGGGCACTATTTTTGAATCGCTCGTAGGACTTTTTTCATGCGATGTGATTTACTTGCGAACGAAATCCCAAAAGTCGTATTTTTGAACAAGTCATATCACTCGTAACTCTACGAGTGATCGATAGAAAGTCTGACAGAACTACGGCAACACAGAATACGATTCAAAAATACCAAACCACTCGTATTTGAAATCACCGGTGATTATTTGCGTGTGCGAATAGAAAAAGTCCTACGAGTGATTCATAAATAGAGCCCCTGGCCTATGTTCAGCAGTGGACGTCTTCTGGCTGATGATGATTATGCATACTTTTCAAGTTTTAGCTCGCAAAAATTGTATTAGGCACAGAGTTAACAGAAATCCATGATAATATTTTCAAAAGACAGTTCGCTTTCTGCGTTTTCTTGTTTACACAATAGTACTAAAGAGACGTCAAAGTGCGAGCAGGTGTGAAAAACTTATTCGCATTACTTTGCTCACCGAAAGCCTCTTTTACAGCTGGTCCTGTTGCTGCGCATTTTTATAAATGTTTTCAATTGCAAGAATTGCCGTAATTTAAACTTGTACGGCCACTTCCATTTGTACAAATTCTACAATTTGTTCGGAGATTAGGTACTTATCCTCCGCAGAAAAATTGTAAAATATTATACCTATCCCACCGTCGTCGGTAATGGATACGCGTCGCAGCGCATGATCTTGCCTCTATTCTATGTGAAATTGCCGCAAAATTGCTTTAGAAATATTCTTGCTCAATGTATTTGATAACGCAGTGGCACTAAACTTTATGTGACATTTATATCCAAATAAAAGTTTTTTAATTTAATGATATGCGTTAGAGAAAATTTGAACTATCTACATCCCTTTATTGTCTATATTAGATTCTATAAATAATCTCTTAATAGTTGGTTTTAACTTTAATTTATAGTTGTGGTTAATTATTTGGACAATATATACAATTGTATTTGCATAATCTGTGATAGAAGATGGAGTCAACTAAGTGTAGATGGAGTTTTATTTACTACGTAAATCTTATTTAAAAATAAAAATAAAACAGCGTTTCGGAGAGGTAGAGTTTAAGGGTTTTTAACGGAATGTAAAAATTTCTACAGAAACGAAAGGAATAAGCAAAAAAAAGTTATATATTATTGTACAATCATTTTTATCAACTTTTACTATGCAACAAACCCCGGAATCACCTAGAAAAATCTGCTGTTTAGATCTGCTTGAGCGTGAGCAGCATTTTTTTTCACGATTTCATTGAAAAGTTGAATAAGGGAAATGTTTAAAAGTTGTTCAATGACTTCTTTTAGGTTTTTATACCAACGTTCCGTGTAACCCTGCATACTCATAAATGATTATGTTAGCTGCAATTGATTAAACCAAGTGTTTTGCTTTGCGGTAGTTCTTCAGAACTGTTTCATTGAAGTATCTCTATTGTTTTTTATGCTTCAATACACTAGATAAATTTACGTAAATATATGGCGAGTATTTTGATTGTGGATATATATAAAACGATGTTTCTTTTCAAGTATTTTCATTAACTGAGTCTCTTAATGCATGTAGGTAGAGATGGTGAGTATGATGTCGCGGCGCAGGGGTCGCGGAAATCCCGCCCTCCTACAAAATGAAATATGATTCCCATTAAGTGAAGCTCTTGTTGTGTTCTGTCACCAAATGGTTTCGTTCTCTTGTATTTACTCGTGTAACTGGATTCAATACAAAAAGTAGAAAAATGAATGGATATTTTACCTCCATTATCAAACAAGTTTAGAAAAAGAGGTTCTCTTTTAAAATGTATTTTTGTGTGTTACGTATCGTAAGATCTTCGCAGAATTTGAACCAACTTTATTTATTTTATTTTATTGAATGAACTATAATATATATATGGGTAGTTCCCATGTAAATCCGAAGAAAATAAACAACCTGCAAGTCTAACACTGACCGGGGACAAACTGTCTTTTCACCGTTTTCAACTATCATGGTTGTTCACTACAAACGGTGGATGTTGGTTGTTGTTGTGATAGTTCACAACTCGCCAGTGCGTGTAATCCAGTATTAAGTTGTCTTAAAAACGCGTTCAAAATGTGTTCAAATTACTATACATAGTGATACAGTTAGTATGTTTTTTCGGTACTGAGGTTCGAGTTCGAGTTCCAGTGATAACCGTAACAGACTAAAAGAGTAACAGGGTAGATTGTTTTGTCTGTATCTAATTTTGAACTGTGCGACTAACCACCCGCTTCTTCACTCTTCCTGTGAACATGGTGCAAATAACTGCGCCAAAATATCGGTAGATTCATTCACAATCTTAAGATGGTAAATATCCCGTTAATAATCATAATAATTGTCTTTCCACCGTTTTTATCCCGCGAGAAAAAGACAACGTATCCATATTCTAGGTTTGTTGCGTCTACGCGCGGATGAAATTGGTGGAAATACGATGATTTGTACTCGGCTCGTGCCAGACCCGGTGGTAGAAAATTGGGGGATGAATCCCGTTTATCGAATTTTACTCACTACCAGTGCAGTAAGCTCTTATTTAAAAGTAAAATAAAAAAATGTTCTGGTCTAAACAAATTTATAGTACCAGTCATCGCTCTTACTATTTTTAACCCATGACGTTTTTTTTTTGTTTTTTTTTTTTATGATACTGAGTGACGAGACGAGCAAAGTCGTTCGCCTGATGGCTCTTCACACTTGCCCATAACAATTCAACGCCACTCAGAATTTTGAACTTCAACAGTTCAAAACCCTGGATGGCAATGCACTGCGCTCGTCACACCGAGATATAAGATGTCAAATCTCTGTGTGCCCTGTAATTTCGCTGGAAACATTGCCCTTCAATCCGGAACACAGTAGTGTTTGCACACTACTGCTTGGCGGTAATATAAATACGGTTCATCTCTCGCAAAAAATTCACAGGTTTAATTGAATTGCGCTGCCATGAAGTCATTTTCATCGATTTTTCATGATATATTGTTTTAGCTTTTTATAAATAACCTTTTTGGTTCGACGTGCCAACAACATGCAAACTGTGCATCTGACACGTGATAAATTTTTACCATTGTGCAGTGTTCGGTGTTTGACACAGCGACAACCTAATCTCGTTGTTGTCAAATTCATGGCGGTACCGCTCATTCAACGCTTTATAAGCCTATTTGATTAATTGCTTGTTTGAAGACAATAGACACCTAGCTGACTAGGGTACTCAAAAATTTAAGGGTATTTGAACTTAAGTTGAACTCCACCCATCGCTCTTCGTGCGACCTCTATCTCACACGCGCATTTCAACTTTTTTGAAGATATAATATGAATGATTGTATTTATGTGAAATCACTGGTATAATAATATATGATATGATATTCCGAGACGAAAAGGTGACATGGCTGACACAAGCCCACGTCATCGATATTTAATATATTAAATTCGTGTTTAACTTAAATTGCTTCGCTTGAGCGGACAAACAAAATGACCATTGAAGTGATTTTTGTATTTTATCTCATAGATTATTATTAACAGATTTGTTTCTCAATTTCTGTGTTTGATGCAATGAAGCGGCAATAAGACCATATTTTATTGGATCGTGGTGGAATTCAGATGAAGAAAATGACAGTACAATAATTTTGATTTTAATTACACAAAGATTTCATAATGAAAATCAATACTAGTATTTTTTTCAGATTGGAATTAGTTTGAATGAAAATTAAAATTTTACTCAACATTTGTGCTATTCTTTTGTTCTTTCGTTGAAGTATACGCAATCATATAATTTCATATAATCGCGTATTTCACCGAGAGATATAGAGAGAGCACTAAACATTTGGCAATTTTATCATAAAGAAGTTTTTTGTCCTTTTATATAGGTATAGTTTGTATGGAACCAAGGCTCGAGCACAGGGATATTTCGTGATGAGGGATACCTACCACCTCCAAAATTGCTCCACACAAGTTCTGCGCAACGAAAGTCCAACACTACCGCGATTACGCGGCGTTATAAATAACTAGGAGCTTATCGGGAGCTTACCGATCTCCGATGCGTGTCGATGTCCCACGATTAAGGTGCGCGTGAGAAAACTGGAATAGTCCAGTGGCCTTAGTACGAGCCTTTGCGAAAAAGTTATCGTTACGTAAACGATAGCAAAATTTATGAAAAATTGAACAGCACCTCTATCGGACGTGAAAGAAAACTGAACTTTTCATACATTTGCTATCGTTTATATACGTAACGATAACTTTTTCGCAAGTTATCGTACTAACCCCACAGTTCGCCTACCTACCGCTTGGCCAAGCTTATGTTAGGTACATCTCACGATGCACACGAGCTAACAGGACCAAAATTTACTTCTAGTAACCATACACAAAATCTTAACGTGACAGTCAAGTTTCTTGTCCGTGACAATGTATGGTGTAGCCGGTAGCTGCCTAAGCCGCTCACAATATTGACAAGATACGTCAAGTGGCCTTGGGCGCACGGATCAAGGTTTATTCTTGTAAATTCAGCCTACATTCGTTTTCCAAATAATTAAAACTCCAAAACGTGCTCACGCATTTTTCAACCAAATCGTTCACTTCTGCCCTGCTTCATAAAACGCAATAGACTACAACCAAAATTGACAGTTGTCCATGAGCAAAAAATATATCACGGGCCCACTATAGTCTGTGCGGTGTAGCATGGTGCTTGTGACATTAGTAAACTTGACAGTTTTACTATGAAAGAACTGTCAAATTTGCGTCTAATGGCCTCACTTAAAAACGTTACTCAAGTTAATCTATGCTTGAAATTGCGTTTCGTTTTGGCCTCAGCAAGAAGTTGAGAGAGAAATTTTAAGCATATATCAACTTGAGTAACGTTATTAAGTAATGCCCAAAATTGCGAGTTTCGGTCATAGTCGGACTCGGACTGCCCCGGTGGCTCAGTTGGTAGTGAACCTGCTTACTGAGCTTGAGGGCATGGGTTCGATTCCCATCTAGGACAAATATTTGTGTGATGAATATTTGTGTTTGTTCTATGTCTGGGTGTTAATATTTATATAAGTATGTATTTAAAATATATAATATATGTATGTATATCAGTCTCTGGCAGCCATATTACAAGCTTTGCTTAGTTTGGGGTCAGATGACCATGTGTGCAATAATGTTTCAGATATTTATTTATAGTGAAATTAAACTGTCAATTTTACTAATGTCACAGGCAGCATGCTACACCGCGCAGACTATAAGAGACTTTGCCTCAAAGCGCGGGAATTCAAAATTAGCGATTGGTCGCGAACATAATTCAAAATAAATCTTACTTTACCATTAAAAATATTGTTCATAATTTTATGATGTGCAACGGAATGTATTGTTTCATGCAGCTTTATTTAACGACCGCAATTTATTTATTCATTCATATTTCAAGAGAGAGGAGCTCTTTACTGCTCGTCATTTTTATGACGTCATAACATGGCGTATATTTTTTGTTCTCCATGGTTTATTCATCGTGATAAGTTGATAACATAAAGAAGATAGTGGAATTGCTAATTTTTCATAATAATACAGAAACGATGTCACTACTAAATATATTAAAAACTAAATACTATGAACTGTTTTTGTGAATTTATAATGGTTACTGCCATAATTTTCCAAAAATAAATTAAAAGTTGAGGTGAGGTCGGGGTGAGTTTTAAGCTCGAATGCAAACGTATCCCCCTACAAATACAAACTTTAAATCTGTTAGGGGAAGAATTTTCAAAAACGCTTTATTAAGTGAAATTTTGTTTGCAGTTGTACAGCAAGTTAATCACAGACATATAATACCAAGCAGAACCAACAAGCCACAAAAATATTGATGCAAAATACACTACATATACATTACACGCAAACATTTGCAAAACGCGGGCCGGACTCAAGGACATTCTTTTATAATAGTGCTAACAGATACTATTAGATTGTATCTGAAATGTAACGTCACAAAATTTACGACCCCTCCCTACCCCTTGTCAGTCACACTTCGTCGACCCCTCTTCCCCTCCTCTTTATGTGATGGAATTTATGGATGTTCCCATTGGGTATTAATATTCAAACACACCAGACCAAGTCAAATCATTTATTTTTGTATAAAACAATTTACCAGATGTGTCATGTGGTTGCAGGATCTGAATTTGATGGAAATGAGGTATTCTGCAGCTCCCGCAGAACATTTTTGCCAGTAACACCTCTTTTTGTGGCTTTCTTTTAACTTGGTATGTTATCGCTCTGAAAATTATTACATGCAAGTTATCATAATGTAGTTAGTACAACTTGAGATTCATGATAGTGATAGCGACTGTTCATTGAAAACTGTTGTTCCAATAAGCATTACACCTCGTACTCTCTAAGGATTGTACGGAAACCAGTCCGGTCGAACAAATGTGCCTCTAAATGCTTTGAGCACAACAAACTTGTCGCACTGGGCTGCCAATTTTCTAGATTCAAATTCTTCAACCATGCGTTTCTCAACTCTTCATCCTTGGGAAAATCTAAAATGTAATAAAAATGTTTGTTACTTGACATATGTCTAAATAACCCTTTAATTACACTATCTAGATCACTACGTATATATATGACATGAACCACAATAGGTAGGTAGGTACTTTATTTACATTACTTAAGAAAAGCAGCTAGTAATTAATGAAAAAGGTTCATGTCATCATAATCACATCAAGCTGAATCATCTATTTTAATTATACTTCTGAAATACGAATTCTGATTCTGAAATAAATTCCCTGGACAATGTCTAAATACCGTAAACGTAAAACAATGATCGATACAATGAATTTTTAAAGAAAATAACTTATACTATTTTAATTATACTACTGAAAGGAGTATTACATTCTCTTGGCTACTGAATACGTTCCCTGGACAATGTCTAAGTACCTCAAACGCCAAACAATGATCGAATCAATATTTTTTTAAAGAAAACTACTTATTAACTTTTATTACACTCACCAAACTTGTACATATATGAAATTGAAAGAAACACAACCTTCCCAAGCCTTCAAATTGTAAAGTTTATGAAAAATAACAAGAAAAAATATCAATTCAAAATAATCTCTATTATAACACACGAAACTTACGTGTGAAACGTTATACCGGGTGGCATCTTATGAGATGAATTAAAACACATGAGGACACTGCACTTCACCATAGTATTTTCATATCTTTTAAACCAAATATGTAAAAATAACTTTTATTTTAGGTAATTTTTGCAAGCCGTGGTTTTCGCTGTCAGCCTTCTGTCAGAATATTGATGCTTACCAAAATGGCAACTTGGAACATCGTACCACATGCTCATTTTTTTCTATTATGTTGCAACGTTACGACAAAATGAGATACGAATATATGATTTTTGTGTAATCGAGAGAGATGCAAACATAACTGTTTTTGCGAATGTAGTTATAAAAAACATGTTCAGTCTGTTCTGTATTAAATGTCTGTGAAGTTAATAAACTTGTTTTTTGTTTCTTTTGTTTTTTTCTTTAACTTATTTAATCAAGCGTTTTTGAAACGTGGAAATTAGAAAATTCCACGTTACTAATTTAAATTAACTAATTTAACGTGGTAATGTCGCTAGCTTTTTAGGTACCCTACCCGAAGACAGTGACCTTAATGCAGTTTTTTACCTGTAGTTTACAGTTTTGGATAGGTATTCAGTTTAATTTAGATTTAATTTAGGTATTTATTTAGCTACTTTATTATTTTAAGTTTTAGTTTTTAGTTAATATTTAAGTTTATGTTAATTTATTGTTTTTTAAGTTACCTTTGTTTCAATAAAATACACTCATTTAAAAAATTACTAACTTTTATACAAACTTTATCCTTCTATTTAATTCCCTTAACTAAAAAGTTTAAATAAATAATATAATATAACCAATTTTAACTGAAATAATTTGATTAAGACCTCATGTACAAAGGTATATCAAATGAAGCAAACCAAAAACCTTACTTTAATACACTTAAACTAATAACACTCACTTTCATTTTAACATATAAACACGTAATTATCAGTACATCCACGTTATGAATTAAAAAATGACGAACTTCCATTCAAAACCACACATAACCCGTACAACTGCACGCCCATTTTACCTTCCCCCATTTTTTACCCATTTAGGGGATGAATTTTCAAAAATCCTTCCTGTATTCATTCGTACAAAATTTAATGCTTCTATACCCAGTAGTTTAGGCTGTGGCATTGTCTGCCAGTAAATGAATGCATGAATTTAAGATTTCATATCTATCAGGTAGAGTTAGCCCAAGGTGAAGCCGCGAGGTATACCGCACGTCGCCGCGGCGTCCCTTAGATATTTTAAGAATGATAAATGGTTGTGAAACGTGATGGGGGAGTCCCGCGGACAGGGATAATTCAGTAGATGCACTGTCATACCAATTATCAACTTAGACACAGTCTGGTATGTAGATGTTCTAAGTGTACTTAATACTTATTTGCTATTAATAAACAATATTAAATCTTACTAATTAATATGCCACTTTGCTATTGAGAACTCAAATATTTTTTCATCATCATCAGCGAGAAGACGTCCACTGCTGAACATAGACCTCCCCCTTAGAACTCCACACTGAACATCTGACAGCCTGTCATCTGCATCTACTGGAAGCCCATGACTCTCACGATGTCTTCGGTTCATCTAGGAGATCTACCTACGCTTACCTAATATTTTTTTACACGGTTTAAATAACTCAATTTGCGGTTGTCTTGGGAATTTAAATAAATTAAATACTTTATTGACCAAAATATTTAATAACTGAACAATATTTGTAAACGAACTACAGAAACTGTGTTAGAATAAAAAACATGATTTAAAACTTGCAAATGCAAATGTGTGTAGTTGGTATGGCAATGCAATTATGTTACAACTATTAAATCAGAGGGACAAATTAAACAGTTGTGGGTGTAATTTCAGTATATTTCAACACTTATTGCAATTTTACAGAAATTGTATCGCTTATCGTGTGGTCGGCGCTAGACTGGCACTCCGCCATATTGCCACTACCATCTCTTATTATATATTTTTCTCAGCTCAAAGTAGGCAGATGATAATTAGTTTAATAAAATGAGTTAAATCAAGGTCTAGTTTGTAATATTATTAGTTAAAGTTTTAGTATGTATTATCAATTATTAGGTCTTAAACATCATCCGTCTACCCTTGCCTTTAGTCAAATCCATATTTATATCCATTAACTTACTGAATATCAATACTTTTAAGTACAAAACAGCTAAAGACGGTGCCAGATAATATGCCTAAAATTTAAATTCTAACACAACCAGCTGCGCCCCGTGGATTCACGCGTGTTGAAATTCTCCCAGGAACCGTACATTTCCAGGATAAATCCTATGTCACTCTCCGGCCTTTCAACTATCTGTAAAATCAAGTAGAACTGTTGCTTTGTTGCTGCGTGAAAGAGCAACAAACAAACATTCGCATTTAAGTATAATACCAGTTGTTCTCACCAAAGTGCAATGACATACATCATATTGGTGTTCATAAAATAAAATAAACTGTCTATAGTAGACAGTTTATTTTATTTCTTCGCAAAATCTTAACCGATTTTATCAATTTATAAGCTTAAAAATTGTATTGAAACAAACTATTTGTATACAAAATTTTACAAAGATTGGATCAACGATGCACAAGTTATAGTCAAACAAATATACAAACATCCATATATAGAAACGCCGTCTCGTCCCATTAGCATCAGCATGTCTATTCTGCAAGCTAAGTGAACGCGCAAGTGAAATGATAAGCTAAGTGAATGTGATTTTTTTCTTGCCTATTTCTGCAGATAAATGTCAAAACATCGAATTATAAGGGTAAGGGACTACAGTCAAGGGTGATCACTCGACATTTTGACATTTCTCTATAGTAATCGATAAGAAAAATACACGTTCACTTAGTGTTAGCGATCGGTGGACGGTATTACTGCTGGTATTGGATGAGGAAAAATTATGCACAATGATGGTCAAAACGGGTTTACAATTAATATTTTAAATAAAAATTTCACAACGAAAAACTAGTAAAATCAAGCTGATAGTGCAAAACAAAAACAATCACTATGGAAAGATTTTTTTTTAATATAAAATAAAACGAGGTTTTAATCGGCCAGTCGCCAACACTTAGCTTATTACCTCACTTACTTGCGCATTCACTTAGCTTGCAGAATAGACCGGCTGAGGCCACTCTTCTCACGGTCAATTGGTAGGACTGAACCTAACGCTACATGCGTTAGGTTAGGTTAGATATGATGGTATGATCGAAAGGATTATTATTAAATTGGATTTAATAATTTTATTATCATTATTCGTCCTGTACACGAGTAGTTTTTTATTATTATGAGTATTGAACTAACCGTATTGGCTGCATGGCGTTTACCTACGAGTCGCGCGGAGTCCAACAATTTACCGATGATTGATGGTTGACGGGCAAATCTGGGAAAAGAGCCCCTTTAAGTGCTTTTCGCTTTAGGTATGAAACAACGATTTGATTTTTCATATTATAAGAAGCGTAAAAGAAGTGTAAAAATGATGCGCGAGCTACCTTTGAACACATGAATTTGATAATTTTACCTTTTTTTGTAGCGAGGCGAAATCTTCTCAATATCTGGCGGTCAAACGTAAGCCTGGCAGTACAGGGTATCTTTTTTTAAAGTTATACTTTAAAAAAAGATACCCGGCTGTACAGCTAGGTACAGTAAGGTTATATATGATTGCCTATAGAAACGCACCGGTACCTACTCCATTTTAGTTAGTATACCTACTTGATATTTTTTCTAGTACCTACACACCAATATCAATATACAATAAAATGTATGGTTATAATAGGTCGGGGAAAAAGTCTTTTCGTATTTTGTATGTATGAAGTTGTAGTAACAATCTCATCGGTTGTACTGTTTGTATCTGGCTGGTTTTGATACCATTAAAAATATGACATTTGAAAAGAGGAATACAAAAAGTAAAAAGCAATTTCCCGCCATTTTTCAATTGTTTTTTTGTTCGATAAAATGAGTGAATCTAACGAAGAAATTCGATATATTGTAAAATTTTATTACAAAAAACTGAAAAATGCGACACAAGCCGCGAATAAAATTTGTGACATTTATGGACCTAATGCAGTGTCATCAAGAGTAGCACAATGTTGGTTCAAGCGTTTTCAGTCCAGGAATTTTGATGTCAAAGATGCAGCTCGCTCTGGTCGCCCTGTTACGGATAAAGTCGATGCCATTTCTGAAAAAGTGGACCAAGATCGGCATATTAGTAGTTACGACGTAGCTGAAGAACTGGGGATTGACCACAAAACAGTTTTGACCCATTTGAAAAAAACTGGGTATACAAAAAAAACTCGATATTTGGGTGCCACACGAGCTCACTGAAAGAAACCAAATGAATCGTGTACTCATTTGCGACTCTCTATTGAAACGTAACGAAACCGAACCGTTTTTGAAAAGATTGATCACTGGTGATGAAAAATGCATCACCTACGACAAGAATGTGCGCAAACGATCATGGTCAAAGGGCAGTGAAGCACCACAGACTGTAGCGAAACCCGGATTAACACGTAATAAGGTGATGCTGTGTGTATGGTGGGATTGGCAGGGCATCGTTCATTATGAGCTTTTACCGCCGGGCAAAACCATCTATTCGGATCTCTACTTCCAACAGCAGATGAGACTCAAACAAGAAATTGAGAAAAAACGGCCGGAATTGATCAACAGAAAGAGTGTGGTCTTTCATCATGATAACGCCAGACCGCACACATCTTTGGCCACTCAGCAAAAATTTAGAGAGCTTGGTTGGGAAGTGTTAATGCATCCACCACATAGCCCTGACCTTGCACCCTCAGATTTCCACCTGTTTCGATCTCTTCAGAATTCTTTGGGTAGTGTTAGATTAACATCAAGAGAGGACTGTCAAAACTACTTGTTGCATTTTTTTGATCAGAAGTCCCAAAAATTCTACAGCAACGGGATCATGTCACTACCTACAAGATGGCAACAAGTTATCGAACAAAATGGCACATATATATTATAATTAAATGTAATTAAACTTGAAAAAAATATGTCTTGAATTTGTTTAAAAAATACGAAGAAACTTTTTCCCCGACCTTATACATACCGAGGTAGGCTTAGGTCTCTAGCACTTGTTATAATGGTAATTTAATATCAAGTTAAGCTTTTAGTTCAATTAGCCGGGATTATTTTGTAAAGTGATCAGTTTTAAATGTTACTATTTTAGTAGTTAGGATTTAATTTGTATTTCTCTGGCTGTATAAATAAAACATCAAGCTTAGTTTTTTTGTTTATAGATTTGTCTAGATCTTACGTCATTTATTTAGTCTACAAGTTTACATTAAATGTTTCGTCAATTAAGAATTCCGAGATTTTATAGTAGCATTTATGTGCCAGTAAAGTTTTACCAAACAATATTAAGAATATTTGTTTTAGAGAGTGTTAGCTCAAGATTGTTTTTAAATTTAATCTTCTTCTGAAAGTTTTACTCACTAAGTCATTGTAGCATATCCATTATTTCGTCACCCCAGCACCAGTAACTGCTTTGAAAGCAGCGCTTTGTGCATGCGGCCTATAATATTCGTTTTTTTTCTAATATAATACCGTATCTCCACACTTAAGCGAATAATTACTTCCCTTCGGTTATTTACCGGAACCCTCGTCACCGAGTGCTTGTTTTACATGTCATTCTCGTTTGCTAATGAAAAAAACTGTACGGGAAAAAATAAATTGCTTTTTATTCTTTTTATTGTTCAGCCGCAACCGTGCGGGTGCGTAAATCAGAGATTATAAAGGTTTTTTGAAATACTGTTCACTTTAAACCTACGCAAACATTTGTCACGGTGCGATAACACGCGTGAACGAGAGCCGTTATTGTTGAATCAACGTTTTTAATAATCTCTTTATTAAGGTGAAACGTTTCACTTTGGCGGGAAATTCAAATTTCAAACAGTTTTTTTGTTCTTGTAGCTAGGCCGAGTAATTATTGTAAACGATAATGATGTCCGCGAAAATTGATTATTATTCTTTACAAACTCGCGTAAAGTTATTTATCTCCAATACACATTATTACATACATTTGTCAATAAACAAATTTATGCTGTTTCAAACGGTTTATTGCCAACTGTAAGTAAGATGGTGAGTAACTGATTAATAGCCGTACATGATAATGTAAAGAACGACCAACAATTTTCGCGAACACTATGCCATTTCACAATAATTATTATTAATTAATAATTATTACTACTATTATAACACTGCGGATACTTAAGGAGAAACGTTTCACTTTGGCGTGAAAATCAAATTTCAAACAGTTTTTTTGTCTTTCGGGTAATTATTATTAATTAATAATTATTACCTGCGGATACTTAAGGAGAAACGTTTCACTTTGGCGTGAAAATCAAATTTCAAACAGTTTTTTTGTCTTTCGGGTAATAATTATTAATTAATAATAATTATTAATATAATTATTAATTAATAATAATTATTAATTAATAATAATTACCCGAAAGACAAAAAAACTGTTTGAAATTTGATTTTCACGCCAAAGTGAAACGTTTCTCCTTAAGTATCCGCAGTGTTCAGATTTATTAGATGCATATGTAAGAGCTTTAACAAGTATACCCTGCTAAACTATTGGTCTATTGCATACTTACTATCAACATTTCTAGCAGATTCTTTTGTCTTATCTGCATCGTTATTTCCGACCGCCAAAGCAAGAGAATAATGTTTCTTGGGTGTATTTAAAGTATCTGTGTGTATTTGTAAATACCCTTATTTTGTATCTTGCAATATAAACGACTCAACTGATGTTAGAGTGCAAATTAGTATTTATGTCCTGAATGTCATAATACTATCATTATTATGCAGTAGGATCTTTCAGTTCTCAGACCATACATACCATAATGTGTTATGAGAATTATCAAGGAATTATTATATATGAAAACTGTGTTACATTTTGGCTAAAATATGATTAAAAAGAGCCATTGTTCAAATGAAACGATTCGATAAAGTGAAATCTTGAACACATTTATCTTAAAACTATTATGTACATGGTTGAGTAAGAAAAATTTACAGAGAAAGCAATTTTTCATTTGAATAGATCGTAAAGGTAAGCCTCTTTGATGCTTTAACAGACGAGCGGGATCACTGAAAAAATGATTCGAACGCTTTGCCAGTTCACCTATAAATAGTGGTGTAAATGCACTTACTGACTCGGCGAGATTGATATGTGCAATTTTTCGATCAATGAATAGGTCCAATTCACCAATTTCATTTTATCTCTGCGTTTATTTACTAAAATCAGGTAATTATTTATTTATTGCCGATAACCACAGTCGCCGACATAGGTGCTAGGATTTGCAAATTGAAGTGGCAATGGGCAGGCCACATCAATCGAAGAACCAATGACCGATGGGGAAGAAAGGTTCTTGAGTCGAGACCATGAACTGGAAGACGCAGCGTAGGTAAGCCTTAAGGTCCGAGGTAAGGTCCGATGACGCTTATTTATAAAACAGACCCTGGGGAAATGTCCTATAGTGATTAGTCTGGTATAGTTTCTACGACACACATCACACATCATCAGCCAATTAACGTCCACTGTTAGACAAGGCCTCCCTCATAGAGAGGGGTGTTGCCATAATCCCCACGCTTGGCAGGCGGCTTGGGGATCGCAGTACGTTCACCGTGTACTATTAGGACGCTGCTGCCCATCCTCCGGTGGTTCTGGTCGCAGTTTTAGGCCATACCCGGGTCGGGTCGGGTTTGTACGACGCTCACATGATATTCGAACTACAAAACATAACCGATTTCAGGTCTCACAACCGGGTAAATTTTAGTCATCATACATTATAACTTATTACAATATATACCCGGCCAACGGTACAATGGTACGGCAAACGTACGGTAGCCCTATCTATAAATACCTTGTTCTATATTTACTTTTTTATTTGAGATCAAGTAATATTGTTTTACTTTAATTTCTGTAGTCGGCTACTACAAAACATACCTGATCTGAGTCTAAGGGCCGATTTCACCATCAAAGTGAACGCGATCAACGCAAAACTAAACTGGTATAAAGTGGCTTATTGAGTTCAAAACGTCAATTTGGGTTTACAAACATAAACTGATCGCAGTTAAGTTTATGTTGGTGAAACCCAAATTGACGTTTTAACTCAATAAGCCACTTTATGCCAGTTTAGTTTTGCGTTGATCGCGTTCACTTTGATGGTGAAATCGGCCCTAAGTAACAAAGCGAATTTGATCTTCAAATTATACCGAAGCTCAGTCAGGTCTGTGACGTCATCGGTGTCCCTACGGGGTATAGTTTCTAAACCAACGACATCGTGAGAGTCGTGGGCATCTGCATTTCATGTCGTTTAGTGTGGCATTCTGAGGGAGGCTATGTTCAGTACTAAACGTCTTCTGATTGCTGATGATGATGACTCATTTAATTGTACATTTAAGTAAGTTTGTATAGTCTGAGCGGGCAGCCCTGGTGTCGGATATTAGGCCGGCCGAAGGCTCGTTTAATACCAATTCCAGCAAAGGTTCCAGTGCATCGTCGGGGTTAGCTTTTCCAGTACGTCTATAGTAGCATGGTTTAGTAGGCAAGACAAATCATTTATTTGCTCTGAGAGCTGCAACAGTTGTAAAAAGGTGAATCAAAACCACGAATGCTGGTCACGTTCGCTAGGTTTTTAAACGTAAGACTTGCTGGTACCCGATATACTTTAGTGCAATATACATATAAAGAAAATGTTTTTATTCAGCTATTTATAATGTTTTTGTAGCTGTCAGAGCAAATAAAAGCTTAGGTCAAGGTCACCTTATAGGTATAGTGCCATTACTGCAGCGGCAGCCAACAGAAGGACTAATGTATGAACCTGAAAATGTGGGCTGAGGTGTAGCTGAAGCCAGCACCCATGAGCCCATATAAAAGCTCAGTTGCCTACAAAGCTTATGTAATACTTTTCTTAAACATGGCGTAGAAATTAACGGAAAATAAATTTAAAAGTTTTGGGCAAGATTTCATATATTTCTAAAACGTTGCCTAGGAACTAAATTAAGAAAAAAAAAACAGCTAACTATAGATTGTACTATATATGAGCCAATTAATCATAATGGTAGAGCGTCGCGGACTCCGATAGGCGACGCGAGCTGGCTAACAAAATAATAAAAATCAATTGCATATTAAATTTTGAGTTGGTACAAACTGATTTTTAACCGACTACGCAAAGTAAAAAAGAGGGTAACGTGAATGTAGCATGCATACAACCCACCTACAATGATTTTGATTAATTATGGGTCGATTATATTCCTCTAACTTTGGAAATGGACTCGCATATTGGTAAAGTGAGGATAAAAAAATACTGCACCTCTACTAGGTGGGATATCATTGAATATTTTTTTTAAAGGCAAGTGTGATTTGATACTTAATAAAATTATGTCAGTTTGTGACATAATATGATACTCAAAAATATCGTTGTTGTTTTTTAAGATACTTGTTCAGTCAGTGTTAAGTGACAATGTGACTTTGTAATATTAGTTCACTACAAAAATCTTTTATTTGTTGTGACTTGTAGAACGTTTTTAAAAATAAATACATAGTGTATTCTTTCAGCTCACGTTCTGCGTAAAGTTTGTTTTAGAAAATTCAAAAGAAATGAAAAAAAATATTTTAAAAAATCCATGTAAAGAAATAAGCAATGTGAATAAACATGATACGTGTGATTGGAGATATGAAAACTTTTTTAAATACTCAGAATTATTCATCAAATATTCACTAATCAAAAAAGTTTGTCAGTCTCAACAATGGGATGGGCTAACATAAAGTATGCATAGAACACGTGTCATTTGTTCAACAAAACACAATAGTTATTAAGCATGGATTTACGAAGCATGTTATTAAGTAAAAAAAACTACGGTTTATGACGTTAGAAATAAGTAAAATTTTATAACAACCTAAATATTTTCTTGGCGTCTGGGGTGCGATGGTGAACTTGATGGGTCATTAGGGCTGCTCTCGTTGAGCCGGGCGAAGACAGCGGTATTTACGTCATCAATGAGTTAATCCAAAAGGGGCTCGTCGGTGGAGATTCCCTGCGCACAAGAGCTCTATCGCGCTCGGATGGCAAATGGTCCGATGAATTCACGCTGATTCCTTGCGTAGAAATCGCTACCTCATCTGGGGTGCCACGTGCGTTTCGCCACCCAAAGGGTCGCGGGTGTGGGAACAGAAACGGCAGCTCTAGAAACAACTTCAAATAGGCCACCCTAAAATTGGCGTATGCATTCGGCCCGTTCGCGTTTGAGACGGCGGGCCCGTGGGGCTGGGAAGCAAAAATAATTTTCTGTGCTCTGGGCTGGCGCTTGATAAAAGAGAGTGTGATCCCTGGTCAGGCTACTACTTGGTCCAAAATATAGGTCGGGGAAAAAGTTTCTTCGTATTTTATAAACAAATTCAAGACATATTTTTTTCAAGTTTAATTACATTTAATTATAATATATATGTGCCATTTTGTTCGATAACTTGTTGCCATCTTTTAGGTAGTGACATGACCCCGTTGCTGTAGAAATTTTGGGAATTCTGATCAATAAAATGCAACAAGTAGTTTTGACAGTCCTCTCTTGATGTTAATCTAACACTACCCAAAGAATTCTGAAGAGATCGAAACAGGTGGAAATCTGAGGGTGCAAGGTCAGGGCTATGTGGTGGATGCATTAACACTTCCTAACCAAGCTCTCTAAATTTTTGCTGAGTGGCCAAAGATGTGTGCGGTCTGGCGTTATCATGATGAAAGACCACACTCTTTATGTTGATCAATTCCGGCCGTTTTTTCTCAATTTCTTGTTTGAGTCTCATCTGCTGTTGGCAGTAGAGATCCGAATCGATGCCCTTCCAATCCCACCATACACACAGCATCACCTTATTACGTGTTAATCTGGGTTTCGCTACAGTCTGTGGTGCTTCACTGCCCTTTGACCATGATCGTTTGCGCACATTCTTGTCGTAGGTGATCCATTTTGCATCACCAGTGATCAATCTTTTCAAAAACGGTTCGGTTTCTTTACGTTTCAATAGAGAATCGCAAATGAGTACACGATTCATTTGGTTTCTTTCAGTGAGCTGGTGTGGCACCCAAATATCGAGTTTTTTTGTATACCCAGTTATTTTCAAATGGGTCAAAACTGTTTTGTGGTCAATCCCCAGGTCTTCAGCTACGTCGTAACTACTAATATGCCGATCTTGGTCCACTTTTTCAGAAATGGCATCGAATTTATCCGTAACAGGGCGACCAGAGCGAGCTGCATCTTTGACATCAAAATTCCTGGACTGAAAATGCTTGAACCAACATTGTGCTACTCTTGATGACACTGCATTAGGTCCATAAATGTCACAAATTTTATTCGCGGCTTGTGTCGCATTTTTCAGTTTTTTGTAATAAAATTTCACAATATATCGAATTTCTTCGTTAGATTCACTCATTTTATCGAACAAAAAAACAATTGAAAAATGGCGGGAAATTGCTTTTTACTTTTTGTATTCCTCTTTTCAAATGTCATATTTTTAATGGTATCGAAACCAGCCAGATACAAACAGTACAACCGATGAGATTTTACTACAACTTTATACATACAAAATACGAAAAGACTTTTTCCCCGACCTATTAGTATGTTTCGCTGGCTATACATTGTGAGAATGCCGTCGTGTCGCTTGATGGGACACGTTTGGGGAGTACCGATCGCAGGATCTTGAATTTTAGACACATAAATATTTATGCTAGTTTAGGTTTTTATTCATTAGCCCGAAGACCTCCACTGCACATAGGTATCCCCCTTAAGGGAGGAGAGAGTTGCCATAATCTCCACGCTTAGCAGGCGGCAAGGAGATCACAGACCGTTCACCGTGCAGTTAGGAGGATACTGCTGCCCATCCTCTGGTGGTTCTGGTCCAAAGACTTTCTTAGTAGATACTGACACAGAATACGTATAAGTAATAGTACTACTGATATAATTGTTGTAGGTACGTAAAAACTTTAATAATTAAAAAACAAACTGAGATTTTGACAAGTAGAATAAAAGTAAATATGGATAACACATTTTACACTAACAATCTCTTGATCATATCAAATATGTTAGGTCACTAATCAGCCCTGTACCTACACGTTATCAGAAAATATTGGTGTTTCTTCGTACTTATCTAATTCAAAAAAGGGTTTTGTAAATTACGTTATTGAACTGAAAATTAGCAAAGTTAATACTTTATGGACAAAGTTGCTTATAATTATACTCTCTTTTTTTGGCCCCAATTTCATAGGCTTATACTCACTTAACTAAGGCTGTAGTTGATAAACTGACTCGCCTACAATACCTACCACTATTCCACGAAACGTGATCTAGTCTCATATTCAATATCAGGAGAAAAGTATTATTATTATGTCATCGCTCTAAATTTGTTTATTGAAAAACTTTATAAGCTACATCAATCGTTGACCTTTGAGTAGACTCAAAGTAGTTTTGTTTCACAAATATTTTCTCGGTTCAGCCAACTGTTCTTGTTTTAACGGATGAACTTCGGAGAGTGAGCTTTAGATCTGCATGATCTAATTCCCTCTCTAACGGATGGCCAGGGCAGATACAAAAAGACCGACACCGTTTCATGGTTGATATTCCGAAAATGCGCTTTGATTCCAGCTTTATTGTCCGAACTGTTAGTCTGCGGAATGCGCTGCCCGAATGGGTGTTTCCTGATAGTAACAATCTTGGTGTATTCAAGTTGCGAGTGAATGGGTTTCTTCTAGGCAAGCCATCGTATACCACATCATCACTTAACATCAGGCGAGGTGGCGGTAAAACGCAAGCAAAAAAATTACACTCTTTCCTATTGTGATTGGGAAAAAACTAGCTACCATGCCGGCTTTTCCTAATTATATGGAAGAAAAAACTCTCTGAGAGCATTCGTTGTCAATTAAATATTCCATTACACATATATTCCAATTCACGTAGATGACCTACCTATGTAGCTGTATTGATAAGAAGTAAGGAAAAAAATTTGGTACGTATACATTTGGATGGAACTTTTTCAGGCTTCCATAAATATGTCTTTCTGATGCTTATTCAATAAAATTCCTTAGTATATTATGTATGGTGGATATTAATTTACGTCTCGATTCTAAGCGCCCTTGTTTTATTCCGGTGTTCCGCTAAAGGGGTAATAAAAATAATGGCGTACAAAATGGACCTCAGGCACATTCGGAACCGGAAATGTTCCGCTGACGCGCGGCACCAAATTTGTCGCAAATGTCGTTCACACAGTCACGCTTTGTGGCGCTCGAAAAATATGCGCCGTAATATGAACCTTGGAGATAAAAATAACGAATCCATTGTTACTGGATATTTAGAATGTTTAAAAAGGAAATTTGAATACCATCACGGCACGTGTTGCTAGACAAATTTTTTTTTAGTGCATGTTTTATTTTAGGTTGAATTATCTGCGTAAAATGAAAGTTTAAAAAAAAAAAAAAAATTACCCATTTAGATACATAATTACATACGTACCTACACTTTCCTTTTTAACTGACTTCAAAAAAGGAGGAGTTTCTATTTTCCACTGTTTTTTTATGTATGTTCACCGATTTCTCCTCTAATTATGAATTTATTTTTATGAGTCTTTTTTGTTTGGTAGGCCATACTTCGGAAGTGGTCACATATATATACCTACATTTCATCAGAATCTGTGTAGTAGTTTGGATTTAAAATCCAAATACACTGAAAAAATTATGTCATCCATGTACTTAAACGAAATTGTGTATTTACTAATTATGATGGTTTTTTAAATTGATGTATGCATAAAGGCACAGGAAAGAAAAAAAATGTTTAAATTAGAACTGCTGTCAAGGCATTTTTGTAAGAAATTTGTTGTAGTTACTTGCACCCATATAAACCCATAGCAACTGTGACGCGAAATTCGACGCGTTGACATAAATAAGAATGTTCATTCATATATCTGTCACAATACCTGACGACAAAGTTTTCTTCACATTTCCGTTCCATTTACCATAAACGCTCGATAATATAATCTATCCTATTAAATAGTCTGTCAACTTCCCGTTGATAAAAAGCGTCACACGAGAAAGCGAGAAAAACATTTTATGTGTTAAAAACCGGCTTAGAAATATTTGATACGTTATGCACTGCAAAATGACATTTCTCTCTGCAACATGTAACACTAATGCAACATTTCATGCTGGCGTTAGGAACTGTGAGAAGGAGCAATAAAGCTATGAATATCAAAGACGTGGGCTGCACCGAGTTTCTCTCAAAACTACTAACAAAGCGGGCTATAGGTAGATGCATTCAACTTACCATAGATACGTGAAATAAACCTTTATTTAGGTTTTGCTGTTTCAAGTAAAATACGAATGAATCTCAGATAAGTAAATGATTAGATTAAAACTTGTTTTTTTATCTCATTTACCCTGAAATTTTGTACGAGTAGAGTTGAGTCAAAACTTCTTGTTTTTAAATACGTCAAATATCCATTACTAAACCTACTGCAAATATATATATTTGTACTTATGTACGGGAATATGATTAGAAATAGGCACTATATCAGAGGGCCTAGTGCGAATTTTGCCAGTGGAGTTTACTGATTCGATCGCTTGTAAGAAAAAAGAGCAGTTCCATCTACATGCTCTAGATCAGGGGTCTCCAAACTACGGCCCGCGGGCCAAATCCGGCCCGCCACTGCCATCAATCCGGCCCGCGACAGGAATTGAAACTCGCGGAATCGTCGGTGATTCAGCCCTGGATCTGATAAAACTGGTCTTAGAAATTCAGACAATTTCAAACATTTTCCGCACAAGGACTGAAGACTGTGGCTGAAATAGATAGTACCTAGAACCGTACATAGTATCACTACTCGACACTAGATGTAGTTCGTGTCACAATGTACAATCAATAGTAATTGATATGCAATAAAAGCCTATGTTTGCTTAGGTGGGCAGAAAAATTAAAATTGTTACGGCCCTTGCAACATACCGAAAAAAATATTATGGCCCCAAGGCTTCAAAGTTTGGAGACTCCTGCTCTAGATGACGCTGTTTTTATTTCATAAAAATAATAATTAACGTTGACGCGATCGAGTAAGTAAACGCAATTGAAAAAACTCTCACTAGGCTAGTAGGTATACAGCTGTGTTAAAAAAGAAGCAGAACTAGGTGTCTGATAAATACCATCAAGTACCTACTACTTGTTCAATAGGTCATAGATTAATATTAAACGTAGGTACATCCTTGCCGTACACGCGGCCATTTGTCATAGTCCGCTCGCACGGTGAATGGCGACCCGACGCTGCTATTGTCTCCCGTATAATGACCGCAGTCATCCCTCTCGTGTGCGATTAGTGCCTCTAACACGCCCTAAATTAGTTCACGAGTTGCCCACTATTCACAAACTTGTATTAATAATAAGTTGAGAGAGAAATTGAACGGAACTGTTTCTGAAATTATGCGAGTCGCCTGTTAGGGTTTTGATTAACACAATGTTCGAAGCGGGATATTTACTCGTTGCGTGAATATTCGGGTATCCGACCTCTCGATTGTAAGCCTGTTGTTACCCACGATCAATTGATTGGAGTTCAGCTGACTTACTAAATAGAATCAGCTGTGTAATAATTGTTTAATCATCAGGTAAGATCAAAGCTGATTACTTACTGTAGATCCCTTTGATTATACTAGTTACAGCGAGGGAAGTACGAATATTCACGTATGTTAAATAAGCATCAAATTCCATACAAAATTTAGAATATTGTAATTGTAATTTTCGATACATTTTTCCGCATGTATTCTTTGATATTACTAAAACTCATTATTAAAAATAATTTTCATTTCCTCATACAAATAAATGTACAATTCTTTGACAAAATAAATTTCTTAAAACGTATATAACATGATATAATCAGTGAGAGATTCTAAGTTTTGCGTGTTTTATGAAGCTTCCAAACCACTCAGTAAAATTTGCCACGAAGCCGGAAACAAACCTGGTATGAATACCTATACTCTCCGAAAAAGAACTTGCAAAACTCCCAGTGTTTCTCGGCAGACCATTAGAGGCATGGTTTCCGAACAAGGAACTACTTGAGAATACTTTACGTTTTCTAACGCGCTGTATAAAAAGGCCAGTACAAAAAATTCACTTTGAAGTAAAAGTCAGTAAACCGGGCTGATTGCCACTTTTACGGTATTTCAAACGGAACCCTCGTCACTTCTTTTTGGCGCTTTCTGTCGGTATTTACAAATGCAAATGAGAACTCTAGCTACCGCGGAAATAAATTTTATGTATTGTAATTATTAAAGGCTAGAATTATTTAGTAAAAATAGTTTTAGAACTTTATTAACGTATGTACATATTGATCCAGTTCTTCACTATCCATCCTCAAGTTTCATTTACAGTGCGTAGTCATTAATTTACAACTTTCTTCTGTAAAGCTGTTGTGGATGAGAGTGTGTGTTTGTGTGCGTGCGTGTGTGTGTGTGTGTGTGTGTGTGTGTGTGTGTGTGTATGTGTGTGTTCTCAGAGACCTTTATCAATATAGATCCTGCAAGCATGTCAAGTTTTATAAAAATCATTCGTGCTTTTTGTACCTACTCAGCTTTTAGCGATAAGGTTGCCACTTGTAACTCTCTAGTTTCTTTATCTGTAAGTTTTATTTCTGGTTTGTACAATAAAGAGTACTTATCTATCTATGACGCCATAAGATCAATTTAGTGGTGATTAAACTTCATTATCAACGCCAATTGCTTTCGAAGAGTTTTTAAAATTCAGGTGCTATTTGACATTTTTGTACTGATGTCTGACGAGCTACTACCAAGGAGATTGAAGCAGTGTTAGTTGGAGCATTGATCCAGCTTAAAACAGGCCACAAACATGCAAAGTAAGTGAGCTCGCGGGGTCTATCCTTATATAGGTCTGTGAGTGGTAAAGGTATGTGGTTGTACTAGAGAATAAATCCGTCTAACAAGCCAGCGTCTCATTGTATAAATTTAACCCGGCGAGCATGAGCCAGGGTATCTTACACCCTGGTATTTTTTTTAAATTGTATATTTTTTTAAACCTTCGTCTGACAACACTAGCTCGCTCAGTAGCTGGAGCCAGGGGGGCGTGCGAGGATAGTGGCGTGATCGCAGTGTTGCACAGGACAACGTACGGGATATTCATGTGCAAACCTGTTTCGGGTATGTTATACCCTGCCTCATTTTTGACGTATTTTTTTAATGTAATTTTCCAATTATTAATTTTAACTGTTTTATTAGTTTTTTGTATTATCTATTGTTCTTTTTTATGATTTACTATATCGGTTGTCTTTCGTTCCTTTAGTTGAGTTTTTTGTTATGTTATTTTCAGTTTTTGCTCAAAATGGATATTGAAAGACAAGAAAAGCGAATCCGAGCCATGTTACAGGAAGAACTAAGTGATTATTCTGATGACTAATCGACACCGCTTTATGGTTAACATTCCAAAAACCCGTACGAAGCGCCTTGATTCCACTTTTATTGTGCGAACTGCTAGTTTGTGGAATGCACTGCCTGAATGGGTGTACCCCGATAGTTACAATCTGGGTGTCTTCAATTCAAGAGTGAATCGGTTTCTTCTAGGCAAGCGTGATCCACCGTAGGCCGCATCATCGCTTAACATCAGGCGAGTTGGCGGCCAAGCGCAAGCCTATTCTACAATTTAAAAATATATATATATTAATTAATCCAGTTCAGAAGGTGAAACCGATCCCTGTAGTGAGCACGAAGTGAATTATGACACAGAAGAAGAGCCCCGTTGTAGAAAAACCAAGCATTCCTGCAATGCTTGTGCTAAGCCCATATGTATACATCATACATCATCAGCCAATTAACGTCCACTGTTGGACAAGGCCTCCCTCAGAGAGGGGTTTTGCCATAATCCCCACGCTTAGCAGGTGGCTTGGGGATCGCAGTATGTTCACCGTGTACTATTAGGACGCTGCTGCCTATCCTCCGGTGGTTCTGGTCGCAGTTTTAGGACAACATATGTATGGAGCACGCAAAATTTGTTTGCGAAAATTGTGCTGATCTCGACAGTAGTCTTTAGTCTCGTTTTTAGTTAAAAAAATACAAATAATTTTATTAACGAAAAGAACCTCAATATCTTTCGGTATTAAGTTGATTTACATTCCAATGAATAATATTTTTGCTAAATTGTTGATTTTTGTAAACCTCTAAACTTTTGTTCCTATAATTATAGAGTATAAGAAAAACATTAATAAATAATAATTATTTCATAATTAAAAACTTCTTTCATTGAATTCTATTAAATAAATTATTATTATACAAAATGAGATCAACACAATTAAGAAAATAATAATAAGAACTGTATTATGGTACACCAAATTATGGGTATGTCGTACCCTGCCACATTCTTGATTGAACTTTTTTTCACCTCATGCCCGCCGGGTTAAATAGACGTAAAGTCAAAAAAAATGTGCGGTTTTTAACTCTCTTATCGCTTGGTCCACTGAGTTTCATTGTGCGCCGGTTTTATAAAATATGAATAAGCCTGAGAAGCAATAAAAATATAGGTATGAAGGGAAAAAGTAAAAATATTACTACGAAATGATGATATTCTACCATACCAGTATATTTCATGTCCTACACTCCAAGGAGTGCATGATATGGGACACGGATTTTCGGATCATTGCTCCCGCAAAATTTCTTTGCAGGGAAGTAGTAATATCACATTCAACATTTATTTTACAGACCTTTACTTGCTGAAAAAGTTTATCATTCTTTTTTTAAACGGCTTGTTACTTGTATCAAACTTACTAATTTTTATTCCGCTAAGGCAGTGCACAAAATGACATTAACAACACGAATATTACGTATTATTACGGTACGTTTCAAAACGTGATGCAAAAAAAATTGGTTGTCTGTAAAGTCGATACGTGATAACGTATGCGTCACGTGCCGAACGCTTACGCCGATCGTGCCTTTCTATCGCTTGATCCGCGCTCTCGCTTGCACTCTCGCCTCAGACGGAACGTGACAATGAGTCATGCTTTTTCGTGCGTGCAGCCGGCGTTCATCATAAGACGTTATCGCGTCAAAAATACTGCTCTCTACAAATTACAACTTTTTTGATACATAGAAATAATTAAAAAAAAACTTTAAATCAATAAAAATTATAAATGCTTTACTGCTAATATAAATGAATAGTTGTGCTTCGTTGTTTTACCCGCGTGGCCATTCTTTCATTTTTCGATATATAGAGTATCCTATATCACTCTCCGACTTTCCAACTATCTCTATGCAATAAGCCACGATCCGTTGGTCTGTTACTGTGTTAGAGAGCAACAAACAAACACACTTTCGCATTAAAATATTAGTATGATAGCCAGTCAAAGAAATAGTGAAGACGGCCTATGGAATAATAAGTAAAATGTACCAAGTCAAAAATGAAAATCAAATGACTTATCTACAATTACATGACCTGATTTGAGATTAAATATTATAGTAAATATATATTTTTGTAAGATTGTATATGTACTCGTAAGATGTATTAAAAATTTAATGATAAGCTAATGTAATTAATGTAATCTATCTGAGCTTCTAAATTGTATGTGTAGAGCAAGATCTATATTTTGTAAAACAAATATTATAGCCTATTTTTGTTAGAATATAATCTCACGCAATGTACAAAAAATTTCTAAAAAATTACAAGAAGACATTATGTACTTCATTGCACCCAGTTTGGGGAATTGATAGCTTCACAACAATATTTTTAAGTAATTTTTATAGTGAGATAAACAATTTTGAATAAACATAGTTATAATAAGTAAATTCAGGGCAAATAACGTATTCCGTGGTGGATTGTACACAGAACAGTGCGCTCTTATCGCGACACGTCTCGAGACGCTGAAACTCTATGATAAATGGAAGGCCTACGTGATTCACGATTGTATCTGCCGCTCGGCCGCTGGGGAGCCGAATTATTTTTATGCATTGCAAGAAATTCCGACTTTGAGTTATTGTGATAGTGTTCAACCTTAGCATTGGTCTTTATTCCATAACTAAAGTTTGCGGTTGATAAATACCAGTGACTAACTTATTGATCATTCTGGTATATTCGGCCTTAATTATACTGCTCTATCAACTTCTATCTGGAAATGTGTTATCCGGGAATATTTTTGTGACGACGTAACAACATATTTTTTTCTTGATAAAAATCCATGCAAAATATGATGTCGATCTATTGCTCTGCTGCTGCGTGAAAGAAGGACAAACAAACCAACAAAGACACTTTCTCATTTTATAATACGAGTATACTAATTGTTCGCTCCTAACTGTGACCCTACGATCTTTATGTACCTTATGCCTACCTACACAACATCTCGATCGATTTTAACCAACTTAACATTTGTATTGAAATGAATTACTTGCCACCAAATTTTTATAAAGATCGGATAAACGATACGCAAGTGATTCTCGAACAACGATACAAACAGAAACGACGACTTATATTATATAGACTCGGAGACTTCCCTACGCTCGGCAAACGCTCGGTCAATTACATAGAGTTCCAGTATATTTTAAAAGGCTGCATCGGAAGCATTTTTATCTTAGATTTGTATTTATTTTAAATCATGCATCCAACCAATAGAAATGATCTGCTTCAGAACGTCTGTCGACAAGCACGATGGCTATATTCTGATGTTGTTCCGCGTTGAAGGTTCTAGGATAACTCGTAAAGTGATGTACAAAAATATCAATAAAGTCTTTGATATTGTCTCTGTTTGTTCAGCGAGTTTACACGAGCGTAATGATTTATTTAACGTGGCATACGAAACGTTAACCAGAAATTCTGTAATCATATTGTGAAACAGGCTTTGCTATATCATAACGTCTTCATCATCATCATTGTCAGCCTATAATGTTCCCACTGCTGGGACACAGGCCTTCTCTCAGAGAAGATGTTCCATAATCCATTATGCTGACCCAGTACATGTTGATGAATATCATAATCATCATCATCATCATCATCAGCCTGCATCCGTCCACTGCTGGACATAGGCCTCTCCTAATGCACGCCACATATCATAATATTTTTGAACTTTTGAGGTTTTTTTACATATTGATTTCCTAACAATGTTTTCATTTTCCGATTTTGAGCGATGGTATCGAAAAAAGCACATTATTTATTTGATTAATAAATAAGTGGTGCAGGATCGAGCCGGGTGCCGTCAGATGGTAAATTCTACTGCTCGGCCACCACCGATTCATTTATCTATATTATTACGTAGATTGTATCTCTGTTCTTAAATAATTGGTTTTAACTTATACACTCGATTAGCGCATAACCAAGGCAGATGACGTATATAGTAAGAGGCGGTGATGATGATTATGACCTGGTAATCTCGAAAAAGTGGAGTTTAGTGCATTCAACTTTACTATAATCATCGAGTTATATGTATTACTAGACATATATCGATGACTATAATAAACGGTTCAGACGTTACTTAACTTTATTTTCAAATAAAAAACCAGACCTATTGGCCATGCCGCCAGAATGCTAGGTACGCTGCCAACTGGTATAGGGCTTGAGCATTTGGATTACTCATAGACCGTTAAAGTTCTAGAGACAATCCAAATGCGTTTTTTAATAGTACATATAATAGGCCAAGTAGTTTAGGTATTTAGTGTTAGCTTATATTTTGTTTAGATAATAAAGGCACATGGCTGAAAAAAATTCCATGTTAACATTGTTCCAAAAAATAAACCAATGCTTTTATTGTTTGCAAAGACAGTTCAAGAATTCGGAGGCTGATAGGAAGCGATCGTATTTTAGTGGTTAGAGCGATTGGGCGTTTACCCGGATCGTTTCGCAAATTCATATCCTGCTGCCATATAGCCAGTCAAATTTTTAAATTGTCAATTACATTTAAATACGGCTCTAGGTTTTTTTCTGGGCTCTATTTCAGAAATATAGTCATAGAAAAAAAAACTACAGTACCCAACAGTACCGATCTGTGAATACATTCTGCTTGATGTCAAGTGATGTTTTGACATCAATTGCTATTTTGACCATTAACATCAAGTTTCAACTAAAAAGTTTCGTTTTGAAATCTTATCTACTTAGAAATGAAAAATTTACTGATTATGTTTTGTTATTTTCTTTATTATTTTTGCTTTAGTTTCTCATACCAAAGATAAAAGAAGCATAGACTCTTAAAAACAGTTCTTAAATACCTACACATTTCCGTGCTGTATTTTTTTAAACCTTTAGATGAAAAAACAAGTCGTCCCGCATAATCCCCGGAAGATCCAGCTTCTGTTTACGACAAAACGCAAAAAACGGGGTATCTCATACAAATTAAATGTTTTTAAAGTTCATTTAAAAATCACTGGAGACCCTTGTCAACCCACGCTTGCTTATTTTCGCTTATAAAGAGATTAAGTGATATTCATGAGTAATTTATACGGAAAGGTTACAACAGTAAAATTTGCAATGTTCTTTTATGGTTCCCGTTATACTGAGCAGGGCTACACGGGTACTTTTCAGTACCGATTCAGATCTATTTAAATATATTTTTATCATTTTATATCTTTACCTATAAAACCTGAATCTTTTTACAAGCTTTTATTTAACTTGCAATGTTAGTTTCTTTAGGTAAAATCTTGCAAGCTGAATTAGAAACAGTTCCTGTTAACCGATTTTGCTGAAATATTTCATACACCTTTAATTCTAGTCACAATACAATATGCAATACAAAATGGCCATATCTCCTTTAATTTTCTGATCTGTGGTGGAACTCTTTAATAGCTACCAGTAAATCCCTCTTTTGGTTTTTGTAACGACATAACCACATAAGTTTGTTTGTAGTATTTAAATCTATAATACATTATTAAATGCAATGTTACTAGAGCCCAGGCCCAATTTCACCAGTAAATGATGTCACAATCTAAATAATTCCGTGCTACGAAAGTTTTCATACAGCTACGGTACGAAAACTGCAACTTTACATAGTGCCATCATTGTTGGATGGAAACACGATACTAAAATACAAAAAAAGGAAGAACATGTGAGTATGTGCATTATATTCATGTTTTATTCAAAACCTTGTGTACACAGCACGAGTACACCCGTATGTTTTATGATGAAAGTCAATAACAGCCACATTACTGTTGATTTGAGTGCCATCTCCACACGATTGAACATTCACGTGTGTATTATGATAGTTTCCTGTTATGACAAAGCAATAACGTTGTGGGATGATATATTAAGCGACGCGTGTACAACATGTACAGACTCTTCATACAAAGAATTTAATTAGAGCATTAGCATAGAGCATAAGAAACTTAAACTGAACTTGCCTCTAGTTATGATTAATGAGGGGACGTCGTAACGGAAGGTCGCGCAATAGTTTGTCTTTACGCCCTTAAACTCGGGCCAAGCATTTATTTGCTTTGACATCTACAATAACATTATAAAAAGCTGAATAAAAACCACAAATTCTTATAACTTTAGCTAGGTTTTAAATGTAATAGTGTAGCAGGAACCCGATATACTACATATACCCGATATACTAATAAAACCATTTTATTTTGTAGTATATCGGGTTCCTGCTACACTATTACATTTAAAACCTAGCGAAAGTTATAAGAATTTGTGGTTTTTATTCAGCTGTTTTTACAATGTTATTTGCAGCTGTCAGAGCAAATAAACGAATAGAAATATGTAGTGCATGGGCGTATATAAACGAGGGGTGAGGGGAGGGGTTAGAGGGGGGACATTGGACATATTGGACAGATGGCACGGATAATAATCTGTGCCATAAAATATAAGCTAATAGGCACAGTTTTACTCCTAATATGGAGATAGATAACTCTTTATTATTCACACCAGAAAATTCATACATAAGACAAAAACAATTTAAAACTAGTGAAACAATTGGCGACCTTATCGCTATAAGAGATCCCTTCCAGGCAACCTTGCCTTGTACCTTGTAGATAATGTAACAGGAAATTTAGGAATAGTAAAAGTATTAAACTTGTTACTCGGTATGTTTCCAATTTAAATCATCTAAATGCGAAATTTGAAACTGTTGCTACTGATTTGATAGTAATTTTTTTATCATATTCTTTTATTCACAATTAAGTATACAATCGCTAAAAAATAAATAAAAAATACACAAAATATTTTAAACGTAAATCACTTGATCTGTGGGAGGACGATTGCAATTTGATACCACCAATCCACCCCCACAGATCCATTGCTATCCTAAACCTACCTAAAAACTAACGTTAAACTAAAGGATTAAATATATATATACATATATAATAATTATTTACGTGCCATGTACGATTTTAAAACACTGATTATACGATGAACTAATTTTGCCCATGAGGCTATGGCTGATTCATTCTTTTCTGATAAGTTTTTCAATATCGTATGGCGATACACCCAGGAAGGCACATAATGCTTCATGTGTAAATCTGAAAGCGCTGAATTCGGAACACTCTTCTAAAAGGTGTTTCACAGTTTGGATGGTGGTGTTATCGCATGAACACTTATCAGAATCAATAATTTTAAAACGATATAGATATGACTTATGGTACTCATGACTAATAACCTGTGTAATAAAGAATGAATTTGATAGTAGTTGGTGTTGACAGATACTACATTATACTTTCATATAAATTTTCTATCGAATATCGAATTTGAACATTACCAAACTTCCGTCTATATTAAATTGTTCCGTTGACAAACTAAAATTACTAAGTAGCTACATTTATTTGAATTACTCTGAACTTCCATTTCTAGATAGATGTTCACGAAAATAAGAACTAAGAATTTGAGATTGGATTACATAAATTCTCTGACAAAAGTTTCCACCGAATTAAATCGGACGAGCAGAAATGTTTACGTTTTATTTGAAACGCTTTCTTTCGCTCGAAAATGGGGAACGACAATTTATGGTAAGCACCGTTTTTCTTATATAAGTATGAGATAAAATTGCGGATGTAATTTAATATAGGATATGATTACACCGACAGCAATTGCGATACACGAGTTTGCTAGTACTTATATATACCCTTAGATTAAGTTCGGTACTCTCAGGGCATAAAATTATTCGTTATAAGCACTGGCTCGTTCAAATTTCCCCTTTTTGAATAGTTTAAGGTTTTGATTACTTTTTTCTGTGTGCAATTTTTTTCTTATAATTAAATCATTTAAATTTTTCTTTATGATATGGTACCATTGTCAAAAGTATAAAAGACTTTTCGGATACGTGTGCTATTCCAACTTATCTATATTTTCTTTAAATATAAGATATATGAATAAAATAGTAAAAAAAAAATTTTTTTAAGTCTAATACAGGTACATAAGCGTACTTGTAACCGATATAATAATAAGTTGGATTGAAACTCATGAAGTATAAACTCCGCCGTTCGCGGAACTTTTAACAAATGCTTGCAAAACGCTCCTGTCTTATTGCCTCCCTGAGACTTATTTCGTAACTTTTCAATCCTCTGCCTACTTATAACTTTTCCCATCACAATGACTACGCTTAAGACGATACAAATAACACAATTCTCAAACAAATCCATGCGAGATCCCTTTACAAGCATATGGGCTCGCGAAGTTTTAAGTGAATTTCGTATTATTCTATTTCAGCAAACGTAAAAAGGTAGGCATCTCTTGTCACGGATCGTAATTTTGAATTAGATTTGTCATGTGAAAAGTTCGCGTGCTAATTTTTTTCGACTCGTGATCTTCCAGTTCAGTCGAAATAAGTGATAGTAGCGGGAACCGGGTATGTCCTAAAACTACGACCAGACCCACCGGAGGATGCACACTGCGCAGCAGTGTTCTATAAGTACACGGTGAACGTACTGTGATCCCCAAGCCACCTGCCAAGCGTGGAGATTATGGCAACTCCTCTCTAAGAAACATCTGAGGAAGGTAGAGTGAGGACTTTGTACAGCAGTGGGCGTTATTGCTGACTGATGATGTGTGGGAAGTTGTAGTATCAAAAAGTGTTGTGTTTATCAACAAACAAGGAACAGGGGCGTTACATAAGTTAATTTTAATATTCGTGTACGTATATGGTGTGAACGTGTATTTGTAATATAAATGCCAATAAAATTCCATTGGACATCGCATATCCCAATAACGAGAGTACCTAATCTTTTTTTTGTAGTGACCTAAATCCATGACCGAGTTGCCGATCGGACTTATGTTTTCGAGATGGAATGGAACGTCACATCGGCTGGTGCGATAAATTAAATAGGTCGAGAAAGTTCTCCCACTTCCCAAATTGTAATTTAGTAGGAACGTTAAAAGTTTTACGGGCAATCCTCGGGCTTCCCCAGCAATAATCGGCTTTTACCACCATCAAACGATAGGTATCGGATTCGAGCCCGATCAGCAAATTGAGTGACGACGCTCGACCAATTTTTCTTACCGTTTTAGCACAAAAGAAAGCGATAATCTCACTAATCGACTATCTATTTCGCTTCACTGACTCTGTAAATGACGAACCGTTTTGATCTCGTATAAAAATATTGCATAGTGTGTATTTTTCTTTAAAGTATCTTTTCATGTTACTGTGAAGTAAATTTGTAATGAAAATTCATAGAAATAATCGCGAATTGCGGAAACTTCACAGAGAATAATTAAAAACAAAGTGGCCAATAATGAATTCACGGGGTCTTTTGATAAATAAACTGCAGCTGAATATAAGATGATATCCCCGGATCGCTATAATAAGAAATAAATTCCGAGCGGCGTACCGAGTGGTACTGTTCAAACTCGAGAAAGTTTTCAGCTCGAGAAAGTCTGGAAGCTTTTTAAGCTAGAATATACCTTGCTCAAATAAAAGCGTATTTTCAATTCGAGTCCTTTTCTTTAACTCACTTCTCCTTATTTTATGGGTGGTGTCTTATCTTTCAATGTAACAACTGAAGTTAACTACCCCCATTGAGTTGCTGACACCTTCGGAATATAAATTAACCTAAAAATGTAAACACTCATCAAGAAGGTAAATATTTGAGGTTAAGGGAAAAAATATTACACTTTATTTAGGCTTAGGAGATTTTATCAGTAATAATGACGCAAAACAAATCCTTAAGCGTACATTTTACAAGAATATTACGTAGAGACGTACTATTAAACGTATAAGAGACGTTAAAGTCAGTCAATATCAATTTGAACTCTTATAGATTTCACATACTCGTATAAGCGAAACTACGATATATCGTATTTCGATTCAAATGTTAGCAAATAAACCAGAGGGTTCATAGATGGGTAGGCACATAAATACATTAAGTTACGTAACTTGAATTCGCTCGACTAACTTAGCACTCGGTTTGCCGAAATCTCTTTGTTCCCAAATTACTTGGTCAGTTCTGTTTTACCTACTGAATTACGTTAACCTGTTTACTTAAGAAAATCTGTTTGAGCTTCCCACAGATTGTAAACCTATTAAATTAATTAATTAAGTAATTTAAGTTTATTCTGTTTGGTATAAGTTGTACATCTATTAAATTGGAAAACAAACTACAGTAATTTGGTAAAGTTCAAGTTACGCCCACTTATTTTCGAACGGAAGTGTGCCTAATAATTACAAGGTTGTTATTTAACTTGCCTTGTTTGTTATTATGTGTGAGAGAAATCTTGCAACTGAATTTTAGACCAGTTATCCTCAACTGATTGAGCTGAAATTTTACATACACGTTTAGTTTGGTTGACAATAAATGGTTAGCTAAGTGACGTCATTCTAAATCCAATATGGCGGACCCCCAAAGATGGTGGACCAATTTTTTTTTATGCATAATCTGGGTATCAAATGAAAGGGTTTACTGAGAAGAATACGAAAAATAAAATGACGTCACCTAAATTCAATATGGCTGACGTCTAAAACGTTAGTTAAAACGTTATTCCTAAGTCAAAATGAGGTCATTGAATTCACAATAATGCACAACTTTTACTTTAGGACTGACACTAAAATTGCGAAAAATATAAATTTTCCCATATCATATGGAACAGCAGATATATATTATTTGCAACTAGCTGTTGCCTGTGGCTTCGCTCACGTAGTATAGTCAAAAAAATTGTACGATTTTTTGAACTTTCTGTCCTACAAACCTTGTCCTGACAATAACGAAAACAAAAAAAAAAAAAAAACTAATTTGGTGGTCTTTCGGAAGTTATGCGTGTACATACATTTCGGCGGTAATTTTTTTATTTATATAGATTTTCTGCTTTGTTTTTCATGTCGTTCGCAATGGTGGCTGAGTGGTAGCATGTGCGCTTTACAATATGACGCTTTTTACCCGGTTCGATCTTACCAATCTTACAGTAATGACTTATTTAGTACTTAAATAAATTAAGTGAAGATTCGATGCCGTCGCTCAAAAACGGTGAATGAAAACATCGTGAGAAAACCGGTATGTCCAAGAACCTCAAAAACTTCAACAAATCACAAACAACACCAACATGCACTGGACCAGCATACTTTCTCTGAGAGAAGGCCTGTGTCCCAGCAGTGGGCACCATGATAGGCTGACAAGGATGATAATGATGGACCTCGTTAGTCTCGTAGGTAGTAAAAGTTGTTTACAATGACCTCCTTTCGGCACAGTGCCACCGTTCCACGTAACTTAGTATACAACAAAGCTTAGAATGGGTATTTTTGCAAAACACGCGATAATTCTTCTGTATTCAAACGAGCCACATTCGTTGTCCATTACAACCAATTTATCAGTAGAGGTGGCAAAATCAAGGGATTAAAAGATAACTCGTGGTTACATACGTTTGGTTTGGAAAATACGATGGTGACTCCACTATTTAACTTCAGAGTTATGTTGGTCGGGCTGTAACGGGAAGCGGGGACGAGAGTGCTGCGGTCCAAACGGTAATTTAATGCTAATAGCAGTAGTGCTTACAATGGGATTACCTACTTAATGTCAAGGCAGCCGACCCGACTCAGTTTTAATTTGAGCTTTGCACAAATATTTGCGGTGCCACATGTGTATGAGGCGACTTTATGAATAAGTTTTGAGGATATATTAACCTAGAACACTTAAAAGATCGGAATCTTGGTTAGTAGCTAACGTTATGCCTTTAGAGCTTGCTCGATTTTTTGCGTTATATCCGACTTCTTTATGATACTAATAAAACTAAAATTATAAGGCAATTACGTTACATTTCGGAACGCTCTTTTAACTATAGCTGGTCTCAACAAAACATGTCCCAAGAAGTCTGACATAAGGGGTAGACACTCGGCCTAAGCGAACTTGCGTAATAACTTCCGTAATGTTTTGTTATACTATTTTATGTATTCAAATTCATTCGATGTTTCCTATCAAAACATGAAAAGTAGTTTTAGGTAGCTTGTTCCCGATTGCTCTGTTTTTATCGGAAATTATGTCAGCATATTGTTTTGCGACAATGTCATATCGTTCACTACAGAATATACAAGTATATATTATTTGGGGTCCCATATCCAAATGGTGTGAAGTTGTGAACCCTTTTACTAAAGCTATGCTGCCTTTTCTACCTGCTATATCTTTGGAACCGTAACAGATAGCCAGTTACAATATTCCCAAAATATGAGTTATTATGGTGAATATACATATTGTTAAAACGGTAAAACGCAAACGTCAAACTTGGTGTAATTATCGTGATAACTCTACACTAAAACAACAAATATAAAAACTGGTCAAGTGTAAAGTCGGACTTATGATTGCGTGGTGGTGTGGAACCCACGGTGCGCGAGGCCACCTCGCGCTTACCCTGTAAATTTGTAATTTATGTCAAAAAAGTCTCTTAATCTATTTGTTATTTTTCTTTTACTCTCTTATTCGAAATTTACTACTAATTGAAATTCTACATTATGTTTCTAGTGTTATGTGTTTTGAATATACATACATTGTTTATTACCTACTGTTCTAAGTTTTAGGCAAAAAAATGACTGCTACAACACTGTTTACGCTAACAGGTAGGGATTCCAAAAAATATTATGTGCTACCTATCACCATCATCATTTCAGCTATAGGACGTCCACTGCTGGACACAGGCCTCCCCATCGATTTCCAAAAGGGCCGGTTAGAAGCGGCCTCCATCCAGCTTTTTCCTGCGGTGCTACCTATAAGTAGCAATAAATAAATTTTGTATTTGTTTGTACCTTTGAAGCGATCTCTATGAATAATTTAAATAAAAACACATCAGTCATAGGACTTCACGTCAGAAGAGAAAACCTAATTAGTAATTCACTATTCTACAAGAGATGGCGCTATTTTAAAATACACGTACTGTGTATTATGTATTCTGTGACAGCGTGACTATGCGTGAGCGAGGTCCATGATTTTTGTTCACCCAAAAAGTGCTCAACGCACCTAAACAAGTTTTCACTTCAAAAATGCGTGCATCAAGAGACAGAAGTAGAAGTGGAAAACAGAAATAGAACACAGAGCATCAAGAGAACGGTTATAGAATACTTATTTAACGCCGAAAAATGTCTTCCAAAGCAGAAAATCGTTGGTAAATCAGCTAGGCAGTTTTACATAATTCCACAACTAGAAACGGCTAATAGCTGCAGTTAAAAGGTAAAAGCCCTAGAGTCGCCGTTGACTAATAATGCTACACCGCGGGCGAGATTGTGACAACCTGAAATTTTGTGCTAATGCGACAAGTCACGCTAGCGCAACACAACTCTCAGCTAAAGCGAACGTTTTATCAGGCGCGACATTTCGACGCAGAATATAAATCATAAAAATAAATGTGAAACTGTGTTTTTAAAGTGAAAACTTCTTTAGGCGCGTTGAGCACTTTTTCGGTAAATAAAAATAATGGAACTCGCGCCATCGTCACGCTGTACCGTGTATTTTAAAGCAGCGCCATCTCTTGTATAATTGGTGAATTACTACTTAAGTTTTCACTTCTGACGTGCAGTCCTATGACTGATGTGTTTTTTCATCTGTTCGTTGATTTGTTTGTCCCTGTTTCTTGCAGCAACAGAACAACAATCAGATGTGATTTTTTTTTAAACCAACTATGTGTTGGAAAGCCAGAAAAGACAAGATTCTTACTATGGAATTTTTTAGGTTCGTAACTAAATGTCCACGCAGGTGAAACAGCGGGCGGGACTAGTGCCCTTTATTTGTAATTTGTAATTGTATTGTTAGTAGGTACATGGACATGTAGAATTCACTTGTAAATAATTATGTGCTTGCGGATTTACTCTTTTTCGCATATAAATTTCCGTAAGCTTGAAGTTAACAATGCAATTTTAAGTATTGTTTAACTTAAGGAATGTTTCAGGTAAGGGCGATAACATACAAAATATTTCAGGTAAAGAAAAATTAGAACAGCGCTAAATATAAAGCTGAAATTGTCATTTTTTCCTTATGAAGTGTAGAGATCAGCTGAAAATAAGATCAGTGATAAATTAAGAAGATCAAAAAGAGGTTGAAAGCTTATATGAAAACTATTTAGAGAGTGAGGCCAAGAGACTTACGGTGCTGAAACGTGTTCACTTACAGTTTAGTACACAAGTTCATAGTTGCTCAGTGAGCTATGGAGAGAGCTCTACTTGGCATTTCTCTGAGGGATTGAATCCGGACGAAGTTATTCGTCAGAGAACTAAAGTCACCGACATAGCTCAGCGTATTAGATCGCTGAAGTGCTAGTGAGCCGGACATATCTGTCGCAGAACCAATAACCATTAGAGTAGACGTATTCTAAAGTAAAGACCACGAATCGGCGTGCAAGGCTTTAAAACTCGATGGTGTGACAATATATGTAAGGCAGCTGGCAGTATCTGGAAGTGAAAAACTGAAGATTGAGCATGCCTTAGAAGAGGCCTACTCCAGTAGTGATGATAATAATGAATTTCGTGATTTGATTTGGACCCTGGTGATAAGTAAATATCACCAGGGTCCAAATAAAAGAAAGCTAACGTTATGCCTTTAGAAACGCGTGGGTGCGTGAGTGAACTTGTCTAGTTACCTTGTATTATACGAGATAATTTCCTGGAAGCTTGTAACACAGACAGCGCTAATTGATGTAGTTTAGTTCGTTGTGGAGAAGAATTTTGCTTTCAAACCATTTTCGTTCACGTTTACTATCAAATAATTTATGATGTGTTTACGTCGTATATATAATTATGTATGAGATTTTTTGCTTTCAGAGACACCCACTCGTAATATAAAAATGATTTATCCCACACATATTTAGGTATTCAACGATAGAAACTCATTCATGCTTCACTTCAATAAGGATGTGGGCGAGGACCCGAGACACGGCGGTGATAAGAGCTATATCACAGGGAAATATTCATCATCATCATTTCAGTCATGGGAGGTCCACTGCTGGTTATGACCAGCAGTGGACCTCTTCCTTAAAACTCCACAATTCATTTACTTGTTACTTGTAAAATAAAACAACAATAATCCGTGGTTAACGATGCTGGTATCACAACTAGCTGATTTTTTTCTTTACCTCTCTAGTTTTAAATTTTATTGTATACTGTTTGTTGATCCTTAAATAAAAAAAATAAAAAAATGATCACATTAAAAAATATATGAAAAACGTCATAAGTGCCTATCAAATTTGAGGGTTGCACTCAATTTCGCTGGGATTCCATCAGCATACCCTGACTTGGTGACAATGGGAACGAATTTGAAGTATACTGTACCGAGCAAAAGTATTTTTTTAAATCGGTTATCAGTTGGCGGAGAAATTGGTGAACATACATTAAAAAAATACAGTGGAACATAGAACCGTCCTCCTTTTTTGAAGTCGGTTAAAAATTAAGAACTATTCACACTAAGTGCTACTATTAGGTTTTACATTGGTGCAATATCGAGTAGTAGAACTACAATCGTTTAGCTATACCGGAGGCCTCCGGGTGGCTAAATTCTGATACTGGACCAGATAGACACCAGTTTATTTTTAGTGGTAGGACTCTTTTGCAGGGGTCCGCCTGGGGAAGTACCACACCTTTGCCTGTTATTCAACCGCCAAGCAGTGGTGTTCAACACTACTGTGTTCCGGATTGAAGGGCAATGTTTCCAGCGAAATTACAGGGCACACATAGATTTGACATCTAATATCTCGTGGTGACGAGCGCAGTGCATTGCCATCTAGGGTTTTGAACTGTTGAAGTTCAAAATTCTGAGTGGCGTTGTGCTGTTATGGGCAAGCGTGAAGAGCCATCAGGCGAGCGACTTCGTTCGTCTCGTCACTCAGTATCATTAAAAAAAGGGCTACCATAATCTCAAAAAAATCTTATGATAACTTTACATTGAATTTTGTCTTGCTCTCTCATTAGCCGAGAGAGCGAGACAAAGCTCAATGTAAGGTATTAGTATTATAAGTTTTTTTTGAGATTATGGTAGCCAACCTGGCCAATCACTGATTATTATATGAAAATATAAAAATTACTTAGAACTATTAATTTTTGTACATCATATTGACCAATATTTCCAATAGACATAGTTGATATTGTTTTTTAATAGCAACGGTTGAGAAAATATAAAACTTACTTAGTAGTCTACTTTAAAAAGAGAGGTTTAAATCACTGTGTGGGTCTGTTTACGACTGTTTACCTACATTGTAGACTTTGGTGCGCATGGAGATTAAATTCTCTACAACTAAAGCTTGTTACTGTGAACCCGTGCTCCCTCATCCTTACCCACGCATTAGGATTACATAATTGCTGCCGAGATAGCGTTCGGTCATGTACAAGTTAGCGTCAACAAACGACGTCCCAGGGGCAAAGCCCGAATATGTCTTTCAAGAGGAATTATGAAAATATCAGGGAGATAACTGAAGGCATGAGGCGGTCACCAAAATTTGCTCCTCAATAAGGCTGGGATGACAAACGAGCGGCCCGGTGACTCGGCGCAAACTAACGAAATAGATGTTTCCAGGCTCCCGTGGGACGTTACTTGGACACGGCTTTTTATTCTATAAATCTTGTTATAGTATGTGTAGTGATCGGGGCGTTAGGGGACGAAAGTAATGCTACCCGGGTATACGACAGAGAACCATTCTTATTTTATATTAATTCGTAGCAAAAACACTCGATATATTGTTGTAAGTTGGCAAATACCAAATAGAGCTCTCTTTCTTAAATAACTCGTAATTGAATTTTAAAATAAACGACTGGTGACGACTTTAAACAAAGAATCGCATGAGTCTTTAATATCATATAACTTCAAAATGGACAACCATCAGCATGAGAGCTCTTAATGCTATCTTGTCACGACAGCCACTTTGTGGCTTACAATAAAATTTGGGGGAAGCCAAGAACGGTTATTGCATTTGAAATGTAGAAAGCGGAGTACAATCGCGTCTATCGCGAGTGCGTGCCTTGCTCGTACATGCCCTTGACGTTTTAGCAGATTGCAAAGCAATTTCATATAAATTATGCATGAAATTGCTTTGCATTTCGCTTGCTTAGATGTCATTCAATGTCTCGTATTGGAGTCGTATGAGTATGTAAATTGAGTAGCATTTGTAGCTCGATTTGAAGAAGTTTTTCTCACGACATTTTCATAATTTGGTTTGAAACAGGATTGGCTGCTTCTTTAGTGTTATACAGTTATAGCTACTTGGCCAACTGTACAAAAACTATCTTTAGTATGTATATAGTACATACTTGACTTATTTATACTTAAACTTATCTTGCAAGGGTGCATCGATACCTCAAAGTAAGAAACTGCATTTAAACGTATTAAAAATGAATAACTAAAAAGTTTCATTTACGTGAAAGCGTTGACGATTCACGTAGAGTGTTTACACAAAAGTTTTCTAGTGAATGCGAGCTCAAAAGATTTTTCCAATTTCGCGAAAAAGGCTCAAACACTAGAGAGGTCACAAAACGTAGTGAAAATACATTTTCCCATACGTGACCGTAACTTTTCGTTCCCGAGAGACAGTGTCCGAACATGACATATAAACGAAAATGCCATCCGACGCTAGAAAAATGTACGTAGATACAACCCGCGAATTTTACGCCAATGGCGGCGTAAATTCGGAGTTTATATCTGCGAATATTCAGCAGTAACTCTATAATGATACTCATCAAAAACGAAACTCCTGGGTATCAACTTTAGAGTCAGTGTTTTAAAACTGAAACACAAAGTGTGGGTATGATCTATTGCACGATGCTGCAGAGAGTTGCAAAAATTTGATATAATATAAGCTCTACCATGAATAGGTAGAAGAGACCTAAGCATGGACATTTATATAATTAATTTATTCATTTACATCTCTTGCAGTATAATCAAATTTCTATAGAAATTTGATTACGATATGTATTCATGTTTTATATGAAACGAGGTTGATATTATTTTATATGAAAATATACTGACTTAAAAAGTTACAGATCGTTTGAACTATCTAAAGGTCTTTTTCGCCTGATTGTTTAAAATAAACGATCTTCAGTTAGTTTAGTTAGTAAGACTTATGTTTCGTTTATAGGTAGTTAAGTTATATACGAGTACATGTTATTTATTTCAGTTATGTGTTTGTTTCCATGTACACATTTTAAAGTTATTATTATATTAAACACTCTTTTAGCAATGAGGAAGCATCAGTATCACATTTATCCTAGTTTTTCCAAACACTCATTAGTGAATTCAGTTTTCGTGACATATTCAATTCACAACCACATTTGCACTGAGGTTCGCAGTGGTTAAAACAGAACGCTTTATGCTCCTATTTGCTTCGTGAAATGAGTAAAATATGAATAATGTACAATTGTATGTTATTTACATAAAGTTAATTAATTAATAACTAATAAAACTTTTATTAAAGATTTTGTATAGTATTTTAATTTGAATGGTGTATTTGTAGAATGCAAATGCCATAGGAATGTAAAAATTATACCTACTTAATAGAGTATGCAGACCTACTCGGAAATGATTAAGCCGAAAGAGGTCCGTTAACTAAGTCCGGTAAGTAACAATTAATAAAAAAAAACAATGTAAATTACCGTTTTCTATGTAAATTAACAAAGGTTAAAATTGTTCATAAAGATCACGGAGTAGCACACCCTTTTCGCGTAACGATGTATTTCTTTTTTTAATCCCCGACCCAAAAACATTTTAACATATTAGAAGTTTAACGTGTATATCGTGTGTATGCATCGTAGCTCCCAAACGGCTGAACCATTATAGATTAACTTTTTTTTTTGTTGAGGGTGTTCTTAGCTATGATTCAATAAAATCTGTTTAAGCGTTTGAAAATCAGCTCATTTATAGGGGCTTTTAAAAAATGTCAATTTACACGTTTTCTCTTTTTAAGGTTCTGTACTCTTACGAGGAGCCCTTATAAGTTCATTATATCCATCCAACTCTCTGAAAAATTGTTACTGTGTGAGTGTAAAGTGTGAAACAAAACTTCAAATATAAAAAATATCATTTGAATATATTTTTTTAGAAAATTTTAGTATTAAAAGGCCAAAAGTATTGTCCATGGAGTTACCTAACCCATCGGCTCTACGGACGTTATTAGCTGGCAATATTCAAAAATGAAAGTAATATAATTTTAGTGCATTAGTGCAATTACATTTTTTGGTCATACATTGTCCAGAATGATGTAAGATTTTGATTAAATTACATATTCCAAAACTGAAAGACATATAGATAAGGCTTCTACTACTTTGTCTGCGGTATATTGGTGAAAAATACCCAAAAGTGGGTCAAGCACCAACGTAGTCTATGAAAATAAAGTTTCAGCGAGCGTCTATAATCTCTCCCAAAACATCAACTTGGATAAACCCATCAGTACTCACTCGTCGTATCTGTTTGCGATAAGCAGAAATGTACTTTCCTTTTTCCTTTCGCTTGAAATCGTCATACATAAACATATTTGACAGTACCCAAGATCAAACAAAGTTCTAGAGCGCATCATGATAAAGAATGTCAAATAATCCTGTCTTATATCAAACATTTATTTTAAAAATAGCTGTACCCGCAATTACGTCCGGGATTTCTAAAAAAAAAATGCCTATGTCCATTCTCATGATACACAATATCATCTCCCAAAATTTCATCGAGATCGGTTGAGCCGTTTAGCTGTGATTATGTAGCAAACAGACAGACAGATAGAGTTACTTTCACATTTATAATATTAAGTGTTCTACTTTAGTCAAACATCGTAAAATCATCAAATTAAGGGTTCCCAGTAGAGTCGGATCAGAAAAAGAGTGGACTTGGATTGTGGTTGAATGAACAAATAGATAAAACAAATCTCAATAGATAACACGCAAATTCCCTCAACAAAACAACACGATGATAAGGCTCATGATAGCTGAGTTTGTCATTTTTCATATGGCGGATAGGGATTGCCATTTAAATTATCTTGTTCTCTTTTTGGCCAAGTCTACTTTCTTTTTGAACAGACTCTAAGATCAGGTAGAGTTGAAACCGGCTGAGAATAAGGTAGTCCGATAACATCGAAAAGGCAGAGAGATACGAATGGTTAGCTAGTTTGCCAGGTATCCCTAAGCAAGGCAAAAACAAATAATTTAATATAATATTTTATAAATTTATGTAATCAATTTTTTTTCTGTCAAAATTATACGAAAAACATAAATACGTCGTACTCCGGACAAGGTATTCTGATTCCCGAAGCTGACTTCGGTCCTCACGTCCTTCGCACAAATGGAAGCTCATTCCTAGCTGTGAGTTACTAAAGGACGTGATGTTCCCAATAAGGAAAACTATGGCTGAGTATGACTCTGGCAATAATCCAGATCTATAGGTCATCGTTTATTGTAATCGAGTTTAGTTTGTCCATGGCTCGAACTCTATCGTACACTGGCGCGTTATCCTTACCCGCATCCCTCAATTCTGTCTTCATCTTCCCAAGTTTCCCGGCCACACTGCTTAATACAATGTAATTTTTTCCTCTCTAACTCGCTTGGCTTTGCCAGATTATTTTTTGTTGCAAACTTTAGTGGTATCCGCTTAATTTGACTTTTTTGCGAGCGGATTTAATTTCATAAGTTAAGGTTGATACGATTGAGAAAAGTTTCGCTTGGCCGTTTAAACAAGAAGCGTAATTTGGTTATGATTTTCTTTTTTGTTCAAGAACAAGTTTTGACCCTTACAGATCTTTATGCGAAGAGAAAAAAGTATAGGCCTATATAATCTAGAATAGTTCATAAAAACAGCTGATTAGATCATTATCATCAGGCTATTTGATGTTCGCGCATGCTAGAGCTCCTTAGATATTATCTTCTTATACGTGTGTATCGTAATAAATCATCACAATTGCCCTAAATCACATAAGTAACTGACACGTACTTACGTCTCTGTGAGTTTCTACGTTATTTCGCGGAATTTCAATTCCAATAGCAGCAATAAAGACGCGTTAGCTCAAATATTCGGCGATTCAAGAGTTTTCAGATAACACACGTGGAAAGGTTTGACACGTATTGTCAAATTTTGTATATATTTTACTAGGTTTTTATGCTGAATTTTACACTTTCTGCAAGTAGGACAATGCCCGATGGTCATGGTAAATGGTCAGCGCCGTTTATAGGCCGATCAGATAGCCCGTCGTTTGTTTGCCACTTATTCTATGAAATAAAATTATAAATAAAAAAATATATATTAAAACAAGCTTTATTTCGTATTCTTTTCAGCAATTTCTTTCATTTGATATGAATATCATGATGGTAGATAAGAAAATGTTGTGCGCCATCGTGGGGCGTTCGCCATATTGAATTTAGTGTGACATCATTTTGTTTTTGGTATTTTTTGAGCAAAACCCTTTCATTTGATAGCCATATTAAGGGGATGCATAAAAATACTGGTCTGCCATTTTTGGGAGAACGCCATATTGGATTTAGAATAACGTTACTTAGCTGACCATGATAATGATAACTTTATTCATAATAATAATTACATGTCAACAGTTAAAAATAATCATAAGAAATATTAATATTAAAAAAAATATATAAAAATGTCATTCTAATACTTTTATCATAATAGGCATTATTTATTTACTCCAGTTTTGGAATGAATTCCTCTACGCTATACGGTGCCATATCGGTCAGAAATAATTTAAGTGCATCCATTGTCATCCAATCGAAACGTGTATGCAAAACAACTCAATGCAACCGATTGAGTTGTTTTGCATACATTACCTCTTTAAAAATTCAATTGCAAGATTAGACGCACACATACATACGAGTACTAATAGGGCAAGTTAAATAACAGCTCGTAAAAATAGGAGGACAAGTGGATTGGGTTGAAAGCGTAAGAATAATTTAATCTAACTTCTACGTTTGCTACGAACGTACGTAACGTTATAAAGTGTTATTGTGTAGGTAGCTATGTCTGGATTTAATATTATACAATACAACATAGTTGTGAGACATATTGATTCTTTTTTGTGGTAAATCAGATGGTGTTCTTTTTTTATGTATTTAAAAAACACAAAATATCATCACATATATCTATATATTATATGTGTGTGTGTATGTATGTTCCCTATAGTCTTCAAAACGGCTGGACTGATTTTGACCAGACTTTCATTGGCAGATAGCTTTTTTATCCCGGATATAGCGTGGGTGAAACCGCAGGGCGTAGCTAGTTATATATACTTTTAAAATTTCCTGGCATTTGACAAGTTATATTCCCGCATAGTATAGGGCAATAATTTATTATGCACAACTTAAAAACAGAAAATTTAAGAAAACTTAAAATACTAACTAAAAACTAAAACTTAAAATAAATAAATAAAAAATTAAACTAAAAGACCATTAGTGGAGGAAAAGGTCCCCAGAATGCTGGCGGCATTGCCATGTTGAATGGCAATGCTCAATTTCTGCCCGAAATAGAAGCCAGCATTCTGAACACCCAACGCCTCCACCAATCGCCTGGCCAAGTCCCGATAAAGCCCTAAAGCGGCCGGTCCCCACGGACCCATCGTCTCCACTCCAAACAGAGCAAACATGTACACCCGGTCAAGGTGTGCATATTTGCTCCGCTTGAGGTTTTCGGCTTGAGCGGCGGCAGCGCCGGCCCTAACCGTAGTTGCAGGAAGGTGAGACGGAGCCATTGTGTCTACGCATGTTGCATCCCACACCAATGGCTGCCCCACCTTCCATGGTATTGTATATATTTTTAACTGTAATGTTTTCAATTTGCACTAATACGACCATGACGTAGCATTAGTGCAGTCTTATATTATGAGTTACGTTCACAAGTTATTTAGATTTCATCAGATTAATAAAATGTTAGGGTAATCAATAAGACTCCAACTTTCTCATCAATTTAGTTCTATTTATTCTTATAAACTGTTAATTAACATATTTTTAACACTACTTCTGATAGTTTATTACACAACCCTTTGGATAACTACGTCAACGAATATAGTGAAGCTTTAAACTCACCAATTCCAAAATCAACTCGATACATATATGTATTTTTGGTTGATAATAAATTACAAACATTAAATAAATTTGTTTTACAACATTTTTATTTACATTTTTAGCTATTTACAAAGCTTTGACTAATATTTACACTGTCTTAAAGTTTTAGTCAAAGGTCAATTTCAATTATGAAATCTCTGAAGGTTCATCTACATAAGTACAATTTATGATATTTGTGTTTACCTAGAGATGTTAACTTTATACATTTGAACTTGCCTTTGATAAGTTTCTGGAAACTTAGGTTGCTATTATTTATTTACAACAAAAATATGTACGAAAACTAGAACAGGAAAAGGAAAAACCAACAGTCAATACACAGACCAAAATAAATCTATCCAGTTCTCGTGTATCCTTATGCCACTTAGATTTAATAAACAATCTTTCAAAGTAAATGATCCTTGGTACTTAGTAGGTATCATTATTGTTGTCACTCGCAAAATGTTTTCTCGGCTTCTTTTATTTCAGCTAATAAAGCAACCCTAATCCAGAAGTTTCATTGCCTTACCTTACAATAAAACTTGTTAAAAAAGAAAAGCTCGTCGTTGTCCCGAGACAGAGGTTTTTCAACTTTCTCATTATGAAACGAATTGCAAAGGAATGACGTATTATTTCTCTTGCTTATTTAGTTCTTTGTCAAATAACGTGTGGGCGCCGGGGGTGGCTTAATTCGCTTTTTTCTTTATTCAAACTCATTGGAAGCCTGATTTTTTCGCTTTTATGTCAAAGAACAAGTAGATATCTGTCCTTGACTCCAATCTGTGGAACCGACAAGTGAAACCGCTTCGAAGTCTCCATGAAATCAGCTTGATTCAACTCGCTTCGATTGAGCTATTATTTGATAGAAAAGCTTTAGAGAGGAGTCGTTTCGGTTCCTCGCTCTTGAATAAACGATTCTTCGTATTTTGAAAAAGTTCTTAATATAAACCTTTTGTTTCTATCGAATGGATAAAAATTCAGTTGAGATTTAATCACGACAATGCTTTTAATCCGTTATTAACGTTTGTTGATCGATGTGCTATATAGACTTTTTGATAAGCATTCCATTTTTATTTTTTAAGACAATAATATTGGTAAAAAATGTAATATATATTTCCAAACTTAACAATTATTCTCTGGTTGGCTTTTAATAAACAATACTTAATGAAAAACATGATTAAATACTTAAGTGCTTTTAATAACTTGTTTCTTTACATTTTTTGGCTAATAACTTATCTTTTTTTTTTTGTTTTGCTCAGTTTACACAAATATTTATATTTTCTTCATGTGTACTATTCCCAGCGGAACGGATTAATAAAGTTCACCGCACTTTCCACGTGACATATATATGGAAGCTATGAATAGTATCTACGCTGGCGTAGATAGACTTGCTCGTCTATTTGTTCAGCTTGATTGAACGTAAATAAAGTGGTGAAGAGAGCAACTAACAGCTCCAGCCATCAAGTAGAGCCCTACTGCGATTGAATTTTGGTATATACCCAGCGATATTGAATCGATTGTAATCTCAATTCAAGACTGAGCCGTTAGCTGAGGAGAATATAAAACAGTACTCAACAAGCGTATACGACAAAATAGTTTTGGATCAATAATAGCTTTTTCTGACGTTAAATAAGATTATGATATTCTGGTAAATGTATATATCTACATGACTAGCACAAGATCGTAATTACATTGGTGTTTACCGGTTACTAGGTCGTGGTTTTTACGAATTCCACAATCAACATTTTATGAAGTTGCTTTTCGTGATAAGTGACTATTTTATAAACAACATAATATACAAAAACTGTTTTACTACAAATGTCCAGAGAAATGCCACCCATAGCAGTTTCGTTTTCAACAGAATCGGAATAGTATTGTGAATATTTGTGATATTGAATAGTATTGTGCAATTCGTCAGTAAAAATAAGTTTGTCAAGTTTACTTGCCAATGAAAAATTATATGACGTTGCACATCTTTTCATGTTATTATAACTTTTAAAAACAAAAAGTGTGCCACACACGCTTGTGGGCGACTCACAATATTCCAAAACCGTCAAACTTGGTTTTTAAGTGACTCTTATAAACAAAATTTGTATTAACTAATCGTTGTATTTAAATTAACTAAAATACTTTACAACATTTGTACATTTTACAATTCATCGCTAATTGGTCATCTCATTCCAAAGGGCCTCACAAAGGAGTGAAGTAGGTACTTCGCAATCGAAATGCCTAAGTAAACTGTGCATATGAGTACAGTGTACGTGAGAAGTGAGAGGATGACGAGGATGTTCTGCCGGGGCTGCCGGAGAGTGGCGATGGTGACCATAGAAGTAAGGATGATGCGGGTCGGGCGTGGTGGCATGGCTGGCCCTGAGCTCTGCATCGCCGCTGGTCGCTCACCGCTCAGCACGTGGACTATCACTGATGCTGACTCTGTTGACAAAATAATTACTTATAAGCACACATGCTGGGTACGCTAATAAGACCAACTTCAACTCCAACAGAACAACACTGCGATATCACAAGTAATAATAATTATCAAAATAAAAAACCGACTTCATCAGACCTGGCCCAAATTAAAATGGGACCACACAAAATGTACCAGCTTTCAAATAAAAAAAAATGAACAAAATCTGTTCACCCAGTCGAAAGTTCTAAGGTAACAAACATATTGAAAAAATACAGTCGAATGGAATGAATGGAGGATGAGAACCTCCTCCTTTTTGGAAATCGGTTAAAAATAAGTCCAAAACACTGGCGTTTATCTATATGTTTATCTCAATAGCTAACAAGTGGATCACATTTCAAAGCCGACTTCAAAAATATATGAAAAACTTAATAAGTGCCTGTAAAATTTGAGGGTTGCCCTCGATTTCCCTGGGATTCCATCATTCTGATGATCATCCTACTTGTGTTGACTTGACTTGTGTCACACAATGTGACCAAATTGGAAGTATACCCTACCGAACAATAGTTTTTTTAAATCAGTCACCAGTAGGCGGTGATATTTGTGAACATACATTAAAAAAAATATATGTACAGTGGAGCATAGAACTCCGCCTTTTTTGAAGTCGGTTAAAACAAGCTTTTTCGTTATATTTTTTTTCTCAGCAAACCTTTTCATTTGATACCAATATTATGATAATAGATTAGAAAATTTTGTCCGCTATCTTGTGGCGTCCGCCATATTCAATTTAGTGTGACGTCATTAAATTTTTCGTATTCTTCTCAACAAACCCTTTGATATGATACCCTTATCATGGAGGTGCATAAAATAAACTGGCCCGCCATGTTTGGGAGTCCGTAATATTGGATTTAGTATAACATTAACGGAATCTTAAACGTCGATTCTAGCATACCATTCACTAAACTAAACACATCTAACTGGATTAAAATTATCAGCGTACCTTTTTATTCCAATATGTGAGAGAACGATGACAACAATTTTGAAAAAAAAAAAAAAAAATTGTTTTGTTTAGATAACGGCACAATAGAATCGACACCTCGCGTGTATTTTATACCATTTTAATTCCCGACGTTTCGAACACTGTGCAGGCCAGAGGTAGACCACCTTTGTTACCACGGATACTGCAAAAAGTTCGCAACGTTGGTAATAAAAATAATTTAAAATACACGCTATTAAACCGTGAATGGAATGGATATGTCCTAAAACTGCGACCAGAACCACCGGAGGATGGGCAGCAGCGTCCTAATAGTACACGGTGAACGTACTGCGATCCCCAAGCCGCCTGCCAAGCGTGGGGATTATGGCAACACCCCTCTCTATGAGGGAGGCCTTGTCCAACAGTGGACGTTAATTGGCTGATGAAGTGAAGTGAAACCGTGAATACTGTTTAATTTCAATCTGTAATATTCTCTGAAACCTAAAAAAACATTATTTATTTAGTTTGGTTTTAAATAATGTATTCGATAATTAATGTTAGTCATACCTAAGTCTGTCATACTGATGATGTTACTAAAGTCTGAAAACTTGTTTAAATCAAAATGAAAAAGTAATTGAAAAATATCACCTGTTCTAATTTTAATACATTACATAAATACGTAATTCACTCGTTATTATGTTTTATCATTGTTTTGACCTTATTACTTGTACAGCTGGCATAAATGAACATTCGTCTTATTAAATAAAGCTCAGCGTTGTGGCAGTTATTTGTATTGTAGCTTTACTTATTTTTGAATTTTTTAAAGAAAATGTAGACTTAGTGGTGGATTGCAAGAAACTCAACTATACCTACATTTGTTTATTTCAATACCGCATTGATAGCTAGTTACTTAGATTTTACCAATCGCAGCTGCCATCGGTTTCTCTCTTAATCTCTCAACAAAATACCCACGTATTTTCTTTGAAGTTTTCCTTAAATTTCTATCAATTTCTAAGTTTTCAGAACTGCACAGTAATTTTCTCGGATATCTCGGTAGCTGTTTGTAAATCAATTATTATAGCAACTTTTTTGCAAGTTGTTCATCTACACTAATATTATAAAGAGGAAAGATTTGTACCTATTTTTGTATGTTTGTATGTTTGTAATGAATAGGCTCCGAAACTACTGAACCGATTTGAAAAATTCTTTCACTGTTGGGAAGCTACACTATTCCCGGGTGACATAGGCTATAATACTTTCTTCCTTTAAATTTAAGACGACAAGGCATTCTTCCTTTAAATTTAAGACGACAAGTCGCTGATGTGGTCTATTTATTAAAGATAGCGAATGGCGCAGTTGATTGTCCGGAGCTATTGGAGCGAATAGGGCTGAAGGTGTCGGCTGATCCGTTTAGAAGACCATGTTCTCTATTTATCCCCAGAGTGAGCACTAATTACAGAAGTAATAGTTACCTGTTAAGAGCAAGCCGCAGTTTCAATGCTGTAGCTACTGTAAATGACATTGATTTGTTTACCACATCTGTTCAGCAGCTTAAGAGAATACTATCAAGAGCATTTATTTGATTTATCTAGTTAATTAAAATAGTCTACTAGTTTTTAGTTTATTAATTTATATTTAAGTGTGGAATCTTTTAAATGGCCTTCTGTACCTTATATATTAGTTAAAGCTTTATACCTAGCTGTAAGATTTCCTAAAATAAATAAAATAAAATAAAAATAAAATATTATATTTTGTAGCGAGGCCGAAGGCCGAGCTTACACTCGTGCGAAGCCGGGGCGGACGGCTAGTTTTAAATATAAGTACTAACCAATGTAATTTTTTGTTAGACAATTTTAAATTTGTCAATGTTAAAAAAAGCGTTGTTCGTTTTGATATAGTCTGTGATATAGTTTAAAATTAGCAGCGCCCGCAGGGGCACCCCTGTGTAGATTCCAAAAGGATTCGTTTTTTTTTTCCGGGATAAAAATCCTACGTCACTTTTTGGCACTCTGTCTCTATGGAAAAATCACGTCGATTCCTGGCTCTGCTGCTGCGCTAAAGAGGAACAAACAAACACACTTTCGCCGTTATAAAATTAGTATATACTAATAAAGTATTTAGTAATACTGTTTTTTAGTCTTCCGTACCCAAAGGGTAAAAACGGGACGCCTACGTTGTCTGTCTGTCCGTCCATCCTACCTTTATACGGCTGTATCTTAGGAACCATAATAGATAGTTGAAAGTTTCACATAATATGTAATGTTACGGTGGATTAACGTAGCAAAAATAAAACAAAAGATAAAAACAAGAGGGCCCCATACAACAAACGTACTTTTTTTTACGTATTTTGCTAATGTAAAAAAAAAAATACGTTCAAGCGTCAAATTTGGCATGATTATAGTAAACATTCTAAAGTATAACAACAAATAATAAATATTGGCAAAGTGTGAGTCGGTGACAAATTTCTGTCACATATGATAATTGGACAGAAGTTCGATATAAGAAATCACGCCAGTCCATATCTCTGCGCTGCGTTGCGGGGCCGGCAGTGACGTCTCTTAAAGCGGCCGAGCCACGTAAACATATCCATCTATGGAATATGCTATCTGGAGTGGATGAAGTCAAATCATACTTGGGCACCCTTTGCCCGCTAAGAACGGTCACTGTAGAACAACTGAAGACTTCAAATAGTTACAACTCTTTTAAAATAGGGGTCCCAGAAGATTGTTTCGAGAGGTGTGTCTCGATAAATGTGTGGCCAGAAAACGCGCGGGTTAAGAAGTGGGTGAATTACAAAAAGCGCACCCCTATGACCTCGGAGAGTCAAACATTTCGCTGGGGGGTCGGCTCACAGTAAGCCGCGCACCGTGTTACCCGCATACGTTGGCATCTACTACCAAAACGTCAGGGGGTTGAAGACTAAGTTACCCACATGGCGTGCCAGCATGCTAGTCGCGGATCACGTGCTGGTCGCCGCGACCGAGACGTTTCTCGACGGCTCAGTGGAAGATGCTGAGGTGGCGCCGGATGGCTGGACACTGCTGCGCCGCGACCGCAAGACGCCTTGCGGGGGCGTGCTGCTTGCTGCGAGACCGGAAGTCACCGTATGCCGCCGGCAGGAACTCGAGTCGGAGCTCGCAGAAGACCTGTGGGCCTCCGTCACGTACCGCGGAATCTCTCTTGTCGTATGCGTCGTTTATATCAAGCCGAAAGCTACCGATGCCGTGTACATGAATTTATTTTGTAAAATAGAATCCTTCTTAGCTGCCTCGAAATGTAAATTTTTCATTGTAGGTGATCTAAATATGAATAGTGCCTCTAGTGATATTAAAAATTATTATTGTTATTTCTTGACTTGCTGTAACTTAATCGACTACAACGGCGTAATTAATTCTCACGGAGGTACTCTTGACGTAGTGTTGGCGCAGGAGTGCACTGAATTGGCGGCGCGGCCGGTATGCGTGCACGCGGCCGCCAAGGGGTTCGTCCAGATCGAAGAGCGGTACCACCCCGCGCTCGAGATAGCTCTCACTCTCCGATCGCAGGACGATCGTGCCCGACTACAGCCAAGCAACATTGAGGCATCGCGCGATTGGAATTTCAAAAAGATAGATATCTCTCTTTTTCTCTCCTTGCTTGCAGAAACCTCATGGGCGTCTGTGCTCGAGTCTAATGACGTTTCAGTCGCGACTGAAGCTTTCTATCACATTATCTATCAATTGTTTGATTTGTCGGTCCCAAAAAAGAAAAGGCAGCGTGCACAATGCAATAGGTATCCCGTTTGGTTTAATGCAGATATTATAAAAGATATTCAGAGGAAAACTAGGCTGCACAGAACTTGGTTGAGCACAAAATGTAATGCTACATATAGGACATTTTCGGAGTTACGGGCCAGTTTGAAAATTCGTGTTTCCCAAGCGTACAAATCGCACATGACTCATATCGAAGAAAACTTGTTACAGTGTCCACAAAAATTTTGGAGTCATGTACATAGCCTTAGATCTAAGGGGGGTTTTGAGCCTTGTGTTTCTTATAAGGGTGACTTGTGTACTGGGGTGGAAGCTGCCGAGGCCTTCGCGGACTATTTCGCTAGTGTTTTTCTAGATGAATTGCCAGCACTGAATGTCAACTCGTGTATGGGACTAGACTGTTCCGGCGGCAGTGGTTGCGTTAGTATACCAGCTATTTTTCCCGAAGACATAGAACGCGGTCTTAACAAATTAAAGATAGGTAGCTCACCAGGCCCCGATAACTTGCCTAACTTTATTCTAAAGACGGGTAAAAAACATCTTATTTCTCCACTTTACCATATTTTAAATATATCTCTTAAAAATGGGAAGTACCCTGACCAGTGGAAGTTATCCAGGGTGACCCCAATTCCTAAGAGTCGTAATAGAACTACGGTTGAAGAATACCGTCCTATAGCCATTCTAAGCGCGCCCGCTAAAGTTTTCGAGTACATCCTACATAAGGAAATATATAGACAGGTGAAACAACAAATAGGTGAAGAGCAGCACGGTTTCAGGCCGGGTCGCTCCGTAAATACGAACTTGTTAGGCTTAGTTGATTATATATCCGATGCCATGGATCGTGGTTCTCAGGTCGACGTCATATATTTTGATTTTCAAAAAGCTTTTGATAAAATTGATAACGATATATTGTTAAAAAAGCTATGTGACCTCGGCTTTTCTCCCAGCCTCCTAAATTTCTTTGCGGATTTTATGAGAGACCGGCGGCAGTATGTTAAGCATGGTATCCACGTTTCGGGACCATATCACACAAGATCTGGTGTAAGCCAGGGTTCCATCACTGGTCCGTTATTATTTAAAATGATGGTGCACGACCTACCTACAGTGCTGACTTCTGCCAAATGTCTCTTGTATGCCGACGACCTTAAGCTTTTTCTCGAAATAAAATCTCCCTGTGACTGCCTTACCTTACAAGAGGACATAGATAGAATCTGTGCATGGGGCTTGAAAAACAAAATGACATTTAATGTGACCAAGTGTAATGTAATGACGTTTGACCGCAAAAGAAATCCCATCAATTATAATTATCATCTTGACAATTTATGTATAAATCGGGTAAATAGCATTAAGGATCTGGGAGTGACATTTGATCGTACCCTGAATTTCCATGACCACATCTCTGATCTCGCCAAAGAGGCCTATCGTCGTCTGGGCTTCGTATTACGAAATGCCAAAGATTTTAAAAATCCGTTAGTTATTAGAACATTATACAACTCGTTAGTCAGAAGCAAGCTGGAGTCGAGCGCATGTGTCTGGAACCCGCACCACGTCACCTATGTGCGGATGCTTGAAAAGGTTCAAAAAGCTTTCTTAAGATCGCTGTATAAGAAGCTTCACGGTTATTACCCGTTCATGTACCCAACTAAATTCTTGCTCGGCCAGCTCGGCTACAACTCACTAGAAGTGAGAAGGATGTTGGATCAGCTTGCTACTTGCTGCAAGGTGCTCAGAGGATCAGTTGACTCCTTGCATCTGCACAATTTATTGTGCACTTTGTTTGTGCCAGATAAACCCGGGGTTCCGGCTAATAGGCGTGGAAAATTGCCCAAGTTTTTCCACGTGGCTCACAGCCGCACCGTGGCGCGCTCCATGTCTCCGCTGATTCGTGCCCGCCGCCACTTCAATGCACTCCTTGCTACCAACACTGATTGTGATATTATTTGTGACAGTTGGAAAAATGTAACGAGAGTTTTTTTGACTTATTGTGAAAATTTAACTGATCAATGGGACAGGGGCAAAAAAGCCGATGACTATAATGACAATTTGTATGACATACTAATTTTATGTTGACATATTTTTACAGCAATTTGTTGTATTTATTATATTAGTAATTTTATAATATTATTCCTATTTTTACTAGGAAATCTATTTTAGTTTAACAGTATGTGAGATAAATGTTAGTGGAATTTGTCCGTTTTTATTCTCAATAAAATAATTTGAATTTGAATTTGGATTCTGTTCATTACCAAGTAATTTCATAACTGGTAATTTCGTTACTTAGACGACCTCATCATTTCTTTCACCGAATCGAAATTGCATATTTTGCTAATATTGAAGTCGGTTTTTTTATTGATAATTATTGTAGTTTCTGGAGTACGGAACCCTCAGCGCGCGAGCCTAACTCGCACTTGGCTGGTTTTATCATATATCGATTACCTTTGTGACATCATTGTGAAAATAACGTTTGGAATCGCATGTTTCCTATTGGAACACCTAAATCAAAACAAATGCACGCTTGTATCAGTCTCTATAATTATTTACTAAAATCAATAGCCACAGCAGTGAAATATTGACCTGCCCTTCCTGGCATAAATCGGTTACAAAATTTATGCTACGACCCTATTTTTGGTCGAAAGCTACATACACGTCACGACACTAGCCGGTTGCCACGTTATTAGTCACAACAATTTAGCCAATTATTTTTTATTTCGAATACATTTTGGTTTCAAGGTTGCCTTATATTTACATTTGTTTGTTTTGTGTCTGTGTTTGAGCTAGGACTAATATTATCAAAGCACTTATTAGCTCTAACAGATACCTTTTTTATAATTGAATAATAATAGGCTTGCGCGACCTCGTCTGAAGTTAAGCGACGATGCGGTCTACAATGAAGCAAACTTGCTTGTGTGTAAGGTTGCCTGGAAGAGATCGCTTATAGCGATAAGGCTGCCATTTGTTCACTAGTTTTAAGTTCTTTTTTCTTATGTAGGTTATTTCTGGCGTGAACAATAATGAGTTATCTATCTATAATAAATAAATATCTGGGACATTTTTGCACACATGGTCATCTGACCCCAAACTAAGCAAAGCTTGTAATATGGCTGCCAAAGACTGATATACATACATATATATTTTTAAATACATACTTAAATAGATATTAACACCCAGACATAGAACAAACACAAATGTTCATCACACAAATGTTTGTCCTAGATGGGAATCGAACCCACGCCCCCAAGCACAGAAAGTAGGATCACTACCAACTGAGCCACCGAGGCAGTCGAATTAACATTGTTCCGAAATTTAAGTCCGAATAAATCTGTCGTCATTATTCCTCCATAGAAAAAAAGTAACATTGATTTAAGGTTTTCTACCTGTTTTTTTTTAATTCATTCAAACACCTATTTACTAAACGATATCTATGATATCCTAATAAACAGATTTCATGATTATGGAGGGAACCGTATAGATAAATTTTATATTACTCGTCCACAGACCATAGATCGTCAGTGATTACCGTAAAATAACTAAGTGATTAGTAAAAAAAAAATAACAACTAAGAATTAAAGTATAATTACTTAGTTATTTTTTTACTAAGTCCTGTTAAACACAGTAACTAAAAACTACATTTCTATGTATAAAATGTGCTTTTGTACCCTTATCCAATATTTAGTTTGGCGTCTGACTCAAGTCACCAACTCTTCCCGCGCCAGAGATAACAAGACGGGATAAAATTCGCAGCTTGAAGATAAAATCCGGACTTAACTCGAGATCCGCGATCCAGTCATAAACCGAGCATGAACCGTGTTCTGATTCTGATGCTTGAACTTTACTGACATAAGTTAGTACTTGGAAAGACGCTCGTGGTAGATTTCCTTAGCTCGACCGAAAATATGCATGTGATGCAAGATTATGAACGGTGATAAGTATTTAAGGACGCAGAATTTTATCACGTTACGCATGAGAATATATGAAATGAAAAGATAGGTAGTAGTCACTGTTTTAGTCATTTATGCAGTGTGTATTATTATTGTATTACTCGTGCGATAAATAGTTATTGATGAATAGGTCTTTTAAAATGAAGGTAAGGTCGCACACATGACTTTTTTTAACAAGTTTATCTTTTGCGAAATATGGCCCACAAAAGTTGCCCCTTGCATTTATTAGATATAGGTAGAAACTTGTAATTTGCCATGCTGACAAGTCATATTAAAAACCTTTGTTAAAAAATTATATTTATATTTTGTATAACTTTTTGAGTTATAGTGATAAAACTGTAATAAATTCAAGACATTCTACTTCAAAGGTAAGGGGTGGGTTCATTAACGTTTTCGTTAAATGATATTAGCAAAGAATGTTCTCCAAGCAGTTTTCTCTTAGATTAAGCAATAAAAAGTATTATGTTATGTCGGGATGATACATCTCTGAAATTTGGGTAAGGCCAACGAGTTCCGAATTTGTCTATAACTAAACCGCACATTTCTGAATTAAGATGATATCACATATTTTTTATCGCGAATAACTCCCCTTTTGACCACCAAATTGCCTTTTGATAAGCGATGATGTGGTCGATGATAAAGCGCAGACTTAGAAGAAAAATTATATGGCTTTGGCTATGGCATCGGACCCTACTACCGTTATCCTATTTCTTCCGTGACTGCAATACCGTCTGTATAAACTAGTTCTGTTAATTTCAACTAAATACTAGAATTGAACACATTGCGAGTATCGGTTGTCGCATAATTGTAGTTCCAGCAATGTGAGTTTCCACGAGCTACGGAAACTTGTTATGTTTGCTATTCCATATTGACCCTGATACCTTTTTGATGAGTGTTGACTGGTTTTGCCGGAAAAGTAAAGAAACAAAAATTGAACACATTTATTTATTTTGAAGTTTATGGTGACAAGGAAAGTCAACGGTAAAAGATAACAAGATTTAATTCGTCTATACATACCATATCGTTGATAGGAGACGAAGGCAAAATATAATTAATGAGATTAATGAGTAGTGATAGTCACTCATGAGAATACTAATCAAGTAAGAGGTTTTTTTTATTGAATACAGTTCAAAATTTCTACGACCAGTGAATTTGATGTTATTTATTGTACGGATAGTATTTAGGAACTTTTATCATGAATTGTTGATCAAAATATCCAGATTTTGCGGAAAATAATAAGCAATGAGACATTCGACGAAAAATGTTGCAAATCCGTAATGAGTTTGCAAATTAGTTGCTACTTATCCTGTGGAAATGGAGTGGGTGGATAAGCATTAACTAAAATGGTCACAGAGACAGTTACATTTTGACATTTCACTGAATTTTAATATATATAATTATAGTTTTAAGTAAGTAGTTGACATTTGATTTCACTAATGGAAAAGTAATTGGTTATCTATCTTCTATATATATAAAAGAAAGTCGTGTTAGTTACACTATTTATAACTCAAGAACGGCTGAACCGATTTAGCTGAAAATTGGTGGAGAGGTAGCTTAGAGCCAGGAAACGGACATAGAATACTCGAAAAACGGCTGGACTGATTTTGATGAAATTTTGTGTTCCTGGAGCGGGTCATAGTAGCGAGGCCGAAGGCCGAGCTTAAACCCGTGCGAAGCCGGGGCGGATCGCTAGTTATTGTATAAAATTTGAAATAATAATATTAGGTATATTAATTACTAAATTATTGTATGTCTGTAAAGGACAAAGCTGTTGAGACTGAACGTGTTTTAAGAACTTACAAATATTATACTTACACAGTTTGACAATAAATGATTCTGATTCTGATTCAGAGACAAAAATTATCTCATGATGTCGGTAACTCATCAAAGGATAGGTAAAGAAACAAACTTTGTCTAGATCATTTTACGAAAAGGCCAATGACATTTAAACAAGAATGTTTTAACTTCTTAACTTTATTACAATTTTATCACAATAACTCAAAAAGTTGGAACACAACATGTTTGAAATAATTTTATATGAAGGTTTTTAATAAGACATGACAAGTTTCTCTGTCTGATAGTTTAGAAATTTGAGTTTTGGCACATTAGGCTTACAAGCGATGTGGGTCATTGGCTTCTCGTCATTAATTTATGACACCGCTTAAAACATCTTAAAAAGATCTAAAAGGTCAATTATGATTGAAAAAAATACATCGATCGCCAGGTTTCGTTGCAGTAATCTGACTGAGTGCTCTTGTTGTTTTTCCAATTGCCATGGTTGTCTCCAGTCAGAATACTTATGTGTACCATCATAAAATTCACCAGCTTTGAAGCAATCTAACAGTCACAATAGCAATGTTTACCAGAGCTGCTGGGTGCACAGGTGTAGTTCCCTGAGTCGTGAGGCGCGGCTCTCGCAATAAGCAGTCTACTGGTGCGCGTGCGCTGTTCGGTTTCTACGCTGATGCCGCCGCGCTGCGCGTAGTTCACCACTTGCTCCCCTCGGTACCAGTAGATGAAACTGTAACAAAATAATACATTAGTATTATAAATGAAAAAGTTGGCGTGTGTTTGATCCCACCCGACACCATAAAATCAAGAAGGAGTAGCTTATACATACCCTAGATTTTTATTTCCGACAAATATACGGATTGTATATTTGGGATATATTGTAAATTGTATATTTGATTGTATACTTATTTGCCATAGGTGTTAAACAGGCTATTGGGCGATCACCGTTGTCTATTGATATCTCTTACACCAGGAGCATCACAGATACATTGCCAACCTTTAAAGACTCAATTAACAGCCCATTTGAAGAACCCCATACGAAAACCACGGGATGCATATCATACTAATATTTTATATGCAAAAGTTATAGTTAAGTTATCTTGGATAAAACATTATATAAGCTAGTTTTTTATCCCGAAAAATACTGTTTACGTATAGACAGTAACACTGTCAAACCCAACGTGCAGGAGAGTCAAAACAAATGAGAACTTAGAGGCCATTGAAATTAGGATAGAAATAAAATAAACTCAATGAGTAGAATGCGTCAACGAATGTCTTTAATGTGAACGACTTGTTAGTTTAGATCAAATCTAACAAAGTACCAATTTAGCCGACGTAGTAAATTCAAGATGTAGGTTAAATCCGTCCCCTTTTAACTTTAGATATATTTTGACCAAAATTTAATTTTAGCTTTAAAAGGTCAATCGTAAATCTCAGAACCGTTAGGGTCTGAGTTAAGGGGTACTTAATTTTGGAGACCTTTAAAAATGGTGATGATATAAGGCATTAGTTAGTTACACTGACGGATAAATTTAACCTTGCTACTTTTAACGGTTTTGTCTATTTTTGTACTGTGAAATATAAATGATCAGAAATCTTTCATTCTAAATATGCACGCCACTCGTCCACACTACGCATACAAAATACTATAAAAATACGGTGGGGGCCTGCACATTTAGAATGAAAGATCTCTACGCCGGGTTGCCTGGAAGAAATCGCTAAAGGCGATAAAGCCACCTATTATACTGCCGGTTTTTGCATTAATTTTAAGATACTTTTTTATATGATGTATATAATAAAGTGATATCGTATTGTATTGTACAGGAACAATTATTATATCTCATACAATACAAATGTTAAATTTTTTTTTTATTCTTAGTCTGTATAGATGGTATAAGTGCTAAGAAAACAATTGAGAACAGAATTTTTAACTTAAATATATAAAACTCTACAGACTAAACTTTTCGGGCGTTTATTCTGTGTCAAAAAGCAACAAAAATATTGTAAGTGATAGACTTCAGAATAATAACGAGTAAACTCGTACGGTATTAGAACTTTTCCTCAGAGAACTGTTTTTGCCGCTGTCATAAGAAGAAAAAAAATAACATACAAATTCTTTCATTTCTTTTTCAGTTATACTAATCTATCTATACATATAATAAAAATACTTAGAGATAAAAATATCTGTAATTGCGAGATATTTTAAAAAACACAGGGCGTCTTAAAATATGCCGCTGAACATGTTTTGAGAATTTTTGTCTGTTTGTTTTGTTTATTTGTTTGTCCACGCACATCTCCTTAACAAGTACTTAACCACTGGACGGATTTAAATGCGGTTTTCCTGAATATGCTTAGCTATGACCAAATTGAAGTATAGGCTATCTTATTTTGCGCAAGGGCCGGATTAAGGGAAGAAAAAAGGGTTGAAAGTTTGTATGAAAATCTACGCGTACGAAGTCGCAGGAAACAAGACTAGAATGATAATAAAGTGCCAAACAGCAAACACATAAGCTAAACTCCACTAAAAAGACCAACAAAACTGCTAGTAAGCGATTGTCAACCTATTAACCGCAGCTTTTGGTTAAAAAAAACTTATCTCGTGGCATGTTTCATCATACAGAAACAGTGGCAGACAGACTTACACACGAGCAGAGCGAGAATGATAATAAAAAGGGGACAACGCCCGCACTAGTAGTAGTGACGTATGAGTGCAGCCAGACGCGGTTTGTATTCATGCCAATTGTATGTAGCACAATAAAAAGTTATACTCGGGCAACGAGTTAGTGTGAAGCCTCGGAAAACATTCCTATTATGATAAAGTTTGAGCACACTAATCGTTCACATTATTAATGTAATAAATGTAAGTAATAATAATGTGTCTTTCAAGGTTGGCAACGTATTTGTGATGCCTCTGTGTTACATGTATCCATAGGCTACGGTTACTGCTTACCATCCGGCAGCCGATCTGCTTGTTTCCCAAATATATGTAATGATAAAATAAATGTATGTATGTCTTTTAGAAAACATCAGAGTCACACAACGGGCAATGGAGAGAGCTATGCTCGGAGTTTTTTTGCGCGATAAAATCCTAAACGTGGATATTCGCCAAAGAACCAGAGTCATCGAAATAGCTATAAAATTATGCAAGTTGAAGTGGCAATGGGCAGGCCACATCGCTCGAAGAACCGATAACCGATGGGGAAGAAAGGTCCTTGAGTGGAGACCGCGAACCGGAAGACGCAGCGTAGGTAGGCCTCCCACTAGATCAGGGTTTCATAAAGTGGGGTCCATGGAACCCTATGGGGTCCATGACGCGAGTGCTAGGGGTCCACATTCGCGAGGTTTATTTACTAGAACTCGTTTGAAGTATGCAGTTCTGTTATTTGAATAAACAAAACCAAAAATCAAGTAACACTGTTTTCTTATTTTAAAATTCTCTTCGCAAGGGGTCCGTAGAGTTACTGAAACATTGAAAGTGGTCCGTGGCTACAAAAAGTTTAAGAACCATTGCACTAGATGGACCGACGACATTGTGAGAGTCGCGGGCATCCTGTGGATGCAGATGGTAGGATGTCATTCAGTATGGAGGTTAAAGGGGGAGGCCTATGTTCAGCAGTGGACGTCATCTGGCTGATGATGATGAAATATGTCTGTCTTTCTGTTCCACAGTCTTTCTGTATATTTATTTGCTTTTCGGGGCTAAACATACGGTCAAAACCACCTTATTTTGTGTGCATCAGAAGGACGGACGTAGAAATATTTTTGTTCCGAAAAAATGTAAGATTTTAAAATCGTATTTTTACGAATCTCTAATGTATTTCGACTTTAACATCGGACAATAATTGGGACCAATTATTTTTGATTTACTATACAGATAATAATTGATCTCAAATTCTTTATTGTACTTAATACGACGTCAAAGTGGAAACACACTAGATATTCGTCAAATAAACATTTTTGAAGACTGATTCAATTAACAATTTTTTTAAATCGTTTCTAGAAAATAAATTACTAGAATACATAACATAGCTGTCTTGTTTTAGTTGTATCAACATACTAATTTGCCAAAAGGTCAAAGCTATTTTATGCTAAGTGCCTAGAACACGGTATATGACACGCATCTAATATTAAAAGGGACAAATACTCGTAATTTTACAGGACGACTGACACAGAGTCAAATGAAGGGTAGTACGTAGTCAGCGCGTATGTCTGCTTGTATGTGTTTTATTTTATTTTACATAGATATTTATTTATATTCTTACAACACAGGCACATACTTATAATGGTAGTTAAAAGAAATATATAGGGCTTCTCAGCCTAAATTCGCGTCTATCAGTCATTCAATAACTAAAAGTTGAATAATTTGGTTACATTGTAAAATATAATACAGTCAAAATTTAGTTATTGCGACATCGTTTAGAACAACATGCCGGTTATAATAACCTATCAATTTGTTTGTACTTGCACGATACACATTAAACATCACCGGTTGTTACGACTATCGGTTTTTACGACTGAATATGAGCAGTCCCTTCCCAGATGTCGTTATAACAGATTTTGACTGTAGTCAAATAAATATAGATATAATATAACATAAGTACAATTAAAGAAGTGGTGCATTATTATTAATATTTTATGTCAGACTATTTTTTTTTAATCTTTAAAATGAGCCGTTAAATAAAGTGTAAGAATAAAATGATTGCACATCTTACGTGACGTATCATTGAAAACAGGTCTTAAATAAATGGCCAAGAGCGTGTCGAGACACGCATATGGTAGGGTTCCGTAACCAAAGCCATATAATTGTAGTCATAGTTCAATAATTGATAGTTATAGAAAAATTCGAACGAACGAACCTCTGTGGACTTAGCCAAATTTCAGAGATGTATAATTCCTTTTTATGGTTGAGACACATTCTTTGTTAAGACCATTTTACAAAAAGACCTTTGAGTTAAAACAGCTTGAATTTATTACAGTTTTACCGCTGTCACTCAAAGTCATAATCAGATAATGTTCTAGATATGTTAATAATTTACAAGTTTCTATGTCTTATAATAAGATATAGAAACTTGTAACTTCAAAATTATTTCGAAAAGATAGTTTTGAAATGCAGAGGGGGGGGGGGGCAACTTTTTGCCTCTTTAGTGAGCCATATTTCGCAAAGTATAGACTATAAAAAAGTAATATATGAAACCTTACATGTATTTTAAAAGTTTTTTTTTTCAATATCTGACACGAGGAGGTAAAGTAAAAAACAAATATTCATAACCTTTGCACATGTACCCCTTAAATTAAATATTACATACTTTTTATACTTCTAAAATTGAGATCTATATTATAACTGTAATTTTGCAAAGTCTCATGCACTTATCTTATAATTATAGAAGTTAGAAGGTCCTAAAAAGAAATCGGACGGACGGACAGAACGAAATTATAAGGGTTCCTTGTCGGGCTACGGAACCTAAAACGATAAAAAAATTAAATATGAAAAAACACTTTTTAAACACAATCTTTTATGCGCCCGCGATATTTAATTTAGTGTGACGCTATTTCTTTCTCGTATTCTTCTCAGCAAACCTTTTCATTTGATACCCATTTCATGGGAGCGCATAAAAAATAACTGGACCACCTGAATCTTTGGGAGTCTGCCATATTGGATTTAGAATGATGTCATTTAGCCAACCATGCATTGTAATCTAAATAAACATGTGTGAAAATTTTCAGCTCAATCTGCTGGTCTATTCTGCAAGCTAAGTGAACGCGTAAGTGAAGTGATAAGCTAAGTGAATGTGATTTTTCTTCCCTATTTCTGCAGATATATGACAAAATATCGAATTGTAAGGGCAAGGGACTACAGTCAAGGGTGATCACTCGACATTTTGACATTTCTCTATAGTAGTCAACAAGAAAATACACGTTCACTTAGCTCATCACCTCACTTGCGCGTTCACTTAGCTTGCAGAATAGACCGGCAGTTCGAGATAACTGTTTTAAAATTCAGTTGCAAAATTTGACCCATACTAACATGGCGAGTGAAAACATAAAAGCTTGTAATGACGTTTGGTACAGTTATGAGGTCGAAGGATATTCCAACTGCTACCACTTGGGCTGGTTATAAAAAAATATTATTTCGTATTTACCACCACGAGTTTTGCCAGTTTTATAAGTCGTAAGGAATATACAGTTTTCGTCGCATAGAAATTAAAGAAGAAAGAAAAAATATAATATTTATAATATTTGTGTCCAACTACGTTATAAAAACACCAAAAACTTAGGAGATAAAGTCACATATTGGCCTCACTCAGTGGCCTCAATACCAACTGTTAACCAGCGTTGGATCCGTTTGGTGATGTCACGGTACAGGCACATACACAGTTCACCACTAATAAATAAAATAATAATGATAATAAATAAACGAATCTAAAAGTAAATACTAATAACGATGACAATATATAAAGACCGCGTGATGATAAACGAGATCCGCCAAAAATACCATTGAAAAATTATTAACTTTAAAAAAGAAACTTGTTATAAAACATGCTCGAAAGTCACTTGTGCAGAGTTTATCTTCCAAAATTAACTTGTTTTTAGTTTAAAATCATGTATATAAACGATAATTATTATGAATATAGTAAAGACGTAAAGCTTTTTAGTATGAGTTAACGAATAAATAATTTGATTTGAGTTTAATTTAATATTTCAGCTATCGCTAAGTGACACAACACACGTCTATACATTGATTATAAGATGTTATTTACTTGTACGCATCCATTAATTATCCCTAACGAACATTATATCGAAGATGTCAATTAATTTACTGAGCACAGCCTGCTTTAACTACACAATACACATACTACACTAGTGCTAGATATCCTCAAAATTATAGATCAATCGATGTTGGGCTTCAATTATGTGAAGCCGTACATACGATCTCATGATAACAAAATTTAATATCAAGAATTCACGGATGAATTGGTATGTACTTATAGGACGATATTTCGAAACTACTTAGAAATGTATCGGGAAATGTCAAGTGTATGTATTCGTTCACTTGAATATTTTATCCATCCCACACGTGTTTGGACAGCGATCTAAGTTATACCTATTCGGTTCCCATTTAGTTACATAGAAATACCGAAATGAAATCATTCGTAGAAATATTATGGACACAAATCAGCCTAATTTTGGAACTTTGATGTTACACACACACTGAAGTATAAAGAATTAAATTAAATGAGACATTGGGGGAAAATTACAAGAAATATTTTGCGTTCATTTTAAAGCCTTTATTGACTAAACAAATTACTAATGAACTGAAACTAATTAGCATAATATACAAAATAGTCGGACTGCCTGAAGGTCTGTCTGTAGACTGTTGAAGGTCTAGAGACAATCCAAATGCTCAAGCCCAATACCAGTTGGCAGCGTACCCAGTTTGCTAGCGGCATTACCACGCCGAATGGTAATGTTTATACGTTGAGTTAGAAACGCGCATTTTGGTCACGCTTTGCATTACCCAGGCGCTGTAAAATATTATTGCACAAAAAATTATTAGATCCGGTTCCCGTTACTCTTATGTCTCGACCCCAAGCAGCCCTATTTGACTAAGGCTCTAAGTTAACACAAAATTTCATCCAAATCGTCCAGCCTATTTTAAAGTAGCCTTTGTGCTGTTCCAGATTAGAATCTATTTCTGTGCCAAATTTCATCCAGATTCGTTCAGCCGTTCTGGCATGATTGAATAACAAACATCCATCCAACCATTAGTAATTTTTAAACTTTCACGATTTGAACACATGTTTTTATATTTATCGCGCGATAAGTCCCGATAAATATAAAAACATCCATCGATTCATCCAAACTTTCACATTTATAATATTATTGGGATCAAACAAAGTTATTAGTGTATTAAAAGTTGGTAAATGTGTGTAATTTCACCTAAACTTGGAAACCCTTCCGGTTATAATATAAACCATTGTAAAAACTTAAAAACATAATATCTTTCTTGTACATTTCTTGCATTTATTTTGTTTTATTTTATTAGGCACTCATAAAAAGTCACAGGACATGTACACTTATACAGATATGGTAACACGTTAATAATTTTATGTTTTTCATACGATTTCTGACACTGGTTAAGCACTTTCTCTCTGTTTGTTTAAATATTTATAATCACCAGTTCACCAGGCATTCCATACAATAGGAGATATTTAAAATCAAATAAAATTTTAGTCGTTGCCAAAAAGAGGCGATTATGAAATTGTATAAAATACCTTAGCATTGTATAAAAATCTAATGGCAACATTACACGTCACATAATTTGGCATACATTTATGTTATCATAATAATAAATGAATAGTTAAATAAATTCAACTATTCCTAAAATATTGTCAGCTAGAGTTATAATAACTACGAAAACTGCATCGAAAATTACATAAAGGTGAAGTTATGACGACACGACAGCAAAACTCTACCGTGCGCGGTGCTTCCCGTAACCACGTCATATAAAACGGTCATTTTGAGGTAAAGAAGCGTCGTATCGCAGTAACGAAGCATGCTATTCAGTTTTATAAAGAAAGTTGTTATATCCATAAGTTATGAGAGGAGATGACCTGAATAAAAAATATCATCGTTCCACACGGCGCGATCTCCCTATCAATATTCAAATTGAAGGCCTCGAACCGATGGATCTCAGACACAGGCACCATTAAACGGTGATAGGCAAAGAATGCCTCACTTAGGGAGGCAGCCGACCCTTTTATCTGGGAAATAAGCTTATCATGTTTATGGATGCGAGACTAAATGTATCGGCCGGTATGCGGTGTGAAAAGGTGCCTTCACCGTCGCAAACTTCCATTATAAGATATTCCGTAAGGTGGGTAGCCTATTCACCTCGCTACGATTAGTGTTACTGAAAACCACTTACTTTTACAAAATTCTGGTCCGATTAAAAACCTTATTTCGATTACATAGAGCTGATTCCAGGTCTTTATATGTAATCTACTTTTATAGCGGAGGTTCCAGTTGGATTTGTCGTTTTTTACGCTCGATTGCTTTGTGAATTTGTTACAGAAAATAGTTAACAGTTATGCAGATAAAGAATTGTTTTTCGTTCTACTCAGACTATATTATTTACTAGGTCTCAATTTTTCCATGTATTTGATGAAATAAAGTAGATTTTTTCATTGAGTCAGAATTTATTATTTTAGAAAAGAAATTGTTTCATTTTTATATAAAAAAATAGTTTGTACAAATCTAACTAGGTTAGCGTGACCTTTATGAATAAATAAGCTCACAGAATGACTAACGTTTACATTAAATTTAGTTTCAAATATAACTTTACAAAACTAAGTAGACAATAAATGATTAAAACACTATTTTAAACTATCACGGTTGTTCACTACAGTCAAAACACGGTTCACGGTTGTTCGGTAAATATCCCGTAAATAATCATATAACTGTTATAAATTATTTTACATTAGATGTAAGCTATGTACACCAAGATCAAATTGCTGCCCAGACGGATAGTAAAATGTACATTTCAGACTAATAAAAACTATAGTATACGATCCCAGTGTGGGAAACTTCTCCAAATATGACGTCTGAGTAGTCAGAGAGCCACGAAATTATTACTGAAGGAGTTGAGATGGTCTTATTACACTTTTCTCACGTATACGCTGACACTTACATCTCCTTAGAGACACTTCATCAAAAAGTAAACTGAATAGTAAAGTTAGAATCGCTTTTATATCTCGAGATAGTAGAAAATTAGCAAATAAGGATGTTCTCGAGAGTTTTATAACGAGGTTGTCGAGTCGTTCTTGCTAGCGCCCGCCCCTTTGTCTTCGAGCTTTTCAAGTGGCGCCTTTAAGAAAGTGCCTGAATAGAAGAAATCAAGTGCAGCGCTGATTGGTACACGGCTTTTAATTAAACCTTTTAAGGTCAGAGTAATTTGTGTAAAATTTGTTTTAATTACGATAAACATTTTAATATTAACTGTGAGTGGCAATAGTTACTTGCTAAGATTGTTTCAATAGACAGCCCCGTTAGCTTAGTTGCCTGCTTGCGCTTGGGGGCGTGGGTTTGATTCCTACCTAGGACAAACATTTCTGTGATGAACATTTGCGTTTGTTCTATGTCTGGGTGTTAATATCTATTTAAGTGTATTTAAAAATATATTTATATATGTATATCAGTCTCTGGCAGCCATATTACAAGCTTTGCTTAGTTTGGGGTCAGATGACCATGTGTGCAAAAAAAATGTCTCAATGTCCCAGATATTTAAGATGTCCCAGATATTTCTACACTAATATTATAAAGAGGAAAGATTTGTACCTATTTTTGTATGTTTGTATGTTTGTAATGAATAGGCTCCGAAACTACTGAACCGATTTGAAAAATTCTTTCACTGTTGGGAAGCTACACTATCCCCGGGTGATATAGGCTATATTATATTTTGTAGCGAGGCCGAAGGCCGAGCTTACACTCGTGCGAAGCCGGGGCGGACGGCTAGTATTTAATAATGGTAGATTTATAAAATGATGAAAATATTTATATTATGAGTCAGCAGTTATACAAAAAAGCAATATGTTTGCATCTATCACCGATAATACATCTTTATTACATTCTTTTCTTTCCCCAATGAGGAAATAGTAACAAACAGCTAAAAATAGTTTTTCCTGTTTTCCCCCATTCAAATGGTTGTTTCATAACCTCTAATGTGGTTTTGATCGAACAATTCTTACCGCGGTGGGTGCGGTGCGTGTAGATTGATATCGCCCTTTTACCCAATTCAAGCTTTGTGTAAATAAATTACATGTTACATGCTGAAGTGAAGTCCCCAAGCCGCCTGCCAAGCGTGGGGATTATGGCAACACCCCTCTTGTACAACGGCCTTGTACAACAGTGGACGTTAATTGGCTGATGATGTGATGCTGAAGTGAGCAGAATATTTACGTACATTTCGTACGTAATACTACTTTTGAAACTGATGAATCAAGAGGAAGAGTGGAAATTTGACTTATGCTTATTAGTGAATATTAAGCGATGATGCGGTCTACGATGGAGCACGCTTGCTTAGAAGCATAGACTATAGTACTGTAGTATGCTTAGAAGAAATCAATTCACTCGCACATTTAATTTCCGCGTATAAACATTTTTGTCAGCGAAAAGTTACCAACGAAATTGTATGTAGGTATCGATTAACTACGTTTTTATGTTAGGTCATTGTTAAGTAATCGATTGCACCATATAAAACCGTTTTCGATTGAATACGTAAATTAGATAAATTTCGCCCTGAAATAATATTATTGCGAGTAGAATTTGGTTAGATTTCTATTTAGTACTAGCTGCGCCCCGCGGTTGCCCGCATTATATGCAAACGAGGGGTGAATAGAGTCCTCAAAGGTAGGCAACGCACTGACAATGCCCCGGGCATTGTAGGTGTCTATAGGCAGCGGTGACCACTTACCATCAGGTGAACCGTAGATAGTTTGCCACTTATTCTATAAAACAAAGCCTCCTTGAAGCAACCTCCTTGGTAACGACACCAACCTTCTTTGACTTATATGACGATTTCTCTTTTTTATATGATGTAGGTTATATATCAATGTATAGACTTTAATTCTTGTTCGTATTTTTTTTATGGAAAATATTAAAACCAAAGATTTCATACTTATCCGTACATATATAATCTTTGATTAAAATACCAAAAAACTATTGATCCGATCACTACAAAGTGTCAGAGGATCACTCGCTGAGCTAATGTGAAGATTGTCTGAAAATTTCGTCAAAATCGGTTTAGCCGTTACAGTGTCCATAGGGAACATACAACATACTTACACACATCTCCTTTTATACCGATATATAGACAGATTAGTTATATATAAACTTGTCCGTATATAAAGAAGTACCTACATAAATAGAAGCCTCATAAAATACTAGTTCCAAGAAAAACAATCCCTTACCTCGGAGGGTCTGGCGCGTGCTTCGCCATACAAGTGAGATTGATGTCTGACCCCGCTCTCACGAACAGCTCGGGCCCCGACAGGATCTCAGCCTTTGACACTGGAAACAATACAATTTGTTAAAACACTCCCATAAAAACGCCAAGAGCTATTAAGACTTGTAAAAGCTCGTAAAGTAAAACGAAATCGGGTCGCTGCTGGTCTTGTATTTCTCATAATTGTGTGAAATCACGGAGCTGTGGTGTCGTTGTGAAACTTTGCACACCACTGCTATTTTTATATGCCTTCGGTATCGGTAACATAATATAAAAGTTAATTTCTTTACCAATTTTGCATGTACATGTAATGAAGAAAACTTTTAAATACTTTTTTATGGTACTGAGTGACGAGACGAGCGAAGTCGGTCACGGCTCTTCACGCTTGCCCATAACAGCTCAAAGCCACTTAGAATTTTGAACTTCAACAGTTCAAAACCCTGGATGGCAATGCACTGCGCTCATCACCCCGAGATATAAGATGTGAAATCTCTGTGTGCCCTGTAATTTCGCTAGAAACATTGCCCTTCAATCCGAAACACAGTAGTGTTTGCACACTACTACTTGGCGGTTGAATAACTGGCAAATACTATTTGATTTCAAATAGAGCTATTGATTTATAACTTCCAAGCTACCTTGACGAATCGTCTATGTTTTGTATTATATGAAAATGAATATGATGATAATATTAAGTTTTATACGAATGTCTAGATTTTTTGCCTGGAAACATTTTAAATAAATTTATAGAAATATATTAAGAAATCTGGGTCTGGCTTGTAAAGCAAAATAGCATTATGATTTTTCAGTGATAGAACCTCTTCCTGGTTTATTAAAACAGTCGTTCTATAAAAAGGAAAAATGGTTAAGAGCTAGCAGCGGTCTATTTAATGGTAAACGATTATCTCTGCCCATTAGTGGCATACTCGTAATGCCGTGCCGGTTTTTTTTGTAATTATGATAATATTTATATTGTTCGGTTTCAGTTGGTTGTTATTCGAAAATAATTAAGTAAAGTAAAGTAAATATTTATTTCTGAAATTATTTTCTTCTATCGGTTGTATTCTTATGTTGCCTATATCTTATTCATAATGTATTATTTTTCCGCTTTTTAAATGAACTTGCTCGGGCTGTATCAATTAATGGTTATATTTTTTCATTGATAAGTAATTTTTAATAAATTATTCTAGAATGATAAAATCATGAATCAAGTAATTGTTTTTTAATTGTCCTGTCTTTTGAGTGAGCTTCAAATAAAGTGTGTGCTACTTTATCTCAAAATAGAAAACACAAGAAATGCAAAGACTGTTCTAAGATAGAAGTATACAAACATAGAAGTATACAGAAGTTTACGATTTCAAGTTTGGGCCCATATTAAAAGTTGTTCATAATGATGAGTACAAATACATCCTTTCGGGTTAACATCCTACAGGGTATATGCGTAACCCTGTATTAAAATCTAGCTAACGTTTCCATATGGATTAAATATTGGACATCAGAGACTTCACTATTGGTAAAATTTGGTAGGTACTTTCCCCCTAAGTGAATATTCAACTGCTGTCTTGATCGAAGCTAATAACTAATTGCCGTACATAATGCGACGGTACAAGCAAATTCACGACTGCATGCAGTAGAAAACTACGGATTTGTGTGAAGCGAGCCGTTCAAGTACATGCGATGTCTACGGAAAGCTTTTACAAAAACACGCCGAGATTCTTCCCGGTTTCTGTTGGTTTTACCACTATTCTACTCTGTAGGCAATTTAAAAAGAAATACATTTCAGCGTTTTTCTTGGATAATGAATGAACAAAATCTTGTAGAATAAAAATGTTCTTAGGGAAACTGAACTCGACATAGAAGAAGGTTGCGATTATTGGACCAGCGCTTTCATCGGACCATCGTATTTCCAAAACTGTGCAAGGTTGCAACACCCAAACTAGTCGAATTGAGTCTCTTGCATCAGTTGCGACCCCCTATAACTTCAGTCACACTGCATTACATGACAAGCCGTGACACGTGTAGGAGTGTTAGCGCCGGGAAATATTGAAATCTAAATATTGGGACCAGGAAAACTCGATGCAAGTAAAATTGTGTTCATATTTGTTGTGAGCACTGTAATTGAAAATCATGTTATTAGTAAAAAATATTATTGAATTAAAGGGATCAAAAGGGGATTAATATTGTATATGAAAGTCTTAGTCTTCTGGTAACAGTTAGTCTTAAACAAAATGATGACAAGCTTTTCGAGCTGTGTGCCGCTCAATATTGCACAATACGTGTTTACCTGGCCCCATTTAGTTTTTGCTAGACTTTTTTTGCTACTAGCTGGAGTTTTAGGCAAATCCAAGCTATATATATATATTTTATAACCACTACAAGTGCTTGTAAATCAAGGCTTAGCTTCATAAATTACACAATATATTAATTTATCTTGTGTTTAAATATGAGCAAACCTACAAGTATATAATTTATGCTCATCCTCACAAGAAGATTCACGAGCTTAAGCTTCAAGTATAACCAGCTACCGGATAAGGAAGTTTGTCTTGAATATGTAATTCATCTTCTGGTTGACAGGAATGGTTTCCGACCCCATATTTGTGCGACTACATCATTTACATATAATAATAGACAAAGACCGGGAGCTGATTTTATTTTAAAAAAAAACAAAGCGTCTGGTTAATGCGACGGGTGAGCAAAATTTTGGCATTTTTACAAGCTTTGTTTGTTTGTTTGTTTAGGTGAAATCTTGCAAGATGAATTAGAACCAGTTCGTCTTAACCGATTTTGCTGAAATTTCACATACACCTTTAGTTCTCGTGACAATATAATATGATAATATGAAATACTCAATATTGTAATATTTTCAAAATGACCGCCCAAATAAAAATCGTCATTTCACCCTATCATGTTTCCACTGCGGGAACTCAGGCCTTCTTCAAAGAGAGAACGGATGGGCACTAATCCAAGATGCTGACCCAGTGCATGTTGGTGAATGTCCTATTTGTGTTTGAAAATTTGAGGCTCTTGGATATACCGGTATCTTCACGATGTTTTCCTTCGCCGTTTTTGAGCGATGGAATTGAAACTGCTCATAATTTATTTAGGCACTAAATAAGTCATTAGTGCAAGGCCGAAGATTTAACCGGGTGCCATCAGATTGTAAAGCGCACACGTAAAGGTTCGGCCACCATCACTCCATAAATTAAAATAAATCATTCAAATAAAAATTAAAAGGTACATTAAAATAAAATCTTGTTTTTAACCAACTTTAAAAAAGGAGAACGGTTCTATGTTCCAATGTATATTTTTTTATGTATGTTTACCGATTTCTCCAACTGTTGACCGATTTGTAAAATAAAATTTGTTCGGTAGGTTATACTTCCAATTTGGTCCCATTGTCACCAAGTCAGGAATCTGATGATAAGATCCCAGGGAAATTGAGGGCAACCCCCTTAAATTTTATAGGCACTTATTACGTTTTTCATAGATTTCGAAGTCGGTTTTTAATGAGATCCACGTTTTTTTTAACGTAAAAGCTTATTTTCACTTAACTCATAAGTATTGCCATTCAGCGTAATAATACCGCTAGCATGCTGGGTACGCTGCCAACTAGTAGTGGGTTTGAGCATTTGGATTATTTGATCCTTCAACGGTCTATAAACAGGTCAACTATTTTTGTGTAATAGGCTAAGTTTAGTTTAGGCACTGAAGTGAGATTTTTTTTCGTTTAGATACCCTTCTCTTTTCTGTGAGTTTAGGTAACACATCGTTCAATAAGTCCCGGGACTAGCGTAGAGATGGCGCTAATAATGCCATGTATATACCAAGGTTCAGGAGTACCAACCTTTAGATGAGATGTGTCAAAATTTGATGTAATTCGAGACATAACCAAGAAAGCTATAGTGGTTAAGGTGACGCTACCTTTGCAATCGTGAAAAAAATCACTTATTATGTTACTATTAGCTTGTATTTTGATTAGTTAATAATAAACTTAAGAATAACGAAAACATTGATTCCATGTTTTTATTTCTTTGCAGGTTTTGTACCTTGTTGCCAGAGCAAATGTTAACATCAAAGGCTTATTTTCATTTAAGTTTTCACAAACGTGGATAAAAAGCTCGTATTGTTTGTAATGGAATATTTTTTCAGCGTTTCTTTCGTTGAACTACACGCACAAAAAATGATGTATTTTTTGCTTGGTTGCACAGTTTTGTGTCTATGTATTTTTTTTTGGTATTAGGCTGCCCAAGAAGGCAGGAACGGAATGAAAAGTGTTTTTCGGGCTAATTAATGTTTGTTGGTTTTAAGGTGTAAGATGCGCCTACTCATGTCATAGGATACGTTTTGAAGTCCGGTTTTTGGTTTTCCTTTTAATAATGCTCTTTTTTTCAGTACATCATATTCATAATTAGCCTATCGTGTTCCTACAGGCCTCCTATCAGAGAGAGAGAGAGAGAGGGTTTGGGCCCTTATTCACCATGCTGGCCCATTGCATGTTGGTGAATGCATGTGAATGTCATATGTCTTTAAATTTTTGAGGTTTTTGGATATACTAGTTGCATCACGATGTTTTCATTCACCGTTTTTAAGTGATGACATAACTGCACATAATTTATTGAAGTACTAAATAAGTCATTGATATTCGTGAGGATCCAACCGGATGCCGTCAGATTGTAAACTGCACATGCACCAGATCGATCACCATCACTCCAGTTACACACCTAAAAGATGCTGCTCAACAAAGTATTTTTAACTCAAACGTAACGTATGAACTAAATAGATGAATACTACATCAGATACACACTTTAATGCATTCCGAAGCCATTACTGTGGTTACGGTCTTAGTAAGTAATTATTAATAACGATCACCTTTAAAATAGTAAATCTCTAAAACATAGACGACTTGTCGAGCTTCGCTACGTGGCATCTACGCCGCGTAGACACTCGTAGCTACTGTCGTAGACCAGCCTACGAATACAACTGATAGCGGAACTTACAATGCCGATTGATTTAGTTCAATCCATCTATCTATATCTATACATATAATAAAAACGTAGAGATAAAAAAATCTGTAATTACGAGATAACAAAAAAAAAATCACACAGGTCGTCTTAAAATAAGCAGCTGAACACGATAGGACAGTTTATAGAATTTTTGTCTGTTTGTTTGTTTGTTTGTTTGTTTGTTTGTTTGTTTGTCCGCGCACATCTCCTAAACCACTGGACGGATTTAAATGCGGTTTTCACGAATATGCTTAGAAATTACCAGATTAAAACATAGGCTATCTTATTTCATTTATTTTAATTCTTTATTTTTACATAAACGAAAATAAAAATCAATGATTTATTTCTTCGTTACCCGAAACGTAATATGAGGATCGTCACATAGCCTCAAGCAAGGAGATCCAAAGTACAGAGAATGTTATTGACATAGCCATTAAAGTTTTGAAACTGTCAACTGTCATTCGGTTAATCAGTTTAAATTTAAAGAAGGTTCCTTAACCTTCTTAGATGAATGAACGTGTAGATCAAGCATGTTATAGGCCTTACAACCTCTTTGGTGATTCATTCCAGTGCATGGAGTAGGAGTGTGGCGTACTCGTACTCCTTGCGCCAACCTTCGTGAATTTCATTCCAATTTTCCACGACGTGTGGCGCTGGGGCGCGAAAAGAAAAAAATAAAAGAACACCGATTTTCAAATGGAATTGTCATTCGCTTTTTCTAAGATTTGCCTAAGATTTTTCTTTGCATTAAATTTATAATTTCTTTCGGACTCAGCTATTTTCTTCCATTGTCGGTAGCTTAACCCCCTCCTTCTATATAAATAGTACAAATCTACTATAATTGGTGACCACTGAATGGACCGTACACCACCGACAAAGGTCAGAATGCCGCTAGATCGTACTGATAGCACTGCGGCTGACACGAAGAATAAAGATGATGACAATGTATTCCGAGTTGGCGTGCGAATTCCACCGTTTTGGCCCGAGAAGCCGGCGATTTGGTTCGCCCAGATCGAAAGCCAATTCGCGATTTCCAACATCACTGCAGATAGCACCAAGTTCTACTATGTGATTGGACAACTTGACCCGCAATACGCAGCTGAAGTCGAAGACATCATCGTCAACCCGCCTGTGACCGAGAAGTACGAAAAACTCAAGCTGGAGCTAATTAAACGTTTGTCCGCATCAAGAGAAAAAAAGGTACAGCAACTTTTAACACACGAGGAGCTAGGTGATCGTAAGCCTTCTCAATTCTTACGTCATCTACGACACCTAGCAGGCCCCGGAGTTCCAGAAGACTTTTTACGCATGATTTGGACCAGCCGCCTACCGAACAGCACGCAGACCATCATTGCTTCGCAGCAGATGACGTCATCACTCGATGTGCTGGCAGACCTAGCCGACCGCATACATGACGTTGTCCCTATAGCCCAGGTCGCATCTACATCCAGTACCACACCGGGAAGCTCCAAGCTCCATATTACATTCTCATGGTTTTATTCTATGTTAGCATTTAAAACACGAAATATACCGCATCCTATTTTAATACAGTCCCGCGAATAGAAATATTCAAAAAAGGCCCTTTGTACATGAAAATAAACCTATACAACAAAATTCCGGACGCAATAAAGAAAGAAAGAAATAATATCATTTTTCCAGAACCAACTTCGTAAGTTTCTAACCCAAAAATGTTATTACGAGATAAAATATTTATTCGACGATAATTTTAGAAAATTATAATTAGGAAATAAATATCGATATATAAATAGTTAAGAAAGTAGCGTCATAAGTTTTGTATCATCTCATATATAATTAAGTAACCTATCACACTAAGTATGTTTTTTTTTGTTTTGTAAAATTACTTCACCCTAGGTTAAGTTTGAATAGTATATATAATATTTATGTAATAGATTGAACTATACTTAAATTTATATGTTTATGTCTGTGGTCTGGTTTTGTGAACAGCCACTACATACGTCATTGCTGCACCCTTTATGCAGGGTATATAAACTTAGCTTCTAGAAGAATACAGTGTATATTTGCAATAAGAATAAGAATATAGAAATAATTTTATTTTACTGTGATATTTTAACAGACAAAGAGAGTAGTTCCATTTCATGGCTTTTTAATCAAGGTATACATACAAATGCACGCGAAATCAGAAATAACTAGCCAAGAGCGTGTTAAGACAAGCATTATGTCAGGGTTCCGTGGCCAGCGAAACTGGCCGGAAATATACTTTTAATGGTTTAGACAAAAAGAAAATTTCAAAACATGCTCTGCACTGTGGTAATAAATAACACCGTCAACAGTTTTCAAATCAAAAAGATAATTTTTGATTTGAAAACTGTTGACGGTGTTATTTATTACTTTTATGATTCTATCAATACTTCACACAGGGCGACTTAAAATAAGCAGCTGAATTTTTGTTTGTTTGTTCACGCACATCTCCTACACCCCTGGAAGAAAATGCGGACGGATTTAAATGCGGTTTTCACGAATATGCTTAGCTATGACCAGCTTGAAGTATATGCTATGTTATTTTGCGCAAGGCCGGATTAAGGGAAGAAAAAAGAATTGAAGGTTTATATGAAAATCTCCGCGTACGAAGTCGCGGGCAAAAAAGCTAGTTACATAATAACATCATAAATTATACTAAGAAAAATAGGTCGGTAAGCATAAGTGAGGAAGAAACAAACTTAAACTTCCCTAAAACGACTATTTTCAAGCCAACACCACAGTATTTACCCTATTTTGACCACTTAACCTATTTTGAGTACTTACCAACAACAGTAAGCCTGAACGACAAACTGATCTTGGGCTCGGTGGACACCTGGCACTCGTAAGCGCCGGAATCTCGTGGCTGTGCGGGTGCTACTCGCAGGGTCCATTCGTCCGAGCCATCCGCGTGGAGAGCAGCGAAACGCGCGTCGCTGCTGTATGTGTGCACTCCCACTGTCAGGATGTGGAGATCACGTTTGCGGATCCAAGATACCTGGGAACAAAGGAAACGTTTTAAATCAACTGCATAAAGTTCTGGATACCATAGATAACGATACATTTATTCACAAAACGAGGAAACTTACATAGAATGCACAACTAATTAGTAAAACAAACCTTAAAAGTAAACTAGAAATCTACATAAGACACGTGAGTAATTTAGTCAGTGGGCCAAATTAAGCACGAGGCTTGTGTTTTGGAGCTCGAGTGCGAAGTTACGAGAGAGGTTTTCTAGCGTGACAAGAGATTGGCTTCTTACTTCAAGAAACACACCCAATTGGAATATTGGCACTAAGAATTAGGTTATAACAATAGTACTTTGTACACGGTCAACTCATAAGTATTTATTTTCACACGACAAAAAATAATTATCACATAATAGTGAAATGATTACTTACTTGCTTAACTGACAATCATATAAACATAATGTTAGTACGACAATATCTATTTGCTTCGTAGTTTGCATTATGAAAATGAAAACAGAAAACATTTATGTTTAAACATGTAGAATAAATAGGTATTCATGCATGTTAAATAAATTCTACCTAGAATAACCATTTTCCGTAATGAACAAGCTTTTTTCATAATTCGTAGAGTAAAATGTCAGCAAAATATATGTTTTAATCTGCAGTAGTCGGCAATTGTAAGGCGAGCCAATGTTTACCGCTCGATGCCACGCGAGATCAAAACTATTCAAGAAACCATTGGTACTAAATCCATTGATATATTATAAGTAGAGGTGATAAACTAAGTCGATTTATCTAAGATGCATAGATATTTATCACAATAGATCCCGCGAACACGTCATGAGGTATGAAATCAAGCGATATGAAAACCCAGCGTGCCGTATTTTTATACCTATTATGACGTCACTAGAGCAATATTTTTTTTTTATTTAAAACACATAGTACGTTACATTTTTAGTTAGTAAGTTGTCTTAAAACCTATGTTAGATTTATCCAGACAACTGGTTCTCGGTAGTTTTTTTTTATGTGGTATAGTTTACCGCTTATTGCACGGCCAACTGCTTTCGAAGAGTTTTAGCAGTTAACTATAAATAACAGTGAAAATTAACATTGTTGTATTGCTTTTTTTTTTTCATAATAGGCTTGCGTTTGACTACCAACTCGCATGATGTTAAGCGATGATGCGATCTTCGATGGAACACGCTTGCCTAGAAGAAACCGATTCACTCGTGATATTATGAAGACACCCAGATTGTAATTATCAGGGAATACCCAATTTGAAAAACTAGCATTTTGCACAATAAAAGTGGAATCAAATCGCTTCGTGGGATTTCGGAATATTAACTATAAAGCGGTGTCGATTTTTCGAGCCCACTCTGGTAGTCCGATAGAAACATAGGCAGAAGTAATTAGATTATGCAAAGCTGACGCATACTCTCTGAAATGTATAATGATAAAAACCGATAGACTAGTCTCATTTTTTGCGCCGATGGTCAAGACTAAGAAGCTTAGTCTGATCTAGGGATTCGTTACTGATAAGCCTCTTGGTACGTTTACTCTCTCAATAAACTTGACTCGTCTCGTAGATGTCGTCAGAAGCACTACTGCCAGCAAGACGACGGAGATCGAACTGAATCGTGTCAGAGCTTTGATCAAACTTAAGACGCAAAGTAGGTGAACACATGGTGTCTACCCTGATAAAAGTCTGTAGTAAGAAGCATTGCGCAAATTGGCTACGTTTTTTCCGTCGGTCACGATTGCACCAATCTTAAATCCGTGTAGTTCGTGGTGACTTATTTACTGGCACATAATGCCGTTAATAGTGCAGCACACGCAACATCGCCGGGGCTAATGAGTAGTCCATTAGTAGCAGCCGGTTGTTTAGTCTCGTCACGGTTTCGTAGAATTTCTGTATTTTTTGAAACGGTTCGCAGAAGGAATACTAATTGAGCGTATGTTCTGCACTTGTGTTGTAATGTGGCTATACTCTCTTAGCGAATAAGTATGGCTACATTATGAGGCCAACAATTTCTAATCTATTGCTTATAATACGCCTGTGTTCTAATGTTTCATTTATTACAAATAACAGGCCTAGAGAAGGATATAATTTACTATATTACACATACTGAAATAATAAATATGCTGATACATTTCTGAGATATAAGTGTTTAAAGTTTTTGGTGGGGATAGAGAGCGGATGCTCTGTACCTCTGTGCAATTCTGTGTTAGTATAGCATTTTTATGGCGTGCGTGCGGTTTGACATCATAATGAGTTATAGTGTGCTCTCTGCTTAGCATGAAATAAAAATATGTACTTATAACTTATTTAAAAAAATTGCAATTTTGTTTTCGTTGATGGGCTTTATTTATGATCAGGTTTTTTAAGAGGTAATAAAAAAATAGGACTCATGCCTACTATAATAAGTTGTATTTATCATCATCATTAGCACTATTAGCCTACTGCAGGGCATAAGTCTCTTCTTAAATAAGGTCTTTTGCCAATTTTCTTTGTATAGAGCTCTTCTGGTCCATGTATTCCCTTAAAATAAGTATACTCTTATATTATCACGCCATCATTGGACTGGTCTACCGGGACTACGCTTACTATCACGTGGGCACTATTCTTTCAGAGACTGGAGATGTTGATAGTCTTTAAAATTCGGCAGCGTATCTGGGATGCCAGTGGTGTTACAGGTTTCATAAGCCACGGAGATCATTAACAATCAAGCGGTTCGTCAGATTCCTTTAGGTTTTAGATTTTAGTTACGAGTCCTTTGCCATCTATGACATAACAAGAGACCTAATTCGCATACCGTCATCGGAATTGCCTTAATAGTGTCCTCCTTGCTTGAGTTTAGTTATAGGGGATCCGACGTCTTCCACTTTAGTCCTTATTTGGATCTCCGTATTTCAAACTCTGTCGCAAAACGTGATGCCTAACATGGCATATTCAATGCATTAAAATTATTTAGTGTTACGGGCAGTTGGCTTTTTTTCATGTTCATATAGTCTCGAGAACACTATAATCGTATCTAGTTATAGTCTAGTCTAACAGTCATTATTAAATACGCTGAAGTGAAAGTTTTAATAGTCATATAGCTCAAATTTTGACAAACAAAATTATGCTTTATCCAACTAATTATTTGAATAAAATATTCATCTATATTTTACATGAACGTTCCTGTTCAAGTTAATATAACAGTGTGAAATAGATAGATATATATTATTAGAATTTTGATAGAGTTATAAATTAAGGCACTTACTTGAAAAGGCGATTTAAGAAACGAGCGGTTGAATGTTCAATAAAACTGAAAATAAACCTTTTATTCTGTATAATAAACTCTATAATATTGCTATCATATTATTATCTTGAATGGTATTACGCTGTCATTCAGTAAGTAATGGAAACAGACAAGAGCCACTAAAACCCAAAGTTTATGCGTGTCTAGGTGAACAAACTGGTCAGTCACTTAAGATATTCAGTCGTGAAGTTAGACAATAAATTCACTTTACGAAGTGCTAAATTGATAAGTAAGTTAACCAATTAAAAGAGGCGCAATAAAAGTGGTAATTTACGAGGCATCCGTGAATAATTCTTGTCCCGTTTTTCAGTTGCTCGTTTTGTTGTGAGCATCGGGAGCTCCATTCGAATTTGTATTCGAGACTAGTCGCTGCGGGGTTTAAAAACTTTCTTCGCGACGTGGTTTAAACCGAAGCGTGGTTGAGACAGAACTAACTGGATATAGCTGGATATCCCCCGACCATTCTTTCTCTCTGCGCTGAAGTTTTTATAGGTCAAGCCTAGATCAAGCCGGATTGAGCTCGAAGAGAAATAAACTAGACCGTTATTGTCACTACTAGCGTAGGTTGCATTATGTAAATTAATTCGTTAATGTTACTTGAGAATTTTGTCACAAATAGGAACTAACTTCGAAAATTGTCGCAATACAAAAGGCAACAAGAATTGTGGTGTTTGTTAAAGTTTTTTGGCAGCCACTTTTGTTCAGATTGCTGTATTACTTTTCTTCTGTGGCATTATTTATTATACTTTTTACAAGCTTTTATTTTATTTGATAGTATGTCGTACATACTCATATGTGCGTTCGTATGTGTGGGACAAATCTTGCAACTGGATTTTAGACCAAGTTATTTTCAACCGATTAAGCTGAAATTTAGCATACTTATGTAAGTTCGGTAAAAATGTTATGGTACCATCCAGTTGGTCTGATGATGGAGACAGAAAGAAACTGTGGCCATAGGAACTCCTAAACGAAACGATGTAACCCCGTATAGTTCGGGTTCGTTGGATTTGTCTTCCCAGGCATTTATGGTCCTTGTCTAAAATGTTCTTATCTAGCAGCATGATATGGGCTTAAGATATGGGTATCAAATGAAAGGGTATGCTGAGAATAAAACAAAAAAAGCTTGTTTTTAAAAAGTTTAAAAATTATTAAATATATTGAAAATAGTTGACTAACGCACGTGAGTTTTCACATATTTTTTTGTTGTTGTTATGTTTTTTCAACGTAATTTAATCAGCATTGTTACGTCATTAAAACAAAGGATCTACTGTAGATTTGCAATCAGGTATTCTATGTTATACATGGCGTTGACCTCATTATATAGCTCCGTTTTAAAATTATATTCTATTTCATTCTATATCTCAGTCTCTGGTCCACTTTTTTTATTTCGTATCTTATTTCCGATTTCTATTTCTTGCGTAAACTTTGATTTTGAATTTTTTGACAATACGTGGCACAAAAGCCAGCTGGCATGAGAGGGAAGAATAGAAGCATGGAGTTGACAGTTCAAAACCCATTCTATTTTACAGTGCGTTCAAACTTTTCTAGTTTCAGAAACCGATATGGGCATTTCAATACGACTTTTCGAAGATATTATTGGAGTCACGTTCTTTTCGTCGGCATATTCGGTATTTTAGAGAATGTATATTGAAATTAATAAAATTGTACTACACGTTATTAATTCACACTTAGATTTCCCAAAGGTTTAAGTGTCACAAACAAAAGTTTTGTATGGAAAACCACCTCCTGAAAAATAAGTTGATCTGGAATTCATTTATGTAGATAAGAGTAAATTTATTGTTTATGTCATAACGTTTAATTAAGTACACCGCTGAGGCAAATTTTGCTAATAAATATAAGTATTTATTAGCAAGTTGCATATGCATAAAAGTTGTATAGTAATTGTAACTAACAATAAAATGTTGGTATCTGTGAGCCAGATGGAAACACAGTTTGAATTACCTACTTCAGATTTTATAAAATTGCTTTATAATTTAGTAATTTTTAGCGTTTTCATAATATTCTAAAACTCAAATTTGCGTATATTTTAATTTCAGTAGAAAAGCAATAACGGTTAAGGATAATGAGGTCATTGTGTTTCTATTATCGGGAGCCCTGATTTTTCCTCAATTTGCTGCCAACGTGCTTGTAGATTACCTCTGGTTGTCATGGAAAAATAAAGTCTCTACATAATTAAAGAAAGCAATTTCGGGCAATTTTACTACAAAAACAAAGCACTGGAACAGCTGAACGGAGTATCACTAGCTAGGATTCATTGTATCTTGGATGTAATGGTAAACATACAGAGACGTGAACTACTACCACGCTTATCCAAAGCAGGCATTTCAATAAAGTCTGCCCGGCAGAGAATATTGCCTAGGACATCTTGTTCCTGATGCTGACTAGGCAGTCGCGCTACCTCTGATCCTTATCGGTCAGCAATAGCCAATGGGATGAAGTACTTACATAGCGTATACTTAAAATATTGCTACTCTGCTCACATGCTCCATGATTTTTTCTTACAACAACGCGGGTGAAGCCGCGGGCAGAAGTTAGTCTAATATATCAGTGTTTAAACCTGGCGTTTTAAACACTAAACGCCAGGAATCAAAATAGTGTAAAATCAGTTAAGTGTTTAATTTCAATGTTTTGACGTGTGATACATGTTACTTTTGTGCAATCTAAACACATGTGTAGCGTTTACTAAAAATCTGACCGTTCAACTGTAAGTGGGAATAAGTGAAGCGAATCGGAGCAATGGTGGTGGGAATGAGTCAGCCCTCAGTGGCAATTTGGGCACCATTCACTCGCGCTCACATCGGAAACCGCACGAAGATTGCCCACTTCGCTGAATGGTGTTCCGCTTAAAAGCTAACCTTTAAATAACTTTAACGAATTCGCTAACGGGAAACTAACAAGGCAAAGTCACTGCGTTAGGCAATATATGGCTTGTTTGTATTTCAGACTTAGGTAAAAGTCAAATTGAGAACACAATTATTCTAATAAAATTATTTTTTCGAAATAAAAGAAGAAGAAAACGATTTTCCTCATTAAAATTTTTACTTAAGCTTGGCTCAAGCTTGGTCACTGAATGCTTCAAATAAAGCTTACAAAACCTACCAATTTTAAAGTATATGTCTCAAAAAAAAAACAATATAGCTTCGAAAAAAGTTTGGAGATTTATTAGATTTCAGCTGTACAGCTGCAATATGTGCCAATGCACATTCGAAAAAAGAAACAGTAAACCTATACGAACTTTATTTTTATCACCTTTTGCCTGAGTCTGATATTATACTAGAACGAAGAACGAGCGGACTTGTATGTACGAAGGTATGTAGAACTGCTAGTCTGTGGAATGCGCTGCCTGAATGGGTGTTCCCCGGTAGTTACAATCTGGTTATCTTCAAATCACGAGTGAATCGGTTTTTTCTACCCAAACGTGCTCCATCGTAGCCAGCATCATTGCTTAACGTCAGGCGAGTTAGCGGTCAAACGCAAGACTATTTCTAAAAAAAACTTTTTACAAAAACTTTATTGTCAAATTGCTAGAAAGCTAGAAAACTTCCAGAAATACTAAGGTAAATCCTTTTCGTGTAAATAACAGCTCAGAACTATTTTGCCCATTACGCACTGCGTCGCTTACACATTCAAAATTTTTAATGACAATAATTTACTACGTGATATTGAAGGTTCAAGTAGAGCGATTACGGGTTTCATTCCTTCGATTTTCATTGGTATTGGAACTTGCTGCAAGTCACACGGCGGTAGTGGAAAATTCTTGCAAGTCTAAATCCCCCATACCCATAATAATATTAAAAAGCAATAAACCTTAAAATGTAAACAAATATCGCTTTACTTCATTATAAGTTGCAAGCGCAGAAATAAAATACACCCAGAAAATTAATAAACCATTATTGAACCACGTTTCTCGTCTCCATCAACGAACTTAATTATAATTTATATGGTGGTTGATTCTTACTTCTGACATTTAACAAGAAACCTTACTTTACCGCTATGCTAATATTAATTTCCATTTTGATACAACATTAACGTTTCTTGTGAAGAATTATAATAAAATAAATCAATCTCGTTGACAACTACCACCAAGTATATTTACTGTTATTTTTAACCGACTTCCAAAAAGGAGGAGGTTCTCAATTCGATTATTTTTTATTAAACTAAGTGTGCTCCCAACGAGCCACACTTTTGGACATTGCGACGACCAGCTGGTATTGTTTTTTTCTATTTAGATGATCATTAATAATAATAAAACATCCACTATTCATAAAATAGAAATTGGCATATCCTTCTAACAAAAACGAATTGCTTGTTATAATACCTTGCCATAGTACAAGGTAATTCTGTACATAGACATACTAACAAAACGGTAGAGCTGTTTTAAGCTTTTCGATAAAGGCACGCGCACACATGTTACGTCTCCGATCAGTCATTTGACGTGAAGTTGTGTACACGCACCACTTAACTACATATCACATGAATGTGAATTGTATATAAGTGTATTGTTGTAAACTATGATTGACCACCAATCACGTTTTAACGTACCGGTGACGTAACCTTGCCTGTGGTGTGATGGTTGTAGCATGACTTTCGTGTGAAATCTTAAATGTAAAGTCGCAAGGCATGGGTTCCGTACAGCGACTTCTACACAGTCCTAGACGAACGTGCACGATACGTCCCCCCTAGTTAACTGCGGGGTTCATTTATTACTTGACTTTGTTTCAAAAGCACTAAATTTTATGCATTAAGTGTAACAAATCAACGTAAATAGTATGCAACTGTCAAAAATGTCACGTCAGACAGATACGACGATTAAATTAATATACACAGTAAACAAACGGTGAATGAAAGACGAGAAAGATTAAGGACGAGATAAATTATTTTGATATCGCCTTGTCTCACTCACTCAATGCATGGAAAGCGAGACCACGAGGTTACGACATGACTGTCTCGTGTGCACGTACCTTAAAGCTTGTACCGTTGCTTGTGCCATAATAAAACTTAAGTTTGATGGATATACTTTAAACATCGGTTGTATACGGCAGCATAACGAATGCAGAGACCTCGAACAAGTATCTACTTATTGAATCTTATCTTGATGTCATTATTGATTTATTTGTTTGACTTACACGGTGTAGCTGTATAAGTTTGTTTTGGTAAAAAAAAACTCAGATCAGACAAACATGGGAGTTAGTACAATCATCGTTCGTGTTCAAATATATCCATGTTTCCCGCCACTTTTTCCATTACACCGCGCAAAAACTGTAAGTACGTTCATAAGTTCAAACTTACAAATTTTTTCACACGTTCTAATGGATTTGCAGCGACACCAATACATTCATATTCCACAAGCAAAAAAGCGCGGCAAGGTTGTCTGCAGGGTGTTGACTAAAAGTATCAAGCCTATTTTAGGCATGATGCTTTCGGACCCGCCACGCCATCTTCCCATAACCCCATGTTTGTCTTTGATCTGAGGGAGCAATACACAACTTAAACATCAAAGGTCACGCCTATAGCTCAAGTCATCCATCGCGCGATGCGTCTCTTATTTGTATCGTACGTATTAAAAGAGCACTAAGATAGCTTTAAAGGAGAACGCCCGCGTCACCACCCTGTCGTCATAAAGGTATGTAGAAAGATAGAAACCCTATGATGTGCACACCAGAAATAAAAATTACATATATATATATATATATATATAGAAACTTATTAGCTTGTGCCACAAGCGGTGGCCTTATCGCTAAAAGCTATCTTTTCTAGGCAATCATTGGATTGGTTTTACGAGTAAGTATTTGAGTAAGTGATTGTACTTATGAATATGTTGCGTCAAGAGGTATCAGCATCCATTGGTGTTACAACTGTCTGTAAACGATGATCCCCGATGATAATATTCAATCGGGAATTCATATCGATAAAAAATAAGAATAGGTACAAAAAAATATATTTTAAGTAAAGCAAATTAGTGATAGACATTAGGAACAAGGAAAGTGCTGTAAACTTTTCGAGAATAATTTAGTGATATAAGAACATTGAATTTTACTCAACAACGATTTTTTACTAAGAAATTTTCAGAATATTTTGTGTAAGTTTAGCCCTCTTTCACCCGTAACTTTGGCAAACTTGACAGCTTCTCAGACAGCCATTATTCTTAAATTAACCTTGCTCAGTTAGTACTTAAATAGACACCTTGAAAGTTCTGGGATACTTCTGAAGCTTATAAATATTTAACTGATAATTATGAAGCTAAGAACGAAGCACATACTTTATTAATTACCTTGAATCTGAACGGTGATAATTATAGGTATAAATTAAAATTAAAACAATAAGCCCATGTTCCGACAAGAGAGAAGAGAGAGAGAGAAAGAGAGACGGTAAGAGAGAAGGGGGGAGATAAAGTAGATTATTGCTAACCAGAAGTTTCAACTTTTTTCTCTAGACCTTTATTTTCGCAAATGTAATATCAATAGGGTATGTGACTATATTAAAAATATAATTAATACTGGTGTAATCCTAGAAGATTATTATTTTCAAAAAGTATTTAATGACAAAAAACTAAAAAATAAAGTCCCTATTTCTAGAAAAATACATAATAAAAATATGTTTTTCACTGATCACGTGACTTGACTGCAAACGCTCTATGTTAGCCGAATGTCCTTATGTCGTCACAGAAAAGTAAATAGAGACAACAATTGTATGGCGAGATTAACTCGTTTGTTTATGTGTGACGTCATTAATGTCACGTGGCCCCATGAATGTCAAAGGGAGCGTTTACGCGGTAGTTTAATAATTTGAATTTTGATCCGTCATTTAAAACACAATTACTGAAAATTATGAGGATTAAATTACAAGATTGCTTTATTTTAATGTAATAAACAATTTAAAATGGTTTTGTAAAATCTTTCAATTACCCTATTGTTTTATTTTTAGGAGCTTGAAAAAGACAGAAAACTCCTGCGTTTAGTACGACTAGCTCATAAATATAAACTATATAGATATAAACTTACCAAATATGCATTAATGAACGTTTACTTAGATGGTGAACGGCACGATACTTTTCTAGTGCATTTAAAACAGACATTACGTTTTATGACAATGCGAAGTACCAGATAGCTTCTCTCTACTGCTTATAATTGTTTTTGTATTTAATTTTAACTACTTATTGCAAAGCTGGGTATTGCAAGATAAAATCACTGAACAACAAATAATTATTTTTACACAAACATAGCGCAAGTAGATTCCATTGTTTTCGCTTTCGAGGCATCTTATCGCATAATCTTAGTAGACCATTGTCGGATTTGGCCGGATTTAGATAACAATCATTTATTTATCCCGAGGGATGAAGATAGCGCGTTACATAATACACGACTTGAGAACTAGAAGTCGGTTAAATTCTGGGACTTATCTGAGACATTTTTGCACACACGATCATCTGACCCTAAACTAAGGAAAGCTTGTAATATGGCTGCCAGAGACTGATATACGTACATATATATTTTTAAATACCAACTTAAATAGATATTAACACCCAGACATAGACCAAACACAAATGTTTGTTCTAGGTGGGAATCGAAGCCTCATACCCAAGCACAGAATGTAGGTTCACTACTAACTAAGCCACCGGGGCAGTCTGTTTGCTAACGTTGGCTGATCCATACGATATGTAATATGCTCCGTCTGGTATGCTACTCCAAAACACCAAAGATCACGTGGGTGACAGAAGCCTACGTCATCGACGCTGTGTTAGCAATAGCATGAAATCATTCCAATCTGATGAATCCGATAAATTTGGTTTTGATTTAAATAATATGTTCGTATTTAACTTGAATTGCTTCGTTTGAGCGAACAAACAAAATGATAATTGAAACTATTTTTCTATTTCATTTAATAGTTTATTAACAAATTTGTTTTCCAATTGAATTGAATTAAATGGCAATCGGACAGTGGCGTAGGCTTGTGTCATTCCCGTAATATCAGACCTTGCTATATAACACATGGATCATTGTACTTATCAACTGGCAGAAAAACTTAGAAGCCATTGAAATTAAGAGTCCATAACACTAAGTGGTACCTTACCGCTCTGTCAGCAAGGTTCCGTACCCTGCAGTGGAGGTAGGCGGGCTGGCCTACGGCGGCGGTGGCTTCGCGCTTCGTGCTGTTGTCGAAGTACGGCTGGCCAAGTGGCTCCCAGCCTCCGCCGCCGGCTGATACACCTGAAGACAACCACAACACGGTCATGTTTATAGGTAGATATATTATTATCAATTTCCTACACATTATTTCATATTTTTTTCGGGCACGAAAAATCTTCATGTTAATAGATAAGTCTTCCTTTTGTATTAGAGTAAGTATGATATTGTTATGCAAATTCTTATTATGTTATAATTATGTACCCTCAAATATTGCACGTCCGTGAAGATAAACTGTTGATACTACATTGTACACAGTTTTATGCAATAAAAATTTACTTTACTTATCTACACCGCTTGGTTGATATTCCGAAAACCCGGACGACGTGCTTTCATCCCAATTTTACTGTCCGAACTGGTAATCTGTGGAATGCGCTGCCTGAATGGGTGTCCCCCGATAGTTACAATCTAGGTGTCTTCAAATCACGAGTGAATCGGCGTCTTCTAGGCAAGCGTGCTCCATCGTAGACCGCATCATCGACCGCATCAGGCGAGTTGGTGGTCAAACGCAAGCCTATTACATAAGCCTAATAATAATGTGTGCGATTATTGAAGTGAAAACTTCTTTAGGCGCGTTAAGCACTTTTTGAGGAACAACAATCATGAAACTCGCGTCATCGTCACCAAACGCTGTACCGTGTATTTTAAAACAGCGCCATATCTTGTGGAATATGTGAATTACTACTTAAGTTTTCACTTCTGACGAGCAGGCGTCTTTTTGTTCAAACCAACATGTTAAAAGTTTTGTATTTTAAAAAAATTGAGTATTTTCGAGTGTTAGAGAGTGATAAAGCAAGTGAAACATTTATTTTTGTGTTGTATCCAAAACTCCAAAGAAGCCTCTTGTAACGTCTCCACCTATTTATTACGCTTGTAACTTGTTTGATGATACTTATTAAAAGTTGTTAAAAGCACAGACATTTAATACAGAAACAGACTGAACATGTTTTTTACAACTACATTCCCAAAAACAGTTATGTTTGCATCTCTCTCGATTACACAAAAATCATATATTCGTATCTCATTTTGTCGTAACGTTGCAACATAATAGAAAAAAATGAGCATGTGGTACGGTGTTCCAAGTCACCATTTTGGTAAGCATCAATATACTGACAGAAGGCTGACAGCGAAAACCACGGCTTGCAAAAATTACCTAAAATAAAAGTTATTTTTACATATTTGGTTTAAAAGATACGAAAATACTATGGTGAAGTGCAATGTCCTCATGTGTTTTAATTCATCTCATAAGATGCCTCCCGGTATAACGTTTCACACGTAAGTTTCGTGTGTTATAATAGAGATTATTTTGAATTGCTATTTTTTCTTGTTATTTTTCATAAACTTTACAATTTGAAGGCTTGGGAAGGTTGTGTTTCTTTCAATTTTATAAATGTACAAGTTTGGTGGGTGTAATAAAAGTTAATAAGTAGTTTTCTTTAAAAAAATATTGATTCGATCATTGTTTGGCGTTTGAGGTACTTAGACATTGTCCAGGGAACGTATTCAGTAGCCAAGAGAATGTAATACTCCTTTCAGTAGTATAATTAAAATAGTATAAGTTATTTTCTTTAAAAATTCATTGTATCGATCATTGTTTTACGTTTACGGTATTTAGACATTGTCCAGGGAATTTATTTCAGAATCAGAATTCATATTTCAGAAGTATAATTAAAATAGATGATTCAGCTTGATGTGATTATGATGACATGAACCTTTTTCATTAATTACTAGCTGCTTTTCTTAAGTTATGTAAATAAAGTACCTACCTACCTATTGTGGTTCATGTCATATATATACGTAGTGATCTAGATAGTGCAATTAAAGGGTTATTTAGACATATGTCAAGTAACAAACATTTTTATTACATTTTAGATTTTCCCAAGGATGAAGAGTTGAGAAACGCATGGTTGAAGAATTTGAATCGAGAAAATTGGCAGCCCAGTGCGACAAGTTTGTTGTGCTCAAAGCATTTAGAGGCACATTTGTTCGACCGGACTGGTTTCCGTACAATCCTTAGAGAGTACGAGGTGTAATGCTTATTGGAACAACAGTTTTCAATGAACAGTCGCTATCACTATCATGAATCTCAAGTTGTACTAACTACATTATGATAACTTGCATGTAATAATTTTCAGAGCGATAACATACCAAGTTAAAAGAAAGCCACAAAAAGAGGTGTTACTGGCAAAAATGTTCTGCGGGAGCTGCAGAATACCTCATTTCCATCAAATTCAGATCCTGCAACCACATGACACATCTGGTAAATTGTTTTATACAAAAATAAATGATTTGACTTGGTCTGGTGTGTTTGAATATTAATACCCAATGGGAACATCCATAAATTCCATCACATAAAGAGGAGGGGAGGAGGGGTCGATGAAGTGTGACTGACAAGGGGTAGTGAGGGGTCGTAAATTTTGTGACGTTACATTTCAGATACAATCTAATAGTATCTGTTAGCACTATTATAAAAGAATGTCCTTGAGTCCGGCCCGCGTTTTGCAAATGTTTGCGTGTAATGTATATGTAGTGTCAGTGGTCGATTGGCCTTCGTAGATATAGGTCGCGTATCCCTGCTGCGGAGTGCAATTTACTTATTATTATTGTACGGCACGACAAGCGCGCGGCTTTGTCTGGCGCGGACAGTTGGTCGCTCCGACTGCATGATGGAGGATCTTATAGATGATGCAGTGGAAGTTCAGTCAGTGATAGAAAGTATGGAATGCAGTGGTTTGACAGATAACAGAGAGAAACCGGCGAAGAGAATACGAGACGAAAATTCTTCTGATGAAAGCTGGAACACGGTCGCCAGAGGACGCAAGATAATCCGAAGATCTAGTGTAGGTGAGGTCGAAGACAAAACACAAGTTTGTATTACTTCCGATAACGCTTTACCGAAACAATTTGCGCTGGCTCGTATACTAAAAGACAACAAGATTAAAAGCATCAGCCGCGTTAAATATGTACATCAGTACAAGATATTAATGACCTTTGATGACGAAGTATGTGCGGAGGTATTTATTAATTGTCAGGCTTTCGCTGATCTTGGGTGGAGATGCCAGAAGACATCGGAAGTAGGATTATCTTTTGGCGTAATCAAAAATATAGATTTAGATTTCCCGGAAGTAGATATTGTTAAGAATTTATTCTCTGAGTTTGAAATAGTATCTGTTAAGAGACTGAAGAAAAGAAATCATGACAGTACATCTAAGGACGCCTGGATAACATCCGAATCTGTACGCCTCGGGTTCAGGGGTTCTATGCTTCCTACTCATGTGTCCATTCTGGGTATGATGGTCAAAGTGGAACCATACGTCTTTCCAGTTACCCAGTGCAGCCGCTGCTGGAAATTTGGACATAATTTAAGAATGTGTCCGTCTAAGAAAGTAATTTGCCCTAAATGTTCAAAAAGTCATGCAAACTGTGAGAAGGTTAACTTTCGATGTGTGAATTGTACCGGAAATCACATGGCAATGCAGAAAGTTTGTCCGATTTATAAAAAAGAAAGGCGTGTGAGGGAGATTATGTCTGAATTCAACTGCACATATAGAAAGGCCTTGAGTGCATATGTGCCACCCTCTCCAGTTTCAAGTCGAAGTATTAGCCCGGCTCCCGTAGCGGAATTCCTTTCGATGGATAAACAAGTACCAACATCTTCATGTATTCCTCGTCCGACACGTGACGTAAGGTTAATGTCAGACCTGTTTAAGCCCTCGCGAGAGGATGAGTCTCTGAAAACTGCAAGTCGTAGAAAAGCAAAGTGGCAGCGACAGGCGACCCGTCCTCCTACCCCTACCGCTCCCCCGACAGACGAGGATTGTTACCTACACGAGCGCGACCCGGCATGCGGCGCCGGCACCGGAGTACATACACAAGACAATAGTGATCAACGAGGTAACAAAAATAGATCGAAAGACCTTAGTTTCATGTGCCTATTGATTCGATTTAAAAATATTATATTGAGTAATGAGTCGCTAGAATTAAAGATTCGCCAGGTTGTATCAATATTTACAGAATGGGTTATATCTAAGTTTGCCACTAATATATCAGCGAGTTCTTTAATGTCAACGTTTATGAACATTGTCATTAATGAATATGGATAAAAACTATACTGTAGTTAATTTAAATATCATACAATGGAATTGTCAAAGCATAAATAGAAAATCTTACACCTTCGAGTCACTTCTTTCACAAGAAAAAATTCATATAGCTGTTTTGTCTGAGACTTGGCTGAAACGTGGAAGTCACTTCAATATAACTGGCTATAATATATACAGATTAGATAGGGCAGAGGCCTACGGTGGTGTAGCTATTGTTATACATAAGTCTATTAAATCTTTTTTATATACTACGCAAATTCTACATTCAGATATTGAATTTTTACATGTTAGGATTGATAATTGTCGGCATATTGAGAACATAATTGCTATATATTGTACTTCCCCAGTACAAACAACACAAAATGATTGGGACTCTATATTTTCTCTTTGTAGTCGGAAGACGTTGATACTGGGCGATTTTAACGCTCATCACACGGATTGGTCGTACAAAACTAACTGCAGAGGTCGCTTAATACATGACAGTATGCTAGATCATAATTATATTTCTTTAAATAATGGCGCAGCGACTAGAATCAAGCTCGTAAACGGTATTTTACAGAAGTCTTCGCCTGACATTACATTTGTTTCTTCAGATCTGGCTACTTTTTTATCTTGGAAGGTTACAAATGAGTCACTCGGTAGCGATCATTTGATAATTCAAATATCTGGTACAATGAATCTTCCTCGCGATTTTATTAAAAAAAGAAATTTTAAAAAAAGCAACTGGCCGGCTTATAAGGAAAAAATTGAAGAGCTATTTAAAGATTTTTATATTCCTGAAAATGTACAAACATTCTATGATTCATTTGAACAAGTTTTACAATCAGCTGCGGATACATGTATCCCTTATGTCAAAGTTCCACAGCACATAAGTAGTAAGTTCTGTCCTAAGCCATATTGGGATGCAGAACTGTCAAAGGCAGTGGCGGAACGACGTCTTGCTTTGGCTAAATTCAGAGGCTGTCCATCTCCAGAGAATTTAGATTTTCTTCAAAACAAAATACGTAACGCGCAGAAGCTCATTCGTTCAGCTAGGTGTCAGGCTTATCAAAAGTTTTGCTCTTCTGTTGATGAAACTACTTCCTCATCGGTCATGTGGCGTAAAATGAGGTGGTTGAAAGGGCACAATGCTATCCCGATTAATCGTAATGTCAATCGACAAAAAGTGGAACAGATGTTAAGGGATTTGACACCTGATTATGTTAGCCCACCACATCCTCAGTTTTATTCACATAATAGTCAGTTAGAGGACAAAATAAATTTACAAGAGTTAAAGAATTCCACAAAGAAAAATGATACAGCGCCTGGAAATGACGAAATCTCGTTCTCTATGATTAAAAATTTACCTCCTTGTGGCTACTCCTTGTTACTATGTCTATATAATAGAATTTTCTCCTTAGGATTTGTCCCTTCACAATGGCGTGAGATAAAGATAGTACCTATTCCTAAACCAGGCAGAGATTTAGATTCACCTACTTCATTACGCCCTATCTCTCTTATATCCTGCCTGTGTAAAATGTTTCATGCTATCATAAATAAAAGGATGGAATGGTTTATTGAAAAACAAGCTTTATTTTCAGATAACATGATTGGTTTTCGTAAAGGTCGATCATGTTTTGATAACCTTACCCGTTTAGTGTCCCATATTCAGTTAGGGTTTACAGATAACTTAACGACGGTTGCATGTTTTATTGATATAGATAGCGCCTATAATAATGTAGATGTGACTTGCTTAACGAATATCCTTGACCGCTTGGGGATAGGTTCTAGGATTTGTTTATACCTTTGGTCTTTTTTGAATGAAAGACGTTTGAGAGTATCCATTGAAGGCAATGACTTAGTTAGAACTACTGGACGTGGCTTGGCTCAGGGAGATCCATGGTCTCCCTTGTTATTCAATATCGCAACTCTAAATATATGTGATAGTATTCAAAATGTGGAAATTTCTCAATATGCCGATGATTTCGTCTTGTACGTTTCGAATAGAGAGCTAGATTTGGCAATAATGGAACTACAAAGTGCCTGTGATGAGTTAAATTCATGGTTGAATGGTATTGGATTGGTCATCTCCTTATCTAAGAGTAAATTTTGCGTATTTAAGAAAGGTGGATGCAGAAATAGTGTTGACTTTAGAATTAATAATGAGTCTTTGCCAATGGTTGATAATTTTAAATATTTGGGTCTTTGGTTGGATAGCCGTTTGAAATGGCGTAAACACATTGAAGAAACTGCACAAAAAGCTTCGAAATTAATAAACATGTTAAAGGTTCTGGCTGGATCGGGTTGGGGTCTCCATCAAAAACATCTAAGACGTTTATATATAGCTGTTGTAACGTTCCATGATCGTTACCGACTTCCAATACATGGCAAATGGCACATAGCTCGAAGCCAAACTTAACCAATAAAAAAGGTCACTACTATGACATAAACATTGTTGACAGATGAAGGTGATTGACGTAATGTCAATCACTTTCATTTCGTTAAGCGAAAAATCATTGTTCTAACCCTCGGAAATAATTTAATTGCATTTTAAAAGATTCGGGTATGTAAATATCATATTCTTTCTAGAAGGAATAGGTTATATATAGAACCCGAACTAAAAATCTCGTCTCATTTGTGCAGCGGTACTCCCGTGTGAAAGTCGTTCAGACATAACCTTTACTTTTTACTTAACTTTTTAAACTTATAATTATAATCTTGTAGCCCCGTACTCCAATCGGGTAAGTTCCGTTGAGTGATAAAACTGGAAATACTTTTAAAATGTGAATTATCTTACGAACCACCTGTGTTGTAAAACGCAGTGCAAGTGCGGTTCATATACGTTCAATCTGCGGATATGGACGCGCGCTGTACTTATATTTTAATATAATTGTGTTCTAAGCTCTTAAAGCATTCTGTAACTTGGATCCTTCCGATCAAAAACTGTGTTTAACGCCGGTACCACGTCATGTGAGATAATGGGCGCCTCCGATCTGCCGTCTTTTCCTTGGGACTCACACGACGTGGCCGAGCAGCTGCCGTACTGATCCTCATGCGGAGTTCTTCGACGCATTTTCAGGCTCCTACCCTCTACTAAACTACGGCCACGATACTGACAACAGTGTCGTGACGTGCGGACCTTACTCGCTACCACGTTGACCGTACTCCGGTCACGTCTTCAACAACAGCGACGTGACGCGCTGACTACACTCTGACCACGCCTGAAAACCTCGGACGGAGCTGTCTCGTCGCTACACTGCCCAGCTGACATTCCACGTGCCACGAGCCGCGTCGAGCTACGCGGCGACCGGCGCCCCAAGCTCTTCAAGCTAAGTCTCCAAACAAGGGACCAACACTTTTTTATCGCCATCACCTTCCGAGCTCACGACCCTCTGTCTGTAAATTCATTCGATTGCTCTAATAAATCTTAACTTATACTATCTTAAACTCTTTTCTTTGAAACACCTACCCACTGCTAGGTAGAACTTTACCAAGCTTCACTTGGTGAACGTTTCAGTGGCGCCCAGGTATTAAGCAGGAAGGTTGATTAAAAAGGTGTTGATCTCTCTGGCGTGGTATATTCACGGCTCCTTCTTTGTAACCTTGTGTCTGTCTGTAGGCTGAGGGGTAAATATAGCCTGTGCTGGTGCGGGGACTTATTTTGTTAGAATACCCAGCTGTAGCTTCCATGCATGTCGTAAGAGGCGACTAAGGAAGACAAGGTTACACCTATAGAAGTAACGCCCTTCTGTCCGCGTCTTCAACGCACTATAATATTTTTTTTACTTGTTTTTTTTTTTATTATAGAATAATTAAAATCATTTAGTACTTTTATACTCGACCTATCTTAAAATCTTGTTCTTTAAACTCAAATTACCAAACTTACCACCCAACCTACACTCGGAACATCTAACTTGTATTATTGTAAAACTTGCTCTCACGGAAACTTACCCGATATCTCTCTTTAAACTAAGATTCTAAACTCTCTTTGACGTAGGTATATAAAATGGCGTACCCCATTTATACCTTTTTGTCTCTACAAAAAGCTGAACTTGCATATGAGGTTGCCCTCCGTGGTGGTTCCTCGGATGACTCTGTGCAGGAACTACGGAAACAGAAAATGAAACTTGCAAAAACCTACATCCTAACTACAAACTAAAAAAATAATTTACCACTATAGCTTCCCTCTGAAGAAAATCTAATTAATCTTGCAACTAAAACTTGATAATGCAACTCTAAAAATATAAAAATACCTGACTTGAAAAAAAATACTTAGAAATATTTTTATTTACATATATCATATAATATCTATTTATGTATGTCTATTAAATATCAGAAATAGGGCGGTTAGTGTACTCTAAAACTGAAAGCCTTCACACTAAGAGCGGTTATTGCAAACTCTTTAAAAATAAGCCTCTAAAATGCTAGGAGCGGTACTCGTGAACTCCATAAAAAAGCCCAAAACACGAATATTAATTAATATAACCTTTAGCATACTAGGTAACTCAAGTCAGTCGTCACCACAGCTATAGCAAACTAAACACTTATAGTTTACTGATAGTTTAACTCTATCGATACCCTGATTAACTTCTCTAAGGTCACCTAGACTACAAATCGCTACCTACAATCTTATGGTCCTATACTCGTATACCACTACTATACTCTCTTTGACGTACTAACTAGCAAAATAGTTCCTTATTTTGTTAGCTTTTCTTTTATTTTGCTGCTTTTAAGTATTGTATCTAACATTCTTAACAGCAAAAGGAAGAACCCACCGGTATTCTTGCCGTCTGTATAGGTGCCACTATAGCATTTATACAGCGATACCGGACTCTTCACAGTACGCCACAAGTCTTATTGGGGACTTCAGACCATAGCATCCTGATTACATTAATTTTACACTCGAGCCTACTTAATGTTAAAATATTAGACTCAGCCCTGGACGGGGAAGGTGCAATTTTATAACTAGGATGCTAGAGAGGTCAGCGAATTTTCTTGAGCAAAAATTCTTAACTGAAAAAGGGGGTATGTAACGTTCCATGATCGTTACCGACTTCCAATACATGGCAAATGGCACATAGCTCGAAGCCAAACTTAACCAATAAAAAAGGTCACTACTATGACATAAACATTGTTGACAGATGAAGGTGATTGACGTAATGTCAATCACTTTCATTTCGTTAAGCGAAAAATCATTGTTCTAACCCTCGGAAATAATTTAATTGCATTTTAAAAGATTCGGGTATGTAAATATCATATTCTTTCTAGAAGGAATAGGTTAAATATAGAACCCGAACTAAAAATCTCGTCTCATTTGTGCAGCGGTACTCCCGTGTGAAAGTCGTTCAGACATAACCTTTACTTTTTACTTAACTTTTTAAACTTATAATTATAATCTTGTAGCCCCGTACTCCAATCGGGTAAGTTCCGTTGAGTGATAAAACTGGAAATACTTTTAAAATGTGAATTATCTTACGAACCACCTGTGTTGTAAAACGCAGTGCAAGTGCGGTTCATATACGTTCAATCTGCGGATATGGACGCGCGCTGTACTTATATTTTAATATAATTGTGTTCTAAGCTCTTAAAGCATTCTGTAACTTGGATCCTTCCGATCAAAAACTGTGTTTAACGCCGGTACCACGTCATGTGAGATAATGGGCGCCTCCGATCTGCCGTCTTTTCCTTGGGACTCACACGACGTGGCCGAGCAGCTGCCGTACTGATCCTCATGCGGAGTTCTTCGACGCATTTTCAGGCTCCTACCCTCTACTAAACTACGGCCACGATACTGACAACAGTGTCGTGACGTGCGGACCTTACTCGCTACCACGTTGACCGTACTCCGGTCACGTCTTCAACAACAGCGACGTGACGCGCTGACTACACTCTGACCACGCCTGAAAACCTCGGACGGAGCTGTCTCGTCGCTACACTGCCCAGCTGACATTCCACGTGCCACGAGCCGCGTCGAGCTACGCGGCGACCGGCGCCCCAAGCTCTTCAAGCTAAGTCTCCAAACAAGGGACCAACACTTTTTTATCGCCATCACCTTCCGAGCTCACGACCCTCTGTCTGTAAATTCATTCGATTGCTCTAATAAATCTTAACTTATACTATCTTAAACTCTTTTCTTTGAAACACCTACCCACTGCTAGGTAGAACTTTACCAAGCTTCACTTGGTGAACGTTTCACTGTGATTAGAAGTCGCATGGACTACGCGAGTTTTTTCTATGATAATAGCTGTAAAACTCACCTATTTAAATTAGACAAGATCCAAAATCAAGCCTTACGCATTATTGGTGGATATATTAGAACCACTCCGATTCATGTTATGGAAAGCGACCTGTATCTTCCCCCACTTCAATTTCGTAGAAGATTTTTAGCAGCAAAGTTTTGGTTAAAGGCAAAATCATTTTCACATAATAAAACAATCGAGATATTACAAGATTTATCGAATACAACACGATTTTGCTATTGGCGTAATAAAAAAACTCCTTTACTAATTTCTATCCATTCAGAGTTAAATTCAATGCCCATTCACAGTAGTAATCAACCTGAGATGTTTTCGTTGGAGACCTGGATGAGTAACATTAACCTGTCTCATGTTTTATTTGATTCAATTCCACTAATTGAACATGCAAAGCGATCGTATGCCAACCATACTTTAAAATCTATTTGTATTAGTTATATTAATCAGCAGTATGAAAATTGTTACAAAATCTTTACTGATGGATCAAAGGACGGTAATAACGGAGGCGCTGCTTTTTTGGATCCGCATCAAAGTGTTCATGCTAAACTTATGATTGATTCTGATATTTCGATCATGCACATCGAATTAGTTGCTATATTAGAAGCTTTAGCTTACATCCGATCAATCAATTGTCGTAAGTTTGTCATCTTAACAGATTCTAAAAGCTCAGTGCAACATTTGGCTCGGTGCACCTCGCACGCGGCGAGAGGCGTTCCGATAGCCTACCACATTTTGGAATCAATTTTAAGTTTTCAGTCTGAGGATAGGGAAGTCTTCATACAATGGATTCCGTCACACATCGAGTTGCATGAAAACGATGCTGTTGATCTTTTGGCTAGACAGGCGACTACAGACGGGATTCCGTTGGGGGTGACTCCCCTCTCTTCAGATTACGTTCGGTGGATTAAAAACCGCTGTAGATCGATGTGGCAGGAATATTTTGATGAGAGATCCAAGGAGTTGGGCATCTGGTACAAAACTATCCAGCCCGAGATCCCTAAACATCCGTGGATTAGCAACAGTCTCTTATCACGTAATCTTTTGGTGACAGCTCTCAGACTCCGTTCTGCACACATCCCATCGAATAAGTTTAAATATCTAATGAAGAAAACGCCTTCTCCCAATTGCAATGAGTGTGGCGTTTTTGAGGACACTTTACATATTTTGATGGAGTGTGTGCGGAACGAAGCTTTTCGAAAACAATGTTTCAATATAAATGAAATTACAGACGTCGGATTTTGTAACTCGATTCTAGTCTGTCCCGAATCTGACAATGCAAAATCTTTATATAGGTTAGTTTATTTAGGCCTTAATGAATAATATTATTAATTGTTTAGTATTAGTTTTAGTATTATTATAGTTGTTTATCAGTTATTTGCGATGAATAACAGGGCGATGTGGTCGCTAAGCGACAAAGCCCTTTAAATAAATTAAAAAAAAAAAAAAAGTATATGTAGTGTATTTTGCATCAATATTTTTGTGGCTTGTTGGTTCTGCTTGGTATTATATGTCTGTGGATAAAAGGTATTTTAATACTTGACACAAATGCACAAACAGTGCGACGCCAAAATAATCACAGAGGAAAGAATAATAAAACAAAAACGTATTTAAAATATTTGTTTTATTATTTAAATATACTATTACTTTAAGGTACCTTTTTAAGAGACACTACTAATTTCAATATACTTAAATTTTTACACAACTACCCAAAAATAAGTATTGTTGTCAAATATTATGTTCAAATATCTGTAAAAGTTTACTAATTTTAATCCTCTAAATTATTACATTATTTTTAGTGACATTGATTTTGACAGTCGTAATTATCCCTAAGCAAAACTTTTTACTTTAATGCACTACGGCGACTACAATAATAACGAACAGATTTTGTTGATCTATGACTTGCCGTTACGCAGTGCAGACCTAGAAAACACTGGCACTCCAAGGTTTTGTCAAACTTAGGAAAGGATCAATAAGTATACTCGGAAGTAACTAAAATACTATCTTACCTTCATTTTGAAAATATCACAACGCTACTTCTAAATACTACGAGTATTCATAGACAACAAAAATTGTACGAGTAATAAAATAAATATATGTATATAATAATAGACTATTGTGCTTGACTGCCACCTTGGATGTTGTTAACCGATGGTCCGGTGTAAAATGGATCACGCTTGCCTAGCTAGCAGAATAATGATAATAGTGAAAAGATTTTTTGGCATGAGACATAATTGGCAGGTGCCGTACGATATATCAGCTCAATACCGTCAAGAACTCGCTACAATAGCCCAGATTTTATCTATCGTATACTAACTAATTCATTAAATAATTTGTTAAAATATAAATTATGTACACACGAGATCAAACAAACGTCCTACAAAATAAAAACTCCGTCGAGATCACCACTGTGCGGCAGGGTTCCTAGAACACTGGCAGAATTGCCTCGCTGTATGGCGATACTTAATTTTTATGTAAAATATCTGCCAGCTTTAGGATCCCCCGAGGCGACGACTAACCTAGTTGAAATATCATTGACAAACTTTTTTGTCGGAGGTTTTTTTAAATAATTCATTAATTTATTAAAAAAAGTGACGGTGTGGTCTTAGATAGTAAATATACCTGGGCTGGAATCGGAACTATCATCGCTACAGAACGTTTAACCTAGATACCAATAGATATGTTTAGTAAATCAACGACTCATCACACTGTAAATAGTGTTTATCAACTTTAAACGATCTGGGAAGCACAAAGACAACAAAGCTTTTGTGGAATTAGCAGCAGCTAGCTCATAGTTAGAGATACGTGCTCATATTTGCAGACTGAATACAAAGTAGGAAGTTTAATAACACAATCACATGTGAATAGCGCTGGAATTAGTAGACTCCTAATTCGGTGGCTGTGCCCTTAGGGAAACTTTGCCACTGTTCATATTCCTAGGGGAACTTTGCCACTATTTCGCCGACTTAGATCTCTACGTGCAGATGGTGAAGTTTTGAATGTCAAATTTGATGAAGGTTGCTTTAGCTGCTATAGTTTCCGAGAAAATTAAATATCGTGTATAAAAGTTAGATTTATAAAGGTAAAATAAAGATGGCGGGATGGAAAGAAAGGCAGAGTTACTTGCATTTATTAATATTAGTGTAATCATCCTCTTCATTATTATCAGCCTTTCATGTCACAGCTGGGGGCGCACAGGCTTTCTCTCAGAGAGAAAGAGGAGTAAAGGTTCTAGATCACTACTGGCCCAGAGCATGTTGATACCCACGAGTTTCGCACGATTTTTACACCGTTTTTGAGCATAATAGCATCGAACAAAAACGGTGTCATACTAAATAAGTGATTGGTGTAAGGTCGAGGATGGAGCCGGGTGCCATCAAATTGTAAAGCGACAAAGCAACAGCTCAGCCACCATTGCTATTAAAATATTAGTGTTTTATAGTTAAAATTAGTGTAATTACACAATATTAACTATTTTTATAATATTGTTAGTGATAAATAGTAAACACTGAGATTAGTAAAAACAATTAAATAATTTCAGAATGTATAAAACTGAGTCTGTGAAACGAATAGTTCACTCCGCGCGTAAAACTTTAGTATGTATTGTTTCAGTCACAGGTTTAATCATAAGTTATGAAACATTTTAATTAAAGAGGATTAAACAGTTAAATAGGGTTAAATAAGTATGTGTCCTAATTTTTAGGGTTCCGTACCCAAAGAGTATAAACGGGACCCTATTACTAAGCCTACCCTCTCTGTCAGTCTGTCTGTCTGTCCTTCTGTCCTACCTTTTATTGGCTGAATCTTTCGAGCCGTCCCGTTTCGTAATAGATACCCAGTAAAAAAATCCCCAGAATAATTAATGGTACGGCGGATTAATTAAGAAATTATAATAAAGTAAAAACTAAAAGAGAGTCCCTATGTAGAACATACGTTTTTTAAAACTTATTTTTGCATATGCTCTAGTGTAAAAAAAGTAATACGTACAAGCGTCAAACTTAGTATGATTATAATACACACTATAAAGTAAAACAACAAATATAATGACTGGCCAAGTGCGAGTCGGTGACAAATTTCTGTTCACCACCGGTTCTCGTACGACGCAATATCGGGCGCGGTCCTTACTTGGATGGGTGACCGCCTGGGCATGATGTCTTTTTGCACAATTTTTTTGTACTATAGTAATTAACAATTTACCCTCGCAATTTACCTACGGAACCCTCAGTGCGTGAGCCCGACTCGCACTTGCCCGATTTTATTTTTATTACCTCATAAAAAAGTTGATCATAAATAGATCCGATCAACAAAAACAAAATTAAAATTTGTTCAAAAATAAGTTGTTAAGTATTTTAATTTCATTCTAGATAGAGAGCGCACTCTAGCACGTAACGACGTCAAGGCGTGCGCGCAAATGCTATATTAACACGCGTTTTGCCGGAGAGGGACAGCGAATCCGCTCTCAATCTCCACCAAAAACTTCAAACGCTCATATCTCAGAAATGTATCAGCCAACTTAAATTATTTTTTCAGTAGGTATTAGTAACGTGTCTTTAATTATATCCTTCGGCAAGCCTGTTATTTGTAATAAATACAATATTAGGACACAAGCCTATTATTGTTGTGACTTGCAGGCTGTATCACGAGTAATTAGTATGCTTATTTAAAATTGGTAATATTGGGAGTTTACTACCAAATAATAGTTACCTATGTCGTACGGACGTGCGTTAATTACTAGTACATAGGATTGTAGTAAACTAATAGGTGTTGTACTGCATTGATGTGTAATGTACAACTACGTAGTAGCTTTACATAGTCTGTGGTAATGTAGGATATCTCATGATCGTTTTCCGGTTCCGGTGTCGGATGACACCAACGAGCGTTTACCTACTATACTCGTCGCTGTCGATAATTTGGAGTGAATTGTAAAAAAACGTATTGAGACTATTGACAGTTGCGACAGGTAATATGTCGAGTCGGCATAATACCTGTCGCAATGCTACTTTGGAGCTTGTTAAGATAGTCAAATATATTATTTTCGGTTGACTTAGATGTGAACTGCCAAGCTGTTTATATTTTATTCTCTCCAAAGCTTGAAGTACGTCATCTGTTGTCCAGTACCTGTTATTCCCTTGCGTTTTCTGGATATTTTTGTTACTTTTTGCCAGCCTGCATCTATGAGTTTATGAGTTTGTCATTAGTCTTCTTACCGTCATCGGCGGGAGTGACCGCATGATTATGTGGCCACACCCGATGGCGTATTGCCAAACTGTATATCACTATAGACACCCAAAGTATGTAGTGGATCACTTTGTGCTCGTTAAAATAACCAATTATGTTGAAGCGAATTCCGTATGAGTACAGATCAATATGTACCAAAATTTTCGTTTTGTTGGATGGTCACTGTCAATTTAACAAATCTATCGAGTTCAATGTAGTAGTCTGACCTGAAATCCCTTATAGTTTTTTAGAATAATACTGTGCAGAAGCAGTGACCATCCAATAAAACGACAATTTCGATTAGCGAAGCTGCGTTGAACTAGTGTAGTAAATGAGGCTGGCTTGTGCATTACGAGTGTTTCAGGTCAGACTACTACATAGAACTTGATAGATTTATTAGATTGACAGTGACCATCCAACAAAACGAAAATTTTGATTAGCGAAGCTGCGCCGAATAAGCGTAGCGAGTGAGGCTGGCTTGTGTACACTACTTTTCTCGAAACTATAGGTTTCCGAACACTCCCCCTTTTAGGGAGAAGTTACTACATATCACCACAGCCTAGAGAGTCTGTACTCGTATGTTTTTTTGCTTTAATACTATCAATACTATAGAGCAAAATGTATTTTAACAGACACTCTCTGAAACATACTCTCTGTATTGACATGCAGTATAATAGTCTTCAGCTACAAAAAGCAAATTGCATTCGACTTCAGAGCAACTGCTGTCTGTAGTGATACACAGTTTGGCAATACGCCACCCGATGTCGTCAATGTAGTTGGATTCCGGCGTTTTAACTTAGTCGCCTAAAGATGCGCCAAGGTTTTCCAGCTAGCTACTGTGTCGCTTTTGTGTTACTTTTTCCGAACGTTAGCGCTAAATCATAGGTGGCAGCAGCTCGCGCTGGGCGCACGGATCGCTGTGTTTGCGACGGTGGCGCAGGCTGGTGCTGCGAATATATTGTGTTCGGGGTACCCACATCTTGCAGTTTAACTTTCGGCAACTTTACGTTGTAGCATTTCCTTAGTAGTTTTTATTATACCTTGGGCCTGGTCAGCTGTTATTGATCCGTGAACTCCGTGGTTGGCAATTGCAAAGCTACTATTGCACTGACCTTAACTGATTTCTCACGGCTTTCGTTACGTCGCGTAGAGATGGTACCGCAAAAATTTGGGGCCCTTTTGCAATTTTTTATAATATAAAACGCGGCAGCGTGTCTTTACGCGGAAGTGCATCTATGATGATCCATTAATTTCATGTTGTGCAAGCTGGCAAACATTTTGCATCTTTAATCTCTAAGCCCGTTTACACTTCTTGTCTCATTTACAAAATCTTGTTTTTTTATCATTCTAGCTTATTCTTCCCATGCGACTTCAACACTAAATTTTTAAAGCTTTTTCGATATTTTTAGGGTTCCGTACCCAAAGGGTGTAAATGGGACCCTATTACTTAAACTACACTGTCTGACTGTCTTTACTAGATGAGGCGGATTAACCAATCAATAAGTAAAAACTAAAGGGGGGGTTCCCCCACAACAAACGTTTTATTTTAGGTATTTTTGTATTTGATCTAGTTTATAAATGGTAATACGTACAACCGTCAAACTTGGCATGATTATAGTAAATACTCTAAAATAAAACATTAAATAATAAAAACTGGCCAAGTACGAGTCGGTGACAAATTTCTATTCACCACCGATTCTCTTACGATTACCGAAGTTAAGCAACGTCGGGCGCAGTCAAAAAGGCTGTTTTTTCTAAGGTGTGAGGGGGAATCGGCGCGTGGAGGGGGTGGGAGAGTTTTGTTTTTTAATGTATAACACCCATAGATATAACACAGCAACACTTTCAACAAATTATATATATTGCCGTTTTGCCCATACATTGAAATCTAGAATGAATATGATATAAATACTAGTCGAATGCGCTTGCTAAATCTAACTTTAAGATTTAATATATCTTGATACTTTAAAAAATACGTAGAATAAAAACGTTGAAATAAAAAATCTGTAATTGCGATATATCAAAAATAAAACGCACAGGGCGTCTTAAAAAAAGCTGAACACATAAAGACAGTTTTTAAAACTTTTGTCCGTTTGTTTGTTTATCCACGCACATCTCCTAAACCACTGGACGGATTTAAATGCGATTTTAACGATTATGCTGAGCTATGACTAGATTGAAGTATAGGCTATGTTATTTTGCGCATGACCGGATTAAGGGAGGAAAAAAAGTTGAAAGTTTATATGAAAATCTACGCGTACGAAGCCGCGGGCAACAGCACTAGTTATCAATTAAGTATAACTATGACAAGTTGTGACGGGTCAAAGTTGTCAAAGTTCAATTCTACTACTATTTATGCTGCTAATTTAAAATACCTAAGTTAGTAAAAGTATTTCTATTCGCTCACCAAAAATATGTACCTAATTAAGCTTACAAACTTTGTTGATAGATTAGGCGCGTGATTAACTTTTAAAACTTTTAAAATACTTAGTAACTTATATGGCAGATAAAACTTTGAAATATTCTCTAAGGCTAAGTTAATCCTATAAATACTCGCACGAAACACTTGAAGCGTAGCTTGACTAGCTGGTCTTAATAGATTACCGAAGTTAAATAATATTCGACTCTGTCAAGTTTGAGTTGAGCTACTGTTAGTATTTGTCGATACAAAGTTTGATAATGATTTTGATGCATGTAAGTTCGCTATGTGTATTCTATATCTTAAAATAATAATCAGAGAGTCATGTGCGAGATTTTCCAATTGCATTGATGATAACAACGATTTGTATAAAATAAGAGCAGAGCCATCTAGATAGCACTTTGTCAGCATTTCGCTGACGAAAAATGTTCAACGTGAAGGCGACAAATTGTTATTAAAGAATATATTAGCTTATCGAGTGTTTGAGGTATAAAAAGAGAGAAGTATATATCTATATGACATGATTTATTTTCCAAATTTCAGAGATTTTATTTCAATCTTCATTGTAGCCAAAGTCGTATCAAGCAATTCTTTTTATTTGAAACCTCTAGTTATATAATCAGGGTTTAAATGAAACTGTTCCATTCCTGGGATAAATGCCGAGTCAGAGATACTTTAACGACCCCATTTAAAAGCTTAAAGAGAGAGATAGTAATAAAATACTAAATGTGCTACGGAAAACTTGGTATCCTATTTTCAGTCTAGGATAATTAATTCAGCATTTAGAATTAGCCTAATAGGCAATTATGTATAGAAAATATAGATATAGAATGCAATGCAATGCAATGTTATGCAATTACTACAAGTCGATATTAATATTATTTAGCTAGCCTTTGTTATCCAACTGCTGGGCAAAGGCCATCTCTTTTCATTTATCCTTTTACACCAAATCATTGAATATAAAAAAGGTGTATAACACAAATGAGAATTTTACGGTGTAATGTTTGTATTTGTTCTGACCTCAGATCAGACATATAAGGGAGATATGGTAAGGAGACATGGCGGTTGCTCATCAACTCTAAATCATGCTTGATGCCTGTAGTTGAACTCACCCTGCAGACATCGTTGTCACCCTTTTTTGCATGTGGACTATTAGTTAGTTAATTAATGTCACTGTTAGTTACTTAGTGTACGTGAAAAATTAGTAGGTATACCGAGCTTACAATTTTTGCATTACGCGGTATATACTCGTAGTATTTACTTATAGTAAAAAAATTGATGAAAATTTGACTAAAGCATAATCTCCCATGTTTATCTGATCTGAGGTTCCAACTCATCGCCGTAATGGCTAAATTGATTTAAGCAAAGTTTGGTATTAAGGTATTTTTTACTTGATACGCTGCAAAAACGTATATAGGCTATATTTTTTATTCCGGAAAAATATGATTCTTGTAGGATACCGATTGAATACCGACAGAAAGATGCAGATAAGGCTCATTTTCCTTGTGAAGCTTTACAAAGTTTCACAGACCGCTGCCTTATCTGCATTTCTTTCGGCTTAAAATAAGGCTGCGTTCCCCCGGAAACCTTCCGGAAACATTTTTGATCCTCGTTCACTAAATTCACCGAATGGCGACAAAAGTTTTTGGAAACGTTCCGATTATAGCCGATCCCAGCCGAGTCCAGCTTCCATTAGCCCGATCCCTTCAAACGATAAAAACGTGCTTTGTTTCCCGTCACGTCCTCTTATTTTTTATTCCCCACTTTTTTCCAGCTAACCGGAGTATTTGCAAATATTTCATTACGAAGTCGGCCTATTGAAAAAGAATTTTTTGTTGTTGCCGAGATAAAAGGGTTTCATTTGTTTGAATTGGAAACCAAATTGCGTTTAGGTCATGACTGTATTCTTTATTGTTCATCAGAAAGCGAACAATGCGCTTTATGGTTTAGTATAAAGTCATTGTGATGTTAACGATGTCGATTTATATTTAAAGTAGAAGCCCTTTATTATAACAGAACAAAATAAAAGTAACTAACACTAACTACAAAATACATACTTCGCCTTTTAAACAAAAATAGTATTTTTAGTGACATAGACCGTTTAAAGTCTAAAGATAATCCAAAAGCTGGCAGCCCACTACCAAGTAGCAGCGTATTTACCATACTAGCGGTATTTCCACGCTGATTGGTGGGCGATGCTTACCTACACGTTGACCTAGCCAGAATTTTTGACACTCATCGCTTCAATCTGACGCTCTTGGGTCAAACGGATACCTCTTAACGCGGACTCAAAGCAGCGCTGAAACAGCGCAGCGGGGAAAATCACGTGAATATAAACCTAAATCTGCCAATGTACGGTTTGCGGTCGCGAACCTTTTCGCAATCACCTAAATAGAATCGCAATTGAAAAAGTTCCTAACAATTTCTTAATCCCAAACAGTGCAAATATGTAACCTAGCATATGCGCATATATTATATGCGTTGCTCATGCTGCTCTGCCGAATCAACTGCCGCGCGTGTCCTACTCTGTGTCTAAAAAAAGATGTGATGGCGCCAAAATATCGATGCAAGTCACGTTCAACATATGGGGCCGTCCAAACTTCCAGGGCAAAAGTGTCATACTGTCATATATTTTACCATCGTTGCGTACAAGACTAGACGTCTCAGTTTGAGCACAGTTGAAATATTGGCGATTGATAAAGCCTGGCGCATCATATCATTCAAGCTAGCATGACGACCAAGAAGAACAGTGCTTCTTAAGCAAAATATACCGCGGTAGCCGTGCTAATCATCTGCTGTACCACCCTGACATCGGTGGACCTCAGATCACCTTGCACCTAGACGTAAACTGACAGCAAGATGAAATGTAGGTAGATCTAAAAGCTATATACTATATGGGGTATATAAGGGCCAAATTAGGGAGCCAAAAGTGTTAAAATTTATATGAAAATCTACCCAAATGAAGTTGCCGGCAATAGCTAGTCGTTAATAATCTTCATTGATTATACTGAGGACATTCAAAGAGAAAACCCGTAACCGGTTGTGTCACCCATGACGCCGGTTGTCAGTTCTTAATGGAATGTCCGGTTAAAACGGATTCGACGCTTCGGATGATTTTATCCGGGACAAAAATCGTGGTGCATAGATTTTTCATGCTGTCAATCATACAGACAGCTTACCGATAGATTCGTGTACGGAACATGCATATAGTTTCTTAGTAAAATTGAAATATTGCGAGAGTTTGTTCAGTGAGTTATAAACTCAGCAGTATCCTGGTTATCATGAACTGTAAATAGGAGCAGTAGTGTTCCATCGTAAACCGCATCATCGTTGAACATCAGGCAAGGTGGCAATCAAACGCAAGCCATTAATAATAAAAAAAATAGGCTGTCATGGGAACTCCCGACAGAAGTGAGAACTTAAAAACATTAGTATCTATGTCAGTGACGCGAACCCATAAGTTTTGCCAACACAAATAGCTCAACGCGACTAAAGATGTTTTCACTTCATAAAGTCAGTCCAGGGATCGCGAGGTCACAGTATGGGAAATAACTGGTTATTTAGACGTATAACAATTATTTGAAATGAAATACGTAGGTACAACTGATAAGTATAGACTTACCGAACAATATGAAGATACAGCTCAGCTCAGCCGCCCACATTTTTAAGGAATATCTTCACATCATGCGTTCACTGTTCACCTTACTGTATTGTCACTACACACACACATACACTTCTCATAGTTCAGTTCACTTGTGTACAATGTTCATAATTTTCACGAAGTTTGGTTCTTCAAGTGCGCTGAAACAAGAAGAAAATTATCATGACTCGTTTGTTTTTAACAAGTTCGTATTAGCCTCAATTAAATGTAAACAAATCTTGGAAGTAGATTTTAACCACAGAAAAGAGAAGGGAATCTTTAACGAAAAAGTTTAATTTTTAACGGACTTCAAATTATAATAATTTAAAAAAAACTGACTCCATTTATTAATTTGTTTTAAAAACCAAACTACTGAACCAATTTTGATGATATTTCTATGGACTAATCTGAAAGTATATCCTTTCACCAAGGTCATAATTTGCTTCAATTCGAGTGAATTCATGATATAGTACTATTATGAATTCCTTGTTTTGTTTTAGAGATGCCTTTGCCTTTGACGGGAGCTGAAAAGATGAGGCGTCGGAGAGCAAAACTAAAAAAACGTTACCAGTAGGTATACTAGAACTTTAAGGCTAAACATAGGCAACAAGCAAAAAAAGGAGAGAGGAGACTAAATTAATATTTGATGAAATTCCAGAAAGGAAAAGAGGATAAAAACTAGAGCAATTAAAAATAATAACTAGAGGGTACAAAGATATAGACATAAGAGGAGAAAAGTGTTGGGAAATGATGAACAAGAAGGCACTTCGTATTCTTCACCAAAAAATATAAGTTAGCCCTCTTAGTTTTATACGGGAGTAAAAACGTAACATTACCATGGAATCACCCATTTTGTGTTCCTTTAGTATTGGGTTTTATTGGGTTTAACTAAAAATTATCACAAATTGTGGCGTAATTAAACCTTAAATCCTTTCAAATATTAAAAGCGCCATTTAAAAAACAAATAATACTTATTTAAAAGGTTGGAGAATCAAACATCTGGTTCTGACGGAAAGGTCACAAAGCTTGTTATTTTAGTGGTATGTAAATAAAAGAGCAAGGTAAAAGCTGATAAAAATAAAACTAACCAAAAAGAGAATAGCTAAATCGATATTTATCTAGCTCAACAAAGACATATCGTACTCCCAGTTCAGGAGATCATCTTGGATATTTAGATTTTGAGGGAAATGGATAATACTAAAACGAAGTGAATTATGTGTTTCCACGGTAAATAATAATTTGATGTACTTACTATTTTGTCCTAAGGGATAATTCAATATTGAGAACCCAATAGTATTTAGCTTACGCGTAATTTAAGTAGCACGTTGTAAAATGTTTAGGCCTAGATTATTAGGGTCTTTCAACTGCTATTTGTATGAATGTACGAGTATGTATGTATAATAATTATGAGCACAAAGAAGAACTTAATTATTCATTTATTCAGAAATAAACACTTTCAACGGATTTTTATCGCGTGTATTTTACATTATTTTAATTCATGACGTTTTGGACTTTCGGACACTATGCAGTGTCGTGGTCACAAGTAAACTAGATGCCACATTTTTTTTTATGAAAACGTTTCCATAATGTACATCGTGTTAATCACTCGCGGTGTCCAGAGGTCTTGCAGTACTGCGCTGGACTTGAAATTTTATTAGTTTGACTAGTTTTTTTGCGCGACGTCTTATTATAGACTTATAGATTTTCGTATAAACCTTCAATTCTTTTTTCTTCCCTTAATCCAGCCCTTGCGCAAATAACATAGCCTATACTTCAATCTGGTCATAGCTAAGCATATTCGTGAAAATCGCATTCAAATCCGGCGGCATTTTCTTCCAGGGATTTAGGAGATGAGCGTGAACAAACAAACAAAAATTCTAAAAACTGCCTTAACGTGTTCAGCTGCTTATTTTAAGACACACAGTGTGGTATTTTTTTAATATATCGCAATTACAGATTTTTATCCCTACGTTTTTATTATATTTTATGTATAGATAGATATAGATAGACATAGAAGTATAGTTAATAAACCATTTACTGAGTCTGATAAAGCAAAAAAGTGGTCAACAAACATTTTTAAACCCTGCACCAAAACGTACAAAATCAACACGTTTGATGACTGGATACCAAGAAATCAATGAAAAAAAAACTATGAATTAATGTGTATTATTAATCCCGAAAATCTGAGAAATTATTTTAGTTTATTTTACTGAATAATTTAAAAATCAATTTAATAATATAAATAAACAACTGATAAAAACAATACAGTTTAATTTCAATCTTATCTTAGTACCTACATAAAATGTTAATTCCCTAACAACATAAAAAGTATTTGAGAATCAACTACTTTAGTATCTAAACAATGTTTCAATTGTTATTTTGCGCTTAAAAGATGATTAGATAGACAGTTCCCAAGAACTATGTTATTACTGCCTCTAAAATAACTTTAGTCAAGGAACTTTATAACTAAAAGGCTGTAAAACAATTCGCAAGCTTTGTTATTAGTTTCTGTAAGTTATCTATATTTTAGGGTAGACAAAGACTAATTTTGAGCTTTCCAGTTGTCTTGTAGATATTCCTAGTTTCTTTATGTAAACAAATGTAGCTAAAGCATCCGTTTAGTATTTCGGAGTAGGTAGGCCTGAAGTCTCATAGATTAATGTTTAACAAGGTTAAAGTAAACTAGTAGCGCCCTGTAGTCGTTACGTCGTCACGCGTTATCTTACAGGATCTGTTTATTTTTACAGGATAAAATTCCTAGACCTATACCTACATATATAATATGTTTCTTAAAGTATAAGTTATACCAAATTTAATTCAAATAAGTGCGTTAAGCGGTCACGGAGTTGTGTGCGGACAAGCATACACAACTTTCACATTAATAATATTAGTGTGATTGCTTTGTGAAAAAGTTTCCATTGCTACTAAGCTTCATAGAGATAAACCGATTGTACATACTCAGGCTTTCTGATTAAATATTCTGCATTGAGTGATTAATGTAAGACGGTTCCTACGTGAGCATGACTGTCGCAACCACGCACCTAAATCGAACCGTTAATAACCTGGCAGCAGTAGCGCAGGACGCTGGCTATAGAAAGCGGCAGAAGTACGCGGCAATGGAGCTGCAGTATTATTTTGGACTCATTGCTATGGAAACTACGAGCAGTTGCTCTGACGCTAAGAGCTTGGTCTCAGAAATTGGCCGCAGAATGCGAGACAACGGTGGTGAATCTTGCTCCGGCTCGTTCCTGGTGCAAAGGTTGGCCATTGTCATTCAGCGTGGAAATGTTGCCAGTATCATGGGCACATTTGCACTTCCGACAGTGCGTGGTGGGTTATTTGTTTTGTAGTGAATGTATATAATTCAAATTAGATTTGTGACAGGTTTTGATAGAGTGGTAACCAAGGCAAGGTAAGCGAAGCATTAGTCGTCCAGCTGCAAGATAGGTCGACAATATTGTCACTATAGCGGGTTGAACCTGGGCTCGATTGGCACAGGACCAAGGCAGATGGCGTAGCAAGAGAGAGGCCTATACCCAGCAGTAGGATAAGGAAGGCTGTGGAATTATGATGATGATCATGATGTGACATGTTTAATACAATTTAAAAGCTAGTACATTATCCATTTCAACCCTGTACCTAAGTACGTAGCTATAATGCGGCAGTTGAACTTTGAACTATACTAGTAATTCTAAACGATTGTTCGAAATAACAGATTCCTAGAATATGTCAACTATTATAAAGTCTGTATTTTGTCTTTGTGATCATGGGTACTTACCGAAAGCAGTAATTAACTAGTTATGTACTTAAATGTCTAATACCTAATAATCCCTTTCGTAGTCTTTAAGACTAGGTATACTTAAAGACACTCACTATAGTTCAGTTCATGTAACTATTTTGTTATTTAGCTACTTTAGAAAATAGCACAAAGCGAACATGTCCACGCCGCCGTGGCACGCATTTTTTTAGGTCTGTGGGCACACCTTCGCTGCGACTCGACTGTTCAAAACTTTGTAATGTAAGTACAATTTTTTACCTAAACGAAACGCATCACGGCTGGTACGCCGTTCACTTACAGCCAGCGTTGAGCCTTATAATTTCTTTACTGCTCTAAGTAAAGTACAATTAAATTCATATTAGTATATAATTGTCTACAAAGTTTAAAAAGCTGTCCGCTGTAATTTTTGTATCTTATCAGCTCTTTTAGAAATCTGTGACAGTTATGGGACGCTCATCTGGTTTCATCATCATCATCATTTCAGCCATAGGACGTCCACTGCTGAACATAGGCCTCGCCATCGATACCCAAAGGGACCGGTTGGTAGCGGCCTGCATCCAGCGTTTTCCTGCGGTCTCTTTTAGGTCGTCTGTCCATCTTGTGGGTGGACGTCCTACGCTGCGCTTACCGGTCCGCGGTCTCCACTCGAGAACCTTTCGGCCCCATCTTTCATCTGCTTTATTTTTCAAGTTTTTCTTATTGTTTAATTTAAATGTTTTTTACTCCATTTGTTCTTTACGACAATAAATTCCATTCGGTCTTAATCGATGGCAAAATACAAACGTAAATTAAAACTTTAACGGCCTAACGTATAAACGTTACATAAGTCAAGCAATGCATAAAATTGCTCTCTCGTTTTTTCACGTATGACAATTTCCGTCAGCGAGAAGTTAACAAAGCAATTTTAAACATTGCTTAAGTAACGTTAATAAATTAGGCCAATTCTTGCAAATCGCTTTATACTAACATTGCGATTTGCAAGAATTGAATTTGTTTGAGAAGGTATGTATGTAGAGGTACCTAGATATTGGTCTACCAGATAGATCTAAATTTTAACAGTGCCAAGTTCCATTCTGCAAGAACCCTTTCAGACGTCCCCACAAAGATACTGGCGCTAGAACGTGACCTGTCAATGTCACGGAAACAATTTCGCGGTATCGCGTCCGGAAGCGGTTCCAACATCAGACGTGGAGTCGCCACTATGTAGTACCTTACAAGATAATAGCAAAAAATTTACTGCACTGCATTTTAGCGAAGTCTTGGCTCAATCATAGCCTGGCTTCATAGGCAAACAATTTTATTGTAAGAGAAGTTAAGATCCGTATAAAAAATGCATCGTTCTATTTTAGGTATTTGGATTTTCGGGCATAAAACGAAAAAATAACGCCATAATTGTCAAGACAAAAAAGGCAGTCATAAGCACTATCGACAGAAGTTTTACGTCACGTTAGCATGTCGGTAACGCGAACCCATAATTTTTGCCCCTACCAAAAATAGCTCCACGCAGCTTAATAATTTTCCTCGTCAACAAGTAAACCGTAACACCAAATATGTTTATGTTGTTATTCAGTATTTAACGAAATCCACTTTTAAACTTTCCTTCCGAAAGTTTTAAAAAAGCTATTTTTGTAAATTGTAGGTAATAAGTTGAAATTTTATAATAGTTTTTTCAAACTTTGAAGCAGTTATTATCATTAAAAGATCTATTATTAATTATTACATTAATTACATTTTCTATAAACCTTTCTATTTGATAGAATCTGAACGCTAAAAATTTAGTTTTGATTGCTTTTTTCGTCAAAACAAGTTTGGGGCTCTTGTAAAATAATATTGTCAACAGAATCCTAGTTTACTAAAATATGCGTCAGATGAATAAAAATTCATCAGTTGCTCAGTTGTCAATATAATTTTATCCCAGGATTCGTTCTTATCTCACTTAAATTTCATTTGAGATATTCGGCAGGTATTTCGGATATTGGCATTCGCCAAAGCAAGATCATAATTGTAATAAGCCCTTGAACTGAAACTGAAGGTACTCGTAGTTAATTTCTAGGTATCAGGGTTCGCATGAGACTAGAATAATGTAAAAATTAAAGCTTTTTCTGGAACATGGTGTTTAATGAGTGTGTCATAATCATCATCATCATCAGCCATAGGACGTCCACTGCTGAACATAGGCCTCCCCCTTTAACCTCCACACTGAACGAAAACCTGCCATCTGCACCCACTGGATGCCCGCAACTCTCACGATGTCGTCGGCCCATCTAGTGGGAGGCCCACCGACGCTGCGTCTTCCGGTTCGTGGTCTCCACTCAAAAACCTTTCTTCCCCATCGGTGTCAATAATGTGTGTATTATTTATTTATTTATTTTATAACTTGGTTGCTGCCCCTTTGTGTGTTAGGGCTATTTTGATCATCAACAGTGAGGGTGAAGATAGTGAGATTGTTTAGGCTTTTTTTAATTTGTATAAATGTATGAATTATTCCGACGCCAAATCGTCAGAAGTAGTTTCTATTTTTTTTTCAAATATCCAATATACGCAATTTTTGTGAAATGCTGGTAAACCTGATAATATTCAGTGGCATGAATGTGCACTATATATTATGCGACAAGACCTCAGACAAGACCTAATAATTAATCTAATCATTTGATGGAGTTCGCTGACGCTTAACTAGTATTATGTATTCACTTTGGAGCAGAGGACTTGTATTTACCTTTACTTTAGCGTGGAGTAGAGGATTCAGAGTACCATTAATACATATAGTGAATTAATAAACAAATACTCGTATGTAATTAGGTAGGTATGGTTATTATGTGGTATATGTATTTTTTATGTCATATTTATTTGTAGCCTTTGATTATTTGTTGTTATTTGCTTAGGTATTTACTTCTGAATTATTATAGTCGTGTGGTTAGGACCACTTTTTTACTGTGATATATTTTCGTTCATGGATTGTCTGAAAGAGATTACTACTCACTACTTCATACTGTAAGTGATAAGGCTGCCTGTTAAAGTCTCGATAATAGTTTCATTGTAATGTGTCTGTTTTGTTTTCCTAGTTTATGTGCTCTATAAATTCATTGGTCTTCATGTTTTTTGGGCAGGGCCTTTATTCTGCACGGGCCAAACGCGCTCTATCGAGGCGCGTTAAGTTAACCTCCAAAAGTTAAACTTTATTTCCAAAGCAATAGAGGCCAACTTTTTGAGGTAAACTTAACGTGGCCACGATAGCGCGCGTTTGCCCTTGCAAAATAAGGGCCCAGTGGTTATTTTGATACCGTTTCAAACGGCCAATTCTTTGTATATCTAGTGAGCAAATCCTTCGAACGTCCGATTCCCAATACGACCATTCCACTGAACGTCCATTCCCAGGAACAATATTTCTAGAAAACGAATCCAAAACATTGTACGTTAGACGATATCATTATAATATTTGTATCTACCAACCCTTTCCACAAAGTCCCAAAATGTTTCGAGTAGGTCCATGTGAAACCACATCTTTGTGCCAAAGTCGTACACACTTGTGTCCCGCACTATGGGTACCAACTCGAGCAACTAACTGCGTTCAACCACGACGTAAACGTATAAGTACAACTGCTGTTTGTGGAACCAGATTGTTTAGGAGAGTCTGTGCGTTGATACCGAAGTGGGGACGAAATGGTAATTTACTGTATTTTAGAGCCACACAAATAGAAAATAAATCTTTTTGGTTTAAAAAGAGTCGTGATTAGCAGCTGTTTTTTTTTTCGTTTAAACAGAGTCGTGATTAGCGGTAGTTTTTTTTCTTCCATCAATTAATATAAAAATAGAAAAGCAGCACAGGACGAGTGCAAAATGTCTCAATTAACGCACACTCTCCACTCGAGTTGTATGTAGTGTCGTGGCTCATGTTATTCCAACATCCAAAGACATTTGGACAAATGTCTTTGGAGATCTCGGCCCAGTTATATTTATAGCTGCGCTAAAAGTATTGTAAGTAGTAGTTACTTCTCATGACATCAGCTATAATCTGCCAGTGAAAGATGAAAACAATGCAACCTCCTTAATCTTTCATCGTCAAGAGATGGCGCTCGCGTAACTTTTGGTATTTACTTTTTAAACTTTATCATGGCAATGGAGAACTTCGTTCAGCCAACGTAAACCGTTAAAAAAAACCTGTAAAATTATGTAATAATTACTAACTTTGTGGTAGTTACGTATTTTGAAATATTTATGTACATTCATTTCCATCCAACCAAACTTTTCATCCAGTCGTGTAATTAAAAAAGAACAGAATGATTGCCTGAAAGCTTTATCAAAATCGGTTCAGCTGCTTCGGAGTCCATAGGGAACATACATATATACATACATAAATCGCCTCTTATTATATAAATATATAGATAGAAGATAGACAAGGCAGGTAAGATAGATGTCCATGGTTTTGATACAAACGGCCCCAGATTCAAGATACGTTGCTTCTGTTGCTTTCAGTCTGCCAATGCGGCTGTGACACCTATTCATTAATGTCTACTTAATTTAGATCTGTGAGAAACTAAGGGCAATTACGTCATTAGGAATGTGGCCGTATAAACGTTGTTTGAATTTCCTTATTTTCAAGGCATTAAGTATTAAGTAAGCATTCTAATAAGTAATTCACCTACCTATTTTAAGTGGCGTTCTATCCTTCTTTCTTCCTTGTTTCTACCCCTTTATTAATTAACAGTTTAATTATAGAGTTATTATACAACATTAACATACTTTTTTACTAGAAGGAACAACAAAAATAATTTTCAACTATAAACGAGCATGTTGCTGTTCTATAGAGCCTCATTTATTATGTAGAAGACCAGCGAAGTTTACCAACTTCGCTGCAAAAGACTCTACTATTTGTTCTAACTGCCTGCTTTTTTTCAACCGCCTATATAAATTCGAGCGACGATTCCATCGATTTATTGAAAACGTTATTGGCCGATTCGAATTAATTTTATGAAAATCTCACAAGGGTTGTGTTCAAAGATGGTTATATCGTCATTGGTTATTAAAATAAATTTCTCTTTTATTGTTTTTGGCAACTAGTGCCTTTATTAACTAAACAAAATACAAGTTAACTAACACTAAAAAACCGTTATACAGTCTATAGACCGTTGAAGGTCTAAAGACAATCCAAATGTTCAAGCCCACTATCAGTTGGCAGCGTACCCAGCATGCTGGCGGCATTATCACATTGAATGGCAATGCTTATACGTTGAGCCAGATACAATTTACAGTTTCTCTTAAATATAAAATCAATCATAACATATCAATATGAAACTGATGGGTGTTTTATACATTTTTTTTTAAAAGAATGATCATAGATTAATTTAGTTGAAATAAAGATTATTTTGCACCAACTCATATAATATTGGACTAGTACGTAAATTTTCTGCATACAATGGTTGCCTGGAAGAGATAGCGACATGCCGTAATTTATGGCATTAACTTCTATTCTAACTGCAAAGTTTTTCTGTGTGTGTAATTTTCATCATACATAATATAGAATGTCTACATGTATCTGTCTATTTTTAATACCATTAAATGTAATTTTTAACCCTAGACGCAGAAAGAGCGATATTATAAGTTTAATGTGTGACTGTGTGTCTGTGTGTTTGTCTGTAGCATTGTAGCTGGCAAACGGCTGAACTGACTTTGATTTAGTTTTTTTGTTAGAAAGGTGACTTGATTGAGAGTGTTGATGAGTGTGATGAGTGAGCAATGAATTAAGAAAATCTGTTCCGCTGTCTGAAGATGATGATCAGCTCTTTTATCAGAGGATTTTTTGTGTGAATTAGAGTTTGGGTCCCGGGACTTCTCGTGTCTCGAAGTCCCGGGACTTTTCGTAATTTTAGTTGTCTCGAGTCCCGGGACTTTCAGATCGAGATTCGAGACGAGACAAGATTGTCGAAATTGTTATTATGTAATCATTTTTATTTTCAAATAATTGAAGGAGCCTAGGGCCATCTGTAAATTTAATGAATAATTACTTGGTCTACTAAAGTCAGTCGTCAATTTCATTTATGATGTGAGTGTGGTGTGGTGTTTCTTTAGCGGCGCTTTTGTAAAATAGACGACGCCCATAAATCTCATGTAAGTTTAATAGGTAATTTTTATAAATGCTGTATTCAAAGAACACCTTATTCGTTTAATTTGGTCGGGTTAAAACTTGCAAGCTATTGCGTTTGCGTTTTTTTTTACTCGGTATCAACCTTCTGCTATCGTGTATTATTTAATGTTATTTATTGTTGTAAAAAAGATAATAAAGTGATGAGAGACTCACTCACGGAATAAACATATAAAATTTAATTTTGGATTATTATTAATAATATATTTATTCAGATAGATAGCCATAACAAAAACAAAAAAAAAACTTTTTTTAAAGTCTCTATGTTCCGGTCTCTAAGTGCGTTTCTTATTCGTAGTAAAATTATTGTAAATTCTGACTTCATAATTTCTAACATAGAAAAAGCGGTAGTGGCAATTACAATAGTAAAGAATTTAATGAATCCATACAAAAATATTATTTGCTCTTAATATCACCGAAGTGTTTAGCAATTCTAAACACTACTGTGTTCCGGATTGAAGGGCAATATTTCCAGCTAAATTACAGGGCGCACAGAGATTCGTCATCTTATATCTCGGGGTGACGAGCGCAGTACATTGCCATCCAGGGTTGAACTGTTGAAGTTCAAAATTCTGAGTGGCGTTGAGCTGTTATGGCAAAGAGTGAAGAGCCATCAGGCGAGCAACTTCGCTAAATGTGGAAGATCTAGAGCGGAAATTGAATGTAGTTGCGTACGACCTACACCAGTGGTTCGAAATGAATGGTTTATGCTTAAACATAAATAAAACCCACATTGTTCAGTTCGACCTATCAGGACACAAGAAAAAGCTTCTAAATGTGGTAGTCGGAAGCACTGGGATGGAGCAGGTGATAGACACGGTGTTATTGGATTTCCGGATTGACAGTGCAATCACATGGGAAGGTCACGTGGACGTCTTACGCTAAAAAATAGGACGCGCGTGTTTTGCCCTGTGACGTTTATCGGCCATATTGCAGGAGAGTATGGCACGGAGTTGCTATTTTGCATCCGTGCACTCGCTTCTACAATATGGTGTTGGGTTCTGGGCGCGTTCCGCAGACTGGGAACGCATCTTCATAATGCAAAAACGAGCAGTGAGGGCCATAGTGAGAGTACCGGAGGACACGATGGCGTCACTTCTATTCCGGTCTATGAAGATCCTGACCCTACCATGTATGGTGATTCTGCAAGCGGCCTTTTATGCTAGTGATCACTTGGATGGGTACCCACGCATGTACGTCGCGCGGCACGCACACGTGCTGCGTGCGCCCACCCGTCGCGTCGCCTCGAGAAGACTTCCAGGCAGGTGCACATAATGGCGACAGACGTGTACAACCGTTTCCCGGCTGATATAAAAGATGCACCCTCCCGCAACTCGTTTAAGTTTAGAGCGAAGAACTGGCTTGTTGAGCAAACATTTTACAATGTGGATGAAATTTTGCATACTGTGACGTAATTATTTATACCTTTTATTATTATTTTAAGCTTTAATATTATTTGAGAAATTTTTGACATTTTTGAATTTTTGTCTCTTTTGTTATAAAAATTAAAAAAAAACCTAGCTAATAAGCATGTTAAACTACATCTGTTTGGTAATTACGACTCTTGGCTTAATTATTAATTTTTCGTCAATAAAAAGCGACCTACCACTGACTAATCACGAAAAATACTTGACTTACGAATCTGAATTTCGGTAGAAAGATTCCTTATGGGGTATAAACATTCGTTTCTCTATTTATACCTTTATCTAGCTAGCGTAATTTAGCTACTGCAGATCTAGTTGCAGATAAAAAACATACCTACATAATATTTTTTGGCAAAATTAGGTCAATTACAAATGCAGAACAAACGCAGGCTTGGGTTTGATTGTTTGCTTGTTTTATATTTATTTGTATGTTATTTGCACAACCGACTGTATTCTAATGATATCAATCCTGTCCATCCAAAGGTTCCTGGAAGAAATCGCTTGAGGCGATAAGGCCCATTATGCTGCTCGATAATGTATCATTAATGTTAGTTTAAGTTTAATTCGTATTTTAGTGTGTAATAAAGGTAAAACATAAAGGTATATTGTATTATCTAAAAGAACTCAATATAATAATACGCTTCCTAAATAAAAAAATGTATTTTTTGTTTTAATTTAACTGCTGACCTTAAATAGTTGATACCTAAGTATTAAAAGTGAAGTACAGGTTACTTGAATAAATATACCGTTTATTCAAGTAACATCTGATGGTTACAAAGCAAAGAAAGAGACGTAAAATAAGACCTAAGCTATAAAAAGCGAGGTCGCGTGATAAGACTCGTGATTAATGTTCGCAATACGCATTAAAAGCTATTTTATTCTCTGTCTGTATGACTTTGTAAAGATTTTCGGCTAATTTTGAATTATTACCAAATTTTTCCCAGAAAAAAATACTTCTAAATAGTCTCTTTTAAAATGGGTTTACATTATAAAAGTTACTTAATTAGTTTCATAATAAAAATAAGCTTACAATGATCCTTTTAATTTGGTCCGTCCGCAAACTTTTTCTATTAAACTTTTCCAACACTGGCCTTCACTCGCCGCAGCGTGCAGCGTTGCACAATTAAAATGGATTCGATTAGTCGTGTTTACATTAGCGGGTTGTTATAGGCGGGAAAATTCGGGTTGTGACGCGGCGCACTCGGACCCCGCTCGCGGACTGGAGTAGTCTCCTCCGGTCGGCCTCCGCCGCGCCGTGGTGCGGCGCGCCCGTACATGCGCACTTTACCAGCCATCCCTTTGAAACCATTGTGGAATGCGCGCCTGTGAACGCTACTCTCCCGCATTAGTTCAAGATAAACCTTTTTAGAATGGTGTTCTGATCCACCGGCCGGCAACGATGGCCATATCAGTGAGGGATAGAGCCTTTTGTAGATACATTACGATTTCCAAACAATTGACTATTAGAATACAGGGTTACACGGGACGGTGCTATTAAGAAAATAACACCAAAAACCACCTAAATTGGACTTAAGGTTGGTTGAAAAAGGGTTTGTTGGTGGTTGAGTAGAGGAATTATAGTTGTCAATAATTGCATTGATCTAGTCAACAGTGATTTTAATACAATTTTAGTATTGAATTGTTGTTGGGGTTATTTATTTTGTTGCGAGTTCTTGGCGCTGTCGATTGCAACATATAATCAAATCTTATAATAATATGTCGAAAATGTTGTGTAACTACTCGTAATTAATGAAATGTATGTAATGAGAATATATTGTTGCATACAAACTGCTACGCAGTTTTCCAGGATGTGTAACTCTACCTATGTATGTTTTTCACTAAGATAAAATTAAAATAAAAAACCGATATTGTATCATTTTACTCATGATTATGTACGTTTTTTTTTACTACAGGACCAACACTGGAATCGCAAAAGAAAATCAACTGTTTCATATATGTATTTCATCTACGTCGTCATCATCATTAGCCAGAAGACGTCCACTGCTGAACATAGGCCCCCCCCTTTAACCTCCACACTGAACGACATCTTGCCATCTGCATCCACTGGATGCCCGCGACTCTCACAATGTCGTCGGTCCATCTAGACCCCTCTTTTCATCTACGTACTTAGTAGTTTAACCCAGCCAGTGGTTTGTATGGACGTTTCAGCTGACATTTAGGACAGGCATTTTTATATATTTCTATTCTATTTCAATCAAATGCCAGTGCTACAAAACAGAAAAAAAACCTTATCCTTTGTGTGGTCAGTGCCAAGATAATTTGTGAACATAACTGTGTTTGTGTTTATAAGGATTTTATTTTAAAGGTATATATCGCAATAGAATATCGCAATATCACATCACATATTTAATTCTGTGAATGTGAAGTTTGTGTGTGTACGTATGTAAAAGTCGGTTCAAGCATTTATTTGCCAATATTGTAAGAAAATGTCATATCGGGTACCCGCTAGTTTTACGTTCGTGGTTTTCATATATATTTTTTATGTTACTGCAGCTGTCGGAGCAAATAAATGCTTGGACCGAAAACAACATGTTTGTCCCTACTCCTACCACTCAATTTCATAACGGCTAAACCGATACAAAGGAAATTTAACAAGGATGCCTCCATCAGGCATCCTTGCATACCATGCTTAGATCGTGGATTAAAACAAAAGCTTTTTATTTCGAAAAAAAAAATACTTTTGCAGAACAGCGGGTGCAACTCGTAAGCTTTTTGTGAGATCATCATCATCATCAGCCAGAAGACGTCCACTGCTGAACCCTATGTTCCTTGCTAATGCTGAACCTTTATAGCCTTAGCCCTGGTGCCGGGGCAATAGAATACGGCACCGGTACCCCCTGCCTGTAGTAAGAGTCTACTAAAAGGGGACCTATGAGTTCGGGATGGTCAAAGTTGGGGCTCTGACCATCCTTTTAAGCGTTCCCAGGGAGAGTACGTTGTGTGACCAACGTTGTCGAGAGTGGAGGGACTGAGACAACACGTAGTTGTCTCGGGATGAGCCATATCGCAGAACTGAGGGCTCCGGTGTGTTCTTCTGGAGATCCCGGAGCCCTCTTGTCAAGCACTAACTGGTCACCGGGGAGGTTTTAGTGGGTACAATCCCACATAACCTGGCTGCACCCCGATGCAGCCGGGTATCTTTGGAAGATTTCCCCCTCGAAAAAAAAGGCCTTTATAGCTATGTGAGCTCACCTAACTTTAAATTAAAGTGGAATGTTACATGGACACAAAAAATATGTAAAACAAAACTTTTATAGACAAGAAGATTCAGTACGCTTCGCTATGTACATACCGTATTTTATGAAAGGATTATATAAACTTTATTCATCAATTCATTTGTTTATTATCACGACAGGATGTGACATCACATTTTATTGCTCTGTTCGTATTTGTTTTTCTAATCAATTCCTATCTAATCGCCGGCTTCTGCTCGATTAAACAAAATAGTGGAAGTTACACTCATTGTTTTTACTGTCTCATAAACTCTGCGATATTTATGACTATTGACACAAAAGATTGACGATAATGATTATTTATCTAGCAGCCAAGCAGAGTAATAAAACTGTTATAGCAATAAACAAGTTCGTGGACGTAACTAGTGCAGGGGCTGAATAATGAGGTTGACAAATAATCTACCACATTTTCATTTTAATTACCTTAATAAATCATCTAATAAGCATCGCGCCACTAAAATAACACAAAACAAAAAATTACTTCCAGTAAAACGAAATCTCTGTATTGGATTGCTGTAATCAACTGACTTAAAAAAAGGAAGGCATATGCGTGTTTTCTCATAAAACACAAGGCACTACCCATGACTTCGAACGCGTAGACTTTCAATCCCCTTCGCCTTTTTTATTCAGTCTTTTCGCGAAATATTTTTTTAATGGCTTTTAACACCCTATAATAAATCTACATGCCAAACTTGCCAAACTAGTAGGTTTGAGATTCCGTGAATATATCGCTAATAAGTATCTCGTTCCCCCAATTTGAAGCCCTGATTTCGTTCATAAGTTAAGAGAAGAGGGGATTGCTATTTTCATTAGAGCATTAAGTCAAGCCGGGTGAGAGAGGCATTAATCTGTTTACGAGATATCAAGTTATGTAACCAGCCTACCTTAAATTACCGCGCTGCTGAGTTATTACCTGCGCAAGATACCTATCCTGTCGTATGAATCGATGGAGCGTTATGTAGGGCATGATAGCATGGCAGCAGATGGTAGCATCCTGTCTTAAATTTTATGAAATGATCTTCTTGACACGAGGCATGGAACACACATACAATTCACCCCCTTTATCCTCCCCCCAACTTTATTCTTAGTTCAGACTAAGCTCCTTAGTCTTGAACATCGGCGGAAAGCTGCTAGTCTGTCGGTTTTTTATCAGATACATTTAGGAAAGTGTGCATCGAATCTGCATGCCAGAAGGGACTGCAAATTAAACCCCATTTTTTTGACGGCTAGAGCGGGCACGAAGCGGCTACCCCGTTTTATGGTAGATATTCTGAAAACTTGATTTCTCTTTTAGACTACTAGACTGTAGAATGCGGTGCCTAGGCATCACCCGATAGGCGTCACCCGATAGTTACAGTCTAGGTGTTTTTAAGTTGCGAGTGAATCAGTTTCTTCTGGGCAAGCATGCCCAGACCGTAGACCGCGTATTCGATTATTAAAAATACACTCTAGCCTGAAGAATAGAGACTTGTAGTTAGATAAACGTGGTATACACCAGAAATAATCCAACACACACAACATACAACATCCACATTTTATAATGGCAGCAAAATGTTCTCTTTCATGCACTAAGGATAAGGACCTAAAGATGGAGGGGATTTATAGAACAGGTAAAAAACGGTCTGAATCGAGGTAAAAAATAGTTTTCAGAAAAGCTGCATCCGGGAGTCCCATTTCCTGTCATTCAAAACAATATGGGTGGTGGATAATCTACTTAATTTGTTCTAGAAATGTGGAGGTGAGATATGGAGTCAGTACTCAGTTTGCTTATTCTCAGATTTCACCTGATATCATAGGCATGACATTATAAGTAATAGATGTTTACTAATTCAACATAACAAGGCGGCATGAAGTTCTAATCTAGCAATTATAGATGTTTTGACGTAGTTGCTCTATTGCAGAGCTAAGCCATCACTTTGTGCTAAAGTAATTGTCTTAGTACTAAGCGTGTGTTAGTAATTGTCTACTCTAAAATGTGCGATTCTAATATGTCATCAGAATTAACATATGTACGTTTAATATTAAACCATTCATGTTTTAGAATTTTCAACTTAATTGCAATCAATTTGAATACTAACTTTGTTATTGACTTTTAAATGTTATGTGACATTTACCTTGAATTGTCTGACTTTTGTTTGTCAGAAATCTAGTGGCAGGTATTCCGAAAGGCAATAAAAAAACATAAAAATGCGTTAGATGGCGTTGACGAGTCATGGATCTGAAGATTTTGCAAAACCAAAGACGAAGAAAGGTCAATAAAACAACACTTGCTTATTCTCATAGACAGACAATATAAATATCGTTCTGTCAAAGACCGTCTGTCATGCTTTTTTTTTGTATTTTGTTAACAAACAAAGTAGGTACTTCTTTTTCCACAACATAACACAAATTAGTAGGTACATAAGGATGCCTAGCCGTGTTATAAAATGTCCCTTCCTTGTATTCTTCTTGAAACAAATGCAAAAAAAATATATAATCAAGTCTCGTCTGCGCTATCTACCGATGGTTGCAGAACTATGTTCCTCCAGCTGTCAGAAAACCTCCCAAAATGAATGCAATTTCAAAATCTCGATGTCATACGTACAACACACGGAACTTAACATCGTAGCAAACGTAGCACACTGTAGCACTTTCGTAGCAATTTTATATGGTACGATAAATATATCGCACGTCACAACTAATATAGTCTTAACTCAAAATTTTGCATTTTTGAGTTAAGTATGCCATCAAAAAGTAGATTTTTTTCTCTACAAACTGGTAAGACCGTTACATTTATACCTCCGATTATCACTGAAAGATGACACAAAAACTCTTTTTTGACTATTCAATACGTTCATTCTTTTACCAAGTAGCACCGTCTCATCTTCGCCTAATCGGTCGCAACTCAACAAACGCATACGGCTGACGTATGTAACCTGTCACATTTGAAAATAAGACATTGTGAGTGTTAGCATCGGATACAAAAACGTTGCAGGTGAGTAGTCTATATAGATCCATTTCTAACATGCGACTTTTTTGCCTGGGCATAAAATAAGTCAATTAGGTTTTATTACAAGTTAAGACTATATTGCTTGACAATAATTTATTTTTTCTGATTATAATGAAAAATGATTTGACTTAAGACTATAATGCCGTCAGTTTTTTTGAGTTAATACTTTATGACCAGTGCAGAGTATCCTGTGAGGTTCTCGTGGTATTGTTTATTTATAAATGCAACTGTATTAATTGTTCATGTTTGCTAAAAATACATTTGTTTACAGAAACATTGCAGGCCAAAATCGCAATGAAGAGATATACATAAACTAGCATAAATAAAAAAAACATAAACTTGCAATATTATTATTAGGAAATTATTATTTTTACACCTCAAGAAGATATAGATAAGATATTCTTCTTGTTATTATGAGATATTGATTATGTTCCTAAGTATTATAATTATTAATGTGCCAAAAACCTAATATTATTTGTATTGAGTTATTGGTACTTTACTACGGAATAAGGCAAACTTAATAGACGAATCTCGAAATCGGTGCGACACGATCTGCGTTCCTATAATACAAAATGTATTAGGGACGCAATTGAGCGGAACCAAGGCTCGAAAAAATTCGCAAAGAATTCGTCTATTGGAAAAAGCCAAATGACGAAACTGAAGATTGAGGATGGCAGTATCATTTCATCAAAGCCGGAGATTCTGAGAGAGCTCGAGAGGTTTTACGGACAGTTGTACACCTCGACACGACAGCCCATTGTCAGTACAGCTCAGGACAAGAGAGATAAACTGACCCGACATCACACTGAGGACATTCCAGACATCAGCTTGTACGAGATTAGAATGGCTCTGAAACAGTTTAAGAACAACAAGAAGCCGGGTGATGACGGAATCACGACAGAACTACTGAGAGCAGGTGGAAAACCGGTACTTTTAGTCCTCCAGAAGTTGTTTAATTCCGTCATACTCGAAGGTACTACGCCTGTAGCATGGAACAGGAGTGTGGTGGTGCTCTTCTTCAAAAAAGGTGACAACACCTTATTGAAGAATTATAGACCCATCTCACTCCTGAGCCATGTGTACAAGTTGTTCTCCAGAGTCATTACAAACCGTCTCGAAAACAGGTTTGATGACTTCCAGCCTCTCGAACAAGCCGGTTTCCGTAAAGGCTGGAGCACCATAGACCACATACACACGCTCCGCCAGATTATACAGAAGACTGAGGAGTATAATCAGCCATTATGCCTAGCGTTCGTGGACTATTAAAAAGCCTTCGATTCAATCGAGACTGGGCAGTATTGCAGTCCCTCCAGCATTGTCATATCGACTATAAGTATATCGAAGTGCTGAAGTGTTTGTATAGAAACGCCACCATGTCCATCCGATTACAGGACGAGAGCACGGAATCCAATTGCAGAAAGGCATGAGACAGGGAGATGTTACCTCTCCAAAACTGTTCACGAACGCATTGGAGAACGTTTTCAAGTTTTTGGAATGGAACGGATTGGGCATCAACATTAATGGCGAATACAGCACTCACCTTCGTTTTACCGATGATTTAGTTATCATGGCAGAGTCACTGGAGGACCTACATACAATGCTCAGTGACCTCAGCAGCCTTTCCCAACAGGTGGGTCTTAAAATGAACACGGATAAGACAAAAATCATGTCCAATGTCCATGTTGTACCCGTACCGGTAGTTGTTGGGAACGATACTCTCGAAGTTGTTGACCATTACACCTACGAGTATCTTGGACAGATTGTTCAGTTAGGTAAGTCCAACTTAGGCAAAGAGGTCGCCCGAAGAATCCAACTCGGATGGGCAGCGTTCGGGAAATTGCGTGAAATGTTCTCGTCCAAGATAGCTCAGTGCCTTAAGACAAGGGTCTTTGACCAATGTGTGTTGCCAGTGATGACATATGGTACTGAGACGTGGTCCTTAACTGTTGGCCTTTTGGAGAAACTCAGAGTCACACAACGGGCAATGGAGAGAGGTATGCTCGGAGTTTCTTTGCGCGATAGAATCCGAAACGTGGATATTCGCCAAAGAACCAGAGTCGTCGACATAGCTGTAAAAATTTGCAAGTTGAAGTGGCAATGGGCAGGCCACATCGCTCGAAGAACCGATAACCGATGGGGAAGAAAGGTAATTAAGTGGAGACCACGAACCGGAAGACGCAGTGTAGGTAGGCCTCCCACTAGATGGACCGACGATATCGTGAGAGTCGCGGGCATCCAGTGGATGCAGATGGCAGGTTGTCGTTCAGTGTGGAAGTTAAAGGGGGAGGCCTATGTTCAGCAGTGCATGTCATATGGCTGATGATGATGATGATGATTGGTACTTTGGAGTTATTACTCAATAAATAAGAAGAATATGAACAGCAAAAAATCATCAATAAAGTCTCAAACCAATTTAATACCATCAATATGCAAAAGAGTTTAACAAAAAAAACAAGTAATTAAGTCCTATTTCAAAATTGTATTTCTACAAGCAGGCAATATAGTCGTTACTCAAAGTGTTAATGAAAAAATATTCATAACTCTAAAGATATTCATTTAATTCTCGTTAGAATAGAAAATAAATAAAGCCAGATAACATACCCTTAAACTGTCATTTAAGTTTGGGCACGATAATGCATATTTCAGACAGTATGATTTTTTAAATATTCAAATCGCGATATCTCGAAATCGTTTATTTTGAGTTAAGACTATACTAGTTGTGGGGTGCGATATTACATAAAAAGTACTGTTTGTTTCAATGGTGTAGAGCTTGGTACATAAATGTCGTATTAATGTATATGTTTGAGAACCACTTAAGCGAGTGTATTTGTTTACTCGCGTAAACAAACACGGGTATGTGTATTAGAATAAACACTTGAGCATTTATGTTTGGCGATACCTGTCTCATGTCATGTTTAGGCATTTATGAGGTACGCATGTTGACAAATTTATGAACGCATTGCATGCAGAAGAGATTTATAACACGCATATTTTTACCTCTCTTACAAAGACATTTCAATCTGTTTATTGACCGTAAGTAGCACTGAGCACTATTATATTTCGGAGGCACGCTATACTGTAGGTAATAAGTTGCATTTAAAACTGTTGTTAAAACCCCAAACCCTAAAAACTGTAACAAAAGTAAGCCGTCACGGGACGCTCGGAAGATGTGAAACATGACGACATATGAGAGTGAAGGAGGAAGATAGGAAATTCACCAAAAATTAATAATTTAAAATAATTATTATGATCTTGCGTAACCAAGAATATTTTAGTATGCTGATGTTATTAATGGTTATCTTCAATTGGTTTAATATTTGAAGACTCCTTAACTTTGCCTTTTCTTCTCTCGATGGGGGAGGCCTATGGCCAACAGTGAACGTCCTATGGCTGAAATGATGATGAACTTCATTTTACAAATGAATTGTTTTATCGAAAACCGATTAACGGCCTGATAATACTAATTGATTTTTGATACATTTTTGACAACGTCACTGTTATAATATGATTTATTGGACTTTCTAATATTGTGATGATTTATTCTATAAATATCTAGCAAGATATTTATCTACCCGAAACTTTTGGAGATAAAGATCATATAGATTTTTTGTGTTAAGTTTGTATATGAAAAGTATGCTTGTATTCCATACAAACTCTACTGGATTTTTAAAAGTTGTAGTTTTTCAATTTATCTTATATTTAGATTTAATTAGGATGTTAGTCACAGTATGTATAATATATTGTATGACAATTGTCTTTACATTAAAGTAATTATAATGAGTACAAACCGCTTGTATTCTTAATCCCACAAGTTAATCCCACTGCTCAGAAAATCATAAGAGTTTCTGTTTTGGGAATTCCACACGGAAGCTCAGGGATTCTGGGCAAAAGTTGGAATTAGCTTCCAGCTCACAAGGCAATTAATTCTTTGCTAGACCAGGCAAAATATATGGTTTAAGTATCTCAGTTTCTACTCTGTGAACAAGGAATTAGTATTCTTAAAGTAGCCTCACGTTACGTAACTAATGCTTTAACCAGTGAGTCTCACTTTTATTGTGGCCCATTAAAGTGGAACAAGTGGGACGTTTCATTTGTTCCAAATAAAACGGACCGTGTACAGGCGTTCAAAAGAGCGAATTGGTAAAGTAAATTAAAGTTTAACAATGCCATTGCCGCGTTCAGTAGTTGTCAATAACTTCATTTAGACGGCAGCTGCTTCTGAAGTTTAAGAAATGAAATGAATTTTTGTTCGCAAAGGTCTTTTTAGTAAATTGAAATACATGGTGCTATAGGATTTTACTTTCTTGGTGGAAAACATTGGCTGGCACAAATTTAAAAAAATACCTTTGAGATAGCAACAAAGTTTTTTAAAAGTTGATTGATCCCGTGACCTGTAACATTTTAACCATTATATTGAACAGAAATAGGAAAAAATACTGTTGGAGAGATTGTTAGTATCTATGCTAGATAAATTGAAACATAAATCCCAACATAAATTGAATTGATCTTTCTTTTTAATTACCTACTTCATCTATAAATTATATGTATCTATTTGTGTACCCTAATCAAGGAGCATTGCGATTTTAAGTCGTATGACCATTGGCTTACTCACACGCAAATCGCCGACTCCTAGCCACTCTAAGCAAGAATGCTACGTTGTTTTCGGGAGACTAGGGTAGATATTTGCGTGCTGGCGAATAGCACAAAAGTGACTGCCTTCAACAAAGTAGCTTTAGGTAACAATTAAAGCACCTACATGATATGATTTATTTGTTTGTTTGTTTATATACCAGGTGTAAGGAAAACGCACCTATAGCTAAAACGCTATTATTATACTATCAAAATACAATTAAATACTAATATTAATTTGCCTTATACTTGTAGTTTTCGTGTTTTACTATTTTGCAAACCAGCAATGTAAAGCGTATGAAACTCGGGGTCATTGCACCGCGTAGGTACTAAAACGTGTTAGCAGTTGAGCACGCGGCTTTGACTGTGTGTGCGTGTGGAGGTTATTTATAGATCTATAGCGCAAACTAGATAATTTATTTGCATTGCAAACTTAAAAAGTAAAAGAATTAATATATTTTTATTTCGTAACAGTTTTATTTCACTCTAATAAATAAATAAAAAAAGATTTGTAAAAATGAAAAAAAAAACGCGTTTCTTTGTGGTATCATAGCAGCAATCACAAGCATTATATTTTCAATTTCGATAGCATTTCTTTTGCACCCGGTATTGCATTAACTTTGACTATCTAATGTACATTCAACATTAGCCTACATTATGTTTGTCCAATATTGAACTTAGGTCTCTTCTGATATGTGCGCTACCAAGCTCAGCTTTCGGCTCTTTGAATCAGTTTCTGCCCGCCACTATACGCAAATGATCGCAGGGTGTTCTAAATTACTTAGGTATATCAATTATTACTTTTCACGAATCATGGCACTGCAATTAAAACATAAAACAAAGCTGAAAATACAGTATCTGTATCAAATAACACGGGAAGTGAACACTTCCTTCCGCGAGCACAACAACCAGTAACACTTAAAAACGTGTAAACACCACGTAAGCGAAAATTACAACGTATACACAGCAGGTTTAAATTTATGGCACGATCGTGTGGTTTAATATTGGGGTCCGTGTATCACATACTGTGGGGTGTCTAACTCCTACAGCCCTATACGACAATATATATCAGTAAATAAACTCTTCAACTTCATACGACAGAGGATTTCAAAATATGTCAAATTTGTAAAACAATAATGCCATATTATGCTTCTACCCCATGTAGGTACCTGTTATATGCGTATTGTATCAGCTTTGTTTCGATACCCAGTAGATAAGTAAATTATCAACAAAAAAAAGTCTGGTTTTAGCATAAAAATATTTCTTTATAGCACACTAATATTATAAATGCGAAATTTTAAGTGCGTAACACTCTACATGTTCAAGTCATATTTGAATACAGTTTAAAGTACTACGTTTAAAGATATTGGTGCCGATTCCCTTGTTCACAAACTAAACTAAATTTAAGTTCAGTGCATCTTTTTCTTTCCATTTCATTAAGAAAAGGACAGAAGATAAAATATTAGTTTAGTCCTGTCAAATATAGATACTCCATAGACAGTTTAGACGTGATTAAAAACAAGGCAACTAAAAATACGTCAATTTTCTTCAGGCGCTTACTAATTTGACAGGACTTTGACAGGAATTTGACAGGACTAAACCAATATTTATCTTCTGTCCTTTTCTTAATGAAATGGAAAGAAAAAGATGCACTGAACTTAAATTTAGTTTAGTTTGTGAACAAGGGAATCGGCACCATTATGTGCTTCTGTTATCTTCGTTTCTCCAAATAACTAAAACTTCCAAAGATATCTAGTGTCCATACTGTCCACACAACTCTGCCTATATGGATCCTGTAATTTGCATTTTGAGTAAACGTCGTGCAGTTAAAACTTTGGCCGCTAAAAGCCGCAACGTCTGCGATGTTATATAAACTTCGCCTCAACGATCATTTCGGTCTGCGTATGGTACTGAGATGTGATTAATAAGTACGTGTAATGCTTGCCTTCTCGTAGTTTATTTATATGTATGTATAGTACATGTGATCTCACTTACTGGGAATTGGTTGTCTCCCAAGTTGCGAGTGAATCGGTTTCTTCGTAGATTGTATCATCGCTTAACAACAGCCAAGGTAGCGAACAAATACAAGCATATCGCCATCGAGATACAATACCTTTAGAGTCACAATCTTTAAGTGAAACCAGTCAAAAATCGTCCAAGCGTCGTTATACATACCTAGACATCAATTATATAGTTTGCAATGCCATATTTACTCCAATTTAGACATTATGTCGCTTTCATAGTGTTCAACCTCGCTTGTCTGCTATGTCCTCGTATTACTGGCATCGCGCGTCGTTGTATTCAGATCGCGGTTGCCTCACAACTAACCAAAAAGTCGGCGTAGTGCGTAGCGTGCGCCGAGTTTTGGTTCGGTTCTTTTTTTTGCACGTTTGTGATTCTATAAGTTTTATATCTCGATGCCTATTACTCGATAAAAAATATTTTGTATACAATATTAAGGTAACGCACATTGTACTTATAATGGTACCACATGTTCGAGAACATCACGTTTAGGAAGTTTCGATTAAATTTCGTATTAGGTTATCGTCGATTTTTACGTTGATATTTACCAAATTAACCAATCATGTCATTACGGTGCAAAACTCGAATTAATTCAAAACCCTTTTGTATCACACCACTTTTCCGACAGCATCACGTTAGGCATTTGTGTTCACCCGAATGTCGCGATTTGACGATTGCTTTGGACAGACGATGTCGCGACATGCGAACATTTTCAGAATCAATACAATAACACTTTAATTAGACACATTTGTATTTCCGATAAATAATTTTGAGACAAATAAGTCCAATCTTCAAAACCGTAAAGGAATTTAGATGTTATTAAAGGGCGAATTGATTTTTAAATGACTAATTACAACAGAATTACACAATCATCGTTATTTTGTGTGAAAGTGTTTTTGTAGAACTGTGTATGTGTCTTTCTAGTAATAGGACATGGTACGATTCAGGGTCCTCATTCACAAATTTCGTCATGATTTTTGTCAGCTTTACCATGCGAAATCTGTCAAAATGGTAAAACTGTAGCAACTGGCAACGTTATAACGAAAAATGCGAATGGGGATGGAAATGTGAAAGGAAATGAAAAAAAAAAATTAAATTTATGCACGAAAAATAGGGATATAATAAAATATGAATACAATAGATATTAAAATTATGTTATGTATATTTTTGATAAATTTACTAATTTTGACTGATTGATCTAAGGTTCACCTGTCAAAAACCATCATGACGAAATTTGTGAATAAGGGATCAAGCCCAGAGAATAACTATTCCAAAGAATTCCAATCCAATTCGCGCTGGGACCAAACATCGTAAAGTTGACGGTCTTTTAGAAGTAGCTTTTATTTTGGATTACCATAATTATATGCCACGTTCATCCCGAAAAAATTACGTATTCCTGTATAGCGGTAAAAACCCCGGGGCATAGACGCTTCCATAAAACTATACTCTTGCTCGTGTGCCATGCAAATCAAGCAATAACCAGAACATAATTAAAACAAATATTCTGAATTTACAACCTTAAAGTATGTCATGCATGTCTACGTAGAAATTAGAAACACAAACCAAACAAATAACTGTCAGTTACTTACTATAAAGCATACTATAAATTATAGTACACGAACTAGGCCGCCCAACAAGTTTTGCTTTGATGCCGTAATGGTACTAATGGTGGATTCGAATCGAGACTGTACTGACGCCAGTCTGTTTAACAACTTAGTACAGTAACTGTCACAATGTAGCATCAATACAATTCAAGTAGTTTTTAATACAATTTACGTTTAGTATCGATATCGGTAGCTCTAAAGCGATTGTTATAAAATCAACTTGCAGGATACTGTTTCTATAGCAATCCACATTATTTTTGTCCCTGTCACTGCCACCGTTATCAATCAATGAGAGTGAAACGTCAGAAGAGTTTTTCTTCTACTAAGTACCTTTATTAAGCAAACAAAATACAAACTAACACTACAAACAAAGTTAGATTGCCCATTGAACGTTGAAGGTCTAAAGACAATCCAAATGCTCAAGTTTGCTACTAGTTGGCATCAAAGCCAGCATGCTGGTGGCATTACCACGCTGAATGCCAATGCTTAGGCACTGAGTCAGAAATACACCAGCATTTTGACATATATTTTTATAGGTAATTTTCATAAGTTCGCTGGATTTTTGTTATACCTAGTATTGCTCAGTTGTAACTGAGGGATTGTGCGATAACATAATAAAGGAGTGCAATGAAATATACCTTGACTATATTTATATATACAGCACAAAACAAGTGCTTTCGGTACAAACTGGAAAACTCCATTTACACTGAGTTACTTATTATATTATACTCATCAGTGTGAATTGAATGTTACAGCTGTCAGTGGCGCAAGCGATAGCGTCAATATAAGCCATACTGTCATAAGCCATTACTGGCTTAACGTAAACCGCCTGTAATACATAACGGTCCCGTTTACTAAGGCCTCGGTTATAGGAGAAACACGGCAAAATCATAGTAATTAAAACGTAAACAATGGCCATTGAAAATATATCAGAGGTGGATTGAAATTTCGGTACGCTGATGATAATATCTTATACTTACTTGATTTTTGCAAATGTTAGTCTTGGCTCCAAACTGTAATCAATAGCAAAGCAATAGCTACGCAAGCTGCAGGAATTAAGTATAGTGAATTATTAAACGACGTAAGTACTTAGTGAGTCTTCACTCCAGTGTCCCCTATTTATTACTATACTCTTTGCTCCAGTGGGTCCAGCTGGTTAAATCGAGAGAGTAGCGAGCGTTACCTAAATCGCGTGTCAGGTGATGTAGCGTCCATGGCAAAAAATGTGACCGCAACTGTGGCTTCTCAATCGACTTATTTAACCATCAGCGCAGATGAATTTCGGAAATACACAAGATAAATTACACTACATAAATTATTTCTTATATCTATACCAATATTATAAAGAGGAAATATTTGTATTTTTGGATGTTTGTAACGAAATAAAAACTACTGAACCGACCGTTGAAGCATTTGTATGGAGGAAACTTAGCTAAAACTTCTGGCCAAGTCGCAACCTCTGTAGAGCATTACTTTTCTTGTTACTTTGACTACTTAAATTTTCTTATAAATATTCCAGCATCGTGTTAATATAATTTCTTCTAATGTCGACCGAAATGTATTCAGTATGTATTTACGAAAAATATCGTAGATCTTTTTCGTTGTTGTTTTTTTTTTAATCAAGAATAAAATGCCTGATACCGAATAATTATAAAAAATAATCATCATAATAAGTAACCATTTCCCACCCACTTCTGAGTATAGATCTCCTATTCAGTGTGCCATCTTTTCCGGTCCTCCGCCAGTCTTATCCACTGCTCTCTTGCCGCCATCACAATTTTGTCCACGCAGTGGGCGCTAACAGCCGTTACGCGGCTACTACTCTAACTGCTTTGCCAATCATAAATTATAATTATATTTTTATTAATTTTATTTTTTAAATAAAGTATTTTTTTTTCATAAAATTTCATTAAATTCTCGGGTCTAGCCCGGACATTTGGTGGGCATTGGTGGAGCCGAAGCCAACACCAAGAGGCCCTGTTGAATATAAAATACATGCAACTATGAAATATGTATAAAAAGGAATATGAAACTATTGTACAGTATAGGATTAAAAAACTCTGGGCTATTAAAGTGAACAACTTGTGGATGGAATAACAGATCTATAGAATAAGAAACGGCACCTGCCTTATCCTGTCTCATCTCAAAATATATTTAGGCAGGTGATGACGTGCCACCCACTGAATGGGCCCCGCATAAAGGCTGCCGTATATTGGCACCGGAAAGGCAACATTGGCGTGGGTGTAAGGAATAATAAAAAATAATTATAAATAATAATCATAAGGAATAATAAAAAATCATTCGTATTTTACGATTTTGAGAAGTAGGTTACAAAGATTCACGTTTCGACGCAAAGATGATACTTTCTGTTGAAATTCACCTGTCACTGTCTCTACCATTGAAGTTGAGACGGCTTTGATAAGGGTATGACAGTTTATGATGTATAGATCCGCGTACGTACCACATCCCTATGTCAACTGAGTTTAAACCCATTCAAACTTATTATAGGGATTAATTAAACAACTGTCATATGCGAATGAACGCGCAAAGGATATGTTTTATGTACTTTAGACACACCATTTCAAAACTATTCTATTCTACTCGTATATCAGGCAAACATGCCTTTTATTGCAAAGCATGTGGTGGGTTATTTGAGGCAAAAATAATTTTAACACCTGGTCACTCTTATTCGGACATAAATTCGATGTGGTCAAACAATATTGCAAGCAGAAGAATAGCCGGTTTGGTCCAATTGATAACTTAATTAACGTTTCACACTCATAGCTCCTTACTAGAATTTCCTGTATCGAGGATGCTAACAGATACATAGGATAAGATAACACTTTATTAAAATGATAATATAATTATGCATTACAATAAAACTATTATCTAGGCTTTTAACAAGCTGCCTTATTGATAGCCCCGTTGGCCCAGTTGGTAGCGAACCGGCCTTTTGCACTTGGGGGCGTGTGATCGCATCACATTCATGTGATGAATATTTATGTTTGTTCTATATCTGAGTGTTAATATCTATTTATGTATGTATTAAAAATATGTATGTATATCAGTCTCTGATAGTCATAGTAGGTACAAGCTTTGCTTAGTTTGTCATCAGATGACCGTGTGAGCAAAAATTGCCCGTTTTTTTAAATCTCTTAAAGCGACCTCTTCTAGGCAACCGTGGACGGAAAGCAAATTAATAAATAATAGTGAATAATTCAGAAGTAAATACCTGTGGAAATAACAAAAAATAGCGATCAATAGGCTATAAATACCCGGGACCCGGGTATGTCCTAAAACTGCGACCAGAACCACCGGAGGATGGGCAGCAGCGTCCTAATAGTACACGTTGTGTGTTTGGGTTTAATAGAATGTCATTTTCAATCGTTCACTTCAAACTTGAATCAACTGCAGGGATTCAGTGAATAAAACAACTGGAGTTATGTTTTCCTTATTCAGTTCTTTTCTAGTTTAATAACCATAATACAGAAAAGGTCAATTTAATATTGCCTGACGACGTCTATTATTACACTGCTCACATATTTCATAGGTATCAGTTTAAGTGGTTTTATTTTCAGTGTGAAATAAACAGAAATTGTACGGTCTATCTACGTGACATTGGTGGAGTTGTGATACATCTTTACTTCACAATGGCCACAAATTAAGAGCTGAAGTTGAACAGAAATTGTATTTTTCTAATATCATACATGCAAAAGATTGTGTATGTCCTAAAACTGCGACCAGAACCACCGGAGGATGGGCAGCAGCCTCCTAATAGTACACGGTGAACGTACTGCGATCCCCAAGCCGCCTGCCAAGCGTGGGGATTAAGGCAACACCCCTCTCTATGAGGGAGGCCTTGTCCAACAGTGGACGTTAATTGGCTGATGATGTGATGTGAGGCTATAAATAAATATGACATACATAATACATAGACAACATAATATAACCATCATACCATATACAAACCCACACTTAATTAATAAACTACATAAACATTAATTAACATACTGTTATCATAGATACAATACATATTCTTAAATTTATAATTTAAAAGTTGGGGAATAGATAGCTGCTACAGTCCGAGATAGTGCGCTTTTAAACGGAATTTGAAAACAAGGGACTTTTAAATTTGGGATCTATGGATATAATATTATAAGTTCTTTCTGTATTCTGAGTATTATAAAGAGGAAAGATTTGTATTTTTGTATGTTTGGAACAAATTAACTCAAAAACTACAGGACCGATTTTAAAATTTTGTTCATAATTAGTATACATTATCCCCGAGTAACATAGGCTATATTTATTACTAGGTTTAAAAACACACCCATGCGAAGCCGGCATGAGCGGCTAGTAATATATATATTACAACTGTAATTGTGAAATTTTCATGCACTTTCCTTAGTAGTTATAGAAGTTAAGAGGTTCTAAAAAATTTGGACGGACGGACGGACAGACAGACAGATAGAACAGAACGAACTTATAAGGATTCCTTGTAGAACTACAGAACCCTAAAAATCGTACTATGTTTAGGATCCCCTGCTGGGTAGATGCTCGAACCTAGGTCCTCCTGATCCCGAGACAGACGCGTTACCATAAGGCCAAAGTAAATGAGCTAATGTAAATGAAAACACTGCTGTTAGGTGAGAACCTACATAATTAATGGATCTAGAACGATTATTTCATTTAGATTGCTTCGGCCAGACAGTACGATAACTGACGAAATTTTTCCATCATGAGACCTGTCATTACTACTAAGCAAAATATAAAAAATGCGTTGTAATTCCGTTAGCCGTTCTTCATCTTTTTGCTTTTTTACATGCAATTTTCGGTTGATTCTGGTCGCCAACGGGTTAAATCTCCAATCATGTCCGATCGCCGACTCCGTTTCGTTTAATGCCTGTAAGTGCGTTATAATGTTCAATCTTGCCCCGAGGATTGAGAGTAAATTTTACGTTGAGTCCATCCCGACTGTCCCCACGATTTTTTATTATTGGTTGAACGAATTTAGTATCTGGGGAGATATAAAAGGAAATGAAGCTAAGCCCTTCGGAAATCTCAGAAATTGGTCTTTTTCTCGGAGTGCGTGTGAGGACAATGGTACGGACTCGAATCCAATGAAACAGAGTTACTTTCTTTGCTCTTGGGAACAGTTTTTACGATCGACTGCGAGATTTACGCTTCAGTAGCGTTTCGAATGCTTGAATATTTTAATAAGTTAATAATACCCTTTCACTGAGTGGTGAGTAATGGTTTCCTTTTCATTTACAGGGACAAAGGGCGTTTCATATTTTTGTAGGGTTTGACCGTAACGTTGGGTAATCGTATTACGCTGGCAGGTTTGTGCTCCATTGTTTGAGAGTAGCGAGTGTTCAGGAAAAACTTGGTCTATTAAAAGTTATGAAAACTAGCGAAATTTGTCTCCAGCGGTGCTTGACGCCGCGGCGGTCTGAACATAGATATTAACACACGTATAAGTATAGTTGATCGCACCCATGGGTCCCATTGCAAGTTTACCTGCCTAGTGGAGCTTTTAATACAGCGGCCGGAGAGAATAGAGCACTCATACTTGTTCCAACGTAGCTATTTATACTAATTACGCCTTCTTGAAAATGTTAACTTTAATAAAATTTTGCGAACAAGTGTGGTCAGGCCGCTACGTTAGGGGCCTGCTGTCAAATACGACCGTGTAGTACAATTTGTTTTTGGGTTCTTTAGTACCACCAAGGATTCATTTGGTACCACTATGAATCCTTATTTTATTGAAAAAATTTGACTCTAGCTTTTAGATGTATTTATTTATATTAAATCATTTATTCCAAACCAGCTGACCCGACAAACGTTGTCCTGTCCAAAAAAGTACTTTCAGTTTTCCCGAATTTGTTTTTTATTTGAAAACTGGTGCTTTCTGTGTGGTTCCATTTCAATTAGGTCGTTCTGACATTTTTATGTAGTCGGTTTTTTGTGTTGATAATTATTGTTTCTAAATCATCCTGGTATTAAGGTGAACGAAACAAAATAATATAGGTATTTAAGGTTGTCCTAAACAAATTACATAGAAAAAAGCATTAACATGAGAGTAATTTCAAAATATTTTAATTACATACCTATTTTTATTATCATAAAAAGCCAAAGGCATTAAACTTCGCCTAGATTCTTAATGTCCGCTATCTCGAGAGCCACAACTCAAAAACTCTCTGCAGGAAACAGAGGCTCCATATATTTTGCGGCATATTAGAAACCAGCGCTCACCTATGCTGAAATATGGAAGTTGGCTTCGAGAACACGCTCGGTTAATTGTAAAATTTGGAGTTAGATAACTTGAACTAAAAGTTTCAGGTTACTGCGGCAAAGTTTGACATTAAATGGTCATGAAGGCTGATAGTTTGCTGTAGAGAGTAATTTTTGAGTATCAGAATTATTATAAATTCAATGAAAATCATAAATTTAAAGAAAATCAGTGTGATATTCAGTCATTAAAACATTAGTATAGTGTTGGGCAAAATGTCCTTTTTTTTTTATTTATCAAGTATCGGGTAATAGGATGGTATACTATTATACACACAGAGAGACTAGATAAAGCTACTATGTCTTTGACTATTCATTTGCCAATTTGTGTTCTATCCTCTTTTTAACCAACGAAAAAGGTAGGTGGTTCTCTAGTCCATTCGTATTTTTTTTATGTATGACCTTTATAATGAACAGTCCGATCTTGTCTTTTTTTACAAGCATAAATACATATATACACACTGACTACAATTATCTCCTCTTGGCTTTGTCATGGTCGGGTTAAACACGTCTGCATCAACGGTTATTAGTAACAGTACGCAAATGATTATTCTACTTATACTGGACTAGCTGCGCCTCGCGGTTTTACCCGTTATCCTAGGAACCGTAGAAAAGGCAAAAATAAATCAAAAGTTGCCAATGCATTAATCTAGGGTAAAATCTAAATCCACGCTAAATTTCATTCAAATCAACTCGCCGTTACGGAGTTGAGTCGAAACAAACATTTAAAGACCTATAGACAAACCTTCTAATTTATAAAATAGGTGAGTGTGAAAAGTGTGATTAAACGTAAAATTAGATTTGTTCCATTATTCGTTCATGAAGTTGACAATTTACGGGTAAACAAGCGACGCAATCCTTCATTCGTAAAATAAAAGGCACTTCACACGAATCCCGAAAATTGATATATCCGTTAAGAACGCTAGAACAAGCCCGCTCGCGATCAATAGGTCGTGCCGTACGTCACGGCGGCAGATTGCGGTGACATCGATCAGAAGGGAGAATAGTTTGCTTGCAAATTTGGCAGCAGCTAAACCAACCGGGATTATGTGGCGCTGGGATTCGGGAATAATCTGATTTATGTACCGCGACTACAATTATGCTGTTGTTAGCGATGTGCTGATTGGTGATATGAATGTGTTCAATGGCGTTTGAGAGGGCGAAAATCATGGATATGGCTATCAAGCCTGTTAAGATTGAAAAAAAGTGACAACATGAAAGAGGTGAAAAAGATCAATAAAAATAATTTTAATCAATAAAATATATATGGGACATTATTGCACACATGGTCAACTGACCCCAAACTAACCAAAGCTTGTAATATGGCTGCCAGAGACATGCGAATACATACTTTTTTTTTTAAATACATACTTAAATAGATATTAACACCCAGAAATAGAACAAACACAAATGTTCATCACACAAAATGTTTATCCTAGGTGGGAATCGAACCCAAGCTCTCAAGCGCAGAAGGCAGGTTCACTACCAACTATGCTACGGGGCTGTCAACAAACAATACTCTTAACGTTGTATAAAACGACATGAAAGCTGGTTGAATTCAAATAGGTATTATAAAGATAGAGCGTTTGATTTTCAAGTGAATGCGTATAAAGTTCATAAAATATATTTTTCTCACTGCAAAATAGATTGTCATCCCATCTAGCTGAAATTAAGTGCCGCTAAAGTTAAATAACAATTTGCTCGTAAAAAATAAGGCAACCGCAAATAACGTGCGGCGGCGGCGCCAACAAAGCGAAAACCCGTGTATAATAAACGAAGCCGCTAATCATTACCCGCATGGTTGTTCTTCTACACAAAAGTTCTGTGAGCTGTCTGTTAGTACAACTATTTTTTTATAATAAGGCAACTTTTTCCGATTTTTTTACACAACCAACTCGCACGGATTTCTCGTGAAAATGTTTGACGTTTAAAACTGGCTTATGAAAAAATCGAATTTTACTTACATAATATATATGATGTATATATAGTATAAATGTTACATAATTATGTAGGTATAACTCGGTTTTTACTAAGCTTTATGACATACTATTTTAAAAAATAAATAAATAATAAGCTCGCTTTTGACCACCACCTTGCCTGATGTTAACCGATGATGCGGCCTACGTTGAGACCTCAGTTGAAACACGCTTGCTTAGAAGAAACCGATTCACTTGCAATTTGAAGACCCTCCGCCTCATCTATTCCTTTGTTTCTAGTTTTAGGCATATTTTTTGTTAGTTGGTTTGATTGGTTGGTTAAGATTTTTAATTTCATCCTAGTCATATAATTTGCGTGCTGCGTGGATTTGTTTGGAGAAAACGTAGCTCTTAATTATTAAAATAAATACAATTAATTGAGGTCTAAATATATAATATTTTTTTTAATTGGCTGATTTTCTTCAAACTGTTAAACAAATTTTCTTTGAATCATGACATTCTCTATCACGTAACCTTTCAAATAAAATAAAAGAACTAAATTAAAATCGGTCCGTCCCCCAACCTAACCACAATACTCACGTCATATGTTTAAAAAAAGTACGTTTATTTTGACAATTATTTTAGTCATTAATTAATTAATCGTCTTTTAAAATTAAATTAAATATTTTAACAAACAATAAAGATAACGACAACATAACTTTCACTTACGACTTGTCAAAGATTTAAAAATCTGCCCAAAACGGAGGTGCAGGTTTGCCTACCTAAAAAAAAACTATTTATTGTATTTAACTGCAGCGAAAGCAACAAGAAAAGCATTTATGGACAAACTTGAAATGTGGACAGTACAAAGCGTAGCCGAGGCCAATATACTTGGTTATATATTATGCTCAATTGTCAACAAAGTGGACAAAAAATGGCCACATTACTCTAGCAACGGTCGGGGCCTTAAATACATTTTTCGTATAAGTGTATCTTTTCTAAAATAGTCAATAAAATACCATGTTTCAGAAAAGTACCTAAATTCTAAATACAAACCAAGTCACGAGCAAATGAGACTCAATTTTGAAATAAGCGTACGTATTGTATTCCGCAAACACATTTTTCCTAATAAAGTTTATTCCGGCAGCTTACGGTCAATATTTTGTAAAGCTACCGCCGCTAAATGGGCCATTGCGGGAGCGTGGATTTCAGTATTAGCCTAATAGCTCTATTTCTTCAATTCTCGTTTAGTCTTCTATAATTAATTCACTTATTGCGACTACTTAGCTTTCAAGCACAGATATTAGTTCCTTATTTATGTTCTTACAAGTACTTACACTCAACTTGTAGCGCCCCGCAGTTTTACCCGCTATCCTACAAGATAAGTACGGTGTTAATCCGGGAGAATAAGCCTGTCTCCATACCAAATTTAATTCAAATACGTTATTAAGCTGTTTTCCTTTCTTACCACGTGTGTGGTCATACTGAATTTATAACTTATACCAAATGTTAAGTCAAAATTATTTATAAATTGTTATTATAGCTTTTTTTGCAGATTTATTTCTTTCAAAATCTTCTGTTGTATGAAGGATACACTTAATTATTCCATACCACAGAGAATTCAGAAAAATGTTTTGTTTACCACTTGTCATATAACTCCGCTTGTAGGTATGTAATGTATCTGTCACATCTTAATTTTTTCTTTTAGGTAAAAAGGTCAACCGCCTCCTGATTATCAAATCAAATCATTTATTGCTAGAATACATTACATTGAGATATGTAACTAGGAACTCGCGATTTAGTCGCTAATTTGACAGTTCTATCATACTGAAACTGTCAAATTTACGGGGCTGGAATAGAAACACATACTTACTTTAGTATCAGTGTCACACCTACGTATGCGATTAATTTTTGTATTCGATCAGGGTTTCAAATTTTTAATGGTCCTAATGTGAGAGCCATTATGAATATTTTATTATCGTTTAGAGTTGAATGGTACATAACAATCGGACTTTTAACCTCTGAACGAAACTAACTTTGAATAATAATACACTCAAGTCATGCACATGATTGTACAGTACATATTTATGTACTGTACAATCATGTGCTGTCAAATACAGTATTAATGATTAGCCTAAAAGAGTGTACATAAGTGAAAAACCAAAATAGGGGGTTTCCATATAAAATGAAATTAGAAATCTTTTGGCCATTTGCCTACAGACATGGATAAGTGTAGCTGAAAATTGTATCAATATATGAAATGGTCACCGAAATGTAAATTGAAAGTAAAAAGCATTTGCCCATTTAGCCACCGTGCGTGACGTTACGTAAATACGAGTTGGTAGTACATTGTAGGTGAGTACGAGCACACACTTTCGCTTCGTATGCGTATTTATGTATTTATCCAAGGGTATTTTATCCGCAAGGTGGAAAAAGCCTTTTTACAAACACATTCATTCATTCAGCCCTAAAAGAAAAAAGAAATTCAATGAACTCTTTCTGTCGCTGACACGCCAAATTACAACCAGTTGCGAGCCCCGAATTTCCGGAAAACAGCCTTTTTGGTTGAGTATCTATAATATATAAGGTACTAATTACGCAATTCCGTTCGTACTTGACCGTTTTTTTTTGTGTGCACGGAGCTTTTTATGACGTGACAACAAGACTGAGCTAACAAGCGAGTGCATCATTAGGCTTCAGATCTTAATGAGCGAGCCCGAGCTCTGCAAAAGTGTAGGCTTGATACAGCAGCGCCAGCATTTTTCTAAGTTTAAATTATTCAGTTCAATGGGGGAGGGGTGAGATAGATATCAACTTCTCGTGAGTTTTTACCCGACGACGCAACCCCATAAGGAGGGTATTATAAAGTAGTATTTATATATACATATATAAATACGTCTTCCCGTGAACATAGTGCATGTAACTGCGCCGAAATATCGGGAACTCCTTCCACAACCTAACCACGGTAAATATCCCGTAAATAATCATGTAACTATACATATATGCTTGTATGTGTAGGAACTTTCCATCTACACCTGTAAAACCTCAGGCGATTATGATAAAGGTGACGATAAATTCGTGTGGATTCGGGGATGTTCATTGGAACGTTCATTATATTTGTAAACCTAACATGAAGATATTATGTAAAGTTGGGTGTAAAAAAATATATCACTAAATTAACATTCATTCTACTATAATTCTAATGATAAGTACGTTACACATAAAAAAGAAACGAACACAAATCAAGTATGTCATCAGAGATAAAATGACACTAAAATATGTAAATAAAATAATTCAAAAAGTTACTTAAGGCACTTATCACATGTTTGAAGTATGAAAGTATTTAGTGAAAAATTGATAAAAAAGCACGAGTTATTATTTATTGTAGCTAAATCTATTAAATAAATTATTTTCTGTATAATTTAAAAAATTAATCGTAGTACATCAAAATGAAAACCCTTTAAAACGCACATCACATACAGTCTAAATCAGCTCTTTCATGCCTAGATTGCAAATTATCCAAGTAGCTGGTTTTATACTTACCGAAGTAAGTTCGTTCATAAAGTAGGATTTAGTTAAACACAGTTTATGCTCATTGAAAAACTTACTCGTACACTTTGTAGGGTGACATCAAGTAAGCGCATAGTAAGTCAAACTTAAAATCGATCTCTTACTGTAACATGGTAGGTGTTTAATAAATTTTAAGGTAATATTTTAATGCTTATTGTTATGTGATCATTATTATCATCATTTCAGCCATAGAACACAGGCCTCCCTACATCGATTTCCAAAAGAGCTAGTTGGAAGTGACCTGCATCTAGCGTTTCTCTGCGGTCTCTTTTAGGTCGTTCGTCCATGTTGTGGGTGGACGTCCTACTCTGCAATTACCGGCCCGTGGTCTCCATTCAAGAACCTTTCGGCTCCCATCAGCCATCTGTTCTGCGTGCTAAGTGCCCTGCCCACTGCCACTACAACTTGCTAATCCAGAGGGCTATCGTATGTCGGTAACTTTCGTTTTTCTTCGGATCCTTATTTCTGATTCGATCTCGTAGAGAAACCCCAAGCATAGCCATCCCCATAATAATAACGTGATGCCTCTTATTTCTAACCAACTTTTAAAAAGGAGGGGGTTTCAATTCGGCTGTTTTTTATGTTTGTTACCTCAGAACTCCGTCCGTTATGAACCAATTTGTTTTTTTTTTTTTAATTATTAAAATGATATACTTTCAGACTGGTCCCATTGAAATTTCATCGGTTCAGTAGTTTGGCTTTTAAATCAAAATAACTGGGAAAATTTATTACCTGGATGACAATTTATGATCACCAAGTAACCGAATTTACCCATTTTATAAGAATTTTGTAAAGTCGGTTCGTTCGGACGGCGTGCGCGCGCGCTCGTGTGTGTGTGTGTGTGTGTGTGTGTGTGTGTGTGTGTTCGTGTGTGTGTTTGTGTGTGTGTGTGTGTAATGCATGTTTTATTACATATCGTCAAAGAAGTCAGAGTCAATCAAATTCATCACAGTCTAGTTATAGTCAAGTGATGGAGACTTTTTGGAGAATTTCGGAAACTTAACGAAAATACATAATTTACCTCGATATCACTTGCCTACTTCAGCACGTTTACAAACACTTAATAAATAATAATCCACCATTATCACACTTTAACACTAGAAAATGCGTAAGTTAAGGAAAATAATGCAATGATGGTATACATGATTTTTTCGCGTTGACGCCAAAACTACATGTCAACATAGTAATATTAATGTTTCTTTTATTATGTAGACGTAAACCCGGCCGTGACTTAATTCAATATTTCCCACTTTACCGTAGGTAAAAATTGTACCGTTGCGTTTCCGCGCAGTGTCGTACCTCGCCGTGCCTTGACTGTTCTAAGTTATAAGATTTAGTAAATGAGGTATACAATTTCAAACCTAATAACCAAATCAAATAATATGGTTCCGTTCAAACTCTTGAAATTCTTATAATCCATGGTATTAAGAATTAAATTTTAACCAAAAACCAAACCTGCGTAAACCAAAATGTGTTAACTTTTCATAGCTGCTTGTGCGCGGTGACACAATTCTACTTCACGACACTAGTTGGGGTTAGGCCTTCAAATATACTGGCAATTTCGCGAATAACGCAAAAAAGCACAGAAATATAAACGGTCAATTTAGACGCAAAATGACAAGTAACTACTGTGAAACATTTACTTAGCATGGTTCAAATTTCAATTGTTTTTGGAATGTTTTGTGTTTTAATTGTTTTGCAATGTTAGTATGTTTAGGTCAAATCTTGCAAAACCTTCTAACCAATATTGCTAAAAAAATATACACCTTTAGTTCTGGTGACAATACAATATGGAATACCCAATATTGTAATAATTTTAATATGACCGCCAAAATAAACATAAAATCTATTAAATAAAAATCAAAAGCATAATTTAAATAAAACTTTGTTAGTAAAAAGTTTTTATTTCCAAGCTTGTTTTGCCTCTGCTGCCAGCTTTGATCAACTGGGGACATGCCTTTAGGTTGTCTAAAAGTCTTCGATATCAGTGCAAACATTTTTACAAAAAGATCTGTAAAATATTTGAAGACAGATTAAATACCAAAGAGCGATTTTAGGGCTTTTCTAGAAAGCTTTTCTGTTGTAAAAATGATATTTTCTTTTGTTTTCTACGATACTTGTTTCCGATCTTTGTAGCTTTCTGCTAAAGTTAGCATAAATACTTTTTTTTACACAAACCGAACCGATACCAGTGCCGAAAAGTAATACTTAATAAAAACCTCCAAATATTAGGATATTATAGTATAGTGTTTGCTTTGTAAATTAAGATCCAAAATTATTTTTGTTTACTTTCTACTTATATGGGTAAACTGGCAAACTCTATGGCAGAGCTGTATATGCTTAGCAAAAAGCTAATCTTTGTCATTTGTTATGCGTAATAATTAGTATTATTTATAATTTTTTACAGTGTGATTTAGACATATGATTAGAATTATCATGACCTGTTATTAAACACGCACAACATGGGCTAGTGTTTTACGAATTAAACTGAATTTGAGCTAAAACTCAGAGCAGTCAGTTTTTGGGTTCCGTTGTACTATAAGGAAACCCTTTCAAACTGTGACTCGGAGTTCGACGCGTTGACATAAGTAAGAATGTTCAATCAAGTATCTGTCACAATACCTGGCGACAGAGTTTCCTTCTTATTTCTGTTCTATTTACTTCTCTTTTCTGTGGTCGGAATGATACATCTCTGACAGTTCACTAACTCCACCGAGTTTTGTACGTTTGACTTTATCTATACCTATATACCTAAGTAATAATTTCTGAAGTAATAATGTGACCTCATCGTACTATAGGTACATGGTTTTGCCTACAGAACCCTACCATATACGTGTCTAAATATGCTCTTGCTCGTTACTTTTTCAAATGTTCTTACTCATAGATATTTTATCTGAAAAACTTGAACAACGTGACCGACCCGGGCGTGTTTTGTAAATAACCTACATTACCTCTTTTACTGAAATGTTTCCAAAAATAAACTTGCCAACGGGTCCTTGGTTGGGTTTTTGGTTTAAAAACAGAAGTTATGCAAACAGAATTACAACCCAATTAACTTCAATTCCCTTCATAAAACGGAACAAATTGCGGTCGATATCTAGGTTGAGAGTGTCTATCTTCAACCGCTGACTGGATGCCACGAAACATTTCTAAGGCTTTATAAATTAATTCACACAGTTTGACAACTTCAAGTTGTTTCCAAAATTCGTTAATTGGTTTAATTTATACTTAAATCATTCACCAGATCGGAACGCGAACAACATTCATGGAATCAGGATGAAGGTGAGTTAGAGAAAAGTAATTAATTAATAAACTCTTTGGGAAACTTAGATTAGACTTTGTTATGTCCATATTAATCATATAAATATAGAGTGCCGATTTGATTTGTACTTGCTAGGGTTTAAGTTGTTTTTTTTTTTTTTGGATAATAAAAGATTTGGCTCTGAGTCTTTTCACGGTACTATGTAATAGGTCCTGCGTATAAATTTGTTGGTAATAACAGGTACTGCGTACATTGTAACTTCAGATAAAATAATATAAAAGTATACGTAGGACGTCTTAAGACTCTATGGAGTGACGATATACGTAAGACAGCTGAAGTAACTGGAAGCAAAAACAATTGAGCTCATTGACGTGCCTTGGGCGAGGATTTGCAGCAGTGAACTAATTTATGCTGATTATGATGATGAAGAACGATTCACTTCAGTGTATTTATACTCCGATGAATAAACTTAAAGCATACGTACTTAGAACAGCAGGTAGGCGCAATAAACGATCTGATTGATGCCAGGCGAGTGTGAAATTGAACTGGCAAGGGGCGAGTGTAAAACCATTGAAGTCTAAGTACCCATTACTGATGGAACCCTCCAGTTATAGGGATTCATTTGCACGGCAGAGCTGATTGCGCCAAACTATGTACGGATTAGCAAAATTATTTTAAGGGTACCGTATCCAAAGAGTGTGAACGGGACCCTAATATTAAGTCTACGCTGTCTGTCTGTGTGTTCATCAGTCCTACCTTTTAACGGCAGTACACTACACTGCACTACTTTTTGTATTTTGTGGTGCTACGGAACCCTCAGTGCGCAAGCCCAACTCGCACTTATGTAGAGGGGTGATCCAAAAGTAATGATAATCAGTTATTTCTAGTGCACACAAAAATACAAAAAAAAATATCAGTCACTTGCTCAGTTACCCACTAGTTCAGGAAAAAAAAATCATATAAATAGGCCACGATTCCCGGGAGCTACATTCCAGGATCTGTTAGAAGATCGGTTAGATTCTCTCCAAATAATCATTCAGTTCAACAACCTACTAGGGCCCCAGGGCACACCCCTTCTGGGGTGCCAGGGCAAGTCTAATCCCCCACTCCCGGCGACGGTCCAAGCCGAGGCTCGTACCTCCGAGGTGCCCTTGCGCTTGTCGCCCAAAATCTAAACCATGTTGGCCCAACGCCCTCTGCGTTCACCAACTAGTCCGGTCAAGCTGTAGAGGCCGCAAGGCCAACAGCAATAAGTCACATTAGAAAAAAAAAAAAAAAAAAAAGGGAGCTACATTCATTTGAATACGGACTGTCAAGGAGTGAACATCAAAATGGAAAAACACGAAATCAGGGCTGTCATTAAATACCTCTGCTTGAAAAAATGTCTACCAAAGACATACACAGCGACTTGGTGGAAACATTAGGGGACTCTTCTCCTCTATATTCCACAGTTGCACGCTGGGCTAAGGAGTTTAAGCTGGGAAGAACATCGACGGAAGACGAACACCGCGAAGGACGCCCATCGACGTCCCTCACTGAAGAAAATGTGAAAAAAGTTGAAGAAGTTGTATTGGAAGATCGAAGAGTGACTATCAGGCATGTAGCTGAGGTCACAGGGCTCTTATATGGCAGCATTCAAAGAATCCTTGCAAACGAATTGCATATGAGAAAGGTCTCCGCGCGTTGGGTACCGAAAATGTTAAACGACGAGCAAAAGAAGAAACGAGTCGACATGTCAAGAGCAAATCTCGAAAAGTTCAAGGCAGACAAGGATAATTTTTTGTCACGTTTTGTGACCATGGACGAGACCTGGATCCACCATTTTGATCCTGAAACAAAACAACAATCGATGACATGGAAACGATCCGATGAACCGACGCCGAAGAAAAAGTGTCAAGCTCAGCAGGGAAGGTTATGGCGTCTGTTTTTTGGGACGCTGAAGGAATAATCATGGTGGACTACTTGGAAAAGGGGGCCACTATTACAGGCTCCTACTATGCAGAACAAATAAGAAGATTGCGGGAGGCTATTAAGGAGAAAAGGCGAGGCAAACTGCGGGCTGGTTCGGCACCGGTTCACAAAGCTGCAATTGCCATGGCTGCCATTCAGGAAACGAGCTTTGAGCTGGTGGAACACCCCCCCTATTCACCAGATCTAGCCCCCAGTGACTTCTATCTCTTTCCACGACTCAAGGAACACCTCCGAGGCAAGAAATTTGACGATGATAGCGACGTGATGGCCGCGGTTGAGGACTTTTTGAGAGTCAAGATAAAGATTTTTTTTCTAAGGGAATTTTAGGTTTAGAAAAGAGATGGACTAAATGTATAGACTTGCTAGGAGACTATGTTGAGAAATTATCATTACTTTTGGATCACCCCTCGTATGTTTTCGCTTATTTGCAATGTTCATCTTCATCGGACCGTGGGTGGGTATCTTAACAGGTAATTTAGGTAGTGTCAAGAGTTTAGTTTCAGTATACCTACTAATACGGAATCTCCAGGTGCGCCCGCACCGCTGGTAAACAAAACTTGTTTGTTCCTGGAAGTGTTCGAACCGAACGTGCATTACACCCAGATCTGCACGGTCAGCAATGACCCACTTACAAGCGTTGGCAACAACCTTGTGGGTCATCAGACGGAGCGAAGGAATTCAACCAAGCGCTTATTCAGCAGTCATCGACGGCAGACAATTGTAAATGTGTACAGTAGGTTAGTTTAGTATGTTACAAGTTGAATTATCAGTTGAGTCACTACTTCGAGCCTTAGTTTGACTCAACCACCACCAAGAAAACATGCATCTAGAAGTTGGGTACGACCAAGGATGGATGGTACTAGATTTGTCGATGGTACGACGGGTCTACGGGACTACGGCTCGTCGACCACGCCTTTGGACCGGAAATATCCCTACCGCGGAGGTTCACCTGCATGCACCACACCAGGAACCGGCCACCATCAGGCCGGTCGCCAGATGCCTTGCCCGAGGGCATTCACAGTAGACACCGTCCGTCCGTCCGTCTTGGGTGCTCCGTCATCCCTGTCAAGCGTCTGCTGACCCATACCGAGGTCGGCTGGGTGCGCCTGTACAGGAAGGTTGAGGTCTTTTCTCTGTAACGCCTACGTGCGCGTTTTTAAGCCACCAGTGCCACCACCTCCAGCCAAGCTTCGATATTATTATACATCATTCTTTATAATATAAAGAATCATGAATTGACCTGTCAATCCCTTCAAAAGCTGCAACATCGTGTGGGTTAGAGTAGATACGAAATGCATAGCAACTTATTCACGAAATCCACGAAACAAGAAATTAAAACGAACTTTCGCCACAATTTGAATTGTCCTCTTGACAAACGGTTAAAACTTCTCGCCTTATCGGCGACCGAGCTTGAGTTTGCTCAAGTATTTTTATAATTACCTTGCCTTTGTAGAAGTTCGTTGTTCCCTAACGCTGTCTTACAAGTTGGGAAGTACCTTGTAATATATTTCACTTGTGGAAAGACTCTGTCGGGTAAATGACCTCATAGGACTAAAAACACTGATCTCGACATGTTATAAATGAGTACGTTTTTCTGTTATTATCAGATAAGGCTTATCTATTATTTACTGATTTAGAAATATGTAATGTCAATTTCCGAGAAAAGCACATCGTGCAATTTTTAAAAAAAATGTTAGGTTTATGATTTCGTTGATCTATAGTACAGCCCTAGTCTGAGTTTGGACAGAAATATTTATATTGTTGTTTTAGTCGTAATGAATCATCACTCTTAATGTATCTTTTGTTTCTATCATAATTAAATAACTCTTTCTTATTTCTTATTTTTCTTTCTTTATCTCTTTCTAGTACAGTTGCAGTGTTTCTCCATATGCACGCGCTACGAAAATCGGATGGAGACACAAGATGGAGATGTTAAAAAAATTAGGAAACGATGCAATTTTCGACAGTGACATTTGCAATTTGCATTTGACTTTCTTGCTACCATAGATTGGACGATACGGTAAATTGGAGGCCAAAAGTAAGTTTCGTATTTCGTGTTTCGTTAAACCTTGAATGAGGACTTTACGCGCTAAAATAGATAGATAGTTAAACTCTTTATTGTTCACTACAAATTACATACAAATAAAATAGCTTAAAAAACTTGTGCAACAATTGGTGGCTTTATCGCTAAGAGTGATGTATCCCAGGATTTGGATGGAAAGGATTCATACAGGAGGTAGAAGGCTGGGAGTGAAATAGTGAATAATGTGATACTTATGTAAACCGTATATTCAAATTATAATACATTATTATTTCAGCTTTTCATGTTCCTACTGGTGGGACACAGGCCTTCTCTCAAATAGAGAGGATGAGCTCTAAACTCACCATGATGACCTAGTGCATGTTGTTGAAAATCATATGTCTTTGGACATACTAGTTTCCTCACGAAGTTTTCCTGTACCGTTTTTAATAAATTTCTTACATATACGATAATATACTAATATATAAAATAAATAAATCTAAATATTTAAATAAACAATAACAGTGTGAACAAGGTGGCAACTTCTAGAGATAAAATTGCTTTATACACTCTTTAAAAACAGCAAGCGATGGAGCGTGTAATAGCGTTCAACAATTAAAAATATATTATAGGGTTAGAATTAGATTGACTATTCAGTCTGCAAGAACTTAATTTATAATTTTATCTTTAACAACAATTTTATCAAGGTTTCTTCATAACCAAAGTTTACATAATTATATTAAATTTCTTAACGACAAGTCTATCTTCATTCATGAAAATCACAACTTTATAACAACATGCCTCCGTATATCACTATAATATTATCTCAACAACACGTAATATTGTTACTTCAGTTGAAAGGTTAACCGTCTCTTCATTTATGTTGTTAACCCTAAAGACTACACTCAAACAATAAACAGCAGCCGCGTCTTTTCCATTCGTGCTTAAAACGTAAAGTCAGTAACATAGTTACTGAATTGTTACGTATAATCATCGATATTGATATTGTACTTGCCAACTAGAGTCGCAAAGCTAGACTGAGTGAATCTAACCTACGTATAGGGTAGTGGTGTGACGTGCGTTGGTAAGTCCGTTGGACGTACGTCGTTGTGTCATACGCACGTAGTGTTCTTACGACTAAGATGCAAGTCGTGCGTATGACGGAGGTACGATTCGTACGGCGGCCGGGAAGCCCTCGGCTATGATGTATTAATTCGGCTAGAGGTCGGACGTCACAACACTCACCACTATTGAAAGGCAGAAGGTGAATGAGGTGTTAGACACAAGAAAGCGGCGAGATTCACTGAACAAAATATATTATCAGCGGCGAGAATAACAAAATATATTATCACTGTTTCGCACTCGATATCCGAGTCGTGACTGGTGGTGCCATGCGCGGCCGCTGGTGCAGGCGTTGTCACCGCGTCAACCGGTTTTGCTGGTTGAGTGGGGGGAAGCGCCTGCATTAGCGGTGCGCGTACTGTTATTTATATTATTCAATATGTGGGTTGCCCACATCACTCCCCTCCAGAGGCCATGCCTATGGCCGATAATAGTTAGGAAATCGTACTTGACGTCCAGAACGTGTGATTTTAATGGCTGGTGCCAGAGAAGGTGATATTTGGGGTGTCGCTGGTTGTGAAGTGGTGTCGTGGGTACTCTGTGACAATATATAAGCCGGTTTCACTCGGTCTACCGATACTCTCACATCCTTGCCCTTGACTTTAATAGTATAAACCTTGTCACCTCTCTGTATTATTTCATAAGGTCCTGTATACGCTGGTTGTAGCGCGCCTCTCAATGCATCTTCTCTAAGAAAAATATGAGAGCATGATGAGAGGTCTTTATAAATGAATACGTTGTTGTTAGTGTGGTGCGATGTCGGAACTGGTTTTAAGTTGTTGGCGAATGCTCTGATACGTGCAGAAAAATCCGTGATATCAGTCGTGCATTTGTCAACTTTATGTCCGAAGAATTCGCCTGGCAAGCGCAATGGCTCCCCGTATACCAATTCGGCTGAAGATGCTTGTAGATCTTCTTTAAAAGAACTTCTTATGCCGAGTAGTACTAAGGGTAACGCCTCTCTCCAAGTGCTGTCAGCGTGGCACATAATGGCGGTTTTTAGCTGACGGTGGAACCGTTCCACCAGGCCGTTGCACTGTGGATGATACGCTGTAGTTTTACGGTGTCTAAACCCGATAAATTTTGACAGTTCACTGAACAAAGCAGACGTAAACTGGGCACCTCGATCCGTTACAATGTCTGTAGGACAGCCATAACGTGCTATCCAGTTTAACAGAAGTGCTTTGGCCACAGATTCTGCTGTGATATCAGCTATTGGGACAACTTCAGCCCATCGCGTAAAGCGATCGACCGCTGTCAGGCAATAGCGATATCCACAAGATGATGGTAATGGGCCCACAAGGTCTATGTGTACGTATTTGAATCGTGCTGTAGGTAAATCGAGGGTGCCTAAAGGCGTTGATACGTGTCGATTTACCTTAGTGCGCTGACATGACAAACACGACCTAGACCATTCGCGGCAGTCTTTCCGCATCTGTGGCCAAACGTAGCGTTCAGCAATGAGTTTAACACTTGCGTTTGCGCCGGGATGGCTTAACGAATGGAAACTGTCAAAAATTGGTTTACGTAGAGGTTGAGGTACGTATGGCCTGGCAATCGTTGTGCTGACATCGCAGTACAGTTGTAAGCGACTACCAGGTAAGCTCAACTTTTTGAGATGAAGAGAAGAGACCTGTTTAAGTAGGTTCTCTAGTTCAGGATCGGTATCTTGCGCTTTGGCAAGAGCTTCCATATCTACAGGTTTCGACAGTTCTTCTATTCTGGAAAGTGCATCTGAAACGACATTATCCTTTCCAGCAATATACTGGATATCTGTCGAGAACTGTGATATGAAGTCCAAGTGCCTGTATTGCCGAGGAGAACACTTGCTTTTCCTCTCGTGAAACGCATAGCAAAGGGGCTTATGGTCCGTATAAATGGTGAAAATGGTAGCCTCGAGCCAATGGCGGAAATATTTGATACTCTCATAAATTGCAAGGAGCTCGCGATCGTATGGAGAATATTTTTGCTGTGTTGAGCTCAACTTACGCGAGAAAAACGCCAAAGGTTGCCAATCCCCATCGTGCAACTGTTGCAACACTCCGCCAATTGCGAGATCGGATGCATCAGTTACTAAGCCTAACTTTGCGTTCGAGTTTGGATGTGCTAGCATTGCAGCTTTGCAAAGACTTTCTTTGCAAGCGTTAAATGCTTGAAGTGCATCCCCATTTATGTCAACAGGTTGAGATGCCTTAATGGAGCCCGTCAGTAAAGCGTTCAAAGGGGCCTGGATTGGGGCAGCTTGTGGGATAAATCTCCTATAAAAATTAAGCATGCCCAGAAATCTCCTAAGTTGCTTTGCCGTTTTAGGGACGGGGAACTCTTTTATAGCTTGCACCTTGTGTTTCAAAGGTTCTGTTCCATCTTGTGAGATGCGGTAGCCTAAAAATGTGACTTCTGCTGCTCCAAAAACGCACTTTCCGGTGTTTATGAGCATCCCGTAGTCCTTCATCCGCGTGAAGAGCTGGCGGAGGTGCTGCTCATGCTGGGTCTCGTTCTCGGAGAAGACTAAAAAGTCATCTAAGTAGCAGTAGCAGAAGTCAAGACCGCGGGTCATCTCATCAACAAACCTTTGAAAAGTTTGGCCTGCGTTTCTCAGACCAAAAGTCATAAATGCAAATTCGAAGAGGCCAAATGGTGTTGTGATAGCCGTCTTCGGAATGTCATGTTGAGCGACAGGTATCTGGTTATAGGCTTTAACGAGGTCTATTGTAGAAAAGACCTTGGAACCAGATAGACTGTGAGCAAAGTCATGGATGTGCCTGATCGGATATTTATCAGGAATTGTCCTGGCGTTCAACATTCGGTAGTCACCACAAGGACGCCAGCTATTGTCCTTTTTTGGTGCCAAATGCAAAGGGGACGCCCATGGACTTTCCGATGGGCGGGCGGTGCCAGTTGCTAACATCGCATCGAATTCCGATTTGGCAATTTTGAGTTTGTCAGGGGCAAGACGTCGAGGTGCGGATGATACTGGAGGTCCGTGTGTGGTGCGTATGTGGTGAACAGTGTTGTGTTTGGGTGTGCGTAGAGTGCCTGCTGGCCGAGTAATTTCTGGAAATTCAGAAAGCAAATGGTGGTACCGAGAAGTACCAGTCACGACTTTTACACTCGAAATTACGCTATCCGATACAGCAATGGAAGCTACAGCTGACAAATTTGTAACACCGTCTAATAAACGCCTATTACGAACATCTACAATAAGGTTAAAATGCGAGAGAAAGTCTACTCCTACAATGGCTTTTGTAACGTCCGCAACAATAAAGCTCCACACAAAATCACGACGCAGTCCAAAGTTGAGGTTGAGTTCAACATATCCGTTTACGATCCGTACGTTTCGATCTTCGTCCCGTTCGCTGCACACAACTGGTAATCAGTATTAGCACGCCGTTGTTGGAGCGCAGATCGGGGAAAGACGCATAAGTCACTTCCGGTATCCACCAAAAATTGGGTTTTCGATCTACGGTCTGTCACAAAAAGGCGACCAGTGGTGCTAGGGCAATCATCCGTCGCCATTATTGACTGCCCTGGTCGTTTCCCGACTTGTAATCGCAAGGTTTAGCACATTTTCTTGCCTCGTTCCCGAACCTACTGTGGTAGTAGCAGAGCGGGAACTTTCTGTAGCTCGACTGTGATCTCCTGGAAGGTGTGCGGCTACGTTGATGTTTATCCTGCCGGAAACGTTGGCGGGAACGGTCGTTGACTACTGCCGTGAGGGCACTGACCTGCCTTGTAAGTTCGGCTATTTGTTTGGCCATGGTCTCCATGAGAGGCATAGGTGCTAAACTCGTCGACGCCACTGCCACTTGTGGTGACGCTGGGGCTATGTCATGGACCCTATCAGCTAGTTCAGCAAGTTCTGCGAGGGTGAGGCTCACCTGGGACGCGATGATCGCCTGTAGATTGCCAGGCAGCCGACTGGTCCAAATGGTTCTCAAGAAGTCGTCGGGAATAGCGTGGCCAGCTAAATGTTGCAGGTGGCGCAAAAATTGGGATGGCTTTCGTTCGCCTAGTTCTTCCGACTGTATAAGTTGCTTCACTTTACGCTCTTTTGAAATAGATAGGCGTTTAATCAGCTCTTCTTTTAATCTGTCGTATTTTCCAGTTGCCGGTGGATCGATGATGAGGTCTTCCACTTCCACAGAGTACTGCCGGTCCAACTGTGACAGCACGTAGTGAAACTTTGTTGTATCGTCAGTTATACGTGCCATACAGAATTGCGCCTCGATTTGTGAAAACCATATCTGTGGCTTTTCCGGCCAGAATGGCGGTATTCTAATTCCCACGCGAAATAGTTCAGGTGACATATCTTCATCGTTGTCCTGGTCCGTACTCATTTTGTGTTCTGCAGGGGTCACCAGTATAGGGTAGTGGTGTGACGTGCGTTGGTAAGTCCGTTGGACGTACGTCGTTGTGTCATACGCACGTAGTGTTCTTACGACTAAGATGCAAGTCGTGCGTATGACGGAGGTACGATTCGTACGGCGGCCGGGAAGCCCTCGGCTATGATGTATTAATTCGGCTAGAGGTCGGACGTCACAACACTCACCACTATTGAAAGGCAGAAGGTGAATGAGGTGTTAGACACAAGAAAGCGGCGAGATTCACTGAACAAAATATATTATCAGCGGCGAGAATAACAAAATATATTATCACTGTTTCGCACTCGATATCCGAGTCGTGACTGGTGGTGCCATGCGCGGCCGCTGGTGCAGGCGTTGTCACCGCGTCAACCGGTTTTGCTGGTTGAGTGGGGGGAAGCGCCTGCATTAGCGGTGCGCGTACTGTTATTTATATTATTCAATATGTGGGTTGCCCACATACGTACTTATTATAGGTTCGCTTTACAATTTAACGGTTTTATTTAAATACATTTACACCATGGACAAATCGTCCATGCCTTTGATTGCTCATTTAACAAAAAATTCTCAGACGTAAAATTATTAATATTTGACTTAAATTAAACTTAAATACTAGTGAGTCCATCTTTTTTTTGTTTTTTTTCTTATAATATGTTTAATAGTTTTTTTTCTTTCTCTCATTTTACGCACTTCTCAATTTTAAACTTAATTTTATAATATGAGCAAGACAAAGGGACCGAGCCTAAAGCAGACCGACTCCCGCAAACAGCACCCGTTCACGAGTTGACGCATGTGCCAGCCATCGTTCTCCTCGCCATATTTTAGGGAAAAGAGCGACCCGCCACACGACGCCGCTGCAAGAAGAAGCCGCTAAGTGACAATGACTGCTCCAGGTGCTCACTCTATCCTACGCAAGACGCTGTATTGAAATTATATCAATCACTACCAGCCACGGAGATATGCGATCTTTTTAGTTCTTGGAGCATAATCTCAACTACCACTGAATCGCGACTTCGAATGGTCATTTTGAGATTATGCTCTCTTATTCGTTTAGTTGTAGCTTCTGTCGCCTTCTTTACGAACCTGCTGATAGAATCGTTAGTAATGTCGGTGTAGTACACGCAGCTGTTCGTGTGCCTTGTAACCGCGACAACAGCATGCGGTACGCTGTCGTGAAGGCGCAACGGAGTCGATTGTGTTTGAACGACGATCACCGATGCGTAGGTCAATCCTTGAGCTTCGTGAATGGTAAGGATGCGCGAACCTGCGCCTGTCTCGAATCCCTCGTTGATCAGGGAACGCTTCTCCTCCTGGGTGTGAACCAGGTATAAGGTGTTGGGGAGGGCGTTGGGAATTCGTACATCCCTATACTTTTCTAGCTTCAAGGAGTGTACTGCAGTTCCTGAAGAGTACATACCTGTATATACTTCGCTTAAGGCGTACGTGACATCCATGGGACTCGTGTGCGTTCACGACAACTCTTGGCTATTGTTGGTTACCAAGTTTGAACGGTTGTAGGTTAGCGTGAAGAGGTTTTCTCTATCAAGATTCGGCAACTGATTTATATCTCCCATGAGGACGACTTTGACAGCTCCAGACAGTCGGGCTGCCATTACTATGGCTCCAAAGTGGTTCATGAGAGCCTCGTCAATCGTCAAGCGACTGCATTTGTCCGACTCTCTGAACCCGTTAGCTAGGATTGAAGCCATAGTGCGCACCTTGAACTTTACTCTGTCTCCTATGCGGTGTGCGAGCATTCCTCTTTGTTCTTTGGCTGCCTCGACTGTGGCAGTAACTATCACGTCCTTCGCCTCATCAAAGTTGCCCACTATGTTAGTTGTCTTACCACTTCCGGGAACCCCGTTGACCCAAGTTATTTGTGGTACGTTCCAAGCTTTTTTTATTTATTGTAAAATAGGCTTGCGCTTGGCCGCCAACTCGCCTGATGTTAATTGTCATTCCCCGAATTGAGGCTCCCATAGCGTGACTTTGAACAATAATGTAAAGATAACGTTAGTTTTCATATCAGTTGAGATACTGTTTTCACAACCCTCGAGAACGTGGCGTTCAATTAACTCCACCCGATTGTGTTCACACGCGTTTTCTTATCTCCACTCTAATTACAGAACACAAATAATCACAAAATCTCTTCGCGCTCATCCCGTTGTCGGAAAGAGAAACAATATATGCAATTATATATTCCGGGGACGCCAGGGCAATTAACATGAAAATTCTCGTTAGCGTTTCGCAAAGGGGAACTTTTGATGTTAAGGAAGTGGGAAAAAAATTCAAGTGCGGCTCCGGGCCTCATTAACAGGCCTTTAATACTGGCGAGATGGTTCCGGGCAGTGCCTACGAGGAGTTTCAGAGCCACTGCAACTTTAAGGTGTTAACTCCATCTGAATCTGCTAGCATTTATTTTCAGTATTGCGAGATATCTAAAGTTTCAGGTCACCTTGGTTGTTGTCTAACAACCCTTATTCATTGTCTCTGTGAAATACTCACGTGTAATACTCACCAGACTGATAATGAACAATCTTTCACAGAGGCTAGCTTCCACCGCCTTTTCAATAAGAATATTATGAAGTAAACAAAATATAAAGCATCTTTTTTATTTTCTAAGACGAAAAGGGATCAATGGCATGTGCTGACATGAAACTGAGGAGTCTTTCAGGCCGTTCAGTGAAGCTTTGAAGGCTTGCGGCTACACCAAGAATGTTATTAAGTTACGTAGTTTTACAACCTTCGGTATGTTTAGGAATTTTTGGGACCCGAACACGTGTAAAATAAACTTAGAATTTTGCCTGCGTTCGCCTTCATAATATCGTAAATTTTCTGCTTCCAGTTTTAGATGTATTCTACAAAATATTTGAAGAAACAAAAAATATTTCCTCTGGTAAGTCTAAGTACTAACCTATCTCGAAAAATAACAAAAATATCGTGGAATATTGGTGTTGCCAAGAACTTTTTATGTTTTTCAGTTCTCAAAGGAATTGGAACAACTCTAACATAATAAATAATTCCCAACCAAAAATAAAGATCTCCGTAGAATTCTGAAACTGAGCCCGAAACAAAACTGTAAACGTAAAACGTGAAGCTTTTAAAATATCCGTAACATCGTCTCCATTGTTTTGGACGAGGAACTAAAGTTTTTGAAACAATAGAGTGATGGTCAACCACGCAGTGTGAACAACGGCGGGCGAACTTGTGTGCCAGCCAATCCGGCCTGAGATGAACTAGTTTGGACTAGTTCATACCGGTTTTATTTACTTTTGATGGTGTTTTTGGTACTCACTGTGGTTTATTTACTTGTAGGCTAGTCGTAAGTAGAGTTTTAAAAACGAGTCATTTGCCGTTTATTATTGCAGCTAGTAGATACTGAAAGACTGGTCGTTGCAATTTGCCTGTAGAAATAAACTAAATAAGTATAAATATATCTATATATATATATACGTACTTAGCTAAGAACTGGTTAAAATAATGAATTATTAATCATTGTTATGGTTAATTGAAACTTATTAAAATGACTTACCTATATACATAATAAAGGCAAGTGTTTTATGTAGTTAATAATTAGTGATTAACAGTTTACGAATCAAACGATGTACATATTTAAGCGATTTTTCTTGTACCACTTATATTTAATTATTAATTTTATTATTATCCAACTAACCTAAGAAATTTGTATATACTCTTCTAATTTAAATGAATTTTGAGAAAATAAATGTCTTAAGCCACCTTTTACTTGCCTTATTAGTTTGGGTCAAATCATGCAACTGAATTTTAAAACAGTTATCCCCAACCGATTGAGCAGATTTTTTTATATAAACGTCTAGTTTTGATGACAGTGCATGGTTAGTTAATTGATGTCATCCTAAATCTAATATGGCGGACTCCCAAAAATTGCAGACCAGTAATTTTTTATGCACCCCCATAATAAGGGTATAAAAAAGGATTTGCTAAGATGAACACGAAAAATAAAATTACATCACATAAAATTTAATTTGACGGAGCCTAAAAGGTTATTTTAAAAAATTTTTTTTTTTTAAATCGTAATATCTTTATTTATTTTGCAAATAGCAATATCGGATATTGATGAATTTAATTACGAGTAGGCATTATGTAAATAGTCAACTGTTTCGACAACAGAACTTATATACAACTACGATAGAAAATAGCGTAGGTATGTACTCAGAAGTAATATTTTCAAACGTTACATTTAAGTAAATGTTATGTAACTATCTAGGCTTTTAGAAATGCAGCTAGACAGCTGGTTTGCTGGAAATAATACCTCTAATCTCTTCTCTTCACTGGGGACACCTGCTCGGCATTTAGCTTGTCTCAGGTTTAGTTGCGGTTGCCAGATCTACTTGTACTAACACAACTTAAGGTAGCCAACATACGAGTATATTTGTAGGTATTGCGTAAGAATAATTAACTTATTCAACATTTAGCGTTTTGTTTCGTATTTTTTGTTAAATTACGATACAAAACGCTATGGAAGCGAACTGTGCTCAGCGTTTCTCTGAGGGATTATATTCCGAACAAAGTAATTCGCCAGAGAATCAAAGTCACAGATTTTCAGCGTATTAGGAAAAGTGACAGTGGGTAGGTCATATCTGTCGTAGAACCGATAACGTCCAGGGTAGACCTGTACAGAGCGGAGACCACGAGTCAGCAGACATAGTACAGTAGCATTGAATGCCCTGAGACTCGATATAGTGGTAATTTATATAAGGCAGTGACTGGAAGCGAGAACCCGAATGAAGTGCTTTAAGGTGGACAATCTATGATAATGATGATGAAGTAAAAAAAATGTATCGATACTACTTAATTAAAATCTCAGGGTGACAAGCACACTACATTGCTAGATAGGGCCCTTATACTCTATACCACATGAGGTTCCTTGCCATAAAAGCGCGACGTGTTAACATGAAAATTTAATTGAAAAATGAACTCTATGTCCTTAGTTTCTATGACCACATAAACTCTTAGCGCGGCTGCTTCACGTTACCTATGTGAAATTGGAAATGTCAAGCTTATTAACGTGATGAGGTTTGCAACACGTTCATTTGAACCACAGTTTTGAATAGACAAAATAACGTGGAACAAGCTAGCGCGTTTCGTGCGCGGTTGTCAAGAGGATGGAGTATCTAATCAGAAGACTCGTTTGATTCGTTTAACGCGTTTCAATTAGACAACCATGGTTACCGTGTTAATAGTGGCCATAGATACTATCTTATAACATGTTTGCAGCGTCTTATTTGCGTGTTTTGTGTTTTTTTACGGAATTAGGGCCTAGGAAGGATTTAAGGTAGATATTATTATCAACGATCATTACTTTTTTATTATTCGTATTATAGAATAAATCATAAATGAGCTATAGTTAGTTTTTAGTTTTCAAACGAAATTATGATTATCCCAATTGCATCTCATTAGGAGCCCAATTTCAAAAGCATATTAATTCTTTTTAAACAGTAGAAGCTGCGATGGGGTGCTCGAAATCGATAAAGTTGCGGTCTGAAAGGATCCGTCCCGAGGCAAGATTCCTCCGTAAATTCATTGAATGCAATAAAATTTTCTGCACAATTGAAACCATTAAAGATCGTCGCCACCGCGCGGTGCTGAATGTTAATCACGAGCTTGTGTGAAAAGAACAATCACACTGCGGTAATAGCCTCATTTTTACCCCATTCTCATTCGAATGAAATTCTAGTGCGACTTATAGCAGCTTTCAACCTTTTCTTTGGCCTTTTAAGTTGCATTATCTTACTTGACGTAAGATCATAAGTGTGCCAAAGAGATTTTTTAAAACTGTTATATAGTGCGTTTCACCAAAGAGTTCCCTTGCCGTAATGTTGGCTCCCGTGCACTTCCCATACACATTACAGGGAAAATGCAGGAGAGCCAACATTACGGCGATGGAACTCTTTGGTGAAACGCGCTATACTTATAATATGGATTAATTAATGCCATGATTAAACATTTAAACTCATTAAAAACCCCGAAAAATCACTAAAAAGTTTAATAAAACGTAATATTTACCTCGCAATACGGGTATTTACCTCGGTAAAATTAAAGCATTATTTGAATACGGGCCAAGAAGCTCATCAGCAACGAACCTCCCTAATTCAGACTAAGCTTCTTAGCCTTGTATTGGCGCAAAGTTGCAAGTCTATCGGTTTTTTTTTATCAGATAATTTCGAAGAGTATGCATCAGATGTGTATGATCTACTTTCCTCCTGACCGTTTTTCTACCGGACGGCCAGGGTGGACATGAAAATGCGACCCCGTTCCATTGGTTGATTTTCAGAAATCCCGTACGAAGCGTTTTGATTCCACCTGCTAGTCTGTGGAATTCACTGCTTGAATGGGTGTTCTCCGATAGTTACAAATTGGGTGTCTTCAAGTCGCGAGTGAATCAGTTTCTTCAAGGCAAGAGCGTAGTGACGCGTAGTGGCCGTCAAAAGCCAATTTAAAAAATAAATACGTACCTACAGCCTAAAAAAAACGACTCCCAAGTTAATAATATACTTAAAACTGGCTGTATCAACTTCTCTAACTAAAACTAAACTAAAATGTGTTCAAAATTAAGGAAGATATAACATTTTAATGTCTCACTAGACAGAGAGCGCACCATACATACTTATGACCTCACGTGTAAGTACGTTGTACAAACTCTATACTGACACGCACATTGCGGGAAAAAGTCAGAACATTCCTTCTTAATCCGACAAAAAACTTTAAACGCTTACATTTAGAAATTGTATAACGTGCAAGTTCCAGTGTAGTCTCTCAGTGATCTCTAATTTCACCATGGGTTCTTTTACAGGTGGCCTTTGGTTATCACACACATGTGAAAATCAGTCTTGAAAATTTTAAAATGTATATATGCATAATTATTATTTGTACATAAATAGACAAGAGGTTCTGTGCATGATAATTATTGTACTGTACTATTTGCAGTGTAGCATGGAGCCTTTCAAATTAACCGAACGGCCCCCTGATTATGTAGTTTGCAACACGTGATTTAGTCAAACCGAACCGAAACATACGAGTAACTGTCAGTTCAGTCATAGTGAAACTGTAAAATTTGCGACTAATTCGCGAGTTGCAAGTTACATAAAATTAGGGGACCGTTCGGTTAATGTCACAGGCACCATGCTACACCGCAAATAGTATAAATATCAATAAACAAATTTAAATAATTATTATTTTCTATTTGTGAGCATAATGTAATCAGACTGATATTAAAAATGCAAAATTTTGTATGTAAGTATGTTAACAGAATTGAAAGAATTTTGGTATGGAGATAGGTTATACTCTGAATTTCCACATAGACAGATAAAAAAACAAATCATGTAAGATAGCAGGTCACGGGGCGCTGCTGTAATGTAACATAACTTTCACTTTATCTCGACTCAATTTTCGTCTAATGACACCATTTGACTAATATAATAAATCAGGTGATGTTTGTACTTGACAATTATAATCAAGTGGCGTACTTAGCACCTATTGGATACATCACGTCGTGTATAAATATTTAGTGGAAAACGTACGCCCTCAGTTGCAGCAAATCTTAATTAACTCATAACTGACCACTTTGTGTGAAATCGCTTTCTTGAAATTGCGCAAAGTGTCTCGTAGCGCAAGTTGTTAGAACGCTTCTAGCCACCAGAAAAACCTTATTTTCTCCAACTTCCTTTGTCATTAGTTGAGTAAATTGTTTTTCCCTTGCGGGAGTGTCTTGCTTGGGTCTAGATTAAGCGGTAAGCTTGGCTAATTCTCTCGCTTCCGGACTACCTTCCTAGCACCGTGGTCTATTATAGGCTTATAGAGCTACGAGCAATAACACCGAGCAATTACAGCAGAACAATAAAAAATGGCAGTTTTTATTGTTCTTAAAGATGTGATTTGATCAAGGATAATTTTATATTTCAAAACAAATGTCTTGTGTCTGGAGATAAAGGTCTTGAGCAACGATATAGGGTTGTTAAATCTTTAGGTTATTGCGATATAGGAATGTATTTTATCGTATACTAGCAGCGCTCCGCGGTTTCAGCCGCGTTGTATCTGGGATAAAAATAGCCTAAGTTACTCCTTATAACATCAGCTATCTACCAGTGAAACTCTCTTCAAAATTGCTCAAGTCGTTTTGGAGCCCATAGGGAATGGGTAATATACCCACATACATACATACCCACATACTTCCACACATCGATTTTTATATATCTAGAGAACTGTTGAAACGATACTTCGTTTTTTTCCATTATTTATGAATAAGTTATTTGTTTAGTATATTATACTTAAGAGTACATCCTTGCATGAGTATATGAGTACTTACGTAATATTTCAATGTAAAAGTGGAGAGGTTAGTACTAATGTCCGAGTATTTAGGCCGCGAGCAAGGCCTCCCGGCCTAAACACATAGCTTAGCAGTTGGTGTTATAGAACCAACAACCAAGACCTAGAATTTAACGTCTAGTTTAGGTACAGTAGCGGTCAGTCGTAAATGCCACTTGCGTTCGCCCATCCAGTCTTACCGTGTCATCCGTTGCATAACATTGGCGAACGGTTGGAAACACTTAGTCGAGCTACGCTACGAGTCCCAATTCAGTTTTTTTTTGTGTAAAACATAATTTTCTCTTTTCTGTTTTTTTTTAGTTAAGATTTTATTGTTTTCATAGCAAGACCTCCAAGCAACTTGCACAAATAAAGAAGTTGCCTGTCACGGTACGCCTGGCAGATGGGAAACATTCATTGAGTAGGGTTACATCTCACTGGAAACGTGACAGCATAAGAGAGCGTCATGCCGCTTGCCGTCACGGCATACGAGTCGTTACTGCCAAGGCGCGCTAGTAGATGTTGCACATCATGAATACAACAGATTTAACAAGACTGAACGACTAACGACGAACTGACTGTACTGTGTACGTTGAGTCAATAAGCAGCAAAGAAGCGTCGTGCGTTACCAACTTTCCTCAAAACAGTGGAAGCAAAACCTCCGATTCGATCGGACGCCTATCCGGACGCGTCACGAACACGATAAATGTCTCATGATCTACTCATAGAATAAAATGAGTTTCGTTCATTTGTCGGTCGCTCCGTCACGTCCCGCAGAGGCTATCGGTCGGAGCATTTTTCGTAGGGCCGGTACGGGGACTTTCCTATCATAAATCAGGGAGCGCGTGACGTCACGTCCACCGGCCGATGTGTCGGCTGCGACGTGACAAAACACTTCGCTTGCTCTTTGCGTTTACAAACTCCTATTCTGTAGTCCCTAACATTAGACCCTTTTAAGATTTTTAGCTATATCTGCTTCTATTTTTGTATAGTAGGCTAGGCAGTTACATACATCTCTTCACTGTAAAAATAATCATATAGCTAACAGAGTAGCAGGTACGTGACTATAGATACTTTAAAAATTTAGTGTCAATTTTGTCCCAATTGCTTTGGCTTTCGATGACATTTCACTATTTCCTGCAGTATGTCAGGTTTTAGTATCGTTATTCGCAATTTAGTATTCTTCATCGAAGCGACCGGGTCCTGGCATTCGGGGCAAATTGCCACATCGACCTCTAGAATTGCGCAGTCAAAAGCGCCGCCTGAATTATGTTGAGAACGACGAGGGAAAATTGATATAAAAATTGCTCGTAAAGCATAAAATTAAAACGTGGATCGCGGCGGACGGTGTTGCAACATGCTAAATACCTGTCGTATTTCAGGCGCCATCTGTCGGCGACGGCGCTGAGACTGCCGCTTTTAATTTATTAACCAATTTGCTGAACGCTCCGAACCGCGCTCCATTCCCGGTATTTTGTTTCTTGACTTAATAAATTAGAAGTCATAATCCACGAAGACTGTTCTCATGACGGTGATGGGCTAATTAACTATTAATTTCAAAATACTAACTCAAATTTTAAATTCAATTAATGTTGAAGAAAGGAAATGCGCGGAAAAGTTGGGTGTAAGCAACCTTGGAACGGGAAGACGCACTTAAAAACTCCGCAAGGAATAAACATTTACTTTGTGGAAGTGGCTCATGAAATTCTTTTATGTTGGTAGTCATAGAGAGGGTGATTGTACACCGAGGACCGGGTAACTTTGCCACTTATTTCTAGCATCAGTGCGCGCCTCGGATGGCTTTAAAGAGTGCGTGAAGCATAACGGATCTAGATTTCTAACACCGTCCAAATCCTCGGATAGAGATACGGTCTCATAATACTCTAGGATGATCCAGACTATTTGACAGTTTGTTGGTGAAGGAATTGAGACGAAACCGAAACATTGTCACTGCCTCGGCCTCAACGACATTATGCGGTTGAAAAGTTTAAGTTTTATGTCAGTCGTAAAGTTTTTATGGCGGCAAGAAAAATATAAATAAGAACATTTCGGTACGATATCCGAAAGTTGAATTCGGTTACAACATCTGCCAACAATATAATTTTGAGACAACAATAAATCTAAGAAGAGTAAAACGTTTTAAACTCTACATTTAAGTTTAAAATATTTTACTCAAGCGCACAACACGAACATGAAGATTTTTAAAATGAATTGTAGAACTCTAATTATTTTAAAACCTTACTGCTAAAGTTCTCAGTTGTCTCGAGAATGTAATTATTTTTAATACGAAAGCTTTTGACGAAATAATATGAGCGCTTAAATCAAAACACGGTGTTGACAGTCCCCATTTAGAGACAAATTAGTTTCTTGAACATTATACCATGCGCGTCTTTACCTTTTAATTTATGTTGGAGTTAAGACGGGACTGTTAAATTTATTAATCGTATCGTCTGATATTACAATCCTTAAAGCAGTTACACGTTAGTGCACGACAGTACAACAATTTTAATGTTTTCTTAAAATTATGAACATGTTGGCCGAGCTTGGCATAGCATGTGCGCTTTCAAATCTGACGGCACCCGGTTCAATCCTCGGCCCTACACCAATTACTTATTTACTATTTAAATAAATTATGTGCAGTTTCGGTGCCATTGCTCACAAAACGGTGAAGGTAAACATCATTCATGAGGAAACTGGTATGTATAAGAACTTCAAAATTTCACAGACATGACATTCACCAACATACACTGAGCCAGCATGCAGATTAAGAGCGCTTCCTTTCTGTCTGAGAGATGACTTGTGTCGCAGCAGTGGGACCATGATAGGATTATTTTTAGAGGAAAAACCTCAAGTAAACATAAATAGTATCATAAAATATGTGTGTAAACAAAGGACATAAACAAGTACAAACAAAGTTTGCAAATAGGTAACATAAAATCACGAAATAGTTACCTAATACTTTATGTACACGGAATTAGTTATTCATTAGCATAACACCTAAAATCCCTATTGTTTAGATACTAACTGGTGTCCAGAAAAATATATTAAAATGGTTACAGTAAAGTGGTAGATTAGTGGGAATAATATTAACAAGTACCTAGTATCACGGTCCACTGCTGGGGGACTGCGGGAGAACTTTAAATAAATGTGTCACTGTCCACCGCCACCGGTGGTGAACAATAAGAAATATTAAAAAAATGCTGTTCCCTATCGACCAGAGGAGGACGACGAGAATCATTTACAAAGTTGTGTCGCTGACCACCACTGGTGGACAGTAACACAACTTTTTCAAAAACGTGTCACTGTCCACCAGTTGTGAACAAGTGGATAGTGGACGACGGGAATGATAGGTATTCCTGCCGGTCTATTCTGCAAGCTAAGTGAACGCGCAAGGGAGGTGATAAGCTAAGTGAACGTGTATATTTCTTTTCGATTACTATAGAGAAACGTCAAAATGTCGAGTGATCACCGTTGACTGTAGTCCCTTACCCTTATAATTCGATGTTTTGACATTTATCTCCAGAAATACGTAAGAAAATATCACATTCACTTATCACTTCACTTTCGCGTTCACTTAGCTTGCAGAATAGACATGCTGTATTAGCTCAGTCCATAAAAAACGTCGGTATAACTTCTTAATGTTGTGAACTAGGTATGTCAAATAAGAATTCATTCATGATTTTCATATGACTCGAAGCTTTTGACCTTCAAAGCTAACATTATCAGTCTCGTCGTTACTAAGTAATTTATGCTCACGTTGAACCGAGACGGTTTAAATTAAACATATCGTATAATATTACAAGTCGTAAAGTTGATACACGTATACTTGCTAGTTTGAGATGTATGGCGCGTAGTAAGCAGTCTGCGAAACATAAATACTGTTGACGGGCTGTTGTTGTACTTTTATTAAAATATTTATACAAATATCATACTGCTTCTTAAATATGAATGAAAAGGCAATAAAATAATAAGTAGTATAAAATAAGCATAAAATTAGAGAAGAGTTTTGATGTGCCAGTTATAGAGTTGACAGTCAAGTCAACGGTTACTTCGTTAAATAAAAAATAACTGGCCAAGAGCTTGTCGAGACACGCATATGATATATACGTGACAGAAGGGGAGATAATAAATCAACAATTTATACTTTTTCACAACGTCTATTCAGGTCAATAGCATAGGTCTGCCCACCAAACATGCCATTTGTTTATATTAATTATAACCAATAGTAACTACTAAGGATTCTGTGATTACATACTAACTATGGGTTACTCTACGGTGTATGGCACCGTCAAAACTAACTACGACTTATTCTATGTCGCAGGGTGCTGTCATACGCATACGTAGGGTTCCGTAATCAAAGCCATATAATTGTAGTCATATTTCAGAAATTATAGTTATAGAAAAATTCGAACGCATGAAGCTCTGTGGACTCAGCCTAATTTCAGAGATGTATCGTCCCGAAAGCATATACTTTTGATGGTTTAACCATAGAGAAAACTGATTGAGAAACATTCTTTGTTAATATCATTTTACAAAAAAGTCAATGACCTTTTTGACGTCTAGAACGCCTTAAATTTATTACAGTTTTATCGCTGTTACTCAAAAAGTCATAATCAAATAATGTTCGAAATAATTTTGAATGAATTTGAAATATGCCAATTGCAAGCTCAACGCACTTAACCGATTTTTATTACTTGTTTTATTTAAGAGTTTGCACTGAATTTAAAACAAACACTTTTACATCTGGATTCTGTCAAAACATTGCCAAAATACCTCATTTTATCGATATTCATTGCAGCGACATCTGACAAAATCGCCAATGTATTACAGACCGGTTGGTGTGACGATACCATGATACTGAGGAAATTTTCCTGTTGGAGAAACCAGTTTGAATATACAGATTGACCACGGAAGAACTCCAATTAATTTCTTTTCAAATAATATTTATTCGTTTACATATTCTCATTATTTATATTCAAGTCTTCTTTTAAACTAAGAAAATTATCGCCAGTTGCTGGTTAATGAACATCCTCATCATCAGCCTTTGTTAACCCACTACTGGGCATAGGTCTACCTTTTATAATGCTATTCATCTAAGACCCAAACGAATAATCTATATACTATAAGCAGGATCAATAAAAATGATATAACTGTTTTCTTTGAATATTAAAAAAATACTTTTATTAATATTATTATCAGAACTTATCAATACGTGAGTGATTAGCATGTTTGGTAAAATAAAGAAGACTCGGTACACTTCCAATTTACTGAATTTGTTCAAGATCTGACTTAGCGTTCACTTGACATTTTATCGCATTTTGTAGAATGTTCGAGATACAATTTCTGCTGCTCAGTGTTCGCTAAACATTGTTAGTGTCAGAGTACTTGTTAGGTAACTTAATATCGGTCTTAAAGCACAACTTGTTGCATATTCATTTCGCAAATGTTGCCAGTGTTGCCGCTCTCCATCTCCACTTTAACTTGGCTAAAGTAATTCAAGGCCACCTCGCCTCTGCAGATTTGTTTAAGTAAATCGGAAAGAATTTAATTTTCAAATCAGATATTTAAGTAGAAATTAAAATTAATTCAATCAAGCCTACTTCATTATAACTATAATGACTTAGCTATGTGTAAATATTTTTTGCTCAGTGTTTAGTAGCAAACTGAGAATCACACAGCGGGCAATGGACAGAGCTTTGCTCGAAGTTTCTTTGCGTGGTAGAATCCAGAACATGTTTATTGCCAAAGAACCAGCTATTAAAATTAAAAATAGCTATTAAAAAAAAATATATATTAAATTTACAATTGGCAAGTTGAAGTGGCAACGGGCAGGCCACATCTCTCAAAGAATCGATAACTGATGGGGAAGAAAGGTGGTTAAGTGGAGACCACGAACCGAAGACGCAACGTAGGTAGGCCTCACACTAGATGGACCGACAACATCATTCTAGTCGCGGGCATCCAGTTGATGTAGTTGGCAGGCTGTCGTTCAGTGTGGAGTTCTAAAGGGGAGGCCTATGTTCAGCAGAGGACGTCTTCTGGCTGATTATGATGATGTGGCCCATTTTTCCTATTACATAATGAATGTGACTTGAAAACAAACTAGTGACTGCAAATTTTGTTGCTTAGCGATTAGTTGTATTTTTATAGTTTGAGGTTCCATTGTTTCACGAATACCGAACAAAAACGAATCAAAAGCAATTTTCTGAACCGAAACCGATATGCTCTAAATCTAGAACGGCTTAACATCGACAGAGGTACTCCTAGTGAGTGTCATGCCCGGAGCGGATTGGAGAGATTTTCCGCTTTTCCAACACAACGCCGCGGCGCCGCGCTATTGCTCTTGCCTCGATTTTCCGCCACAAGAATACACGCCAAGCCTCTTCAACATAATAAAAAGGATGTTACAAAAATCACTTCAAAAGCGTTGTCAATAGGTAAATACATTACGTAATTTCAGCCTCCACGGGATTCGAGACACGACAACGGAAGCGTTAAGAAATTGGATGCTATAGATTTGAATATAAAAGTAATGTTTTTAAACCCAATCCTTTTACAGCAGAGATTAAAAACGTGACTGAATTTTATTCATGGTTGGAACTTTTTTTTTTTGTTGTAAAATTCTTGTTTTAGTTGTAATATTAGCGAAAATTGTAAGCTCGTCGCTTACAAAATATCACAACGCCTTTGGAGAGCTTTTATTAAATACGCGACAGGCTTTACAAAATAACTATCGAATAATGAAAGTGGAGTGTTGCGAGAGTTAAACAATGGTACCAAATAAGGGTAATATTTTCCTTAGAGACGAATTTCCTCTAACGAAATGTAGGAAATTAACAGTTAGTGGGACCATAAAACGGCCGGCGAGACTTTGTAAGCATTGAGTGCTTTTGGCTATTAGGTTAACTCGTCCATATACTGTGCTAGGATTCGGCGTCTCGTGTTGACTTTCTTGAGTTTATTTTTTATGTGACCTTTCTTATTTGTTATCTTAGTTTAAACAATAGATTTTATGCTAGAAAATAGCTTATGCTACTTAACTTATGTTACTTACTTACGGAGGATTTTATTAGATATCCGCTATTTATTAAATAAATACTTTTCTCTGTGACGCTGGAGCATCTGCTCCAGCGTTACAGAGAAAAGTATTTAGAAAATAGTAGTACATAGTAGTACAGTAGTACATAATATAAAAGATGAAATTACAATTAAATGTATAGTATAACTTTTTAAAATAACTACAAGAAAAGTGATTTCTGTTGCACCGTGCTACTACAAGAAATATTCGCTTTTCTGTATACTCTTTTTTCACACAGTTTGTAGAGAATAAAATAAAAGTAGGAGACCCCGGCTCTGTGCACATTTTGGCTTCTATTAGAGACGTACTAGATATATACGAATAAAATTCAGAATTGCTGCGATTGTGTTCAAATACGCTTAAATCACCGGTGTGCTTGAATGCGCTATTTTTCTGTCGACAGGACAGAATTTCAATTGCAACCAATGTAACTTTATATTCTAAAGTGGTCAGTTTGTATTTTTGTTAGCTAATCGGTGTAAATTGAAAATTATTGTTTTCAAGGATAAGTAGTTTTCTGTATTATCTGAATTAATCAATAGAATCTAGTAAAATTCTCAAGCCCTAAAGCAGTAGGCAACGTTCATAGCTTGCTTGCGTGGCATTAACTCCAACTTAAATCAGTAACTAAATGAATGCATGTATTTTTCGTGGTTCAGCTAGGTAGCTACGGGATAAGAAATACATTGTCTAAACATACTCAAAAACAACGGAATATCGTCTTAACACCAGACGCAAAGCAACGAGCACGTTCGAATGCGATGGTTCAGCGGTAAAAGAGCTTAACCCAGCATTTTGTGACTCATAGTAGTACATCTAGCTGTTCCGCTTTCCACGGCTAACTCTAGATGAAGCTTCAGATTTCAGTTTTTTTTTTGCATGTAGACAATTTTTAGTTTTTGGATTACACAATTTATTTATAGGTAAAGAAAATGCTCAGACCTCTTTAATAAACTTTCAGATCTCTTCATAAATAAAGCTGCAAGTCTCCCAAATTTGAAATATCATTCGATTTCAAGACGAAGTCATTATGCTTTTATCTCGTAATTTGATTCAGTAACTTTAAACCAGACATATTTAACCTACTTTAACAGATATTTATAATTAAAACAAGTACTTATCTGTGAATAACACAAGGTACAATAGTATTTTATACAATAAGAAGATACTCCATTATTTGATATATTTTTTTATTGTATACCACTGGCCCTTGCGCTTATAATTATCATGTTCAAAACAATTTCATTCAAAACGATTTCGAAGCGTCAATTGCTCTATTTGTATAATACTCTACGCTACAGGGTGTGGGTTTCAATCCTAATAATGAGCTTGAGCTTCTAGACGAGAAAACTAATATGAGGTAGCAGGTACGTTCTAGTGCTCGTCTACCACCGCAAGATAAAAATCTGTCCCTAAGCGTCTAACAGTATTCCGGCAGCTCACAATACCAAAACTGTTTTATTGCGTACAGAATTGCGTATAAAAACAAGGCCAGACAATTTCATGTTGTGTACGTCAGTAGTGTTAACACTACTCTACTCTCTTTCAATTAAAGTATAAATAACCCTAGTGTTTCTACAACAATTCCAATACTTATTGTTCGTGAAAAGACTCACTAGAAAAAGTAATTGCGGTTAAGTGGCAGATAGTCGTAAACCAAAGTAAAACAAATACCATAAAATAGTCGAGGTTAAATCCCTTTCGAAGCGCGGATAAGCCAGACATTTCGATACAATTTGCTGAAAATATTGTACCTATCTTGACAGTGAAGATTTATTTCTGCCACATCGGGCGGCGCACTATTATTCTCATTTACGAGAGGACCTATTTTGTAGGTTCTAATTAAAGCTAGGCCTCCCACATTTTTCAAAAAAATATTTGTACTTAAATTAATTTTAATAAGAAAACAAGCTTGTTAAAGTTGTTTTCTACACAAATTGTGTTCTTTTATTGTAAAAGAACACAGAAATAATGTCATTATTAAAATGTTTTCTAAAGGATCAGTTTGATAGTACAACACGCTTATAGTTGACATTGTAATTAATTTAAGTTCTAGAATGTCTTGTTAATCGTGAAACTAGCAATCTTTGTAATTTATTACAAAGTGACTTGACTTGGATTTCGCTTCTAAATGTTTATCGTAACGAATAACATCCGGTCTCTTGGGTACAACGTACTGTAAACCACAACAAAAACCCTCTTAAATTATATTAACAACTGGAATTACCCGCCTCTCAAACAACACTCATGGTCATGGTCAACCTTTCTCTTTTTGTTTAAAGAGGCTTGCATATTCTGTAGGTACACCTACAGATAGATGTCTATTGAGCCAGTATCAATTTATGGATAAATTAGAGTTTCCTGTAGACATCTACAAAATATACAGTTGTTTATTAGAAATCGCAACACGATATAAAATGGGTATTAAGGGCATTCGTGTTTTTATTTTTTAACACGCTTTTATTAGCTTGTTGTATATATTATATATGAATTAATGTAACGGAATCTTTGACTTGATTTTCAACCACCTACTTCAAAACGTAGAAATAAATTGAAATTTTGTACACTTATCTAGGACCGATGACAATGCAATAATTTAAATAGTTTGTCCCATTATCCTTACCAGGATCTTCAGAATTTGCGATTTTAAAGTGTGTTTATTTTTATTTTTTAAAGCGACAATTATTATTACATAGCTTGTAGTAGTAATGCACTCTCCTCATAACAGTACAGCTAGAATGCTGTTTAATCTCCCAGCAGCAGTTAACACAGTGTAATACTACCGTGACTCACTTTCATTCCGGCTTCCAAATAAAGCTGGGCATTTGCCGGGGCAGCGACATATCGTGACAGCGACAGCCAAGTAACAAGATAAGCGGACGCGCACGCGACCGACTCCCGTCTGCTCGCCCCGCCTGGCCGCCCGTCTGCCCACCCCTGGCCCGTCTGCTCTAATCTCCTGGATAGGCGTTTGCTATGCCGCATTTAAATCGGATTCCCGACGCTTGAAATTGTCAAAATACTGGCTACTAGGGCGATAGCTGGTTTATTTAGTAAGGGCGCTTTTGAGACTAGACTGTGAGTCAGTAAGTTGTAGCTTACTTATGTAGGCCATGCCTTCAAAATTATATACTTAATTGTATATTATTTGAATTTTGAAAATTATATGCAGGTAACTAAGCTAACAACCTCTCGCGGGAAGTGTTCCTACATCATACTTTACAACTTTTGTTCTATGAATTTTTACAAATCTTAACACATTCAGCAAAAAATATATGTTTGATTATTTTTTTGTTGTGTTTGTTTGTATTTTGTAGGTGCAAGAGGCACCTAAGCTTTGGTCGAACCCTCAGATTACAACAAGAACTATAATTGTACCTCCCTTGTTTGTCTGATCAGAGATCGTTAGAGAGATGAATGAACATACTTCAAACACATTTTACACAATCTTTTCACTTCACTTCATCAGCCAACTAACGTCCACTGTTGGACAAGGCCTCCCTCATAGAGAGGGATGTTGCCATAATACCCACGCTTGGCAGGCGGCTTGGGGATCGCAGTACGTTCACCGTGTACTATTAGGAGGCTGCTGCCCATCCTCCGGTGGTTCTGGTCGCAGTTTTAGGACATACACAATCTTTTGCATGTATGATATTAGAAAAATACAATTTCTGTTCAACTTCAGCTCTTAATTTGTGGCCATTGTGAAGTAAAGATGTATCACAACTCCACCAATGTCACGTAGATAGACCGTACAATTTCTGTTTATTTCACACTGAAAATAAAACCACTTAAACTGATACCTATGAAATATGTGAGCAGTGTAATAATAGACGTCGTCAGGCAATATTAAATTGACCTTTTCTGTATTATGGTTATTAAACTAGAAAAGAACTGAATAAGGAAAACATAACTCCAGTTGTTTTATTCACTGAATCCCTGCAGTTGATTCAAGTTTAAAGTGAACGATTGAAAATGACATTCAATTAAACCCAAACACACAACGTCTCGAAAAATAAACTAACCTAACACCAGGGCGTTGCGATACCCGAATATACTGCTATCAGCTTTAGCCGAGACCAAAAATGGTAAAGCCTGAGTATGTTGGGTAAACTTTTACGCCAAAAAGTCAGAAAATGAACATAAAGTTGATGGTGGTACGGTTGAATTTCGATGGGGGCCTTATTTTAGGGGAACAGATGTTTTCATAGCGACTGTCACATCTCTTTTATCACTTTCCTTTTTGTATTGAGAGGCTTGCACCATAATTCTTTTAGGTAAAATACAGGCCAATACTGCAGGTGCTGCTCAGCACTAACGGATGTAAAAATACGAGAGTATTGAGACCAGACGTGTTTTTACATGAGTGCCCAAAACAAGGAGTGCTATGTTTTAAGGCTCATATTATGTGAATGTATGTAGGTATTTTAATTCTACTATAACTCCAGAAAGCTTTTCCCGCCAAGATTTTGATGTGAGTAATATCGTTTGAATCCTTGTATTAAAAACTGTTTTTCTGATGAATTTCTAGTGTAATTCCGCTTCTACGTCGCTTCAAGTACAATAAGGAATTTGTGATAAATTTTCCTGGTAGATTTTGTTGATAAAGTTAATTTCACATCACACATCATCAGCCAATTAACGTCCACTGTTGGACAAGGCCTCCCTCATAGAGAGGGGTGTAGCCATAATCCCCACGCTTGGCAGGTGGCTTGGGGATCGCAGTATGTTCACCGTGTACTATTAGGACACTGCTGCCCATCCTCCGGTGGTTCTGGTCGCAGTTTTAGGAAATACCCGGGTCCTAATCCTAAAGGGTTATAATCCTAATCCAAGTTAATTTAATAGAGTTTAATTTTGCCTAACCTGAAATAACATATTAATTACATAAATTGTAAATTAACATAACCTGAAACAAAAATTAATTCATTCTGAAATATTATTTAAATTTAATAATTATAATAAACACAACAATTTTTTATTTATTAATGATAGAGTAAATTAAAGTAATCTGAAACAAAAATTTATCAATTCTGAAACATAAAATATATATTAATTGAAATTAAATGTAAAAAATAATAAATTATACCCGTTTCCTTAGTGCACTTTGTCGTCAGTTTTAAAAATGGACTTCCGCAAGTAACGCCTGATTCAATCAACTATCCTTGTATTATTTCGAGTGTCATAGGTCTAATTTAAAAATGACATAGTACTGCTATACTCAATCTAAATACTTTTTTTTACAAAAATTTGTTTAAAAAAACTGACAAATTTTAAACAACATCTAAAACTTTTTGACCAGATTTAAAAAATAAATAACAATACTTAAATATTGAATATTTTAATTGAAATGTAGCTACATCACTGTTGGTTTTCCAACTACAAAATGTAATCGCAAAAATTATGTTTATTGAGATGTAACTTCAAAGGACTTTTTTTTTTCTTTTTTTTAGATTTTAGTGATACGGAACCCTAAAACCTATATACGATTTCTGTTAATCTGACTAAATTTAGAAACATCGAAAAAACTTGTTAATTGTGTAATAATAAAATATTCAGTATTTTAAAGTTATATGATTATTTACGGGATATTTACCATGTTCACGGGAAGACTGGGTCGGGTCTTCCCGTGAACATGGTGCATGTAACTGCGCCGAAATATCGGGAGCTCCTTCCACAACCTTACCACGGTAAATATCCTGTAAATAATCATATAACTTTAGTGAACAACCGTGATAGTTTAAAACAGTGTTATTCAGTATTTTACTATAAATAGCCATAAAAGACGCGAAGCAATAGAAAACTTTTTTATTATCTACCTGATTACTTGCTTCTTCATCCAATCATGAGGCGGGTTTTAAAACGAATAAAAGAGGTATAAGTGATGCTATGGGCGTTAATGTAACTATAAAATAAATAAAATGTCTGTATTTTAGACATGATATTTAATTACAATTAAATAGTTCTAAACTAAGTATAACAGAATAAGGTTAAAATTAAAATTATAGTAATAAAATTATGCGATAAAAATATGATTCTTTGAAGACTATTAAAAAGAAATAGCCTTATAACTGTTGTTTTATACTTATTGTAATTGTTCGTTTTGTGATGGATATAGGTAAATATTTTTTTTCCTTCACTCTTTGGCAGCGCACTAACGGGGTATATCTACTTATTAACTGATCTTAATTTATGTACCGTAAATTGTGCAATAAATAAATACGTAGGTAGATGAGCGACGATACATGCTTTGAACAAAAAACTTTTATTTTTAGAAAATAACTCTTTACCAACGTGAAGTTATTTCCGTACCGCAATATACTTTATCGTTTAAATTACAAACTGGTATACACAACGGAATCAATTGGAGAGGCAAACAAAGTTCTCGACAAACTTGGAAAACAACAATCAAAGGCCATTTGAATTCGAGAACACACTTGAGGCTACCGCAATTATATAGCTTACAACAATGCACTATCCTTAAATCTTTATAAATATTCATGAAACTGTTTTAAAAGAGATTCCCTAGCGCTCTTTAGCAACGTAAACGAAAGTTGAATGACTTTGCGGCTAAGAAAAGTTTTCGTAGGATCATCACGACTACGTAGTGACACTGAGTATTAAGGAATAAATAACATTGAGGAGTTGGATTTAGCCTTTGTATGAGCATGTAGTAAAACTGGCGTGGTTTTGTCAAGTTTAGTTTATGCGCGAGTATGGCCCTACACAGCTGCAGTGAATTTCTGCTCTGGTATCGTATTAACAATAAAAACAAATATCGAAAAATTACTGAAATAAAAATGTCGGAGAGAACAACTTTTATTAAAAACAATAATTGAAATCAATTCCCAACGCAATGGTATGACAAAAGTGTTTATCTTTAGGAAAAAAATAAAATACAAATCTTTTTTGGTTCTCTTATAATGTAGAAGAATGGCGTAGAACTTTCGGTAAGTGCATACGATCGCCGTCGTATGCACTTACCGAAAGTTCTACGCCATGCGTAGGCTGGCGTAGGCGGTTACGGCGTAGAGCTCACGTAAAGTTTGCTGAAGTGATATTATGTGCTCGTGTCTTTAGGTGCGTCGGGTAAATAACAACATTTCAACAACTACAAGTAACATCTGAGTTGTACATTTTATTAAAATGTTTCGTTATAATTTTAATAGTAGAGCCCCAAGACTCCTCCGCTACGCTCGCTTAGCTGTATCATGCACAACTTATGAACAATTTTAGCATATATTTTCTTAAGATTCGAGCTCTTGAGCACTTGGTGGTTACAAAATTTCACTTTAAAAGTCATCGGATGGAACTACAGACTCAAGTTTTAAGTACTTAAGTTGACGCTGGTTTGGATAATGGAAATGTAAAATATTCTAAGGACAAGACTAACTTTAGAGCGGGAATATCTTAATTAATCTGGAAATTTTAGTAATACGAGATATATTTACAAACTATATCCAGTTTAAAGATAAAATGAATAAGTTAAAAAAATACTTAAGATAATGGCTTTTGTTAGAGAATTTTTTTGACTACCAATAATTTCGTGAAGTCAAAAATCGATCCCAGTTGTTTTCATATTTTGTATCATAAATATACAAAAATAATCAACAAGAACACAATCTCTAATGAAATGGCTCTTTAAATATTTACTACGGTCGTGTTAAAATCTAGTTTGATATATTAGACCGAAAACACAGGGTTATATTTAACTAGGTGTCAGGAGGTGCACATGAGACCGCTTGTATGACGAGGGTCGAGACTGTTTGCGGGGAAAACAAAATTTTAATATCTTCCCTGTCTACATAGGGTCACCTACAATTTGCTTATAAGTTGAATGTAAATCTGCGAACTTCTGAGTTCGGGACGATGAAGTTTGTTTTGGAAGACAAAACGTGTTCGGCCGGGGCTGGGATAGAATAAGTTTGGTGAGCTGTGACCGAGATTTGTTTCAATTCTGTGGCTGAAAATTGTTATCAATGTAGTAAGTTTTCGCAAGGGATATATTTGGTAAATAATCAATTCCTACTTGCTTAACATGTAGGGTAGGCATGTAAAATGTGAGCGCGAAACAATTAAATAATGCAATAATTAGTAATTTTAGGTCTCTATATTTTAATATTTTTATGTAACAATAGTTTATGTTTCGTTTGTACTAACACAATGGGTTTAGTTTTACTAAAATAAATACTTTGAATTTGATATACATTGAAATATTTTACTTCAAACAAAACCACAAAAATTCAATCTGCATATACGTATCTAAGTAAATATTGCTAAAAGTATCATGACGTTGCTGTGTTTTGTAATACCTTCAGTCTCTTTATTCGAATATTAGCTTGTTGGCACGATTTGAATAAGGTAGAAAAACAAATAAAGGGTAACTTAACCTGATGATTAGCTTCCGCTAGCACTTAACCTTCTTGTCACGTATACGCCAATCTGCTTAGCAGGACACCTCCGTTCGACCCTTTTATTTGGGTCGCAAAGCCCTTAGATACACAGAAACAGATTCTTAGATAAACACCCAGAGTCGTTAGCAAGATATACACGGCTCCTTTTGCTCGTCTTATTTATATTGAGCGCTCCGATCTGTGATCACTCTATTTGCACGAGAAATAGGTCACATCAATTATACTCCGTATATTTTTGTACCATGTCTTCCTTCTTCTAATGTTTTCAATCTGAATATTCAAGTTTGTAAAACAGCTGTTATTCGGAAGCATTTGATAAGTAAATTACCGTACCGCAGCGGGAAATCTCTTTCAATTCCCGTTACTTAAAACAATATTATGAATATAAATGCCTCATCCCTAAACTTGGCAAAATGGCTTGTTCACGGCTCGTTATCTAGGGACAGAATCACTTCAAATGAACAAAGTCGTAATCACCGGTATCTGAATGAGTAATGAGAGCAACTAAATTTAACAGAGTTTATAGTTTGAATCGCGCACCCTCACTAATCCCTCTCTCCAATTATGGACTGAATACGAATGTGCGATCTGCACAGTCAACAGAACCCGTGACCATACGAAGGTCATTAAAATTCTGAACCTTGCCGCAGATTCCCCTCGGATCCATCAGAAATTAATATTTGACGTCAGCTGCTACACACCTGCAAATCGTCTAATAAAGCCGCCTTATGAACTCCGCTTTTATAAACTTTGTTTAAGTCCGCCGCGTCTAAAGTGCTTTATCTCGGCGAAATATGGAAAAAAGTCGGCAACGCTCCCATACCTACATCCTAATTTCAGAGAAGCATCATAAAACGTAGCAAATTCTTGAAGCGAGATAATACTGAGATCAAAGATGAACCTGTTCGCTTTCTTATTCTCGAGGTCGATTCTGCTGAAAAGATTTTATTTTAAATTTGAAACCATTTCACACTATCTAAACGAGATTTTCTTTCATAAGTGTTTTGAAATATTTATAGAGGAATAAAAATAAAGTGGTGTCTCAAGACATGAACCGAATAATATGTGAAAGGGTTTTGTCAGTACGCTGAGGCTTTACAGTATCCTTGAGAATTTTAAAAGTCGTTAGACAGAGAGCACAGCGGCAGATCATTTAGTTCTCCTTTGAACTATAGTTTGTTGAACTTTTCAGCTCTTCAAGAATTGTTTTTGGAATATTCTTAAATACCAGTATTTTCTTTGAGATCATATTAACATGAGTAGAACGATTTAATAAAACAGTTTGAAGTCTATTTTCTAACTAATCATAGAGTCTTGTTTACTTGTCAATGCTTTATCTAATCACCTTTATTGAAATGGTTGTCTTTGAAATCATAGACCTCATTATATTGTCTGAGAAGAAAATTACTCTTCAGAAACGAGCTTGAAGAAGAAAAATTGTAGTTTCTAACAAGGAAAAGCTTTATACGCCGACTTGCCTACATAAATTATGTTGCTCCTATGTAAGTACCTTTTGGGTTTAATTAATGACTCAGTATTCTTTTAAGCTCCTTGTAGTACCTACATCCATTACAGAGCAGTACTTACAAGCCATAAGTCGATAGAAATTCTAGGAAGTAGTTACATAGGAACATCAACCACCACATGTTTGGTTCTTACCGCAGATCATTCAAACAAGGGAGATATGGTAAGGTGATGTGGCGGGTGCAAATGCATCCAGTCTCAATGATTCTGGATGCCTTATTTAGTCGAACTGCAGGGTTGCAGACTACCTTGCCACCCTTTTTTTTGCATGTGGACTAATTAGTTAGATCTTTAGTGTCGCTGCAAGTTCCTTAGTGTGTGTGAAAAATGAGTAAGTGAGCCATACTTACCGTTTTGCGTTAAGCGGTCTAGTGCTATAGTGTTTTTTTTACATTTGAACACGAACGATAATTGTACCAAGGCATATCTCCCTTGTGTGTCTGATCTTCTGGTTCCTACTTTCACGAAAATTTAAAACTTACTTCAACCACAACATTTTAGTCGTCTCAAAAGTAGTGGAATTAATTATCGACTAATGGATCAAAGAAAAAAATTTCAGTAATGTTATAGTATTTAGGGTTCCGTATTTTAGCCAAAGTTTCTCTTTAGGCTTTGGCTGTCAGTACAAATGTATAATGATTTCGTAGGACAGACAGACAACTCTTTATTGTTTATATACTGAGATATACCTACATTGTAACCAAAAATAATGCTACATATTTTTACCAACCGCAATTGCCTACAGCTTAAAAAAAACATCGCCTTTTTCAAAAGCCTTTATCTGTATTACGCTGAAGTTAACACACAAAGTACAAGCGACAGTCACAAGCTACTGCACCGAACCCTGTCTGCTATCATGTAAATGAATACAATACATATAAGAGAATATTCATGAGTCAGTAAAGCTAAAGGGTGGCTCTCCGCGTAACGTGCATACTGTAGACACCCGGCTCTCACTTTAGTAATACCACCTAAACGCGGCAACGAAATCCAAGGATGTGTCTATTTGAAATGTCACACCAAGAAACCGTGAGAATTTCTTGGTAGCTGCGGAACAATTTGCTTTTCTAGGAAGTTAAAACCAATATTGTCCTACCCACAATAATTACGTTCGCTAATGTTCTTACACTAGACCAAAACGAGCATCACAAACAAATACGTGCGTACTTCAACTGAACACTTACAAAACACAGTCATAAGCAATTGTATTCCCAAACCAACATCTAAACAAATAAATAAATCAACTCGACGCCAACCCGTTCAAAGCAATAAGCTTTTCTGTTCTACTCGCTGGAACAATAGTACCCACGACAACATTTTCAAATAATGCTATATTTTTCTCACTGAGCCCACATAATACTCTCCCAGGCAATTATAGGCCGTTAGAGGTCATAATGGATCTATTGGGCAGTATCGAGGTTCTGTATCTTAATTACTAATGTGTTGAAACAAAAATAAATGCTCAACAAAGTGGAAAAAACTATCTCAGTGATTTATGGACAGAGATTAATTATTATTGTAAGTAAGCATACCACAGATTAAAACGTAGTAGCCAACATAGACATGAGGTGTCGTTTTTGTGTCTAGCTAGGATGAAGGACATAACTGGATTTGAATCCGAAAGCCAGCACCAGAAATAAGTGAAATAAACGTATACGGAAATTCTAGACAATATTTTGAGTTTGTTTGTAGAACAACTCATATTTTTTTATCTCTGTCGTAATTTCAGGTTGTTTTTGATGGGCTCAGTTGCAGATGAATCAAAGACAATTGGAAATTAAAAAGTATGCGTTTATACAAATGCGGTCATTTTACCAACATCCAAGCAACATACCAACATCTTAAACTGTCCGTTCTTAAACGCCAAATCAAGTTATAACGTTTATCTTAGATCTAGCTCTATACCCTAGCTGCTACTTGGTTCTTCGCTTGGTCATAATAAAAGAAAAATGAAATATATACCGCCATATTAAGTCAATGTTATTAAAATCGCTTTTCTACAACAAATTCAGTTTAGATAACTTGAAAAGATTAATGGGTCTCTGAAAGTGTGCCTACAAATTTTTAGTACGACCGTAAATCATATTCAGCTAACTCAGTATGCAAATATCGGTGACGTTATTAAATTTTGTTTACGAAAACTAGCATCTAGCGAAGATTATTCACACACGAATGGTAATCGAGGAATGGGGATAAATAACGGATGGGTTCACAAAAGGAGTGCCAAACACAACACAGCTTCAGTGTAGTGGAGCGATCTGACAGTCGTAGGCAATAGCCTTTGTAGACAGTTTATGTGCTCAGCGCACTCCCAATATAACAGACAGTAGGAGTAGATCGAAATTAGAAGAAACCCAAAATTACCAAAACAAGCTAGATATATTTTAACTCTTATCACGATAGGCTGTCAAAAATGTTGACCTAACCAAATATAAATTTAAGATAATGTTTAAGTAGTAAAGTCGTTAAATATAATCTGATTGTAAACTAGCTGTTGCCCGAGACTTTGTACGCGTAGACTTTTGTATAAACATTCAACCTAAGAAATTAAATGCCTTTTTAATTCAACCCTTTCGCAATATTCTGGGATATTGCGAATTTCTACACCCCATAATGAATCTACTTGCCAAATTTCAGTTTAGTAGGTCAAGTAGTTTTCGAGATTTCGTGATTAGTTAGTCAGTCAGTGAGTGGTCGTTTTTATATACATAAATAGATATATGAAATAAAACAGTTTTAACGCATTTGATCGCGTGTAGTTTACTTGTTCGAGAGTGTACTTAGTTATAATTCAAAAAAATATGTTCAGGCTTTTAAAGATTATTCAGCTCTATAGGGGATAAAAAAAAAACTTATACTTGTTACTGAAGATGCTAAGTCCAGTTTAGTGGACAAATAAAAAAAGGTTGTATGTAAGTCCTTAGATTGTTGAAACACAGGCCGTCTCTCAGAGAGAGAGGTTGGGATTGGATAATAATAATCTTAATAATGTAAACATTTAAATGCCTAGTGAATTGTTGTTGTATTTCTTAGTATCAATATTTATACGAAATCTTCTTACTCTTAACTGTTTGTGTATTGCGAGCAGAATTTGAAGGGTTTACTGGTTTATTTGCCAGCTATAATCTCGAGCATGGGCCGTTTCAGATCTGTAGTGCGGTGACACCGATGTTATTGGTAACTAGACAACAATCTAATAGATTTACGATTACAACCACTATAGCAATTTGGAAAGGGTTGCGTACAATACAATGAATTAGTAATAACATTATGAAAACATTTGAAAGGTCAATGATTTATTTCTGTTTCGTGATGTTATCGAACTTAATATAAACGACAATACATAAAAAATACGGCAACAAAAATAAAACTAGCGCATTGCTAATATGGCGTGTTATCATCCAGAAATTATAAAAAGAAAACTTGAGTTAAAATAAACAATATTTTATCAATATTTGTAGTGTTATAACTTTTTCGTAATTAATATTTTGATGCCATCGCTTAAAACGGTAAAGGTAAAGGAAACCGGTATGTCCAAGAACCCCAAAAAGTGTAATATTATTTTGATTTGCTGCTGATAATATGTTGATTTGCTGCTATTTTAATTTTAATCTTGTTATATAAAACTTATGTCCTATTGTTTTCAAATCACTACAGCATTAAATAAGCATACATTTTAAAAACAACATTTACCACCCAAAACCAAAGAACGAAACATATTTATCTGCGTCGAGGCGTCAAGGGGATGTTTTCTCCCCGAAATTGTTCTTAAACGCGATGGAGGATTTAGTTTAAGAAGCTGGACTGGGCTGGACCATGTTTTAGCATCAATGAAAAATAGATCTCTCACTTACGATTTGCAGACGACATCATCATAATCGCTGGAGGATCTATAAGAATCTCGACGATCTAGCGAATTCTTCCCAACGCATCGCTCTCCGGATGAACTTGAACAATTCATGATCATGTTTAGCGAAGACTTTACTCTGAGATCGAAAGCCTTTTTGAGATCGTTTGAAAGTATGTTTACCTAGGGCAGACGCTCGAACTAGGCAAAAACAATTTTGAGAGTGAACTCAAGAGAAGAATACGGTGGGGCTGGGCAGCGTTCGGGAAACTACGTCATGTCTACTCGTCATCTATCGCGCACAGTCTTAAGGCGATAGTCTTTCATCAGTGCATTCCACTTGTCATGACTGTGTAGGTACGGTGAAACGTGGACACTTACAGTTGGCGCCATCCAACAGTTCAAGGTCGTTCAGCGAGCTAGGAAAAGATCTATTCTTAGTGTTTCTATAAAGGATACAGAACGAAGTTTTTCGCCAAAAACCCAAGTCACATGTTACTCTGCATTGGTTTTGAAAAGTTTTTACGGTTTCCTAATTTGTCATTTTTGTATTGACGTTTGACATCTGACGTTCTTCTGCCAAGACGACGGAGATCAAACTGAATTTAGTTGGAGCATTGATCCAACTTAAGGCAGGTTACAGACACGCATAGTAGGTGACATGCGACATCTATCTTGATAAACGTTTGTGCCACACATACTATACCTACTACTCTTACAAACTTCCAGTGTTTTATAGAGCAATATTCTAGGCACTAACCCCTCAGTCACAATATTATCTAGCTCTAGTGCCCAATTGTACCTAATCTAACAAAAAGATTAATGGTAGCCACGTGAATAAGGAAAACCCTTAACCTTTTTAACTAGGCCGAGCAAAGAGGCTGAAGCGATAATTGATAGAAACTTGTCAACAATGGTACGGACGTATTTTTCATTCCCTAATGTTTCTTTTTCGGTGACCTTTGTTTTAAGTGTTTCGAGCTGCGATTTTGATATTTTTTTGATAGACGTTTAAATTAAGATTTCGACCCACTTTAGTTATAATAATTGATCTAAGCTAGCTCTTAAATTAAGTAGTATTTTTCTCACAAATGATTATGTCCCTATAATAGCTGTAGCTAGCTTTTGCTCGCGTTTAAACTGCTTGTAATATAATGTTACATTATGTAGCAATTTTATTGATGCGCTTTATGCGAGCGGTAGTGGCCGACCGGTAGCATGTCCGCTTTACAATCTGACGGCACCTGGTTTGATCCTCTGCCCTGCGCCAATGAAGATGCACCATCCAAAGAAATATGATTTTCACCAATATGCACTGGATAAACATAGTAGATTAAGGCCCATCCTTTCTTTCTGAGAGAAAGCCTGTGTCCTAGCAGCGGTAAAATTACAGGCTGATGATGATGCACTCTATATTACTTGCTGCTTGTTTATTATTCATCCCAACGTGTTTTCCACCAACAACATATTGGAAGAATTGATTGTAATCTGTAAAGGAAAGGTTACAAAGCTGAGCGCAAGCTACGCATTTGGAACTCGAGTCTCGAAACTCTTTGATGCTATCGAGTATTTAAGTGAATACTCGAGACAACTCGAGACACAGATCTAACGGCGATAGCAAGGCCGCTCCCGATTAATCACATTGCTGTGCCTCTGATGTTAACGATACTTGAGCCTCTCTCAATTCTTGTTTTAGAAATATCAAATCAGGATATTTATTGGATGCTTGTAGTAATTTTATTGGTGCTTATTCATTTCAATTTAAAAAGTTTAATGTATCTGTTGGAGCAAGGACTGCTGTCCAGTACCAACAGCGCTATCTATTGCTGATGATCGAAGTTGGAAACGTCAAGTGTCGTGTATATATATCATCACCATAATCAGCCTATGTCTACTGCTGGACATACCTCTCTCAATGCACGCCATTCAGCCCGATCTTCGGCTTTTCGCCACTATCACTACTGCTTTACGTGTGTCGTCACTTCGCCGAGTCACAGGGTAGTCCAAGCTACGTTTGTCAATTCACGGTTGCAACGGTTATAATTTTTGTGACATATTTAATCACTGTCACTTCAGCAAGCCTATAAATTCGGTAAATTAGGAAACTAAAAACTTTTCGAAACCAATGCAGAGTAAAACTACAACTAAATAGTTCTCGTGACATCATAAAGGTAAAAAAATGCAGTTCCAATTTTTGATAATTTGACGTTTTCGCGGTATCTATTATGTTAGAGATCTGTGAGTAAGAGTGTAATGCACCTGAGCCCCTACAAGATTCTATTATGGTCCAGATTCTATTTATATCACTGTCAATGTTAGGGTAGAGACAGGGAATAAAATAATCGTGACTACTACACAAGTACAGAACTGCATGTTACGTGTGTAAGATACGAGTATAATATACTTTTATACTCGGGTTACACTGAACAGTAAAAACTAAGCTGAATGGAGTTAATTGTAGGTACTTGTCATTAGGAACAACCTTTTTGACCAACCTTGAAAACGAAAAAAAAACAGGTGTTATATGGAAAAAAAACTCCGCAAAATAAATAGAACAGCTGACATTTATTACGTTTTAAAGTATCTTGAAGGTTGTTAATAATGATGAGTACGCCGTTCCTTGTAACCCTGTAAATACATTTCTACTATTCGATTTAGTTTCTGAAATCCAACATACGCATATATATAGCCTACTCCAGCTGTTTCCCTTACTTCACATTAGCTAATGTGTCAGCGAGCTAAATTCAAATTAGCGTTAGTTAATCGACTTTAGAGATGTGAACTCCGTAATACGTGCTAAGCGCTATGGCTAAAGCTAATATTAATTGCGATTTCAGTAATGATTTTCAGCTGGATATCTTGGCTAGAATAGAGTAGGAATAACTGATTAGTTCGGAGAATGTCTCACAGTTAGTACTTACTTCTACAGGTAACGTTTTATGTTATGTCGAAAAGCATTAAAATAATAAATAATAATAATAATAAATATCTGGGACATTATTGCACACATGGTCATCTGACCCCAAACTAAGCAAAGCTTGTAATATGGCTGCCAGAGACTGATATACGTACAGATATATTTTTAAATACATCATTTAAAATCATTCCTCTGATATATTTTTTCCAAAATATATGGTTTATTTTATTTTATTTTGGTTTGGTTGGTGGCTTTGGCTCTTCGACGAATATCATCGTTCCAGACTAGACACAAAACTAGACATAATATTAGGATTTCATTCAAATAAACAAAAAAAAATGTTAGTGTCTGGAACTGGCTGGCACCCGTGCTAGTAATAAAACTGTGCTAAAGGCACCAGAGCCTTCCGTTTGACCACTATTAATTTTAATAAAGTTTTCCGCATAAATTTAGAAAGAAAATTAAAAATTTGAATTTTATGGGTTCGATTATATACGCTACCTAAAAAGGAAACTTACTATCAATCGGAGATTTTGTTTGAGCAATTTTGTAGTCCAGTATAATGATTATTAGATTACTCTGTTTTAAAGTAAATTGTAAGAACAGAAAATTGCAGTGGTGTTTTAGCCGACACTAACAATGGCTCGAAAAATACGCGTCCAAATGGGCACCGAGTGCGGGTAGTCCATACGAATTGGAAACAACAGTCGTATTTCCAGATATTTACTGTATTGATAAGTACTGTGATTCGAATAATAAAAGAGATATCGATAGAAAGTGAATCGGTTTCTTCTAGGCAAGCGTGATCCATCGTAGGCCGCATCATCGCTTAACATCAGGCGAGTTGTCGGCCAAGCGCAAGCCAAGGATTTGTTAAAAATAAAAGGTTAGTGAAAAACATACTTAAATGATAGACGTATACCTGAAGAAACTATATAGGTATAGTGGCTCGTAAATTTCCGAGATAAAAGCGTTTAAAGTTATTGTTCGGTTTAGGAAAGGATGCACTGTCCTTTTCCTGCAAAGTAAAACTCCATATGGAGTTTAATGGCGTACTTACATTAAGGTGACGTCATTTGTAAGTATAGTGCCCTCTCTATCTATCTATAATGACATTATAATGCTACATCTTCGTTTCAATTTTGTTTTCGATGTTCGGCTCTATTTTAGTTAATATCTATCTAAGTATGTATTTAAAAATATATATGTATGTATATCAGTCTCTGGCAGCCATATTACAAGCTTTGCTTAGTTTGGGGTCAGATGACCATGTGTGCAATAATGTCCCAGATATAATTTTTTTTTTTTTTATCTTCAGCTTTTTATAAGAAAATAGAAATAATTTACGCAAAAAGGCTGTACTGAGCCGAAAGGGGTAAGATATGCTTATATATCATTATAAACAGTTTTACAATGAGACCAACCCTGAAATCGCGAAAAAAACAACAGCCTCTATATATTTTGTCAAGTGGAAATGACCGTTTTCTATAGAACAGCTTTGTATAGAGCGCGTTTTTGGGGTTGGTTCTTCAGTAAAGTTGTTCATAATGATGGGTCTTATCGACCCGTTCCGGCTTAGTACAACCTTTCCGCGTAACTCTAGATTTGCGCTTTTCAAAGTATTTATCCAGCCAAAAACACGCACAAACTGCCCACAACCTAAAAGAGCGACGTAATCCGCTTACGACACATCGGCGGCTTTTACATTACCGCCATTTGTTATTTCACTACCCATTTTATGAGGCTATGAGTACACCTAACTGCTAATTCAGCGAACTGTCGGTTTAAAAACATTATCTGAGTGCAAACACAGCTTTAGCAACGTTTTAGCAAGTACTAGCGATTATATATGATTTATGTGCTATGATGAACATTCCGATATTTAGTTTGATTAAAACACTAGCTGCACCTTGCATCTGGGACACAAGTCTTCTCACAGAGAGAGAGATAAAGAATATCCACTATGCTGGCCCAGTTCATGTTGATGAATGTTATTAACTTTTGAGGTTCTGGCAAGTGTCTTTATTAACTAAACAAAATACAAGCTAAAATAACACTACATAAACAGTTAGACTGTCCATAGACCGTTGAAGGTCTAAAGACAATCAAAATGCTCAAGCCCACTATCAGTTGGCAGCGTACCCAGCATGCTGGTGGCATTACCACGTTGAATGGCAATGCTTATGCGTTGAGATACACAGATACACGCCAGCATTTTGGTCATGCGTTGCGTGCGAAAGATTTTTGAAAGTGAGGTGAGCTCCCGGTCCCCAAGGTCCCAATGTCTCGACACCAAACGCCTCAAATATGTAACCACTGCCGAGGTTAGCATATTTGCGCCGCTTGTGCTGCTCTGCCAAATTGGCAGGTGCAACAGCCCTACCCTGTGTCAGGAAGATACGACGGTGCCAATGTATCGACACAAGTCGCGTCCCATACAAGGGGCCTACTCAACATCCAGTGATCAAGTGTCATACCATCAGGCCTCCTTCCATCGTCACGCGCAAGACGGTTCGAGCACAGCTGCGACATTGGCGGTGAAAAAAGCCCTGCGTATGATGTCGTTCATGCTGTCGTTGAGTTGAGAGACTTTCAATGAGTGTAGGTCTTGGTAAGGGCTTTGTCGTTAACCGAAAGTAAAAAAAAAAACGTTTTTCGTTGCAATTTTATTTTTCTTTTTCATGGAATGGTATTTTGTCATTGACAATCTCAAACTAAAAGAATAACAAAATAAAAATAAATCTCCACGCCAAAAATCTTCTCGGCCAAGCGCTCGACGAGTCAACACGTCCTGAGGATGCCTCGTGAAGAGGCGAAACACGTGTCGACAAAGTGCACTAAGGAAACGGGTATAATTTATTACTTTTTTAAATTCAATCAAAATACATGTAATTTCAATTAATATATATATTTTATGTTTCAGAATTAATACATTTTTGTTTTCAGATTTAGTATTATCATATTTCATGTGACAGAATTAATTAATTTTTGTTTCAGATTACTTTAATAATTTTTTAATTAAAAATAATTCAGAATTAATGAATTTTTGTTTCAGGTTACGTTAATTTTCAATTTATGTAATTAATATTTTATATCAGGTTAGGCAAAATTAAACTCAATAAAATTAAAATTATCAACAAATATTTATCACAAATTCCTTATTGTACTTGAAGCGACGTAGAAGCGGAATTACACTAGAAATTCATCATTAAAACAGTTTTTAAAAATAAATGTTTACTTTTCAAATATTGGCGGGTCCAAGTTGTGAGAAAATTGGGAGCTGATTTCACCTTAAATACAATGCCCACTACCACAGAAAAGAGAAAAAAATAAATTCAATCGAAAAAATTCTCACTTCAGTGCTCATTACACATCTAACGTATATAATTAAATCAACAATGAATAATGACAATAAGCTTTCAAATTGATTCTCCAACAGAGGTAACCACCATCGCAACCGTAATGGAAACAAACACTTTTATTTGAAAATAACATTTATTTATGCAAATGAGGTAGATAATGCTGGGTGTTACAGCTTCATTCTAAGTATAATCAGTTTACCGTTCCCTTCAAGAGTGCCCTCCTTAATTGCTGGCATAGGATTTAATGGGGTCACGAAAACCCGATTACTTTACAAATCTAATATTTTTATTTTATCCTCTGAAGCGACTGCCGGAATACAAGGAAAATCCCGCGCGTTCCAAATGTAAGATGAAATTGAGCCTGTAGTGTCGTCAATGTTTAAACAGCTGCTGGAAGAAGCTATTTAGTAGATTGATTCACAATGACTGCAAAAATTTCAAGTACAATAAGTGCTGAGTTCATTGTAGGTAATTTGACATTATTAATCAAACAAATTGTAAAGTAACTTTCTTATTTGATGGGTATTCAATATTTTAATATGTTTAAAGTTTCCACATCAAAGCGAGTACTGCCCATACACTCTGGTGAAAGATACACCTACAAAAGATATATAGGACAAACGAGTTTGAGCAATCTATGTAACGTTATAGGGTGTTAAGAGGGTTTCAATAAAGGCTTGCTCCGGTAGCGACAAAGGCCTCAAAGTCTTTGTTCTCGTACGGTGCGGTTGCGTCTATTCCGTAAATTACCTTTATCATTACTGCATTTTCAAACAAGTTGTAATACCATATTGATACCATTTCCGTGGACCTCTTCCATTAATTATTAATAAATATTATATTGTTAATTTGGCTACATTACAAGGTACAACATGCCACGGCACCATTAATAAATTCATCTAAGATATCCATGAGTATTTATACTCCTTGAATCATGATAAAGCCGTGAATTGTTTGACATCCCAAAAACTATCATAGCTACCATTTATCTGTAGTAGGTAAATGGGCATTGGGCTGAATTATTGATTTATTTTTACCGACGCTATTTCTAGAGAAATAAGTTATTTCTAGGTAAAAAGATAAATAAAGTTACAGCATGACATGACATAATCGGTATATTTGACACATATGTAGGTGTAAAAGGTAGGTAGCAGGTGTAGCCGAGGTGATCTATATGATACAGAAGCCTGGATAGTGACCATGTAATTTTCACGCACAATTGAATACAAACGGGGCACATACGAGTAACTTTGAATTGCAGTTAACAAGATTTATCACCTCAATTCATTCAATAACGGTGGTTGATTGGATGAAACTTGGTTTTATACAACTGCGCAAGAAGGAGGGTTATGTTTTTATACTTTTTGGTCATTTTAGTGTACAGTTGAAAGCAATAATTTTCTTCGTCTACATCAAAAAAATTATATTTAAGAACACTATAATAATTATAATAAAATGTTTAATTGTGTGACATTGTTTTTAGTAGCTAAGCTCACGATATTACTGATCCAATTCTGATTAAATTTTTATTCTTTTTTATTTTTATCACTGAGTAACACAGATCAGATCCAACGCAGGTTAACCCACTGGCTAAAGCTAGTATAAAATAAAAATCTTAAAATATGATTGTCATGCAATCTGCAATTCTATTAGTCAGTTTCAATCAATATTTTTGAAGATTTCGTTGACAGTCTTAAACTAAAATCTATATTTCGTCCCCTGAAATAAAAATGACAGCAATATTTTTATTTAGTTTAAGACTATCAACTAAACCTCTAAAACCGACCGCATGTACATCTATTAAAACCGATGATTTAAGCACTAGATACATAATAACAACATTACTGTTAAATGCTAAGGCCTCTGAGGATTCTTAGTACAACGATTGTTGTACTAAGGATAGGCTTCAAATTAGACTAAATTGAAACTCCGTATCAAGTGTCAGAAGTATATATTTAACGACGCGCCACAAAATCCACCGATATTCCAATGAATGAAACGCTTGCGCGAGTTAATTTTCTCTGTGGCTGGCTGTGTAGATGGCTCTAATGATATATTGTCGAACTAAACTTACTGAACATATCAAATACTCAAGTATGACTTGAACATTACAATGAGCTTTCTAAAAAAAACAAATGCGACAGATAATTTAGTGACTGAAAAGATTGTGATAGGTGTGTGGTTATTTAGTTTGAATTGATATAAATGTAATCCAATACATCATCTCCAGTGGCGATGCTTTCTGCAGTAAAATGTTCTGAAAAAAAAAAACAACTAGTTAGATAATTATACACTTTATAAACATGAAAGTTATCAGCCAGAAACTTAGATTTCGTTAATTGATTTCTTAGATTTTCATTATTATTGCATAAGTATTAAAATTAAAAACTTTTAACCGACTTGCTTGGGATCCAGTCATCAAATTAATAAAATCTCAAGCCCGGCGTAGAACTGCAAGACCTCTGGACACCGTGACTGGCGTTCACAGGGAAGGAAAATTGGTCATACTTATAAATAAATAATTTCATAACATTTATAGATACATTCGTCATCTCGTCTATGTATTTATGACAGCGCAGTGTTCGATACATCAGAGATTAAAATAATATAAAATACATGCGATAAAATCTTTAAAAAAAAATCATTCAAGTCGTTTATTTGTGATTAAAGACTTTACATTTCACTTCTTAAACCATAATTCACGTGAACATACCATGATCATGACAAACAGTCCCAATAACGACATAAGGCGTGATGTCGAGCATCCTAGAGAGACGTCCCAAAGTAGGCATGCCATTCCTCCCGTTCTTGGCCAATGTATGGACATGGTTAAAAAGATTGTTGGTCAACGGTTCGTTGAAGTTGAAATTCTCAGAACTATGTCCTGGTAACTTTGTAGGATTGGTGGCAGAGTTTCGAAGGCTATCCTTGGAAAGCACGCCGAGGTACCAACTAAAACAAAATATCTAATAGTGAGCACCGAAGATAATAATATAATGTTGCCTTCATTGTTCTGTGACATCATTATGTTTTAATTATGCATTTGGCAAGTAGCCCCGAAATGTATCTGAAAATCTGCCATAATACTCCGAGTACTGCAATTTATTATAAGTCCTTACTTACCCATGATCATCTACTACTATAGCGAAGTTATGTATATCCTTCATCTCGTTCAAGGCCTGCCTGCACGTATAACTTTTCTGTACTACTGGATATGTGTACTTCAGTGTTAGTGCTGTAATAGGGCAGTTCCACCAACTAGAATAAAATATAACTGACTTTAAAACATTTAATGTGGTTTAACAGATATTTTTTTCATATTCGAAAAAAAAATCATAACGCTGCCAAAATCTCGTTTGAAAAAGTTTGACTTTTCAATAGAGGTTTCAAAGCATATTAAAAAGCAATTTCAATAGAGAACAATGAACCATTAGTAAAAAAAACATTAATTCATCTTAGGATTATATATTGTTTACCACATCGAGTGTTGTGGTGGGTCCATGAAAAATTTTGATTCCATCCATTGATTTGAAACAAATTTTGTCATATAGTTTCGGATGCTATCGGGCAAGATAACCACGACATGTTTTCCTTGTCCCAGAGCTAAACGCTTAATAGCTTGGATCGCGCATGCCATTGCTGTTCCACTGCTACCTCCTAGTGACACATGACATTGATTGTTATAAATTTTAGAACTAAATTGTAAAATATCATGTTATCAGAGTGGAAAGAAAGTTATATTCTCACCGCAAAGTAGTCCTTCTTTTCTGGACAGTTCCCGAGCCATTAAGAAAGACTGTTTGTCGGTCGCCATTTCAACTTCATCTGTAACGCTTTTATCTAAAACCATCGGAACCCAAGTGCCCCCTATCCCTTCTACCTGAAATTAAACTTTCAGTGAACTTCCCCATAATATAGCCAAAGTGATAGAAACGCTAAACAAGCAATTGAAATACCCTACCACCAGTTTTAATCTCACTTACCAAAAAGTCATGGGCTTTGCCACCCTCATTGATCATGGTGGAGCCAGCGGGCTCGGCAGCCACGACCTTGCAGTTGGGGTAGTGTTCCTTGACCTTAACAGCTACACCAGTCAGAGTACCACCAGTACCAATACCCATCACTACCATGTCAATGTTATCAAGTGCGTTAACTATCTCCGTCCCAGTGTTGTCAAAGTGGGTTTTTGGATTCTCGTGGTTGTCAAACTGCAATTTAACGCTTACTTTAATACGATGTTTAGAAAATCCGGCTGCTTGAGATCCTAGCCATTTTAAATCCTGTCGTTTTCATGGTCCGGCAATTTTGCTATAGCGTCGTTTCTCTACCAAAACATATTCTAAAATAGCCCTTATGGTACTCTACCGTGTCAACAATATTAGTCGAATAATTTATTTGGTGAGAAATTTTACTTGAAATACCTGATTTAGCATGATATGATTTGGATAGTCATCTCTCAGCTTGTGCGCTATATTCAGTTCTTCTTCATTGTTTCTAACTTGTATCACTTCAGCTCCGAAGAGTCGTATGGTATTTACTTTTTCAGAGGAATTCTTATGCTCTGTCACTATAGTACATTTATTACCTGATAAAAAACATTGTTATTAAACATACCTTAAAAAAGATGAACAATACCGTTTGCAATTAAAAACTTCTATATAAACGATATTACGACAAAGGGTTCTCATCAAGGGTTCCTTTATCAGGTCTCACATCAGGTTTAGTTCATCGCAAGTTAGTTAATGCTGCGATCCAATTAAATAAATCTCACCCAAAAGTGCGCAGTTGAATGCTATCCCAATGCCAGTGTTCCCAGAAGTAGGTTCCACTACAGTGGTGTTCTTGTGCACCAGATTGTTTTTCTGTGCATCTCGCAACATCTCCAAAGCTATTCTATCTTTTATGGATCCACAGGGATTGAGGAATTCGCATTTTGCATCTATAAATTTATATTGTGAAATTTATATTTCAAGAGCGTATTAGGCGTGTTATATAAAAGCTAACTCTGAACGTGCACTCGAAATGTATTTACTTTTGTACAAACTAGAGGAGGTACCTATATTACTTACAAATTTCACACTGGATACCGTAATCTTTAGGTATTTTGTTGAGTTTAACAAGAGGTGTATTTCCAATAAAATCGAGAATGCTATCATGCGTTTTGTTCTCCATTTTTCTCCTCCAACAAAAAACTCCGTAGTTTAGATGTCGATTTGAAAATTACGTATAATGAAAAAACTTTTTTATAATTCATAAAATGTTTTGTTTTAACTCGCACATTAAAGAACAGTAAATGTCACAGAAAATCTCAAATCCAGGTAAATCGAAGATATAAGCAATTTGTTCCAGAAGTTGTTCTGAGTCGATAGAGTAAGATTCTTTTTCATTTCCATAAAAGACAAGTACTTAAATCGAGTCTTGATAAAGATCGACATCTATTTATGATTGTTCAACGTCATTAACATTTCAAATCAACAAAGAATATGCAATAAGATACGCAAATTTAGCAAAATCATAGCGCGAGAAACGTTAACTAGTTACTTAATTCCATAGATTCGAATCTCAATAATGTCTTGTTATTTGATAATGCTCATTTTTAAAACACACACTTTTGTAACTAATTTTTCATCACATAAAAAATTTCACTAGCTGTCCAACAATAAAAATGCATCTTTTCTTTTTAAATTTGTTAGGTACTTAAGATAGCAAAGTCTTTTGCGTAGGCTATAGCTATATAGTCTATATAGTAGCTATATAGTCCTATAGCTTGGCGTATCCTTTGTCTTTTAAAGGTAAAGTATTGGCTTTGGGCTTGATATCAGTTTAGTTCAAACTCGAACGTTTAAGACAAATATTTTGTGTGCGTTTACTCAGTGTGCCATATTTTTTGTACATCTATGACGAGAGTAATTAAGTGGTAGTTTAAGTCCACTCGCACGACCAACTGCTTTCAAAGAGTAAGAGTTAAGTGTTAACTATGATGCAATTTGTTATTTTTGTATTCACGTCCGACTTGCTACTGTTAAGACGTTGGAGACGGACGATCAAACTGAATTAAGTTGTAGTATGGATCCAACTGAAGGCAGACCACAGACACGCAGAGTAGATGAACTCGAGGGGTCTACATATCTTGATAAAGGTGTATTTTTATACACCTTTATCAAGATATAACAACTATAAAGCGGTGTAAAGATTTTTCTTTACACCGCTTTATTGTTGATACTCAGAAAACCCGTATGAAGCGCTTTTATTGTACGATCTGCTAGTCTGCGGAATACGCTGTCTGAATGGGTATTCCTAATTAATTAACATCTGGGTTGCTTCAAATCGCGAGTGAATCGGTTTCTTCTAAGCAAGCGTGCTCTATCGTAGACTCCATCATCGCTTAACATCAGGCGAATTGGTGGTCAAACTCAAGCTCAAATTGGTTATTATTGGAATAAAAACTAAGCCAATATACCTAGATATACAGGAAGATTTCCTTATCGATACTAGAATTTTTAAAACTACAAAGCATTTTCAGTCTATTTTGGGGTAATGAATTGCTTAAATTAATCAAAATTCGTGTATGAGATTAGGGTATTATTAAATTTAATGCAAGAAAATTGTATTTGCTTTATCATCGTCACTTTTCTATTATTTATTATATCTATTTTGTTTTTTCCAAAGTCCAAGTAAAGTAACATTGTGAACTATAAAAAATTTCTAGCAGGATAATGTACCTAGTAGATAGTAACTATGTTAAAAGTAGTTACCTTTTTTATTTATTTCGATCCTAATAAACGTCTGTTATTTTTTTATCTCAAAACGATACTGTAGGTGTAGATAGTACTACACTAGTTTATATGAAATGGAATAGGATAATAAAAATAAAACAAATTACGTACAAGTAATAAAGAAAACAATACTGCAATGTCTGGAATAGTTAATAAAATTCCAAGGGCCACAACAACGGGGCTTTGAAAGCCGAGTCCAGGGAATGGACAGCGTCGTTGAATAGTTCTGGAGAGACGGGAGTATTTATTTACCTTTAGAAGTAAACTGTATTCACCATTTACGTAATTGAGATATTCATGATTTATGAGGTAGTCGTGTTTTATATTATTTTTTATAAATGAACTGTACGTAGTACATATAAAAGGAGACTCGCTTATTTCAAATCCATGAGTGGGTGAAAAAAAGAGTGAATCAACAGGTGAGTTATCGACTGCGGTCACGATATCAAACCAGATCATTATCAACCAGAAGACGTCCGCTGCTGAAAATAGGCCTCCCCCTTTAACCTCCACACTGAACGACATCCTGCCATCTGCATCCACTGGATGCCCGCGACTATCAAGAATAGAATAGAATAGAATATCATTTATTATCATAAAGTCACATTTGTAATAATTTTTAAAATAAAAATATGTACTACGAATGCTTCTATTATGGACTCGTCAATTTGGTACACAATTAAATATTTTGAAGGTAAGTAAGACCCATTGAGTCTCACTCAGCAAACGACAATTTATAATAATTAAAATCAGAATGTCGTCGGTCCAACTAGTGGGAGGCCTACCTACGCTACGTCTAGTATAGATATATTCTGCGTAGAGATATATTATGTTTCAATTCATCCAATGTTTTTATCGGAGACACTCGTGTCGATGCTGTTATACCTTATCTAAAGAAAAAATTAATTTGACAGCTCTAAAAGCGTTGTCATCCTTCTCTCACATATTTAACTGAAAAGAAGTGCAGACAATATAGTTCAGTCAGATTGGTTTAGTGTGGTGAGTACTAAGTTGTATGAGAGAATTGACGCCGGTAACTGTAATGTCTTCAGCGCATTGAAACAGCTCTCCTCTTAATTTAAAATGAGCCATGTCATTTGAAATATAAATAAACATAGCGTAGACGTTGGTCCTAATAATCATTGAGATGGAAAACAAAGATACTTTATCGTAATTGACCACCCCCATCGCTTCCAATCTCAATGGACACTTTACTCGAATGAACCAAAATGCTTATCTAAAAACGCTTTTCGACCTATTACTACACATTACATTAGTTTTACCTTCCTTTTATATGAAAACGTTAATGTTGTAATCGTTTGTACTACTAATAAGTGTATACTAGGGATGTCACGGAGGTGGTTTTATCGGAACCGAAGTTTGAGTCGGAGTTTTAAAATTTGGCTTGTCGGAGTCGGAATTGGAGCCGGAGGCAGAAGAAAGATGTATTAAGGGCAAGTTAGTGAAAGAGTAATCGACAGAAAGTAGTAAGAGGAGATCCCCGTGAATTAAGTAAAAACTACTTCCGAAAATGTTTTTTGCGCTGACCGCGGCCGACGACGGTGTTTCGCATCGCACCTCCGATTCAAAAATGTTAGTAGGTCAAATGTATGTAAAATGTAGTTAAATGTATGTTACAAGGCCGAAATCGGGATTGGAGGTGTAATATCAATCGGAAATTCCGACTTTTTGAAATTGGAACCAAACCTCTGCAACATACCTAGTGTATGCAACAACTGTTAACGCAATATTTGGTTAAGAATTTTATTAGTATATTTTTTATATTCTTTGTTTTTTACACAGAAACAAAATTAATGGTTAAACCTCTAATGATAACAAATAGTACTTGTATAAATTAGGTCACTGAGTTGGTGGGAGTACGATTGCTATATAATATTATAATTTCTTCAGCAATGTTATTATAATTCAAATCATATTATTTAGTTTGCCTTTGTTAACGCTAGTTTAATTTTATTAATCTAGAACTCATTATTATCTGCCTCTAGGTACATAAATTATAACTTTTTGATGTGAAAAAGTTGTAATTTATGGGTGGCATGGCTCGCCAATAGATTCAATTGGCGAGCCATGCCAGTGCAGTAAAACCGACTCGTATGCCATGACGGACGTGACATCATATTTCACATGTGTCAGGCGTCACGTGATGGGCAACTTTTTTTATGGACTTCAAAAAAGGCGATGGTTATATGTTCCACTGTTTTTTTTATATACATTCACCGATATCTCCACCAACTGTGGACCGTATTAAAAAAAAAAACTTTTGTTCGGTACTTCCAATTTGGTCCCATTGTCACCAAGTCAGGATCTGACGATGGGATCGAGGGCAACCCTCAAATTTTATAGGCACTTATTACATTTTTCATATATTTTCGAAGTCGGCTTTTAATGTGATCCACTTGTTACGCTACACTTTGTTTCATAAAACCTAAACTTGGAATTATCTAAAGTTAACTCTAGGGTAAAAACTGTCTTCTCTTTCTGAGTATTATACAGGGTTACGTATATAGACTGTACTTAGCCGAAAGGAGGTTATTGTACTTATAATTGAAACATTTTTTACTATCGGACCAAACCTGAAATAGCGAGAAAGAATCAGCTGTTCCATACATTTTGTCAGAACAGCTTCTATGGAACAGCTGTTTTTTTCGGGTTGTTCCAGTAGTAAAAGTTGTTTATAATAATAAGTACAATAAAAAAACCTCCTCTCGGCTTAGTAATCTATATGCGTAACCCTGTATTTATTTTTACTTAGCAGATTTTTTTTTATCTCTGCTAAAGTTTAGTTAGCAAAAAGTAAGTAGAACGTAGACGCTGCGGTAAATAAGTACGAGCTACCTGCTATTCAGAATCTTAGGAGGGAAATATTTTGCGGTCTTTGTTGGACTTTAGATTACCTGAATAACCCGTAAGGACTCCCCGGGCACAAGAAATGGTTAGGAATTCCAGGAGTGGCGGTATTTCTTTCAATTTCATGTCTCCGTTCTGTAATAAACACTTTAAATTACGATTCTCTTATTACTACATTTATTTTACCCGCAATTTTCATTCAGTGGCGGCAAACGTCAATCCGGAACCACACTATGAAACAGTGATCAAACTGTCTTGCGAATTTATATTATTAGGATGAAATCAGAAATCAGAAATCAGAAAAGTTTATTTTGTGGCAATGAAAAAACAATAAAACAAAAAATATTAATATAGAAGTAAGTAAACAGGTACATTGTCACAAAAACCGACCCCAACTCAGCATGTTGCTGGTTGTATACCTACAACCAGCGCTGGTATTCTGTATGAAATGATTATGCCTTCATTTAGTCGACTTTTTTCTTTATCAGTGCATTTTCAACAGACTTTTAAAAAGGAGACTCTCAATTTGACTGTATTTTGCGTGCATGTGTGGGTGTGGGGGAGGGGTAAAATTGGGCCAAACACATCATTCGTATGGCTGGATACATCTAGGCCAAAACACACGGCAAAAATTTAATGTTACAATGATACAATGACTTTATTGGTCATTGATGACTACACAAAAGATATTAATTGCTAACTATATAATATTGCTATTTGTTTTAACATATTAGGCAGTCTCAAACACTTCCGCATACACTGGCCAAACGCTTGGTGAAGGCGACTGGTGGTGGAAATGCTGACGCCTTCTTTAGCCAAATAAATATCATTTCCATTCAACTTGGTAATGCAGTTTTCCTTCCACCAAGGGGCTGTTAGATTAGTTGTTTAGAGTGGTTTTTTTTAGTAGTTCTAGTTCAGTTATTATTTTTAACGAATACTTTCTTAAGTCAAGCAGCATTTTGGAATGAATTTAATAAAGCTCTGTCTCTGTCTTCTTAAATAAAACACATGTTTATCCCAAAAAAAAAGGTGTAGAAGAAAGGTCATACAATTTGTCGTATTGGATTTAGTGTGACTTCGTTGTGACGGATTAATAAACATCTAATTTACTTAAATATTATTAGTGGTTAAAGAGATAAGAGGGAACATAATGAACACATTTTCATGAGTACAATGATTGTCAAAATGTCAAAAGTATTCGTAGGCGAGTAAAAAAATAAAAAATATTTTTTTTTCCTTCAAAACTCTTACACGGACCACATTCTTCTATAGCGCCGGAACCATTGCAAGCCGGCGACAGTGCCCCAGGCGTCCAATACTGCGGAGCCTTCTATTGTTAGAGATAAACAGAATTTTATTAGAGCTTCTAAGCTATATATGCTGAAAACTAGAATGTCCTTGGAGCAATAAAAGATTTCATTAAAGTTATGTGGAAATAATGGAAAATTTATGAAATGTCGTTTGGTTCGTACACTGATCAGCAGGTAAGTGGTACTTGTGTGCTACGATATTGGTTACGACTAATGGCCAGCGGGCTTTGTAGTCGAGGCAGCGGCGTTGCTGCGTACAAGCATCTCTACAAAAGTCAATTTAAGTTCATTTGACACTAGGCATAAAATTGTACTTCATTAACTAGAGTACAGTGAACGCAATCGAGTGGCAGCATGTGCACATTACAATCTGATGACCCCGGTTCGATCTTGGATCCTAAACCAAAGACTTAATTAGTACTCAAATAAATTATGTGCAGTTTCGCTGCCATCTCTCAATTAGGGCCCATCCTCTCACTCTGAGAGAAGGTCTGTGTTATAGCACTGGAAACTTAATAGGCTGATATGGTGAACTAGAGGTGAAGCAACATAGAATAACAGGTATGTTTCTCGTAGATTTCATTGTTAATAACAGCAATCTAATTTAAAACAACAATCTAGACATCTAATTTGCAAAAGAAAAAAATATTTAAATTTTGTGGCCAAGATATGCCAAAGAATCTTCACTTAGTGACTAATGAAAAAAGAGTTAATTTTTAGATCAACCATCATCTTAACATGACATTTTATCTGGGACCACAAACTCTTCTCTAAGGCAAAATTTCTTCAACTGCAGTGGTGCACGAAGTATCTCAAGTGAGCACCTCCATAAGAAACGTGTAACAATAGAGCACGAAGTGAGCAAAATAAATTGCACTCTTTTAAGTATTGAAAACCCTCCAGCAACCATTAGAAGTCTGTAGTGCTTGCCAACACGATTTTCAAACAACATACTGTTTTCATAAGGTTTTATTCTGTACTTGATAGAAAGTATACTTAGTGTGAAAACTAATTATCTACCTTCAGCAAAGTTTTTCGTAATAACATTGTTTTTTTTTTGTTTTAATTACTTTTTCATATTTTTATATAAACGGAGTAGTTAAATCAATGTTTGTTTCTTCTCATAGCAAAATTTTATTATGGCTTATTCGTATTCATAAATAAAGCCATCAAAAGAGATTAAAATTACAACTCTTGGGTTCCTAGCTTCCTGCCACGGACTGTCGTGCTCAAACATTATCAATTTTTTAATACATAATAGCTTGACAGATATTATCTAAAAAGAAAACTTCTAAAGATTAGATCTAAGTTTGGCCACCAACTCGCCTGAATGTTTCAAAGCAATTTTCACAATGATAATATTATTTTCTATTTTGACGAAGAAGGAAAACACTCGAAATATTATTTTTACCTTCTACTTCGTGTACTACCTATACGACTCTACTTGATACAGAACTAACTGGTTCTTGCTTTTGGTCTCTGAAAATCTTTATTCATTTATATTTCCCGCATTACTCTGCCATTTTTCTATATTCCCTTACAAATGTCTGCGTTAATAAGGAGTAGGTACGAGTAATGTCCCCGTTACGAGTTTACGACTTAATTTGAACTCGTAATCAGTTTAGCGAACCCACAGTGTATATATTTGCAGAAGGAATACTATTCATTCATTTAGATTACATAATTACCTTACTTTGGCTTTTATTGGCATTTATTTTATACTTAGTACGGTTATAAGCAAACATTAAATTAGTAGAAAATAATCACACTATTCAAACATATTATTGTTTTGGTCTATCTGAAGAATAAATAATACACGTGTAAAAACGTGAGACAGAAAACTCGTGGATAAAACCAATGGCCTGACTAATCACGTTATATAGGTCATGATGCACTTTTCTTCTTACTCTACATTTGAATAGACTGCACAGGATCGCAGGTTTGAATAGTTTTCCCACTGAACAAAATTGACTGTGTCAGCAACGTCCCCCACGCGCCTCATAGATTGTCGCCGAAAACAAATGAGTGACACATAAATCCTCGAATCCTGAGTTACTTGGGTTTTTATCTTTACTGCTGCGTTTTTATTGTCATAGTTTCTACTGTTATCTCCTTTGCAGTCGTAGTTTAATCCCTAATAGAAGAGTGATTAAGGAGTCGAAGTAGTGTCTAAACATGAGCACAACGTGCAGTTGTTAAATATGATAATATAAGTAAACTGCTACGGGGGGTTGTTAGCTATAACCCTGTAAAAGTAAAATAAATATGCTAGAATATCTAAAACTTGTTTTTGTTTACAAACCTCTGTAAAAAATAGCAAAGTTTTCTTAGCGAAGATCAATTGCCAAAACATCCTAAAAGCCTAAAGTTTAATATTGTTTTCTACTAAGAAAACAGATAAATTTACCTCTTTTAAGGCTGTTGCTAAGTTTCTAGCACTTAAGCAATCAGTAGCTTTTTGACGGAACAGGATTGGTTTTAAGGGGAAGTCTCAAAATTAATAAAAAAGTTACTGCGTTCTGCTTTTTTATTCATGCTTGCGTTTGTCTATATTATGCCTAATCTTAAGCAAAGACACGGGCTTGGCCTTACCTAGAAGGAACCTTTACTCTCAATTTGAAAACAATATTGTTACTTTCTGTTTGCTTTTTCTGCGCTCTAGTATAAATTTGGGTTTCAGAGAGCCTGGTAACACGGTCACGCGTCGCATTACGACGCTTGACCGTGTTATGGCGTGTTCAGGCTTAACGCTTAAGAATGTACCAGAAAAATTCGCATGTGCTAATGTCGACGATGCTGGTAATAAAAGAGGTAACTAATTCATTGCGCATGGACTTTCTTTGGTTATTCATCGCGGGAATGCAGCCAGCGTTCTTGGTTCTTTAACACATGGACACCAGATACGTTTTAATTTTAAGTTTTTTAAACAAATTTCGCCACATTTATTCGACGCCGCTGGTGGAGAGAAGAGAGCTGGCTCATTCTTAGCGCAGAGAATTTCTTTGGCAATTCAACGCGGGAATGCAGCTACCGTTCTTGGTACTTTACCACACGGACAACATCTTGTTTTTGATTATTAGTTTTTAGTGTATTAATTAAGACTTTTTTTGTTTGCTTCATTTGATATAAGTACCTTTGTAGATATAACAAAAACAAGTATAATTATTCCGAGTAATTAAGGTTTTTTAAATATATTTACCTGTATATACCTGTAAATATAGCAAAATTGATTATTTTAGACCAATTAAATTCTAATTTAAAGTGGGGGTAATAAGACCTGCACTGACATCCCGCTTGGGGTGTATTGTGCTTCGCTTGGGGTGTATTTTAGACTAAATCAAATATCAAAATTCAGATTATAGTTCGGAAAATCAACAGTGGGCGCGTCCAGTCACTAGTGGCCACAAGCCACTACCAGTGGCTGTGTCTAGTGGCTCGGTTAAGCCACCGGTGGCGTCCACTAGTAGCACCAAGTCACTAATCGTCGCACCTTAATTTATATTTTCGGATGTATAATAATATCATGTTGCGTTGCATTACATTGTCATATTTATACGGGGTGTTCTGTTACACGATGACGAACATACTCGAGGATATCATTGTACTCATCATTTTGTTGGCCACTAGACACAGCCACTGGTGGTGGCTTGTGGCCAATAGTGACTGAACGCACCCACCAGCCGTAGCCACTAGAGAAGTATCTACATTTTCGTTCAGTATTTAATAGAAGTTGGTTGGATGTTTGTTTGTAATTAAAAATGGATATACTCTCGATTGTATTATCGATTATTATTATACCAAGACGCAGAAGATATACCTACTAAAAGACGGGGTGAAGCTGGCGATTATAGTCATGTGTGCGCGCTCAGCGGGCGACTAGGTCACAGATTAATATATCTAGCAAGCTAGACTAGACGCGGCCCCAAAAAACGAGCGTGGAGCTTGTGACTCGAAAACTGCCACTCGAATTCTTAGTGTGCACCATACCATACAAAATGTATGATAAGTTTCGTCCGGCACTTGTGGCCGCCACCGGTGGCTCAATGTGCAGCGACAAGAAGAAACCAACGTTCAACATTGTTTGCACATACGATAAAAATTAACAAGGCGGTACTATTTCGTCACCACCTAAAGTATCGCTATCACTTCATGAATATTAATATATGTGCTCTATTACTGCACATAAATCTCCGTCACGTTCGCGATTATCCCAACGCCAGGTTTCTTCGCGCGTCATGCAAGAAAAGCGCAAACACAGACGGAATATTCATGTGTGTTAATATTCATGGCCGCGGCACCTGATGCGCTTGGCGGAAGATTGTGGCTGCTATCCTTTGATACTAGACTGCAGAAATGTGTGTAATTATTATGGAAAATGTTCAATGCGATAAATTTTAAACCTTCATTTGCATCCTATAATTCGGCCCTTTCACAAAATCCTTATAATCTCATAAGAAATCTAACTGTCAAATTTTAGCAGTTAATCAAGTTGTTTGCGAGATTTTGCAATGAGTCAGTCAGTCAGTCAGCAAATGAGTGAGTGGTATATCGCTTTTATTTAGCTGTTGCCCGCGACTAAGTGCGCGTAGACTTCCCTTTTACCCCCTAAATTCGGCCCTTTCGGTAATAAAAAATCTTAGCGATATCTACACTCTATAAGGTATTTTCTATATTTATCTTCCAATTTCCAATTTAAGCTTCATAAATCAACTAGGTAGTTATCTAGATTTCGTGATGAGTTAGTCTTTCAGTGAGTGAGTAGGCAAGTGTTATTTCGTTTTTCTATAATTATGTACCTAAATATTTACTATTGAGTGAAAAACCAACATGCGCCGTGGTTTTATTTAAAACATCTTCATCGCAAAATTCGTGTCATACCACTTATAAAACGCCCATGTCGTGTTGTGGCAAAGCCAAGAAGACTTAATAGAAAGACTTAATAGAAAAATTCATGTCGTGGCTTTCATTTTATTCGAGCACAATTCGTTGTGGCTATGAATCAAAGCCATGAAGCGCCCTGAACCCTAATTAATCCTAATTTTTTTTTTGGTGGTTAGCGACTTATTGGCGATAAAAAAGAAACATGACGGACAGGTATAATAAATAAATTTCCTTCTTATTTTTGTTGACGTTCAAAACTTGAAAATTAAATATCCCGGATAATAATGTTGAACAAGTTCTGTACGGATTATTATTTGATTACTAATAAATAATGTATTTATATTATAAAAACAAAAAAACTTTTTTAGTACAAGCTTTTTGTATTTTTTCCAGCAAGCCTTTTCATTTCATACCTATATCAAGATGGATCATGGCCATCGTCTGTCTCCATCATTTGACCAGCTTGATGGTACATTGCATTGTTACCGAATTTACGTACGTATATCAAATTTCAGCTCAATGTCTTGAAGATAGCTGGTCTAAAATTTCAGTTGCAAGATTTATAAACTTGTAAATAGTGCAAAGACTCGATTATCGCAATGTTGATGTTTTCAAGAAACCACGGCGCGTTGTGAACGAGTTTTCCGCTCACTAAACATTTTAGATGTTTGGGCCTAACATACATATTATTATATAAAATCAGAAGTGGAGGTAAAGTGGATCTATAATAATATATATAAAATATATATTATTCTAGATCCACTAACCAATTTCATCGTATTCTCTTGTAGCGGTAAAGCTCCAAGCGGAATTTAAAAAAACCTCTTAGGGAAATAACTAGTTAAGTCCTCAGAGTGAAACAGGCGAATATTCCGTATGTCGCCTTAGCAATAAATTCCACTTTATGGCCAGTTAAACGCCTGTTATTCCGCCAACACAAACAAAGCTCTTATAAAAGACACATAAAAGGTAAGCAAAAATACTCCCATCGCCTCCTAACGTAATTCAATGTTCCTTTATGATGATTATTATATTTACTCATTTCAATTTAGATAATGGTGTAGGCATTGTAGGTAGTCAAATTTAATAAGATCTGAAAACTTCCGATGCATATTAGCCAACGTAGGTGTTTTCATCTTAAAATTCTTGCCAAAATAACATCTTGATCAAAATATCCTTTCAATATCATTCTTAGATTTAAATTTGAACACTTCTTAATATAAATGTCGATAAAAACCTACCACTTTGAGAGAAAAAAAGTTTATCGCAAAGAAAAATGAAAGGCAATGTCGAATTCGTGACTCTCTTATCTCTTTAACTAGCGTTTTGTACATTGTTAGACTGTTAGGGAGCTATCCGACGTGAGGCTTTTGTTCACTTTGAGCCGTGTACCGTGTAACTCCGTATAGCTGTGAAACGTAGCTAGACTACCAGTTTTCAAATAAATATAGGTAGCACGAAGGCTTTTAAAATATTCATATTCAAATTAAGGGAGTTATGGATTGAGTAGGTATGTGGATTTTGCATTAACTTTCTTTGAACCAGAAAATAACTTTTATGATTATTAGAGACATAAACGACTGCTCCAAGTTATAAAATTAATTTTGTGTTTCTATGTTTCACGCATTACAAAAAAATTGTGTCCTAATGATTTTACAAGCATTTATTTAACTTGCCCTGTTAGAATGACATTGACATAAAAAGGGCAATTGTCTTTAATAACTAAAAAAATACAAATATTTATGTGTGTATGTGTGGGACAAATATTGCAATTGAATATTAGACCAGTTATTCCCAACCAATTGAGCTGAAACTTTGCATACACGTTAAGTTTGGATGACAATGCATGCATGCTAAATGGTATTATTCTAATCCCAATATGGCGGAATCCCAAAGATGGCTGACCAATTATTTTTTATGCACCCCCATCATAATATGGGTATCAAATGAAAGGGTTTGCCACAGAAAAGAGAAGGGTATAGAACGGAAGAGAGATGGAACATTTGTTACGAGGCATACGAGTGAACATTAGTATCCACGTCAACGCGTCAAACTCCGCATCGCAGTTGCTAACTGAATTCGAATTCGTATGCTGCTCCATCGGATTTATCCACAATGCCGTCTTGCGCTGTAATTACGTGTGGTAGAGCTAGAATGGATTTTAATTTTAAAAAAGGAGGAATTTCCTATCACCGGTAAAGTCTAAATTGTTGATAATTTTGTGATTTCACCGTGTTTTAATTATAAGCCCTTGACAAGCCGTTGACAATAATAGTGGTTACCATAATTTTATCGATATCGATAATTTTTGATTTTTCTTACAACATTTCCTACAATAAGTACCTATTTTAGGAGTATTTTTTGAAGATTAAACTTTATTGTGTTATTCATTTGTCTTATTATGTAGATGTAGACAACAACATTATCACACTAATATTATAAATAAGAAAGTCTGCGTATTAATATGTTTGTTTTCACTGAATTCTTTCTTTCACTGAATAGATTAAAATAAAATTTGGTATGAAGGTAGCTTATATTCTGGATTGACTCATAGTTTTTACCCTGAAAAAATAGCAGTTCCTATAGGATAGCGGGTGAAACCACGGGGCGCTGCAAGTCGTCAGTAAATCTATGAATTATTAGACAGACAATAAATATTGTTTTGGACCCGGGTATGTCCAAAACTGCGACCAGAACCACCGGAAGATGGGCAGCAGCGTCCTAATAGTACACGGTGAACGTACTGCGATCCCCAAGCCGCCTGCCAAGCGTGGGGATTATGGAAACACCCCTCTCTATGAGGGAGGCCTTGTCCAACAGTGGACGTTAATTAGCTGATGATGTGATGTGAAATATTGTTTTTGTCTTTTTGGTCTAATAGTCCTTATCAAAATGAATTCAACGAGTCCAAACACGACGGAGTAATAAGTAAAAGTATGTAGTAGAGAGGTTACTATGGCCTACCTTTCTGGCTCCATCATCAGGCCAGTTAAGTACCACCATATTATTTTACAAACATCAAATTTACTTAGTGCAACTGAAACGTGCTTAGAAAAATGGATTACAAATTTTGAATCGGGAAGCTGACAGATATACCAACGATGCAAGTTAAATAAGAGTTTGTATTTTTTTTAAACGACTAGGGCAAGTTTTACCATAAAATATTTTATAAGGTATACAATAAACAGGTTATCGATAAAATCAAAACTGCACACAAAACTGTCCCATCACTAGCTGTGATACCACATTCTAAATTTTATAATATATTTTTATTTTCAATGGCTTCGCATGGAAATTGCATTTAACCTTATCAAATAATATTTATTTTTCTACCCATTTAAAGTCACATAAAACGAGCTCTAAACATAGCCTAAATCGATATCATGGTCAAAGCATGACCTATTAAGGTCATGGAAACTTATCTAGCTAAGTTTGTGCGGAGTTTTGGGGCAAAACCGAAAATATTTTTTTTTACTTCCTATTGTTTGCCCACACTCATGCAAACCTACGAACTTACCTTAATAGTATTTAAAGGATAATAATTCACTAGTATAACGCAATCACATGCGGTAATACACAATTTTTGTTAATTAAAATTAACAAAATTGTTGAAAAACTCTTTAACTCAAATTTTTTACCAACCACTTTTCGTGCAGTTTAAGGTAGAACTGTTTTAATAATGACGTACGTTAATTTACGATATGGTCTATATTTCTCTACTAGTTTTATAAACCGCACAATAATCGTGCAGTTTTTTTGCACTAGCAACATATACCAAAATAATTGCACAAAATTCAAGGGGAACTGAACCGTATTGCACCACGAGAAGGTCAATTTTAAACATTATCAAAATGGCGTTCATAACCTTTTGAAATAATACTAATCTTGACGAATTACTGCATTCCTTCCTATGTAGTTATATTTTGACGTATCGTGTGCATGTGTTCAACTGGCTACAACGGATTTCTTACAAAAATGCCTTGACAGCCCTTCTAATCTAAACTAAAAAAATTCTCACTTCAGTGGGGTTTGCTGAAAAAAAAAAAAAAAAAAAACAATGACGTCACACTGAATTCAATATGTCGGACGCCCCAAGAGTGCGTTTTTTTTTCTAATCTACCATTATGATATGGGTATAAAAATTTATGAAAGGGTTTGCTGAAAAGAATACGATAAGCTTTTTTTATTAATAAAAGCATATTTATTACAATTAACAGGCTCAGCGAAGGATATAATTAAATACATTAAATAACTTAATGCGACGTTACACCGGAAATACACTAGAGATTCGTCAATGAAACAGTTTTGAAGATGATTTTCCGCAAAGTAACGCCTGATTCAATCCACTATGTGAATATCTAATTGTTCTTGGTATTACACAAATTTGTAGACTTATATCCAGTGTAGACTCGACCGGACGTGCTTACTGCTCTACAAATTAATTGAGAGGCCTATTCTCAGATCCGAAGGACCACTAATAATGGGAACAAAGTGTTGTAAAGCTATAGTTAGTTAACCTTCGTTGAATGCGTAGTTAGTGCCTATTGTGTAAACTTTTAGGTCGCCTATAACAAACAGGACTCGGGTTAAGCTAGCACGTATTCGTTGTGACTAACGTTGGGTGAAAAACCTATTTTTACCCGGGTTACAACCCAGTAAAAAAAATTTTTCTTAGGGCAAAGGAATCATAATAAACAACTTATACTATAGGGACCCGGGTATGTCCTTAAATTGCGACAAGAACCACCGGAGAATGGGCAGCAGCGTCCTAATAGTACACGGTGAACGTACTGCGATCCCCAAGCCGCCTGCCAAGCGTGGGGATTATGGCAACACCCCTCTCTATGACCTTGTCCAACAGTGGACGTTAATTGGCTGATGATATGACTATAGGGACCACCATACAATAAATATAAGTTATACAAAATATTCGTAAAATGTGCATTCTTTATTTAACATCGGATTTTTAAAGAAAAAATTTACCATCGTTCCGTGTAACCCAGTAAAAATTTTTTTTTGCTTAGGCCATAAAAATCATAGTAAACAACTTTTACTATGGGGACCACCAAATACACAAAAATATATATGAAATTTATTCCAAATATCCGTTAATTCATGTGTGTTTTTTTATTTAACTCCGGTTTTTTCCCCGATTTCAGGGAACGGTGGTTCTAAGCCGATAGCCTTCTTTCAGCTGAGTATCACCGTTCCGTGTAACCTTTTATGCGGCATCAGTCTTTTCAATTCGAATAAACGTCCAGAGCAACAAATTTATGTACAGATACCGCACAACATTTCAATTCCCTTGAAATAACCTGAGCTCTCAAATGAATTTTACTGTCTTACCAATGAATGGAAATGTTTGTAAACGAAGCGCCTTTTCACCCTTCTTCTCTTATTAACATCGATACCTCTGTCGATGTTCCACTGTGCATCGAAACAGAAAATATCAAGTAGCACTACAAAAAATCGTATATACGAATAAACAAAGGACACCTAGCGAATGTTTAGTCGTAATAAATAATGGGAAAAAAATCTTCTGAATTTTTCCCGCTTGGCGTACGGAGCAAAATAAAAGCTATTAATATTTCAATTCTTGTCGATAAATTCATGTTGTTGTTATCGTTTGTATACGTTAACCACCTATGACGAACTGCGGAAATGCTTCTAGCTTTTCATTTAGGCAAGATTTTATCAGTTGATTGAATCAGGCGTTACCTACTTTGCGGAAGTTCATCTACTCATTAATCTCTAGTGTATTTACGCTTTAACGTCACAATTGAGTACTCATAAGAAATTTGGGATTAATTATTTTTATAATTACCTGAAACAAAAATGAATTAGTTCTGAAACAAAAAAATTCTTTTACCTGAAACTAACTTGTAATTAATATCTAACAATGATAATCTATCTATCTATGTCTATTTATCTTCTATCTATATACATATAATAAAAACGTAGAGATAAAAAACCTGTATTTGCGAGATAACAAAAAAACACACAGGGCGTTTTTAAATAAGCAGCTGAACACGTTAAGACAGTTTTTAGAATGTTTGTCTGTTTGTTTGTTTTTTTGTGCACGCACATCTACTAAACCACTAGACAGATTTAAATACAGTTTTCATGAATATGCTTAGCCATGACCAGATTAAAGTACAGGCAATGTTAAGGGAGGAGGTTTGAAAGTTTATAATCTACGCGTACGAAGTCGCGGGCAACAACACTAGTAATTATTATAAAATCTGAAACCAGATAGTTGCCAGGTATTATACAACGTTAAAGCGGAAATACACTAAAGATTCGTCAAAGAAACAGTTTAGAAGATTTTATCATATTTTGAGCTAGTCCAAAGTGTGCGAGAACGATTCGATAAAAATCAAAACCTCTAACAAGAAAAGCGGATGAACAAACTTTGCTCTCAGCGTGAACAAATTTGTGTCAAAATAAACAATGGGGAACACTTCTTTTGTTAAAAATAAAAAGCTTCCTTTCTCGCGGCGACTTCTTGCGAAGACAAATTACAGTACAATTGGCGCACGCCTACGGTGTGGAGGTTTTTTTTTTTTGGTTAAACACCAATATATTTACGTAATGCTAAAATATGTGAGAGGTCTGTCGACCACACAGAGGAACTATTAAAATGACGCCATTGGCTATAAGCCAAATCGATTTGTAACTGCCGCAGAAAAAGCAATAAAAATTGGACGTGCATACATGATAACGCTGGAAAAATAGCTGCATTTATGATAGAGTAGTGCATCCGTGATAACAATGAAGAATATTGTTTGATATTTGATAATACTCTATTGTTAGATAGCGCACGGATTTTTAACTCGGCTCGCATTGAATTGAGATGAGCTTTTTTTCCATTTGATGGATCGTTTAATTCAGTGCGAAATTGAACAAGCAAAAAATATATGGTTTAAGTTATATTCAAAGACTTATAGTATTTGTATCAGTTGGCACTGAACTACAAAATAATTAGGTTGTAACTACCTATTTAATGATTTTAAAATTTCGTATGCCTAGTGTTTTCACAATTTCTTAACCCATGCATTAATCTCGCTTAAAAATTTCATCACCTACCTATTACAGTCAATCAAAGATGAAAAATAATTAATTATCCAATACAAATAAAGTAAATTAAATATACTTACTTACCAAAACGTAGCTTCGACTCACTCACTCGACGACAGCAACAGTCGTCAATTTGTACCAATATCATTAAACATCAATATTGAGTCGTTCATAATCCAAATGTAACCGTCGCCACAACAGACCACAAGCTTACCTTCCTAATACAGGAAAATATTATTTTTCACGGCGAAAACAAGATTAAGTTTGAGCGGGAAATTGGCGAGGAGGCGGGGAACCACTATTGAATATAAGTTCATTTTCGCGGTGTTGCTTGCGTGCAGATTTTAAAATGTTGCTTTTAGCATCTTTGGCACGCGACAATGAAGGTTTTCTATGTTAATTTTTTTTCAATTTATTACGCTATTTATACAATGCATAACCAAAACACAATATAGAAACCACAAAAAAGATAAACAAGAAGAACAGATTAGAGATAGGCACAATAGGTGGTCTTAGCGCTAAAAGCTCCATTCCAGGTGACCTTAAGATGAGTTAATAATCTAAATACTGTTTGACAGTATTTAACACAACATGAGTTTTAGTCTATTCACATTTACGTTTGCATAAATACAAGCACACGGAAAATCAGAAAACTCAAACTGTAGACTATAGTTTCACCTGCATTCGGTTGAAACTATAGTCGAAGTAGAGCAGGTTGAAACTATAATCGGAGTAACTGGCCTAATTTTACGTGAGTAATTCCCGTGTAATATACATAACGTGTGAAAACCACGTCAGTTTCAAACAAACAAAATACATCTAAATACTTTTTGAGGAATATTTATACATATATACATAAGCATGTGTGTGCGTGTGTGTAAGTATGTAGTCATATGTGCTACAATCACAATCCTCACTTTCACATTCAACTTGTACTAACAAAATCTCTATAGCAATTCCAGTACGTGTAGAGGGTTAGTGATGGCAGGTAGGCAAGTTCGACCTCGGACGTGATGAATAGGCCAAGACGCGGCGCGGGTGCCAACTAACCTTTAAATAACCGCCCTTACCGAACTAATAATGTAAATGAATCGCTGCCATAACGGGAACCTACTTCATTACCTTCGCGCTTGATTAAATGTAGCAAAAATACCGGTATTTATGAAGTCGTCGATGGTTTCGGGGGCGTTTTATGCGTTAAGGTAAAAGAAAGAATGTGCGGAACTTACGTAAGAATGTACGGAAGTTTCGTGAGTAGGATACAAAGTCTTTTGCGAGTACTAAGTAACTTCTTTTGAATTATTCATTTAAGATATTACTTTCAACCTATAAGATGTTACGTGAACTTAAATAACGAATGGCATATAATTAGTTCATAACCCAAAACTGCTCACATAGGTTCACAAAACTAAAAAAAATACATCCAGCTATACATAACATAACTAGTTGTTGCCTGCGACTTCATACGCTCAGATTTTCATAAAAACTTTCAAGAATCATTTGCCCCTCTAAATTCAGCCCTAAATCCTTTCTTAGCGGGGCTCTACGCCCTATAAAAAAATACCTGCTAAATCAGTAGGTCAAGTAGATTTTGTGAAAAGTCAGTCAGTCAGTGAATGATTGGTACCTCTTATATTATAAATAGATTTTGTCACTACATAGATCTTATGTTTATCTCCCGCACAAAGGTACCATCTTGCTTTGAATAAAGCCCTTTTAAGCTGAACTAAAAAACTGCAACACTTCTGCTTAACATTTGAAAATCCTAGCACGCCGCGTATAAAATGTAAATCCGCCTTTAACCCTATTTAAAATACAGCGGCACGCGATTGCAGCTCTACAATCACCGGCGAAGATCGCAGTAAACATTAGAAAGCAAAACAACCGTTTCCCATTGTAAATGCAGCGAAGACAAAGGGTGGTTAGTTAACATTTTAATCCGGCGTGTTGGGGGCCTAATGGCCCACCATGCGGTGATATATTACGGGCTTGGTGCCGGATGCGACGCATTCTATTCCCCGAGAATGATATACACTGAAGCTCGCTAAGTCTCCGCTGCCAGTGTTAGTCTGTACTGGTGCATAATGTAGTGCAGGTGAGCAGTACATCACAATGTTTTTCAATAATAAACCAGCTAAGCGCTATTCATGCACGCGTACTGAGGGTTCCGTACCGCCACATAAAATACAAAAACTTAACATAAAACAAAATTATCCTCATTATTTTGGCTGATTTCTCAAAGAAATAAACACGATTTCAATTAAGCCCATAAGCTATTCAAATTGTTAACTACTAAAGTACAAAAAGTAGTGCAAAAAGACATAACACCCAGGCGGTTAGCCAACCGAGTACGGACCGTGCCCGACTTTGTCTTACTTCGGTGATCGTACGAGAACAGTACCCTTAGTACAAGATTTGATAGTTTTCGAAAACTTTTTTCGTTTTCGTTTTGATGCATACATTGCTGGGCTGAAAGCTATTCGAAACTATTTTTCGTATTTGAGTGAAGCAACCTATACTGCCGATTACTACCGATTTTAGTTCACCCGCGTTTCCGCTAGAGGCGCTTTACTAAAATGTATGGGACAATACGGAAACGAAAAAAGTTTTCGAAAACTGTCAAATCTTGTACTAAGGGCACTGATGGTGAACAGTAATTTGTCACCGACTCGCACTTCGTCAATATTTATTAATTGGTATTTTACTTAAGAGTGCGTACTTACTATAATCATGACTAGTTTGACGCTTGTACATATTAGTGTTTTTACACGTTTTTTAAATTTAAGTTTTTACGTATTGACTTTGTATTTATTTATTAGTTAATCCGCCGTAACATTTCTTATTCTGTCAACTGGCTTTCCTTTATGGTTCGAAAGATACAGTCGTTAAAATGTTAGACCGACAGACAGGTAGATAGTGCAAGCTTAGTAATAGGGTCCCGTTTACAACCTTTCGGTACGGAACCCTAAAAAAACAAGACCACATTATTTTATTTTATATAGCACCCGTGACTTTTAACCGTGACTGTCCAACTACAGGGCAAAAACCTCCCTACCCCTTCCACTTCTCACGGTCGAGAGCTTTTAGGATCCAGCCGCTGCAGTGGAAGTCAAGCTCGTCTCACTAACTCTTTTTAGGCCTGCCAGGACATTTGGTGACCATGTCGTTGTGGTTTTGCTAATAGATCATCGGGTATACAGCAGATGTGTTCAGCTTGATGACGTCATAGATTGCTTTATTACTCAGATACCTAAATATTGCAAATTCCTATAAAAATTATCAAGAGGTGAGCATTTAATTAGTAAAGTTATAACCATACCATACCTGACTCTATCCACAGAGTTTCAAGGCTATAATATTTTTGTAATAGTAATACTCCAGCTGCAAGATTAGTCTACGATATTGTCAACATCACAGGTCGAACCTGGACCCAAATAACACAGGGTCGAGGCAGATGACGTATCAAACGAGGGAGAGAGAGAGAGAGAGAGAGATAATCATGTAAATCCCACATTACAATGACGCACACAGAAGAGAAAAAACTCCGTTATCTAGTCTTCCTATTGCCACGGATACTACAAGGTGTTCAAAACGTCAGGAATACAAAAATGTAAACACGTTAATAAAATCCGTTAAAAGTGTGTGTAATTTTGATGTGTAATAATCGCGAAAACCTAAGTAATGTTTTTGTTTTACCAGCTTTAGAATTCAATTAGCGACTAACATAATGTAGGCAAAACTATAGCCTGGAGGTTTCCAACAATGATGTTAAGCTTACCATAAATATCAAAACAAGTTATTGGTATAAGTGGTAAAAGCGGGAATAATCGAGCATAATACAAACTAGGGATCGTGCAGGTGGCGGGCGCGGTAATGGCTCCAGCGACTTGATGAATAGGCCACTACGTGCTCCGAGTGCAAAATGCCTCATTCTATAGCCGTCGCCTCTAAAATATAGCCCAAATCGCCTTTAACATCAACTAATTCAATGTATAGATTGATTTACCCTCCCCTGCCGTTCAACGTTTACAAATGGTTTAATTTCGAAACGAAAGGTTGGCATTCTTACTCGTTCAAAGGCCGGATATTACCAAATCTCAACCATTATTAGATAAAGACAATGACGGAGTTGGGAATCGGTTTATGTTTAAAGTAGGTCGTGTTCAGAAAGCGTGAATTATGAGTTATTCATCGACTCCTAATTCTTTTTAAAGAATTTCCCTGATCATAACAAAGTTTCATTTTATTTCTTATTGATCTTTTTTTAGGCTCTCTCTAGTCTCTAGACTTTTGGCAACTGAATGTTACTGAAAAGTCTTTTTTGTTACTCAACAATCAAACCAGAATGCTAATGATACATTTAGATTCAAAACTCAAAAAGCACAAAATATTCCCGCGCAAATGTTCACAAAGTCAAGATTTATTGAGAGGGGTTTGATTTATGGTTCAATCCACACATGGGTCTAAAGGTTCAAAGACAAAAAGGGAAAAGTTTATTTTTGGACAAAAACAAAGAGATCTCATTGAGAACCGAGGGCTGGTTTTTCCGTCGACTCTTTGCGTCGAGCTTCGCTGTTTTGTATGCCTCATTCTAATGCGCATCGCTAATTTATTAAAGTCGTATCGTACCTAATATCAAGGACTTATTTTATAATCCCGAGTTGAGTGCCCGTGTAATTAATGTATAATACGAGTGGATGAAAATGTACTTTTCATAATATAGAATGCTTCCTGTTTTGGGTTTAAAAGGACACTTCATAGCACAATATAATTTTTGTGAAAACTTTTGCGCTTGCGAATTTCCATTAATTGGTTATAAACACCTTGTTGAGACTCATAGCAAATCTCGTAAAACCGGTCAAAAACTTCTTAAATCGACTGTTTAAACAAACATCTATTTTAGTTTTTATGAATCGCTGTCATTTGCCACAGCTGTGGAATTTCCAGAAGAATGATCCATTTCAAAACGCGAAAAAGTAGTTCGCTTTTAGTTAAACCTATTTCCGAACCGCGGGTTTACTCAAACTTTCGCTAAGTTCTACAAAACTTGGGGAGAATCCGATCAAATCAATTCAACTTGGAAAGAATGGACAGGCTGGCAGGCGAACTTTAATACCTGAATATAACTTTCTTGGAGGCAAGAAATTTAATTGATATTATTGATTACTTTTCTGTCTGACAAGGAGATACGCATTCTTACTAAAGTATGGAAGAAGTCTAATACTAACTCTATCTAACACTTTTTCAAATTTAAATGAATTTTATAAATGTATAGAATAGAAAAGATCATTTATCATGAATTCAAGCCTTATTCTAACAAATTGGAAAGGCACACATCCTACCTATAAAATTCCGAGTGTCTAATAAGTAACAATGGAGATGATTTGTCTAACTTTTCCACAATCCAAAACTGAACAAAAGATACAAATTAATCCTTGAACCCAATCTATGTTGTAATATCGGTCACCAACGCGAACAGGCCCGCATTTAGGTGAGGATAAAACTTTTGACGGCCGAACTATTTTGGTGGTCGTTTATTAGCTACAAATTCTCTTCTTCATACGACTATGATAAAAAACGCATAATATACATACTATTAGGTACAATATTATCACTGGTACACTCACAGTATTTTTGTTTGCTATCCACGCACGTATAGAAAGATCATGTTGCAGCGGCTCTTTTATAGTACATTTTGTCGTACATAGAACACTTTATTAATTTCGGAGGGGTGGGCACACATAGTCCCCCAAGACATGCCCTGGCTACAGGCCTGCACACAAGGTATCGTGATAGATTCCTCAATGTATCTAAAGGGATAATAAAAGCCTCAGCGAGGAAACGGAACCACATTTTCTTAGTGGAAACCTCCGAGGGAAGGAAAGAAACCATAAAACAATATAAATGGGACGTGAGCTTCGCTCCTCGGCTAACTTTACTCTGACTAAGCTGTAAATTTGTTCAGGACTCATGTAGCAGACAAATTTCTCCTGACTAGCCTTTTAATGTAAGGCCTTGTTATTTGAGACAGATTTCTAGCTCAGCTTGTACATACATTTACCACAGACTAACAGTAGAGGTCTCAGCAGACACATATCTTTTATAATTATTATGTAAAGGCGAAATACCATTTACTGACTGACTGACTCATCACGAAATCTTGAAAACTACTTGACCTACAAAGCTGAAATTTGGCAAGAAGATTCCTTATAGGAGTGTACGGGTAAGGATTTTGCGGCAAGGTCTATAAGGGGGGCAAAAGGGGATTGAAAGTTTATATGAAAGTATACATGTACGAATTCGCGAGCAACAGCTAGTTTTGTCAAAATAATAGATAATAAGTAGGTAGGTAAGTACAAATAGTAGTAGTAGTAGTAGCTTTACCTATTTGGCAAATAAAAAAACATTGTCTATTTCTAGCCCAGGGAACAAGTTCAGAAGAAAACAATTGAACTGTCAGGTTCTGTCTCAGACCTAAAAAAAAATTTTACATACTAAATCTATGGATTCTGTCCGCGCTGGGCCAAAACATCCATAAAAACTTAAGTGTCTTTTGTGCTAATAAAACAGCATTTCATTGCCACTTATTAGGGTTCCATAGGTTCAATGTTCCATATACTACAAGAAATTCTTATAATTACTTATTATTTCTGTCCGTGCGTCTGACTGTCTATCAATTTGTCTGTCCATCCGTCCTAATATTTGGAACCTTCTAATCTCTATATTTATTAATTACTTACTTACATTATGTAAGTGCATGAAACTTTGCACAAATATAGTTTTGGTATAGATCCCAACTTTAATGATATATTATACAAAATATATATAATTTTTTGGGGTGACTCAGGTTAGCCCTGGCACCGGGGCAATATAATACGGAAATTTAATTTTGATTTTCTGAGAATAATGAGATGTTATAAATACGATTTATATGATGTCAATTTACTTACTTAACAACAAAGTTAACTAAATACACAATGTTTTAAAGACTTTTGTTAATACTTCATTTTATACCATCACATTCGCCAATCTCATTCCCTCGAGCTCGAAAAGAAGTCACCTGTTAATTTAAACTCAATAAGACTGGCTTCGTTCGCTCCCCTTCAATTTCGCGATGTAGCAAATACAGCTATTTATAGTATAAGATGCATCAGATTCAGGGAGCAATATCGTCACCCTCACTCATTACTCATTGAAACCATTTGTATAAAGCCTATAGAGACGTAATACCTAGCTTCTAAAGCTGTATGAACATATTTGAAACATCACTGATGACAATCGCAATATCATCATGATAATAATGCTAATAAGTACCGTAACACGTCGCTTTTAGTGGGTTTTTTACTCATAAAGTGTAATGCACTTTTAATCTAGAAAATTTATTATAAGTTTAAGTTAATCACTTATATACTTAATTATTCAAATTAAATTACATGTCACTTCACACTTACGGCTTTACTGTAAAACGTTACTTATGTTGAGGAATGCTTCAAAATTACCGTCTCGTTTTCGCGCAATGTAATTTTTTTTTTGCGTTTGACAATTTCCGTTAACGAAAAGTTGTAAAAACAATTTCGAGCATTAAACAATAACTTAGGTTACGTCTTTAAGGCCGTTTTATTATAAATTCTAGAACTTGCAATTGTGTGTGTTCGTGTGTGTTTCCCTACTCAACCACTGAACTCTGTGACGGTTGTAAAGATTTTTATAAAATTTGGTTATAATAATGAGTACAATGACCTCCTTTCGGCTTTACGCCACCGTTCTCTATAACCCTGTATATGCGTTATGTCCCTCCTTTCCGTTTTTGGAAATTAAAATAAAATTGCTAGTTATAAGCCATTCGAGTATATATAATAAGTATGTAACTTTTATTTTAAACTGTAGATATAAAAATAAAAGGCCTACAAAATTTACAAAGTTCAATCAAAACATGGAATCTACTTCTACAAGTTTTTAATAGATTTCGTATATCCTCGTTTAATTTCACGCCTGAAGGAGCAGATTTATTCGAATGTCCCGAAAAGCTAAACTTCACAAACTTTTGATCAGTGATCACGGGGTGATTTATTTGCGCCGAGTGATATATGCACGGTTTTGTAACCGCACAGTGAATTATTACAGCAGCAGTGCAAGTTCAAACCAAATTATGCGCAAATATAAGGGAAAATCAATTATGAAATTATTTAGAAACAACGAATTTTCTGTTTGACTTCTTTATTACAAAATGAAAAAGACACAAAAAATTGTTTATTCATAAATGGATAAACCTAGTTTTCATTAAAACCACAAGTGGAAATTAGCATCGGCTATTTTACCGCTCTCTAAATTAAACTTCATCATTAACACGTATTTATTACCTTCAATTGTGTCATTCGATTTAACCTAATTTAAATCAAAGTTTTTTTTTTCTAATTATCGGGTTAATCTCTAGACGATGGACATATTTATAAGCAGTGGATAAAGTAGTGTCTTAAGTCGAGAGTTAACTCCCGACTGTGCGAGTACCATTATTACTTTACCATTATTTACTTTTACTTTGGGACCAACCCTGATATCGCGAAAAAAAACAGTTGTTCAACCTAATTGCCGTGGCGATTTGTAATACGATTGACAATACAATAACTCAAACCATATTACTTATATGTCATAACATTATGAACACATACGTACAAAGTAGCATACACGGTCGTACAAATGGAAACGTATCTCACATAATCTTGAGAGGTACGGCGTACAAAATATGAGTTTTTTTTTTTTTTTATTAGTTAATTTTTGTTAAAAAACATGTCTATGTTAGAATATTATCAAAATAATATTTTAGTCTAGTTATATATTTTTTTTTATAGTAAGTAATGGCTTAATAAGATGTTTCATTGAAGTTTATTTAAACCAACAGAATTCACTCCACTCGCTAATAAATAATAAATGCGCAAAATATTATGATTTTACCAAATACCTCTAGATATCAAAAGTATATGTATATTATGTGGTATAGCCGTCTAATATTTTCTGTGGTCTAGGTGATAAATGCCCGACTCTAGGTGACGGTGGGCTCCCAAACTACCGATTCCACGAAAAAAATTACACTATTATGACTTATTCGCAAATGGTTCACTGAAACCTTATCTAGTGTGACTCAATTTATACTTTATGGACTCTTTATATTCAATTTATTGGCAATAACAGTAGAACTATTGAGCTAAAATAATACGTCAACACGTGACAATTCTTGTATTTTATTTTCACGGATTTCCCACAATAAAACTGTCATAACATATTTTAGGGATCTCACAGTGTGTAAACGGGACCCTATTACTAAGCCCACGCTGTCTGTCTGTATGTCTGTCTGTCTGGCTGTCCGTCCGTTCATCTGTCCGTCTTACCTTTAAACGACTGTACCTTTCGAACCATAATAGGTAGCCAGTTGAAATGTGCCCAGAATATGTAACGTTACGGTGGATTAACTAAGAAATAATAATAAAGTCAAAAGGTAAAAACTAGAGGAAGGCGGGCTCCCATACAACAAACGTATCTTTTAACGTCATTTTGTATTTGTTCTAATGTAAAAGTGGAAATACGCACAAGTGACAAATTTGGCATGATTATAGTACATACTCTAAAGTATAACAACAAACAATAAATAATGGCCCAGTGCAAGTCGGTGACAAATTTCTATTCACCACCAAGCAAGGTCGGGCGCGGTCGGTAATTGGATGGGTAACCGCCTGGGCGTGATGTGTCTTTTTGCACTACTTTTTGTATTTTGTGGTGGTTCGCAATCCTCAGTGCGAGAGCCGGACTCGCAATTGGCTGGTTTTTTCGTATCTACGATCAGAGCATTTTTGATACATTAAAAAACCCTTGTTAGGTGCATTAGGTACTTATAGGAATTTGAAATTGTGTTTGTCTCGTACAAACTCTGATATACCTGTGTACTTTTTAGGCAGGTGGGTGTTTTTGGAAATCAGTTCTTTAATAAAAACTGTAATCAACTTGTTTTAGTGAGTTACTGTAGGTATAGCTTTTATTCACCACACCCACAAAACATTCTCACTTCAGTGTCCATTTAAATATATTTTTAATGAATTTCTATAAACTTTTTGAGACAAAATTCTTGTTAACGATTATATTTAAGTACAATTTAATTTTAAAATGTTTTATTTATTATTATTTATCTCAGTATATAAAGTACATGCTATATTTATACAACTCTGCCAAACTGCGTAGCAGTTTGTAGGCAGATTTCTACTCTCATTACAACTTTGCAGTATTGAGTAGAAACATTTTTTTAATTTTCTTTTTAAGGCAAGTGCCTTTACTAATTAAATAAAATACATGCTAACACTAACACTACAGAAACAGGTCATTATTGGAACACTAGGAATGGACAGTGCCAAGAGCCCGCTTAAATATGCTGTTATGTATTTGTGTTTGTTTGCCGTTGTTGTTTTGTTAATTCGTTTTATTTGTTATAATTAATTATGTTTACTTAATCAAGACTCAACACGAATTTCCCAATAATTTTCATAGCAACTTTTCAAAGAGAAAAATATAACGTTCTCGATAGAACAACGGCAGCGTCGCGTGAAGTTTCCAAGTCTTTGTACAGTACAACCAACTTATTTGTAGAGTCGGTCAAATGAGGTAACTAAAATATTCCATGAGAGGCTATTACTTTTGTTCGAAATATACGATAGTGGCTCGCTCACTCAACTCTGCTGATAGCTGGTCGCACTATATTGCCATCGACACCCCACTGTCATAAATCTTTGCCGTAATTAATCATCTCCGATCTGATGGTGGTCGCCGACACCTATCGAGACAACGTTTTTAGCGACCATTTTTTGTGGATGTTTCATGTGTTCCTTGTGGAATTTGTCTCCTTGTTTTATTAAAGCTGGAAACGTATTTCTTTTTTGTGTTTGTATGAGCATTACAAATTTACGATATAAAAAAATCGGCCAGTTCGGGTCAGGCTCGCGTACTGAGGGTTCCGTACCACCACAAAATACAATAATTATCAATTTAAAAAAAACTATTTGGTCCGACTTAACGCCTACCAAAATAGCCAAGCTATTGCTACGCCGTCACATAGTAAATATTTTGCAAGTGACGCTCGGTATAACTTTTAACAGAAAACGCCCTTGAAAACAAAACTTGGTCCTGGTGTGGTCATATCTGCTCCCCTCCAGAGTCTGCGCCTTGTGCCGGGGCACCGCTGGCACAGCCCTATTTACGGCACTGCAGCTGGCTAACGGTTCATGAGATACATCCTGGTGACAGATGGATAGACGGACGGACAGCCGAGTCTTAGTAATAGGGTCCCGTTTTACTCTTTGGGTACGAAACTTAACGAACTATTCACATATATTTCTCTTTTGTCATAATGTGTCCTACACATAAGAAACCTTTTTGTCGCAGTAACTTACAGGCTTGCGATGTTTGAACATCGCACTGCCAAGCTCAATATATTATGATCCCAACAAACAAAAAGTTTATGAGACGAGGTACTCGATCCTTTTGGGAATCCGTACTGGCTGACTTTGTAGATTTCGCGGAGAAATATTTTTCTTCAAGGTATTTCTGTATTCTAGGGAGGCTACAGCGCAGTTGTCTTGAATACTGCAAACTACAGAATATTCCGCGTCTTTTCGTTTATCCTACGTTATTATAACGTGAGCAAGGAAAGTTTTTGCTTTCATTTGTGCAGTCTTATTACATTGTCAAATAACATCAAATTAATTTTTCTAATGTGAAAGTATTGTCTTTTTGTCTGTATATTACTTTTTACCCCAAGGGCAAAAGAGAGGTTTAATAGGTGGTATACGTGTATTTGTGTATCTGTGTGTCTGACTGTGGAACCGTTGCTCCCAAACGGCTGAACCAAATTTGATTTAGATTTTGCTATTTAAAGTTGACTAGATTGAGAATGTTCTTAGCTATGATTCATAAACATCTGTTCAGCCGTTTAGAGATTATCAGCTCTTTTATCGGGGGTTAAAAAAAACATTTTATATTTGTCCACTACTAATCAGCTTAATCGTCCTTCGTAGAATTTGAGGAGGAAATAGTATGTAAGAATGCACATAAAACTCTTTCTACACCAGAAATTTTCAGGAAAACTTTAGAATGTAGCTGGAAATGGAGTGAAGTGCTAATATATTTTTACCTATAGATAGGTTGTGCCCGCCACCATATTGACTAGACGAATGCAAGGTACATTACCGTCCTCATTACATCCGTCTCTCAGTCATGCACTCCGGCAACACATCTCAGCTAATTAAGTATTTGAGCAAAAATAATTGTAATAAAATACCTTGCTGTGTTATAAACCGCACAAACGGACAATACACGCACTGCGACAAAAAAAGTTTAAATTCAGGCGTAGCTACTGTACTTATTTTTCATTGCAACAGAAAAAAATATAAATTGTTTTATCTTAGGCGGCTGTTGTCTCTTTCTGACATTTCAAGAGAGTTCATTTACTAGAAAGTTTATATTATGACAAAGTTTTTTTTATTTTTTAATATGAAATTTGTACATATTATTACAGGCAACTGTACCTGCGTGTAAATGCGAGTCATGTGGGAATACCTGATACCTGTAGGCACTAATCGAGAATAATACTTAAGAGCGGTTTCGTGTCACCTGACGTCAATGTTCATCGTAAGATATCAATCTAATTCCGTTACACCATTATGTTATTATGTTATCGGAACTGTATGTAATCCGTCATTATACAGAATTCCTAGGTAATTAATATGGCTGAAATCAATAGAAAAGTATGAAATAAATTGGATTAGGTATATATATTTACTAGGAATTGTATACATTTCCTAATCATCAACTAGAAATGTGTTAAATTCAGGATACACTAGGGGTAGGGGGATCTGTCACTAATTTCGAACCTAACCAATTTGGTGTCGAATCTAACTGAGGCACTTCTAAGATTTTATACAATTCCTAGTTCCATTTAGGTAATGCATAAAATGCCTAGGAAATATTTACATTTATATAACATATTTTTTGTTAAGGAAATTTAACGTATACATTTTTTACATTTCTTATATTAGCTTGGCATTGTCTACACATTGTACACATTTCTTAGATATTGTATTCAATTTCTAGGTGTCACACGTTTCCGGTAACATATACACATATGCGCACACTCATATAATTATAATTTAGGTCAAACGAATGCCCAATTGCCCACTATTGACAATCATAGTGACTTTAAATCATCTTGATAACGAATTATGAAATTCCTTTGGGAGGTAGAGATAAATTAAATTTGTTACAAAAGTTCCATCGGTTGGCTCTCGGTTACGATATTAAATTTATGCCATCAAGTGGCATTCTAAGAATGGGCATTTAATTTATATTTTCAATCGTGGAATTCAATAATGCTTGAAAGAGCGCTTGCGCTGGGCTATGGAACCACAATCCTGTATCCCTTATAATATAAGAAGAAAAATTTAATTTCTTATTATATAAGGCTTATATAATAGACATTCAATTTTATTTCTAATAAAAACTATAAAATACTAGTTTAAAGGGGGAGTTTTCTTTTGTCGCTACCTGTTCACCAAATCTAAACGCTGCGGTAATTTTTGAATAACTGGCAAAACTCCCAAATTAGGTACGCTTACGCAGATTTGTAATGAAAGCGAAGCAATTACGACGGCTTAAAAGGTCTGACGAATTAATACTTCCATTATAAATGAATTTATAATTCCATAATTCAAATAATGAAATCCTTTAGGGTTATTAAGTTAGTCGATAATCTCTATAGGGATAAGCCGCAAGGAGTAATGGGCCAGCGATCATCGAGGTACGAACGGGCGCGGGCGCGGCGGCCAACGACGTGTGTTCCGGAAAATATCACGCGGGTTAGCCCTGTGGGCGTCGGCAATGTTTTATGACCACAGATTTTCGACATGTCTCCTTTTATGCTCCGTAAAAGTTTTATCCTTCCTTTATGTACCTACCTACCGAAGGATTTCAAGCCTTTGTAGCTTTGTCTACTCACGCTCTTACATCGACAAGATGTATGATATTTTCCACGAAAATTGCTTAAATACTTTAGTGTTCTAACAATCTTGTAAACACGTGTATGTACTTAAATGTACGTATGTTTTTGTATGTTCAACTGAAATATAAAGTATAAACATTCCAATTGTTTGCAGAAGTTAAAAAAAAGTTAGAAGAGCAGTAGGCGGTTTTGCATAAGGGGTGGTTAATTTTAAATGCAGTCTCCGCTGTGCCATTAGCAAAAGTTGATAAAATCGACAGTTTTATTGGGAACCATTGATTTTAATTAAACAACCTGGAGTGTGAGTGCTTTTTCTATTTATCAAAATAATTTGAAGCTATGTATATCCTGTGTAAACGAGTTACAAATACAAGTAATTTTATCATGTTAATTAGATATTTACGCAACTTTCTAAACGACGTCATACAAGAATGAGAAAGAAGAGATAACATAACGTTTCTAAATTATTACTTTTTTGGGATATCAAATTGTAACGTAATGGCTTGCCTTCGTAAAATCAGTGCGCGTAACCGGTGGGTTTTACTCCAGTAGTAATACTTTCATTCAATTTATTATTTTACGGTACCTTGTTCACATGACTTCGAGTTATGAAACTAACTTCCGGTAAAACATGTGATATGGAAATAGGATTGGAACTCTACATGCTGCGTTGAAAGTTTACATACAAACTGGAGAGATTTCTATTGAGCAGAAAATTTATTTTCCTTACGATGAATGAGTTTAGTCGCAATGATCAAAGCCTGCAGCATAAACAGTTGCAATTCTCGTATATGCAGCCAACTGCAGTACTTGTTTGAATAAGAATTTGTTTGTTGTAAAACTAGGTTTGATTTGCTTTTACGCTGACTTCGGCCGCTAATGTCAGTCACGCGTAGCAATATATGCAAGTGCACCATACATGCCAACTTCTCATATCGCTGATTATCAGCAGTGTTATCTAGAATGCAAAAAAACATTCATACAAGTCGCCGATGCACATGACCGCCATCCGCGCATTTATTGCTGTGAAGCAATAGTGACCGACGTCAGCGGTCGACGTCAGCGTAGAAGGAAATCAAGCCTAGGTATATAAAAAAATTATATGCTAACCTCGGCAGGGGGTTACATAACATATTTGAACCGTTTGGGGTCGAGGCATTGGGCCCATGGGGACCGGGAGCTCACCTAATTTGTTTAAATCTTTCAGAGCATGACCATAATGCTGGCGTGTGTCTGGCTCAACGAATAAGCGCCATTTTGCCATTGTCATTTAGCGTGGTAGTGCCGCCAGCATGATGAGTACGCTGCCAAATGGCAGTGGGCTCGAGCATTTGGATTATATTTAGACCTTCGACGGTCTATGAGCAGTCTAACTGTTTTTGTAGTGTTAGTGTTAGCTAGTATTTTGCTAGCCCGTTAAAAAAATGGTTATTATATTAACAAGATTAGTGTTGACACTTTAAATCCTGAATAAATATTATATTTATTTTCGGTAGAAACTTTCAGAAACAAGAAACATCAAACGCGTATCTAGTTGTTAAGGTATGAGTGCAGTACGTTGTTTCTAATTGCGTTTCGTCCACTAAATGAGTTATATCTAATATAAATTTTGCTTGAGTGCCCGGCCCACGTTGTCAGCATTTTAAACTAATTTGAACTGTGGTGCATGTGCTTAGCAATATTAGAATACGAGTTGTTTAGTCTCACTTGAAATCTCAAGACAGGCAAGCCGTGAAAGTAAACCCATTTTAACCGACTTCCCAAAAGGAGGAGGTTCTCAATTCGACTATTTTTTTAAATGTTACCTCAGAACTTTCAACTGGGTGAACCGAATTTGATGATTCTTTTTTTATTTGAAAGCTGGTGCTTTCCGTTTGGTCCCATTTTAATTTGGTCCTTTTTATATTGATGATTTTATATGAATTATAATTCACATGACAATACATTCCACATTTTACTAAACCGTTTATTTTACAAACCTAATTGAGTTTTGAGATTAGGAAATATTACAGTGCATTGTATATAACAGTCGTAACAATTCGTGCTGTCATGCTTCTAAATGGATGGAGTTGTGTTTCAAATGCCGTACATCAGAAACCATTCGTGTTTTTGATTTGTTGTCAAATTATCTAACAAACGAACCGATCAAATCAACTGTGCCAATGCAGACAGTGCAAGTAACCTGCTCAGCTTATAACAAAGATAGTGGTTATAAATATCGTCTTTTGTCATAGAACAAGAGCGCGCGTGCTAGTCCATAGAGTGCTAGTCCATAGAGTGCTAGTGCGTGTATTTCCAGGGGGGTTTAACATAATCGCAAAAACATTCTTATAATAACCATACAATGGATTTTGTTTCGCTCTCTCGACTAATGAGAGAACAAGACAAAAGTCAATGTAAGGTTATTATAATAATGTTTTTGAGGTGCGTTTATCTAATCGAACTCGTACGATTTTTATTAAGAGAAGTCATCTAGATGGCGATAGATGGCGCTGTTCTTATTTCATACAAATAATAGAAAATGTAAACGCGATCGAATATGTAAAGTTTGCAACTGGAAAAACTCGCACTAGGCACTTAAGATGCATGTATGCAAACTTACATAAATACTTCTCTTAGTTGCGCCGTGTGCAACGTTTTACGTTTGTTTAGTTATTTATTCACTTCAAAGACACATACAACAGTTATATAATAAGTTGCGTTTTGAAAAAAAAAAAATAATAATAATAATAATATCATGGTTTATTTCCAACGAATACTACAAGATAAAAGAATATTTTAATGCCCATAGTTAAATTACAATTTAAGTGTTAATTTAATTCTAATAATTAAACACCAGTTATTTATAAGCTAGCATACCTTCTTTATGACTACTTATATACTTACCTACTGTTGATATCATTATGTTTCACCATCTTTTTGTACGTACACAGTTTTCACAATAAATAATTTTAGAAGCTGATTTCTGACCTTTGTTTTTTTTAACGAATAGAGAGTCTAATTCGTGATAGTTTTTTTATCTTCTTTATGTAACATTGCTATGAACATATGGGTGCCTAGTAGCTAGCTCAGCTGCTAAACTGTTGGCAAAATTAGGTTACGTAATAGATTGCCCTCGTACATATTGTGTTAGCAAAATGTTTTGCACCAAACGCTAAATGACCGCTTCAACGCTAGCTTGAATTGCAACTCTCCTAATTGCAATGAAATAGCAAAACTATGTACCTAACTGAAATAATAACAGACAGATTGATAACACTGCTAAAAGAAATAAAATCAAGTCAAATCGAAACATTATTAAAGCAAGCAACATGATGCCATAACGGCCCCATATTATAAATACCTTAGGTCAGTACTCCTATAGCTATAAATTTAATTCTTCTGGCTATCTTTATTGCAGCGTTTGCGATCGGGTCTTTAAAACTAAGTTTAGCATAGCGAGCCACAATAAAGCTCATGATAAAAAACTATAGTTAAGGGTCGCCGTCATCGAAATAGATTAAGAGAATTAAATTTTATAAATACTTAAATATTTAAAAAAAATACTAAACACTCAAAGCTGTTTCTTAGATTGAGATTATAAGTTAGCTACTTACATTTCATTCATTTTACTTCAGTGTTCAAAATGCCAGGACATAATATAATGTAAAACACTCGCGATAAATTTCGTTAAAAAGTACCACATTTTCGTTTTCACTTTTAAGCTATTGCATAGCTTCTATCGCGGGCCTTGAGCGTGGAGACCGAATCCAGAAATTCCGTAACGAAAATAACCTGACACTCCCCACTCCGATCTCTCACCGCTAGATGGCGTTGTAAAATATGTTTGATAAAAGAACGACATACATAGAGTTGTAAAACCTACATAATTTTATTTGTTACAAGTAAATAAATAATTATAATTGCATAAGTTGATAAAAAATGCTATGCAATAGCTTTACCGCGGTAGTCCCCGAGTGCCACACGTCTGTTTAGGGTTCCGTGCCCGACAAGGAACCCTTATAAATTCGTTCTGTCCGTCCGTCTGTCTGTCTGTCCGTCCGTCCGAATTTTTTAAAACCTGCTAACTTCTATAATTATTAAGATAAGTGAATGAAACTTTGTGTAATGACAGTTGTAATATAAATAGATCTCAATTTTAAAACTATAAAAAAATGCATTTCTGTCCCCCCCCCTGCATTTCTAAACTATAAGACATAGAAACTTGAATCTTAATACAGATAGGTCATATTTAAAACCTTCATTCAAAATTATTTCGAACATTTTCTGATGATGAATTTTTGAGTAACAGCGATAAAACTGTAGGTAACAAATTCAAAGCGTTCTATCTCATAGGTCATTGGCCTTTTTGTAAAATGGTCTTAACAAATAATGTTTCTCAATCAGTTTTCTCTATGTTTAAACCATAAAAAGTATATGCTATGTCGGGATGGTACATCTTTGAAACTTGGCTTAGGTCCACAGAGCTTGGTTCGTTCGAATTTTTCTAAAACCATAATTTTCTGAACTATGACTACAATTATATGGCTTTGATTACGGAACCCTACCATATGCGTGTCTCAACACGCTCTTGGCCAATTTTTTTTTTATCCTTTACGTTTTTTTGTTTTGATTTAAAGAAGTAAGTACATATTAATATGTTTACCAAGATCAATACAAAGTAGAAGCAATGACAAAGAGCATTATGTAAGCAGTTTATTAATACAATAAAATCAACATTCGATAACCAATATTTTTAGCAATCAATCAATCCAAGTTTGGGAGTTATGGCGTCAATATCGCATATCGGCACCGGAACATTACCATAAACAATTTGAATTTCCCCTGCAGCCATGATTTAATAATATTTCCACATCCGACGATTATTCGTATCGGCACCAAATATTATTATATTTTATCATGAAACTAAGTACTGACAAAACGTGCAAGTAGCTCGCCTGATAGTAAGCGCCAGGATGTTTTCCCTATTTACAGATGTTTATTTATTTACGGTAATTATCGAGTTTTACTTCCATGGATGTGAGATACATCTGATGTAATTTGATCATAAATTTTATTTAATGCATATAATATAAATTTTTATTTTTCTGTAATATTAAAACTAACGAGATAACAAACTTCACAAGATCAGTTATAGGGCTAATCTAAAGATCGCAGGAAAATTTCATAAAAATCGGTCCAGCCATTTCGGAGTCCATACATACACACATAATCATGTTGCCTTTTATATATACGGAAGATAGATAAATAGAAGATAGACAACACATTACGAGTGGCGAGTCGTGCACCCATCGGCTCAGCCCACCATTGGGATAAGGAGGAATCAGCGAATCCAACGAGATCCGTTGAACTGGTAAGTGGGACAAGGGGCCTTACCCCTAGCTCGAAAAGTTGACCCGCATAGGTGTTATTTGTCTAAACCACTGAAGTGAGAATTTTTTTCGTTTAGATTAGAAGGGCTGTCAAGGCATTTTTGTAAGAATTCCGTTGTAGCCAGTTGAACACATGCAAACGATACGTCAAAATATAACTATATAGGAAGGAATGCAGTAATTCGTCAAGATTAGTATTATTTCAAAAGGTTATGAACGCCATTTTGATAAAGTTTAAAATTGACCTTCTCGTCGTGCAATACGGTTCAGTTCCCCTTGAATTTTGTGCAATTATTTTGGTAAATGTTGCTAGTGCAAAAAAACTGCACGATTATTGTGCGGTTTATAATACTAGTAGAGAAATATAGACCGTATCGTAAATTAACGTACGTCATTATTAAAACAGTTCTACCTTAAACTGCACGAAAAGTGGTTGGTAAAAAATTTGAGTTAAAGAGTTTTTCAACAATTTTGTTTATTTTAATTAACAAAAATTGTGTATTAACGCATGTGATTGTGTTATACCAGTGAATTATTATCCTTTAAATACTATTAAGGTAAGTTCGTAGGTTTGCATGAGTGTGGGCAAACAATAGGAAGTAAAAAAAAAATATTTTCGGTTTTGCCCCAAAACTCCGCACAAACTTAGCTAGATAAGTTTCCATGACCTTAATAGGTCATGCTTTGACCATGATATCGATTTAGGCTATGTTTAGAGCTCGTTTTATGTGACTTTAAATGGGTAGAAAAATAAATATTATTTGATAAGGTTAAATGCAATGTCCATGCGAAGCCATTGAAAATAAAAAGATATTATAAAATTTAGAATGTGGTATCACAGCTAGTGATGGGACAGTTTTGTGTGCAGTTTTGATTTTATCGATAACCTGTTATTGTATACCTTATAAAATATTTTATGGTAAAACTTGCCCTAGTCGTTTAAAAAAAATTACAAACTCTTATTTAACTTGCATCGTTGGTATGTCTGTCAGCTTCCCGATTCAAAATTTGTAATCCATTTTTCTAAGCACGTTTCAGTTGCACTAAGTAAATTTGATGTTTGTAGAATAATATGGTGGTACTTAACTGGCCTGATGATGGAGCCAGAAAGGTAGGCCATAGTAACCTCTCTACTACATACTTTTACTTATTACTCCGCCGTGTTTGGACTCGTTGAATTCATTTTGATAAGGACTATTAGACCAAAAAGACAAAAACAATATTTATTGTCTGTCTAATAATTCATAGATTTACTGACGACTTGCAGCGCCCCGTGGTTTCACCCGCTATCCTATAGGAACTGCTATTTTTTAAGGGTAAAAACTATGAGTCAATCCAGAATATAAGCTACCTCCATACCAAATTTTATTTTAATCCATTCACTTATTACAGAATTCAGTGAAAACAAACATATTAATACGCAGACTTTCTTATTTATAATAATAGTGTGATAATGTTGTTCTCTACATCTACATAATAAGACAAATGAATAACACACACACAATAAAGTTTAATCTTCAAAAAATACTCCTAAAGTAGGTATTGTAGGAAATGTTGTAAGAAAAATCAAAAATTATCGATATCGATAAAATTATGGTAACCACTATTATTGTCAACGGCTTGTCAAGGGCTTATAATTAAAACACGGTGAAATCACAAAATTATCAACAATTTAGACTTTACCGGTGAAAGGAAATTCCTCCTTTAAAAAAAATTAAAATCCATTCTAGCTCTACCACACGTAATTACAGCGCAAGACGGCATTGTGGATAAATCCGATGGAGCAGCATACGGATTCGAATTCAGTTAGCAACTGCGATGCGGAGTTTGACGCGTTGACGTGGATACTAATGTTCACTCGTATGCCTCGTAACAAATGTTCCATCTCTCTTCCGTTCTATACCCTTCTCTTTTCTGTGGTCTAAACGGTACCATCAACTACGATACGCGGTAGTTATTTGACAGCCGCCAAGCTTTACTATTTTCACGCACACACGCATAGTAAAACGGATTTTCGTTCATTCAAGTTAGACGCTTTTAAACGATGCAGCTTAAATGAGTCGATTAATTTAAGGTACCTATCAGGTACCTACTAAAAGTTGGCTCACAAAAGTGAAGCTAGGGGTAAGGCCCTGGACACGATCCATTCAGTACCCAATGGAATGAGGGAAAATTTCTGTTTACCAATTTACCACCGCGGCAGCTCATAATATCTATACATAGTAAAAATGACAATGAAAACAAATGACAACAATTGATAGTCTTCTATCACTCGGAGTGTCAAAAAAACGTGTATGTCAAAGTGCTAGTCTTTTTGTCTATTTAGTAAAATTTACCACTACTGATGAAGAAAATTCAAAAATTGGTAACTTCCAAGGCAGCCTCAGCTTACGAACTCCTGCCATCATTAATCATCCGAGTACTTTGTAATATGTGGTTCAACGACCTCATCTATCTTATTCCATCAAAGGACACTCCCTACGCAAACAATGGGTAATTACTTAATTGAAATGGACATTATCGGTAACAAGTGGCTATTGCTTCGCACCATCAGCGACGTGATTATGCAAACAACTGCATTAGGAGAACTACACCGTAATATAATTACGGCACAATACAACCACTGGCTTTTCGGTCAAGGAAAACATCGTGAGCAAACCTGCATACATACGAGAATAAATTCAATGGCGTGTGTGAGTCCACCAACCCGCAACTGGGCCACCGTGGTAGATTTGGCCTAATCGCTCTTTCGGGGGTAGGCGTAAGTCCAGCAGTGGACTAGTAAAAGGCTGATTATGCTATGCTAATAAGACGTACATAATAATGGTTACTTTCGTGGAAGATAGGTAAGGAATATACAAATATAAGAATAAAGGACATGAGAGGCGGGTGCGTCCCTCGTTCGCCATGAACCTATGTTCCCTAGCTGTAAACAACATGACTTTATACCCACGACGTAATAGAGAAGGTATAAATGCCTGCGTTTGATGTCGAATGTTATGTGTCACATGGCCGGTGAGAGAATACAATACAATACAATAACTCTTTATTAAAAATCACAAAAACAAGGATAACATTATAAACCAAAGTAATTATTTATGCTTTTAACAGGCGGCCTTATCGCTTAAAGCGATCGAAAAAATAGCGAAGCGAGAATGCGTCTGACAGGTGCAATAACTATATAAAAAAAACTGTGATAGTATATTGGCTACAGGTACAGGTACAGCTACAGGCTGCAGTATATTGGCTACCAGCTACAATCTTACGTTTAAGAAGATAGTAGTTGGGCCGCCCAAAATCTTTGAAGATAAACATCGTGAGGAAACCGGTATGTCCAAGACCTCAAAAATTCAAAGACACGATATTCACCAACATGCACTGGGCCAGCATGAGGAATTAGGACTTTTCCTCTCTCTCTCTCTCTCTCTGAGAGGAGAAGACCTGTGTCCTAAAAGTGGGAACATGAAAGGCTGATAATGATGAAATATAATTATGAATATCGAAATGAGAATAAAAAAAATAAGCATTGACTAACTGAGTAATAATTGGAAGTAAAAATAAGAAGACGAGCAAAATCAATCTGACGTAAAAATATGAAATCAAGCTTGCAAGGGCGACTCGAAAATTGTTTATGGTAATGTTCCGGCAGCAATACGTGAAATATTCAGGTTTTATTAGCGCCCCTCGCGGGTCGAATGTGCCATTAATGATGCTATAACTCCCAAGCGCTCGCTCGATTGATTGTTCGGAACCAGTGACAGATACGATTTAATTTTTCGTGATTGCTGGATGGATGGTTTGATGATACAAAATTTAACAGGAATTTATGATAGACTTGTGAAGAAAATATGAGATTTATTTTTTTGTCCCCGTTTGACCACCAACTATGTGCGTGCGAAAAAGACGAGGGAATTTTCTCGCTTCATGGCCTTAAAACATTGAGTTTACATCAACTCATTGCACTGTCAACTTAAAAAAGTAAAATTATAATATATATTTTTAAACAAGAAATATTAGGAGTCTGTTATATTTAATGTTTCTAGTGTGACGTCATTTTATCTTTCGTATTCTTCTCAGAAAACCCTTCATGTGATACCCATATAATGGGAGTGCATGATAAAAAGGTCCGCCATCTTTGGGAGTCCGCCATTAGAATGAGGTCATATAACTAACCATGCATTGTCATGCAAATAACCGTGTACGCAAAATTTCAGTTCAATCGGTTAGAGATAACTGTTTTAAAATTCAGATGCAAGATTTGACCCATTTTAACAAGGCAAGTTAAATAAAAGCTTAAATAAAAAGTCACAAAAGTCATGCTATAATTTTAAATAATTTTTATAGTTTAAAAAAAAACACGCTAATGTGACTGGGGGTCTAGACAAGAACCAGTTTCTGTTAGTGTTAACGCCTGCTGAAAGATAATATTGTATGAAAATGAAATTCATGTCACGTCAGTCATGAGTGATGTCACGTGACTGCTAATGTCATTTTCATACAATTTTATCTTTCCGCGTGCGTTAACGCTAACAGAAAGTAATACTTGTCTAGATTACACAAAGATGATCAAACGCGAAAGGTTTACCTGATAGCTATTGAAACGTTTCACTATTCACCTCCTGGATCCGTCATAGGCTAAGCTCGATGGTACCAAATCATTTTGTTGTCCGGATTAATCCGGACGGGATTACATACGTGCAAAGGTTCAAATTATGTTGTTATGTTAATTATATTGGACCCGGGTTTGTCCTAAAACTGCGACCAGAACCACCGGAGGACGGGCAGCAGCGTCCTAATAGTACACGGTGAACGTACTGCGATCCCCAAGCCGCCTGCCAAGCGTGGGGATTATGGCAATACCCCTCTCTATGAGGAGGCCTTGTCCAACAGTGGACGTTAATTGGCTGATGATGTGAAAGGTTCAAATTATTTAGGTTAAAATCGTATGATACTATGATTTTAACCTAATTCTAGGTCTAGGATGATGGGACTGATAAGACTTTTTCGTCTTAGTAGTCCGATGTTAGGTATAGATAATAATAATGAAATTTATTGTTATTGTCTATAACGCCATTGCCTTTTCGTTCAATGTTTACCTTACTACTACAACCTTAAATACTACGATCTAAGATTTTAAGGCTTAGTACGACGTTTACAAAGATTTTTCATAATTTGTTCTTTACAAGTGAAGTAAATATAAACCGTGTAAAAAAAACCAGCGACCAGAACCACCGGAGGATTGGCAGCAGCATCTTACTATTACACGGTGAACGTACTGCGATCCCCAAGCTGCCTGCCAAGTGTGGGGATTATGGCAACACCCTCTCTAAGAGAGAGGCCTTTGTTCAGCATTGGACGCTCACTGTCTGATGTGATGTGTGTAAAAAAACTCATCATCATCATCATTTCAGCCATAGGACGTCCACTGCTGAACATAGGCCTCCCCCATCGATTTCCAAAGGGACCGGTTGGAAGCGGCCTGCATCCAGCGTTTTCCTGCGGTCTCTTTTAGGTCGTCTGTTCATCTTGTGGGAACGTCCTAAGCGAAAAAAACTCGACAATCGTTTACTAAAAAATTGTTCCATAAAAATTTATTATTTAAATTTATTATTCATTATTTAAAAACTCTTATGCTCAGTATTTACTGTTTTAAGTGAACATTCATGTTGAGGTGGAAAGCGATGGAAAGCTTCACTTAATTTTGGTGTACACGTTGTGTATTAATTACGGGGGTGTTGACGAGTGGTCCGTATGAACACTTGATTACAATTAACAATATCGTAGGTAGGGGAAAATACTCGCTTTCCAAACAATTTTCATGAAAATATGAAACGAAGTAAAATTTCATTCATTTATTCAAGGACTTTTGAACGTGTAAGTGCTAATTAACTAAACAAAATACAAGCTTACCTATACTAAATACCTACTTAGTGTATTATACAAGTAATTCTCGTAGTTTATAAACTAAAAAACACGCTTTAAAATCGCTAATCCTGAAGATCCTGGTAAGGATAATGGGACAAACAATTTTAATTGTTGCATTGTCATTGGCCCGCGATAAGTGTGCAAAGTTTCAAATCAATCTGACGTTTTGAAAGGAGTGAAAATATCGTTCAAAGATTCGTTACATACATATAACAAGCTAATAAAAGCGTGTTAAAAACAGTTGGATTGCTCGTTGAAGTTTTAAAGACAATCCAAATACTCAACTGATATAATAGTCAAACCAGCTTATTTTGTCACAAGATATTTCTTTATTGGCCATACACTCATTACTCAATAATTTATCGCACATTATGAACGGTAGCACTACACAGATTTTTATAAGCTTTTATTAAACTTGCCCTGTAAGTTAGTCTGTATATACGTTCGTATGTGTGAGACAAATCTTGCAAATCTTGTTCAGTTTCCTGAGAAAAATACGAAAAAGCTTGTATAAAAAAAATGTTTTTTTTTTTTATTAATAATATTTATTGTCTTAACAAAGTTCATGTCAAACGAACGAACCAAGAGTCTAGATAATTTTACTGCCTACATTCAATGTCGCCATAAATGTTGTAATCTTAAGAATTTGTAATCTGCCCGTCGTTTTCTTGTTACAAAATACGCTGGTTTGTCCATAGTTATTTAGTTAAATGGTTTTTGGTCCTGGCAACTACTTGTGTACCTAACTTTATCTATGTCTAGGTACGAGTACGGGTCGGGTACATGGACTTGAGCGTATAAAATTCCCGAGAGTCTAGTTGCACTCTACTTTTCCTGGACAAGTACTGCAGTGCAAGCGAACCTCGAAAGCTATAGTGACAACTATTTTCACCGTTTGCTTTTCTCAGCATTTCAACGTTCATTTTAGAATTTTCATCTTACTGTGTTGCTAAATTTACGCGTTGATAGCTCACATTTTTCTTCGCTTTCAAATGCTCAGTTCAAGCCTTGAGCATGTCACGCCTTAAGTGCTTAAGAATAACGTCTTTATTCAAACATTTTATCAGTTGAACGATCGACCAGATAACGAGAAAAAGGGCGGAATGGTGATTAGGCTGCCACAACACATAAAACGATGAATGCAAGGGTTTTAAGGCCACAACACGCTATGCCACTCGGCAGTTAGCTATTTTTATTCACTTCCAAAAGTGAGTCAGTCTTCAAGGATTTTTTACTTGTAAACAAATCGTGAATTTGACAATCGTGGTTGTCATAGACTATCGAATTGATTATTTTATATTATATTTTAAGAAACTGATCATAAATGGAACCCAATATCGAAAACAAAATCAAACCGTGTTCAAAATTAAGGAAGATATACTCTCGTATAACCATTTTCAAATCCTATAGATTCTATAGATCAAATTCTATAGATTTACCACCGTAAATCTATAGAATTTGACGTCTTTGTGAAAATAGAGTAAAGATAGAGTTTTACACTAATCTTAGGTATTTTATATGTGAAGACAAATAATTATCAATCTAAAAAAACTGACTTCATAAAAATGACATAACCAAATTAAAATGAGAGCATACGGGAAGCACTAGCTTTAAAATATAAAAGAAACATCAAAATCGGTTCACCCAGTCGAAAGTTCTGAGGTAACAAACATTTAAAAAATACAGTCGAATTGAGAACCTCCTTCTTTTCGGAAGTCAGTTAAAAAGAAGATAAATGAAATGGAAAGTTAACAATAAGCATGTGCCCTATTTTTTTTATTATCGCGTAAAAAAGCTGATCATAAAATAGAACCCATCAACGAAAACAAAATTTGACATAAAATTTGTTCAAAAATTAATAAGTTATTTTAATTTCATGCTAGACCAGCGCGCTATAACATGTTGTTACGTCAAGCTGTGCGTGCGCCATACAAATACTATACTAACACACGTTTTGCGCGAAAGGGACAGCGCATCCGGTCTCCCACCAAAAACTTTAAACACGGGATAAAAATCCCGGAAATTTATTAGTCAATTAAAATAGGTTGTTCATTATGTGTAATGTATTTAATTATATCCTTCGCTAAGCTTGTTATTTGTAATAAATGAAACATTAGAACTCAAGCCTATTCAATATCGAATGCGTAGTCAAAATATGTATCAGAAGATTTGTAGGTAGTAAAGTAAAAAAAAAAATACTATTGAAAAAAGTTATGTAAATTATTTATTATTTGATATTAAATTTTTGTATAAAATAATTGTGAGTTTGATTATTTGAGTTTGAGTACCACTTTCCCATTTTGTTAGCTGTCATATTATCCTGTTCCCATAATTTGAGGGACAGAAACTGTACTTGCATGGGTCATTAGCAAAAAATGGATAGGGAAAACTCAGAACTGTCGCTTCAATAGTTGATTGAATCAGGCGTTACTTTGCGGAAGTCCATTTTCAAAACTGTTTTACTGATGAATTTCTAGTGTACTTACTTGAACTTGTGTGTTGTACTTGAAGCGACGTAGAAGCGGAATTACACTAGAAATTCATCAGTAATACTGTCGCTTCATGAAAATAGTGCGTGATTTACCAAATGTAATCTCATAATTTTACCTCGGGAAGGTACACCTTTTAGTGCTACCAGTAAATCAGCGCGATTCCATCAAGTTGAAGGAAGCTTCGGACGATTTTAATCGCATTGGATAATTACTAGGTGTAGTTACTAACCATGCACAGCTTGCTATCGGCGGTTACTTAATAGCGCGAAAATACACACTTCTCTACCGGAAATTAAACCGAAAGCCTTACGCCCCTGTATACCTGAGTGGACGGCAAAGTAAATTTATAGATATAGATACATGTATTTGGAACATGTAGTAAATACTGAACGGAATGTTGTGTTATATTTCTTACCTTATGTGAACTAAGAATAGAGTACCTACTTAGGCTTTTTTATATGACAAAATTATTTACTAACTACACAAAATACAAGCTAACAAAAACAGTTAGACTGTTCATAAATCGTATACAAATGCTCAAGACCACTACCTGTTGGCAGCGTACCCAGCAAGCGGACGGCATTACCAGGCTGGATGGCAATACTTATGCGTTGAGCAAGAAACACACCAGCATTTTGGTCAGGGGGACGCCCACAAAAGGAGGCGTAGTAAAAAAACATCCCCATTTCACATGTACCATGAGTTTATAAGGGTTGTTGGGCTACGGAACGCTAAAAATATACTAAATAGGTTTGTGTAACAGAGGTTTTATACCGTGGAGTATATTATAATGGATATATTGACACTCAACGCACGTCTTGCCACATTTATCAGCCTCGAAATTGATACGTCAATAGTATTGGATCACGTACGCATCAACGCTTAATAGAATAAAAAGCCTCAAAATATTTTTTACTTCATTGCGTGGGTTCTCGGTCGTAAAAATCTGAAAGAATTTTACCTAAGAACCTTATTTTATAGCGGAGATTCACGAAATACACTTATATATATACCTATTTATTTCATAGATTATCACTTCGGAAGTAAATAAATTAATTTGTAAAAGTTTCTAACGTTATTCATATTTTACTTCACTCTACTTTCGCTGGTAAACTCTTGAAAATAAAGCTAAATTTAAATCCACATCACTACAAACATTTAAAGTAAGACATCTGATTGATTCGATATTTTGCATCAACTAGGTCGTTAAATCGTCCAAAAACCATTAGTAAACTCGAAGCTTAATCTAATGCCAAGTCAACGATTTATAAAAGCAAAACCCTGCCTTTTCATAAGGACACAATAGCTCGCTTTGAAACGTCCAAGCCAGCGAGCATTTTGCAGAACGGATAAGGATCTTGGCTTATAAAAAACTAAGTAAATAAGAAGCTCTTGAGTACAGTGAAAGAGTGCTTAGGATTCAAACAAACTAGCCCATTCCACTCACTCACACTGACAACCCCAATTACACGGCAATTCACGTAATTTAAGTACGTTTAGTGTTAAGCAGAAAACATTTAAGTCAGTATCAAAGCTTTCAAAAACGTGAAATCTCTATGAAAATAACTAAGCAGATAGCAATGATTGATCAATGATGTGCGCGATTCAGAACTACAAAAAAATATTTGAAATTGTGTAATCAAACAAGTATTAAAATATTTGTCTTGTCTTTACGCATAACATTTCTCGTCAGAGGAAAGTTGACAGATCAAACCCTGAATAACATAGGTAAGCTTATCAAGTTTTTATGCATAAAAGGATAAGTGTAAATGCTATGTAAACACAGTCATATTGAATATTTAGCTAGGAGTCAATCTAAGCTACTGTGGTAGATTACCGTATTTTGTCTTGAGTGTGCAGTGCATAAATTGGCCGCATATCTGGCCATCGCCTGACCCCTAATGGCCACGAGGTGGGACAGATTGTTATCGTGGAAATGTGGCTTTCTGGTGGGCTACTTTGTCGATAAGTACGTACAAGAAAATTTTGTAGCTCGTTTGCTAGGTGCTTGATAATGAATGAACGATATTCAGCGCCTCGTAACACTGTTTCACAATTGTTTTGAAAATTAATTATTATTTAAATATTAAATGAGGTTTCATTGTTTTTTTCGTGTCTATTTTACTATTTATGTTATTTAAATGAATAATATAATCTAAGGCGTACGCTTGACCGATACCTCACCTCATATTAAGCGATGATGCGGTCTACGATGAAGCACGCTTGCCTAGAAGAAACCGAGTCACTCGCGACTTGAAGACACAGATTATCGGGGAACACCCATTGAGACAGCGCCTTCCACAGTATGCTAGACGCACAATAAAAGTGAACTCAAAGAGCTTCGTATGGGTTTTTGGGATATAAACCATGTCACGGTGTCATCGCTTTGTGCCCGCTCGGGCAATCCGATAAAAAATGGGCAGAAGGTTAAACCGTAACTTTTTTTGTAAAAACTTTTTTTTTTGCATATTCTTAATTGCATATTCTATTGATTTGCAGTTGAAAATCAAATGCAGACTTTTGATAAGTATAAAAGCTAGGTATGGAATAACTTTAGAGTAAACATAAAAACAGCAAGCGAAATACTAACAATGACTGCCTACAAAATCTCACAATTTCATCTGAATATACCAACTCCAAGAACTGCAAGTTTATGATGTTCATTAACCAAGAAGTTTGCCGCTCTTGCACTCGAGCCGAAGAATAGTACATTCATAAAATCTCCACCGTCATCTGTCTCCGACAAAAACTAAATCCAAACTGCAGTAAAAACTACGATTCCAAACTTTATATCTTCCAGGAATATGAGCATTTCGAAACTTGCCTATTTCAGAACTTTAGTAAAGGAGAATCTTAAATCTGGCAATATGTCTTCGATATAAGCATTCAATACACAAAAAGACTAAGTAACTAGGTACTTCACACTTATTCCTTCACAGGTATAATAAATTTGGTCTTCTGCTTAGATTAGACTCTAATCTCTAATCATTAGAGTATATCCCAGCTCGAGGTAAGGTACTCTACCGTGTTTCTTCCACATCGCACTTCTATCTTGCATATCTTGACATATGGTGAGACGGTCGGCTCTCATGTCATCTTTCATGATAACAAGCCATCTCCTTTCTGCCCGCCACTTAGATTATATACCTAGTCTAAGGCCTGCCACAAGGAAAGATAATTTAACCTTTTTTTGTTATTAAAGTGGCAAAAGCACAACTAACCCTGACACAAATTTGCCTTGCTTAAATTTTACAATTATCCGTACATATTTTTGTTCTACTAGTTCTCATAATGAAGGACATACCTTTAACGCAAAATGAATGAAATATTCAGTGAAGGAAAATCTCTGTTTTTTTTTTCTTTATTGGCTAAACTAAAAAATATATAAATTTCTGCAGATAAAATTAGGCTAAAAAATAAGCGCTGAATTTTTTTTTTTTGTGTATTTACCTAAGTCTTATTATTTTGATGAAGGTAAGTATATACAAAGCTCGTTTTGTAAAGGTACATTAATTGGAAAATGTAGGTTCTCTTACCTGAGATGCGTAATTAAAAGCAACCTTAGACCTATAAATTACCAAGTTCAAAAATTAATAACAAACAGGAGGAAAATTTTATCATAACTCATCCACTAACTAAACGCAATTATACCACTGAAATTCACCCACACTCACACATCATGAACGGAAATATCAGTTTTGAAACAAAAAAACTACAAATCTTAGATGAAACATCGAATTTTGACCATGTTTAGCACCTATGTAGCATAGCATATGCATAAAGAGCCAACAACTGTAAAAAATATTTTAAATAATTGGCAAATTCAGTTTATTATAGAGCTTCATAACATAATTCCACACAGGTCTTTTGACGCGTCCGTACGCTGGTTGTACTCAGGCTTAACTAGATCTAATATAAATATGACCACACTTTTAATTTGTGGTCATATTTATCAGGTCGATCTTTTGGCTGTGACCCTCCATCTAATCCTCTATACATCTACGTATTGAATCAACCTCTTGTATTCAGTTTCTCCAATATTACATGCTCAAATAGGCCTTGCTCGAAGTGATTGTTCTGCTAGGAAAACTTTGAGTAGATATGGGGGGCGGTGAGGCTTCAATAAATCAAAATTATTGGTAAAGTTTGGGCCTAGCAAGCACCTGAAGCATTAATTCAAGCAATAAATTACGCTTGAAACATTCTGCTTCAATTACTGACAGTTGTTTACCTCATCTTCACTTCCGACAAGAATAGTTATTTTCAGCAAGTAGTTACTTAGTCGTAGCGCATAGTAACGTCAGAAACACCTTTATACAAGGTTACGCAAAAAGGGTGTACTAAGCCGAAAGCGGTCCGTTATACTCATCATTATGAACAACTTTTGTTATGAGAGCAACTATGAAATCTCGAAAAAAATATTATGTATATATAGCTATTCCATACATTTTATCAATGACCGTTTTCTATGGAGCGGCTGATATTTTTTTCGCGATTTTAGAGTTGCTCCTATAGTGAAAGTTGTCTATAATTATGGGTACTATGGGCCTCTTTTGGCTCAGTACCCCTTTTCTGCGTAATTTTATAAAAAAACATAAGGTGAAGAAATCCGAAATAAGTTATATCTTCGGAGTGTTACTTCAAAAGACTACCACAAGAAGCCGAACATCTTGACAATTGTAATATAGCTGGACAATAAAAAGAAACCAACAATAAAATTTGTCGCGGGCGACATACCGCAACTAAGCGTTGTTGTAAATTTAGCGAAAAATATTTCTTTCGCGAAGAAAAACAAAAGCGACTTTATCCCGGGGTTGAAATTTATGAGATGCGCCTCGGATTAAAAATGTTTGCCGTGCCCTCAGGCCCCGGGCTTCATTAGACCGTGTTTCTGGAATATTCTGATTAATATTTACCTTCCACTTCTTGCGGATTGTAGTTCATTAACCTTTCTGTTCTGTAATCGAGGCGTCACGAAATTTGGTTACAGTGAATATTTTTGAATATGTAATCAATTAGCTGCGCTTACCAAGCTTTGTTATGATATTTTTTCTTTTAATATGGAAACTGATGGTTTTCACACATTTTATTTATATTACACCGAAGAGAATGTAATATTCTATTACACGGGAAGTACTCACGTAAGATTAGGCCAGATACTCAGACTATAGTTATAGTATATACTAACTATAGTCGGAGTATCCGGCCTAATCTTAAGTGAGTAATTCCCGTGTAATATAAACAAAAATATTTTTTTTTCTGTTTTTTGTCCATTGCTGAGCATCAAGGCTTCATCTTCCGTATTTTACTGTCATTACTATTGCCCCAGTAAAGTTGTGGAGAGGTTCTACAAGACTTTACAAGAGGCTCTTCTCTTACGCAGTTATGGAATCGACATGAAAACACACGTTTTACTGCATTATATCCCTTGGCCACACTCGAGCACATTCACGATAAACACTTTAAAAAAAATAACCCACCATTAATACACATTTTCACTCGTAAATACACAAGTGTAGGAAAATAATCAAGGCTGTAATGGACTTTTGGAAACAACACGAAAAAACATGTTTCACCACGGCATTATAAAGTTCAAATTAAATTAAAAATATATTAAATACTAGAGTTGTTTTTTGTATGGTCAGTGGTTTACTAAAATAATCATTATAGCAATAAACAATTCACATTGTTAAATTAAACAGTCAAGTTGGATAATTTTTGACGTAATCTCTGAACAAAGATGTATTTGCCGTGTAAAACACTGAACTGCAGACTTATAGAGATAATGCTGATAAAAAGCAAGCTAGTTTCGTTAGCACGCAAAAGAGGCACGAGAAGTCATCGATCTGCCAAGACATAATTCTAAATTAATTTATTTTATCACTAACTAGCTGTTGCCCGCAGCTTCGCTCGCGTAGTATAGTCAAAAAAAATCTGTTCGTTTTTTTAAAATCCAACTTGGTGCAGTAGGTCGGAAGTTATGCGCGTACATATATTTCGGCTATTCATTTTTTTTATAGAAGACCGCCCGTCCCGGCTTCGCAAGGGGTGGAGATATATTTTTAAAACGTTCTAGTAATAAATATAGCCTATGTTACTCAAGGATAAAGTAGCATTCTAATGGTGAAATAATTTTAAAAATCGGTCTAGTAGTTTTTGAGTTTATTCGTTACAAACATCCAAAAATATACAAATCTTTCCTCTTTATAATATTACTGTACCCGCGACTTCGTCGACGATTTCTTCACAAAATAGCCTATATCCGTCCTATTACCTCCCAAAATTTTATCGAGATTGGTTAAGCCGTTTAGCTGTGATTATGTAGCAAACAGACAGACAGACAGAGTTACTTTCGCATTTATAATATTAGTGTGGATGTGGATAGTGTAGATGTAGATAGAAGATTATTTTTTAAACAGAAAAGTTTTGTTTAATAATTCCAATGGCAACCTAGCTCTGATTTCCTTATGCCACGGCCTTACGATGTGCTTACGATAGTTCAAGAACAGTTTGATAGTTAAAGTTACTGTTTCCTTGTTTATGCTTCAGCTCCTAAAATTCGCGCCCTCCATCACTCCACGGCAACCATTCACTGATTTACTAGCAGCCAGTTCGCTGTAATGAGCCCCTTTGGTTTTATACTGCTTGGTCGAGTAATAATTTACCTAATTTCGATTGAACAATCGTTCTAACCTAATTTACGCTCGAAGTACCGAAGTGCTGAAGCCGAATTGGTCTCGGTTTTATGGTTGAGCAAGAAAGTTTGTTCAGCTCTTTGAGTGGTTATGGATATTGCTCTTAGTACCAAAATCGGAGGATTATTTTTAGAATGATGAAAGTGAAATATCACTTTCATTAGTGGCTTTCATTGAAATGTGTTATCTATCGATGTTATGAAAAACATATTTCTATAAAACACTTCCTAAAAAAAGTATTGCTATTGTACATCCAAATTTTGAAACACCGCCACACCCACTACATTCATCGACATAGCTGCTCAGCTTTGCAAGTTGAAGCGGTAATGAGCAGGCCACATTGCTCGAATAACCGATAATAGATGGGGAAAAAGGTTTTTGAGTGTAGACCACGAACCGGTGAAGACGCAGCGTGGGTACACCTCCCACTAGGTAGACTGACGACATCGTGAGAGTCAAGGGCATCTAGTGGATGCAGGTGGGAAGGGCCACTGCCGACCCACCCCCCGTCCCCCCGTCCTTAAAAAAATGTAGCCAATTGCAAAGAAACTCTGACTGCTCTTGACTACAATTCATATTTTTCTCATCCTCCATAATATTAACTTGGCCATGGGCTGGCGACACCCTTACATACAGTATGCATCAAAAACGACCTACTCAGCAAATCATATCTCACTTATTTCGTTAAAAAAATGCTGAATATATCTACTATGCCAAATATGTTGACTAATCTGGGCAAGCATGTTTTTGCTGACTTTCTGCAAATTTTCAAACAGTTCATGTACGACGTTGATGAACGAGACTTTCGGTTGACAAAACAACTCGACCGATTGAGGAAACAAATAAATAAGAAAACTTATATTAAATTAAATCATCTCACTATAGTTGTAAATATAACCGGCAAGAGCGAATTAGGCTCGAGCACCGAGGTTTCCGAACAAACTCAATAAATATGTCGTACATACACCCGAAAAACATTACTCTATGTACTCTCACAGTCGAGAAGAAAAGGTTGAAATATTGAAGGACTAACATAACTTTGCAGTGGAAAAATGTTATATGTTACATACACTATCCAACAACAAAACTACAAAAATTAAATTTGTAATCATTTTACATTTCTTTTTGTATGTGATTAACGACATTCAGATTTTTTCCTTTACATGTTTTGTGAGATTTATTTTACACTTCTAAGCGACCTTTATATTTGATAGTAATTTCAACTTGATATACCTTATACGAGAAAAAGAATCGAAACTTATTCCTGAAAAAAAGGGTCTTGACACACGGACAGACAGACGGAAAACAAAATGATACTAAGGGTTCCGTTTTTTCTTATTGAGCTATGACATCCTAAAAATAGAATACTAATTATTAACAGAGTATTAAATTTACCATTCGTAGCCACGTAAATTGCCCATTACGTATTGAAACCATATTGATATAATAATTATATTAATACCTGACCGTACCCAGGTGTGCATTTCATTAGAAGTTATCACCGTTGTTGTGATAGTTACCTGCGTTATTAATTTTAATAGCTTTCAGTTCAAGTTTGCCTTCTCACCTGGGGATAATTTAAGTTTAGGTTTAAACAGGAACACACACACAACATGTCTTGCTTAGATGGTCAATAGGAAAGTTTGCGAAATGTGGTAGAAGGACTTAATCCCAGCGTTAATTTTCCCGCTACACATGATACGTATGCCTTTTTAGGATTCCGTAGAACTATAAGGAACTCTTATAAGTGTGTTCTAGACTAGCCACCAATAAACAACATCATCAGTGTAAACTCAAGTGACATGTACATTTCTGACCTATCGAACAGCCGACACTAATTCCGTTGAGCTCCTCGATCAGCGCATCAATGTACAAGCAAAAAAGTAAAGGCAATGTTTGTCCACCTTGTCTCACACTCGGCAGCACGAACTCGTCAGAAAACGTATCTCGCCAGCGAACCATGTTCCTCTAAGACCTATACCAGGACTGGAGAATCAGTATGATGTTGCTAGGGCCTCCTGCACTTCGTTTCTCTCACAGGATCCGGTAGTCAACCCTGTCAAAAGCGCGGCTCAGATCCAAGAAACAAGCATAAACCTTGGTCTGTCTGGAGGTACATATCCGTCGAACTCCATTTTTGAGAACCAAATTATGCATTATTAATTACTATGTGCTCGGAGAGAAGATTTAACAAAATGGAATTGATACCCTTCGAACATGACGTGGCGATCGAGATCGGCCGGTAGTAAGATCCCAGTGAAGCGCTAGTCGTCTTGATTTTTACTATCGGCGATACCACTTACTTCAGAAGGTCAGGAATCAGATATGAGTGCCTGAAACATGCGTTTATAAAGACTGAAAGAAAAACGATAACCCAAGTACCACCAAAACGCAGATGCTCAACATCTATTCGTTTCTATAATGGATTTACAAACATAATTACAGGTGGAATATAGAAAACAACAGATCGCCATTATCTTGCCTTTTGGCATGCAAATTTGGTACTCACATCCTATGAAGACTGAATAAAGAATTGTATATAAAATTACTGTTTTGGCATAAATCTCAATTTTAAAAGTATAATTCAAAATTGTAACGAACAATTTTTGATCACAATTTTCTGAGTCACAGCGATAAAACTGTAATAAATTAAAGACGTGCTAGCTCAAATTGACCTTTTCGTAAAATGCTCGTAACAAAAACAAATTCAGTTCGCATAATTTTCTGTTTTACTAAAAACGATAAAAATTATAAATTATATCGGGAAGATATATCTCCGAAACTTGGGTAAGTCCACCAAGCTTCGTTTGTTCGAATCACAATTGTGGGCACATTCCCAGTTGAAAAACCGAATAAAAATTCGCAGGCTTTCAAATTTAATGTACTTGTTAAATAAATATAATACGCACCAGAAAACAAAAACGGACTACATGATGATGTACAAATAGCAAACTAAAACTCTCTAGGACTTACATTTTACACGATGCGTCGCAGTCAACGCCGACAGCGCGACAAAATGCTGCTAGTAAATTGTCATTTTTACTGTCGCTCCATGCTGTAAGCATATGTTGTTTGGTGCAGTGTGTTTTAGGAATCTTATAAAATTTCTAAATAAAATACAAAGAACATTTTATCTCGATGCATTCCATAGTGCATTCTGGTACAGTTGCACAATTTACGAATGAGTTTGAAATTGTTTATCAGTGCATACCTACAAGTTAATTGAAATATGTAGTTTGAATTTCATATTAAAGAATGCTAACCGTCAATGATTAGCATGGTCACAATGATAGGATAATTTTATTAATTTGATTATGTAAATTGTTTCAGCGAATACGTAGGTGTTGACTCGATGGTGTTAAAACTTGATTATAGTTACCTTTTCCCTGATGTAATATAAAAGACGAATCGTTGGTAGGTACATACATCATTATATTTTGTGGTTTCTCAAAATAAAATGAGGTAGTTAAACTATTATAGTCGATTTCTGCCTACAAACTGCTACGCAGTTTGGCAGAGTTATGTAACTCTATTAAGTATGTTTTGCCACCGAAAAAAAAAAATAGTATTTTCCAAAGCATTCAGCTTAAAATCCAATACCGACTTTTATATTACGACAAATTTTCCTTACCAAAAAAACATTTACAAAACTCAACAAAGCAACGTACTGTGTATTGAAATAAATTTCGCCCATCAACGCCCATAAAACTCCATAAAGGCGCCGCACTGACCACCCCACGTTAGGAAAGGCAACACCTAAAAATTTTTCGTATTTAGTTTATCTAGGGGTCGATAACCCTCGCGTGCTTAGGAAGTGTTAACAGCCGCGCAGATTAGGTATTAGTTAGTGGGCACAGCTAGGCGGGCCTGCGCTATCTAGTATCTGGTACTATTGCACTTGTCAGCTGCTTGGTTTACTTCCCCTCGGGAAGTACTGCTGCGTTGCATTCGCTCGACTCAAGCACTGGCCGTGTAAAATAAGTGGCTAGTGGTAAACTGTAATTGATTTGCTTAGTATACAGGTACATTCAAATGTGTAGTGAGGCTTCCTTACATTAAATACATTTCGAAAAGTTACATTGCTGGTTAGTCTAATGGACAATAAAGAAAGTTAGTTAGGTACTCTTCAAAGTTACAATAATAATTTGGTTTGAATTAACTGACTTCAAAAAATAAGGACGGTTCTATGTTCCACTGTATTTTTTTTATGTATGTTCACCGATTTCTCCGCCAATAGTTGGTCGATTAAAAAAAATACTTTTGTTCGGTATGGTCTTCCAATTCAGTCCCATTGTCACCAAGTCAGGATCTGATGATGGGATCTCAGAGAAATCGAGGGCAACTTCAAATTTCGTAGGCAATTATTACGTTTTTCATCTATGTTTTGTTTTCCTTCCGCAGTGTTTCCGAGTAGCTACAACATGGGGTTCTTCAAAAGGCGAGTTAATAGAGTCTAAAAGGGTCGGCAACGTATTTGTGATGCCTCTAGTGTTACAGGTATCCATAGGCGACAGTGACTGCTTACCATCAGGCGGCCCGTCTGCTTGTTTGCCACATATGGCTTGAAAAAGAAGAAGTTGGTTTTTAATGTGATCTACTTATGTTAAAACAGTTCCAAAAAAGTTTGTTGAATATCTATAAATACCAGCAAGTACACACAATACTCTTCAGTAGATATAAAACCACCCATAAAAGGTATTTGCTCGTAAGTATATTTCGCAATGAACGCCATCCTTTTGAAGTAGCCATTCAAAACCTTTCAAATTCTTTCATACTGTGGGAGGCACGCAGCTCTATGCTTTCATCCCTTTTATGTACCACCGAGTTATTGACAGCCCACTCGCCTTTTTAATATGGGAGCATGACGAAAAGCGTTTACAGAGGGCTTAACTTCCCCGAATTTGAATAAGTCATTATGTAAATGAACACTTTCAAAGCTTTTAGAGAACTTAATAGGCTGGTCTTATTTCAAGGTCGTGGAAAAAATATCACCCTATAATTAGTAAGTAAACTGAGTCAAGTGCCTTGAGACAAATGGTTCTGTTACACAGCAAAGCCATTAAATGGAGTAGCTAGTGGAAGGCATAAATATTAACTAGGTAGCTATGAACTTTCCGAGATGAATGTCTTATGTTAATAAGCCTATGTGTTAAATCCAGCTTCCGCCATACCAAATTTCGTTTAAATCCGGTCAGCTGTTACATAGCTGAGTGCGGACAAACACACACACTTACGCACTTGCACTTTACTATTAGTAGAATTAGTGTGATTAGTCACATAGACATTTATATTGTGGCAAAAAAAAGAATAACCTAAACTGCTCAGTAAAAAGTTATGCGTGGTGATACATAAAAAAATATCTTATAAGATCATCTTATCACGAGATTTTTATATAATATCTTATATAAAAATCTCGTGTTTGTGATCGCACTCCTCCGAAACGGTTCGACCTATTTTTATGTATATTTGGCAGATATGAGAATAGGTAGTAAAGTATTTTTCATCATCATCATCTAAGCTAGTATATATATACGCATCGATCACAGAACCTCCTCATTTTTGCATTGATTAAAAACATAATACACAATTGGTAAGTATAACATTTAATTTAAAAAAACTGATCTAGAGCTTACTATATTTTTTTGTCACAATCAGGCTCACTCAGCACGATGCATGTCGTAAACAACCAGCGCTGATACTAAGTAAGTGATCACAATTGCAAAACTGTTTCTTTAACAAATTTCTAGTGTATTTTCACTTCGACGTCGTATCAAGTACAATAAGGGGATCAATTATTTAATTAGGTACATTAGAGACTCGTCTAAGAAAAAGTTTTGCAAATGAACTTCGGCAAAAAAACGTCTGATTCATTCATCTATTAGAAAGAGCCTTACCACCCTGCTATGGATTCCTAGCGGTGTTTTCCTTCACCGCAACTCAAACGTATTGTTGGGATTTAAAGCCGCACCCTGCGAATTGGACTTCAACCGCGCCAGCCAAATGACTGAGCTAAATGGCATGATTACACGTTTAATCACTAGTACGAAGAATCTAGCTATTTAAATCGTCAAATAATAACTAGGAGCACTAAACGTTTTGATAAAATGTTATAGTATACCTTGTTACTCGTTAGGCAGTTTCAGTCTTTCAGTAAATACATTACTTACCTTCCTAACCTAGAGTTGTATTAGCGTTAGTTTCTATTTATATTTCGGCTTTATTCATATCCTTAAGAGAGGTAATATTGAGTTAGGAATAGTTGGAAACTGGCTAAATTTTCATTTTAGTTTGGAGCGAAATATTATGTTTGTATTTATGAAGCTGACGTTGGCAAAACTGTGTTATGTTTGAATTTTGATATTTCCATGTAATTGTGGTTGTTTAGTTTATCTTTATATTTTACAAACAACGAGTAGGTAAATTTTACAAGCTCGTTCTTGTCAGGCATATTTTACCATATAAATGCACAAACATTTATGTTCATGTGGAATTAATAAAATCAGGAATCGGAAATATACTAGAAATTCGTCTAGGAAACAATATTAAATATCTACTCCAAATATTTGTCTCGAAATATAGAAAGAATCCTTAAAATATATACCCAACGAATATCAAGTTTTATCTTTATTTTATGTTTTCATTGGTTATATGGTAGGTATTTCTTTAATAAGAACGTCCTCCTCCCGCCGTATACTCCTCATTTCTAAGGGTCGTGACCGCCACCTCCCATTAGCCTCTCCATAATCATCTTATGTCATCTTCTTCTATCCTCGGTGACATGCAGTGCATCATACACTGATGTGTGTAAGATCGAATCTGGTCGGACTAACGCATCGGGCTCAAGCTTCGAAATATATTTTGCCATCGACTTTGCCTGTGTCTATAAGCTTTTCTAAACTGTCGCTGTCTTTCCTGGCAATATGACTGAAGTACTCCAAGATACGTTTAAGACAAATAGTGGACAATCTAGTTGAGATCTTGAGTTGTTTTAATAATGATGCGATTGAAATAGGAACAGAACATTTATTAAAATAACTGCAAATGTCTCGGAAATTCAATCCACCTTCCAAGACCCGACTATGTATCAGATGTATACTGTCCTTGTCTTTTCTAGAACCTCTAAAATCTGTCATCTATCTCGCTTAATGAGGTAAAATACTAACGTTTCTCCGAGTCCAAGACGCTTTCCGACGGAATAAATAATGAGAAACTGAGCAGAAAACACCGAAAGGAATCCGTCAGTCTGGAATCTCACTGAGAAAATAAATTAAGGCGACCCATAGTAGTTGCGCTTTACCGGCTCTTAATTTACACAGAGTACTTAAGTACTTGCAATGCTGCCCATTTTGTAAAAGATTCTTGATATTGATATTCTTGATAAATGTCTTAAAACCTTATTTTAAAGCTTTTCTTTAAAAGCTTATTACGGTATTAGTTATTTACGTTACGATATACGTTATTTTCCACATATATTTTCAGTAATTGAAGAAGGAAGGACGATTCCTTCAGGGCACATGACAAGAAGTGGATGATATCCACGCAGGACCGTAATGATGACCGTATGGTGTGAATAGGGTGAGTAACTGAGTATAGTCATGTGGGTCACATAATCATAGCAGTGATTCGGCAAAAGCTAAAATGATGGTGATGATGAAACAAAAATGGTGCGCCTCTCTACAAAAAAAAACACAGTTAAGTGCAACGGGGTGCACAGTTTAAGTCTAGATGATATCACTGAGGGTTTCGTATCACCACAAAATTCAAAAAGTTGTGAAAAAAGACAACATCACGCCCAGGCGGTCACCCATTTCCAAGTACCAACCGTGCCCTATTGGAGGTGTACAGAAATTTGTCAGCGACTAGCACTTGGCCGTTATTTATTATTTAACTTTAAAGCGTGTACTATAATCATGCCAAGTTTGACACTTGTAGGTAGGTACGTATTACAGTTTTTACACTAGAGCAATATGAGTATTAGTAATAGGGTCCCATTTACAACATTTGGGGGCAGAACCCTTAAAAGGCGATATAGTAAAGTATGTAGTGAAAAATTTCTGATGAAAATTTATCGTTTATATTGAAACTGCACGCTTCCAACTTACCAATTCGCTTAATGACGGCTGCGAAAGAAATCGGAACCTTCACGCTAATGGGCGCGCGAGAGCTGATAAATTGAGCTGGGCGGGACAGTGATCACTCGTAAAACTTTTAACGACTGCCCGAATTACAACCTATTACATGGCGTTTCGTTCGCTCCATCGGAATCATTTGCTGGCGGAAACGCAGCGTTGTCAAACGTTACTGGATTATGCAGATGCTGACGTCATCGCCGTTTACCTGAAAATAATTGACGCAGTAATGAACAGACAGTGTTGTGTTTCTGCACAGGCTTTTTATCATCACATATATAAATATACGTCGGAGGATCCATGGGGTATCCCAATGAGTCGTTGGCTTCATCGTCAACCGTAAATGTATCAGCCAATTTCTTTTTTTTTCAGTATGTGTAATGTATTTAATTGTGTGTCCTTCACTGAGCCCGTTATTCGTAATAAATTAAACCAGTCAACAGCTAACCTACTATGTGCTGTAAGTAAAGTTAATATCTTCGCTGGTTGTCAAAACATCGGAATAAAAGAGGTAAAACTGTTATTAACTGAACCATTTTAACTATTAAATTTACTACAAAAGACTTCTAACTTTAGTACAGAATCTAATTTCTCGAATGGATAAACTAATATTGTTTCGTTTAAAATATTTTAAATAAATTGCCAAGCTGCAAGTGGTTCGCAGTCGGCGAGTAATGTGTTGTAGGAAGGCGGGGAGAGACATTTGGGCAACTTGTTTGTTTGCATCCGGGTACTAATATTGTATTAAAACATCCCGAGATTTCTTGTTTTACGCATCATTTGCCACGAAATGGCCAACCTGACGGTTGTTCTTGACTGCGGCAAGGGAATTTCCGAAATTGATTGTGTATTTAGATACCAAAGCCGTGGTAGATTCGTGGGGATTAGTTTTCGATTTTATTTTTATTTGTAGTGGTAAGGCCACATCGCTCGAATCAATAACCGATAGGGAAGAACGGTTCTTGAGTGGAGACCACGAACCGGATGTAGGTAGGCCTCCCACTGGATGGACGACATCGTGACAGTCGCGAGCATTCAGTGGATACAGATGGCAGGCTGTCGTTAAGTGGGGAGTAAGGGAGGAAATGTTCAGCATGATGATGACGTTAAAGTACTCGACCAATTACACCGAATCAGACAAAAATAAAACTCAATAGGCCCACTAAGAAGGTATCTCATAAATAATATAATATATATATATCTAATACCTAAGCGTACCTTATGTTTTTTTTTTTCATTGTAGGCATATTGTGTTTTTTGCCACATATAAATGATGTCTATCACTAAAAAAAAAAGTGAAAACGTGTTACGTTTTCACTTTTTTTTTATTCGATCCAAGTTTAACAAACCGTTAAAGTTTCTTGTTCATCTTTTTGTAAAAATAGAGCAAACTATAAACACCACCAGAAGTTCCTCAAATGAATAAATTGTTTCATGTCTACAGTCAATGCAACATTTATTACTTTTATTAAACTAACCTGTGAAAGTTACGCACAGTAAAAATATCCCTCGCGATTGTCGATTACCGACCGATTGAATCCTTAACTCCCCCGAAACCCTCTAATTAGTGTTCCGAAACAATCCGGAAAAGTTTGTTAATAAAACTGGCCTCAACTATTAATTGCCATTTGCAATGTTGTTTGGGCCCAGTCGCTAATTTTTTGCTTATAATCGATTAATCAGTTTAACCAGATCGTTTATAAATAAGTGCTTATGTTAAGTCGATTTTATCACACAAGTAACTTTAAAAATCGATACTACTCTCTTATTACAGGATTTTATTCTATTTGCACTGTTAATTTCGTATGCATGTATTTATATAAAGTGTTTTAATGTTGTTAACTTATATTTTAATTAATTAGTAAAGGCACTTGCCAGTAAAAAGAAGGTATATAAATAACTATTATATATATTATTATAGTTTAAAAACACGTAAAGTGACAAATAAAACCAAACTCGAGAATTCCACTATCTATCCTGGCTCCATCATCAAATCACCAAATAGTACCAAATTATTGTATTGTTATCCGGATTACATATAGGTACGTACTTGCAAATTTACATATAATAAAAGACAGGTTAATTTTATTATAAGTTTGGATAAAATAGACTTCCAAGATTTGTTTACATAGTTCGCTAGTTAGCTAAAAATATATAATATTTTTTTACTAGTGTGAAAGTATATCGTCTTTTCGGTTCAAAATCTTGTAATTATTTTTTCATTACTCGTGCTCGGAAAGTAGGTCTGAAGTTGTTTGAGGAGCGGGTTGAAAGTAATACATTTCAGCCTTAATCACTTTCTACTGACAGTGACAGTTGACAACAGACATACACTCAAATTATAAAAAAACTAGTTCTATTATCACATTTGTATTGAACCATGTTCCAACTTATTTTTTTATTCTGTAATAGGCTTGCGTTTGACAGCCAACTCGCCTGATGTTAAGCGCGATGCGGTCTACGATGGAGCACGCTACTCCACTTTTTGCTTCCGCTTCTTTCGCTTCGCTTCTTCTTGTTCCGCTTTTTTTTTGCCTTTTCACTTTCGCTTCTGGTTTTTCGCTTTTTTTTCTCCTCAGAGGATTATAGTCCCGCACTTCTCGTGCATTTGCCAGTGTCAGTTCATGTTTTTATTTTTAGTTTCCTTGTTTTCGTAATTGAAAAGCACAGTGTTTTTTACCTCGGGGTTAAAGACTTATTTTCACCCCTAGGATAACAATATAGTATTTCATCCTTTTCTAAGTTTCCGATTGAACTCAAGTTTTACGGATATTCGTGTAATTGATAATTGTAGTACCATTGAGCTGATCTAATGATGGGGCCGGAAGAAGGGTACTGGGACTTAGTAATGCCACAGAATACATATAAGTATAATTACTAATGCCTAATAACTTGCCCATCAAGTTCAGGTTCATGTGTTTTGTAATCATCAACACTTCAATACATATCGGAGTCTGAGAGTCCAATAATACATGACGTGGCCAGTTTGTAATGACAAAAAGTAGTCCCGTCGAGTTTGAGCTCATATATTTTATTATAGTGAACAAGAAGCCAGTTTTGCTAATGTAATAATTCTCTAAACCATTTTTAAGTAGCCTGGGTTCCACTCCACCACATTTTAGGCTTTTTTTGGTAGACTTCAAAATATCAAAGAGAAAAAAAAAGCCGAACTGTGTATAAAAAATTAAACTTGCCTAACTGTCGAATTAAAAAGGTTTAATGGCAATAAATTTGAACAAAGCTCGAAATATTTATTGGTGAATAAAGTGTTACGAGTATGTAATACGAAAGGCGTATTTTAATAAGTTAGTTGTATGGTTTTTAGGGTTCCGTACCCAAAGAAACGGGACCCCATTACACTGTCTGTCTGTCTGTCTGTCCGTCTGTCATCAGGCTGTATCTCATGAATCGTGATAGTTAAACAGTTGAAATTTTCACACATGATGTACTTCTGTTGCGGCTATAACAAAAACGACAAAAAAACTGAATAAAATAAATATTTAAGGGGGCTCCCATACAACAAACGTGATTTTTTGCAGATTTTAATGGTACGGAACTCTTCGTGTGGGAGTCTGACTCCCACTTGGCCGGTTATTAACTGCTTACTTCGTCCTTACATTGGTATTTATTTATTTATTTCAGCCGCGGTCGTCCCATTGCAAGGCAAAGGCCTCGTTTCCTTTCTTCCACTTCTTACATTGTAGTGGTTATTAAAAGCCTTTTAGGTTTTGAAGAATAAGATCTCAATAGTCAAAAAATTACACATACCATCACTGTACACAGGTTCACAATAAAAAAATATTCATTAATTATATTATATTATTAGAGAGTCATTTTATTTTGTACTACAAGGTACATATATATAAATAGACAAGATATAAGTATATAAGTAGGCGTACAAACATGTCTGTCCCATAATTTTACGGATAATGTAGACGTAAAACAAATACGTAAATACTTAAATATATTTACCGCTACTTATACAAAAGTAATCAGTTACCGTTCCTGCCGCGATAGAGCAGTATAATTGTGTTTTCTAATTAAAATGTCTAATAATAAGGAACGCAAGAAACATTCCAAGAACGTTATAAATGAACATTAATTAATGTCAACATTACACTTTGCTTTCGGAGTAAGAGCCCATAAGTTAATCAAGGCATGTTTTTAGCGCTCTCGTAAACTCACAACGTCTGAATTTAGCTTTCATTTGGTACGAGTAAGATTCCAACGTTTACGTAACAATGGTATCTCGTAAATGAGTTAGAAAGAGTTATTCCGGTAGGTAATTCGCTCGCTCGAGCGATATGAAGCGTGAAGCTGAAGCGAGGGACTCTCAAACTCACTTCGCGTGGCAGATGGAGGATTCCACTCGTTCTCCGGTTTAGTAGGGCACGTGGAGTGACGTGTTATTAGGACAGGAAATATTTAATTCCGAAAGCATCACTAAAAACTACCTTGATATACTCTCAAACTGCAGTTACTTCTTTCAGTTAATTACCATCTTCATAGCACCAAAACAAATCAGTCAATATTATATTTTGAGGCATCGATTGGGCATCATCTTTAAAATAACATTGCAAATGGTAAAAAGCCATTTTCGTGTGGATATTTTATAGGAAAATGAAAATAAAATATATCAACATAAAACTTTAAAACTGTTGCAATGTATTCTAAAAATAATGCCCAATCGTTTGTTTTTTATTCCACCTTGGCGAATTGAAACATGAAAATGAATGAATGAGATAAGATGATAGCTCTGGCCGGTAATGGTACATTACTGCCGCGATCTGTAATGAGTGCGTTGCTGGCAGCGATGATGATGGCCGAAAGTGCAGTGTAGCGCAGGTCCAGGCCATCACAACCACAGAAAAGAAAAAAAATATGTTTAAATTAGAACGGCGGTCAAGGCATTTTTGTAAGAATTGTTGTAGCCACTTGCACCCATATAAACCCACAGCAACTGTGTTAACAACTGTGATGCGGAGTTCGACACGTTGACATAAATAAGAATGTTCAACCACATATCTGTCTCAATACCTGGCGAAAGAGTTTCCTTCTCATATCTGTTCTATTTACTTCTCTGTTCTGTGATCACAACGCGTGGTGTCCGCTGTCCGCGCTATAAAAAGGCCTCGGTAGGTATAGTGTTTTACTCAAACAATGCGAGTAATTTTAATGCAAACAGCTTAGTATAGGTTTTTTTGGGTTCCGTAGCCAGACTAGGAACCCTTATAAATTCGTTCTGTCCGTCCGCCTATCTGTCTGTCCGTCCATCCGAATTTATTAGAACCTTGTAACTTCTATAATTATTAAGATAAGTGCATGAAACTTTGCATAATGACAGTTGTAATATAGATGTCAATTTTAAAGTTATATAAAATGTATAATATTGCATTTAAGGCTCTGTTACATGTGAAATGGGGATAATTTGTTTTTTTCACTCCACTTACTCGTGTGAGGTATCGTTGAAAAGGTCTTTTAAAATGAAGGTAAGGTTTCATACATCACTTTTTTATAAAGTCTATACTTTACGAAATATGGCCCGCCAAAGCGGCAAAAAGTTGCCCCCCCCCCTACATTTATAAACTATCATCATCATCAGCCATAAGACGTCCACTGCTGAACATAGGCCTCCCCCTTTAACCTCCACCCTGAACGACAACCTGCCATCTACATCCACTCCCGCGACTCTCACGATGTCGTCGGTCCATCTAGTGGGAGGCCTACCTACGCTGCGTCTTCCAGTTCGTGGTCTCCACTCAAGAACCTTTCTTCCCCATCGGTTATCGGTTCTTCCGGGAACCGATAACCTATAGGAGTTTGTCAAAATAATGACTACATTACAAGCATTTTTGAGTAAATGTATTTTGTCCTGTATTTGTACCATACATTACATGTCACATACGTTCCTTTTTTGTCATTGTCATCACTGTTACATTCCTTTTCACTTTAGATTTATAGTAGACAATTAGATTAGACAACATCTTTTTCTTATTTACCTGCTATGTAATCCCTTAAATTTAGCTTGATTGAAATGTCGGCTAACGCCGTGTCTTTGTTGACTCCGAATAAGACTTAAAATATCTCTAATAAATCAATATTTATAAAGTGTACTATATTGTTCTTAAAATTTTGATAAAACTCCCTAATGTACAACTTTTTTATATGTACTATGGCATACTCAGCAAGACATAATACAACACCACCTTTCAGATCGAATAAAAAGTTGAAGTTACTGAACGATGCCTCTGAACATGTAACGCCAGAAGATTGGAAGGTGGTGGATAAGACCCGGAAAATTGTCCTAGAAGATTGGGAGCTCGATGTTCACCTTGATTATTTATGCGATCAAGAATTCATTATTGATCTGCAGGATTGTTCAAGTATCTCTGACACTGATGGTGATGATGATGACACTGATTTGGGATTTACAAGAATAGATTTATATATATTACAAAAATTTATACTTGCTACTTCTGTTTTATTTATTTATCCTAAAGTCTCATTAATTTAGTACTACAACATAAATACAGATGGGTTTGCTTTTAATCTATAAAAACTCAAACATATTATAAGGTTGTAGTTAGTTAAGGTACTTACAAGATTTTTAAAAATATTATTCGTGCAAAACACATCCAGTCGATAAACACACACATTATTCTCGATTTGATCCGAATTGTCCTTCACTATTCAAGGATTTTGACAAATGTAAGCAAAATACATCCCATTATTCTAAAGTAGATCGACAAATAAATATCAACATGTCTCTAAATTTTTTCGAGACAAACACAATTTTAAAGTTTCTCTTTCGTTTAGGAGCGATAGCCGTGGCGTGGTATGATTACGCTGCTTTTAAAATAACAAGTGAAAAAGAGAATACTACATGAGCTTATTTGAAATGAAAATATACGCGATTTTCCAAATAGAAAGACAATGAGAGAACACCTACACCGCGAGCACGGAACGTTAAGCGTGAAACTTTCGCGAAAATCGGCGCGCACCCTTTTCTTTATCCGTTTGCTTCTCATTTTAATTCAATTTACTGGATGAAGGAGAAAAAGTAATCTCCAGGGTTGGGTCGGGACACGCTACAGAGAGATTGGAAGTCATCGGCGCAGTATTGGGACGAACTCATATACTTTTATGGGGGCGAAAGTTTTTTATTCGCGGCAGGAGAAAAAAGATTCGCGCGCCTCGCAACCCTATCACGTGAGAGGCATACGTGAGCAACTATGAATGCGAGGATATGAGAAGTGAAAACATTAGTAGTCGGTTCATTTTTATCTCAAATAAAATCCATCGGGAGTGGTCGGGCCTTTGCGAGTTGATGTTATGATACCTACTCGATTGAGACCGCATGGAAATGAGCTGGTAACGTATTCACGTCGAAATGTGGCTCGAGTTTATGTTAATACGCTTATATCGGCTAGCCTTTATGTTCAGCCTTTCTTTTACTAGCTTAAGAATAAAGCATAAAGAATAAAGAATTTATTGACCCATTTTTCTTTTCATAACAAATGAGGTCTAAAATGGAAAAGGCAGTAAAGGTCGCGGGATGCGTAAGCATGAAAAAAAAAATCTTATTGGTCTTTGAAGTCAAACATTTTCCTTTAAAATAATTAGTTTATTAAGGTTGTATCCAAACGAAGTCCTTAGATATTTATGTTTTCTGCATTTATCCGTAACATACAAGACGAAGCCTGTTTCACCTAATTAAAATAAATGTATTCTTTGAGATCTTGTTACGTTTACGCTTCCACAGCCTTTTGACCTGCGACACGCATATTTTGTAATATCACGCACGTGCCATTAATAACTTATTTGTTTTCTTAGAGATCTTAAAAATGTTTTTTTATAGGTAATTAATTTGCAAGTCATGTTTTAGATGGATGAATCATTCACCTTTCTACAACAAAACGTCTCCACTGGGATGCCCACGACTGCATCCACTGGATGCCAGCGACTCTCATGATGTCGTCGGTCCATCTAGCGGTAAGTTTACCTACGCTGCGTCGTCTGGTTCGTGATCTCCACTCAAGACCTTTATACTTTCTTCCCCAACTCAACGGCAACGGAAAGAGCTATGCTTGGAATTTTTTTGCACGCTATAGTCCGTGACGACGATATTCACCGAAGAACCACAGTCACAGACAGAGCTGCTAAGTTTTGCACGTTGAAATGACAGGCCACATCGCTCGAAGTACCATATATGTTTTTTATCACCTGGAAACTATAACCTGTAGGTGTTTTCAATAACTAGAGCTTTCCAGAGAACCAGTGGTACCTCTTAGGTCTAATACGTGCTCTATCTTCAGGAACTTACCATCAGTCAAGTTGGTGGCTATATAAGACACCATAATTCATATTTTGATCTTGGCTAGCTCAAAATTATATAAGAAAATATAGACGAGAACTTTCCTCCTTTTTTGAAGTCGGTTAAAACTAACATAAACATTTCATCTCTTTAAAGAGCGGTACCAACACAAGTCATTTCTTGGAGCGTTAAGTTATTTCCGGTTCTTTCCTCAACATTTTCTTATATTTCCGACTGTGGGAGAAATTTATTTGGTCTTAGAAAGTGAGAGTAATAGCAAGCCGGACCGGAACACCGAATATGCGACTCGACATGTGGTACGAAATATATCACGGAGGCAAAACTTTAATCTAAACCCTTTCGATGTTCTCTTGGCTGGAGCGATATAAAAGATTTATAGGTAAGAACGATGTTTAGACTCGTATTTAGATCTAAATATTCTTTGTCTTTCCTGATCAACAAGGCATGGGTTTGACCACAATCGTACCTGATGAGAAGCGATGATGTGGTCGAAGATGAAGCACGCTAGCCTAAGAAATACCTGTTCACTTTGTTAAAAAAAATTACATTAAAATAGGCAAAGACATGACGTATCATACAGGCACAAATAAAATACAGTCGAATGTAGAACCTTCCTTTTCTTTAAAGTTGGTAAAAAAATCCGGTAACCCTTCTTTGAATTCAGCATGTAGAGATATTCTCAGCACGCAAGGACGTATCGAGCGTATTAGATCAACATACGGATATATCGAGACGATCAGTGTGCATGTTTACGCATGTGATACAGAAATCTTAACGACGAGGATTTATCAGGATTTGCAATCTCCATGTTTATAGATGTGTGCGTGCCCAAAGAACATATCGTGAAATATAGCTCCCACGTAACAAGGCATGAACTTTATTTCGTATGTTACGAGGGACGGTTTCATAAAATTGATTTATTTTTACAAGCTTGTTGACCTTCACTTTGACATCTAAGTATAAGGTAAGAAGAGTACTTGCTTAGACAAACTTGTGAGTCACACGATAGTTACGTTTGTTCAATAAATAGAATTACAGTAGGAAAATAACGCAGTGATTATTAATCATTTATTTCACAGAACCTGTTTTTTCAATCAATTATTGTTTATATTTTTATTTTTAAGAAGCTGACCCAACAGACGTTGTCCTGTCAAATTTTATGAAAATTGCTTAAGTGATACAATAATCCCGTAGTAAAAGCGCTCTATAACTTTTATTTTTGCCGAATTTTTAAATTTTCCGGATAAAGCTCCAATTTTTCTTTCCTTAAAAACCTTATTGACACGATTACAAACATTTAAAAAAAATTGTTAGCCAAATCGGTCTAGCTTTTCTCAAGTAATGCGCTTAGCAACGAACAGCTTTTAGTTTTTGTTTAAATAATAATGAGATATAGAACATAGAAGTAAATTTTATTCATATACTTTTTATTATTATTTAATTTTTGTAATGTGCTTGGATGTTTGATTGTTATTTCCCGAGTGAGTTTGTGTAACTTTTAATAAATTAATAATTATTAATTAGTTAATTAATTCATAGACTTGGTGAGTTTCTATTTTATAATCTCTACTTATACTCTCTTTATAATCATTCTGAAACTACTCAATATGCTACACTACTACACTGTTTATTTATGCTGAGCATAAAATAATGCGAAAACAGAGTAAGTGCTGCGCACCACCTGAAAACGAAAACATTTAAATGTTAGATGGTAAAGATGCCACGGCCTCACTTAAAAACGGTATTTAAGTTAATCTGTGATTAAATTGGTTCTGTCTTATTTTCGCGCGTGTTAATTTCCGTGAGCAAGAAATTGACAGAACAGTTTGAAGCGTTAATAACGTCCCTTAGGCCACTAATATTAAATTGACGCTTAATATCCCAAAAAAAACACCCTACATTATCAACGATTTCAGGTCGATACAAGATGAGATAAATATATTTCGTAGAAAAATCTGTCAAATGAGCAGTAGTATCCTTTGTTGCATACCCCATTTTCTACGTCATTTATTAATAATTTCCATTCTAAGGTTGCCTGGAAGAAATCGCTTTAAACAACAAGGCCGCCAGAATCTTTAAAGGTTACAAGTACTATACAAGTTTTTCTCCGTACGTAATTTTATGGTGTGAACAATAAACAGTTAGTCACTCAATAAAAAAATACGGACCAACATAAGAACCTTCCTTCTTTTTTGAAGTCGGTTAGGAATGAAATAAAAAACCGACTAAGTGCGAGACGGACTCGCGCACTAAGGGTTCCGTACTATTATCTATAAAAACAAACAAAAAAACACGTTTGTTGTATAGGAGCCCCCTTAAATATTTGTTTTTTAGTATTTGTTGTTATAGCGGCAACAGAAATACATCATCGGTGAAAATTTCAAATGTCTAACTAGCACGGCTCATGAGATAAAGCCTGGTGACAGACAGACAGATGGTCAGCGGAGTCTTAGTAATAGGGTCCCGTTTTACCCTTTGGATACGGAATCCTAAAAATATAATAAGGGTGTGCCTTTGAGTCTAAGGTGCTCACCAGTAAGAAAGTGCCATAAGTGAGCTCGAGCATCTTGAAAGCCTTCATGACCAGTGGCCGCTGAGCCTGCATGATGGCCAGTCGTACTATCTTCCTGACGTTCCTCCGTCCCACACGAGGTGGGCAAGAGTGCCAACCGCAGTAGAATATTGCATCGGAAAGAAGAGAAGCCTGAAACCACAGCACAGAGGAATATGTTTCTATTGCGACAAGCAGAACAAATCATCATCATCATCATCAGCCTGTCTTATTTCCACTGCTGGGACACATGCTCTCTCTGAGAGAGAGAGAGAGGTTGGACCCTAATCCACCATCCTGGCTCAGTTCATGTTAATGAATGTCACATGTTTTTGAGCTTTTAAGGTTCTTGGATATTCATTTTCCTCACGGTGTTATCCCTCATCCCACCACATCCTCCCACTAAATCAGGGTTTCTTAAAGTCCATGCACCCCTATGGGGTATGGACCCCACGCGAGTGCTAGGGGTCCACATTCCCGGAGTTTATTTACTAGAATTCGTTTGAAGTATGCAGTTCTTTTATTTAAATAAACAAAACCAAAAATCAAGTAATTGTCAAGTAACACTGTTTTCTTATTTTAAAATTCTCTTCGCAAGGGGTCCGTAGTGTTACTGAAACATTGAAAGTGGTCCGTGACTACAAAAAGTTTAAGAACCATTGCACTAAATGGACCGACGACATTGTGAGAGTCGCGGGCGTTCGGTGGATGCGGATGGCATGATGTCGTTCAGTGTAGAGGTTATGTTCAGCAGTGGATGTCTTCTGGCTGATTATGATATTATCCCTCATCAAATACCGATATATACAAATAAACGATGTGTTTATCATCATTTATTTAAGACTAAATAAATAAATCATTGATGCAGGGTCGAGGATCGAACCGGGTGCCGTCAGATTGTAAAGTGCTCAATGCTCATGCTACCGCTCGGCCACGATCACTCCCGAACAAAAGTTTTCACCTAATTATGTATCTATTAATAACTACTGGAATAGCTTATAGTATGTAGCGCGTCTACTTTTTTTGCTGGAAGAACCGGGTCCGATAATCGGCTGGGTACATAATATTTAAATGAAGAACGTATACGGCTAACCCTGACATCAGTTTTTAGGCCGCTTAAAGGTCCGATATTATGACATAGGGATTGCTATTCATATTCAGGACAAACAACCTACAATCAGCGCTCAGTTGGAAATGCCGCGCGCGATCGTATGCAAAGTCAGACAGTGTCGTCCTTTGCTTAGTCAGAGATGGGTACAAAAACCTAGTCGAGCTACGAGTGTATTTATATACTTGTTCGATATTTGTGTTGCTTGAGTCTGTTTGTCAGTGTGCTACATGGCATCCCCGACACAAAAAATAGGTAACGGAAGGCTATGATTGTGAAACGTTCTAAAAAAGTTCACTGCTATGTTACCTCAAATAAGGCAAAATATTATGCCTCAGTGCAATTTTTGAGCATGTTCTAATGTCACTATACCGCTAAACCGTTTAAAGCAAAAAAAATAAGTACGGCGCACTTATTAATTTTTCACTTACAATAAGAAACTTAACGACACCAATGTAATAACTAATAGTCAACACGCAAAAAAGTGCAGCAAAATCTTCTTAAGAATGAGTTCTATTCAGCATCTAGCCAGATTATCTCACTTGTTTGTCTGATCTGAGTGTGTTACCCTAATTTTTTACCAATATTTAAATCAGATTGATACCCACTGATATGTTATATTTTATCGTTACCGTTAACACTAAACGGATTATAAAAGTAATAGGAACGTAACAGCTTACGGATGCAAAGATACCAATAAAATATGTTTGTAGATCATATAAAAATAAGTTACGACTTATAGGCATCACCATAAATCACAAACTTTTGTGGGTTTTGGTTACGATTTGTTATCGTAAAGAAATTCCGCCTCTTGGAATATTTTTCTCAATTTTAGGAATAGGTGCCAAGTGCTAAGCTTCATCTTATTAAGAGAGCATTTAAAGAGCTCTCGGTGCCAAGATGAGATTGTTGACTGTATATTAAGTTAAGATTAAGACAAAAATAAAAGATCTCAATTTAGATTGAAGTACATACAACATTTTAGTAAGCTCTATAAATATAATGAAATAATTTTCAAGTTACCTAGGAAAAATTATGAACTGTATTACAAAATGCATTCAGTTACTTTTAGGTATCTGGATTTGAGACATAAAATGAAAAATAAACCCATAATTGTCAGACAAATATAAAACAAGTAAACCATAACATTAAAAATGACTTTTCTAAAGTCCAATTATATGTAGGTACTTGTATAAACTTATTTGATATAATTTCTTACCTGATAAGTGATCTCTCCAGCATTGCAAAGAAACAAGGCGAGTAAAAAGAAAAGCGCAATAACGAAGAATATTATCTTCATACTTGCTACGAACGTTAGCTGATCTGAAAGCTTGAACATGGTGAAATTATAAGAATCGACAACTGAAACTTTTTCAAATAATTATATATTATTGTTAAAAAAGAAGAAAACATGCTTATATGACTCGTCAAACTAAACCAAATGAGGCGTTTATTACTCTTGTCGAAGAGGGAGGTGGATATTGAAACAATTGGTATGGAAATCGTTAAAACAAACCAAATTAGACCAATCTCGTGGGGTGGCTAGTAGCCAGTAAATTGTTCCAATGTCCACTTCCTGATTCCATCATCAGATCATTTCGATGGTACCAAATTACTGTATTGTCATCTGAATTTTAAAATCGATACAATTAAAAATAGTTTAAAATTGACTTCGTAGAATTGTTTATGTAGTTAAAAGTGAAGATCTATTTTCGCATAAAGTAGACAAAACAACATTTTGTTTAGTACCTGTAGGTATATTAATTCACACACACACATCATCAGCCAATTAACGTCCACTATTGGACAAGGCCTCCCTCATAGAGAGGGGTATATTAATTACTCATGTTTTATAACGCCGGATTATCTGATTATAGTTTTAACCGAATTCGACAAATTAAAGCAGATAAAAGTACATCAGTTATCTATTATAACTATGGAAACTGACGTGGTTTTCACACATTTTGTTTGACAAATTCGGTTGAAACTATGTGTAACAAAACTTATTTATTATTATTTTCTAATACACTACTTGCACATGGTGGAAGTAATTTGTGCAACCTAGAAAAAGGAGAAGCACGCGATAGCACGATATACGTATACAATGATACATATGCAAATTATGCAACCTTATCTAGTTCGTAAATTAGATACATCATGTGGAAGATTCATTAGATTTACTTACTGCTAATTGAAGTAGAAGTGAAACTGCGGTACCGGAACTTTGGCAAACTTGTAACGCCACAACCATCCCAAAAGCGTTGTCGATTTCATTTGACAACCTGCTCGTAGCGTGGAAAAGAATTGAAAATATTTTTATTGTTTACTAGCCACATCCGCAGTTTTACCCGCGTGAACCCGCGTAAGTATATTTTTCGGGATTAAAACATCCTATATCAAGCTACGCAAAAAACTCGCCGATCCATTGCTCTGTTACTGCGTGAAAGAGAAACATACAAACTAACAAACAAACACATTTTCGCATGATATAGATACCATTAACCATTGACATATATATCGTTTATTTGTCAAAGAAAAATACACAATAGACAACATTAAAAAATCCAGCTTCCGCATTTCCTAAGATTTTTAACCTAAAGATGTCAAGCCTTTTAATAGTTCTTTGGATCAAGGTCACTTAGAATATGTAGGTATCTTCTAAGGTCTAACGCTAACTTTTCAGTCCAGCGTATAAGGGACCATGGAAAATTCAATCCTTATCGGTTTGCCGTAGGTTTTAAATCGTCCCGTCACGCTTTTGCACCGTGTCGCGCCCGGTCCATGCCTTGACTGTTTCTAATAACTAGTGGATGAAGTAAAATTAGAATTTATCTTAAACCGAAAAGAGTTGAAGTTTCCATGGCCGCTGGTATGCAACAACGCAGCTTCGACTTGGCGTTATGTCGAAGTCCGCGTGATCCATCTTCGACGATATCGTAGCTTAACAATAAGCAAATAGTGATCTTTTTTTAACCTATACTGTCCCACTGTTGGGCAAAGGTCTCCCCCATTTCCTTCCATAAATTTCTGTCCTTTGCCACCTCTTGTCAACCTCATCGGAATGAGTCAAGGTCGTCATGCCAGCGTTTCCTAGGCCTTCCTTGACTGCGTCGTCCATCAGGCACCCACTGTGTGACGATCCTGGCCCATCGGTCGGAGTTCATACGCGCCACATGTCCCGCCAATCCCCAAATAGTAATCAAATGCGATTAAAAAAAACTCTTCTAGTCTACAGTTTCACATCAAACCTTCACTCTCACCTTTAAATTAACGAGATTAACACTTAACTTTTTTACTTACTTAAGAACCTCGCTGTGCATAACAATTCCTTCAATCAAACCGCGAGTTAAATTTTCCGCCGCTTCTTTCATGTATCCTCTCTGGTTTAATTTATCAAAATCCTGTTTCAGCTTTTCGAAGTAACACCTTAACGTAATGAATTTGTATTTGTACATTATAAGGTACACCATAGTAAATGAATCCACTGATACAATCATATTCATCATCATCATGGACAATACTAAAGTGGTAAAGATTCGGATCACTGCCGCTAATATGGAATTGTCTTCATATGCTGGATAATAGGTCACTACTGTGACAAAGTGCGTCCCTGAAATATTAGTTACACAGTTTATACATTTTTATAAAATAATTACAATTGAATTCACGGGAAGTTCAATAGCCAGGATTCATCCCCATTGTCCATCCTTAGAGATTAAATAATTTATTCAAATTTTAATGGCACCCTTAAGATAAATTATAACCCATGTAATAAAATATATATCAAAATAAGAGAATTATCTATTTGAAAACCCAGTTTGAATATGAGTAAGCAATCGAACAAAATAGGATATTTGACTGTGTTTACGAAACAATCTCAAATTCACTGTTTTAAACTATCACGGTTGTTGACTACAGTTGTATGATTATTTACAGGAGCTCCTTCCACAACCTTACCATGGTAAATATCCCGTAAATAACCATCTCAAATTGTCTATAATATTATAGTAAAAAATATATAGTTAGTTACAATCTCATAATTTGCAGTATATTAAAAAAACTAAATTGATACCGGTTCAGCCGTTTGGGAGCTACGATGCCATAGACAGACACGCAGGTACACAGATACATGTACGATAAACTTATGACACCCCTATTTTTATGTCGAGGGTTAAAAAAATACGGATTGGATTGAGAACCTTCCTCCTACAGTCGGTAAAAAATCAGCAAAGATATAACATTACGAAACACAAACAAAAAAGACATTAAAACAATCGATTGAGAATTTATTTTTAGAAATTGGTTGTCAAAAACTTACAAATATACAAAAGACAGTCATCACACTAGCATTATGCAAACTAATTAAACATGCGAAAGTTTGTGTAAGTATTGAATGAAATTTGGTATGAAAGTAGTTTCGTGCCTGGGCTCATTGTGGCACATTTTGACAATTTTTATTTATATATTTAGTAATAAGCTTGCGTTTGACCGCCATCTCGTCAGAATAGCGGATAAAACTGTTTTAGGCATGCGTTCTAAAGTTTTATATTTATTACAAATACGGGCTTAGAGAAAGATATAAAAATAAATACATTACACATACAAAAAAAAAATAAAAAAATTGTCTGATAAATTTTTGAGCATATCTCAATCTTTTGTTTAAAGTTTTGGTGGAGATTGAGAGAAATTGGTCCGTCTCTTTCTCGCAAAGCGTGTCTTAGTATTTGTATGGCACGTGCAAGGCTTCACGTAATAACTTGCTATAGTGCGCTCTCTGTCTAGTGTAGAGTAATTTTTTTTTTATTATCATTTAGGATTACTTAATTAACTCTATTCTAATTATTACTTTATACATATATTTACATTAATAAATCGGTTAATCTACTTTAATTTTTAAAATATTACCCCTTTTAACAACCTACAAATTTGACCAAACAATTTTTTTTTGGGTTTTCTTTGATCGGTTTTTTTATGATCAGCTTTTATATAAGGTGCTAATATATATATATAATGAGGCCTATTGCCTGTATGCAAGATTTAATAGATCAAATGAATACGTGCCTTCAAGCAGTTTTCTCAGTCCCTCAACCACGAAGCACATCAGCGATCCATACACGGTCAGAAAGTAAGCGACGACGTTTACTTTCATATTCCTGTACTTGTCAGCCATAAGTTTATCTTCCTCATACGGCTCACAGATTTTGATCATCCTTTTATTCAGGTTCTTTATACGTTCCTTGCTGACGATTACGGAGAACATTTTGATCAGGACTATAGTATGACTCACGGCGAACGTAACCGAGTCTCGTTGCTCATCTTCTGGGAAATGTCCCATCACAGCGGCCATAATTTCTAATACTGTCATGAAACCGTACAAGAGATACAGCAGAGAGCTGTACACTCTATAAAATAAACTTTTATCGTCCCCTATTGTGTTATCTTCGAACCAGAAATTACCGGAACCGACCAGAAATATCTTGCTGCAGTAAGTCTTTAAAATATAATAATTTTTCATTTTATTAGCCGTCTGTAATAACTTTGGATAAATTTAGACGGGAAGGATGTTTTACGCCTGAAAATAGGAGCGTGCTTGTTTTATTTATATTTATTAATATAATAAATGGTTGCGTTGATCGTTAACCATACAACCACTAATTAATTTACACAGCTCATTATAACATACCTTTTGATATCGTCAAATATTCAAAAATGTAGTATTGGTACAGTTATATGATTATTAATGGGCTATTGATTGATTGGGATCTTACGGAGTGAACAGCTGTGATAATTCAAAACAGTGTTTTATTTATTTTATTTAGTATTAAATACACACATAACGCCGGACCAAGCCAGCGTGGAGGCAAGAATGAGTATAGTTACTGTTAACTGACTCAATATCAACCAACACCTCGCTGGTAATAAGGTCTGATTAGGTAGTAAAAGTTTTAATAATCCTAATAGCGCTAGTGAGGTGATTATTTTCCTAGCTTTTTCACTCACCTATAAGTAAAGAAAAACCAAAAGTTAATGTTACTTGTATAACATCACACAAAAAGTTATGAAATGCGATTTTTTTGTTTTATGTGATGGTACTTGGATGATATTTAGTGTAAAGGTCTATGGAATACTATTAAATAACACAAATGATAATTTTATTACCAAAAAACATACGGCTCCTGTTAGGTATCGGGTATTTGCAGTCGCACATTTTAAGTATTTTCAAATGTATTTTATTAAAAACTTTTTTTTGTTTCTAGAACAAACAAACACACCTAGACTGATGATTGAAACTTTAAATTACTTGGTAAGTTGCATTATTACGACATTCTCTATTAATTTACTTAATAAACATAATTATTTTGAGTAATAATCAAGTTCGTGTTTCAATTAATTTCGCATTATTCAGACGTAGACAAGGTTCATGCAGTAAGTCACAAGATACATATTCTCCTTTATGTTACCAATTGTCATATTAATAAAGTTGCTAGATTAGATAAATAGAAACTCTTTATTGTGTACACCAGAAACAAAAATTACAAACAGATAGAAAACATTTACGAGCTAGTGCCACAAGTGGCGGCCTTATCGCTAAAAGCGATCTCTTCCATTAACCATTGGATGGAAATAATTTACGTAATAGGAACGTTTAGGAAGATTACTAAAACAATCATGTATTTATAAGTATGCAAGGTACGCAGCTAACTGCGGTAGTGGGCTTGAACATGTGGATTATCTCTAGGCCTTAAACAGTCTATGGACATCCTAACTGTTTTTTGTATACATGGTTACTCGGAAAGGGTGTTCTAAGCTGAAAGGGATCCATTATACTCATCATTATGAACGACTTTTACCATGGGACTAACAATGAATTCGCGAAAAAAATATCAGTTCTTTCATAGACAATGGTTATTCAAACTCGAAAAAATGTATGGAACAGCCGATATATATATTTTTTGTGATTTCTGGGTTGGCCCCATAGGAATTTTTTCCAATTTTCCAGGCAACTTTTCCAATTTTTCTTTCCCTAAAAACTTTGTTCGGGCTATTACGAACATTTTAAGAAGGGAAAGGGGAAAAGAGCCTTCCTCTTTTCCTATTTCTCCCATCGTTTTTTTTTATCTTTCTTTTGTTCAGCAGTGGACATCTTCCTGCTGATGATGATAATAAAAATAAATAAGCCGGTCCAGCCATTCTCAACTCAAGTGACGCGCTTACCAACGAATACCATTTAAATTTTTATTTATAAATATGATAGAAGAAGAGGCCTTCGGGGAGTGGAAGAGAGGAAGATGCCTATGTTCAGCAGTGGACATATTCTGGCTGATGATGATGATGATGCTGATGATAGAAGATAAAACATTAAATATAAATTTTACAGGTAAAATAATTATTTGTTTAAAATGTACAATGTACTGTTGCGTTCTAGCCTTGTAAGCAAAGTAATAATGCAAGCAGTCATTTAACAACTTTTTGTAATTTACTCGCTCTATAAACTAGTTTTAATGACATGGCCACAAAACTTTACGTGGTGAAATAATAAGTGGTTCATTAGGGAAATAAACGTCGTTCAGCAAATAGTTACCTTTTATAAAGTTAAATTACTTTTGCGTCGACAAAGAGAAACTTTTGTATCGATTAGAGATCAGAGCTTCTACTTTCATCCTGGCTAGCCTTCAAAGCTTATTTACTTACAAATAAAATTACGGAAATTTGACAAATTTAAAGCCTATCCCAATATTTGATCGTACTCAATTTGATATTCGGTTTAATAAAGCTCGTTTTATACTGGTTATTGCAGGCGGTTATTGAGAAATCGAAAGAGAATTAAGTGGTTGAAAACTGATTGGTGCGAGCAAAAAAAATGTGTACCTCAAAATTTCATTATTTTTGTACTCCAAAAAAATTATAGCGTTTCGCAAATCTATAAACGTATAATTTTTAAAGGTTTTTGTACTTTAACTTATATTACTTTACTTGTATAGTATTAAGATACTAGCTGTTACCCGCAACTTTGTACGCGTAGACTTTCATATAATCTTTCAACCCCTTCTGTCCACCTTAATTCAGCGAGTCTCTGCACCCCATAAGAAATCTAATACGTGCACAATTTCAGCTTCATAGATCAAGTAGGTTTCGGAATTTCGTGATGAGTCAGTCATATATAAAAGCGAAATACACTCGTATTTCACTATTATATATACCAGATGTAACTTTAGACGACGGACACACAAAAGGACACCACTGTTCTCATCATTACTAACAACTTTTACTTTGGGACCAACCCTGATATCGCGTAAAATCAGTTGTTCCATAGATGATGTCAACGATAACATGTATATGGAACAGTTGACGTATTTTCGCGATATCAGGGTTGGTCCAAAAGTAAAAGTTGTTTATAATGATGAGTAGGTACAATGATATTCTTAAATATATCCTTCTTGTTCATATCTTGTCATAAAATGTTTGACCAATTCCAAGTTTCTAATCGAAATCAAATTTTACATGTAGGTATGTGTGGTTCCAGTAAAAATGTATGTAAGTAGGCACTGAAATGGAAAAAGGGCACTGGAACTTCACAATGGCTAATGAATGGCCTATTTAGTTTGGGTTCATTTGTTTATCATGAGCACTCAATGCTTGTCATGACGAGAGTCTGCAGATGAAGACTGATGATGGCCACTAACACTTTCTAATGGCAACTGGTAGACAAACAGTACAAGCTAAATAGAAGTCTAGAAGTCTTTAAAAATTAAACTTCACTAAATAACATCATTAAATAAAATTATTTTCTAAAAAAAATTTTTTTAACCACGCTCTGTATTTTTCTCAGTAAACCCTTCATTTGATATCCATATCATGAAGGTAGATAAGAAAATTTTGTTCGCCATCTTGGAGCATTCGCCATATTGAATTTAGTGTTACGTCATTTTATTTTTCGTATTCTTCTCAGCAAACGCTTTCATTTGATAGCCATATCATGAGGATGCATAAAAAAATAACTGAACCGCCATCTTTGGGAGGCCGCTATATTTTATTTGGAATGATGCCATTCAACCATGCCAACCATGCACTTTCATCCCTTTGACTATCTAATATACGAGTACATAGTCAAAGTTTCATCCAAACTATAGGTGTATGCCAAATTTCAGCTCAATCGGTTGAGGGTAACTGGTCTAAAATTAAGTTGCATTCCCACACATACGTACGTACATACATACTAAACTAACAGGGCAAGTTGAATTAAAGCTTGTAAAATAGTATTACCCATTTGAAATCTCACACGTGCTTCAATATTGATGCTGTCAATAATATTCTCCTTAATGTTAATTGTTCGGATCGTTAAAAGTATTCATTTTAATGTGGTATTTAATGTGTTCTTAATTTGAAAACTCTACTTTGTCATACTCTACTTTTAGATTTTGACCTTAAAAAGTGTAAAGCGGCGTTTTTATTTTATTTTTTATTTATTTAATACCTTATAGGTACGTGCGTAAAATATTTCGGCATGAGCTCATGTATTTAGCCCTCGACTACGTCTCGGTTCGCTTTCGTCTCTAAATGCTTATATTGCCTACCGCTTTAGTACACACTAAAACTGAAAATAAATTCAAATAAAACTGCTGCATCCTTAAATGTTTGTAAAATATCCCCGTACTATTTCTTCATTTGAAAGCTTAAAGCTATTCAATGCATTACTCGAAAAGCCACTTTTAAAGTTTAGTAGCTTTTAAAATGACACATTCCTTGGTAAAACCGTATTTTTGGACACTCGTGGTTGAAATGTTACCTTAATTTATATAGAATATTTTTATTGAAGTAATAAATCATAGGTAGATGTACATTTATTGATAGAACAGTGTTATTGATAAATTCAAATTCAATTCAAAAATCTTTTATTTAGGACAACTAAAAATCCATTGGGTTAGTAAAAAACAAAACTTAAAAACTATTGTTAGTAAAGAAATACAAAGACAAAAATTTATCACAAATATAATTACGACTGAGTAGGAAATACATTATTTCTTACTCAGTCATCACGCGCACAAAATGTCTGAGTATTGGCGCGTGACCATCTTCAGCAAGATGTTGTATCTACAAGATGTTGTTCTGACTTCCCCGCACCCTCCTCATTAGTGATGCCACTTCCTTTCGAATGACGGCATGAAAGCCGTGATAAACCTCTCGCAGGTCCTTCTATCACACCTTACAACTTTAGTTCCACAACTCAATATATATATTTTTATACAAAAATATTTAAATTACGTCAAATAGAACTCTACGTGGTTTTATAGTTGGCTAAGCTCCGGCGCTGACTCTTGCACCTACTAAATACAAAACTAAAAAAAAAACGAACTTAAAGGCTGCGCTCAACGTCCGTCTCTTTCGCACGTCTTCAATGTGGTGGACTGATGGCGTAGAAGATTTCAACTTCCTCCTCCATCCAATAAAATATCAACACTATTTTTTTAATACTATTTGCAATGTTATTCCAAAGATAATATCCAATCAGTTTCTTAAAATTCTCACTCAGTAATTTATTACATGAAAAGTTCTTGAGTGGGGACCACGAACCGGAAGATGAAGCGTAGATACGGATCGGTAAGGCATCGTGACAGTCACGGGCATCCAATGGATGCGGATGGCAGGCTGTCGTCCATTATAGCATTCTAAAGGGGACACCTATGTCCAGTGTCTTCTGGTTGATGATGATGAAATGACATACAGTAAATCAGTTTGCATTTAGAAATATATGAAGTCACGATGATCCCTAAAACCGATATCCAAATTTCCAATTTCAATGCATACAATTTTAATAAGCTTCTAAACGTTCAATATAATAGTAAGGTTACCAACGTCAGACGAGTGCATAGACTAGTCGCAGGCTCCGACACAGTATCAGTTATTTATTGCTTACCACTTTATTGCCTCACTGCGGATTTTGGAACGTACGCCCTGGGTCGAAGTGGTTTCTATGCAATCAGGTTTGTATTTGGTTAGCAAAACACATTATAAAAACAATAATCTAGCAGTTGCTGTTGCCGTTTGCACTCCAGCATCAAGATATTACCCGGTTAATATAATATTGCTGTATTTAGGGGCGATAAATTAACGACCTGAATATTTTTTTGTTGTGTTTACATAGTGTGTAATACAATTCAGCGTTAAATAGATACATGAAATACATTTGTAAATAAAGGAGCATTTAAACGGTGCAACTAGCTTGGACGAGTCAGGCTAAATGCGTGAGCTATACATGCACAAGTTACCAGTGCGTTGGTTATAATATCTGCCTATATATTTGTAGTATGGAAAAGCGTAAGTTTGACGTACTGAGCAGGTTTCTATAGCCAAAGAAACTTTAAAGTTGGTTGTTGATAACATTTTTGACACGCTTTTATTAGCTTGGTACGTATGTATCGGAAGCTAAGAACTTGATTTTCAACTACTTCAAAACGTCGTAATAAATTGAAGTTTTGCACATTTATCAAGGACCGATGACAATACAATAATTTAAATAAATTTGTCCCATTGAAGTGTGTTTTATTTTATTAATTAATTATTTGAGTGAGTGTGTTGAGTAACATCCATTAGTTTGACTTTAATTTGTCAATATCCAAGTAATCAAATATTCTATTGGCAGTAAATGCGCACTGCCGAGAGTGGCTTGCGCTGGTACGAGACAAATTGCGGCCAGACAAGTTGCGGCGGGCAGCTGACTATGACGGGCCGGAAAGGTGGTATTAAATAAATAATACATTATTTAATATTAAAGACGTTTAATCGACATGATGGCTGAGCTAATACTAACGTACATATACGAATAAGAGTATATATTATGTCAGTGGCAGAACCCGCACATCCTTATAGTTAAACTTGCGCAACTTGTGTTTCAAGATCGATGCATGTGAATAAGTCTTTATGGATAACTAGCTGCGCCCCGCACTTTCCAACAATCCCTCAGGATTCGTATATTTTATAGAGATAAAACTCTCTGAGCAGACAATTGTAAAAAAAATATACATCGATTCGTTGATGTGTTACGTGAAAGAAGTCCTTCTTTCAATAAACAAACACACTTTTGCATTAATATGATATGTCAACTTAGTAATATATGGTTAGGTTTAGCAATCGTCCAAACTGGTAGCAGACGTATGTAGTGTGATTTTGTATCGTCTCTAATCCGAGCTGGACTGGCAACCAACCTGATATAATATATATGCTACAGAGATTAATTTCTATCACACTTTGGACTGTGACAATATTAAACACTCGTACATTAGTTGGTTTATTACTATATTAAGGTGCTCCATATAAAGGTTTTTTTTAAATCACTATTAAGCCCGCGTACCACATATTACTATATTAAGGTGCTCCATATAAAAGTTTTTTTTAAATCACTATTAAGCCCGCGTACTACCAACTCGCCTGTTGGTAAGCGACAATGTGTTCGAAGATGAAGCACGCAGACTTAGAACAAGATTTAAGTTAGACAAGAATAATGTTTTAGTTTAAATCAGTTTTTTTTAATATATATTCTAGTAGTCTGGTTTAATTTATGTGCTATAGTCGTAACATCTCAATCTTTCAACTGGACACACATCAAAATCAAATTGTTCAGAAATTATAGTCATACATGAGCCCTAAACGATAACACTCCTGTTTTGAGCAGTCGCGTAAAAAAATAAAGTTGCATATCGATAATAGTTTATAGGATATCTGGTTATTAAAAGACATAAACATTCGTAATGACACTTAGTAATATTGTTCGTAAAAATTATAGTTGAGGTAATCTGTACAAGTATTTTGTTCATATTTTCTGAAATACTAATTTTGCTGTGTACAGTGCCTTAAGTCCTAAGATATGAACGAACATCACACAGTGTATTAAGCAGAGAAATGACAAAAATAAATTATCCTGGACCCCAATCCGAGTCGGACATTGAGAGATGAGGTGATAATTGAGACTTGGGACCTCCGCGCTGTCATTACAGTGTGCTTGTCTGAAACATAGTGAAGATACAGCTCATTGTATACTATATTGCACAGAGATACGAGAGACGAGAGACTTGACGCGACCTGTTTTTTAGAACTTTTTTTAGTTTTAGCTTGACTTCTTGTTCTTGTCTATTTAGCTAGGTTCAAGTATAATCATTTTCAAGTAGTCAATAATTTAAGTTAAGATCGAACAAGTCAGCGTCGATCAAGGCAATCTACAATCAAGTCAGTCATGCCCCAGGAAAGTGGAGGAGACTTTAGAGGGTTCTGTGGTATTCTGGAAACAACACGAAAGTTTCACCTCGTTTTATTACCTGGTCACCTCGAGCATGCTAACAAACACTTAATAAATAATATAATCCAACAATACTCGAAAATGCACAAGTTTACAAAAATGAAACTATGTTCAATGGTACAATGGTGACATGATTTTCTCACGTTACCACCAAACCCAAATTCTCTTTAGAACTATGCATCACTGCATGTAAATGTCATCCAAAAAAACTAGCAGCCCTGGGTTTTTTGTACTAGTTCTAAATTAAACTTGCTTTTTCTATGCTTTGATCTATGAATGTAGTTTTTCTAATATATTCTTGCACAGATAGGGACAGTGGACGGATAGACTTTTCTAGGGTCATTTTATTTGGTCCAAGTGTGTGTTGGTCTCGCGATACCTTTATTCGTGTCATTGTGTTATTGTTTTGAAATGCTTGATATTTTAGGGAACTTTGCTGGCAAGTCGCGAATATGGCTGATATAAGACCTTGGTATGGGAATATGTTTTCTTTATTTGTCAGCGGAATACGCGTAAGTATTTTAAGAGCAGATAACAAAAGTAAGATTATACGGAAAATTACATGCAGATTACTTACTGAGTGTGCCAGAATTGCTGAAAAACCTAATTAGCAATACGTATGTGCCTGGTCATATAGAACTATTTATAGTGCAAGGATTAGTGTGAATAATTTTGTGTTTTCAGATGTGATCCTGTTCGTTAATAATTAGCTTATCTCCACAATGTAAGTTTAACACGAGCTCAGCGGTCCGGATGCTCGTATTAAAAAACTTTTTCGCTTTAAAATATGCAACACCACTGAATTATTCATGTGGTTGCTCGAATGTGAAAAGGCAAATTGGAAAGTATAAAAATATCTTTTGAGTCCAAATTGTTTACGTATGCGTTGTTTCGATATTTGCTTTGTTTGTATCGATAATAGCGATGGCTATTTACAATTCAACTTATTTTATTACTTTTCGTTTATATATAACTTATGAATATTATACAAATAAAGAGCAAATGTCTATTCTTTTGTTTCTAGTCTTTACTTCAATATTATATATACTTGGTTATATGTTGTAGAGCAAAGCAAAACTACCTCTTCAGCTCTTGGTTTCTAAACACAAAACTAGACTGTAGCCTTGCTTGAGTGCTTGCTGTCTCTATGGGTGGCAGACTTCAAGGAATGGCAGGAAGTGTTTCGGCACTGACCATCGTAAAGCATAAGTACTTCATGATGGTCAGTGCCGAAACATCTCCTGGCGGGAAATGGGTGGCATAGTCGTTTAATGTGGAGGTACTTAAATAGCTATCAACGCATTACAGAAGTCTCGCACTGTTCGATTTGATCTATTGTTTTTGCCACGTACCTATAAGTCGTGGAATCGCTTCAAACGTAGGGTGAATAGAGTCTTCAAGGGTAGACAACTCACCGTTAATGTCCCGGGTATTGTAGGTATCCCATAGGCGGTGGTAACTACTTACTATCAGGCCCGTCGTTTGTTTGTCTACTATTTACATTAAAACTGAATAGAAGAAAAAACAAAGAAAAATTAATTATTTCTCTTACTTATTGTATTAATCCAGTCATGCCTGCAATATCCTAAAATAATGACGAAAGGGCTAAAAAGTCCTATTCATTACTTATCCACCCCTTGCTGTTGTTTTGTCTGTACCCTGTCACCCGCAAAACCACATTTGATCATCGCTGGCAGAGCAAACATCAGCATTCATGCGCATATTTGGTTTATTTAGTTGAGTGCAGCCGCTGTCACTGATCTCTTGTTTACGCTTTGGAAAATACATGTATGTCCATAAAAGATTATATATGTCCTTTTTTCGCAAGAATATTAAGCAGTACTTAGGAAGTTAGCTAACTTTGTCGGGGCAGAGACTTAGATATTGGTCTCCGAAACAAAAACCACAATTTTTCTCATTTTTGTTGTTATTTATTTACTCACATATCACTATTCTAAGCTGACTAGAAGAAACAACATAACTTAATAAATAATCTGCATAATTATTAAATATCTGACTTCGTATGCGTAGTGAAAAGTAAGTACCTAATCATGCTTAAATGTGATTAAAACCGTGAAAGTGTGTTTGTTTCTTTCCTCTTAAATAAAACGTGTGTTAGGTTTTGCGCGGAAATAGAAAGGCGACAGCGGTGCGCATGCGATGAGATTGAGATATATAGATTTCGAATTATGTATTTTCACCCCCGATAAAATAAGTTTCCTGAAGGAATATCAAAGCGGGTGTGGCCGCAAGGCACAGCTATTCTCCATCCATAAATTTTTGACATAAGAATTTTCATTTCATTGAAAAAAATCGCCATTGAAGTTGATTCTATTGCCAACATTATGATGATTAGTCTATAGTATTCCATAGTGGTGGTTCCTAGTATTGGAATTCATAATATTTTATTGTAATAACGAGCCGTGTGCTCGGTGGGATTTCCTATTAGTTAAATAGGGAATGACGAAGCTCTTACAAATTTTCATTTTAACTCCTTTAGGAAATGAATTTCTAAAAACGCTTAGACAGCTGACTTTTATTTGTAAACAGTTTATCATAAAAAAAACTATCACGTTTTTAACTTTAAAAATGAAGAATTTCCATTCAAACGTTTGTCCTCTTTAACATCTTTAGGGCATGCATTTTTACAAATCCTTCCTAGTACTAAATTACCTAGTACAAAAATATTGCTAACTTTAGTTCAATAAGGAACACTTATGCAAAATTTCATGCTTCTATACTTAGCGGCTTAGGCTGTGCATTGTCTGTCAGTGAATAAATTTATAAATGTAAGAATTTTATTAAGTAGATTTTGACACTGGCCTAATACACCGTAAATGAATGAATGAATGAATGGAGCCAAAAGAGAAGAAATACCATTTAGTACGAGAGCTAGCAACGTCGGGAAAACAAGCATTTCAGGTAGGCTAGTTTTTAGATATGCTATCTCTCTCACTCCCCCGGACGTCATACGGGCTATCTGGCTGGTGGTAGTGGTTGCGTTCATCAGTGCGCATCCTAAATGTCCAGGTAAAATATCGATTTTTCAAATCATTTTAAGAAGTTTTTTTTTTTTTAATTATTTTTATTGAATTTTTCGCAACATGAATCTATTATTGCCAGACATTTTTATCGTTGTTTAAATTGTGCCAGACGCTAATTTTGAATTGAAAAAATTTTTTTTTTCAAAATATTTCAGTATGGCTGAAATTTTTATATGATGTTATTTAAGTATCTAAAAACCTAAAATTAATTTGCCAAACAATAATTCGATTGTTAAACCTTCAGCCAGACCGATCTAAAAGTGAAAAGTGATGTGGTACCATTTTGCTTGGTCTAGGAATAGTTGTCGAATAAATTACAGAGAAAGAATTAAAAACTATTGAATTAATTGTGGATTAACATAGCATTAAAATAATTATTTATTTTTGTGCAAAATTAAGGTAATAATCAATCTCAAGGATGAAAGTAAACAAAAATTATATTGATTTATCTTGATAATTATCATCATCATCATCTTCATCACTGCTGTCATTTTCATTGTCATCGTCGTCTTTTGGATTATCAACGTCTTGTAAGCTATTATCTGTAAAAGAATGAAAAATTTTATAATCTTTCGGCAAAGAAATTTAATTTAATGATAATGTCGGCAACTAATGATGGTAACTGCTCTCCAACAAACCAGATAAAATCATATTTATCGTCATTTATGGTCCAGCCAGAAGCTTGAGGTGATAGAGATGTTGGGTGTTGTAAATGAGCATTTCTCCAAAACTTTGTTACGTAACGAATTCGTAGTAAATGCTGATACAATTCAGCTTTGCATGGTGGTAGGCTTGATGGATCAAAATTACGATTTTTTTTTCAAAATTATCATCTGATTTTTTAGACCGATAAGTGTTTGAAAACAGATGAAACCGAACTTCATTGACGTTCCAAGAATCACGAGCTCCGTAAATGTGACAAATAAACTTAAAGCAGCTGAGCAGTTACCATCATTAGTTGCCGACATTATCATTAAAGGTAAAAATTGAAAATAAAATACTAATAAATTTCTTTGCCGAAAGATTATAAAATTTTTCATTCTTTTACAGATAATAGCTTACAAGACGTTGATAATCCAAAAGACGACGATGACAATGAAAATGACAGCAGTGATGAAGATGATGATGATGATAATTATCAAGATAAATCAATATAATTTTTGTTTACTTTCATCCTTGAGATTGATTATTACCTTAATTTAGCACAAAAATAAATAATTATTTTAATGCTATGTTAATCCACAATTAATTCAATAGTTTTTAATTCTTTCTCTGTAATTTATTCGACAACTATTCCTAGACCAAGCAAAATGGTACCACATCACTTTTCACTTTTAGATCGGTCTGGCTGAAGGTTTAATAATCGAATTATTGTTTGGCAAATTAATTTTAGGTTTTTAGATACTTAAATAACATCATATAAAAATTTCAGCCATACTGAAATATTTTGAAAAAAAAAATTTTTTTCAATTCAAAATTAGCGTCTGGCACAATTTAAACAACGATAAAAATGTCTGGCAATAATAGATTCATGTTGCGAAAAATTCAATAAAAATAATAAAAAATAAAAAAAAACTTCTTAAAATGATTTGAAAAATCGATATTTTACCTGGACATTTAGGATGCGCACTGATGAACGCAACCACTACCACCAGCCAGATAGCCCGTATGACGTCCGGGGGAGTGAGAGAGATAGCATATCTAAAAACTAGCCTACCTGAAATTCTCTCTCGAAAACGTTGCTAGCTCTTAGACTAATTATTGTATGTAGAGATTGCTGCCTACTTGAAGTTACTACATGTAGTTAACACATTACTAAAACACTGTTTTAAACTATCACGGTTGTTCACTAAAGTTAAATGATTATTTACGGGATATTTACCGTGGTAAGGAACCTTACCACGGTAAATATCCCGTAAATAATCATTTAACACATTACTACATTTAGAAGATCTGAATTGAATCGTGTATTCTGACTAAAAGGACAATTTAGTGATTTGGTACACAGCTTAAATTACGAGTGTAATTCAAAACTTTAGCACACCTACAATTCGTCCCAGAACTGGCCCATAAAAGTGTTTTAGCTAGACCGTTTTCAGCTATATTCGTTTTAATCTCCTTTTATCTACATTTGATCTTGTGATAAAAGTTTTATGGCGTTTTTTCTTGTTTGTATTCTGCACTCGACCAGTCTGTTGTACGAAGGTCGGGCGCCTATTTGGCCCTTGTTTAATTGGAGCGGCACTAAGCCCAGCATTATTAAGTACCTTGCGCCTCCGTTGCCCTCATTTGACCTCATGATACACTAGTTTGACGGGTAAAATGTTCTTACGTGATTTAGGGTTTGTTTGGTGCAAAATGGAGGGTAACGTTTTGTAATTTTTTTTCGTCTTACGATAAAATAATAGTATCACAACTTTTTCTACTAATTATTTATTTCCTTCCATGTTACACGATTCTATTATCTATACTTGTCGCATCCAGATACGATCACGGCTTTAAAAAACGAAACGAGAAGCGCACCAATGTCGCGTCAGTCGTCAACTAGCTGCAACTTCACTTTGGTAATAGACGGACAGAGCCATGGTATTATCACTCGACTATTGGGCATGCGAATGGAAACGGTCAAAAAACGGTCGTCAGGTATCACTTCCTGACGACCGTTTTAAGTGATATTCAGGATCTGTCCTATCGTTTCGTGACCGTGATAACATCAAGAGTGTTTCTTTATTTTCGCACGTTTCGCACCCGTACCGCCCTACGTCTGATGACGATGATGGTGGCTGACGAGCAATCCCTCCGACATACTAATATTTTACAATCGTGAAAGTTATGCAGAGTTTCGTGTAAGGATGTGTGTGGACTTGACGGTTGAATGAATTTCGGTAAAATTTGGTTTTCATATTTAGATTACTGGATTTAAATGAAATCATGTCCTTGACTGGAGTGGCGTACAAATGCGAAAAACAATTGTATGTTTCAATATTTTAAAATAATGTCAACGTTAGAATATTGACCAAAATGTTGATATGTATGTACATTTTTATTTAGGTAAATGATCTGTATAAAACCCTATCTGAACGTATCAGCATGTGAACGGTTCCGTACGACCAGAAAATACTATAAGTATCAATTAAAAAAACCGACTTCAAAATTAGTAAAATATGTGTAGGATCATGTTTATTAAAAGTATAGCTTTGACTACATTCGTTATAGAATGCACCATGGCGTCCATTTTGACTATAAACAAATATAATATTAGCCACGAAATCATCTCACTAATGATTGTATAAAAACAAATGTAATAGATTAGACATGCACACAGTTATTGACAGATTAAGTACCAATCCGATTAACTATAAGTAAGTGCTTTGGACAAACCTTGTATAGAGTAAAACGGCAGGAAGTGGGAGTACAACAAGGCTCCGCTAGGGGGCGCTAGGACGGTGCAATGCCTGCCGTTTTGCCTTAGAAGTAAAAGTCAGTATTCCGTCGGAGTCTGGTGGCGAACAGCCACCTAGTAGTTTTTCATAAGTATAGCTACTAAGCTAATTCCTCTTAAGTGGTTCATATGGTATAGTGTTCATCTGTGGAGGTGGTTGCGAATAGTGTATGTGTACGTGTAGATAAATGTGAGATTAGTGAGAAATCAAAAGAGTGACTGAACGAGCGCTCCTGGTTGGTATTTAGTCTAACATATGCAATTTCGTTTAGGTGAAAGAAATGATGAGGTCGTCCAAGTAACTGAATTACGTTGCTTAATTTGGTAATTAACTAAAATTTGTCACCGACTCGCACTTGGCTATTTGTTGTTATAATTTAGAGTGTATATAATCTTACCAAGTTCGACGCTTGTGCGTATTACCGTTTTTACTCTAGAGCAAATACAAAAACACGTTTGTTGTATTAGGTGTATATTATGTATATAAATACGGTAAAAAAACTATCTATTACGGTTCAAAAGATGCAGCCGTTTAAAGGTAAGATGGATAGACACACAGACAGCGTAGGCTCAATAATAGGGTCTGGTTTTTACCCTTTGGGTACGGAACCCTAAAAAAGAGAAACTTGTAAGTTTTACGTTTTACAAACACACCAATAAAAACTGCTGTCACAGTGCTTGTAATGGGTCTGTCCTTAAAAAAATAAAGTACCTACAATGCTTTTACAGTAAACGAACTAATAAAAGACAAATGGTTGAGATAAGATGGCAACGTACTCTCGCAGTTGAATTAAATTACAAATGGCTGGAGGTAGGTAGGATATTATGCAAATTGGCAACCAGCTCTTACTGTGAAGATAAGAGTATCAACCTAACTCCAGATTCACGAGTAAGAGATGTAGAAACTTCATTACAATATAGTAAATAGTTGCGAGCCACTGGACTTGCATTACTTACATACCTAGAATACACAGACACAGATTACAGATTTTACATAGAAAACTTTACAAGGCAAAAAATATTATGACTACGAAACGGAATAATAGCGGCTACGAGTTGACGCTACGACGTAGCACTGTTTGTAGCTTTTTCGTAGCAATGAACTTTAATCGAGTAAAACAGTACTTATCATTATAAATTTTTCATAAACTGTCTGAAACCAAAACGTTAGATAAGTTAATTAATTAACAAAACAAAGACAAAACCACGACAAAACGAATCTGCTGACCTGACACTGACATTTTCAATTTTACATAGATTAATAATAGAGTGAACTGGGAGTGAATTTTTGAGGCCGAGTTGCCAGTACTCGTTGGTTACCGCAAAAACTGTAGTTAGTGTTGCTCGTAGTTAGTTTTCTATTGTATATTAATTTTTTTTGTTGTTGTTTATTTTGGTTTTTCAATTCATTAATTTCATGTTTCGTATTGATATCATTGTTCTGTTTATTTAAACAGAACAGTGATACCAATCTTTCGTTGTTATTACGCTTATTTTATATAATTGCTTATGTATGTGTGTACGCGCACACGTGTCGAGCGTGACGTCACTTGCCGGGCCCAACAGAATACCAGCGCTGGTTGTATACAACCAGCAACATGCTGAGTTGGGGTCGGTTTTTGTGACAATGTACCTGTTTACCTACTTCTATATTAATATTTCTTGTTTTATTGTTTTTTCATTGTCACAAAATAAACGTTTCTAATTTCTGATTTCTGAATTAATTCTTTATGTTTCTTTGTCTCGTTTTCGTGCATGACAATATCAGTCAGCGAAAAGTTGACAGACCAATTTTAAGCACTGCTTAACTTATGTACCGTTTCTAAGTAAGACCGTTAGTATCTCCTTCTATAAATTCTCTCATTGATAGACAACGCCTAAACCAAACTGACCGGTCTAGAAGCACAAGTGTTTCCTATATAACGAAGGTGATAACTAAAAACCAACAAATAATAAAAATATTTTTAAAAATTATTTCTATTCGCGAAGCCGAAGACTGAGCTAGCTAGTGAGCGGGCACGGGCTAGCTAAATAGCTAGTAAAAAAAAACTAGCAGTTAATTAACCAAAATGAAATTAATCTGTTACTTGAGGTGTGAAGAATTCTTGCTAGGTGACTACATCAGCTTGGATTTAAACTGGGACAATGCAAAAAAAAATGTGTTTTATAATAATCACTTTTTAACTAAAAAAATACAATTTATCTAGCATGTAAAATTACTTAGTCTATTATACAAAAAAACAGTCGAATCAGACCATTAAAGATAAAGCCAGTATCACGTATGATTAAGTCAGTCGGAGTAACCGTGAGTAATTCCAGTGTCTTCACAAACAAAATGCAACAATTATTCATCAAAAGCATTTGTTTTTGATATGACACAAAATGACAACTATCAGGCAGAAAACTAGATTTTTTCCTATATTTGAAGATTCATTAAATATTAGTCGGAAACACAGTAAGGCAATATCAGAGCCTACGATAATTAATTATACTTAATCTATCTATCTATCTGTGACCACAACAGTTGGGAATGTGGGCCAGTCCGAAAATATACCGCGAGCTGACACGGACTTTATTCATTTTCGTTAATAAACGATTTTCCTCGAAATGGTTGGGGTTGGAAAATACTTGATTTTATTGCAGAGAAATAAACTGATTGACTTCGATTATTCACGGTGGTATAATGTAGAATACTTCTGTAGCCGTTTCTATCTTGTTAAGAATCCGGTTATAGAGCCGGCTACAAAAGTGGAAACTTTTCGCCGTATTATCCGTTTGGTGTGTATAACCGGGTTCATTTTCACACTAAATAACTTGTATGAATACTTGAAGGGACGTTTATATTGTTAAAAAAGCGGACAATCTATATAAACGATTCCCAATTAGACAGATACTGTATATAGTTTTTAAAAAACACAGCTACTTATAATAATATACAATACTAGCTGCGCTCCGTGGTTTCACCCGCGTGGATTACTCCTTATAATCATCAGCTATCTGCCAGTGAAAGTCCTGTCAAAAGTGGTCCAGACGCTTTGGAGTCCATAGGCCGATAAATACATGCATGCATACATACACATCACTTTTTATATATAAAAAGAAAAGAAGAAGATAAGTACAATTAATTGGCAGATATATTTTTTTTTTACTTTATAGAGATGAAATGAAATTGTAATTACATTGATTCCACGGACTATACTACGTATTACACAAAAAAACTGACGTCAGTATGATGCTAAAAAGTTAAATATATCTTCAACTCTTCATTCCTTCGTATTCCCAGGTACGTTACAAAAATACAAGCTCTCATATAAACGTTCCAGAGAAAATATTTTATCCCTAAAATACCGCGAAACCCAGACGCTCCCAACTTACGTTCCTTGAAACTTTGTAACTTTGTGAATTCAATAAATTAAACATCTTATGCCGGGTCCATAGGAGTCCAAAATGATTTTACCATATTTTTACTTCACGCCCGCATACGATTATTAATGTAAAAGAAACTACTGCATAATATAAATAAGACAATATGAATAAACTATTTAATCGACACCAAAAATCACTGATCAATGAAACCTAATTTAAGGGCCTGTTTTCCGCCACAGCTAGCGTGCTTGCATACTTTTACAAACATTTTTGTTACCTTTTTTATTTTTAATATGCCATTGGTGGCAAACAAGCTAATCGCCTGATGGTAAGCGATCACGATTGCTTATAGATACCTGTAACACCAGGGGCATCATAGATACGTTTTCGATACTTAAAGACTCTATCAACAGCACTTGACTTTTTATCACTGAACGGGAATTTTATTTTTTTTTAATCAAAGAAATTTTTTTTTTTTGGCAAGAGTAATACATTTTTTTTAACGTTTTCAATTTACTGTGCCTTAATATACATAAAATACACTTGCAATGTTATTCTGAAAATAACGCCCAATTTGTATTTTAAGTTCCCATTCACTTTCTAGTGAGAGAAGAAATAGCTCAGGCCAGATAGTGCCTATCTATATAGATAGCTAGAAGTGGGATCTTGGGTGGACACATGTGCATTAATTGATGCGCGTTAAATAGGTATTTCTGATGTGCAAATTACCATTTTCCTCCAAGCCATATCCTTGGAGCCTTTTTCAGCATATACCATACATCTTCTGCGCTATCAGATACAAAACGTCGAAAGCGGCGCGTTTATCTCTAGCGAGTAATGCAGCCCATTTGTCTTCACCGTTGCCTCGTCATCCAGCCGATTCATACTCTTCCGTTATCAGTTTATGGAAGGAAGACGTAATAATTGACTTGGCAGTTTTATCTTTTGGGATGAATAGTATATCTATCATGGTTATAGTCATATCTTATAAAAAATAAATACATTTGTACAGATCACATCAAATAATGGCCAGGATAGAAGAGACTCGTCTAAGGTATGGTTCTGTAACCAAAGCCTAATAATTTTGGTCACATTCATATTTCTGAAATTAATATTATTATAGAAAAAATATGGACTTACAAGGGTTCTTTGTAATACAATGAAACCATAAAAAGGTAGCTGTGTAGGTATATATAGGTATGTCTTCGTTGTGTAGTATAAACTACGAGTATGGACATACGGTACAGTGGTAATTTACTGAAAACTTTCCAGCGGACTTGAGTAGATATAAACAAACACACCTACTACACATTTTAATACAATACATATATGATAAATGTAATTTTTTACTGTTTTAATTTTTTTCCACTCAACCCCGTAACGGCTGAATATAATGGGACGAATTTTGGTATTATAAAAAGTAATCTATGTAAGCTTACATAGTCTACAAAAATATCAGCTTCTGCAGGATGGCGGGTGAAACCACAGAGCACTGCTTGTTTCAAATAAGTATATAACTCAACTGGTCATTTAATGGATCTAACAAGATTATTGTGTTCAATAAAACTCCTGACAATATACGAAACGTTGCCCTCCAATCTTGACGCTAGTCCAAATTGTACTACTGCTAATTAGAAACATTTGTGGTATTAATGCAATGCATTACTGCTAATATGTTTCGTCTCTCAGTCGCCTTCAACGGAATGCCCCAAGACTTAGAGGGGTCAGTGCTTTGATGGAAACACATTTATTTAATGAGATATGAAGATCTTTCAAGGTCAGAGCATATTATTTGGGATGGAATGGTTCACACGAGACAGTGTCTATTCATAGAAAATAATCTACCTACTACGTTTGTTTGTCCTATGAAAACGACCGTTGAGGCATGTCAGAAGCTTTCATGCGGCTTAAAAATTCAGTTTCTCGTCATTTACAAACCAATTTGCTTAACTTTACAAACCAGTATCTACTATAACCAGGCACTGAATTAGGCTCTTAAGTAAGTTCGTGTAGTTTGAATATTAGCGCCTAGTGTTACAAGTTTTAGGGCGTCCGAAGATCTCCAAAATGGCTTAATAATTTTGGCCCTACAAGAAACATATATCCATATTTATTTTAGTACAGTAACCAAAATCGTAAGTTTGTCTTGAAATCACCAACAGGCTATAGCACTGATATTTTTTTATTAACTTAACCCCCTACGCAAAAAGAAGGGTGTTAGTAGAATTTTACATGTGTATCTGTATGTCTGTGTATCTGATTGTCTGTCTGTATATCTGGCATTGTAGCTCCAAAAAGGCTTAACCGATTTTTTAAAAGTGATGTGAAATATTATTTAAATCAAAACCACATAGTTTTATAGGATTTCCACGGGTAATACACGGAGATTGCGGAGTTTGATTGCATGCTACTGATAACACTGCATCGATGACGTACGTAGGTGTCACCCACGTGACCCTTGTGTCTCGGAATGCCATACCTGGCGAAGTATATTATTATACCATGCTAAAGCCATGTTACCGTAGGTTTGGAGATATTTACTTCGATCAATAAACAAATGCATTTTTCATCCCCCCATCTCGAAAAGAGTATTTTTGCTCTTCGATATCTGAGTGCAAAAGCCGTTTTTATCCGCTAGCTAGTGGATAAAGTAAATTGAATTTAGAACATCGTGTGCACTAAGTTTGTGAATTCAAAACATCATTAAACCTATTTACGTATACCTCCTTGGTGCCGAATTTATCATACAACCTTTTTTAATTTGTTAAAAACTCAGACTTAGAAGCTTCTTGGTGTACTTTTTTTTTATTTGCTTTGTTTGCATTTAGTCATTTCCTCGCTGAGGTGGGATGAAAATTTACGTGTTGCACTCGAGAGCAAAGATTTTTCACCTCGTGCTCTTTTGATTCCCTCGCTAACGCTCAGGATTCTAATTTTAATTTTAGAATCCTTTGCTTGCTCGGTCATCAAAATTGAGCACGCGGCTAAAAGCAACTTTGCTCTCTTTTATAACAAATAACTATTTTACTCCGTCCACTTGAATCCACACCTCGGCTCCACATAGGCTACTATTATGTCTTCTGTGACATTGGTAGATAGCTTTGATTATGTAAATAGGTAGATTATTTACATGAACCGTAAAATAAAAACTACAATCTGGGCATCTTTAAGGCTAGAGTGAATAAATTTCTTCTAGATCAACGTGTTCCATCCTCGGCCACACCGTCGCTTACCATCAGGCGAGTTGGTGGCCAAACGTAGATCTATTCTATATTATATATATATTGATTAACTATGTAACTAAGCGAGAGCAGAAAAGTCGTCGTTGATCGATCACTGATGGCGGCTTTCTTCGTGATCCATCATCAAGTAGCTCTCCCAACGGGCCAGTCGATTATATTACGGTTAAAGCTATTAAATTCATACCTATACAGGGCTACGCGAAACGGGTGTACTAAGCTAAAAGAAGTTCATAGTACCCAAAACCCAGTACACACAAAGTTTAATTGTCATAGCATTAAAAACATTTATACACAACATACTACACACTACTTACTACTTTATTTATATACATTCATTATTTTTTATTAATTTTTTCCATACAACCATTATCACCTTATTTCACCCCCTTATGGAATGATTTTTTGAAAATTCTGAAACAGGGATCATAACATAATAATCATAACATAATGATGAGTAATGCCTATCATCTCCTCATGAACAACTTTTACTATGGGACGAACCCTGGAATTGCGAAAAAAATATCAGTTCCATATCATCATCATCATTATCAGCCATCAATGTCCACTGCTGAACAAAGGCCTCCCTCAGAGGGGTGTTGCCATAATCCCGACGTTTGGCAGGCGGCTTGGCGATCGCAGTACGTTCACCGTGTACTATTAGGACGCTGCTGCCCATCCTCGGGTGGTTCAGTTCCATATATTTTCTGTGAAAGTGTGAATGACCATTTTCAATGAAACAGCTGATATTTTTTTCACGACTTCAGAGTCGTTCATAATTATGGGTACTATGGACCCCTTTCGTCTTAGTACACCCTTTCCGCGTAACCCTGTATACCTAAAGACTACATATAAACTAATACAGCGCGCGGTCGGCAACAAAGGCGTTTATGGACAAACGTGAAAATGTGGCCTGGCAGAGGCACAGAACACATAATAGTAGTAATAGTACAGGCAAATGATTGCATCTGTGAGTCCATACATTCAAATATACATATTAAGTAGCAGTTCGTCCCAAACTGTGACCTCTTCGAATCCCTGGTCCGATTTTGTTTACATTCAAACTTAAAAAAATATTTTAATCAATTACTGACCTGAAAATTTTCATGAAGACCGGATTAACGGTAGAAACGTACATACAAACGCCAATCTGTTCCCGTAGAATTTTAATACCTACGCTTCGCTCAGTCACTTGTTCTGGGGTAATTTTCACATTTCAATAAAGCTTCTAGCAACCAACACACAACATCCAGCATCAGGACATCCAGTCATAGACATCTAGAAATGTCATTTTTTTTTTCTATTAATTCTAACATTACCTCTGCGTATTCCTTTTAGTGGAAAAACTAATCAAACCTCTTAGCTCATTGAAATATTGTACGCGCGTGCTACATATTGGAGGGGACACTTGGCCGCCAATAACCGTCTTCCAACCTTTAACGTAATGATTTTTCTCGAAATTTGTTCTTTAATAATGGACACGTTAGTCGTTTAATGAGTTTTTGTATTTAACCAAGTTTGAGATAAACAAAAAATTACTATCCATAGGTGTTACTGCTCCTAAACTTCAATTAAGGATCAAATAGTCAACATTTCTCAACGTCGAGCAATATCTCAAATTGAAATTGTAAAAGGGTACTCATTACCTATGCATGCAAATAGTCTATCATATAAATCATCCGAGTAAATATGGTCTAGATTTACCCGCGATTACCCTTTGCTCCGTTGTTTGACCTTGCAAGTCAGACGGGCGTACACAGACGTAAATGTGGTGCGTTTGTATATGCAGACTTGCACAGCAATAAATTTTTATGATATCTGTAACTTCGTGACGACATTCGATCAGGGTAATGTTTATTTGAATAACAGTCGAGACACAGTCGTTTACGAGGTCAGGTTCAGTAATATATTTTCATTATGTTCCATTTATTCGTTGGTTACAGATATTGAGACTTTATATGCCTACCTTCAAATGTTAACAGGGTTTCCCGGAGTTCGCATCCAAATGTGTTGCTATTTCATTATATTTACATAATGTTTTTGAGACTTCGAGTACGCCGTAATAACTGTTCGAGCGCTCTATTGTAAATGCTTTAGAGTTTTTAACATTTAAATTATTTTACTCTTAGCTTGTAGGTTTGAGTAGGTATTTTCGTAGGATGGCGGTTTTATGACGTACAATAAAGTTGTTAATGTTACTGAGGAAAGAACTTATTCAACTTGCACTCGCTCAATTAGTTTTGAGCAAGTTTAAGCAAAAAAAATATACAATGCCTCTTTGTATTACTTTATGTTGACATGTTTTTTTTCGTTTGGTGCCAAACGTTGTACATTAGACACTAGCTTCTCGTATTGCAAAATCAAATTATTTATTAATAAAAAATGGTAGGAACACACACATACAAAGTAGTATATATATAGGGTAGTACAAATTAAATTCAGTAACTCGTGTCCTTGCCTTGTGCGGCGTAAAAACATAGAAAAATATGTGTTCGAAACTAAAAAAATATGTTAATGCAGAATGTAGAGTATTGTCCAAAACGCTTATATTGTACCAAATTTTAATTTTTTTAAATGTCTATTATTAAATATTACCAAGAAATCATCCTTGATATTACAGATGGTAGTTTTTCTAGTTCTTAGTTTTTTGTCTTGATCGTATGTCAATTATTTAGTCTACATTAGGTACATGTCAGTTTTTTTTTTTACTGCCCAACTTTGGTTATTTCAGTTAGGTAGGTAGACGATTATTGGGTACAAATAAAACCATTTCTTATTACACTAGAGAGGTTCTGAAGTCGCGACGTTTCCTATCCTTCTTAATGAAGCTATCAGGCAGGTGGTAGCTGCGACGACAGCCATTAGAGAAATTCACCGAATTTTCGACCTCACCCCTTCAACCTACGTGACTTGATGCCAAAAAAGACGCGTGAGTAGCATAACTGTGGCGGCAGTACTTTTACGTTAACTAACAATGGTCTGTATTATTTTAAAAGTGGCAATTGCTTTCGACTTTACCTATGTTCTATATTGTTACCCATGAACCTACATCAACGTATTACCTGTGTTCTATATTATTACCTATGAACCTACATTAACGTATTTCCTATTTTCTATTGTTACACATGAACCTACATTAACGTTTTACCAATGTTCTATTGTGTTACCCATGAACCTACATTAACGTATTACCTATTTTCTATTGTTACCCATGAACCAACATTAACGTATTAGTACGTTATGGATTCAAGCACAGACTTTTATGTCATTTTTAGATTGACACCGCGTGCCTGTCAATTTGTATTAAAAACCAGCATATCGCATTTTAATATTTACAATGACGTCACAAGAGCAATTTAGTGGTAGTTTAACTCCGCTTGCATGTCCAACTGCTTTCGAAGAATTTTTACAGTTTAGAATGGCGCAATGTGTATTTTTTTATATTGACCGTGACGTTGCTACTGATAATGACGGAGATCGAACTGAATTATGCAGCGTTCTAGTTGGAGCATTAACCCAACTTAAGACAGACCCATGGACAGTAATTTGAACTCTTGTCTATACTGTGATTTCAAGTAATTTTCTTCCATCACAAAACTTCTTTCAGTTTTTTTTATGATACAGTGTGACGAGACGAGCGAAGCCACTCGCCGGATGGCTCTTCGCGCTTGCCCATAACAGCTCAACGCCACTCAGAATTTTGAACTTCAACATTTCCAAACCCTGGATGGCAATGCACTGCGCTCGTTACCCCGAGATATAAGATGTCAGATCTCTGTGTGCCCTGAAATTTTGCTGGAAACATTGCCCTTTAATCCGGAACACATTAGTGTTTGCACACTACTGCTTGACGGTTGAATAACTGGCAAAGGTGTGGTACTTCCCCAGGCAGACTCTGCAAAAGAGTCCTACCACTACAATAAGTTGGAATCACACAAGTCAAATAAAGCGTAATTAAGCTAATAATTGAGGAACTCCTCAATTAAAAACTTTTAGTTAGCAAAAAACTATACAAAATATGTTAGTTAATAATAACTATAACGTTGGCAACACCAAAATGCGAAAACATAATAATAAAATCATAATATTTCCCAAAAGATAAAAAGTTTACTCTTACATTAGGCTGATGGAATTAGTTCCTGTCCTAGTCATTTTTGGGCGAATTATTTGATGGATACTAAAAATTAAGAATTAGGACTATTTCTATAGTGAGTGATATAAAAAAATATGACGTACAAACTGATAAAACGATCCAATAGCTTAAGGGTTCTTTATTCAACTATGAAACCCTAAAAGCTATGTAAATTCGATGAATGGGCCTCATTTAAGGGGCCAGCTGTGACCCGATGTTACCAACTAGCCGTATGAACCTATCTACACGGCCCCATATTGCGCCGAAGATCTATTCTATAGGTGCCTATAGGATCCGCAGACCGCTTTCCATCAGGCGTCCTTTACTTGTTTACCGACCATAAAATAAAAAGATAACACCATGATTAAAGCCTTGCGGGAATCCATTCCTTCGCCTGAGCTTGGGTTAACCCTTCTTACCCCATAACTTGTTATTCAGCACACGTAAGTAAAGCGACTTGATTAGAAATGCGTTGACCCATACAACCCTCGGTGCGTTCTGTTTATGATATGAGTAGATGTTGCTCGTTACCATTCGTAATTATTTCCTCATTAATATCTACTGCTTGGATGACCAAAGTTGGAACTGATTACGGAATGCTCGTGGATTTGTTGGCTAAATACAATTCGATTAGAACGTGTTATTCTGTATTTGCTGAACGATATGGCTCAGTGGTAGTGTGTCTGCTTCATGAGTTCGAGTCCCGGCCGGGTAGATGTTTTAATAATCAATTTAAATATCTTCTCTACGTCTAGGTGCTACTTGACAATGTTTTTGTGTGTTCCATGGAATCCCCAACAGAGGAAAAAGGGTTAAAAAGGCGGTAATTATTTATTTGTATTGTTTGCAAGATTGCAGATATTTTTACTTTTAAACTTGGTTGAATATTTTTTTCTTTGTACGTCGAGTGAATCCGATGTACATATTTTTACTTTAATAAAATAATGCGCGATAAGTCCCGATGGCATTAAAAACATAATATATTGGCCAGAGTAAAATTGAAATAAAAAATGCGATAGATGGAGAACATCGAGAGATCAATCAAACCCTAAATTGAATGCTTTGAACATTTGAATACATAGAATGTCAAAAGATGATGAGTAGGCAACGCGCCGGCAATGTTTCTGATGTTGCAGTTGTCCGCAGGCAGGCAGGGGTGATAACTTGCCATCAGGTATCCGCTTGCTTATTTGACAATCTATTTTACAGAAAAAACTATTTTACAGAAAGATCAATGTAGCCAATCATGATGCCACTAATTGTCAAATAAGTAAAGTAAGTTTAACATGGTTTAACTTTTGTACACACTAGCAACTGGGACTACGACTTTGCCGCCCTTTTTTCATGTGGATAATTTAGTGTGGTGTGTGTGGTTATTTTGTGGTAGTTAGTTCATTGGTATCGCTGCAAGTTTCTGAATGTGCGTGAAAAAATTTGTAAGTTTACCGTTCTAACAGTTTATACGTTAAATGGTTTAGCGGTGTAGTGAAAATGTGGGTGAAACACAGAGACATTTGAACACGAACGATAATCTCTCTTATTTGTCTGGCCGGAGCATTCGACCAACGGAGTGCTCAAAAAGTAATCGGTCGAGATGATCATGACGTTTAGCAATGAGCCAACGATAGAGGAGATGGATAATGGATATCTGTATCAAGGTTTATTCGTAAATGTGAAACGATCTTTGAGTTGATGAATTGTCTTTCGTAAATAATCCAAAAGGAAAAGAGCGGTCTTAGAATAAGATTTCCTTATTGCCGCAGCGTGGGACCAAGAATATATTATTTGGACAAAACAGTGAGAGCGAGTTTTATGTAACAATCTCATGAAAAGATAATAGCGCGCTCATATCCGTATATCTTCGGCTAGACATTTGTATTTTAGTTCCTAATTTATAACACTCCTTCGCAAATAGACGACACCATCTCTCCAGGCATCCGGGTCCAATTCATAGGGCATTAAATAAACAGTAAGGGATCGGACACAGTTTCTACAAATTACGTGTAACCATCCATTCAGTAAAACTATTACAGAATTGGTTCTAAACAGTCTGACAGCTTGTTTAAAAAAAAATGTGTAACATTTATAGACGCGCCTTGGCAGTAAAACCGACTCGTATGCCGTGATGGCCAATATTATTACGCTCTCTTATGCCGTTATGTTTCACATCTGCCAGGCGTCCCGTGACGGCTAACTTTTTAAATCATCATCATCATTATCAGCCATAAGACGTCCACTGCTGAACATAGGCCTCCCCCTTTAACCTCCACACCTGCCATCTGCATCCACTGGATGCCCGTGACTCTCACGATGTCGTCGGTTCATCTAGTGGGAGGCCTACCTACGCTGTGTCTTCCGGTTCGTGGTCTCCACTCAAGAATCTTTCTACCCCATCGGTTATCGGTTCTTAATCAAAAACTCAACGTTTTTAATCAAAAAGTCCAAAATCTAAAACATGATATTTTTAAACTAATTATTGCATAAGAGTCAGTAAAACCTACAGAACAATTACCAGTAAGACCTTTAGACTAGGTCTAATTGGGGCCCAATGAGATGATGACTGAAATCTAAATACCAAAAGAAACCGTGGAATATTTAGGATTATAAATGTATTTCAGTTGAGATAGACGTAGACGTGTAGGCAAATGTGGTGATGTGTGTGTGTGATACGCAACCCAAATCCAAAGTTTTGTAAGTAATTCTGCTACTGTATATACTGCGTCTAAACGTATAGGCTGGCATACCTAATAAATTCAACCGGTAGCTCTTATGGGAAATACCACCGTTCTTTTATTGGAATCTTATTGAAAATTAATTAGAGCGCTGTTTAAAAGGTATGTGAACGTGCTCCAAGTGGTATTTTATTACTTACCACCTGCTTTTAATAATGAGATATTACGCTAGAAAATTTCGAGTTCGTACTTATTGAATTTTCATGTAAAATTTAATCGGATTGAAAGACAATAACATTTGTATTCTAATGTGAACTCCATGTCAGTTTTTCATTAAGTCAGCATCAAAATCAATGATCTAGCTTACTTTGCGGAGGTTCATCTTCAAAACACAGTAGAATACACTAGATATTCGTCAAAGAAACAGTTTTCAGTAGGTAGAGATATGTTACAAGTTTTTTTATTACTCCTGTAGATTTCATTTGAGTGAGAGAGAGACGATTACAGTTTCTTAGATAGTCAACCAGATGAATTAATACGGCTTTTAAGTCGATTGATTACGGTCCAAAATACGTTAAATAACAACTATCATCTTAATTGGTAAAGTTGACCACGCTACTCCACACTAATGAATGAAGACTTTGCAAACTAATTTGCCACCACATCCCAGCGACTTCGCCATTGCCTGCTGCTTCCTGTACTTATTAATATTGTCTGAAAGGGCAAAAAAGTTAAACTTGAGTTTTGTTAAATTGGAGCTCGGTCAAAGTTGTAATGCAAATTTTGCTCGAAGTTGCGACTTTGATTAAACTGCACTTTATTCTTTCTTCTTGTTGTTTTTTTTTTCTCGCTAGGCCAAATTAGCTCTAAAGACACGATATCAAATTCTGCAGTAGAGTCGGCCAGAAGAATAATAATTATAGTTTTAATTAGTTTAGTATTTATTTGGTGTTTCTGGTCTAGATTTTGAAGACGGTTCAGTTTTGAGAACTGCTTAATATAATGTATACATTGAGCTTAGAGTGTGTACCACTCAAAATACTATGCAGCTACTTTTGTGAAAAAAATACAACCTACTTACTTAATTATATTTTTTTAAGAAAAACAAAACTATATTGGTTCAAGATAGAAAAACAAAACTAAATACCTACTTACCTAAAAATAATTACCAAGGAAAGACGAAACTTTATGGTTCCGAAATAACGAAAATAAAAACTATGAAGTTACCTTACTACAATTTATTTCGATGTAGGTAATTTTGCGAAAAAGTTATGTACTGAGAAAAGCAAAATATAATTACAAGTAAAAAAATTATGGTTTCAATGATTGTTTAGAATTAAGACCTTTCAAAAACCCCACATGGCCATATTGCTTTAAAATTTTGGTCCCTGTTAGGCCATTTTTTTTATATTTGGCCAAAATAAGATAAAAAATTTACTACGCATAATTTAATTTATTTAAAAATTCGTTTTATAATTTAATTTAATTAATAATTAATTTACAAACATGTAACATGTAATCTACTGACCTGTAGCTTTGCTACTAATAAATATTTCATTTCATTTCATTTCAATAAATACAATTTCAAAAATAAATACTACATAATATGTCAGCGAAAGAAGTTCTATATCTGAAGTTAACAGCTTTAATCGTTCCTGAAAAAGTCAGATGTGGTATACGGATAAATAGACACTAGAGTCTCACCACAAGGTTCCTTTTTGGTACGAAACCATAATAAGCCCGAACTCTCTGCCCAAACCACTGATCTCAAAGGAGTCTGATTCTTTACAAATAGTCATGGAGTCAGAGGCAAATAACATCACTTTAATGAACGAGCTGAGTCTCGCGATGCGACCTCTTTGCGTCTAATGAAATTGCGCTTGCAGGAATTCAGTGAATGGTACGACGTGGCGAGATGACTCCAAATGTAGCGGAGTGTGAAAATGGAATTTAGATCATTACTCTACTTGATTTGAGGCCTTGAGGCTGCGGAGAATGGAATCTTGTGAGCATTATGTTGCCTAAGATACTTTACGAAACTAAACACAGTAATGTACGAGTACCCACAACCTTTTGTATCTACGATAGCTTACTATAGATGCATGGAACGGTGGTACTTACTGCGAAAGATGCTTATTGTACACATAATTATGAAGTTTTACCATGGTACTAACCCTAGAATCTCGAAAACAACATCATTTTTTCCATACCACACCACCACGTCAACACCGCTAATATTGTAGTTGTCCATAGGCGGCGGTTTCTGATTACCATAAGAAAGACCGCAGTGTGCCTCTTTAAAAAAATGCGTTGTGTGAACGAAATTTTTCTATATAACAGCTCTTTTTGTCGTCATTTGATTGCAATTAAGACAGTGGATGTTTGGAAATAAATAATTAACAGCAAAAAAACAAAGTCAACAGTACGAGTGAATATACGTCAGAATTCCATGTTTTTTTTTTTGAAGTTTGGATGTAAGTATATACGCTAAATGCTTATATAAATAAATAAATAAATAACGCTTCACGTTCTCTGCTTAGGATTCTCTGTATCGGGGATATCATGAAACACAGATAAAAACAAAGACAACCAACACCCAGACCCACAACATCATTCATACATCTGCTCGGCCGGGATCGATCCTGGATGGGACCTTCGGTTCATGAGGCAGACATGCTACCAAACCAGCCATTACCAAGTAAACCATACTTGACCCCCTGTATGCTGTTCAACAAACCATCTAGGTACAAAGTGGGCAAAATATTCGATACGTAAAATACATATCCATATACCATATAGGTACATTTAAATTTCGTAATTTAAAATATGTATCAATACGTATCTATTAAATATATTCGTCGTAGTATATTATGTAGGTACAGCGCAATTCACGTTTTAATACATTCAAATCCGGAATCCCACGCTACATCCCACAGTTTTACAAGGCATAACTCAGGGCCGAAAGGGAACTACCGTTCTGAATTTCAACGAAAAAATAAGGATTAGAGTTTAAATTTGCATGCGGCACGTCGATGGTAAATTATCGGGTGCGTTTGGCGGAAGGCCAGCGACTGTTACCGGCTGTATTAAGGATCTACTCGTGTAACACAGCCGTGATCCGATTGGGGCCTCGAAATATTGAATATTGGAAAAGGGTTTTCATTTTATTCCACGGTTACTTAAGTTTTATTTAGGTAAGCCATTGCAAGGTCAGCACTAGACATAGTGATGGGTGAACGGCGGCGGGCTGGGTATTACCCCTTCCATGTAGTTTTTTTTTTTCATGACAAAGCTGTTGGTTTTAGTTAACCTCGACAGCATTACCGAGCTGATCTGACGCACACTCCCCGAAATGTATCCAAAAGACTACCAACTTTGCGCCGATGCTTAAGGCTAAAAAGCTTAGTATGAACTAGGGATTCGTTGCTGATGATCCTTTTGGCATATTTCGCAATGGACTTCAACGCCCCAAGCTGGTAGTTAGCTGATCCAACCCAAAGGTGAGAGCAGTACTCATTGCTCGACCAAACTTGTGCTTGGTACAATTAAAGCAACTGTCCCAACGTGAAATACCATCACACCTTCGATAGGATACCCAGCTTTTTGGCAGCCAATTGAGCTTTGTTTTCAATATAGGTGCCAAAGTTGAGGGTAGGAGACAGAGCAAGGCCCAAAAGCTCAAGCTGTACAGTTATTCTACATTTTTCCTAAAAAAAAGTGTGTATCAAAACAAGTTAAAGTTGACTTAGCCCCAGTCAAGAAAATCCCAACAAAGTCTCATCATCATCAGCCAGAAGACGTCCACTGCTGAACATAGGCCTCCCCCATTAACCTCCACACTGAACGACATCCTGCCATCTGCATCCACTGGATGCCCGCGACTCTCACAATGTCGTCGGTCCATCTAGTGGGAGGCCTACCTACGCTGCGTCTTCCAATTCGTGGTCTCCACTCAAGAACCTTTCTTCCCCATCGGTCATCAGTTCTTCGAGCGAAGTGGCCTGCCCATTGCCACTTCAACTTGCAAATTTTAATAGCAATGTTCTCTAGTGACTCTAGTTCTTTGGCAAATATCTACGTTCCTGATTTATATTTATATCGCGCAAAGAAACTCCGAGCATAGCTCTCTCCATTGCTCGTTGTGTGACTCGGAGTTTTTCTAAAAGGCCAACAGTTAAGAACCACGTCTCAGTACCATATGTCATCACTGGCAACGCACACTGTCAAAGACCCTTATCTTTAGGCACTATCTTGGACGAGAACATGTCACGCAATTTCCCGAACGCTGCCCATCCGAGTTCGATTCTTCGTGCGACCTCTTTTCCTAAGTTGGACTTACCTGACAACAAAGTCTGCCACAACTAAAATGGAGCATATGCCACTTAGCACGTCCTTACTTTTTAAGAAGCGTAAAATTTATCTAGTTGAAAATAATTGCGGGTGAACGGGCAAGGCGGCCTATTATGTCTGGCCACAAGCCAGACGCACGCTTTTCCGACGGACAATGTAGGTACGCCTGCTGAGTTTGTATGTATTTATTAAAACAAAGGAGTCGGATCTTCTACAACCCATAAAGATAAGATATAGTTGAAAAATAAACAACACACAATCTTCAAGAAGCTCTATAAGAAGCTCTAATTTCAAACCTTCTAAAAATTCCCTATCGTGCTCTTTATTCAATCCCACAATAATAACTTATATAAATATTATTGGAGTAAGTATTGCCTAAATTACCACAAGTAACATCAGCAGCGAATCAAGGTAACTGTAAATAAATATCAAAGCCAAATCAGATTTCAAAGCCAAATTTTTTCCTAAGTTTTTTTGAACATAAAATATTTGTGCTTTGTATTTATTATCAAAAAAAACTGTATCACCTTTAAAGTTTTACTGAGGCGGTGCATATACCTTTTTAATTAAAAACACTAGGTACTTTTTATAAAATACTAGTCGACCGTCCCGGCTTCGCACGGGTGTAAGCTCGGCCTTCGGCCTCGCTACAAAATATAATATAGCCTATGTCACCCGGGGATAGTGTACCTTCCCAACAGTGAAAGATTTTTTTCAAACCGGTTCAGTAGGTTCGGAGCCTATTCAATGCAAACAAGCAAACAATCAAATCTTTCCTCTTTATAATATTAAGTATAGATAAATGTGGAGTATTTTTTTTTTTTTTTTTTTTATCAACGGTAAATTAAAAATAATAAATTAAAAAAAAACTTTTGTGCATAGACACTGTCAACTCTGCCAGACCACAGATAAAAATATCAGTACTTTCAGATATAATTGAGCAACGATAGGTGAGTTGGACGTATTGGACCTGGGGGCAGTTGAATTTAGATTGACAAAGTCTATGTAATTTTCTCATTCTCACTAAATCGCATTAACTGGCACGGAAAAGCCTAATCTAACACAACTAATAGCCTATTTAAGAACTTCATCGCCATTTCTTCTCCCAACATAACATGTTTCCAATCACATCTGCAGCCGAGCGTATCTTCAGATTAATCACTGGCTTCCTTACAGCTTAATTTCTGACTTGACTGCATATACTATGATATGATAAAGCGGTACCAATATTCCGAACAGTTGCTCGATATTCGAACTTGGATCTGAGCCAGTAACATTACTTATTCGGATAAATTCTAGACTAAGGACTATTCGGTCGCTACCTGGCAAATTAGCCTTGTTTATACGAATAGTGATAAGTAGGTACACAGTAATTGTAACAACATTATCACATAGTCCAGGTTCAAAAACAGTAATATACACTCTTAGCTTTTCCTTTTTTTTCTGTGCATCGAGCTCAAAGCTTTTGATTTCATTGATTCTGAAGAGATTTGGTGCGAAAAGTGCTTTTTCCTTCGGAATTCGCACCTCAAATGTTGATTTCGAGACAAAAATTTGTGTATTTATTTATTTATTTATAGACAAATACTCTTTACACTTACAGCTACGCCAATTAAGGCGTGTCGAGTCATACAATAAAAAAATACATTAAAAATTACGAATCAGAATACAATAACAATAAAATTAATCAGTATTTAGGTTAGAGTAGATATGTCAATATTTCCTATTTGTATCTACTAATTAGTAATTTATCGTTGTACATAATTTTCTGATCCGACACATTATGCTTTATCTATGCTAGTACATCTACCTACAATGCGTAAGTAGGTTTTATCAAATATTTTTTATTTTATAACGTTTTTTTCTAGATACTAATTATATTATATTATGTAAATTTAATTTGTTTATGAATAAAAGACTATAAAAATGATTATGACTACTCAATGCGTATTATGGCTTATTCAGACAGAACTTGCTTGGATACCCTCTATACCTATGTAGATAGTCGATATTAAATTACGTATGCAAATTGATTTCTGAGCGTTGAATTTCAGTTAAACTAAACAGAATTAGTATATATATAGTCGTAAGGCCCATATTTTTTCGTATACTCTATTGTAAGTAGAAATTAAAGTAGAAATAAAGTAGACCCAATATTTTTTTCTTGAAAGAGTATCATTGACAAAAGTTTGAATGGAATAAGAAAATAGCCTTTATTTCTACTAACTACTCATAATTAAAACATGATAATCAATAAAGATAAGGCTCAACGTATAAGCATTGCCATTCAACGTGGTAATGCCGCCAGCATGCTGGGTACGCTGCCAACTGATAGTGGGTTTGAGCATTTGGATTGTCTTTAGATCTTCAACGGTCTATGGACAGTCTAACTGTTTATTTAGTGTTAGTTTTAGCTAGTATTTTGTTTATTTAATAAAGGCACTTGCCAGTAAAAAAAAAATAAAGATAAGAGACACGTGCATCCCGTATCTCAACAACATGTTGTCTAGACTAAAGTTTACATTGTCCTAAACTTTAAATGAAACGTGCAAAATAACTTTAGTTCATTAATACTGCAGTTTTGTTCAGTGCCTTTCATTACTATTGTCCATATACCTAACCCTAATTGGAAAATGCTCCGGCTGAACTATCTAACAGTGCCCCGATTCTACTCAACCAATTGATTTTAAATTGTTAATGAATTGCTTCAAAATTGACACTTTTGGTATTCTACTAACTTCAATAGTATCAATTGCATTTTAATTGACACTATTGAAAAACAATCGCAAATTTCTTACAAAATCTCATACAATCTAAAATTTTGCCTGTCAATTTAATAACAATTGTAATGGAACAATTCCTAAACAATGCAATAACATTGAGTGAAAGGAGGCCTAACGGTATGACACTTGTTCTGGAGGTTGGGGCGACCACTTTTATGGGACGCGGCTTGTGTCGATACTTTGGCGCCGTCACATCTTCCTGAGACAGAAGGTAGGGCTGGTGCGGCTGCCAATTCGGCAGAACAGCACAAGCAGCGCAAATACGCTAACGTCGGCAGTGGTCACATATTTGAGGCGTTTGGGTTCGAGATATTGGGCCCTTCGGAACCGGGAAGATCACCTCATTTTCAAAAATCATTCAGCACCGGGTTATTTTTTAATTTTTTTTATGCGTAAATAGGCTTGCGTCGGCAGTGGTCACATATTTGAGGCGTTTGGGTTCGAGATATTGGGCCCTTCGGAACCGGGAAGATCACCTCATTTTCAAAAATCATTCAGCACCGGGTTATTTTTTAATTTTTTTTATGCGTAAATAGGCTTGCGTTTGACTGCCAACACGCCTGATGTTAAACGATGATGCGGTCTACGATGGAGCACGCTTGCCTAGAAGAAGCCGATAATGCGACGCGTGACCAAAATGCTCGCGTATTTCTGGCTCAACACATAACCATTTCCATTCAGCGTGATAATGCCGCCAGCATGCTGGGTACGCTGCCAACTGATAGTGGGCTTGAGCATTTGGATTATCTTTAAACATTCAACGGTCTATATGGGCAGTTTAACTGTTTTTGTAGTGTTAGTGTTAACTTGTATTTTGTGTAGTTAATAAACGCAGTTCCCAAAAAAATATTACCTACATTGCGTTGTTTATGAATAGTTTATCTTTAAAAATGTTAGAATCAGGGCCCAGTTCTAACGCTTCGTACGTATATTTACGATATATTCTGTTGCGTTTCGCTCCTCGAATTCATTCCATGCATCGCTAGATACAGCACTATTGACTGCAAGCGATGTTTAGAATAACAAGTAGAATGTAATTTGAACTATTTCAGTGATATAAATGGTACTTATGTAAGTATATTAAGTAGTAAGTATATTCTTTCAATGAGAGTAACTTCATCATCATCATTATCGTTGCCAAGTGCCATCTTCATGATAAAGGATCGAAGGTCAGTAGGCAAACCTTTTTGCCACCCCATCCCTCTTCGAATTCCCACGGTTAATCCTCGAGGGCAGAATTCCAGGGAAGAGAAGCCCCAGGAAGACAGAGACGTACCTAAATGACTGGATGATATTAAAGCTGCGCTTAACGCCCAGTGATTTAGGATAGCAGAGGAAATAGAAAAAAAAAATACCGACTTCCAAAAAGGAGGAGGTTAGGTTATCAATAAGTACAACTGTATTTTTTATTTTATTTTATGGTCGTTACCTCAGAACTTTCGACCGATTTTGATGATTTTTTATTTATTTGAAAGCTGGTGCTTCCCGTGTGGTCCCATTTCAACTTGGTCCAGTTAGATATTTATCGAAATTGCCAACGCTCTCTAGTGGTGGTGGTGAAAATTATTACGTAAGATTAGTAACAACGCCATCTAGCGGTGGAACTGAAAGTTATTTACCATGACTATTTGGTCCAGTTCTGGCATTTATATGAAGTCTGTTTTTTATATTGATAATTATTTGGATCTCCTTCGCCATGCTATAAAATATCAATACAAAAGTTTTAAAGATAATGCCCAGCTGGTTTTGTAACCCCCAACGCAAAAAGTGGAGTGTTATAAGTTTAATATGTGTAAATTTGTGTCTGTGTATCTGTCTGTCTGTGGTCCATCTTAGGTCCCAAACGGCCGAACCGATTTTGATGACGTGTTTTTTGTTTGAAAGGTGATTTGACCAAGGATGTTCTTAGCTATGAAAGAAAAACTGGTCAGCCGTTTCAAGATTATCAGCTCTTTTATTGGGGGGATATAAAAAAAACTAATTTACTTGATGAAATTCTCACATGGACATATTTTGTTTTCAAAAATGTTAAATACGTGTGAAAGTAAGATAAAACATTGATGTTGAAAATCTTTTGTTTTTTGTAATGTAAAATCTTAGCATGTTCTCCAAATGTTATTCGAAATTGTTCCACATGCAAACTGCATTTGAAAGCAAACGGAAAATGTAAATCTTGACCAGTGATCCGACCACTATTGCAGTTTCCACAGCGAACTCTCCATAACACTAGGCAAGTAACACGTGTTCACCATTCGGGACATTTTTTAAAATATCATGCGAAAACGCCATGTAATAGGATAAAAATGTTTACGTAAGGCAGTAATTTTGCTAGGGATGTCCGCTGCCGCTCGTAACTGTGTTGGCTATTAGCCAACGGTGTATTGCAACTGTAAGAGCATCTGGACAATGCTATACTTGTCTACTTGGGTATCAAGCTAGTTTTGACCCAATTAGAACTTCATTTTGAGTTGAAATAATGACAGCGTTCGTACTAAAGGGCGTAACGCGTCCGTTCAAAAGAGCGTACGGCATTCTGTCTTAAGATACTTATCAATACTAATGTTAAGCTAGAGTTTTGGCGCAAATATAAAGAAATCATGTCAAGACATTGTATTATTTTCCAAAATGTGCACATGTAAAAAAAATGAATTGTTGTCCGGGATGCGGTCGATAACATTCACGAGTACCTATAGTCAAATTATTGGTGCATGTGTGTCGAATGAAACGTGTGTTTTAGTGTTGTTTCCAAAAATTCATGGAATTCTTTAGTTAAGTCTTCACAACCAGGCTAGGGCATGACTTGCACTTAACCCTGTCTTACTTTCCATAACTTTGTCTGTCACGATGCCTACACTATTTCCATTTGTTTATTGTGAAAGCTACAATAACATTGCTGTTCACTGACGTACATTGGATACCTGATACAGTCTTACGTTCAAAAACGTAGTGACCGAGTGATAATAATTTGTGGTTTCTGTTTAGCTTTTTATAGTATTGTTGAGCTGTCAGAACAAAAAATATTCGGAAAGTTTAATTAGATGAAGCTTGATGAAGATGGTTAAAATTAATTTTATAAAATAGACTAGTTGAGAATTATATTATTATACCTATTTGACACTGGCTAAATAGACATGACATATGGAGCCCAAACTAAAAGATATTTTTATACTGCAAATGTCTCTGAAATATCCTCCTTCTCCGATATATTCCGATTTTTGCCTCTGATATTTTCTGTGACACGAAATTGTTATATGTTTATATTAGGATGTCCTAAACATTTCCCTAAATGTTTTTTTAAAGATACTTACAAAATTTGCAATATACTCACGTCAGAACGAGTATATATCAACATTAATAAAAATATGAGGAGGACTACACACTCATTCGTGAAACATCCAGGATGTTCTGTACACAAAATTAATTGCTTCGGATTAATTAGGCTTTAGGGGCTGAACAATTATCTTCAGAGGGCAATATTACCTATATTTTCTTGACCCTCAGAAAGCCGTTTACATAAATCATTATTAAGATAGGAGGTGCAGAAAGAGAAAAACTTTTCTTCAATTTATACGACTAGACAATCTAATGGTTCAAAGTTGAAATGGATAGTTTGAAAAGTAAATGGACCTAATTTATATTGTCTGGATATTAGAGTACTTTGTAAGTTGGATAGTGGTCCGCCACAATCAACCTATATAGGTCGACTGTGGCAGATCGTAAAACCTAATAAAACTGTTCGGTACCAATCGCTAATTTTGACTGACGGCGATTTGGGGCAAAGTATGTTAGCCTGCCCACGACGTTTGACGGACTGACAGTTGTTTTTTATTGATTGCATTGCTCAGAAGGACTAATTTGCATTGCGTATTAAATAAATAAATCTCACGGGACCACTTTTCACTCATAAGACTGATATTAAAAATCAATAAGAGTTTGAAATGTTTGCTCCGAACCTGCCCGGGTTCAGCGTCAACCAACCGAGGCCAAGTTTTCTGATTGTAATGTTAAAACATCACTTATCTTCATCTGTTTTTATTCATCGAAGGAAAAACCTCAGCATTTTGGTCACATGATTATATGTAGTACATTTTCATTTAATGTATTCATTTTTATGTGAATTTACCTCCATTGAGTTAATGACTGTTTTTTTTTTCTTTTTGTTTTTCTTTTCACATTTACGCAGAACTATTTTATCTACCTACTAAATAATTCTCAATAACGGCAGATTGTTTCATCGTGACATTTGTTAATCAATAGTAGGCGACTGGACTTATTCCATCCCAAAATACAGAAGACATAGCACGTACTCCGCAGTTTAATTACTAAAATGCTCCAAACTTAAGTAGAAGATTCGTTCATGGTCCTTTGAGCCGGATATGAACCAGCGATCTATGGATATATTTATACCCTGTACTAAGCCAAAAGAAGGTAATGATAAGTACAATGACCTCCTTTCGGCGTAATACAGGGTAAATTCATTGTATATATCTTTTGTCACAAACCAGCTACAACTCAGCATGATGCCGCTCGTCAACGATATGGATATGTTTATCTTTTTGTCGCGGGATAAAAACAATTCTTCCACGGCCCGTGCTAGACCTGCTGGTCCGCATATGTGTCGAATAGCGTCCGGTGACAGTGCAATCGGCGATCGCTGATAATCCGCCAAGTCCAGAAAGCTGGCGGCTGGCCAGGTGACGACGTGTACATGCAAATTAGAAACTTTTACAGCCTCCACAGACTAGCATTTTTCTATTTTTACCCGATGACAAACGCAAAGCAAAAACGAAGGTATTGAGTTTAAGGTATATATGCTTGTTTGACTACCTTAACACCTCAACTGATTTTGATAAATGAGGTAGGTATGTGTAGATTTCTGTAAGTTCGCAGGGATAGTCAGAGCAGGTAAACACAAGATAGCGACATGTAAAGTGAAGATGAAACAAGAAATAGGTTGAAAAACTAAAACCAGACCACATATTTATGTTTAATTTATTATTTACTACCTGCCTGTCCCGGCTTTGCATGGGTGAAGATTTTAACATTCTAGTAATAAATATAGCCTATATTACTAAGGGATAACGTAGCATTCTAATGGTGAAAGAATTTTTAAATTGGTCCAGTGTTTTTGAGTTAATTCTTTACACACATCCAAAAATACAGATTTTTCCTTTTTATTATATTAGTGTAGATAGTGTAGACAAGGCATTTTCATTAAATGATAAAAAAGCCAATGCGTATAATTTCATACACTACCGCTTTTAAGCCGCGCGTAGGTACTCACTCAGGCATTTACTTACCTCCGTTTACCGATGTTAACATAATGAAACAGTTTTGATACTAATGAAAACGTAAAAAAGAGAAATTATATATACCTATTTGAAATGTACTCATTAAACCTTTTCTTTCCAAAAAATTGCAAAATTACGTCATAAAATCCGCCGTATAGGATTTTGTATGACACAATAATTATATAATATCCTATATCACCTGATTAACCTTCCGACAACAACCAACCGTGTCTATATTAACCCAATCAGAAACTAAATTAAAATCGGTTCAGCCGTTTCTGAACTACGATGACACAGACATATACAAATGTTAAACGTATAACACCCCTCTTTTTGCGTTGGGGTTACAAAGGACACAAAAAGAGGTAATAAAAAGTCTTTGTTTTTGAGGTCATAATATATCGTCTCAGTAAATTTTATTCAAATCAGTTCAACTTTTATAGAGTTAAGTTAACACACATACAAACTTATTCACTTAATCCTCACTTCAACTTGCAAATTTAAAAAGCAACGTCGGTGACTCTGGTTCTTTGGCGAATATCACCTCGCACCTGCAATATATGTTGAATGAGCTCTCCCTCCTGCAGCATTTCCGAGTAACTATAACATAGTGTTCTTCAAAAGGGCTATCAATATACTATTTACAGATAAATCCATAGGCGCCGGTGGTTGCTTAAGTACTTATCATCAGGCGGCTCGTTAACTTGTTTGCCACTATGGCATAAAAAATATATTTTGGTACTACCTTTTGTGGGTCTTGGGCTTCTTGACGATCTTCTTCCATTTCGCTCTATGACCTCTATAGTTTTAGTGTCTAAGAACTATTAACACAAACAAAATGGTTTTAATATTAGTATTCTATTTTAATATAGCGGCACAGAAGACATTTACAACATGAAAACATAAGACAAACACTTGATATTGATATAAAAGCAAACTGAAAAATTCCAGTTTATTAGAGTGCATTCCCACATTTTATCTTCCAAAGCCGATAAAGTGATAAATTTGTCTTGAACTTGTGATGCTACGATTTATGTACTTAGCTAAAGACTTAGCTATATCGAAGACCTTTTAGATTTTATTAGATATTAGCGTGTAGAAATATCAAAGATGAATGTTTGATACACCTACTTTATATTAAGTTTCTTTGAAGTGCCATTATGTTACCTTGAGGTTCAAACACATATCTATACATATAATAAAAACGTAGAGATAAAAAATCTGTAATTGTGAGATATCAAAAAAAATATCACACAGGGCTTAAAATAACACTGAACACGTTAAGACAGTTTTTAGAATTTTTGTCTGTTTGTTTGTTTGTCCACGCACATCTCCTAAACCACTGGACAGATATAAATTCGGTTTTCACAAATATGCTTAGCTATGACCAGATTGAAGTATAGGCCATGTCATTTTGCGAAGGGGCCGGATTAAGGGAGGAAAAAGGGTTGAAAGTTTATATGAAAATCTACGCGTACGAAGTCGCGGGCAACAGCACTAGTACATAGATAATAGAATAGACTATCAGACAGCTGTTTGATATGTAAAAAATAACAGACTTAGTGAAAAATATATTACAAGTATCCATAGGCAACGGTGACTGCTTACCATCAGGTGGCTCGTCTGTTTAAATGCCACTTATGGCATTTAAAAATGATCCAGCCAAGTGCGAGTCGGGCTCGCGCACTGAGGGTTCCATACCACCACAAAATACAATAATTATTCATAAAAAAATCGACTTTAAAGTTAGTAAAATATGCAATTTCGATTCCGTGAAAGACATAATAAGGTCGTCCAAGTATATAACCGAATTTTATGTTTTTTGTTTTGTATATAACTTGATAATTTCTTGAAAAAAATTGTCACAAACACGAACTGTGAGACGTAAAATTTTTGTAGTTTCATAGTTTTAAAATAGGACGCGTAGCATGATCGGCATAAAAAAATTGTTTAAACTTTCGAATAATACTATTAAAAAGGTAATACGTATTCAATAATTCCTAAAATAATAACTGTAAACGGTTCATCATTCCACAAATATCAAAAGTGCTTCTATTATAAGTAGGTAAATACGACACTTTAGAAACCCGGGTATGTCCAAAACTGCGACCAGAACCACCGGAGGATGGGCAGCAGCGTCCTAATAGTACACGGTGAACGTACTGCGATCCCCAAGCCGCCTGCCAAGCGTGGGGATTATGGCAACACCCCTCTCTATGAGGGAGGCCTTGTCCAACAGTGGACGTTAATTGGCTGATGATGTGATGTGTGATGTGAGGACACTTTACCTAAATCACGCAAATGGCATAGGCGAGTAAAACCATTATCAGGTATTAGAAGTCTTGTGTGTCGGTGGAAAGCGATGTTGTGGCTGAAGATGGATCACGAACTATTTTATGCAAAAGCTTTAACACCTACTTCGTTTTTTTACAATGAAGCTAGCATCAATTAGGTTTCACCCCCATCCCACCAGAACTGGGTAAAAAAGTTGTCAATGTATTAATCCAGGATATAGAGAAAGATAGATAAGTCTTTTGTTCACACCAAAAATTACATACGACATTAGACAAAAACAACTTAAAACTGGTGATACAATTGGCGGTGTTATCGCTATAAACAATCTCTTCCAAGCAACCTTTCCTAATTTAATTCAAATTTGTTTAGCCGTAGAAGAAAAGATAAGAAGTAAAAAACATACTTACACACAAACTTTCGCATTAATAATATTAGCGTGACCATCATATTAAAACTGGCTCAACTTCCTGAGATCTTCGTTCCGATTGAGTCGCCTGTGACATAACAGACCTCGAATAAATGGCAGGAAAGAATCCCAAACAATTTCAAAATATTATCCTCGTCCTATTTATCAAATAAACGTCCGTCAATGCTCTCTAATCCATTTTGGGAATGTTTTGGGACCGTTTACTTTGTTTTAAATTAATGACAACCATATCTCAGGATCCCAGGGAATAGTCCTTCGTATTTGTCATATAGATTACCTACTTTTTCTGTTTCCGACATAAAATTTATGTTATATTCATCTGTCTTCTCTTTGTTGGGAATTACACATATATTCCTACAAAAGTGTGTCTATTGGATAAACGTCAATCGCAATAGTGGAATATGAATTGCTAAAATGGCAAAACATTTCAGAGAGTTTGCAGAGAGTCATTCATCCTCGCAGCAGCGGAGGCACTATATTTTAAAGCGAGCACCGGGCGGTTGTTTCAGGGCGAAGTGAACCGTATTGGGAAGGCGTTAAGATGATTCGGGAATAATTTCACTTAATCGGGCAAAGGTAGGAGGTGGCATGACGTCACGTAGAATTTATTCCCCAAATGATAGGGAGGTTAACGAGGTGTAGGTGCTCCTCGTTAAACCTGCCATAAAATGCGCTAATGTGACGTGGGATTGCTTCGGTATAGACTTACGCACATTCTAAAAACTCAATCCTTTCGATATATTGGCGAAGGGGTTTCTTTATTCTTTGTTTGATCTCGGAAATAAGTAATTTGAATGCATTTGATCTACGGCAAAATTTAACAATAGATCGTTCAGATAAATACGGGGTGAATAGCTGACGACGGCGCAGTTTGCAAAAATAGGCAAATATTGGAAGAGTTCGATATTGTTTGTTAAACATGTAACAATGTCAATAAATCTTTATAAGAAGAGAACTAAGGATATTTTATTTACATTTGAGATAAAATAAGTAAAGCGTACGGCTTATATGGTCTTTAAAAATATAAATAGCTGAACACAATTTGTTCCTAAATTAAAACACAGACAGGCACTTAAATTAACTCAAGAGCGAAATTAACAGTTTTTATAGAGAATAAAGTTGACTTTACATTTTGTCTGTTTGCTGAATTTTCTGTTTGCATTGTGGACATCAACTTCAAAAATAAACTCATTAAATAGGCTACCTCTGTCAGGTAGCCTATTTAACTTTCGTATTGTTAAAAATAGCAATATAGGTAAGCTTAGAGAAAAATAAAATAAGTTGTTACACAACAGCTGGTTTTTTATCGGCTAATATAGTTCAGAGGTATAAGAGTTTAAAGTTTTTGTTCAGATTAGGGAGGGATGCTCTGTCCCTTTCCCGCAATGTGAGTGTCAATATGGAGTTTATTTTATGTACTCACAAGTGACGTCATTAGTAAGTATTGTGCGGGCTCTGTCTAGCAAGACATTCGTCCTTAATTTTGAACACATTTTAATATTCTTTTCTGTGACTGGTTTTATTTATGGTCAGCTTTAAGATAATAAAAAAATAATCAGTCCGAAATTAAGTATAGCGTCGATTAAAAAAATAAAATCAAGACGAAAGAGTTTGCCAAAACGAAATAAATTCATTCAAAGTAAAATACATTGAATGAGAGGTACATTTTGATTAAACATTTAATTTGCTTCGGATTCTCATTTGGAAACTTGCAAGACCTTAATGAGAATGTCAGCGAGTCTCATAAAAGATGTTACAATGTAATAGAGTTTCGAAGAGAATTTACATACGAAAGCTGTTCTATATGTGTATATAGTCCGTATCTGTACTATGTGTGTACAATACTATACTGGTCTAAGCTTGTGAATCTTAGACCAATATAGTATAATAACTTTACAGAGATAAAAAAAAAACTACATCTGCAGCACAAAATTGACAGCTTATGCTAGAATACAAAAAAAAAATAAGAAAATTCCTTGATTCATGATTTTGTCACCAAATGAATGGCCAAGTATTTTTTTTTCAATGTTTTTAAAATGACAAAAACTCTAATTCATTGGGACTTTTACTGCATACAAATTTTAATTCTCTAAATCGTCATAATATCCTCGACCTGTAGATAACGGGTTATCTACTCATTACGCCACATTCTGTATAACTATAGCAATACCATTTCCACGTTAGCGAAACCTCTAAAAGTACGATGATTGTTAACTAAACTTACTGTAGGTAAATTACGAATATTCACGTGCGTAAAATACGTATCGAATTCGATTCAAAGTTGTAATTTTAAGAGTAAAAGTTGTATGGATGTCAATACGTACCTATATACGTAAATATTCGTACTTTTCCTACAATACGACCATATTATTGAGATCAAACTCTCTGACGTTCTCATTCAACTGTGCTTCAAAATGACGAAACGTAGGTACTTCACATTTTGAAGCACGGTTTCCAACTAAGTAAACAAAGTTCCACAGTTAAGTACACGACAAGTCTGTTAAATCAAGTTGTATCTCGTTGAATACCTTACCGGCGACTGAGTCGTAAGACTCTTAAAAGTAGGTAAATACCCAGGCAGAAATACCTTAGGCATATGCGAAATTCGCCCCAAGGGTTAAGACAACTTTTACAACTTTAGGCACAAAAATACAAAGTTGAAATAAAAGAAAGTTTTCCGTAATCTGCCAAGGCAGTTTATTACGTAGTCGTATATAAAAAGGGAAAGAAAAAGATTTGCTACAGAATATGGAACTAAATAAGGTTCGTAATTATCATTACAAAAGAAAGACGTTGAAGGAAGATAATGAATTTGCACAAACGGGTCTTCATAACTTCCGAATGAGATTCACGACGGGGGTAATATACAGGTTTATTGACAATCAGCTAACAACTGACAGCCCCGGTGGCTCATTTGGTAGTGAACCTACCTTCTGTGCTTGGGGGCGTGGGTTTGATTCCCACCTAGGGCAAACATTTATGTGATGAACATTTGTGTTTGTTTTATGTCTGGGTGTTAATATCTATATATGTATGTATTTAAAAATATATAAGTACGTATATCAGTCTCTGGCAGCCATATTACCAGCTTTGCTTAGTTTGGGGTCAGATGACCGTGTGTGAAAAAATTTCCCGAACGTCCCGAATATTTATTTATTTATTTAACTTCTCGCAGGTGGTTTTAAGCAAGAAGGAACGTGAGAGACCCGGTGAAACTTAAGATTCGAATCTTGCACATACAGACAAAAATTCAAAACCAAAAAAAAAAACCTGAAAAAACAGTTTTTTGTTGATGTCAATAAATTTGCTAAGTATGGAGTAGGAAAGTTGCCAGAGAGAAGTTATTTGCTTATTATAATAACCGTGTATATTAACAGTCGTGTTACAAAACGCATCGTTCAATTTTAGGTATTTGGATTTCGGGCATAAAACGAAAGTAGCCGTAATTGTCAAGACTAATATAAAATAAGTAAACCATAACATTGAAATTATTTATTATATGTCAATAATTTAACAAAATCCACTCTCAAACTCTCCCTCCGAGAGCTTTACGAAATACTACTTTTGTAAATTTGGAGGTAATAAACTGATATGATGTTTTTCCAAATGTTTAAGCTCGAAATTTCAATTAAAAAAAAACTATTTAACTACAGAATACGTGAATACTAAACTTTATTTCTATTTAAGCCTTGTTTCCTTTTCTGTTCCGTTTTTTAAGCCTTAAAAAGTAAATTATTTTAGATCTAGGTTACAATTAATGTGGTTAAGTTTACTGTCGTTAAGGCTAAGAAAATGCATGAACTTTTAGCTCCGGGCCCCAAACTAGGCAACAAAGCCTGTGTCTAGGGTACCCAGTGGAACCAGTTAAACATAGTACATATTTAGCACAGCTCGTACATGTTTGAAAGACATAGGACTGAACTATTAGGCAATCCTGCTTTAGTATTTTACAGTACAACATCAAGTTTCTGTGGCAAGTCAACGTATGCTTGAGGCTAATTATATATGTATATGGGGGGGGGGGGGGGTGGATGGACGAAGCATCACACACACTCATGCTTGGATGGAAAAAAATTGCTTTGGGAGAAGTGTTTTGCGATGGCTGTGACTAAAGTTCTATGCCAAGGAAGGACAGCTGCGGATTCTCAGATCTCCTCTCTGGGTATTTAGCCTTGTGTGAAGGCCTGAAAACCACTTTTGGTTTACCAAGTCTTTCTGTTTCTTCATATGAAAGGGAGAATAGCCATCTTCTACATCTTTCTATTTAACTACAGAAGTTAATATATTTTTGTTTGTAAGAACCTTCGTAAGAACGCCAAAAATCCCGTTTTCGTTGCTATTTCGTCAAAAAATGTGCAAAAAAAAAAAGATTGTTTAATTAGACATCTATCATTTTAGCACCTAATAAATAGCTCGTTGAGATAAGTACACCTAAGTATTGCCAATTCATCAACTCCAGGCCGCAAACAGGCGATCGATCAATTATTTCGGGGAGAAGCTGAATACTTGAGAAAAGTCTCCAATAAAATCAATCTACCGTTGTATACTCCAACCTCGAAGCAAATATACCAACTTACTTAAGTACCTGATGCTGATTTGGTTCTTTATTCATTAATCCTAGAAAACGCTTAAATTGCTTACTTTTAAGATATGATATGCCTTTTAAACCGGAATACATCTACGTATGTAAATTAGAGAAGAAAGAATGAAAAATGGGTCACTGTGTTCTGTTAGAAATACCTATCTTCGTCACGGAAGGTCTTAGTTGGGTTGGTGTCTTCTTGATTTTCACTTTTTGTACTTCTATATTACTGATTTATTGGTGATGGTCGCGAACCGGACTTTTGATTGTTTTTTTATATTATTCTTTCCTCTGTGAAGATTTTACCATCGCACTCCTGTGCGACTTTTTACCAGTGTCAAGTATTAAATTATTATCAAATTTTATGAAATGTAGTTAGTCAAACAAGTCAGTCACAGTCAGAGTAGACAAAGTAGGTAACAGTCAAGTCAAAGTCATGCCCTAGAATAGTGGTGGATACTTTACAAGACCCTTCGGAGCTTTAGAAACAACACGAAAACTCCAATTTCGTTGTTCATCACATTGTTTTTGTTTTTTGTCAAATCTAGTGGTGCTAGGCGCATTTTTATATGGCTCTTTGTATTTAATTGTATAAATACTAACACACGGATAACTACGTTGAGTCCACGTAGTAGGTATATAAGAGCTTTTTGATCTTATTCCTGCGTCGGACTTCCACTACCGCACATCCCGACACCGTCAAAAAGCTCACCCCCACATCTTGCAAAGCTGGAAATCCCACACCGTTCGATTTTTCCGCTCCTTTATTCCGCGGACCTGCAAGGTGTGGAATATCCTCCCCCAAAAGTCTTCCCGCCGAGCTTCAACATGAAGCATTTAAAAAGAGTGTCTACAACTACCTCTCCGGGCTGGCAAAACACCGTCAACACCGCTAGTGTTGCAGGTGTCCATAGGCGGCGGTTTTGCTTACCATCAGGTGGACCGCATGCTTGTTTGCCGCTCTTTTCATTAAAAAAAAAACTAGTAACTGCATATTATATTTATAACCTTTGTTAATTTATAGTTTGGATATAGCCTTTAAACTCGAGCTAGTACCGAAAAAAGTCTACAAAAACTGAAGTGGGCGAACACACACACTGACATATTCTTAGCGCACTCAACTGCAAACGATGTAATTAAAATGTATACGAGTCGGACGACCGAGGCGGGGTGTAAGTGTTAAAGGGAAAAATTTAGTTATAACGCTGCTATTTTTTTCTGATTCTATAATAAACGTAAAGCTGACTTCTCAGTCGGCGATAAAGCAGTAAATAGTTTACAGACTTAGCGAGAAAGCTGCTCTCAATATCACTCCCGCGAATGTAATTAAAGACTAACTTGCTCAATACTATTGTTCGCTCAAAGCATATTGATTTAGATGCAAAGTGGCACTCTATAACTCTATCTACCTTCTAAACCAGGGGTCCCAATGAAGCAAAGTTACTTATCTATTGCAAAACTTCAGCGGAAAATTACTTTACCGCCGATATTAAATTTCTGTTGTCTTTGGTAAATTATGGCGACATGGTCGCTTATTAACGCGTTCGTTTGGAACATATTGGATAGTGATTTATTAATTTGCCTTCGCTTGTGTAGCTTGTGTTTTAAGGCTTTGTATGTCACTGACAGTAGATAGCTCTATAGTAAACTGGAATACATAACTTCTTTGATTTTCGCAAGTGATAGAAGGAAAGACAAGTATTAATTGCTTTTTAACCTTCGATTAAAGAGCTGATAACCTTCAAACGGCTGATAACCTTCAAACAGATTTTCTTAAATCATAACGTAAAACACTCTCGATCAGGTCATCTTTCAAACGAAAAAAAAACTAAATCGAAATCAGTTCAGCCGTTTGGGAGCTACGCTACGATGCCACAGAAAAACACACGGATACACAGATACACACGTTGAACTATAACACCCCTCTATTTGGGTTGGGAGTTAAAAATAGAAGCATTTATGAAGTACATGAAATTATGAAGTAGAGGCATTAATTAATTCATTCAACATTTAAGAGCGTAGATCTTGTTCGTTGAGTAACAGCCCAGGCTTGACGATCCTTGACGCATTTTCAACTCCTTGTGACGTTACACACGCCACACACACTTTACGCCACGACATGACATTTGCCTTCTCTTTTATTTGGTCTAAGAATGCTCTTCTTGGTCTTCCCGGTCCGTCCTTTCCTTCTATGATGGTTTTCATTATGTATTATTGAATATTTTTTATGGCTATGGCAATTGAATTTAGTTTTACACAGAACTCCAGCCGTGTTCACATACTTGTTTAAAAAAAATATTTTTTACTATTTAAATTTATTTAAGTCCACCAATATATTACAATGTTACACAGTATCTGTGTAACATTGTAATATATTTGTAAAACACTTTTCCACTCTTTTTCTACTACCGTTTTCCTATAACGCACGTTCTGTTTTCACAAGCTTTTAAGCGGGATTGCTTTCGACCTAGCCGTTTCCGAGTTGTTAACGAGAAATATAGGCACCATAAATTATATGGAGACGCACTGCTGGTGCTGGCATGAGATAAGTTTCATGTTTCTCGATTATACCAACGTTGTATTAGGCTGATATCTCTCTATATATATCATAGCTAAATACATGAGACTAATTTACCAAAGAACAAGGATAAGCACCAGTCCAATCTACGTAACAAGGAAAAGCAGTACAAGCCAAGACTATGTTAGTTAAAGTTGAGAAACAGGGCCGTCTCGCCAAAATATTAATGTACCATAAATTACCGAGTTATAACCGAACCAAAATATAGTAAATTCAAGTAAGTAAGTATTTCCTTGAAAGCAACCCATAGAAACACATAGTATTTTAATAGACATTTTATTTATATTACACGGGAATTACTCACGTAAGATTACCAACTATAATAATACTAAACTATAGTCGGTGTAACCGGCCTAATCTCTGCGATTTCGGTGCAGTTACATACACCATGTTCACGGGAACACGGGTCTTCCCGTGAACATGGTGTATGTAACTGCGCCGAAATATCGGGAGATCCTGCCATAACCTTACCACGGTAAATATCCCTAAAAATTTACCAAAGACAAGAATATAACTGTAAATTTTAGGTTTTTTTTTTCGTGAATGGGCTATTCATGATCAGCTTTTGAACCAACTTCCAAAAAGGAGGAGGTTCTATGTTCGTCTGTATGTACTTTTTTTATGTAGGTACTTGTTAAGTTTTTGTAGTATCCCTCCGAAAACCAGAATATTTAACTAAGATAAGATATCACTAAGATGTCACGTGAGAAATTTATTTACTTAACTTTTGTATCTTCGCCGTCAAACTGCCGGCATGGGTATCTTTTGATGTGACAAGAAAACATTGCCTAAACATTGCCATACTACTAACATTGTCACATTAGAACTTTATTTACGTAAGTTTTGTATCTTCGCCGTCAACCTGCCGGCATGGGTATCTTTTGATGTGACAAGGAAACATTGCCTAATTAGATGAATAAACCTTGCCAGCTAAATTAATGTTTACCCTGAGCTTCTTGTTGATCCTTAAAAATAATTAGTAGAATAATCCGGGATGAGATTATTTCATTTATTACGAGTACATTAGGCAGGTTACTTAATTGTGACATAAATTACTTTTGAAATAGACCTTCGCTTTTATGCCGTTCGCTGTTTTCATTTTTCCCATGGGAAATCTACATAAATTTTCCGCAAAAAATAGTTACTTTCAGTGTTGAAAAGTTAATAGACGTCATTTTAAAAACATTTTCAAGCGATCGCTCGGAAGCGAAACTCACTCAAACTTACAAAGAAGGCAAATTGAAGCGAACTTTAAAACTCTTAACAGATAATCCTGTAAAATTAATGTATTTAGAAAGAAACGTCAGGTGTTTTCAAACTTTATTAATAAAAAGCATTCAATCTTGCTTCGTCAGTTTGCCGAATTTAATTTTCACTTGTTCAACTCCACATGTTCAATCAAATATATTCCCAATATATTATATTGATATTATTTAAAAACTTGCTGCTTTCTACTCTACCCACACGAATAAGTATTTAGGGATTGCACACTACTTAGAAACATAAATATAACATGTGGTACTTTCTAAGCTCACATATGCATGCATGCAATTTCCGTATCTATTCTCTTCTTTGGTAAAAGACAGCGAACACAGAATAAGTCGTTCTTGCCACCTGAAAAAAAACACGCTTTAGCTCTGCATGCACTTTAGTTTACCTTAACAACAGTTGGTTCTTTTCTCTGAAGACCCATAGAAAACAGTGCGACTACTTTGTGATCATACGGGACGTTCAGCGCAGACGCCTTATGAAGGGACTGTAAACTATGCAGTTTTCTCGCTAGTTCATTTTCACACTATTGAAAACTTAACATTATTGAAGGCGAGTTAATAGAGTATTGCCGCTAAGAGTAATGGCGCCGCTGTTGTTACAAGTATCCATAGGCGACAGTGGCTACTAACCATCAGGCAGCCCGTTTGCGTGTTTGCCATCTAACATATGGCATCAAAAAACACTTGACTGAAAACTTACGTGTTTTCCAAAAATTTGCAAAACCACGTTTTGATTGTACGATAATTTATTTGTATGTAATGTAATGATAGATCATCACACACATTACACATTTTCGTCGTTATATATTTAATGATTTATTGCTTAGTTGTAGGTTTACTACTTACTGAAACAAAAGTAGCATAAGACAAATCTTGGACCCCAAAAGCCTTCAGCACCAAGGGTTTCTGCGCTTGAGCGCAACCGATAAGCACCAGTCTCTTCACATCTCTGTGTAAAGATTTATCTATCCAACAAATTTGCCAGCCGCAGTCGAACATCGCATTGGATAACAATGAAGCCTGAAAAATAGGAAATGAAAAAGTATGAATAAGTACCTTGAAGTGTCAAAGTAATGGAACGGGTGGGCTGCACCATCTTACTTTAGCAATGACAAACTAAGTAAAAACTTAAAGTAACTTAAAGTACTGGTTATAAAAAAAAGTTCCACCATCTGACAGTTGTTAAATAAGAAAGAAAAGAAAGAAAAAAACTTTAGGAGGAATCTTAGGCTTTTGAAAAACAAATTTGCAGTGAACAAAAGCATGCCCAATAATAGAACCGATACGTTCGACACCTACACTACGTGCACGAAGATTCGTACAAACTATATCAATAAGCTTTTGGCTATGATCTGTGAAATGTGTCGGTTTATCTACTACTTGGCTTGGCCCAGTGTCAGAGAGAAAATTTTGGAGTATTTTAAAATTCGGATCATCAATGTCTTGCACATTGACATTAAAATCTCCTAGCAGGATCACATTGTCACAGTAAGAGAAGGATGCAACTGGGTCTGTTAAAGCTTCAAAGAACTCGCCAGTATCCAGCCACGGTGGGCGATAAGCTGTGCCAATAATTAATTTAAAGGATTTAACATTTAACTTAAACCACATCTGCTCCACATTTGGCGTGATGGGGTGAGAACATAACCGCCCATTGACCCCTCGCTTGATATAAAACCCAACACCTCGGCCGCGACCACGGCGGACATGACTCGACCGAGGAGTATGACGTGATCGGTAATTTGGTACAACAGGAGCGGTCTGATTGTCCTGCCTTCAGCCATGTTTCATTTATCGCCATAAGGTCTACTGAGTATTTCTGCATAGCAGCTATAAAATCGTCATGCTTAGTACCTAGAGATCCAGCATTGAAGAGACCAACTTTTAAAAACTTACCATTAACCATTGTGAAGTATAAAAAAAAAAAAAACAAGAGATCAAAATAATATCTGGAATGCATACTTACCAATAAGTGTTTAGTACTGGCTATAATAATAGAATTACATGTAGCATGACATAAATAATATACTATTTTTGCGCGTAATATAGTGAAATATGTAGTTAAAGTAAATAATTAAGCAGAATAAAAGATCGCAGACATAATATATATAAAACAATGAAATGATCAAACGACTTGTTATGAGATGGCATTTACAACAATAACTGAACATGTAGATAAGAGAAGGCTGGTCATTTTGGCCATAGTAATATACAGTTAGCACATATTAATACACTTATAGAACAATTGTAATAAATTTTAGTTGTGGTAACATCTACGCGATTTTCTTGATACTTTATGTGTAGTTTAACATTATTGCAGCTAGTTAGTTTGAAAGAAATATAAAAATATACACGTAAACAAAGATTACCTAATAATATTGTTAGAAACCTCTTTCAAAAAATATTAAAAAAAAGAATTTATATAACACGCAATGACAATTTATTGGTATAAGAAAGTAATATTAACAATTTACATAAATAGCACAAACAAAACACGACCGATCGGCACGAGCGCAAGCCTGGGAAAGAGGCAGAGCACTTTTTTTTTTTTTTTCTAATGTGACTTATTGCTGTTGGCCTTGCGGCCTCTACAGCTTGACCGGACTAGTTGGTGAACGCAGAGGGCGTTGGGCCAACATGGTTTAGATTTTGGGCGACAAGCGCAAGGGCACCTCGGAGGTACGAGCCTCGGCTTGGACCGTCGCCGGGAGTGGGGGATTAGACTTGCCCTGGCACCCCAGAAGGGGTGTGCCCTGGGGCCCTAGTAGGTTGTTGAACTGAATGATTATTTGGAGAGAATCTAACCGATCTTCTAACAGATCCTGGGGGAGGCAGAGCACCGCTTGCTGCCCGCTTTTATATTAAAGCGAAGGTGGGGGGGTAGCGCTGCAGTCGCCTCAGCTAACAATATTATATTACAAATTGTGTAGCAGTAGTAGTAGTAGCTAAAAACTAAAAATAGTGGCATCCTATACACAATAATAGTAACAGTTTGAGAGTTCTGAGTGGGAAAACAAAAAAGGTTGACACTACCTACGCACGCTCAAGCAGTAACATGACAAACACAATGAGAGAAGGAAATCTTTTAACGGAAAATTCAATATAATTACTGTAATTTTTTTGAGTTTTGAGTCTGAGTTTTTTGGTCTGATTATTAAGTAATATGTTAAGTAAATTAGGTTTCTTAATTCTAATAATTCCATTACTACTAAAAAACGTCTATTATTTATTGAGAGTCGCCGCCGAAGATTTTTTTCAGATCTTCTTCTGAGCGCACACGAAGAGCCCCTCTGCCCGTCTCTCGGCGCACGAATATACGTCTCTGGTCCAAACGTACTTCCAGTTTTGCGCACGTGCTTGTTCTCGCGCTTTGAAAAAATCCTTTTTATTGTGCTTGGATAGGCGCTCGTTAACATAAAATTTGGCTGGATCGTTGCTAAGACCCATGCCAACCGTAGTGGCGTCGCGGCGCACGCGCGCGGCCTGCAGGATGGCATCGCGCAGCTGCCGGCGAGGCGCACCATGATCAGGCGCAAGCGCGGGGGCGCGTCCGGGTCGCTGCCGGCGGGCGCACGTCGCACGCCCGCTCGATGCGCTGACACTAGATCCCGTCCCTCCCAGGACACACCCAGCTTCTCCGCGATGACGCTCACCAAGTGCACCACGTTCTCGCCCTGCTCCTCCGGGACTCCGCTAATCTCGACGTCATTGCTGAATGCCTCCTGGCCCCGCTCATTTATCTGCGTCTTAAGCTCCTCGATGGTCGAAAGCAGGGCGCTCACATCCGATTCCGGCCTTACTTTAAGTTCCACGTACTTGGTTTCGAGCCCATCCAGACGTGCCTCCATGGAATCGATACATCCGCCTAAGCTCTCGACTGCGCTTTGGACGGCGCTAAGACTGTCACGCAAGGCTCGGAACTCGGTTCGGAAAGACTCCATGTCCCGCCGCATCGATTTAATTTCTTTTAAAAGCTCCACGGACACGGAAGCAGACTCGGACGCGGATGCGGCGCTCGCTGGGCTATCCTGCGTGACAGAGTAATCGTCTCGTTTCTCCCGTACTGGGGTTTCGGAATTATCTTTTCGCGGAGTGTGAGCCTTACTCTCAGTGTTGCATGTAAAAAGCTATTTTAATGCAATCAACGAAATAAGATTTAGGATTTGCAATACGTGCGGTGACATCTGTGAGTGTGTGGCAGAATAAGTTCGCCTGGGTGATTTTAAAAGCATTGATTTATTCATCTGTGGCTTTGAGAGGTTGCAAACAGAGGGCGCTGTATACGAATTGTAACAATCATATTTTTCTGTGATGGCTAACTAGCGTTGATTTTGTTTTACTTTAGCAGAGTCGTTTGATGTCTGAATTATAAGAAAATGAGTTTTCTTGAAGAGATCAGAGAAGCAGTCAGCATAGAAGAAAGACAATCGAAATGATAAAAAAAAAGAGGGTAGTTTTATTAAGATACATTGGGTGATTTCACAGAAAAAGTTTTAGTTGATTGGATGTCAATGTGCCGGTAACAATTGCCGGTGACAAGAAAAATATCGTGATTTTCTCGAGAGAACGTGAAGGTGGACAAGTTGAAAAGCCTAGTTTTGGGTACTACAAATTCAGTGCTTGTACAACGTTATCAGTGTTAGAATATTTTGTGCAGCACATTGTAATAACGTTGTGAAGGTGCAGTTCATTTCCACGGACGCGATTGTCTTCGATTATGACTCAGGTAAGTGATTTCTGACGACGACGTAGCAAGATGGTTACCTCATACAGATTTTGCAGTTTTGCTATAAGATCTAATCGCTACTTCTTTTCCAGTGAATCTTGGGTGATAGCGGAAGTATATAAGTCAGATGGCCTGACTGAGGAGGAATATGGTGCCTACATAAATATATTATGAAAATCCGAGTGAGTATTAGTGAACATGGATGTTTTTGTGGGTTTTATCCGATTGGGTTTTTGGTTAATTATGTCGTTTGGAAGTGACTAAGTACTTTGGAAGGGTGCTTATCGTGTTTTTATTTTTTAATATTTCAGACGTAGTTTCGGTCCTAGTGGTTGGGAACCTTCTTGCGGAGCGGCTACAGTGCATGCACATGTTGGTTCACCGTGTGTTTCGGAGCTACATACCTGCAAACTTAGAGTCTTCCTAACAGCCTCACGACGAGAACTGGGGTTCTTAGAACCACGTACTTACCAAGTAATTTTGACAGCGCAGGTAAATTCACCCCATCCATGCTACTAGATACCTTTGATTTTATTTAAAGGTAGGAACTTAATTAATTAATTTGAGAACCATAATTTTATTTTGCCAATAGTTCGGAAGAAATCCCAATTTGCAGTTGGGTAATAATATAATTTAGGTTAGTCATAATATAATTTCGGTGTAGGTAACTATCGATTTGAGTCGATTTTATGTTCTGTTTTGTTTCATTTACTCATCTTATTTTTCATCTTATCTTGTCTTGTGTGAGCACGCTATATGTTTAGTTGCTCAGTATTGTTGGCGACGGGTTACCCACATCTTGGGTGAGAACCTTATTTTTTTTTAGATGTAACGGATTGGGGTATAATTAATTTTAATTGGTTAACTTGGCACCTTGAACCCACGTTCTGTGACACAAGGTGACCACCCCTACCACTTGTCATGGGTTACCCACAACTTGGGTGAAAACCTTATTTTTTTTGATGTAACGGATTGGAGTTTAATTAATTTTTAATTAGTTAACTTGGCACCTTGAATACACGTTCTGTGACGCATGGTGACCACCCCTACCACTTGTTGTCATTCAAGTACATATATTATGTTAGTGTAACGGAGATGAAATTAATTAGTTTTATTTTCTTTATTTTTTTGTGTTAGTCCCTCAGACGTGTATAGATGTTTAATGTTTAAGTACTGGTTTTCTTTATTGTAAAAATTACACAAATTAAATATTAAAGCATTTTAATCAACTCAACATGTTCAATCAAATATATTCCCAATATATTATATTGATATTATTTAAAAACTTGCTGCTTTCTACTCTACCCACACGAATAAGTATTTAGGGATTGCACACTACTTAGAAACATAAATATAACATGTGGTACTTTCTAAGCTCACATATGCATGCATGCAATTTCCGTATCTATTCTCTTCTTTGGTAAAAGACAGCGAACACAGAATAAGTCGTTCTTGCCACCTGAAAAAAAACACGCTTTAGCTCTGCATGCACTTTAGTTTACCTTAACAACAGTTGGTTCTTTTCTCTGAAGACCCATAGAAAACAGTGCGACTACTTTGTGATCATACGGGACGTTCAGCGCAGACGCCTTATGAAGGGACTGTAAACTATGCAGTTTTCTCGCTAGTTCATTTTCACACTATTGAAAACTTAACATTATTGAAGGCGAGTTAATAGAGTATTGCCGCTAAGAGTAATGGCGCCGCTGTTGTTACAAGTATCCATAGACGACAGTGGCTACTAACCATCAGGCAGCCCGTTTGCGTGTTTGCCATCTAACATATGGCATCAAAAAACACTTGACTGAAAACTTACGTGTTTTCCAAAAATTTGCAAAACCACGTTTTGATTGTACGATAATTTATTTGTATGTAATGTAATGATAGATCATCACACACATTACACATTTTCGTCGTTATATATTTAATGATTTATTGCTTAGTTGTAGCTCATTTATCTGCGTCTTAAGCTCCTCGATGGTCGAAAGCAGGGCGCTCACATCCGATTCCGGCCTTACTTTAAGTTCCACGTACTTGGTTTCGAGCCCATCCAGACGTGCCTCCATGGAATCGATACATCCGCCTAAGCTCTCGACTGCGCTTTGGACGGCGCTAAGACTGTCACGCAAGGCTCGGAACTCGGTTCGGAAAGACTCCATGTCCCGCCGCATCGATTTAATTTCTTTTAAAAGCTCCACGGACACGGAAGCAGACTCGGACGCGGATGCGGCGCTCGCTGGGCTATCCTGCGTGACAGAGTAATCGTCTCGTTTCTCCCGTACTGGGGTTTCGGAATTATCTTTTCGCGGAGTGTGAGCCTTACTCTCAGTGTTGCATGTAAAAAGCTATTTTAATGCAATCAACGAAATAAGATTTAGGATTTGCAATACGTGCGGTGACATCTGTGAGTGTGTGGCAGAATAAGTTCGCCTGGGTGATTTTAAAAGCATTGATTTATTCATCTGTGGCTTTGAGAGGTTGCAAACAGAGGGCGCTGTATACGAATTGTAACAATCATATTTTTCTGTGATGGCTAACTAGCGTTGATTTTGTTTTACTTTAGCAGAGTCGTTTGATGTCTGAATTATAAGAAAATGAGTTTTCTTGAAGAGATCAGAGAAGCAGTCAGCATAGAAGAAAGACAATCGAAATGATAAAAAAAAAGAGGGTAGTTTTATTAAGATACATTGGGTGATTTCACAGAAAAAGTTTTAGTTGATTGGATGTCAATGTGCCGGTAACAATTGCCGGTGACAAGAAAAATATCGTGATTTTCTCGAGAGAACGTGAAGGTGGACAAGTTGAAAAGCCTAGTTTTGGGTACTACAAATTCAGTGCTTGTACAACGTTATCAGTGTTAGAATATTTTGTGCAGCACATTGTAATAACGTTGTGAAGGTGCAGTTCATTTCCACGGACGCGATTGTCTTCGATTATGACTCAGGTAAGTGATTTCTGACGACGACGTAGCAAGATGGTTACCTCATACAGATTTTGCAGTTTTGCTATAAGATCTAATCGCTACTTCTTTTCCAGTGAATCTTGGGTGATAGCGGAAGTATATAAGTCAGATGGCCTGACTGAGGAGGAATATGGTGCCTACATAAATATATTATGAAAATCCGAGTGAGTATTAGTGAACATGGATGTTTTTGTGGGTTTTATCCGATTGGGTTTTTGGTTAATTATGTCGTTTGGAAGTGACTAAGTACTTTGGAAGGGTGCTTATCGTGTTTTTATTTTTTAATATTTCAGACGTAGTTTCGGTCCTAGTGGTTGGGAACCTTCTTGCGGAGCGGCTACAGTGCATGCACATGTTGGTTCACCGTGTGTTTCGGAGCTACATACCTGCAAACTTAGAGTCTTCCTAACAGCCTCACGACGAGAACTGGGGTTCTTAGAACCACGTACTTACCAAGTAATTTTGACAGCGCAGGTAAATTCACCCCATCCATGCTACTAGATACCTTTGATTTTATTTAAAGGTAGGAACTTAATTAATTAATTTGAGAACCATAATTTTATTTTGCCAATAGTTCGGAAGAAATCCCAATTTGCAGTTGGGTAATAATATAATTTAGGTTAGTCATAATATAATTTCGGTGTAGGTAACTATCGATTTGAGTCGATTTTATGTTCTGTTTTGTTTCATTTACTCATCTTATTTTTCATCTTATCTTGTCTTGTGTGAGCACGCTATATGTTTAGTTGCTCAGTATTGTTGGCGACGGGTTACCCACATCTTGGGTGAGAACCTTATTTTTTTTTAGATGTAACGGATTGGGGTATAATTAATTTTAATTGGTTAACTTGGCACCTTGAACCCACGTTCTGTGACACAAGGTGACCACCCCTACCACTTGTCATGGGTTACCCACAACTTGGGTGAAAACCTTATTTTTTTTATTTTTTTTGATGTAACGGATTGGAGTTTAATTAATTTTTAATTAGTTAACTTGGCACCTTGAATACACGTTCTGTGACGCATGGTGACCACCCCTACCACTTGTTGTCATTCAAGTACATATATTATGTTAGTGTAACGGAGATGAAATTAATTAGTTTTATTTTCTTTATTTTTTTGTGTTAGTCCCTCAGACGTGTATAGATGTTTAATGTTTAAGTACTGGTTTTCTTTATTGTAAAAATTACACAAATTAAATATTAAAGCATTTTATTTATTTATTTACAGTTTAGGCTTACTATTTTCTTTTTAATTAATTAATAGACCTTTTGCACTTCGGTCTTAGAATAAATAAAATTAAAGTGCATGGCGCCCTAGCTACCCGTATTCCTAGGCTCAGAACTCACAGCTAGCCGAGGCAATAAATTCATCACCGAACTATAACGGTTACAATTGGCGCCTCAACGGGCAGGGCCTTAGAAATACGGGTACAACATATACTTTTTTCTGAACTATTGGCAAACGACTTCTGCGTGTTGGCAGATTACGCTGAGCAAGTTTATATTTAATTTACTGTAGCTGTGTTAAGCATTAACTATTTGATTACATTTTAGTATTTTTTTTATATTTTTTAAAGTTGTACAATTTTCTCCTTACTTTGTTAAACTTTTGGCAAAATGACTCCCACAATGGATGTAGAATATTTACTAAGAGAGGAATTGATTTTTGAAATTAAAAGCAGAGGGTTAGAACTGGCAAAGGATGATTCAACGGTTGATGAACTGAGGAAGCTCCTTAGAGCCAACAAAACCGTGTTCAAACAGGAGGATGCTGTGAAATATTTAATGAACTTGGACTTGAGCGCTGAGTTGATTATTTGTGAGGAAAAATTGAGTACGGTTTTGGCATCTTCCCATGTGTCTTCGCTCTGTAAGCGAAAGTGTGTAGCTAAGCTGCAACATGTTGCTTGGAGGTTAGATAAGTTGATTGCTTTCCCAGCTGAGTTGCAAGCTAGAAAAACCGAGCTCATTTTAAGAACGCAAGGTGCTCTCAGATCTATAGCCTGCAATGGTTCTATTGATGCTGTGGCTGCATGTTCAACGCAGAATGCCGGGGCTTCGGTTTTAGTGCCAGCAGCTGGTTATTCGCAGAAAGGAAGCTTGCAGGTTTATAAGTGGAAAATTTCATTTGATGGTAGCACCCCACTGCACGACTTTTTGTTTGAATTGGAGGATTATAGGAAATCCACAGGCATATCGGATGAGGAGTTGCTTAAAAACTTTGCCCATTTATTAAAGGGCGAGGCTCTCTTGTGGTACAGGAATAACTCCGTTATTGCGACTTCTTTCGCCTTGTTGGTGGAATTTTTAAAAGGAGAATTCTTGCCAGTGGACTTTGAGCGCTCGCTTTTAAATCAAATCCAAGGCAGACTGCAAGGGTTTGATGAAAAAATAAACACATACATCAACATAATGCAGAATTTGTTTTCTAGACTTTCACAGACTGTTTCTGAGTCCGAACAAGTGGATGTAATCATGACTAACATGAATCCTTTCTTTGTAGCTAGGTTGGCGTTGGTGGAAATAAAATCTATAAAGGAATTAAAGGAGGTATGTGCTAAATTGGAACTTGCTCGTCATAAGTGTGACAATAGAGGTTTCAACAATCCAGGAAGTGACAGTATAATACCGGAAGTCTGCAGATTGAAAAGGAAGCCCGTTGCCGGGAATAGGTCTGTAAATTCGTTAAGCTCATCCAAGTGTCAGAAATGTGATGGCGACCATCCCTACTTTCGTTGTGAAAAATATGTGGGCAAACATTGTTTCATTTGTAAAAAAGCCAGGAGTTATCTCAACTGAATGTGGCTGCGCAAAAAACGGGCAAGTGGGTCAGAAGTAAGTATGCATAGACAGGAGGCACGCACTTCTGACCTGGAATGGAGGTCGTGGTTAAATTTTGTGAGTTCTTTCTTTAAGCGTGAGGTGGTTTCCCCTCTGTTCACTCATCGCGATGATGATCCTCGTCCATACATAGTTGTGGGCATTGTAGGTTTACAATGCAATGCTTTGGCGGACAGCGGGGCAACAGTATCAGTCATTAGTGAGAAGGCGTATAAAACTTTGTTGGATTTCAATTTGAATTTTGGTTTTAGAAATACAGACAGCACTGTGGCAGTGGGTAATGGTGACCGGTTGATTGTTTTGGGATTGGTAACCATTCCTGTCATGTTTGCTGATCAAGTGAAGATGGTGGAGTTTTATGTATGCAGGGACATCAATCAACCTTTGATTTTAGGGGTCGATTTTTTGAAAATGTTCGGTCTTTGCAAGGATATTTTTAGCATGAATGAGAACATCACCGGGACTCAAACTTTGGATCTTTTGAATATGACAGATTTACATTTGCATGAAGTGGGCGATTTGACAGACGACCAGCGAAGGGATTTGCAAGGTATGATTTTAAGGTACAGGGATTTGGCTGCAGTTGACGGGGAGTTGAGAGTCACCACACTGGAGGAGCACGTGATAGATACGGGAGATAGTGAACCTATTAAGCAAAAATGTTATCCTATTCCACATTACCATAGGGATTACGTGAAAAGTGAAATAAGCGAGATGTTGCAGTTGGGTATTATTGAGGCGGCGACATCTCCGTGGAATAGTCCAGTCCTTCTAGTGCCCAAAGCCAACGGAGAGCTCAGATTTTGTTTGGATAGCCGGAAATTGAATAGTGTAACTAAGGTTGACTCTTACCCAATGCCGAGAGTTCAGGAGATCTTGGATTCACTGAGTAACGCTAAGTTCATGACGTCCTTAGACTTAAAGAGTGCTTTCTTCCAGATAAATTTAGCGAAATCTTCGCGTGAGAAGACTTGTTTCTCTGTGGCTGGCCTGGGGTCATATCAGTTTTGCCGAATGGCTTTTGGTTTGGTGAATAGCACGGCTAGAATGATGAGATTGATGGATAAGGTGTTTGGGCCTGAATTCCAGAGCAACGTATTTTATTACGTTGACGATATAATATTAATTTCAGACTCATTTACAGCACATATGGAGTTGCTCCGCAAGGTTTATGAAAGGCTTGGTGAGGCAGGACTGACCATCAATTTTGAGAAGTCGGTTTTTTGTCGTCCATCTCTCAAGTTTTTGGGCTACATAGTGGATAGACAAGGTTTGAGGACAGATCCGGATAAAGTGCGGTCAATTTTAGAGTTCCCAATGCCCACCACTCAAAAAGAGGTGAGAAGATTTCTAGGAATGGTATCTTGGTATCGACGTTTTATCGATAATTTTTCGACAAGTGTAGAACCCCTCACAAAGTTGACGAAGAAACTAAAGAAGGGAGAAACTTTCCATTTCAATGAAAAGGCAATCATGGCATTCAATGAAATAAAGAACCTTTTGATATCCGCCCCAATTTTGTCTATTCCTAAGTTTGATAGAGCGTTCATAATCAGCACTGATGCGTCTGATGTCGGTCTTGGTTGCATATTGTCACAGATGGACGATGAGGGTGGAGAACATCCAGTAGCTTTCGCTAGCAGGTCACTTACTCGATGTGAAAGAAATTACTCTACGACTGAGAAAGAGCTATTTGCACTTTTGTTCGGTTTAGAAAAGTTCAAGGGTTATATAGATGGTTCTCCTTTTAGGACCAAGGTGTTCACTGATCACAGTAGTCTCAAGTGGCTGGTGAATTTGAAGTCCCCTAGTGGAAGGCTTGCACGGTGGGCAATTAGGCTTTCTCAGTACAATTTTGTGGTAGAGTATCGGAAAGGAGTAGAGAACGCGGCAGCAGACGCATTATCCAGAGCACCAATTCTCAGTCTACTAACTGACCAATCAACTGATGACAATACCAAGGATCCCTGGTATCGTAACATGTTTGAGAGGGTGACTAATACTCCAGCTAGATTTCCAGATTGGCGGGTGATGGGTGAGCGTTTGTATAAGAGGGTCAGGACACAGAATCTTTTGTCTCTGGACTGTGAGTGGAAGTTAGTGATCCCAGAGAATCTCAGAAATGAGGTGCTTCATCAGTGTCATGACAGACCTGATGCGGCACATTTTGGGGTGTTTAAGACTTACAGAAGAACAGCTCAGAGTTATTTTTGGCCTAGAATGTTGTCGGATGCTAAGAGATATGTAAGTAAATGTCAGATTTGTCTAGCTTATAAAAGCACTAATGTTTTGACACCAGGTTTGATGGAAAATCCAAAGAGGGTACAAAGGCCATTTCAGGTGATCTCCACCGATATATTGGGACCACTACCTCGCAGTTATGCGGGTTACAAGTTTGTTTTGGTTGTTGCAGACTATTTTACCAAGTACACTCAGTTATTTCCTATGAGAAGCTCTTTGGCCAAGGCAGTGGTCGCTACGATTGAAAATAATTTCATTTTAAAGTATGGCGTTCCAGCAGCTTTGATCATGGATAATGGGCCGCAGTATATCTCCAAAAACATGAAGGATTTGAAGGAGAAGTACAAGATTCCGCATTTATTTTACAATTGCAGATATACTCCTCAAAACAATCCCTCAGAGAGAATAAATAGAGTGGTAGTGACAGCTTTAGCATCTTTGGTGGGCGATGATCATCGGAATTGGTCTGAGCATGTAAATAAAATAGAGTTTGCCATAAATACGGCAGTTCACGAGGTGACTGGCTATACCCCTTTTTTCTTGACTTTTGGTAGGGAGGCTATATTGTCTGGGGATTGGTATCCACCCAGAGATTTGAAGGTGGAAGAGCTACAGTTTGTGAGTAGAGACAAGTACGCCACTTCATTGAAGCATCTGCAACCCATATTTGAAAAGGTCAATGTGGCACTGAAGAAAGCTTACCATAAGAGTAGAGTTTATTATAATAAAAACAGGAGTAAGGTGGAATATGAGGAAGGCCAGATAGTATGGAAAAGAGAATACCCACTTTCTGATGCGTCAAAATTCTTCGCTAAGAAGTTAGCTCCGAAATTTAAAAAGTGTGTGATCACCAGGAAGATTTCGGCGGTTACATATGAATTGAGAGACTTCTTCACCAAAAAGATGTTGGGTAGATGGCATGTGAAAGACTTGCTGAAAGCAGAGTCATACATGGAGTAACTTTGGGGTGTGGGAAGAAACACAATGTTTTTTTTTTTTTTTTTTTTTTTTATAAGCAAGGTAGTATTGTTGCATGTAAAAAGCTATTTTAATGCAATCAACGAAATAAGATTTAGGATTTGCAATACGTGCGGTGACATCTGTGAGTGTGTGGCAGAATAAGTTCGCCTGGGTGATTTTAAAAGCATTGATTTATTCATCTGTGGCTTTGAGAGGTTGCAAACAGAGGGCGCTGTATACGAATTGTAACAATCATATTTTTCTGTGATGGCTAACTAGCGTTGATTTTGTTTTACTTTAGCAGAGTCGTTTGATGTCTGAATTATAAGAAAATGAGTTTTCTTGAAGAGATCAGAGAAGCAGTCAGCATAGAAGAAAGACAATCGAAATGATAAAAAAAAGAGGGTAGTTTTATTAAGATACATTGGGTGATTTCACAGAAAAAGTTTTAGTTGATTGGATGTCAATGTGCCGGTAACAATTGCCGGTGACAAGAAAAATATCGTGATTTTCTCGAGAGAACGTGAAGGTGGACAAGTTGAAAAGCCTAGTTTTGGGTACTACAAATTCAGTGCTTGTACAACGTTATCAGTGTTAGAATATTTTGTGCAGCACATTGTAATAACGTTGTGAAGGTGCAGTTCATTTCCACGGACGCGATTGTCTTCGATTATGACTCAGGTAAGTGATTTCTGACGACGACGTAGCAAGATGGTTACCTCATACAGATTTTGCAGTTTTGCTATAAGATCTAATCGCTACTTCTTTTCCAGTGAATCTTGGGTGATAGCGGAAGTATATAAGTCAGATGGCCTGACTGAGGAGGAATATGGTGCCTACATAAATATATTATGAAAATCCGAGTGAGTATTAGTGAACATGGATGTTTTTGTGGGTTTTATCCGATTGGGTTTTTGGTTAATTATGTCGTTTGGAAGTGACTAAGTACTTTGGAAGGGTGCTTATCGTGTTTTTATTTTTTAATATTTCAGACGTAGTTTCGGTCCTAGTGGTTGGGAACCTTCTTGCGGAGCGGCTACAGTGCATGCACATGTTGGTTCACCGTGTGTTTCGGAGCTACATACCTGCAAACTTAGAGTCTTCCTAACAGCCTCACGACGAGAACTGGGGTTCTTAGAACCACGTACTTACCAAGTAATTTTGACAGCGCAGGTAAATTCACCCCATCCATGCTACTAGATACCTTTGATTTTATTTAAAGGTAGGAACTTAATTAATTAATTTGAGAACCATAATTTTATTTTGCCAATAGTTCGGAAGAAATCCCAATTTGCAGTTGGGTAATAATATAATTTAGGTTAGTCATAATATAATTTTGGTGTAGGTAACTATCGATTTGAGTCGATTTTATGTTCTGTTTTGTTTCATTTACTCATCTTATTTTTCATCTTATCTTGTCTTGTGTGAGCACGCTATATGTTTAGTTGCTCAGTATTGTTGGCGACGGGTTACCCACATCTTGGGTGAGAACCTTATTTTTTTTTAGATGTAACGGATTGGGGTATAATTAATTTTAATTGGTTAACTTGGCACCTTGAACCCACGTTCTGTGACACAAGGTGACCACCCCTACCACTTGTCATGGGTTACCCACAACTTGGGTGAAAACCTTATTTTTTTTATTTTTTTAGATGTAACGGATTGGAGTTTAATTAATTTTTAATTAGTTAACTTGGCACCTTGAATACACGTTCTGTGACGCATGGTGACCACCCCTACCACTTGTTGTCATTCAAGTACATATATTATGTTAGTGTAACGGAGATGAAATTAATTAGTTTTATTTTCTTTATTTTTTTGTGTTAGTCCCTCAGACGTGTATAGATGTTTAATGTTTAAGTACTGGTTTTCTTTATTGTAAAAATTACACAAATTAAATATTAAAGCATTTTATTTATTTATTTACAGTTTAGGCTTACTATTTTCTTTTTAATTAATTAATAGACCTTTTGCACTTCGGTCTTAGAATAAATAAAATTAAAGTGCATGGCGCCCTAGCTACCCGTATTCCTAGGCTCAGAACTCACAGCTAGCCGAGGCAATAAATTAATCACCGAACTATAACGGTTACAATTGGCGCCTCAACGGGCAGGGCCTTAGAAATACGGGTACAACATATACTTTTTTCTGAACTATTGGCAAACGACTACTGCGTGTTGGCAGATTACGCTGAGCAAGTTTATATTTAATTTACTGTAGCTGTGTTAAGCATTAACTATTTGATTACATTTTAGTATTTTTTTTATATTTTTTAAAGTTGTACAATTTTCTCCTTACTTTGTTAAACTTTTGGCAAAATGACTCCCACAATGGATGTAGAATATTTACTAAGAGAGGAATTGATTTTTGAAATTAAAAGCAGAGGGTTAGAACTGGCAAAGGATGATTCAACGGTTGATGAACTGAGGAAGCTCCTTAGAGCCAACAAAACCGTGTTCAAACAGGAGGATGCTGTGAAATATTTAATGAACTTGGACTTGAGCGCTGAGTTGATTATTTGTGAGGAAAAATTGAGTACGGTTTTGGCATCTTCCCATGTGTCTTCGCTCTGTAAGCGAAAGTGTGTAGCTAAGCTGCAACATGTTGCTTGGAGGTTAGATAAGTTGATTGCTTTCCCAGCTGAGTTGCAAGCTAGAAAAACCGAGCTCATTTTAAGAACGCAAGGTGCTCTCAGATCTATAGCCTGCAATGGTTCTATTGATGCTGTGGCTGCATGTTCAACGCAGAATGCCGGGGCTTCGGTTTTAGTGCCAGCAGCTGGTTATTCGCAGAAAGGAAGCTTGCAGGTTTATAAGTGGAAAATTTCATTTGATGGTAGCACCCCACTGCACGACTTTTTGTTTGAATTGGAGGATTATAGGAAATCCACAGGCATATCGGATGAGGAGTTGCTCAAAAACTTTGCCCATTTATTAAAGGGCGAGGCTCTCTTGTGGTACAGGAATAACTCCGTTATTGCGACTTCTTTCGCCTTGTTGGTGGAATTTTTAAAAGGAGAATTCTTGCCAGTGGACTTTGAGCGCTCGCTTTTAAATCAAATCCAAGGCAGACTGCAAGGGTTTGATGAAAAAATAAACACATACATCAACATAATGCAGAATTTGTTTTCTAGACTTTCACAGACTGTTCCTGAGTCCGAACAAGTGGATGTAATCATGACTAACATGAATCCTTTCTTTGTAGCTAGGTTGGCGTTGGTGGAAATAAAATCTATAAAGGAATTAAAGGAGGTATGTGCTAAATTGGAACTTGCTCGTCATAAGTGTGACAATAGAGGTTTCAACAATCCAGGAAGTGACAGTATAATACCGGAAGTCTGCAGATTGAAAAGGAAGCCCGTTGCCGGGAATAGGTCTGTAAATTCGTTAAGCTCATCCAAGTGTCAGAAATGTGATGGCGACCATCCCTACTTTCGTTGTGAAAAATATGTGGGCAAACATTGTTTCATTTGTAAAAAGCCAGGAGTTATCTCAACTGAATGTGGCTGCGCAAAAAACGGGCAAGTGGGTCAGAAGTAAGTATGCATAGACAGGAGGCACGCACTTCTGACCTGGAATGGAGGTCGTGGTTAAATTTTGTGAGTTCTTTCTTTAAGCGTGAGGTGGTTTCCCCTCTGTTCACTCATCGCGATGATGATCCTCGTCCATACATAGTTGTGGGCATTGTAGGTTTACAATGCAATGCTTTGGCGGACAGCGGGGCAACAGTATCAGTCATTAGTGAGAAGGCGTATAAAACTTTGTTGGATTTCAATTTGAATTTTGGTTTTAGAAATACAGACAGCACTGTGGCAGTGGGTAATGGTGACCGGTTGATTGTTTTGGGATTGGTAACCATTCCTGTCATGTTTGCTGATCAAGTGAAGATGGTGGAGTTTTATGTATGCAGGGACATCAATCAACCTTTGATTTTAGGGGTCGATTTTTTGAAAATGTTCGGTCTTTGCAAGGATATTTTTAGCATGAATGAGAACATCACCGGGACTCAAACTTTGGATCTTTTGAATATGACAGATTTACATTTGCATGAAGTGGGCGATTTGACAGACGACCAGCGAAGGGATTTGCAAGGTATGATTTTAAGGTACAGGGATTTGGCTGCAGTTGACGGGGAGTTGAGAGTCACCACACTGGAGGAGCACGTGATAGATACGGGAGATAGTGAACCTATTAAGCAAAAATGTTATCCTATTCCACATTACCATAGGGATTACGTGAAAAGTGAAATAAGCGAGATGTTGCAGTTGGGTATTATTGAGGCGGCGACATCTCCGTAGAATAGTCCAGTCCTTCTAGTGCCCAAAGCCAACGGAGAGCTCAGATTTTGTTTGGATAGCCGGAAATTGAATAGTGTAACTAAGGTTGACTCTTACCCAATGCCGAGAGTTCAGGAGATCTTGGATTCACTGAGTAACGCTAAGTTCATGACGTCCTTAGACTTAAAGAGTGCTTTCTTCCAGATAAATTTAGCGAAATCTTCGCGTGAGAAGACTTGTTTCTCTGTGGCTGGCCTGGGGTCATATCAGTTTTGCCGAATGGCTTTTGGTTTGGTGAATAGCACGGCTAGAATGATGAGATTGATGGATAAGGTGTTTGGGCCTGAATTCCAGAGCAACGTATTTTATTACGTTGACGATATAATATTAATTTCAGACTCATTTACAGCACATATGGAGTTGCTCCGCAAGGTTTATGAAAGGCTTGGTGAGGCAGGACTGACCATCAATTTTGAGAAGTCGGTTTTTTGTCGTCCTTCTCTCAAGTTTTTGGGCTACATAGTGGATAGACAAGGTTTGAGGACAGATCCGGATAAAGTGCGGTCAATTTTAGAGTTCCCAATGCCCACCACTCAAAAAGAGGTGAGAAGATTTCTAGGAATGGTATCTTGGTATCGACGTTTTATCGATAATTTTTCGACAAGTGTAGAACCCCTCACAAAGTTGACGAAGAAACTAAAGAAGGGAGAAACTTTCCATTTCAATGAAAAGGCAATCATGGCATTCAATGAAATAAAGAACCTTTTGATATCCGCCCCAATTTTGTCTATTCCTAAGTTTGATAGAGCGTTCATAATCAGCACTGATGCGTCTGATGTCGGTCTTGGTTGCATATTGTCACAGATGGACGATGAGGGTGGAGAACATCCAGTAGCTTTCGCTAGCAGGTCACTTACTCGATGTGAAAGAAATTACTCTACGACTGAGAAAGAGCTATTTGCACTTTTGTTCGGTTTAGAAAAGTTCAAGGGTTATATAGATGGTTCTCCTTTTAGGACCAAGGTGTTCACTGATCACAGTAGTCTCAAGTGGCTGGTGAATTTGAAGTCCCCTAGTGGAAGGCTTGCACGGTGGGCAATTAGGCTTTCTCAGTACAATTTTGTGGTAGAGTATCGGAAAGGAGTAGAGAACGCGGCAGCAGACGCATTATCCAGAGCACCAATTCTCAGTCTACTAACTGACCAATCAACTGATGACAATACCAAGGATCCCTGGTATCGTAACATGTTTGAGAGGGTGACTAATACTCCAGCTAGATTTCCAGATTGGCGGGTGATGGGTGAGCGTTTGTATAAGAGGGTCAGGACACAGAATCTTTTGTCTCTGGACTGTGAGTGGAAGTTAGTGATCCCAGAGAATCTCAGAAATGAGGTGCTTCATCAGTGTCATGACAGACCTGATGCGGCACATTTTGGGGTGTTTAAGACTTACAGAAGAACAGCTCAGAGTTATTTTTGGCCTAGAATGTTGTCGGATGCTAAGAGATATGTAAGTAAATGTCAGATTTGTCTAGCTTATAAAAGCACTAATGTTTTGACACCAGGTTTGATGGAAAATCCAAAGAGGGTACAAAGGCCATTTCAGGTGATCTCCACCGATATATTGGGACCACTACCTCGCAGTTATGCGGGTTACAAGTTTGTTTTGGTTGTTGCAGACTATTTTACCAAGTACACTCAGTTATTTCCTATGAGAAGCTCTTTGGCCAAGGCAGTGGTCGCTACGATTGAAAATAATTTCATTTTAAAGTATGGCGTTCCAGCAGCTTTGATCATGGATAATGGGCCGCAGTATATCTCCAAAAACATGAAGGATTTGAAGGAGAAGTACAAGATTCCGCATTTATTTTACAATTGCAGATATACTCCTCAAAACAATCCCTCAGAGAGAATAAATAGAGTGGTAGTGACAGCTTTAGCATCTTTGGTGGGCGATGATCATCGGAATTGGTCTGAGCATGTAAATAAAATAGAGTTTGCCATAAATACGGCAGTTCACGAGGTGACTGGCTATACCCCTTTTTTCTTGACTTTTGGTAGGGAGGCTATATTGTCTGGGGATTGGTATCCACCCAGAGATTTGAAGGTGGAAGAGCTACAGTTTGTGAGTAGAGACAAGTACGCCACTTCATTGAAGCATCTGCAACCCATATTTGAAAAGGTCAATGTGGCACTGAAGAAAGCTTACCATAAGAGTAGAGTTTATTATAATAAAAACAGGAGTAAGGTGGAATATGAGGAAGGCCAGATAGTATGGAAAAGAGAATACCCACTTTCTGATGCGTCAAAATTCTTCGCTAAGAAGTTAGCTCCGAAATTTAAAAAGTGTGTGATCACCAGGAAGATTTCGGCGGTTACATATGAATTGAGAGACTTCTTCACCAAAAAGATGTTGGGTAGATGGCATGTGAAAGACTTGCTGAAAGCAGAGTCATACATGGAGTAACTTTGGGGTGTGGGAAGAAACACAATGTTTTTTTTTTTTTTTTTTTTTTTTATAAGCAAGGTAGTATTGTTGCATGTAAAAAGCTATTTTAATGCAATCAACGAAATAAGATTTAGGATTTGCAATACGTGCGGTGACATCTGTGAGTGTGTGGCAGAATAAGTTCGCCTGGGTGATTTTAAAAGCATTGATTTATTCATCTGTGGCTTTGAGAGGTTGCAAACAGAGGGCGCTGTATACGAATTGTAACAATCATATTTTTCTGTGATGGCTAACTAGCGTTGATTTTGTTTTACTTTAGCAGAGTCGTTTGATGTCTGAATTATAAGAAAATGAGTTTTCTTGAAGAGATCAGAGAAGCAGTCAGCATAGAAGAAAGACAATCGAAATGATAAAAAAAAGAGGGTAGTTTTATTAAGATACATTGGGTGATTTCACAGAAAAAGTTTTAGTTGATTGGATGTCAATGTGCCGGTAACAATTGCCGGTGACAAGAAAAATATCGTGATTTTCTCGAGAGAACGTGAAGGTGGACAAGTTGAAAAGCCTAGTTTTGGGTACTACAAATTCAGTGCTTGTACAACGTTATCAGTGTTAGAATATTTTGTGCAGCACATTGTAATAACGTTGTGAAGGTGCAGTTCATTTCCACGGACGCGATTGTCTTCGATTATGACTCAGGTAAGTGATTTCTGACGACGACGTAGCAAGATGGTTACCTCATACAGATTTTGCAGTTTTGCTATAAGATCTAATCGCTACTTCTTTTCCAGTGAATCTTGGGTGATAGCGGAAGTATATAAGTCAGATGGCCTGACTGAGGAGGAATATGGTGCCTACATAAATATATTATGAAAATCCGAGTGAGTATTAGTGAACATGGATGTTTTTGTGGGTTTTATCCGATTGGGTTTTTGGTTAATTATGTCGTTTGGAAGTGACTAAGTACTTTGGAAGGGTGCTTATCGTGTTTTTATTTTTTAATATTTCAGACGTAGTTTCGGTCCTAGTGGTTGGGAACCTTCTTGCGGAGCGGCTACAGTGCATGCACATGTTGGTTCACCGTGTGTTTCGGAGCTACATACCTGCAAACTTAGAGTCTTCCTAACAGCCTCACGACGAGAACTGGGGTTCTTAGAACCACGTACTTACCAAGTAATTTTGACAGCGCAGGTAAATTCACCCCATCCATGCTACTAGATACCTTTGATTTTATTTAAAGGTAGGAACTTAATTAATTAATTTGAGAACCATAATTTTATTTTGCCAATAGTTCGGAAGAAATCCCAATTTGCAGTTGGGTAATAATATAATTTAGGTTAGTCATAATATAATTTTGGTGTAGGTAACTATCGATTTGAGTCGATTTTATGTTCTGTTTTGTTTCATTTACTCATCTTATTTTTCATCTTATCTTGTCTTGTGTGAGCACGCTATATGTTTAGTTGCTCAGTATTGTTGGCGACGGGTTACCCACATCTTGGGTGAGAACCTTATTTTTTTTTAGATGTAACGGATTGGGGTATAATTAATTTTAATTGGTTAACTTGGCACCTTGAACCCACGTTCTGTGACACAAGGTGACCACCCCTACCACTTGTCATGGGTTACCCACAACTTGGGTGAAAACCTTATTTTTTTTATTTTTTTAGATGTAACGGATTGGAGTTTAATTAATTTTTAATTAGTTAACTTGGCACCTTGAATACACGTTCTGTGACGCATGGTGACCACCCCTACCACTTGTTGTCATTCAAGTACATATATTATGTTAGTGTAACGGAGATGAAATTAATTAGTTTTATTTTCTTTATTTTTTTGTGTTAGTCCCTCAGACGTGTATAGATGTTTAATGTTTAAGTACTGGTTTTCTTTATTGTAAAAATTACACAAATTAAATATTAAAGCATTTTATTTATTTATTTACAGTTTAGGCTTACTATTTTCTTTTTAATTAATTAATAGACCTTTTGCACTTCGGTCTTAGAATAAATAAAATTAAAGTGCATGGCGCCCTAGCTACCCGTATTCCTAGGCTCAGAACTCACAGCTAGCCGAGGCAATAAATTCATCACCGAACTATAACGGTTACATCAGGACATATCCATTTTGGTGCGACTTGGACGTCGTTAGGTATTGCGACGCATGCCTTATGATAAAAGTTCGCACATTTGGTACATGTCACGCCCTCTGTCATGTTTGCGAATCGACCGCACCCGATACATTTCTTTGCCATCGTTTATAGACAATACATTTCTGAGGGTTTCCGTTAGATGACGTGATACTAAATTGACGTGATAATAAATACAGCAGCAATATCTCGAGGTACCCACTTCAGAATAAAAATGACACTCGTGATTTTATATCCCACAGCTGATTAATCATTGAATTAACCGTTTCACAAGTAGCGCCACTGCACACAAACACTCATACAACTGATTAGTACTATCTAGTACGCGATTATGACACTTCCGAGGCGATTATTAAACTTTTTCCATTTTTTTAGTCAAAAATACTCGAATGTAAACAACACGACGATACCGTCCGTGACGGCAAAAACGTAAATGACGTCTTAACTTTAACTGTTAACTGTAACTTCCCACGCTTCGCTAGTTAGTGTTAAATATCTGTCAAATGCATAAATATAATTACAGCTATGCGTCTGGGGTAGGTTCTATATTCTGGTTCAATTGAGGACTCACTTGACTTGCAACTCTGGTAAATTTAACTATTTTAATGAATACGCTGGTGCAACGCATTTCGCAGTAACTGCTAATCAGCGTTACTGTTATTGTCAAAATTGTCAAAAACCTTTACTTTAACTACTACTATGGTGCAACCAAGCCTTAGCCCAGGATTGTTTAGTTTAACAAACGACTGCTTTTAGATTATTTTGTGTTATTTTATTGATTTTTGAAAACGGTGATTTTTAAATACATGAATATCAACAATTCTTGGTGTATTATTTTTATAAATCCTAATAATTTTCTTCACGTCTGTGCATAGATTTGAAATCATAGTTGTTTTCTTTTTCCAATTTAAAAGCCATTCAACAAAAGAAAAATAATGAAACAGGAATTTGTCAACTGATCCCGCTGATCAGTATGGGGTGGGAGCAGTTGACGTAAGAGACATAATTACTTTCTTTTCTATTTGTTTATTCCATGCTATCCGTATATTAAAGAATCAGACGATTAACAAAAATCTTGCTGTAGGTGAAAAAAAGTATTTTAGTAGGCTGTCGTTCGAAGTATAATTATGTAACTTGGAATTATTCTGTAGGAGGAACACGGCATACTGTTCACATTTTAATGTTTAGTTCAACCTTCGTCGTTCTTTCGCCGCACCAAATACTCTTGAAAAAAGAAAGCCATCTCCTAGCTAGAGGCCTTAGCCTTAGTTTTGGTAACTTTACAATATCAGACTTAATACATTTATCACACAGAAACACAAAATAAAAAATTGTATTACTTGTATTATTTATTACCTGGTACGTGACTTCTCCAGCGTTCCATAGATTTAATGCCAATAAGAGAAAGAGCGATCCAACAAAGGTGTACGTCATAAAGGCATTCGTCAGATCCAAATTAGGGGAAAGCTGAAACATGACCAAATTTTAGGAACACGCATGTTGGGCAGAAAGTAGTTTTGTACTAATAATAGCGTAGTGGTTGGCGCGTTCGACTCCCATACTACAGTCGTGGGTCCGAATCCCAACAACAAGCTTCAGCCGCCGTTAAGGGAAACTATAGAATGGTGGTATTTTAAAGTACCCGGCTGGCTAGCTGCAACTTTTTACACTGACGTCGCAGGACGCTCTACTCTACTCCTCACGCTTTCTACTCCATAACGCTGTCTACCCCCAATGGCTGTCGGTTCTTTTGTACCTACAAAAAACTAAAAAACTTGCCTGCTTGAACTTCGCTTACCGCTAGTCGCAACAAAAGCAACACAGCCACAGCCGAGCTCTCGCACACTTGAAGTGACATTATAATTCCAAAAACACGATTTACCTCTTCAGCTAAACTGAAAAACAAACTACACGTAACATTACATTCTCGAAACATCTCTCGACCTCTACGACATAGATTCTACTTCCGGGAACGTATGCGTCATGCTGACTCAGTTATTTTTTATCCTATTTTATTTATTTTTATGGTGCTAGAGGGAGAAGGCATTCGTGTGAGTATGTGTGTGACATACAAGGTCTGAAACTGCTTAAAATCAATATCAATCTACACTAATATTATAAAGAAGTAATGTTTGTGATATTGTATGTTTATAGAAGGTAATCTCCGGAATTACTGAACCGGTTCCGAAAATTATTGCATTGATAGAAAGCTAAACTATCCTTGAGTGATATGGGCTATGTTTTATCCACAACAGATACTGGGTTCCGTGGAAAAGATATTCATAATACCAGTCATTATGAACAATTTTTATTATGGAATTCTGAAATTACAAAAAAAAACAGCTGTTTTATAGAATACGGTCATTCACACTCTACAAAATGTATGGAAAAACAGTTGTTTTTGGAACGAAGTTCCCTTTCGCGCGTTGCGAAAGGGGACTAGACGGAAAAAATTAAGACCAAAAGTTGTAACGACACTTTTTGCTATAGTTGCAAGCTGTGCGGCGTGCGCGTGTTTGTCTGTCTAGTTTTTTATTTCAGGGTTAGTCCAAAAGTAAAAATTGTTCACAATTTCCGCGTAACCCCGTACATAAACTAATAACACAAAATTTTGATACTAAATAAAGTTAAATAAAATCAAGTAAGTACCTAGGTACCTACTTATAAGAAAAAAAAATTACGTGTAACCTGAACATATTGTTTTTATATTTATAATGAAAGTCCCTTCAATTAATAACACATAGCACTTACTCTTTTAAAATTATTTACTTACAACAGCAGCTTTTGATGCATTTGTACGCCGTCTATAAAGCCAGCCTTCAACTTCTGAACGGCTTTCCTGTTATCAATCAAGATGTTCTTATCGAATTCCTTTCTTATCCTCTCAAAATGATGACATAAAGTGACAAATTTAAAAGCCAACATGATTAAATGGCAGATCGGTAGACAATCAGCAGATATCATTGGCAACATCATGTATAACCAAGTGATGTAAAAGAATATCCTTAAAAACGATGCCAAGTACGACTGATCTTCGTAAAATGGATAGTACGTTACCACCGTGTAAAATGGAGAACCTAAAACAACAGACCGTATGAATTAGGCTAAAAGTAAAGAGCACATAATAAGCAAATTACGAGTACAAAGAGAGCATCTGGGTTTGTCAGCGTTTAATTTTTTTGCACGCAATTTTTTTCCCTCCGTTTAATAACACAGTTTATTTTGGTTAATAAATTTTGTGTGTATCGCTTTAACGTACATAAGCTATGGTCTACAAGCTTTAATTGCGTAGAAAAATGAAAATTATGTTACAAAGGTTTTTATTTATACCTAATAATTTTTCCTAACTTACTAGTATTTGCTACGAAAACGAGCTACAAGCTGTGCTACGGCCGAAAAGCTACATAGCACTACGCAGTCTCTACGCTTTAGTATGACATGACTGGCAAGTTAAAAATTACTAATTTATACTCTTGGTATATTACACAACTTAACTCCAATATTGCACACATTAAGTTTCTTCTAAGAATACTATACCTGCTTGTTTAAACCTGCAGTTTATTTGCAAAGCGCCTGCAGCTGGAACCAGAGAGCTCTAGCTTAAACTTAATTGCAACATGTCAAAGGGCATCTATAAAGCAGTTTGTTCACTAACCGAGCCCTGTTAGCAAATGCCTCGAAGTGAGAGACCAAACATTTGTGTACCCAATTCGCTTTCTGACGGATGACCAACTTTACATGACGTACGATTTGCGGAAGCGCAATTCCGGGCTCATAATCGTGAGCATCCAGTGTGTCATCGGCCCTAGATGGCAGCCCTCCAGGAAATGAGCATCGTTGACATCAAGATCAGGGATATAATACTGTATTATTACATTTACCAACCTTCGAACAGCGATTTCCTCGTACTCTCCACTCCGTACGCAATCAGAGAAAGATACACCGATATAATATAAAGGGAGATCCCGACTTTCACTTTTCTGTATTGCTTTTTCATTACAAATTGCTCCTCAAAGTTTTCACCCACTGTGGCCATTTCGTAATTTAATTTCCTAATAGATTTTTTATGATACAACAGCAGAAGCATTTTTACCAGGACTATGTTATGTATAGCTGAAAACATAACAGCGGAGTTTTTCTCTACTTCCGGGAACCTCCCGAACAACGCTGCGACATTCTCGAGAAAAATCATTGTAGTGTAAATAGAGAAGGAGATGACGCTGTACGCTCTGTAAGGAACCGTTTCTCTATAGAAATCTTCGCACCAGCAGTTGCCAGCGCCAGCGAAATACACGTATTTGCAAAAATCTCTCAATAAACATTTTGTTTTCAGAGACATTTCGTTCAATGATTCGGAACTAATCGGGTAACTTGAATAGATCGTCTGGATCCAGAATGTATCTTTTTATTCTATTATCGTTCTAGACGCGTCTGGGTACGGCAAACGTAATATTTCTTATGAGTTACCACAAAACGCTCGAGGCGTATTACACCCTCCAACATTTAAGTCGTACGTTTCGTAACACTCTTAATTGGTGGTTAATTTGTTTCAAACAAAAAATAACTTGTAACTAACATCACATTTAACGTGAAAACAATAGAAAAACAGTAATTTTCCAGCTCATTAGCAAAGTGAACTTGTTAAGAAATTTCGTAAATACAAGGTGGAGTGACTTTCTTCTATAAATTATATCGAGGCAAAAATTGTAAAAGTTCGACAGCGGCAAGTCGTTGAAGCTGGCTAATTAATTAATTAGATAATTAATATCAGTCAATGAATTAATCAATCTTTATTATGTGCGATAGATATTAGTTTCATCTATAGTTTCTAATGTTTTCAGGTTTTTATAATTTGGATATTTTAAACTAAAATTTATTGACATATACGTAATTCTAAGAGGTTTAAATTATATCATCAAACCTCAGTTTGCAATCTGAGCACAGTCAGATTAAAATCTGCTAAAATGAAAAATAAATTAGTTCCCAAGATTGCTTCGGACAGACATAGGCAAGGGATTAGAGGCTATTGGGGAATTAATTTATTAAATATTAAGCAACGGCCGTGCTCCCGACTACGGACAAAGTTAGACACTTTCAGACGGTTCGTACATTGTTGTGGTTTAAGGAGTATTGTGGTTTATTGTGTTCATGTATTGTGTAACCGTGAACAAATTTACATATTTCAATTACATGCCCTACATAGACTAAAAGCGATATATGCTATACACATCATGTACCTACAAGTTAGTTTATATTTATTCTTAAGCTTCGCTTCGCTCTCAGCAGAGCGGTCTCATAACGCTGTCATCACGCAGATCTGGAAGGTAGGGCTTGAAACCGGTTTATGAAAAGTCGTCTAAAAACGTTATCAGAGAAACTTAGTTCCACATACGAGCGAAATAAACAGCTTTGTTAGCTTAGCGCTGCCAACGCGTGTTCTGGAAGGCAGTACGGAGACCGGGGATGTTCCTTGCTCCGTACTACCACATGTCATCGTGCTCCGCTGCCTTCGCTGCGACGACTAAACTCATACGAAACCGGTTTATCTAAAGAACACTTTTCCTAAACTTACTTGCCGTGAAACCGTTATAGGAATGAACGAAATGGGAAAGAAAGGTTCGCAATTTACTTGAAGTTGACTGGTTTGAAAATCGAACTGTTCCCTGCTGGCAAGAGCAGAAGTAGTAGGTAAATCCTGACCAAACTGACCATGTTACACTATTTTACTAAAGATAGTATTGGTCATCTCCGTGTACAAAAGTGATTGAGAGTGAATGATTTTTTCCTATTTATTCTAAACATATAAAAAAAAAGGTTCAACCGGCCCTTTTGGAGATCGATGGGGGAAGGCCTGTGTCCAGCAGTAGACGTTCTATGGATGAAATGAAATTGATGATTATAAAAAATATTTAAACAAAAATTTGTTCTAAATATTTTTAAACAACGTCGTAAAATGACTGAAGAATATTTTTCAATAACAGATACAATTAGTTTATATCTTTCAAAAAACCCATTAAATGCGCGAGCGAGATTGCTGCACCCGTTGCCCTTAAGAAGAAAATCTTTAAGAATGTATAAAAAACGATAATGCAGTATTTTTAGAATAAATTGCTTATAACGTTTTAAACTAATTTTAATGGCGGTGGAGATCTTAAAAATAAACAAATTTATCGAGTTTTTTTTTTATCTTCTTCGCAATTATATAACATGTCAACACAAAAATTGCCATTTGCAATGTTATTATAGATAATGTCCAATCTGTTTTTCAAATTCAAATTCAAAATTATTTATTAGTCCGCTATATTTTACAGTTTGGTTTGGCCTCTCTTGTTAAGTTCTGACAACCTGTATTAGAGACCGCTCTGTTTTTAGATACACACTGTGATATTTCAAAAATATTGAAAATTACGGAAGATGTAGCTCTGGCCGGTGAGCACGGCCATACGTAAATAAATGCAAATCTAATCAGAATTAACTATGTAGTCTATATTAAGCAGGAAAGAAATAGAAATATCTATCTTAATTTACTTTAATGTCTCGTGAGTGGTACTTACTACTGAGTGGTACTCTGGGTCAGATGACACGTTAAATTGTAGGCCCCGATTAACTGTTAAACCAAGCCAGAACCCTTAGGGCGGACTTTAATAGCTTTGGCATCAGGGCTTACCACTAAGCTTGTACATCATAATCATCATCAGCCTTCTATTGTCTACTGCTGGAAATAGGCCTCTACTAATGCACGCTACTGACCTCAATCGGTGGTTCTCTTCATCCAGTTTTTACCAGCTGTTTTACGCAGTCACTTCACCAGGGTGTCCTACGCTACGTTTGCCTTAACGTGGTCTCCACTCCAGAACTCGTCTACCCTATAGGTTATCAGTTCTTCGGGCAATGTGGCCCACTGGCACTTCAGCTTACTAAACCTTGTCGGTAACTTTTCCTTTGTACAAGCATACGACCCTGCATAATACAATATTGTTTATTCAGAGTACAGAAGCAAGAAGTACTGGAACATCGGTAATGGCGCCAGACACCATTAAAGGAGACATCAATCTCGTTGAAGGTGAGATAAATTTCCGTTGCCATAAACGATAAATGAAACGATACGCTCCATTACTAAACGTGAATAAACCTGAGCTACGTCATTATCATGTCTCTTAGTGATAAATCATGTATACAATGTTTTAGTTTTATATAAGTTGCGCTAATAATTAGCGCCCCTTAATTTAATTACAATCTGGCCTAATGTTAAGCTAATAAGTAGGTAATTTAATTCTAACTTAAACTTCTAAGTATGATATTTTAAAAACGAAGAATGTGTCCATTAACACTTTTCTTATAGTCTCTATTAAGGCGTATTTTATAATCAAATTTGTTATTCCAATGTTTTTGTATCTCTTTCGCCAAATAAATTATTTATGATGATTTATGATTATGATTGTGTCTATTAAGGCGAAGACACTTTGTTCTCGTGTCCTTTATAGGTAGAACTACACTACTTAACACTAATAATTTGTTTTTTAGTACACTAACTCGAACGGTTTTGTTCTCTTAAGTCTTCTAATAATGTTTGTGTGGTCGAGGATCTGGATGGCTGGAGTACAATGCTTCAGTGATAATAAAATTCATCTACATCTATGTTTTGAGCAATATTTTTTTTCAAGCTGTAAATTAATTTGCTTTGTCAGTTCGGGTCAAATCTTGCAACTGAATTTTAAAACAGTAACAAACAGTAAAAACAAACGTATTGTATTACCTCTTGGAGTGGCTCTGCTAGAACACATACGATATTATGATAAGACTGGAGACAGCGCAGAATCTGCCCTTAAAGTCGTTGTAAAGAAACCTCTCCGTTTTCCCACCACAGATATCTATTCGTTGTGAGAAGTTCTTACTGTTAGACAGATTTTTGTGCAGCAAACTGTTTAAAAAAAACATTCAAGAGTTAAATTTCTATCCGGACTTAATTCTTAATAAACGTAGATCTGACAAAGTATGCAGCTACAAACGTTCCCGCACATCTATTGCAAGTCGTTATTATTATTCTATCAGCTCCTTACTATATAACATAATTAACGTTCAAATGTGCTAGCAGTAAGTACTCTATGCATGACCGATTTGTGCTTGGTACAATAAAAACTACTGCTCCGGCGTGGAATTTAGTCGCAACTTTGATTAGATATTAGATACCCAGCTTTTAGCAGCCATTTGAGCCTTGTTCTCAATATAAAAGCCTCAGTTGAGGGTTGAAGTCAGAGCAACGCCCAAGAGCTGAAGCCAGTCATTTAGCCGATTTCGCGGAACGAATACCTACGTAAATCGGAGAGTAGGCGGCAGACGGAATAGCGCCCTTTACTTTGCGTAGAATATATACTAGTGATACGTTAGTTTCACAGAGAATTACCCTTTTGCCACCCAACGTTGACGAAAGATTTTTTGATCACATTTATTCTGATTAAAATAACAACGGAAACTCCAATTTTAACGTTAAATCAATTCCGAGTACACACCCCGTCATTTGTTCACCTTGTAAACAGTAGATCAGTAAAACACATCCGTAGAATTGACAGTTAACGCAAACAGCCGTTACTACCAACCCTAGGCAATAAATAAATGAGCAGTATCCTTTTACTATTCCCAAAAACGTACAAAACCCTCACCTACTGCTTAACACTCTCGTTCGCAGCACGCAATAAACCAGAGGTCGGGCCTTTAATTGACACGTTACCCTTTTAAGTATCCTCTATGTAACTAAGGAAACAAGGAAAAACACTTAGAATCGAGCCATAGTATTAAGGTACCTGATCACGTAGAGGGAAATCTGCCTGACCAATAATACACCTTCACCCTTTACCCAATTTGTATTCAGGGTGTGGACGTGAGCCGGCGGGATTACAAAACTGCGAGCGAAGAGACTGCGAACGGCTTTAACGCCTTTATTGCTGTTCGGAACATGAGAATTTCCTTTTTTGTATTGAAAACTGTGTGGTGTAAAAGGTTTTAGTGTAGACTGAGGTACTTCTACATCTTAGGTGTGTTTAAATTGTTAAACAATTAGGGGAGGCCATTAGATATTTTTGGCAGAGGACACAACTCGTTTTCAAGTCCACGCTCTCCCAGGTATATCCGCGAATAACATCTAGTTTGTTTATAGTAAAACTAAATTCAAAATTCAAAACATTGATTTATATTTTACAAACATATAGACGTCTGTACAAAACAAAATTCGTAAAAACAGTGTCCTGAAAAACCTATTTTTTATTTTTTATTCTTAACCTGTACTATCCCACTGTTGGGCAAAGGTTTCCCCCATTTCCTTCCATAAATCTCGGTCCTCCGCCACCTCTTGCCAACCTCTCCGGAATGAGTCTAGATCGCTACGCCAGCATTTCCTAAGCCTTCCTTGACTGCGTTGTCCATCAGGTACCCACTGTGTGACGATCCTGGCCCATCGGTCGGGGTACATACGCGCCACATGTCCCGCCCAATCCCATTTTAATCTGGCCGACGTCGAACATACCAGTTATGGAGCGCAATGCGCTATTGCGAACACTGTCTATTCTACCACAACCTTACCACGGTAAATATCCCGTAAATAATCATTTAACTTTACTGTCTATTCTTTTTTAATTAATTTTAATTTATATACATTTTAATAATAACAACAAATAAATTATAATACTAGTTAATTTAGCTTACAACAAAGGTAAACTAAAAGAGCAGATTACCTTAGTAATATAATTATTATTTTATTTATCACTTTATTTAAGGCTGCTGCGCTAAGCGGTACAAATAATAACTACCTTCTACGTTTAATGTGTAGAAATGTTCTTAAGATATTTATAAAAAAAGTTTGAAACCGTAGATAGTGTGGTTTAATCTACTTGCGATGCGTAAATTTTTGTGCCCAGTCGCGGTATTCATAGTAAAAAAAATTGGTTTAATAAAGATTAAATTGCTCAACACAATATGTAGGTCGATCGGTCAAAGTTCAGTGCATATCTATTTTGACAGATTTAGACTTAAGCAGAGCAAGTGAGGCGTAGATATTTCAAGGCAGATCCAACGGCTTTGACTAGACAACGGGATGGACGGGTGAATGCATGTGAGGTATATTTATAGCGTACGTAATACGAGTAAATACGTACGTACGAGTAGAACTAGATTTTAATTAAATTAATTATCTATAGCGGTAGGTATTTATAACATTAAAAAAGCTTTGAGTATTAAGGGGAATAAAGTTAATATAGGTATTCTACCAACACTTGTACTATAAATATATAGATCAGTGCAATGCGCGCAAATGAAAAAAACATTTATTTGGGAGAAAAGCTTCATAGAACCTCAACGACTTAGTAACTACATCAAATTTTAATAAAACTACATTTCCAAAAAAACCAAATATTTTATGCCGAAAAAAGTACTTCAAAACACAATGCCCACATACTTAATTGTTCGAGATCGAAACCCATGAAATTATCCAAATCCATACAAAGAGACGACGATAAAATCTCGGATTCCACCACGCAAACATTCTTGTTTCAATAAGATTATCCTGTTTTTATATACCAAACCTTTTGTACACCATTTACCTTCTCTGTTTTGTATAAAATAGGTTAGAGATCTTCAAACACAAAGGGCTATAAGTAAGTACGTAGATATAACTAAATACATAAGTACGAGTACTTCGAATCACTTCGAATGCTGTCGACAATAGGGATTTCCATTGCAAGATAGATATTTAAAGGGCTTCCAAAGCTCCCTGTGGGATGCCTATTCATTGTCGTGGTATAAATCAATGTGTTGGTGAGAAAACATGTTTAATTTAGATACCCGAATTCTGTTACCTATTGTAATGAGTTGGCCTTTATCCGATTCTACTGCTCAGATGGTTTTGTGTTTTGATACAAATCTATCTAGTTTACCTTCTCCGTGTCCATTAATAAGGATTTACTCTAATGATAAGAAACTATTGTTTTCTGAGACTATGCAATTGTGTGCGCCTAAAGGGTTTATTTTAATCAGGCAATAAACTATGATTTTGAAATTAACATTATCAATTTGCGCCAAATTAAAATAGATTTAATCTTGCATCATCATTTCGGCCTATAATGTTCCCACTGCTGAGACTCAGGCCTCTCAGAGAGAGAGAGGATAGGCCTCGATCTACCATGCTGGCCCAGTGCATGTTGGTGAATGTCGTATGTCTTTTAACTTTTCAGGTTTTTGGACATACCGGTTTCCTCACGATGTTTTTACTTCACTGTCGAAACTCGAAATCGAAATCGAAACTGCATATAAATTATTTAGGTACTAAATAAGTCATTGGTGCAGAGCCGAGGATCAAACCTGGTGTCGTCAGATTTTAAAGCGCACATGCTACCACTCGGCCATCATCACAACATGGCATGCGGCAGTAGGCAAGCGTAAAAACAGAATGCAAAAAACACTATAATTAATTAAATAATCCATAAAACACTGTTTATCTGTTTCAGATTAATCTACAATTTTATCTGACTTTCAACTATCCTCCAATGCTTTTAACCTATCGAAACAGTGCTAACGAGTAATAATTCTTCCGATAAGATTTAGAGAGTTCAGTGGTGTAGTTAGTTTGTTGAGGAAGGTCAGCCCCCGCTGAGACTAATTCCTAAAGTGACCTTAAAGTAATTTAGTTATACAGTACATAACGTACATAAATAATTTGAAGGTACTTATAGCAAATTGAAATTAAACTTGATCTTGAAGATGGATTTTGTATGCAATGCGATTCAAACTCAAGTTAACGATGGATATTTGTAAACGGCGAGGATGAGGTACCCACAAACCGTATATTACCCATATATTAGTGTTTCGGTTACAAGAGTGAATACAAATATCATAGCTAGTCTATGACAAGGAAAACTGTAAAATCAAGATATCGAAAATGTTAATTGAAAAATGTTTGTAAGTTATGCATCTTTTTTATCTATTCATCCAAGTTATAGGCCTGATTCTCTTATATCGGGAGCGATCGGTAAAATGTGTAAGGTCACGTAGTAAAAGTGTTTTCAACGGACCCTTACATTATCTTGTGAGGGAATTCTGTGAACCTTCACAGTTGCCCACTGTTTTATTTATAGGCTCCCCGACAGCTGGTTTATGAGGTGGCATGGTTTTGTTACATTATTTTGACGCATTTTCAATTCATCGACCGTTCGTGTTGCGCTCTCTACTCGCACGAGTTGTACAAGATTTAAGGTAATAACTGATAGTGGGCTTGGACATTTGGATTGTCTTTAGACCTTCAACGGTCTATGGACAGTCTAACTGTTTATTTAGTGTTAGTTTTAGCAAGTATTTTGTTTAGTCAATAAAGGCACTTGCCCACTTTAAAAAAAGAAAAAAAAAAGATTTAAGGTTAATTTTTTATGTTAAAACTTCTTTAGGCGCATTGAGCACTTTTTGGGTGAACAAAAATCATGGAACTCGCGTCATCGTCACGCCGTACCGTGTATTTTTAAACAGCGCCATCTCTCGTAGAATAGGTGAATTACTACTTAAGTTTTCACTTCTGACGTGACTGACTGATGTGTTTTTATTTTTCGTTATGGTGTTTGAACAGGCACATTATCCTACTGACAATAATGTTGTATGTATTACAATTATTTTTCTTCATTTATACGTGCGTTTCTTCACATAATAACAGAGATGCGGACTTAGATGGAGCATGCTTACTCAGAAAAAACCTGTTACCTATCTATTAAAAGAAAATATTGTACATTTCGGGGAACACCGAATGTTATGACCCTGTATTAAATGTTTAAAAAATTTAAGTTTATTTAACATACGGACATAATTAAAACACTGCAATTCCAGATAAATAATTTTTTTCGATACAGAAGTGTGGAAAAAACAAATTCTCTAAAAAAATCCTGTTTAAGCTTTTCCCGCTATGATAGAATTTATACGGAACATTTTCGTGTAATCACCGTCTGAAGGCATTTAATCAAGGCAGGGTTATGCAATGGCAATTAAATTAATCTAAATTAAACAATGTAAAGCTGTAACAATGGTTTGCTTGGAAACATCAAATTAATATCTGCTATAAACATCACGGAATTTGATTGAAAATCTTCATATAGGTCAACGGTCTACGACAAATATATATTAACTAGTTGCGCCCCAGGGTTTCGCAACATTACAAAACATAAATAAAAATAAAATGTATAATAGGATATAAGTTTAAAATGATAAAAGTTAGCCTAAATTACTCCTTATAACATAAGCTACCTGCTAGTGAAAGAAAAAATTATGCAACCTCCTTGACCAAGGAGGTAGCGATAGCAGCCTCCTTGGAGTTAGATAACATTTTTTTTTCTATGATGTAATTTTTGTCAATGTTCAGACTTCAATTCTTTTTCTTGTTGTTTGTTGGGAAAATATTAACCCAAAAAAAAAAGTTGATCCGATCGCTACCAAACTTCGCAGAATCACTCGCTGAGCTACTCTGAAGATTGCCTGAAATTTACAAAATCAGTCCAGCCGTTTCAGTGTTCTTAGGGAACATACATACATACACACATATCATTTTAAATACCTATAAAAATAGATAGATAGATCAGGAAACAAACATTGAGGGTAGGGTTAGTATTTTTTAAGTTGTCATTAGGGACGAAAACCATTAAGAATTAGTAAATTTAATATTAAAGAATAGCTGATTTGCAGGCTAACCTTTACCAATCAATGGGGGAAGCAGTTAAAGAAGTTATTTGTGGACGCATTCCCTCGACAGAAATGGCTAACGAGGTAGTATCCGTTGACTATGCAAGCGGATGCGCTGCCAGAATACTCCGGGAGGAATATCTTAATTAAAACCCAGACAGCGTGGGTGAATCACAGACTACCGGATTATCGTTCGTTAAGTAAATACAGTCAAATTGATAATACATTTTCATAGATAAATACGTTTGTATAATTGACTTCTTAATAAAGTACAGACGATAAGAAACGTGTTATTAGACACATTCTTAGTTTTTAAAATACCATACGGAGAAGTTTAGGTTAGAATTAAATTACTTACTAGCCCTTACAGTAGGCTAGATTGTAATTAAATAAACGAAAAAATAAACTACTAATTTCTTGTGATTCTTTCTACTTAAGGTGGAACGTTTCAAGTATGGCGGGAAATTCAAATTTCAAACAGTTTTTTTGTTCTTGTAGCTAGGCCGAGTAATTATTGTAAACGATCATGATGTTTTACGAAAATTGATTATTATTCTTTACAAACTCGCGTAAAGCTATTTATCTTTCATGCAAATTATTTCATACATTTTTCAATAAACAAATTTTTGCTGTTTTAAACGGTTTATTGCCAAATGTAAGTAATATGGTGAGTTACTGATTAATAGCTGTACATGATAATGTAAAGAACAACCAACAATTTTCGCAAACACTGTGCCATTTCACAATAATTACCCGTCCTAGCTACAAGGACAAAAAAACTCTTTGAAATTTGAATTTCCTTCCAAACATGAAACGTATCATCTTAACTATAGAGTATTAAGAATACTTAGAAAAGGAATTTAAAGTTAACTTAGCTAACAGTAAATTTTTGAATTAATTAAATAAATCTCCAGCAGGGAATCACCATAGGGTTGCCTTATAGCGATAAGGCTGCCAAATTTTTCACTAGTTTTAAGTTGTTTTTGTCTTATGTACGTCTTTTCTAGTGTGAGCAATAAAGAGTTATCTATTTATCTATCCACCAGAGTAGGTAGCCAGAAATGCATTCTTGATCTACTAGCAAGCTTTTAAATTCAGCGAATAGTACAAAATACAAGAAGTCGTTATTTATATGCAATTCCGTTTATACCCAACACGTCATTATTTAAATAAACCAGATACATCACAGAACGAGATATCGTTAAACGATATAAAAATTTATGGAATAAATCAACAGTTACAATTTCCCTATTTTTAGTAAAGTAAAATGTCTTCAACCGCAGTACCTATTTCTTTTCGTTTACGATCCAAACTATATGACCCCAACCCATAATATTGATCGAAAAATTTACCTCAGATCAGACAAACAAGGGAAATATGGAAAGGCGTCGTGGCGGGCTCGAACGCATCAGGCCTAAAACAGGCTCCATGTCTTTAATCGAACTTCAAAACGACCTTGGTCGCCCCTTTTTTTCAAGTGGATAATGTATTCATTTATTATATTTTATTTAATGTCAAACGCTTGCTGTTTGAGCTATTTATTGGTGAAGCTGCAAGTTTCTTAGTATTCGTAAAAAAATGTTAATGTGCCATACTTACAGTTTTCGCGTTAAACGGTTTAGTGAACATAAGTGGGTGTAAAACGGAGACATTTAATCATTAACGATAATTGTCCTAAGCCATAAAGGCCTTGTTTCTCTGATCTGAGGTCTTGACTAATCTATAAAAGTTCTCAAAATTCGAAAATAACCTATATTAATAACATTCCTTTTGTTTCAATCCCCAATTGATTCGAACCCAAAGTTTTTGGAGTTTGAGAACACGGAATTGAAGTGGCGAAGTGTTACACCGCAAACGTTCTAACAATTCTCTTTATTGTTCGTCAAAGAACCAGCCATGTGGATTGCCCATTGCCACCATTTCAACATGCAAATTTTGCTCGAAGAACCGATAGCCTTATCTTAGACCTTAGACATTCTAACCTAAAAGGTTAGAATAGAACTACGACGTAGCAGCCTACGGCATAGCAACCTGCGGCGTAGCCACGTTTGCCAGTCTAGGCCTCTGCAACTACACTTTCGATCACAGCATCATAATCACAACGAATTCTCATCTTCTATAAATATCTGCTCTTACCAGTCTCGTATTTGGACAAGGTACATTTACGAAGCCAAACTGCACTTTACCTTTATTGTGCGCGCGTATGCTCACACTGAATATTTCAATACCTGGGCCTTAGCGCTGAATACACAAATATGTATTGATTCATCTGACGGAAAAAGGAAAACTGAAGCATGGAGTGTCGTTACACCTTTGTTGAATGCGTCTCAATAAACATCATGATAATATTGTTATAATGATGTTAAATTTCAACTGCCTATCTATCTATTTTGGTTCGAAAGATACAGCCAGTAGGACAGACGGATGGACAGACAGACAGACAGCGTAGGCTTAGTAATAGGGTCCTGTTATTACCCTCTGGAACGGGACCCTATTACTCTGGAAAGGTACGTACGGAACCCTAAAAACAGACTTCAAAATAAGTAAGCACTTTAAAAAAAACTATTGCAAAATCAAAAGACGCGCGATTAATATTATTTGTATTATTAGAAATAATACAAAAATACTAAACCAAAGCCAATGAAATTTTTGTGGAACCACCTCAAGATCTACTTCTGCATTAAAAAAAATCACGTAAATTGGTTCAAAAATGTCAGAGTAATTAGTGAACATACACAAAAAATATAAATCCGAACCGAATGGAGAACCGAAGTCGGTTAAGAAGAAGGAAACTATTTGTCATTTTGAATATCGGCCCAGAATATATACTGCATAGAGATTAACAGGAGATCGATCTATGAGCAAGACCGCGGCAGATTTACGTCGCTAGATATTGCACATTCTCGGCAAAATGCGCCCGTTTTGCGCTCACGCTGAATATTTCAATAGCCTTACTGCTAAACAGGAATCTACAGAGTTCAAAATATTTTTAGCCTTTCCAACAGGGTCAAATATTATGAGTATGTCGATTACTAAAATTACTTGAATCTTTGTAGCTAAGGCGAGTTCAGTGAGTTTGAGAAAATAATAACTTCAATAGCTCGAAGCTCGTAAACAAATTATCGCCACAAAGTGTGTCAAACGTCGAAATCTATTTATAGATCATAGAGGATCAGGATGATTCCAAATAAAACATGTCGATATATTTACTGTTGGCGCACAACTAAATATTGAACGAGTTGTCAGGAATAACTACGATCCCGGAAATTGAACGTGAGAGCTTCAAATATTTACCTGTCGCAAGCGACATGAGTTTTATCCTATTTTCGCCACATGAAAATCATTTTAGTATTACCATGAGACGAGTCCTTGGTAGTTTGTATCGTGGTTGTAGCCAACTATGTAAGTTTTAACCAACTTATCGCCAATAAGGCCCAAGTGAGATAAGGTATAATAATCATGTACATTATATATCCCTGACCAAGCCATTGCTGGGCCCTTATTATAGGCCCTTATATATACAATAGAACATTTTAAATTGATGTTATTACGTCACTTCAGAAGTTTTTTAATTTATAAAATACAACGATTCTTAGTATGATGATATGCTTATGCCTGTTTCTTTCAAAATGTACAGAAACTGAGTAGCTAATCTTTTGTTCCTGTTTGTTTTGACGACAGAGGGGTACTCGGACCTATAAATGGCTGTCATTTTATAATTTTAAGGAACAGGGGCCTTACGGCTAACTGTTAACGCGGGCTCGAAACAGCGCAGTTTGGAAAAACACGCGAACGTGAACTTTAACGCGCCGAGATACGGTTTGCGGTCGCGAAAATATTCGCAAGCATCTAAACTTAATCGTTTATAACAAGTAGCCATAAGACCCCAGCCCTCTTCGTAAATAGACAAACACGTCCAATCTATCGTGTTTGTCGATTTTAACGATAAGGGATAATCCTTATCACCGGCCAGTGCTATCACTTTCGCACATAGCCGGTGACCTTAAAGATCATCGGTCAGACGTCAGCCTGTCTTCAACTTCTCAGTATCAATTACGAAGGCACATTCGTATTAGTTTTCACACTCAATGTTACCCGTCGTGTCTGATTAAAAAAAAACTTCGTCTGTCTCAAATTAAATTTATTTAATCCATCTAATTTAGACTGGTTTGGCCGTTCTGCTATTAGGTAGAACCATTTTTTTTTTCTAAATTTCCCTACTTTAGACATTAAACTTACTGCGTACTTACTTGAATATTAATGACAAATAATAGTATTTTAATGGCATCGATAAATCTGGTAATAAATCATTGGCAACGTTTCCAGCGAAATTACAGGGCACACAGAGATTTGACATCTTATATTTCGGGGTGACGAGCGCAGTGCATTGCCATCCAGGGTTTTGAACTGTTGAAGTTCAAAATTCTGAGTGGCGTTGAGCTGTTATGGGCAAGCGTGAAGAGCCATCAGGCGAGCTAATTCGCTCGTCTCGTCAGTCAGTATCATACAAAAAAAACTACCAAATGTAGATAAACATTCGTGCCGCTTAATCTTATGATTTATGTTATAATTACAAAATCCTACCTGCACAAGGAGTGCAGGTAGGATCCCCCGTCACGCCAGCCTTAACGATATCATCCGCCGTGCTTTTACCACCGCCAACTGCGCGGCCGTTCTTGAGCCGACCGGCCTTGTACGTGACGACGGTAAAAGACCGGACGGGATGACTCTGATTCCGTGGAAGATGGGGCGGCCCTTAGTGTGGGACGCGACTTGTGTTGACACCTTTGCGCCGTCACATCTTCCCAGAACGCTGAGTAAGGCTGGCGCGGCGGCTGATTTCGCAGAAGACCTCAAAAGGCGCAAATATAGTACCTTGGACAGTGGGTACATTTTTGAGCCTTTTGGGGTCGAAACCATGGGCCCGTGGGGATCAGGAGCCATAAAATTTTTCAAATATTTATCATCACGTCTGGTTGATGCAACTCGTGACCAGAATGCTGGCCTCTACTTCGCTCAAAGAGTGAGCATTGCCATACAACGTGGTAATGGGGCCAGCATTTTGGGGACGATTCCCACTGGTAGCGGTTTAATAGATTAGTTTAGTAGTTAGGTATTAACATATCGTTTTTTTTTTATTTATTTTTTTTACTATTGGAATGTTGTTTAAGTTATTGTAATAAATTTTTGACGTATTAAACATGGAAAAAAAAAATTACAAAATGTATCTATTGATTTAGTTGAAATTAAATTAAACACAATATTGAATGGGCATCGTAGATCATTGGGTCACTTATTAATTGTATTTTTCTGAATCCTAAAGGTTGTTTTTATCAGTAAAACAGTTCTGCGTGTAATTTTGGTATTTATAGTTGGTAGGTAGTTAAGTACTTTTTTCTAAAAAGCTACAAACACACATGCTGTTCATCTGATGGTAAGTGATAACTACCGCCTATGGACACCTTCAATACAAGCGGCGTTGTCCTATGCCCAAGAGATGATCATAGATACAGTTTTTGCAACGTTCCATGTTGAAACTCGGCGGAAAGATCTTCGGGGAATGGATATACCACATCTTGCAGGTCAAAAGAAAAGAGCGGAAAAACCGTACCTAGTCTTCGACCAAAATAAAATGAATGGACGGGCCCAGTAGAAGCGCATTTTTGAAGATTACAAAATGAGCGCCAGCGCCAGCGCTCACTTCGTTTCAGTCGGTCTCTAGCCGTAGGAAGTGAAACACGAGTTCATTGTTACGCGATAACGAAACATCTGACAAAATTATGAATTCGTATGCTTTACCAAAGTGTAAATACACAAATAAAACCGATATCTATTTTTTGTAACAAATATACTGTACATTTTTATAATTAGGTGTTGAAGTATATGTCCGACGGTTTTGACTCGTTTTTACTGATAAGTTCAATGGTTAGGGCCCGTCCATTCATTTTATTTTGGTCGAAGTACCTAGTGGGATTTCCAACTTTACCAAAAACAATAGTTAATAGTTATTATTAATTAATAGCTCATCGAAACTGTGAATAATTTATTTATACGATTTATCGGTGCAGGGCCGAGGAATCGGAATTGTCATGGCGGCTCCACATTAGTGCCGTGAAGCTCCGAGAACAAGCGTGAACGTGAATGTGGAGGGTTTTCGCGGGGTTCACGCGCGTTCACGCCTGTTCCCCGATCAGAGTCGGTATTTTGTCCCGCGACAAAGGGTTCGCGCGGCGTTCACGCGTACACATCCACATTCACGGCCCCGCGCCAGTTTACTTCTTGTTTACTCCGGTCTATAAAGGCGTACGGACGTCATATACCATCTTCTTTTTTTCCAACGCTTTTTAATAACTTTCTTGTTTTGGACGTCTAAATAGTAATATGTTGCCACAGCAAACAAAGTTATTGCAGCAGCAGATTCTACGTCCATTTCGCGGCGGGTTTCACGAACGACTGTGAACATCCCGCGAATGTGGAGGGCATGACTTGTGCCGAGAATTCACGCACTAATGTGGAGCCGCCATCAGAAGATTGTAAAGCGCACATGCTACCGCTCGGCCATCATCGCTCATATGTGAGATTTCACCCAGTAAACCCCCCAGTAACCCAGTATCCAGTACCCAGTAAGACGGAGAGCATAGGAACGCACCGGTACCCTAGCACGCATGATGATCCATGATTTTGAACCTAGCGTAAGCCGAAAAGAGTTGACTTTTTCACCTAAAATGCAATACTATATAATTTTTACATTTTTAAAATTGAGATCTACATTACAACTGGGCCCCGATTCTACTAAACCAATTTCTTTTAAATTGGTAATGATTTTTCTCAAAAATTGCCCTTATGACACTTTTGGCATAGATAAAGTGTCAAAAGTGAAAGTGTAAAAAAATAGTCAATTCATTAACAATTGAAAAACAATTGGTTTAGTAGAATCGGGGCCCTGTAATTTTACATAGTTTCATGCACTTATCTTAATAATTATAATATAAGTTAGAAGGTTCTAAAAAACCGGACGGACAGCCAGACGGACAGAACGAATTTGTGTAGGGGTTCCTTGTCGGGCTGCGGAACCCTAAAAACGAACTGCACGACATTACGCGATCAGTCAGACAGATCTCGGCACTAGCCTAATTTCATTCCATGCCTGCTATTAGAATTTTATTTCCAACCATTTTAGTTCCTGAATTTATTTATCTTTTATGAGCGAGCTAGCAGCAGTAATGAATTGGTGGACTCTGAACTAGCTCGTTTTATTAGGTTTATTGTGTCTTTGCCTTAAGCTTAACGTCACATTTTCTCAGACAGCCTTAATAAGAGTTATAAAAAGTAATGTTTGTCTGTCTGTTATTTTCTATGCGTTCGCGCATCGTTGATTCCATGTTCAGTTGAACTTTGTAGGCTTCGCCACTTTGTCAGGCCGAGTCATGATGTTTCGGATTTGGCCATGTGGGCGAATAAAAACTATTAATTGATCATCATCATCATTTCAGCCTATCGTGTTCCATATTAACAGAATATATGTCATTGCACTTTTGAGATTCTTGAACATACCGATTTTCTCAGATGTTTTAATGAACCAACATGCACTAGGCCAGCACGGTGAATTAAGGCCCATCTTGTTTCTCTGAAAGAAGGCCTATGTCTCAGCAGTGGGAACTTGAAAGGCTGATAATGATGAATCTCACAAAACCCGGCTACACCCCAATGTAAGCTGGGTTTCAAAGATTACCCGCGTCACCAAAAAAAAGTTCAAAATCATAGTTTATTTGGTACAGCATAGAACAAGATTATATTCCGACTAGCTGCGCCCCGTGGTTTCCCCGCGTATTTCAGGGATAAAATGGCCTAAGTTGCTCCATCTCCACAATTATATCATTGGGATGGGTAGGTGGTCAACTGATTCATTTATCAGCCAACATAAGTACAACAAGCAAGCAGAGCATCGCAGCGGTATCTCCATTTATTGCTAGAGTGGAATATAATTATTCCCGGTTGGCAGCCACAGACAGGAACAATTCTTATTTAAGTTTAAATAGGTTTCGCGATGCAGCGATGTACGTGAGCGGCCCCAGCCGTGGCCGGAGATTGGCGCGCGGATCGCAACTTCGACGAAGACTAATGATCAGCCGTGCTGGGATCTAGTTTAGTGTTGCCAACTCAATATCAGGTTTAGGGGCTAAATCGACTTTAAAGTAGGGCTAGATTTGCCTCATCATTACAGCCATAAGACGTCCACTGCTGGACATAGGCCATCGATCTCCAAAAGGGCCGGTTTGAATCGGAACAAAACGCTGGATGCAGATCCAGCGTTTTCTTGCGGTCTCTTTTAAGTCGCCTGTCCATCTAGTGGGTGGACGTCCTACACAACGCTTACCGAACCATGGTTTCCATTCAAGAACATTTTGGCCCCATCGGCCATCTATTCTGCGTGCAATGTGCCCTGCCCACTGCCGCTTCAACTTGCTAATCCGGTGGGCTATATCGGTAACTTTCGTTCGTCTATGGATCTCCTCATTTGTGATATGCCTATTGAGATTTGCCTAAATATGCAAAAATAGATCTAGATTGCCAATTATTATCAAAAGAACTTGAATTTGTAGTATAAATTGTCTACCTACTGTGTAGATTATAAATAAAATACAGAATTTTGGATATATGTATTGTTTGTTTTATCAGAATAATAACAAGCTATTTGAAAAAAAATACATACTTATTTTATGCAGTTTAAATGTAATGCAGAAAATAAAACATATATAGAGTAGGAACAATATGTTGATTCATTCCTAGTTTCGACACAGAATAATTTTGACTAGATTTAGAGCTAGGTGTAAATAATTATTTACGTGGCTGTACAAGCAGAAAAGGGGCTAAATCTAGCCCCGAATGTACTAAGTTAGCAACCCCGGGATCCATACCTTGGCTGGCCGTTTTATTTAAGTACTTGTTTACTGCTTAAGCTACTGTTCTACAGTCGCAGGTCTGAAAGTTATACAATTTTCTTCTTTGACGGTTTATTATTAAAATTTACTTGACGAAGAGTAATCATCTACTGTTCTAGGATTCTTCGATTGGCTGGTGGTTTGCTTGATTATTACTGTCAGACTTGCTTGAGTTTCAGAACCCTGTAAAATTCGTTCAATATTTTGAACACTGCACGAAATCAGTTTTTCGACAAAGAATAATTATCTAAATATTAGTTCTGTTATTTCTTACGGCCTAGTTTGTTCTGGTATATATATTATTATTGTTTTTAAGGGTTCTGTTAACGGAACCCTATTACCTACTAAGCCTATGCCTTTTTAGATAACCATTTGAAATTTTCACAGAATATGTTATGTTTCGGCGAATAATCTAAGAAATAATAATAAAATCAAAAAGTGAAAATAAAGGAAGTGTATTCGGCAAACGCATTTCTTTGTATTTTGCTCTAGTATAAAAATTGTAATAAGTGCATGCAAATAAGTGTTGAGTTGGGCGCGCGATAAAGATACGAACTGAATACCTCATTAAATGTGTTTTCTTTCAAAATACATTTGTGGGTGTGGATCCCTCGATACTCGAGTCTGACTTGCACTTGGCCGGTGTTTATTTTGAAATTATGAGATCGTGGGCTTCTTCTACATATTTAACAGAATTTAAATTGTTTCTAGTTCAGAACCTAGGTCCAGTAAAACTAAATAAAACTAGTCGTACAGAACGAGACACAAACTACAAGCAAAAATAAATAGGTATACCTATTCTAAACTACATCCTTCCGCTCAGAGCAGTTCGTAATGTAGAGATACCAAAGCTACCTATCGCCAAACATACGAGGTACAGAGAACAAAGGTTGCAATCCAATTCCAATACAAGTATCCATTCAGAAACGAAAATCTTTACCGACAGCGCCGACACCGACCATTCGATCGGCAATCTTCGAAACGAAGCTGTTATCTGGCCCACTCTTACGTTTTGTTGAATTAGTAAGAGGGTACAGACAAATAGACATGCAGGTAGCTGAAGAAACGCGGACCATTCAGACTCTCAAAAGCGATACTACTCTGCTCACTAGTTGCGATAACAAATAGGGGCTGAAAGCTAGCAAATGGTCGATTAGAGCATTCTTGACTACGTCCCGGGCGTTTGGATAAAGTTAGCGTTCGCGAGCCATGAGCCTCGTGGGCTTTATTGCCGACAAATAGATTGCTTAAGTTTAAATCACTCATGGTGTTTCCAACTTAGTCACTAGGTCTCAAGTTGACACTTCTTTTTAGCTATTAAAAAGAAAAGTAATCTAGGTATGTGCCAAAATGAGACCTTAAAATCGTATTTTAAAGAAGAGAACTACTTTAAACTCTATTTGCGTTAACGCATAAATTTAAAATTAGAGGATATCAAATTATCGAGTTTTTTAAATTAGGTTTGGGTTAGGTTTTTTAATTACCCGAGAGAGATAAAATAAATCTAAAATTTCCAATCTAAGACCCACGAGCACAACTATAAATCTTCGCAAAAAAAATACCTTTAACAGCACTCGTAAATCTGGAATCCACTTACTTCTTAGTAAAAACTCACTCAATTTAAGCTTAATATTGCTTTAATTAAAATTCGTAAACCCTTAAATTATATGTGGTATTAACCAAACGCATTTCACTTATATTTACTTGATAATCTTTTCGAATGAATAATAACTATTAGACGTAAAGCAATCATGCGTACAGCAAGCTTCTTCTTCTATTATCAAGATATAATTAGTAAAATAGACTCAGATATTTCAGCTGAAGCTTTTTGTAAGGTAGCAAAAACTTGTGATTAATAGACTCTAATTAGGCTGAGGCACATAGGCCTTGTAAACCGTCAAAACAGTTGGGATCGATTTTACTAACATGCTTATAATTAATAATAATCTGAAAGATTAAAATATAAGAAGTTTTTAGTTGAGTTTTTAGTCCAAATACGTTGAAGAAACGTTAGCTAATCAGAATATTATGTTTGCTTCAGGGTAATTTACTTTAACATCAATGTACGCTACCCTTAAAATGCCATTAGGATTTATCTTGGTAGGCACATCTAGTTAGGTCTTTATCAAAATCGTATATGAGTCTGATATTTTATGCGTTAAAGATCCCGTATCAGAATAGCTTTTATCTTTTATAAAGTACCCGAGTTTATCAGCATAATAGAATTGTAAGTTTATTCAGTTTCTAACAAAGGCCCAGATTTATACTGTTTATACACATTGCTATAGACGGTTCGTTGTGGAACAATGAAAATGTAGAGAGGTTAATAACTATGAAATAATATTAATCTAAATAAAATAATTATTTATGTAGACTTTTTTTAAATGCAAGAAAAAGGTAGACTACATTTTAACGTAACTGTTTATTTATCAAATTATGAATTAATTTTCAAGAAGGCAAAATGAAATAAGTACTTAATGAAATAATGTTGTTGATATGGTTAATCTATTGGTTTTAAATGTCATATCAATCAATTTATTGAATTAGTATGTTAATACGCCAAACGTGCACGGGTATTATTATTATGAATGGTTTTTTTATGATACTGAGTGACGAGACGAGCGAAGTCGCTCGCCTGATGGCTCTTAACGTTTGCCCATAACAGCTCAACGCCACTCAGAATTTTGAACTTCAACAGTTCAAAACCCTGGATGGCAATACACTGCGCTCGTCACCCCGAGATATAAGATGTCAAATCTCTGTGTGCCCTGTAATTTCGCTGGAAACATTTTCTTTCAATCCGGAACACAGTAGTGTTTGCATACTACTGCTTGGCGGTTGAATAACTGGCAAAGGTGTGGTACTTCCCCAGGCGGACCCCTGCAAAAATGTCCTACCACTACAACTTACAACTATGTCACCTACTTTTTACCTAAAATGAGATTTTGAACATTTGTTAGACTGACTACTGATTGATTTAGTAAGTAGGTACCTATACCTAAAATAAATGCACGTTGCTCAAGTAGAATCCGTTGTATAATTTTTCAAATCAAATTACATATTTCATACTGTTATTTGGATGTCTCTACGCATGTTTGTCCCTATATGTGTTCAGTTATTAATAACCGTGATAAGATCTACTGAAAAGAATAAAATGAAAACCTTTCAGAGCTTCATAAAGCACAATAATTTCAAACAAACATTAAACGTATTATTATTCTTCTGTCAAACATTTCTTGTACTCACGTTACGCAAGTCGCAAACATTAGAGAAAGCTTTAACAAAATCCAATCATGTCGAAGTTAAAAGCCACGCCAAAGAAGGTACCATTTAAGAAGAAACGTGATAATTGTGCGAAGAAGAAGATTAGGAAACTTGTGAAGTATTTACGAAGTGAGTTGGCAAGTTCCACGACTCATGGCCTCCCTTACATTGTGAATACGCAGTTACATTGGTTTGAAAGGTAAGACATTTTATTGTAAAATTAAAAACTAGCTTTTAGTTGTTACATACCTAATTTTGTTGTTTTATTAGTTGTATCATATTAATATTTAATTGAAATAAGTTTTACCTATATAAATTAAGCTAGTTTTTAAACTAGGTAAGTATAATAATTATTTTATTGCAGAATATTTTGGTCGGTGAGTTTTGTGTTAAGCACAGCAGTTATATTTATGCTGTTATCAGCTCAGTACAGGAGATTCGTGGTAAGGTATAAAATATTATAAGAAATTTCGTTTAGCCTAAAAATCTCGCGACGTACTCTATAGCACTTGAAATGTCTTTTACCGCACCGTTAATACCTACTAGAAACGTTCTATTAGGTACTAAATACCTAAGTTTTCTCTCAATTGACACGTACATCCTACCATTTGGGTTTATTACCTATTAATTACCTCGAAGGCGAATAACGCCTGCAGAATTTTACCCAGCAGCCCGCTTCGCTTTGTCTGACCTTGATCGCGGATAAATGGAGAAGAGTAGGTATTGATTCGCTCGTTTGCTTTTCATCGTACTAATTTATTTACAGACTTGGTAAAGATACTATTGAATTTAGTACCTCCCTCTGTCTGTTTGTTAACTTTTTACAGAAATACAGCTGAACCTTTCTTGATAAATATAGAATTAAGCAAAGAAGTGTACCAAGTAGGTACCCATCTAAATAATAACTTTTAAAAATGACAGTTGAGCATTAGTTGACTTAAATTTGCTTTGTCTCGTTTTCGTTCTTGATAATTTCCGTCAGCGAAAAGCTGACAGAATAATATAAAAAAGATCACCAGCCAACTGAACTGTAACTGAACCAACTGTTTCTAAGGAAGGTAGAGACTTTTTTCTTGCTTCCTTACAACCTTTTATTTGACTTGCAATGTTTGTCAGTTTGTTAAAGTCAAATCTTGGAAGCTGAATTAAAACTAGTTCCTCCTAACCGATTATGCTGCAATTTTGCATACACCTTTAGTTTTGGTGACTATACAATATGCAATATCTAAAATTATAATATTCCTAAAAAAAAAACCGTATAATAAATAAAAACATTAAAATTAAAATTAAAATCATCAATTAAAAAAGCCTGTTTTAGAAAATGTATTTTGTTTTAAACAAAAGCTTGTTCTATTTGCTATAAAAGCGCATCATCATCATTATCATCAATCTTTTATATTCCCTCTGTTGGGAGCCAGGCCTTCATTCAGAGAGACAAGGAATAGCCGTAATCACCATGCTAACCCAGTGCATGTTAGTGAACGTCATATGTCTGAAGTTGTTGTGGTTCTTGGGACATAGAACCGGTTTCCACACGATGTTTTCCTTCACTGTTGTTTATTGACGGCCCCGAAACTGCTTAATTCATTTTAATTTACCTAAGTACTAAATACGCTAATGCGCACACTACCGCTTGACCACCATTGCTCTATCTATCGCTCTATAAAGATGGTACATATTGTTTTGTTTTTTAAAGAGATGCTACCTTGTTTTGTCCAGCAAGCGCCAATAGTTATGAGTGTAGAGATGGACTATTTCAACTGGAATGTATCGTACCCGGCTATTTATTTATGCCCTCTTGATAAAGCTGATGATTTTCTCCTGAGCAATTTAGTAAAGTAAGTTAGAACTATCTAAGGAATACTATAATATATTAGAACGTATGTAATTATTATGAGCTTAATCCTGAAATTATAATATTTACATTAAAAATTCAGTAAAAATAGTTCAATAAAAAAAACTGCATGAAATAGTTTGATTAAGATTATTTTAATTTTTAGTGATACTTTACGAGAAACAGGACACGACCTAAGCCAATACATTGAATCAATTATAGCAGCTACTTTAGATACGGTACACCTTATCCAAGTGCCGACTTCTGAAATATTATCTGTAAGTAACAGCTAAATAACTAGGCTAGTTTCTCATTATGCCATGAGTAGAAGTCGTTACCTCCTCCCTATCCTCACCCATTAAAGTAGGGCCATTTAATCACATTTGACACCAGCAGGCCTAGCACAGGCCGTGGACAAATTTATCTTTCCACCGTGTTTATCCACGCGTAGACGCGACAAAGCTATAATATGGATACGTTTGTCTCTTTCTAGCGGGATAAAAACGGTGGAAAGACAATATGTCCACGGCCCGTACTAGGCCTGCTGTCGGTCTATCGTTATTAGTCAAAGTAAATAGTAAAATTGCCTTCTTTTGTCATTATTACAATAAATAATGTATTTTTGATTGAAAAAAGAAAAACAATTGTACAGTTCGAACTTTGAAAAAATTAATAAAACACAAGGTTAGCTACATCACAGAAAAAAGTAAAAAAAAAACTGTGAGCTACATTGTTGAATTTTGTTGAAGTGTCAAAGTTCAATCAAGCTAGTTAAAGTTAGGCTACTTTAAGTCATGTTTTGGCATTCCTAAAACAAAGGTAATTTCAAAACTGTTTTAAACTATCATGGTTGTGAAAACAACCGTGTTAGTTAAACTGTAGTGATACAGTTATAATTATTATGATTATTAACGGGATATTTACCGTGATAAGGTTGTGGAGCTCCCGATATTTCGGCGCAGTTACATGCACCCGTCCCCATGTCTTCCCGTGAACAGTATTCAGCCTATCTCGTATACGCGACTTTATTACTAAAAAAAATTATGTGTTCAGATATCCTCTACTAAGTTTATCTCTTTATATTAAATTTTTTCAAAGCTTATCAACTCGTCGGACTACGCAACAATAGCAGCGGGCACATACAGAAAGTTATCCAATACAACTTTGACTACAGTCGGCCCGTGGCCGGTAGCTTTGGACATCAGTATGACGGAGATGGGGATGTGTGACGTCATCAATTCCAACGTTGCGGGGTTTGATAATCCTCTGTAAGTTACGGTGCGAACAACTTATCTCGAAAGTTGAGCAGGGGAGACCATATATCTAGGATGTCAAAAAACATTTTAATGGAAAGATAATATTTACCGGTAAAACGTAAAATTTTGCAGGTCATTTCTTATATTTACGTCACAACACAATCGCTAAATACACAAGATCCCATAACTGCACTTGAGCAATATTGTACTATTCTCAATTCTCAAAATTTATAATTATTTTGATAAAAATATTATCATCACAATGCAACCCGGGCCAAAGAGTAGGTATAATAACATACCGGGAACCAGGGCGCATTGTGATGATTTGTCATACGAGTCATATTAACAAAAAGTTGTCCACATTTTATTTATGTCGATCTCTTTCTCTCTTGCGGAGTTTTCATGTGGAACGAGATATCCCTTTCCCACGCTTCGTTGGTCTTTTGCGTTGGTAAATTAGTTAGACACTATTGTATACTCTGGACAAAACTAACAACTACCTACTTAACAATTTTTTTTATTCCTTCTTTCATCTTTATAAGCTTGCGTTTGACGTCCTACGTCAAACGCAAGCTTATAGAGAGCCTCGGTTGACGTTGGTTTGAGCTTGAAATTAGACAAGCAAAGGAGATATGCCTTAGTACAATAAATATCGTTCGTGTTCAAATTTTTCATACACTTTTTCACACTAAACTAACTGTATTTTCTAGTGTTAATGTGTAATAATGGTGGATTATTATTTAGTGTTCTTGGACGTGCTCGAGTGTGGGCAAGTGATATAACGAAGTGAAACATCTATTTACGTGTTGTTTCCAAAGCTCCATACTCCATGCTGGTAGTCTCCACCTTTTTACAAGAGCATCTGACTTGACCGTGACTTACTTTGCTTGACTCTGACTATGAATTGTTCTGACTATGAAGTGCGATGCCAAAATCCTCACATAGGAAGGTATAAAAAAACTACCTAAACTTAACATAATATATAGGTACATTTACTACTTTCAACTTACAACCTAAACTTTTCTGTAATCAGATTTTTCCAGTGGCTATACCTGGACTATACAGATTACAGACAGGCTTTCAAATTCAAAAACTACAACAAAAGCCACATTTCATACTAAGGGCCGATTTCACCATCAAAGTGAACGCGATCAACGCAAAACTACACTGGTTGAACTCAATAAGCCACTTTATACCAGTGTAGTTTTGCGTTGATCGCGTTCACTTTGATGGTGAAATCGGCCCTTACTCAAAGAGCATCGTATGTACGCTACATAGTCCCATTTTTATTTTAGCAAATGGAGTGATACAGACGTTATCTTCGCGAGAAACAACGTGGAACTTTCATTCCACGACCGGGACTTTTTTGTTCAGTTAATGAATTACGCTGACTCATACAAGGTTGGTATATATGTAGGTGGGATTTTCGCTAACCACCAAAGCGTTTTTTGGCTACTAAAAATGTTCGCTCAAGTCTTTAAATGTGCTTTCTGTTGCACAGAGCAAACCAAGCGTCTTAGTAAGGTGTTATAAAAAGTATGTGTTACTCTATTGAAGATATATTTCAGTACCTATTTTAACTTAGGTACCAGCAGTAATTTATGTACCTACCTACAACATGATATATATATTAATTCTGGTAAACTAAATACTGTTTTAAACTATCACGGTTGTTCACTAAATTTATATGATTATTTACGAGAATATTTACCATGGTAAGGTTGTGGAAGGAGCTCCCGACATGTAACAACTGAAGGTGCATGTAACTGCGCCGAAATACCGGGAGCTCCTTCCACAACCTTACCACGGTAAATATCACGTAAATAATCATATAAATCTGGTAAACTATTTTGTAAATCTAGCAATAACTTTAAAACTTTCGCGATTTGAACACATTTTTTAAACTTACGTACCTATTACGCATTATTTTATTAAGGTAAAAATAGGTACCTTTCTCTCGACGGTTAGAAAAAAGGCCGTGGTCACTAGCTTACTGAAAACTGCGAGTGAGCCATGAACCTCTAACAATCAACCACCATTGGCAATATAACTATCTACACCATCTACCACTGATTCAAAGATCGAGGACGTGACTGTTAAATTGCTCTATGGTCTTTTACACAGATCTACGTTCAAAGTCCGAATGATGTCATCCCGATAGGGATGGCTGCTTCGACCTACGACGAAGAAGGATTCTTGAGTTTTGGAGTGCAAATGTCGAGTACCAGAGCCTCAAACGATCTAAGGTCTTTGTCTATACTTCTACGGAAATGCAGGTAAATAGATAATTAATGCCTCCCTAATTCATAAGTATCATGATATTGACCTACACCAAAAAAACATTAAAAATAAGCTAATATAAGGCAAGGACAATAACACTTTGTGTCCAGTCCAAATTATTTTAATATAGAGAACAGTAGGTACAACTGAGTCGAAAATAAAATCGAAAGAATCTAATTTGACTGATATTGTTGTCCACTTGCGACAAATCAATTTTCAGGCGGGCAAAGCCGCGGGGCGCAACTAATATATCATATCCCACTAATCCTATCGTGTTGTCCTATAATGAGACGATGAAAGATCAGTTATCCGATCTGGCTTTTCCTGAATATATAGGTTAAAACACGAGCCTATTATCAAATAAGTGCAAGAGCATAATTTGGAACTACCGTTTAGGGTTGTCACTAGATATTCGGGTCTCAGGGGTAAGACACCTAAACTGGTAACAAGGAAAGGGTCTACTAAGCCGAAGGGGTCCATAGTACCCCTCATTATGAAGAACTTTTACCTACTAGGGGATGTTCCATAAATAATTATCAATATAAAAACCCTACTTCATCAGAACTGGACCAAATGGAAAACACCAGCTTTCAAATAAATTAAGAATCATCAAAAGCTCTGAGGTAACCTTCAGAGCTTTTGACTGGGTGAACCGATTTTGATGATTCTTAATTTATTTGAAAGCTGGTGCTTTCCATTTGGTCCCATTTCAATTTGGTCCAGTTCTGATGAAGTAGGGTTTTTATATTGATGAAACCAATTTTTTTGGATGAGTTTTTTTTAACGTTTGTTAAAACGTTTAAAAAAACTGTCGAATTGATAACCTCCTCCTTTTTGGAAATCGAATAAAAACGGTCATTCGCACTCGATAAAAAGTAAGGAACAGCTGATTATTTTTTGCGATTTCAGGGTTAGACCCATTTCAAAAGTTGTTCATCATGATGGTATAGACCCCTTTCAGTTTAGACATCCTTTCCGCTTAACCTTGTACATACCAAGCTGGAATAAGACTGTTTTTTTTTTGTAGATTTATAGACGAACCAAACAGCCTTAGATATCCGGTATACACATACAACCGTTGTTTGATGGAATGTCGCATCAGGATGATTGTGAAATTGTGTGATTGTGTGCCTCATTTCTACAAGCCGTTAGGTAAGAGAAGACTATATGTTTTTTTTTTACCCAACGTCCGTTACCTACGTAAAACGTATAAAATAAGTACATCGCTACTTACTTTTAGAAAACGAGAGAGTGTGCGACTTAGCCGAACTGAAGTGTGTCGAAGACTACAGAATGGACATCCTATCTATTTCAACCACCAACGAAACAATGGAAAAGTTCGAGAGCGCCGATGGGCTTCCAAGAAATGTTCGAGACTGTGGTTGTTTGGACAACTGCGAGTACACATCCTATCTCAAGGACCAAGAGGTGTTCCTGCCTCAAGCTCTGATGAACAGGATGAGGATCGATGTGGCTGCGTTCCCGAAAGTCAGGATCACTAGAGAAATTATATTCGGTTTATATGATATTTTTCGTAAGTAGTTTATGACTTTCTTACCCTTTACGTTCAATAATTTAAATCTCTCTCTGGCTCGTCAATATAATGAGTTCTTAGTAAATAATTCGGAGTTAGATGAGTTACATGATTTATGATGACTGCCAGAGCGGGCACGAAAAATCGACACCGCTTCATGGTTGATATTCCGAAAACCCGTACGAAGCGCTTTGATTCCAGTTTTATTGTGCGAACTGCTAGTCTGTGGGATGCGCTGCCGGAATGGGTGTTCCCCGATAGTTACAATCTGGGTGTCTTCAAATCTCGAGTGAATTGGTTTCTTCTGGGCAAGCGTGCTCCATCGTAGACCGAATCGCGCTTAACATCTGGCGAGTTGGCGGTCGAACGCAAGCCTATTACCGAATAATAACCTAACTTCTGTGCTAGGGGGCGTGGGTTCGATTCCCATCTAGGACAAACATTTGTGTGATGAACATTGGTGTTTGTTCTATGTCTGGGTGTTAATATCTATTTAAGTATGTATTTAAAAATATATATGTACGTATATCAGTCTCTGGCAGCCATATTACAAGCTTTGCTTAGTTTGGGGTCAGATGACCGTGTGTGCAAAAATGTCGGAGATATTTATTTATTATTTTTTAAAATAAGATATATTTTCATCCTAAGTTTAGTAGTTGCATAAGAACCATATAGGTAAGGTATCCTCTATCTTAGTCTTAAACCGGATTGTTCAGACGCAGCAGCTGTGCTGCCTCTGAATAGTCCATCTCACTGTTAGTTATTTAATTTTAGTTTTAGTTGCGTGGTCATGGAAGTACCCATCAGCAAGCTCAATGCTTTTCAGATGGGTACTTTCATTAGTTTCGTCTATTCCGAATTGCAATTTTTTTTACCGAAAAAAGAGGAGGGTATCAATTCGACTGTATTTTTTTTAAGTTTGTTACCTCAGAACTTTTGACTGGGTGAACCGATTTTGATGTTTTTTTTTTTTTTTTTTGAAAGCTGGTGTATCCCATTTGGTCTAGGTCTGATGAAGTCGATTTTTTATGTTGAGAATTATTTTTGTATACCTACAAATGTTTTGGGTTACAATCCAGTTCAGATTTTAGTCAGTAAGTATTTTTTTAAGGAATTATGATTTGTATTTATGGATTTTTGTATGTTTGTAATGAATTAACTCAAAACTTCTGGACTGATTTTAAAAATTCTTTCACCATTAGAATGCTACATTATCCCAGAGTAACATCATCATCATATCCGACCTATAGCTTTGCTACGAATAAATATTTCATTTCATCATCATTTCAGACATAGGACGTCCACTGCTGGACATAGGCCTCCCCCATCGATTTCCAAAAGGGCCGGTTGGAAGCGGCCTGCATCCAGCGTTTTCCTGTGGTCTCTTTTAGGTAGTCTGTCCACCTTGTGGGTGAACGTCCCACGCTGCGCTTACCGGTCCGTGGTCTCCATTCGAGAACCTTTCATTCAGAGTAACATAGGTTATATTTATAACTAGAATGTAAAAAAAATCATTATCCGTGCGAAGCCGGGACGGGCGGCTAGTAAATAAATAGTCAATAAAGTCTATTCAAGAGTCGTATTACAAGATGAGTTGGACTAAAGGTACTCGTATCAAGCCTGATTTAGGCATACGTTCACACCCGCGATGCAACCTTACCACCTTGTTTGTCTCATCTGAGGTTAGAATATATTTCTAATTTAAAGTTTAGATAGGTAGTACTTTTTCCTTCTTTCACGAATAGCAGTGCCTAGCCTCTTCGATTGTAACGAAAATAATCCTTCGCATAGATTTTGTTGCACCATTTTCTTAATTATAATATAATTACAGCTTAAATTTATCTGTCTTTATCATTTTAGTATCTTAGACAAGGATAAGAATACTTTGAGTAGAGTTTAGAAAATGGTACAATATATTTGTAATTATCAGCTAATGGTGCAATACAGGGTTGCTCGGAAAGGGTGTACTACGCCGAAAGCGGTCCATAGTGCTCCATCGTAGACCGCGTCATCGCTTAACATCAGGCGAGTTGGAAGCCGAGCCTATTCCTTAATAAATAAAGTACCCATCATTATGAGCAAATTTTACTATGGAAGCAACTCTACAATCGCGAAAAAAATAATTATCAACTGTTCCATACAGCTGGTGGAGTGAGCGACCTTTTTTAGCCGACTTCCAAAAAGGAGGTTCTCAATTCGACTGGTTTTTTTTGTTACCTCCGAACTTTCGAACCGATTTTGATGATTGTTTTTTTTATTTGAAAGCTGGTTTCCGGTGTAGTCCCATTTCAATTTGGTCCAGTTCTGACATTTTTATAAAGTCGGTTTTTCATATTGATAATTATCTATGGAACAGCTGCAATTTTTTTCGAGATTTCAGAGTTAGTCCCATAGTAAAGTTTGTTCATAATGATGGGTACTATGGACTCCTTTCGGCTTAGTACACCTTTACTGCGTAACCCAGTATTATCTAGACATATCAAGGTTACGAGTATTAGATTATTTGAATAGATTCTCCAACATCAAAGTGATCCATCTTCGGCCACACCATCAGGCGAAAGAGCTCTAATATGTAACATAATGCCTGATGTTTTCAGTGAGAAGCGGTGGCATAGTAAACCTGTGCATCGGCGCTTCGGTGATATCAGTGATGGAACTAATTCTGACCGCCGTAAGGATTCCTATCTACGAACTGGTACAAGTCCTACAGTGCATCTACACTAGGCGGCAGAAATCTAATGCTTGGAAGGAGAAGAAAGAGAAATAAAATTAACTGACACTTACAGAAAAACATTCTTTATTGACGATTGATGCTTACAATTTAATTTTGATTCTATATACTCCGTGTAGTTTTACCTGAAACAAAAATTCAATTATGTTCAAGTTATTTATACAGGGATAGGCATATATACCCTAACCCGAAAGATCATTGTACACATCATTATAAACAAGTTTTAGTATGGGACCAACCCTGAAATCGCGCGGGAAAAAAATCAGTTGTTCCATAGAAAACGGTCTTTGACACACGACAAAATGTATAGAAAACAACTGTTTTTTTTACATATTCTGTGAAAATTTCAACTGGCTGTCTATTACAGTTCGAAAGATACAGTCTTTAAAAGGTAGGACATACACCGTAGGCTTAGTAATATGGTCCCGTTTAAACACCGGGCATGGAACCCTAAAATTCAAACGAATACTCGTTCACACTTCCATAAAGCTGTGAATAAGCATTGTATTTAGTATGCATTTTACCATGGTCATTAAAAATTAATAAAAGTTTTGTAAAAAAGTAAAAACTTTCTATATATTTACTACTTACCTCGATACTATTTATACTGGTTTGAAGTGAAATTTCATCGCACAACTTATTGTTTCGTAGCAGCTTTTCTCAATCTTCTGAGCCCTTTCATGTCATCCTACTGGATTTACTGTGAGAAGAAAGTTGAGTGTTAGTTTGTTGTTTTACAAATAAGAGTTGGTAGTCAAACGCGACCAGATACGCGGCAAAAAAAAATGCACAAAGAAGTAAAAATTTTTTGCAACTGTACCTTTTCCAATCAGGACGTTGCCAGGATCATAGTACATAGCATTACACATGACTGTCTTCAGTGTCATAGATTTTTAAATGTCAATTTGAGAATTCATTCTGAAATACATAAATACTGGTTAAAATACAAATAAAAGTGAGTGCAAGAGAGCAGCAAAACTAAGGGTTGCTAATTATCGTCGCTGTGCGTTTGCACCGATGATCTCGTAATTCGTCGTAAGACTGGTAGTCGGTTAAACACTGTCCATAGATCGCCGTAAGTCCATTGAGGGAAAAAGAGAAACATTAGACATCACCGGGTGCAGCCAACCCAACGAATCTTCTGGTCTCCACAATGGATGAACGAGATATCGAGCCAAAGGCTTATCATTCACCAATCTTCGAACGCTGGATATCCACATAGAAGATTTGTCGTGCAGAATGACAATTGACGCTCGTATTGACCTAAACAAACAAAAATCGACGCATCAATTGACATAATAAAACCCACCAATTGCACAGCTAAGAAAAACCCCATGCATGCCCAACAAAATAAATCCTTATTCGATACCAGACAACTTACCATACAAAGGTAGAAGTGCCCCCTCGAAGTGTGGCCGAATTCGCTATCTTCGGAACATCTCTTCTTGCGATAATCAAGACACCTCGTGTCAAAATAGCTTTCGAACCTGCTTCGCGAACTCGAACTTCGGTAAACCACAAAGTGCGGAAACGCTTCCGATTGTCTAGTTCATTAAAAGTTAAATTAGAAGCCAGTTATAATTATCATCCAAGCGAACTTTCAGGCTGTTATGCTCGCCGACCTCACGCCACAACTTCTAATTACGTTTTAGAACATAAGCCTACTTTAAAAATGTGCAGAGCGTGAACTCGAAGAAAACATAAAGATCTGCTCTTGGACTGTTGATCGGATTTGTTTTCTCAATTAGTGAAAGATAGAAGAGTTTACAAAACGTTAAAACTTGTAGATGAACACAATTCTGCGATTTTTTTTAACTACTCGGGGATGAAGAATTCATTTGACCATATCATTGTGATACTCACTGCTTCACGAGGTTACCTTTTGAGCACAAATCAAAACATTTATTACCCGTACTTCCGACAAAATCGAGGCACAAAACAAATAAATCGAAATTTTGTAAAGTCCAGTTTAAAAGCCTATGCTTTTAAACCACTTTTACGTGTAAAATGTAAGATATGTATTAAAATTTTAATAAGAAAAAAGATAATGGAAGACAGAACGTCCAGTGTACTCACGGCGGCAAACAAGTTAATGATCCCGATATTTCGACCCAACTTACACTATGCCGATTGATTATCGAATCAATTTGTTACTCGAACCGAAATCGACAGGCAGTCTGAATAATGTGTAAGTGAGCGAATATGAATAACCGATTCGATAAAGACAAATACTCCAAGTCATTATTCAAGTTCGAACCACAAACTGATTCAAATAAACTCACGTAAACAACTGTTTATCATTCTGCCAGAATACTTCAAAACCATGATACGGTTCTACAAAGCCAAAGCGTAATGGACTACTTTGTCAATCTTCAAAACAGAAGCAATTTCCTAGTGCTTTATACACAGGTCAATAATGATTGATTATTAAAATCTTGTTGGTGATATGATATGCTAAAAACCTTTAAAAGTAGAAGTCACACCACCAAATATTAGTACAGATCGACGATGTACAAGATCGACAGAATGATTAGTACGACTACACAGAAACCAGGTAAGTTAATATAACAATTTGTCCTTTAAAAGTCGAATTTATTAAATTTTCTTGGGGGTACAAGCAAACATTGTGACTTACGCTAAAATTATCATAACATACAAAGTGATTGCCAATAGATCGATATCAACCTATAATGGAAATTTTCCAGCTCAAATTATCTTAAAGACGACAACGATGGAAGAATGTTATCCCGGCGGTAGAGTGCACAAACCCCAACAAGATATCGACTTCAATACCTCACATTCCTGAAAGCACAAAAATTTACAGTCACTGGCAATGTTTGGCGACAGACGCGTGTTTCCTTAGCGCCGGGTGTACTGAGTAGATTTTTCAATTCTAGTAGCACGTGTTTCAATATATTTTCAAAAAACAGGCAGAAAGTATTGGTTAAAATCCGGTCAGATATGTCGCGGGAACCGAGCATCCACCAACAAAAAACAGAACAGATGTGTTGTACAAAAAATTTGGATGAACCACAGACATATCGAACTCTGTTTGCTAACAATAACCAGGTAAAAAAGTGGGATCCAAATTTTATTTTTCGCAGACCGTTCGTCGATTTAAATCTGTCTGACGACAGTTTGAGGAAAAATCTACTCATGAACGGAGTTGTTCGATATCCGAATATTTCAACCAGTTTCAGAAGTCATTCTGGATTTATTCTGGATACCCTAATGTAAAACAGTTCTATGATGTAAGAAGAAACGAAGTGTAGAATCTTCGGCACACTCACCTCATGAATCTTTGTCTTAGAAATAACGCACGTCGATAGTCCTGCCGTCAATGCGAGTCCTATCAAACATTTCTGTTACATGTGCTAAGGAAAGATTACGAGCAAACATCACAGGGGTTATAGTAAACTAAGTCTTGTAGTAGTAGGACTCTTTTGCAGGGGTCCGCCTGGGGAAGTACTACACCTTTGCCAGTTATTCAACCGCCATGCAGTAGTGTGCAAACACTACTGTGTTCCGGATTGAAGGGCAATGTTTCCAGTGAAATTACAGGGCACACAGAGATTTGACATCTTATATCTCTCGGGGTGACGAGTGCAGTGCATTGCCTTCCAGGGTTTTGAACTGTTGAAGTTCAAAATTCTGAGTGGCTTTGTGCTGTTATGGGCAAGTGTGAAAAGCCATCAGGCAAGCGACTTTACTCGTATCGTCATCCAGTATCATTAAAAAAAAGTCATAAGTATATAGGGTGTGTACTAGTGGTCTCTAGTGGTCAAAATTATGTTTAACCCCCGACGCAAAAAGAGAGATGTTTTAAGTTTTAAAGTGTATCTGAATCTAAAAATCTGTATGTCTGTGGCATCGTAGCTCCCAAACAGCTGAACAAGTTTAAATTTATTTTTGTTTGAAAGGTGACTTGATCGAGTTTTTAGCGGACTCCGATATTAATGATTCTTTTTTTATTTGAAAGCTGGTGCTTCCCGTTTGGTCCCATTTCAATTTGGTCCAGATAATACTACGTTTTATTTTTTTACAATATAACAATTAAAGTCATTTTCACATAAAAAATATTATAAGAGACATCTGTCGAAACACTTCAGTACTAAATCAGGCATGCGCTCTTTAAAACCGATAGTGCCTAATTAATGCACGCGCTATGGGATAGAGAGCGCATATTTGGTCCAGTTCCGTCATTTTTATGAAGTCGCATTTTTATATTGATAATTATTATCTTAACTATGATGTCCTGGCGCACTCCGCACTTTAGGTATGAAGCTACAAGTAGTCGTCTTGTCGGACTAGCCGTGCCCGCTGTTGAAACCGCGGGGCGCAAATAGTTTGTTGATAAAAGGATACTGATAGCCCTCTCTGCGTCCCACTCCTTGTGGAAGCGCACTATAGCAGTGTCGGGGGCGGTCATTTCGGCGAATTTCACATCACCGCACTCGCTGAACTTTTCACGAATCAATTGCCACGTCACTGTCGATGGAAGCTGTAAAATAATGTAGTTTTGAATTAAGTCTTGGAACATACGTGATGCCGCGTAACAGACCTAGCTAACGCACAACAGAGACTAGCGAGCACGCGAGCGAACATGTTGGTATAAATTTATAGGCGAAAGCGAATGCAAACGAGGGATTCGCTTGAGTGCGCCAGTGCTCGCCGAATGTTGGAAGTGAGAAAGCGGTCAGCTTTGGGGATGAAACAGCGACGGCGAACGAACGTACGATGTCTAAAGTAACCACCACGGCCATTGTAATATGGTCGAAACGTCTCGAGCAAATGGTATCTATTTTTAATCGACTTCAAAAAGGAGGAGGTTCTATGTTCCACTGTTTTTTTACCGACTTCCAAAAAGGAGGAGATTCTCAATTCGACTGTTTTTTTGTTTGTTTGTTACCTCAGAACTTTCGACTGGGTGAACCGATTTTGATGATTATTTTTTTATTTGAAAGCTGGTGCTTCCAGTGTGGTTCCATTTGGTCCAGTTCTGTCATTTTTATGAAGTCGGTATTGATTCCGCTAATTGATTTTGACGACTTCTTTTTTTGTTTAGTAGGCAATATTTCAGAGGCCATATAAATTTCATCAAAATCGGTTTAGGAGTTTGGTTTTTAATCAAAATAACTGAAAAATTAATGTCATCCAAGTAAACGAAATTGCGCATCTACTAATTTTGAAGTCGGTTTTTTAAATTGATAATTATTCCTAAAATAATACGCGATAAGTACCAATAGACATTTAAAACATGTGCGATGTCTAGCGACGCACGCGCCTAAGTTCTGTGTTAAGATAAAGATTACATTTATACACTTACATTGGCGATTATAACCATGTCAGATGGTTTGTCTCGGCTGCTCTGCTGGGAGCTGGATTCTCGACTGTACCCCTGAGGCATGGACACGCCGTGACCCATTTGACTGCTCATACTTTGACCACCCATTTGCCCGCCCATTTGACCGCCCATTTGACCACCCATTTGACCTCCCATTTGACCGCCCATGTTGCCCCTCGAACCTGAAGCAAATCAGAAAAAAGTTGACACCATAAGAGAAAAGTTGTGTAGGTGAAGGATTCCTTTGCTATGTACGCTTAAAGTAATAAATACACTTTTGCCAAGCACCAGTGAAAACATTAGTGAACTAATTATTATTATTTTATTGTAAAATATAAGGTCGGGGAAAAAGTTTCTTCGTATTTTATAAACAAATTCAAGACATATTTTTTTCAAGTTTAATTACATTTAATTATAATATAAGGTCGGGGAAAAAGTTTCTTCGTATTTTATAAACAAATTCAAGACATATTTTTTTCAAGTTTAATTACATTTAATTATAATATATATGTACCATTTTGTTCGATAACTTGTTGCCATCTTTTAGGTAGTGACATGACCCCGTTGCTGTAGAAATTTTGGGAATTCTGATCAATAAAATGCAACAAGTAGTTTTGACAGTCCTCTCTTGATGTTAATCTAACACTACCCAAAGAATTCTGAAGAGATCGAAACAGGTGGAAATCTGAGGGTGCAAGGTCAGGGCTATGTGGTGGATGCATTAACACTTCCTAACCAAGGTCTCTAAATTTTTGCTGAGTGGCCAAAGATGTGTGCGGTCTGGCGTTATCATGATGAAAGACCACACTCTTTATGTTGATCAATTCCGGCCGTTTTTTCTCAATTTCTTGTTTGAGTCTCATCTGCTGTTGGCAGTAGAGATCCGAATCGATGGTTTTGCCCGGCGGTAAATGCTCATAATGAACGATGCCCTTCCAATCCCATCATACATACAGCATCACCTTATTACGTGTTAATCTGGGTTTCGCTACAGTCTGTGGTGCTTCACTGCCCTTTGACCATGATCGTTTGCGCACATTCTTGTCGTAGGTGATCCATTTTGCATCACCAGTGATCAATCTTTTCAAAAACGGTTCGGTTTCTTTACGTTTCAATAGAGAATCGCAAATGAGTACACGATTCATTTGGTTTCTTTCAGTGAGCTGGTGTGGCACCCAAATATCGAGTTTTTTTGTATACCCAGTTATTTTCAAATGGGTCAAAACTTTTTTGTTGGCAATCCCCAGGTCTTCAGCTACGTCGTAACTACTAATATGCCGATCTTGGTCCACTTTTCCAGAAATGGCATCGACTTTATCCGTTACAGGGCGACCAGAGCGAGCTGCATCTTTGACATCAAAATTCCCGGACTGAAAACGCTTGAACCAACATTGTGCTACTCTTGATGACACTGCATTAGGTCCATAAACGTCACAAATTTTATTCGCGGCTTGTGTCGCATTTTTCAGTTTTTTGTAATAAAATTTCACAATATATCGAATTTCTTCGTTAGATTCACTCATGTTATCGAACAAAAAAACAATTGAAAAATGGCGGGAAATTGCTTTTTACTTTTTATATTCCTTTTTTAAAATGTCATATTTTTAATGGTATCAAAACCAGCCAGATACAAACAGTACAACCCATGAGATTTTTACTACAACTTTATACATACAAAATACGAAAAGACTTTTTCCCCGACCTATTAGTATTGCGCTTGGCCTCCAACTCGCCTGATGTTAAGCGATGATGCGGCCTACGATGGATCACGCTTGCCTAGAAGAAACCGATTCACTTTTGACTTGAAAACACCCAGATTGTAACTATCGAGGAACACCCATTCAGGCAGCGCATTCCACATACTAGCAGTTCGCACAATGAAAGTGATCGGTTTTCGGAATGTCAACCATAAAGCGGTGTCGATTTTTCGTGCCCGCTCTGGCAGTCCGATAGAAAAAAGGGCAGGAGGGAATTAAATCATGCAGATCTGATGCGCACTCTCCAAAATGTATCCGATGGAAAACTCATGGATAGACAATTGGTCTCTTTGTATCTTTTGTCGCATTTACAATGGCGAGTGTCGTGGTTTCATCATCGCACTAGCAGCCACCGCCTGAAGCTCATCCACATAATCGTAGATCTGTAGAAATCGCATTCTGTATATTTTATTTACGCGATATTTTTTGCCTCACACCTGCAATATTTTATATAGAAAGAGTTCCATCCTGCGGCATTTCCAAGTAATTATAATATGGGGTTCTTCAAAAGGACTGTTAATAAAAAATCTTTACAGATCAGCAACATGTCTATGATGCCCCTGGTGTAACAGGTATCCATAGGCTACGGTGTTCGACTACTATCAGACGGCAGGTTAGCTTGTTTGATAAATATTGCAAAAGGAGAAAATATTTTTTTATTGAAATGAGTTATTGAGATCCAACAGCTTATAAATCAGGTTGGCCAGCGCAGTGTATTTATTCCATCAAGGGTTTTGTAGATCAAAAGTCTGGTCTTTCTTTGTATGTTGTCCTGGGAATTATTTACATGTAAATACATTTTTTACCCGACTGCCCAAGGACGGTATTGTTTTTTAGGTGTATGTATGTTGGTATTATAGCCTTAACGGCTTGACTGATTTTGATGTGAGTTAGAGTGTCATAAGCTATATTTTTCAAATACTTATTTGTACAAATAATTTACCTGATAACGGTCCACTGCTCATAGCATTATTGCCCATCATGTTGTTAGACATTTGATTGTTGCCAAGACCAGAAGAACCAAGTACGTCATTGTTGGCTAGGCTCAGCGTATTGGCTGCATTGTTTAGGTTGACGTTAGCAGCTGACTGCGCCGCCAGAACTGTAGCTAAGTCGTTAGCAGTAAGCCCTTGTTGGAGAAGCTGGTTTTGGAGAGCTCCCAGTCCAGTCAGACCTAGCGCCTGCAACAAAGGAATATTGATATAATTATCAATATAAAAACCGACTTCATAAAAATGTCGGAACTGGACCAAATTGAAATGGGACCACACGGGAAGCACCAGCTTTCAAATAAAAAAAGAATCATCAAAACCGGTTCACCCAGTCGAAAGTACTGAGGTAACAAATATTTAAAAAAAACCGGATGATTTGAGAACCTTCTCCTTTTTGGAAGTCGGTTAAAAATACCACTCATATGAGTGCAAAAGTGACTTCTGTTTGTTATCTTTATCGTATTTGTTACCTTTTCAGAGGTGAGCTGTGAAAAGGTAACAAATACGTATAATAAAATTATGCTAGGAAGATAAACGAAACATCGACTCGAAAGATGCTAGGAAGTAGTGCTTTAGTTAGTCTGATTCTACTCGCCTGGTACTTAGTAAAAAATATCTAAATGTTATATCTGTGATTTAAAGAAAACTGTGAGAAAGAGATTAGAGAAAGAGAGTATTTCTCTCTTTCTCGCAGAAAGAGAGAGGGAAGAAAACAGTTTAAAAAAAATATGAAAAAAAATTATAATGCCTGCTAAGGAATACTTTAAAGTCTTTATTTTTGAATGTGTGGTGAGTGCGTCATATTGTGAGGGTTAGTCGAATAAGTGTAAACATGTAAACATTTAACTAGGCTCAGTAGTCCCATGATCTATAATACTGGACAGGATAGAAAAAGCCTCATTAATCCGATTATTTATAACACCAGAGTACTTAAACGAAAGTTTCATCAGTCAGAACATCGGACTACTGATACTAGGCCTATAGAATATCTTTCTGATAGAAACCGTCTTACCTGTAAACTGAGTCCTCCACCCAACGCCGCGTTAGCGCCCAGTGAGTTAGCCGCCAGACTCGAACCCAAACCATTCAATGCCACTCCCGCAGCTGCCGAGGGCACTGCACCCAGCACACCGCCTCCTAGTGTTGGCCCAGTATTACCCAGGTTCAGGTTACTCTGCACGTTCACTTGCGACAGATTCCTCGCTACGTCTCTCAAAGGCTCGCCGTTCGCCCCGAGACCAACTCCTATTCCTTTCAAACCGTCCGGCATGCGCATCTCGAATTTGTCCGAGCCTCTATCCATACGCGCTGTCATACGCCGGTCGTATAGAAGTTGCTTATCGAACATTGATATGGCCTAAAACAAAGACTTTCTATAACTAGACATTTAATGCAGGGTGAACATGTTCAGACACTTCATCAGTTGACCACTACTGATATAAAAAACACGCCCACTGATTCCACTGAACCTCACGTCATTTCCGACCAATACCGTAGGTAAGCTATCACTGCTTTGTTTACATTTTGAACTGACGTCGAATGGGCCAATTAGCATTTAGTAACCCCTCACCCCGCCCCTCAGGTATATGACTGAATTGTTTCCATTGAAAATAATCGTAACTACAAGTCTGGGCTACGTAGTAACTATACCTAGTCTGTGAGCTTAAAAGATGAAGATAAATCATAAGTGATATTAATGACTCAAATATTTTTGGAAATTAAATCACAGCAGCTAAATGCTGGATGCAGGCCGCTTCCAAGCGGCCCTTTTGGAAATCGATGTGGGAGGCCTATGTTCAGCAGTGGACGTCCTATGGCTGAAATGATATGATGAAATCAAGCAATTTTCAGCTAAAACATGTGTTACAAAAATACTCTTTGGCTAATTGCCAAATATTTCATTAGAAATGTTACTATTTCAAATCTTGTTTGCTACATGGCAATGCTTTGCACCTGTTTGTTTAAAATCTGTCCATGTTTTATTGTTCCATGGGTTTTTCTATCATCCTTTTGTAAAGCAAGCTATCTTTGAGACAATAAGCTTTATTTTGAGCTGATGCATTAGTTGACGATTCTTGTGCGGAATGCACCCATTGACAGAAAACCTCTTATTTTTTTTAAATCTTGATTTATTTTAGGTTGTTGTTTTTTTATTTTCATTTAGGAATAGGCTTGCGTTTGACCGCCAACTCTCCCGATGTTAAGGAATGATGCGGTCTACGATGGAGCACACTAGTCTAAAAAAACCGATTCACTTGTGATTTGAAGTCACGCAGATTGTGACTATCGGGGAGCACCCATTCAGGCAGCGCAATCCACAGACTAGCAGTTCGTACAATAAAAGTGGAATCAAAGCGCTTCATACAGGTTTGATGAAGCCTTCTTGGAGTTCTTCTTGACGAAAACATCTTTGCTAGTTCAGTTGGGTGACTCAGCAGCTATTTTCAATACGTTAGTATTGTTTTTAATTTCTCCTTCAAAGAATAATAGCTTTTTTATGCCATAGGTTGCAAACAAGCAGACTAGCTGTTGATGGTAAGCAGTCACTGTCGCCTATGGATACTTGTAACACCAGAGGCATCATAACTATGTTGCCGATCCTTAAGAATCTATAACTATTAGCTGTCTCTTTCTTATAATATCTTTTTATGATTACTGAAACGATCTTGATAAAATTTGAACCAGCCGTACTGTATGTTAATAAGAAGCAAATAAATCGCACCTGAACAGCTTCAACTGGGTGGTCATACTCAATAACTGCAAACCCTCTGCTGTTACCATCTTTGTCCACCGCCAAGTCTATGTTACGCACTTTACCGGCCATTTTGAACACTTCCTTGATCTTGGCACGATCTGCTTTGTAATCCAGCTGAAAAGATTTTCTTACATTAGAATAAGTGGAATAAGTATTTAGGTCCTCGATTGTGTTTGAAAATGCCACTCCACCATTTGGCCACTAAAATCAATGTTGTAGATTGCTTTCAGTGGCCACAATCCTAACATTGCATACATTTTTGAATTGACTCTCCCTGAAAATTACAAACAGGTATGTATGCATTTTTTTTAATTTTTCTATATTGTCTTCCATAAAGGGTTGCCACTTGTCCTGCTTTTTAGTCATGTTCGGCCAAATATTATACAAGTCCGGCCTGTCCAGCTTTTGTTAGGCTTTTCGTCGAAAGGCGAACACACGGACACGCACGCACGATTCGCGATCTCGCGGGCGCGGGTTGAGTGACGGGTCAGAATTCAGCGAACAATAGCGAAGATAAATAAACTAACCAAACAATGTTTTATTATTAAAAAAGCAGTGTGTTAAGCTTTCAGGGCTAAATGTCCGGCTAAATATGAATCTGAGTGCGGGTTTCATCGATTCTGGAGATGACCTAAAATATCAATTTTTTCCCCCTACAATATACTGGGTTGCGCAGTAAGGGTTTACTAAGCCAAAAGAAGTCCATAGTACCCATTATTATAAACAATTTTTACTATGGGAGCAAATCTTAAATTGCGAGTGATTAAAAAAACAGCTGTTCTATAGAAAACGGTCATTGATACTCAACAAATGTCTGGAACAGCAGATTATTTTTGCGATTTCAGGGTTGATCCCATAGTAAAAGTTGTTCATAACAAAGTGATATGGAGCCCTTTCGGTTTAGTACACCCTTTCCGCGTAACCCCGTAGAAGAATTAAAAGTGTACACAACACAATTGTATATTCATTTTGCCTAAATCAGGACGTAGCTTGACTATACCAAACCATTACTATACACTACTTGACCACACTAAAGCTTAAAAATTAGCTCCTGAAAAAACAACCTTTTTATACAAAATGCTGTTGTTGCACTGAAGTTGTTGTTGATGCGTTGAGTACTTACATTAGCAACAAATATCCTTTTAACAAGAGGTGGCTGTACATTGATGGAGTCAAGGAACTGCATACTCAAACCATATGTGTTGAAATCTTCAGGCTCTCTTGGCTTATTCCAGCTGATAAGAAAAACATTCAGTTACAAATTGTAAAGTCTCTGTATCAAATGGCAAATTTATTTTTGACACATACTTATCTTTTTCCTCTCTGTGATTTCTGCCACCCCCACCTCCACCTGATCTTGAATTATTTTGTCTCCTCTCCATACCTAATAAAACGTTATCATAAGTACATGTATCACTACACTCCATTTCACATAGCATGGTGAGGGAGGGTGACATAATGTTGTTACTGAAATGTGGCTGCCCCACAGTACGTATACAGGGTTTTATATATCTGGGACATTTTGGGACATTCTTGCACACACGGTCATCTGACCCCAAACTAAGCAAAGCTTGTAATATGGCAGCCAGAGACTGATATACGTACATATATATATTTTTAAATACATACTTAAATAGATATTAACACACAGACATAGAACAAACATATTTGTACCTATTGGAGTTACACATATAGACTGTACTAAGCCGACAGAAAATCATTGTACTCCGCATTATGAACAACTTTTACTAACCAAACCTGAAATAGTGAAAAAAAACAGCTGTTCCATACATTTTGTAGTTTCAATGAGGGTTTTCTATAGAACAGCTGTTATTTTTAGATGATTTCAGGATTGGTCCCGTAGTGAAAGTTGTTCATAATGATACTACAATGACCTTTCAGCTTGCAGGGTATATGCATAACCCTGTATAAAGAATTTATTATTAACCGACTAACAAAAAGGAGGACTTTTGACTGGGTGAACTGATTTCGATGATTATTTTTTTTTATTTGAAAGCTGGTGCTTCCCGTTTGGTCCCATTTTAATTTGGTCCAGTTCAAACACTTTTATGAAGTCTGTTTTTTATATTGATAATTATTAAGCTTTTCCATGCTATTGAAATAGAGTAATTGCAGTCAATTAAAATGGATATACCCGAAAGTCCTAACTAATAGCATAACAGAAGCCACCATGTGTCAACAACACAGCAGAGATGTGTGAACTAAGTGCTACTTGCAGTATGTAATGGCAGGCCTGGCGCACTCCGCACTTTAGGTATGAAGCTACAAGTAGTCCTCTTGTCGGACTTGCCATGCCCGCTGCCGCGTGATAGACAGAGATAACGCGAAAAGAGTTACACAATAGACAAAGAGGCAACTTCTAGTCTAGATTAATATAGCTGTAGGTAGTTAGCGCTTGCAAGTCCTAAATTGCACTTTATTGTGTAGTAGCAAGAGTGGCTACTTATTTAAATGATTTTGCAGAGTGAATCGTCTGCACTAGTACTTATAATTATGTATTCTGTGGTTGTGGGTTAATAATAATGAATCCTTGTATTAGAATTTGCGCAATCACACATTGCATGTGTCATTTAAGTTATGCATTTAGTCTGGATTACCTGTTTCTTCCTTTATAACCAGTTTCCTTCCCTTCAGCTCATAACGATGCATCACAAACAGGGCCTTCTTTTTTGCTTCAACTGTTAAGAACTCCACGACGCCACATCCTCTAGGCTTGCCGTTTTCATCATTGAACAGCTCAACATAAGCCACATCTCCAACCTGAACATTTGAGGGAATTCAGTAATGTCTATTAAAACGCTAGCTATTACTCTGAATTACTACTAATGCCCAGTTTTTACTAAGGTAGATATGTAAAAACGGATTGTTTTGCCATAAAAAGTAATGATTTTGAATTTGAATTTTGATGTATGGAAAAAGTCAATTACTATGGGCAGACAAACCTGATCTTTGAATAAATCCTTGAGCTCGGTCCAGCGATATTCATATGGTATATTAGAGACAGTTATTCTCTTGCTTTCCCGGTCCCCACGGTCGTTGGAGCGGTCGCGCGAAGCGTCAGAAAACCTCGACGGTCTATCGCCGCGCCTTGACCGATCCCGATCTTTTTCTCGTTGATTGTCTTCCATTTTAAATCAAAACTGCAAACGTAACACGGTGGCACGTTATTAAATAGCCACAAACAGCAGTCAATCATATGAAATGAGGTGAATTCAGTGCAGTCAAGAAAATGGAAAATGACTACAATGCTACTAAGACGCCGCCGCCGCTGCCGTCACCCGGCAGTCTATTCTATGTCGATAATAGCTTGTAATGTGTGGTGGATTAGTTTTAAACAAATGTTTATTGCTCACTTGGTTTATTAGTTAACAAAGCCGATTTCAAATGAGATGAATACAGGATATTGAAGAAAAAAGTAACGGCTTGGAATCGGCAACGCGTTTTCACACAAAATCACACAATCGCAATTCTCTTTGCAATCGCACGCACTCTATTGTATTCTCTTTCTTTGGCACGCACGCACTCCACAGATAAAGATATCTTTTTTTTGACAATTTTTTTCATGACAATGGATACAATGTCCTTCAGTCGTAATATTAAACAAGTTTATCTAGTATTAAATGGCATCAAACAAGTCATAGTCAGAGTTAAGCAATGTTAGTTACAATCAAGTCTAAATCATGCCCTGGTAAAGAGGTGGAGTGCTGAAAAATGCTAGATTTCCAATCATTGGTGAAAAATGGGGTGGCTCCTCCATAAAAGCCATTTTCACTTTCTCTCCCGTTGGTCAAAATCCATACGTCTGTGTGTACTATTAGAGATTTAAGAGCCATAACAGACACGTCAACTTAGCTATTAAGAGAAAATTTTCTTTTTCTCCCGTTTGCCAGACGGCAGTTCGTCACCATGTTGACGTGTCTGTTACAGCTCTTACGGCTCGAAAAGTTGACGTTGAAATGTTTATCTATGACGCTTGCCCTTAAAAAAAACATAACACCAACCTTACAAATCTATCAAATACCTAAGTATTCTCATTGGCCATTCATCTGTTAAGGTAGTAATTTTGTGAAGTTATGGACCAATCACGTGATGTGCTCCCTAGATTTTATTGGTCAGGTGGAAATACTGCTACAAATGTCATAGATTAAAAAAGCTTATAACTATTGCCCTCTAGCGTAAATTTTTATAACCACAAATTTTCTGGTTTTCTGCAGTGACATTTACACGCACACATCCATGTTTTTGATTGTATTGCTTCATAAATATTTTTCGCTTACGATAGCCATGCAGGAGACAACCTGTACTCGATTTTTATTAAAATAAGTAGTTATAATAATCCGCTGATTATGGATCAGGGCAAATCTAATTCACCGAAACTATTCGTGTGCACAGTAATAGAAAACAAAGACGAAGTTGAAGAGGTAGGTATCTAATCTTGCAGTTTCCCAACAAAGAATCGCTTTAGTCGGCCATGTACAATCGTAATTTCTACGACTGACAGTGTGGCGTGGCGCGAAATTTGATTTTTTGAATAGGTGTTTCACAAAACTTTTTTCTTTCAATTACAGAGGTACGAGAGGGCTTACAACTACATTCAAACTCTCGTCGCGGACTGCAGTGAGAAAGAAGCTCACGACGCATTAAATAATGTAGTTTGCAAGAACCCTGAAGATGTGTCTCTTGGAATGCTCATGTCTATACTTACAGAACCTCATAACGCAACTAAATGCTATAGAGACTTAACTTTAATCACCAGAGATGGGTTAACATGCGTCATGAATAACCTAACCAATCTGATCCTGGAAAAGTACTTAAAGTTCACCGACACCACTAGAAACCAAGTCATATGGCTGGTAAAGGAGATGATAAAGAATTCAGTCACAGGCGTGGATAATGTGTGTTGGAACTTGATGCGATGTGCTTCCGGAGGTGATAACACTCCTAAGAACATAATTCTTGTTGAAGCTGTTTTGGATATTTATATTGAGAATAGAGCATGGCTGGACAAATTTCCAATGCTCATTTGTATGGTAATTTATACATACCTAAGGTTAATAGAAGATCACAATATTCCACAGCTAATGAATCTAAGGCAGAAAGAGGTAAATTTTGTAATTGCTCTTATTAGAGAACGCTTTTCTGATGCATTGACACTCGGCAGAGATCTGGTGAGATTACTTCAGAATGTAGCACGAATACCAGAATTTAATCAACTATGGCAAGACATGTTACTAAACCCTAAGACACTCTGTCCAACTTTTACAAGTGTTTTGCAATTGTTGCAAACGAGAACATCGCGCAGATATTTGCAATCAAGACTCACTCCTGACATGGAGAGAAAACTTGTATTTCTCACATCACATGTAAGATTTGGACATCATAAAAAATATCAAGAGTGGTTTCAACGACAGTATCTGGCTACACCAGAATCACAATCTTTGAGAAGTGATATGATTCGCTTCATCGTTGGAGTGATCCATCCAACAAATGAACAACTCTGCTCTGATATCATTCCAAGATGGGCTGTGATTGGATGGTTACTCACCACATGTACATCCAATGTTGCCGCATCTAATGCAAAGCTAGCTCTTTTCTACGATTGGTTACTATATGACCCTGAAAAAGACAACATCATGAATATTGAGCCAGCTATTCTTGTTATGCATCACTCAATGAGATCACATCCGGCCGTTACAGCAACACTGCTAGATTTTCTGTGTAGAATCATTCCAAATTTTTATCCAGCACTTGCAGAAAAAGTTAAGCAGGGGATATTCAACTCCCTTCAGCAAATAATTGAAAAAAGAGTGTTACCAAACCTGCAACCCTTATTTGATTCTCCAAAATTAGATAGAGAGTTACGCACAACCGTCAGGGATACTTTCAAAGAATTCTGTAGCAATGGTAACGGCGATGGAGTCTCAGGTATCAAAGAAGAGAGTAATGACGATATTCCGAGACACGGGGGACCCGATGAACCAGCATTTTCAGATGATGAGGATGAGCCTCCGCCTACAATAACCACAGGTCACGAAGACACCGATGATGATGATCTCCCACTTTCAGAAGTCCGTGCTCGAGAACGACCCGAACTTGCGGCTGCGTTACCTCTTATTTTACGCCCCTTAGCAGAAACTCTTCTAGATGAACGTACTTCAGCCGCTGCGACAGCGCTCCTCAACTCTTGTAGTGCGCCTATGCCAACCGCCGTTGCTCTTGCCGACCTTTTCGTTGCGGCAATCCAAGACTTACCCCCTGTACGAATAAATCGCAATCCCACACCTGCTGAACTAGAAGCCGCCTTAAATTCTCCTATATTCTCTATGTTCACATACCTTGCTGCGAAGGGAAGCGAAGCTGAAGCCAGAAAAAAGCTCATTTTGGAGACATTAAGAGAGATCCATGAACAGAATACATTAACATGTGTCGGTTTTTATTTACTGTTTTACTTGAAAGTATGCTTTGAAAGGGATAGAAGAGCTGAACGCGATTCGGCGAAAAGGAAAAACGTTAAATTCAGATCGGAATTGTACAGAGACTATTGTGGTCATTTGGAACTAAAACCTGCAGAAAGTTTAGCAAATGACTTTGAAAAGTGCCAGGAATGCGATGCTAATTTACTAGTATGGCTGATTCCAGACGTTTACAGGGAATTCAAGGATCAGGCACAGAATCACATTCGCCTGCTGCATGCTATCGTATCTACACTGGATTCGGGACAACTACAACGTCTGGTGTGCCTCACTTTGCAAGGAACCTTAATGATGTTCAAGTCTGATGAGTTCACAACAATGCTTTCAACAAGCTTAACTTGGGAAACGTTCGAGCAATATTGCCTGTGGCAGTTATTATTGGCCCATGATATATCCATCGAGGATGTCGTCTCTCTCATTCCAAAGCTGTCCTACAAAGATAATGCGGAAGCCCTAACATCGATACTTTTGATGTTGAAGCAAGAGAAACCATCAGCCGAAGTGATTCGGCAGATATTTTGCAGACCGGTAGATAGGGATGATACTTTTGTTGTCTCTGCTTTGATGTATTGGTGTCAAGACTACGAGGACAAAGTTGGGGATTTAGTTTCCGTACTATTGAGCACACGATATCCAGGCACGAGCCCCAATAAGAGAAAACGTCCTGGGAAGCACAGTATTTCGCCGAACGCTCCGCCTTCTTCTGAATTGGTACGTTTCATAGCAAGGGATTCTAAAAACTTGTTTTATAAAACTTAGTTTATTTACATATAATTTACTTAAAACTTTTCGTATTTACAGGTTTTAGGTCATTTGGAACAATGGAGATTAAGCTGCATAGAGCAAGATGATATGTCAATTTTCAATATGGAATGCATGCAGAAAGCATTGCAGCACGCTCAGTCGAATAGTAGCGATAGTTTAAGGGTGAGTAACAGAATGCATTTCTAAGAGCCATTAAACAAGGCAGTGCCTAATTTTCATATGGTTTTCACCAAAATTTTCTATGTACATATACTTTTTTGTAGGACACGCCACCATAAAAAATCAGGACTAATTCTTTTGAATTATTTGGCGGCTTGTCCCTCTTAAGTTACAAAGTAATAAACAAAAAAGGTACCTACTTGTACATTTCAAATTTTGGTACTTACTTCCAACAATAATTTGTGTGAAAACCAGTCACTAATTAAATTACGGTGGGTTCCCAACTAGTCAATGTTACAGGAGGGATCCTGTCATAATTTGGGTCATTTGTACAAGTTTATATTTACTTGCCACAATGGATGGCTGTATACCCATTGTGGCTGCTTTGGTTGGGCATGTTTGTCTAGTGTCAGTGTTGCTAGATCATAACAAAATACAATCGCCACTAGTCTGTTTCATCTGTCGCTCTCGTCTCCATCAGTAACATTTTCTCCCAGGGCCTTGCCTATACAAACATTACAGTACATTTTCTTGTTTCGACTAATCTAGTACCTCTACCTTTATGTAGTTTCTATCCTATAAGGAAAAAATCCGTAACATATATATTATGTATCAGGTTTTCATATATCGTTTGTAGGTACCCAGTAAGTAGGTAGTTCTTAATTACCGAATCGTAGTAATTATAAGTTAATATTTTTTTTTATTTTTTTTATTATTGTAAGATAGGCTTGTGCTTGGCCGGCAACTCGCCTGATGTTAAGCGATGATTAATATTTAATAATTTTAATGATTCTCTTGTTATTTGAAGCTGGTGCTTCCCGTTTGGTCCCATTTCAATTTGGTCCAGTTCAGTCACATTTTATGAAGTTTTAAGAAGTTTTTTATATTGATAACTAGTCGACCGCCCCGGCTTCGCACGGGTGTAAACTCGGCCTTCGGCCTCGCTACTATGACCCGCTCCAGGAACACAAAATTTCATCAAAATCGGTCCAGCCGTTTTTAGAGTATCCTATGTCCGTCTCCTGGTTCTAAGCTACCTCCCCACCAATTTTCAGCCAAATCGGTTCAGCCGTTCTTGAGTTATAAATAGTGTAACTAACACGACTTTCTTTTATATATTTAGATTATTCTTCTATCGAGCGAAATTTCCGTTGCGGTCTTCTAATATATAAAATACTAGCCGTCCGCCCCGGCTTCGCACGAGTGAAAGAATTTTTCAAATCGGTTCAGTAGTTTCGGAGCCTATTCATTACAAACATACAAACATACAAAAATAGGTACAAATCTTTCCTCTTTATAATATTAGTGTAGATGTTGTGGTCAGTTCGCTAGATAAAACGCTTGATTTTAATGACACATTTATTTTTAAGCTAGAACTTGAATGACCAAAATTTCTAAGTGGGATAAAGAGAGTCGAGGAAATAAACATTTGAACACAGTGGTGTTTATTTATGCTTGTATGAAAATTGACCTTTTCGACCAATTTTTATAAACTCTTACAAAAACGCTTTAAATTAAACTTGACCAACAATTTGACGCCAATAACCGTATCACTTAGTTTGGCGTTTCAAAAATGTAGTTATTGCAAAGAGATTGATTAGCATTCTTATTTCTTTCAGAGACAGTATAGTGATTTATTTACACTTGCCTGGGAAGACGAGTTGCCTATATCCAGAAGAGCTAGAAAATTAGTTTCCAATTCACTACCATTAAACCAGAATCTACATTCTTCAAATGAGGACAGTGAGGTAAGTTCATTGCACATTCTAAAGACCAATTCACGCCAAGATAACAGTGCTCTAGAATCTATTGTCACCATTATTGACAGGGCGAAGTTGTCTAAGCTACAGATGATCGTAATACACGCGAACATATCGAAATTTTTGTGTATGTTTGTTTACTTCCCCCCTCGGTCCGTTTGGGGTGTATAACTTGTACATTTGCCATCATACCGAATAACAGAGTATGGCTTTGGGTCGCTGACTTAACTGTTCCATCCCTATTGCGCCAGGTGTTGTGGGTATTGTAGACTTGTTGCAGATTTTCTTCAAGGAATCCCGACGTTAATTGTAAGTCTTTTGTGGCAGTGTAGTAGCAAATGCTCCACGGTCTTGTTTTCCTGTAGACAGCCTCGGCACAGAAACTGTAACTCCAATTTTGTGCAAGTGATAGTTTGGCTCACAGTGATTTGAGATGTTACCTATCATTAGACGGAGGTCCGACCTAGTTAACTTGAGTCGTTTGTTAATTCCTTTCTTATCTATCGAAGGGGATAGCTTTTGCGTATATAAGTTTTTGACGTTTTATTCCAAATATTTTTGTAGTTATTTTTCAGAGTGGAGACTTAGCAGATTCCGTGCGTAAATAGCTATTGGTTTACACAGTTCAGCAATGTCTGCATCTACACTGATTTCCTTCTTTGTGCCTTCCTTAGCAAGGGAGTTTGGCTTGTTTCCCTCACCTGTGCTGTGGCTTTTTGTCCATTTACTTTTAACGTTATATCTATCTATCTGTCTCCAAATTTTTTAGGGCAGAGTGGCATTCTGAATTCTGTTATCACTTTGGTTTTCTGTGAGTGCATAAAATGACGGCTGCACTTTCAGTAGTGAACATCAGTTGCTCTTTTTTGTTCTGTTGTATTATCGCAACTTTTATGCCCCGATGTCTTTTCGGTAATTGGCTCTATTAAGGTGATACATCATGCGTTTCATGTTTGGCGGGAAATTCAAATTTCAAACAGTTTTTTTGTCCTTGTAGCTAGGCCAAGTAGGTAATTATTGTGAAAAGACACAGTGTTTGCGAAAATTGTTGGTTGTTCTTTACATTATCATGTACAGTTATTAATCAGTAACTTGCCATATTACTTACATTTGGCAATAAACCGTTTGAAACAGCAAAAAAATGTGTATTGACAAATGTATGTAATAATGTGCATTAGAGATAAATAGCTTTACGTGAGTTAGTAAAGAATAATAATCAATTTTCGCAAACATCATGATCGTTTACAATAATTATCCGGCCTAGCTACAAGATCAAAAAATCTGTGAAATTTGGTTTTCTCGCCATACCTGAAACGCATCACCTTAAGGGTCAGTTTTTTTTTCAGTAGAGCGATGGTGGCCCGGCGGTAGAATGTGCGCTTTACAATCTGATAACACCCGGTCCGATCCTCGGCCCTGCATTAATGACTTATTTAGTAATTAAATTATATGCAGTTTCGATGTCATCACTCAGAAACGGTGAAGGAAAACATCGTTTAATTATCTATAAAAAAAAACCATTAATGTTTCCTATTGTGCGCTGGTTACGGAAGACCAAGTACGTACTGGCCACTCGTGGAACTGTAGTGAAGATTGTATGATATACGTTCAGGCTCGTGGCCACGAGAACCGTGATACCCCGCTTTATTTTTATGAAATAAACACACAGTTCCATCTGTGTTGACATAAGTAGTTAATATTAATTTTTTACGTATGTAGGCAAAGTATACCTATTACGTAATTACGCACACTACGATGTGTGTCACCCTTATACAGGGTTACGCATATATACCTGTACTAAGCCGAAAGGAGGTCATTGTACTATGGGACCAACACTAAAATCACAGGCTGGCGTGTTTTTTTTTTGCAGCGTTCTCGGGTCGGATAGTACACACTAAGATAAACTGACCATCACAAACGGAACATTGCACACTTGAAAGTAATTTGAAAATATTAGCAAGAATTATAGATGGCGCCACCAACGCGAAACGCTTAGATTGGTTGCAAAAAGACAATTCATGAATTTGTAGTCCAATAAGAAAGCTAGCGTAGCAAATGGGGCATCTACCCGGGTGTTTGTGCAGGTTCGAATCCTGAAAGCAATTTTTAATTTTTTTATAACATTTAAATTGCATACTTGCATTTTACACGATTATCTTCTGTCCAAGTATTTATTTTCTCTGACAGCTGCAATTACATTGGAAGAAGCTAGATAAAAACATTTTCTTTTAATATTTTACTGAAGCATATTGGGTACCCGACCCGCTACAGTCTTATGTTCAAAAACAAGCAATCTAATCAGATTTTCTTTATCCGACGAAAAAGAAGGACGGTTCTATGTTCCACTGTATATTTTTTATGTGTGTTCACCGATTTCTCCGCCAACTGTAGAAAGATTTAAAAAAACTTAGGTGTACTTCCAATTTGGTCCCATTGTCACCAAGTCAGGATCTGATGATGAGATCACATGGAAATCGAGGGCAACCCTCAAATTTTATAGGCATTTAATTCGTTTTTTATATTTTTTTGAAGTCAGTTTTCAATGTGATCCATTTGTTACAATTTTATTGCGGCTAATTCCCGGAAAACATGTCTGGAAAATTCCGGACGTATGCCAACCTTATATAGGTGGCATCCTTATTTGAGGTAGCGGAGGATATCATTGCGAGTCTAACAAACTACAATACCTATTCTATTCTGTTCGCAGGAAGAAGAGATCGTAAAGCCGAAACAAGCCAAGCGCCGAAAGAAGGCGATATCGGACAGCGATTGACATATCTCTTTTAAAAAGGACCGTAATTTTAAACACCAAAGTGCAACTCTACATAACAATAAATATTAGTGTAATAATACATCGTTACCTAATGTTAATACACTGGTGCAATTCCAAGAATAGTACCTTATAACACAATTTGTGCATTGGTATGTGTAAATGTAGATAAAAAGCCACATGGTTTTCTGGAATAGTTCCTCAATGTCCACATCCTGAAAGCCATGTCACAGTAAACGATGGTTCAATGAGTTATAACAATTTGTTAATATTTTTCAGATAATTATTTATTATTAAGATAGCAATACCGTTAAACCATCGCCAAGTGTAGCACGATTTGGCTAAGAACATATTGGTGAACGGCTTTTTTTGTGTCACATTATACCAGTATGGATACTTTGAGTACATATGACAGGGCGTTCCATGAAACAGGTATAAATAATGTACACAGAATTTCAGCGAACCTGAAATTCTAAAAAAGAGAAGCTTAGTGGCGTAGCGTGGATTTCTGCAGGGGTCACAGAATACATATACAGATTTACTCCGCAAAATCATTTAAATAAGTAGCGACTCTTGCTACTACACAATAAAGTGCAATTCAACGTGCAAACGCTAACTACCTACAGCTATATTAATCTAGAAGTTGCCTCTCTGTCTATCGCGTAACTCTTGTCGCGTTATCTCTGTCTATGGCGCGGCAGCCAGCATGGAAAGTCCGACAAGACTACTACTTGTAGCTTCATACCTAAAGTGCGGAGTGCGTGGTTTACTGACCGCATACATGTTAAGCAAATCAACAGGGCCAGAGTTAAAGGTCTGGAGGTCCTGGGCCAACAAAGAAGAAGAGGCACGTTTTAATTTTTTAAATAGGTTAAACTATTTGTTTCAGTCAAGTGTTTCAATAATTTTTTGCTAGGCAAATCAAATTCTATCAACAAAGTTTTTTTTTTAATGTAAAACAAAAATATATCTCTTTAGAAAAAATTACCTAGAAGTCTATTGTGGAGGCCCCGAGCTGTAGGCCCCTGTTGCCTGTTATTGAGTAGTAGGGTATACAGATAGATGCACACACTACAACCAATCGTATTCGCTTGTTGTAATTTGGAAGTCCTATCATTCCCCCTTTCGACCGCCAGTCCTAAAAATCAACTACTGCTCAGTCAAGGTAATTCGCCAGTATCTTATCAATGTTTTCGTAAATGAAAAAAAAAACCATTAAAATGTTACAGTACTGCATTGGCTTAGAAGTACATAAATACCTCAGTGTAGCCACAAAATGTTGAGGTTTTATGGGTAATGTAAATCGGACTTTTTTATACAAGTGACAAAATGTGTACATTGTTAGTATCCTCAGATCAGACACACAAGGGAGATATATGGTAAAGTAGAGTGGAGGGTGCGAACGCGTATGACCTAAATCAGGTTTGATCCCTTTGGTTGAATTCACGCGGCAGACGACTTTCTCGCTCTTTTTTAACCGACTTCCAAAAAGGAGGTTATTAATTCGACTGTTTTTTAGGGTTCCGTACCCAAAGGGTAAAACGGGACCCTATTACTAAGGCTCCGCTGTCCGTCTGTCACCAGGCTGTATCTCATGAACCGTGATAGTTGGACAGTTTAAATTTTCACATACTGTACGTATGATGTATTTCTGTTGCCGCTATAACAACAAATACAAAAAAGAAAAAAGTACAATAAAATGAATATTTAAGGGGGCTTCTATACAACAAACGTGATTTTTTTGCTCGTTTTCGCTCGTTATTGATAACGGCATGAGGTTGAAGCATGAAATGTTCACAGAATATTTACTTATATACATTCACTTTAAAAATAAATTATTAAATTAAAATAAAATTAATATTTAAGGGGGGCTTCCATACAACAAACGTGATTTCTTCGCCGTTTTTATAGATAATGGTACGGAACCCTTCGTGCGTCAGCCCGACTCGCACTTGGCCGGTTGGTTTATTTTATGTTTGTTACCTTTAAATTGGGTTTACGATTTTGATGATTGTTTTTTTTATTTGAAAGCTGGTGCTTTCCCTGTGGTCCCATTTTAATTTCGTCCAGGGGCCTTACCCCTAGCTTAACTTTTGCGAGCCAACTTTTAGTAGGTACCTGATAGGTACCTAAAATTAACCAACTCATTTAAGCTGCATCGTTTAAAAGCGTCTAACTTGAATGAACGAAAATCCGTTTTACTATGCGTGTGATTGTGATTATCGTTCATTCAAGTTAGACGCTTTTAAACGATGCAGCTTAAATAAGTTGGTTAATTTTAGGTACCTATCAGGTACCTACTAAAAGTTGGCTCGCAAAAGTGAAGCTAGGGGTAAGGCCCCAGTTCACTGTTCTGACACTTTTGTATAGAGTCGGTTTTTAAATTGATAATTATTGCATGTAGAGTCGCTACAAGTTTCTTGGTATGCTTGACAAATGAGTTAGTGAGCTGTTCTCACAGTTTTTGTATTGAGCTGTTTAGTAAATTTTTAGATGAAAAATGGAGTCATTTCAACACGAACAGGGCCCCGATTCTACTAAACCAATAATTTTTAAATTGTTAATGAATTGCCAAAAAAATTGCCCTTTTGACACTTTTGGTATAGATAGTATCAAAAGTAAAAAAATTGAGGCAATTCAGTAACAATTGATAAACAATTGGTTTAGTAGAATCGGGGCCCTGTAATTGTACTAATATTTCCCTTGTTAGTCTGATCAAAGGTTAGTAACTGGTAAAAATACGCAACCGAAGCGAGCTGTTTTGGGTTAATTTTGCCAATGCAGAATACATTACGTTAGTCATAAAAGCATAATCATCAAAAAGATATACAAGAAAATGAAAAGCTATCATCGGCCCCTTACGTTACTCATGATGCCTCATTAGCCGACTTTCAAAAAGGAGGTTCTCAATTCGACTGCATTGTTATGTTTGTTACCTCAGAACTTTCGACTGGGTGAACCGATTTTAATTCTTTTTTTATTTATTTGAAAGCTGATGCTTCCCATGTGGTCCCATTTTAATTTAGTCCAATTCTGACATGTTTATGAAGTCGGTTTATTATATAGATAATTATGAAATCTACCATTCGAGGTCATATATAACCTCCACGCTTCGCAACTAGCGAATCTGACGATATTACTACACGCCTGTGAAATACTTTCAAAATTATGAAAAAAGCTAAAATGATATTGTTCTAAGCTAAGCCTATACACTGTACATTCTAGCACCAGTAGAAAGATTGTAAATGTAGGTCTGCTATATTGTTGTACAGAATCCCATACAGTGTAATTTAAGATGTAAGGTACAAGACCAAGATTTTATTGATGAAATAAAATAAATATTGTATTGTATGCAATTTTCGAAACACATTTTACATTAGGATCAATAAAGAATAATCCCCAATATTTTTTTGCTTTTATTTACCTGTTATGACATTTTATGTGTAAATAAAAAAAAATGTATTGAAATGTATTTTGTTAGTAAGAAGATAGAAATATTGTCCATAAATATCAATATTTCGCACTTATATTTTAAGTACAAAAGTGACAAAGCATTACAAAAATGATTGATTTTTTCAAGAAGTATAATATTTACTTTTATTACAATCCTTTCATGATAAAACCTGTCAATATTTCAATTCAAAAATCCCTCATATAAATTGTGTGGCTATAGTAACTGTTAGTCCCAATGGTTAACTTTATCTTTTAACAAACAAAAAAAGGTACTTACAGAGTACAATACTGCCCTCATAAGCCCAAGAGCAGTAACTAAAAAAAAATGCGAGTTCAGTTTTTTCGCGCATCTGATAGCTTACAAAATTTCGCACCAGATGGAGTAAACAAAATAACCGTATCTACATTGGAACATTGAAATAAAACACTAAAAAAGATATTTTTCTTATAAAACTCATGCTTAAAACTATTAATTCTAAACGAAATGACGGTATCTCATAAAAAACACAGAAACAATAATATTGGGGTTTTAAACATATATTTAAGAAATGTATTGGTCCTAACATATGCACATAAAGTGAAAATAAATTAAATTATATGTCATTAAGGTAACGAAAATTCAACTATCACAAAAACTCGATTATCTCGAAATACACCTAGGCTGTGATACCGCTCTGGGCTTATGAGGGCAGACTAATATAGTACCAAATCCATCGAGATACAATACCCATAGAGTCATAATCGTGCCAAAAATATCCGAACCAAGACTGCGCAAGTTACGCATTGCGCCGACTTTTGGTTGTAAAGTAATCTGCGATTCGACTACAACGCCGCGCGATGGAAATGTTACGATGCCCTAGCGGACAAGCGACGTTGAACACTAGACACTGGAGCGACATAACGTCTAAATTGAAGTAAATGTGGCATTGTGAACTACATATATAATTGATGTCTATGTACAACGACGCCCGGACGTTTTTGAGTGTATTCACTGACTATAGGTATCTCAATGACCAAATCAGAACAATTTTACAAATGGAATTATTTTAACTGTCTTTTATAGTTTTCATTACATAATCACACTCCTTAATCAATTCCCACACCATTCATAAAAACGTTCTATCTAAAGTAACAATATAATATTATTTGCAAAACAAAAATTATCCCTTATGACTATATTTTTCCTTGCTTATATCTTTGCCGCGCTTGGGCTTTGCTATATTTTTTCTTCTCTGGCATAGTTTCTTTCTCATCGCTTTCATTGTTCACGCCTGTAACAGAAAAATATGTGGATACAACTACCTAACCTACCTTGTATAGATGTCATCTGAAGTAGTAGCGTCATTCTTAGAAGGCAGGAAGGAATGGGTAAAAGTAAAGCTAGACCAAGTGCTGTGAATAACAACAAGTGCTATAACTTTGGTGGTTTGTCGCGATTAATTGATTTATATCTTGAAAATGACTGATCCGATTAGGCTTAAATTTAGTACATAACATACATAGTCAACCAAAATGGTTACCAATTAATGCTAGACACAAAACAACTAAACAAACTGGTTAAACAAGAGTGTTTAACCAGCGTGTGTTGCCAGTGATGACATGGTCCTTAACTGCTGGCCTATTTGGAAAAACTCGCAGTGGGCAATGGAGAGAACTATGCTCGGAGTTTATAAAATCCGGAACGAGAATATTCGCCGAAGAACTAGTCACCGACAGCTGAAGATTTGCAAGTTGAAGTGGCAATGGGCGGGCCACGTCGTTCCGAACGTACCGATAAACAATGGGGAAGAGTTTCTTGAGTAGAGCCCATAAACTGGAACGATGGTCTCCTAGGTAGGCCTCTTCCACTAGACCCGACATCGTGAGTGTCGCGGACATGTAGCGTGCTAATGGGGAGTCCTATGCTCAACGGTTCATTCGAACAAGCTCGTTTGTAGACCTCATCACTTAACACTCAGGAGGTACGGGACAACCCACGAAAAAGCTCTGAAGCTAAAAATGACATTGGAATCTTACCTAAATCTTCAGGGGGCTGCAGCGATTTCCCAGCATTCATTGAGGTCATCATCGCAGCTGTTTTGCCTACCGCCCAACCGATACCTGACAAGGCTATTGAGAATGCCACCATGCTCAATGGATGCTGAAAATAAAAATTAATTATTAGGAAAAGGATTATATTTAATTTAAATTATGGACCAAGTTGACATTTCAACCATCATCATCATCGGCCATAAGACGTCCACTGCTGAACATAGGCCTCCCCCTTTAACCTCCACACTGAACGACAACCTGCCATCTGCATCCACTGGATGCCCGCGACTCTCACTATGTCGTCGGTCCATCTAGTGGGAGGCATACCTACGCTGCGTCTTCCTTTTCGTTGTCTCCACTAAAGAACCTTTCTTCCCCATCGGTTATCGGTTCTTCGAGCGATGTGGCCTGCCCATTGCCACTTCAACTTGCAAATTTTTTAGCTATGTCGATGACTCTGGTTCTTTGGCGAATATCCACGTTTCGGATTCTATCGCGCAAAGAAACTCCGAGCATTGCCCGTTGTGTGACTGAGCTTCTCCAAAAGGCCAACAGTTAAGGACCGTCTTAATACCATATGTCATCACTGGCAACACACATTGGTCAAAGACCCTTTTCTTTAGGCACTGTGGTATCTTGGACGAGAAGATGTCACGCAATGAGGTAAATTTTATTTCAAGGCGAATGTATCTTGAACAGTTCGACGCGAGAACTTAGCAGGCTTTTTATTCCACCTTTATTTTTGGTATCCTCAGAACGGCTAGCATTAATAATTTATCACATTTCACCCATATGAAACTACGACACAGTACTGCTATCAGTATCATGAATGTTGACTGCTATGATTATTGAAGTAGATTAAGTAGGTAGGTCGATCTAGTAGACAACTAATGACCGTCAAGTGCAAGTCGGACTTATGCGTGGTGAGTTTTATGTTTGATACTACTACAATACATATAGTAGGTTACACATAGGGCTGCCATCAAGTAAATCAGCGATGCCAAATAAAAAGTTTAAAAACCCCGGACATTTGGATGGAATTGAGTTTTAATCCCGACACCTTAGAACGGGGCGTTCGGTCATCGTCGTCGATTTTGCAGCGCCGGAGTTAACTTGTAGGCAGCTTACGATTAAGAATATTTTGTTTTAATTTATTGCTTGTTTCAATCAGTCGGGATTCCACTGCCGCAAAAAGGTCATTCAGGTTTCACCATTAGATACTTTTTTAAACCCCTTCCGGACGCCCTCTATACTAGGTCAAATCCGGGGAACCCCTGACGCATGGCAGTTACACAGAACAGTAGCACTAGGAAGAAAAGAACATTATCCTCACCATTATTTAAAACTTTTACTTGGGAACAACTATAATTTGAAGAACAAAAAAACATGCGTCCCATATCATTCATACCATATAAGAAACTTCATATTCATTCATAATAACAAAATGTAAGGAACAGCTGATATTTTTCAGGGTTTGTCCCTTCGTAAAAGTTGTTTTTAATGATGAGTTATCATAATGGCAATTTTTTGTCCTGGTTAATACGAAAGGTTTCTGTACCATCATGGGTAAAACCACAGTGCGTAGCTTAGCTAGTAATTATTATTACTAGTTAGTAGTAGTAGCAAATAATTTGTATAATATGAATGGAGTTAGGGGGAAACGCACGCCTTAGTGTGTCACGCCCACCTCGAGCTTAAGAGCTGACATAACGCATTTTATTTTGTAATTATGGATATACTTATGGTCCCATTGACACCCTTTGGGCAAGGAACCCAAAAAATTACTAATTAAGAAAATAAATACATACCGTTAATGTTGGATTTGTTGTAAGAGTGAAGTCTAATATAACTATGGCTATTCCAATGACTAGTCCCACAATAGTGCAGATCCAAATTAAATTTTGACTGTCTGAAATAAAAAGATATAATGTTGACAAATTTCTTTCTTCAAAATGTAAAAAATCAGATAATTTTTTTGGCCATTCATAATTTTGCAAACGGTATACATAAATTTATGTACTCTTACTTTAATTTTCAGCCCACATAAAAAAAGGAGTTTTCAATTTAACACATTATGTTAAATTTTTTGTGCATGATAATTATGTTATGGATTATGTCTTCATCAAGGGTGAACTGATTTAGATTACTTTTTTTATTAGTTTAGTTAGAGAGCAAGAAAAAACCTAATTACTGAGCGGCCCTGGATCTAAGATTTTTTCGAGCAAGGGCAAAAACTTGACGTTGGCGCCTGACCCTGACCTCTAGCATTAGAGATAATGGTTTTTAAAAGTGGAATTTGTCGCCCCCATAAGCTGCCAGCCGGGGCACGTGCCCCCTGTTTGCCCCCCCGCCCTCCCTGTATCCGGGCCTGTTCCTAAGGGGACACTGGAACTGCAGTATAGATAATTCAGTGATATAAAAAATACCTTTTATTTTCTTTTTCTGGCTTTCAGTCAGCCCTTTGATTGACTCCATCAACTTAATATTTTGAGGATCAAGTTGTAACGCCCTTGTGTATGATATCAATGCTTCGTCAAACAACCCACTAGCTGCCTCCACTTCTGCTCTCCGAAAGTAGCCCTGTAAAATTACAAAATATAGTAAGAAACACTCAGATCAGACAAACAAAGGAGATATGCCTTAGCACAATTTACATTCGTGTTCAAATGTCTCTCTCTATATATATAAATATATATTAAAATCAATTAATGTTGTTTGTCCTGCTAAAACTCGAAAATGGCTGGACCGATTTGGCTAATTTTGATCTTGAAATATTTGTGGATGTTCAGGGAAGGTTAACACGGTGAGTAAACAGCTGGACCGATTTGGAATAAATTTTTTAGCTCTTGGAGTGGGTTGCTACTATGAGCATGGCTGAAGGCCGAGCTATGAAGTAGTGGGTATCAGCTAATTTTTCATAAATTTTTTCACTATACCGATACACTGCTTAACGCAAACTAAGTACAGTTCACTTACAATTTTTTACGCATAGTTAATAACTTATAACAACACCAATGAACTAATAGTTCAAATGCAAAACTAAAGTACCACTGTCTGGTGTGAAAAACTCCCTCTGGTTCTAAGAACCCTTTCGTCATGGTTGCGTGCCCATTTCGACTGCCCAAGAATCAAGATAGAGTAGAATGCAGTTACAGGGAGGTTTGCAGATGAATGATGAGGTCAAGACCTGGAGAGGAGATAAGAGTGACCCCGTTTCCCATGCTGCCGCGATGTGTTATCACCAGTTAGATTTTTTGTTATCAGTCTATTAGAATCCGAGGGGCCAGCGCCTGGTCGACTTCATGGAGAGGGAGGAACTCTATTTGATAAACTCCTTCTTCCAGAAGCGACCATCCAGAAAGTGGACGTGGATGAGCCCTGATGGATCGACCAAAAATGAGATCTACTTCATCATGATGACCAAGAAGCAAATATTCAATGATGTCTCCGTGATCAGCAAGGTGAAAACCAGTAGCGATCACCGAATTGTCAGAGGCACATTGAATATCAACATCAAGCTCAAGAGGTCTCGTCTGGTGAAGTCCACGCTCCGTCCTGGTCATGCTCAAATCCAAAACCCCAAAGACTTCCAACTTGAACTGCATAATCGCTTCCAGGGCCTAGCCGAATGTGGAACTGTGGACGAATTGAACAATGAGCTGGTGGAAACTATCCAAGCAGTGGGGTCCAAGTTCTTTAAGACCCCACGCCGAAAAAGACCTCTAAAGCTCTCAGACGAAACCATTAAGTTAATGGAAGACCGAGCTGAGATGAGACTGCAATCTTCAGCTGATATGTCGGAATATACGAATCTCGAAATCGGTGCGACATGATCTGCGTTCCTATAATACAAGATGTATTAGGGACGCAATTGAGCAGAACCAGGAACCGGGGCGGGACAAGGCAAAAGTCATGTCCAATGTCCATGTTGTATCCGTACCGGTAATCGTGAGGAACGATACTCTCGAAGTTGTTGACCATTACACCTATCTTGGACAGATTGTTTAGTTAGGTAAGTCCAACTTAGGCAAAGAGGTCGCCCGAAGAATCCAACTCAGATGGGCAGCGTTCAGGAAATTGCGTGACATCTTCTCGTCCAAGATACCACAGTGCCTAAAGACAAAGGTATTTGATCAGTGTGTGTTGCCAGTGCCGACATATGGTACTGAGACGTGGTCCTTAACTGTTGGCCTTTTGGAAAAACTCAGAGTCACACAACGGGCAATGGAGAGAGCTATGCTCGGAGTTTCTTTGCGCGATAAAATCCGAAACGTAGATATTCGCTAAAGAACCAGAGTCACCGACATAGCTATTAAAATCTGCAAGTTGAAGTGGCAATGGGCAGGCCACATCGCTCGAAGAACTGTTAACCGATGGGGAAGAAAGGTTCTTGAGTGGAGACCGCGAACCGGAAGTCGCAGCGTAGGTAGGCCTCCCACTAGATGGACCGACGACATTGTGAGAGTCACGGGCATCAAGTGGATGCAGATGGCAGGATGTCGTTCAGTGTGGAGGTTAAAGGGGAGGCCTATGTTCAGCAGTGGACGTCTTCTGGCTGATGATGATGATGATAATATAATATGTAAACAAGATGTAAGTATTGTAAGATCAAATGAATACCTTAGCCCACTGAGGTTGTAGTCGGACCGTCTCATTGGCATCTTGGAGCGACAAATAATGTTGGTCAAGTTTCAAGAAAGCAAACGATCGGTTGCTGTATAAGACGTAGTTGATCGGGTCTAGCTTAATCGCCTGCGTGTAATGTAGCACAGCTTCTATAAACTTGCCTTCTTTGACGCAATCATTGCCTTTGCTCTTGAGGTCTTCCACGCTCGGAGTCTGACCTGGTTTTTTCGTGTCTTCCATTGTATTTCATTAATATACTTTTTACATGCACTGTATTAGCTAGTAAATAAACAATGATAAGCGGTTATTTCCAGCTGTAATTAAATTACGGCTCAGCTCGTCTGAGCGGCTGTCGGCTTTATCTTCTAATTCTATTTTTTTTTTTTTTTTTTTTTTTTTTTTTTTTAATGGCAAAGGTTAAAAAACATTTTTGCCAAAAACAAGTAAATGGCTGCGGAGAAAGAGACGGAATTTAGAATTTAGCTGAAACAAAAAGAAAATATCCTAAAAAATACAGAGGCTACAAAACAAAATGAACACTTATTACATATACTATTACATATATATATATATATAAAAAAAATAAAAATAAGATAACTACAATTTAATATTATTTACAGAAATAAAATGTGATAATAAAGCGATTGAAGAGGGGTCTATATTATGAAGAAGATTGTCGATGTGAATGGGAAATGGAAATTTATAATGAATTAACAAGTTGAAAAAAGAATTGTGATCCAAATTGCTACATGAAAAGAAAATGTGGTTTAGGTTGGACTCGTCCATACCACATTCGCATATGGAAGAATCTTTAATCCGCAATTTGTGTAGATGCACTCCAGTACAGCAGTGGCCAAATCTCATTCTGGAAACCATGGAACAGAATTTTCTATCACATTTTGTTTTAAAAAACCAGGGTTTGGATGGAATAAGGGGTTGAAACTTTGCGAAATTTGAACCTGTCCGTCGACTACTAAAAGACCATCTCTTCGACCATCTAGCTTGTAAATAACGGTTAGGGAGAAGCAGAAGGTCTTGGGGATAATTTTTAAAAGGCACTTTATCTCCACAGATAACAGCTTCTTTAGCAACTTTGTCCGCCTTTTCATTGCCAGTAATATTACTATGACTTGGGATCCAAGCTAAGTGGACAGAATAACCTAAAGCAGAACATTTCAACAACAGTTCTTTGCATCTGAATATAATCCAATTCTTGGAGCCTATTTTAAAAGGATTACTTTGGAAGGCCTGAAGAGCACTCAAAGAATCAGAAAATATAACAGTTTTATTCAATTTGAGCAACAATATATAGTTAATAGCTTCCATTATACCTCTACATTCACCAACAAAAACTGATGTTTCAGGTGGGCATTTAATCTTTTGCACTATATTATAATTTTGATGAAATAAACCAACACCAACACACCCGTTTTGATCTAACTTAGAGGCATCTGTAAAAATACAGTGCCAACCATGCCAAAGATTGTCTTTGATCCTAAGAAAATTATTATTGGCAAAGGCATCCCCTTTCATCAAATCTAAATTAAGGTGTAATAATGGTTCAAATATGATTGCTTGATAATCGAATTCAAATAATGGAAGTTTAGGAGTTCTATGAGTAGCGAATTTAAGATGACTAATTTTTGAGAAACTTATAACTAAACAAGGAGTTGTTTTATGTTTCCAGTAAGGCAGAGAAATATAACTAAGGAGGAGCTGTAATTTCGGAAAAAGCGGATGAGATGAAAACTGGAACAAACGAAACAAAAACATATCCGACAGATATTGCCGTCTCAAATCCAAAGGAGGGTCAACACATTCCACTTGCATAGCATTTTTGGGAGTAGACTTCATTGCCCCTGTGACTATACGAAGAGCTCTAGCTTGAATCAAGTCCAACGAATTGATCATTCTCTTACAAGCTGGCACATATAGAAATGAAGCGTAATCTATAACACTACGAATAATGGCATTGTAAAGAAGCTTTAGATAGTAGGGATGAGAACCCCACCAAACACCCGCCAAACATCTTAAAATATTGAGATTTTTTTCGCATTTGACTGAAATGTAGTTGATGTGAGAAGAAAAATCTAATTTACTGTCTAAGATGAGACCTAAAAACTTCTTTTCGTTTTCAACTGGAATCTTGGTATTATTGAACAAAATGTCAAGCCTTGGTTTCAACCGTTTTCTGGTAAATATTACCACAGAACTCTTCAGAGGAGCTATATCTAAACCATTATGACCTAGCCAAACATTTAGTGACTCGAGAGCTTGAGATAATTTATGCGCGGCACTTAATATATCACAATCTGCCATATATAAAACGAGATCATCAGCATATTGTAGAAGCCTACAATAAGGCAAAATATACTTAAATAAGTCATAAGTGTAAATATTAAAGAGAATAGGACTTAAAACAGAGCCTTGAGGAAGACCCTTATGTACAGATCTGGAACATTTTATTTCACCATTGACTCTAAGCTGAGCAGAACGGTCTAAAAAAAGATTAAGTATAAAGTTAATAATTTTCCGTGGGAGACCCAGATTTTCCATCTTATATTTTAGTATTGAGAGAATAACATTATCGTACGCAGAACATATATCAAGAAAAGCAGCAACAACGGACTCGTTCCTAGAAAACGAAAGTCTAATATCAGTAACAAAAATAGATAAACTATCTAAAGTACCTCTACCTTTTCGAAAACCATATTGAGATTGAGGTAAAATATTACTAGATTCAATAAACCATTCAAGACGATTTTTTATAAGGTGTTCCACTATCTTCGTCAAAACAGAAGACATAGCTATTGGGCGATAGCTGTCAGGTTTTTCGGGATCTTTACCAGGTTTTAAGACTGGGATAATTATTTGGGTTTTCATTGCGACTGGAACGAATCCTGTGTCTAACATTAAATTTATCATTTCAAGATAATAATTCAAAAGTTTTTCACCAGCGTTAACCAAAAAGGAATACGGGATCCCATCCGGACCAGGAGAAGAATCTTTGAGAGAAGAAAGAACGAGGCGCAATTCTTGCATAGTAAAAGGAGTAAAGCTATCATCATGAGTAGAAGAACTAGAAGTTGAAGTGTTAACAAAGTTAGAGACAAAAGGAGGAGCCAATCTGTCCATGAAATGGTCAAACCAGCTCTCAGAACTGGGATATGGAGGCGAGGGTTCTCTATATGAACCCCGGAATTTTCGTATTGAACTCCAAACATGAGATGGCCGGATGGAAGGGGAAATAGAAGAGCAAAAGTTTTTCCACCCCTCTGACTTTTTGGAATGAAGAATTTGTTTAGTGTTAGATTGTACTGTAATTAAATTTCTATAATTTCCATTAGTCATGTGAATGCAATACAAATTCTCCGCTTTTAACCTTTCAGAAACAGCAGTCTTACACTCTTCATCCCACCATGGAGGTGATCTGTGTTTGGAATTTTGAATTTTTGAGGGAAATGAGTGTTCAGCAGCTAAATTAATACATTCTACAAAAGCTTTATGACAAGTGTCCAAGGAAACGGGAAGAATTATGGGAAGATCAGAGGCATACTGATCTAGGAGCGATGAGTATTTAGACCATTCATCCGACTGACCTAAGCTGGGCAGTCTATATTTTAGTAACGGCTTGAATGGAGCCGGTTCTATTTTAGAGAAAGGAAGATCAAATAAAATTGGAAAATGATCACTACCAAAAGAAGAAGACAAGGTTTTCCAGTACATAGAGGGAGCTAGACTCGCTGACACTAAAGTCAAGTCAACCGCACTAACCCGCTCATACGGTTTAGTACGGCGTGTAGGAGAGCCAGTATTGAGTAAACACAACCCTAAACTATCCATAATATTGAAAACATAATGTGCAAGTGAATCCGAGGCTTGACAACCCCAGGCAGGGTGATGGACATTAAAATCACCCATAATGATGAAAGGGCCTTGAATGTGTGATAATATATGGAGAATTTTATTTAGGATAACAATAGATGGTCTGGGAATGTATAGTGAGATCAATGTTAAATTATTTAACCTTACTGCAACTATTGAAAAGTTGTCAGAAATAGAATGAGATGGAATATTTACAAGATGAGAATTTACAGAATTTCTGACGAGTATGGCGGAGCCGCCATATCCATCAGCTTTGTCATCTCTGAAACAAAGAAAGCGAGGAACCTTAAAAAAGGAACCATGCCTAAGCCAAGTCTCAGAGATGGCAATTAGAGTTGGATCATATTTATTAATAATATATAATAATTCAGATTTTTTACTATTAAGACTTTGACAGTTCCATTGCAGCCCTAGAGAGGGCGCCATCATGGAGGGATTGTAACATAGGAGAGGGATAATCTTGGGCAGCGTTGGACGGTAATAAATTAGGAGAGTTAAGTAGCCTGGTTAGAGCCTGTATAAGCTCTAAAACGCTACTAGAGGATGCAGAGGGAACAGTATGAGGATACTTGTAGGCAACACCATTATTATTAGAAATTGATGGATTATTAATTATCGCCTGATGAGTAGAGCGATCATAGCCCTGTCTTTGAACTGGAGGAGGCTTGGGTTTGAGGAAGACAGTTTTTCTATAGGACTGGGAGGCTGAGCTAGGTGAATTATTTGAAATGGATAGAGGAGCAGGGGAAACACTGGCATAAGATGTCTTGGCTGCGTCACTATAACTTTTACCTTTAATAGGCAAATGTAATTTGGAGGCTTCATTGTATGAAATGCTTTTCTCTGACATTGTGATTTTAATTTGTTTTTGTCTATGGAACTCAGGACAGGATTTATTTATTGAGAAGTGGGGGCCTGAGCAGGAAAGGCATGGGGATGAACCTTCTTCGACATTACATGTGTCACCTGTGTGGTCTTCTCCACACTTATAACAACGTGGCTTGGATCGGCAGCTGTTTTTAGTATGTCCAAATCGACAACAAAAATAGCACTGGACAGTAGGGTAATAATATCGCTCAACAACGAGGGAGTTGAAACACATGAACACCCGAGGGGGAAGAACTTGACCGTCAAAAGTTAAGACACAAGACTGAGATGGTTTGAAGATAGGGGAACCATCGACAACCACCTTATAATTTAACCGTCTTACTTTTAATATTGGGCAACCATCAATAGGAACACGAACGCACTCCATGATTTCATCCTCGGACCAATCAATAGGAATGCCTTTAACAAGACCCAGCCGAGTTGTACCAAATGAGGGGATGAACGCCTTGAAGCCATTGTTCTTAACAACATCACTCGTCACAAAATTGTTGGCACAGTAGAAATCAGTAAATGCCAATGAAATTCTATTTCTACCAATTCTTTGAACACTGCCATCGAGGACACTGTGAAATTGGTTTTTTCCCAAGAATCTACCGAAATCAACTGGATGTAGGTAGGTCCCAGATGTTAGGGATGTCACAATTTTCTGGACATGCACAACAAATGGACCCCTATCCGTTGACTTATAAGCTTGACGACCTGAAGGAACATACGGGGGAATCGATGGGGTCTGAGACAACGTAGCCGACGGCGAGGCACATGATTCTGTACATTGTGTGTCATTGGAAATAAGAGATGGAATTGTTTGTCCTAAAGCGATAGAAGAGTCTTGTGATTTTTGGGTCTCTACATTTAGATCGATGGTCTCTCTGCATTTTTTTTGGTGCTTTTTAGAGTGCTTCTTACGTTTACTAGTGCCCTTCTGTGAGAGCTCAACATCAGTGTCTGTAGAAGTAATAGAGACAAAAGAAATAGGAGATGGGATAGAATGTCCATCTACGAAAGTGGTAACATTTCCAATAGGTTGGCTATTATCGGGGGGCCAACCACCCCCCTCGTCGGTTTCCATGCAAAAAAGTAGAAACCGTCACTAAAACAAGTGACAACTGTGAGTCGAATTAGAAAAAACTAATATTTACAAAAACTTACCAATAAACGATGAAAACTTTATCTACATATGATAATAACTAATATTTTACACAAAATGTTACACAAATAAACATCTAAGACTATAAATAAGATATTTTCCAATTTAAAATTAACGCCAAAGCAACCGTTCTCCTTGACAGCCAACGTCAATCCTTCTAATTCTATTATCAATCTATTTAAAATCTATTGTATTCTCTCTCTCTCCTTGGATTTGGCTGTCGGCCTGTCGCGCGCAATTGACGGACGGCTCACCTCACGTCACGGAATAAATGACAATACGATGTTTTTTTTGCACCTACTAGGCAGGCTTAAGCTATTAAAGCCAGACAGACCAACCCGTCTAACGTACTTTACTGTCCTATTATATTGGTATGGTATGCCCCAATAAAATAATTACTAAAGGCTCGCGTTTTACAATATCGTTTACGAAACGGACATTGGCAGAATTGTGACACTTTAGCAAGTTTAGCAATAGTGTTCCGTGCACTTTAGTCGCAGCAGGCCTAGCACGGGCCGTGGACAGATTGTCTTTCCACCGTTTTTATTCCGCTAGAAAGAGACAAACGTATCCATATTATAACTCTGTTGCGTCTACGCGTGGATAAAAACGGTGGAGAAGCCATATACCAAACAAAATTAATATTTAGGGGAGCAACCGCCCTTAAATATTGTTTTTTTTTTTTAATTTTTTTTTAAATGAATAACTTAACTCAATATTCTATGAATATTTCAAGCGTCTACCTGTTGCCGTTATCAATATCCAGCAAAAACAAGCAAAAAAAAACGTCGTTTGTTGTATGGCAGCCTGGTGACAGACGGACAGCGGAGTCCCGTTTTACCCTTTGGGTACGGAACTCTAAAAACCAAACTACTAAACTCATTTTGATGAAATTGATGTGGGACCCCCTCTGAAATATGGCCTATGAAACAAAAAAGGAATCGTCAAAATCAATTCATAATTGGCGGAGAAATCGGTGAACATACATAAATACACACGGCGACACCGCTTTATGGTTGATATTCCGAAAACCCGTACGAAGCGCTTTGATTCCACTTTTATTATGCGAACTGCTAGTCTGTGGAATGCGCTACATATAACTAAATATTCTGTGAATATTTAAAGTGTCTACCTGTTGCCATTATCAATATCGAGCAAAAAAAAACACTGTTGTATGGGAACCCCCTTAAATATTTATTTTATTGTTTTTTTAGTATTTGCTGTTATAGCAGCAACAGAAATACATCATCTGTGAAAATGTCCACTGTTTAACTATCACGGTTCTCGAGATACAGCCTGGTGACAGACAGACAGCAGAGCCTTAGAAATAGGGTCCCATTTTACCCTTTGGGTATGGAACCCTAAAAAATATGTAGTGGAACATAGAACCACCTCCTTTTTTGAAGTCGGTTAATAAAATAAATAAATACATTCAACTTTTTTTTGATATAGCACTTTTCATGTATTCTTTCTGTGTTCGAACAAATGGTAAAAGAGGTTCTCAATAAAATAAGGCATAGCATTTGGAACATATTTGCAAGGTAAAAAGTACCTGTATCTTTACATAACATAGTTATCTATGTGGTATAATAAAATATGTGATAATAATTAGCTTAACCTTTCTATCAACAGAATAAAACATAGTCAACATTTTCAGTAAGATTCATAGAACTGAGATTCTTTTCAAAGTAACCATTAGTAAGATCTAATTTAACACATATCAGTAGCGGTGGTTTAGCATCAGAAAAATGTATAACAGGCACCCGAACAAGCACTTCTCGCCTTAAAGGGCAATACAGTTCTATAGTGCGACCAATTTTATTCTCATCAACATCACAAAATGAAACAACTTTTCTCAAGCTCTCAGGACTTAAAGCCCGGACAAGTTTCCTGCCTCCCTTGCCAGCATTCCAAACAGTAAAGTGACTCCATTTGGATAGAACACACTGTTCCAGTCTCTCTAATTGAATGTCCCAAATCTTCTTTCTAGAAATAGAAAATGTAGTTGCCTCTTCATGATAAGTGTATATGACCAATTCTTCATCAACTCTAAATAACTCTCCGCCTCTATCTAAATGCGAGTAAAAAAATATAAGATCTTCAGGAGTGCCTTGTCCAGACTCGTCAAATCCACTAACTTTTTCAAATACAGATCTATGGCAAAACCAAGTTGGCATAAGCAATGTAGGTCCATTAGAAGTGTATACTTGTACTTCAAGTTCTCCAGGGGACAAATTATTTGCCCATTTTATAAAGCGAGGAGTAGAATTTTGTGGGTTTCTTATTACCCTGCTTCCGATTAGGGCATTATGATTATGGCATGCAGCTTTCCACTGTAGTTTAATCCTATCTGGGTGCATCACATCATCTATGTCTTGAAAACAGAGGAACTTTCCAGTGCTCTTTTTAACAGCACCATTTTTTGCAGCTCCACAACCTTTTGATATGGCTGTGGCAACTATTTGAAATGGTACGTGTTTACCAGTAAAGTATGTTGCCCACTTGTCCAAGAGATTACATGTACTATCAGTGCTGCCATCGTTATAAACAACGATTTCTAGTTTGAAATTAGTATTATCGAGTTCTATGATAGATTGTGTTGCAATTGATCTCATACATTGATTAATCCATTTTTCTCCATTAAAGATTGGTATTATAACTGAAACATCAGCCATTCTGAAGCAGGATCATGATTATTAATGAGCAGTTTTTGTCCTTGTGGTGTTTAGTGTTTTTGTACAGCAGAATACTATAATGTTATGTAATAACTTCAGTATACAGTGGAAACCTGGAACATGTGGAAATTTGATATGAGCATCATTTATATTGAGATAGGTTAGAAAAACATAACAGTAACTTCCTTATATTTTATAACACCATGTGCGAAAAGATGCCTGTTTATTTATATTCCTGCCGGTAGGACTTTAGATTAACACCAATCGATTTTGGGGGGGTGAGGGGTAAGGGGGGTGGGGGAGGGGAGGAGAACACCCCCCTTGAAGGAAAACTTGCGGAACCCCCCCCTTTTGGAGTTATGATTTTTTTAAGTTTCTAACCTCACTTTTCCAAAAAATGAAATTAATCGCCTAAACTGGCAAGACAAAGGGCGGGGACTTAACGAGCGATGAGAAAAGTATGGCCAAGGGGGAGGGAGGCACCAACTTCGTTTTGTTGGATGGTCACTGTCAACCTAACGAACCTACCGAGGTCTGTGTAGGAGTCATACCGCTGAAGTTGTCGTTTTGTTGGAAGGTCACTGTCAACCTAACAAACCCATCGAGGTCTGTGTAGGAGTCGGACCGCTGAAGTTGTCGTTTTGTTGGATGGTCACTGTCAACCTAACGAACCTACAGAGGTCTATGTAGGAGTCGGCCCGCTGGAGTTGTATTTTTGTTGGATGGTCACTGTCAACCTAACAATCTGTTCAAACGGCATTTCAAACCTAACCAACTCAAGTCTGACTCCAGGTGGGCTCCCGCCAGAAGCTCTTGCAGTCGCCCCTGAGTGTCGCTTCGCCACACTCGACCTTCGCTACGCTACGGAGGTCGCCGGCTCGCTTCGCTCGCCACCTCCCCCCTTCGCTCCACTCGGTCTCGTATGGCTCCCTCTCACTCAGGACCTCCCTTGAGCTTCTGGCTCCCGCGCTTTTTATATACACTCTAGGGGTAGGGACCACAAGACTAGGTGGAGTCGGGGTGCTCTGTGTCGGTTCTGTGACCCATTTCGAACCTAACCAACTGAAGTCAGGGTGCTCTGAACTGCTCTGTGTGCCAAATATGTGCGTTTTCATGGTCATCAATTATCATGCTGTACATTATTATGCCGTACATTATCAGTGTCGTACATTATTGCCTACAAAATGGCGCCTCTGGTTACGTTTCGTTTCACACATCACTTATTAATGACTTTGGAAACTTGTCATTGTTTCTATGCTATTTAAACAAAGTAAACAACTGAAAAATTACCAAAGAGCCTTATTTAATGTAAATAATAATACTTTATCATAAAAACTGTCAAATGAAATAAAATAGTACCTGATAATATTTTTTAAATAATGTACGACATTTTTACAACTGATAGCACGTAAAACGGAACGTCCAAGTAATGGACTTGTGATAAAATGTATGGTGAATTTCGTATTTTCAAAAATTTATTTCTCGAAAAGTATTAGTTTCCGCAACTTAAGACTTCGCATAAAGCCTTCATATATTTATTATTATTAAGACCTTTCTGTGAAAAAAATATGAACCTCCAACTCGATTGGTGTTAATCTAAAGTTAAGCCTTCCTGCCCTGAATTAGAAATACTTATCAAAGAGAAAATAACTAGAGCATAAGGTTGTAGTTATAAATTTCTGTTTGGTGCACAGACCAATAAGGGGTTTGGTGTCACGAATGATTTTAATACTTACTCATCACGTGCATGTTTCTCTCAAATCAAATCAGGCACAACCATCGTTCAACAGTAAACAAGAACGGAATTAGAGTTATTAAAGAAAAGAGAAAAATCTAATCTTACAACAATTTTTAATTTCCTATCTGTCTGATCCGCAGATATGTTTGTTTTGATTTGGTAATTGACTTTGACATAGTTGACAGCATGAAATGACAGTCAGTGTGACTGACAGTTTGGCATTTAACCATTGAGGAGGCGGCAGGAGGCACACCTACAAAATACGGGTGAGTAGTTGAGTACCTAAAACAAACTCAAATGGCTGCCATTACTAGGGTAGGATAGGCAAGTATCGACATTGTGTCGATATCGATTGTTCGTTAGGCCGCTCAGAAAAATATAAATAAATGAAAGTGTTATAGATACAGTTTCCTATTAATGTCTGGGTGTTAATATCTATTTAAGTATGTATTTAAAAATATATATGTATGTATATCAGTCTCTGGCAGCCATATTACAAGCTCTGCTTAGTTTGGGGTCAGATGACCATGTGTGCAATAATGTCCCAATACTTTCATCCCCTCAGTCGTCCATTCATATGCATTTTGAGCACATCGTTTGCAGTTCTGTGCCGCTCAATATTAAAGTGTGCGTTTGTAGAACTAATAAGAATAATATGTCAGTGTGTACAAATTAATACGTGTTTAGTTCACCCCCTTCAGTTTTTGCCAGACTGTTTTCGGTACTAGCTCTAGTTTAAGGCAGATCCAAACCATAATACTATTTAAGGGCTTATCTTATCAATCTATTTCGGCCCTTATTCACTAACTGCAAACACGCATTGCGGTATCGTGACTACTTTACTGGGGCAATACTACACGAAAGTAAAATACAGGAGAAGAGTCGGTTTGGTCTTAATGACTTTAGCCTGCTCAGCAATGAGCAAAATAAAATGTAAAAAAAAATGTGTGAGAGAGAGACAGAGGAAACAGAGCGGTGCAGGCCCGTGGTGCAGGCGGAAAGGAATCTTGTCGCAATAGGGGCGAGTGTTTTTCGATTAAATTAAACTATTGCAGTTTAGAGAATTAAAAATGGGCCTAAAAGAAGCTAACATCTATTTGGACAACCAGTTCAACACTTACTACGCCGGACAGACCATAAACGGTCGCATAGAATACGTATTCGACAAGCCGAAAAAAGTACGAGGTAAGTGCTTCAGCCTCCGTGAATCCGTGATTTAATTTCGATGATGATGACTCATTCCGAAATATGTCAATAGTAACTACTCATAGGATTTGCATGCTTGAACTTGAACTGCCAATTTATAAAAAAATATTCATGATACACGACCATATTAAACCATACCAGCATTTAAGTGGACTGCACAAGTCTGCCTTAATTTTTGATATAGATAGGTACCTCCTACGTGCATTTCTATGGCATTGATCAATTACTAGTAAGCAAGCCTGCAAACTTTCTAATTTACATAAAAACTCTTTATTGTTGTGCCATAAAAATAGCTGATCTAATCTGGTTACTAACCCTCTTGTAACTCAATAAATAAAAGTTACAAATTTCCAGGTATTCATGTTAAGTTCAAAGGAGAAGCTCACACAGAATGGTATGAAAGCAAACAGGAAGAAAATTCTCAAGACAAGACTACTCAGAATGTTGACTCCCTCCACTCAGGAAATGAAGAGTACTTCCAAATCTCCTATTACTTACTTGGCAGCAACACCGGTAAGTTTGTTTTTGTTACAAATAATATTATTTATACTTTATAGTTGGCATAACCCACTAGATATAGGTGAGCTATTACATTACGCTGTCGTGTGGGCGCTTTCCACAACTAGGCCATCCTCATGCGAAAACCGTCTGCAGCTAGTTCAGCCAGCTGGTCTCTTCCAGGCAGGCCAGCAGCCGCGGATGTTATTTCATTGTTTTGCCACGCTAATGCACTCTAGCAGCAAATGTGTGGCCGTTTCTTTGACCTCTATGTAGAAGGCCGACTGAAACCTCAATTTTGAAAAGATTTTTGTAAAAGGCAAGTGTCCTGTGATGATATCAACAGTTTGTCATGTCAAATTTGAGATATAAGAGTCTCCGGGAGTATCTTGGGTTTTGCTCTGAGAAGGCCTCCCTTGACTGCCTACAGGTTTTAATAAGTGTATAGGTGATTATGATGTTGATTTTAGATATTACAATACTTAATCAATTGGTAATTAGACCTGTAAGTTTGAATATATAACACTTAAATATTATAATCTTTAGGTCAAGTAACCAAACATTAGTCATTTTTAATTTAGTAATTTCACCCATAATCATTTTAAAAATAAGTAAATGTTTTTTTTATATTCTCATATGGGCCAGTCCGCGGTGACGGGTGTTACATTTGTACGCATTCAAACTGTTATAATTCCTAAATAAGAAGAAAAACGTCTGCGTTATGTATATACTGAAATTAATTTTAATGATTTTTCAAATTAAAACAAATAAACATAACAAATTATTCATGCGTTTAGATGCAACAATAGATTTAAGCCCTGTGACGGGTGTTACGAGCACTTTGCAAAATATGCTACCTTGTTGACCAATCAGTAAAAGTTCAGCTAAATTAGAAATTTTTGTCGCAAAATTTATAGCTAAGTAGAGAGTTAAAGAATCTTCCTTTCAGATAACTCCGAAGTATTTTGTGCATATATTATTTTTCATGTCTTTTTTTACAATAAAAGCTTGTGACGGGTGTTACAAGATTTGTGACGGGTGTTACAAGATTTGTGACGGGTGTTACGTGTGCAAATTAAACAAACAAAATTGTACAATTTGAGACTTATTTATTATTATAACAATTAAAAACTGGAATAATTATTTTTATATATATGACTTTTGGCCATTATCATCAACCTATGAGACAAATTTATAAAAAAACATGTTCTCTATTATGAATAGAGTGGGAACAGGCAACTTCTCTAAAATATACACTCTCTTTGCTCTATCTAATATCTGGTTTCTTGAACTATCATTTTCTGTAATTGTCTCATCAATGTCTTTCTTCTTTTTACGTTTCCAATCATTTTTGTTGCTTTTTTATGTTTTTTTTTTTAATTTATCATTTTTTCTCTGCTCTTTTCTTTGTTGGTTCTTTCCACTTTCTAAATAACCTTTGAACGTAACTTTGCAACGCAAAATACATTTTTGGGTGCTTGAACTGCCTATAAGACCATATGAAATGTAGTTTCTTCCTAAGTAACTGAAATAGTGCTGTACTTGCAGTCCAACTACATCCACACTGCAAAAATTAATTATTGATAAGCCAAGCAAGCACCCCAAAGCCATTTTACAAAAAAAAAAATGAATTGTTGCGGCAAGGCACACCTCGAGGACATTATCATCAACATATAAGCCTAATATTGTCCACATCTGAACTTATTACATTACTATTGTGCACTAAAAAAAGTATAACGTTAGTGAGAGAGATTGTGATGCGTGTTAGTTGTGACGGGTGACAAATAAACCCAGCCTGTATTTTAATGTGAAGTCTTTTTAAAGCACACAAATACTTTCCAGGTAATGTTTAATCACATACCCTTACTTTCGCAAGGTCCATTACAAAATAAAAGTTAGTATGCTCATTTAGCATTAACTTTTCTATGCATTTTGTGACGGGCGTTACACCAATATTTGCGGCTACAATTATATCAATAAAATTATTACTACTTGCCTGATTAAATCCAACTTTTTTACAACAAATAATAATGAGTCGCAGCATCGAGAGCAAATTAAAATGACAGGCTGTCAATGTAATTGACTAAAAACACGTGTTAGCATTTTAGTATATTTTTTTTGCTGCTTCACTGACTTTGGATTCTTCAGACTTTGAACAAAATATTACGAAAATTGGCGAAAATATTGAAAACTTTCTTTTAAATTATGAAAATTAAAAACATAAAGCCTATTACTTTTCTATTTTGGTAAACATATTCGCTACCTTATTTTTTTACTTTCTGGTATCGATTACCGCGGATTGGGCCATATGTAATCATCGAAATACAATAGGTACTTATAGAGTCATAATCTCTAAGTGAAAACAGTCAAAAATATGTATTTCAATACTAAACCAAACTATAATACAACAAAATAGAACCTGGGTCTCAGACACGAGTGAATAGTCACCTCATGGGCAAGCATGCCCCATCTTAGACCGCATCGTCGCTTACCATCAGGTGAGTCGAGGTCAAACGCTAGCTCATTTCATCATAAAAAAAACAGATCTCAGCTTGTATAAAATGAATACATAGATATTTACAGCCTTACTTATAAGCATCACGTAAGTTAGGCAACGCTTAAAATTGCTCTGTCTCATTTTCATGTGACAGTTTTTATCAGCGAAAAGTTAACGGAGCAATTTTAAGCATTACTTAACTTAAGTAACATGTATAAGTAAGGCCATTAGTGTTAAATTCATGGTTAGTTACATTTCTGAAACTGTGTTTTATTTATTGTGTATGATACAATACAATAACTCTTTATTAAAAACCACAAAAACAAGGATAACATTATAAATTACAGTAATTATCTAGGCTTTTAACAGGCGGCCTTATCGCTTAAAGCGATCTATTCCAGGCAACCCTGAACCGTATGATAATTATTCATACTAATATATATTTATTTACTTTAAAAACTATGCAGTCTTAACTTGAAAATACAGTTTACAGCCACTCATATAGACTATAAACAATGTCTTTACATATTATCTGCAATGATACCATTCTACCCACAGAAAAGAGAAGGGTATAGAACGGAAGAGAGATGGAACATTTGTTACGAGGCATACGAGTGAACATGAGTATGCACGTCAACGCGTCAAACTCCGCATCGCAGTTGCTAACTGAATTCGAATTCCTATGCTGCTCCATCGGATTTATTCACAATGCCGTCTTGCGCTGTAATTACGTGTGGTAGAGCTAGAATGGATTTTAATTTTTTTTAAAGGAGGAATTTCCTATCTCCGGTATAGTCTAAATTGTTGATAATTTTGTGATTTCACCGTGTTTTAATTATAAGCCCTTGACAAGCCGTTGACAATAATAGTGGTTACCATAATTTTATCGATATCGATAATTTTTTATTTTTCTTACAACATTTCCTACAATACCTACTTTAGGAGTATTTTTTGAAGATTAAACTTTATTGTGTTATTATTCATTTGTCTTATTATGTAGATGTAGACAACAACATTATCACACTCTTATTATAAATAAGAAAGTCTGCGTATTAATATGTTTGTTTTCACTGAATTCTGTAATAAATGAATGGATTGAAATAAAATTTGGTATGGAGGTAGGTTATATTCTGGATTGACTCATAGTTTTTACCCTGAAAAAATAGTAGTTCCTATAGGATAGCGGGTGAAACCACGGGGCGCTGCAAGTCGTCAGTAAATCTATGAATTATTAGACAGACAATAAATATTGTTTTGGACCCGGGTATGTCCTAAAACTGCGACCAGAACCACCGGAGGATGGGCAGCAGCGTCCTAATAGTACACGGTGAACGTACTGCGATCCCCAAGCCGCCTGCCAAGCGTGGGGATTATGGCAACACCCCTCTCTATGAGGGAGGCCTTGTCCAACAGTGGACGTTAATTGGCTGATGATGTGATGTGAAATATTGTTTTTGTCTTTTTGGTCTAATAGTCCTTATCAAAATGAATTCAACGAGTCCAAACCAGACGGAGTAATAAGTAAAAGTATGTAGTAGAGAGGTTACTATGGCCTACTTTTCTGGCTCCATCATCAGGCCAGTTAAGTACCACCATATTATCATCAAAGTGCTTAGAAAAATGGATTAAAAATTTTGAATCGGGAAGCTGACAGACATACCAACGATGCAAGTTAAATAAGAGTTTGTAATTTTTTTTTAAACGACTAGGGCAAGTTTTACCATAAAATATTTTATAAGGTATACAATAACAGGTTATCGATAAAATCAAAACTGCACACAAAACTGTCCCATCACTAGCTGTGATACCACATTCTAAATTTTATAATATCATTTTATTTTCAATGGCTTCGCATGGATATTGCATTTAACCTTATCAAATAATATTTATTTTTCTACCTATTTAAAGTCACATAAAACGAGCTCTAAACATAGCCTAAATCGATATCATGGTCAAAGCATGACCTATTAAGGTCAAGGAAACTTATCTAGCTAAGTTTGTGCGGAGTTTTAGGGCAAAACCGAAAATATTTTTTTTTACTTCCTATTATTTGCCCACACTCATGCAAACCTACGAACTTACCTTAATAGTATTTAAAGGATAATAATTCACTAGTATAACACAATTACATGCGTTAATACACAACTTTTGTTAATTAAAATAAACAAAATTGTTGAAAAACTCTTTAACTCAAATTTTTTACCAACCACTTTTCGTGCAGTTTAAGGTAGAACTGTTTTAATAATGAGGTACGTTAATTTACGATACGGCTATATTTCTCTACTAGTATTATAAACCGCACAATAATCGTGCAGTTTTTTTGCACTAGCAACATTTACCAAAATAATTGCACAAAATTCAAGGGGAACTGAACCGTATTGCACCACGAGAAGGTCAATTTTAAACTTTATTAAAATGGTGTTCATAACCTTTTGAAATAATACTAATCTTGACGAATTACTGCAGTCCTTCCTACGTATTTATATTTTGACGTATCGTTTGCATGTGTTCAACTGGCTACAACGGAATTCTTACAAAAATGCCTTGACAGCCCTTCTAATCTAAACGAAAAAAAATCTCACTTCAGTGATTCTACCAATAGCTACAAAACTTTGAAATAATAATTTCTTTTAATTACAAAACACAGATTCTTTAGGTCAACATAATGTTCATTTTTTTGCATCATTATCAGTCATACGTAAACTCAAAAATAGCATCTCTATTACTGATGACATCATCACAACAATATTTGGTTATGTAAAGCATGATAATGTGGCATGCATTGACATGACATCAGAGTAGTCAGAGTATTGCCTCTTATATTTATGATTACCTACTTAAGATTGGCATAAAATATGAATGCATGTAATAAGTAACTGGTGCATCAGTGCTTGTTTATTTTTATTAGGATTCAATCTGTTAAGAATAAGATTTATTTTATTGCTTAAAACAATGAACACATAAGGTAAAACCAATGTTTGGCAATAGGGGTATGATCAGCGCCGTGCTGCGAGGTCCCGAAGGGTCACGCAGGGCTGGTTTTCAGCATACCCGTAGATAGCATAGCGTTAGATGTGTATATCATGATGCCAGCAACTGAAAGCCTCATTAAACCAAGGAATCTCAATGGGACCCTCCATTGATCCTTGATTTGGTATCCGACCGAATCGAATACTCGCTTATTATCCATTATCCAGCCGTATAGTAAGTTTAGGCCAGATAGGGCAGAAAATCTTGAGTAAAAAAATAATCGTGCAATGGTGTATTTTTCTTTATAAAGTTTTTAACTGCACTTTGTGATTCAGTTTCTTCTTTTCAGGCAATGAGATAGAAATCTCGGCCGGCAAGCAAGTGTACAACTTTACTTGCACACTGCCACCGGTGCTGCCATCATCCTTCGAAGGAGAGTTTGGCTACGTCAGGTATACCGTGAAGGTGACCTTGGATCGCCCATGGAAGTTCGACCAGGAAACCAAGATGGCCTTTACTGTCATCAATGCCCTGGACTTGAATCTCAATCCGTCTTACAAGGTAATTTCACTAATGTTTTTCCCCTACCGTTCCCAGATAAATGTACAGATATCCTGTTATCATACAGGATATCCGTACATTTATCTGGGATAATTGTAAGATATATATTTATCCAGGGTATATCTACCTTCATATCAAATTACCCATACACATGAAAACAATGAGCAAACGCACATTGTTTTTGTGTGCGTAACCTCAAGAGTGTTCAGTATTGACTGAACCAGTGTTACTAATCTCAGATGTACCAATCACAGATTTAGTATATGTTTGTTCCAATATTTAGACCCTAACTAGGACTAGACTGTATTTTTTTTTACGGCCAGCAGTTAAAAGTTATTATGAAATGAAGGTAATAAACTGGGTTTAGGCGAATCCCAGCTCAGGTGGGATACCATAAGGGGTTTAAAATTCCTAAAATTCGTGTGACGTAATTTATGGATGACCCCTAATCTCGAAAACATTCTTATAATACATTACATTACATTGAATGTTGTCTCGCTCTCTTGGTTAATGAGAGAGCAAGAAAAAAGTTATGTTTTTGAGGTTCCATAATCTCAAAAACATAACTTTCTGGTTTCGAGATCAAAGGTTCTGGTGGGTTACCATTAACCCACCAGAACCTTTGATCTCGGAACCTCGGAAACGATCTATCTACATATTGTTGCAAACAGATTCAAGGCATCAAGCAGTCAAGGCATTTTTGTAAGAAATTTGTTGTAGCCACTTCCACCATATAAACCCATAGCAACTGTGACGCGGAGTTCGACGCGTTGACATAAATAAGAATGTTTGATCAAATATCTGTCACAATATCTGGCGAAAGACTTTCGTTCTCATTTCTGTTCTCATCACTTCTCTTTTCTGTGGTCGACATGGTTAAAGTTGGCGCTAAAATCTCAACTTCACTGATTTATTTTTTATTGTAGGAGCCAATCCACATCCAGCTCGAGAAGACGTTCTGTTGTTTCTGCTGCGCGTCGCCGCCGCTCTCAGTGGACGTGCAGGCGCCGGTCTCCGGGTACTGTCCGGGGCAGGTGATACCAGTGCAGATAGACATTGAGAATAAGAGCAATGTGCAGATGCATCTAGTTAAAGTTTTCTTGAGAAAGGTAACTAAGTTGGCAATAATATAAAACTTAACTTTCCCACATAGACATACAGTACCTATAGTCACAATCGTGCCAAAAAAATGTTTAAATCAAAACTCCTGCGCCGTCTTTTTGGTTATTAAGCAACCGCGATCCGACTCCAACGCCGATGCCTTTGCTACGATGCCCTAACGGACAAACGACGATGAACACTATGCAAGCGACATAATGTCTAAATTGAAGTGAATGTGGCATTGTGAACTATATAATTGAGGTCTAGGTATGCACAACGACGCTCGGACGTTTCTTGACACTGTTTACTTAGGAATTGTGACTCTATAGGTATTGTATCACGATGCATTCCCATCCATTATATTTGTAACACCAATGCTGTCATTCCACTTAGCTTTAACGTTTGTGCTCAAACTTTCATGGAAATGGTTTTTACCACAGATCTTTATCAAGTTAGAAGCCGCAAGCAAGTTAAATTGTATGAAAACCAAGCATGCCGCATTTTTTGTACATCGCTAGACTAATTTAGTGATAGTTTAACTCCTAGCGATGGTGAAATAAAATAAAACATATTATTTAGCTATATGTTTAATAAATAATTGACAAGCTTGACAAATGACAATGCAACATGACATTTAATGCGTCAGAATGCGTCCAAAAAACCAGGATTATAGAGTGTGGTGAGGACATAGACCTAAAAATTTTTTTGCTACATATATCTATGGGTGAGGATGATACGTTTATAATCATTTTCATTCTAATACTATTGATCCTCCCCGGCTTCGCACCGGTGTAAATTGGTACAAAAGACAACTTATGTCGCAATTTGATATTTTTTATCGACGTCTGACGTGATTCTACCAAGACGACGGTGATCGACTGAATTAAGTTGGCATATTATTATTTCGCGTTGTAAAATACCGTTTACCAAGCTGCCACAAAACGGACATTGGCAGAATTGTGACACTATAGTCGCAGAAGCCATAAACCTAAGAAGTCAAGTCAAATCAAGTTGGAGTGCTGATCCATCTTAAGACGGAAAATAGTAGCATTAGTACATACAAAGTATGTGAACTCGCGGCATCTAATTTGATTCTGTGGTTTTTATAATGAGTTCGTGAAGGAAGCAAGGAAAAATCTCAAATACACATTGACATTTCTAGGTAGTTACATACAGAGCAACCACGCCCTCAACGGTCACAAAGAAGATAAAAGATATAGTGCTGACGATGCAAGAAGGACCTGCGCCCGCGGGCTCCACCAAACGTTGGACGCTGAATATGGAAGTGCCTCCCATTCCACCCTCCAATCTCATCAACTGCAACATCATTGATCTGGATTATGATTTCAAGGTAACTTCAACTGACTTCAGCAAAACTACTTTATGCCAGCAAGGTTATTTTAACCACAGCTGTCAAGGCATTTTTGTAAGAAATTTGTTGTAGCCAGTTGCACCCATATAAACGAAACGTCAGTCATTCGGAATCAGTTGGCAACTGTGACGCGGAGTTCGACGCGTTGATCTAAATAAGAATGTTCAATCAAGGTTCTGTCAATACCTGGCGACAGATATTCCTTATCATTTCCGTTCTATTTACTTCTCTTTTCTGTGATTTCAACCGACTTGTAAGTGTTGAAATTACCTTGCCCGACAATTGCAATATCATTGATTTGGATTATGATATCAAGGTAACTTCAACTGACTTCAGCAAAACCATTTTATACCAGCACGGTAATTTCAAGTGGCTTTAAGTGTTGTAATTACCTTGCTCGTCAATTGCAATATCATTGATCTGGATTATAATTTTAAGGTAAATTTAACTGACTTCAGAAAAACCATTTTATGCCAGCAAATTTATTTCAACCGACTTTAAGTATTGAAATTACCTTGTGTATCTCATCAATTGCAATATCATTGATCTGGATTATGATTTCAAGGTAATTTCAACTGACTTGAACAAAACTATATATCTACCTATCTATTCACGCCAGCCATGATAAAAAAAACCGCTCTTTTTCTCCCGCGATAAGAGTCATCCATATTTTATCCTCTTCCCATTGGGCCTCACGTGATTAATATAGACGACCTTTTTATGCCCAATTTTATGAATTAAACTATAGGTAGTCAAAAGTTTTCATAAAAAAAAAACAGGTTTTAAAAATTTGAGGCACTAGTCCAGAGTGCCGAAATAAATTAACTACACAGATAACTGGCTCTAAAATTGGAACAATACATCCATTTAATTGATCTAAATCAAGGTTACAGTAGTCATTTTGTGCTTACAAGACAGATATTTCATTCACACCAGTTATTTTGTACGAAATGATGTCATTCCCATCAAGGCCGTGTTTTTTTTTAAACGTATAGGTCAATATGTAATATTGAAGCTTCTATTTAAGTCCAAGTAGATGATAATCTGGTATCGGAAATGGTTTAAATTTAGTTTCTCAGGGATGAAGCTTCGTATTTAAGAATCGCTTTGGATTAAAAACTGACTAAGATATTATTAGATTTACATATTGTGTTAAGAAATAAACTGAATCTGAGTTAGCAACAACTGATCTGAAGTTAGTGTTCAGGGTCGGACTGGGCCGGGTGCCTGCACAAGACTATGGGGCCCGAGACTGGCTAGGCTGCGCGGGCCCCCTATCCTAGCTATTGCCTGGCTTGCGGCAAGCCCCGCAAGCCAAGGCCGGCTGGCAAACGCCACCTCGACTATATTGCCAGTCCGACACTGGCCTTGTTCAGACTAAGCCCCAAAGCCTAACATTTCGAAGATCCGATGATCTGCATGATCACACTATCTTCTGCTCATACTATATCAGGTAGGGACGTCGTGGGGCGTCTTTAAATAGCGTGCTAGCTTGCTCCATTGTAGCCATCATCATCACTTTCATCAGGAGAAATGGCGAACAAACGCAAGCGGATAGTCGAATAAAAAACATGTTATAACTATTGAATAGAAATAGGGCAAAAACATCGAAGGACTCCTTTTTTTATCGCGAAAAAATCCGCGTGTGACCCCCAACTAGCTTGTTGGTAAACGATGATGTGGTCGAAGATGAAGCACACAGACTTTGAAGATACCTATTCACTCTTGCCTTGTCCAGATTATATCACTCAGGAAATAAGGAAGCCAGCAGGTTCCAATCCTTAGCCGTACGGATAAAAAACGTAGAATCGAAACGTTTGGTACGTATCCAAGGAAAGTCCACAATGTAGATAGTAATGGGTCGATTTCCTACTTGTCCTGTAGTAGAAAGGGGTTGGTTAGATAAGGTTGTGTAGCTCCGATACACATTCTCCGAAATGAATCCTATAGAAAATTGACAGAGTCGCTACTCACCTTTATCATCAATCCACTAATAGACAAGATTAAGGTACGCTACTCAGCCCGATTTTCAGCTTTTTGATTCAGACACTGCCAATAGATGTAGTGAGCATTCCATCATGATGGCATACATTTTAAAAATCGAGTTGCGAATTTTCCTTGAAATCATCGCAAAGTACCTATGATTATTTTCCAGGTGGAATGCGTAGTATCGGGCATGCATCTGAACATGCACGACAAGAAGTACATCACTATCGGCACGGTGCCGCTAGTTGGCATGGCGGGTCAGATGGCGCCGGCGGTGATGCCCGCATCACCTGTCTTGCCGCCGTCGCCGAGCCAGCCGGCTGTGTTGCCAGTCGCGCCGGGAGCCTCCGTCCAGCCTAATGTAACTATTACTTTATAAAAATACATCACAGTGCTGCCAGTTGCCAGTTGACATTAGAGCTGCCAACCCTTCGAGTTTGACCCGGAGACTCCGGGTTTGAACGGTGCTTCTTCGAGCTACGGGTTAACATTATAATTATATCTACGGGTTTGACACAGACTCTGGGTTTGAAAGTAGGTATTGGATCTACATGATCTAATTCCCTTCTACCCATTTTTCTATTGGATAACCAGAGCAGGTTCGATATGGCGACACTGCTTCATGGTTGATATTCCTGCACCCGAAGCTCTTTGATTCCACTTTATTGTGCAAACTGCTGGTCTGTGAAAGGCGTTGCCATGCATTGAGCTTTATCTTGCTCTCGTGGCTAATAAGAGAGCAAGAAAAAGCAATGTAAGATTATTATAAGAATGTTTTTGAGGTTATGGTAGCCCCGCTGAATGGGTTTTTCCTGATAGTTTTTTATTTTCTAAATTAAGTAATAGGTTTGCGTTTTGTCGCCAACTCGCCTGATGTTATGCGGCGATGCGGTCTACGATGAAGCACGCTTGCCTAGAAGAAACTGATTCACTCTTGATTTGAAGACACCCAGATTGTAACAACCGGGGAATACCCATTCAGGCAGCGGATTCCAGTTACAATCTATGTATCTTTAGATAGAGTGAATCTATTTCTTCTACACGAGCGTGTTCCATCGTAGACCGCATCATCGCTTGGCGATCGCATATCTACACTAATATTATAAAGAGGAAAGATTTGTACCTATTTTTGTATGTTTGTAATGAATAGGCTCCGAAACTACTGAACCGATTTGAAAAATTCTTTCACTGTTGGGAAGCTACACTATCCCCGGATGACATAGGCTATATTATATTTTGTAGCGAGGCCGAAGGCCGAGCTTACACTCGTGCGAAGCCGGGGCGGACGGCTAGTCGCTTATAAAATTATAACTCACCTGTTACCCCCTTACCAGTATCTCAAAGGACAAAATATTTCCCATAATATTTAAAAGCGTTTCCCATAGTATAACTAATCGACTTATGTGCAGGCCCCGGGAGCGCAAGGTGATGGCATGCCAGGAGGTTGGGTGATGCCGAGTGCGCCTCCACCAGAACAACCATTCCAATCACTCTATCCTACTCTGAGTAAGTATACTGATACTTTATTTTATTTAGACTGCCCTTCATGTGATGAATATTTGTGTTTGTTCAATGACTGGGTGTAATTATGTATCTATTTAAGTATGTATTTAGAAATATATATGTACGTACGTATATCAGTCTCTGGCAGCCATATTACAAGCTTTGTTTAGTATGGGGGTCAGATGACCTTGTGTGCAAAAATGTCCTATATATTTATTTATTTTTGTTATTTTTATGGATATCTCTTGTTGATTACCCCGTACATGAGAATAAAGGAGAGGGTGTTATAAGCTAACATTAGACGGCTACTTTCCAGTTAATCATGGAGTACAGCCAGATACACGAGTTAAGAAGCAGTGGCTTGCAGGTCATGGTTTTAAGTAACTTCCACAACAAATTTCATTTAAACTTGTTCAGCTGTTGTTTGAGTGCGGAGAAACATAAATATAAACTCTTTTTTAATGATGAAATGGGCTAGAGTTTGACCACAACTCACCTGATGGTAAGCGACGATGCGGTCTAAGATGGGGCACGCCCATGAGCTGCCTATTCACTCTTGTCTTGAAGAGACCCAGGTTGTAATTCATAGGGAACACGGAGGCAGGGAGCGCATTCCATTCCTGTGCAGTTCGTATTAAGAAGGAATTTTGGAAACGCTGCGTACGGACTTTACCAAAGTTCACGACGTAAGGATGGAATGACCGCCTCGATGATCTATGGCGGAAATTGGATGACGGGATCAGCCTGAACAGCTTTTGTGCACATTCTCCATAATGAAGGCTATAGAAAATTGATAGACAAGCTACCCTCCGCCTATCCCGGAGGCTATGCGACATCTTTTTAACTCTCATTTCTAATATTAGTGTGATTATCTTTTCAGCTCAACCCGTGTATAAAGAGGGTGTTTACTCAGCGAGGACAATCCAAGATCGTGGTGATAATAACTACACAAACATAGGTCCTAATAAATTCGCCCCTTACTACCCTACATACGCAGCCGTTCAACCCCCTCCTCTACCTCAGTAAAGACTTTAAGAGAACTTTTGAATTTTACAAATGTATGCTTTTTGAGAATATTTACTGCAGTTATTAACTATTTAGCCTATTGGCACGAATATTCTAAGCTTATATTTATATCTATACAATGTAACTAACGCCTTCACGCAATCATAGTAGGTTGTGATTTATTATCGAAGTATTTTGTATAACTGCCGCACAAGTTTTATTTTAGGACTAATGGATAAACTTTCAACCCTTTGCCCTCCCTTAATCCGGCCCTTTCGCAAAATAGCAGCTTGTACTTCAATCTTGTCATAGCAAAGCATATTCGTGAAAACCACATTTAAATCCGTCCAGTGGTTTGGGAGATGTGCGTGCACAAACAGACAAAAATTCTAAAAACTGACTTAACGTGTTCAGCTGGTTATTTTAAGACGCCCTATGTTTTTTTTTATATCTCACAATTACAGTTTTTTTTTACCTCTACGTTTTTATTATATGTATAGATTGTTATTTTGTGAATATGAAAATTGGCAGTTATAGTAAATTTTGTCCCTTATTTAAATACGCCTATTAAATATGACGCTTGGCATTGTTAGAATCTCTTTGCAGCAAATATAAGTACATATGTACGAAATCATTTACTGATTCGTATTGGCCATATTGTATTACTTATGTGATTATTTCTAATCTAAATTACTTATTTATAATGTTAAAAATTTGATTTGATTTTATAATTTTTATTTAAATAAACATTTTATTGTGTAATATTAATTGTGTAAATTTATAAGCCACTTTTATAATAAAGTTCTATTGAAAAGGTATTTTGTTTTTGTAATGAAACATCATATAAATAACAACATTTTTATTGTTTTCCCACCATAGATACAAAAATAATAAGTAATTATTGTTATTTTCAACATGACTGTGGAGTTTATGAAACAGGTAGAGAAAGCTTGTATAAAGTTCGTTTGGGAAATAAGAAGAGCAAGAGAAGAGCTATGCTAGGAAAATCAAATTAATCGGCAGTAGAGCGATGGTGTGCGAGCGGTAGCATGTGCGCTTTACAATCTGACGGCACCCAGTTCTACCCTCAGCCCTGCACCAATGACTAATTTAGTACCTAAATAAATTATGTGCAGTTTTAATGACATCGCTCAAAAAACAGTGAAAGAAAACCGGTATGCCTAAGAACCTTAAAAGTTCACTTATATGACATTCACTAACATGCACTGGGCCAGCATGGTGGATTAGGGCCCATCCTCTCTGAAAGATGGCCTGTGTCCCAGCAGTGGGGAACTTGATAGGCTGAAATGATGATAAATCAGCAATAAACAGCACATAATATTGGAGTGCTCGCCATGATGTTTGAATATTGAGATATCAATACAAGAAGTTCAGTCAAATAAGGCGGAAAAAAGGATCATACCTCAGAATGAAGCTGTCAATTCGTTTAGGTATTAACATTTTATATGTTGGCTCAAGTTTCACAGTGGCGTGAATTCTGTTGTATTTCTCTAAACTAATTTGACAGGATTAAAGTTATTGGCGTTTTTTTAATTTCAATACGTTAGAAAAGGATGCAACAAGTTTTGAGATGTTATATTTAGTTAAGTTTAGAGAATGGTACACCAGAATCGACGTCAACATCTCGTGTACAGAGTCAAAATATTTAAGGTCAAATACATAAAAACCAGTTTTTTGTGAATTTCTCGTTTCATTTGGTCTAAATATCATTTGAAGTTTTTAAAAATAACTGAGCATACAATTCTCTACAAATTTGTTCTTAACCAATATTTTATACAATGAAACGTGTCCGAGATACAGTTGATTGCACTTAACTGTACATAATAATGATAAAGCCGTGTCATAATACATAGTAGGATTTAAAAGTTATTTATGTACTAAAAATATTATTTATTTTAAAGAATAACATTAATTCGCTTAATTGAGAAAATAAATGTTTTCCTTAACTAGGTTACGTAAAGATTGTAAACAGTTGCGGTAAAAAGTATTTTTAGTAATCTGTTAGACTGGACTAATATAAGTTTTAAGTTAAAAATATATTTGGAATATCATTAGTAAGTCAGCTCGTGACCACGGCCATTGTAACATGGTCGAAACGTCGAGCGAAAGGTATCTATTTTTACCTATATTTAATAGTGCGCGATAAGTCCCGATAAATATGAAAACATGTGTTCGAATCGCGAAAGTTTAAAAATTACTATCATTAGTAATATATAAAAATAAATTCAAAATTTCAATTCAATTCAAAACAGTGCTACTGAAACAGAATTACATTATAACTAATATCTCACAACCACTAATTGCAACTCTAGAACATTTTCAACCTCTTCCCTTTTTGTGTAATTTATAGATGTTAGACGTCAAACAAATTCGAATAAATATAGTTTTTAAATAATATATATTTTAGTAAGATTATCCAAAGATGTGTTGTTGAAAGTGACATTTGCATCTTGCACATAGTGCAAACATGCTAAACTTAGAAAAAAGTCGCACTTTTGAGAGCATATTTAGGGGCCTTACGTCTAACTCTAATCGCGGGCTCGAATGCGCGCAGTTTGCAAAATTACGCGAACGCGAACCTTAAAGCGCCGAGATACGGTTTGGGGTCGGGCAACTTTTCGCAATCGACTGAATCGCTTATAACAGTTAGGCGACGCCCCAGGACGCGTTTATGTATTGACAGATTGATAATTTGATACATACATCCCTCTTAAGATGCCCGGTTTGAATGCGCCATGTGCAAGAGGCATAAATATGAATAAAATATATCTTTGTAGGTTTCTAATATACAATTAAACCATGATGCTCCGTAGCATGTACTTTACTAACCAAAAGTATTTGCGCCAGAATTCCAATGTCGGATCTCTTGCCATTTAATTAAGCAAAATACATTCAAATAAAACTTGTGCGCAGTAACTACAAAATACTTTTACTAATAACTTCACAGTTCCTGCGGAACATGTGTAACTGTCTTAAAATTCATCTGCACACGCTAAAATGGTCATAGACATAATAAAAATCCAATAAAATATGGAAAACAATAAAAATGATGGAAATATATTGATTTCATAGACCTGACACTTCAAATAAAGCCAATGACACTGATAACTATGACACCTGAAATTCCCTATGATAAACACAAACCGTGAGAACTGATTTCTTAATGACTCTAATAAGACTGGCCTAAATTGAATTTATGTTGAAGAAAGAAGAATTGTACCACTATTGCACAGATCTAAGAATATCAACAGCAGTTATATTTGAAGGAATAACAATATACATTCTTGTTCAAACAAGGTTTTATCGCGTTAAAAATCATGAAAAAATGCAATAGTCGTTCAACCCTAAAAAAAAAACTAAAAATACGATTACAATCTAAATGCGATTTAAGGTTGTTTTATCGCTTACACTGATAGGTTTTCTTTTGTAGACATGGAAACAAAAAGACATGGCTTGGATAGGAGAAAAACGTTTTTTGAAAAAAATTATATCAAAATGGTGAACAGTAGTTTCTGGTGTAAAATATCACAATTAGCAAAAAAATATGATTAAATAATAAATTAAGACGAAAGAGCTAAGAGTTTTGGAAGTTTTGAGTCTTTCTCAATTCGTTAATTATGCTCTGTCCAAAGTTATTTGCTTTTTTGACAGCTCACACAAGTTGACGACTTATTTTGTACTAGGGTCATGCAAATTATTTCGCATTGAAAAAATAATGTTTTATTCCGTATTACCTTGTTACAAGGTTCCGTCATCTGGAAAACAACTTGAGAGACGTCGTGAATAAAAGAAAATAAATTAAATCGATTTATTGAGAGCTTATATAAGGGTTATCCTAAGGCTTTTACTAATATACCTATATAAATAAAAAATAAATATCTGGGACATTATTGCACACATGGTCATCTGACCCCAAACTAAGCAGAGCTTGTAATATGGCTGCCAGAGACTGATATACATACATATATATTTTTAAATACATACTTAAATATATATCAACACCCAGACATAGAACAAACACAAATGTTCATCACACAAATGTTTGTCCTAGGTGGGAATTGAACCCGGCGTGGGTTCGATTCCCAAGCACAGAAGGCAGGATCACTACCAACTAAGCTAACGGGGCTGTCAATACTTGTATCTTTTAGTTAGATACTTGATTTTTGTTATTGTTGCCAAAAAGCCTGCAAAATTGATTTTGATTTAGTAAGTGGCATTTTAATGGTAGTCTAAATTCATCAGTTTTATAACGTTTGTATCAGATCAAATAATAATAAATTAAATCATACCATTTATTAGTAAAAAAAATTATAATCGATCCCACTAATTAAAGTGCCAATATTGGAATCGATAGTAATAATTAAAAATTACATTGCAGCAATCACTAGTAAAAAACCAACAAATCGAATTGAGAACCTTCATCTTTTTTGAAGTCGAATAAAAAGTGAATAACCTGGTGGACAGAGTATAATATGACAATTTGAAGATAGAATAAATATAACTCGTGGTTGTAAAATAATTTGATCAACCTTTTGAGAGTATCAGTTTAATTAAAAGTTTATCACAGTATTTGGACTGCCTTTCAAGGCATGTCTCCTGGTTTCCCAGTCTTTATAACATGAATTTGAGAACCAGTTCTGTATTTAAGGATAGTAACATGTTTATAGACGTCGAATAGATCTGACACATTTACTAAGGATTATATCTGCTTATGTTTTGCAAAGTTATGTTTAGTTATTGCCGATACTTGGAGAAGTGTTGTAACTTTGGAAAATTTCGAACATTCTATAAATATTTCTATCCCTGTAATAACATTTAAAATTTACTCACGCGTCAAATTCTACCGCGCGAGTACGCTTCGCGCGTGACAATTTCTAAGTTTCCGAGTCGTCGCTCGTGAATACGGTCGATGGGCGAAGACTAACAGTAGTCCCGGTCGGATGTCCGCCGGCGATGCTCCCCGTGTCCCCGTGAGGGGGTCGGCGGGCGGTCGGGCGGCGCGTCGGCGTCTCGTCAGTACCGTGCGTGGTTCCACCCCAGCGGAGTGCGGCGGTCCGCCCGCAGCCCTCAGTACTGGCTGCAGCGCGCCCGGAACCCGCCCTGGTACGTCGAGTCCTGCGAGAGCAGCCCGTCCGGCTGCGAGGGCCCGTCCGCCGCCGCCGACTCTTGGCTCAGGTCGGGCTGCGAGCCGCCCTGCGAGAGCGACAGCGGTGGCTGCTGCGAGAGCGGCTCCTGCGAGAGGCGCGGCGGGCGACGACGTGGCGCGCGTCCTGCGCCACCCAGCGCGATGGCCGCACGGTGCGCCGCGAACGCAGCCGGCGGCACGGGCGCGTGCAGCAGGGCGCCGCGCTCCGGGCCAACGTACGCGAGCGGGTCGCGCGGCGGCCGCGCGCGGTCGTACACCGACCCCGGGACCATCGCCTCGCGCGCGTCGAACATCGACGTCGACATGAAGTGGGAGCCGGGGTTGGCCGCGTTCACCAGCTTCTTGGGCTTCGCGAACTGGATGGCGGACTCCTTGAGGTTGGAAAGGGGCCCTTCGGTGAGCACGCGCCGTTCCTTATAGAAGGCAAGAAGGTGGTTCCACAGGGGCTGCTTGCTGAGCACCTTGGGGTTGCCAACCACGATGAGGCCGTACTTGGCGCGCGTGAGAGCCACGTTAAGACGGCGCGGGTCGCTCAAGAAGCCGATACCCTGGTGCTCGTTGGAGCGCACGCACGACATAATGATGATGTCCTTCTCGCGTCCCTGGAAGGCGTCCACGCTGGCCACCTCGATCTCCTGGTAGAGCTTGGCGTGCAAGCTGCCCTGGTACTGCATGTGCTGCACGAGGTACGAGCGCTGGCCCTCGTACGGCGTGATGATGCCGATCTGCTCGGGCCGCACGCCCGCCTTCAGGAACCGCGTCGTCAGCTTCTCCACGTTGGCCGCCTCGGTCCGGTTGAGGTAGGAGGTGCCGGAGCCGGCGATCTCCTCTTGTCCCTGAGTCACGTAGAAGAACATTGGTCTGTCCGGGCGCGGCCACGGGAAGTCGATCTTATGAAGCCGACGCTCCTCCGCGCTCACTCCGTTTTGAAGTGAACCCTCGTAAAAGAAATCGGAGGGGAAACGCGAGAGCTCTGGATGCATGCGGTATTGAACCTCGAGCCTGAACGGGCGGATGCCCAGCACGACGAGCCGTTCGAACAGACTCTGGCTCAGTCCAGCCTTGGCGGCCTTCTTGCACATGACGACAGGGCCTAGCTGGCAGTGGTCGCCGACGAGGATGAGTTGTCTGGCGCCGAGAACTACCGGCACCATGCACTCAGGTTCAGTCGACTGCATGCCTTCGTCAATGAGGATAGATTGGAAGCGCATGCGTGCGACGCGCGGGTCACCGGCTCCGACGCAGGTCGTACAAACGACATCAGCCGCATCGAGCAGCCGTCTTTCTGCGGCGCGACGGAGGGCCCGGTATCTTCTCTCATCAGCGGCCGACAGTTCTCCTGCTTCTTCCTTCAACCTAGTCAATTTGCGAAGCTCGCTGTCGTTGGAACCGAGCGCGCGCGCTTGTTCATGTAAAGCTAGAAAGGATACGGAAGACTCCATCGCTTCCCTCGACTTGGCGCAGAGCCTGACTACTTTCAAGCCTGTCTTGTGTATTTTCTCAGTGAGCTGGTCGACAGCTGTGTTGGAAGGTGCGCAGACGAGCACGGGACCACCGTTTTGACGGACGAGCTGGTAGACGATAGTAGCGGATGTTACCGTTTTGCCGGTACCAGGCGGGCCTTGGATCAACGATAGAGGACGTTGGAGCGCGTGTTTTACAGCGTATACCTGGAAAGTATTACATTCTGTTGATAAGAATGCTTGGAATAACAATTTACTTCTAATAATGGGAAAAGTTTGTTAAGGAAAAGAAAAACCTGTCATACAAAAGTTATGACAGGACAAGACCAAACAAGCATAGCTGACCACCAATCTTCCAAACAAGCATAGCTGACCACCAATCTTCACTACTAGGATACTCATAAATGTTGTAAGGTTCTTACTGCTGGCCTTATGGAAAAACTCAGAGTCACACAACGGACAATGGAGAGCTATGCTCGGAGTTTCTTTGTGCGATAGAATCCGGAATGTGGATACTTGTCGAAGAACCAGAATCACTGTCATAGCTATTAAAATTTGCAAGTTGAAGTGGCAATGGGCAGGCTACAACGCTCGTAGATCCGATAACCAATGGGGAAGAAAGGTTCTTGAGTGGAGACCATGAAACGGAAGACGCAGCGTAGTAAGGCCTCCCACTAGATGGACCGACGATATCGTGAGTCGCGGGTATCCAGTGAATACAGATGGCAGGCTGTCGTACAGTGTGGAGGTTAAAAGAAGAGGCCTATGTTCAACAGTGAAAGTCTTCTAGCTCATGGTGATTGCAAGGGACCATCCATGAATTACGACACACGTTATAAGGGGTAGAGAGGGGTTCAACAAAGTCCAAAAATCATGAAATTTTGTTGACGTAATTTATGGATGGCCCCTAAGAAGTCTTTATAAACAATTTTTTTTTATAAATATTTATGAGCATTTTATTGGTGGCCGAAGATAGGGTCGAGTGACGAGGCCTGTGTCCAGCAGTAGACTGATCGAATCTGATGTTGCTAAAAAAAAACTTCATTTACCTGAGACCGATTGAGATCAGGTAGATCAGGCGCACTGAAGTGTTTAGGTAGGTGCACACGAAACAGCATCTCTTCGACTTCATGGCCCAAAAGGCGGCGGTAGATGTAGCCGGAGACAGACGAATCGTCTACCGCGAACTTACGCAGGGCTAGTTGCATCCTACAAAGGAAATGTATTCACATTACATTTTATTTTATTCACGGCTAGCTGCTCCCCACATTTCGCCCGCGTTTGATACCTCCTTGAAGCAATCTCTTTGGTAGCAATCAACCTCCTTAGACTTATATGTCAATATTTTTTTTAATGTCAATGTTATAGACTTCAATTCTTTTTCTTGTTTTTTCTAAGGAAAATATTAAAAAACAAACGGTTGATTCGACTGCTACCAAACTTCACATGATCACTCGCTAGGTTAATCTGAAGATTGGCTGATAATTTAATCTAAATCGGTCAAGCCGTTTTGGAGTCCATAGAGAACGTACATACATAAATCATCTTTAATATATATATATAGAATTCCTACGCCTCGCGGTTTCACACGCGTGTGTATATTTCCTAAGGATCAGTAAACTTTTCTGGGATAAAAAGTTTTATTTTTTATAAATATTAATGATATAATCAAATGTCTTAAATTAATTCTTGGATATAAATTAACATGCGATTTAAAAACAAATGGCTTGAGCTTGATCGCCTGTCAAACTCACCTGTCAAAAGAAGTACTCTTCCATATGAAGTCGACAACAAAGTTGGAGGTGCAGTCGAGTGGAGCGTTCGCGCCACTCTTCAGCTCCAGGCCGACGTCATCTCCGTAGTTGTCGGGCACTTTGATCACGTGACCCACGCCTGACCATGCCTTGTGGAGTTCGCCTACATATCTGAAATAATGGGGAAATGTTTGACTTAAACTCAAAGCCGTGTTCCGTTACTTTTTGACTGACGAAAAAGGAGGGCAGTTCTATGTTCCACTTCCAAAAAGGAACTCAATTCAACTGTTTTTTTTTTTATATTTGTTACTTCAGAACTTTCGTCTGGGTGAACCGGTGAATGATTCTCTTTTTATTTGAAAGCTGGTGCTTTCCGGGTGGTCCCATTTCAATTTGTTCCAGTTCTGACATTTTTAAATTGATAATTATTTTATGTAGGTATGTTCAACGAAAACTCTGCCAACTGTTAACCAATAAAAAAAAAAAAAAACTTGTTTGGTAAGGTATACTTCCAATTTGGTCCCATTGTCACCAAGTTAGGATCTGATGATGGGATGATCCCAGGAAAAAGGAGAAACCTCAAATTTTATAGGCACTTATTGAGTTTTTTATATATTTATGAAGTCGGTTTTTAACGTGATCCACTTGTTTACTATATAGGTTGTATATTTCAACCGCAACTATTCATCAAATATTGATTTATTTGTGATGAGGCAAAATACATTTAATAATACAATTTCCAAAAAATTCTTTGACACATCAAAAGTGAAATATGACAACACTAAAAATAGTTTGGCAAAAAAAAACGTAGAATCAAATATTAAAAAAAACATTTAGTTTGGAAGAGGTTTTTTATAGTTGTAGTTTGGGTATTATTTGTTGATTTTTTCTTTTCTTTCTGGTAGCTAACGTATTATCTCTTATGTTAAAGACTTCGAATGTTTGTTTTTCGAATACTATTTGTCTATTCAGGCCCAAGTTGACGTTGCAACGGGGCTTTTACATTGTTTTTGTTTGTATTAGTGAAAACAATTTTTTTGCCTTTTGTGTAACTGTTTATCTCATATCTACTGTGTTAATTAGCAGCTGTTTGTTTTCCATGTAAAATAAAATAGTGAATTAGTGACTGTAGAGATAGAGAAGAGATTATGTCTATGAACTTTTGATGATCTTGGACCGGTTTCGTCACGATGTTTTCTTTCATCGTTTTTTAACGATGGCATCGAAACGGCACATAATATTTTTAAGTACTAAAAAAGTAATTGGTGCTGTGCCGTGGATTGAACCATCGGTTATCAGTTCTTCGAGCGATGTGGCCTGCCCATTGCCACTTCAACTTGTAGATTTTAATAGCTATGTCGGTGACTCTGGTTCTTTGGCGAAAATCCACATTTCGGATTCTATCGCGCTAAGAAACTCCGAGCATAGCTCTCTCCATTGCCCGTTGTGTGACTCTGAGTTTTGAGTTGATGGGCAAGAAAGGTTCTTGCGTGGAGACCGCGAAACGGAAGACGCAGCGTAGGTAGGCCTCCCACTAGATGGACTAACGACATTGTGAGAGTCACGGGCAACCAGTGGATGCAGATGGCAGGATGTCGTTCAGTGTGGACGTTAAAGGGGGAGGCCTATGTTCAGCAGTGGACGTCTTCTGGCTGATGATGATGATGTGGATTGAACCAGGTGCCATCGGATTGTAAAGCGCACTTGCTACCAACCGGCCACTGTCACTCCTCTCAACTGTCATGTCAATGCAATGTATATCAACTTTTTAACAGACTTCCAAAAAGGAGGCGGTTATCAATTCGTAATTTTTTTTAAAATGTTTGTTACCTCAGAACTTTCGACTGGGTGAATCGATTTTGAAGATTCTTTTTTAATTTGGAAGCTGGTGCTTCCCGTGTGTTCCCATTTAATTTAGTCCAGTTTCGTCATTTTTATGAAGTCAGGTTTTTTATATTGATAATTGATAATTATTTTACGCCCAAATAAATTACCTCAATCTGAGCTCATCTCCATGCATCAGCTTCATGTCACTGTCAGTTTTGGCGAGTGTGAAGTAAGCAATCGTCTTCTTATTGAGGCCGACGTCCCAGCGGACTTCTATGCCTTCTTGAGTCTGAGACTCCTTGAGACGCTTGTCATAATCTGCTTCTAGCTTGACCAGCGGGCCAAAGATGTTCTGATATTGGTATCCATCCTCATATCTGTAAATGGTTTCAATAGTTGTATAAATAAATATAAATCTGGGACATTTTTGCACACACGGTCATCTGACCCCAAACTAAGCAAAGCTTGTAATATTATGGCTGCCAGAGACTGATATATATACATTTTTAACTAGTTTTGACTAGTACATATACATTTTTAAATACATACTTAAACCCTTCGACCAAAATAAAATGAATGGACGGGCCCAGTAGAAGCGCATTTTTGAAGATTACAAAATGAGCGCCAGCGCTCACTTCGATTCAGTCGGTCTCTAGCCGTAGGGAGTGAAACCCGAGTCTATTGCTATGAGATAACGAAACATCTGTCAAAATTATGAATTCGTATGCTTTACAGAAGTGTAAATACACAAATAAAACCGATATCTATTTTTTGTAACAAATATACTGTACATTTTTATAATTAGGTGTTGAAGTATATGTCCGACGATTTTGACTCGTTTTTACTGATCAAGTTCAATGGTTAGGGCCCGTCCATTCATTTTATTTTGGTCGAAGCTTAAACCCAGACATAGAACAAACACAAAATTTTCATCACATGAATGTTTTTCCTAGGTGGGAATCGAACCCACGCCCCCTCTTGGGGGCAGAAGGTAGGTTCACTACTAACCGAGCCATCGGGGCAGTGACTACAGTCACAGATATTTGAGGTTGGTGGTGATAGAGAAAACCCAGTCTTCACGTAATAACATTAGCATTTTATAAATATATTTAGATTTGTGTTTGAATGTAATTTGTGAAATGTGGACCTAGTCCTAGTCAGAATTAAATGATTATTATTACAGAAGTTTAGGAAAATGATGATTTTTTACATTGGCGCCAAAAAACTATCTGTGCATTTAGACTAGAAATTGCAAGATAAAATTAACATTTAAATTAGTAATGATTTGCGTAAGATTTTTATTTGGGATCAGGTCTTACCTAAGCAGTACTTGATGGGGCTCCTCATCTACACCAGGTTTCTCCAAATCCTGAAAGGTAGCGTCGACATTGTCACGCCATAATTCCTCCAAACGACCAATTTGCTGCGGCGTCACCTGAAATCAGAAACACAGGATTGTCATAATTGTTTGTTAGGTATGTTTTAAGAATTAAACTTTTGAAAACTTGATACATAGATTGCTCAACACCTAAAAAATTATAGTCAAAAAACTTCGAAAATTTATAAATAAGCATTTATTTATTACTAGTGCTGTTACCCGCGACTTCGTACGCGTAGATTTTCATATAAACTTTCAACCCTTTTTTCCTCCCTTGCGCACAATAACATAGCCTATACTTCATTCTGGTCATAGCTTAGCATATTCGCGAAAACCTCATTTAAATCCGTTCAGTAGTTTAGAAGATGCACGTGGACAAACAAACAAACAGACAAAAATTCCAAAAACTATCTAACATGTTCAGATGCTTATGTTAAGACGCCCTGTGGGTTTTTTTTTAAATCTCGCAATTACAGATTATTTTATCTCTACGTTTTTATTACATGTATAGAAAATAAAATAAAACATAGCTGTATATATCGATATAAAACTATTCTATCTAGCACGAAATTAAAACACTTATAACTTATTTATTTTTGATTAATTTTAATTTTGTTTTCATTGACGTGTTCTATTTGTGATCAGGTTTTTTATGAGATAATACAAAATAATTAGTCAACATGACTATTTTGTATTACATATTATACGTTAAACTGACCTGACGGGCGCGCATTTGCTCGGCCTCCGATGGAACTTTCACCAGCCAAGATAGAAAGGCGCGATCAGCTGTAAAAATAAAACAAGTTTCATAAACATTTTAAAATGAGTACAAAATGTACGATTGAGCGATGTTTACAATATAATATCCGAAAAACATTGTTGTTGCTATGGGATATATTTTTCAAATGCATATTTGTCATCCAAAAATAAATATGTTATAAATATAAGATTTAAAAACCCCTGATAAATAAGAATAAGGCCCACTCTCGCAGCTTCACTTAGCCCTGGGCTAGTGACTTAGTCTGGTGCTCACTTCATAAATCTCGGGATTCGTCTTGCATTGACACATAAACGGTTTAAATAAATTTAGCTTGAATTTGTTACTCTGGACTAACTAACTAGATAATTTGTTTCTTTATCATGTAAGTGAGTCTTAATGGATTATAAATGGACAATCTTCAAACAGCTGAACTAATATCATTAATCATAGCTATAAATAGTCCCAATAACCTTAAAAAAATATATAAAAAATATTGGTTCTGTTGTTTGATAGCTACAATGCCACAGACTGGCACAGATACACAGATACACACATTGCATCAAAAATAATAGTAGGTAGATACTTACCAATCAACGGTTTCCATTGCTCTTGATCCCAGTTCATGTCTTTCAGGGAGCTTTGAGCAGCGCAAGGTTGCCTGTTGAAAATTATATAATAGTACATTAATCCAGCAGCCAGGAAAAAAAGCATTTAGGGATGAAGGTGAAAATGTGGGCAGAGAGATATATCTGCAGTCAGCATATGTGCTTCCATAAATAGTCAGTTGCCGCCTAGGCTTGTGATCAACGGATCAACGCGATTTTTTTCATAGAGATAGTTGGAAGATTGGTATCAGTAACCCGATGACCGGACCAATTGGGGATCAGTTCATATAACGGGCAATCCGGATCCACCGGGCAGATTGGCCCCACAGGACAGTTTGGGTCCAATGGTCAGATCGGCACCAACGGACTGTCCGGGACCACTGGGAAGATTGGCACCAATAGATTGTCCAGAATCCAGATCCACTGGGTAGATCAGCACCTGTCCGGATCGACCAGCCGGACAGGCATAAACAGACTGTCCGGATCCACCGGGCAGATCGGCACTAATGAACTGTCTGGCACCACAGGACAGTCTGGAATTACCAGGCATTCAATATAGTGTTAATATCTATTTAAGTATGTATTTAAAAAATATATATGTATGTATATCAGTCTCTGGCTGCCATATTACAAGCTTTGCTTAGTTTGGGGTCAGATGACCATGTGTGCAATAATGTCCCAGATATTTATTTATTTATTTATTCCAGATCGACCAGACAGACCGGCACCAACGGACTGTCTGGCACCTGTCTGGTGTATTCTGTGACCGCACCACAATGATTATGATTGACAGCTATCATTGTGACATCTGTCACTTTGAAAGTAAATGCTTTAAGTAACCTTTTACATAAAATATAAAATTAATTCACAGATAAAGGTTCTTGCCATAGTCATTTTTGTGATTAGAGATATTGTTTTATGTTAATAAAATAAGCAAATGGACTATGGGTCAGTGGAAGTACTTGTGGTGTACCCAGGTGGATCACGGGTCAGGGTTAGTACCCATGGTGCACCTGGGTGAACTATTTAGGTGAACCATGGATAGGGAACTGATTAAAAGTATGTATAGGTCGCATACATTATGCCGGGCCGCAGTGGTATATTAGAGATTGATGGGGGAGGCCTATGTTCAGCACTGGACATACTACGGCTGAAATGAGGATGATGATGATGACAAACAGTGCTCACCGGCAAAGCAGCACAACAACGGAGTCAGCCTTAGCAGGAATAAATCCCAGCACAAAGACGTTGCGGGCTCCGCAAGAGTAGCACTCCAACAGAGTTTCTCCAAGCGGGCCATCACGGTGCAGAGCAGCCTCCTTATGCTTAGCCCTCACTAGGTGATTGATGATGTGCGAACCAGACGTGTTACCACGCCCGTTGCAGAACCTGCCAATTAAAAGTTGTTAATTACATCAAAAGTCCTTCAATTTAGGTTGGTTTGTTCGAAAACTTGTTTTTTTTTTACTATATATGTTAATGTTATTCAAGAGCAAAGCACAAAAATTACAACTTGTATGTTATTATAATTTACTGCAATATAGTATTTTGTAAAATTTCACCATAAAGCACATTATTATAAAATATCACAAAACTGCTTTTTCCAGGGAGTAACACTTAAATTTCAGAAAAATTTTTGGCATCAGACCTAAGTATACTTTTATCTAGCGCTATCAACTATTCAGGATTCAGGAGACAGACAACTATTGTTTAATACTGTTTTGAAGTATCATGGTTGTTAACTACTATTATATATTATTATTATTATTAACGGGATATTTACTCTGGTACAGTTTTGGAGGAACTCCCGATAACAAAACCACCCAAAACAAAAACCAAACCCTTACCACTGTAAATATCCCGTTAATAATAATTTAATGATTATTTATTCTTTGGAGAGCAAGCAATTCAAATATGATAGTGTTTTGATGAGCCCACAGTACAAAAAGAAGCAGTCAGTTACACTGAACAGCATCGCAAATGACTTGCAAGTTAAAAGTTCACTGTGCAGGCTCTGCTTTCAAATAAAAAATCGACATTCAAATTGATCTCATCATTTGAGTGCTATTGATGGGTGTAACAAAAAGTAAATCTATGTATTATAATTCTGTGAGCATTAATGCTGTAGGTATTTTGTCATCAAAACAGGTATAATCTTGTAACTCACCACTTGTTACAGATGTTGCACATGACAACAGTAGACGGGTCGTGGATGCCACAGTACTTGCAGGCATGTTCTGGCAACTCCTTGCTACTATACAATGCCTCATCTTCCTCCTCAAATTGCAACTCCGCTATGGCATTCGTAACACTGGAAACTTTCGATCCCAGATCCAAACGACCTAATCCGTTTACCTGCACAAAACATAACGCACAAATAGTTCAGATGATTCATTCATAGGTTATGGAGCAAACAACAAATACAACAAACTTTTACAAACCTGATTCGAAGTTGTGAGGCCATGTTCATGTTGAGAAGCCTGTGTTTGGCTTTGAGATGGAAGAGTGAAGTCAGTAAACTCGAATTCAGATCCCTGGGTGTCTGCTCCGATAAGATCAGCTTCCTCGGGGTCCAAAAACGTGAGCGTTTGCGAGCTCGGTCCGTACGCGTCGACGCTCATTTCACCGCAATATAATTACAGGGAACAAAACAAAGAAAATACGTCAAAAAGAAAAAATGCTGCACGATTTAACGTTGTGTCCATAACAGCCACGCAATAATTATTATACGACATGCAAGGACGGATGAAAAATCGCCATGTTAGCACATGGTTTGTTTCCATTTACACAAAATTCTTATTGGTCAATAGGTAAAATGTGTTGCTATAACTACCAATCAAATTGTAGTATTGCTACTGAATGTCACTTATCAAACACTTTCAACCAATGGCACAGCGGTTAAACAATGACAGAGTTCGTTGTAATCTATGGTCTTTTTTTTTTCAATTGTTCTTAGTGTCATTTTTTTTCTTCCTTTTTTGGGGTTTTTGAGCGAAGCAGTTGCCTCAGTTTGGCCTCCGTTAGAGTGCAAGGTTTTGGCGCCAACGTGAAAAGTCATGATAATGCGAAGTATGAAATCTTTGGTCGTCATTGATTTAGCGTAGCAAAAAAAAGCTAGTTCTGTGCGTAGTCATGGGCATGATACCTACTATACCTAGTAGTAGGTATCATGATCATGGGTGTAATTACTAATTAGGTATATAGGTCCAAAATTAGGCCCCAGGGGTAAAGTAAATAAATATTTTTTACCTTAAGCCTATAGTATAGAGTCTCACCAAGATTACTTTTGTCTGTTTTTTAAAACAATTAAAATGTTAGATAATTATGTTGTAAGTTCAAACTCAGACAAAAATAGGGTAGAAAAAAAGATATATTAGGAGGTTAAAGAGGATAGGACAGCATAATTATGATTTAAAAATTAGCATAGATTTACAGTGAGAAGCAAAGTAAAACTGGTACAATCAACTATAAAATTCAAATCTTATTATCTGCTAGCCGCCCGCCCCGGCGTCGCACGGGTGTATGCTCTGCCTTCGGCCTCGTGATAAAATATAATATAGCCTATGTCACCCGGGGATAATATAGCTTCCCAACAGTGAAAGAATTTTAAAAATCGGTTCAGTAGTTTTTGAGTTATTTCTTTACAAACATCCAAAAATACAAATCTTTCCTTTTTATAATATTAGTTACCTATAGATTAAAATGAGGTGGTTATCATTTCGCTTTACAAGCCGTTTAGAATACTGATAGCAGGGGCCTTACACCTAGCTCGAAAAGTTGACCCGCATAGGTGTTATTTGTCTAAACGGTACCATCTACTACGATAAGCGGTAGTTATTAGATAGCCGCCAAGCTTTGCTATTTTCACGCACACACGCATAGTAAAACGGATTTTCGTTCATTCTAGTTAGAAGCTTTTAAACGATGCAGCTTAAATGAGTTGGTTAATTTTAGGTACCTATGAGGTACCTACTAAAAGTTGGCTCGTTAAAGTGAAGCTAGGGGTAAGGCCCCAGGCAGTGTAAGTGAAGGTAGAATGCACGATGTTAGCTACACGAATGATACTCCAATGGTTACGACGCAGCCTACAAAAAAGTTAACAGCAAAGTTATATTCAGATTTTCTTGTTGCTATCAAAATTACACAGTAAATTTTTGGGTCTAGCTTCAGTTGCTCTTCAATTTTAACTAGGAGCAAAGAAGTACAGACTGCTTTCCCAATCAGACCAGATGCCTGGTTGCGCAGGGGTGCAATATTGGGATAATACCCAGTAAACCTAAGGTGGCCTGCATTCGGTGGTCGATCTTTGCTGCTTCCGTGCTGCAGAAACGGTTACCTAAGCTTCAAATAAGTACATTTATTTCATTATTTTCGTTCGGTTTTAAGGGTGGTTTAAAGCAAGTGCGACTATGATTCCAGTTCGTTCGATATATCGGTTATCGGGTATAACGGTCGGTGGCAGCCCCGTTACCTCAGTTGGTAGTGTACCTGCCTTCTGCCTTGGGGGCGTGGATTCGATTCCCACGTAGGACAAACATTTGTGTGATGAACATTTGTGTTTGTTCTATGTCTGGGTGTTAATATCTATTAAAGTATGTATTTAAAAAAAAAAAAATACCTACGTATATCAGTCTCTGGCTTAGTGGGGTCAGATGACCATGTGTGCAATAATGTACCAGATATTTATTTATTTGCCATTTACCAACAAAACACCGCACCATTAGTGCACCGCGCAGTGCACGGCATGGACCCTCCCTGCACTGCACTTGGTGGATGATTGGGTTCTGTAGAATTAATTGTACTTATAATTTATATTCATTTTACTCGCGTTTCGATGGAAACTACACTAATAACGGTTTACAGTTTTTAAGCCCTGTGGTAAGGCCACAGGTTTAGGGCGACAACACTGCTGAGTGCCACCTTCTGAGAGTGCCACACGTATTTTGTGTAGAGCAGTGGCCTTAGTACGAGCACTTGTGAAAAAGTTATCGTTACGTAAACGATAGCAAAATGTATGAAAAATAGAGCAGCGCCTCTATCGGACGTGAAAGGATTTTAGGAGGAAGAAGCAAGCCTTTTAAGCAAGTTCTCGTACTAACCCCACTGACCATGTGCCTAAGTTGGTACTTATCAACTAACCTGATCATTTCTTAGGTTGAAAATATACACAGGAATGAAATAATGTTAGATACAGGTGATAAAATCCGATAAATCCAGAACTGTTTAATTTCAAAGTACCTAGGTACCTACTTACCTATCCTGTTAAAATACATATAGGTACGTACCTAATCCAATTTGCCTTTCGGAATTTCAGTATGTAATTTAGGTACCTACCCAATGTATATTTACGTCAACCATCATTTTCTGTTGGTCAGTTCCTGATTTATTTCGGAATAGTGCCATACTAGCCGTCCGCCCCGGCTTCGAACGAGTGTAAGCTCGGCCTTCGGCCTCGCTACAAAATATAACTAAGTACGTTGGCATTAAATAACACTTATCTTACTTACCTAATACCTATTGTTTTTTAACCGACTTCAAAAAAGGAGGAGGTTCTATGCTATTCTATGTATTGTTTTTTATGTAGGTATGTTCACCTATTTCTCCGCCAATAATGAATTGATTTTGATGATTCGTTTTTGTTTGGTAGGCCATACCTGGCGTCTACTATTTATATGGGACCACCCATATAAATTTCATAGAAATTAGTTTAGTAGGTAGTTATCGGTTTTTAAATCAAAATAACTGAAAAAAGTATGCCATCCAAGCTTCGATAAAAAATACATATTTATAATTTTTCGAAGCATCTAAGTAAAAAAAATTGCGTACCTACTTACTTATTAATTTTGGAGTCGGTTTTTTAAATTGATAATTATATTTGGTCTGTATACCTAGATAAGCCGTCTCCCAGACGGACGAAGTCCCCAACGACCGTCTGGGAGACGGCTAATCTACTTTTCTGTGTTAATAACTTACCTACACATTGCTTAAATTTTTGTTGCAGTTACCTTATTAATTCAGAAATTATTTTATAACTAACTAGCCGTCCGCCCCGGCTTCGCACGAGTGTAAGCTCGGCCTTCGGCCTCGCTACAAAATATAATATAGCCTATGTCACCCGGGGATAGTGTAGCTTCCCAACAGTGAAAGAATTTTTCAAATCGGTTCAGTAGTTTCGGAGCCTATTCATTAAAAACATACAAACATACAAAAATAGGTACAAATCTTTCCTCTTTATAATTTTAGTGTAGATTTTTTATGGCATATGTGGCAAACAAGTAGACGGTCTTTCTGATGGTAAGCAGTCACCATAGCCTATGGATACGTACTTGTAACACCAAAGGCATCACAACAAAGTTGCCGACCCTTTTAATGGATCTAGAACCCCATGTCCTAGCTTCTCGGAAACACCATAGAAGGTAGCTCATCCCACATTTTTCATGTTGACTTATTGGCTATTTACCCACGTATTTTTTACTTACAATCTTGTCTAAATTATTCATATTTATGCAGTTGGTAGGTACTTACATGTTATCTTACTTTACCTGATATGTTTATCTGGTGCCTTCTTGTACCTATAATTGTTTGAAAACTGAGCAAACGTTTCAATAAGGAAGATCAGTCTATGACTACTAACGAGCTTATTTGACAAATACGAGAATAAACAATCAGTTTAAGACCCTCTTTTCCCACTTTTAGCGATTTTGGTCTTTCTAGTTTTAATTTGTCTACTTCCATGGTTAGCTTAAATAAAACCGGCCGAGTGCGAGTCGGACTCGCGCACGAAGGGTTCCGTACCATTATCTATAAAAACGGTTAAAAAATCATCAATACAGATTTCACAATTATGGAGGGAAACGTAAAGGTCTATCTACTTATATTTTACATTAAGATTATACTTTTCGAAAAATGTGAGAAAAACCTCAAAAAATAGAAGTAGCGAAACGCACGAGTGGTTGTAACCGCCATGGTTATGCTCCACTAAGTGCGACTTTAATACAATTGACTTATAATAATAATAATAATTTATTTCAGACCAATGTCCATAGGTGACGAAAACAATTAGACACTTATATAAATATCATTAAAATCAAAAAATTAAAATTAAAAAATTAAAAGATAAATACAATCATCACTTAAAAATTAAAATTGTTAAACAATAAATAAATAAAAACAATGACATAAAAATTCAAATTAAAATAAATCATGCATGATATTAGAAAAATAAAATAAAATAAATAATAATACAGAAATTAAATTATCTTAACCTAAACTTTGGTTTGAATCCGGAGTGCTCAATATGCACACTTGTCCAGTGCTGCATTATTGGGCAGTCCAGATCCATCCGCCAGGCGAACAGCTGCAGGTAGCTGTTGTCGCTGCCCCGCACTCTGCGCATCAGGGACGCGACTCGCTTGCGCATGATCGCTGCGAACCCATCTATGTGCGCATCTGCGAACATCCCTGATGCGCTGCAGTGGCGTGGCAGCCACATCAGCGCCCTGAAGGCGTTGTTATACTGGACACGAAGGGCGTTGTAGGACTTTTTTGTGTACTTAACCCACAGGCTGCACGTGTAGAAAGACTGACAGTAAGCTCTAAAAAGAGTAGCTTTCACTTGTGCAGTGCATCGTGCAAACCTGCGGGCCAGCATGTTGCCCCGGACTGACAACGCCCTGCGCTCCCTTTCCATATCAACGTCGTCTGCGAGCGTATCGGTCACCCAATGGCCCAGATACTTAAACTGCGGGACTCGTTTCAGGACACTTCCACTTAGTGTGACTGGTGGTACCGTCTCATACGTTTTTGATCCTGCTTTAAACACCACAAGCTCGCTTTTAATAGCGTTGTATCTGAGCCCGTGAGTCCCCGCATAACGCTCGCAGATATCAACGAGCTTTCGGAGGGCCCTGATGGATGGGCTCAGCAACACCATGTCGTCTGCATAACTGATGTTGTTGACAAATACACCATCAATCGAGCAGCCGACACGGGCATTGGAGAGCTCACGAATCAAGTGATCAATGTACAGGTTGAAGAGGCTCGGTGACGACAAACCGCCCTGTCTCACACCACACTCCAACCTGTACACCTCTGATAGCGACCCCGACCATCTCACAAAGTTGCTCTGATTGCCATACCAGTACCTAAGGAGAGATACAAACTCAGAGGGGAGGTCCGTATCACACGACAACTTGTGCCACAACCTGTCATACGCCACCAGATCAAAAGCCTTAGATAAATCCAAGAAGCAGGCGTAGACAGGTGTGTTTCTGTCAGTGTAATACTGGACGGTGTGCTTGAGATTAAGTATAGCCGTTTCAGTCGATAGCCCAGGTCTAAAACCGAACTGAGCGTCGTGCAGCTTTAAATATTGTCGCAACTTATTATCAATCACACCGTCCAGCACCTTGGCAATTACTGTTGCGAGTGATATCGGCCTGTAGTTCTGCAGGCTAGATGCATCTCCTGTTTTGTTTTTAATAATCGGAACAACCACAGTCTTCATCATGGCCTCAGGCAGGTATGAATGACCCACACAGAAGGTGAACAACATGGCGAGCACCCTTGGCAGATGAACACCTGCATGCTGCAGGTGCTCAATACTCAGTGAGTCATGGCCAGGGGATTTTCCTCGCTTCATATTCCTCACCAGCCGTGCAACCTGTTTCACCGTGATTCGGGTAACAGGCTTTCCTGTCTTTGGCTCACCCGCCTCAGTGCCTGCAGGTCCCAATGGAGAATGTACCTGAAAATGCTCCTTAAATAGGTTTGCAATCTGACCAGAGTCACTAATGCCCTCAACACTCACAGGGACGCTCGGTTTCGGATTCAATTTATTGGTTTCCTTCCAAAATTTTGCAAAGTTTTTAACGGAATGTTGTGTTGCAAGTATGTCCATTTTGATTTATGAACTTATGCTCATCTGTAACAAATCTCGCCTTAAGCAAAACGCGTGTACCAGACGTTGTTAAAATTAATCATGATTTAACCCACTACATAATATGTCACGTGCACCCACCCAATTAAGGGACATCTGAGGAGGTACTTACCAAGAGTCTGTTTCAATATGGTCACAACATATCGGATTACCCTGTACTGCAGTGCATCGGTGCTTTCCAAGCAACTAATTGAAGCAAACGTCTTGATTGACGAGTGCGACGACCTCCAGACGCAATAATCACTCAAAGGGATCGGTAATAAACAAATGAAAAACGTGGACTCGTTGACAGAGTCCTTAGCTCAATACCAAGTGTAATACAATTATTTACTTGCAATGATTTCATTAGGTAGGCAGTAAATTACATGCGTCGCAGTGAGCCTAGCACGAGACAATTGCTGCCAATTGGTGCGTGGCGGCGCCACGCGTGATGTCACCAGGGGCTTCTCTGCTCCGTATCTAAAAAAAAAACAACCTTTGAGACACATTGCCTGTTGAGTTCCGAAGATGACAGCATCTATGAAAAGACAATCGTTAAACCTTCATGTCCAACTGTAAATTTTAGTGGCGCCAGGGAAGAAATTTCAAGTCAATCAGCCCTAATTGTTTGAGTGCATAAGGCCCTCCGGTCATCACTGAGAGTCTTTAAAATCAGATGCGTAGGTACATCTATTAAGTCATGCGCAACTTTGTAAGAGTTTGCCTTATTGTTATGGGTAGAATGATTAGGTTGATGTAGGTACATGAAAGGAACCTTATTACCAGTCGCGGACGTTCCTATTCATTGAAATCGGCTGACAATGCGCATCTAAATGCATTCGTATGCAAATATGAGGCGCTCCACTGAGCGCTCCATGAAGTACATAAACCGTACTGTTGCCTACGTCGATTTTGACCAAGATATTTTGTTTTCATTCAATTTTAAGGTTCCGTAGTTACTACAAAGAACCTTTTGTTCAGTACCTAGGCAGTGGACATTTAATGGTTGATGATGATGATAATTCATAGTATGCTTGGTGACGAGGGTCTGATGATAGTACCGGGATGTCAATAGTGGAACTCTTCATAGTTAAGCGTGTTGTTGTAAACTGTATTATTATTTTTATAGTGGACAGGGTAAGCATTCGAACACAGCTGAGGTACCTACCAGATTTTAAGTGACGGTGTAGTCGTAGATAGTACCTAAAGACCTCAGATCAGATAAACAAGGGAGATATGTCTTAGTACAATGATCGTTCGTGTCCAAATGTCTCCATTTTTCTTTAAAAAAAATATCACTTTAGCCCAAAAAAGTGAAAGTAGAGCTCAATTAATATTTTTTACGCAAACCTTCCTTGCGCACACTAAGAAACTTGTAGCGACACTAATGAACTAACTAATAAGTCCACATGCAAAATAATTATCAATACAAAAAACCGACTTCATAGAAAAGTTTGGAACTGAACCAAATTGAAATGGGACCACAAGCTTTCAAATAAAAAAAGAATCATCAAAATCGGTTCACCCAGTCGAAAGTTATGAGGTCACAAAAATATTGAAAAAAAAAACTGTCAAATTAATAACCTCCTCCTTTTTGGAAGTCGGTTAAAAAGGGTGACGAGGCCGTCTCCTGGATGAGTTAGTCTAAAGATATCAAGCCTGACATGCGTTTTCATTCGCCACTCCACCTCAGCTTATTTCCCTTTTTTGTCTCATCTGAGGTAAACCCGTAGGTATAGCTTAGAATGGGAACTACCTACCTAGTTATCCAGTGAGATAGACGGAAAAACGAAGCACACCATCAGGTGCTTGGCCACTGACTTTTAATTTGAGGGTGGAAGCTTGCCAGCCTGCCATGTCAAGCTGGTTTATTTTTCTCAAGCTGTCGTTGAGATTTGAACACTAAACTACCATTGTTTTTTGCGTGATGCACGATATTCCCTTGTCATGTTTTAAACGTTTATCGGGACCAGTGATCAGAATTTATTGTTGTAGTTCAGTTTTTACAATGTAATGGTAAATGTCAGACGAATTCTTACTTTAGTAGGTACCTAGTTTAGTAGTTAGTAGTTTAGTAGTAGAATCCTTCACGATGACAACAACGCGTGACCCATTTCTATAACTCGTGATAATTTATTCTAGTGGCTATAAAAGTCCATCAAGAGTTTAATTCAACTGCAGTGAATACATTTTACTGTCGGACGGCGTATCAGTTTGAGAACTGAAAACTGAGAACCAATGCAACCATGACCTAATCCCACAAATAGGAATGGCGAAATAGCTACTTTAATTTATAGTTAATTACATTTGCAGAATGTTTAGTAAATGTTTACGTATTTTTTTACGTCAAAGTTAGTAAAATACGCAATTTTGGTTACTTGGATAGATACAAGAATGTATTTGGCGGATCTGACTTTAGGGTTCCGTAGTCTAAGCTGTCTGTCTGTTCTACCCAGAGGTTCTACCGTCCGATCTTTCGAACCGTAATAAATAGAAAGTTGACATTTTCACAGAATATGTAATGTTACAGCGGATTAAACTAAGAAATAATAACATAAGCCTATAAGTAAAAACTATTTAAAAAAACTCGTACAACCAACTTATTTTAACGGTTTATTGTACTTATTTGTTTGAATGTAAAAACTGTAAAAACTTGGCATGATTAAAGTGTAGGTACACACTCTAAAGCAAAAACAACAAATAATAAACAATGGCCATGTGACAAATTTCTGTTCACCATCAAGATAAGCAACGTCGGGCGCGGTCGGTACTTGGAGGGGTATGACCGCCTGGGCGTGATCTTGTCTTATTGCACTGCTTTTTATGTTTTGTGGTGGTAGGGAACACTCAGTGCGCGATCCCGACTTGCACTTGGTCGGTTTATTATCCTTCGTTGGGTTTCTTGAAAGAAGTGCCCCAGACGCGGCGCTGTCATCGCGTATCAAACACTGTCAGTGTCATTTCTCGAGCAGAACTTTTAACAACTTAGGGTATCGTACACAACACTTAACGATGGCAAATTAATTAAAACCTTACTTACGTCCAAACACAATAACAACTCCTCACAACTACGTTCCGCTGTTTGCCGTGGGACTTATTTCATGAAATGCACTCTACCTGCATACGTAAGTATGCAGGTAGAGTGCATACGTCATCACCGAAATCAAAACGGATTCGCGTAAAACGGTCCAAACAGTTTCTATGTGAACGGGGAGTTACTCGTAGTAAGTCGGTACTTATTTATACAACTGAAACAGTGGCCCTAGTATGAGCACTTGCGAAAAAGTATTCGTTCCGTAAACGATAGCAAAATGTATGAAAAATTGAACAGCGCCTCTATCGGACGTAAAGCGAAACTGAATTTTTCATACTTTTGCATGTTTACGGAACGAATACTTTTTCGCAAGTTCTCGTACTAGCCCCACAGGTGTCTCTTCTGAATAATCCCGTGAACATAACAGAAGTGTATGGTAACGGCATGTATTGTTTCCAAAAATCTCAAATAACTTACGTAATATATCCTATCCTCCTATGAGAAGAAACTACACGGCACTTAAAAAAATATTAGTTATGCATATTTTATGCTAAATACACACGTGTGATATATAGGCACATGTGTAGATAGGTTTAGTACGCACACCGGCGACGTTTCTCATCTGGATTCAATACGCGGCTCTCTGACTGTATATCGGCGGAAACTCGGAACAAACAAACAAGGTAGATTTGGTAAGGTGGCGAGGAGGGTGCGACCTCATCTGGTTTAAATCAGACTTAGTTTACTTAGTACTTACTTTAGTTGAACTCACCACGGCAGACGAGCTTGCCGCCCTCTTTTGCATGCTTGGACTATACCTCGCTACCGTTTCTTAGGAATAAAGCAGTGTCTTACGTCGCGGGCGGCATATTGAACGCTGAGCCAGGCGCGGATCCAGCCCTCAAAAAGGGTTGTGGTCACAGTTACCCGAAAATTGGGCAAGTGCGAGTCAGCGTATGAACCTTGCATCGTGCATGATCGATATAGTGCATTCCTACAAAGGAAATGTTAATATGACGGCCTGACCAAGATTTTGTACAGTGTATCATAGTTTCACGCGGGTAAAGCGTCACAAGTCACGAATTAGGGTTGTGGGCATGCCCATCGTGCCCACAACGGTAGATCCGCGCCTGCCCTGAGCGTAACGAGGGACCGTGGAGTTTTATAGAGTTCTGAGTGAAGCGAGGTGTTCTAGCTGCCCAAGACGAAGACAGACTTTGTTCCAGAGGAGCATACTGTACTTTTCACACCTTCTGCGAGACAATAAAAAGTCAGGTTTCACTAAAAATCACAGCACCAAACACCGTCTTTTGTTTCACATTCTTTAAAAGCACACCTTTTTATATTTTTTTGAGTTCTGCTTATGGTGGCCAGTTCGATTTTCGAACAAACCTCTTTACAATGCCATAATTATGTTATTTTTTTACTTTTTACGAGTTTCCACACGAATTTAACGTTCAAAATTCAAATCACTTTACCTATGGAGTTTCATACAACTTTATTACATCCCTTAAGGTGAAACGTTTCACTTTGGCGGGAAATTCAAATTTCAAACAGTTTTTTTGTTCTTGTAGCTAGGCCGAGTAATTATTGTAAACGATAAGGATGTTCGCAAAAATTGATAATTATTCTTTACAAACTCGCATAAAGTAATTTATCTCCAATGCACATTATTACATACATTTGTCAATAAACAAATGTATGCTGTTCCAAACGGTTTATTGCCAAATGTATGTAATATGGTGAGTAACTGATTAATAGCTGTACATGATAATGTAAAGAACGAACAACAATTTTCGCCAACACTATGCCATTTCACAATAATTACTCGGCCTAGCTACAAGTACAAAAAACTGTTTGAAATTTGATTTTCTCGCCAAAGTGAAACGTTTCATCTTAAGAGATAATGCTTTATTTTACGTTGAGGTTGCATTAATTGGACATTGTCCTGCAGGTGGTGTGAAAAAATATGGATGAAACACGGAGACATTTGATTTGACACGAACGATAAATGTACTATAGCATACCTCCCTTGTTTGTCTGATCTGAGGGCAGAACGAAGGTTCCGTCGAGACGTGTGCCCTTACTCGCCCTGCGCACCCGCTGACGGTTTCCTCTGCTCGATGCCTATTTTAGTCAATGGGCTCATAGGACGGTCACCGGAGTGCTAATGAGTTCCTTCGATGATGATGTTAATGACGTTTGTGCCTCGGCTACAGCTGCTACAGGACGGAACAGATAATTTCGCATAACAATTTTTTTAAAGTTATATGATTATTTACGGGATATTTACCGTGGTAACGTTGTGAAAGGAGCTCCCGATATTTCGACGCAGTTATATGCATCATAATCGTGGTAAAAAATGAATAAAAAAAAACACAATCTTACCACGGTAATTATCCCGTAAATAGTCATATAACTGTTTGTTTGTTTAGATCAAATATTGCAAGCTACGTTAGAACCACTTCCTCTTATTCTATGGTGTTGAGTTTTTACATGTTGGTTCAGTTCTGATGACAATGCATTTTAATGGTAAGCATGACCTGAATCGATATCTATCCAGGATTAGATCCAGATAAAGGAACTCGTACTCTGCATCGCACAACAGCAAATTTTGTGTACGCATTTTATTATGATAGTCCGTAAGTGTTACCATGACATGGCTATAAAAGTTTGTTATTATAAGCTTTTTTAGTTTCATCTGTCCTGGTGTCTGTGAGTGTTTTGAGTCATTTTTGAAATAGGTTAAAAACGATGCCTGACTCAACCAGGGGCTTTACGCTCTCTAACCGCGGGCGGACTCGAATACACGCAGTTTGCAAAATCACGCGAACGCGAACCTTAACGCCCCGAGATACGGTATGCGGTCGCGCAACTTTTCGCAACCACCTAAACTGAATCGTTTATAACACCCGAACACGAAAAAAGGTTAAGGTTCGCGTTTATAACGCGAACCTTAACATGCAGTGATAAGGTTTGCGGTAGCGTGATTTTGCAAACTACACCTATCCGGGCCCGCGTCTAGAGTTGGGCGTAAGGCCCCAGGTAGGCATAAGGCCCCAGGAGCATACTAAGGTTGAAAACATAATATATGTCTTCAGAATACAGCAGCTACTATAATACTAAAGGACACATTAGGTACATCGGTACATTCACATATTCTCGGGCTCTATGGTATATTTTTTGAGTATGAGCGTGTTTTTGCAGCGTTTCTTAAAACAGTGGTTGCTAAGTAATCTTTGTCTGAATTCCTTAGCTTCCATTCGGTTATCTATCTGCCAAATATTTCAAACCATATTTCTAACAATCTCTTTGACTATTCAAGTAGCGTATAAGATAAATTGGCTAAAATGTTCGTTAAATATTGTGCAAGTATCGCAAATGCAGTCGACGTTAACGATTAGAACAGCGGAGTCAGGCTAGACAGAATATTCGTATTACCTAGACTAAATTAAGAACAATTTATGAGATGGTTGTTTTATGTTTTCAGACAATTTGGTTCACGGCTCATTGGTTACTATGAAGTTCTGCAAGAGCGGTGATAACATCTAGATGCATATAACCTAAATAGTTTGCTGCAATCTTATTTGTCTGGTTACAATCAATTAAACAATGTAAGTATATAGCTTGTTAAGATTTTAACACCAATTGTCTTTGCTCAATCGACTTATCTAGATTAGATTAACAACTCTGTCTGATTAGTGACGAAGGTCTTCATCAGCCTATATCAGTAAACTGCTAGCTAGACATTTTCTATGACGATTCATTAAACTTGTCGACTATAACGATCGATATATATCGATCGATAAAGAACGGTACTTGCACTGCTGGCTCGTACGCTGCTATATAGAGACCAAAATAAAGGTATACTTGGCGGTCGTTTTGCCTAATATCTTATACCTACTCAGCATAGACTTGGACCTTATACCACCGCCACGTATAAGCCACGCCATGTTCGCACCCTTGATAAATTTCACTTCAAATGTCTTCGAGATATCCTAAATGTCAAATGATCTGATCGTGTCAGAAACATAGCGTATTAAGACGTGCGTATGTTTGGAGAATAGAGGCACACTTGCGCGACAGCTCAGGTGGGGTGGGCACATATCCCGAATGCCCGAAGAAAGATTAGCCAAGCGCATCTTTTACTCAGAACTTCAAAAGGTAAGCGTAAAAGCGGGGGCAGTTTTTAAGATAAAAATATATCTTGAAAAGGCATATGAAGGGAGGGGTGTGGGATTGAGCTCTCCACATGGGACGAACAAGCGAGCAGTCGTGCTGAGTGGAGGCAATCGGTGCAGAAAGTGGTTTACTCATTCGAAGACGAAAGAAGGCGCGATCTAGATGCTAAAAGAGAACACCTCAAAAGCAAACCGCTTTCTAATATTATTTACAACTTTGTCAATGGCTTTCGCACATGTAGCAATTTCCAAACCTATATTACCTACTGCCAAAATTGGTTATATCAGCCATGTGAGGACGCACCATGTAACATTATTTAATTTATTAAAAGTAGTCGCCATGGCCGAACGGCCTGGTGTACATCATAACCATCATCAGCATAATCCCCGATTTTTCTTCTCCAGTCACTGTATGTTCTGTGTGCCTTCCGTATTTCGTTACTCCATGAACCTAGCCGTTAGCAGCCTTTACGCTACGATTGCCGATTCACGGTATCCAATCTAGAATACGCTTACCTACTCCCACGGTTATCGATTCTACGACAAGGTACCACACTAGAAGCTAAAAAACTGAGCCTATTTATTGTCTTCAAAGTAGGTACCTCATGTTGGCATCCGTTTATAACTCCGGAAAATATATAAAAAACTTGTTTTAAATCCACTCTTTCCAATTCGTAAAAATTAACAAAAAAAATGTGGGCATGAAAGTGTTTTAGATACGAGTTTATCGTTTTTATCAATGTAAAAATTTAACTCATAAAAAAACGATAAAACTGCTTAACAGATTTTCTTGAATAATAGCTAAGAACACTCGATATAAAGTGACATACACTTTACAAACAAAAACAAACTAAATTAGAATAGGTTCAGCCGTTTGGGAGCTACTAGACAGAAACACAGTGCCCTTCTTTTTGCGACGGGGATAAAATATATACCTACTTGTATTTTTTTTATTTCTTTAACACGACAACTTTGCTAGCGCTCTGGCATCTGATATTTTGGGGCTAAATAACTAGCTAACTAGTATCCATCCACCCAGAAGGCTCTATAAGGAACTAGGTTACTTGTCAAGCCATTGTTTCCCAGCCACCTAACCATGCAAGCAGCACATTATTGTATTTACATACACATGGTTATGTCTAGCCACGTTGAATATATTTGTAAGTACTTTGAAGCAGTTCTAATATAAGTACATATTCAAATGGTACGTTCATGGAATGGGAAGACAAGACTCCATGTGGTAATAACAAGCGATTTCAATTGAATACTAAGTCGGATTAAACGATTCACGGAATCAATGAATCGTATCATAAATTCTGTTTGTAATAAATTGATCCCGTATGAGATACGCTTCGGTTGAACATTTTTAAATCGTATTCGCATAAATAATTTTATAAAATTTGCTCTGATCAAATTTACAATTACAAAGGCTTTCAAAAGCTCTTCAGCAGATCAAAGGGACTGAAAGATTCAACGAGCATGTACATTTTTAGATTTAAGATTTTTGTTGTCATGTATTTGTAAATAAGGCATTCATCATCATCATTAAGCGTTCCTATATAATATAAACAAAATGCGCTACCTACCCAATGCTGCAAAATATAATTTCTCTTAACACCATCTAACATGTATGTATTATATGCATGTTTTTTGCTGACCTTACTATGTTATCTAACCAAAGAGGGTTGCCTGGTAGTCGTTTTCGGCTTTAACCAAAAAATTCCTATAACTAGTAGCTTTACCTATTCTGTGGGCTTAACTCAACGCCTTAATTTCATACAACTCTAAGCGAATGTCTCCAATTTTTTTGTAAGCACAATTCCAAAATTATGTAAATATAGTAGGACCTTCTACATAAAAATCATAAATTCATGCACTAACGGACCACACACAGCCTAAGCCGTTGAGTTTAGAAGCATGAAATGTTGCACAAGTGTTCCTTTTATAATTTAAAAGTGAGCACTAAAGAAAATTTTAGGGGATGAAGGTTTGTAATTTGTATGGAAGTTCGTCATTTTTGAACTAAGAAACTTTGAACGTGGTGTGTGTGAGTGAGCTGGATGGGAGTTTGATAAGAACGGGGGCTGAACTGTAATGGGGCTGAAGTGGGATGGTAGGATGATGGAATGGAGTGAGATTCCCATGGAACGAGATAATACTGGGGCAGGAGTGGGACGGGTTTATGATAGGAGTGGGAAAAGAAAAATAAAGAACGGGCCAGGAATTTTCTCTACACGAGAAAAATCGCGGGAAAGCTTTCTAATTTTGGTGGATAAAAGTTGTGTGTGTTCGAGATCTCACTTGTTCATATTGGTAATTATTTTACCATTAAGGTTTTAAGCTTAAATCTCGCCAGAGTTGTCCCGATTTCGCTCTATTCTACTCTACTTGTAATAATAGCTACGCCCCGTGGTTCCCCTCGCGAGAATTACTCTTTATAACATCATCTATGTGCCAATGAAAGTCTCGTCAAAATTAGTCCGCAAACACACAAAAACACACACACACAAACATCGTCTTTTAATATAAGAAGAAGATAAACGTATACACTCTACGTACGTAGTGATTATTATTTCCTCACTCTATGGGTGGAGCGAAGTCCTTGGCTCCTTACTTATGTAACCCATGATTACATCCCGATAGGTACAGCGATTATAATTAAAATAGACGTCATATTAGCTGATCTAATATAGAGTGGCAATTACAGGACCAAATGGTTGTACTTTTTTCTCCCGCTCCATGAGCTTATTTCTTATGCCTTATAAAGCATACTGAATACCATATAAGTTTAGTGGGGCCTTGGATGTCCTTAACGGACAATAATGTAATTGTACTTTGCAATCCATTAGGATATGACGTGTGAATCGTCCAAATTAATCCCTATGACGCCATAGTGTCAGTTTGGGCTTCAATAGACCCATTTTGCGCCGGATGTAATCGTGAATTGCCCTAAATTGCAAAATTTTATGTACTTGAGATTAATCTAACCCTTATATGAACGTGTCAATTATCTAACGTGAACATACCTTTAAAGGACAGCGTCAAAATGGTTAGCCCTATAAACGAAACTAGAAGCAACGTATGCATGACGTTGAGTGAGTCTACACGATTTCTTCTGAGTGCATTAATTAAATCGCTACAAACATGTTTTGATATCAGAGAACAGGAAATTCCCTTAAACTTTTGAGAAATATATCAGATTCCAGTAAGTAGGTAACTATTTTTGTTAATCGATAGTCGATTAATCGATTTGTTTGTTATTCAACGTTGCGGTAAATGAGACAGGAAAATCAGAAAAACCAGATGAGTGAATCATGAAAAGGTGAAACATTTTGATCAATGTTCAAATATCTAGCTCACTTTTTCCTTTAATATATATCTACTTTATTATACTACAGCAGCTGTTCGCAGCCAACTTCAGCCAAGTCCGAATTAGGGAACCGAGAACGCCGCTCTATACCTTTGCATGATATTCTATAACATCACAAAATGGCAGCGACTTATGAATGAATGATTAGTCTGCTCGTAAAATTCAAGACAAAGGGGCACTTATGATTTAATACCGTAGTCCAGCGGAACTGACGGTATGTAGAGCCATCCTTTATGGTGGCCTTTAGTCATTTAGCGGCCTTCACCGTCTGCTGGCCGGTCACGCACCTTCTTCTAATTATAGACGCGTGTGAATGGATAGAGCGCTACTCTCTTTGGCGTCGCTGTTGGCAGCTGCGATTCGAGTTTCAAATCCACGAGAGCACGTGTGACATGTACTTAATTACAACACTTACAAAGACACATGTGCATGCTTCTGCAATCGATTTGAAAGTTTATTTGTAAGTTCGAAATTTCGTATGCGAATGACTATCAGGGATTTTAAGAGCTCTCTCACATTTTTTGACGTAAACAAGCAACGAAAACTGGATTTTTGGCGTTCTGATACTATCAAACAGAAAGATCTATTGAAAATTCAATTTCTGTTATAAATACTTAGATCTGTATTTTGTCTTGAACAATACGGCTTCAAATTTTGGAAAAACTTTACATAAATACTTATCAGCGTATTATTTACCTCCTATAAATAGTACAAAAGTAGTTATTCGTAAAACTTTCGGAGGGAGAGTTTGAGATAGGATTTCGTTAAATTACTGACTTAAAATAAACAATTTTAATGTTATGATTTACTTGTTTTATATTTGTCTTGAAAATAACGGCTTTATTTTTTTGTTTTATTCTTGAAAATCCAGATACTTATCTAAAATTGAACGATGCATTTTGTAATAAACGTTTCATCCCAACCTATAATAGCGCTCGGTGATTTTTTGGCTTGTCTGGCCATTTGTATAAATAACGTATTTTATCCAATGAATAAACTGATTTCAGTGGGCGAAGTAGGAATATACGACACGTAAAATACGTATCGAATTCCATATAAATTTCACCGCTTTCAAAAGCTATCTACCGTTCGTTTTGGTGTAGTTATCGTACCGTTTTGAATATTCGTAGGTACTTTTTCTATAGGTTTCCTACGTACCTATATTATATCCGTATTGTTTTATATGGAATGTACGTAACTGTCGACTTAGCTACCTGCTGGTTTACCCAATAACGAACTTCCACAATGGCAAAAAGCAACAAAACTATCCTTATTGAATTAAATAGGTAGGTAGATACGTCTGTAATACAAACTCATTTGGCTATTCTCGTGATTAGTAATTGAGTAGGTAACAGTGTCCAATGAATAAATTTGCTAGGTCTTCTATATCGAACAAGGCTCAATTGGCTGCTAAAAAGCTAGGTAATCTATTGAAGGTGCGACGGTACTTCACGTCGGAACAGTTGCTATCACTGTACCAAGCACAAGTTCGGTCGTGCATGGAGTACAGGGGCCTTACGCCCAACTCTAAACGCGGGCCCAAATAGGTGCAGTTTGCAAAATCACGCGACCGCAAACCGTATCTCGGCGCGTTAAGGTTCGCGTTCGCAGGATTTTGCAAACTGCACCTATTCGGGCCCACGTTTAGAGTTCAGCATAAGGCTCCTGCTCTCACCATTGGGTTGTGTTTGTTCATCAGCTAAGTACAAGCTTGGGCCGTTGCCGTTGGAGTCTATTGAGGAACGTGGCAAGAGGCTGATCAGCATAACGTCTCTAGTTCAGACTAACCTTCTTAGTCTTGAGCATCGGTGAAAAGTTGCCAGTCTATCGGTTTTTTATCGGATACATTTCGGAGAGTTCAGGAGAGAGCATCGGATCTGCATGTTCTAATTCATGTGGCATCGTACCTATCTCCCAAACAGCTGAACCGATTTTTGTTTAGTTTTTTTGTTTTGTTAGATAGGTGACTTGATCGAGAGTGTTCTTCTATGATTTATGAAAAACTGTTGAGATGTTTGAACATTATCAGCACTTTTATCAGGGTTTGTAAATAATGTTCAATTTATATCTAATTTCGTTTAACTGGGTGTTCCCCGGTAATTACAAATTGGGTGTCTTCAAATCACGAGTGAATCGGCTTATTCTAGGCAAGCGTGCTCCATTGTAGACCGCATCATCGCTTAAAATCAGGCGAGTTGGCGGTCAAACGCAAGCCTATTCCTAAATAAAAACAAAAAAAGTGAAAAACCAAAGACGTGAATTTTGTTTTAGTTCTAACACTCAATTTTACGACATCATCATTGCCATAGTCATGAAAATTCAAATATCTGTTTGATCACGCTGTACTTACATTAAATTTATTGAAAGTACAGTATACTGTGCAAAACATTCTAATAGTAGATTATGCACTGAGGGATTAAAGCAGTGTCTTAATGTAGAGTCCTGAGTGAAGCGAGGGGTTCAAGCTGTCCATGACGAAGACAGGCTTTATTCCAGAGGAGCATACTCTACTTTACACACCTTCTGCAAGACAATAAAAAGCCAGGTTTCACTCAAAATGACAGCACCAAACACCGTGTTATGTTTCACATTCTTTGTAAACGCACTTTTTTTTTTGAGTTGCTTATGGTGGCCAGTTTGATTTTCGAACAAATCCCTTTACATTGACATATGGCCACTTTTTTTACTTACAAGTTTCCACACTAATTCAACGTTCCAAATTCAAATCACTTTATCCCCTAGTGAGTTTCATACAACTTTATATCCCTTAAGAGATAATGTTTTACTTTACGTTGATGTTGCATGATATTATGTAATTGGACATTGTCGAGCAGGTGGTGTGAAAACAAAATTACTTACCTAATAGAAGCCTAGCCACTAACGCATTCGTATAACCCATCGAACTCTAATTGACAAACGATTCGAGTAGGCGAGTCAATCAATAACTCTGTTGGACCATAGACTTGATACCTTGACCTCAGATATTCGCCAGTCGATTGTTGAACGATATCTCATTATGTCGGAGCAATTCAAAAGGTTAATGCTTACTAGTTTGGTATCGGATATGGAGTTGTAGGTTAATAAGTTTTGTCAAATGATTATTTAAATCATGGTTTCACTTAAACTCTTATATCACGCTTTCGCGTGATATCTAAAGAAAAAGAAAATTCCGATTCCGTACAACCAAATAATAGAACAACCTGCCATCCTTGTTTTCAAAGAGATATCTTTTCAAGTTCAGAAAATAGGTAACGAAGGTAGGTGGGCAGTGAATAGGTATCTTCTAAGACTGCGTAAGATGCTTCATCTTCAATCACATCGTCGTCTCCCAACAGGCGAGTCGGTAAATGAGGATTTGGCTTCGTCACCAACTGATTACACGGATCTGATCACATGTACGTAAGTTAGTAAAACGCGAAATAAATACATTTATTGTTTCGTCAACTGAGCATACGATGATTTTTGCATGTGTTCAGATGGTGAAACTAAAAATAATTCGCGATAATAAAGTTAGCCTGTTTAATTTTAGATACTATTAACTTACTAGTGCTGAGTTTGGCCGTTTAGACGTTTGGCCTTTTGGAAACACTCAGAGTCACACAACGGGCAATGGAGAGCCCAACGTAATATTATCTCTACAAAGTATTTATACTTTGTAGAGATAATATTGTAGTGGTAGGACTCTTTTGCGGGGGTCCGCCTGGGGAAGTACCACACCTTTGCCAGTTATTCAACCGCCAAGCAGTAGTGTTCAAACACTACTGTGTTTCGGATTGAAGGGCAATGTTTCCTGCGAAATTACAGGGCACACAGAGATTTGACATCTTATATCTCGGCGTGACGAGCGCAGTGCATAGCCATCCAGGGTTTTAAACTGTTGAAGTTCAAAATTCTGAATGGCGTTGAGCTGTTATGGGCAAGCGGGAAGAGCCATCAGGCGAGCGAATTCGCCCGTGTCGTCGCTCAGTAACATAAAAAAATTACATTGAATTTTATTAGCCGAGAGATTTAATATTATTTTATAAGAATGTTTTTGAGGTTGTGGTAGCGCCCCAGGAGAGTATTATTATGAAATTTACATACAGATCTTAGGTAGCATGTTTAAGGTAGGTATGACATAATGACCCTAATTGATATGAAACAAAGTCCGGAGCGGATCGATTTATTCCAATATTGATTTGTCTTCTAAATACTCCTTAGCTAGGCTATAGTAACATTTTGCAAGCAATACCTATGTAGGGTTTTGGAAAATTTCTTTTCTGTTTTTTATCTGTACTGAACGGAGTTTATTAAAAAAAATATGGCCATTGGATTTGGGCCGAAGCTATGCATTACAATTTAGAGGTTGGTAAAATTAATTTATTGTTATAGTTTAGACCTTATTCGATAGTTTCGGTTATCAGCTATTTTCTAAATAATATGGTGAGCTGTGGGCTAACGCCTAGCCTGATACTCTTTAAAACTTACATAACGTTTCGTGCCGGTTGAATGAAGTTACAATATGATGAGCTACTTACTAAAGGGTTAGGTCACGAGGAAGTAAAATTCATAGTGTTTTCATCAACTTCACAGTATTTATTTTAACTTTCAGCAATTTCCCATTAATTATACTTTTCCATTACATTCCTTAAACCTTGTTCATTATACTATTTACGGTTTTTTTTAATTCCTTCCTCGTATGCCGCTCAACCAAGCCTACTCCTGCCTGTCATTCCGCAAAAGCCTTGCCTTGTGGCGTGGTGGGCTGTGATTGGCCGACGTTCCTGATTGGCGTTCGTAAATCTAGTCGGCTTTACAATTAAAAACGGAAATCAAATTACCAGGCAAAATAAATTAAAATTATTAATACATTTTAATACTTAGAAAAATAACTAAATTGATATGATAACGTGCTAATATATAAATCAAACAGTAATAATTTCTTTAATACCTAATAGCTACATTAAAAGTATGTGTATACAAGTGTAGTTTTAAAGACACGTGTCTGCAAAACTAACTTACGACGGCCTATAAGTATAGGTTTGTTTTTTGCAGATAGAGGAAAGGATGTGAACAGTGTTTGTGAAATATCTTCAAATAACAACATCATTCGATCCCACTATCTCAGTTCCTGTTTTCGGAGAAAACAAAGAGTCATTAATTTTCACTCCGATAAACATTTTACTTAGGTAGGTAGGTATATGTATCTGTAGTGTTGAATGAAGCCGTTGCTCCACGGCCCACGCCCAATAATCACTATTACACGCTCCATTACTTTGCAATTACCTTTTTACCGAGCTACTTCGTGATGTCAAACTCTGATGAACATCATACACAAGTGTTCAGAAGTTATTTTACTATGTTTGCTTCTAACAGTCGGATTAACAGTACATTGCTTTACGTGAGGGTAAACGAACAGATTCTTAAGGAAGTTGACATTTGCGGCACGAGCGTCTACCCTCAATAAAGTCTGTAGTTTCCGACTTTAAGTGATGGATGTACTTTTTACCATTTATATAAATAATACTAGTGCTGTTGCTCGCGACTTCGTACGCGTAAGATTTTAATATAAACTTTCAACCCTTTTTTTCCTCCCTTTCGTAAAATAACATAGGCTGTACTTCAATCTGGTCATAGACCGCATTTAAATCCGTCCATTGGTTTGAGATGTTCGTCTACAAACAAACAATCAGACAATAATTATAAAAACTGTCGCCCTGTGTGATTTTTATACATCTAAGTTTTTATTATATGTATAGATAGATAGATATAGATACCTAACAAGAAATTTAAAATATTCACATTACAACAATTTTCACATTATACTTGCACGATATTTTCTATGATAAAATTATTTAAAACTCAAAAATATCCTTAGATGAAACTTTCTAAAAAGGTTGCCATAGAGAAGTTTCCTAATTTTCTAGTTTAATAATACAGACAAACTGAGAGCGACGTACTAGAGATAATTTTAAGCACTGAAGATTAATTAACATAAGTACTAAATCCGTGTCTAAAATGTATCTGCTATTATCAATTAGTGATTTGTAATGTAGTATGATAGTGTAATGTAGTTCGGAGAGTTATTCATAAGTGTCCCGTCGCCAGCATAATAGGATAATTGATTTATTTGGCATCATTTTTGTCCCACATCGAAGCCCTTCTTGTTACTGAAAACAATTTCGTGTAATGAATACAAATAGCATCGAAAATAGACACTCGTAGCTCATAGACCACACACGCTAAAGGGATCGGTACCAGATGAGAATATTTTAACATTTTTTGCTTTTTGTAGTACTATTCCAGAGTCCATGTAAGGTTTATGCAACTTACGAATTACATAGTTGCATTGCATCAGAGTATTCAGTGCATTGAGTTGTTTACATTAGCATGGAAACAATGGTGAGATCAACTTCTTATTGCACTGAAGAGTCTCTGAAATCGATGTGCATACTCAATGTCTCCTTGCACAATGCGTGCGTCGGCGTCCCGGACCAAATGCATCTTTACAGCCACTTATATTTTAACAGGCTATAAAGTTAACTCGAATAATTACTTTATATGGTGCCAAATTGAAGGCGGGGTATAATATAATTATTATGGATAAGTTACAATTCAATTTTGAGCTGAAGCATTACACCGATTGTTTCAAATTTCGATCAGATGAATTGATTTTTTAGACAATGGTTGATTGACGTATCGATATATCCTATCTAAAGTAGCAGAATGCCGCAAAACTAAACCGACGTGAAGACATCAGACTTGCAAAATGTCTTGTGTTATTGTTACTGGCTAAAAACTAGTGCCTTGAAAGCAGTCTCGATTTCTAGGTAGCTTTTACTTTGCGACACAGTTGGTTCCATCTCTGGTTTCCCTGTAGGCGGTTGTCGCTCCTACGCCCGCGTTCCCTCGACCGTCGAAGGAAGTTGAGTCACGCACACGTAAAGTGGTTCCTATAAATTTTAATTTGCTTAATATTCTGAAGAGGGTCCTGCGCAAATTATTTTGCGGGAAGGATATTATACCACCGCCTCCCGAAATGTATTCAATTGTTCTGTGGCCAAAACTGGAATGGCTCTTAAAAGTAAATTTGATTAGGCAGATACAGCGTTATGCTTATTTTACGACATATATTTATATTTATCTTTAAACAGTGATGGGCGCGTTGCCGTCGAAATGTTGTATTTGTAAAACTTTATTTGTTGTTATATTATCACTCAACTCCGTAACCTCACAATCCTCAGATCAGATAAACAGGCGTCAAGGGATATTATGTAAAGATGGCGTGGAGTGTGTGAAAACATCGGGACTAAATCAAGCATTATGTCTTTAGTCGAACTCACCCTGCAGACGACCTTGCCGCCGTTTTTTGCGTGTGGACTGTTAGTCAGTTCATTGGTGTCACTGCAAGTTTCTTAGTGTGCGAGGAAAATGTATGTATAGTAAAAGTACGGTGTGGTATAGTAAAAAAGTAGGTGAAACACATCGAAATACATATAGAGTCACAATCGTGCCAAAAAAATGACTGAACCATAACTCTGCGCACGCTACGCATTGCGCCGACTTTTTGGTTAGTTGTTAGGCAACCGCGATCCGATTACAACGCCGCGCCATGCCAGTGCTACAATGCCTTAGCGGACAAGCGACACAACGTCTAAATTGGAGTAAATCTGGCATTGTGAACTATATAATTGATGTCTAGGTCAGTACTTACAAAGACGCTCGGACGTTTTTTGACTGTTTTCACTTAAGATATTGTGACTCTATAGGTATTGTATATCGATGGTGAAACACGAAGACATATTAACATTTTGTCTGTTCTGAGTCCGTAACGGATTCAATAAATTTGGAATTAGAGAAAATTTGGCTTGAAGGAAAACATATTACATTTCATCCCGCATTTTTTTTACATTTCTGAAGGTGCGGATAACACCTCAAGGTTCAACAAGTATACGTGTTACCAGTATTTATGCAAGCTAACGCAGTAATAGGTGGTGATTGGTATCGCGCGCATGGCACAGTGCATGCAATATCGCGATATTGCACAACTAACACTTCATCTCGCAAGTGGCTACGGGGTTATTATAGAAATAGCTTTTGCAAGCAGTTTATGTGTTAGCGTAGTCATTAAACTTAGGGAGATGAAGCAGTTTAGTAGAGCTTCTTTGGATTGCTTTGAGAAATATTAAAGTTTACATAAAGAGCGTAGCTTGAATACGTATCAAATGTTTTGATACTACATTTCTAATCCATACGGCAAAGGATTGGAACAACCTGCCGGCTTCCGTGTTTCTATATAATCTGGGCCTTTTCAAGGTCAGATTAAATAGGTATCTTCTATGTCTACGCGCTTCCTCTTCGACCACATCGTCGCTTATCAACAGGCGAGTTGGTGGTCAAACGCAGACTTATTCGCGATAATAAAAGAACAATACTTAACTCCATCTGCAAAGAGCTTCAAATACAAAATAATCAATTGTCGATTGTGCAGTTGTGAATACTGACTTTCTTTAAGGCTCACTTGCGAAGCATCACATTTTTAATAAGAAATAGGCTCGCGTTTGACCGCCAACCACTTATATTTAGATTTTTCTTTTTCTCATTAATTTTAATTTTTGATCATTATATGCACTGTGCCAGCATGGTGGATTATGGCCCATCGTCTCTCTCTCTCTCTCTCTCTCTCTCTCTCTCTCTGAGAGAAAACCTAAGGCCTAAGTCCCAGCAATGAGAACATGATAGGCTGAAAGGCTGAAATAATTATTTAATATTTATTTACATAATATTTATTATATACTCAATACTCATACTTAAGTATTTGAAATAATCAACATCATTTTCAATGATGACTATTACTGAAGTTTTTAAATCTTGGTATTATAGACACTAAAAAATCATTCTAAAATGTAGGTATACCCCCCACATAAAAGAGAAGGAAATGAGAAGGAAACTCTGTCACCAGGTATTGTGACAGATATATGATTGAACATTTTTATTTATGTCAACGCGTTGTACTTCGCGTCAGAGTTGCTAACACAGTTGCTATGGGTTTCTATGGGTGCAAGTGGCTACAACAAATTTCTTACAAAAGTGCCTTGACAGAGGTTCTAAAAAAAAATCGGTGAAATATACTATACGTATCTACTCTAAATAATAGGTCGGGGAAAAAGTCTTTTCGTATTTTGTATGTATAAGGTTGTAGTAAAAATCTCATCCGTTGTACTGTTTGTATCTGGCTGGTTTTGATACCATTAAAAATATGACATTTTAAAAAAGGAATACAAAAAGTAAAAAGCAATTTCCCGCCATTTTTCAATTGTTTTTTTGTTTGATAAAATGAGTGAATCTAACGAAGAAATTCGATATATTGTGAAATTTTATTACAAAAAAAGGAAAACTGCGACACAAGCCGCAAAAAAAATTTGTGACGTTTATGGACCTAATGCAGTGTCATCAAGAGTAGCACAATGTTGGTTCAAGCGTTTTCAGTCCGGGAATTTTGATGTCAAAGATGCAGCTCGCTCTGGTCGCCCTGTTACGGATAAAGTAGATGCCATTTCTGAAAAAGTGGACCAAGATCGGCATATTAATAGTTACGACGTAGCTGAAGAACTGGGGATTGACCACAAAACAGTTTTGACCCATTTGAAAAAAACTGGGTATACAAAAAAACTCGATATTTGGGTGCCACACAAGCTCACTGAAAGAAACCAAATGAATCGTGTACTCATTTGCGACTCTCTATTGAAACGTAAAGAAACCGAACCGTTTTTGAAAAGATTGATCACTGGTGATGAAAAATGGATCACCTACGACAAGAATGTGCGCAAACGATCATGGTCAAAGGGCAATGAAGCACCACAGACTGTAGCGAAACCCGGATTAACACGTAATAAGGTGATGCTGTGTGTATGGTGGGATTGGCAGGGCATCGTTCATTATGAGCTTTTACCGCCGGGCAAAACCATCGATTCGGATCTCTACTGCCAACAGCAGATGAGACTCAAACAAGAAATTGAGAAAAAACGGCCGGAATTGATCAACAGAAAGAGTGTGGTCTTTCATCATGATAACGCCAGACCGCACACATCTTTGGCCACTCAGCAAAAATTTAGAGAGCTTGGTTGGGAAGTGTTAATGCATCCACCATATAGCCCTGACCTTGCACCCTCAGATTTCCACCTGTTTCGATCTCTTCAGAATTCTTTGGGTAGTGTTAGATTAACATCAAGAGAGGACTGTCAAAACTACTTGTTGCATTTTTTTGATCAGAAGTCCCAAAAATTCTACAGCAACGGGATCATGTCACTACCTACAAGATGGCAACAAGTTATCGAACAAAATGGCACATATATATTATAATTAAATGTAATTAAACTTGAAAAAAATATGTCTTGAATTTGTTTAAAAAATACGAAGAAACTTTTTCCCCGACCTTATATTATTAAAAGCTTTATCACCAGAGTGATTGTAGACTGAACCATATTAAGAAAGCTCGACCCATAAGAAGCTCACACTCTGGCCGCATTAATTACCCGAGTTCATTGGAACGATGCCTCATCTAGATAATCGCGAGAGTCTGATGAGCTACCGGTGCTTCGCGTACTTCCTAGAAACACAACAGAGCTCCTTGTTTTACTTTCAGCGTGTTTCAGGCCACTTCTGTGAGTAAAACGTGTTTCCCGAGCGATTCCTCGAACCTTGACCTTCATTTGTTCTTGTTTTATTATGTTACAAGCTTTATATATGACCATTTAATATATTTACTAACATTGGAGATAACTTTGATCAGTAATAACAACTCTGGGAATTTCTAATAACAAGTGCATTTGCGTACATGGTTCTTTAAAAATCGAAACGCCCAGCTATTAAGGTTGGTATGTTGGTATACAAGGTTACCTGGAAAGGTTACCAATCTACTATCAATTTTGTCGAGTGTCAATGACCGTTTTCTATGGAACAGATGTTTTTTTTTTGCGATTTTAGATTTGTTCTCATAGTAAAAGTTGTCCATAATAATGGATACCTACTATGGACCCCTTTCGGCTTAGTACACTTTTTCCCGGTAACCTAGTAGACCAGTATTTAGGTATTGCCAGATACTAAAGTAATTAAGTACAAAAGTGTGATAAAAGTTTATCTATTTACTAACGTAGGAGGAAAATGCTTTAATAACGATTCTACGAATGCATTTACCTACTTGATGCAGCGGCAGGGTTTTTTTAATCCAATAATTAAGTTAATAAAAAAAAACAATAACCGTTTTCTATACCTACATGTACAAACATAAACTAAAAAGAAGATTAAGCTTTTGAATCGACGGCACGATGAAAAAGCTCACAGTTGTACGCAACTTCCAACTCTATTCTTTCCCACAACTGAGTAGTTTTCTTTAAGAATAGGTATTAATGTATAATTATTATGACAGCTTATAAATACATACAATCTTCTTTGTTCTTGGCTGTGATGACAGTTAAAACAGAGATTGACAGTCCTCATCAAAACTTTTGCTGAAGCACCTAGGACGTTACTGGTTTTTGAACGTCCTTGGGAACCACAAACCAAAACGCCATCTATGTAATGTGACAAGCTATTAATTCTTTTCTATTATTATTTGGTGTTTTGTATGAGTCTATGTTACTTGAAATAAATGATTATTAAATTAAATATATCTCAGAAGAAGGACTATGTATAGATGTAGGTTTATTGTTGTTGTTTTTGTTGATTAAAGATTGATTAAAGAAGCGCTAAATCAATTTCGATAACATTTATATGGGATCACCTCTGAGGTATGCACTACCAAACAAAAAAAGAAACATCAAAATCAATTCATAATTGGCGGAGTAATCGCTTCACAAACAAAAAAACCGAAATGATAACCTCCTGAAGACGAATACTGTAAAAATACCGAAGGAATTCCCAATTAGTTAAGTTGATATAAGTGTTAGGTAGCTACAACTGCTACAAGTAAGTAGTTAAATACTTTGATACAGCTTTGGTACTTTGTTTGATTCAACTTAACTAACAATTTTAATGTAAGTAGGTAGGTGGTAGCTACTAGAACATTATCCCGATAACTTACATTAAAAAATATGTATAAATAAAAAGTAGGAATCTATCTATCTTTATATCTATATACATCTATCTTTATCTATCTATACATCTTCTATACAGATAATAAAAACGTAGATATAAAAAAATCTGTAATTGCGAGATATCACAATTAATAATCACACAGGGTGTCTTATAATAAGCAGCTGAACACGTTAAGACAGTTTTGAGAATTTTTGTCTGTTTGTTTGTCCACGCATATCTCCTAAACCACTGGACGGATTTAAATGCGTTTTTCACGAATATGCTAAGCTATGACCAGATTGAAGTATAGACTATGTTATTTTGCGCAAGGACCGGATTAAGGGAGAAAAACGGCTTGAAAGTTTATATGATAATCTACGCGTACGAAAGCAGGCAACAACACTAGTCTATATCTATACATATAATAAAAACGTAGAGATAAAAAAACTGTAATTGCGAGATAACAAAAAAAAAACACACAGGGCGTCTTAAAATAAGCAGCTGAACACGATAGGACAGTTTTTAGAATTGTTGTTTGTTTGTTTGTTTGTCCGCGCACATCTTCTAAACGACTGGACGGATTTAAATGCGGTTTTCACGAATATGCTTAGAAATTACCAGATTAAAACATAGGCTATGTTATATCATTATTTTAATTCTTTATTATTACATAAAATAAATTAAAAAAATCAATGATTATTTTCTTCGTTACTCGAAACGTAATATGAGGATCGTCACATAGCCTCAAGCAAGGAGGTCCAAAGTAAAGAGAATGTTATTGAAATAGCCATTATAAAAATTTGAAACTGTCAACTGTCATTCCGATAATCAGTTTAAATTTAAAGAAAGTTCCTTAACCTTCTTAGATGAATGAACGTCTAGATCAAGGATGTTATAAAAACATAGGCCTTACAACCTCTTTGGTGATTCAATCCAATGCATTTTGCAAGACAAGCATATGTCAGGGTTCCGTGGCCAAAGCCATACTTGTGGTCGTATTCATATAGTTCAGAAATTGCATGATCATAGAAAAACTCGAACGAGCGAAGCTGGACAGTCAAATTTCAGAGATGTATCATCCCGACATGACATGATATACTTTTTATGGTTTAGACAAAAAAAAAACAAAACATGCTCTGCACTGTGATCACATTATCTTTTTGATTTGAAAACTGTTGACGGTGTTTTTCCTGTTATGCTTCTATCAATACTTCACACAGGGCGACTTAAAATAAGCAGCTGAACATGTTAAGGCAGTTTTTAGAATTTTTGTTTGTTTGTTCACGCACATCTCCTAAACCCCTGGAATAAAATGCGGATGGATTTAAATGCGGTTTTCACGAATATGCTTAGCTATGACCAGATTGAAGTATAGGCTATGTTATTTTGCGCAAGGGCCGGATTAAAGGGAAGAAAAAAGGATTGAAGGTTTATATGAAAATCTACGCGTACGAAGTCGCGGGAAAAAATACTAGTTAATAATAAAACAATTGGGCATTATTTTTCAACATTGCAAATGTTTTGAAATAATTTTTATGTTCATACGTTTTATTTTTACGGTCAAGTTTGAAAAATTGTGCAATGTCAAACTGAAGATGATGCCAAATAAGTTTTAAAAAAACTTACTTAGTGATTTTTTACCTTTACAAATTTTGAAATGCGAAAGAGAGGTCTTAATGCATTGCTGGGAAGTTAGCTCACGTAGAGTCAGAGGGCGCTAACATTTTCAACGTACTTCAATTACTCATATCCGGAACCAGTAACCATGAGTGTTCCTGCTCTACACACTCGCTTCCTATCAATTTCCTCCTGATCCAAAATCACTAAGTAGATAATACCAACGATTTCAGCATTTAGATTATCTGTAGACCTGCAACGGTCTTATTTTAACAATATATTGTTTCTAAGGAAACTCTACCTGGATCAATATAGACGCCTTAAGTATATGAAACTAGTTAAACAGCATTCTCATAAGGGTTTAATACGTCAAAAGAAACAAGTTTTGTTCTACGACTTATCAAAATTCACGAAAAAAAAAGTCGTAGAACAAAAGTTGTTTGTTTTGACGTATTAAAGCCACCTTTATTAGGATGCTAATTGCATGATTACCAGTAACCCTGTATACTCTGTAATGCAAGTCATTTAACTTTGAACTAGTTTCATATATTTGCTCAAGGCGTCTATATTTATCCGGGTAGAGTTTCCTTAGAAACAATATATAGTAAACTCGATAATTTGCTAACAATGTTTAAAGCTACTTCGGCGGGTGCGTGGCTTGGTGCGTGCTCGCAACGTAAACAAGAAAACTTTTAAAAGTTCGCATAAACACCATTAGAATAAGTACTTATGCCTTTATAGTACTAAAATCATATTTCACAATTTGATCTTTAATGGTATTGTCATAAGACTTACTATTATTCACTTTTTCAGGGGTTTCAGCCGTCGACGGTACAAAATATGACTCGTTACGAAACTCATAGTACGCATACGCACAAGGCGAAGGTTAATCTTCTGGGTTTGCGTATTATTTTAAGCCTCTAAATATACTCGGTTTCAGTACAACAATGTGTGTCGATAAACAAAACTACCTATTGATGTTGTGAAGTACGTAGGACGTGAATTCTGATTGCCTACATAATTATTTTCACAGTTTATCATTTACATAACTAGTAGCTAGCTATAAGAGTAACTCTTTCTGTCTCCATTAGACATGAATGGGATTAGCTAATAGAAACTTTTTGCAGGTGGCACTTCTTCTTTTAGGGTTCTGTACTGAAAGGGCTAAGCCTATACGCTGTGTGCCTGGCCGTCTGTCCTACTTTTTAACGAACAGTACTAGATAGCTGCTATAGTTGAAATTTCCACCAGCGAATTAACTAAGAAATAATAATAAAGTCAAAAAGTATACCTAAGGGCGGTCCCCATCCCATAAAACAAAGTTTTTTTTTGTATTTGCTCTAAACGGTAATACGTGCAAGCGTCAAACTTTGCATGATTTAAGTACACTATCTAAAGTAACAGAAAAAATAATAAACGCGAATACTGGCCAAGTGCGACTCAGTGACAAATTTCTATTCACCACCGGTTTTCGTACGATCACCGAAATTCATCGTCGGGCGCGGTCGGTATTTGGATGGGCGTAATGTCGTCTTTGTGCATTACTTATTTTCTTCAGTAGTTAACAATTTATGTGGTAGTATGGAACCCTCAGTGCGCGAGCCCGACTCACACTTGGCTGGTTTTATTTATTGATTTTTGTGAGAAAACTTTTATTTGTCCAATTGACAATATTGCAATAGTAAAAAGGTTAGCTTTGCTAGCACCACTAACAGTTGCTAATCCCATAATAATATATCAAAAATCTTAGTGATATTATGTTGTTTTTTTTTTGCAAACGAATGTTAAGACGATCATGTCGCTCAGCTGATAGTAAGTGTTACGCTTGTTTATTCAGTGCTACTCGTACCTACAATTATCTAACGTCTACCGACTAGCTTTAGAACTGCGTTACAGGTAGATAATATCTACTCCTTCAAGAAGTGTGAAACTCATGATATCACTGCCACAGAATAATTAGAGCTATTAATTAGCAATATTAATAGGCAACCAAAATTAGCACATTCAAAAGGAACACGCTATTAATCAAATTTTATTGCGGTTTTGTACACAGAAAAGTGATTTCCCATTGATGTGGTTTTACGACCTGCTAAAAGATAAGCTTTGAATAGGTATTCGATTGTATGTATCGCGGTTACCCAGTTTGCGGAGATGAGTAACGCCAGGTCTATCACCTAAGCAGACTGCAAGGCGCTTTGTGGGGAGGCCAATACTTCGCGTTTCAAATTAGCAAGTGTTTTTAAATCGCGAGCGGTTTTACATTACAAAGACTAAAAATAAAAGCGTCAAAAATCGCAGAACAAAGCGTTTCCGCGTAATTAAATTCTCATGTCTCGAACGTTAGTTAAACCATAGTAAGATACAATACAAGTGGCGTTATTTCACGGATTGGCAAAATCTTTAGAATCGTAACTGGATTAGGTACATCACAGATGTTCTATTCTATTTTATAGTTTAAAGCGGCGCGGACGACGCGGATGCGCAGGCGGTTATTGTGACCCAGCTACGTTTGTAGTAAAATCAATTCGCATGCGGAAGGATTCAGACGCACACGCGTTACCTAAACGAAAGTAGATCGTCTAGTTTCGCCTGAAAAAACGTACCATAAACAAAGTCAATTGGTCTAACGAGAGAACTTTTATTCTGGGGCGATGAGATCATTAGGTGAATGGCCGGTAGTTGGGCAATTTTTATGGAAATGGGTCGCTGGGAGTTTGCGCTTCAGTCCATGACATTGATTGGTACAGGCTTTTTTAAATTGATTGGCTTCTTCAGCCAGTGTACAATACAAGTATCCAGAAACAGAACAGTTCCTCTAGAATACAAGTATCCTCTACAACAGACCTAGCCAGGTCATATTTTAAGCTTTGATTCTGAGTACCTAGTTGTAGAAATAAGCACGTTCGCATCGATCGTCAGGCGTCGCGCTTAGAAGCTATTAAATAGGCCTAATATTAGGTGAGAACGGACACGTGATCAGACGTGTATCATAATTATAGTAGCTGCTAATAGACAAGAACAGTGTTCGAAAATAATATTTTAGCATCTGTTTTGTGTATAAATTCTTGGACGACAATATTTATATTAGAACGGAAGTTAAATTTGATTCCGTCGGCGACAAGACTCAATCCACTTCGAAATTACGACTGAGAAATAAAAATAGCAGTGTTGTAAAGTGAAATCTAGTTTTTTCTTTGAGGTTTAGATAGAGATGTAATATAAGAGAGTCGTAAATCTTCTAAATGTGATAGTTTCATTTTTCTTTACGTTGAAATAGACGCATTGTTTTCAATCCACCGAGATTTTCTAGTTTTATACTCTGACGCAGAATATTTTACAGTTTCAACTAGTCTACTCTGAAATACACTTTACACGTTAGAAAGAGATGAAGTAATGTCTGTAGATTTATGTTGTTTTGGGGAATAAAATTAGGTCGCAGTAATCCGCAAGACTAAGCTGTCCAAGGATCGTATTAAAAACGTTCACCTTTGCTTTCAAATTAAAATATCTGGAGCTAAACGTGAGAACAGCTAAAAGTAATTTTGTGACGAATTTATCCATAGACAAAACATAGAACTTCTCGCGTTCTTATTCGTCAACTAAATGTCAAGACGCTAATTTAGTACCAAATTTTAGACAGGTTAAGACCGGTGTGGCCTTTGGGGATGGCAATCAGGGCAACCACCCGGCCCGGGCGCTCTTGCAGGGGCCTTGCGTACTCGCGCAAAAACCTAAGTAGACTAACAATAGGTACTAATGTTTATTTGAATTTCACGCCTTACGCCGCGCATTACTAAAATAATTCATTTATAACATTACATTTCTTGTCATCATCATTAAAACTAATTCCACCTCGCCTCGCAAAGATCTTTGCAAAGAGGTCGCTCCTGGGTCAAAATATCAAGATATAAAGAATATAAACCTGTGGTTTGAGGCGTAAAATCTAACATTAAGAACTATAAGCACACAGTAAAACGCGGACGTGGTAAATTGCTATAACTCTCCATACTTCCTTACATTTTCACCGTGTCTTTATGTGTTGTAAAGGCAAACATCACATAAAATAACTTAATAATCTGCTTACGGGTTCTGTGGAATGCTCGTTTCGTGGAGTAATAATCCGTGTAAAACGATAATTAAATGACAGCTCTTCTCGCTAATGTTTTGCGCCCATGTGCAGTAAATATGCACATGTGAAATTAACTTTCCATTCCGTGTCAATTAACTGCAAGGCTTTTCTGTGGCAATGAGATTTTGTTTCTTTTCAGTCTGAGCTCTCATCATCATCTGCCTGAGTAAAGAGGAATAAAGCTTTTCTTTTAATAACAAGCTTCATATTAACCACTGAGACAAAAAGAGGGGTATTATAAGTTTAATGTGTGTATCTGTTTCTATGTCTGTGGCATTGTATTTCAGATAAAAATATTAATAATAGACTTGCGTTTCATCTGGATTTCGGGGGGGGGGGGGGGGGAGGGGTCAAATAGGGGCACGTGGCAACTTCCACTTTTTTTGAATCATTATCAGTTATGCTGAGATGAGGGGCGTCAATGTCAAGTTTTTGCCCCTGCCCGGAAAAATTGTAGATCCAGGCCAGCGTTTGACCACCAACTCGTCTGCTCGTCTCATCTTATCAGTTCTTTTATAGGGGTTTTAAAAACACATGTATACTCGTTAGTTATTTAGATACATAAATTTTTATCAGTGAATAAAATAGTGAAAAAGTGCTTAATAATTTATTAATAATTACAGTTAGTGTTATTACGATTAAAATAACACAAAAACACATTTAATTAAACAAGAACGATACAAAAATCACACTTAAAATTTATCAAATTCGTCAAAAGCTTAGAAATATTTGCTCGATAAGCTTTTTTTACCCGACTGCGCAAGAAGGAGGGCTATGTTCTAGTGTATGTATGTAGGTATGTATGTCTGAGGTTTCTTTGGCACGCCAATCAATACAATAACACACCGAAATATACAAATGAAACTTAAAATAACATCAAAAATAAATAAACGGCAGAATGATGGGCGGCCTTATCGCGTAAAGCGATTTCTTACAGGCAACATTTGGAGGGACAGGACTAAAGAATTTGAAAATGGTCGATTAATAAATATATATCCCTAGATATACAATAATATTAATAGTTAACTTTATTGTATGACATTTTAACGTACCTACATAGTATTATCACCTAATAAAAGTCATTATGTGGAAACTTACAGCAAATTATTGCAGATGCAAACCACAGAGCACGAGCGCAGTAAACCAGGTGGGCCGTCTGCCAATCTGTCGCTTGCTATAAAAAATTCCCGGAGCATTAACACATATATCACATTCATATCGATGCAAAACTTGTGTGTATGGTGTGTTAGTATGTTTTCTCCCAGTTTACTACGCAACGGCTACACGGATTTATAGGTTTATGCGGAAATGGGTCCATAATAGGTAACCATAATATTGAACAAATTTTACTATGGGGCCAATCCTGAAATCGCACGGAAAATTTCAGCGGTTCCATATAAAACTGTTGTTCACACTCGATAAAATGTATTGAGCAGCAAATATTTTTTTTCGCTATTTCAGGTTTGGTCTCGTTGTAAAAGTTGTTCATAATGAACCTTTTAAGCTTAGTACACATTTTCCGAGAAACCCTACATGATGTGAAAAAAAAACATTCTTAACGGATTTTATCATGTATTTCAAACAATTCTCGGGTCTAGCCCGGACATTTGGTGGTCATTGGTGGAGCCAAAGCCAACACCAAGAGGCCCTTTTGAATATAAAATACATGCAACTATGAAATATGTATTTATTATTTATCATGTATTTATTATTATTATTTTTATATTTAAAAACCTTTAATATCAATGTGTAATCATCGCGAACACTTAAGAAATTAGTACCCTGTATAAAGGGCGTTTATACCGTGGAATAAAATATAGGCTACTACTTTTTATATCGAAAATATCAACTAAGAAAGCTGGTGAAACCGTGGGCTGCTGCTAGTGTAGCTATAAATTCATAAAGACACCGATTATGGCAGACTGATAGCTTTTTTATTTTGATTGGTGGCCTGCGACCCATTTCTCGGTTGCGGCATAGATTAAACTACAGTTTGTAAGCAATTGGGAGGTCTTGATAGATCGCGTGCCATCAATCTGTCTGATTGGTGGAATTGATAGGCGCCAGTCTGTGACCACTGGATGCAATGATCATCTGAGTCATCGGGATAAGTGGACGTAGGTAGAAAACTGTTCACATGTCTAGGGTACAAACTAGGAGTTTACTCGTGGGCTAAAAGGCAATAAATCCGTTAATGCAATCTTTATGTTAATTTTGCTATTTACAATGCATGCAGGCACAGTATTCAATCTTCGCAGCTTTGTAGTACCTAATTACCTATTGAACTATTGTCATTCTGTCCATACATAAAATGAGTATTTGTCTGGCATATAGTTAAGAGTGAATGGACTATGAACCATGATCTTTGACTCTACCTATAGATTTTTAATCAAACTAATAAAATACAAGAATCTATGACTATCAGTGTAGCACTGAGCCATCAGGATTATCCGATAAAGACTACGAAAAAAATAAGAAGACACAAGTGGCCTTTCACTTTTGTTTTAATTTCCAGCGACAAATCGTCTACCGTGCACCTGTGTTTTCATACATGTAAAACATTATCGAATAAACCAGTCAAATAAACTTGATTGAAATGAGCGATTCCCACGCAAGTAGTTGATAGTAACGCGATGTAAAAATAGATGACACAGATTTTTCCCGGTTTATGAAAGTGGCGCCAGCCGCGGTCCAAATGTGTAAATCACACGTACTATTTGGCATTACGCCGGACAAAGATTACAAAATTAACACTGGCTGGTAATAATGACAGCTCTACAGTTGATATATCATGAAGTAGTGAATGTTAATTCATTAGGTGAAAAATTGGACTTATTAGAGCTTTGCCAAATAACCAATTTAATAGCCCGCTTCGCGGCTGAAACTGAAGGCAAAAAAAAACACTGAATGGAATTAAATAACTATTGGGCGTTATTATCTGCAAATGTTTTGAACAATTGTCATTATTTCATAAAATTTTGGTGAAGGAGATCGAACAAATGTATTTTTCGATCTTCTACGCCAAAATAAATAAACCAGCCAAGTGCGAGTTGGGCTCGCGCACTGAGGATTCCGTACCACCATAAAGTACAAAGTAAAGTAAGTAGTAGTAGTGAAAAAGACAACATCACGCCCAGGCGGTCATCCAAATTACTACAACCGCGTCCGAAGTTGCTTAACTTGGTGGTGCACAGAAATTTGTCATCAACTCGCACTTGGCCATTATTTATTATTTGTAATTTTACTTTAGAGTGTGTACTATAATTACGCCAAGTTTTACGCTTGTATGTACTACCGTTTATACATTAGAGCAAAAACAAAAATACTTAAAAATGGTCTATTGAATGGGATGGGTCCCCTTTAGTTTTTAGATATTGACTTTATAATTATTTCTTGGTTAATCTGCCGTATTCTGATTCTGATTATTTCACATATTCTGTGAAAATTTCAACTGCCTATTTATTACGGTTCGATAGATACAGCCGTTAAAAGGTAGGACGAAGAGACAGACAGACAGACAAACAGACAGTGTAGGCTTAGTATAGGGTCCCGTTAACACCCGTTAATAGGCACGGCACCCTAAAAATATCAAGACAAATAATTGCTTCAAAACATTTTGAATATTATTCTCAAGACAATGACCAATCAGTTTTTTAATTCAATGAGCTTTTTTGTTCAAAATACGTCATAAAAAAATAACAAAATACCAAAAATGAACATACAGAAAAGTTTATTCTATATTTTTATAAACGTGAAAAGGCTCTAGACTTCTACCTACCCATAGCACAGAATACATATTAGTACAACCCACCGTCACTCTTAGATACTACATGACATTTTAGCAACGTGTGCGTGAGTTTATTACGAGAATGTGTAAGTTGTATTTCTGTTTGAGTTCATATCCAATAGCATATAAGTACTACACATTTCATGAAGAGTTACGATTTTCGACTCTACTACAAGCTAACAAAGTAAAGAGACTGAATTCTATACGTAGAATCCCAGACGGCTTAGATACTGGGATGAAATGCTAAAGCAAAATTAGCAGTGCAATAACCGGCAGACACATTTCAGGCACTTTACAGTGATACGAGACGTTCGTGCCAAGTGGAAGTATATTTTTTAATAATAATGGATATGTTTTTCATTGTCTTTAATAGGCTTATGATGCGGAAGTAGAGAAAATAGATTGCATGATGACGCAGTGTTATCTTACAGCCACTTGGTAAACGATTTTATTAACCAACGATTTCAATTGAATTGTTAACGTCTCACTGTAGAATCTACCTACACACATTCATGAAAAGAATTCGAATTGCATATAAGTTTTATGAAACTAGGAAACTAGAGTGTATTCTGAAACAATTCCAATTCCTTGATCAAGATCTCTGTGCCAAGAACCTAGTCAATATTTAGATTTTTTTTTTCTTTTTTTTTTCTTGATTACGATCTCTGTGCCAAATAAAATATAAAATCGATGTGTTTATATTCCTTATGGACTCCAAAACGGCTGGACCGATTTTAACAAGACTTTCAATAGCAGACAGCTGATGTTATGAAGAGTACTAAGAATACCAAGCCGGTGAAACAGCGGTGTGAACAGTTATTAAACAATAATAATAAAAAAATTGTTGAGATGAGACAGGATAAGGCAGGTGCCGTTTCTCATCCAATAGATCTCTTATCCCATCCACAAGTTGTTCACCTCAATAGTCCAGTTTTTTTAAAAATCCTATACTGTTCAATAGTTTCATATTCCTTTCTATACATATTTCATAGGTGCATGTATTTTATATTCAACAGGGCCTCTTGGTGTTGGCTTCGACTCCACCAATGCCCACCAAATGTCCGGGCTAGACCCGAGAATTTTATGAAATAAAAAATGGAAAAAATAACTTCGTCTAGATGCTGCGCTTCTATTACTTAGTGGTTAAGAAAAACAAATGCTAAAATGCGACTTCAAAATTTAAAACGTAATATAAAAAGAGAAGTGCGGATATTTCGGGCCGTGGCTGGAGTTTGTTTGCGGTTTGTTTGAAGTGCTGGTTTGACTTTACAACGTTGCGATGCGATGTTATGACAGACGAGCAGTGCCGCGAACCCGCGAAACGAGCTGGTATTATATACGGAACTCTGTATCTACTGAGAACTGTCGGTATTATTATCTTCAGTTATGTAATGAATTGTTGCGTAGTAGATCCCTGGTGTATACAAGAAATATGTATGTAATATACAGGGTTACTGGTGATAGGGGGAGGCCTATGTTCAGCAGTGGACGTCTTCTGGCTGATGATGATGATGACTGGTGATCAGTTAGCATCCTATTAAAGGCAGACAGCTTCAATACGTCAAAACAAACAACTTTAGCTCTACGACTTATCAAAATTCGAAAAAAATTGCTGTTTCACACATTTTATCAGGAGTAATTTTTTTTATGGAACAGATGGTTTTTTTTCACGAATTACTAAAATTCGTAACAAAAGTTGTTTGTTTTGATGTACTGAGGCCGCCCTTAAGAGGATGCTAACTGATTACCATAAACCCTATATAAATATAAGTGGCGAATTGAATTCTTCTCGGCAAGCGAACTCCATGGTCAAATCAGGGAAATCTCTTTTGTTTAAACGAAGGGTGGATAGGCTCCTCAGAGGTAGGCAACGCACCGTCAATGCTCCAGATATTGTAGGTGTTCATAGGCGGCGGAGACACCATTTACCATCACCCCACCCGTCGCTGGTTTGCCTTCTGTTACATTTAAAAAATGGTAGACCGCATCATCGCTTAACATCAGGCGAGGTCAAGCGTAAACCTATAATTCAATAAATAAATAAAAACATCAATGAAGAAAAGGCTGGAAAATCTAGCCTTTTGGTTAACGTAGCCCTTGGAAGGGCCGATACCGCCTAGCATCAGTATCAAAATCAAAGATAATCTTACCAAAAATGTTTTGAATTGAAAATGTTAGGATAAGGGGAGGTTATTCCGTGATACAGGTTAAGTTGTGATAGGTTTTTTAAACGTTTGTAACTTATTTGTCTGTGTCGGAATTGAAGTGAAAACGCGTATAGGGATGCACTTAAGAGTGAGCAAGATGGTAGTATGAACATCAATTACATAACCTTACCCTATTTCTTATTATTCGGTAGGTACCTACATAATTTTGAATACTTATCCACTCATTGTCGTTGGCGCTCATACGTGCATATACTTACACGCTTGTCATTTATTCGTACTCTAGACTTATTGATACCACTTACTATCACAATATATCACAATAAATGTTTGTGTGTAAAGCGTTGAGCAGACAAAGGGATTTTTGTCCGCTGGACAGTCCGGCAGGTCTATTTATCCTATTTCGTCGCGGGAAAATAGTCCTTATCTCCCTACCGTCAGTATCCTTTGTCTGCTAAACAATATGAAATTTGGTATTGGAGTTCTTATACACCACTACAATAATTATAGGAAGGATAAATAGGAGCCAATGTATTAATGCATAACACATTGGCTCCATTTATCCTTCCTTTGTGATAGCTGGTAAAACCGCTAGACACTGATAATTTACTATAGTGAAGTCTGTACTAAATTTAAATAAAAATCAACTTACTTGCAATCAATTATTCTTATTACCCAACCACATGACACAAATCGATAATGTATATCAATACATTGCACACACCGCAGATTAATAGATAGTTACTAAGAACTTTACCGCAGATTAACACTTGGCCACTATGCAACATACCAAGAATAGGGATTAGTCCGTATTCGGAATAGTGTTGATACGATCGCTGACAACAACTGATCAGATCAGGCGACAATTGATATTATCTGACAACTGGTTGACGACCGAATTGGACCACACACGGAACTGCTTTAGCGACTATACGCATAATTACGGTCTTACGACTACTACACTTAATAATATAAACGCGAAAGTTTGTGTTTAAATGTGTGTGTTTGTCCGTACTCTATGTAACGGCTGAACGGATTTGGATAATATTTTGTATACATCATCAGCCAATGAAATGCCAACCGTGTACTATTAGGACGCTGCTGCCCATCCTCCGGTGGTTCTGGTCGCCGTTTTAGGACATACCCGGGTCCTATTAGTCCTATAAGTAATATTTTGTATGCAGGTAGCTAATACCTTGGTTACACATGGTTATTTTTACAAGCCACTATTTAACTCCAATGTTTTGTAATATAGCTTAGGTCAAAAAATATTTTTAAAAAAACGAGTGACCGATTTTGCTGGAATTTTGCGTATATCTTTAATTCAGCAGACAATATAATATGCAATATTAATAATATTATAATATCTTTTCAAAAATCTTGTTATCCTGGATACATTACGATTTCTGTAGAGCAGCGAGTAAAAATGCGATGCGTTGTTAGTTGGGCAATATATACTCGTAACAATTAGCAACGCTTCCTATAATTATCATATTTTTTTCCGGGATAAATAGTAGCCTACGTGTTATCCAGGGTATATGTTACCTTCGTAACAAATTTCATTCAAATACGTTCGTTCCACTAGTACAGAGTTGAGTGCGGACAAAATACACACACACCTGCATATTCATAATATTAGTGTGATAACACAGTCTTACGATACATATATACAGGTAGGTGAGTATAGAAGCCTAGGCATATGACCGTACCCATTCTCAGGTAGTATAAAATAATGACCCCAAAATACAGTTTAAGTACATCTCCAGCAGTTTGTGGCTTCAAGCTAGATATGAAGGAGTAACGTTTCAAAAAACTAGGACGAAATATATAGAACAATTTAATATAGCTTACGGGATGCGTTTTTGTACCAAACGTTATATATAGTTTAAAACGAAACACGGTTGCGTTTTAATTTAAGCGTTATTTTGAGGAAATTAATCTTCAAATCTGTTTCCTAAGTAAATCTTTAGTATGATATGTCAGGTTCAAAAAAGTGTCATCTTATATTTACATATAAATATTTAAAAAGTCGGGTTAGTTACACCATTTATAACTCAAGAACGGCTGGACTGATCATTAACTTTAATTTGTTAGATTTCTCTCCACCCCAAATAGCAGAATAAGTATTAAAATACTAAGCATTCAACATTGACATATTAGAAAAAAAATAAGTCATCCAAGTCAAAGGAGGTTGCTGTCGCTACCAAGAAGGTTGCGCCAATGACGTATATAACGCGGGTGAAACAGCGGGGTTCAGCTAGTCTACATCTACACTAATATTATAAAAAGGAAAGATTTGTATTTTTGGATGTTTGCAACGAATTAACTCAAAAACTACTAGACCGATTTTTAAAATTATTTCTTAGATTATTTATGATAGATATAACATAGGTTATATTTATTATTGGAATGTTTAAAAAAAAATCTCCACCGAAGCTGGGACGGGCGGCTAGTGTACAATAAAGAACAAACCCCTCTCTTATCCTCCCTCCTTAATCCACCTGATTGATCCCTAATTAGTTGATTGAATCAGGCAAACTTTGCGGAAGTTCAACTTCAAATCTGTTTCTTTGACGAATCTCTAGTGTGTTTTCACTTCAATGAGAAATTTGGGATCAATTATCATTTATTAATTAATTCCTTATTGTACTTAATGCGACATTTAAGCGGAAATACACCAAAGATTTGTCAAAAAAACTGTTTTGAATCCTAATTCCTTAATTAATTATTTACAACAGATTTATATGAAACAAATTATGTATTGCGTTTAATTTGATTATCCAAATCTCTCGTAAGCTGATCTTAAGGGCACTTTCTTTGATTTAGCATTACATGTGACGTCAATTGGCATTGCCTATGGGCGTATGGTAGACTAATCGAAGGTCGAACTAGTAGCCCACCACGAGAACATTAAACTTTATTAATGTAGACTTAACTATTTCTATGAGATTTATTGCCACGCTTCTGCCGGCGTAGTAAAACTAATATATGGCTGTGTATTGATTTCAAATGTTTACATTTCGAGGGCTATGGGAAGCCACACGATTAAATTGATGTTACCATATCTGTTTTTTTTTTACATTGATTAAAAAAGTGTTATTTTACATAAATAATGCTAGTTGTTTGAAATTCGAAGCGTCCGACAAACATTAGGTAGCTTATACTGAGATAGGTTCCTGCTATACTATACGATACATACATATCATATACCTATACTAGCTGCGCTCCGAGGTTTCACCGCGTTATATGCCTTGAAGTAACCTCTTTTGACTTAGATGACAATTTTTTTATGATGTAATATTTTATGTCAATGTTATTATAGACTTCGATTCTTGTTCTTGTGTTTTGTAGGGAAAATATTACCACCAAACTTCACAGGATCACTCGCTGGGCTAATCTGTTTGATAATTTCATCAATATCGGTCCTGCCGTTTCGGAGACCATATATAGGGAACATACAGTCATGTAGCTTTTTATATTATACTAGCCGTCCGCCCCGGCTTCGCACGAGTGTAAGCTCGGCCTTCGGCCTCGCTACAAAATATAATATAGCCTATGTCACCCGGGGTTAGCGTAGCTTCCCAACAGTGAAAGAATTTTTCAAATCGGTTCAGTAGTTTCGGAGCCTATTCATTACAAACATATAAACATACAAAAATAGGTACAAATCTTTCCTCTTTATAATATTAGTGTAGACTAGCAACCCGCTCTGGCTTCGCACGGGTGTATGCTCGGCCTTCGGCCTCGCTACTATAACCCGCTCCAGGGACTCAAAATTTCATCCAATTGGTCCAGCCGTTTTTAATAGTTATTCTGCTATTCCCGACGGAGACAAATACAAAAAATCAAAAATCATGAAAATCGGTCCAGCCGTTCTTGAACTATAAGTGTTCGAACAAACCCAACTTTGTTTTATATATACAACATCTATTCCCAAGGGTTGTGAAAATCCGTTTCATAACGTGTGTAGACGGAACAGTACACAGCCACATATTGTGACATAGTTGCTTCTCAGAGGGCTTAATCTGTATCCAGAGTGGCGATACATCAGGCCCGATGGTGGTGGTGACATCATCGACCTTCCAGCTAATAGCAGCATACATTTTCATGGTAAGTAGGCACGAAGTAGGTCGGGACATCTCCTCTTCAATCAATGTAAATGCTTTATGGAAATCTGTAACGAGCTTTATAGAACTCCATAAATAAATTTACGGACAGTTGCTTTTATACACTTTCATAAATTTCAAGAGTTGGGATGTCCTTCTCAATAGAGGTCTGATTTTATTGACATTATAAATTAATAAAGGTCTTTTCTTAAATGTGATGAGTGTGTTTACAAAATTCTGCGACCAAAAAGGTTATTCTTTCAATAGCAACAGTTGAAAACTCCAAAGCTCGTGTGGTATGTCGTTAATTAAAATTGTTGGCGAACAAGATTGTTGTCACAATATGTTACTGTTAGTAAAAGGTGTCAATTTGTACATATATAAATAAGTCTCTAGAAAGATATAATCCAGCCAAGTGCGAGTAGGGCTCGCGCACTGTGTTCCGTACCACCACGAAAAACAATTATTATCATTTAAAAAAACCGACTGCAAAGTTAGTTAAAATAAACGTGTCATTTGGATTCGGTGAAAGAAATGATAAGTATTTTTTTTTAATTATCTTTATTTGTTGACCGGGCTTTAGTCACGCAGTGACTATGCCACCCCCGTAAGACAAACACAAATATGAAAATCAGATAATACAACGCTTATACATAACGTTCGTTCAAGTAACGAAATTACCAAATTTGTCACCGACTCACACTTAGCCATTATTATTATTTGTTGTTATACTTTAGAGCACTGAAGTGAGAATTTTTTCGTGTGTACTATAATCATGCCAAGTTTGACGCTTGTACGTATTACCGTTTTTATAATAGAGCCATAAAAAAATACGTTAGTTTATAAAGACACACCCTTTTTGTTTTAACTTTGTTAGTTAATTCGCCGTAACATTACACATTCTGTGTAAATTTCAACTGGCTATCTATTACGGTTCCAAAGATACAGCCGTTTAAAGGTAGGACGGACGGACGGACGGACAGACAGCGTAGTCTCAGTAATAGGGTCCTGTTAACCCTTTGGGTACGGAACCCTAAAAACGTAGTAAATATTTTTTATTATATAGGTATAGCGTCTAGGTAAAAAGGGACACATCGCGTCTATATAATACCGATGTTAGTAAATTTTTACTTTCGCGATTTGAACACATGTCTTAATGTTTATCGAAACTTATCGCGCAATATTTTAAATAGGTAAAAAAACCGAACAACTGTTCAATACTGATGATGTTTGCGTAAACCACGCGTAGGTATATTAAGATAAGTTAAAGTGCCAATGTTTTACAAGAGTATTCTTTTTTTCTGAACCGAGATAAAAGATTTTTAGTCGCCGAAATTACAAATAACGTATAGATGACTGTATAGATTATTTCTAGAGATATTAGCCTAGAGTATAATCGCCTGAATGATGGTCGTAGAGTAATTTAGACCTCATAATTTTCGTAGACGTAATCTCGCCTGACAGATGCAGAGCCGGTGTTGTATATGGGAAGAGTGATGGCTTATTGTTTGAGTCAGTAGCACCGCCGCCGCCGGTTCACCGAATGTCGGAAAATTGTATGCAGGCGCCCCGTCCGGTATTTAAAATTGGAAGAGTTGAGGATCGACGGCAATCGGCTGCGCGCGCGCTTCAGTGGCCCGCAAGTCGCCGTGTCGCGCGCTCCGCTCCGAGCCGCTCTTGCCTACGCACCCGAACCAATTACCGAACGCACTTATCGACATTTCTCACTGACCATCTATGATTCTAGAAAAAAATACCGATTTATTTAAACGAAATAAAGAGGACTATTTTAAATTCGGAATCCGATTCCGTTAAACACGTGTTTTATATATAGTTGGCTCGACCCGAACACGGTGTAGCCGATCGAAGTTTTTCACTACGAGTGAATAATTATTAGCGGGGCGAAGTGGACGCCGAGAAATTTCACTTTTACCGGCGAGGATCGTCTCGTCTGCGCTACGTCTGGGAAATGCACCTCTGATCCGAGTAAGTATACTACACACCCTTATTTTTGACGTTACTATTAATATCCATGGCGAGATATCCACGTACGTTATGTACCGTGTCAATCTTCGCTAACTTCTAAAATGTTCGATTCGATAAATTCGTTTCAGTTTAAATTTCTAAATAATTAGTTTTTACCCGATGATAACTTTATCAATAAATACTTTACATTCTAGAAATTTTAGAGCATTTGTTTAGTGTTCACTTAAAATAGTTTAATTCTATCTCAGAAATGTCATTACTAAACTTATACCATAATATAGAGATTTAAATATCAAACATGTACTACAAAACAAAATCGCCGTCGAGATAGCCACCGTGCGGTAGAGTTCCCAGAATACCGGCAGAATTGCCCGCTGTATAGCAATACTTTACTTTTGTGTAAAGTAGTTACTAGGTATGTGCCAGCTCTAGGATCCCTGAGGTGAGGACTAGCCTAGTCGAAATATCCTTGCAAAACTTTTTTGTGTCGGTTGCACGAGCACGGGCCCAGGGATAGCATATTATATTTTAATCATATTTTCAGCTTCAGTGACCTCGCTCACTGAAACTCATGCAAAGACGGTGGCTAACGGTTCTTTCATTATTTTCTTAACTAGGTACCTCTTAAAATTGTTAAACATTATTTCTTATGTTTTGCATGAAAATTTGTTTCTTATCTAACTTTAGAGTCATTTAATTTTATTATATTCTCAAGAGTGAAACCGGTTGTTATGAATTTTAATTGTTATATTTAAAATTGCATGACATTCCCACGGTATTTTATTCTATGTATTTTAATAGGTAGGCTACTAGGTAGAGTCTTAATACAGATATGTAGTGGTAGGACTCTTTCCAGGGGTCCGCCTGGGGAAGTACCACACCTTTGCCAGTTATTCAACCAACACTACTGTGTTCCGGATTGAAGGGCAATGTTTCCAGCGAAATTACAGGGCACACAGAGATTTCGGGGTGACGAGCGCAGTGCATTGCCATCCAGGGTTTTGAACTGTTGAAGTTCAAAATTCTGAGTGGCGTTGTACTGTTATGGGCAAGCGTGAAGAGCCATCAGGCGAGCGACTTCGCTCGTCTCGTCACCCAGTATTATAAAAAAAAGATGAAATAAGATGAATTATCTTATTTTATTTATGTTACACGGGAATTACTCACGTAAGATTAAGCCGGTTACTCCGACTATAGACTATAGACACTTGAGTGCAAAGCGAGACGCAGCCGCGCGCGTGCATTCACCTTGAAAAAGGCCGTCTAATGCGGTTGAAACTATAGTCGGAGTAACCGGCTTAATCTTACGTGAGTAATTCCCGTGTAACATAAATAAAATGTGTGAAAACCACGTCAGTTTCAATGAATTATCTTACATATGTATGATCAATATAATATGCGTATGTGTTCTTTAAAGGGAACATTGTCAATTTATTTATTACCCATTAGGCAACGGCTTTCTATTTACATGTCTATTTAACCTACTTCACAGTAGGTACGCATTCAGTGTAAAGCCACTTGAATCAATTTACTCTATTGCTACATTTGTACCTAACTTACGTACCTTAAGTAATTACTATTAGATTTATTCCAACGTTTAATTATTCTTAAGTTAATTTCAATTTCCTTGTAACAGGTTTGTGTTCTGAATTAAGTGCCTTATTAAAATTATTTTTTGTGATCAACCGGTAGTTTTGCATACGATAATATTAATAAGTTTTTCAGTGATTATTATGAGAAATTGTGTGTAGAAGTAAGAATAAGTATTAATTTAGGATAGGTAAGGGTTTTAAGTTTAGATTTTGATAATAGTCATACAATATCGTTATCTAGGCACTGTTTGATCTAAGTTAGTTAAATATTAAAAAGTCATTTAAAAAAAACTTAAAGTTCAAAAGATCCCAAATAAGTAATGTTACAGGTTATTAACAAGATAATTTAATTCGAATTAATAAAAATTAAAATATGGATTTAAAATAAAATATTTATATATCTATTGGCTCTACTTTATGGAAGTCATTAAATAAATCAATCCAAATTAAAATATCGAAATAAGTAATAAGATGTCTAGGTCAAACTATACTTAGTAAATAAGGCTCTATACAGACGGACTCAACTTTCATGCAGGTACAACTGGGTACGTAAGTAGCTGTGGTAAATATTTTAATTTAATTAAATTTTATATGATAGTTTTACTGATGTTTTTGTATTGAATAGCTCAATTCTGTGTTTAAGTTTTTAAACACATATATCGTATGTATCTGTTAAAATAAAAATATTCCAGCTGTAATATCTAGGTAATAATCATTTTTAATTTGGTTTTAATTATGAAATTTTTATTTTTAAAACCTGGTATGTCCCGAGTTAAATAAGACACTATTAATTATAGTACGAACGAGAATCTATATCTATATAATATGTATATTTAAAAGCGAAATTCACGCGTTCATTCATTCGCCACTGACTCATCACGAAATCTCGAAAACAGGGGTCAAGTACCTACGAAGCTGAAATTTCTTATGGGGTGTAAAGGCCCGCTAAGAAATGATTTTGCGAGAGGACAGTATTAAGGGGGTCCAATGGATGTGTCTCCTTTGTTTTCTATATTAGGGAAATTGAATTTGGTGTTCCGGTTAATGGTCTCAAATAAGTAAATATCTACTGTAATAAGATTTTTCCCAATAAAAGTATTACGGATGTGAAATGGGGATTTGAATTTTGCGTTGAAAGTTTTGTAATTATGAGCTGTAATTTGGCAAGTAGATTTCTTATTGGGTGTAGAGGTCCGTTAAGAAATTATTTTTTGATAGGGCTCAATTAAGGGCAAAATATGGACGTTGACAGTTTATTATGAAAGTCATTTGTTATTTACGTTAAACATAGTATTTGGTATTCAGATTAATGGTTTAAAATAGAGTTTTTATGGCGAGAAAAACTGAAAAAGTTTTCCCTAAAAAATCTCAAATACGGGAAAAACTGAATGTCCTTTTTCCTGTGGGATTATTGTATGAACTAAAAATATAGGTTATCACAATTTAACTGATACTAATCAAATGAAGATCACGAAGAAGAAAAAAACAAAAGAAAAACAAAGAGGTTTAAATTAGTTTGAGTTATTACCTCGGGAGCATAACAAACAACGATAACTTTTTTTTGGACAGAACAACGTCTGTCTGGTCAGCTTGTTTTTAATAACACAAACTTGATGTAACTATTTACATAAAAAATCATAAGATACAATGTGGCCTCCCACTAGATGGACCGGCGACATCGTGAGAGTCGCGAACATCCAGTGAATGGAGATGGCAGGATGTATTGTCGTTCAGTGTGGAGTTTAAAGGTGTAGGCCTATGTTCAGCAGTGGACATCTTCTGGCTGATGATGATGATGATAAGATAAAATGTTTAAAGTGTTCGTGTGTAAAGGGCCTAATAATAGTTACATAATGAAGCTGCCTAGCGCGAACTCTGACATTCGACATCAAGTCGATGACTCTTATGATTACTAAATTAATTTTATTATTATACGCACGCAGGTCTACTATAATAATATTATAATAACTGTATAATAAGTAATAATAATACACATCTCATTCTATAGAACCTTATCTGGTTGGCATAACATCTATTAATTATGGTTGAACCTCAGGATATTTCTAAGTAATTAATGGTTCGAATGATTTCTTAAGGTTTCGCAACTATTACACATGGAAGTTAAACATTTTAAATTAATTTTATCGCGTATATTTCATATTATTTAAATTCCTGTCGATTTGAACACTTTTTAAAATCCGTGGCCACAGGTAATGACGGATGTCTATATAGAAATTCAATAAAATCCGTTATAAAAGTTTCATTTTAACTTATTGGAATGTCTTATTTAAGTACTTATAAAGCAATAGTTTTTTTTTAATAATTAGGAATATCCTCATCATCATCATCAAACGCCATGTCCATATTGAAGTTTGGAGATAAGTTGGCAAAAAAAATTGCGATCCCGTGATGTCTTCTTCAGATACTGGAATATCATAGATTTTTATAATAAACCATGGGAGAGAAAGGTATCGTTAATTGTGTAATTATGTATGAAAATAAAATAGAAGATATACGTTACATAACTTACGTGTTTTATATATCTTAAGTAGGTATATAATTACATATTAAATTTAATACTAATGCAAAAAGTTTAATAGATTATCTTGTAATATCATTCTCTTATTTCAAACCAGATTGTTTGGTCTGTAGACCTTTTTCAGATTGTAAAGCAAATAATAAAAGGTTTATAACATGTAAATGTTACAATCTCCCCAGACGTAAAAAAACATGACAAACTAAGATGCCGAAGAACTTCACTTAACAACTCAAAACTAAAACGGGAAAGTCATTAGTAATTTCCCGTCGTAAGAGTATCTGGCTCATTAAAACTAACCGAGGCGACGCGTGTTTTTTGGGTAATCGCAATTTAAAATAGGTAACTGTTACATTTTCAGACAATTTTTTGCTTTACATATACACGAAGTTTAATCATTTTCCCGGATTGAGAAGGATTCATTTACACATAAAGTTTTATTTTTAGATTTATATAGTTATTTACATATATTTCCGTAAATTAAATTGATTATAATGTGAGTATTAGATACAGTTTAATACAGGTAAACCATTCTAAAACCACTAAAACAGGAAAAAATATTTACAACAAATTTCCCATAATACAAAATGAATATTAATTATTAGCTTAGTGTTTAATTTATAATATGTTTATCTATAATTTTTCAGTTTCAAGTTTTTTAAAAATATAGACCAATAACATGATTATAAAAAAAAAACATGCACGTTTAGAATCCATACTACTTTTTATTTCATTACCTACAGCGTTTCTCGGAAGTTCTAATGGGTGAATGACCAGTCGCCCAGTGTTTCAGATGTGCTAATTTTTGCTTTTGTCATTGGTTAGCAAAAATATTTTCGTCGTTAGCGTGTTAGTACGAGGGTAGAGACCTTGAGGGTCAGGGCTATACAGTACGAAACCTTCTATTTCTAGTACACCGTTGCGTTTTATCGCTTATTTGCAACACTTTTGAAAATTAGGTCTATTAACGTCGCCTATGTTGATTCAAATGATTTGTGGCACTGAATCACAAAAAAACAGAAGGCAAACAATGGAATACCATAAACGCAGGCTTCACCTTCTAGAGCCCCAGCACGTGCTCTGCGGCGCTGAACAAATGTTTGCCCATTACTCAACTTCAATATCCCTCATTATTCCATTGTCTCCGAGCTCATAGGCCTATTTATTCGTCACTTGGTTGGCCCCGAATCGCCTACTGGGCTTATTGTATCAATTAAATAGTCGTTGTTAATTTTCGCGAAGCGACGACACGCGTGAGAACCGCCCCTCCGTCGGGTCGCGAGGTCAATAAGGTGACGTGGCCCTTGAGAAATGACCTGCGCGCGCGCCTCTTATTTTTAGTGCAGTTAGCAATATCTTTGACCCGAACGATAAAATGGTCGATTTTATTTGCATTCGAACAACGCTTGCAACTATTCGTTTTAAGTGCATCTTGTCATTACTCACTCATCTTTGACCGAGATGATCGAAATGGCAAAGTGATTTTATAAACTTTTTTTTATTTTTATTTTAAGGGTTTGTCAGCTTGAAAAAGTAGTGTACTGGCAAAATGACGATAAAACTATCGGAGAGATTACGTCAATGAAATGGGTTAAATGGACAGAGGCAATAAATGTAGCCCTCGCCGTGAACTCGCGCACATCGCGGCCCGGCTCGAGGCCGGCCTCACACACGCCAACACGCACGCTATCTGTACATATTAATTACCATCTGTAACGTTTCACTTTCAAACAGATAAATAAATAATCACACGCGAATATCTCGCGAACATGGTATTCATGGTTGCCGATTTGCTTCAACCGATATATGAACAATTTGTTCGTGAAAGACAACCTTTTTGCTTGTGCCTTGTTTCTGCGCTCCGGGAATGTTGAACCATTAAGCCGGATTGTTCCTCACGAATTGGGAATAGAGGACTGCAATGTAGTCAATATGCAGTTTCATAAGAAGCGCAAGCCTTGTACGATTAAAACAAGAGTATCTTGTAAGTTATTTTAAGAAATTGTATAAATCGCCGCGAGAATATTGATGCCGATCGATTTATCAGAACACTGAGGTTATTGAGGCGGTGCCTCATCTTGGTGATAAATGAAGATCGTTACAAAATTATCGTGTAGTCGATTATGTGAATATGTTTATGGGCAACGTGCGTTTTATGTATACATACCTTGATATGTAAATTCGACAATCGTTGATTAACATGTAAATCAGCAAAGGACAAGCCAAAGTTAATCGGTTCGGGTAAGAAGCGCGGTAATGATCCGGGCTCCGCATTGAATGGTAATGATAGCGGTCGTTGCACAGTCGTGAACTTGGCTCTGTGGCCTTCGTGCCGTACCATCTCATTGTTAAGGACCGGCTATTGTTATAGAACTAATACGTACCGCCCGCCGTTTGGAAACTCATTACATAACCAGTCTTCAAATCATGGGACACGTCTCATACATAAGCAATAGGAGAGAACATTCTGAATACTTTACTAAAGATGACACATTTACAGCGCTTGTCGAACATGGTGCATGAGACATCAAGCAGCAAGTGTGAAAAGCAGAACAAATCTAATTAGAGACGAGACCCGTGCCGCTTTAGGAAGTTGTGTACAAAAACATGCAATACACGTGGTGTTTGTGTCAACCCAATCAACTTGATCACTAACGATATGGTCCTTTACAGCTGTGCTGTGCCTATAACAAGTTACTCTGATATGCATAAAGAAACAGGAAAACAAAGATTCGATATTCACTCTAACAACTTGATGTGTTTCGCGATGACAGTGATCTCATAGGCAATGAAGTAATGTGCGATGCCCATAATTCTATTACGATTTCTATGAAAATCGTCTCAAAACACCACACCATATGCGACCTACTGGTGTCTATGTGCGCGACTGTACCGAATTGATTTGGGTCGTACGTGATTGTATCCGAATCTGCGAACGAGTTCAACTCTAAATCCGTTGGAACCCGTATAACTGACCCGAATATCGATCTAAAACTGTCTCGGCGTCCAAACATGACAAACGGTAACGTAAAATCAGGAGAGTTCCTTTACCTATAACTATTTTTCAATCTTTGACATATTGGCCTAATTTTCCGAGTTCAATAAAACATTTTCCCGTCTGGTTTCCCTGAACTTGCACGCCTCCGATCCGAGGCAAACTGCCGGACTAAAATAGATCGCAGATACAACATACATCAAGCTCCGAATAATAAAATTTCGACTAGCAACTATTGGGAACTTATAGCTTTAGGTGTTAGAGTCATTGCGATAGTGAACCTTAGACGTACTGGTAATTATAAGTGATAAGATAAGTATAAAGCCCTATATCTAAAAAAAAAACGTTAAAAAAATATAAGTGCATACAACACTTTGATGATGCATCTGAAAGAGTCAAATCTGAATATGTTAACCGAAGCGTTGGTTTTATAGGTATTTAAATTGATAAATAGAAAATGACACTATGAAAGAAAACTGCCGCATCCAAAACTGAAGCTTATCCTAATTCGTATGTTGATATAGCTCAGACGAAATCATGGGGTTTTTATTTGGACGTACGAACGGGTGGCGCGCGGGCGTAGGTACGTAGGTACACTCATAAAATGTACCTAACAGTTGAGCCACACTATATACGCCCAGTAACATGGTTGTATTATCAACTTGCATCGATTTGGCATCGATACTCCAATAATATCGACGCCAATGTGGCATCGATATCGTACACATGCATGGGTAGATAATAAAATCAAATCCCATTTTTCTTACATATGTTTTTATATTAATAAAAAGTATAGTGGGTTGGTACTGACTATTAGATTTTGATTGATAAAATTACATTAGGTAGGTACTGACTGACTATACTATTTAAATGTTATAAATTTGATAACTTGCAAATCTTGCAATATTCAAATCTGCGCCGTCCGGGTTTACGTACCTACCTACTGCTCTTTCCGCTATGCCACGGTTTTTTTAATTTGTCTATAACATTTAAATGGTAAATCCTAAAGTGTGGAAATATAACACTCAAATATAAAAATTACTTTCGAGTTAGTATGAAGGCGTCAGTAGTAGGAAAGGCGTTAGTAAAATCTTAGTCATTTTTGAGTCTGTAAAGGTTCTAGCTGAGTAGTTATTAAGGCGTCACCAATTCTTAAATTTTTGCAAAGACAGATCAAGAATTTTGAGGCTGAAGGGAGGGCGATCGTGGCTTAGCGACTGGAGCTCTCGGGAGTCGGGACGTAAACCAGGTGGGTTACCTTAATCTCAAAAACATTCGTATTACCATAAATTGACTTTTACGAAGACCAAGAGCAAGATCGTACTTCACCCACTGTGCCAAAATGGCTCAGTGAGCTAAGTACGAATTTTCGCTGCATAAAATACATATCGAAATCAATATTAATTATTTTTTTTATAAAATTCGATGCATGCCGTCTTGCAGTGTGGATCAACACTTCAAATGTAAAGAATACTGACTATAATGTATGCGTTATGCAGATAATGTATTCGTACACATAAATTATACATATTTTTTTAGGAGTTTTAATAGAGCAAGTGCCTTTATTAACTGAACTAAATACAACCTAACACTAACACTACAAAACAGTTATACTGCCTAAAGACCGTTGAAGGTCTAAAGACAATTATCAAGACAATTAACTAATTGTACTTTTCTTACACAAAATGGTGCGTAACGTCAGTGGTCTGACATTGATAAAGCTGTTCAGATATCAAATCACACCTACATTATTGACATTATAACACACTTTTGTTCCTGATAATAATCATTTTATTAGTAATTCACGGAAACTTTCTATTGACGCTGCATTAATGACAATACAAATAGGTACTAATTCATGCTATTATTACTTTTAATGCTATAAATTGTACTATGTTAATATTTATGTAAAATATCGTTCACCAGTAATTATTTTGCGACAAGTACAGTTACGATTTTATTAGTGTTAGAATAATTATTTCATTAATAAAAATATCACAAGTAACTTTACGGGAAGTTAAATAAACGAAATTCACCCGTTATTTTTCCACCTTTAGAAACTAATGATTAGTTTGGGACCAATCTTGAGATATATTAACAAACAAAAAAAATTGAAATCGGTTTCCAGTTGGCAAAGTTATCGGATAACAGACACGCAAAGGCGCACAGGCGAGTTGGTGGTAAAAAAATAATTAAACGCAATAAAAAATATTGTGGAAGTGAAAACCTCTTTTGTGAAGTCAGTTGAAAATAACATTTACGTAATGAAACCAGTACAAGTTAAAAAACTCCACAAATGAGATGATGATTTTCAAAGAGCTGAACTAATTTTCTCGTATACTAAGAACACCTATAATTCCTACATATTCCTACCTATCAAATCATATTACAAACAAAAAAAATACTGATAAAATCGGTCCAGTCGTTTTAGAGATAAATGGGAACATTCGTTTTTGCACACAAACAACTTCTCACCCTAAACACATACCTAAACCTTCTCCGTTACGTCACAGACTTCTTTTTCAAGATGCCGCTTGCCCTAAAGACCGAAGTTTATCAATGTTTAGGTTATATTCTTTGTTTTAATTTCTTACATTATAATTGCTTGTAAGAAAAAAAATTGTCGAATATTTTACAAATACATTCTAGATATTGCGACCTGTGATAAGCGGAGTATGTGATCTTTCGAATGTTTATAATATGTTTAAAATCCTAGTAGATAACAATAAATTTACCAAAACTAATAGTCATTGATAATGTATCGTAGTTCGGTATGTAGCTTGGCCTTGCCGAGGTCATTATCACTGTCAAAGAGTATAAGATAACAGACACCGCGGGTATTGTGTGACTTAAATACATTTAGAGATCCAGGTACTTCGAATAGACGCATTATTGCGTATTCAGAGCATGCCCTATAAAAAGTGAGGTTTATGACATGCATGGGAAGACACGAATAGATATCGAGATTTTTGTAACGATAGCAGACGCTTTACGATCAAAATATTAAGTAGGCGTATTAAATAGTGTTTTTATCCATATTTTAAATACAATTGTAAACAGCATCATTAATAATGATAACATTAAAAAAATCCTACTTATCAATTGTGTCACATACCTAGATATCTGCTATATGCAATGAAAACCCGAAATGATTAATCAATCTTGGACATGACTATACTTTAATGGAATTGAATGGATCAGGGTTCGTTGCTTTAGAATTTAAATTATAATGATATACCAAACGTAACTCATTAGAATAAATTTTGTTACAGGGTTATGCTATTCATGGTAGAGCACCCATTTCTTACATCGCGTTGGCAAGGTAGTGGTAGAATAAAATAATTAGTTGCCATCGTAGCTAGGTTCAGTCAGAATTCCAACAACCCCATGCCCTCAAATTAGTATTTGCCAACATTAGAAGCACGCGTCCCGTTGCAGACACATCTAACAAACTGCATTGCGTCGAACGACCTGTCTGCCGATTCGAGTAAAAGTATCAGGTGTAAACTAGTAAGGCAAACAAAGTGGCGGTGACGATAGCTGTACCCACCCAAGGCCTAAGTATGCGAGGTGTAGGTATGTTTAACATGTGTTCCACTGGGCGAGCTTGTCTGTTGACTTGCGATGCAAGCGGCAGTGCGGCGCTTCCATCGGCCATGACCATTTGAAATTTCACATGGAGATTAGCATAATTCACAATATCTCAATACCGCGAGCATGCTGAGTACGCTGCCAACTGGTAGTGAGCTTGAGAATTAGGATTTTATAGAGCCTTTCAACGGTCAATCCAACTATTATTTATTTCATAGGTTGAGTAATTTAGATATTTAGCATCAGGTTTTTTTTTTCTTTAATGGCATAGGTAGGACTATAAGACTGAAGAATGCATGGTTTGTCGAAAAGACCAAGTTAGGTGCAGATAAAACGATTAATTCTTTTCATAGTCTTTTGCCACGGTTATCACTGGAACTTGAACTCAGACCTAAGTCCCGCACTGACGAATTGAAAACCATCACCTCGATTGAAATTCTGGCATTTCCAGATATCAATAGTGTCCTATACCAACCTTGATACATATGTAGTGGCGTTCTATGGACCAGATTTTAAGGTTATGCAATTAAATCTAGTCCTTATTAACGGTAAATAATGTAGTTTAAAATAGTTTGCCGTGAGTTTGAAATAATGTAAATAAATAATAGTCGGCAAAAGTCAACTGAAAATAAATAACCCAAGGGAAACTGACTATTAAATAAAAAATAAACATTCTGTTATTGCAGGACGTCGTGTCGGTAGACATAAGGTACCTAAAATAACCATTGTCTATGTTAATTGCTGATGTAGATATGTAATTTTTTACACGTCTGAAGTTTTTAGTTGAATGCAATCAATAAGGAAAAGCCAAACTAATTATTAAAACATAAAGCTACCTATCTAATGCAACTGTGGGTCGTTACTTGACAGTTGCATTTGATATATCAGAAATACCCACTGCCTCTATTGCAGTCGGTATTTCCGTATAGATGTGTTTCCAAGAATATTTAATGAAACATAATTCAACACCTTGGCTCGTAAACACAATCATTTCACCAAATCTATTATCTGCAGCTTCGCACGGGAGCTTTGTATACGGATATGCCAATGTATAGTTACGTTCATAAAATAATTATTTATCAAATATGCTTGGAAATTCGAACATTATTTTGACAATATTCTTCAATCAAATACACAAAAACAGCGGCCGGCAAATCTGTCGTGTTTAGCAGGCCGGATAAATGACTACAAAAACTCATAACCGTCGTGTTATTAAAAAAACGCGTTTTTGACGCACCGAACACGCCTGGAATATCTATTGATCCCATAAATGGATCACTACCACTCTCCTTAAAAAAAATTAGAATTTTTTACTCAAAAACATGGCAACTATGAGGTTACTTTACAAAGACATCATTTAAATTTAGGACTTTCAAATGGATAGTAATTTAAAGTAAAAAAAAGGTACAAATTAACATAACGGCGTGGAAAAATATCGGTGTTCATCTTTGATTCTGGAATTTACATGTTAATTTAATTTGACAAAAAAGTTTTAATACCAGTCGCTGCAATACTATGTGTACCAATTGTAGCTAAGTCTTACTCGGTCTCTTTCTTATCTATTTTTATCCTTTTGCTTTGAACAATGCTTGAAAACAGCACTGAAACATCTCTCAACCTGAACGTCACCAAGAGTTGACGTTGTGCCAACATAATGAAGTCTGTATGAAGTATGTAATAAGCTGTTGTCAGATGTTAATTTGGATAGTACTCTTGCATACTATAAATTACTTCTTTTGTCTGAGTGCGACTATTTCTGGGAATCAACCGCCTTAGGAATTTTATTGTCTATTGAATTAATTCTAAACGCTCCAGGGAAATACAGACATTCACAAATTACTGCAACGCTAGGAAATTTAAACCTAGGTGTATCGATAGTATATAGTAGCCACAAAAACAATCAACATAACTAACTGTATGTAATGGTAATTAATATAGCTTAGGTACGATTCATAGATTTAATATACATTCCAATACAACACCTCTAATATCATGTTTTAGAATAATGTTTATAGTTTTCAATTATTTACTAGTAACAGTTGGTTAAGAACCGAATTCTTTCAATACCACTTATATAAATGATTTCTTTCATGTTTTAATGAGTATTTAATTACCCATTGTTTATTTACAAAATTCATTACAGCATTTGTAATTGTTCAATATGTTTAGGTGCATTGAACAAAAATTTGAATAAAAAACGAAGAAAAATAACGAAGTAAAAACTGTTGAGAAACTTTTAATAAATACAATTTCTCGAAGGGACAATTTATTTTGATTAAATGTAAAGAATAATAAACCTTTTCCGCCTACGATGTTTCAACACGTGCTATAGACCAATAGCAATGGCATAGTATAGAAGGTTTCACGGTTTTCTCTCGACAATCCAGGAGATAGATTTATGTATCCTTTCTCTTGATAGATGCAAAAAGAAGTATCGCTTCTCACGCTATAGGAAACATTGTTTTAATTGTAATTATTGACTCAGCGAGCAGCATCCGACAAATATTACGAACGTAGAGCGGAAATTATTTATCACAACACTTTTACTGAATACTTTTATCTTAGATCTGGCAGGATATAAAAATACTTTGAACTACAGATTTACAAATATAATTAATATTTTCATTTAGGTTAGGCTAAATTGGCATCATTAACAAATATCTATAGAGTAAAATTTATCCCAAATTCCATAATGTACTTGAAGCGATGTGGAAACTGAATTACACTAGACATTGGTCGGAAAAACAGTTTTGAAGATGGACTTCCGCAAAGTAACGCCTATAAAATATATAATAATTATATGACTTTTAGAAATCAGATACACATAACAAAAATATAATGTAATTATCAAATTTCTGAAAGAGATACAGAATAATGGAAAAAGATGCGATTAACGCAAATACTGTAATTTTTATCTTATCGTATTAGCGGTAATCTTTTGAGTACATCTTCTCTATCTATAATTATGTAAACCTGCTTTCATTCAAGGATCCGTCAGATTTAGCTGTCACACTATGGTCATAGCGATTATGCTATCACTAAGCATCTCATGTTATCCAATACACGTTGCACTTTCAACAAAATAATTATCAATTAAAAAAACTGACTTCTCAAAATAGGCAAATTCGGTTTCATGGATGATCATTATTGTTAACCAAATAACAAAAATTTCCAGTTATTTTGATTGAAAAGCCAAAGTACTGAACTGATTTTGATGAAATTTCTACGGGACCAATCTGAAATTATTGTATATCCTTTCAATATATTTTTTTTCTAAATCGGTTCATAAATGACAAAGTTCTGAGGTAAAAATAATAATAATAATAAAAACTTGAGAGGTGTCAAGGGACACCCGGAAGGAACGAAGTTAGAGAGAGAGAGAGAGAGAGAGACAGACAGAGAAACACGCGCACGCCGCACGACTTACAACTATAGCAAAAAGTGTCGTTACAACTTTTGGTCTTAATTTTTTCCGTCTAGCCCCCATTCGTAACGCGCGATAAGGAACTTCGTTCCAAAACATGAGAACCTTGTGATCCATTTTTTGAAGTTGATTAAAAAAGGCAGACTGAGGACTGCCGTAGAAGTGAAAACTTAAAACTTTGGAATAACTGTCACATGAGCATGTCGGTGACGCGAACCCATAAGTTTTGCCCCTACCAAAAATCGCTCAACGCGGATAATGAAGTTTTCACTTAAAAAATTCGATACCCCTTAACGTACCTATATGTTTGAGATTTTCACAAATTATCTTGATTATGATTTGTTACAGCTTTACAAAATATGGTGCGGGAAAGTTTGTTTAGCCTATCTAAAGTCAGCAGGACCGATGTGTACTTAGGTGCCTTTCTGTGTGGGCGAAACACCACGCGATGTCTCCTAGACTAAGTTACAGCCTAGCACTAGACACACACGTAGACGTCTACCATTGTAGAGAAGAGAAATGTGGGAGAGTACTTTAGTACCATATCATAATAAATACTGTCTGAATATTCCATACATTTAAACACAACGCAACATTGTGACAGGATACTAAATAGTACATCTCTACGCACAATCACAGCATGCGGTTATAACTATTCAATATTTGCCATATATTTACATTTAAATGAAACGAATTAAATTCCTTGTCATTGGTATCAGTTTATTAAGAGAGACAGCTTGGTGTTTATTATTCCTGTCAGTTGTTTTATTGCTATCATGAATTTATGTTTCATATTTGATACGAGTACTAGCGGATATTTGAAGTAGAAAATACTTTGAAGGTAAGTTAAGATATCTTGGCGTCATTGTGACGTAAGTTATGTATTTGAATTTAGGACCTATTCAAAATGGTACCTCAAATATCGTCCCCGTAGAGCGAGAATTAACTATGTCTAAAAAGTGAGTATTGAGATAATCGCATTTGAAAGTTTGAAAAATTAAAATGGCTGTAACTGACAGATTTCAAAATTCTCACTTGTAACGGATATTATCGCGTGTATTTAATATTATTTTAATTCCTGACATTTCGAACACTTTGCAGTGTCTGTGGTCACAGTTATGCTAGTTGACAGATGTCTTTAGAAATTATTTTCAAGTACCGCCAATTATTTTTAATCAGAACGTTCCCTATGTACGCAGTAATCACTCAGGTGTCCGGAGGACACCGAGAGAAGAGGTATAATAATTATAACAATCTACTGCAGCTTGCCAGAGCTAAAAATCCTGGATCTCAGATCGTACAAACAAGCGAGATATGCCTTAGTACTGTTTAAATGTTTCAATTTTTCCAAAAAAAATTAACTATACCGCTAAACCGCTTAACGCAAACGGTAAGTTATTAATTATTCACACACACTAAGAAATGCACCAGTGCAGGAGTGCAGCGACACTAATGAACTAATAGTCCACATGCAAAAGTTTATTACATCTCACTGACGGAAAGGTTGTCTGCAGGGTGAGATCGACTAAAGGCATCCAGACTCATTTAGACTGGATGCGTTCGCTCGCGCCACGGCACCTTACCATATCTCCCTTGTTTGAATGATCTGAGTCTTGGATCAAGTTTAGTAGGATTCTTTGTATGTACTATGAAAAAGTTGTTTTATGTGAATCGCGTAGAACAAATTATCACGCGAGCCTCGTACGGCGGCGACGTCCTACATAATTGTGATGTCCTATTAACATTCTTTCTTTTTAAACCGGTATTTAGGAATATTATGTGGCTAACATTTCTGGGTATGTTGCTTGTACCGACAGATACAATCATAACTGTCCGTTTAATTAATAACCCGCCTAAAGATTCCTTTAAGATAATTTCAATGAAATTATGTTCTAGGAATAAATTCCTCTAGAGAAGGAGATAAAATAACTGGCAAGTTTTAAGTACCTATAAATGTGCAAATATTGCTGTTTCAATCTTTTGTTTCGAAACGAAGATAAAATAGATTTACTTATTTCAACAATTTATGCTACCAATAACTATGAATGAATAAGTAGATACCAATAAATTTTGCGTGTTATCAAAATCTCTGGCTTGTTGTGAATTCAACATCACCATAATTCTGACAAGTTCTTAATAAGTAATCTGATATTATTAATAGCAAAAATTTGCTCTATAATTTTTTTCATTCTGACTACTTAACTTGCCTAATTGTCACACATCTTTGACGTGGTAAAACTTCAGAACAACGGGAGATCGAGGGGATTTGATAAAGTTTTGACATTTTCATACATATACATACAATTTATATCAACAAATTTTTTTGTAGATACAAATCGTATGTATAGTATGTATTTGTATATTAGTGCCAAACGATACTTGATTTCTTACACTTTCAGATGAGTAATATAAAGAAAATGTAAGTGTGAAAATTCTGTGACGAAAAATCATTCTGTTTCAACTCCTTTCATACCAAGGTGAGTTGAAACAGGAGTCGAAGTCAGTAGAAATAGTTGATTTTTGGGTCGATGGTGTAAAACAGAAACGACGATATAATTTAGAGTTTTTTTTTAAAATAAGGTGGAACTAACGTTTTTAACAATATTTTGTACTGTTCTGAGCAAACCTTTAAAGTTAATATAAATCTAAAACAATCTTCTATTCATATTAAAATCTAACCACGATCTCTAATGACTCGTAATCATAACACTATTAGACTTTCATATAAATACTCAGTAGGCATTCTGAAATAGTATAAACACAAAAATCAATATAAGCAAAGTCAGTCTTACAAAACATAATCAGTTAAAAGTTGAAACAGTCTAACACTGTTTTAACTGTTATGTGTCTTACCGTGAACATGGTGCATTAACTCCGCCAAAATATCGGGAGCTCCTTCCACAACCTTACCACGGTAAATATCCCGTAAATAATCATATAACTGTTGTAACAGTCTGTTTGAAATACCTGGCCAAATGAACAGAACATAGGTCGTTTGGCCAAATGCTGGGACAGTTTTTTTTACGATAACTAGATCCAATTTTGTCTCATTCTCTAAAAATATAGACAGCGACGTCATACAATGGGATGTTAGCACTCTTTTTTTTTTTTTAACTTCTAACACACGCAGCTTACAAATGAATAAATCCTTAATAATTACGTCGACACGCGCATAAATAAAATTATTCAACTCCTTTCAACGTTTTCTTAACCTCATCATTTTCAATTTGTAGCCTGAATAAAATAGATTGTGTATCGGTACAAGTCGAATACAATGGGACATTACACGATACGTTTACCGATAAATCGCGACCTACTCGGTCGAAATGTTGCATGAATGCGCAAGCGCATGTGATCCTAAAAAAGCTTTTCTACGAAATCAGTGGAACAGAAACACTGAGACAATGTTATGAGACGCGTGCGAGCGTCAGATTTCATTCACGCTTCATACATCATAGATCTAATGTAATTTCCGAGCAAACTAAACTAAGTGGCTTTTATTATGAGGGTCATTGAACTCAGTTTGAAAATAACATAATTTTTTGCGTCAATTTAGCAAGCGTCGCGTACAAAACTATCATTTACATAATTATTTTGAAATGTTTTTTTGTTGGTGCGAAATATTTGTATTTATTTAAATAAGATGCGAGCTTCTATAGGCACGGCCCTTCTCAGGTATTCTATGAAATTATATAAAATAGAAATCAAAACCGTAATGTTGGTATAATGTGTAGAACAATAATTTTAGAAACCAAACTTTTTTCTAAACATACCGCGCACTCGCCACATTATTCTAATTCATAATTCACAAACTATTCTTGAGTTTACTGAGTGTCCGTAAATTCTTTATTCATAAAGAAAGTCAGAATAGACAACCAATTGATTTACAATTTAAAGGCATGGATGTTGAGTTTGATTTAAAAATTATTTAAAAAGACTTCAGAGTTTACCTATATAAATTTAGAATGGTACATTATAAAACATTTATTTATATATTTTACAATTTTTACTATAAAACCAACCTTGAAAACGCGAAAAAATCTGCTGTTCCATAAAAAAAGTCTTTCACAAAAGTACAGCTGTTTTTTTTTACACTTATACTAAAGATTACATAATAATGTGAACTTAACTCATAATGAATTAGTTATTTTACCTTAGCAGCTATAAGTTTATATTTATGCTTAAACTTGTAGCTTTTGTTTTTATGTTGAGAACGAAAACGTATCAAAATTTCGATACTTTGGGCGAAGTACAAGTAAACGTACGTAAAGTGTAATTCAAAGTTTGTATGAATTTCGATACGCATTTTACGCATCGAAAACTCGTACTTCGCCTACAGATTGATTGATTTTTTTCGAGTAAAGATTCCTTCATCGAACCGATTTATAATATCAATGACTTCTTATTTCGCTTATTAGCAGTTATTGAGTTCATTATTTTTAACATGTTACTTCTTAGCTTCCTAGTGAATCACTAGATAGAATTGGATTTTCCAGAAGCTCAATTCAAATTCAAATTTCGTCGAAATCAAATTTACATGCATATTTTAATAGTTCTTATAAATTTTAAATAGATCTTATATCTTATTTTAAATTTCCTTTTTATTGTGCTGTATATTATTCTTAGGACAAAGTGACCTCGGTAAGTATTTGATGAATGACTTTGTGCTACTGCCTATGTTTCGTTTTTTTCTATGACAAAATTAAATAACAAGAATGATACATACCATCCGGGAAATGATTTAGCAAATTACAATATCGATTTGGGTTTTCCGTTCAAACGAAATATATTTATTTCATATCAAGGAAAATTATTCTAAATATCTATACTTAGACTTACTTACCTATATAGGTAGGTACTCATGATAGGTATTAACCTCTAGAGACTATCTTAATTAAAGTAACGCAACATAGAGGGATTATTAGTTAGTAATTAGTTTGAGATAAGTTCACAGCCAACAGAGTTGAAGATTTACTAACCTGAGCCGAGGTTCAATACCCAGTTCTGACGTCGCAAAGACGTCATCAAGTTAATATAAGACGGTTGATAAGATAATGTCTATACACAAATTATGTTTTAAAATTGAAACAGCTTGGTCTAAATATAGTTACTTACGCTAAATAAATAGCGTAATTAGGTACTTTTTGATATGTCTATCTTCTACAGTAATTAACTAGCTGATGAAAGAATGGAGTTCAATTTATTTCATACTAAACAGAACTCCGTTTTTTTATTATTATTGTAAAATGTAAATTACAGAGACTGAATAGAACTTGCAAAATAAAAATTTACAAAAGTAACGTTCTAGGTAGAAGGAAAGAGAGGACCGGGAAGACCAAGAAGAGTATTCTTAGAACAAATAAAAGAGACGACAAATGTCATGTCGGACAGGGAGGTGATAAAGCTGGCAGAAGACCGTCAACCTGGAAGTTACTCCACCGACATGAGCTACGTTCTTAAATGTTGAATGAAACGTTCTGTCCAAACTGTCACCATACGGTAGGGTGCAAGAATGCTGGCAGTTGGAAACCCCGCTGGATCTCAATTTGTAGAAAAATATAGCTCTAAGATCCCTCGAGACATGGACCGATCTGGTCGAAATATGTTTCCATGATTATTTTCATACTTATTATACCATGCGGTGTGATAAAAACACTGTAAATGATGGTGATCTCCATGATTCGATAGGTCCTAACCCTTCTACTTCCATATATCTTTTTATCTACGCAAAGAATCTAAGTTGTTAGAAATTTATTACTTTATTAGATTGCGTTAATCATAAGCATAATCCGATAGCAGAAAATGGTTAAAAAATTAAGTTTCAAGACTTCAAAGTTCTTAAATCCGGTCGGCACGACAGTGGGACAGCCGTTATTTGTCGCCATCAATACGAACAACAAATAGTCCTTGTCTGAGAGACAATGGACGACAAAAACCGAGCGTCGAGACTGACGGATTCCCTCAGACTTCCGGGTTGTGAGTTATAGTTAAAGCAGTTTGTTTTGCTTCAGGGGAATTCGAAGATTGTAAAGATAGGAGTCAGACAGAACAAGACAGTAGGTATAGAAGCGGACCCATCAGTTCAATTAAGAAAAAAAGTTTAGACGAAAGTTGTTGGTGAAATTTCAACTTTAATTGTTGATCTTTTGTATTTTTGTTATTAAATCTAGTTATTGTAATTCTAAATGGGGTAATTTGACTTACACTGACGTTCCAGTTGGGATGTTTTGAGAATTTCCCTAATCCAGCCTAACCATACCAAATGAGCTCCTTAAAAAGATGGAGCACGGCCATAGATAGCTGGCATAAATCGCCATCATTTCCATTCCTATTTCGTCAGATGTGTTGGTGTTTAAGTCTAACGAACCTGATGACGGATTAGTTTCAATCTAGTTATTTTCAAAAACATATAATAACAATGTAATTAAATCCAATTTAGCAAAACATCAGGAAAATCAAACATAAATTTCAGACGAAAATAATAAACTTTACAAGTATGTTACGCAAAAGTATGTGGATTTTAAATCTCGTGAAAATGCCAGGCAACGCACATGCTACACCCGCAGTCAGGCTGAACAATTGAGTGCGGTTTCATAAAGGGCAATAATTCGAGGCAAGCCGACTGGCGCTACCGGTCCGCTCTCTAACAATGGTTCCCCGTCACAAACAAAGCCCTTACGAACTGACGGATGCATTGTCGCCCTTCCTTCGAGAACTAGACACATTCCAGCACTGGAGTTGGAGTATTTTGATCTACAGTACAGATGAGATTTGAAATGTCTGAGTCAGCTTTGCAATGCGTTGTTTCCTAAGTTCCCTTTCACAGCGTGAGTTCAGGCAAGATCGAATCAAGCAAAATTTAAGTATCTAGGTTTATCAGGGAGTTTCCAGACTGATAGATAAAGTGATTGACTGCAAACTAAGTCAGAATAATGATAAAGCATTATGTGTTATCACGAAAATGATTAAAAAACTGTGCGTACGTGTTAAACGAGAATCCTCTACATAATAACACAGTCAACAATCTTAGTTTTTCTGATTTTTGTTCTTTTAATTAACAGCAATTTCAATCAACTTGCACGGAAGAAAAAATCTACCTTTAACAAAGCGAGAATAATAACAACACTTAAATAATTTTATTTAAATAACTTTAATCTCGTAAAAATATATACAAATTTACAACCATACAACTATCTACATTTCATAAGGAACTGTAGTTTAAAAGCATTTTTAATCGTTCTTGAACGCATGCTTTAATAGCATTCTCTTCTAGTAAATTCGAATCGTTGCCTTATTTACATTCTTAATTTTTACATCGAATAAAATTATGTTTATATTGTACAATAGGTATCTAATGTATAATGCCTATATATTAAACACCAAAATTACGTAGCCTCAAATGCAAAACTCCATTTTTTTAGTTAGGTGTCTACTGAAGAAATTTATGCAGCGTCTACCTCATTAACATTTTTTAATTGCTATATATTAAAGGTAGTGATGTGTAGGTGTTCGCTACCAAAAAATAAATATTAATGAGACGCTTATAACAAATAAAAATTATTCTATAAAATCTATTATATAACATTTAAATGATACCAGCATAATGGCGCTACGTTCTATTAACAGGTTATATATATTATACAAGAAGCCATCGTTTTAAAACCTGAACAGAACTTTCCTTAGCTCACTATATTATGGCCTCAATGGCCACCTAAATCTCTATTATCTGTTTACCTTAGACTGGAGATGAAGTCTAGGTCATACGTCATTATGAGACTAGCTGAATCGGGTCACCACCAAGATTAGGTTCTGTGTGCAGACTTTATCTACCGTATACCTATTGATAACATGATACTACGTGTACCGGGAAACGAGAGTTGTAAAGATTACGTTATTTAGACAAACGTGGTGTGATGCTGTTCATTTTATGTCACATAAAGGCTTGCATAATTGCTTTCGCCAAGTTTCTTAGAATAGCTTCAATAGAAGTTATTTTCATCACGTAATTAAAATGCACATTTCATTTTCTGCATTCATGGAAAAATTATAGCAAATAGTGACAGTGTTGCCAAGTAATATAAACACTTTCTTTTGTATATACAGACATTGTATATACATACATATTTGGAATAATAAAGAATTCAAATTTATATACAAAAACGAAACTAAAAGACGAATCTAAAACTTTTACACAAATTCAATTCATATTTTATTATAAGTATTTATACTTTGTTTCTCTATTTGTATCATGTGTTTGTAATATATTAATGTTTTTTATCCGTCGTCGAAGTATTATAATGTTATTCAACAAAATATATTTTGCATATATTATATTAATACTTCATTAAAACTCATCTTTAAACAATTTGTGAAACCACGTTTTTATTGATTAATGGATTGCGTTTGACCGACATTTGTTACGGTCTACGGTGGAGCACGATTTTCTAGAAGAAACTGACTTACAGCTTGAAGAGTCTCACATCCACGAATGGACTAATACGATACTTAATGGGACCGGGAGCTCGTTTTATTTTCAAAAATCTTACAGAGCGAGACGCGCGATTTTTTATTTTGCTGGCGTCTTTCTGGCTGATGAGCCGAAAGACGACAATAACGTACATACCTATATAAATGTCGTGTCGATATATACGTATTGGTATTCAGGCGTGGAATTTCCACCAGCATACTGGGTACGCTGCCAACTGGTAGTGGGCTTAAGCAATTGGATTTTCTTTAGATCAGAGGTTCCCAAAGTGGTCCAGGTTGACCCCCAGATGTCCAAGGGAGACTCGAGGGGGGTCTACGTAGGCGTACATTTTTGTCGTGTTTTGGGAATACGGTAGTACGTATGTACGTGCAGGGGGTACACAAGAACCAGGAATTTTCTCCAGGAAAATGAAAAAAATTCCAGGAAAATGGTCTACGAGAAAAAAGTCTATGAACCTCTGCTTTAGACCATCAACGGTCTATGGGCAAATCAACTGTTTTTTGTATAACAGACTAAGTAATTTGTATAAGTAATTTAGGTAAGGTATTGTAGTTTTAGTTACATTGACAAAGTGTTTACTTGAAGAGTTAAATGACCTCTACACAATCCTTATTAAATTATAGGTACAAAATCAACCTTTATAAGTCCTTGTGACGACCAATTGTATCACAATCGTAAGATACAATTTGCTCAGCTGAAGCAGACTCCACGCAACTGTTGCTATAGGGTTTCCAATTCTACGTTTCTCATATTTATACATTCTATAAAAGAAAAAGGCTACCGAACTGATTATTTTGTATTATCTTCTAAAAAGCCAATCACCGGAAACAAAATTTAAATGTGTTCAAAATTAAGAAGGTATGTCTAGCTAGACACAGAACGCACTATACTTATGACGTCAATTGCAAGTACGCCATACAAACTATACTCTATCGAGGATGATTTTCTATATGATCGTCCTTGACTCTACTTGCGAAACTCACTTTGCGAAAAAGGGACGGAGCATCCCTCCCTAATCAGCCAAAAACTATAAACGCTTGAATTTTAGAACTAATTATGCTAACAAATAATAAAGTCAAAAAGCAAAAACTAAAGCGCGTTCTCCATACAACAAACGTTTTATGTATTTGTTCTAGTTTATAAACGGTAATACGAACAAACGCCAAACTTGGCATGATTATAGTACTTACTCTAAAGTATAACAATAAATAATAAATACTGGCCAAGTGCGATTTGATAAATTTCTGGTCACCAAAGTTAAGCAACGTCGGGCGCGATCGGTACTTGGATGGGTGACCACCTGAGCGTGATGTTGTCTTTTTGCCCTACTTTTTGTACTTTTATGTGGTCGTACACGAGCCCGACTCGCACTTGGCCGTTTTTATATATTTTACTACTTGCGTGTTACTAAAATCTCCAGGGAGACAACCCTACCTTACAGGTGGCGAATTTGGCATGCGGCGACATGGTAATGAAAATTGACACTAACGTACCGGTAATCACGTTGTTACTATTTGTATTACCATTCATTAATCAGATTTACAGAACGGCTTATATCGACATGCGTAACGACAATGACGTCACAAATATACAAGTACGGTACAAAATGAAATGGTTATAAGAGCAGTATTTTTTTTTTCTTTTATCGCGAATAAGTCCGTATTTGACCACCAGCTCACCTGTTGGCAAGCGACGATGTAGTGGAAGATGAAGCACGCAGACAAAATTTTAGGATAAAACGAAAAAATAAAACCGTAGTTTGTACCTACTCTATTTTTTACCGCATGTAAAAAATAGAGTAGGTAGGTAATTACATGTTTAAAATTATAGATCACCATTAATTGTTTACATCCTATTTTGTAATGAATAATGAATATAAAGCAAGTACGTAAACATAGCATTGAAATTGATAATTTTTTGTCAGTTAACGAAATCCAATTTCAGAACTTTCCCTCCGAGTGTTTTACGAAAAACTACTGTTGTAAATTGGAGGTAATAAGTAGAAACTTGAGTTAATCCAAAATTTGAAGCCGTTATTTTAAATTAAAAATACAGATCTAATTGCATTTTCTATAAATTTTTCTGTTTTATGGAACCAGAACGCAGAAAATCCAGTTTTCGATGCCCCATCACCATCTTGGAAGATTCACCATCTTGGACCCTTTGTACATAAAAAATTGTCTCTATGCATGTCACCAATCACTCATGTCTATACATGTATTATATATCTTTGCTTTGTGCAAGTCGCTGATAGGCAGATGTGATACTGTACTCGCTATCATTATAAGATCTAAAACCTTGAATAAATCGTACTCGTACTACTGCCGTACAAATGAATTACTAAAATTAGTACGATAACTCTACTTACCATAATATTACCTAAAATACAATGAGTAACCCAAAAACCATAACCATCACATGAAAACAAAAGAGAAGCGTTTTAACGCCACATAAAAGCAAGTCTTTGTTTCCTCGTCATAATTCTCATTACCGCCCATAAACTGTCTAAATATACAAAGAAAGGTTAGGCGCCATACAGCAGACGTAGGGAACAAAAACAAATAAAACGCTGGGAGCCACGGCTGGCGCCTGTGTTATCGCGACACATGGACCCTTTCGTGATTCCCCATTCCTAGAAGACATTCCAAATTATTAAAGGGCTCACCTTTTTTCCTTACAAAATTTCGGCCTGACGAATTTAAGATTCAGTTGGTCCTGATAAGAGCCATCAGAAACCCACTTTCCTACTTAAAACAAGGTTCAATATAACTTATGCGCATATTTGCCTGCAAGTGTGTTTATTTACGGTTTAAAATTGCAAATAATGTCAGAGCCTGTCAATCATTCTTGTTTTGTCGCGATTCCAATGAAGAAAGCTCTGCCTTATACAGAGTACTCGGCCACCTCGGCCACCCGATCTCAGTTCAATGTGACCACTTTTTTGGATCGATCAGACGTCAAGTATTTAAGTTTTGCCTGTAGTTTGCCGTCTCCAATTTAAATGTCAACATACTAATGTGATCGTTTATAACACTGTAGATAAATTAACAAGCTATAAGTTTGCTATTTACATTAATAATATTGGTCTGCATATCTGTGTATAAATACTCGTAGTACAACAAATAGTAGACTGGCAAGTACAAAAAACTATCGCAATGTTTCCAAATTAAAATTTTAAGTACAGTCTTACGATATTACAATATAAATTAATTGGGGTTTTTCAAATCTTTTTATGTCGTACAATTTCCACAGACATATGTTCAGTGGATACACAAAAGTGAGCGCGAGAGATAATAGGCTAATGAACAATTATTATGTAAGTCTACAGATAGCAGGCTGACTCAACGCACGCGTAAATTGTACGGTGTGACCCTGCGGAGCACACGGCTGCTTAGATTTACGGCTATTTAGTGCTAATTTAAATATAGTGTTCGTTTCCATACTTTTTATGTGACATTTTTGCATTCAATTGTTTTTTTAAGCCATATTAAAAGTTAATTTTCTCCCAGTACTCTACATATTTTTCGACGTAATTAAAAGGTAATTTCTGTCAGTTCGACTATATTTAATGTGCGTGTAATTTTCGCGATATATTAATCAATTTTAATAATTATTTTTCACTGAAAAAAGAGTCGTATAATTTATATTTTCAAGAAATACTCCACCTCTATGGTTTGAAAATTAGGAAATGAACCTATTTTATTGGATTTCGCTTACATGCCGTGTTTTTTATTCTTTATTAACTTTTAAACTTTTGCAATTTGAATACATGTTTCATGTTACTCAAGCATTTAAAACATATTTTTATTGCATAACATACTTTATTTACTCAGATATTTGGTGAACTTTGATCTGATCATTTTTTACGTTGCAGTTAAAGTAATTATGGATATTCTATTTTTGTTTAATAAAATTAAATGTAGTAAAAACTTTAAATGATTGCTCAGACGTTTCACAACCAACGCGCGCACACTCTGCTTTTTATAAACAATCCGTAACTAATTGATACAATATGATATGACTTGATGTGACAGTTGCCTAATGGTGTTTTTGACCAACGGCAAAAAACAGCTACACATAACGCGATTAAGTAGTACCTAACATTCGATATTAATAATACCTTTTTTGTTTGCAGGTCGTTTACAATGACAGTACTGGAGTGGCGGAGACGAATAATGTATTCGTTTTCAATATCCAACTACAAGCACAAGTCGTAAATGTTACTTCGAATGATCAGAGACTTTTCAAGTCAGTGGCTTTCACAGAACAGTTGAGAGCTAAAGACGTAGTGTGGACTGAATATGTTTCTAAGTGACACTCGGGTGTGTAAAATATTTTTGAAAATGGATGTGCGGTGTTTATTGTTCAAACTGTTGCTGTTTCAAATGCTGGTGACATGGTGCGGAGCAAAGCATGTCACGATACACTTAAAGTCGCCGCAGGACTTGCAAGACTTGGAGAAAGAAGTCCAGGGTAGCATAAGAGACCTATTACATTCTGGTGAGTAAAACATTAATTCAGACTAGAGTTTGATGTTAGCAATATACAGAATTGTGTACCAATGAATCAATAAGACACAATCAACTATAAGCTAAAGACTAGATTGTGTAGAGGCCATCCACATATAGGCCAAACACATGCAATGGCCATGACGTCACGTCGTACTACGATGCGACATTGTGGCACGATGCAACGTGTCACGTCGTGTTAAATTTCGACGTCATGTTGACTAGTATCGTCAAAAACTTCAACGTTCATCGGGGAATTGACGACACGACTTCCTATCGTGGTACGATGCACGGATTGCACGGCACGACATCGGGAAACTTACTGATGCAATCCGACGTCTGCAACGCATTTATGCGTCTTTTTAGTAACCGCAAGAGTTTATAACAGAAAATTAACTTCTTACTTTTCTGTTATAAAGAAGACGCATGAATGCGGTGCCTTGAGTGGCATCGGCATTCACGACATGACGTCATGCCGTCAATATCGGTGATGTACGCCGTAGTTTTTGACGACACGAGTTGACAAGACGTCGCATCGTAGCACGACACGACGTCATGACGTGGTGCAGTTGATAAAATAATTTTGATACTTGGCTTGCTTGTTTGACGACATATAACTAATTAATATTAAATATTTTACCAAATGTGACTATTTGACTAATCTAAAGAAATGCCTGTAATAAGTAACTATTTACGTTTAACTTAAGGGCTCGGTTCTTATCACCGCCATATCTTTTAACTTTTTTTACCTACTTTGCCAAAATAAAAACGACACATAATATGATAATACAACAGTTCCAAAACGATTCCAAATGCTATTCTAAAGATAATAAAATTTACACTTAACTTAAATTCCCATATTGTCAATTAGTAACTTCAAAATGTGAGAAATACGCGAGGGCGATAATTGTGGCGAACGAAGACAAAAAAATATTTAAATCTCTTTCGATCATTTTTTTCTTCGTACTCCACAAACGGACTCCTACTGATACTTGGAAGCCGTACACAAAATAACTTAATAAAATGAACATCAAATGAAATCAAGAAAACCTCATATGATCGAAGATAAGGTGAACTTTGGTCAATTGACAAGGGTTCGTCGGCGTCGCTAAAAAGTCCTTAAAGCGTTTTGGCGTCAGCTTTAATTTTGTTGAGGCTCACTAATCGAAGGTGTCGTTTTAGGTTGTCACAAATTTTGAAACGTTTATAATTGCATTTTTTACTCAACGTCACAAGCTTGATTAATCTTAAAAGGTTTTGGTTTACATTAAATTTATTTGCTTATTTAAGATCAATCTTTAGCCTAAAGTTTTTCTCTTTATAAAGTAAAACTAAAAATATATTGTTTTTTTCTACATACTCTTAGCCATTAAATTATTTTTTATATATATTACACGGGATTAACTCCCGTAAGTTTAAGCCGGTTGCTCTGACTATAGTAACAACCGCATTCGGCGGTTCAAGGTGACTGACTATAGTTGGAGTCTTATGTGAGTAATTCCCGTATAATATAAATAAAATAGTTGGAAACCACGTTAGTTTCCATAGTAACATTGATTTGTTTTTATATACATATATATTTATTTGCACATAGATGTTGGGTCTAGTACAAAAGTAATGAAAATGAGTGTACCTACCTAAATAAATTTAGATATATTTTAGAAAGTTGATTGAATCATGCATTACTTTGCGGAATTTCATCTCCAAAACAGTTTCTTAGACGAATCCCTAGAATTACTTCTACGTCGTATCAAGTACAATAAGGAACTAAGGGACAATTATTTACGTTTCATTTTACAGGACTTTGTTAGTGATGCTAATATTATTATAACCTAACCTGGAACAAAAAATAATTAAACGTACATTTTATTACGTTGAAGCGAAATAATTACACAGGTGCCCATAGGTGACGGTTTTTGCTTACTATCAGGCGGCGAAAGCTTATTTGCCGCTATTTTTATTTTATTTTAATACTAGAGATTCGTCCAAGAAACAGTTTTAGAAAAACACGTTTCAGACAAACTTATTTAATACATTGTTTCAACAATGTCTAATTTAGTTTAAACGTACAGACTAAATGTATAGCTTACCTTCATAGTAATTATAGTTTTAGTCTATTTTTGGTTTTGACATTTTAGAATTGACCCAGTATCCACTGTTTTAAATATCTTTGCACATAGCGAAATATTTTTTTGTTGCCATACCATAAAGTTTCTTTTTTTATAACTACATACTTACATATAAAATAATCTCAGTTATTATTTTAATGACTATGTCGGTAAAAAATTATTGCCACATAGATAATTATCAAAGAACTTACCTACTATACATTTTGTTACGTAAAAGCAATAAACAAGATCGAACAATATAATTATATTTTGTACTCAAGTGCGACCACACCTGACGAAACCTTTATTTACGCTATAATTTAAAAAAAAACTTACCGCAAATTCTGACAGTTCTTTTTCTGACAGAATTTGGGTACCTATTGTAATTTAAACCTTAAACTATACAATTACCTACAGAGTGTCGCGTTACTTCAATCGAAAGACAAGTTACCTCACACGTATGTTCGTGTTATTATTTTTTTTTTTTGACATCATAGCCTCGTGTAACGTAATCTGCAAGAACACTGGCAAATCTCTACGTACATAATTATTGAAACAGTCTTTGTGCTTAAGGGGCAATTTGGGCAGCGTTTAGTCCATACAAACTTGTTCTCCTGTTTCCTCCCTGGATAATACCGCTAGAGCTATATATTATTTTTTTATCAAATTTATCTCATTTATGGTCAGGCTTGTGTCATTTATTTTTTCTCGTAAGTTAAGTACTATAAGAAATATGAGCCTTTAAAAATCCCAAAAAATATCAAATTTTTACCTTCGTGTTCAGACGTCTCTCAAACAAAATTTATGAGTTTGTAAAACAAAAGTAAATGACAGAAGCCGAGATCAATCCTTTTTAAACAATTAATTGAAAAAAATAATGAAATCGGCCTATTTTTGAATGAGGAAACAGAAGAATCCGAGACGATGATTTTGTCTACTTTTCGTAGGTATAAATCGATCCGAGCTGCAGTTGTCCTTATTGCGCTCTACGGGCAGAGGCTCGAGGTCAGGGGAGGGTCGGTCTAATACGTATACAGTTAGAGAAGAGACATGTAGTCGATAATTGTATCGACACATTAGTGATGTCCATCGATATCGATATGTGACGGTTCTCGTCTTTAGTTAGTGTTTTGTGCGTGCAGTGAATTTAGCACATTACTGCAACGGCCGGCAAGTTAGGATTTGGACAAAATTGTTGACACACAACATGATTTATTTTTACTATGGAAACTGACGTGGTTTTCACACATAACACATTTAAGTACGAAAAGAAAGAATTAAAAAAAATATTGTAACTTGTGTATCAGGAATATCAGGATCGTAACAAGTGGAAAAATTTATAAATAAATAATTCTCTTAATATTAGTTAATTTTGTTGAGATATTTTTTCAAAATTTTATTCAAATATAATAGGTTATTACGTTGCTAAGTGATTAGATTATAGCGTATCATCATCAGCCAGAAGACGTCCACTGCTGAACATGGGCCTCCCCCTTTAACCTCTATACTGATAGTGATCGACATCCTGTCATCTGCATCCACTGGATGCCCGCGACTCTCACAATGTCGTCGGTCCATCTAGTGGGAGGCCTACCTACGCTGCGTCTTCCGGTTCGTGGTCTCCACTCAAGGACCTTTCTTCCACATCGGTTATCGGTACTTCGAGCGATGTGGCCTGCCCAATTGCCACTTCAACTTGCAAATTTGAATAGCTATGTCGATGACTCTGGCTCTTTGGCGGATATTCACGTTTCGGATTTTATCGCGCAAAGAAACTCCGAGCATAGCTCTCTCCATTGCCCGTTGTGTGACTCTTGAGTTTTTCTAAAAAGCCAACAGTTAAGGACCACGCCTCAGTACCATATGTTATTACTGGCAACTGGCAACACACTCTGGTCAAAGACCCTTGTCTTTAAGCACTGTAGTATCTTGGACGAGAAGATGTCACGCAATTTCCCAAATGCTGCCCATCTGAGTTGGATTCTCCGGCTTCGATGAAATGATACTGCCAACCTCGATTTTCAGTTTCGACATTTGGCTTTTCGCAATAGACGAAATCTTTGCGAACACTTTCGAGCCTTGGTTCCGCTCAATTGCGTACCTACTACATCTTGTATTATAGGAACTCGAACTTCGAGATTCGTCTATTAAGTTTGCCATATTCCGACATATCAGCTGAAGGTTGCAGTCTCATCTCAGTCAGATCTTTCATTAGCTTAATGGTTTCATCTGAGAGCTTCTGAAGTCTTTTCCGGCGTGAGATCTTAAATAACTTGGACCCCACTGCTTGGACAGTTTCCACCAGCCCATTGTTTAGTACGAACAGTTCCACTTTCGCCCCTGGAAGTGATTATGCAATTCGAGTTGGAATTCTTTGAAGTTTTGGAGTTGAGTATGATCAGAATGGAGCGTGGACTTCACCAGACGCAACCTCTCGAGCTTGTTGATATTCAATGTGCCTCTGACAATACGGTGATCGCTACCGGTTTTCACCTTGCTGATCACGGAGACATAATTGAATATTCGCTTCTTGGTCGTCATGATGAAGTTGATCTCATTTTTGGTCGAACCATCGGGGCTCATCCACGTCTACTTCCTGCATGGTCGCTTCTGAAAGAAGGAGTTCATCAAATAGAGTTTCTCCTTCTCCATGAAGTCAACCAGCCGCTGGCCCCTCGAATTCCGCTGTCCATACCCATATGACCCCACTCTTAACTCATCAACATTCCGCGTCCCACCTTTGCGTTGAAGTCACCCATAACAACGGTGAAGTATGTTACGGCGGTATGTATGGTCTCGGATATCTCCTCAAGTCCTCATACAACACCTTTACTTTACCTACTTTACTTTAGATTATGGTTAAAGTTATCCCATAGGAACTGTACATGGTAATCCTATCCGTAACTATCATCACATTCTAGACCGGCACCCTCACAGGAAGTTTTCAAGCGTCGTGTGAAACTGCACTATATCTCGGAGTAGCTACTGTATCGTTATTAGCTCGCTTTATGTTCATAAGTATGTATGTATTTAATATACATACTTATAAACGTGTATATTATTTTAACCAAAAACTTGGTTATTTGAATTTTTCACATAATTTTGAGGTTATGTGAAAAAATTATTGTGCCAAAAGTTGTAGATCTTTTTATTACCTACAACTTTGCCATTAATATTTTTTCCATAGAACTTGTAGTTTTGCCGGAAATCGAGATAAACCATTTTTTACCCTTAAACGAGGGGGGGGGGGGGGGCTCCCACTTCCCGAACTCAGATCGCCCGTAATTAGGGTTCCGTAGCCCGACAAGTAACCCTTATAAATTCGTTCTGTCCGTCCGTCTGTCTGTCTGTCTGTCTGTCTGTCCGTCCGAATTTTTTAAAACCTAACTTCTGTAATTATTAAGATAAAAAAATTAAATTTAAATAATAATACAGTAATATAATATAAATCTCAATTTTAAAAGTATAAAAAATATATTATATTGCATTTTAGGGGTGGCACTCGTACATGTGAAATGGGAATGAAATTGTTTTTTTAATACACTTGTGTGGGATATCGTTGAAAAGGTCTTTTAAAATGAAGGTAAAGTTTGATACATCACTTTTTTATAAAGTCTATACTTTGCGAAATATGGCCCGCCAAAGTGGCAAAAAGTTGCCCCCCCCCCCCCCCTGCATTTCTAAACTAGACATAGAAACTTGAGTCTTACAATACAGATAGGTCATATTTAAAACCTTCATTCAAAATTATTTTGAACATTATCTGATGATGACTTTTTGAGTAACAGCGATAAAACTGTAATAAATTCAAAGCGTATCCAAACAAATCATGTTTTTCAATCAGTTTTCTCTATGTTTGAACCATAAAAAGTATATGCTATGTCCGGATGGTACATCTCTGAAATTTGGCTAAGTCCACAGAGCTTCGTTCGTTCGAATTTTTCTATAACTATCAATTTCTGAACTATGACTACAATTATATGGCTTTAGTTACGGAACCCTACCATATGCGTGTCTCGACACGCTCTTGGCCAATTATTAATTTTTCCTTTCGTTTTTATCATATTCTCCTCCTTTTCTAATGGGTTTCATCTTCCATCCTAATGTGATTTTTTTGTTTCAAAAATTATCGACCCTGGTCTATTTGGCGTAGTCGGTTAGTAAAATATGAGCAGATCGCAAAAATCACTCGACATTCGGCAAACGACGATATCAACTAGCCGAGTAGACTGCGAGGCGAAATGAATTTGTAGGCAACTAGGGAGCACGGGCGGGCACGCACACACGCACAGTCTGTTCGACACGCACACATCGATAGCTCGCTGGTCAGGGCGCAGCGCGACAGCAATAGAGTTGCTAAATACCTATTCATCAAATTTCTTGGCCCTGGTATACCGGCTTAAAAATTAAGGTTATGTGAGAAGGTAGAACGCATTATTAAATAAATCACCGCAATGTCTCATCCAACAATGTCTCCGGCATGTGTCGGAGGATATTTTGACGAAAAAAAAACCTATTGATTTAACCCTTGCGATTTTTTTCAAATACAATATTACAAAATCATTAAACGGATATACGTTCCTACCTAACTGAAGAAGCGCAAATAAAACGGAATGTTCATTGCATAAAGGCAATTCATAGACGTTGTGAACCCAGAAATAGCATTGGATAACGTAGATTGAGCTGAACTGAACGCGTCAAAATGAACCATAAACCCAATGAAACCAATAACCGTAAACTGGCAATCTCAACTGGGATTCTCGAAACCAACCTCCCTGTAGCTTGCAACCACATCACGGTCGACGAACTTGCCTTCTATATCTGTAACTGCCAATTACACGAAATAAGCACACTTATTCCTTGCACTTATAACACGCCAATTCAAAATCATCCGCATTAAAACCACAATATAAATATTTGATCAGTGTATCGTAAAAGTACTTAATTATAACCGAAATTTATCGCTGGAAAGTGTAAAGTATAACGATCTTGGTTCTGTTATCTCGTTAGTTTAATATTTGCTCTGCGAATCTTATCTTTTGTGGCGAAAAGGTGCGAATCAGTTGGTACGGTACAAGTGACGTGTGAGGTGACGTAAAGCTGTCACTTGTCAGGTGAGGTTGCAATCACTGACTGTTTTGACAGCAGGTGATTTACGCTCCGTAAGATTTGGCCTCTTTTACTGACGTTGCCTTAGTGAAGTAGTTAAGTACTTCATGCTAGAATATTTTTTTAGGTCTGTGGTTTTACATTCCTAATTTTTTAAAGCATTTAGTATAGTACTTAATTGTAGGATTATATCACTAACTAGATTCAAAATTATCATAGGTGTCCATATTAGTAAACAATAGACAGAGAAAATAGAATTATTTGATACTAGCGAAAATAAAGGGCCTAAATAAAGCCTTCTATATTATATGATAGAGTCATATTATCATAAAGTTAGATATAGAACTAGTCACTGCGTTTATTGCAGAGGATTAACTTTGTTACACATATACACTTCCTGTTTCATATCAGAAGACCTTTAAGGTTCATCTGAAAATGAATGGAATAAGACGTACGTGTGTATTTAGTCACAATGTAAATAATTACGCATCATATTTTAGTTTTCACAGGAAACTCGCTAAGATGTTAGTTCGTGTCACTTCATACATAATACTTTAGTTTACTTACTCTGATTATGTACAATTAAAGATGATGTAAGAAAATCAAATTTATCTCTTCATATCAAATTAGTTTTGCAGCCATTTTATGAGCCATTTGTTTCGCACTTGAAACATAACATTTACCAACCAATCAAAAAAAAAACGAACCTCCTTGGCCGGGCACAGACCCGAAATAATGAAGACAATTATTACAGACCCGATATAAAGGTAATAAATCGCAAGACGTGAAAATTACTACTAGCCTGTATCCCATCTGACATTGCTACGTGATGAATAATTAATTTTATTAGATTACATACTTATTATAACCGCAGGAGGTCCCGTGTTCGAGATAAGGGCGATTGAGTTTAATTACAAAGTTCTAAGTCCATATTACCTTCTATAGCCAAGTAGGGCACCCTACGGCGATGGCGTTAATGCTAGCAATTCTCTTTTAAATCAAATTAGCTACTTTGTTAGTGTTTGAACAGCATGTGGCTCGAATGATGGATGATTGTTTCGTATAGGCATTGTGTGGTATCTAGTATTGGTCCTCCCACACGGCGGTGTCGCGTGGCGTGAGAAGAGGTCGGCGCCCGTCGCCGCGGGGCGGGCACCCTGCTTCGAGTAATGGCAAGTAATTGCCGCCGAGCCCCTGGCTCCATTCGATTCAAACATTCGTCTACGGCCCACGCGTGCCATCACAAAAAACGCATTCAAGCAAACCGATCTCTAGATATAAATCGACAGACTTTAATTATTGTTCAATGGAACATTTCCATCTGACATGAGTGCCGCGGCTGAAACTCCTCAGAACCCAATTAGTAAGGCATGATATGAGACATCCCTGCGTCATATTATGTCAAGTAAAGCTAGTTAAGTTCCTCTGCGAAGGTTTCTAAATCAATCATATACATTTTTTGAATTCCCTGAGAGAAATATTATCTTCGAAGCGGCCATCATAGCCATTTAAAGATGTTCTTAAAGAACTCTTAATCGTTTCCGACCAGCTAAGGTTCAGACAATCGCGATTTTTACATTCATTAAATTCTATTATCTATGTATGAGTGCGTTTAGACTAATATGGAGTGAGAAAAACATGAGGTGCAAGTGGAACCTATGGCGGCTAGGGTTGTCGACAATTTCAACAAACGTAATCAATAGGTCAGTTTTTTTTGTTTTTTTTTGTTTTTTGTAATCCATAATGAGTGGGATATATTTAATCAATTATATGAAAAAAATAATCGAAGAGTAATTTCAGTAAGGGACACCTTTTTGCAAACCCAATTTTGTCGACTATTATTTTGGGTACATTCCTTTTTGATGTGTTCATCGTTGGCGATCCCGGCTATAAGTTTAGTAATGAGCATGAATATATAGCTTGCAAATAATTTTTGGCACTTTAGACCAAGAGCTTTAAAACAAAATTACCTGACCTTTGGTAATGTAAAGTGCTACAAATACCGTGAAGTATAACAACTTCTGTCTCCGATCGTAATTACAGAGGAAGAACCAAGATATGGTCAAATAATTTAGTGTGATTCGATGTTTTGTAGCAATGATAGCTCAGCGGTTAGCGCGTATGAATTTCAATCCGAAGGCTGGATTCAAATGTCGACGATGAACTTGAGCTGCCGGTGAAGGAAAACATCTTGAGGACACCGTAGCATGGTGGTAGGACACTGCCTTCAGTGAAAATCTCTTTTCAAGCACCTGTCAGGTCCCATTCTAGGCTAGGCATATTACCAGTTCGACCACACCGTCACTGAAGATCAAGTGAGCTATGGTCAAACGCCTAGCCTGTCAACCATAAAAAAGGAGAGAGAGAGGACAGGACACTCCACAGGACAAGTAAGAAAATGACCCATACCACCCATACATTGTGGACTTTCCTTGGATACGTACCAAACGTTTCGATTCTACGTTTCTAAACCGTACGTCCAAGCATTGGAACAACCTGCCGGCTTCCTTGTTTCCTGAGAGATATAATTTGGGCCTTTTCAAGGCGAGAGTGAATAGGTATTTTCCAAGTCTGCGTGCTTCATAATCGACCACATCGTCGCTTACCAACAGGCGAGTTGGTGGTCAAAGGCGGACTTATTCACGTTATAAAAAAAAAAGAGAAAAGAGCGAAGTCGAAGAGAAAAGTAAGAAAGGCTGACCCCACCGCTCCGTGTGGAATTCATAGTCGGGAAGAGAGAGATTATATATTGAAGAAGTAAATAGGGACAACAGGCATCCCTAAGCCTGTTATGCCTCACCGAGTGAGTGTCGAGTAACTAGCGCCGCTAGTCTGCTGACTGAGCACGCGGACTTCGTATGAAATTGTTCATATGATGAGCGATAAGCTAGGAATTATGATTGTCTATGAAAAATAGGACCCATTACCGAGAATACTGGTTCTATACACGTATCACATAATCATTAGTAGGACGGTTCTTGAAACTTCCTTGCAATGCTTCACATTTTATCTTCTCTATGCACAATTTTATATCTGTCTGAATACTTAGTCATCATCATCATCATCAGCCAGAAGACGTCCACTGCTGAACATAGGCCTCCCCCATTAACCTCCACACTGAACGACAACCTTCCTTCTGCATCCACTGAATGACGGCGACTCTCACGATGTCGTCGGTCCATCTAGTGGGAGGCCTACCTACGCTACGTCTTCCGGCTCGTGGTATCCACTCGAGAACCTTTCTTCCTCATCGGTTATAGGTTCTTCGAGAGATGTGGCCGGCCCATTGCCACTGCAACTTGCAAATTTTAATAGCGTGACTCTGGTGTCTGGTTCTAATACTTGGTAAGATTATATATTTACTATTTACATATTTTTTGTATAATATGTTTAAATACTATAGAATCACCAAACCAGTATCAAATAATTTCTGGACTGATCAATTTATTATTTTCGTCATTGCATAAACCCTGTTTGTAATGCTAATAAAAAAAAACCTTTTAAAGTCACCTTACATCGATTAAACCGATGTATAAAAATTTACTTATTTTACATTCTGCGTCACTTGATTAGAAATTTAAATTGGTGCGACGCCAACAATATGCTGTTGCTAACTTCAGTTTATTATATGTTATTTTTATTTGATCTTTTATTCGTATTTTTAAACTGAATATTTTTTATTTATTTATCACAAGTAAATCACATTAAAAACCGACATGAAAAATATATGAAAAACGTAATAAGTGTCTATAAAGTTTGAGGGTTGCTCGATTTCCCTGGGATCCCATCATCAGATCCTGACTTGGTGACAATAGGACCAAATTGAAAGTACCGAACAAAAGATTTTTTTTCTGAAATAGGTCAACAGTTGGCGGAGATATCGGTGAACACACATAAAAAAAAATACAGTGGAACATAGAACCTCCGTTTTTCTGAAGTAGGTTAAATAATAAACGCTATTTTGACATTGAACATTGCACAATAGGTAAAAAAAATACAAACGGAATGTTGAGCACTGAATTCGATATATCTACATACATATGATATATAAAAATCGTTGTGTGTATGTTCCCTATGAACTCCAAAATTACAGCTGGACTGATTTTGATGAGATTTTCAAAGCAGATAGCTAATGTTGTAAGTAAGGTGTAATACACGTGGATAAAGCACGGGGGGCAGCTAATTTAAGATAAAACGTAATAGCCAAAAATAAAATTAAAAAGGACAGAAGCTGAGAACGTCACGTATGGTACCATAATTTATTAGAAGATTGGTAGTGTATAATTAGCGATAATGAATGTTCCATAAAACAATAAGTGTGCGCCGGCGCCAGCCGGATGGCGCCGCCAGCGCCAGATTAGGGCGGGCGGTAGGGCGCGACATTGACCCTCACCACAGAATAAATATTAATACAAATGGACACTGTAATTTTTTTTTTGTTTAGAGTCTAAACTCAGATCAGACAAACAAGGGAGATTGCCTTAGTACAATTATCGTTAATATTCAAATGTTTCTATTTATATATTTTTTCACTATACCACTAAACCGCTACGGCTCACTTACTAATTTTTCACACACACTCATAAACTTGCAGTGACAATAATGAACTAACTAATAGACCACATGCAAAAAAGGGTCGCAAGTTCGTCTGAGTTCGACTAATGGCATCCAAACTCATTTAGACCGGATGCGTTCGCAACCGCCACGCCGCCTTACTATATCTTCCTTGTTTGAATTATTTGAGCTTCTTAATTTCGATTGGTAGGCACTCTGCGTGGTCTCTCCACTCAAGACCTTTCTTCCCCATCGGTTATCGGTTCTTGGAGCGATGTAGCCTGCCCAATGCCACTTCAACTTGCAAATTTTAATAGCTATGTCAACCATGTAACGGAAGACGCAGCGTATATAGATAGGCCTCCCACTAGATGGACCGACGACATTGTGAGGGTCGCGGGCATCCAGTGGATACAGATGGCAGGATGTTGTTCAGTGTGGAGGTTAAAGGGGAGGCCTATGTTCAGCAGTTGACGTCTTCTGGCTGATGATGATGATGAGGCTCTCTGCGGTGAACCAACCAACAACAAATGCACCAATATTCTAACGGGACATACCTATCTTGTGGGTGAAAATATTAGCAATCAGTCAGACTCTACCAGTAGAGTCTCAAACCGAGATGGTAATTAAAATAACGCAGTACATTGTGAATTGCCTACTTTCATCGCAGACTTATTTCCATCGTACACTGCGGTAAACCATGGAATGTTTTGCTTGCTACTAAAATAAAATCTGCAAAGCTATTTCTTGGGTGCCACATTTCTATACATTTCCAAGCGGCTACAATATTATTTAAATGTTATAGACAATCCAAGAATATAACGACCGGCAAAATTTTATTGAATTGTCTCTCACATTTATGATAGAAAATAACAATGGGACTGGGATTTTGCTGATGATTTTCGAGTTGATTTGATATTCAATGGAACTCAATTAAAATTACAGAATGTACCTATAATTATATACTTTTTCAAAGATAACAGCATTCAATTCACAGATGTTTGTAGTTCGTATCGATTCATTCCATTTAATCGATGTTTTTAAGCATGTCACCTCACTATGAAGCTAAGACTGACAGATGTCAAATGTGATCTATTTAAATTTAACCTACTTTAATTAGTAAATCTTCAAGTGTGGAACAATATTTCAAATTCAAAAACTGCTTTCGGAGTGCAATTTTAATTTACCTCTATTGCACACATTGTATACATGTTAAGCTAGTTGCACTTCTCGGATTCACCCGCGTGGATTCCCTCAGGAATCGTACATTTTCCGAGATAAAAAGTCCTACAATTTATGTCACTCTCCGGCCTTTTGAAAGATGAACAAACAGCCTTTCTCTTCATTATATTATGATGATGATGATTAGTGATTCAGTGACGTGCAAAGCTGTTAAGGGTGCTGATCTTGTGCTGATAAACAAAATTCTCGTTCAAAAATAATTTGGACTAAAAATATTATTTAGATTATGGTCCGATGCAAAAGCTTGCATCATCCATCAGTAGCACGTATGGCAGTATAATTTATTTACTACCATCAGCATTTAGCGGCAACAGTCTGCATTTTGTTTATTTGGCTTCCACGATTCCTGGAAAGCACCGTCACACCGCTCGAGCAACTGTAATTGCCTAGTAGCAACTTTCTGCAACAGCAGGCTATCAACGCGCAATGTCTTGTACTGAAATCAATTAAGTCATCATATTTTTCTAGTTCTAGTTATGAAATATATTTTGAAAGTGTTAATAATTGTTCGTTTTATTAAAACGAAAAACTAGATTATGTGCATTGTCTTTGCCTATGTTTTATTACACGGGTGATTAAACTCATCTCAAGATGTTGTCCTGTTATACAGATAAGGGTTATCTCTCTATCATTACTCTTAGTAACAAAGTCTAAGATTTGGGGGGGAAAGCATATTTAGAGGGTTATTGCGTTAACAATTAATTTTCATGGAGATTTGTAATTTTGCTGCTAAAACAACGCCGCTATCTCACTAGCTAATTTCAACGTTTTTGAAGTTTAAAAAGCTCTATGGTTAATAACTTTTTTTGATCTCCTCTATTCTATTAAATATCAACACGTAAAATTACTTTATACTATTTTCAATAATGCCCAACCGTTTTCTTCTTATTCTCACTTAGTGATTTACTATCTTCAAAAATGTTAAAAACATGCGGAGCCTTAATTAAAGCGAAAATTTAGCGCCAAATTTTCACAATACTTGGACCCAGAACTTGAAATGTTTTTTTTTGTTATCTTACTTACTACTTTATCATAATCAAGGACAAAGATTTTAGATCTTAAAGATGTGAAGGTATCTTAAATCATATTTTTTTATTTTTTTATTTATTTTATTCAGGTATCTATCTGAACAAAACTTTTTTTTTTAAATTATGATAAGGGTAAGTTGTGTAAAAATTAGGCCCTTAACTCTATCACGTATACAGAACTACAGTTTCAATTTCCCTGAAGTTTTATTTATATTACACGGAAATTACTCACGTAAGATTAGGTCGGTTACTCCGACTATAGTTTCAACCGCATTCGGCGGTCTTAATCAAGGTGAATGCGCGCGCGCAGCTGCGTCTCGCTTTGCACTGCGGGCCGCCTTTGACGCGCACGTGACGACAATGGATGCTGATCCCTTAAGTTTTTGATAGTTTCTTTAAAACTATATTATTCAACACCACCTCTATATAATTATGTATTTGTTTCAGGTATCTACTCTCACCAACATTTGGACGAATCTCAAGTGCAGGTGATCCACCCCGTAAAGGTGACACGGGACGGGGAGCTGGTCTCCCGGGCCGTCGATCACTCCCACGAGCACGGCCATGCACGGGCGAGGCGAGATCTGCATGGAGTTGAACACGAGATGCAGCACTCCTTACATTACAACCTCACCGTCGACGGCCGCGAACTCAGGCTGGACCTGCGGTGAGTACTGTGTTTCAGCATGTTTGGTTACTCTTACGAGAATGGTCACCCAAACAAGAGGCGAGAATTGCATAGCTCTCGCACTCACTCTCTTTTCTCTAACTAGGATTCAACTACAAATTTATTTCGTTCCATTGGATGAAATTGTTTTCATTATTCTGCAGCTGCTGTATAACCGATCGTGTTTCTGTTCCATATAATAAAGCCAACGTCCTTCGTTGCCATGGCTAATACTCATAATGACTCGCAATTTAATAAGTTTTTTACGTGTTAGGCAGACGTTAAAATTTAGGAGGTCTTTGCTGTACGGATCTTGTAATGAGTTCGTTTATTGGGTTTGTGACTAGGTTGCCTTGTTATAGACGGTAAATATTTTGCATGAGATTCATTCATCGTGCAAACGAGTTCAGTGCACTAAAAGAATCACAAGTCAGAAGCCAAATAGACCTTGTTAGAATCTTTCGTCACGAAACCAACATTCATCGGGACAGTTAAAGAAAGATAACTCAATTGTTGAACGGTGAATAGGTACGTTCACTAAAAGACACAAACGTCTTTGTACCTATGTTCTACAAAATGATAAATCGAGTACAATTGTTTGTGTAGTAATGTGGCGTGAGGCCGCTACTATCGACACGCTTAACTCGAATGTATGAAAGATAACATCCAGTTAGTTACGTGTAACGTGTAACCTGATGCTACGCATCATTACGTAACACCAGGTAATTCATCAACTCATGGTCTCCATTACCTATCTTTAACATAGCAAAAGAACTTCAAGTCTTTCATATCCAACATTGTTTATTTCTTGTAATCAACAGCGTTATAAATTCTACATAATATTCACAATAGTTATTAAAGATAAGGCCAAAATAAATTGTTAGAACAAAACTCCTCAAATAGTCAGCAATTAACGTTTTATTGCAATTGATTGATAAAAGACTAGACGCATAAAAAAGTAATCGCCTATCATTATGTAATCTTGAACAACTGTACCAAATGATAATAATTTTTCTCCTATTCCGCGATAAGGCACGTGTATCAGAGATAACGATAAAGTTCAAGGTCATGAAACTGAAAATTGTGAGAGCGTTGATCGCTTATTTTGTCTGAAAGTAAAGTTTTACGACAGTTGAAATGGTATGACATGAGACTTCTGATAACCCGAGATGGGAGTTGTGGAGCGGCGCCTGCGATATGTGCCGTTGACAGGCGGCATGCGTGCGCGCCTCTCTCTGTTGCTTACTCGACTGACATAGTTTATTTTTCGCCTATCACGGATCGACCTTCTCAAATATTTGAACTTGCGACTATCGCGTCGTGAGGCACATCTGCGGCGTTATCATTCGCAAATTAATGTAATGTATTGTTATCGTGCGTTACTTAAGTTCAAACTGTTTATCTGAAGTAGAATTGCACTCGAATGTAGGATTACTAGATTAATTAGCTTAATTATCGTTTCTGTAACCACTGCCAAATTTATTTGCAATTTATACCAAAGATAAGATGTTCATTGAGTACAGCGTGCCAGTAACCGGGCACGATCTTCAATTGTTTTTTCCCCTTTCATTATTTTATGCTATTGAACTTGAATCCATCGTTTTTGTTTACTGAACACCCACACGGTTCAAAGAGCTTGCAAAAAATTTAGAAGTGTCCGATCAATCATTATTTAATTGTATCAGACGTGAAGCGATGGTGTCATTGTCGTTAAGTAGGTTTATGGGAGGTTCGCAAATTCAATTCAATCTGCCCAATTGTCTCTACCATCAGCATCTTATTTAAGACTTGGTAAAGAAAACTTTAAATATATAAAAAAGCACGTCCCGTCTAAGATCTTGTTAGTAGAGCAAATATGCAACTTGATAACTAAAACTTGTAGACGTTACGACTTAAAATAGCAAATTTCTAGCCTTGAGATGAATGTGTCAGATTCAAGACTTCGTTTCAAAGAATATGCACATATTGCACATAAATCTTAGTAAATATCTCTGTTGTCCGTTGTGCCCTCTGTGATGTGCATGCACTCCGTGTAAATGCTGGTGTGACCGCGACTGACAGTAATAATTGCAAACGCATTAGCGTCGGTTTTCGGTGAAGCCGTGGTGCCTATTTGAGAGACCTCTAGACTTGAAATCTTGAGGTCACGGTTACATTTCTTGGGACCGTACATATGAGCTCTTTGGAGTTTATGTACGGATTTTCATACCACTGGCTTTTCGGTGAAGGAAAATATCGTTAAGAAACCAGCATTCGTACAGAGAAGAAATTCAATGGCGTATCTATGTGAATCCACCAACCCGTAACTGGGCCAGAATAAATTGCACTTTCAGGGGGTAGGCCTAAGTCCAGCAGTGAACTATTAATGTGGAAGGCTGATTATGCTAGCGTCGGTTTTATGCTTATAGATGTCGTTGTGATCTTTGTTGCAGCTTTTAGATGAAATCACTAAAACTAAAACTGCGTTGATGACCGGGCACAATGAACCGTATAATATGAACGAACATCTTTGTGTTAGTTGTAAGTACAACGTAATGGATAACAATAGTTAATGGTTTGCTTGGTTGATTGCGTTGGACAGTTCAAGGATTTTGAAGGTTAGTTTTTACCCTCGACGGAACGGAGGCGTTTAGGATCAGAAGTTGTTTGATTGTTTGTTTATGTGTGTAAAACACAATGACGAAGAAATACCAGTCTTAATTAGTCTTCTTAAACTCAGTGGTAAAACACTAATGGCTCTATTCATCTCCAAAATATCTGGCCCGATTTTAATTTAGTTATTTTTTTTCTTTGAAGCGATTTGATCGAAAGTGTTCTATAGATATACTCGTATTTCAAGAAAATTTGTTCCGCCGTTTTTTTTTATAATTTTTACACTTGTTAGTTCAAAAAGTAACGGACACGTCTAACCGAATTGATTCGGACAAATTCTGCCGCCAATGGTCGAACAGTTGAAGAAACTTCTATAAAATTGTTATTAGATTGGTCCTTTGATTTTTTATTACCTTTCAATACATATTATCTAATGATTTCATGAAAAATATTTTGATTCTATTCAAAATCTCTATAAACAGTTTGAACAGTCTACAGTTTGATATTGACAATATGTACTATAATTGCCTCGTCCATTACCCGAGCTAGATATTAATTTCGGACATGACGTTGGCTTCGCGCCTAGTTCGAGCACGCACTACTTACTGGAGTTCATAAATTCTGGCGTCTATTTCCGTTACTTTTTTCCAGTAAAACTGATCGGCCTACTGACCGATGTCGATTTTGCAAATCGCTCCGACGAGAGATTCGGGGCGTCTTAAAAGCTTCCGTGGTCGTCGATCGAAATTTTATTTACTTGCAGTGAAGTTAAATCGATTTATTTTAGACGCACTAGAAACCACTTCGTGTTATTTACCTTCCTACTTCATCGTGTATTTACAAATACTTGATTCAAATAGAGCTAAACAACATCTAGGCCATAATTTTGTGAATGGTTTTCAAATATTAAAACCACTTAGTAATTTGCAATAATATAAGTTGATATGAGATTTTTGGTTGGAGGTACAAAAATGGTATATCGTTTGTGATCATTATTCTGTCGGTGCTTCAAAGAATTCTCTAGACATCACTCTACCATATGTGTAATAAATATTAGTGTTTATTACACATATGACTCTACTGTCCACAAGGATAGCTAGAGGCGCCACAGGGGTAGTAGCCAAGACAAAAAACAGCGCGCCCTGAACATCGGTCATTTACTTTTCAACTGACATCAAATAACTGGCCAAGAGCATGCGAGACACGTATATTTTAGTGTTCCATAGTCAAATGCATGTAATTGTGATCGCATTTAAAGTTCAGAAATGGTTGGTTGTAGAAAACTTTGGAACCATAAGTGCATGTATTTTTTGCAGTTTTAACTTGCAGTTTTTTTTGCAACTTTAAAAAATAGTTAAGATCATTTAACGAAAAGGTCTATGACTTTTGAGCTAGAACGTCTTAAATTTATTACATCTATAAATCAAAAAGTTGTAATCACAAAATGTTTAAAATAATCTTGGTTTTTTTAAATGACCTATCAGCATGGCAATTAGCATAGATATCTTTAATAGTTCAGAAATGCAGAGAGCAATTTTTTTTCCATTTTGGTGGGCCATTTCGCTAAGGATAGGTACACTGGATAAAGAAGTGAATGAAGCCTTTCCTTCATTTCAAAAGACAACGGTTGCCTTTTGGTTTTAACGGTATGGCTTTTATTATGAACTTATGGGGAATGTACATAAGTTGTAATACCTAGCTTTATGATAATATCGTGAAATCTAGTATCTACTAAGGACTGAATAATTACTAACCACAGTTTCCTAATCAGGCGTTACAAGCTTTATCTCGTCAGATATAATGAGTTCCTAATCTGGAAGCGGTTACAGAATTCTACAACTGAATGCTTAGTGCTAATAAATTTTCGAATGACACGCTTTTGTATAAACATAAATAAGCTTGTTATATTTTATGATTAATTAATTTATGATAAATAAATTATTCTTATTAGTGCTGCGCCGGTCGTAGTGTTGTTTTGCTAAAATTATTATTTTAGGTACGAATTATAAATGATTTATTTGTTTGTAAATTGTTAACAGATTATTTAAAATATCAATGTACATTTTAAGGTAAATCCGTGTTTATTAAGGACCCAAATCAGTAATAAAACCAAAACGCACCTCTAGTCCAAACAGAGTATATTTTGCTAAAGTGAAACTCTACGATTAATAGGAATTAAACTTTAATCCCTGAGATTAAGTTTATTCTAAGTTCAATCCCAAAAAACACATCAGTCGTAAGACTGCACTGTCAGAAGTGAAAACTTAAGTAGTAATTCACCTATTCTACAAGAAATGGCGCTATTTGCAAATCATTGGATACACTGGATAATGTTGATGGAACCAATGTATTTATATTTTGGCAAGCGATAGAAATGTAAAATATGAAGTCTGCGTACGTGGATTCTGTTCGCCAATGTCGTCGTCGCGACCGATCACAGCGCTCGCCGGAAGCGCGACGCATTTTTGCGTTCAATAGCTTCACGGAAGCTCGACTATCACTCGACTCATGTGAACGCACCATTGCCACAGCCTAAATAATAGTTACTCCCACAGACTAGGTAAAAATCTTTGGTTACGATAGTTACGCAGAAACGCCCGTGCACTTTTTGTACCCACGCATCTTGGATTTACAGCTGTGCGTCTTTTTGTGGACGCCTGTTAGAATTATCTTATGAAATTAAACTATAAGAAATGTACTAATAAACCGAGCCCTTCTTAATACAGATTTTTCGTTAATTGGTTTTACAAACAAATTTTGACAGTTTTGCTATAGGTACAAATGTCTAAATCCAATATGACAAAAATTGAGAATACATGTATTGTACATAGGTTTACCATCACACCGGATTTGTCCAGACATGTCCGGACTTTGTCCGTTTTTTTATTTTGGGCGATTCTGTCTTTTTAGACGTGCGCGTGTTTGAAATTTGAGACTAGAATGTCCAGACTTTTATTAAAAAATCCGGCTTCATGTCTGGACTTTTTTTATATGGTAACCTTGTACATCATTTTGAATAATATTACGCAAGTATTTATAAGACACCTAAAACCAACGTACTTACCATAAATTACCATAAGTTTTTTTTATATAAATATCTTTTTCAAACCAAGCTTTTATGAAATTAGGTAGTGATCGGGACGGTGTGCTGATCAAAATGAGCCCAAACACTGCCAGTCTACTATTATCCATCGAGGAGTGCCGTTTTCCACCGTCACCACCAACAAATCAGCTTTTTGTCACCATATTGTATTGTCATCGGAACTTGACAACTATCCCAAATTTCAGCTCAATCGAACACCGGGAAGTGGGTCAAATTTAACTTGCAAGATTTGATTACAGACAGACAGACACCGGGACAAGTGAAACTAAATAAAAGCTGGTAATAAAATACTAGTTAACCTCTCATTTCATCATCGTCATCAGCCAGAAGACATCCACTGCTGAACATAGGCCTCCCCCTTTAACCTCCATACTGAACGACATCCTGCCATCTGCATCCACTGGATGCCCGCGACTCTCACAATGTCGTCGGTCCATCTAGTGGGAGGCCTACCTACGCTGCGTCTTCCGGTTCGCGGAACCTCTCATTTGCTTTGGTAAAAAATGAATAAGAATTCTAGCCTTGTGAATTTCTTTCAAAGCCGAAAACGTCAGGTTTATACATTTTAATGGGTACGGGACAAAAACCCTACAGTTTAAGAGTTTAAGTATGGTCTTGCGAGTTCGATCATACATATTTATGCGGCAATTATTGTAATACAATGAACGATGAATATTGCAAGGGATTGCGCAATGATACCCCTTAGCGGGATCGCTCACACCCATAACATATTACCGAAATATTTTGACACATATTTTAAGCAACTCTTTTTTTAAGAATTGTGCAGTTTTATTAACTGACTGCAGGAGGAGGTTTTCATTTCGATCTGTTTTGTATGTATGTAGGTAAAGTAGGTCGGTACCCATAGCTCTAAAATTTGTGAAATTTGTGTGGTTTGTTTCTTTTTTATTACGTAAATTATTAAATAAGCAAACTTTTTTCGCATTCTTCTAAGCAAACCTTTTCAATTGATACCCATATCATGATGGTAGATTTAAAAAAATTGCAACCTTGGGACGTCCACCATATTGAAATTAGTGTGACATCATTTTATTTTTCGTATTCTTTTCAGAAAACGGATGGATGGATAGATGGATGGATGGATGGATGTTTGTTACTCAATCGAGCCAGAATGGCTGAACGGATCTGGATGAAATTTGGCACAGAGATAGATTATAGTCTGAAATATCCCATAGGCTACTTTAAAAACGGCTGGACCGATTCGGATGAAATTTTGTTCCTGGAGCGGGTCATAGTAGCGAGGCCGATGGCCGCGCTAACACCCGTGCGAAGCCAGGGCGGGTCGCTAGTTACCATAAAGAACTTAGTTTATACAACTCATTAATTGAATTCTATTTGCGAGCAATGAGAAAAATCCGATTAATCTCCCGTTTATCGGTTTGAAGTAAATATTACACGATATCGGATCGGAATAGATACCGACTCATCGCGATGTATAAATGTATTAACTGGAAGGCCAAGGCCTCTGTTCAAGGTTTTTAATTGTTTATTTATATTCGTTCAGCAATCTAACGCAGAATCTGATTTTTTATAGAGCGCGAAATTTTGCACGCTTGATATAAATGTCTCAACGTGCTGTTATTTTTCATCCTATTCCTATTATTATTATAAATGCGAATGTTTGTGTGTGTGAATGTTTGTTACTACGTATCTCCGTAACTTCTAAACCGATTTTGATGAAATTTGGAATGTAGATAGTTTAGTTTCTGGAATAACACAACATAGACTGCCATTTTTGTATCTGAAATTATTTTCGGCTTGTTACAAATCATTTTCCTCGTGGGCAAAGCCGCGGGACGCAACTAACAATGAATAAGAAAGTGCTAATATAATACGAAATTATAATACGCGGTTTGTATGCAGCGTACACACAATTCAGCTTATCAAATTATATAGGTACGAAAACGCGAACACCGCCTGATTTACATACCTAATAGCTTTTAGCGTGTAATAATTGCCTTGAAATTAGCTGAAATATTCACCGCTAATACAAAGTGATGCTTCAAAACTGTTTTTCTGATGAATTTCAAGTGTAAATCCGCTTCTACGTCGCTTCAAGTACAATAAGGAATTTGGGATAAATTTTACTTGGTAGATATTTGATAATTAAGTTAATTTAATTAGGTTTAATTTTGCCTAACCTGAAATTAAATATTAATTACATAAAAGAGAAAATTAACCTAACCTGAAACAAAAAATAATTAATTTTGAAATATGATTTAATTTAAATTTAAAAATTATATTAATGAAGTTAATTTAATTAAGTTTTATTTTGCCTAACCTGAAATACAATATTAATTCAATAAAATAAAAAATTCACCTAACCTAAAACAATAATTAATTAATTATGAAACATGAAATATGATTTAAAATTAAAATGAATCTACCTAGTTAAAGCTTCGCTTCGAACACTGCAAAATAGTAATTAGCATCGACGCTTTTTAACAAAAATAACATAGCTTTTCTAAACAACTTCTTCGTTGTTCGCGTTATATCGATAAACCTTTTCGGGGATCGGGTTCGTTATCAAGCGATGATATCTTAGCTTAGTTTGTTTTGTCCTGTAATATGATCTCTACGCCGCTCTAACAGCCTTCGCTTTCGAGTCCGACATTCTGTTAAACATAAAGTTTGTATCTGGAATTACCGGTAGTTTAAAAAAAACGCAAGTGCAACTAGATTGTCGTGGGTTCTGTACTTGTTAAAAAGTTACCGTACTTGTTTTTTTAACTAAAAATATATCCTAAAAACTAACTAAACCTTAAAATAACTATGTATATACAAACTTAAACTAGAACATCATTAGTGGAGGTAAAGGTCTCCAGAATGCTGGTAGCAAAAAAAAAAAATTTATTTTCTTATATACATTGGGGTAAGGTTTTATTATCAGTACCATAATGCATGGAAAAACTTTATTCAAATAATTATGTCCTAAATTTATAGTCGATGATAGCTTTTATATCCTGGGAAAGTTTGAAGTGACAAAAAAACAGACACCGAAGTCGCACGGAAAGGGTTCCTTTTTACCATTTTGGTACGAATAACACTTTAAAGATGTTATCGGTCAATAAATAAGAAAATTTTAATGTACAAGGTACACGGTCATCATTCTAAGTACCTACGAATAAGTACGCCAAATCTTACTATCTTCACTAGAGTAAATTATAAATGAAAAGGTGTGTTTAGTTGTTGGTTTGCTTATTCCTCTTTCACGCAGAAACAGATCAATGGAGCGAAGTGATTATTTGCACAGAGATAGTTGAAATACTGGAGAGTGACAAAGGCGAAAAGACAAAGCCGGAAAAAATATGGTTCTTGAGGGAATGTCTACGCGGGTTAACCCGTAACTTATACATACAGTAAATAAGTAAAAGTCCTCCTAACATCTTTCATTAAATATTGGAACTGACAGAGCCGAGTAACTCACATCTACAAAAGGAAGTTCAGTTCAAGTGCAAGGACCTCGTAAGACGCTGTAATAAAATAAAGACTTTGCACGGCAGGGCGCCAAAACCACAGGCTTTCGAGAAATTTACACTTAGCTGTGTAGTTATCGAGGTGCGATACCTGATACCACGAGGAGCGCCGGCAAAACGACCTGAAACAATGCCCTTTCCGTTTGCTTTTTAGCCCTTTTTGGTGAGAAACACGGACACAGGCGAGGCAACACAAAAAGAAACGTCGAACGATCTCCAAATCGTTAAATTACACAACCTTATTCAATTGTACCTTTTAAAGATCGGAAATTGAATCGTGAACTTTTGTCCCGTTTGCTGTTCTTTTAAATATTGCATCGATAACAAAAGAGTCACGCGTAGCCGGCTCGCTTTGATCATGGTTATGGTGTAGGTACGATCTGAATAGTACAACCTAAAATAAAACCAAAATTGGTGAAAGCCACATTATTATTCGAATAAGCATTATAACACCAACACGATTGCTATTACCCCATGTTTTTTTTATATAAAAAAAGAGCGGCAAACAATCATGCGGTCCGGCTCCGCCTGATGGTAAGGAACTAAGCAGAAACGCCTATGGACACATCCAACACTCAGCGGTGTTGACGATGTTCTACCAGTCCGGAGAGGTGTAGACACTCTTTTTGAAACGCTTCATGTTGAAGCTCGGCAGGATGATTAGTAGATACTAGCTGCGCGCCGCGTTATAGATCTACCTCATTGAAGGCAATTAACCTCCTTGTTAGCGACAGCAACCTCCTTTGACTTGACAATGTTTTTTTTTTTCTAAACGTTTCACTTTGGCGGGAAATTCAAATTTCAAACAGTTTTTTTGTTCTTGTAGCTAGGTCGAGTAATTATTGTAAACGATAATGATGTTTGCGAAAATTAATTATTATTCTTTACAAATTTGCGTAAAGTTATTTATCTCCAATGCACATTATTTCCGTACACGGCGTGAATACATTGACATGTCGAAAATGCATACTTTTCAGGGCAGCCATTTTAAAGTTTAAACATTTTTGATAAATCAATTTTTTTATCCATTTACATAATTTTTATACGTATTTAAGTAATTTAATCGGAATTTTCAGATAATGTAAGTTTAATAACAAATTTACGTTTTAATCAACAAACAATAAATGACATATCAAGTTGTTCACCGACGACTTGTCAATTTATTCACCTAAGCAATTTATTGAAATTCGAGATAAGTATTAAGATTATGAACATAATAAATATATAAAATTAAATATTACATAAATAATAGCCAGTTCTCTCATAATTATTTGAATTGATCAATGTCAAACTAAAACACGATTATTTTTAATAATTAAAATAAACTGAAATTATTCTACTTCTGAAATTATTATTCTATAATTTTATTTAAATGTTATTATTTATCTTAAAATAAATAATATAACTCAATATTCTGTGAATATTTCAAGCGTCTACCTGTTTCCGTTATCAATATATCAATATCAAGCGAAAACAAACAAAAAAAAATGTTTGTTTGAGTATGTGGCGTATATAACTTAACGTGTTGAGTTACTTAAATAAATAACATTAATATATTTATCTATCTTCTAATGTCATAATCTTCTCATTGGAAACAGAGTTGTTTAATAATTCACAAGTGCGATGTCTCAAAAATAAGTGAAAGAATCGAGTTACTCATTTATTCCCCATATAAATAGCATAGCATGCAATCTGGACGTCAATTTTGCTGTATTTTAAAATTTGGTACAAGTCGACTTGTCAACTTATTCACGCCGTGTACGGATTTATTACATACATTTGTCAATAAACAAATTTATGCTGTTTCAAATGGTTTATTGCCAAATGTAAGTAATATGGTGAGTAACTCATTAATAGCTGTACATGATAATTTAAAGAACAACCAACAATTTTCGTGTCATTTCACAATAATTACCCGGCCTAGCTACAAGGACAAAAAAACTGTTTGAAATTTGAATTTCCCGCCAAACATGAAACGTATCACCTTAAGAAGACTAATTTTTGGCATTTCTTCGTCATTGAACCAAGGACGTTTTAAAACCCAATGGCCTTACAACGTCCTTAAGTCTTGTTCATGTTTTTTGTGGAGAATAAAACGTAGATAAACGTGAGGTTAAACGTAGTGATGATATTCTCTTTGGGGAAAATATTAAAACACAAAAAAAAAAACTAGTTTATCCAATCGCTACCAAACTTCGCTATCACTCCGCTGGGCTAATCTGAAGATTGCTTGAAAATTTCATAAAATCGGTCCAGTGTTCGGCGTCCATGGGGCACCGCCTTTTATAATACATGTCAATTGGTAGATTTACATGTCAATTGTAGCAGTTGAGGATAATCGCAGTAATCTTTTAAAGGTGTCGTAAACAAACATGCCCGCATAAGGATAAAATTGGACATAATAAAACATCGGCGTACTAATTGGCGCAAACCAGATCTCAAATGATACATTTATTACCGTTCCAAAGTAATTTTATTTAAATTGTCACTTGATAATTTACAAGTTTTTTTCATTACTGGACAAGATGTTAAAGAAATTAGTATAGTAGTTTTATATGAGTTGTGTCTGAGATAAAAGGAAACGGTTTATATAAAATAGACGACGACCACGAGGCGTGATTAGAATGAGACTCGTACCGTTGGAGGTTCATAGTTTAGCATTAATATGATTGCCCACAATTAGCAAGTCTAATTGCTTCTTGCCGGATCCAAGTTGACTTAGACATATAAAATTTTGTTCGTTTTTAATGATTATAATTGAATTCTTATCAAAATTTTAGCTCTATATTAACTTGTTTTTATTTATTTATTATGTTTGTAATTGGGAGGTTTTCACAATTTATGTAAATGTAAAAGTGCTGCAGTAGGACTGCAAATTTCCATCAAGATAAGAATTCGCACGGATGACAAAAGTAAAAGCCTTTGATGTTGCCTTCGAATTCTGGAACGACTCTTAACGCGTACTGAATATTCACATAAATTATAGGAATCGACTAAATTGGCCCGTGTGACAACAACTAATACTTTGTGTACAAGAACTAATACTTACTTCCAATCAATTAAAAAAAAACGCATTTTTTTATTGTCCACTGCTGGACATTTCTCCTAATGCACGCCATCACTGAACTTAATCAGCAGTTCCCTGCATCCAGTTTTACCCGCCGTTTTACGCAGGTCATCACTTTACCTGGCCGCAGCACAGCATTTGCCTAAATGTGGTATCCACTCTAGAAATCGTCTATACTACTTTAGCTTATTATTCCTTTGAGCTATTTCTGTAACTTTGGTTTGGTTTTGGTTTTTAATTGGATTTGATATAATGGTGTGTAGTTTGTTTATCGCAGACTCTCTTTGCGCAAAGATTTATTCCATCCTAGATTTTTTCTTGTAAAGAAATTTATTCGATATCCAATGGCTAGAGGTGATGTCCAAGTATCGTAGACATTAATGTCAGCACGTCTCATAGAAGGCACGTATCTGGGCCGGGCGTGTTTACCTCGGCTAATTGCTGTAATGAGTGACTGAGCGTTATCTGTGTGCGTAGTGCTTCACCTTTTGGACTGTTTGCCTGCCGATCGACAGCCCTGTCCAAGGCTGATAGCTTCCAGTATCCACGTACACCAACACGACGTAAATATCGACAATGTTGGCTCTACGGCGCCACTTAGCCGACCAACCGATAAGGGTATTTAAACTAGCTTAAAGACACACTATCTACTCATTGTCTAAAGCTTAATACCGATCCAAGGAGAGTCGGGACGGCACCGCTGCGTACTTTTTCCGGTTTACGCTGCGTTCAAAATTGTATTTCATTTAATAGAGTTTAGAACAGTCAAGGCGCGGCGAAAAATCATGGGTCCAAAAAGCATTTGCCGACTCAACATTTATTTTGATGTTTTTTTTTTTGTCATAATCTGTTTAATATGATTTCTGAACTAGTTATCAGTTAAAATTATTCTCGCAGCTTAAAAAACTAAAGAACACTTGAAAATCACTAATCCTGAAGATGAAGATAATGGGAAAAACTATACAAATTATTGTATTGTCATCGGTCCTTGATAAGTGTGCAAAGTTTTATATCAATACGTCATTTTGAAAGGAGTGAAAATCACTTTCAAAGATTTCCATACATAATAAACGTGTTAAAAATAACCATTCTTCAATACTTTTTACTACCAAATTCAATATTTGAACATAAAATCGTTATTTTGCACTCTCGTATGTGGTTTAAATTTCAGACTATAACTTTGTATAGTTATAACTTAGACATATTAAAAGTTTTCAAAAAGGTAATTGTATTGGTAAAGGTCATTTTAAAACAAAAATTTATTTTATTATGAAAATAATAACTGTTGTAATGTGCGCAAAATTTTATTTGGTTGTATGGAATATTAAGAGAGATACATTTTTTTTTATGGCAAACACCTTTTGGACCCATTTATAGTGCGGAGGCGCGACGCGGCGCTGGAGCGCGGTGGAACAATTTTAAACCTAAAGTAAATTTGAAAGAGTTCACATTTCCAGGGCCATTTGTACGCTGCAACGCTACCTTAACCCAACTCAGTGGGCGTTGGGCTTAAAACGTTTTCAGTGGGTTTTACGTAGGTCGTATGAATTGCTATCTCCTACACGGTTCTTTGTGCTTGGCCACGCTAAGTGTTATAATGGTCTCAATGAAGCTTATTTAGGAGTAAATTCCTTGTAAGTGTTAATCAATCGTGTTCAGCGAGGATAATTGTAATTTTCGTTGCATAACTATACAGTTTAATTGTGTACCTATAAGTCTATATGGTTCATGAACCAGTGCTATGAATTATTCATTTTAATTAGCATTATGGCGCAATCGATCTTTTTAGGAAGGTATAGTATGTTTATTTATACTGATCGTATAATAAAAATATTATTATTACTTTCAAAAAGGTTCTTTCAACATTTTGTAGTAGTAATCTATTGGGAATAATCTTACACACAAAGTTCTGTTTGACTTTACGAGTACATTGAAGATTAATAAAAAAATAGGCCAGACCCTGAAACGAATCAGAATGATTTCATAGATCAAGCAAATTGGCTCACTCTAACGAGCTTTAATAGTTATTATCATTGGTTTACCTCATAGAATAAAAAGGAGATGACCGTGTTTTAATTGTCTGGATATGTGAAGAACGAATTCCGACAAAGGTCTTTATGACATTGACTCTGGTGAGTTATTGTCGCAATGCATGTGTTGTTCCCATTTTTAGCTGCGGTAAATATATCGTTGCATTCCGCAATTGTGCGTTCTGTATCTAAGGTTGTATTCGATAAATCTTGACCGTGTCCCAGCGCGAAATCTACTTTTTATGGCCGACGCCATAGTAGACAGGTTCCTTGGCCGATATGCGCTTAAACTGCAGCTTGAATTTATTGCCATCGCCTCGCATTCTTCAATCCTCCACGATTCTCAGCATTCGATATTATAACGAGAAAACGTAGAACGATTTGAAGCTTTGGGGTCACTGGAATCTTGTGTAAAAGAAATCACTTGTGTCCATAAACTGTCAGTTTATGGTACAAGATAAATATTTGAATCATATTCTATATCTATTTAATACTCCATTCCATATAGAACAATGGTTCTTAAACTTTTTGTAGCCACGGAACACTTTTAATGTTTCAGTAACACTACGGACCCCTTGCGAAGAGAATTTTAAAATAAGAAAACAGTGTTACTTGACAATTACTTGATTTTTGGTTTTGTTTATTTAAATAACAGAACTGCATACTTCAAACGAATTCTGGTAAATAAACCTCGGGAATGTGCACCCCTAGCACTCGCGTCATGGACCCCATAGGGGTCCATGGACCCCACTTTAAGAAACCCTGATATAGAAGAACCTTTGTTATTGATACGCTAGTACCTATTAATGTGTAACCTACTTACTCCACTAAAATAAATCTTTTATAACCAATGTAGGAAACATTTTGCCTTAGAAATTCTCGTTTTATTTCCGATGCGCTCTCATAATTTGGTTGGCGCGCCAAGGAATGCCAAGCGCGCAGGATCTTAGACAAAGTCTTGGTGGTAACTCCGGGGACCTTGTCAGATAAGGCGTGTGCCTTCCGGCCGAGAATTCCAATTATGTCGTCATTCTATGAAGATAAATATCTAAACAGAAATCTTGATGATTTTTCTCGGAGACGAAATAAGTGGAGACTTTTAAAATATGTACTTATTTGAAAAGTTCCCATAAATGACAATTTTGAGAATCTTGTATTTGAAAACTTTATCATTTAGGGGCCGTAATAATACCGTATGCCATTATTATGGGCCTTAAAGCATATAGATCTAATTGCGTGCGTGAATGGTTTTGTGTAATTTTTAATAAAAAGTTTTCTATATCAACGGCTGATGTAATCTTGATTTCATGGTTGAATTAATGCGTAATTGACAAATCATTTTGTTCTAAGCTAAAGTAAGATAGAGCAACAATCTTGTGTCATTGTCAAAAGTTTTTATCAAAAAAAAAACTGATAAAATTTTGCTGATAGATCTAGCATATTGAAATCTTTATAAATTTACGTATTTGGAAGGTCCTGAATGTATATTGTGTTTGTGAAATGTGTTTCTAATGTTCTAATGTTCTCCGCAGGCCATCGGTAACTTTCATCACTCCCGCTCTGGTGGTGGAAAGGCACCGAGCGAGTGGGCGCACGCGCGACCGACCGCGGCCTGAAGCCACGGCCTGCCACTACACGGGCTCCGTGCGGGGGCAGGCTGGCTCTGCCGTCGCCATCTCCGCCTGCGATGGACTTGTAAGTACCCTCAGACTCGCAGAAACCCCCCTATATGCGTAGTAATGTCATCGTAGTCGGCCTTGAGCGAGTTGGCGTAACAATCTTCACGTCTTCCATCCTGATTGACCGAATTTGACATGGCGGATAGGGGTGCGTTGAAGAAATGTTGGGAGTCTTTGGCCCAGCATTGGGACGCAACAGCCAGAGAAGCAAAAGTCTTGGAGTAGTTATTCCACGTTTTGTTTATTTCTCTCTTAATTTTTTTAAATCGCTCTATAAACTCATACAATGGAGTAATTACTATTCCATTGCTACTTCACATTTATTAATAAAGGGGTTATATTATAAATTCAAAAGTAACTCTTTCCCTGTCCTGACTGTTTGTCCTTAATATGCCTCTTTGTTCCGTTTTCACGGCTAAGTGGATAAACCGATCTCGATGAAACCTATCAAGAACTAGTCTGCATTATAAAGAGAGACAAACAGATGTAGGATGTGAAAAATACGAGAAATCGCATGCGGTAAAATCACGGTTGCCGATATAATGATGATGTTTACAAGCTGGCCTAGCTATACAATAAGCGATTATTTTGATGAAATCTAATCAATCACAAAAATACTTAACTTTTAACCATATAACAATACCATAATATCGGTAATCTTCAGAATGCCAAAACCACAAGCAGTTAAAATTTATGTTCGATGGTTATCCTCCATGGTCTTTTAACTCTTTATTTAAAAGTTTCACGCAAATTACAAAACGAATTCAAAAACCACCAAAAATAATTCATCACAAATAGAAATCCAAACTTTTTTATGTCTACCACTGCGGATCGTTAATTTTATTGTCAGATATAAATAAACGAATTGTACCTAAGATAAATCACACAAGATTGTTTCCCCCAAGGCCGGCAGATAAAACATAATAGATACAAAACATTGATATTCAACAGTTCCAGGATATGCTGTCAATGTTTAACCTGATGCAGTTCTGATATGTTGGGTCTGATATCACCTACGGTAGTTATCCCACCCACAGTGACAGAACTGTATCTGAAAAGTACTTGACCATAAACATCAAATACACAAAATAGGCTTTATTTCTTTTTCCCCTACCGCCTTCATCACACTGTCTACTATCCATTAGTTGACTGGTCTCAGACGTAGCTAAGTTATCGAACTCGACTATTTAAATATTGATCTTATTGGTTAACTTTCATATGAAAGCGATTGCTTGTAATGCAATCAGCAATGTCGACAAAGAGGCTTTCAAGATGAGGAAAGAGAAACCTTGATTTAGCATCGCTCGAAGAAGGCACACTTTGTTAGACTCGTGTTTCTATAATTGATTTTCAATCACCGCGCCCACCTACTAATTTTAATTCAAATTACATTTTATTGACCTGATGTATTTCATTATCTAATAAGTTTGGAGCCGCGCCTCCTCTGTTGGACCAAGGATGATTTTAAGTCGTTCTTGGTTGGACACATCAACATTGGCCATAATACTGGCGTTTTTCTGGTCAAGATAAATACATTCAATATACAGTCTTTCACTAAATAAAACGATATTTTAAGTCATAATACGTTTAGTAAACCCTGAGGCCTTCTTTGCTGTCTTCAAAATTACTGAGATCTATTAAATAGAAATATCATTGTATTCAAATATCACTGAAAAACATTTATACAGGTACTTACATCCATATCTATTACAAGATTTACTACATAATACATTTTCACATAATCTTATAATTTTTCCCGAAGAAATGCATGTAAATCGGTCACTCGGGAATCTGTAGGTATTTGCACATGTCATTATGTGTACCAATTGACGACAAAACGGCCTTGATGTGCCGAAAGGTGTTACATTGCAAATATTGCCGTAGAAGTTATAAAAAGCCTATTAAGGTGGGTGGACAGTATAGCCCGTTCAGCATTTTATATTTTTTGTTTTGACATAAAGCACTAATTAGTTGCGAGTACGGTGGCATTGGCGATCGATCATCGTACACTAATTTATGAATGACACAGATAACGCTGGTGTATATAAATCTACACTGCGGGTTGCTAAATTAATATGCAGACGATTTTATATCATGTCTTTGAAAATATGACCTTATTTAGACCTAGATATATCTTACTTAAATAACGTTTATAAATAAGATATAGATAGACAAATATGTATATAGAAAGATAAACTCTTTATGTTCACACCACATATTACAAAAACACGATAAAAAAGCTTTAAAAAAACTAGTAAAAAATCGGCTGTCTTATCGATAAGAGTGATCTCTTCCAGGCAACCTTTGGATGGAGAGGATTTATAAAAGGTAGAAGGCGGAACGTGCAATAGTTAAGAGCCATATTATATTATACAAAATGCGATTGTTCACTTTTATGATGAGTTGATTTTTTACGAAAAAATAAAGCCGAAATTGTCAAGCGGAATTTATAAAACAAATAAATCATAACATGATTTTTTTTCATTTTGTTAATAATTAAATTAAATACACTCTCAAACTTTGTCTCCAGGAGTTTTACAGAAAACTACTGCAAATTGGAGGTAATAAGTTGATATGAAGCCTGAAGAATTCAATAATAAATAAAGTTTTTTTTTCCAGTGATTGAATTTACTAAAGATGTCTTTGATAGAATTAGAACGCCAAAAATCCAGTTTTCATAGATTTTTTTGTCAAAAAATGTGATAGGGCTCTTAAAAAATGCTTGAAATCACTCTATAAAATTTACGCTGAGTCTCTCGCAACTGAACTACATTGTTCAAATTATGTACACAATGTTTCAGAAAAATTATAATTATAAATAGATACTTACATAATATACGCGTGTAGGCGTAGAAGATAATTTACTCTCATACACCTACACACTGATAAGTCTGTAAGAATTAAATTACATCTTCCATCGATAAAAACAAGGACAAAAAAGTATGATCTATGAAATTTCTGGTCAAAAATGAATATAAAATATTTGTGCTCGTGTTTATTGTTTTTTGGTAACGTAGATAGTTCATTATTTAATTAATAACAAATTGCAGTTACACGTCATAGAGAAATATCAAATTATGGTACATAATTTCCCGAATATACCTAAACAAAAACGTATTTTTTTTGGTATATAATTGCTAGAAATTAAAATGCTGTGTTAGAAAAGCTCAAACAATGCATTGGGAAATTCATTGTAAACTAATTTATAACTGCAATATATACCTACTAATGAACCAAACTGACTAAATATGAATATGAATGGAGACCACGTTACGGACCGGTAAGCGCAGCGTAGGACATCCACCTTAGACGGACAGACGATCTAAAAGAGACCGTAGGAAAACGCTGGATTCAGGCCGCTTCCAACTAGCCCTTTTGGAGATCGATAGGGAAGGCTACTATGTCTATATATGTCTATATACTGTAGCAGTGGCCGTCCTATGGCTGAAATGATGATAATGAATAAAGATATAAAAACGTACCTACGCATATAATTATTTTTTTAGTCATATCGTTAGTAATAAACCAAATCAGCTGTTGCTAATATTAATTAGAAAAGAAAATGCTTGCGGAACTTCAATAAATTATACTTATGCTCGAATTATTTAAACAAAAATAGACTAAACAAAAAAGATTGACTTCTCGGATAAGCTTAATCTTATTTTTTGCAGCAGAAGAATATAAAAATAATTACGTCAAATGATCATTTAACTGTTTTCCTTGTTTTATAAGTTAATAGCGGACGCGGTTCATTTTGTTCAAATAGTTTTTTTTTGTGAATTAACCACGAGACAGCTTAACGGAATTAAGTAATCATTTTCTAACAAAACATGAGTAGGTTTAAAAAACTGCCGGCGTCTACTAACTATACTTGGTCCAAGTGTTTTAAGCTGTGAAATCTGCATTAACATTGTGAAAAGGTGAATGTAATTTTTTTTATTAGAGCTGCGTTCACCAGTATTTTAATAGATAAAAATACTAAGTAGAAGGAAAAAAAAAACAAATTGGCATACTTTTCAGAATAACATTGAAAACATTTTAAAGTAATTTTTATGATGATATGTTTTATATTGGCGGAAAAGATAGGGAAAATAAACTTATTTTTTCTGTTATTTTTATCTTCTTTTTTTCTCCGCTTTCCTATACCTAAGATTATTATCAACACGGGTTTTTTAAATTCTTACTCACTGATTTTTTTCTTCAAAAGTATATAAAACTAGCCGTCCGCCCCGGCTTCGCACGAGTGTAAGCTCGGCCTTCGGCCTCGCTACAAAATATAATATAGCCTATGTCACCCGGGGATAGTGTAGCTTATCAACAGTGAAAGAATTTTTCAAATCGGTTCAGTAGTTTCGGAGCCTATTCATTACAAACATACAAAAATAGGTACAAATCTTTCCTCTTTATAATATTAGTGTAGATAAGCTAAATCCAGCTACAACGTAACGTTCAAACTCCTAGCAAGAGTGATCAGAATTTTATTTTTCCGGTTTATTCTTTCAGCTTTTTTAAAATTTACAGCAGCTGTCTTAGCTAAAAACGTGGAACGAGTATAAAAAGACAAAAACATTATTTCATAAGAACACTACCTTCATCATATTATTTTAATTAATTTAATTCCTACATTTAATAGACAATAGTCAATATTGTTTCTGTTAAAAATCCACCACACACGCTACAAGAACTTCGCTGTTCACACTTTTTTTTTTTAATTCGATACGTTCTATTTAAACTCAATTGAGTATACGCATATTATACGTGTGATCTTTTCATCCCTAAAAGGGATCTAGCATATAGGCAGTATCATCATAAAATTATACGACTTACAAACGATTATAGTAGAGCATAGAAAATGAAACGAGCTGCTTCAGTCGTTAAAGTGTGTGTGCAGGACTTTGTGTGTCTCAGTGGCAAATAAAAACAATCTTATTAATTACTAGTAGTTCACCCCGAACTGTGATCTGAACGAAAATATTCTCAGTTTAGTGCTCGCGACCCATAAATCTTCGGAACCCCTCGGTCGATTTTACCCATATTCGAACTTAAAAATTGTAATGAAATTCTGCCTTCAATGGTAGATAGCTGATGATATAAGGAGTAATCCACGCAGGTGAAACTGCGGGGCCCAGCTAGTATTCAAATAAAATAAATACACCAAATAAATTTTTCATAAAAACGAGGGCGGCCAGTCAGCTTTAAAGGAGCTCGTCATTTCACATTTTCCCTATATAACATATAACTTACCTTATTTGGACCAGCGGTTGGAATGATACAGTATCAAATAGTCAGATCCTCCTCTCACAGATTCTGGAACTCATTTTATGTTAACTTTTCTCCATCAGTGTTTTAATATTTTTGTCCTATCAACAAAAAACTATACGTAATAATTTAATAAACAACAATATAAATAACTAATGTTCAATCATGGAGTCTACGGGAATAACACCTAAAAATCCATACTCGATTGAATCCATTAATCTTCTTTCAAATTCATATCCTATGCCAATCATCATCCAAATAGTGCTTTGTTATCCACCTACCTGCATATTAAATTTTTTGTGGAAATAAGCTTAATTGAAAATGTCTGAACAAAAATAAACACCAGCATGAGGCACCTATATCTAAAAACATAGATTAGATACCATTAAATTTAATGCCATAAAACAAAAGGATTTAGATTTTTTGCATAAAATTATTGAATTTAATAACACATAAAGCAAATTATTACAGCAGCGATGAAACCACAAACAATTTTTTTTTTGCTAAGATTTTTGGATAAAACAATATTTTGACAGGTGTTTTGGTGGTATTTCCTGATTTGAGCTTTACTCTGGTAAAAGCAAATATTGTCTATTATCGTGATTATCATAGGCATACCCTTTGATTTATCTATTTAGGGTTGAAACGTCAAAATAAAGATAACAGGCAAATAGATATCGAATCTGAAGGAAATGGATTCTTAAACAAACATAGCAAACATAACATACTTGGTGCGTAAGATCAGTAGAGCCGCCAGCACTCGGGCTCTGGTACCACTTGGGCAGCTGGACTCAAGTGGTCACATCCGTGTTCCACCTTCACTTTCTACGCACATTCAATCGTAAAACCTCTAATGAAATTGAAAGTGCTATAAAAACAGTAACTATTAGAGTATGATTAGTTTTTTCTCAGCTATTTGAATTCGGAGAGTCATTGTGTGATTCGTCGTTTTTTTTTTCTCCTAAATACTAAGTATACTAGTTACAATTAATTCTAAAGTCCTAATGGAAAACTTCGAATCTGCCATAAAAACTTTCTATGGTCATTCTACTTCTGTGTTTTCATTTCTTAATTACATTTGCAGATCTTATGAAAAATCCTGACAGATTCGTTAATTATGTCCCATAGAATAGCTATTAATGTAACCTCATATAAAGTCAAGTATAATCCGTGTTAAATCTTACGTTAACATCATTGTATAGTTGATCATAAATAAGCTACATGACAAAAATGAACAAGTAAACTGAGTGTTCTTTATTTACACTCCGAGAAGGATCGAGCAATGAGCTATTAAATTAAAATTATCATTAATCAATTTAATGGGTTGGTTAAATTGCGTAGTAAGCTTGCGACGAGTTGTGTGGCTTTCGCGGACGACCTTCTCGGCTGAAGGCCGGCGACATACAGACTGGCCGGTCCAGGCGCACGCGCAGGCTAGTGCCTTGCCTACACGTAATTACAACCGTAGGTGCTCTTTGTACAAGTAATAGATATTCTAATTCAACTATACATATTTTATTATACACGTTATAATAGGCCAAAAACTTGTTCCTACAAAAAAGCCCTGCCTGTTTCTTGTTGAATGGACCAGTATTTACGGCGGCATTATAATATTATTACTTTTAAATTAATTATTAATATCATATTAGCCATGGAGACTGTCGGTCGGTATAAAATAATCTGAACATACTTAGCAACAATGGTTCACGTACGAATACACCTGTTTTGAATGAGTTCGTTTTATAAGCCGCCGGGGTCAATTTTAAAAATGAATTACAATTGATCTTCCTTCTTTCATGTATTCATAAACCGTAATCAGGGTTGGTCGAAATATGTTAAAATAAATGGTTAATTTCTCAATGGTTTTATACTCAAACGGGTCAAATTTAAATAGAAACTACTTCCCACTGATGGTTATGATTTATCAAAATATGTTATAGATCGTTGTGTAATCACGTTCACGGTCGGTAATTTGATCAAGATCTATTGAGATGGAATAATTTCTATTAGATTTCGCGCAAAGCCGCCTCTGGTCCGTTATCAATCAATTTATCTTGCGGTCATAGATTAGGTACGAGTTTCTGGCGACCACGCGGATTTGTTGACCTACTGGACCTATGTACGACCGGTTTGTGCCTCAATGGATGACAAACTATTCAATATTGCAAAATGGTATAATAAAAGTATCAGGTATAAACAAAATATAATCAAATTTTAATGTATATACCAAAATAAATTGAAAATCCGTAGTCGAACATGAGAACTAAGTGAAATAATCTACTTATATGGGGACAATATTCAATTTAACTGTATTATAATGTTCTTCGTGAAGTAATATGCAAATATTTATGAGGGCATATTATAAAATATTAATAAAAATGTAACATTATGTCATAATCATAACCAGCTTAGATGTCAGATGTTTATTGACTAGTTACCGCAAAAATCCAAAGCACTAATATTCAAGGTCAAAAGCATCAAGATTAAACGAATCAGTGCTAAATCTCACGCGTGTATCAATCGAAGTTTGACAGTGATATAGTATTCTGCCAATTAGCCATATCGAATCGGCAGGAAATTCATCTCAATGTCTCAGCACTAACGAGGCAACACTAGACAGACGGTTGGCTGATACACTGTATCAAATATGCAAACCTTACTAAGATTTGGATTTCTATACAAGTACCTGTAACTTCCTTGAGTTCCATTATCTATTTATAAGTTCTGACTTAAATGTTTTTTACACAGGCGGGACATCTAAGGACGGAGCAGGGAGAGTATTGGATCGAACCCTCCAACCAACTTCCTACAGATGGTCGAGAAGAAAGACCTCATATAATTTTCAGACGTTCTGCTGTTGATAAAGTCAAAGCTTTTCACAGAAAAAAGAGGGCGTTAGAAAACAGAGATGTTCAGAACGAAAATGTTCACAACAAACAACAAAATAATCAACGTCAATTAAAGCAAACCAAGAACCAAAACGATCAAAATTCTAAACGAAACATAGACCGGCGAAGAAGCCGCCTAGACGCCGATCGCAGAAGACGAGAGTTTTTAGAAAGAAGAAAGAAAAGATTAGAAGCCATGAGACGTAATCCTATCAAATACAGAAAACAGCAAGCGACTTTACGAATGGAAGAAAGACGTCATTCAACTTCCAAAAGCAATTCAGTAGAAGCTAGCAAGTCCTTAGAACAATCCCTTGAGGGAAAGAAAAGGAGAAATCGAAACAGAAATAACTTTAACAATAATGACGATAGACTAACACGAATAAGGAATAGACGAAGAAGAAAGAGGTCAAAACGGAGAAATTGCGCAACGAAACAACCACCATATCAATGGCGAACTAAGAATTTACAAGAGCAACAAACGCTCAGAAATAACCAGGTAAAGCCCAATATAATTTTAGTTCTGTTTAGACGTAAAATGTTTATTTTGGAACAATCTACTAAATGATGTCGTATACGTTTTCAGAATCAACAGAATGCACATTACAAACGCCTAAATCAGCGGTCTCAATGGGATGGAGCGAGGCGTTCGACGCGTTCTGTCAGCAAACCCAGACACGTTGAAGTGCTCTTGGTAGCCGACAAGTCTATGACTGATTTTCACAATCAAGGAAACTTGGAGACCTATCTACTCACTATTATGAACATGGTAAGTGCGCAAACATTACAATACCTAAATTATTCAGTACACAATGGTGACTAAATATTTAATTTTGTTTAGGTTTCGTCTTTGTACATGGACCCGTCTATCGGAAACTATATTAAGGTAGTGGTGGTCAAGATCATCCTGGTTGAAGAAATAGAGGCTGCTCGTGACCTGGAAGTCTCGACAAATGCAGATACGACTCTCATGTCATTCTGCAAGTGGCAGCAAAATTTGAATCCAGAAGATGACGCTAATCCTCACCATCACGACGTTGCTATTCTTGTGACGAGACAAGATATCTGCAGTCAGCACAACAGCCCTTGTAGGTACGAATGATTTCGAAATTATCAATAATTATAAGTTTAATATAGAAGTCTCGTCATCTTTTGGATGACTTAAGCGCTTCAACTGTATTTAGTTATTGCAATTCTATTGTAATATTTATGGGGTTTAACTTTAAAATTCAAAGGTTAGGCGGCATATATAAATAGTCTGTAATAAAACGAGCTTTGAAAAATTAAGTCATCGTCAAGCCTTGAAGAAGGATATCGTATAACAAAGCTCCGTGAAATAAAATTGAATTGATCGAATTTTAAGTCGGCGGCAACACGATCTCAGTGGCGACTGACGAGTCGCTCGCCTCTCGCATCTCGCCAGAAATTCTCGATGACTGCAAACAGAGCATTTGCATTTCTATATATTTTTTCTGAGCACCGTTCCGAGACAAGGTCAATGGCAGGAGCACAGGCGTCTGTTAGCAAAGTAAACAGAATCGCGATGAGTAACCACCGCAGAAATAGAACACTTTCAGATTTGATCTTCTACACCTGGAGATAGGTGTGTTGGCGCTCTTGATCGTTTCACAGCCAATTTGTACTGGTTCGCGTCATTTGCAAACTTTGTGACGTAAACCAGTTAGAAAAACATACCTAAAATTGTTTCAGTGCGCTTGTATCTGTTTGAATTAGGTAGACACATCTATAAACTGGATAATCTGTTTTTAAAGATGTAAAAAAACGAACTAAATTTTGGTTAAACCTAGTTTATGCATATTTGCTGTACACAATAATGTCATAACATCGTCGTATTTAGTCTGGGCGGTATTTAGTTTAGACGTTTACTTTGACTATGATCCACCGAGCGTTCGACAGTTCTCAGTAGGCCCGCGTTCACTGATCGTAACTCGAGCCTAAAGTAAATAAATACCTTACTCAATATTCACAACTGAGTGTTATCTTTGGTAGCTATTGCAAGGTGCAATGTACCGTTTCAAAGTGAGATAAAGACATAAAACAGATAATGCGCTACACTCGTAATTACATCATCGTTTTCTATTTATATGGTTTACATAGATTTTTTTTACAGTTTAGCAGAAGGGTCATGACTTTTCCGGGTGAATTACAAAATCCTTGATGAAATCAATTTGTTACAAATGCACATAAATTATTTTAAGCTCTTTTAATTGCAGTTGAAGACAGGAAAATAAAATTAAATGATATTAATTGATGTCTTAATGGATTAATTGCAATAAAGTGCCGGAAGATGACAGCCTCCAAAGGCAAGCTTAAACCGGAATTGAGGCGATCATTAATCGAATTCAGAATTAAGTTTAATAATGAGAGACATTGCCTAAAATGCGGTGCGACGGAAAGTTGCTATTTACATCATTATCAGTTTTTGCGTATATTTGTGAATCGCTAACGGCGACGTCCGAACGGCCGATCACATCAAACGTGCCGACATTAAGGCCAAGGATGTTGGGTGTGCACAAATTGGACATTCATTATTTTAACAAAAGCCATATAGCGTTATATAATTACAAGTAAGATTATTTTTGGACATGTGAAGTTTTTGTCCGTTGCACAACCCATTCGCGATTCGTGTCGGGCGCGTTTACAAGGTGATGATTTAAACTGCTGCGGGAAGATGAAAGTACGCGATGGCTATCGGTACGGCAGATGAGATTAAATTTGACAAATTCTCAAAAACGTTCCAAAAATATCATCAAATATTCAATATTCAAAGTTCGTGGTTTTTTTTTTTCCACCATATTGCGTCACTCAGAATCAAGCATTTCAAATATTACTTACACAGATGTACGTTGAAGTATTTATCTCCGATTAAATCTTGAGTTAACTCAGATGCAGCTTAAATATTTTAGTTTTAACGAAACATTAGGTAGGTTGGTGGCCTGCAGACCTGATTACTGTAAAGATAAGCAGACGCCGATGTTACGCCACTTCCTGCAACATGTGCTAGGAATCTGATAATTTTTTACACTAATTTCACCATTAATCTCGGCTGAAGCTGTGTGGTTAAACTAGATTTCCAGACGAGACGTTACAAACGATCGGTGTCAATTAGAAGCGGTAGAAATATCTCAACAGCTACGAATGCTGCCTGAATGAGTTGCCAAAATCAAATCTTCATTCAGTTTTATCTCTCCCAGATACTGAATATTTTCAGAACAGACAAATCAAAAAGTAACCATGCAAATTATTACGCGACTGTGCAGTTTTTCTCGTCGTTTACGTCAAATTGCTATCTAGATATTGTGAGATAAAATTTAATGTAACTACTTTCAGAGGTATCTACATGCATTCAGTCATGTACACACTTTTTATTTATGTTTGACACAATAGGTGTTTTACCACAGCTCATCTGAAGAAAAGTACCAACGTACTCAGGAATGAGAATTGGCTCTCAAGTGAGCCGGAACTCATTTCCAAAAAGGCATTTTTTAATCTTTGTTTATGCCTGCGGCACATCGAAAGAGTTATTGATGCCGTGTGAATGAGCTCAGAGCCGATAAGATTCATGTTACTATTCAGTGCATTAACTTTGTACAGGCAGTGTGGTTAAAAAGCAGTGCGTAATGAATGCAACGAGGAAGGCTGCATTCGGTAAACGGTACAAACGAGTAGTCGAATGTTCTCGGAAGACGGCAATCAAAAGACAATGAGCGCTTCGGTAACGGTGTCGAAGCGAGCCCGCGGGCAGCCGCATCGGCTCGACGCATGCATTATGCATCGAAACGCATAAAAGTCGCAATCATCAATATGTAAACTAAAAGCATTATGCGACGCAAAGATCGCTTCCACCGTCCGGTGCTTAATCAGTTCCGTGAGCGCCGGACCGGTCACAATCGCCCGGATCCTACATCCAAGACCAAGTTCTAAATAGTTCTAATCGAGTATTTTTCATCATAATTTTAATATTACGTATTCGCGTAGGTATTTAAAGGTTTTGACCTATCGTTGACCTTGTCTCATCAGCATCACACACAGGTTACAAAACCAACACGCGTTATTTAAATATCGTAATTACTGACCATAGAAATCGTTATGACAAAACGAGTCCATGAAGATATTAGAAGAATATTTGGTAAAGCATGTGATGAGTTGCATGATTAAAGATAAATTTATCATTGAGTTGAATGGACATGAGGTGTTGATAATGTGCGATAGTTTGCGAGACCTGCTGGTGCGAGGTGCCGACGCCAAACAGTCTCACCGGCGAGTGGCTTATCTTTCACTGCTCGTGTTAATCTTGTAGCACGCACGCTAGATTAGGCGAGCATCCATAATATTCCAACCTATTTGGTTACGATCGCGCTTACTGGCCAGTGCTACTTTCATAAATTTTCTACATTTTCAAATATAAAAATTCACTGAGTAGGATTATAAATAATAATCAATTTAAAAAGCCGACTTCAAAATATTAAATACGCAATCTCGTTTACTTGGATGTCATATTTTTCCCAGTTATTTTGATTTTAAAAACAAACTACCGAACCGGTTTAGATGTAATTTCTATGAGACTAATCTGAAGCAGGTATATCCTTTCAAATAAAAATAATAATTTTCGTTTAACAAAATGACGGAGTTCTGAGGAAACAAACATTAAAAAAATAGAACCGAATTAGGAACGCCTACTTTTTTGAAGTCGATTAAAAAAGGATTAGGCATTCTTTGTAGAATAACACTGCAAACGTTTTAAAGTAATTTTAAAAGAGACCAAAAAAGCACTGTTAAGTTTTTTGGATGTCCGCTATCCTATAAATATCAACATGAAAATTGTTTTATATTATTTGCATTGTTATTCTAAAGATAATGCCCAATCGGATTTTTATCTTTAACTCAGTGATTTTTTTATCTACTAAAATTACAAAATAATTGAAATTCTGAAGTATGCACTCTGGCACAGAATACATTTAGAGAAACATTACATATTACAGAATACATTTTTGAGTTCTTTTGCATATGAATTTGAATACACACTAATCTTGTAAATGCGAAAGTTTGAGTGTAGTGTAAGTGTGCACGTGTGTATGTTTTTCCACACCCAACTCTGTAACAGCTTTGAATAAAATTTGGTATGTAGGTAGCTAAATTTTATCGAAAATATATATATATATATATATAGATGCGGTAGAATAGCGCTTGAAACTGTGAGGAGCTGCTTGACTATCATAAGTATGTGTGCCCGAAATATAATTTTAATATAGACTATAGTCCGTTCGCTATCTGATAGTCAGCTGCGAGTAGTAGTAGTTTTTGTAAGCAGCGGCTTATTATTTAGAGCGATGATTACCTAGCGGTAGCAAGTACGCTTTACAATCTGATGGCACCCGGTTCGATTCTTAGCCCTGCATCAATTACTTATTTAGTACTTACATAAATTATGTGCAGTCGATGCCATCGTTCAAAAACGGCGAAGAAATACATCGTGAATAAACCGGTTATGTCCAAGGACTAAAAAGTTTAAAGACATTTTCAGCAAGATAGAAAAGCGAACGGACTGTAGTAAATATACAAAGTAAAATGTACGCATCTAAAATGCGTCGAAAAGTTCTTGAGGTCGTGTTTCGTGCGTGTACCGGTCATCCATTTAAACACACAACATCCAGACGCGTGTGACAAATAAAAATCTTTATTTAAAAGGTATGGTGTGTTCACCGGCAAAGTGTCGAGTGTCACGCCCGTCCCAATTCCACACAATTATTTACCAGAATCGGTATTGTAAAACTGTTTAAAAGTGTTTATCTGTATTCATAAAGTGACTTTCCCTGACCGTTTGAACGAGCCGCTCCGGCGACTGAGAGCTTTTCAAAGTTTCATGTCATTGCGGTGTTTAATTCGCATGTTTAATTAGAATTACTTATTGGAAACGTACGGTACGTACATACACGGTACGGGGCTAAATGAATGTAAATAAATATCAAGGGGCTGTATAAATAAATATTTCACACCTGCTCTATATTTACTTATTGTATTCAAGGACATATTTAACCGACTTTAGAAGGGAGGTTCTCAGTTTTCCGGTCTGTATTTATGTATATGCACACTAATTACTCCGCCTTTTTTTACCGATAAAAAAAACAGTGACAGCTTTAATATTCCAAAAAAAATATTCTTAATATTGGAGCTATATAAATAGTGCCTGTTGATTTAGCATATTTTTTTGGAACGCTAAATTTGCAGTCAAATTTTATATTGATAACTAGCTGATCCGGCAAACGTCATCCTGCCCGCTACCGAGTCCAATTGTGTTTTGAAACCATCCAAGAACCCATTGCAATATATTATGTACACAAAATTTCAACAAATTGGTAGGTGTTAGGTGACAAATACACGTACAGAAGAATTATACATACTAAAATATATAGAGATGATAATATCAACAATTCTACACGCATGTGAAAGTTATTAATGTCTTCGATAGATTTAGTTTCAATGACATACTACAAAAAGATCAACCAAGTGGCAATATATGCGTAAACCAAATACGAGTATAAATATATGCTCCTTGCAAACGTTGCATGTAAAAGACATCAACGCGCTGCCTGGCATTTCCAATATTGCGTTTAATGTGTGTTAAACATACGTTAACATAATGCTGTAAAATATTGTTGCAAGCTATGAAAAATTCAGTACAAAATATTTTAATACGACCCGTAGATCGCAATATTGAATATTAGTCAAATAGCGATTAAATATTTTAATTCAAAATTCCTATTAGCTTTTATCTCTGCATGGACACATCCATGCAGAGATACCCATCACTGGCAATAAATAAATTAACATGAATGCGATTACAGTTTGAGTGCGAGTGTATTAAATTTATTAGTTGGAATTTATAGAGCTTTTCATCGGCTTCCGTATAGACTGAGTCACAGGGGCCGAGCGTTAGCGCAGAGCGAGGTATTATTAGAGAACTATTCCCGCGCGCCACAGAAACTGAGAAGTGAGGAAAAGCTACATTTGTATTCTCTATTTAAATAAGAATCTTAGTCATGGTACAATCCGTTTTTATTGCGGGTGAGTAGTACGATTGCGAGCAAAAATGTGGCGTGTTTATAGAAGCAATTGTTGAAGAGAATTATTGCCGAGTTTTTTGTACTTTTACGTTCTCTCAAGGTCGACAGCGGCACATTTTGATTACTGTTCAAGGAATTGTTCATTCACTTTAGAAATACCTACCAACGTACTATCATTGATAAATAGAATCGATTCTACTACCAACATTTTGTGGTTTTTTTTACCGACGACTCAAAGCCAAAAAGAGGGTATTGTAGTGTAGTTCGCGTGTATGTAGGTATGCTTGTGCGTTCCAACAACAGCTTACAACTTAAACGCCTCAAGAATTTTTTATAGATATGGTATCGGTAGATTCGTAGATTTTCACCTCTTCAAGTGACATTATCAATAAATATGTCTTATAAAATGAAAGTGAGAGTTTGTACATTGTTTTTCGTTCAGGGACCTAATTCTGTATAAAACCGATCTTAAAAACGCGTCTTCCGATCGAATACTACTTACTAATGGCAAAAATGCACGAAATGCACTAGCTTGCTCCATGTTATTATTACAGTTTAAAACGAGCTTGTTACGCACCACATCGCATTCGCGTTACGAGTGAGTATTATGTGGTCAGAGACTAAGGGCACAGAGTTCATTTTTCGATTACATTTTCATGTTATTTGTTACGCGTTTATGGCAAGGAATCTCATGAGAGATAGAAAAAAAAACTGTCAAAAACGTAGTTGTCGGGTTTTTAACTTTTTAAAGAGCGTAACTTGTTTTATCGTAATAAACTTTACTTGTAGTGTTAGTGAATATGTGTAAGCCGCTCAATCTTTTACTCTATAATTTGCACTATGCAAGTCTGCGTCTACGCGGCTGTCGACCGGCTTTAATTATACCAGCCACACCCAACTACGTAACTACGCACGAACATTGTTGCAAAAGCTTCTGAAACAGTCATGTTGAACATAAATATAATCTCTCTGAATTAATATGAAGGTAAATTATTTAACTTTTACATATATACAGTCTTCATTAAAATAAAGTGTTTTTGAAATAATTATTTTAAACAACAATAACGTTATTTAAGTTCAACAATGTATAAAACTGCTGTCAAGTTTTCGCTGACGGACATAAAATTGTCGCTCGTGAAAACGTACAGACCAGTATTAATCGTTGTTGATACTTAATATCTATCGACTGGCAATAGATTTTATGATGCGCTTTTCCACTGGCACTGGGCAACACCACTAACTTCGTTTCTGCCTAATTCTACTTTTCAAATCAATTATTCTCGGTGAAATTTGTGTTATTTCCGTGTGAACGTTAAAATTTGTCTCGCCGTAGACAAACACGACACCATTCTAATGACTAGTTTGCAAGGTAGCACTCATAAACCCGCAACTACACTGATGCTCTATAATTAGGCAACCAGTATCAGCCACTTTATCAACTCTAACTGATAGGTACAAATAGACGAGTTCCCGTGTGACAAATATCTGATTACTTGATAATTACAAATGACTAATTAGGTTAGGTAATTGCACTATCAAGATGTTTTTCGTTCAAGTTTTCCTTATCTATTTGCAGCGTTATTAGTTGTAGGTGAGACTAGACTTATTCACAATCCAAAAGAAACGTCACTGGCCGTCTTTTCAGCCCATGTTAACACACCGTTGAGGCTAGAAATACACTGTAACAAAAATTTCATTGACAGGCTTGACGAGCCTGATGTGCTTTTGTGTTTTATTAATAACTTAGGCCAGAATAACAACAGTGATCTCGCTAATTTGATGTTTTATTATAGATTAAAGATATAAAATGACTGTATCTACTTTTTTTTATGTGCTTCGGTTATTTTACGACGTTAATAATTCAAAATATATTTACAATAAAATTTTGTTGTAGTCTGTGTTGTGTCGAAATACATATTTTGAAATATAAACTTAGCAATATGATAGAAGTACATTTTTCAAAAGTAGACAGTAATTGTATTTATATAAACATCAAACGTGCGAGTGAAATAGCGGCGCTATATTCTGGGCCTTAAGAACACATTTTAATCGTTATGTTTATTTCCAGCACCTTAGGCGTGGCGCATGTAGCAGGGATGTGCAAACCGGACCGCAGCTGTTCCGTCAATGAAGACAACGGCATCATGCTGGCACACACCATCACTCATGAGCTGGGCCATAAGTAAGTAAAAACATAAGTGTACACCTTTAACAGAATCAGACTTTTGGAGAGTGTGCATCAGATCTGCATGATTTAGGTAATTCCATTCTGCCCATTTTTCTATCGGGCACGAAAAATCGACACCGCTTTATGGTTGAATTCCGAAAACCCATACGAAGTGCTTTGATTCCACTTTTATTGTGCGAACTGCTAGTCTGTGGAAACGCTGCCTGAATGGATGTGCCCCGATAGTTACAATCTGAGTGTCTTCAAGTCAAGAGTGAATCGGTTTCTTCTAGGCAAGCGTGATCCATCGTAGGCCGCATCATCGCTTAACATCAAGCGAGTTGGCAGCCAAGCGCAAGCCTATTTTGCAATTTAAAAAAAAAATTATAATCGTCAAACGGCGGAACAAATTTTCTTAAATCATAGCTAAGAACACAATCAGTTAAGAAACCTGATAATTAAAAAAAAAAAAAACTAAATCGGTTCAGCCGTTTAGGAGCTATATGATGCCACAGACAGATACATAGACACACATATACGTTTTTTCTTATGATATCCGTCTTTTTGTATCGGGAGTTATAAAGATGCTTGTTATGAATAAAAAAATAGTAATTTTGACTGACTTTTGTTAGAGGTCTAATTTAAACTCCTATTAGCTAGTGTGGCTACGATGTCTTTAGTAAATGCCTACAGCATTTACGGAGTCAACTTCACTTGCAAGAAAACAGACATGAGTAGTCGGTACCATATGATACGTGTGGTCTGGTGTTATTTTAGGAAGTAAGGTACTGTAGTATAGCCTAACGCTGTAGTAAAACTATCCCATAAACCATATCTCACAAAATTATCAAGAAGCTTTTACTGAAAATCATATTGAGTTCTCGTCTGTACCTAAATCCTTCTACAATAAAACTTTTTTCTCTCTTGTACGGTACCGTTTCTGTGGCAACATGCCAATACGTCGTAAAGATTACCATTGATTTAATGTACGGTTCTGGTCTGATACAGCCAATCGTAGTACTGCAAAAATAAACTTCGCAGACTGACTAATACATTATGTCATTGAACCAAAACATTACATAATATTCATTCGAGTGGATTTGCGATAAAAATAAAAGGATATCGTACGTCCTTTATAAATTGACAACAGTTATTTATATACATCTCTCGATATTTCACAACGCCATTAAGAATTTTGCGTCAGATTAGATAGCAGAATTGGGGACGCTTTCAAGACTTACAGTTAGACCATTCAACTCATAATAAACCGCATCCGAATTACAAAATAAATGTTAAAACTTAATAAACATTTAACACTCACTAAAACTTTCACAATTTAACGCACGATGATTAATTTTAATACAATTCTTCATATAGAGTTTGGAGAGATTCTCTGCGGAAGTCATTGATTTATAAACATATGTATGGGCTAGTAACAAATTTACGAAAAAAAAAAGTTGACCTATATAAATGGAGATACTTTTTGGAAATACCGACAAACTAATTTAAATTCTATGTAAAAAAAAAAACACATTTAGTTTGTATGACAATACATGGTTAGCTTAATGACGACATTCTAAATCCAATATGGCAGACTATCACAGATGGCGGACCAGTTATTTTTTTATACACCGCCATGATATGGGTATTAAATGAAAGGGTTTGCTGAAAAGAATACGAAAAATAAAATGACGACACACTAAATTCAATATGGCGGACATCGCAAGATGGAGTTCAAAATTTTCTATCTACTATCATGATATGGGTATGAAATGAAAGGGTTTGCTAAGAAGAATACTAGAAAAGCTCTTTTTAATAATTTTATTTTCAGTGTTTGGCTGGACATTTTAGTGCGCTGACCTTCTTTCCTCCTGACCTCCTCGCTTTCCTTTTAGTTTTGCAAAGAAAGTAATTTTCCAATAACTCAAAAAGTTATTACAGTTATTAGCTAACACGTTGGCGTCGGCTATTAGCGTAGAGCAAGTTTCGATCTCAGATAAATAGGTTATTTAAACATTGCAACACGTTGATCAGACCGCCACGATCCCCTCTCCGGGTCACAGTTTATGCGATGCGGTACACTCGCCTAAACATTGTAAAACATTTTACTGTAGCGCACGTAAAAACAACAATATACAAAAACTCTTCAATGAGTAAAAAATTAATGTTAGCTGACGTTTAAAACTTGGCCTTTGACTTGACCTAGCGTACTGCATATCCTACAATCTTTACTTTTAAACATGCTTGTCTGTATACTTTATTTATAGCTATGGAAACATATTTAAAAAGTAGATTTTGACGTATTTCTAATTCAGAATTTTTTTCTTTGTCGAATCTCTAGTGTATAATATATTTCCACTTCAAAGAAGGAGTTCGGGATTAATTATTTTTGTTTTCCTCTACAAAAGTGAAATATTATGTATATTTTTATAGTTTTAAAATTGAGATTTATGTTACATCTGTAATTATGCAAAGTTACGTGCACTTATCTTAATAATCATAGAAGTTAGAAGGTTCTGAAAATTTGGACGGACGGTAGACAGACATACAGATTGACAGACGGACAGAATTAATTTATTAAAGTGCCTTATCGGTTCTGTAGAACCGTAAAAAAGGAAAAGCCGAAAAATCTAAATTTGTGGAGAGTTACAATCAAATCAATTTTAGGTGCTACGAAGTTTACCGGGTCATCTCATCACCCGATAGACGCGATAAAACCCGTATGTGTTTAATTTCAAAAAGTAACAATCACGTAAACCTAGCAAACAATTGTCATTTTGTATCTTATCATCTAGCACGTTTGCATAAAAAAATATGAAAATTTTCGGGCGGTAAAATCTAGCTTTGCCAAAGACCATACGTGAAACTACAAAATACTTACGATTACTCATATATACATTTATAATATAAACGAACGCAACGTTCCCGTTCCCGCTGCAACAAAATGTTATTAGTGTTTCATAATTTTCTATCTCGAAAGCAACGTCCTTGCGGTAATCTTGCTTGGGAACATGACTCAGTACCGATAACCGAAGCGCTAGCAACCGTTGCCAAATAAAACTCGCACTTATTACCAAAATAATACAAACAATATTACACATAGGCCGTGTTGCAAATCTTGTTCGAGGGCTTTTAGCGGGTTATTGACGATGCTTACGATTAATACATTGTGTTAGGTTTTGCTCTGGCAGTAGAGCAGAATTGCGGACTGAAAGATTTAAAAAAAACCGACGTAAACTGTATATAAGTGCTATAAGTTTAACGTGTGTTTCTCTGTGTATGTCTGTGGAATCGTAGCTACTAAAAGGTTGAACCGTTATTTTAAAGGTGTTTTAAGGTCGGTATTTTTATTTTATTTTAAAATAATACTTATAGTTTGGAAAACAAAAAAGTGACTCGTTATAACCAACCAGAAGGAGCCCAAATTCAAGGAGTTTACTAGTAGCAATCGAAGAGTTCCACTAACCACCCTGACTCCAATATCAAGTCAGTTCGATGGTACCAAATTACTGCACTGTCATCGGGATTAGGTTCATATACAGTATACAGTCTATATAGTGACACTCGATAACGCCAAACTCCCTTAAGGGTGGATTCAACCAAACGAGAGTAAATTTTATTCTTAGAATAAATCGCCAGTTATTTGATAGTAAATCAATTTCACATTTTACTATCCACAATGGATAATTAATGGATTTGTGGGGGGATTGGTGGTATCAAATTGGAGTCGACCTCCCACAGATCAAATGATACACGTTTGAAAATTGTTGTGTATTTTTTATTTTATTTTTAGCGTTAGTAAATTAAATTGTGAATACAACAATATAATTAAACAAGCTACCCACAGTTCCAAGAACAGCAACTTTCTTCGAGAATAATTACTATACCACCGTTTTTGGTGGAATGACAAAGTTAATCCGAGAATATTTTAACGGCAACAGCGCGCCCATATGATTCTATGCTCTTCTGTATTGCCATTCCAACATAGTTTTTTTCCTTAAATCTTTGACATCCTACTATATAATATTTAACATTTACTTTCCAACACTATAATACGACAAAAGCGAGTTGATATGACATAAGCTTGAATACCGCAGCCGTATTATGAATCTTTGATCGGGATCGCGAGTGTCAGAATTATGACACTTGAAAGGGTTATTACGCAAAAATTTTGTTTTTCATTTCCAATTTCGTAGTACGAAATTGGAAATAGACAACGCTTTTTTTTTTACAAAATTTTGACACTCGCGATCCCGATCAAAGATTCATAATACGGCTGCCGGTCCCTGTAAGAGTGTTTTTTTTTTTTTTTGAAAGGCGTTAGATTTTTTGTGCGGGCGTTAGATTATCTTGTGTGTACTGTTTGGGGCGACGCGTAGCTGCCGAAATGGTCGTTATACTAACACGAGTTATACCACAGAATACATATTAGCACAACTAGTTATACCTAATATTGTGTGAAACACTGGCATTGACCTTCACTAGGAGCGAATGCATCAATGCATCATTCGCAGCGAACGATGCACTCTCTTGGAGCATTGACGCCACTATATCAGCCCACACTTTACTTTGTATTTAGATACATATACATAATTTATAACAATAAAGGAACCTTGTCAATAAAACAAACTATTTGTAGGAGATACCAGGCGCCTTGTTTGATAAAAAAATTACATAAACATGTTATATGCAAATTTTATTGCAGTCGTTTTGATCAATGCATTGCATTTTACTGCTAAACTAGGTGTCTTCCGCGGTCTTACCCGTGTGGATCAGGAACCATATTTTTTCTGGTTTAAAAAGTATCTGGGACATCTGGGTAATTTTTACACACACGGTCATCTGACCCCAAACTAAGCAAAGCTTGTAATATGGCTGCCAGAGACTGATATACGTACATATATATTTTTAAATACATACTTAAATAGACATTAACACCCAGACATAGAACAAACTCAAATGTTCATCACATGAATGTTTGCCCTAGGTGGGAATCGAACCCACGCCCCCAAGCTCAGAAGGTAGGTTCACTACCAACTGAACCACTGGGGCAGTCAACCTGTATAGGGCTACGCGGAATTGGTGTACTAAGCCGAAAGGGGTCTATAATACGTTCATCCACACTCGACAAAATGAAGCAGCCGGGAATTTAGGGTTGGTCCCATAGTAAAGTTGTTCATAATGTTGAGTATTGTGGACCCCTTTCGGATTAGTACATCCTTTCAGCATAACCCTGCATAATTGTATGTCCACTTTGGCCCTACAATTCTATCTATGCAAAAAATCACCTCGACGTGTTGGTCAGACCAATATACAATATAGACCAACTTGGTCTATTGCTGCGTGAACAAACGTACGTACTTTCGCTATTATAATATTAGTATGACAGTATGTAGGTATTGATTGTTTGTTTTTTATGTAGACAAGTTATAAATATTGAATTCAGATAGGTCATAACTTACTAATATCTACATCGTAAACTTACTTTATAAATACTAAGTTTATGATGTATTTCAAGACAATGCACTATAATAAGGTCAAACGCCCACTGTATAGTCAGTCAAGGCAGCGTAACGCGAATCGTACAAGCACCCGTGAAAAGTCAACTGTTTAACGTGGGTAAAAAAAAACTCGACACGCTTTCGCGTTTCTTTTTCGCGACTCGTGTTTTTTATTTACTAGATTCTTTCCTCTTAATATTTTTTATTTATTTATTAGGTTCTTTCCTCTTAATAATTTTATGGCGTCTTACGTCTTGTGCATTTGCCAGTGTCAAATATTATATTATTTTCATGTTATATTAGATATCGTCAAACAAGTCAGAGTCAAGCTAATTAGCTCACGGTTAAGTCAAAGTCATGCCCCAGTAGTGGTGGAGTCTTTACTAGAGGCTTCTATGGAGTTTTGAATAACTTGAAAAGATATGTTTCAACTCGTTATATGGCCCACACTCGAGGACGTTCACGAACATTCAAATAATAATCCACCATTATTATACATAAACTACTTCAAATTTTATATCTGGTGTGCACAATAAAAAGTTTCTATCTATCTATCTATTAACACTCGAAAATACTCAAGTTTATGAAAATAATACAATGGAGCGGCATGTCAGTAACGGTCAGCGTTGGGCTTTACGTTCGTAGGTAGAGATAGCTTATAAATGCATAAATATTATTATTTTCCTCCACGTTTATATTTATAGTCACAACAAACATGTTAATTATGCGCAATCTGATAACATTTGACTCGCAGTTGATCACTAATTCCCATTAATAAACATTTTATTCTTTGAAGTGATATAAAGTTTTTTTATAATGGAGCGCCCCTCTTTCTCGAGAGGAAAATGAGCTTTATTGAAATTTGTTAAAAATAATTACTTAAAACTTACGAGTTTGAAAATTTCCGAGAGAAAATGCGCTTTATTGAAATGTTTTAAAAATACATTTATTTATCAGCGCACCCAGCATGCTGGGTGCGCTGCCGACTGATAGTGGGTTTGAGCATTTGGATTGTCTTTAGACCTTCAACGGTCTATGGACAGTCTAATTGTTTATTTAGTGTTAGTTTTAGCTAGTATTTTGTTTAGTTAATAAAGGCATTTGCCGCGTTAAAATAAACATTAAAAATAATTATAAATTAGGTACGATGTTGAGGATTTACGAGATAACAATGCGGACTATTAAAAGGCTGATTATAGTCTAATGAAGCCACCACCAACCTTCCTCTTACTTTATTACTCTACTCTGCCTAGAGGTTGACTTTGACCAGTGATAGCTCAAAAATGTTGCGCGTAACTTCAAGTTTAACTGATTCAATGTAATACAATGCCAATAAATGTCATTATCATTAAAATAAATACGCTCGCATGAACTATGATTGACGGATGACCTATCATAAAAGATGCTTAATAACAATTTGGGTCCGTGTAGTCGGCAATCAATCGGTAAATTAATGATGATGATTAACGATGTTTAATGAGACTCATTGTTATCGCTAATGTCTTTGTATCACGTATATTGTAATAAAAATATAATAAAAAGATTTGTATCATCATTGAGTTAATAATATATTCAGGTATCAGGTACTTACTTTTTTTATTATACAAGCAATATGTAAACATACCTACTTAGCAACTTACCATCGAGATACAGTACCTATAGAGTCACAATCTCTGAGTGAAAACAGTCAAAGAACATCCGAGCGTCGTTGTAGATACCTAGACAATAGTTTATGTCTCTCATTGTTTAACGGTTTATCTCTTTACCACACGTAATGTGACAGTGCTGTGCATATTTTGGCAATTACGTACGTATTTAATTTTGCCAAAACTTTAGTGCTATTAAGACAAGATAAAGAATCCAATTGAAAACTACTCCGAGTTGGAGTAGTTTTCACGTGTCCAAGCGAAACCTACTTTAAGTTGCGTGCGTATGTAACGTGAGCGATGCATTAGAAGAACTACAAACAATCTGATGTGATCAGGAAATTAGAAAACAAGACTTTATATGCCTATTTGTAAAGATTGAAGCGATAAATTATTGAAAACACAACATAGCAACCTCTTTGGGTAGTCGTGACATAAAGTGGCTTTTGTTCCAGCTTCGGGCTGTACCATGACACAGAGAAGATAGGCTGCCACCGGCGGGAAGGCGCCACGCTCCACATCATGACACCGATCTTCGAGGCTGACACCGTCCAAGTGGCCTGGTCCAGATGCAGCAAGAGAGACGTCACCAACTTCTTGGAGTAAGTTTATTAAACACTTGAGCATTATGGATTGTATTTAGGCCTTTCACGGTCTATAGGTACAGTTGCGTACCATCCGTCCGGACATGTCCAGGCTTTTAGACCGTTTTCCAACTTTTTTCAGGTCTTTAATTTGTCCGGCATTATTAGCTTGGGCGATGTAATCTATATATGTATAAAAATTAACCCCTATTTCTCCTGGTCACGATGTAACTTGAGAACGGCTTTACCGATTTCATTTATAATTGTTTTAAATGATTTCTAATGTTTCGTAGAAGGTTCTCAAATTTAAAAACGGCTGGACCGATTTGGATGAACATTTTTGTGCTCCTGGAGCAGGTCATACTAGCGAGGACGAAGGCCGTGCTTACACCCGTGCGAAGCCGGGGCCGGTCGCTATTATCTTATAAAACTAGCAGACCCGGTAGACGTAGTCCTACCCGACCGGGTCCAATTGCGTTTTCAAACCATCCAGAAACGCCATTGAAATATACATACAATATTTCATCCAAATCGGTCTAGCATTTTAGGAGGAGTTAGGTGACAAATACACGTACAGAAGAATTATATATGTTAAGAGATAATTTAACGATTTTTTTTCTTTAATCTTATTTTTTTTTTATAAGTTCAATATTTACATTTAATGTCTTACTAGACAGAAAGCTCACTATACTTAGAAATGACATCACATGTAAGTACGCTTATATCTTAGAACTTTATTAGCTGATTTAAATCATTTCTTTAGTATATAATATGACCTTTAATCATAATTTTTTCACTAAGCCTGTTATATTAAACAAATCAAACAACTGTCCGATAGCTTATTGCTTAGTTAGACCAGGGTCTTTGGCTGAGACAGATCTTGGGTACACTTAGATCCTATCAGATCATGCTCTTCTACTAGAAGTGGATCACAGTTGCTAATGGCACTAATTGACTGATAGAGATTGAAAAACCAATTTAAGATTACAAAATCAGATTATTTCGATTGAGATCGCCTGTTGGAAGTTAGTTTTAAGTGCTTAATTAACTTCTCACCTTGGTATTTGCTACACTAAAAAGATAAGGTTTTGAAATTGATTTATTACTGAATAAGATTATTTCATATTGCTTCATTTGAATCCAGTGCAAGCAAGCCGCGTGACAGAAACCAGATATCCAATACAATGTTAAACTTAATGAGCCTGTGACTATTATTGTTATTCGAAAATCACATAAACTCATTAATTTAGACTGAATTACAAAAAGCTTTTAGTCCTGCTTGTCTTAATTGAAGTTGAATAAATGGAAGTATTCATTTTAGCACTTATTAGCCACTTAATGAGACACGTTGTGCCGCACTTTTATTGATAGCATTTTATTTAACTTTCTTTACTAATCTTTAATTCTACATTAGCATATGAAAGTTAATCGATTGTCTCGGTTTCATTACGGGCAAAGCGCATAAAATCTTTTATTATCTCAATAAAATTTAAAGCAGGAAACCTACGCACCCATAAATATTACCTTCAATTCGTCATCTTCTTCTAATACGATAAATTTATTGGTTGTCAGAAAATAAATTTCTGGCGCAGTGAGATGAATTAACATTTTATAACGCTTCCAAATACACGGACTCGTATATTTTGTCATCGTTTAATAAAATAATCATCATAAACTAAACGATTATTGCTGTTTTTGGGCAAATTTTATTTTTAAAGTAGGTATTCTGCAAAGTATTCGTGTAGGAAGCGCAGGCGTGTTGGGTACTTGAGTACCAACTATTATGTCTTCTTCAACAAAATCAAAGACAGTGCGTTGTGATAGTAATAGCTGCCATGTAAAGTGCAAATGAAGGGAGTGATCAGTGAACCAATCAGCAACATTTTATGCATCTGCATGAATGGACGAGTAAGTCGCTTGATGGTAAGCGTAACACTCGTCATTACAGTTCAGTGCAAGCTAAAATTTACAATTTCGACACAATACACTGCGCTCGTCACCTTGAAATATTAGGTAGTCATATTAAATGTTAAATCTAAAAACGTCTTTTTTAAAGTACTCGTAATTTCACTGGAAACATTGCCCTTCAATTCGAAACACACTGCCAATACCTACTACTGCTTGGTAGAATAGAATAGAATTTATTGATAGGTCAACTTACAACATCTTAGTATAAATACTACGAGCTGGGCATCACACCGATCTCGTCATGTCATGGTACGAGTAGTTCGAATAGGATAGGATAAGCTTTGGTTCAATGCAGTAGCCGAATCAAAGATGCCTACGGCTCTGACTTATGAATTTGTTTTTGCAGCGCCGGATTAGGAGAATGCTTGAGCGATCGTCCTTCGCAAGAGGAATATGCCTACCCTGAAGTCCCAGCTGGTAGGTCTATATAAGATCCCTTTTAAATGCCTCATCATCATCATCCACAGCCTTCCTTATCCCTGTGCTGTTATAGGTGCTCTTGCCACCTGCCTCGGTCCTGTGCTAACCGAGTCTAGGTTCGACCAGCGATGGTGCTAATATCGCTGACCCATCTTGCAGCTGGACGACCAACTGCCTCGACCACCAGTCTTTCAAAGCTTTACTCCACCTGTCATCCCTGTGCCAAGCTACGTGTCCTATCCAGCTCCACTTTAGTACCATATATTTTTATCTCGATCACATTAAGCTTATGACATTGCTAATGATACTTTGAAATGTAAGTATAAACTTTTTTCTATTCCTCCAGGTGTCATGTACGACGCGGCATCCCAATGTCACCTCCAGTTTGGCGCCGAGGCGGTTGTTTGCGCCAAGCCGTCGGAACTGTGCGAGCACCTGTGGTGTCTGGTAGATGATAAATGCAAAACCATGCTACGACCGGCCGCACCCGGCACTACTTGTGGCGATAATATGGTAAGGAACATCGCCTTCACCAGGTGGTCGCAGACGGTGAACATAACCTATTATCTTCACCCTCTCCGACCGCACACTGTCACACAAGTTTCTATTTTTTTATATAAAAGGCAATCCGTGTGTGTAAATGTGTATGTGATGAACTGGCAGCCATATTACAAGCTTTGCTTAGTTTGGGGTCAGATGACCATGTGTGCAATAATGTCCCACATGTATGTATGTGTCCTATGAACTCCAAAACGGCTGGACCGATTTTGACGGAACTTTCACTGGCAGATAGCTGATGTTATAAGGAGTAATCCAAGCGGGTTAAACTGCGGAGTGCAGTTAGTTACATTTAAAATTCAACAACAGTATTTTTTCTTGATCTGCGGAAACGCAGCAAACCGTCGTGATGGGAAGTTTTGCTCATGTGTCGTAACAATTATCAACAAGTGCTGGCTACTAATCTTTATCTTTATCGACTCTCTCGAATCTCTTCAGATGAAAACCCAATGATTATTGTTGTACAGTGGTGTCAGAACCAAACGTGCGTGCCGCGGCAGGCGTCGCCGGCGCCTATAGACGGCGGTTGGAGTGAGTGGAGTGAATGGAGTGAGTGCTCGCGGACCTGCGGCGCCGGCGTGTCCACGCAGTCGCGCGAGTGCAACAACCCGGCTCCAAACAACAACGGCGCTTACTGCATCGGAGACAGGAGCCGGTATGTATCCACAGAAATCTTAATCTGAACCAGAAATATGTACCTATGTCTTCAAATCGCGAGTGAATCAGTTTATTTTGGCAAGCGTGCTCCATCCTAGACCGCATCATTACTTAACATCACTCGAGTTGGTGGTCAAACGAAAGCCTATTATTTAACTAATAAATAATCATCATATCCTCGTCATATTTATTTTTAAATCCGCACTCAAATTCGCTTCACCGATTTGAATGATATAATTTATGTTACGGGGGTAGCGTAAGTATACTAAAGTTATATGATTATTTACGGGATATTTACCGTGGTAAGGGTGTGGAAGGAGCTCCTTCCACAACCTTACCACGGTAAATATCCCGTAAATAATCATATAACTTTAGCGTAAGTATACCCTGTATTACACTACACATAGGGCTTTTTATACCGGAATATTCGTGGTCCTTGTAGGAAAGTGGAACTGCGGAGCGTTATAATCCGCAGTTCTACTGTTCCTTGTTACACTATAATATGAGTTCAGTAGAGTACAATTCCCTATTCTACCTTACTCTATCACATTTCACTGAGTGAGGTTGCTGTGACAGAACTCCAGGCGTTTGATGATAAGGTAGAATTTAAACCGACTTCACGGAAAGTGGGCGAAATTCAATAAAGGAGATCCGTCCCTATTCTCTAATTTTCCACCCTTAGAGGTCGAATATTTTCTAAATTTCTAGTTTAAAATTGTTTCCATTTACAGATACAAGGTCTGCAACATAGATCCGTGCCCAATCAACACGCCATCGTTCAGAGAGATACAGTGTTCCAAACACAACAACAAGTCGTACAGCAACGAAACTGTATCGGAGTGGATACCTTATTTCGATCAAGGTTTGTTTACTTTGGATCGATGATACCATATCACATGGTCCAATAAAATAAGGTCTGCTATTCCGGGAGTGACGCTAGCCTACGCCACTGTCCAGTTGCCACTTTATTGCAATAAAAACAGAAATTGGAAAACAAATTTGTTAATAATCTTTTGAATAAAATAGAAACAAACATTGCAATTGTAATTTTGTTTGTCCGCTCAACCAAACAATTCAAGTCAAACACGTATATTTTAATATATTATTTAATACAAAACCACATAGTTTTATCAGATCCCACCCACAGGTATAATACACGGAGATTGGGGAGTTATGATTTTGCTATAGGCACTCACAGCGTCAATGACGTACGTAGGCTTGTGTCACCCACGTGATCTTTTTGTATCGGAATAGCATACCTGGCGATATATTTGTATTACCTATATTATAAGGCATGAAGCCTTATCATTGCTACAACCAACTTGCCACAACAAGAAAAATCACACATTTAAAAGATTTACAATAAGTATCCTAGTTTTTTAGAAGCAGTGAAAAGGTGTTTTTTTTTCTTTTCTTAGTTATTTCTTACGCATATTCATAAATATCTATATTTTTACACAGATAAGCCCTGCGATCTCCTATGTATGGGCAAAGATACCGACTTAGAAATGGCGGGCGGCTTCGTCTCCGATGGCACTCCTTGCAAGCAAACTCTGGGATCTAGAGATATGTGTATTGCAGGTGAGTTTTCTTTATCATTATCAGTCTATCATGATCTCACTGCTGGGACACAGGCCTTCTCTCAGAGAGCGATGATGGGCCCTAATTCACCATGCTGGCCCAGTGCATGTTGATGAATGTCATATATTTTAGAACTTTTGAGGTTCTTGGACATACGGGATTCCTCACAATGTTTTCCTTTGCCGTTTTTGAGCGATGGCTTGGAAATTGAATATAATTTATTCAAGTAAGTACTAAATAAGTCAGAGAGATTGGTGCAGGGCTGAGGTTCGAACCTGGTGATATCAGATTGTAAAGTGCACATGCAACCGCTTGGCCGCACCATTTCTCTTCATCTCAAGCCGAGATTTTTATAATGGATTTATTGTTGAAATGTGAATGATATAGTAGACACCTGTAATTTAGAATTTAACTTTGTTACCCCAATACCATAAATTATTCATATCCATAGATTTGAACTCTCTTTACTCCCAAACTGTGAGTTCACTGGTACACCTATTAAAATAATGGTATGGAAATAACGGTCCTATCTTGGAATGCCCTTGTGTTATTTATCAGGTTTTGACACGCCTCCAAAATGTTTCTTATTACAGGTGTATGCTACCAAGTGGGCTGCGACTGGGTTGTGGGATCAAATATAAAGGAGGATGCTTGCGGAGTGTGCGGCGGCGACGGTTCGGCTTGTAAGACTGTTCTCGGGAGCTACAGCAAGGATACTACCAAGCAGTCTGGCTTGGATGAAGTAAGTACCTATCGAGCTACCTACTCAACTTGTATACGTCTATTGTCATCCTGTATCGACCTACTGCTGGGTATATGCTTCTTCTCCTTTGTGCCATTGATCTCGGCCTAATCTCATCCACGCATGACCCGCGATAGGTCTGATATCGTCGACCCATCGAGCTGGTTGTCTTCCTAAAGAACTATTGTCCGCTATGTACCTCTGTCAAGGTTCTACTACACCTGCCATCACCACGCCTAGCTACGTGCCTGCCCAGCGCTACTTGATAGAGTTCGATAGGCCAAAGCAAACTTTTAGTTCTATATTATTTATCTGAGTATTTTAATTTTAATTGATTAAGTAAAGGAATGTCGAATATTCCACCACGAAGATGCTATATTAGTACCTATTATAGATATCAGATAGACAAAAAAATATAAGTTGGTAAAGGGAACTTACCCTGGGTTCCCCGGGTTCCGAGAAGCAGAACTACAAATTGAATTTTAAAAAATCTGCCTCTTTTTCATAAGTATTTGTTACTTATTTGTTAACAATCTTTGTTTTTGACAGGTTGCCGTGATACCAGCTGGATCCAGAAACGTAAAAATTCAAGAAAAGGTCAGCCCCGGAAATTATATTTCTATCGGAAGCGCTAGATCGAGGAAAATGTATCTGACTGGAGCACGGTAAGAATATATTATAATTTTTTATTTATTTATCGGGACTTATCGCGCAATATTAGTTATAAAAACATGTGTTCAAATCGCGAAAGTTTAAAAATTACTACATTATCATTGTTTTTGCGGTAGGTTTTTACCCACTAAGTAGATTAAGTACCTTAATCTACCTGTAAGTAACTATTGAGGGTAATTTTTTTTTTGTGGTTGCAGCAATACTACGTTTACGGAGTACTTTGTGGCTGGAACACAAGCGATCTATGAACGAGACCGTGATTGGGAGAAAGTTAGGATTCCGGGACCGATCGCCGAAGACATTAAAGTTTATGTAAGTTTTTGATCCACTTTTATACACATAACCTAAGATGGCACCAGAAGCCGGTTCTTAGGCGCAGAAGTAAGATAATGACGTTGAATTTGTTATAGCCACATAGCTCTGCCTTTGTTTAAAAGAGACACGAGATTTGAAAACCCTACTGGACCCACCAGGAACCAAGCGGAGATAAAAGTATTCACAAATCCTAATAGCTCTACTCCTGTTAAGCAGTGGAGACTGGAGACAGTACTTGAAAATTCTAACGGAAATTCTAACTTATGGAACCAACAGTCCGAAATCCTCGTTTTTATACTTGCGTGAATAACAGTGACAGTTTTTCTAATTTATACCTTTTCTACAGCAACGCCTGTATCACGGCAGCAAGCATCGCAACCCGGGCGTGACGTATCAATATACTGTGGACGCAGCCCGACTTCGCCCCTACAACTACCGCCTCTCGGAGTGGTCCCCTTGCTCCGTCACTTGCGGCCTCGGGTACATCAGTCGCCAGCTCGAGTGCGTGGACCAGCACAAACGTATGTAACTTTTCTATTAAAATTTAACTAAGTACCTATAGATAAGTCACAATAAGGTCACCGCAAGGAACCGCAGATTTACCGACATATAGCTATTAAAATTTGCAAGTTGAAGTGGCAATGGGCAGGCAACATCGTTTTTAAGAACCGATAAACGATGAAGAAGACGTCTGACGTGCTACTGTCAAGATGACGGAGATTGGTTATAGGGATCACTGAAGTGAGAATTTTTTCGTTTAGTTTTCTGTGGTAGGGATTATAGGGGGGTTGGAACAGTAATCAAACTAAAGACATGCAAAGTAGGCGAACTCGCGGGTCTATCCAGATGATAATCTTGGTGTGGAAACTCCCACAGACTTTTCTGAGACCCGCTTGCTGTAAGCATGTGTATTTTTTTAGTGTGTGTGTTGTCTACAGGCGTCTCAAGTCTTATAATGTATGCATCTACAGGGTTACGCGGAAAGGGTGTCGAAAGAGGTTAACAGTACTCATCATTATGAACACCTTTTACTATGGGAGCATCTCTGAAATCGCTTCATAATGATGGGTACTACGGAACCCTTTAGACTTAGTACACTCTTTCCGCGTAATCCAGTATACAAACGGAAAGAAAGCCATTTCACTACTTCTGCTGGTGTTTGATTACCTTTTACCTTTATTAGATTTCTGAGTGTTGTTTGTTGTCCAGGTGTTGTGGAGCAGTCGCAGTGCTATAGCAGTGAGCCTCCACCGCCAGAAGCGCTGCGGCAGCGGTGCCACAAGCCAGCCTGCCCCGCGCGGCCCACGCACCCCGCGCGCGCCGCACCCCACGCCGCGGCGTACACTGCGTTCGCGCACCCCGCTACTCACGCCGCCTCCCACCCCGCGCCGCGTACCCACTGGTGGACCGGAACTTGGAAGCCTTGCTCCAAACCCTGCCATATGCCGGTCAGTAACAAGAAGCGTTCTTAAAATGACTTCTAGCGTGCCTTGGAGCTGTGGCTACCAGGGTACGCTACTTTTCGCTTCTATTCTCTACCAAATTACGTACGTTATTTTTGAGTTTTAGGGTGCCCCACACTTGCCAATCTGTTACCTCTATCGTATATATACGTACGTTTTTCCTTACGGTTATCGGTTGGGTTGTAAGACAAAATAACCCACCTTAACTTACTTAGTAAATAATTATAAACATTTTTAACATGACACAAAACTTTGATAATTCGGTATAAGGCCCGCTTTTTCCACTTTTAGCGATTGTGGTCATTCTTGTTTGTTTTTCTACTTCCATGGCTAGCTTAAAATTATAAAAATGTTGTTATATCAAAATTGAATGTTTTATCTAGGAAACTGAGAAAAGAAAACCGAAACACGATTAAGGACATTTCACTCTATAGAAAAAAAGATAACACTGTTTTTTTTTTTGAATTATTAAAAATATTATTTTACTATACCGATTTCACAATTATGGAAGGAACTGTAGAGGTACATTTTGTATTACAGCTATACTTTTCGTCAAATATGAGAAAAACATCAAATATTGAAGTAGCTAAACCCTCAACTGTAAGCGCCATGGTTTTGCTAAAAAAAAACGATCTTTTCTGTGGTTTTGATCCAGTAAATGCGACTATAATACAATATTTTAAACCTTATTGGTCATCTGTAGTAACAAGCGTTGCTTAAAAGTAGGAAAACCCCGACTTAATTGGTTTGCCTAGCAATTTTAATGGTGAATTTGTTCATTTATTTCTATTTTCTTTGTCAGGGCGAGGAAGTAACGAAACAACGCGGCGTGTACTGCGTGATCGGTAACGAAGTTATAGACGACTCGAGATGCGAGCTCGCACTTAAACCGATCACCTCCATCAAGTGTTCTGAAGTACCGGCCTGCTGAACGGAGGCCGACCTGCACAATACTTCAGGATACAAATAACCTAATACTTTTTCACAAGAATCAAAAGAAATTCTTATGAAACGACAGGAGTGCACTACCGCCTTTGAAGAGACTGTATTCTTCAAAGACGATGTAAACTAATGAATTTCTACGCACTAGCATTTATGAAAGCCTGGTAAATGAGTGTACTGGGGAAGTTAGGAAGTGAAAGTGATTAGTGAATGTGAGTAGAATGCGGTGGGCACGTGTTATATGACTGAGAGCTTGTGAACTGTACTTGTATTTTATAATTGTACCCATCGAATAGACAGTAAAGTACGTAAGGACTCGAATAGTGCGTAGTGACGTGCTGAATCTCGCAAGTTCATACAAAGCTCTGCATACCCAGTTATATACTGCCATACTATTTAAGTACTAGATTTAACATAGTCCCCGCTTAGTTGTCTACTAATTAATATTTTATATTGTATAACATCAGTATTAAAATGGTGTATGTATTTCTTTATATACAATTCGTGAACGCGTTTAAGTAGATAGGTTACTATAAAATTGTATTTGGACCAAAAATAAATTAGAAATCAAATTCACGTTGCCATAAATCACTCTTTTAAACTGCCAATATGACACTTTGTGTAAGTTAATATTTAGGTTTTATTATAAAATCATTATTATTCATATTTTTGTAAAAAGTTATTATTATTAATCATTCATACATAGTCAGCGTCATGTAAAACATTTCTCATAAAAGTAACTGTTAGAAATTAAACCTATATGTAATCCAGCTAGTCAAATCCTTAGGCATTTGTATGACCTCGGTTCGATACGTAAATATGACGGTATCTGAAGAATCGATGTGGCTGGTCATGGGCACCCTTATGCCGTTGGCATAGAGTTGTTTTTAACCTAAATGTCGACATCTTAAGATGCCTTTACACGTTTAACAATCCAAGTTGTATGTATTTGAATATTGTAAGATGTAGTAGTTTTATGTAATACCCTCAAACATATTTTTTACTCATATATTTCTGCATCTATGTAACCCAATTGTAATTACGACTATTAATTATACGCCTATTTGTGTTTCTGGAACAAACATGCCGAACATTAATAATAACGTTAAAAGCATTGTTGTGTCCTTTTTCTTTAAGACTATGCATAATTCTAAAATAGCTAGCACTTAGTAATGTTTATTTATCTTGTACCTACCATTAATTAAGCTATAACTATTATAAAATGAATATTAAGTCGATTTTTGATGCTTCGGTTCTAAGATGCGTCAGGAACGTTTTGTCCATCAATTGATACACAATTTTAATTTGTAGCTTTTCTATTGCCTTAATGCGAGTTTTTAAAATGAAATGTTGAGTAGGTGTCTATTATAATTGTGTATTAAATTAGATACGGCAATAAAATAATGCGTTGTTTTAAAACTGTTTCTGATTTTTATTCTTAAAGGAGACGTCCACGAATGTGAAAGTTTTACCTTCGAAAAACCTAACTACACTAAAGTTAAATGATTATTTACGGGATATTTACCGTGGTAAGGTTGTGGAAGGAGCTCCCGATATTTCGGCGCAGTTACATGTCTTCCCGTGAATATGGTGCATGTAACTGCGCCGAAATATCGGGAGCTCCTTCCACAACCTTACCACGGTAAATATCCCGTAAATAATCATTTAACTTTAGTGAACAACCGTGATAGTTTAAAACAGTGTCTAACTACACTATTTCCAATCTTATATTTGCTCTGACAGCTGCAATAATAAAATAAGCTAAATTAAAACCATTAATTATTATCACTTTCGCTAATTTAACTAAATTTAACCCTGTACCTAAATTTAACCCAATATACGTCAGTGAAACGTTAAGAAAAGTATAAGTTTAAAAAAATGAAGCCCCTAAGAACACTCTCGTTCAAGTCAACAAAAAACTAATCAAAATCGGTTCAACCGTTTGGAAGCTAAGAGTCACAAACACAGATACACACGTTAAACAAATAACACCCCTCTTTTTGCGTTGGTGGTTTAAATGTTTTGGGTATCTTTGAAAAGGTATTTAAAATGAAGATAAGGTTTGATACATAACTTTTTATAGTCCTTTGCGAAATATGGGCCCGCCAAAAAGTAGGTCCCCCCCCCCCCCTGCATTTCTAAACTATAAGACAGAAACTTGTAACTTACAATACGGATAGGTCAACCTTCATTCAAAATTATTTCGAACAGTATCTGTTTGAATTTGAGTAACAGCGATAAAACTGTAATAAATTCAAAGCGTTCTAGCTCAAAGGTCATTGAACATTTTGCAAAAAAAAATTAACAAGGCATGTTTCTCAATCAGTTTTAGAACCGCCATAAAAAGTATATGCTATGTCGGGATTTGCCTAAGTCCACAGAGCTTCGTTCATTAGTTTTTTTTTAATCATCATTTTCTGAAGTATGACTATAATTATATGGCGTTGGTTACGGAACCAAGACCAAGAGCGTACACGCATATGGTAGCAAATGCGTGTATCGATACGCTCTTGGCCAGTTATTTTTTTAAATTTAGGAATATGATTGCGTTTGACCGCCAACTCGCCTGATGTTAAGTGACGATGCGGTCTACGATGGAGCACGCTTGCCTAGAAGAAACCGATTCACTCGTTATTTGAAGACACCCAAGTTGTAACTATCGGGGAACACCCATTCCGGCAGCGCATTCCACAGACTAGCAGTTCGCACAGTAAAAGTGGAATCAAAGCGCTTCGTATGGGTTTAATATTTGTACTAAGGCATATCTTGTTTGTCTGATCTGAAGCCTTAACTGACTGACCAACTTGAAAAATATCAAAGAAACTAAGTTATTGATATTTGCATATCTATATATTTTTATTTTACTTTGTAATAAAAATAAGTTTGTGTATCACCAAGAAAGAACTTATAAAATAATAATACATAGAAACTAAAGAGATCTTGTGTTAATCACTAAATTTGGAGTATGGAGTTCAGAAAAAATATCTAACTTTCGCAATTTTCTATGACAACCCCTTTTGGGTTGGTTATAATGAGAAATGAAAACTAAAATTTAACATTTATATAAGTAATATTCTATAACTATAACTCTATACCTCTAAGTTTAGCCAGGAAAATTGTTTAAAAAATATTTCTGGCTAAGTTGTAATTTCCAAAAGATTACTTATAAAGGGTTATTATTAATCGAGCGAATAAAAAATAACTTGGCGACTTAAAATAAAAGTATGTGATACTACTTGGGCAACAATTAATTATTTTTGCGAAAACTTGCATAAGCAGTAGATTAATATAGAAAAAAGTTGAAAATGGGTTTCTAAAAATTACTAATGATGCACATTAAAAATCTAAGTGGTCGACTGGAATTACTGAGTACTGCCGACTGTAATATCAAATGAGTATCGAATATCGGGCAGATCCGAATTCTGTCAGGTTAGAAGGTTAAGGCTCCGAGCGAAGCGAACCGTGGTTATTTTTATATAACAACGCAAAATCTTCCATCCCGACCCCTCTATCAGGGCAGATCCGAATTTTGGTACTTAAGTTACCTTGATTAGGATATAACGCAGCATTCTTGAAATAAAATATAGGCACAATGCTGCAAAAATATGATGTGGGCCATTTTCAATATATTATTCGATCACAACCTTTCGCCCACTTAGTATTTCAGTAAGCCATATTTAGTAATTTTGACGCCTTTAATTTGAATTAGTGTTCGCTCGTTAAATACTACCCTTATAAAATTAAACTATACTCGGTCCAAGACAGCTCTAGTAAGCTTTTACTCTGACAACTGCAAGTAGTTGTAAAAAGCCAAATGAAAAGATTTCACTGTAGTATATTTACCACCAGCTACGATCTTACATCGTAGGAAGTGTCTGAATTTGCTTTTTACTTTATTTTGATTTAGTAATAAGCTATCGTTTGACCGTCAAATCGCCTTAGGGGGCGTCCATTAATTACGTGTGGGTTTAGGGGGGAGGGGTCGACCTGAAACTCACCCTATCTCACGTGGGTCTCAGCAAATATCACGTTTTTTTTCTACAAGAAAAAGTGATTTGCTAGAATACTTGGTTAAATTAAGTTAAACAATATGTTTCTCCAATAAAATAAGTAGCTATAGTTAAATCCTACACAACTTATTACAGATTGACGATTTACACTGAAAATATAGATTTTGAAAAATCTCACACAGAGAGAAAGAGATACATTGGTAGAGTCAAATCTCACGACATCTTACCAAGGGAAGAGGGCAGGGGTCGAAAAATCACCTCAATCACCTCACGTAATGGATGCCCCCTTATGGTAAGCGATGATGCGGTCCACGATGGAGCACGCTTGCCTAGAAAAACAATGGAGGACTCCATTCAGGCAGCGCATTCCAGACTTACACAGGCAGTTACACAATAAAGTGAAATCAAAACTCTTCATACGGGTTTTCGGAATATCAACCATAAAGCGGTGTCTATTTTTCACGCCCACTCTGAAAGTCCGATAGAAAAATCAGCAGGAGGGTATAATTACTAAAACAGCTGTCAGGACCCTTAGCAGAAATTTTGATAGTTATCTAAACATTATTTCGTGTTCGCATTGTGCCACACATTTTAGTAAAGTGCCTCCATCAGAAACGCGGAGGAACTAAAATCGGTAGTAATCGACAGTACACTACATAAAAAAGTATAAGTTGCTTCACTCAAATACGGAAAAAGTTTTCGAATAGCTTTCAGCAAATGTATGGAACAAAACGAAAAAAGTTTTTGAAAACTATCAAAACTTGTGTACTAAGGTGTAAAGCTAAAAAACTTGGACCAAATATAATTTGTTCTGGTAGATAATCAATCATCAAATAATCAAATCATACAGTTTTTTGCAATTGTTTTACACTTATAAAACTTTGCAGTGATACAATTAATAGCAAAAACATACAGATAATTAATCTGTTTTAGAAAATGAGAAAAAATCAATAAATCAAAAATACAGTCTCATAGAAACTTAATCACCATTAATAATCAATGACAGAGAAAAAGTTTTTAATTTTTAAGACATGGATTTTGAAATACTTATATGGTAAAAAAGGGAAGTGCACCGTTAGCCGGCTGTTCCGGAATTGGATTCTTTTGTGAGTATGGCTTCGGAGGACACGTCGAAACGTATGTTTTTCTTTCGGGTGGCGTTTTTCTGAAAATAACAAAAACACACATACAATGATCATGTCAAAGAAATGACACCAGTACAATTTAGTCTTGGGATACTTACACTTACACTATATCGTCACTTGCCGGGCCCAGCAGAATACCAGCGCTGGTTGTGTACAACCAGCAACATGCTGAGTTGGGGCCGGATTTTGAGATAATGTATCTACTTATATTAGTAATAATTTTATTGATTTAAAACTTCATTATAGCCAAATAAAAATTTCTGTATTTCTGTATGAAGGGACGTAAACCAGGATGGCGTCCCAAGCAAAGCTGGTTTTGACATCTCGGAACCTGTCTATGTTACCAGCAGCTGACTCATTGCCGCGTATTCGCACAATGCCATGAGTGACGTCTTTATACGGCATTCAAATAATACGTAACTAAATAATTTATTTTTTCATTTTAACAATTATATTTACAACTAACGCTGTTGCTCGCAAGTACATACGCGTAGATTTTCATTCTTTTTTCCCACCTTAATCCGGCCCTTTCACAAAATAACATAGCCTATACTTTAATCTGGTCATAGCTAACTATATTCGTGAAACCGCATTTAAATCGGTCTAGTGGTTTAGGAAATGTGCATGGACAATTAAACAGACAAAAATTCTAAAAACTGTTTTAACGTGTTCAGCTGCTGATTTTAAGATGTCCTGTGTGATATGTTTTTTATTTCTCGCTGTTACAGATTTTTTATCTCTACGTTTTTATTATATGTATAGATATTGTTAACTATTATTATTGACTTGTAATTGTATAATTACCAAAAAAATCTGACTATGAGAGCCAATAATCTCCTAACGACTCCTAAAGAACCTGACGACTTGGTGCAAAGTGGAGAAGTCAGTATGAAAGTGGACCCTGGTTTGAGGCAGGAATGCCAGGATACACTTAAGGCAGAAAGTGTGTAGGTACCTTGTCCTTAGCCCGTGGGTCTATGTGCTTGGAGCGCTCCCGCTCGAGGTCTGTGTGCAGCGAGGCCAGCTCCGCGTTCAGCTCGACCTGCATGGCTCTCAGCCGCTCCACCTCCACCAGCACCTCCGCCTTGTCTTTCACTTCACAATGCAATAAAAAGCATTACAATCATGCCTCACAACAGCTTGGGGGCTGGAAAATTTTGTCTCGTCTCTCGGCTAGTGAGAGAACAAGACAAAAGTCAATGTAAGTTTATTATAAGAATGGTTTTTAAGATTATGGTAAACCACCAGGCGTTTGATTTGTTAAAAATAACAGGCATAATGCCAGTTGATTTAAGTCAACTAAAATTGATTTCAAGTTGACGTAACCTTGTTATCGTTCGCGCAAAACTTTATGAGCCCTCTGAAGTTAGGCCCAGTGGCTGCGCAGTACGCATATTATAGGTATCCGAGGGACTTTACAGGGCGTCGGGGAGGCCTCGCGCCTAACTTCAGAGGGCTCATAAAGTTTTGCGCGAACGATAAGAGGTAATGCTAGATGAAACATATTTATTTGTATGGGGTATAATTTGCTAGACGCTTTTCGAAGTTATGTCGTCAACTTTGTATAAGCTGTCAAAATGCGATTAACATAATGGACACACTATAGAAGAAAATCATTATTTTTAAACAATTAATAATTAATGGTGCAACCTACTTCAATTGCTTTAGTTGTCTTGTGCAATACTTTAAAGGATCCAGTATTTGTAACTCATGATCGCATTTCATCATCATTATCAGCCAGAAGACGTCCACTGCTGAAAATAGGCCTCCCCCATAGACCCCAACACTGAACGACAGCCTGCCATCTGCATCCACTGGATACCCGCGACTCTGACGATGTCGTCGGTCGATCTAGTGGGAGGTCTACCTACGCTGCGTCTTCCGGTTCGTGGTCTCCACTCAAGAAGTTGTCTTCCCCATCGTTTATCGGTTCTTAGAGCGATGTGGCCTGCCCATTGCCACTTCAATATGCAAATTTAGATAACTTTATCGGTGACACTGGTTCTTTGGCGTTCCGGAATTTATCGCGCAAAGAAACTCCGAGCATAGCTCTCCCCATTGCAAGCTGTATGAATCTGAGTTTTACCAAAAGACCAACAGTTAATTATAGCATTTTAGTAAAATAAAAAATTTTGAATAAAAAATATAATAATAATCAGTGTTTATAGAAACATGCCTGTTCTATAGAAACATAAAAAAAATACAAACAAGCATACATACGCCTGAAAATCATTACTTTGGGTCGTTATTTATGAATTGTACTGCCCAAGAATGGAATTCCCTTGGATGTAACATCTGCCGTCTTTGTTTCCTGAGAAATACAATCTAGGCATTTTCAAGGCTAGAGTGAATAGATTTCTTCAGATCATCGTGCTCCATCCTCAGCGACACCGTCGCTTACCATCAGAAGAGTTGGTGGCCAAACGTAGATCTATTCTATGTAAAAAAACGTGCCTATACTTTTTGGCAGTCGAGTAATACAGAAACTTTATTGGATGATGTTGACAAAGCATCAGTTTCTATTCAACATAAAATACTCACTTTCGCCCTGCCCCAATATGTTACAGAGCTTCTTGTTTCTAGACTTGACTGTGAGAAGTTCCTGCTTTAGTCCAGACACTTCTAGTTTCAAAGAAGATATTTCATGATCTTTTTTCTCAAGGGCGTCCAAAAACTGCACTCGAGTTATGACTTCGTCTGAAGCTAACTGTCGAGTGCGAAATCTGTCGTTATTTTCTTCCGTTCTCTTGTTCTTTAGTATTTCATTTTTCGTTTCGTCCTTGACTCTTTCGAAAAATTCTGTGTCTCTATCCGGTAATTTATCGTTGCTGTGATCTTTTTCGATATCATGGTTTGCTGTAATTTTCAGAATGCATATAAGATAATTTAATCTAATAAATAAATACATTGTTTTACAAACACATGAACTCTGATGATCTAGTTCAAAACACGAGAAAAAAATATTCTGAGATTACCTATATAAATTTGCTACTAGGTAGGTAGGTAACTTCACATACAGTGCGACATTAAGGACAGACATACCAGTAAATTACAAAAAAAAATACATGTTTTATTCTTATGTTTGACAGACAAGAACGTCAGTTCCGTTTCTACTCTTTTATGTCATACTGTACTGTACATGTCAATTAAAATGTTAGTTCAATATTATGTCACAAAGGTTCTCCTTTTGCACAGACTCTATAAATGAATATTAAAATATTACTAGCGACCCGCCTCGGCTTCGCACGCGTGCCTTCCTCCTCGCTACTATGACCCCAGGTACACAACATATCATCAAAATCGTTCCAGCCGTTTTTAAATGTAAGCACCTTCTACGAAGTATTAGAAAACATTAAAAAAATAGATGAATGAAATCGGTAAAGCCGTTCTCAAGTTATAGCGTGACCAGGAGAAATAGAGGTTAATTTTTAGGGTTCCGTACCCAAAGGGTAAAACGGGACCCTATTACTAAGGCTTCGCTAACCGTCCGTCTGTCTGTCACCAGGCTGTATCTCATGAACCGTGACAGTTAGAGAGTTGAAATTTTCACAGATGATGTATTTCCGTTGCCGCTATAACAACAAATACTATAAAATAAATATTTAAGGGGGCTCCCATACAAAAAACGTGTTTTTTTTGCCGTTGTTATAGATAATGGTAAGGAACCCTTCGTGCGCAAGTCTGACTCGCACTTGGCCAATTATTATATGTATAGAAGATTTAAACTCACATTTGGTGTCTTCACCATTCATCATATCATTGAACTGATCAAGACTCATAACATTTTTCTTTTTCTGTTGCTTTTTGTTTTTGTTCTTGGCTGCTTGTTCTTCCTGTATTTTCTCTTTGTCCGAATCTTTCTTTGACTGCTTGTACACATCCTTTTTTTCTTCATAATCGAGCTTTGAAAGAAGGATTGCCTGCAACAAATAAGGCCATAATATGTGACCTTATAATATGCAAATTTCAACATTTGCCACATTTGTGCTGGATGGAAGGAAGGAAACTTGTGATTTCTTCTTCTACTTAGTAAGTATCCTTTATTCTTTCATTCACTGACAGACAATGCACAGCCTGAACCACTGGGTCTAGTAGCATGAAATATTACAAAAGTGTTTTTGAAAATTGGGGTTGAATAGGGTATGGAAGTTTGTATGAAAGTTCGTAATTTTGTATGTTAGAAATGTAGAAACCTTGGAAGGTGGAGCAGCCATTGGTGTAGTACGCAACATGCGTAGACACAATGGCTCCATCTCACATTCCCTCAACTTCAGTTAGGGCCGGCGCTGCCGCCGCTCAAGCCGAAAACCTCAAACAGCGCAAATATGTACACCTTGACCGGGTGTACATGTTTGCTCTGTTTGGGGTGGAGACGATGGGTCCGTGGGGGCCGGCCACTTTAGGGCTGTATCGGGATTTGGCCAAGCGATTGGTGGAGGCGTCGGGTGTTCAGAATGCTGGCTTCTATTTCGGACAGAAATTGATGATGCCGCCAGCATTCTGGGGACATTTCCCTCTAGTAATGGTCTTTTAGTTTAAGTTTTTACATAGTTATTTTAAGTTTTAGTTTTTAGTTAGTACTTTAAGTTTTCGTTAATTTTCTGTTTTGTAAGTTGTGCATAATAAATTATGTAATTATTTTGAAGTAAGCCTCTAAGCTTATGTGTATAAATAAGTTAATAGTAAAATAAAACTTTTTAAACAAGCTTTTAGCCATAGCAAAGGATCTTTGGAATGGAGCACCCAAGTATCAACTTGAGCCTTTTGATGCATTGCAGCATAACGCAGTAAGAATTGTCAATGATCCAATGCCAATGACGGTATATCTGGGACATCTGGGACATTATTGCACACATGGTCATCTGACCCCAAACTAAGCAAAGCTTGTAATCTGGCTGCCAGAGATTCAGATCATCATATGTACTCGTATGTAGATCATATATATTTTTAAATACTTATAAAGATATTAACACTCAGACATAGAACAAACACAACTGGGGCCTTACCACTAGCTCGAAAAGTTGACCCGCATAGGTGTTATTTGTCTAAACGGTACCATCAACTACGATAAGCGGTAGTTATTTGATAGCCGCCAAGCTTCGCTATTTTCACGCACACACGCATAGTAAAACGGATTTTCGTTCATTCAAAGTTGGCTCGCAAAAGTGAAGCTAGGGGTAAGGCCCCTGTTCATCACACAAATGTTTGTCCTAGGTGGGAACCGAACCCACGCCCCCAAGCACAGAAGGCAGGATCACTACCAACTAAGCTATCGGGGCTGTCAATAACATGACAGCTCATCTTATACCCTGCGCCCTGATGAAAAGGTACTGAATTTTCAGCAGGATCTTTTTCGAGCCAGCTAATCCTAGGTGCGAATTGAATAACATTTGTTTTCTCCAGTCATACCATACAACTTGTTAACCCTAAACTACAGGCATCGAAATTTGCTTAGGGATGAGTAAGGAACACATTTTGATTGAGATAAGAAAACCAAACCAAAACAAATTAAGGTTGAAATAGGAGTAATGTCCTTAAAAATTGCTTTAGTTTTTAAACTTAGTATCATATGGTGGGTGAGACATCATAGGATGAATACCTATGACGTTGTTAATGAGGGGGATCACCTTTAAAACTAGTTTGATTATGAAGGAACCACTTTTGTGGGATCCGACGGGAGCTACCCACTTTCATAGTTGTATGGGATATTTTTTATTGAAGTTATAATAGTATTTAACTAGAAAAATCAAGATCATTTTATTACCTGATGTAATTCATCTTCATAATTTCCATCAACCATTTCTTCATCCTTTTGTTTCCATGACTCCCACTGTTCAGCCGACATCTGAACTTGTTTAGCCTTCTTCCTGCGAGTTGTTGACTGAAATCAAACATTAAACCATTTTATTGAGACATTTGCAATCATAGATCTCTCTCTGAGAAAAGACCTCTGTCCCGGTAGTGGGAACATGAAAGACTTAGATTCAATACCCAATAAGAATTGTATTTCGATGATGGTGATAGATTATAACCATTTTGATTAACTTGGGGACAACGAGACCAGCATTGACATCTCTCTTTTAGATACACCTAAATACATTATACATTTCCACTAAGCCAGCATCTGGTCCCAAGCTATCTCTTTAGATCTTTATCACAGCAATTGTCAAATATTGTGCATAATACACCCCAAGGGAGATGTCAGTGCAGGTCTTATCACCCCCACTTTAAATTAGAAGTGTCAAATGTACAGGCTAAGAAGCTGTCCCGGTGTGAAGTACTGCTTAATCTTATTGAGAAATCTAAGCTTTTGCCCGGCTAGTTTAGCTTTGGCCTCCAAATAAGCACCGAAGTTTAAAGTTGGGAGAGAGAGTGAGATAGACAGAACCTAGGAGATCAAGTTGGCTTAACAATTCAAGAGGTACGTCTCAAAAAGTGGAATGGACAACAAGATAAGCAGAATGGGATATATCTGGAAGGGACAACAAGATAAACAGAAGAGGATGTATCTGGAAGGGACAACAAGATAAGCAGAAGGGGATATATCTGGAAGGGACAACAATATAAGCAGAAGGGGATATATCTGAAAGGGACAACAAGATAAGCAGAAGGGGATATATCTGGAAGGGACAACAAAATAAGCAGAAGGGGATATATCTGGGACCACAATTTAAGGTTCGACCCGGTATGTGCCTGCTTAACTATGTGTTTCCTGATAGTCACAATCTCAGTGTCTTCAAGTTGCAAGTGAATCGGTTTTTTTTCTAGGCTAGCGTGTTCCATTTTAGACTGCAATATTACTTTAACATCAGGAGGCGTTAAAATGCAAACTTATTGCAATAATAAACTTTTGCTGTTTTTGATGATAATATTTTAGCTGGTAGACAAAGCCATACTACAATGAAATATTGGAAGTAAATGTTATTGTTAAGCTTCTTACATTTTCGCAGCTGTTAGAGCTAAAAAGTATTTAACCCAGTTCTTTTTATAGTCAGCAAAATAAGGATGAACAAGATGTTAAAGAAATAAATTTATAATAATGGGTAGGTATGAACTGGGTATGTAGTAATTTCTCAGTTGAAGCTATGCCTAACTACCCACAATAACTAAATCGTGTTTCCATTCAAATATAGATGAGAACGAAACATAGCTACCTGGACTTTAACGTTGTTGGTCTTGGTTTTTTTGGGAGGCTCCGGTTTCTTATCATTGTTAACTTTTATTTTGTTATTTTTTGTTGGAATGCGTTCTGTGGGCGAAGAATCGTCGTCTTCAATCTTGAGACCAGCAAATCGAGATTTAACAACGAGTGCAGCCATTATCACGATACTAAAAGTAACAAAATTCAATGGGTTTTATTTACTATTCTAACATAAATTAACGATATTTAAAAAAACTTGTAAGTAAATAAACAACGGCAGAATATAAATTCGATCGATAGGTATTGTAAACTGCAGGCGATGAAGCTTATTATCATTAATTTCTGTTGTCTGAAACTGTAAATTATTCAGAGCAAGTACATAGATTTTTCTTTCTTACCAATTAGATTTTTATGAAAGAATAATAGGAATTTATCTGCGAAAATCGACAGGACAAGACCATAAATAAAAATCAAATGTAGAGTAGGCAGAGTAGTGAAGTGACAAGCAAGTGTTGCCAGATGAAATTTAAAAAAAATTAAGCCCGTTGCAGACGATGCGTAATAAACTCGCGCTAGCACTACGCATCATAGGTAACGAACTACAACACTTTTTGCTTAGTGCCAGTGGCAGACGGCAGTGCAAGTGCCTTCACAGTTCTTAACATTAGGGCCCTTATTCCGCACGGGCAAACGCGTTCGAAACGCGGCGCGATAAGTTAACCCCATAAAGCTGGCCGTTATTTCCTAAGGAATAGAGTTCAAGTTTTTGAGATTCACTTAACGTGGCCACGTTAGCGCGCATTTGCCCTTGCGGAAAAAGGGCCCAGTATGAAAAAAAGCGTTACAGCTGTTTTTGAATAATGTGCGTTCCATGTATAATTTTTCAAAGTTAGACTGTCATAGAGAGGACATAAGGACACGTTCGCCCCATCATAACATAAAAATATAAATATCCTCCCTCCCATCCGATTGACCGTAGCATGTAAACATTACAGCGTTACATTCTCTTTCTCTTTGCAGATGAGTTGAGGCATTAGAAATGCATCTAGTTGTCAAAATAAATAAAAAAACAAGTGTGACTAGTGTGAGTGGGGTTATTTTTTGGCGCGAACGGCGAAGTTGTAGCTCGCTTAAGGAAAATAGAAACGAATGTCAATTTTTAATGTGATATTTATGTTTGTTGGTAAAAATGAAATTACAATGCCAAGTAGAAGTCATCAACAGAACACATTGCAGTTTAAACTTGAGGACAAACAGCAAATATGTTAAATCCACTTTAGCCCTAGGCAAAGAACCGAATTCTGAAAACGAATTCTTTATTCTATATTTTTCTACTGTAAACAAAAGTGGGACTAAGTATCGAGTTAAAAACATAAAACAGGTATTCGTGAAGTGTATAAATGACGGGAAAAGTACAATAAGATTTGATGAGCCTCTTCATGATTTGTGCATAAAAAGCGAATCCATACAGCTGAAATGTTTTATGAGACTGTTGAAGTCATGTATATCTGGTGATGGAAAGGCTTTACAGTTGACCCCGTTAACAAGCTTGAGTGTAACAGCAAAAGATAATGCGCCTACTAAGCTCGTCATACACAACCGAAGTGAATTTCCAAGTAAAGGTCTTCCTCGGACTCTAGAATCTTTATTAATGAGTGGACTAAAACTTTGTAATTTCCGAAGAGAAATATTGATGCTGAAGTTGCTCACTATCCTAGATTTGAGTAACAATGAAATCGAAAAATTTCCAATAGAATTTGGTAAGTATACAAAACCAACTTATTGTTTAAAGTACATAATATTATAATTAAAAAAAAAACTGCCTGTCTCCTGGGATGATAGTGTTGGGATTTTAGCAATGCCATACTGAACTGGACAGCCGGAGAGGGCACTAAATGACGACACTTTTCCATTGTTGATATTTTGGAAATCCCGTTGGGATGTGCTGCCTGAGTTAGTTTTCCCCGCTAGCTACAATCTGGGTGTTTTCAAGTCGCGAGTGAATTGGTTAGATAAGAAGCGAGTTTTCTTCTCGCCTTATCTTTGGCAGCCTGTGTGATTCTCCTCTGACGATCCTTTGATGTGCATGAATGCTGTGCCTGATGTGTTTCGTATAGCTATAGAGTACTTTATTCCTTATTCTGATGTATTGTTGTCTGGCAAAGCTCATCCATAGTTTAGCCTTCATTGTCATCTGTTGAGGCACTTAAAATGAGGCATACCTAGCCTGGATCGATACCCAAAACTGTAATGCGAAAGACTTGCGTAAAAACAACATTCTTATTGAGGCTGCCAAATCTTTCAATGAGGTTCATAAGAGAGAGCTCACTTTGACCAAGGTCAGTAAACCTTTTTGATTCCTAACTAATAATTTATCTACACTCTGTTGGTTTTTGTATTAATTTGAAATTTTAAGTTACCTACTTTGTATTTTGTTCAGTGTATAATAAACTGATATTGTATTGTATCAATGTTGGTATGATCCTCGGGTGCTCCCTGCAACGTTTTTTGCTGCACATCAATGATATGGTAAAGCCCCAGTATCTTTGGGTATGCCGACAATACTAATAGTGAGGCTATGGTAGAATGCAAGAACTTGTCACTCGAACCTTTGACCTTGTGATGGGTCAAAGAGTTACAGCAGTCTCCAATAGGGGTGATGGCTAATTTCAATGTAGTTCAGTTCCAGGCATGTCTGTTCTCCTCCAAAGGGAAGCCACTCCTTTAATACAATTTCGGAGACATGCTTTGTATCTGCATGATCTAATTCCCTCTAGCCCATTCTACTATAGACTGTTGAACATGCACAGAAAATCAACATGGATTCACAGTTGCCATTCCACTGTTTCCCCCATCCTTTACATCTTCTGTATGTCCTCTCTATACTAAGGTTGCCTGGAAGAGATTGCGTATAGCGATAAAGCCGCCAATTATTTCACTAGTTTTAAGTTGTTTTTGTCTAGTGTATGTCATTTCTGGTGTAAACAAGAAAACATAAATATAAGGTCGGGGAAAAAGTTTCTTCGTATTTTATAAACAAATTCAAGACATATTTTTATATGTCATAAGTTTAATTACATTTAATTATAATATATATGTACCATTTTGTTCGATAACTTGTTGCCATCTTTTAGGTAGTGACATGACCCCGTTGCTGTAGAAATTTTGGGAATTCTGATCAATAAAATGCAACAAGTAGTTTTGACAGTCCTCTCTTGATGTTAATCTAACACTACCCAAAGAATTCTGAAGAGATCGAAACAGGTGGAAATCTGAGGGTGCAAGGTCAGGGCTATGTGGTGGATGCATTAACACTTCCTAACCAAGCTCTCTAAATTTTTGCTGAGTGGCCAAAGATGTGTGCGGTCTGGCGTTATCATGATGAAAGACCACACTCTTTATGTTGATCAATTCCGGCCGTTTTTTCTCAATTTCTTGTTTGAGTCTCATCTGCTGTTGGCAGTAGAGATCCGAATCGATGGTTTTGCCCGGCGGTAAAAGCTCATAATGAACGATGCCCTGCCAATCCCACCATACACACAGCATCACCTTATTACGTGTTAATCCGGGTTTCGCTACAGTCTGTGGTGCTTCACTGCCCTTTGACCATGATCTTTTGCGCACATTCTTGTCGTAGGTGATCCATTTTTCATCACCAGTGATCAATCTTTTCAAAAACGGTTCGGTTTCGTTACGTTTCAATAGAGAATCGCAAATGAGTACACGATTCATTTGGTTTCTTTCAGTGAGCTCGTGTGGCACCCAAATATCGAGTTTTTTGTATACCCAGTTTTTTTCAAATGGGTCAAAACTGTTTTGTGGTCAATCCCCAGTTCTTCAGCTACGTCGTAACTACTAATATGCCGATCTTGGTCCACTTTTTCAGAAATGGCATCGACTTTATCCGTAACAGGGCGACCAGAGCGAGCTGCATCTTTGACATCAAAATTCCCGGACTGAAAACGCTTGAACCAACATTGTGCTACTCTTGATGACACTGCATTAGGTCCATAAACGTCACAAATTTTATTCGCGGCTTGTGTCGCATTTTTCAGTTTTTTGTAATAAAATTTCACAATATATCGAATTTCTTCGTTAGATTCACTCATTTTATCGAACAAAAAAACAATTGAAAAATGGCGGGAAATTGCTTTTTACTTTTTATATTCCTTTTTTAAAATGTCATATTTTTAATGGTATCAAAACCAGCCAGATACAAACAGTACAATCGATGAGATTTTTACTACAACTTTATACATACAAAATACGAAAAGACTTTTTCTCCGACCTATTACAAAAGATTCAGCATTGATTCCAACTGCTAGACTATGAAATGTACTGCCTGAGTTGTGTTCCTCAATGGTTACAATCTAGGTGTAGTCAAGCTGCTAGTAAATCTGTCTCTGCTAGACAAGCATGCTCCATCAGAGAACATCACTTACACTACCACCAGGTGATGTAGCTGTCAAAAGCAAGCATATTGAGAGTAAAAAAGAAACCCCTCATTCTGGATAGTTATGTAATTTATATTGTTAACATGTAATATTTGGCTCAATTCTAAAAGCTAAATTAAGTTGAGCCACTTTTTACTTATAGGGAGAATGCCGAGTTTGACTGAATTATATTTGCAAAATAATCAGCTAGGAGCCAATGAAGAAATAGACTGGAGATGGCTTCAAGAACCTCAGGTATATTCAATTAAACTAGGTACTATAAATTCAGAAATATTTGTATGACTATGTCCAATGATTAATATTTTACAGATTACAAAGACGCTAAAGCTTCTAGACCTCAGTGGGAACAAGCTACGGTATCTACCAAAAGCTATTTGGAAACTGCAAAGACTTGTAACTCTGAAACTGGATAATAATCAACTTCATAGGCTGCCTGCGACCATCGGCAGGATCAGCAGTTTAAGGCAAGTTCTTAAAAAAGCTAATTCTTTAACAGACTCAGGAAAATGAAAATTAGTTTAGAATTTATAAACAAATACCTAAAACTTAAACTAACTATGAACTATTTGTTTAGTTATTTGATAAAGACAGCATTCAGCTTTAAGACAAATAAGAAGTCCTGGAATGATTTCCTACTAAAGTAGAGCCCTAAAATAGTATATTATGCAATTAGTAAATAAAAGACCGATTTAAAACGAGGGCCATAGAGAATCAATAGCAAGTGAAGGATTCTAACGACTGAATCACGACTGTAGGGAGTGATTCAATCATCATGAATCACTCTTCGCTCGTGATTGAAGTGTTCGAATCCTGAGCGATGCGAGTGATTCATGGCCCTCGATATAAATACGTTTTATTCAAGAGTTGCACACTATACCTTATACCATGACTACGAGAAAAAGAAAGATTTAAGCAAAAATAGATATTTAATGAAGAAAAAAGGAAGGTTAAATAAATTAGAATGCATTTATGAATATATTAGTGTGTGTTCTAAATATCTGTTTTTATTCACTGTTTTCAGTGAATAAAATAAGCTTTTTAGAGGGGGAATGGTATAAAGAAATATAAACACTTATCCTATAACTCATTACCCTAGTTGATTGTAAAAGTTAATGGCCAAATATTTTATACATTTCAGATATTTCACCATGTCAAAGAACAATCTTGAGACACTGCCATGCAGTCTACTTCACTGTCGGCTAGAACACATCGACATCTCTGGCAACAAATTCCAAAGAGCTGAACAAAACCCCTTAGCTTCAAATTCCTGCATGATATCTAATTCTGTCGAGAACTTGGTCAATTTAGCAGCTAAAGTTGTCTTGAGGCACAAGATTTTCTATGCACCTAACATTATGCCAAAAACTTTAGTACAATATTTAGATGATGCAAACATGTGTATATGTGGTGCCCCAACAATTACTCATGGGATCCCTTTGTATAAAATCTTCGAGTTAAAAGACTATTTCAGGGTTGTTGTGTTTGATACTGATAGAAGTAATACAATGGAATTAGAATGCTTCTTTTGCTCACGTTCTTGCTTTAAAGCTGGTGTTTCGAGAAATTGTGGTGTAGTTAGGAATCGGAACTAAAATTATTGATTTTGTAGTGATACAACAGGGCTACGCGCTCTAGTGTTTAAATGCCACATCCATTCCTTGACCATGTTTGCTCAATTACTTGATAGTCGGGCATTTTGGTTTTTTTAAAGTTTTGATTGATCTATCCCATTTATACCGTATAGCAATAATGAAATTAAAATTCAACTTCGACAAATTTTAGTTGTAGAATATTTGTTTTAAGTTTTTTTTTAGTAAGTCTGACTTTATATAACTTTAGTCCGACTAGTTAAAAACAAAAAGGCACACAAAAACAAATAAGTAAAAAACAACCTTGGGGCAAACACAGCCAATGCGTGAATGTGAAATTAGACTTTCATTACAAGTCAGGTTAGTGCTGTCATCTTAGTACAGGGACCTAAAAATATCTGGCACATTAAATAAAAGATTGATTAAATTATATTTTTCTATTTAAGTATTGTGATATGACTGATAAGTTAATGAAATAAAACGATTGACAAATGTAACCTATATATTATTTGCATTTCCCTCGTGACCTAAAGATAAACAAGCTGATACTTTCTATTCCATCTTAACACTATATTGAAATTAAGCATTTAGTTACCTGAATAAACACCTGGAATGCATAGTCTACTAACACTGAGATTCTGAGATTGGATAATAGAAATTTCACAATTTAGGAATTAGCTTACAGCGTAAACCTTTTTTAAAGCCGTAACAGACGTTCGTACCATTTTCTTTCTCTCCTGTTGGTCAGACTGCGGTCCGTGGTACGTAGTCCGTACGTCTGTTACGGCTAATTAACCTTTCAATTGAAATTTATAAACGTCAACATTTTTACACACCAACACAAATACTATAGGCCACCTGACTTGAGTATCTTGCAATTGTTTCTAGCCCAACTCGCTACCCGTCGCCAGTAAAAGCAAGCAGCATTATTACGCAAGGTGACACTATCGTGTCATCTCGTTCGCACTTAAGGTGGAAATAGTTTGGTACGAGCGGGATGACAAGATAGCAAGTGTTATGGCTCCTCTTCACAATCGACGATTACACGCGAGCACGATCGTGTGGAGGGTTTACTCGCTTGTCGCCGATCATCGTCTTTAATCGTATAGTAATCGTGGCGATCGGTGACTTGTCGGTTTTTCGGACATTTATCAAAGGGAATTCGCTTGAAGTTGCGTGCGCGTACTCACACGGACGATCATGCGGATGCTCGTACGATAATTGTGACGATTATCTTACCCATAGAAAAGAAAAGTAAATAGAACGGAAATGAGAAGGAAAATCTGTTGCCAGGTATTGTGACAGAACCTTGATTGAACAATCTTATTTATGTCAACGCGTCGAACTCCGCGTCACAGTTGCTATGGATTTATATAGGTGCAATGGCTACAACAAATTTCTTAAAAAATGCCTTGACCGGCCTAATTGAAACAAAAAAAAACTTTTCTGTGATCTTACCGATGACAGACGAATAACGATAATCGCCGATAGTAAAGAGGAGGCTTCAGCTTGTGTAATAACGCAAGGTGTGCCTAAAGCGGACATCATAATAATCGACATAGTAGACCTTCGATTGAGCCTGATATTGAAATGTAAATCTTATTTGTGTCACATACAGAATTCTTAATAACAATGTTAAGTTTGTCACATGCAAAGCATTCGAAGTTTGTTTTCGGAAAAAAATTCAGTGTGTTTTATATGGCTGAAATTTCAATGTCAGGACCCTGTGTAATGCGATTGAAGTTTAAACTGTAGGTGTATAGATAATAGGTCAATAGAATATCTGAATAGAAAGCTACAACCTGAGTAGGTTATGGGCTTAACTTACATGCAACTTTGGCCAACCAAACCTGAATAATAATTTCCCGCGAATAACATAGCCTGTACTTCAATCTGGTCATAGCTAAACATATTCGAGAAAACCGCATTTAAATCCGTCCAGTGGTTTAGGAGATATGCCTGCACATACAGACAAAAATTCTAAAAACTCTTATCTCGCAATTACAGATTATTTAATCTCTACGTTTTTTTATATGTGTATAGAATATAGATAGATAGGTAATAAAAAAAGTAAAATCAATTTGCAATAGATAGATCAGCTTCTAGGAAAGTCTGCTCTATCGAAGACCGTACTTAAGACCGTTGCAGACATTGCGCAGTACTTACGCGAGTACTGCGCGTCGCCTGCAATGAGCTACAACAGTTTTTGCTTAGTGCCAGTGGCAGTGGAAGTTGCAAGGTAGTCTCGCTCTAAGCAAAAAAGTTGTAGCTCGTTGTAGGCGATACGCAGTACTTGCGCCAGTTTACTGCGCATCGTCTGCCACGGTCTTTAAACCTCAATCGAGGTGGCGATCAAGTGCAAGACTATAATTTTTGTTTGAATTATTATATTCAGTTCTGGTTGATCAAAATCATATGAAAATAGTCACAGCTTAGCCTGTAAGTATAATCATCTTATATACTAACAAAATTCTTATTCAAAGCCATCAAACTTCCAATTGATTTCTTGGATAACTGGAGCTACTCGCAAATGAGAATCTGAAAGAGGTACGTACATGCATTAAATTAAATCATAATCGCAAATCTCATTAAAATGCCAAAAAGGCGTCAAGAGGGTAGTCAGGAGTAAACCAGTTTTAAATGTTATACTTTGCTGAAGGCAGGGAATGCAATCTCGAGAGATCTCGGCCATTTGATATCCATTCTTGACGATAGGTAATCTCGTTTTTTTTTAATCGATCTCGACAAAATCGATTAGTTATGATTTTGATTTTGTGACATATTGAACTAGCTGCGCCCCGCGGTTTCACCCGCGTGGTGATGAAAATCGGTGACGATGACGATGATAAAGTAGCCTAAGTGTTAATCCAGGACATATGCAATGTATATTCCAAATTTCATTCAAATCCATCCAGCCGTTTCTGCGTTATTGGGTAACAAACATACATCCATCCAAACTTTCAAATATATGATATTAGTGTGATAGATCTACGTTGGGCCACCAACTCGCCTGATGGTAAGCGACGGTGTGGCCGAGGATGTAACACGTTGATCTAGAAGAAATCTATTCACTATAGCCTTGAAGATAGATGCCTACTTAGATTGTAGTTCTCATTCGTACGCCACAACGCGTTGGCTGCGACTATCCTAACGTAACACCAAATCCCATGACTCTGTTTGCTGATGATAGCACGGTCCTAATTTTAGATGACAAATGCATCATCATCAATCAATCATCATCATCATTTCAGGCTATCATGTTCCTACTGCTGAAATTCGGGCCTTCTCTCAGAGAGAGCATGGGCCTTAATCCACCATGCTGGCTCAGTGCATGTTGGTGAATGTCATGTCTTTGAACTTTTGGGGTTCTTATGGACGTACCGGTTTCCTCACGATATTTTTCCTTCACCATTGTTGAGCGATCGCATCGAAAGTGCATATCTAGGTACTAAATAAGTCATTGGTACAGGGCCGAGGATCGAACCGGGTGCCGTCAGATTGTAAAACGCACATGCTACCGCTCGGCCACGATTGCTCTTTGCATAAATATTTAGGGTAATATCCATATTTCATGAAAACATTGCCTAGCGAACAAATTTCACAAAATAAAACATTTCTAATTGGCTATCTATGAGCCAGTAACAGGACTCTACCCTAGCTGGTCCGAAATGTATTTTTTTTTGTCTGTTATTTCTAACATAACTTAATTCTGTGCATTTGCCTCTTTTTAATGAAAAGTAGTTTTATCGAACCTTTTTGCACATTAAAATATTGTAGTACACACAAATGAGAAAGTAAAAAAATGCCCGCCAATTGCTTTAGGAAAAGATGAGACTGCACTGACTGACGAAGAAAATTTTACTGTAAATTTTTCAAAGAAATATGTTCTTCACATAATGGACACATTAATTACCATATTTTAGAAAATACCTTTAAGAATGGCGCTTTCTGAAGAGTTCTGTGCAGCGATTAACACCAGTGCGGCTTCCAGTTCACTAGTCCAGATAGTTTTGAAGCTGTCTTTCATGTCTTTTAGGAGGGTTTCCAGTGTATTCTGAAAAGTTACATCATGATAAGTTGAAAACTTTTATATTGTCATCAATAAATATAAAAGGCTTTGTCCTGAATGACTGACAACATACAGCCCAAACAGCTGAATGTAGGCTTGATATTTGGAGGGTGTTTGTAGTTATGGTAGGGTGAAAACACACTAAAACAGGTTTTCAGAAAATTCGCACCCCAAATAGTTCAAAACGAAAGTCATAGTTTTACCAAAGAAAAAAAAAGTTTTTTATAGTCATACATAAAATATATATACAGTCAAACCTGGATAAGCGAGAGTTCAAGGGAGCACAATCTCATTCTCGCTTATAGAGGTTTCTCACTAACCCGAGTTTCTCGCTAATGCAGGTACATGGGTAGCGTTTCTCTCTTATAGAGGTATGCAGCAATAACAAGTCACAGCAAGTACGAATGTAGTAAATATGTAATATGATAAAATTATGTGCATAATATGACACAGACTTTATAGTCTTTTGATTTTATAATAGGTGGATTCTGGTACATTAAACTCCCACTGAATTTCATTTCGCGATTTTCCGGATTGAAACGCATTCACTATTTTAAGCTTATCACTTAAGAGCGTTACAACAAAAAAATGCCTAGTTGCAACTTTTTCGTCGTCAAAATATGATGCATTGTCTTAACTTCCATACCTAGCTATTACATGATAAATACTCTTCATTTTATCTTTTTCAATAACGTCAAAGCGAATTTAAGGTAATTTACTTATTTATTTAGTAATAATCATTCTCCTGGTGTTCGATTTGCCAAAAACATACAGAGACCTGATTTGAGAAGTCTAATTTACAAATTCTGTTTGATATAAGCCTCCAAACAAAAACACAAACAACTAAATATATCCTGTACTTTCATAACGTCAGAACAGATTTTTGATGTTTTCCTTTAAAGCAATGAAAAAAATTATTATTCAATTTCATTTTCTATCAAAAAGGCTTCAACATAAGTTCGAATATCTCCGGAGTTTTACATTACATCGACAAAATATTGGTATCAAAATAAAATTCATCATTTTTCTAATCTACTAATAATTATTTCATAATTTTAAAACGATTCTTTCATATTTATATCAATCAATCAAACTTGTATATATTTGGTCACACCGATGCTGCGAGTTCCCGATCCGACTGCTCCTGGCAACAGGAAATATTCAGTTTTTGGTATAGGCGTCGGTTACCACAGGCACACACACACACAACGATCCCGCCGGCGGGATCGGAGACCCCCAGGATCTGTTAGAAGATCGGTTAGATTCTCTCCAAATAATCATTCAGTTCAACAACCTACTAGGGCCCCAGGGCACACCCCTTCTGGGGTGCCAGGGCAAGTCTAATCCCCCACTCCCGGCGACGGTCCAAGCCGAGGCTCGTACCTCCGAGGTGCCCTTGCTCTTGTCGCCCAAAATCTAAACCATGTTGGCCCAACGCCCTCTGCGTTCACCAACTAGTCCGGTCAAGCTGTAGAGGCCGCAAGGCCAACAGCAATAAGTCACGCTTGCCAAGGACGGACCTATGTTGGTTGATTTCGCGCGCTTTTTCGTATCAGTACTACCTCTGTGTGCACCGGCAGCTGCGTCATCACTGTTTTTGTGTGCGTGCTAAGCAGGCGTAAACTACGACCGCCGATCTTGATCGTTGTGTGATCTTCTAATTGGCTGTTTCATGCCTATAATATGTTAATCCCGGTCATAACCTACCTTAATTCTAGTCTGTATGTTGTATATTCGCACTTGGCCGGTTTTTTTAACATAGTGTAATATTATTATAAATTTTTGTGTGTATTTTTTTTTTAAATATATTTGTCACAAGTTACACCTGTTTGTTTAATTTATTCAAACACCACTATTATTTATTTTAGACCTTTAACGATAGAGAGACGAGAAACATACACAACCAAACATTAACCTTTTTTTGTGTCATTTGCGTGTTATCTACACTAATATTATAAAGAGGAAAGATTTGTACCTATTTTTGTATGTTTGTATGTTTGTAATGAATAGGCTCCGAAACTATTGAACCGATTTGAAAAATTCTTTCACTGTTGGGAAGCTACTATCCCCGGGTGACATAGGCTATATTATATTTTGTAGCGAGGCCGAAGGCCGAGCTTACACTCGTAATCTATAATAAAATAACTTTGTTTTTTCAAAAAACCTACTCCTGTTGGTACCACATCTGATAATCTTTTAACTTTCGACTTTAAACTTAATATTATACCGCTAAAACCTACACCTGGAATCATATATTTTAGTTTGAACAATGAACTGTAATTTTATTGTCCGATAACATTATGTAGTGTAAGCTCAGCCAACAGACATCTATTTACCTAAATAGTGGTTGTAAAACAGGTGAGCAGTGAGCACGTTAATGGCCGAATATTAAAATTATGTAGGTACTGATTAAACGCGTATTTGTTACCTTTGAATTTTTAAACCCAAAATGAATGTGGGGTTTAGCGCAAATATCGTAGATCACCCATCCAAGTATAACGTCACGTATGTTTACAAAAACTTTAATTTAGATTAATCAAAGTTCCTCCAAAAACTATACTATAAGGATCAAGACCGTTTAGTCAACCCGCGTCATTAGCCGAGCTGTATCACTGCAGACTGCGCGTGTCTCGCCACTACACAGAATAGATAATAGTAGTTGGCCGCCGAAAATACCTAACTTTGCGCGGCGTCAAAATGTAATAGCGCTCTTAATAGCAGTACTTTAATTTTCCGTTTTGACATGATGCAGAACAGAACTTTCCTTCGCAATTGATTAACGATAAACTGAGTAAGTCCGACAAACAGGACGGTACACAGGCACACGTGTCCATTCGAAAAGAATGCGATAAAATAAAAACGTTATTTAGTTCCACGAAATAGAATAGGTACAATATTGACGAGAAAACAATACAAAAACAATGTTAGGAAGTTCCACGAAAGTTAAGAATGAGCCATAAAATAGCAGATGTTAAATTTGTAATTTGTTTTGTCATTTGTTCCTCTTAAATAATATAAATAAATAAAGCTCGACTGTCGCTTATAGAGGTATAGATAAGTAGCAGTCTCACTTAAGGTCCATGAGGGAAAAACGACTCTCTCTTATAAAGGTTTCTGTTTCTCGCTAATAGAGGTTTTGGGAGCTTAAAATGACGGGTCCTGGCTATTACTCTCACTTATAGAGTTTTCTCACTTACCCAGGTTTGACTGTATATACGCTTTGACTTGAGCACCACCTCCTATTTTTCGTCAGTTAAAAACATCAATTTGCTAGGCAGTCGAAATTTGGAATATTTACTCCCGAGAGTAAATAAACATAAGTACACCATGTTTTCACCGATGGGGAAGAAAGGTTCTTGAGTGGAGACCGCAACCGGAAGACGCAGCGTAGGTAGGCCTCCCACTAGATGGACCGACGACATTGTGAGAGTCGCGGGCATCCAGTGGATGCAGATGGCAGGATGTCGTTCAGTGTGGAGGCTAAAGGGGGAGGCCTATGTTCAGCAGTGGACGTCTTCTGGCTGATGACGATGATGACACATGTTTTTGGATTTTCTGTAATCCAAAACTGTAAAGTAGAACCAAAAGTAGCATAAGCAAGTTTAGATATAATTCCCTAATGATTTTCTTTGACAATTCATACCAAGATGGTTGGAACCCAAAGATTCATTTCATGTAATGCAGATAAAATTGTTGCCACAAATCTGCAACAATTTTATTTAGATTGCATTTAAAAACTGTATTTCCTTTTAAATCATTGCAACAAATCTGCAACAATTTTATTTAGATTGCATTTAAAAACTGTATTTCCTTTTAAATCATTGCAACAAATCTGCAACAATTTTATTTAGATTGCATTTAAAAACTGTATTTCTTTTTAAATCATTGCAACAAATCTGCAACAATTTTATTTAGATTGCATTCAAAAACTGTATTTCCTTTTGAGTATAATGTAAAATCTGCAGTCAGTGCATTCATTATCTACTTACTAAGCTAATTTGCCACAGAAATGAAAGCTGGGGCGCGCATACGCGTAGATAGGCGCTAGGGAACTGTCGCCATAAATCGTCAGTTTTGCAGATGTTACCTACATGAAAATGAAGTTACCTGTAAATACAGAGCTTCTTTTTCCATATCAAAGAACACCAGCGCAGTGACTACTTCCTTCACCTGCATCCTCATATCAAAGCACGACGTCACCGAGACATGAAGATGCATGACTATTGCTATGTCTTCGAACTGAGAGCCTTCCTTGAGCGACGCCATCTTACGCTCCTGCTTCCTTTTATTCTTGCTTGAACGGTGGGATCGACTGTAATAAACGAGTATGGTGTAAAAAGGTATACATAATAATTTGGACAATAAGTATCGAAAAACTAAGATGTTTGTATCGATACTTAGCTTCACTACACGCACTGACACAATAGCGCAAACTTAAATAAATTTCAAATGTATAAATAATTATTTTACACCTAAACCTTTACAAATAAGTAAGTGCCTGTAATACAGTTAATAATTTTACGTGCAAGCATCTGTTCATCCTGGTAACATAATCAATATAAATAAAAAGCATAAATTAATATTTAGATCTGTGTTACCCACTAACGTCATTCTACGAAAAACATGCAATGTGAAGTTACGTACAAATCGCTATGATATCAGAAGTGGGATACGGACTGTACACTTATTAAGAGGTTGAATGCGAAAGTATGAAGTTTGTTCAACAAGGTCATGCTAAACTGTCCCTGATGTCAAAACTAAAATGTTGAACATAAAATAACGTTTAATTCATAAGATACTCATTATCCGGCAAAAAGCTAGAAAACTAAACTAATAACGCGGCGAAAAGAAAGAAAAGAAGAAGGAAAGAACGAAAAGAAAAGTAAATAAGAAACGATATAATACAGATATTAAATAAATATTATAGAAACTATCCATTCGCCATAAATGTCGTCACAATGAGATAGGCTATTATAAAAGAAAGATGCTGTGTCCCAGCTGCTAATGAAGCATAAGAAAGTAAAAGGAAGATATTGTAACACTGCAGTGATCAGAGAATTAGATAAAAATACGTACGACGAAGCTCTAGACGAGGATGCCAATGTGCTGGCAATATCAGAGAACATATCCCAGTCTTTGTTAGGGCAATTGCCGTCCTTATCCATGGGTGGAACTTTCATTATCTGTCTCACAGTTTGAAGCCTATCTCTGTACTTTGTGAAGTTCTCAGAGTTTCTCTGAATTAGGTTTAAGAGGTCTTGGTAGTCTTTTTTCAGAGCTGGTAGAATCTTTTCGGCTGAAAACATGAAAAAAGGTAATTATACAGGGTTACACAAATAGACTGTACTAAGCCGATAGGAGGTTATTGTACTCATCATTATGAACAACTTTTACTATGGGACCCAGCCTGAAATCGCGAAAAAAATCTGTTGTTTGATTGCTGGGCAACTATTGTTTCTTTATGGTAAGAATCAAATTCCGTCTCTTCTTTTTCAAACACCAATATACATACATTTATAGTATATCTATTTATAAAATATAGGCACCTTTGTAATTGTCTTTCTTGTGTTGTCCACAAAGTCGTAGAGCAGTTCTATGGTGGCCACATTCCAATGCATATGTGAGTGTTTTTTCAAAATCCCCATAGAAATGTTCTAAAATCAACAAAGCCTCATTGTGTCGCTTTTCTTCCTTTAGATCATTTGCAAGATCCCTAAAAAAACAGATAAAATTGGTCATGTTGATGTTAAAACTACAATAAAGAACTGGCTAAGTGCGAGCCGGGCTCGCGCACTGAAGGTTCTGAACCACCACAAAACACGCAAGAAAGTAGTGCAAAAACACATCACGCCCAGGAGGTCACTCATGCAAGTACCGACTTGCATTTGACCATTATTTACTATTTTATTTTTGAGTGTGTACTATAATCAAGCCAAGGTTGACGTTTGTACGAATTACCGTTTTTACATCAGAACAAATACAAAAATACGTTAAAAAAGACATTTGTTGTATGGGGGTCATGGGATGGCCTCATCGTTTACCCCTTTAGACTTTTTTTATTTCTTAGTTAATCCGCCGTAATATTACATATTCTGTATAAAATTTCAACTGGGTGAGGGAATTAATTGTAATTACCAGCAAAGTTCCTTAAAATGTTCATCTGGCAATGAATGTGCTAGCTTTAATGCCATCTCCCATTCTAAGGCATCTTTGTAGCATTCTATTGCTTTATCAAAGCTTTTGGCTCGTTCATAAACAATACCAGCATTTGTGTACTGCTTCTTGAGTTTGAGATGTAGGCCGAAATCTTCAGATATTTGTTTGTAGATTTCTTCATCTGATGAAAACTTTGCTAAAGCCTCTCTGTAAAGGCTGTGGAACTTCACAAAGGTTCTTAACTCTTCATGCTTTGAAGGTCCGCAGGCAATGAGGCAGTCAACAGCTTTATTAAACCTTTTCAAATGCTTGTTGATGGTAAATCTTTTATAGTATTCATCCATTTCATTTAACTCATTCAGCATAGGAATAAATTCTTTTGGATCTCTCTGCGACTTGTTAGCCACTAGTAGTACTAAATCAAAATCGTACATGCCCAAAGCTACATCAAAAAGCTGATTAACATCAACCATGTAAAGTAAATACTTTAGAGCTTCATCGGGCCCTATTGGTAGTTTAGAGCCCCCAGACTCTTGGATTTTCAGTTCCTTGATGATGGACAAGGCCTTTTCCAAGTCTTCAACATTGTTTTTCTTCACAAATGTGGTTATTAGGGGTAATATTTTGTGGTCACTGTCTGTTCGTTTACTTATTTGCTCTCTTACCAAGTTGCATACATTTTCAATCTTTGCATTGTTTTCAGTTTTTGTATTGGGTTTTCCCACATAACAGTTTGCATACATTGTTTTGGTGACATCAGAATTTTCCAAATCAGACAAAAAGAGATTCAGCCAAGAATTGTTTTTGATTGTTTCCAAAAACAAGTCAATGTTCTCAATAAACTTTGCAGGGTTATGGTCATAGATCAAGTTCAAATTGATCCTCTGCTTTCTCATTAAATCAAAAGCTTCATAGTACTTTAATGTATCCAGATATTCTCCAATTATTTTCAGTGATAATGGCCTGGGTTGTATCACTTCAAGGTTCCCCCTTGGCATTTGGAATATAGTTCTTGTATCACATGGCACCACAGCCACTATTCTTGCTCCTCTTTCAATTTTTCTCTTGTAGATATGTTCAGATTCTTTCGTCTCAAACTCTTTGACAGCATTAAATCCAGTGTCAGTCAGTTCTGTGCACAGAAGAACATGTTGTAGTGTAGTTATGAGCAGAAAATGTGTGTGTACATAGAAAGAACTAACACATGGCATTGCAAGGGCTCCATTTATGTGAAGAAACCCTCTGTGTGTAAGTGCTATATAATACAATTTTTCTTTCACGGCAACTACACCGATTGTAGGGCAAGCAACATCACAGCATGGTTCCAGTGGTTCCAAGCCACCCCCTAGTTTATACTCCACCATTTCACCACTTTTCAGCTGCATAATCAGTTTTTTAGAGTCAGTCGGATGTGGCAGGATAATCGTTATTGAATCATGTATGTGAGCAAAATATTTTTTGACCAGCAAATTACCCTCAATTTTATACTCGTGTAATATGTAGCAACAATCTTTGTCCATAGTAACACAGATTATAGTGTCAGCCAAAACCCAGTGCCAGTTGTAATACTGGTAGGGATAGTCATACTTCTCAAACTGAATTACCTTCTGCTCTTCGAATTGTAGAGGAAACTTCTGTGTTTGTTTGTAGAATATTAGTTTATTATCTGTTGTGATGACAAAGAATGCATTTGAGTCAACATCTTGTTCTGCATGCTTAGGCGCAAAATGTACAGAAGATACGTAAGTCTCCACTGGGATTTCTAAAGCTGCCATTGGAGGTGGAACCACGGCGTGTCTGAAACCTGTGACCAACAGTTTCTTCTCATCTATGACTACAACGACTGCATCATCATTTACAGTAGTGCCAAGACTGCGATTTGTGTTCCAAACCCAAGTGTAACTGTAATACTCTCCATTACGCAGCGACACATGCAATGTTTTATTACGAGTCACATCAAAATCTGCATCCCATGCCACAGCATTTATTTTCTGGTCGCTGTTGAAATGCAATGTTTGTTTCAGATACCAGTGATAATTTCCTGTGGTATACAGGAGCAATGTTTGCATGTTTGTTTCAGTGTCAAGACATTGAATGGTTAATATTTCAGAATCAGTGCTCCAAAAGACATCTTGTATTTGTGTTTTAGGGCTCATGTTAATAGTGAATTCTGAACGTTTTAAACCATTTTTCTCAAAGAATGTAAGAGTGTTTTTGTCGGGTAGTTTCTGTGTAGTGGCTATGACATTGCCGCATGGACGCCAGGACATGTTAGATTCTAGACCAGGTTGTTTTTCACTTGTGTACATTAATCGTCCCTCTCTATCAAATACTTTGAACCGTCTTATTCCATCCATTGAGAAGCCGATTGCATATAAAGCCCCATCTCCTCTCCAAGCTATCTTCACTCTTTTATCTGCTACTGGATAGTATTCTGAAAGATATCAGAGTCGTTTACAATTGGAGCAGTTTGCCTGAGAATGTAGTCTTTTCAAAATCAATAAATGTGTTAGAAACAAACTAGACGGATAAGATTATCTTACAGACAAATACTAAGTTTCATCACTCTGGGATATAGGCACATCAGCTGGCATATTAAAGATGTGTAATGTGGTGTGAATGTGTGTGTAGTATGGATATTCCACAAAACCGGTAAGCGGTAGTGTAGGACATCCATCCACAAGATGGACGATCTAAAAGAGACCACTGGGAAATGCTGAATGTAGGCCACTTTTAACCAGCCCTTTCAGAGATTGATGGGGAAGCCTATGTCCAGCAGTGGACGTCCTAAGGCAGAAATAATGACGATGATATAATAAAAGTGTAGCTGAGCTAAATAAAATAATAAAAATAGAGGTCATACCAAATTCATCTTTGAGCTTAGCAGCTTGTTTTCCCGCAGAGCCGTGAAATTGTGTTTCTTTCTTGCCCCAGCCTACAGTTATGAACTGTTTGTTTCCGAAATCTTGATCCCAAAGGTTAACTTCACACAGAGGCTCAAACGCGCAGGATAGTAAACATGTGTTCATCTCTTGTGTGACCAAAGATACCATTTCATGATCAGGACTCCACTCCATGGCCTAGTTATGGAATATTCTTGATTAAAAATGTTTTATTGTGTATGAAAAACTTTATACAACGGAATACTTACACATAATCCACTATTGAAGATACCAACAGCTTGGCATCTTCTGCCAGAATCTTTAACTGTGAGCATCTCTCCATTTTGAAGTCCAATGCATAGGAAATTTTGCAGCGACAAACATGTGACGTTTACAGGTTTATTATTCGGCGTAGCGTTCGCCGAGATGTCTGAGGTCCATCTAATTTCACCAGTAACAGCATCATAGCTGTTCACAATAAGTTCATTGGTACATGTATAAATTGCCTTCGTAGGAGTGATTTCGTCATGACCGGTGCATATGCAAAACTTGTCTTCAGTGTTCACCTTGAGATTTTGTAGAGAAACATCCCAAAGTTCCAAGTTCTTCATGGTTAAAATTTAATTATTAGATGTGCCCGTCTTAAAGCAAATCTCGCACATGTTTATTTGCTGTTTATCATGTTGACTTGACATTGACATATAGATATACATAGGTTGTATTGTATTGATCGAATTTTGAATCGAACCCAGTGCAGTGCGCTGGTAACACTATGGAACAAAAACACGCACGTAACACGGCATGTTAAGATAACCTGTGAAAACTTTTTGTTGAAAGGTTGGCCTTTTTCCTGAGGACTTAATTTCGTAACACGGCGTGATAAGTTAACCTCCAAAAACTTGGACCATGTACCCTAAGAAATAAAGGCCAACTGTTCAACTAAAAGTTGGCCTTTATTTCCTAGTATAGAGGCCAAATTTTTAGAGGTTAACTTAACACGCCGTGTTACGTGCGTGTTTTAGTTATTAAATCAGGTCCCTGTTGTTCTCTACCCAAGCAAACTGGCATTAAAATAGGTGCCACTACGCCATCTTACAATGTATGTGTTTCACGAAATAGTTAAGTAGGTGGAAGCTTTTTAGAAATACATTAGTATTGAAACTGAAAAAAATCTCGCTTCTGCAAGTGTGTGGCAGCCGGTCCCGCCTAATTCTTACTTGGACTTGACCGTGACTTACTTTGCTTGACTCTAACTTGTTTGACTTTCTATAATACCTTGTAAATATCATTATTATTCCGACTGAAGGACTCTGTATCCATGATCAGGAAGAAAAAAACGAAGTTTCCTCGGGCAGACGCCCACTTATGTAGCGCCACAAGCACTAATAAAGCAAAATTAAATCGAATCGAACATTACACCAACATGATCAAACATGATACTTACTTTCTCCCAAGTCCGTATCGCAAAGAGTACTTTATTATGCCGTACCGTACAGCTGTTTTTGAATAACAAACACCTATTTTACTATTGTGCATTCTAAAGGTTGGTTAATAAAACAAGATCATATTGTTATCTACTTATTTTATCTTCTATGAGCGTTTTGCACAAAATTCACACTTTGGGGTAGTATGTAGTTTCAAACTTCTTTCTTGCCTTAGGATATGGGCGTAATCCTTTCGGAATATACGGAGGCAAGTGTTCATCTAACCTTCTTTGGTATGGATTAACTCCAAGTTCAAACGGTCTCCTCTTACGTTCAAATGACCGTGTGTCGAATTTAATCTTGTAGATATCTTCCCACATATGAACTTCAGGATTCAAGTAATGTCTCGGTCTATTTGATACCAAATGTTTGTATGTAGACTCCAGCCAACAACGCTTCTTATCATCTTCAATATCAGCAATAACTTGTTCCTCCTTTCCTAAATAAGGTTTCATTTCATGGTCGCGTTCTTCAGGAGTGTTCAAATAGAGCTGAATTAGCATCTTCAATACATCCTCATTCAGCCCTTTAACTTTCCCATCCTCAAGAGTGTCGTATAATTTCATTGGTTTTGTACCGAAACACACATTGTGTTTAGGATTCTCATCAATCTTTTCATTATGCATTTCGATAGTATTCAACTGGTAGGCATATAAAGACCATAGCTGTCCATTAGTAATAACAGCCTGTGATACCAAAGGATAAGTAATATCATTGTACGTAGTGAAGCCTTGGAAGTTGGCTTGAGCTAGGAGCCACCCAAAACTAGCTTTTATTGCTTGGCAGTGTAAAGCTTCCAGATTGTCTTCAGCTCCAAATGACGGCTTCCTAGTTCCAATGTGCCCACGACCGTGGAATGATAATAGGCCAAATTCATCATGATCTCCAGGCCAGAATCCTAAAAAGTCCAAGGTTAAAGTTAATTAACAAATTGTTTGCAAATAGATTACTCATGAGAATCTGGGGGCTTATTACAATAATTTGATTATGTTCATGATTGCATGTCATCCTATTTGTATCTACTTACTTGCACCACACGCTTGAGTGAGATAGCATGCGATCACAATCTGAATAACCAACAAACATTTACAATAAGCTCTCCGGTTCTATTGACGGACTTCTTGTAACTTTGTTGTTATGGAAACACATACTCCAAGTTGAGATTCATATAAACCATGAAGTTAATTTCATCAAAACATTTGCCAAGTTAGTGTGTCGTACCAGATTCTACTTCTACATACTTAAAAACATGTCATATTTACCAGGAATATTCGTGCCATGTTTGAAATCCTCATGATATCCTGTTGCGTTGGGGACAGGGGTATACTTAGGAACTTTAAATTCAGGATTTTCTGCTTCACTGTATGGTATTAGAGGCTTCAATGGCCACCTACTTCTCAAAGTTAAGAGGGGTGTTCCTGAAAATAAAATACATTTACTGAAATTAATTTGAAGAGAACAAAAAGTAACAATAAGTGCTTGTAGGTATATTTTTTTTTGTATTCTTATCATACGATCAGTCTTTTGACTATAAGCAGATGAGGTGTAGTGTTGTAGGATTATAATGAAAAAAATATATTATACTTTTGAAAAAATATTACATATTTCTTTTGTATAAAAGTACTTATTACAAATTTGCGTAGCAATTGAATAGATTCCCCAAATAATGTTACCGAAAGTTACTATCTGGGTGTCTTCAAGTCGCAAGTGAATAAGTTTCTTCTAGGCAAGCATGCTACATCATAGACCGTATCATTGCTTAACATCAGGCAAGGTGGCAGTCAAACGCAAGCCTATTTATTATTATGGAAAAAAGATGAAATTTATAAATATAAATTAAAAGCTTTGGCCTAGCCTCACAAACTTTTTGCAGGCTGTTCTTTATTTGACAATAGGCTTGAATTTGACAGCCATCTTTCCAGCTTTTTTAGTTTTACTAGTACTTAGTTTTTTTACAATTCTATTACCTTTGTACTGCACTGTTCTGTCAACAGGTTCATACAGGCGCCCTTTGAGCCATTTATACTGTTTCCTCCACTGAATCACTTTGTGAGCAACGTCTCCACCACCAACAAACCAGAATGCTTCATGGCGCGGTTCATAATCAACCTAAAAAGAAGTTTGTTTTTTCATAGCATTATATGCGGCCTTGAACTTGCGGACCGCTCCAACTGTAAGTGATCACTAAGTTGTTTGTGCCTAATGTGGGTCTACATGACGTTTTATCACCCTTTTTTAAAAACAATACCACCATGCTGCTGCGTCATGTTTCCTGAATTTATCCGATAAGGATGGATCCGATGAGGATACTGTTAAACAATTTTTTGACTCCTTTAAGAAAAAAGTTCCCCTGACTTTTAAGAGTTCCGTTGTTTTTCCCACCTTCCTTGCGGCATTTCTATTTTTAACCTGCGCTTATAATTCAGAGCTTAGCACAATCTAATCTAGGTTGATATTGGGCAGTTATTTCATATAGTTATAAAAGAGGGTCTATCATCATCAGTGTCAGGTGGAAGATAGGGTGCAAGCAATGCATTAAGATATTAAATACTAAAGTTCAACACGGTGGGATATAAGCAGCTTATGCTGATCGGCTATCAATTAAGGCGGTCTTACAGTCAAAAAGGCTTCACAGAACATTTTTTTAAGATAATGTATTCATTTTGAAGCAGTAAAAAAATTATGTGTTAATCTTGATTATATTTCTGAGTGGACCATTGGATCCAAAACACGATTCCGATAAATTTTCTCGATAGACAAAAATCATGAAATAACCTCTAAGCTTGAAATTTGCCTAAACGCATACAATTTTATCTCGATAATTTATAAACAAATCTTGACAAAATTTACAAGAATGATGGTAAATATTGTGACAAATAGCATCATTGTTTTTGTTTATCGATAAAAATTCGATTTTTTTAACTATTATTTAATTTAATCATAACTTGGCTCGAACGCGTCGAACGAAACGTCGTGCCACCGCAGCGTCTTTTCACTTCTCTTTTATTTTTACGCGATGTGACAGAGACCGCTGAGGCGCGCTGCTAGACGGACGTGTGTCGCTTTGTTCCGCTGACCGCTCAAAAATATAATCTCAACTTTATGACACAAAAACACCTTGATGGAAGTTGTAAAGTAAGTAACTACCTTATCTGCAACGTTTTCTTGGATTATAAGTACTAAAAAGGCAGGTGAATGAAAATTACATTTTGTAACGATTTGTTTGTATATATTATTTTATGAAGCATAATTTCACCACAATCGTCATAGTCCAGTTGGCCGAACGGTTCGACGTATTGGATAAGTTCTTTGTGACTGAGTAAGCGCCGGGTTCAAATCTCACGTTTGCCATTTTCTTTTTGTTATTTTTCTAATGTTTTTGAAATAATTCGTGTAATGTTCTTTATAACTCGAAAACCGCAGGACTTATTTTGATGGGATTTTCACTTTCAGATAGCTGATGTTATGACGAGAATTTTTTTGGCAACTTTTCATCATCATCATCATCATCACATTTTTTTCATTACTACGCAGGTGAACGCGCGGGGCACAATTAGTCTACTATAGAGGTCAGGAAGTTCTAAATAGCTTGGGATGGACAGACAGACAGACGGATGGACGAACGAACTTATATGGGTCCCGGTTTAACCCTTTGGGTACGGAACCCTAAAAAATAGGTACAGTTCGCGCAAAACTTTATGAGCTCTCGGAACACGCACGCTAGTGGCTGCGCAGTACGCATATTAATAGGTATCCGAGGGACGGGACAGGGCGTCGGGGAGGGCACCGGCCCCCGCGCCCCGCGCCGTATCACCGTGCGCCGTGCCTTAGTGTGAGTGCTACGTTCGTACACAACACTTGCGCGCGTTGTAGACGAAAGTACAGTCGAGTGCAACAATTCATTTTCATTGCTATTGTAAATTTTTGTTACTGTTATTTGTTTTCGTTATTTTTATTTGTTTCTGTTATTGTTGTTGTTAAGTTTTGTCACCGTTATATTGTATTTGTTATTTGTTTGTTCTATTACTGTGGTTTCTTACTGTTATCGAACTTTTTGGTTTAATTAAATATGCCTCGCGGACGCTTTAATGTGCTACGTCGCCAAACACGTAAAATGGTGTTTGATGTTTTCAACTTTATGAAAAAGGAAGCTGAAGACGGTCTACAGTATGACCTGAAAATGGTGCAAAAGCGAACTGCGGCAGCTACAGGTGTCTCTTTAAGTACAATAAAGAGAATTTTAGCGGCTGCAAGAGACCCAAACATGCCAAGTGTCAGTATGGCACCAGTTTTTCGTACGCCAGGCAAGAAAATATCAGGGCAAAGGAAAATCACCGGGATCGATAGCTTTGACCTCAGTGTTATAAAAAGGTGCGTACACAACTTTCATAAAACTGAGAAAGAATTACCAACAGTAAAATTACTTTTAAATAAACTAAGACAGGATATAAATTTCAAAGGCTCCGCCTCAAGTTTAAGAAGTATTTTGAAAGGACTTGGTTTTAAATGGAAAAGGACCGAAAATAACAGAAAACTTTTATGATAGAGCACACAAACATAAGATTAAAAAGAATTGAATATTTGAGAAAACTTTCAAAATATCGTGAAGAAGGACGACCTATCATCTATACTGATGAATCATATGTAGATTCTTCACACACAAAACCAACAGCCTGGAGTGACGGTACCACAGAGGGTCTGAAAAGAAATATATCAAAAGGCCAACGCACGCACGTTATTGTGCACGCCGGTTCAGAAACCGGTTTTGTGCCAAATGCTCTTTTATTATTTAAAGCAGGCACTAAAACGGGTGATTTTCATAATAATATGAATTTCGAAAATTATTTAAAATGGGTTGATACTAAATTGATACCCAATCTCCCGCAAAAGTCAGTTGTGGTAGTCGACAATGCGTCCTACCATAATAAACTCGATGACGCAGCACCGACATCCAGTTATCGGAAGTCAGAAATGGAGGCTTGGCTGCGAGATAAGAATATAACTTTTAGCCCCTCAATGCTGAAACCTGAGCTATATAAATTAATTTGTGCAAATAAAGAAAACCACAAAAAGTATGTTGTTGACAACATATTACGCGCCCACAATCATACTGTATTACGGCTGCCACCCTATCACCTAATAATAAATACCTACCTGTTTGTTCTAATATCTTACTGCACGTAAAAAATACCTAAAATCTAAATACTTTTTGATAGGCATAAATGTACTATGTTTTTTTTTTAAATCTTACAATAATGATTGTGCGCTCAACTGTACCACGCGCGGTTACGTACTCGGGCCTAACTTCAGAGGGCTCATAAAGTTTTGCGCGAACTGTACTTTTCATCATTATCTTCGTCCTCACCATTTTTCATCACTACGTGGGTGAAAGTTCAAATAAATCAATAAATTGGGACGGACAGACAGACAGACGGATATACAGAACGAATTTATATGGGTTCTTTTTATTTCTACGGAACCATAAAAAAGTGTTACAGTCTCTAAAAGGAGATTCGTGTGTGTGTGTGTGTGTGTGTGTGTGTGTGTACAAGGTGATGATTGTGTGTATGTTAGAACGAATGAAACCTACGGAAAAAAAACGGTATTATCGCAAAATGACAAAGCCGGACCAGGGTTAAACGCAAAATGACAAATAAATAACCGGAGTCATTTTTATAAGTGATCATTTTAAGAAATAGTACTTTTTGCTCCACAAACAGAGGGATAAACTGAAAAGATACATATTTTTTTAGACTAGTAAACTAGCTAATCTTTTCAAAGTTATATAAGCAAAACAAGAAGTATAATTATCTGTCTACTTTATTATCTGTCTGCTATAAAAATTAGAATCCAAAAATATCTACACCCGATCAGATTTGAACCGTAGGCCCACGGCTCGCTAGCGCAGTGTTGAACCGCTGGGCCAACAGAGCTTTGCACTAAGGTGACGAAATTACATGTGTATAAGTAAAAAACGTCGCGCATCTGCCAGATTCACGCGGTGCGTCCCGCAGTAGGTGGGACTAGTCGGCCGCCACTTCATCTGCTTCACCCCCTCAAAAGCATAAAAGTCAGCCAGTCACAGCGCCTTAATCTAATGCATACTAACCTGAGCTGATAGAATATGAGCTAACTTATCTGATAAGTTGTTCATGATTACTCTGTTTATTTGTTTTACAATGCATGATGCAATCGCATTTTCTTGTACTGCTGCATCTGGTCTGCCAGTGTTTGTGGGTATGTCACGTCTGTAACAAATATCATTAAAATTAATACTTTTGCAAAGAAAATCAATTGTCCAATTACATCAACGGCCAGCAACCCAGAGTTTTATCATGAAATTTCCAGGCACTTAGAAAACTGATGGAAATTGACAGGGGGAAATGCATAATACACACCTAGTGGAACATTAGTACAGGACTCATCCCCATGGAATCAAATAAATATTTGGAAGATTCAATAAAAATTTATTGACTTACTCAACACCTTCAAGCTCAATAGCTATGGCATCCTCAATTTGTGACTTCACTTCTTTAGCTACTTCATCAGCGGCCTGTTCAGTTTCTTTATAAGGATCTGGGAGCTTGTCTGTAGGAATAAAGTGGCTTCTAGTGTAACCCTGAACCAGGGGCATAGCATTATAAGGTATCTTGTCCTCTATAAACATCACACTTCTCCAGCCATAATACCGGGGCATATTTAAAGCTATTTGCTTCTCTTCGACAGTATTAATGTTCATAATTTTTTCATATAGTGATTCTCTCTCCCGTTTTTTCCTGCTTTGGAGAGAGTTGTCCAAAATCGGTGGATATTCAGGAGTATCAGTGTATTCATCTTGATGAAGTACAGCAACTCGTGATGTCTGTCTTTTTAGCACGTTTCTTAATTTCGGTATGGACCGATGGAGTGTCAAAGGCATTTTTTGGTAAAATACTAATAAAAATTAAATTCAACTTCAGCCATCACTTTCGATCAGTACAAGCTTTTCTAATTTTTGTTTTGAGGTTATAATTATAACTGTCAGCTGTCTGTATTGTCTTTTTTTTACTTGGCTACTGCTGCTTTGGCTGTTGGGGCAATTTTGCCAATATTAGTGAGGGAGGAGATATATTTTATAAAATAGTGAGATTGTTTATACGAGGTAATCCTGGTTGATGACACTACTAAATAACAAATGGAAAAACTAAAGACGGATATTATTAGATTGAATGAAATTAGCAAATGAAAAATAAATGACTTTTTGTAACATGAAACTTTTGATTCCTAAAGGTAGAACTACACAAAAGTACTCTGAACTACACCATTGATCAGATTTCCGTTTTTTTTTTCGTCTCATTACGTTTTTGAACGTGTTACCTATTTCCAAACGAACAAAAGCTGATGCAACCGATTTGACACATGAGCCAATTAAAGAGTGCTGCCATAACAAAACAAAAGTAACGAATTTTGTTAAATTGGATTCCATGTCATAACAGCAGTACAACGAGACCGGTTATATACCAGTCACCTTCAAAGCATTTAGATATATGAATAGTTGTATACCCTGAACTGTGACCGCAGCCCCTATATCTCCGAAATCCTTGGACCGATATAGCCTATGTTCGAATTAAAAATCTGTATTGGAATGAACTACTTGCATAAAATTTCATAAAGATTGGATCAACGATGCGCAAGTTATCATCGAACAAATATACAAACGTATACATAGAAACGCCCCAACATGTCCCATTAGTATCTAAGACATATCCTCACTCGGTAAATAAATAACACTTTTATATAAGAGCTGTAGATTATATGTAAAAATCTATGAACGTGATGTTAAAAAAGCAATGACGTGCCATTTTGACATTCCACAAATCTACATGTAACGCTAACGTACGTATTACATTGAAACATTTGTTGTACGTGCTCTAGCAACACTGTAATTTAGCCACCTGCCAAATTGTCATCGAATCTAACCAAAATCTCGGAGTTTTTAATAAAAAGTAAGGAAATATTGTGCAAATAACCATGGATGAAGATATGGTGTTCGACCCGTCCTTAAAGAAGAAGAAAAAGAAGAAGACTGGCTTCGATATGGAAGCAGCGCTCGCAGAACAAGGTGAGAGTACAAGCGTGGAGGCGCCTGCGGAGACGGGTGACGTCGACTTGACCGAGGATGATAACCTCGACTTGGACAACTTTGGTAAGAAGAAGAAAAAGAAGAAGAAGACCTTCTTTAACTTGGAAGAGATTGAAAACGCATTACCAGAAACCCCTCCAGCCGAAGAACCTGAGCCTCAGGAAGAAGAAGTTATTGATGACTTAGACCTCGACATAGACTTCAAGAAAACAAAAAAGAAGAAGAAGAAGAAAAACGTTGACGAACACACATTGGACGACGACAACAGAGATGATGACAAGGAAAATGTTGAGGACAGCCACGGGGACTGGGTCGGCAGCGATCGAGACTACACCTATGATGAGCTCCTCGAACGGGTGTTCGACATCATGCGCGAGAAGAACCCAAGTATGGTCTCTGGCAAGAAACAAAAATTCATCATGAGACCGCCCCAAGTAGTTCGAATTGGCACAAAGAAAACATCTTTTGCCAATTTCACGGAAATCTGCAAAACCCTACATCGGCAGCCTAAGCATTTACTTGATTTCTTACTGGCTGAATTGGGTACGAGTGGTTCTGTAGACGGTAACAGCCAGCTAATCATCAAAGGCCGTTTCCAGCAGAAACAAATAGAAAATGTCTTGAGAAGATATATCAAGGAATATGTGACTTGTCATACTTGTCGTTCTCCTGATACAATCTTGCAGAAAGATACTAGGTTATTCTTCCTTCAGTGTGAAACGTGTGGCTCCCGTTGTTCTGTGGCAAGCATCAAGTCTGGTTTCCAGGCTGTTACTGGCAAACGTGCTGCTATCCGTGCAAAGACTGCATAGAGTATTAGTGCTTAGTGTTAATGTAAATTTACAGCCACTCGTGTGGGGTACATGCAATAATCTCTTGCTTGTAAAGATTTTTATTTAGCTATGCAGCTGCACTAACGGTATTCTGAGACGAGCAATAAAATTGTAGTCTTGTGCAATTTCTATGTTAAATTTCATTGCTTCTATTGCATCAGAATCATTACTGCCATTCAAAAATAAATGTTGATAAAAAGATATATTTTCTGGAATTTATTTATTTTTGCAACTAATGGTACAATATTGCTGAACTGCCAACAATGCACATCATTGCTTAAATACCCATCTATGCACAAGATTGCTCTGTTGAATTGTTCGTATATATCTTTATGCTGATGCATTTATTATGAAATGAGTAGATAGATTGAATAAATTGTTTCACCTAGTGTTTAGGGATTACATTTTTGTACCAAATCATTTAGACTAATTTACTTGTTTTGTAAGATAGCTATTAACTAACAGATACCGGCAAATAACTTGAAAAATTACCTTGACTTTGCAATATTTGATTTTTTGGTCTCTTTGGGAGAAGTGGTGCACTAAGGGGATTTCGACCACACAAATCTGTGCATTTGGTTTACCTATATTGTGCAGCATTGAACAAAGATAATAATGTGCTCAATATTGCTATACTTATCTTGAATGCAAACTGTTAATTGAATGTACCCCATTCTAAACCTTACATATTTTATGTATAGCTCACATTTGTATTATTCTAAATTGGTACACATTGTTTTATATAAAATGTTGTTTCATTTCCTTCCTGACTCATAATACTTATATTTATGTACCTTCTGTATAAATAATAAAACTCATTATACATTAGAAAAAGGTATATTTTTTACTTAACATGATAAAAAAAGATAACAATAATAAATAAACATGGAAGAAATTAGTGTAAATAAAAATAGTGTATAGTGTAAATAGCTTTGATAATATAGGAACAAAATACATTACATTTAACTGACTACTTCAAAGTTTGTACATGTACAAGGTTAAATGGAACGGTGGTAGGTAGTAAGCCAAAAAAGTCATTAACAATTTTTATTATGGGACTAAAATCTAGTCCTTGAGTGTTCAGTTTGTTTGCAGCTTCTTAGCGTACTAGGTCATTCTTTTAGTTGATCAGCTTGTCTGAAACCTGAGAAATTGAATGAAGTCGCTTTGTGACGTGATTAGTTCAGGCGGCGGTGTGCTTTCGCTATTACAAGTTGGTTTTATTGAATGAGCTAAGGAGCAAGGGATCTGGAAACTGTCTGTGGGAGCTAGTTCGTTCACAAACTAGGCAAGACTAGTTTGTGAACGAATGAATGAATTTTTTCAATGGAATAGCCAATTTCGCATAGTTTTACTGTTTCATGTAACTCTGCGTTATACTTGTGTGCAATTTTACTTCTTTTTATTATGTATAATCTGGGGTTGATAGTCATGTTTCACAGCTTTACTTAAGCTTTCAGCATATAAATCAAGACGCCGAGTCATAGTGAAACCCCATTTATCTTTGATTTGACGACACAAGTTTAGATCAAGCTGTGCAATAAGTAGGCCATCCTTCACTCTGGACAGGCCAGGGGTTCTTGCACCATCGGGTCCAGCCACATAGCTTGACCCATAGAAGTGTCCAAACTCTTTATGAGCAGGCTTTCCATCCGCAGAAGTAAACTCATTAGGGAATGATTCTGTCCCTACTCTGTTGATGGCACAAGTGAAGTAACTGTTGGCTATAGCAGCATTACGAGCTTCTACAGCCCATAGGTGTTCACTGAGCCCGGCTACAGTAGCAGATGGGTTGAAAACAATATCAGCCCCATTTATTCCAAACATCAGCCAGTTTAGAGGGTGGTGACGCCCATAGCAAATATTAATAGCTATCTTCCCATAAGTAGTATCAAATACAGGGTGCCCTGTATTTCCTTCAAAATAGTAAGTAGATTCATTGAAATCTCCCACTCTTGGTATATGGTTCTTTCTATGTTTGCCAATAACTTTACCGGATTCGTTTATGACTACTGCAGTATTCCAAATAGTATCACCATGAATTTCATCTCTTTCCAGAATTGGTGATATTATAACCATTCTGTATTTTTCGGCCAGTTCACTCAAAAAGAGTGTGCTAGGGCCAATGAGGGCAGATTCAGCGAATTCACACCATGGTTGTTTTTCCCTGGTGCAAAAGGCGAATGGCATGTTCCAGGCTTCTTGTAAGCATACAATATTAGCTTCTTCAGCTGCTGCACATTCTAAAATCTTTCGAATTTTCTCAAATATTGCCTGCCTTTGCTCAGTGATCGGCTTATCAGTGGGAATTGCTATCGAGTGTTGTATCAATGCAACTCGTACGATACGAGGTTTCCTAGTTTCTTCAATTTTTGCAGGAAAGTCATACGCCGCAATTTCAAAGTTATTATTTGTAGCACAGTCTATGTTGGACTTTTTTACTTGTATTTCGTGATGGTCGACTCTTCCGTAATGAATTCTGTTATATTCTTGTAGCTGTGTTTCTGATAAAGTATGGGACATAAGATTATCTAAGCTTGAAAGTACTTCTCCATCTCCATCAGATTCCATCGTATCCCGATGAATATATACTCTTAGAGAGTAGTATATTCCTTGCTCTAAGCTATGCCGATGGAATTACTGCAGTACTTGTACCCAAAGAGAATCAGAGAATATAAAATAAATACTTGCTTGTACATAATGTAAGAACAATATGATATTTGCTGACACAATATTGTACGGCATAATAATGCATAGCTTGATAATTGGTGTACATGTACATTGAATATCATGCTGTACAATCCATGTCGTACAATACTGGCTGTCAATTATCAGCTCGTGTCTATAAAGTACGGCAAGGAGAGCACAGCCAGTAGAGTACAGCATATAATCCATGTAGATGGTATTAATCCACGTTTTATCGGGCTGTACATTATTATGCTGTATTTTATCATGTCATGTAATACAGGCCGTTTTATCAAAATGGGCCGAGAATGTAGACCCATAATGTACAACATGATAAAAGGTGGCATATCCAGTATTGGCTAATATTGCTGAAATGTCTCTGCTCTGATTGGCTGTTGCGTCGTTTGAACGGATCTGTCTGTCACTAATTTCGAACCTAACTCAAGTCTGACTCTGGGTGGGCTCCCCAGAAGCTCTTACGGTCGCCGCTGAGTGTCGCTTCGCCACAGTCAACCTTCGTTTCGCTACGGAAGTCGCAGGATCGCTGCGCTCGCCACCTCCCCCTTCGCTCCACTCGGTCTCAGATGGCTCACTCTCTCTCGGTACCTCCCTTGAGATTCTGGCTCCCGCACTTTTTATATACACTCTTGGGGTCTCTAGGAGACCACAAGACAAGGTGGAGTCGGAGTCGGGTCAGTCGGTTCTGTGACCCATTTTAAACCTAACCTACTCGAGTCTAGGTGCTCTGTGTGCCAGATCTGAGATCTGTCACTCATTTTGAGCTAAGAAGTTTCATTTTTGACTTTCTTGGTCATCAATTATCATTCTGTACACAATCGGGGTGTGCATTACTGAAATGAGTCAATAATGTACGGCATAATATTGTACGACACAATATTGCACAGCATGATAATTCAGGTACATGTACATCAATTATCATGCTGTGCATTATTATGCCATACAATATCATGCCGTACATTATCTGTGTCGTTGAGTAGAATTCTCTCCTTTTCCATCAAATTGAAATTATTGTATAAAGCACGAAATAAATTCATGCGATCGTAATCAATCCAATACGACAGGATACGGATGGGGACATTTCATCAAGAACAGTGTACATAAACAAATAGGCTAATCATGAATGTGTTACCTGCTCAACCCACTGGTATTCAAAGCACAGCGGGTGCTGTGCCCATTCGAAATGAAAAAGGTAAGATTTATGTTATTTAGAAGTAAAATTATCTTATATTGGTGATAAAAACGCAGGTTTGTTCACATCCATATGTTCAATTGTGTTGTTGTAATAATGTTCATTCATGCATAACTATCCTATTATTTAGATACGAGTCTCATTTCTAAATTATATATTTATTTAATATTTAATTATTTTGAATTTAAAATAACCCCAATATAACTTTTTTTTTAGGTGAAATATCCATGCAAAAGGTGAAAGTTCAAAGGTACATATCGGGAAAAAAGCCGGACTATGCTCAAGGAGCGTCATCATCGGAAGATTCTGACGCAGAAGACTTTATAGAGCAAAGACCAGAACGGAAACAACAGACGCTACCTCAGATAATCTCACACAAAGATGAAGACCCAAGTGATGAAGAAAAAGAAGTAAGCTAAAATTACCAAATTAGCCAATTGAAAAGTAAATAACTGAATAACTTTTTGAAGAAGCGTCATGCATTATTTTCAGATAAGAGTTAAACCGCCCGTGTGAAGACAACCAGCCAGTTGCTACTATACACATTATTTATCATAACTTATTAAGATTTACCAATTCTCTCCCATTGTAGCAGCACTCTCAGTACCTACTTCTTACTAATTGTGTATCCATTATTGTAGTTCCTTCATCTACTCCACCCTAGTCGTCCAAAGAATGGGTGGAGAGGACACAGTCCCGCTCTGTATTGTTGAGCGACGGGAGTAAGAGAATGGTCAGGCCCATTATGTCGCCTGAGACATCCCCCTCATCTCCGTTGCTCACTTCAAGAAGCCAGTCCACCTGCTTCCTCATCTATTCCTTGTCTTTCGTAGGTCGGTGCGAGCATTGGCTGCTCCATGCAGTCTTGACTCTGCCCACAGTCCCTGCCTTAGCCGCCACAGTATCCCCGGTTTCCCCTTCATTTTTACATAGACTGATCCAGTGGTATAGTGCAGTCGGAAGTCAACGCATTTCAGTTTAACCACATTCTCTGGCATAACGCCCAACACCAGTATGTGGTTATAGCTTACACCCTTCTGACGCAATAAGTGCTTTAATATCAGCCAATCATCAACATTTAAGTTCTTATTTAGGTCTGACAGGAACTCCCTGGGGATGAAGTCATATCTTGAAGTCCTCCCTGTTCTTTCGCGATTTCAGGGTTGGTCCCATAGTAAAAGTAGTTCATAATGATGAGTACAATGACCACCTCCTCCTTTCGGCTTAGTACAGCGCATTATGCGTAATTACATTATATTTTCCAATGTTGTTCTTGTTATGGTCCATAACTGCTGGCCTTTTGGAAAAACTCGACAGTAGCACAGCAGGCAATGGAAAGAGCTATGCTCAGAGTTTCTTTGTCTATAGAATCCGAAACGTGGATATTTGCCAAAGAAGCCAACATAGCTATTAATATTTGCAAATTGAAGTGGCAATGGGCAGGCCACATTTCTCGAAGAACCGATAAATTTAATAATAGGCAAAGAAAGGTTCTTGAGAGGAGACCACAAACCGGAAGACACAGCGCAGGTAGGCCCCCCACCAGATGGACCGACAAAATCGAGAGTCGCGGGCATCCAGTGGATGCAGATGGAAGGCTGTCATTCAGTGTGGAGTTGTTGTAGGCCTGTTTTCAGCAGTGGTTGTCTTCTGGCTGATGATGATAATTCAAATTTTCGAACATTTTATGAGCATAACTTTTTGAGCTATAATACTACGACAATTTCAAGATGCTCTAGCTCAAAAGTCATTAACCTTCATTGTGTATCTCGGGGTGATGAGTGCAGAGCATTGCTATCCATGCTGGCGTTGAGCTGTTATGGGCAAACGCCATCAGGCGAGCGGCTTCGCTCGTCTCGTCGCCAAGTATCATAAAAAATAAATAAAAAAATTCTTTATGCAATCCCAAGTATCATCTCTATTTCAGGTAGACGATCCCCGTCTCAGGCGTATGAGGCAAGTAGAAAAGTCGCCGCCGCGGCGCGCCGAGCACAAGCCAGAGATCATTGATGAAGAGCCAGAGCCGGAGTCAGAGGAAAGCGCAGAAGAAGTTAAGGATAGCTCTGAAAGTGAAGATGAGCTTGATGAGGAAGAGATTGAACGTCGCCGGCAGGCTCTCAGGGCTAAGCTCGCTGCCAGGTATTCCAATCACTAATATTTTTTTCTAAATATCATTTAGGTTGCAAGCAAGCTGACGAGCAGCCTGATGATAAGCGACCAACGTCGCACACCAGGGGCATCACAGATACGTTTTTGAAATTTGCTGAGTGACCTCTATTACATAATGATGAATGATGAATCATCTACATAATGATGGTAATATTGACATATTTATCAAAGAACTATTTAATTTGGGGTTCTGGATAGGACAATATAAAATGGTTTTGAGTTGAATATATAGTTGAATATACGCAAGTCTATTGTGAAAAAAAAATCTAATGTATAATTATTTTTTTAAACAAATATTACAAACAAATTAATAATACAAATTTGTATTAAATGCTAAACATGTAAAAATTTGATATGTGCAACCATAGATTTGACAACACTGAACACATACATGATATTGCCTATGACATAATAGGTCGGGGAAAAAGTCTTTTCGTATTTTGTATGTATAAGGTTGTAGTAAAAATCTCATCCGTTGTACTGTTTGTATCTGGCTGGTTTTGATACCATTAAAAATATGACATTTTAAAAAAGGAATACAAAAAGTAAAAAGCAATTTCCCGCCATTTTTCAATTGTTTTTTTTGTTTGATAAAATGAGTGAATCTAACGAAGAAATTCGATATATTGTGAAATTTTATTACAAAAAAGGGAAAACTGCAACACAAGCCGCGAAAAATTTTTGTGACGTTTATGGACCTAATGCAGTGTCATCAAGAGTAGCACAATGTTGGTTCAAGCGTTTTCAGTCCGGGAATTTTGATGTCAAAGATGCAGCTCGCTCTGGTCGCCCTGTTACGGATAAAGTAGATGCCATTTCTGAAAAAGTGGACCAATATCGGCATATTAATAGTTACGACGTAGCTGAAGAACTGGGGATTGACCACAAAACAGTTTTGACCCATTTGAAAAAAACTGGGTGTACAAAAAAACTCGATATTTGGGTGCCACACAAGCTCACTGAAAGAAACCAAATGAATCGTGTACTCATTTGCGACTCTCTATTGAAACGTAAAGAAACCGAACCGTTTTTGAAAAGATTGATCACTGGTGATGAAAAATGGATCACCTACGACAAGAATGTGCGCAAACGATCATGGTCAAAGGGCAGTGAAGCACCACAGACTGCAGCGAAACCCGGATTAACACGTAATAAGGTGATGCTGTGTGTATGGTGGGATTGGCAGGGCATCGCTCATTATGAGCTTTTACCGCCGGGCAAAACCATCGATTCGGATCTCTACTGCCAACAGCAGATGAGACTCAAACAAGAAATTGAGAAAAAACGGCCGGAATTGATCAACAGAAAGAGTGTGGTCTTTCATCATGATAACGCCAGACCGCACACATCTTTGGCCACTCTGCAAAAATTTAGAGAGCTTGGTTGGGAAGTGTTAATGCATCCACCATATAGCCCTGACCTTGCACCCTCAGATTTCCACCTGTTTCGATCTCTTCAGAATTCTTTGGGTAGTGTTAGATTAACATCAAGAGGACTGTCAAAACTACTTGTTGCATTTTTTTGATCAGAAGTCCCAAAAATTCTACAGCAACGGGATCATGTCACTACCTACAAGATGGCAACAAGTTATCGAACAAAATGGCACATATATATTATAATTAAATGTAATTAAACTTGAAAAAAATATGTCTTGAATTTGTTTAAAAAATACGAAGAAACTTTTTCCCCGACCTTATATAAACTTTGATTGATACAGCCTTTATTATATACCTAACTAGAAATAAAAACAACGTACAGATAGAGTAACTGAAGAGCTATTCCCACAAGTGGCGGCTTTATCGCTAAAAGCGATATCTTCCAGGCAACCATTGGATCCATGAAACACTTGGGTACACTAATATAAAAATACCAATGACCTAACTTGAATCCTAGTACATTAAAACAATGCCTAATTTAGCATTCAATGAGTTTCTTCAGATTACAAATTAGTTACACTACAGGTTTAACTTAGATTTGATTCAGAAATTTTTGAGCGCTAATCTAAAATCAATGACGTGTTATGAAAAAAATAATGAACAACTTTTTTCCTAGTTTTAATATTGATACTTCGATGAAAGATTTTTTTACGACTGACTAGGCATGCTTTGGCTCACAATCTCTTCTGACGGGAAGCAAACGTGTTCGAAAATTTAACATGATCCCTTAGGAAATACTTATTAACTTTTTTTTTTACTCTGGTTTGTACTGGTTCGGAAACTCATTTGCAGGTAAAAGGTTCCACACCGTCAGGGCTCTAAAAAGGTCGCTTGGTAAGTCTGTATGAAATTTCCATCATAACAAGATGTCTGCTTGAAAGTCAGAGAGTAGTTGTGCATTTAGGGTGCTGGGACTAGTATTACTTCTGGATAGCTAATGCAGTTTTGAATAATCCGGTCTATGACTAATGAAGTCATCGTTTGCTGCGATTTGTAAGATTGCACTATTTTAAATTCTTTCAAATATGTTAACGGATTTTTATCCAAAACTTGTAACATAACGTTTTCGTCGAGCCAAGCTCTTATAGAGCATTTAATAATTTCTACATGCAAACAGTTCGAGAGCAAGAAAAACGCTGGCTCATGCCACCATTTCTTGGGCTCCAATAAACAATTAAAACTGTCTTTCATGTCCAAAGTTAGTTTTATCAAATTTGTAAATAGCGGAATTTTTGATCTCTTTTCACTCAGTTCCTTAAATGAATATTGTGATGTTATAAACACACAATTCTCTAGCGATAGACTTTGCAAATTTGGACACATACTACTTATATTGACCAATGCGTTCAAATCAATCTGTCTGACTAGCAGAAGATGCAAGTGTACCAAATTACTTCCAATTACTTCTAACGCTGCTTTGACTTTGTCCTTGTAAAAATAATACCCCTCTAGTGTTAATTCACGTAAATACTTCATATCAGTAATAGCCATTACATTGCTTTGACTTGTTTTGTGCATCTGAATATTCAAATTTTGAATTAGCGGACACATTCGAAAGGCTAATTGCAGTTCCTCCAATGTTTCTCCATTACTTCTGAAAGTTTTTATCTTAAACAGTTTGGGGAAATGTTCGGATTTCTCTATTTGTTGTAAAATATACGGCAGTCCGTCCGTATGGTCAGATGTTTGAGGAATAAGGATCTGTTCGATATTTTTACAAGACAGGAGAAGTGTCTGGATTCCCTTCTGTCGTACCGATGTTTTATCCAAGTTAATACTTCTCAAATTATGTAACTGAGTCAATATATCTACACTTTTATCATTTATTTCAATGCTTGAATATACGTTCAATTCCTCGATTAATTTGCAGTTCTTTACTATACACTTTAATATATTATCTGTGCAGACATATTTAATGGTCAAATATTTAAGACTATGTAATTCTTGTAGCAATTGAATAACATCAGTTTCCATATCGCTTTTGGCCGATGTATCAAAATTCAAATCTAAATTTATAAGGCCAGTGAGCAAGTGTGATTTGTACCGAAGCGAGTCTCGAAACATTGAAAATTGATAAAAATATAGCGATAGGGTAGTGAGGTTTCCTGTAAATAATATTTCAATCATTCGCCCGATTATATTCGGTTGATTGTCAGATATTCTTTTCAAGGATGGCTTGGTTTTTTTAAATAGGCGATACAATTCTTTAATTGTTGCAGATACTAACGTATCATATAACACCCTGGGCGTATAACTATCTAAATAATTTCGAATGGTTTCGATTTGTCGAGAGAGCGCAGCTTCAGCCTTTGTCGCGTCGTGTTGGTGCAATTTCGATATTGGTGACATTAGCTTTTTGGCTTGTAATGCATTCCAGGCCGCGAGATTGTCTATTGCCAAACATTCTAGCTGTTTAGGTTGCTGCAAGAGATAATGGCGTACCATTTTTATTTACCTGCAACGGTAAAAATATATATTAAATGCTTACCACTATTATAGTATAAAAATCACGTTTAAGTGACTCCTAAAACAAAGAGCCCAAACTCGAGGGGCTTACTAGTAGCCATTCAAGAGTTCCACTGTTCATCTCCTGGCTCCATCATCAGATCAGTTCGATGGTACCACATTGTTGTATTATAAACAAATATGTACTTGCAAAATTGCAAATAAAATTAATTATTAATGTTATTGTAATTAGGAAGTCTGTGTAAAAACTGACTTCCAAGTTTTTTTTCAAATTATTGAATGATAGGCTTGCGCTTGGCCGCCAACTCGCCTGATGTTTACATTGTTATATTACAAGCGAAGCTAATAAAGCATCTATACATATAATAAAAACGTAGAGATAAAAAAATCTGTAATTGAGAGATATATAAAAAAAGGGCGTCTTAAATTGAGCAGCTGAACACGTTAAGACAGTTTTTAAAATTTTTGTATTTTTGTTTTTCCACGCACATATAAACCACTGGACGGATTTAAATGCGGTTTTCACGAATATGCTTAGCTATGACCAGATTGAAGTATAGGCTATATTATTTTGCGCAAGGGCCGGATTAAGAGAGGATAAAGGGTTGAAAGTTTATATGAAAGTTTACGCGTACAAAGTCGCGAGCAACAGCACTAGTATTAAATAATTCAAGGTTTTTGTAGTCAATAGTATTGACGATGAATTATGCGTCCAAGCACAAGACCAAAACAAATTATAAACTTTTTTTTTTTTTTTTTTTTTAAATTATTAACTAACAAGGTTTAGAGTTAGAACGCGCCATCTAATATTTACCTGCAGGCCTAGCACGGGCCGTGGACAGATTCTTCCACCGTTTTTAACCCGCTAGAAAGAGACAAACGTATTCATATTCTAGCTTTGTCGCGTTTACGCGCGGATAAAAACGGTGGAAAGTAAATTTTTCCACGGCCCGTGCTAAGCCTGCTGAGGATTCAATTTATAAAAATAGCCAAGTAATTACTTGATTTCTTTATTGTTAGAACTTTTGTTTTTCCGTTCCGTAGAAACCTGATGATTTAGTATATTTTTGGACAATTCTCTTTAAGAATAAGATTTATTTTATTGCCAAAAACAATGAACACATAAGGTAAAACAATGTTTGGAAATAGGGGTATGCACAGCGCTGTGCTGCGAGGTCCCGAAGGGTCACGCAGGGCTGGTTTTCAGCATACCCCTTTGCTCAGAAAAAAAAGATGGTAGGTGAGCATTAGGCTTAAAAGTAACTCTTTATTGAAAGAGCACAGTCATATATACAAGGAAAACATAAATTCATCATCAGTCAGAAGACGTCAACATAAACACACATTACAATGAGTGTATTGAGTATGGAATATTAAATAATTAATTTAAAAACTGGCTTCAGAATTAGTAAATACGCGATTTCGTTTTCAGTTCTCTTCAAAACTGATTTTCTGATGAATTTCTAGTGTAATTCCGCTTCTACGTCGCTTCAAGTACAATAAGGAATTTGTGATACATTCCTGCAAGAGATAATGGCGTACCATTTTTATTTTATTATTTTGTGTTTAAATATTTTATGTTTCAGACTTAATACATTTTTGTTTTCAGGTTAGGTATTATGATATTTCATGTGTCACAATTAAATAATTTTTGTTTCATGTTAATTTAATTTACTCTTTCATTATTATAATATTTTTTGTTCATTATTATAATATTTAAATTAAATGATATTTCAGTATTAATTAATTTTTGTTTCAGGTTAGGTTAAATATCATTTTATGTAATTAATATTTTATTTCAGGTTAGGCAAAATTAAACTCGATTAAATTAACTTCATCAACAAATATATACCAGGAAAATTTATCACAAATTCCTTATTGTACTTGAAGCGACGTCGAAGCGGAATTACACTGGAAATTCATCAGAAAATCAGTTTTGAAAATGGACTTTCGCAAAGTAACGCCTGATTCAATCAACTAATCAGTTCTCTTGATTTAATAACCAAACTACTCAACCGATTTCATGAAATTTCTATGGGATCTGAAAGTTATCATTTCACTTAATTTATTTTTCAAATTGGATCATATAGTTCTGAGGTAACAAACATTAAAAAAAAACGATCGAATTGGGAACCCCTCCTTTTTTGTAGCCGGTTAAAATAAATAACGCAGCACATTCAAAACTCCCAAGAGCAGCAATGCACTGCATTGGTCGCCCTGAGATATTAGGGGCCTTACTTAAAAACGTTACTCAAGTTGATCTATGTTTTAAAATGCTCTCTCAACTTCTCGCTGACGGCAATCGTCACACGCGAAAACAAGACGGAGCATATTTAAGCGTAACTCAACTTGAGTAACGTTTTTAAGTAAGGCCCTAGATGTAAATCTTTCACTAGAATATAAAAAGATCTAAGATTAAAAAAAACATACTGTAGAAACATACATAGTTAGAAACATACTCTTCAATATTACAGAATGCTTGATTCACATAAAAGCGTTTTAACCTTGCTTTAAATATAGATAGACCTTGAACGCCTCGATAACATCCTCGGGAACCCGGAATCCCTAATCAGTTTTATAGCTAGGTATTATTATATGTTAAACTTAGTGTTATAAGTTTAACGTGTGTATTTGTGTGTATGTCTGTGGTATTGTAGTTCCCAAACGGCTGAACCTATTTTGATTTAGTTTTATTTTTCCTTTTGCATGAAAATCTGTTCAGCCGTTTGAAGTTTATTATTTCTTTTATTGTTGGGGGTGTTCAATTTATACTTGTTGTAGTTATAAACATTACAAATACCTACTTAACTCTTATTTTTTACCTTCTTTATTGAAGTCGGTAAAAATAATTGCCAATTAATTATTAATACATCACATCATCAGCCAATTAACGTCCACTGTTGGACAGGGCCTCCCTAATAGAGAGGGGTGTTACCATAATCCCCACGCTTGCCAGGCGGCTCGGGGATCGCAGTACGTTCACCGTGTACTATAAGGACGCTGCTGCCCAACCTCCGGTGGTTCTGGTCGCAGTTTTAGGACATACCCGGGTCCCTAATTAATTATTAATATAATAGCAATATTTTAACATGTGATATATTTTTAAAGATTACCATTACAATTTATAGGGACACAAAGTGTTATTAAAAGATTAGGTTAAACACATACTTACTTTGCCACCAATTAAAAATCGCACTAAATTGTAAGTGTATTCAATGTTTGGATGGTAAAAGGTTTTAGAATAGGTATGCAATAGAACACTCTAAATATAATTATAAATATGTCAATAAATAACACCGTCAGATTACAGAATAGAATAGAAAGTAGTATATTTCTTGGAGCACAGTAACATGGACTACAGAATTGTATTAGAAATGAAATGTTTACAGTGTTGGGCGCGATGACATCATGTTATCGAATTGTCAGTGTGGCCACCCATTAGTAGATTTCTACTATTTTAGTAGATTTATGTGAATGGATTACGCCTTTAATAAACGTTTTAAACTTTCTTGTTTCACTCGTTTTTGAAGATACAAAAACGTAAGTAAATAGAGATTTTTGTATGGAGGGCCCTAACATCGTCATTTTATTTTCAAAATGGTGGTGTACAATGATTTTTTATTTTTGGCTAGAGGACACATAAGTACCTAATACAAACAAAAAAATTCAAAAAACGATTTCCGAAATTGTCAGGTTTCAAAGATTTATAAAGTAAGTACTTTTAAAAGAGTTTTTATTTTGAACACCCATTTCCGTAATGATTAAATACTTTATTTGTATTATTTCGGCGTAACTGCCAACCAAATGCCTATTACGATATTTCGAAGACCAACCCCCCCCCCCTAAAATTATTTTTATTATTTTTGTTTTTTAAGTGTATATCTCAATATTCTGTAAATATTTCAAGCGTCTACCTGTTGCCGTTATCAATATCGAGCAAAAAATCAAGTTTGTATGTATATCGGAGCCCCCTTAAATATTTATTTTATTCTGTTTTTTTAGTATTTGTTGTTATAGCGGCAACAGAAATACATCATCTGTAAAAATTTCAACTGTCTAACTATCACGGTTCATGAGATACAGCCCGGTGATACAAATACATAATTTATTTCATAAAAGTACTACCCAGAAAAAAATACTGCGCTAACCATCAAACTGGGTTTGATCACCCGTATCTTGATGTTAGGCTTCCCTTACATGGAAAATAATTTTAAGTACAGTTAGAGTTTTATTATAAGTACATATGAAATTAATGGCATAATTAACATGCAAATATTATAATATTATTAATTTGATAGACGGACAGACAGACAGATAGATAACTCTTTATTGTTCACACCAAAAATAACATACATACATAGCAACATAAAAAAACAACTTAAAAACAAGTGAAACAATTTGCGGCCTTATCGCTATAAGCGATCTCTTCCAGGCAACAGGCAGACAGACAGACGGACGGACTGCGGAGTCTTAGTAATAGGATCCCGTTTTACCCTTTGTGTACGGAACCCTAAAATTAACACAAGAATTGACAGTGGTGGATTAGGGCCCATCCTCACTCTGAGAGAAGGTCTGTGTCCCAGCAGTGGGCACACGATAGGCTTACAATGATTGACAATGCCGAGATTTTTCCACAATGCCGGCAAAACTGGCCTGTTTATTCACTGCTTCTGTTTGTTTTCAGAGAAGCAGAGAAAGAGTTGCTCGGTAGAGATGAAGATGAAGAAATGCTGGAAGGAGACAAGGAGGAAAGCGGCTCTTCGGATACAGAATACACAGACAGCGAAGAAGACACAGGTATTCTATTCAGGAGAATACTTTTAATTGGGATCTATACAGGGCTATTTAATCACACTAATCCCACTAATATTATAAATGTGAAAGTTTGGATGGATTAATCGATGGATGGATGTTTGTTACTCTATCACGCAGAAACGGCTGGATGGATTTGGATGAAATTTGGAATATACATTGCTTATGTCCTGGATTAACACAGGCTACTTTTCATCATCATCACCGATTTTCATCACCACGCGGGTGAAACCGCGGGGCGCATCTAGTTATTTATAAACAACATAAAAATATTTTGAAGAAGAAAGTTCATGTTAACGGTGTAACATGAAGAAACCACTTTACACCGTGCGTCTAGGAGCTACGGTCTAGCTCTAGCATAAATCATTGTTCAGTCGTAACAAGGTAATATATAGAGAAAGTTGCTATCGCATTTGTAATAATTAGTGTGATTGCATTTTATTCTAGGACCCAGGGTGAAACCAGTTTTTGTGAGGGCGTCTGAACGGATGACAGTGGCCGAAAGGGACAGAAAAATGAAACAGCAGAAGAAAGAAGAAGCAGAGTCAAGAAAAGAAAAAGAAGAGAGGAGAAGGGAAGCGCTCAAATTAGTCGAAGACACTATTCGTGCGGAGCAAAGGAGTGCTCAGGTATAGTCTTTTATGATAGAAAAAATCAACATAGGGCGAAATACAATTATTCGACGTAATATCTACTTCCATACAAATTCTAATAAATTTTTTTGTTGGAATTTGATATTTTATTGATTTGAATAAGACTATTCGAGCGGAGCAAAGGTTTTTTTTTACACTGAATAATTAAACACCATAAAGTAGTGTACGCATATTGAAACAAAAAAAAAAGCTCTTTTGCTATAAATCAACTGAGGGCGAAATACAAATATTCGACATGCGAAATACCTAACTAATTCCACAAAAAAACAATATTGACTATCAAAATTTTGTTGGTATTCAATACGTATTTTACGTATCGATTAATATACATGCTTCACTTGCTCATTTTATCACCTCTCTGGCCTGGCAAAGCATCGGCGACACCTCTAATGATGCAGCAGGCCTATCACGGGTTGTGGACAAATTGAATTGATAAAAAAAAATGACAACTGCACCAGAAACCAACGTCCTAACGCCGTGCAATGTCAAAACTGTCAAAACTCGAATAAATTCACCATCACTAGGTATAAGTAGGTATAGTACAATACAACTGCCTAAGAATAACTTTCTAATATTAACTTGCTCCCCCTGTATAAACGCCCATGTATAAACACGATGTTGTTACAGGGTGAACAAAAAGAAGGTAACATCGACGACGTTTGTACCGATGACGACAACGACGAACTCGAATACGAGGCGTGGAAGCTGCGCGAGATGAAGAGGATCAAGCGAGACAAGGAGGAGAGAGAAGCGTAAGTTATTAATATACTAACTTTGAAACTGCGTATATATTTTGCCTCGTTTTCATACGACAAAGGGAGGCGATAAAATTTGACATTGGTGTAATCCCACTAATATTATAAATGTGAAAGTTTGGATGGATGGATGGATGTTTGTTACTCAATCACGTAGAAACGGCTGGATGAATTTGGATGAAATTTGAAATATGTATAGCTTATGTCCTGGATTAACACATTGGCTACTTTTTATTATCATCATCATCATCGATTTTCATCACCACGCGGGTGAAACCGCAGGGCGCAGCTAGTAGTAGGATGAAACCCATTAGAAAAGGAGGGGAATATGATAAAAATGAAAGGAAAAATAAATTACGGGCGATCTGAGTTCGGGAAGTGGGAGGGGGGGGGGGTTAAGGGTAAAAAATGGTTTATCTCGATTTCCGGTAAAACTACAAGTCCTATGAAAAAAAGTTAAATGGCAAAGTTGTAGGTAATAAAAAGATCTACAACTTTTATATTAACAATTTTTTTACATAACCTCAAAATGTATGTGAAAAATTCATGTAACCAAGTGTTTTTGATTTTGATTTTTTTCAAATTATTTTTTTTTTCTACGAAATTTGGTGAAAACTTTCCTTTTTATGTCCCAAATACACTGTAATTTATTTGATTTAAAATATTTATTTTTTCACCTTATTTTGACTTAATATCAAAAAAGCACCCTAATTTTCAATCCAAAATTCTCGTGTCAAAATATTAGCTTTTTTTAAAAAGTCGGTGTGCTTTTTGTTAATTTAAATCTGTACTTTCTGATGGTTAAAAAAAATATACATTACAATAGTAAATGTTCTCAGAAAATGCAAAAAATCTAAATAAACTCTAATTCTAAGTCCCCCAGGGGTCGGTGCTCTCTGCAACGCTCTTCCTGCTGCATATTAAAGATCTGTTAAAGCCCGGTATCTTTGGGTACGCAGACGACAGCACAGTAGTAGAGAGCTATACATCCAATGCACGAACCAGTGGACCTGAAATACAGTCTCTCAGAGGCCATGGTTGAGCGCATGAACTTGTCACTTAAGGTAGTCTCCGATTGGGGCGATGCCATTCTGGTCAAGTTCAATGCCGCTAAGACCCAGGCTTGTCTGTTCTCCGCAAAAAGGACGCCATTCCATCTGGCTCCTACTTTCCGGGATGTGTCCGTTCCGATATCTGACCAGCTTGAGCTTTTGGGCGTTTCTCTGTCTCCTACACTCAACTTTGGCTCCTATATTGAAAACAAGGCTCAATTGGCCGCCAAAAAGCTAGGTATCCTATCGAAAGTGCGTCGGTACTTCACGTCGGAACAGTTCCTTACACTGTACCAAGCACAAGTTCGGTCGTGCATGGAGTACTGCTCTCATCTTTGGGATGGATCAGCTAAATACCAGCTCGGGGGCATGGAGTCAATTGAGAAGCGTGCCAAGAGGCTCATCAGCAACGAAGCCTTAGTTCAGACTAAGCTTCTTAGTCTTGAGCATCGGCGCAAAGTTGCTAGTCTATCGGTTTTTTATCGGATACATTGTGGAGAGCGTGCATCAGATCTGCATGATTTAATTCCCTCCTGCCCTTTTTTCTATCGGACTGCCAGAGCGGGCACGAAAAATCGACACCGCTTTATGGTTGACATTCCGAAAACCCGTACGAAGCGCTTTGATTCCACTTTTATTGTGCGAACTGCTAGTTTGTGGAATGCACTGCCTGAATGGGTGTTCCCCGATAGTTACAATCTAGGTGTCTTCAAGTCAAGAGTGAATCGGTTTCTTCTAGGCAAGCGTGATCCATCGTAGGCCGTGATCCATCGCTTAACATCAGGCGAGTAGGCGGCCAAGCGCAAGCCTATTTTACAATAAAAAATAAAATAAAAAAAACCGTCCGCATTTTCTTCCAGGGGTTTAGGCGATGTGCGTGAACAAAAGAACAAAAATTCTTAAAACTGCCTTAACATGTTCAGCTGCTTATTTTAAGTCGCCCTGTGTGAAGTATTGATAGAAGCATAACAGTAAAAACACCGTCAACAGTTTTCAAATCAATAAGATAATGTGACCACAGTGCAGAGCATGTTTTGAAGTTTTCTTTTTGTCTAAACCATAAAAATTATATCATGTCATGTTGCGATGATACATCTCTGAAATTTGACTGTCCAGCTTCGCTCGTTCGAGTTTGTCAAAACCATGTTTATGGCACTTGGATCATTATTATTGTCTACTAAATATTATAACTAAATATGTTTTTGTTCTAGTGTGGAGAAGGAGCTGCTTTCGATTGAGCGTATGCGCAGCATGACCGAAGAGGAGAGGAGAATCGACGCACGTCTCAATCCCAAACTTGTCACCAACAAGTCAGTCAAGGGCAAATACAAATTCCTGCAGAAGTACTACCACAGGTGAGATTGTGAAATTCTATGCATTTATGATAAGGTAAGGTGCGTTATGGTTACATCACCGACTGCATGGTTATTTTCCATGATTGAATGCACGAGTCCTAAGTTCAGACGCGTAGGCTTTGTACGCACCGAGGCCATTGAACAGCTCTTTGTGCGTGGTCTACTACAGCCACTCGTCACCGAAAAAGGCCAGCAACTCGTTGACGCCTGCGCCGGTGCAGGCCTGCCGCACCCCTCCGCGAACCAAGTATATTTGTACGTTGGTGTGCTGTATTTTAGCACGATATACGCGGACGTTTCTCTGCCTCCATTGAACCTCTGCAAAGAGGACTGTCAGTTACTCTAATAGCAAAAAGGTGTTTGTTTAGAGAGTAAGGTTTGGTGATTGCTCCGGCGACCCGCCGGAGTTTGTCACGTTTAAGATTCACGAAAACAACAAAGGTAGCGTTTGGCTGGTCTTATGCTCGGGATAAGCATGGACAATGGAATAGGGATATGTTTGTATGGTACCCAAGAGAAGGGAAACGAAAAAGTACTAATAATAAATTAATAATAATACTATTATGAATGGATGAATAGTAATAATGAATGAATTTGACAGAAAAACCCTATGTCCTATGATTGATGAGTTTTTTTTTTGCAGAGGTGCCTTCTACTTGGACAAAGAAGACGAAGTGTTCAAGCAAGACTTCTCCGGACCAACATTGGAAGATCACTTTGATAAGACTGTGCTGCCAAAGGTAAGGCTGATAGTTGTTACATAATACATACCAACAATCTGATGCACAAATATAATAATTATAACCACTTGTAGTGTACCTGTGAGTAAGACAGTGTACGTGTGAGTAAGAAAGTGTACGTGTTAGTAAGACAGTGTACGTGTGAGTAACCACTGGTTTGTGCATGGGTCATAATTTGGCTTGTGCACAATGTCGCTTATCGTATGGCGTTTGTGATTGGAGAAAACAAAAGTCATTCATTCAATTCGCGCTTAGTGGGCGACGGTGATCGCTTACCATCAGGTGGCTCCATAGCTTGTTGGCCACCTATGGCGTAAAAGAAAAGTATAAATGGCCCTACACAAAAATTTCGTGCATAATATCATACGTGCGATTTAAAAATCGAGCCCCTGTTTGAATAGTAATACAATGCTTTTGTATTGAGGGTTATGATATATTTACTCTGTAATGTTATATTACTACAATTAATTTGTTTTCTTTTAGAATTGTTTTTCATATTTTTATTAATTAGTAGCAGAAAGCAATTGATTGTTTATTTTGTTTTCAGGTGATGCAAGTGAAGAAGTTTGGTCGTTCCGGTCGTACTAAGTACACGCATCTCGTGGACCAGGACACTACTGAGTTTGACTCTGCGTGGACGAGCGAAGGGGCCGCATCCAGGCTGGCTAACTTCCGCGGGGGCATGAAACAAGTGTTCGATAAACCTTCCGCTAAGAGACGGGTCAAGACTGATCGATAAGTATTCTTTCCTACCGTCTGGACAAAGCATATGGAATACATTGTTATTTTTTAAGGTGAAGAGAGCGCAGGAGTTTGCTCCCATTTAAACAAAACATAACAGGCATACTAAAAGATAATCAAAATTAAAATTTGACTCTGATAGTCGGTCGAGGATGCTATGAAGCGTCTTTGGAGTACTACTTCCAGCAACACAGCGTATTGCATAGGTTATAAAAAGCAGATTTGATAAAAACAGCCGCTTTTGACGGTAATGAGTTTTAACTATACTAACAACCCGCACCGGATTCGTACGGCTATGAGTTTTAATGTCTAAACCTTTCGTGAAAAATTATCTAACTGATGGTGAAAACCGCATCTAAATCCGTTACGTGACTTAGGAGGAGTTGGCGGATATACAAACAGACAGACACGGACAGAGACTTTATTTTATATAATGTAGAGATGATCCCCCATGTAACCAATAATGATCAATATAAAAACAGACTTTATAAAAATAGATAAAATTGAAATGGGACCACACGGGAAGCACCAGCTTTCAAATAAAAAAGAATCATCAAAATCGGTTCACCCAGTCGAAAGTTCTGAGGTAACAAACATTTAAAAAAAAAAACAGTCGAATTGAGAGCCTTCTTCTGTTTGGAAGTCGATTAAAAGAAATAGTTCAAAAAACACTTCATCACCTTCCCGAGCGAGTATGGGTGTCGTATCCTGATTTAGTCATGAGTATACCTATAATGCCTTTCCCCAATGAGGGCGCCACTCTTGCACCTCTTTCGCCTTAAGTCATCTAGAAAAATCACAGAGGTGGTGAAATATATCTCTGGCTTAATGTACAATCTGTGCGATGGCAAAAAAAATAATTGGTGTGTAATGATGCTATTATTGCTGATATGAATTTGTAGTAATAAAGATCAGACTACTGGTGGTACAAGTAGAAACTATAACAGGTGTAAGGGGGAAAAAAACTATTCACAATTTTAACCATTTGCTTTATACTTGTTGTTTTCCAAACCAGCAATGTAAAGCGTACAATCGTGCGCGCGGCGAAGATCGTTCGTTGACTTCTACCGTCACCTGATATTTTATTTGCATTACATTGCGTATTTTTTTTTAAACAATAGATATCATTATTCGTATCTGCAATGACCAGCTCTATCACCAGTCTTCCTTATCGGAAGTCTTTCCCTTGCAGCCTGTATAATAAGTACTTGTGCGTATTGATTTGTAAATATTTTATGAATCATAGTCTATTAAGTAGATATTAAGTATGTATGCAAGTTATTGATAAATAAAGCGTTGAAAATGAATTTTAATTTTATTATGGATTTCGTGGATTAAAGACATTGCCGGACGACTTGTATAATAGTTTGCGCCCTTTAAACCCTACACCGCTGAAAATCTACGGATTGCCGAAGATTCATAAGCCGGAGTGGCCTCTTCGTCCCATTGTTGGTCAGATAGACTCGCCGACCTACGAATCAAACAGCAAAAAAAAAAATTTTTTTTTACCGATCAAAATATAGGGACAAGGTCCTCATATCGATTAGTATCATCATCATCATCATTTCAGCCATAGGACGTCCACTGCTGAACATAGGCCTCCTCCATCGATTTCCAAAGGGACCGGTTGGAAGCGGCCTGCATACAGCGTTTTCCTGCCGTCTCTTTTAGGTCGTCTGTCCATCTTGTGGGATCGATTAGTATATTTTAATGTGAATATATGTAGTCTGAGGCGTAGCGTATGCTGGAATCCAGTATAATATTGTGATTCCATAATTAAATGCCTAGGCATTAACGCCTATAGTTACTGCCTAAAGTTAATATAGCTGGTAATTAAAAGTACGGGATAGCCACCTGGAAATTTCAAAACTGCACTGGTCAACCAAACTCAATGAAATTCAGCAAGGAAATAGAAATCATTTTGGAAATGACTGCCAATATAACAGCGCCCGATACCCCTAAAATTTAGTTTTCATTTACACCCCATCCGCATGGAGCGTAAATGGAAAAAAATTGAATACGAAACGAAGATTTTTTGATAGTGTTTATGCTAGGGGTACAGTGGGCAAAGTAAGAATGTTTCGTGCGTAAATACGTGTTAAATAAAAAAATCTAAAGCTGTATGAAATTCGATGCGTATTTAACACGTGAATTCTCGTAAGTTAACTGCGTCACGGAATCCCATAGTAAGCAAGTGTACAAACAGCGGTGTAGATACCAGGACATTTATCGATACAGCCAGCGTTGTGTCGTAGTGACAACCCTGCGATTTTTCAAGATCATGTGAGGGTAGAAGAACAAAATACCCCCACTTCTCGTTGGACTCACCCGCAGTTTTTAGTCAGCTCGTGACCACGGCCATTGTAACATGTTCCAAACGTACCAGGGAAAGGTACCTACCTATTTTTATCGAAATAAAATAATGCGCGACAAGTCCCGATAGACTTATAAAACCTACTGAATTACAGATCATTAGTGGACGCACACGCCTATGGAAATTCGAAGTGTCTAACACATCACGTGTGTAACTATCAGTTTGATAAGAGCTATTGCGGCCAAGTAAAACGAATGACAAGTTCGTGCACAGTTTACTTTATAGCCCCTACGTGACTACTACGTCTAAATTCATCACAGGATCCTAGCAGCGAGGGATTTAAGAACGAACTTCCATCGTTACTAACTTTTATATAACGCGACTTCAGAGAGTGACGACACGGGAGATTTTAACTTGATTTATGTGTAAGGCTTTCAGCTTAGAAGTGAATTGTGGCGGAGGCAGCCTACTTAACCCGCGGTTTTGATTTAGTTTCCGTTTCTGGGGCGTGCATCGCAGAAACTTTGCTTTTGAATTTAAATTATTTTATTTGAACTAAAACTAAAAGTATAGTAGACAATAGAGTAGTTCACTCGCTGCAAACAGTGTCATAAATCATCGGAACGGAACATCGATATTGCTCTCTCTCTCCCACTTAGCAGAACGGTACGGGTCTTTTGTGTAAGCGTTGGGATGTGCATTACTGTAGTTGATAAACACTATCGATATAATATGCCAGCTAGAGCCGATCACCGAAAACGAAAATAAAATTTAAGGCAGATAAAAGCATTTTAATGACTTGCTAGACAGAGTGCGCAATATATACGTACTCGTACAAATGATGTCAGTAGTATGAAGTACGCCGTACAAACTCCATACCATGAAATAGTAGGTTCATGCTCCATATTGACAAAAATGCGAAAGAGCCTTAACGTGAAACGTTTCACGTTTGGCAGGAAATTCAAATTTCAAACAGTTTTTTTGTTCTTGTAGCTAGGCCGGGTAATTATTGTAAACGATCATGATGTTTGCGAAAATTGATTATTATTCTTGACAAACTCACGTAAAGTTATTTATCTCCAATGCACATTATTACATACATTTGTCAATAAACAAATTTTTGCTGTTTCAAACGGTTTATTGCCAAATGTAAGTATTATGGTGAGTTACTGATTAATAGCTGTACATGATAATGTAAAGAACGACCAACAATTTTCGCAAACACTGTCATTTCACAATAATTACCTGGCCTAGCTACAAGGACAAAAAAACTGTTTGAAATTGGAATTTCCCGCCAAACATGAAACGTATAACCTTAATTGACAGTTTGGTAAACACGCGGCTATAAAGAAGCATAAGACAAGATAGAAGAAGATAAGAAGATAGACATACAGCCGCCGCTAGCCGCCTCTATAACTGTTGAGCGCGGCCTTAAAATCTTCGTACGTAGATTTACATAAAACCGTAAACTTTGTTCCGAAATTATAAACACGTTAATTGTGCGGCTAGGATGACCCCTGAACTGTGTTCGGACATTGTTCAAAAGTGGAATAAAAGTTTAAACGTCTAAACTCTGGACGGGGCGTCGGGTAGATGATAAAAGTTTTTGCCCATTACACATTGTTTGGTACGTGCAGCGCCTAGCCGTATTTACTGCCCCCTGAATTTTGTTTACAGTTTTATTTAGAAAACTCCATATTATAGATTTTAAAAAATAACAGATACAAGCTCAGAATATAGGTACTTATTCTTAGGATACAAGGTATGTAACAAAAAAATTTTTATTTTTTTGGCCCCGGTTTTTGGGCCTATTTTGATGTACCTATGAAGATGCATATAAGAAACATGCAACATTCTGCTTGTGATTAGCTAATGTGTCTATGTGCAAGTGTTAACATCACAGACCTTTATTATTATTTTATTCGATTCTGTTGTGATTGCGAAAAGTTGCGCGACCGCAAACCGTATCTCAGTGCGTTAAGGTTCACGTTCGCGTGATTTTCCGTAATCAAAACTAATCGATTAAATAGGTGATGGTAGGGCCCCAGGCATGTGGTCTGTGTTTAGTTAGATCACTGCTCGAACTAGCACGTTGTTTAATTCAGTGGGCGAAATAAAGCTTTTTTTTTATTCGGTAATAGGCTTGCGTTTGACCGCCAACTCGCCTGATGTTAAGCGCGATGCGGTCTACGATGGAGCACGCTTGCCGAGAAGAAACCGATTCACTCGAGATTTGAAGACACCCAGATTGAACAACATTTGACCGGTATAGCTTAATGGTAGTAGGTCTGCCTCATGAGCAGAAGGTCCCGGGTTCAATTCTCGGCCGGGCAGATGTTTGAATGATGTATTTAAATATCCGGGTCTGGGTGTCGTAGACTCTGAGAACTTCGCTTTGCTCGGTTAATAGGTAAGTAGGCACGAGACTACGTAGTAGATTTACCTAGTCTGTGGTAAGACACGTTTCATAATGAGCGTTTGAAATACTTGTATATACCTATAGCTATTTTTGTTACATGAACAAGCATTGTAATTCAAAGCCGCCAGTATGCCCAGCTTTATTTCTTGTGGTCCCATCACCACAACCACGAGGAAATACAATAAATAAATAATAAATAAATATCTGGGACATTATTGCACACATGGTCATCTGACCCCAAACTAAGCAAAGCTTGTAATATGGCTGCCAGAGACTGATATACATACATATATATTTTTAAATACATACATAAATAGATATTAACACCCAGACATAGAACAAACACAAATGTTCATCACACAAATGTTTGTCCTAGATGGGAATCGAACCCACGCCCCCAAGCACAGAAAGTAGGTTCACTACCAACTGAGCCACCGGGGCAGTCATATTATATAAAAATTTTATTGGTCCCATTATTATTTCGGTCTTATTGGTTTATGGTTGGTGGTTTAAGACCATGAGGAAATCCAATTCCCAAACATACATATCTACATATAAATTGATTATACCTGCTGCCTACATAATAGTCGTTGAAGCATTCAAACCTTTAGTATTTACACTTTAATTATCTTTTGTAGGGACGTAAAGGTCCAGGATCGGCACACGGTGCAAATGGTGCATCACATTTGGAATAGGGCTCCCTAGGAGGGTGCTGATAATGACTGGGGTCGGTGTGAGGCCCAGTGCGACTATATAGGTCGCGAATGAATGAGTAATATCGCCCGTACTTAGGAATATGGTGAGGATGATGGCTGTCCATCAACTTCCACCCGTAAACGCCGTTGCTAGTCTCTTCGTTGTAGTATTTATCTTCTGGATTCAAGCAGCACCTCGTTTTTAGATATTGAAGGCGACCTCCGTAAGGCAAACGCTTTTTAAGGATATTTTTAACCTTTGGATCAACCGGTAACATCACTGGCTTTGGCCTTGAAGTTAATACTTTGTCTTGTTTGGAGGTAGGAAGGACGGATAAACCAAGGACCCGTCCGTCTCTTATAGGCGTTTTCCTACGATTTACCATGCTAATCTGGTGGTCTTTCGAAACTGCGGGCAGGCACATGTTTAAATTGCCTTTCCCTACGTCAGCCGTGCGAATGTCCCTGTAGTGCTCAGGAAATTGTGCGGATTCCATTATTCTTTCCATATTGTTAGTAAACCATTGCAAGCGCTTCTCTTGTGCCTTGTTCATGTTTTCTGTCATGAATCGCAGGAATTGCGGGTCGTTTAGGTCGCGCGGCATTTTGTACAAGTTAGAAGAATTATATCAAAATAAATGTTATAGTTATAAGAAATATGTAAAATTATGTTACGAAAGTAAAATATAGTTAATAAGCACAGTTAATAAGTAAAATACCAAATAAATATCAAAAATATCTCTACTCAAAATAAAATAAATGCCATAGTAATGTCACACCATAGATTTAGGATGTCAAAAAAATGTTTAGGTCTATGTGTCACACGGCAAAGAGAATATAATACAAAGAGTACTAAGAGTAATATACGGGGGATATAATGATATAATACTTTAAGGAGGATCGTATTAAACATATTTTAAATAGTTTTGCTACAGGGATAATTTAGAATTCGGTACCTGTCTCAGATACCTTTCTGAGGCTGATATTTGATAATTCTTTGTATATTCTTTGATAATTGATTGTATGTATGAATGTATTGTATTGGTCTCAGCGCATTAGAGCCTTTTGTTTTTATTTATCTCCGTAGGAGTATAACATTCTCTTGGATCATTTACATAAACTTTTTGAGAACAAGTGCCATATTATTTTGGTATTATATTAGATGAAACTCTCTCGTTCAAGCAACATATCGAAGCCTTAAGTAATAAAATGCGGAAGTTGATATTTGCATTTAAAAACTTAACGATATATTGCGGACCCGAAACTAATCAGAGTTTACTTTGCTCTATGCCAGTCAATATTAACATACTGCATTTCTTCTTAGGGTGGAGTGGGTAAAACGTTGTTATAAACCATTGACTGCGTTTCTTCTTGGGGTGGAGTGGGTAAAACGTTGTTACTAACCATCGAAAGAGCTCAGAGAGCTATTTTCAATGTGTCTACTCTCCGTCCTTTCCTTTTCCCTACTAACCTTCTCTATAAATCTTGTAAAGTATTGACAGTTCGTCAGTTATTTATAATGAGCATTGTATTAAAGCAACACACAGCCCTTTCCTACACCACTGCATCAAAGCGCTTCATACAGGTTTTCGGAATATCACAACCTAAAGCGGTGTCGATTTTTCGTGCCTACTCTCCAGTTAAATAAGAGCTTTGCGGCGCTCGTACTTTCCAGGTTTTAATATAAGTAAATTTATAAAATTTTGGCTTTTCTCTTTTGTTTACGATGTACTTAATACTTATATTACTACCATAATAAGTATATAGCCCATGATACTCCGGACATAAACAGGAATCCAACGAAACCTCACTTGTCAAAACCGTTCAAGCCGTTTATGCTATACCTACAGGAGAATATAAGAACAACCACCCCAAAAACATTCCCCTCCTTCTTGAGCAGACGGGTATAAACAGGATAAAGTAGGAATGTAACTTAGTAAATACATAAATAAGTTTATTAAATTAAATTACTCTAAAATAAATGTAAGTACACTCAAAAGTAATGCTATGCAAATGTAAGTACACTCTAAAGTCTCCAAGTTACGTTATGCATTTAGAGACGCCTGGTATTTCGGAGTTCTTGTAATAAGGGGGGTCTGGTTGTGGTCCCGTGAGGCTGCGGACGTCGCGAGTCAGCCGCCACACCCGACCGTGCTTAGGAGCATTCCTACTAAAAAAACTATCCTTCAATCTCCACCCATATCTCCAACCAGAGGTCTCACTGAAGTAAAATCTGTTCTCGGGAAGAATCTTGAACCTTTCCTTCAAATATACTTCGCGGCCATACTCCGGTATATCTTTGTAGATAATTTCCTCGTGTTTTGGAAGCACAATCCGCATTTTTGGATCGATTCTAAGGTCAGTGTCGGGTCGACCGAGTCTTGGATCTTCCTTTACATCGCCGAGTCCTACCTCGGGTATGGAATGGCCTTTCCTAATGTGTGCGATTCCCGGTATGAAAACGCCATCTCGGATTGGTTTGTGTCTTCTGTTTTGTGCCTCTGCTATGTGGTCTCGGGTGATGGATGCCATGCCGGCCTCCATGGGTGCTCTCTGGACATCAGCTTCGAAGTACCCTTTTGCTTCACGTTGCAAAGTGGCAGCTTGCTCTAGACTGGCTCCATGTATCTTTTTCCATTTCATACGAAGCCGATCAGTCTTTTCATAGCTTTCGACGAGGAACTTGATGACTTCTGGATTGTTGATATCTGGTATAGGCATTTTGTTGTATCGCAGGAACGAAAACGAAAGCGCAGCGTAACGAAAGTTAAATGCTTTTAACAGCTTTCGCTTAAAAAGCAATAGCTATAAAAGCTTTAAAAATATTATAAAAGCTAAATATAGGTACCGCTGTCAACAACCATTGGTTGATTCAAAGAGAATACAATAGAAGAGGTTGATTGGTTGATTCCCAAGAGAATGTAATACTCCTACGGAGAGTTGATTCCTATCACGGATGGAACACTATCTATTGTATTCTCTTTGCACTCTATTCCTATTGTATTATCTTTCGTTGATCCTTGTCTTCTAATTCTCTTTAGTCTTCTATTGCAAAGAGAGTAAAATAGTTCTATTGTATTCTCTTTGGATTCTTGGTTGATTCATAGATTAGAGTAGGTATAGGTTGATTTACAAAGTCGTCATAAAATAAAATAAACTATATCTTTTTCTTTTACTGATATCTTTATTTTTACTTTGCTTATTTGCCTTTGGGGGAAATTTAAACATTTGTGTTTAAGACATGCTACGTACGAAAACTTATGGAGTTGCCGTTGCTTATCACTGACTGGCAGCCATATTTAGCGTGAAAATGTAAAACCGATTATTGGCTGGTTGGTGGTCGCTCCAAAAGTGTTAAATTAGAAAAGAACTAAAAAGCGAAGTATAGCCTGTACAATCTGTTCACCTGTGAAAGGTACGAAACAATAAAATCAAAACCTAGGCTATTAAAAATATTATTTTTCTACCCAACCAAGAACCTAGGATTGCCAAAAAGCTGAAATACATTATATTCGGAAGTATAAACCAAGGAGAGTATTTGCTTTTTTTTAATTGGCAAGTGCCTTTATTAAATAAACAAAATACTAGCTAAAACTAACACTAAATAAACAGTTAGACTGTCCATAGACCGTTGAAGATCTAAAGACAATCCAAATGCTCAAACCCACTATCAGTTGGCAGCGTACCCAGCATGCTGGCGGCATTACCACGTTGAATGGCAATGCTTATACGTTGAGCCAGATACACGCCAGCATTTTGGTCACGCGTCGCGTTAATCAGACGCTCTGAAAGATTTTTGAAAATGAGGTGAGCTCCCGGTCCCCAAGGGCCCAATGTCTCGACACCAAACGCCTCAAATATGTAACCACTGCCGAGGAGAGCATATTTGCGCCGCTTGTGCTGCTCTGCCGAATTGGCAGCTGCACCAGCCCTACCCTGTGTCTCAGGAAGATGTGGAGGAGTATTTGCTTACAAAAGATTAAACAACGATCTTAAACTATGGGCCTTACTTAAAAACGTTACTCAAGTTGATCTTTACTTAAAAAAGCTCTCTCAACTTCTCGCTGACGGCAATGATCACACGCGAAAACGAGACGGAGCAATTTTAAGCATAGATTAACTTGAGTAACGTTTTTAAGTAAGGGCAACTGTGTTTATATTCTCTTTGGAAGAGTTAATGCAGTTCTACTGACAGGTTAGAATGTCGTAAACGATTCTCCGATTTGACACTAAAATTAAATAAAAGCTAAGAACATAGATCAGAGAAGAGAGATCAGAGAGTCTTTAGAATAGCGGCAAAAGCATTTACGAGTATGTAAGTAAAAATATCTTAGGGCCTAGGGTAATAAGCAAAAATATCTTTGGTATTAAATGTTCTTGTATCTTCTTTGTCGTTGGTGCGCAAACTAGTGATAGTAAACTTCAGGATAATTTGTGGGTACTTGCATCCTCAGAGAAAATAGATCACAGCGAATGTAATTATAATCATGAGGAGCAATTAAGGTGAAATGGAGAAATTCAATTCAAGAGACATAATTACACATAAGGAAATAACATGTAAAAGGATAAATTCTCTGACTAATGTACTCCGATTCAATTTATATATGAAAAGTAGTGAATAGCATGTGAGAAGCACAATCTTGAACAACATTGAGGTATGGTGAAAAGTAAAGCAAAAATTGCTCGGTATACATTTACGTACACTACATTTTGCTACGTGAAATACCTGTTAAACTATTTTTCATATTGGCACTTACCTAGGTATACCCTGAACCCAATAGCATCGACAACCTAAGCAATTGTTTTTATTGCCTGTTATTAAAGTTTACATTTTTAATGACTAAGAAACATAGGTATACCTTCTTGCCATACGATCGCGTATAATCATAGTAGTTACGGCTTGTATAATAAAGTAAAAATGGCACCTAAGTCACCATCCGATTTAACGGACCCTAAGGTTTTGATGTGCATGATAGATAACATAGAAAAAGAAAACAGGCTTCGAGGACGATGGACTAACCTACACAAAGACCTTTTGTGTGAAGCAGCTAAGTTAACCCGTGAACCTAAGAACTACACAGCCAACGATGTCTCTAGGTCACTGATTACTGCTTTGTTGCCAAACGCTTCAAAAGAACAAGTCGTAGCTGCTAGACTTAAGATTACTAAACCAGTCAAAGATTATTTGTTAATTAAAGACCGATCCATCGGCCTTGCAGAGGTAACGATGAAGCCTATAGAAAAAGAAGCCGAAGATCTTTTGAAAGAGAGCAGAGTAAAGTACTTAAAAGCTCGGGCAAATAAACCTCCTGAAAAGAAGTACAACTTTATTGAGACTACTTACTGGAAACATGGTTGGGAGTTGGGGAAGTATGAGAATCTACGTTGTCCAGCCTACGGAAGAGTGTTTAAAATATCGCATGGCTCACGAAGCATCTCGGGACCTCAACCAGATCCTGAACATTACCGAAGATCTGATGAGGAACATATTTGTTGGTAATTTAACTTCTAATAAGTTTAAGAATAAAACAATGTACTTAAGCGGTTATAATTCTAACTTTATTTATATGTACAGACAAAGGATTCGTATCCAACTTAGGTATAAGTAGGTATTTCCTATGATCTCTTGTTAAGATTTAGGCCCAACGTCGACTGTAGATCAAGGGTAGGTACAAACGGCCGTGGCAAAGACAATTCTTGCCAGTTTAACTTGAGTTCAAAATTGATCGGCTGCCTCACGCGCCGCTTCGTGTCTTCACCGTGCCTCACATTTAACAATAAGCTACCGGACTGACTATTTTTTATAGTCTTATAAAAACACCTTACCATAATCAGATCCTTCCTACTATCGAAAACAAAATGAAAATGTGTTCAAAATAAAGGAAGATATAAATATTTTAATGTCTTGTTATACAGAGAGCGCATTATACTGACTAATGACGTCACTTGTGAGAACGCCATAGAAACTACATATTGACACTCACTTTGCGGGAAAGGGACAGAGCACCCCTTCCTAATCCAAACAAAAACTTTAAATGCTTACGTATATCTCGGAACTATATTAGCCAATTTCAATAATTTCTTCAGTAGTTTTATAATATTTAATTATGTACACTAAACCTGTTATTTTTACAAATACCTGTCCGGTACCTTGTATAACTTCGCGTTAACTGAAAAAAAAAACGGCCGTTTGTACGCTGCGATGCTATCCTCTGAACTCTCCAGTCGGCGTTGGGCCTTACAGTGTCATTCAAAAACGTTCAATTTGGTTGTGGGCGTAGCAAGTACCTACGTACCTTTTATTACGTGCGTGCTGTAAACGTATTCAATTTCGAAATTCATAATTATCATTACAATACAATAATTGATCCCAAATTCCTTATTGTATTTAATGCGATGTTAAAGCGGAAATACTCTAGAAATTCGTCAATGAAACAGTTTTAATGACGAACTGCCGCAAAGTAGGTAACGCCTGATTCAATCAAATAGGTACCCAATACGGATTTTACTCTAGTATTTTGTCCAATCTTATAGCTAGTATGTGCTTTAATTCGTATTCTGACTCTTGTCTAAAAGTTGAAAGAACACTCTATAGGATGATTTATCAAACGTTTCTGAATAAGGGATAATTTTAAAAAGAGACCTTATCCCATCGAGTTGCAATACCTATAGAGTCTCAAACATGAAAAAAAAAACTCTGACGTGCGCATTGTGCCGACTTTTTGGTTAGCTGTAAACCAACCGCGATCCGACTACGACGCGCGATACCCGTGCTACGATGACAGCGGACAAGCAACGTTGAACAAGCTATGCAAGCAACGTAATGGAGAGTAAATCGGAGTAAATGTGGCATTGCAAACTATGTAATTGATGACCAGAATGGCTAGCAAGCACACCGCGACAAAATCTTGTCGTCACTCTGTCGAGCGAGAACGCGACAATGTGTTTACGGTTTCATATACGGCTGTCTCGCTGTGGCACGACAAAAAGAGTCGACAAAACCCTGTCGCGGTGCGCATGTTAGCCCCGCAGGTATGTACAACTATGCTCGTACGATTTTTGACTGTTTTCACTCTTGGCATGTGACTCTATAGGTATATATTGTATCTTGATGCCTTATCCGCTGGTTCTGCTTGTGTTGATTTCTTTCATATTGATCGGGAAATGCACTGGTGTTCCATCACCTAACCTCGCCGCAATGGAGTTGATCATTTCGGGTGTGGCTTTCTTCAGATCGTAAGCCCAGCCGATTTTTTCGAACATCAGAATCAGCCATGTTGTAAGGTTAAAGAAGTCGAAGTGTTCAGCCGCTTTGTAGTCGTATGGAAATGCGTGATGATAGTTGTGCCATCCCTCGCCTAATGTAACGGTAGAAACGAAACGATTCTCAGCTGGTACAATGTCTCTGCAAAACAAATTTTAGTTTACAGACTCACAAACAAAATCTTTACGAACCTTGTTTTGAGAATTTGTTTAATGACGAATTAATCATACTTATATCTTCCTACTCCTCCTTTTCTAAACTAATATTATTTATTTATTTACGGAAAACAAAAACCTTAAAACGTAAATCATAGCACAAAGAAAAACAAACAAACAAGCCTTAACAGGTTTCACAAATAGAAAAAGGATACAAACTAGTGTGCAAAGTGGATTGAGCTGTCCGAATGGGTGTTCCCCGATAGTTACAATCTAGTCTTCACATAGGTTTCTTCTAGGCAAGCGTGCTCAACCGTAGACCGCATTATCGCTTAACATCAGGCGAGTTGGCGCAAGCCTGATTTTAAATTAATAAATTGTAAGCGAAATCGTGTTTACTTGCAAAAATATTTGTACTCATCCACATTACTTTTGATTTATTCTAGAGCTCTATCAATTCAGGAATTCAACATCTGTTACGCCTATGCAGTACATACCTGTCTTACTCAGTAGTAATTGGATTTCAAGGCTCTGCAATCTATCCAATCCTAGAGTTATTGACACACGTCAGGTAAGCTCTATTCTGCCGGCGGTGTTAACCGCACAAACTGAGCTAACCTACGTACGTTTGTAGTTATAGTCTCTAATCAAGAATGCGATTGCGCTTATAAGGTTACTGTGTTCTAAAATGGATCAAGCTTCTGTTAGTTCTGGTAGAGTAAATATGTGGGTGTGGTTGTTAACTCGCTTCTGTTTCTAGGTTCTAGTTTCAAGATTAACTGGATTTGCTATCTCAATTTAGGTGATAACACAGCGCCAAGTTTGCATTTAAAGGCTTCTATAGACCACACGTGTGTCAGCGGCACACGGTTAAAGCAATGCAGTTGCTGCGTCGCGTTTTGTAGCACTATGGCCGCCATATTAACTCTTCTCACTGGGGAGCAAGGACCCATTCACGTTCGTTGTGACGACGATTTATTAACAAATTTTGTCAGTTTTGGTATGACAAGGTGTCAAAAACTTCAGTCTTAAAGAAATTTGTGGATGAGAGTCCTGCGCAGTTCCCGCAGTCCATAGTAGCATAACAGCGCGTGCCCACCACTTTCTGTAGCGCTAAGCAAGCAGAAATTGAGCAGCGCCGTCGTGAAGCAGTTCACACGTGCGCCTGCGGTCGTATGTCGATGCGACTAGCGAGACCGGAGAGAGTGGCATAAACAAAGGGAGGCCTATACACCCAGCAGAGTAAGTCATTCAGAGCTGATGATCATGATAATTTAACAAAACAAAAGAGTTTTATTTTTTAAGTTTTAGTAGAAATGTATAATTATGGAAACTTAGCGCTGAGTTATCAGGTTAATTTCGTAACTTACTTGTTATAAGGTTTATATCCATAGGCGTGAGCGAGGCTATTGACTGTTAGCTCACTATGGAACATACTTAGGAACCTAATGAAGCATTGCCACGCAACTGCACACTTCCAGTTTTCATTCCAAAGGATCATTCCAATCACAGTCGGTAGGACATAGCAGAATATCAGCTTTAAACTGTTGAAATATCTGTAAAATAAACATTACTGATATTGCGTTAGGTAATCTAGATGTTTCTGATGAATAAATAACTCTGTATTAGGGGTTTTACGGGGGTGGTGATATCGGAACGGGGACGGAGTTTTCAAATTTGGCTTGTCGGAATCGGAGTTAAAGTCGAAGTTAGAGGTGGAAGCGGATGAGAGATGTGTTAAGGTCTAATAAAGTTAAATAATACTAACATTATTCAGCCTCATTAATATTTTACCTTCATGTTAGTGAAAGAGTAATCGACAGAAATCACGTGGGGAGAGTTCCGACTTTTCGGAAATTCGTAACATCCCTACTCTGTATATGATCTGATATTCTACTCTGGCTAAATAAAACTTTTATAACAAGCGTGTCTTACTGTTATTGAACAGACAAGGGGTCAAATAAATTTTGGGTACTATGGGACAACTCTGAAATCGCGAAATAAATATGGAAAACGGGAATTCACACCCGAAAAAAATTATGAAACACATGAACAGCTTAAAATTTTGACGATTTCAGGATAGGTGCCTTAGTAAAAGTTCTTCATAATGATGGGTATCTAGAAAGGAGACCTTGTGGCTTAGTACAACCTTTTCGAGCACCAAACCCTATTTAACTCGTTATTATCCTCAACGGCCAGCCGACAGCCAATTTAGCGCACTAATTCTTTAAACTAAGTGTGTCAGTAACGGTTAGAACGACTTACCTATTATAAAACCTGAGCAAAGGATCACTTTCAATATCACTCATGTCCATTTGTTTCCCTCTAAGCAAGACCTCGTCGTTCTTCTTCAGCATGAGCCAACCGATGTGGGAAAAGAAGAGTCCCCGATTTGCATTGTGGGGGTCTGCTTCCGTATCGCTGAACTTGTGATGCACTCGGTGGTCTCTCACCCATTGGTATAACGAGTTCTGTAAATTAATTGTTGGAAATGTATATTTGTGTAATACAATACATAAAAGGTACATGGTATGTGGGAAGATTAGACCAGTAGGAATGTCAGTCTTACTTTCTACCATGATAATAAACCATTCAAAAACCTACATCATACAATACAACAACTTTTATTGACACCACAGACAATATATTAAAATAAGAAAATTATATCCAAAATAGGCAGGAAAGGCTTAACGCTTTAGAGCGATCTATTCCAGACAAACTTCGCATAAGTAGTAGAGATTGTGAGTATCCATGGACGGTGGTGTATAATGAGTTTTAATAGAGAATTGTGGTGTGTAGTAATAGGGTTAATTCTGTTACTTAATGAATATTGTATTCAAAATTTAGTCGTCGGTGGGTAAAAATATACCATTATGTTCAGCAATAAACCATCGTCAGGTTCTGCTAGTCTTAAAGCTGGCATAAAATATCAAAACTTGGAAAGCAGGAGTTTCCATAAATATACAGAAAAGAGCCAGAAGAATACCCAGAATGATGGAAGGACTTGGTAGATATGTGGAGAATTGGAAAGCTGACATCTTGGCGGCCAGTCCGGGGTGAGGGTATGATCGACTAAGATTGCTGAAGAGGAATATTCAAGAAGATTTGTAGCACTGCATTGAATAAAGTAAGAATTTAACCGTTGTTTTGCGCTGAACTGCGTTAAGTCGTTCCTATATTTTAGTTTGTCATTTTTTTTCTCGTTTTCATCGAATTATTTGGCTCTATGGGTACCTACATGTTAGTTAAATACGATGATTACCTACCTTAAAACCAAATAACCGTAAAGATTTGAAAAGATTATCGGCAAGAAACGATCACTCTTAAAGAGGTTTTGCGCGGGAAATGGAATAATATTTGGCTTTATTGCCCCATTTACTTTAATCGGATGGCTATGGAGTTTTGTTTAAATAAAATGCCGGGGATCAGTGTAAGATTATTTCCAGCTACGCGCGTTAATGCCAAATTTATGATACGAATAATGATCGAAAAAACGAACTCAAGCATCGACTTTTCGCTCACGATTTGATAAGTCTTGACGGAGTCAAAGATTTCCCAAGTAGTTAACCCGCTGTTGCTTTGCAAGAATGTATCCCACAACATTATCATAGACATGATGATTTTTTTAACACCTTTGCAATGTTTGTATGTTTGTTTGCTTTGTTCAAATCTTGCAAGCTGAATTAGAACCACTTCCTCTTATCCTTCGGAGATGAATTTTTACATTTACATTTTGTATTTTTATGGTAACCGTGATTTGCATCCATGTTCAGCTCCAGATAAAGAAACTCTGCAACGGTCAACGAAAACGAAGACACTAAATTCTGTGTATACTTTTTATTATGATAGCTGGTCTTAAGTTTTACCATGACATGGTTGCTGCAGGATGGGTCCTGACGAGGGAACTCAACACCTCAATGGTTAGCAGGCATGAAATTTCGTATACGCATTCAATTATGATAACCCATTTGGCTACTGCACTAAGGTTGGCTCAAGAGGCCTCATTAGTGCGTTGCGTTGCGTTGTCGCAGCGTCAACACTGCGTCGTTTTAAATATATTTTTTAGTGACATGCCACATAATGCGTTGACGCGCACGCGACGTTTCAACGGATCGACGGACGAGAGACGAACCGGGGAAGGGTGATGCGTTGCGCTGTCGGAGCTCGTCGCAGCGCAGCATGGCTAGCATGCGCACCGCGACTAAATCTTGTCGTCAGTTTATCGACCGAGAACGTGACAAGGTGCCTATGGTTTCATATACGCCTGTCTCGCTTTGGCACGATAAAAAGAGTCGACATAATTTTGTCACGGTGCGCATACTAGCCCGGCAGGTGTACCACACAAAAGCGACGATGCAACAATGAGCCCTCTCTAATGAGGCCTCCCTCTAGCGAGGGACCAACGGTTAACAGCACAGACACAAAAGCTTCCTTTTTTACTATTTATTTATCTTTAAAATGTTAAAAATGTGCAAATAGCGAACTTAAAACAAAGAATAGTGAAAGATAATAATATACCTGTCCAGCACTGGCAAAAAACACTAGAAATATAATCTTCAGAGGCGTTTTCACTTTAAACGCTTTATGTGTCCACAATCGATGAGCTCCACCCGTGATACCGAACCCCGTGGCTACGTACATTATTATAGCTGCAACGAGAAAAGTGAAACAGTTTTACTAAAACAGGATGCGTCTATAAATATATAAATTAAATACTACTTTTAGGGTTCCGCACCCACAGGGTGTAGACGGGACCCTATTATTAAGCCTTCGCTGTCTAGACAGACACATTTTAATGGCTGTAGAACTGTAATAGATAGCCAGTTGAAATTTTATCAGAATATGTAATGTTACGGCGCATTAAGTTAGAAAAAAAACGCTGGGGTGGCTTTATTGCGAGCCGTCGGCGAGTAACGACACCGCGTACCCCAATTCCGTGGGGCTAAATGAGACCCCGACCCCTGGCTTGCCTTAACCGGCCGTCCGGGGGTGGAAACCGCAAGAGCTAAGAACCTAAGCTCTAGGGTGGAAGTGTTAAAGGGCATAACGCCGCGAGTAGCTCTTAGTGAACGTGCAGCACACCTCTCTACACCCTAAGCCACCCACGCCAATGTTGCCCCTCCGGTGCCAAGATACGGCAGCCTTTATGGGGGGGCCCATTCAGTGGGTGGCAAGTCATCACCTGCCTAAATATATTTTGAGATGAGACGGAGTAAGACAGGTGCCGTTTCTCATCCCATAGATCTGTTATCCCATTCACAAGTTGTTCACCTCAATAGCCCAGTTTATTTTTATCCTATACCTACTGTACAATAGTTTCATATTCCTTTTTATACATATTCCATAATTGCATGTATTTTATATTCAACAGGGCCTCTTGGTGTTGGCTTCGGCAGTAAAAAAAAAGTAGTGCAAAAAGACATCATGCCCAGGCGGTCACTCTTCCAAGTACCGACCGCGCCTGACGTTTAACTTCAGCGTAGGGTGCGCCTTATTCTTCACCTTCTGTGTGGGTCACTCATACCTGCCGGAGGCCGTGATGAAAACAGTGGTTGTCCAAATTATTAAGAACCGGACCATGGGGATGCATCCAGTTTCGGCAACTACAGGCCACTATCACCCGCAACAGTCATCGCTGGATGGTGTGATAGTTGCGACAATATCTAAAGCTACATGACGCCCAGTTTGGTTTTAGAACTGAACTATCGACTGAGCTGCTATACTGAATCTCAAGCACATTTTCCAGTATTACACTAGCAGAAGCACACCTGTCTATGCTTGCTTCTTAGATTTATCTAAAGCTTTCGATTTGGTGGCGTATGACAGGTTGTGGCATAAGTTGTTGAGTGATAGGGACCTTCCATCCGAGTTTGTATCTCTTCTGAAGTATTGGTACGGTAATCAAACCAACGTTGTGAGGTGGTCGGGGCCACTATCGGAGGTGAATAGGTTGATGTGGCGTGATGCAGGGTGGGTTATCGTCGCCGAGCCTCTTTAACCTCTACACTGACCGCGTGATTCATGAGCTCAGCAACGTCGGTGTTGGCTGCTCGATTGACGGTGTATTTGTCAACAATATCAGTTATGTTGATGACATGGCGTTGGTGAGCTCATCAATTAGAGCCCTCAGGAAACTCATAGGCATCTGCGAGCGGTATGCGGTGGCTCACGGGCTCAGATATAACGCCATCAAAAGCGAGCTTATAGTGTTTAAAGTGAACTCGAAAACATATGACAATGTCCCACCAGTCACACTGAGTGAAGTGCAAGAGAGTCTTGCAGTTTAAATATCTGGGTCATTGGGTACGCGATACGTTCGCGGATGATGTGAATATGGAGAGGGAGCCCGGACTTTGTCAGTCAGAGCTAAAATGTTGGCTCGTAGGTTTGCACGATGTACCTATTGCACAAGTAAAGGCGACGCTGTTTAGAGCGTTTTACCAGTACTTTTACACGTGCAGCCTATAGCTCAAACATACCAAAAAGTCCTATACGGCCCTGCGCATGCACCCAATACAATGACGCCTTCAGGGCATTGATGGGGCTTGCCATCGTACTGTAGCGCGTCGGGGATGTTTGCGAACGCGCAAATAGACGGTTTCGCCGCAATCATGCGGAAACGCGTAACGTTCGTTGTACCGCGTGCAGGGCAGCTCCAAAGTTACCTACAGCTGTTCGCATGGCGAATGAACCTGGACTGTCCAATTATGTAGCACTGGACCAAAGCTCATCAAAGTTAATGTTGAGCATTCCGGGTCCAAGTCGAAATATAAGTTAAGATAGTTGACATTTATTATTTAATTTAAATTTTTAATGCAAGTGTATGTGATGTAATGTAATGTAATGATGTAAGTGTATTTAAAATTATAATTTATGTCATTTTGTATATGGAATTATTGATTCTGAAATAAATTGATTGAATTGAATTACGTTTTTTATATATATTTTTGAAGTCGGTTTTTCTACTTGTGATTAGTTAATAAAGATACTTGCCCATAAAAAATCGCTTAATTCCAATGTAGAAAAACAACAGTGTGAGAGAAACAACAACATTCTTCGATATGTTGTTTTTTTTTGTGTTCCAATCGGAGCTAGTAAAACTAGGTGCATGTTTTCGTGTTGTTTCCATAATTCTATGGAAACCTCTTGTAAAGTCTTCACCATTTTACTAAGGCATGACTTGTGTTGACCGTGACTCACTTTGCTTGACTATGACTTGTTAGATTGGCGATATTTAATTTCTAAATATTTCAATACTTGACACAGGCAAACATTTAAGACGGGAGACGCCCAAAGAGTAAAGAAGATTTTTTTTGCTAAATACAGTCTTTTAAGTTCATTAATAATAAATAATAATGATTCATTTCAGTGAATGTCCATATGTAACGAAGACAAATTACAAATTTATATGAGTATCATTAAAAATTAAAAATGTCAAATTATGAAACAATATCATTTAAAAATTTAAAGTTAAATAAACATCACTTAAAAATTTCTAATTCTAAAACAATATTTTTTATTTATTTCAAGCGTGGTCATCCCATTGCAGGGCAACGCCTCCCTTCCTTTCTTCCACTCCTCAATAAATAAATAAAAACAATTTTACAAAAAAAAACAAATTAAACTAATTAATGCATGATATTAGAACAAAATAATGATACAGAAATTAAATTATCTTACCCTAAACTTCGGTTTGAATCCGGAGTGCCCAATTAGCACACTAAACTAGTCCAGTGCTGCATCATTGCTAAATACCTACCAATTAGAAAAAAAAGCTATTTAAACTCACCAAACACCACGGTCTGCCATTTCACAGGAAAAGAAAAGTGTGAAACCCAGTAGACACCAATTATGTGATAAAGTACTATAGCGATACAACTGGGCCATTTTATGTCGTTTTTAAACCTCAAACTTTTCTCAAATGCCCTGAATATTTCGCTCAACGATAGTCCGACTTTAACGTTATCTTTTTCTTTTTCCATATTTCCGTTGAAACTTTAAAAAAATCCGTCGTAGTACTTTTACTTGAGTTGCGTTCTGGACGAGTGTCCAAAGGTATTTGAGTTTACTGCGTCAATTGTAATTTGTGGGTTAACTGAGTTATATATACAGTGACAAATATTTTAGTCGGAGGATCTGGGGCAGAAGTCACACATAAGTTAATCTTCAATCCATTGTTTATTCTGTTTACCTTTACATAATGATATAAAGTAAGTATAAAAGGGCCTTTGCAAAGTCTTATATGATATTGTAAAGGTACATAATTAACATTATTACTTTATCTTATTTTGATTTAATTGTATTATGTGACATTCAAGATATTTAACACACCCAGGTATTGAATGTAAATGTCTATACTGTAATAATGAAAGAAAAATAGATGAACACGAAAAATAGTAAATCAATTAATAATTAGCTAATTAATTGATTGCGATTATCTCAAAAAGATCTCGTCGATAATTTATATGAAGTGAAAGTCATGAAGGGATATAGATCACAAGCTGGGGCAAGAGGTTTTACTTACGTAAACATTCACTCAGGATACGTAAATTTTTCCGGGATAAAAAGTGCCTTGCCACTTTCCGGCCCTATCAACATATGCAACAAATCACGTCGTTCCGTTGTTCTGCTGCGCGTAAAAGAGGAACAAACAAACAAACCGACAAACCAAAAAACAAACACTCTTATTTTTTTGTTCTTTTTAGGCTTTGTCTTTTTATTACCCTATAAATTCATTTATTTGTTACGAAGTAGCCCTGTGTGGTATTTTCAATCAATTATAGACATAGTTGATAAAACAGTCACTAAAATTCTAAATCTTCAGTTTGACAGTTGCGCGTGGGCACAAGCAACGCTCCCCATATATTTCGATGGGCATCCGTCGTTCCGCTAGCGTGGCACTCCCGGCTTTCTTGGCTTCCAGTCATGGCTCACAAGTCCTCATCGGAATGATCCTGAATACACCCATTGCCGATGCTCTGGTGGCGGGCTTTAGAATGAGGCCTTTGGTTTGCTTCACTATAACGAATTACGATGACGATGTTAGGTGCGGTGCACATTTCGAATTTACTTTCTATCTACAGAAAATCTTTCATTTCGCATGATATTTCCGTGCGAAATCACACGAGCGATAAAAAAATCGAGCCCATGAGCTATTGTATGAAACTGTAGTACCTAAGCAGCAACAGCCGCTTAAATTTTCTGCTTGTAGCATGCTGTTAGGAGACGGAAGCCACGTTTGTAGCATAGTACAACTTCGTACAATGCTGGATTGGTGTAAGGCCCTTTTTACACTTTTAGCAATTTTGGTCATTATAGTTTCAGTTTGTCAACTTCCATGGTTAGTTTAAACATATAAATGGTATATGAAATGGTGTCATATTAAAATATATTTTAATTTAGGAAACCGTTACATGATTAAGGACATTATGTTCGATAGAAAAAAAATGTAAACCGATTATTTCGAAAAAAAAACCCCCTGAAAAACCTTAAAATTAGAAGTAGCGAAACGCACGACTCTGTTTATGTGCCATGGTTTTGCTCTACTAAATGCGACTTTAGTACAATATGTTAAGTCTTATGGTCATCCGTAGTAACAAGCGTTGCTTAAAAATGGGAAAAACTCGCGATGAAGAAGTCACAAAACTAAAATAAACTCCGTAAGCCAAAGATTTTTCAGTGTAATCTAAGCAGCCAACTTCGCTGAATCTAAGGCATTTTTTCGCAGCGTTTCATAGTAAGTTACAATAATCTTAGGAAATCTGTATTAATGTTCTGAGTATCGAGTGAAGTACGTATAACGGTGGTTTCTTTTCAGAATTTATAGCCTCCTGTGGTGTTACTTATTACCGACCTCCAGGAACAAAGTTCTAAGGTAAATTTTCTTTCTTAGCTTTTCTAAAGCTTTGTTTCTCCCGCGGAGTTCGAAAGATACTATTTGTCTTAATTATTTGAAATATAAACTACGGGTGTTTCTCTTGGTTGGTAGCTGGGTAAAATACCCATTTTGCTAGTTATGCTGCGGATGCAACTTCTGGTTACTTATTTTACGCTATGTCTTGGGGAAAGAAAATATTGTAGTATTTTCTCGTAACCTTTGGGATTTCCAAGTTTTTGTTTTATCGGTAAATTTTACTGTTTATTTATTAGTCCTCTTTATACAATGAATTTAAGCAAATTGGGTGCTGAATGTGTACCGAACGTTGCTGAAGACCGACGGTAGTAGTATACTATTTAGTTATACAGTAGTAGAGTAAAGAATTCGTGTGTGTGTTTGTGTGCGTGCACGCGTGTGTGTGCATGTGTGTGTCTATGTGTGTGCGTGTGCGTGTGTGTGTGTAGTAGTGTAAGTTAGTTGTTCCCCATAGAACCAAATTTCATAACAGCGTCATTTGCATCCCAATATGTTTGGTACTTGAAAATGACCTAAGTACAAAACAAATTGGGCCGCCTGTTGAACTTTCAATTAGGTAAATGGGATCGTAGCGCGCTTATACGTTTTGAGGGTTCCGTAGTACTTATAAGGAACCCTTATAAGTTCGATCTGTCTCTGTCTTAGTCCGTCTCTCTGTCTGTCCTAATTCTTTAGAACCTTCCTAAGTAAGTGCATGAAACATTGCACAATTACAGTTTAATAAAAAAAAGTTTTCGCTTTTCGCGCTCGTGTGAGATATTGTTCAACAGATCTTTTAAAATGAAGTTAACATTTCGCATGGTTGGCTCCATGAACCTCTGTGCGATGGTTATCTTGTGCATAATCTTCTCCGTGAGCATCCTGCAGTATCTGCACCATAGGTCATGGTAGGCAAGACACATAATTGATATTTCACATTATAGAGACGAGTCTTCAACCATTGCGGTATCTATTTTGATCGGAAAATATCTTCCAGATTCCCGAACGCAGCCCACCCAAGCCTTATTTCCTATCAATTTGTTGCAAAATATCAAAATAACTCTTTGATTAATGACGCCTCTATTGATGACGTATTATAATCTTACGGGGCCATTTTGAAGGGAGTAGTAGGGTTCAGCCGGAGCCATTATCGGAAAACGTTTCATCACCTCAGAACCTTATTTACGCTCTAAATGTCCCATGATTGTGTTCGCCGCGGCTTTATTTTGTTGAGGGCGCCATTACGAGCTGTAGCCCGATTTTAAACGCTCCGCTTGCTCCTTTTAACGCGTTAATGCCTGAATATAAGGTAATTTACGCTGTAATAGGAAATAACAATACTTTAGTTTAGATTATACTGTTGTTTCCTTAAAGTAATGGGTAGGCGGATATTCGATATTTCCTTTTCAAAGCGCTAAGGTTACTATCGCGGGCGATACAAAGTTGTTTTCAGCTTATCAAACTCTGTTTACCAAAACAAAAATATGGGTATTGGGCCAGCGCTCAAAAATTACAAAACCACAGCTATGTTTCTTTTTAAAATTGTTTGTATAATAATGTAAAAATACACGCGATAACATCCGCTAAAAGTTTATTGAAATATTTAAATTTAAACGACTAAAACTATACTATTACGATAATATTTGAATTTAGTCTACATTTCTTGCCAGCTAAATAATTTTTTTAAGAAAGTTATGCATATTGGGAATTGGTATTGGGGTTGCTCGTGTAGGCATCGTTCCCAAAATGCTTGGCGCATTGCCGCGTCTGATTGCAATCTGAGGCGTATATAGGTACCGGCCAACATTTTGTTCACGGGATGCTTCGGCCAGATGTGCGTAGATAATTCTAAATAAGACATTGCTTTAACGATTAATTTGTCAGTATTTCTAAAATGTATCAAAATTTATAAAGGTTCAACCATCGAGCTAATACCTATAGAATCACAATCGTACCAAAAAAATGTCGAACCGAAACTCGGCGCACGCTACGCATTGCGCTGACTTTTTGGTTAGTTATAAGACAACCGCGATCCGACTACAACGCCACGCGATGTCAGTGCTACGATGCCCTAGCGGACAAGCGACGTTGAACACTATGCAAGCGACATAACTTCTAAATTGTACAACGACGCTCGGATTTTTTTACTGTTTTCACTTAGAGATTGCGATTCTATATGATTAATTCAATGGTTGTAGTTTTGCTTTATAGAATTTTCTCAAATCTACTAAACATAATGATTTCGTAGGAAACGGTCCTGGCAATTTGATGCCGAGCATGGCTCACTCATGGCTCTCTGTGCGACTGAAACACAGTGTGTGTCTCTGTGTGAATCTTCTATCTATCTATCTATACATATAATAAAAACGTAGAGATAAAAAAATCTGTAATTGCGAGATAACAAAAAAAAAAACACACAGGTCGTCTTAAAATAAGCAGCTGAACACGATAGGAAAGTTTTTAGAATTTTTGTCTGTTTGTTTGTTTGTTTGTTTGTCCGCGCACATCTCCTAAACCACTGGACGGATTTAAATGCGGTTTTCACGAATATGCTTAGAAATTACCAGATTACAACATAGGTTATCTTATATCATTTATTTTAATTCTTTATTTTTACATAAACGAAAATAAAAATCAATTATTTATTTCTTCGTTACCCGAAACGTAGTATGAGGATCGTCACATAGCCTCAAGCAAGGAGATCCAAAGTAAAGAGAATGTTATTGACATAGCCATTAAAATTTTGAAACTGTCAACTGTCACTGTGTTCGGTTCAATTTTAGTCAGTTTAAATTTAAAGAAGGTTCCTTAACCTTCTTAGATGAATGAACGTGTAGATCAAGCATGTTATAGTCCTTACAACCTCTTTGGTGATTCATTCCAGTGCATGGAGTAGGAGTATTACATTCTCTTGGTTTTATTCTATGTTAGCATTTAAAACACAAAATATACCGCATCCTATTAGGTGGGTAAAAAAAAATGAAAATAAACCTATACAACAAAATTCTGGACTCAATAAAGAAAGAAAAAAATAATAACATTTTTCCAGAACCAACTTCGTAAGTTTCTAACCCAAAAATGTTATTACGAGATAAAAGATTTATTCGACGATAAATTTTAGAAAATTATTTTTAGAAAATAAATATCGTCTAAAGGTAAAGTAGCGTCATAAGTTTTGTATCATCTCATATATAATTAAGTAACCTATCACACTAAGTATGTTTTTTTTTGTTTTGTAAAATTACTTCACCCTAGGTTAAGTTTGAATAGTATATATAATATTTATGTAATAGATTTAACTATACTTACTTAAATTTATATGTTTATGTCTGTGGTCTGGTTTTGTGAACAGCCACTACATAAGTCATTGCTGCACCCTTCATGCAGGGTATATAAACTTAGCTTTTAGAAGAATACAGTGTATATTTGCAATAAGAATAAGAATATAGAAATAATTTTATTTTACTGTGATATTTTAACAGATAAATAGAGTAGTTCCATTTCATGGCTTTTTAATCAAGGTATACATACAAATGCACGCGAAATAAGAAATAACTAGCCAAGAGCGTGTTAAGACAAGCATTAGGTATGTCAGGAATCCGTGGCCAGCGAAACTGGACAGTCAAATTTCAGAGATGTATATCATCCCGACATGACATGATATACTTTTAATGGTTTAGACAAAAAGAAAATTTCAAAACATGCTCTGCACTGTGGTCACATTATCTTTTTGATTTGAAAACAGTTGACGGTGTTATTTATTACTTTTATGCTTCTATCAATACTTCACACAGGGCGACTTAAAATAAGCAGCTGAACATGTTAAGGCAGTTTTTAGAATTTTTGTTTGTTTGTTCACGCACATCTCCTACACCCCTGGAAGAAAGTGCGGACGGATGTAAATGCGGTTTTCACGAATATGCTTAGCTATGAACAGATTGAAGTATAGGCTATGTTATTTTGCGCAAGGCCGGATTAAGGGAAGAAAAAAGGATTGAAGGTTTATATGAAAATCTACGCGTACGAAGTCGCGGGCAAAAAAACTAGTGTAAAATACAAGCAATAAAATAAGTTATATTTTTTTAATTTCCATGTCTATTCAATATTCTAAGTCAGTTGCCATTTTATCAAATCGATGTTTTTTAATGTGTAGGTACTTGATTAACCTTTGGATCAGAATCGAGTCACCTCAGTGGTCTGATTTAGGTCTAGGTTCAGGTGTTAGGGCACGATACTCAGTCCACCAAAGAGGCATTGTCTAGTTAGTTGTGAAATACTATATATATTTTCTGTAACATGGTATTTAATTTGTTCATAATTTGATAATAATTTGATAATAAAGGAAAAAACTGGACTGACTTTTGCTAGAGTCATTGGGGGCCAATTTTAGCTTCCTCTGATTGTGTTGTCAACAACCAATCTTCGAATTAAAAGCTGGGTTCAATTGGCTCATAATACAAATAATAGTAGTAGGTGATTATTGGGCATTCTAAATCATTTTTTATCTCCTCTTTAGTCGATAAAAATTTATTTAGAATGCTCAATAACATTTTGATTTATAATTCCAAATCACATTTCTATAATATCTGTTTACAGAAATGTGATTGGGAACAGATAATGTGATCTTACCACAGTCACTTCGTTGTTCTCAGTAGAGCACTTTATGAAACGAGCTAACCAAAAACACTTGCAGTTTTTGGTCACGCTGAGGGTTATGCAAAATTCTCAAACAATTCTCTGGCCATAAAAATAGTACTCAATTTGTAGAAAAATCACCATATAGTTCAGCTGTATTAACCTATATATATATATATGTAAACTCTATCTTCTTTAACTATATAATGCACGCTACAGATTACTCTGGTTCATTTCGCATCAAAACTTATATCAGCAATCAGTAATGAAATTTGTGAAACAAACATTATCATTAGATGTCGGAAAGATTTGCAATGATTCTGATAAAACTGGTTGTCGGCATGGAATGCTTTTACCAAATACAATCCGTTGCATTATTTGTGGGCCATCGAATTGTGGCAAAACTAACTTGATGATTGGTCTTCTGTTACATAAAAATGGATTGCGCTTCAAAAACATATACGTATATTCAAAAACGTTGCATCAGCCCAAATATGTTTTCTTAGAAAATGTTTTGAAGTTAGTTCCACATGTATCATTAGCAAAATTTTGCGAAAAGGAAACCGTACTTAGTCCAAATGAAGCAAAATACAATTCTATTATAGTAATTTTTAAACTTTCGCGATTCGAACACATGTTTTCATATTTATCGGGACTTATCGCGCACTATTAAATATAGGTAAAAATAGATACCTTTCGCTCGACGTTTCGACCATGTTACAATGGCCGTGGTCACGAGCTGACTGAAAACTGCGGGTGAGTCCGGCGAGAAGAGCGGATATTTTGTTCTCCTACCCTCACTTGATCTTGATCTTGAAAAATTGCAGGGTTGTCACTACGACACACAACACTGACTGTATCGGTAAAAGTCCTAGTACCTACACCGCGGTTTGTACATTTGCTTACTATGGGATTCCACGACGCCGCTAACTTAAATCCATCCTCCCGGTTGAAATTGCGATGTTTTCTGATTTCAACCGCTTCACGAACCATTCTTGAAAAATAATAAAGAACTACAAAGAACTTTTCACAGAGGACGTATTCGAAAACCTACATAGGCCTAGGGTTGTACAACCTCCCAAACTGTATGGGTTACCAAAAGTTCATAAGAGCAATATTCCCTTACGTCCTATCGTGAGTCAAATAGACTCGCCCACCTATTGCTTGGCGAAATATGTAGCGTCGAGGCTGCAGCCACTGGTGGGTAGCACCCCGTCTTTTGTGAAGAATTCTCATCACTTTGTTGAGATCGTTGGGAACCTTAGTCTGGAACCAGATGACATCATGGTGAGTTTTGACGTGGAATCACTTTTCACCAATGTTCCAGTGAAGGAGTGTCTCGAGGTTGTCAGGGATTTGTTGAAAGAGAACCACCTACCAGAGAACTTAATGGTTTTATTAAGGAATTGTCTAGAAGGGAACTTCTTTCTTTACGGCGGACAATACTACCTCCAGATTGATGGTGTCGCGATGGGAAGTCCAGTGGCACCGGTGCTGGCTAACATTTGGATGGAACATATTGAGAAGTCTATAAATCTACAGTCGCCTACAATAAAAATGTGGAAAAGGTATGTAGACGACGTTTTCTGCGTAATGAAGGGAGATAGACAGGCAGTAGACCAGTTCGTGGATCATCTCAACTCGATTCACGCCAACATTAAGTTTACGTATGAATTGGAGGTGGAAAGAACTTTGCCGTTCCTGGATGTCAAAGTGATGGTGAAGTCCGATGGCTCGTTAGCTCACTCGGTTTATAGAAAACCTACGCACACGGACAGATACCTACACGCTACGTCACACCATCACCCTCGCCATCTGCAGTCGGTGGCCAGGTCTCTGTTGGACAGAGCGGACGCCCTCTGTGACCCTGAACATGTAGGGGCTGAAAAAAGGCATGTTCAGGAGGTACTTAAAAGAAATGGCTATGGTGTGACTAAACGCGGTCGGGCAAGACGCAAATGCCACAAAAGAAGGACTGACGTCGAGCGGCAACCGGCTTTCATGCCTTACGTTAAAGGAGTAACGGATAAGGTAGGGAGCTTGCTGAAAGAGTACTCCATCAAAACAGTGTATACCCCCTTATCAAAGTTGGCGAGACACGTGAGGTCGCCGAAAGACGTTATTCCTTTTCAGACCCCTGGTGTGTACAAGGTTGATTGTAGCTGCGGTAGTTCCTACATAGGTCAAACAAAGCGTACCATAGCAGAAAGGATCAAAGAACATATCGCAGCCGTCAAAAATCGCCAGACACAGAAGTCGGCTATAGCAGAACATTTGCTTGATTCGGGGTCCGGTCACTGGATCGAGCTCCACGACCCGAAGGTCCTCTCCACTGAGCGGCATTATTTTTCAAGAATGGTTCGTGAAGCGGTTGAAATCAGAAAACATCGCAATTTCAACCGGGAGGATGGATTTAAGTTAGCGGCGTCGTGGAATCCCATAGTAAGCAAATGTACAAACCGCGGTGTAGGTACTAGGACTTTTACCGATACAGTCAGTGTTGTGTGTCGTAGTGACAACCCTGCAATTTTTCAAGATCAAGATCAAGTGAGGGTAGGAGAACAAAATATCCGCTCTTCTCGCCGGACTCACCCGCAGTTTTCAGTCAGCTCGTGACCACGGCCATTGTAACATGGTCGAAACGTCGAGCGAAAGGTATCTATTTTTACCTATATTTAATAGTGCGCGATAAGTCCCGATAAATATGAAAAAATTCTATTATAGTTTTCGATGACATAGCTTGTGAGAACCAAAATAATGTTCGCGATTACTTCGCTATGGGTCGACATAAGTATATTGATTGTTTTTATTTAAATCAGACATACAGCAAAGTTCCTAAACAACTTGTTAGAGATAATGCTAATCTTATTGTCCTCTTCAAACAAGATGACACAAACCTGAAACATATCTATGATGAGCACGTTAGTGCAGATATGTCTTGGTTACAATTTAAAGAAATGTGTACTCAAATTTGGAGCGAACCGTATAGCTATCTAGTTATTAATAAGGATTGTGGAAAACATGATGGTTGTTACAGAAAAAGATTTGACACTTTTGTCATGTTTAACTGATACACATGAAATATGGTAATATATAAAGTAATGACTTCCATGATTTGCGTTCATTAGTACTTTAGAAAACTATAAGTCAACTGCTTTGTACTAAATTAAAATGGAAAGCGAAATATCTCTTAAGCGTAAAGTTGTTGATGCCGCCGAAGCTGTAAAAAGAAAAGTTAAGCAATTACGTAATATTGACTCAGATAATGCTATAGTTTTAGAAAACGTATTTAAACCTATAACAAATCCTCTTTACAAACTATTAGACTCTAGTAAATATGATAATTGCAATGAACCATCATTATCGCCTAAAAAAAAAAACAAAAAAATGAGATTTTTCAACCATATAATGATGATGAAAATGACATAACAATTAAAAAAAAACCTTTAATATATCATGATGATTACGAAAGTGATATCTCTGAAAATGCATCAAATGAAGACGAAACTGATGAAAATACATACAGTCTGAGTAATGAATCGTTTAAAACAGTTGGATCAAATAGTAATCTAGCTCAATACAATGACCCATCTTGGTCTCTGAGTTCTGAAACTTATAATGATGTTCCTTTTGGTGTAACAAATTGTAAAGGAAATCTAATGATGGGTTCAGAACGAGTAACTATTTCTGATGACATAATTACTATTGCTGGACGTAGCTACAAACAATCTCCTGGCCTTCGAGAACTTTTGTTTAAAAGAACACCTGATTTAGACATGGTAACATTAGAAGACACTCGCAACTATAAAACTATATTGTTGGATACCAATGCACACAGAAGGGATTATGATCCAAGCAAGCCTATTAAAAGTAATAAGGGAAAGAAATACTTGAATGTAATAAAACCATTATTCAAGTCCAGTAAAATCTCTACGAGCACTGATGATGACTTTGCCCAAGGTTCAGGTCTACCATTACTGAAAAAGTGGAAGAAAAATGTAGATTACGTGTATTGGGATGATCCGAATGAGTTAGTTTCAAGACTGAAATTACTTATTGCTTCAAAAAACGCTGGTAACACTGGAGTTGATAACGAAATAATATCTATTATTGAAGAGTTGCGCGAGTGTAGAATTATATCCTAAATAAATACAATATTTTTTCATGATTTAAATTACTCTTGCTTAATCCTTTGTTCCTAACAGTACTTACCAAATTTATCATTATGAATGTTGACAAATTTGGTCATCACATACACAAACGCATGCGTTTATCTCAATTATTTGAATTCGATGATAAAACGTTACGAAAGTCTGAACATGGTGAATATGACGTAAAATGTATGGTATTAAAAGGAATAAAGTCTCCTTTAGCAGCTGATGAAGCAGTAAATAAAGATTACGTCGATAAAGTTGTTCAAGAATTTTACAATAAAAAAGAAACTGCAAATAAGCTTGCTGCTTTAAAAAGTGAAATACTCAAGTTATTGGATCAGTACGAATTTAAATCTAAAACTATTGTACGTAACAAAATAAACTAAGAAACAGTGATAAAATGAGTAAGCAAGAAGTTGTTCACGAATTACACAGAGATGCACGCAAAAACTTTATTCGACGTCCTGTTATTTTGAAAGATATCGATGATTTATGGCAAGCTGATCTCATTGATTTACAGAATCTACAAAAGTACAACAAGAGTTTTAAATATATTTTAGTTATAGTAGACTGTTTTTCAAAATTTGCGTGGGTTGCCCCAGTCAAAACTAAAACCAAATCTGAAATTACGAAAGCTTTTGCATACGTAATGACCTGCGCTCAGAGACATCCTATTCATTTACAAACTGACAGAGGAACAGAGTTTTACAACGATTTATTTCAAAAGCTAATGAAAACATTTCATATTAATCATTACTCTACGTATTCAGTTAAAAAAGCCTCTATAGTCGAAAGATTAATAAGAACTTTAAAAAATAACTTATATAAGTATTTTAGTTTACATGGCACTTATAAATGGATCGGGGACCCGATAAATAATGTTGTCGCTTTATATAATATAACCATACACCGAACTACCAAATACAAACCAATCGAAGTGTGTAATGCAAATAAGATAAATGTCATGAAGAACATTAATAAATCACACATTTCATCCAAAAAAAATAAGAAAAATAAGTTGCAAGTTGATGATTATGTTCGAATAAGCAAATTCAAATCACATTTTCATAAAGGATATACTCCTAATTGGTCAACTGAATTGTTTAAGATAAAACGCATTAACAACAGTTTACCTGTGACTTATCACATTGAGGATTTGCGACATCAACCAATATTAGGAACTTTTTATGACCAAGAACTTCAAAAAACAAAGTATCCAGACGTATTTTTAATAGAGAAAATTCTTAAGAAGAAAGGTAATAAGCTTTTCGTGAAGTGGTTAGGTCTGAATGACGAAGAAAATAGTTGGATCAATAAAAACGCAATTGTCTAAAGACGTTTATCATTTTAACAGAAGTGATGAAAGGAACAGGACTTGTTAATAATTTTATTAATCATTTACCATATGAGCTACACTTACCAGGATATAACTATTGTGGACCTGGAACGAAATTAGAAAAACGACTATTGCGCGGTGATAGAGGCGTAAATAAGTTGGACGAAGCTTGTATGGACCATGATATAGCGTACTCAAACAATAACGATTTGGTTCGTCATAAGGCAGACCTAAAGTTAATGAATATGGCTAATCTAAGACGCAAATCAAAAGACGCTAGTAAAGGAGAAAAACTTGCCTCATGGTTGGTTGGCAAAGTAATGAAAACTAAATTAAACATTGGAGCAGGTCTTAAGCAGAAGAAGTTTAAAACTATTGTATCTAAAATTCGTTCGGAAGTGAAGAAATTCAAGCCAAAAGACACGAACAGCATCATAAAATTCACATATGCCGCCGCTAAAAAAATACTATCAAAAAAACATAAGGTTTGTTTGCCTCGTGTGATACCTCTTCCAAAAAAAGGTGGTATTCTCCCTTTAATTCCAATCTTTGCTGGATTATCTGCATTGGGTGCTCTAGCAGGTGGATCTGCTGGTATTGCAAAAACTGTAATCGATTATAAATCTGCTCAACAAAATTTAAAGGAATCTGAGCGCCATAACAGAACTATGGAATCAATCGCGTTGGGAAAAGGCTTATATATCAAGCCTTACAAAAAAGATGGGAGCTTGTGTATAAAACAATCAAAAAACTAGAAAGTAGGCTACCTAAGCGTGCTCTAACGAACGTAGATATTCTTGAGCATGCAAGTGACATACCATATTTTAGAGGTGTTTTTATGAAAGATCTATTACCTAGAGCACCAAAACAAATTGAATGTGGTATCATAAATTTGGACAATTCCGACGGTCCAGGAACTCACTGGGTGGCCTACAGGAAAATAAGAAATCATATTGAATATTTTGATAGTTTTGGTAATCTAAAACCTCCAGCAGAGTTGACCAAGTATTTTAATACTAAATCAGTTTTTTACAACTACTCTAATTACCAAAAGTTTGACACAGTAAATTGTGGTCATTTGTGCCTGGAGTATTTAAGACATATTTGGAATAATAAATAAGATAATATAAAAACTCTCGTGCGTTTTCTTTTTTATCATTCGCAATATGAGTCTCACTCTCTCCGTTACTGGTAATTCGTCGGCCTTATCAACTAGTTATTCTCCCGCACTGCAACTTGAGGGTGAATATGAATGTGCTTTACTGTATCTGTCCACATTCAATTCTATCCCAAATATTGAAGAAAATAACAAATTTTATTATGGATCTGATGATGTTATCAACATCCCTGAAGGAACTTATGAGCTTCAAGATATAACAGACTATTTAAAGTCTAAAGTAAAAAATGCATCTCTAGAAATATACTGCAATAATAACACGCTAAAAATTTCAATTTTTTGTACTAAAGATATACATTTTGAGAAAGAAAACTCGATTGCAGAGTTGTTAGGGTTCAGTAAAAAAATCCTAAAATCTAACATATTGCATGAATCATATTTTCCAATAAATATTTTATCAACTCCACTTATCAGAGTAGAATGTGACATTGTAAGCGGTTCTTTTACTAATGGTAAATCTAGTCACATTATATATGAATTCGCACCTAACGTGCCCCCAGTCTACTATAACTAAAATATATTTAAAACTCTTGTTGTACTTTTGTAGATTCTGTAAATCAATGAGATCAGCTTGCCATAAATCATCGATATCTTTCAAAATAACAGGACGTCGAATAAAGTTTTTGCGTGCATCTCTGTGTAATTCGTGAACAACTTCTTGCTTACTCATTTTATCACTGTTTCTTAGTTTATTTTGTTACGTACAATAGTTTTAGATTTAAATTCGTACTGATCCAATAACTTGAGTATTTCACTTTTTAAAGCAGCAAGCTTATTTGCAGTTTCTTTTTTATTGTAAAATTCTTGAACAACTTTATCGACGTAATCTTTATTTACTGCTTCATCAGCTGCTAAAGGAGACTTTATTCCTTTTAATACCATACATTTTACGTCATATTCACCATGTTCAGACTTTCGTAACGTTTTATCATCGAATTCAAATAATTGAGATAAACGCATGCGTTTGTGTATGTGATGACCAAATTTGTCAACATTCATAATGATAAATTTGGTAAGTACTGTTAGGAACAAAGGATTAAGCAAGAGTAATTTAAATCATGAAAAAATATTGTATTTATTTAGGATATAATTCTACACTCGCGCAACTCTTCAATAATAGATATTATTTCGTTATCAACTCCAGTGTTACCAGCGTTTTTTGAAGCAATAAGTAATTTCAGTCTTGAAACTAACTCATTCGGATCATCCCAATACACGTAATCTACATTTTTCTTCCACTTTTTCAGTAATGGTAGACCTGAACCTTGGGCAAAGTCATCATCAGTGCTCGTAGAGATTTTACTGGACTTGAATAATGGTTTTATTACATTCAAGTATTTCTTTCCCTTATTACTTTTAATAGGCTTGCTTGGATCATAATCCCTTCTGTGTGCATTGGTATCCAACAATATAGTTTTATAGTTGCGAGTGTCTTCTAATGTTACCATGTCTAAATCAGGTGTTCTTTTAAACAAAAGTTCTCGAAGGCCAGGAGATTGTTTGTAGCTACGTCCAGCAATAGTAATTATGTCATCAGAAATAGTTACTCGTTCTGAACCCATCATTAGATTTCCTTTACAATTTGTTACACCAAAAGGAACATCATTATAAGTTTCAGAACTCAGAGACCAAGATGGGTCATTGTATTGAGCTAGATTACTATTTGATCCAACTGTTTTAAACGATTCATTACTCAGACTGTATGTATTTTCATCAGTTTCGTCTTCATTTGATGCATTTTCAGAGATATCACTTTCGTAATCATCATGATATATTAAAGGTTTTTTTTTAATTGTTATGTCATTTTCATCATCATTATATGGTTGAAAAATCTCATTTTTTTGTTTTTTTTTAGGCGATAATGATGGTTCATTGCAATTATCATATTTACTAGAGTCTAATAGTTTGTAAAGAGGATTTGTTATAGGTTTAAATACGTTTTCTAAAACTATAGCATTATCTGAGTCAATATTACGTAATTGCTTAACTTTTCTTTTTACAGCTTCGGCGGCATCAACAACTTTACGCTTAAGAGATATTTCGCTTTCCATTTTAATTTAGTACAAAGCAGTTGACTTATAGTTTTCTAAAGTACTAATGAACGCAAATCATGGAAGTCATTACTTTATATATTACCATATTTCATGTGTATCAGTTAAACATGACAAAAGTGTCAAATCTTTTTCTGTAACAACCATCATGTTTTCCACAATCCTTATTAATAACTAGATAGCTATACGGTTCGCTCCAAATTTGAGTACACATTTCTTTAAATTGTAACCAAGACATATCTGCACTAACGTGCTCATCATAGATATGTTTCAGGTTTGTGTCATCTTGTTTGAAGAGGACAATAAGATTAGCATTATCTCTAACAAGTTGTTTAGGAACTTTGCTGTATGTCTGATTTAAATAAAAACAATCAATATACTTATGTCAACCCATAGCGAAGTAATCGCGAACATTATTTTGGTTCTCACAAGCTATATCATCGAAAACTATAATAGAATTTTTTCATATTTATCGGGACTTATCGCGCACTATTAAATATAGGTAAAAATAGATACCTTTCGCTCGACGTTTCGACCATGTTACAATGGCCGTGGTCACGAGCTGACTGAAAACTGCGGGTGAGTCCGGCGAGAAGAGCGGATATTTTGTTCTCCTACCCTCACTTGATCTTGATCTTGAAAAATTGCAGGGTTGTCACTACGACACACAACACTGACTGTATCGGTAAAAGTCCTAGTACCTACACCGCGGTTTGTACATTTGCTTACTATGGGATTCCACGACGCCGCTAACTTAAATCCATCCTCCCGGTTGAAATTGCGATGTTTTCTGATTTCAACCGCTTCACGAACCATTCTTGAAAAATAATGCCGCTCAGTGGAGAGGACCTTCGGGTCGTGGAGCTCGATCCAGTGACCGGACCCCGAATCAAGCAAATGTTCTGCTATAGCCGACTTCTGTGTCTGGCGATTTTTGACGGCTGCGATATGTTCTTTGATCCTTTCTGCTATGGTACGCTTTGTTTGACCTATGTAGGAACTACCGCAGCTACAATCAACCTTGTACACACCAGGGGTCTGAAAAGGAATAACGTCTTTCGGCGACCTCACGTGTCTCGCCAACTTTGATAAGGGGGTATACACTGTTTTGATGGAGTACTCTTTCAGCAAGCTCCCTACCTTATCCGTTACTCCTTTAACGTAAGGCATGAAAGCCGGTTGCCGCTCGACGTCAGTCCTTCTCTTGTGGCATTTGCGTCTTGCCCGACCGCGTTTAGTCACACCATAGCCATTTCTTTTAAGTACCTCCTGAACATGCCTTTTTTCAGCCCCTACATGTTCAGGGTCACAGAGGGCGTCCGCTCTGTCCAACAGAGACCTGGCCACCGACTGCAGATGGCGAGGGTGATGGTGTGACGTAGCGTGTAGGTATCTGTCCGTGTGCGTAGGTTTTCTATAAACCGAGTGAGCTAACGAGCCATCGGACTTCACCATCACTTTGACATCCAGGAACGGCAAAGTTCTTTCCACCTCCAATTCATACGTAAACTTAATGTTGGCGTGAATCGAGTTGAGATGATCCACGAACTGGTCTACTGCCTGTCTATCTCCCTTCATTACGCAGAAAACGTCGTCTACATACCTTTTCCACATTTTTATTGTAGGCGACTGTAGATTTATAGACTTCTCAATATGTTCCATCCAAATGTTAGCCAGCACCGGTGCCACTGGACTTCCCATCGCGACACCATCAATCTGGAGGTAGTATTGTCCGCCGTAAAGAAAGAAGTTCCCTTCTAGACAATTCCTTAATAAAACCATTAAGTTCTCTGGTAGGTGGTTCTCTTTCAACAAATCCCTGACAACCTCGAGACACTCCTTCACTGGAACATTGGTGAAAAGTGATTCCACGTCAAAACTCACCATGATGTCATCTGGTTCCAGACTAAGGTTCCCAACGATCTCAACAAAGTGATGAGAATTCTTCACAAAAGACGGGGTGCTACCCACCAGTGGCTGCAGCCTCGACGCTACATATTTCGCCAAGCAATAGGTGGGCGAGTCTATTTGACTCACGATAGGACGTAAGGGAATATTGCTCTTATGAACTTTTGGTAACCCATACAGTTTGGGAGGTTGTACAACCCTAGGCCTATGTAGGTTTTCGAATACGTCCTCTGTGAAAAGTTCTTTGTAGTTCTTTATTATTTTTCAAGAATGGTTCGTGAAGCGGTTGAAATCAGAAAACATCGCAATTTCAACCGGGAGGATGGATTTAAGTTAGCGGCGTCGTGGAATCCCATAGTAAGCAAATGTACAAACCGCGGTGTAGGTACTAGGACTTTTACCGATACAGTCAGTGTTGTGTGTCGTAGTGACAACCCTGCAATTTTTCAAGATCAAGATCAAGTGAGGGTAGGAGAACAAAATATCCGCTCTTCTCGCCGGACTCACCCGCAGTTTTCAGTCAGCTCGTGACCACGGCCATTGTAACATGGTCGAAACGTCGAGCGAAATAAATATCTGGGACATTATTGCACACATGGTCATCTGACCCCAAACTAAGCAATGCTTGTAATATGGCTGCCAGAGACTGATATACATACATATATATTTTTAAATACATACTTAAATAGATATTAACACCCAGACATAGAACAAACACAAATGTTCATCACACAAATGTTTGTCCTAGATGGGAATCGAACCCACGCCCCCAAGCACAGAAAGTAGGATCACTACCATCTGAGCCACCGAGGCAGTCAAAGGTATCTATTTTTACCTATATTTAATAGTGCGCGATAAGTCCCGATAAATATGAAAAAATTCTATTATAGTTTTCGATGACATAGCTTGTGAGAACCAAAATAATGTTCGCGATTACTTCGCTATGGGTCGACATAAGTATATTGATTGTTTTTATTTAAATCAGACATACAGCAAAGTTCCTAAACAACTTGTTAGAGATAATGCTAATCTTATTGTCCTCTTCAAACAAGATGACACAAACCTGAAACATATCTATGATGAGCACGTTAGTGCAGATATGTCTTGGTTACAATTTAAAGAAATGTGTACTCAAATTTGGAGCGAACCGTATAGCTATCTAGTTATTAATAAGGATTGTGGAAAACATGATGGTTGTTACAGAAAAAGATTTGACACTTTTGTCATGTTTAACTGATACACATGAAATATGGTAATATATAAAGTAATGACTTCCATGATTTGCGTTCATTAGTACTTTAGAAAACTATAAGTCAACTGCTTTGTACTAAATTAAAATGGAAAGCGAAATATCTCTTAAGCGTAAAGTTGTTGATGCCGCCGAAGCTGTAAAAAGAAAAGTTAAGCAATTACGTAATATTGACTCAGATAATGCTATAGTTTTAGAAAACGTATTTAAACCTATAACAAATCCTCTTTACAAACTATTAGACTCTAGTAAATATGATAATTGCAATGAACCATCATTATCGCCTAAAAAAAAACAAAAAAATGAGATTTTTCAACCATATAATGATGATGAAAATGACATAACAATTAAAAAAAAACCTTTAATATATCATGATGATTACGAAAGTGATATCTCTGAAAATGCATCAAATGAAGACGAAACTGATGAAAATACATACAGTCTGAGTAATGAATCGTTTAAAACAGTTGGATCAAATAGTAATCTAGCTCAATACAATGACCCATCTTGGTCTCTGAGTTCTGAAACTTATAATGATGTTCCTTTTGGTGTAACAAATTGTAAAGGAAATCTAATGATGGGTTCAGAACGAGTAACTATTTCTGATGACATAATTACTATTGCTGGACGTAGCTACAAACAATCTCCTGGCCTTCGAGAACTTTTGTTTAAAAGAACACCTGATTTAGACATGGTAACATTAGAAGACACTCGCAACTATAAAACTATATTGTTGGATGCCAATGCACACAGAAGGGATTATGATCCAAGCAAGCCTATTAAAAGTAATAAGGGAAAGAAATACTTGAATGTAATAAAACCATTATTCAAGTCCAGTAAAATCTCTACGAGCACTGATGATGACTTTGCCCAAGGTTCAGGTCTACCATTACTGAAAAAGTGGAAGAAAAATGTAGATTACGTGTATTGGGATGATCCGAATGAGTTAGTTTCAAGACTGAAATTACTTATTGCTTCAAAAAACGCTGGTAACACTGGAGTTGATAACGAAATAATATCTATTATTGAAGAGTTGCGCGAGTGTAGAATTATATCCTAAATAAATACAATATTTTTTCATGATTTAAATTACTCTTGCTTAATCCTTTGTTCCTAACAGTACTTACCAAATTTATCATTATGAATGTTGACAAATTTGGTCATCACATACACAAACGCATGCGTTTATCTCAATTATTTGAATTCGATGATAAAACGTTACGAAAGTCTGAACATGGTGAATATGACGTAAAATGTATGGTATTAAAAGGAATAAAGTCTCCTTTAGCAGCTGATGAAGCAGTAAATAAAGATTACGTCGATAAAGTTGTTCAAGAATTTTACAATAAAAAAGAAACTGCAAATAAGCTTGCTGCTTTAAAAAGTGAAATACTCAAGTTATTGGATCAGTACGAATTTAAATCTAAAACTATTGTACGTAACAAAATAAACTAAGAAACAGTGATAAAATGAGTAAGCAAGAAGTTGTTCACGAATTACACAGAGATGCACGCAAAAACTTTATTCGACGTCCTGTTATTTTGAAAGATATCGATGATTTATGGCAAGCTGATCTCATTGATTTACAGAATCTACAAAAGTACAACAAGAGTTTTAAATATATTTTAGTTATAGTAGACTGGGGGCACGTTAGGTGCGAATTCATATATAATGTGACTAGATTTACCATTAGTAAAAGAACCGCTTACAATGTCACATTCTACTCTGATAAGTGGAGTTGATAAAATATTTATTGGAAAATATGATTCATGCAATATGTTAGATTTTAGGTTTTTTTTACTGAACCCTAACAACTCTGCAATCGAGTTTTCTTTCTCAAAATGTATATCTTTAGTACAAAAAATTGAAATTTTTAGCGTGTTATTATTGCAGTATATTTCTAGAGATGCATTTTTTACTTTAGACTTTAAATAGTCTGTTATATCTTGAAGCTCATAAGTTCCTTCAGGGATGTTGATAACATCATCAGATCCATAATAAAATTTGTTATTTTCTTCAATATTTGGGATAGAATTGAATGTGGACAGATACAGTAAAGCACATTCATATTCACCCTCAAGTTGCAGTGCGGGAGAATAACTAGTTGATAAGGCCGACGAATTACCAGTAACGGAGAGAGTGAGACTCATATTGCGAATGATAAAAAAGAAAACGCACGAGAGTTTTTATATTATCTTATTTATTATTCCAAATATGTCTTAAATACTCCAGGCACAAATGACCACAATTTACTGTGTCAAACTTTTGGTAATTAGAGTAGTTGTAAAAAACTGATTTAGTATTAAAATACTTGGTCAACTCTGCTGGAGGTTTTAGATTACCAAAACTATCAAAATATTCAATATGATTTCTTATTTTCCTGTAGGCCACCCAGTGAGTTCCTGGACCGTCGGAATTGTCCAAATTTATGATACCACATTCAATTTGTTTTGGTGCTCTAGGTAATAGATCTTTCATAAAAACACCTCTAAAATATGGTATGTCACTTGCATGCTCAAGAATATCTACGTTCGTTAGAGCACGCTTAGGTAGCCTACTTTCTAGTTTTTTGATTGTTTTATACACAAGCTCCCATCTTTTTTGTAAGGCTTGATATATAAGCCTTTTCCCAACGCGATTGATTCCATAGTTCTGTTATGGCGCTCAGATTCCTTTAAATTTTGTTGAGCAGATTTATAATCGATTACAGTTTTTGCAATACCAGCAGATCCACCTGCTAGAGCACCCAATGCAGATAATCCAGCAAAGATTGGAATTAAAGGGAGAATACCACCTTTTTTTGGAAGAGGTATCACACGAGGCAAACAAACCTTATGTTTTTTTGATAGTATTTTTTTAGCGGCGGCATATGTGAATTTTATGATGCTGTTCGTGTCTTTTGGCTTGAATTTCTTCACTTCCGAACGAATTTTAGATACAATAGTTTTAAACTTCTTCTGCTTAAGACCTGCTCCAATGTTTAATTTAGTTTTCATTACTTTGCCAACCAACCATGAGGCAAGTTTTTCTCCTTTACTAGCGTCTTTTGATTTGCGTCTTAGATTAGCCATATTCATTAACTTTAGGTCTGCCTTATGACGAACCAAATCGTTATTGTTTGAGTACGCTATATCATGGTCCATACAAGCTTCGTCCAACTTATTTACGCCTCTATCACCGCGCAATAGTCGTTTTTCTAATTTCGTTCCAGGTCCACAATAGTTATATCCTGGTAAGTGTAGCTCATATGGTAAATGATTAATAAAATTATTAACAAGTCCTGTTCCTTTCATCACTTCTGTTAAAATGATAAACGTCTTTAGACAATTGCGTTTTTATTGATCCAACTATTTTCTTCGTCATTCAGACCTAACCACTTCACGAAAAGCTTATTACCTTTCTTCTTAAGAATTTTCTCTATTAAAAATACGTCTGGATACTTTGTTTTTTGAAGTTCTTGGTCATAAAAAGTTCCTAATATTGGTTGATGTCGCAAATCCTCAATGTGATAAGTCACAGGTAAACTGTTGTTAATGCGTTTTATCTTAAACAATTCAGTTGACCAATTAGGAGTATATCCTTTATGAAAATGTGATTTGAATTTGCTTATTCGAACATAATCATCAACTTGCAACTTATTTTTCTTATTTTTTTTGGATGAAATGTGTGATTTATTAATGTTCTTCATGACATTTATCTTATTTGCATTACACACTTCGATTGGTTTGTATTTGGTAGTTCGGTGTATGGTTATATTATATAAAGCGACAACATTATTTATCGGGTCCCCGATCCATTTATAAGTGCCATGTAAACTAAAATACTTATATAAGTTATTTTTTAAAGTTCTTATTAATCTTTCGACTATAGAGGCTTTTTTAACTGAATACGTAGAGTAATGATTAATATGAAATGTTTTCATTAGCTTTTGAAATAAATCGTTGTAAAACTCTGTTCCTCTGTCAGTTTGTAAATGAATAGGATGTCTCTGAGCGCAGGTCATTACGTATGCAAAAGCTTTCGTAATTTCAGATTTGGTTTTAGTTTTGACTGGGGCAACCCACGCAAATTTTGAAAAACAGTCTACTATAACTAAAATATATTTAAAACTCTTGTTGTACTTTTGTAGATTCTGTAAATCAATGAGATCAGCTTGCCATAAATCATCGATATCTTTCAAAATAACAGGACGTCGAATAAAGTTTTTGCGTGCATCTCTGTGTAATTCGTGAACAACTTCTTGCTTACTCATTTTATCACTGTTTCTTAGTTTATTTTGTTACGTACAATAGTTTTAGATTTAAATTCGTACTGATCCAATAACTTGAGTATTTCACTTTTTAAAGCAGCAAGCTTATTTGCAGTTTCTTTTTTATTGTAAAATTCTTGAACAACTTTATCGACGTAATCTTTATTTACTGCTTCATCAGCTGCTAAAGGAGACTTTATTCCTTTTAATACCATACATTTTACGTCATATTCACCATGTTCAGACTTTCGTAACGTTTTATCATCGAATTCAAATAATTGAGATAAACGCATGCGTTTGTGTATGTGATGACCAAATTTGTCAACATTCATAATGATAAATTTGGTAAGTACTGTTAGGAACAAAGGATTAAGCAAGAGTAATTTAAATCATGAAAAAATATTGTATTTATTTAGGATATAATTCTACACTCGCGCAACTCTTCAATAATAGATATTATTTCGTTATCAACTCCAGTGTTACCAGCGTTTTTTGAAGCAATAAGTAATTTCAGTCTTGAAACTAACTCATTCGGATCATCCCAATACACGTAATCTACATTTTTCTTCCACTTTTTCAGTAATGGTAGACCTGAACCTTGGGCAAAGTCATCATCAGTGCTCGTAGAGATTTTACTGGACTTGAATAATGGTTTTATTACATTCAAGTATTTCTTTCCCTTATTACTTTTAATAGGCTTGCTTGGATCATAATCCCTTCTGTGTGCATTGGTATCCAACAATATAGTTTTATAGTTGCGAGTGTCTTCTAATGTTACCATGTCTAAATCAGGTGTTCTTTTAAACAAAAGTTCTCGAAGGCCAGGAGATTGTTTGTAGCTACGTCCAGCAATAGTAATTATGTCATCAGAAATAGTTACTCGTTCTGAACCCATCATTAGATTTCCTTTACAATTTGTTACACCAAAAGGAACATCATTATAAGTTTCAGAACTCAGAGACCAAGATGGGTCATTGTATTGAGCTAGATTACTATTTGATCCAACTGTTTTAAACGATTCATTACTCAGACTGTATGTATTTTCATCAGTTTCGTCTTCATTTGATGCATTTTCAGAGATATCACTTTCGTAATCATCATGATATATTAAAGGTTTTTTTTTAATTGTTATGTCATTTTCATCATCATTATATGGTTGAAAAATCTCATTTTTTTGTTTTTTTTTTTAGGCGATAATGATGGTTCATTGCAATTATCATATTTACTAGAGTCTAATAGTTTGTAAAGAGGATTTGTTATAGGTTTAAATACGTTTTCTAAAACTATAGCATTATCTGAGTCAATATTACGTAATTGCTTAACTTTTCTTTTTACAGCTTCGGCGGCATCAACAACTTTACGCTTAAGAGATATTTCGCTTTCCATTTTAATTTAGTACAAAGCAGTTGACTTATAGTTTTCTAAAGTACTAATGAACGCAAATCATGGAAGTCATTACTTTATATATTACCATATTTCATGTGTATCAGTTAAACATGACAAAAGTGTCAAATCTTTTTCTGTAACAACCATCATGTTTTCCACAATCCTTATTAATAACTAGATAGCTATACGGTTCGCTCCAAATTTGAGTACACATTTCTTTAAATTGTAACCAAGACATATCTGCACTAACGTGCTCATCATAGATATGTTTCAGGTTTGTGTCATCTTGTTTGAAGAGGACAATAAGATTAGCATTATCTCTAACAAGTTGTTTAGGAACTTTGCTGTATGTCTGATTTAAATAAAAACAATCAATATACTTATGTCGACCCATAGCGAAGTAATCGCGAACATTATTTTGGTTCTCACAAGCTATGTCATCGAAAACTATAATAGAATTGTATTTTGCTTCATTTGGACTAAGTACGGTTTCCTTTTCGCAAAATTTTGCTAATGATACATGTGGAACTAACTTCAAAACATTTTCTAAGAAAACATATTTGGGCTGATGCAACGTTTTTGAATATACGTATATGTTTTTGAAGCGCAATCCATTTTTATGTAACAGAAGACCAATCATCAAGTTAGTTTTGCCACAATTCGATGGCCCACAAATAATGCAACGGATTGTATTTGGTAAAAGCATTCCATGCCGACAACCAGTTTTATCAGAATCATTGCAAATCTTTCCGACATCTAATGATAATGTTTGTTTCACAAATTTCATTACTGATTGCTGATATAAGTTTTGATGCGAAATGAACCAGAGTAATCTGTAGCGTGCATTATATAGTTAAAGAAGATAGAGTTTACATATATATATATATATAGGTTAATACAGCTGAACTATATGGTGATTTTTCTACAAATTGAGTACTATTTTTATGGCCAGAGAATTGTTTGAGAATTTTGCATAACCCTCAGCGTGACCAAAAACTGCAAGTGTTTTTGGTTAGCTCGTTTCATAAAGTGCTCTACTGAGAACAACGAAGTGACTGTGGTAAGATCACATTATCTGTTCCCAATCACATTTCTGTAAACAGATATTATAGAAATGTGATTTGGAATTATAAATCAAAATGTTATTGAGCATTCTAAATAAATTTTTATCGACTAAAGAGGAGATAAAAAATGATTTAGAATGCCCAATAATCACCTACTAATAGTCATCATAATGAAATGTAATAATATAATTATCAATATAAAAAACCGACTTCATCAGAACTGGACCAAATTGAAAGGGAACCAAATGGGAAGTACCAGCTTTCAAATAAAAAAAGAATCATAAAAATCGGCCACCCGATCGGGGGTTCACCCTGGCGAAAGTCCTGTCTGAGGTAACAAACATAAAAAAAACATTCGAATTGATAATCTCCTCCTGTTTTGAAGTTGGTTAAAAATACCCCGAAATATTTATGTAAATCTAAGCTATCTAAGCTCATAGACCTTCCGTGTTCGCAACAGCACAATTGACAATAGTGTAGGTATCTCGTTAGTGAAGCTCTTTTAACTCCTGTTAGTTAAATATTAAAGTTATATTTAATATTTAAGTCCTTATACCAGAATATTAGAGTCGCATCCTTAGCAGGTTAAGAAGCGTCAAACGCATGATTTAGTCTGTAGACAAAACAAAGTTTGAAATTAACTCCAGATCCAAGTCAAATGTTCAGACAATTTAATATTCAGCCTCTTTGAGCAGCGTTATCCCAAAGCTAAAGCGCGAAGCTCCGAAAGAAGCAACATCGCAATCGGTACAATTTACGAGGTGAACCCACCGGATAAAGACATAAACGGCGTTATGAGCATCGTGGCCGATAATATTCGCCTGTTATTGTTCCCTATCTCGTGTTTATGCCCGGGTTCGAACGCCGACGATTTGAGAACAACCGAGCATTCTGCACTCTACTTTTAGCTGGTTTGTATACGCGTCGGTACCGTCCTATTAAGTAGTTCTTGTTTTGTCGTAGCTTTTTGGAATTCTTTTATTAGGGTTCCGTACCCAAAGGGGTGTAAATGGGACCCTATTAGTAAGTCTACCTCGTCTATCTGTCTGTCCGTCCTACCTTTAAGGCTGGTCCGTTCGTCCGTTTTAAAGGCTGTATAAGTATATGAAACGAATTGTAATAGATAGCCAGATTAAACTTTCATCATCATCATCATCATCAGCCAGAAGACGTCCACTGCTGAACATAGGCCTCCCCCTTTGACCTCCACATTGAACGACATCCTACCATCTGCATCCACTGGATGCCCGCGACTCTCACAATGTCGTCGGTCCATCTAGTGGGAGGCCTACCTAAGCTGCGTCTTCCGGTTCGCGGTCGCGGTCGCGGATGAAACTTTCACAGAATATGTAATGTTACGATGAATTAACTAAGAAATGTATAATAAAAGTCATAAAGTAAAAACTAAAAAGGAGTCCGGAGTCTAATAACATAAAAAAAACGTATTTTTGTATTTACTCTAATGTAAACACGGTAATACGGTGACGCATGTGTCAAACATGGCATGATAATATGTGTACTCACATTAAAGTAAAAAAACAAATAATAAATTCAAGGACCAAGTTTAAGATGGTGACAACAAGTTAAGCAACGTCGAGCGCGGTCGGTACTTGGATGGGTGATCGCGTGGGCATGATATTGTCTTTTTGCACTACTTTTACTACGGAACCCTCAAAGTGCGAACCCGACACGCACTTGGCCGGTTTATTTTTTCACCCACGACGGATTGTAGAATATGCGTTAGTTAGAGGTGATAAGTTTTGTGTCAGTGTGTTTTTTACTTATTTATTAGGCACCCGCATTGACCGCATTTGACCGTTACTACCTAAGCGGTGATGTGGTCTTTGATGGAGCACGCTTGCCTAGAAAAAACCTATTTCACTCGCAATTTGCCTGTAAAATAAGTAAGACGTAACGTTATGACCTTACTGGCTTTAACATTAACAAAACTTACAATCAACTCTCTGTTTTGCAATTCCAACATGTACATAAGGAAAAACTTAAATGAATTCGTTAAGTCAAGTGATTTGCACAACTATAATACACGTAACAAAGGTAAGCTAAATGTCCCTAGATTCAGGCTACAGAAAAGTCGTAACTCATTCATGAGTTATTGTGTTTAATCTATACATATAATAAAAAGCGTAGCGATAAAAAAATCTGTAATTGTGAGATATTAAAAAAAGCCCACACAGGGCGTATTCATAGTTCAGAAATTGCATGGTCATAGAAAAATTCAAACGAGCGAAGCTGGACAGTCAAATTTCAGAGATGTATCATCCCGACATGACATGATATAAGTACTTTTTATGGTATAGTATAGACAAAAAGAAAACTTCAAAACATGCTCTGCACTGTGGTCACATTATATTTTTGATTTGAAAACTGTTGACGGTGTTTTTACTTTTATGCTTCTATCAATCACAGGGCTACTTAAAATAAGGAGCTGAATCTGTTAAGGCAGTTTTTAGAATTTTTGTTTGTTCACGCACATCTCCTAAACCCCTGGAAGAAAATGCGAACGGATTTAAATACGGTTTTCACGAATATGCTTAGCTATGACCAGATTGAAGTAGAGGCTATGTTATTTTGTGCAAGGGCCGGATTAAGGGAAGAAAAAAAAGATTGAAGATTTATATGAAAATTTACGCGTACGAAGTCGCGGGCAAAAAAACTAGTGTTATAATAAAATCCCTAAAGAAGTACCCTTAGTACAAGATTTGACAGTTTTCGAAAACGTTTTCGTATTGTTCCATGCATTTTAGTAAAGTGCCTCCGGCGGAAACGCGGAGGAACTAAAATCGGTAGTAATCGGCAGTGTGTATTATGTATTCTGTGGTATAGGTTGCTTCACTCAAATACGAAAAAAGATTTCGAATAGCTTTCAGCCCAGCAATGTATGGAACAAAACGAAAACGAAAAAAGTTTTCGAAAACTATCAAATCTTGTACTAGGGGTAGTTCTAGACCTAGAATTCCAAAAATGTCATCAAACACACCCTTACTGGAAAGGCATACTATGGTTATAATAACTTAGTCTTTAATATATGCATATTATTGAAAACTTGTTAATTTTGATGTTTTGCTAAATGTTTTTAGTTGTTAAGCTTTTCTTGTCAAAATTGTGAATTGACGTTCGAAAGTGTTTGTAATTGTACCTACTTGAATAAATGACTATGATTATGAACATCAAATAAGGTAAAAGAACTAGTCCATCAGATTTAATTGTAAATCTATTCGATACTGGTCGCACTCGAAAAATTGTCAAAAATCATTATAGGATAGGCGAGACTAAGAATTATGTGTTGATTTGTAACAAGTTGCTAGTCTATCTGTTATCGGATACATTTCAGAGAGTGTGCATCGGTTCTGCATGATCTACTTCCCTCCTCCCCATTTTTCTATCGGACTGCCAGAGCAAGCACGACAAAACGACACTGCTCTATGGTTGATATTCCGAAAACCCGTACGAAGCACTTTGATTCCACTTTTATTATGCGTACCTACTGCTGGTCTGTGGGCGCATGCGCTGCCTGAGTAGGTGTTCCCCGAAAGTTACAATCTAGGTGTCTTCAAATCACGAGTGAATCGGCTTCTTCTAGGCAAGCGTGCTCCATGGTAGACCGCATCATCGCTTAACATCAGGCGAGTTGGCGGTCAAACGCAAGCCTATTTATGCATAGGTAAATATATGCATAAATAGGCTTGTATAATAAATAAGTAAAAACGTATAATAAATAAGTAAAAAGTACCAACTTTGAATCGCTTAGCGTTTGAAAGATGTTTGCGTACTGGATGACCTATGAAGAAACTTGATCTTGAGTCTTGGTAACGAATCTGTTGTCGGTTATTCCAATTCATTTAATATAGTTCTTGCCCGGTAAAGTGATCCACTTCACCGAACAACGAAATTAACCTTAAACTTTTAAAGTAAATTTTTTCGCATATTTTATGTATTACCTTGGGCTCTGCGTATCTACTACAAAGTAGTGACTTTTGGTCTTCTACAATTACCGAACTTTTTTAATAGGAAAATTCTTTTAATTTCTATACAAAATACACGATAACTTAATTTAAACCTTCATCCTACTAACCTAAATGTTTGGATCGCCCATAGATCATTGAAGTTCTAAAGATAATTCAAATGTTCAACCTCACTATCAGTTTGTAGCGTAGTTTGTCTACCTACCTAACCTAACCTAACCTATGCGTAGCGCATGCTGGTGGCATTCCCATCTAGGGCAAACATTTGTGTGATGAACATTTGTGTTTGTTCTATGTCTGGGTGTTAATATCTATTTAAGTATGTATTTAAAAATATATATGTATGTATATCAGTCTCTGGGTGCCATATTACAAGCTTTGCTTAGTTTGGGGTCAGATGACCATGTGTGCAATAATGTCCCAGATATTTATTTTATTTATTACTAGTTTTTTTGCCCGCCGTTTAAAAACTGCCTTAACATGTTCAGCTGCTTATTTTAAGTCGCCCTGTGTGAAGTATTGATAGAGGCATAAAAGTAATAAATAACACCGTCAGCAGTTTTCAAATCAAAAAGATAATGTGACCATAGTGCAGAGCATGTTTTGAGTTTTTCTTTTTGTCTAAACCATTAAAAGTATATCATGTCATGTCGGGATGATATACATCTCTGAAATTTGACTGTCCAGTTTCGCTGGCCACGGAACCCTGACATAATGCTTGTCTTAACACGCTCTTGGATAGTTATTTCTTATTTCGCGTGCATTTGTATGTATACCTTGATTAAAAAGCCATGAAATGGAACTACTCTATTTATCTGTTATAATATCACAGTAAAATAAAATTATTTCTATATTCTTATTCTTATTGCAAATATACACTGTATTCTTCTAAAAGCTAAGTTTATATACCCTGCATGAAGGGTGCAGCAATGACTTATGTAGTGGCTGTTCACAAAACCAGACCACAGACATAAACATATAAATTTAAGTAAGTATAGTTAAATCTATTACATAAATATTATATATACTATTCAAACTTAACCTAGAGTGAAGTAATTTTACAAAACAAAAAAAAAACATACTTAGTGTGATAGGTTACTTAATTATATATGAGATGATACAAAACTTATGACGCTACTTTCTTAACTATTTATATATCGATATATATTTTCTAATTATAATTTTCTAAAATTTATCGTCGAATAAATCTTTTATCTCGTAATAACATTTTTGGGTTAGAAACTTACGAAGTTGGTTCTGGAAAAATGTTATTATTTCTTTCTTTCTTTATTGCGTCCGGAATTTTGTTGTATAGGTTTATTTTCATGTACAAAGGGCCTTTTTTGAATATTTCTATTCGCGGGACTGAATTAAAATAGGATGCGGTATATTTTGTGTTTTTTAATGCTAACATAGAATAAAACCAAGAGAATGTAATACTCCTACTCCATGCACTGGAATGAATCACCAAAGAGGTTGTAAGGCCTATAACATGCTTGATCTACACGTTCATTCATCTAAGAAGGTAAAGGAACCTTCTTTAAATTTAAACTGATTAACCGAATGACAGTTGACAGTTTCAAAATTTTAATGGCTATGTCAATAACATTATCTTTACTTGGATCTCCTTGCTTGAGGCTATGTGACGATCCTCATATTACGTTTCGGGTAACGAAGAAATAAATCATTGATTTTTATTTTCGTTTATGTAAAAATAAAGAATTAAAATAAATGATATAAGATAGCCTATGTTTTAATCTGGTAATTTCTAAGCATATTCGTGAAAACCGCATTTAAATCCGTCCAGTGGTTTAGGAGATGTGCGCGGACAAACAAACAAACAAACAAACAAACAAACAGACAAAAATTCTCAAAACTGACCTATCGTGTTCAGCTGCTTATTTTAAGACGACCTGTGTGTTTTTTTTTTGTTATCTCGCAATTACAGATTTTTTTATCTCTACGTTTTTATTATATGTATAGATAGATTCCTACACGCTGAATGGCATTGGCTTGGCTAGGTTAGGTGAGCGAAATGAACGCCAGCATTTGGCATACGTGAAAAATGACTCTCCAATCAATTCCAGATACAACATGAATTAAACATTAAATATGAATTACAAAAATACAGAACGAATTGAGAACTTCCCTCTTTATTTAAAGTTGATATAATATATTTGACTCCTTCATTAATTCAATTATATTTAACTTTAACAATCCAACTAGAAGAATTTTGTCCCCGCCATTAACCCAAATTAAATTTTCGCCTTACATTAAAAAATGAAACGAACTGACAAGAAGTTAGTTTATAATGTTAATAGAAGCATAAATTAATTCACAGAGAAACTTTGCGAGGCAGTGTTGCCAGCTCTAAAAGGCTGATGCAGTGGCACAAATTACATTAATTAAGGCCCGCAGCAGGTATTATATTATTCACATCATAGTGAGAGATAGACGTGAAGTGGAAATATGAAAAATCTAAAAATGACTAAGTATGATTAGTATATCTCTAAAAGAGATTCATGTATCCAATGCCCTAACTTGCCTTTTCTGCGCCCGGTGCAAGCTTCTATAACTGCGCCCTTAAATACAAAACTTGGTTCTGGTGTGGTCATTTCTGCGCCCCTCCAGAGTCTGCGCCCTGTGCCTGGGCACCACTGGCACAGCCCTATTTACGGCACTGCATGTATCAATGGGTGAAAAACAACTTCACTAGTAACTAACAATAACAATGGAATCAAATATAGCAGATAATTTATTTTTTTATGCACCCCAATGAATCAAATATCAAATGGATATGGATATCAAATGACCCTTTGCTGATAAGAATACGATAAATAAAATGACGCCATACCATCTTCAATATGGCGGACGCCTCTACCAGCTTGTTTAAAAAAAAGTTTTTTTATTTAAATTAATTTTTAAATTAATTATGGATTGATTATCTATAAATTTTTACCAACATGCACTGGGCCAACAGGGTGGATTAGTGCCCATCCTCTCTTTAAAGAGAAGCCCTGTGTCCCTGCAATGGGAAAATGATAGTCTGATGATGATGATAAAAACTTGTAACTTTTTACTGCAGTATTTGATTTTCAAATTAGGAGATTGTAACAATCCCACGGATTCCAAATGTTCCATTGGATAGAGCATAACCTTACTTTCTTCAAAGATAGACTTTTTTATTTTATATATTTAATACCAAAAATTTACAATATTTCACATCATAAATTGCCTTAAAACCTAATTAAGGTTTTACTAGACAACTAGTTCTCGCCATTTACAAATTTATATAGTCTAATTAACGCACTTAAACAATGTTATTACAAAAATAAAATCACATTCGGTTAGCTGAGCGTTGCGCGCAACTTAAAATGCTGCGCAAAAGCAGGACTAGAAATCACTGGAATTTCCCTCGTCCTATTCTGCTTGCTAATGCGTGCTTTATATTTCCCGTGTATCGTAAATGAATGCATTAAATTTAACGAGTGACGCGACTGTTAGGAAAGGCTTTATGCCGTTAAATCAGGACTGTAATAATAAATATCAATAAACCGAACCCTGCAAATGAAGGTGAATTATACATTTGGATAGAAGCTACATGTTTTATTATACTGGACAAGGGTAGTACTAAATTAATCATAAGCAAACCATTTGCGCGTCCTAACCGGTTGTGGATCAAAGAACCGCCTCGGACGGAATCCTTATTGAATCGCTATTGCTATCTATGCATACTAATTGATTTATGGCCTGAAAACAACTATCCTGATACGAAATACTGAGGAAGTATTTTGTTTCAGTCAGAATACCGGAATCAATACCTTTATTAGTGGTAGGACTACTTTGCAGATTTTGACTTTAATTCGATAACTAAACCAAAGTTGTTAAATTAAAATGAAATGTAAAAACCCGTATGGAGCGTTAAGATTCCACTTTTATTGTGCAAACTGCTAGTCTATGGAATGCGCTGCCTGAATGGATGTTTCACGATAGTTAAAATCTGGGTCTCTTCAAATCAAGAGTGAATCGGTTTCTTCTACGGTAGCGTGCTCTATCGTAGACATCGTATCATCGCTTCATCACTTACATCAGGCGAGTAGGCAGAAAAGGGCAAGCCCATTATTTAATTTAAAAAAAAAGATTGAAGAGTTTTGTGATTTAGTAATGCATCGTTTACATTACATAAGTGATTACACGCATTCTATACGAAAACAGCTCTGTGTCATCAAACTCAATAAGTAAACATAAATAGTCGATAATAAATATAATAAAACGACTTTATTTTAATAGCAGTAAACTTTTCGCAAAATAAGCAAACGCAACATAGTATTACATAATAATTATATTATATCGCGTAGAATGTGTACCTTCTGACAAAATGCGCAACGTGCTATAGAGAAAAAAACTCTAGACCGAGAATAAAAATACAGTTGTAGAATCGTGGAGCATCAACTGCTTCTGTAATGTGAATGAATGAAAAACACATATAGAGCCCAGAACTCTGGTTGGCATTCACTTGCATTACTTATATTATGGACTAGCTTTTTTGCCCGCGACTTCGTACGCGTAGATTTTCATATAAACCTTCAATCCTTTTTTCTTCCCTTAATCCGGCCTTGCGCAAAATAACATAGCCTTTACTTCAATCTGGTCATAGCTAAGCATATTCGTGAAAACCGCATTTAAATCCGTCCGCATTTTCTTCCAGGGGTGTAGGAGATGTGCGTGAACAAACAAACAAAAATTCTAAAAACTGCCTTAACATGTTCAGCTGCTTATTTTAAGTCGCCCTGTGTGAAGTATTGATAGAAGCATAAAAGTAATAAATAACACCGTCAACAGTTTTCAAATCAAAAAGATAATGTGACCACAGTGCAGAGCATGTTTTGAAATTTTCTTTTTGTCTAAACCATTAAAAGTATATCATGTCATGTCGGGATGATATACATCTCTGAAATTTGACTGTCCAGTTTCGCTGGCCACGGAACCCTGACATAATGCTTGTCTTAACACGCTCTTGGCTAGTTATTTCTTATTTCGCGTGCATTTGTATGTATACCTTGATTAAAAAGCCATGAAATGGAACTACTCTATTTATCTGTTAAAATATCACAGTAAAATAAAATTATTTCTATATTCTTATTGCAAATATACACTGTATTCTTCTAAAAGCTAAGTTTATATACCCCGCATAAAGGGTGCAGCAATGACTTATGTAGTGGCTGTTCACAAAACCAGACCACAGACATAAACATATAAATTTAAGTATAGTTAAATCTATTACATAAATATATATATACTATTCAAACTTAACCTAGGGTGAAGTAATTTTACAAAACAAAAAAAAAACATACTTAGTGTGATAGGTTACTTAATTATATATGAGATGATACAAAACTTATGACGCTACTTTCTTAACTATTTATATATCGATATTTATTTTCTAATTATTATTTTCTAAAATTTATCGTCGAATAAATCTTTTATCTCGTAATAACATTTTTGGGTTAGAAACTTACGAAGTTGGTTCTGGAAAAATGATATTATTTCTTTCTTTCTTTATTGCGTCCGGAATTTTATTGTATAGGTTTATTTTCATGTACAAAGGGCCTTATTTGAATATTTCTATTCGCGGGACTGAATTAAAATAGGATGCGGTATATTTTGTGTTTTAAATGCTAACATAGAATAAAACCAAGAGAATGTAATACTCCTACTCCATGCACTGGAATGAACCACCAAAGAGGTTGTAAGGCCTATAACATGCTTGATCTACACGTTCATTCATCTAAGAAGGTTAAGGAACCTTTTTTTAAATTTAAACTGTTTAACCGAATGACAGTTGACAGTTTCAAAATTTTCATGGCTATGTCAATAACATTCTCTTTACTTTGGATCTCCTTGCTTGAGGCTATGTGACGATCCTCATATTACGTTTCGTGTAACGAAGAAATAAATCATTGATTTTTATTTTCGTTTATGTAAAAATAAAGAATTAAAATAAATGATATAAGGTAGCCTATGTTTTAATCTGGTAATTTCTAAGCATATTCGTGAAAACCGCATTTAAATCCGTCCAGTGGTTTAGGAGATGTGCGCGGACAAACAAACAAACAAACAAACAAACAAACAGACAAAAATTCTAAAAACTGTCCTATCGTGTTCAGCTGCTTATTTTAAGACGACCTGTGTGTTTTTTTTTTGTTATCTCGCAATTACAGATTTTTTTATCTCTACGTTTTTATTATATGTATAGATAAGCGTGGTGATCTACTTTAGGTTAGTGACTTGCTCGAATAAAATAAAAGTTAAAAATCTTAGCGTAGATGAATTTCAATAAAAAAATTGGAACGCTTTATTTTTAAACTAGGCTTAATACTTATGTATTCCAGATTTCCTCGATCAACTAGCTTAAACAAGTATAAATTGCTTTTTTAAATCCCCGATAAAAAGCTGATACGTAATCCTCAAACGAATGAAATGATTTTCCCAAAATTCTAAGAACACTTTCGATCAAGTCACCTTTCATACAAAAAATATAACTAAATCAGAATTGCTTCAGCAGTTTGGAAGCTACGATGACAGACAGACAAACAGATACACAGTTACACGAATACATATGTTAAACTTAGAACACACATCTGTTTCCGTCGGGGGTTAAAACAGTTTTTAAAAAACTTGTTAGACCCATGTTTCAAATGTTTATCGGGACTTATCGTGCATTAATGTATTTAGTTAAATGTAGGTACCTTTCGCTCGAGGTTTGACCATGTTACAATGGCACGAGCTGACTCAGTTCGAAAGGTACCTATTTTTACCTAAATAAATAAATGCGTGATAAGTCCCGGTGGTGTTGTGAGAGTTGCGGGCATCCAGTGGATGCAGATGCCAGGATGTCGTTCAGTGTGGAGCTTTAAGGGGGATAGCCTATGTTCAGCAGTTGAAGTCTTCTGGCTGATGATGATGAAGTCTCAGTAAACATTTAAATGGTGTTAAAATCGCGAAAGTTTAAAAGTTACTTTTGTTAGTCCCGTCCTATCTTAGTCTTTTGGAATTCGCTTTAGAGTTTCTGTAATGGCAACCGCCAATTGAACCCGATCACGTTTTGGTGTTATCTAAAATCAGAGCGTTTCAATTCGATCCCCGAAATCCTTTGATAGCCTCCAACTCGCCTCTAATAAATAAAGCTGAGTGGTTTCCTATCGCTGATCTATTGTAATTGCCTTCTAAGTATCTCCATCATAACTCGGCCATGACGGCGGGCTTGACCTCATCCGCCTCATTATTCGTCCATTATCCGAGACACTCCTCAATCTTGCCTATTGATAGTCGATTATTCGATCCAATTTCCGGGATTCTTCTAAGCACCTATTGGCTCTAGCAACTACAAATACCGTGATAAATAATAACGTGTTCTTATACTTTGTTACGATACTTAATGTAAGGATCGTAAACGTGTGTGTAGGTGTAGACAGTATTTTTATATTTCACCATAAAATGCACGTGGCTCCTGACCTCTTCCAGATATGACATGAACTCTAGGTATACCTATATATTATAGCCTAGCTATGTAGTACTGTAGGTACCAAGCTCAGCTGGCGTAACCTTTGAAAGGGCGTTGAACTTAGACTTCGAATTGATTTCAGGAGTCAAATTTTTCTTGGGAACTTTTGAACATTTGGGACATTTGTTCTCTTCAGAGTTACTTTTCATTTCCTTATAAATGTTAATTATACTCACGGAGAAGAAATAATTGTTCCTGTCAAGTCAACTTGTCACTTATTTCTTACAGTAAATCACTAGAAGTAGATAAAAGAACAATTCAAAACTCTCCGTTCCTTCTTCTCTCTGTATGAACTAAAATATAAGTACGTATTTTAAGCTTTAACTAAAATACGTTACGTATGCGTTATAAGTAACGTACCTATTTACTTATAATACATTATTTTAGTAAGCTGGATTATAAGTAACTATACGTATGTAGTACGTATACTTACTTATAATACAGAACTTTATCATCAGTACTTTGTTCATTACATAGAATAGTAACATTTGCTCAATCAAATACATACTCGTACGTTCTTGATTGTAATCTGGAGATTCCCATCACGTTTCTTCTAAACACGGGGTGTGTTAACCATGTGTTTAATAAACCTACCTACATTTGTTAGCAGATTTCATTAAACGAAGGTCGACACGATGATGACCGGGTAAAGGCTTATATTAATACTGGACATCCCTATGATCCGGTACATCCCTATGAAACAAAGGGTGCGGGGAAGACTTGCCATCGTTAAAGCTTTATTGCCTCGACATATGTTTATGAATTATGCGGACCCGAGGTGATTCATAAATCTTTGTTTTTTTTTGCACGGGGAATGAAATTAAATGGTCTTATTAGTTTGATCGTAAATAGACGCGTCTGCCTCGAAACAGCTTTGTATAAACATTTGGGGTACGTATAATATTAAGTACCTAGGCAATATATTCAGTGGATAGATAATTCCAGTGTTCTCGAAATTTTCTGACTTAAAATTGTTCTGTGGTAAAAACTTGAGTTTTAACTTGCTTTTGAGGATTATTTTAGTACCTAGGTTCTCTATCATAAGTATTTTTTTGTTCTGAAGGTAGGTACACAAATAGTTGGCCGCAATTTCGTACGCGTAGATTTTCACTTAATTATTCAACCTCATTAGTTCGTCCCTTTTTAACCAACTTCAAAAAAGGAGGACGGTTCTATGTTTCACTTTTTTAATGTATGTTCATGTTCATCGGTGTACATGGATAAAAAAAAACTCTTGTTCGGTAGAGTATATTTCCAATTTGGTTCCATTGTCACCAAGTCAGGATATGATGATGGGATCCAAGGGAATTCGAGGGCAAGTCAAAAATTTAACATTTTTCATGCGGATGTTTACACACTATGGAATCTACCAAACCTGCCTGCCAAATTCAGATTTGTAGGTCAAGCAGTTTTCGAGATTTCGTGATGAGTCGGTTGTGAGTCGGCCAGTCAGTGAATATGTGAGTGGTATTTTGCTTTTCATCATCATCATCATCATCAGCCAGAAGACGTCCACTGCTGAACATAGGCCTCCCCCTTTAATCTCCACACTAAATGACATCCTTCCTTCCATTTTGCTTTTATCTAAAAGGATCTCAATTATATGTTTTAAATGTCTATTGGGACTTATCGCGCATTATTTTATTTAGGGTAAAATGGGTACATTTATGTGTATGTATCTGTGGGTACATTTTGCTAGATGTTTCGACCATGTTACAATAGCCGTGGCGACTGGAAACTGCGCGCGAGTCCGGCGAGAAGAGTTTGCTAAATATAAGTAGAGTTACGATACAAATTCTTTATTGTGTTTACCAGAAATAAAAGTTACGAACATAATATACATACGGAAACAAAAAAAAAAACGCACAAAACACAAAAACCCACACCAATACACGACTATCCGAACGAACGATGATGATAAACAAAAATTATGTACTTACAAAATCGTCACTTTAATCTTCTTTCTCTTTTTTATCGATCTAATAAATAAACTTTAGTTAATTGAATATCTCAACTAAAATGTGATTACGGTTAATTTATTGAAAAGTTCTTACCTTACCGCTACGCTTCCGAATTTAATTAAAATAGTAACATTGGTTGTATTAATGAAATAATAGGAGTTGGCCTAATTGAAGTTTAATCAACTCTATTAGTAATCAACGAAGTATGTTAAGCAAACCGTGTTGAATTACACATACCTAATTTTAATTTTAAAATTAACTAAACTCGACTAAACTAATACCCGACGACGAAAACAAAAATGAGGGTATAGCTCGCTAAACGCCTGAAACGATTTTGATAAACAGATTTTAGAGATGGTCACTGGCTAGGTGGCGTTATCTTAAATTCACGATGGTGACATGTAAACTGGCAATATATACAAAATTGACTTCAAAATTAGTAAGCGCTCGAACAAACATTGATATGTATTATGAAATGAAATGCATTTTCTGAGAACATTTACTATTGTAATGTATATTTTTTTTTAACCATCAGAAAGAAGAGATTTCAATGAACAAAAAGCATACCGACTATTTAAAAAAAGCTAATATTTTGACACGAGAATTTTCGATTGAAAATTAGGGTGCTTTTTTGATATTAAGTCAAAATAAGGTGAAAAAATAAATATATTAAATCAAATAAATTACAGTGTATTTGGGACATAAAAAGGAAAGTTTTCACCAAATTTCGTAGAAAAAAAAATTAATTTGAAAAAAATAAAAATAAAAAACCAAAAATTTGGTTATTTGAATTTTTCACATAAATTTTGAGGTTATGTAAAAAAATTGTGAATATAAAAGTTGTAGATCTTTTTATTACCTACAACTTTGCCATTTAACTTTTTTTCATAGGACTTGTAGTTTTACCGGAAATCGAGATAAACTATTTTTTACCCTTAACCCCCCCCCCCCCCCCCTCCCACTTCCCGACCTCAGATCGCCTGTAATTTATTTTTCCTTTCATTTTTATCATATTCCCCTCCTGTTCTAATAGGTTTCATCCTACTACTATTTTTTTTGGTTTCAAAAATTATCTACCCTGGTCTAATATTAAAATAAAAGATTGTAAAAATAGGGACATTTATTTATTTTTAGCTGACGTAAAAAAAAAGAAGAAAAAAACTGCTTTTATAATTGTATTGGGGAAAACGGTGAAGACAGGACACAAAGCTATATAGCTAATCTTGAAGTCCAACCAATCATTCGCTCTTCCTAAGATAGGTCCCCCGATTGATAAAGTTCTGATCGACAAAGTTTAGACCTAGGTAGGAGTTTCTCTTGCGCCTGATACCATACTTGTGCGCCGTCTGGCGTATCTTCGCCCATTACTAACTTGACCAAAACATATTGGTGAAACAACATAAAACTCGTTTTTTGAAATGAAACTAGGCGCACTTTTTGTGTGAATAAAAATCATGGAACTCGCATCATAGTCACGCTTTGCCGTGTATTTTAAAACAGCACCATCTATTGTAGAATAGGTGAATTACTACTTAAGTTTTCACTTCTGACGTGCAGTCCTATGACTGATGTGTTTTTTTTTTGTATTGTAGAGTTTTGTTCCACACTTAGATTTACTATTTAGGTAAATGTTATACTGGGTTACGCGGAAAGGATGTACTAAGCCGAAAAGGGTTCATAGTACTCATCATTATGAATAAATTTTACTATAATAAGTACTATAGTATATGCTTTTTTATTTTATGTTCAGATTTGCAAATTGAAGTGGCAATGGGCAGGTCACTTCACTTGAAGAACCAATAACCGATGGGTGAGAAAGGTTCTTGAGTGGAAATGAACCGGAAGACGCAGCGTAGGTAGAAGGCTTCCCACTAATAGGTGGACCGACGACATAGTGAGATTCGCGGGCATCCAGTGGTTGCAGATGGCCTGTCGTTCAGTGTGGAATTTTAAGGAGGAGCCTATGTTCAGCAGTAGGCGTCTTCTGGCTGATGATGATATTTTATTTATATGACACGGGAACTATAGTAAAAATATATAAATAAAATGTGTGAAACCACGTCACTTTCATAATAAGATGATAATAATACTTTATTTTTAGTCAAACTTTTAAGAGTAAGCTATTATCAAAAAAATCTTTAAACTTGCCTTAACACAGCCTATCAGACTGACGGTGTCTGCAAAGTTGGGTCATTAGAAATTGTAATATTTTATTAGAAAAGAGAATAGTGAAAATCCCTCAAACTGGATCATTAACAAATATCTTTATTTTTGAGTTTCATTGAGTCAAACAATGGAAGCATAACAACTGATAGAAACCCTACACTAACAAATCTCAAATCCTTTGATCAACAACGAGAAAAACCTTTAATCCATGCTTGAAGATGAACAGTTGTACCATTGTAGTTACAACCCGTCAATAGTTTCAAAGAGTTCTTCGTAGTTTAGCATTTAATACGCTAAGCTGTCTTTGTATCGAGGCTAGGAACTTTGAGTTACACAGAACTACTTATTAACAATGGAGTGGAATAAATGGAAACTTCTCACCGCAGCCGTAGGCATGAAAGCGTTGAGGTTGAAATATCTCAAGTTATGAATGTTGTCCAACGGCAGAAACTTCTTATTGTTATGTCTTGTTGTTTGTACCTGCGTAACTAGGTTTCCATGGATTTGCAGATTTAAAAGGATTTATTTGTAATACGTACTGATATTTTGCAACATTCTACAAAAATAGGTTCTCATTTCTACTATTTATGTCTATGTTAAGCCGGGTTTCCTGCGCTCAAAATCTAACAAAACAATTTAACATGTTAGCTAAACATGTTTTGTTAGATTTTGGGCGCAGGAGACCCCAATTTATGTGATAGCTTATATAGTGAATCGGGGAACCAATGCGAGCTTTTCAGGCCGTTCTTCTGGTAAACTTTACTATAGATAGCACAAATTCAATTTTTTTATCTTGATCAATTAGTATTAAGACACGCGCTACAGAATATAAATATATATATATATATATATACATGCTAAAATACCTGAATCCACAGTCCTAGATTTAGATCAGCGCAGTGCGCCACTTTCTTCGCAATATCTAAGGAAACTTCCGTAGTTTTTCTTAGGGGCAGATACCTAACCGAATCCAACGGTTGTGCTAGATTGTGCTAGATATTTTCTTTTACATTGCCATCTATCGAGTAAACGGGAACTATTTCTTTTTATATCGTAACTCTGAAGAACTCTCATATAAATAATTATTTTTGTATAACATACGTCCAATTCAATTCAATTATTATTTATTTCTACCTCTTGACATTGTCGCAGTGTTCCCAGGGACGTCAATTAAATACATTATACGGTTATGTAACAATTATGCAGATATACAACGGCTTTGTAAGTATACAGTACAATATGAATAATGACTAAAATATTTTTATAAATAATCATGTAAGTCTGTATAAGGCTTTGTCAGAGATAATAACTAAGAGTACCTATACTAGGCTAGATAACGTGAACAGAATGAGCGGAGTCAAATTATAGCCAGGCTTTTTATAGCTGACGTATTGATTGCACTCATAGTAAGCCTGTGTTTATTTTCTTTACAAATCTTTTGAATTGATATTCGTTAGGTATAACATATCTTTCGGGATTTTATTATAGAATCGCACCGAGTTGCTACGAAAGGATTTGCTACTCTTCTGCAATCTGAAGTATGGAAGTCCGAAATTGTTCCATATAAACTTTATCAAAGTAAACGCAACACATCGAAAACTAAATCGATTGGAGTAGCTTGTGCTATTTTTTGTATAAAATTATGTTTTATTGTTGTTTTTATTCTAAACACCAGAATGATAATAAACTGGTTCTTATATAAATGAATCTCTAGTGTATTTTCGCCTTAAAGTCGTATCAATAACAATAAGGATTAACTCTTTATGTTTTACTTTACAGACCTAACCTAACCTGAAACAAAAATTAAAAATAATTACACAAAAAATTTGTTAACACTAATAAAAAGAGTTTTTTAATGCCATTGGTGGCAAACAAGCAGACGGCCGCCTGATGGTAAGCAGACACAGTCGCCTATGGATAACTGTAGAACCAGAGCATCACAAATACGTTGCCGACCCTTTAAGACAATATTAACTCGCCTTCTGAAGAACCCCATGTTATTAATGTAAAATGGAAATAAGTATAAATTAATTTTAACCCGTATAAAAATAATAACGAATAAACTCTTATTAGGCTTAGAGCACTTTGTTTGTTTGTGAAGATTAACTTCCGTAAACTAACGCTCTCAGTAAAGTATAGATAATTTGATGTGCACAGCACTCAGTGGCAGACCGAACGCACTGAAACCACTGGGAAACACCCCATCTGTCCATAAATCAAGATTATCATGGAATGGTTAGCCCATCCTGTAATGTAATGCACTGAATTAGGATTTATTCGGCCGTTTCACCCGCCAGCTGGCCATCCTGTTTTATTATGTATGAGGATTCCTCAATAAAGAAAACTGTAACCCAACTGGAGACTTTGAAAACGTTTCGCTATTTCCGCAACTAAAACGATATTTTTTTTATGCTTGACTGGCTTGGCGTTTGACCATTGCTCACTTGATGGTAAACGCGCCTAGCCTAGAATGGGAGCTAGCTCTCAAGTGAGGCGGAACACACCGTTAAATGCTTGGCTTTAAACTTGTGGGTGGTGGCCCTACCACCAAAACTTTTTCTTTTTCATTGTTATTATATTAATACTACAAAAACACATTTAAATATATTTTTTTGTTGTATAGGGTTTTAGTTTTTACTTTTTGATTTTATTAGGTATAATTTCTTAGTTAATCCGCCCTAACATTTTATATTCTGTGAAAATTTCAACTGGCTATATATTAAGGGTCGAAAGAGAGAGCCGCTAAGAGGTAGGACGGACAGACGGACAGACAGCGTAGTCTTAATAATATTAGAAGTAGTATGGTACCCTTTTCACCCTTTGGGTACGGAACCCTAAAAAACAAAGAGTACCTACCGATCTTAAAAATCACTTTGAGGCTTTTTTCAAAAAGGATTTATTTTATTTACATTGTTCCAAAAAAAACGGTGGCGCTAAGCAAAAAGGAGGTTATCTGGTACTCATCATAATGAACCATTTTGCTAAGGGAAATGAAATGGCGAAAAAATCTGCTGTTTCATACAAAAATTTCGATCTCCAGGAAATGTATTAAGTAGCTGATAAATTTTGCCGATTTGGTTGGCCCCTAAGTAAAAGTTGTTCATAATGAGTACAATCACCTCCCTTGGGCTTAGTAAAGCCTATATGCGTAACCCTGTATAGGCTCATAGGTACGAGTAAGTACCTATTTGAATCCAGCATGCACTTGCACTATTCAAATCGAACTTCCCATCCACTACAGCATGATATTTATGGCGCATCAATTCTGAATTGACCCAGTCCTCATTATATTTGCAAATATCTAGTACTCCGCAACTACTATGGCTGGTCGTTTCTGGATAATCCATGTATTTACATATGGTAACTCTCACAAATACGGTTCAGATGTGGTAAATGGGGGTGATCATGAACTAAGCTCTGGAGATTTCGGGGGTTGAATATTGTTACTTGAATCGAGTATTAGGCTATCTGAAATCCGCAGGGTATTTAGCATTTAATTTGTTGCAGATGTAAATTTAGTGACGAGAAATACTATAGTGCAGCCTTTCCTTGGTGTTAAATGTTTAAAATCTTGATTTATATACTCTGGTACAGATAATCAGTTAGCATCCCCTTAAGGGCGGCCTCAGTACATCAAAACAAACTACTTACTTTTAGCCAAAGACTTTTAGAAATTCCCGAAAAAAATTATCTGCTGTTCGATACAAAACAATCATTTACTCCCGAAAAATGTATGAAACCAGTAGAAAAAAAGTTGTTAGTTTTGATGTACCTACTGAGACCGCCTTTAAAAGGATTCTAACTCATTATCAGTAACCCTGTATAGTGTCACCAGTAAAGAAAAATCAAGGTTTTAACATAGTTTAGGTCCATGTTCATCGAAGTTTTTTTTTAATGCCATTTGTGGCAAACAAGCAGACGGTCCGCCTGATGGTAAGCAGACTTGTAACACCAGAGGCATCACAAATACGTTGCTGACCCTTTAAGACTATTACCTCACCTTTGAAGAACCCCATGTTGTAGCTTCTCGTAAAAATCGCGGAAGCTCATTCCACATTTTGCAGGTGTGAGGCAAAAAAGATCGTGTGAATCGCACAGTATGCGATTTCCGCTGATCTACGATATGTGGATGCACGCTCGTAACAGGGCGTGTTATGTTAACTTCTGAAAGCTTGGCCTCTATTCCTTAGAAAAGAAAGTCCAACTTTTTGAGGTTAACTTAACGCGCCGCGTTACGAGCGAGTTTGTAGTAATGGAATCAAGGCTCTGATCGAAAATAACATGACACATGAATATTATTTATTGAATTTGTCAAAACAGTGGTTATCCATTTTAATAGCCTTGTTAAGTTTTGGTAAACTTTGCCATTAGATACCGAGGTTACTCCAGAAGCAAATACACGAAAATTATAGATACTTCACCTTTGTTAGTCATCTGCTACCCTCAAAACCGTGGCAGCGCGGAATGTGTACACAGGTACAACAATGGTACAATGCATCAACGGACCCGCTCGTCGATTTTATTTGTGCATAAACAAAAACAGAACTGGCGCGCTCCCCTCTGGAATATTTTCCTGAAGCGAGTCAAACAACTCTCATTGATTGAAAAAATATTTAATTTTGAATAAAAAAAACTAAAGCTTTAAAAGAAATAAATTAAATTTTTATTATTATTACTAGGAAATATTGACATATCTACTCTAACCTAAATACTGATTAATTTGATTGTTACTGTATTCTGATTCGTAATTTTTTATTGTATGACTCGTTACACGCGTTGACGTAGCTGCAAGTACAACGAGTATTTGTCTATAAATAAAGGTATGAACTTTAGGCGCCGAACAAAACCCCCCATGAGCCGATACAAAAACCTTATGGATAAACAAATAAAATTTGTACACTCCTAATAGTAGGTAATAAGTAAAACACTAAATACTCGTGGAATTCCAGGTCAGCTTAAAAACGTAAAACCACGAAATCTAAAGCAGTCCACAGTTACCAGAAGTACAGCTACGTAACAAAATGTAGGTAAATACAGATAAAAATTTTAACTAAAAGAAGTAAATCTCTTTGCGATGCAAACGCTGCTATTCAACTCTGATATTAATATTCATTCCTTCCATTATTTTCATGACAAAGCTATTAAAACCTCTAAAAGAAAATCTCCGCTTATTACAGACATGTACCTATTGGATGAAATTAATTAATTATTTAATAGCTACCTGAAGATGATTGCAAATTAAACCGTAATAGTATGCGATGTGCGCCTTAGTCATTATATGCTTTGACTAGCTGCGCCTCGCGGTTTCATCCGCGTGGTGATGAAAATCGGTGATGATGATGATCATGAAAAGTAGCCTATGTGTTATTCCAGGTTTTAAGCTACCTCCATACCAAATTTCATCCAAATCCGTTTCAGCGTGAAGGAGCAACAAACATACACACACACGCACACACAAACTTTCGCCTTTATTATATTAGTAATATAATATAGTAATATAGTGTTATAATAGGTCGGGGAAAAAGTATTTTCGTATTTTGTATGTATAAAGTTGTAGTAAAAATCTTATCCGTTGTACTGTTTGTATCTGGCTGGTTTTGATACCATTAAAAATATGACATTTTAAAAAAGGAATACAAAACGTAAAAAGCAATTTCCCGCCATTTTTCAATTGTTTTTTTGTTCGATAAAATGAGTGAATCTAACGAACAAATTCGATATATTGTGAAATTTTATAACAAAAAAGGGAAAAATGCGACACACGCCGCGAATAAAATTTGTGACGTTTATGGACCTAATGCAGTGTCATCAAGAGTAGCACAATGTTGGTTCAAGCGTTTTCAGTCCGGGAATTTTGATGTCAAAGATGCAGCTCGCTCTGGTCGCCCTGTTACAGATAAAGTCGATGCCATTTCTGAAAAAGTGGACCAAGATCGGCATATTAGTAGTTACGACGTAGCTGAAGAACTGGGGATTGACCACAAAACAGTTTTGACCCATTTGAAAAAAACTGGGTATACAAAAAACTCGATATTTGGGTGCCACACGAGCTCACTGAAAGAAACCAAATGAATCGTGTACTCATTTGCGATTCTCTATTGAAACGTAACGAAACCGAACCGTTTTTGAAAAGATTGATCACTGGTGATGAAAAATTGATCACCTACGACAAGAATGTGCGCAAAAGATCATGGTCAAAGGGCAGTGAAGCACCACAGACTGTAGCGAAACCCGGATTAACACGTAATAAGGTGATGCTGTGTGTATGGTGGGATTGGCAGGGCATCGTTCATTATGAGCTTTTACCGCCGGGCAAAACCATCGATTCGGATCTCTACTGCCAACAGCAGATGAGACTCAAACAAGAAATTGAGAAAAAACGGCCGGAATTGATCAACAGAAAGAGTGTGGTCTTTCATCATGATAACGCCAGACCGCACACATCTTTGGCCACTAAGCAAAAATTTAGAGAGCTTGGTTGGGAAGTGTTAATGCATCCACCATATAGCCCAGACCTTGCACCCTCAGATTTCCACCTGTTTCGATCTCTTCAGAATTCTTTGGGTAGTGTTAGATTAACATCAAGAGAGGACTGTCAAAACTACTTGTTGCATTTTTTTGATCAGAAGTCCCAAAAATTCTACAGCAACGGGATCATGTCACTACCTACAAGATGGCAACAAGTTATCGAACAAAATGGCACATATATATTATAATTAAATGTAATTAAACTTGAAAAAAATATGTCTTGAATTTGTTTAAAAAATACGAAGAAACTTTTTTCCCGACCTTATAATTATATACTTTGGATCTACCTTTAACTCAAGGTAGTACCGAAGAAAATCTCTCAAAAATTGAAGGGGGCGAGGTAAACACGTATTGTACACACTGACATATTCTTACTAGTTCTACCAACGCACATTTCAATATAGAGCAGCACACAATTGCAAACGATATGCTCAAAATGTAATTGAATGGACGACCAAGGAGGGGTGTAAGTGCTAAAGGGGAAACCAAGATATGACGCTTGGCTTCCATTTATACTGTTTTTTTCTGAGATTATATGCAGAAAAGTGAAGTTATTGCCAAGATTAACCTTGTCAAGTGACCTCACTCTTACAGATGTGTCGCTGACGCTCAACGCCTGCTGGATTACCAGCAGTAGACTTACAAGCGATCGCGAAAAGTCAACTTTTTTGGTTTACGCTGCGACGACGCGGCGCTTAAGCGAGGCTGGACGGTTGTGCACCTTAGGTAAATCGGGAACACTTGAATTGTTCATGGCCGCTTGTACGCTGCTATTCTCTCAGTGTAAGATGGACGTAACCCTTCGCGTTAGCAAGTATTTTAAATTTCCTACTCGTAAAAGTATATAAGTAATGCATAGCTACAGCTCAAATCCAATGGCAACCAAAATATATAATAAACTACCAGTACCTACAGATAAAAGACATTGAAAATTGGAATGAATTTGCCAAAACCCTAAAAGACATATTGCTCTCAAAATATTACTATAGCTTAGACGAGTATTTAGAAAACGAATCAATTATTGGAAAAATCGATCCGCTCCGCGTAGTAGCTTTACCTCCGCATTTTGTTGTCATACCCATTAATATTAGGCGATATTTATACCTTAAACTTAGGAATCTGATGTGAATTTCATAATATGCAATAAACTATTGAATATTGAGTAAATATACTTACCACACCTACGATCAAACTCTTAACAAAATACCTCTATTTCTTCTTCATGTTTATTTGTCGTTTGATCTCAAAGTTATAACACTAGCAAAGTACTCCCGTGTACCATCGTAGCAGCTCTGTACACATAACAGGCGATTCAATATGTTTTATATCTCCGCACTTCCCAGTCGATTTCCCCGTACTGGTGTTTATGAGCCTACAGGGACAGTAAACAGAAAATCGACAACGCGTAACGCGTCATGTTGTTTCATCAAGATACCTACGCGTATAACAAGTAGATGGGAAAACGACAGTGTTCTGGTAAAAATATCTCACATTTTGGGTTAACGTTGTACTATTTTGACTCAACGACGATGAAGACGTCTAAAAGGAGACTTAAATTAGGTAAATTGATGATGCATACCTACAAGAAAATTGCACAAATTTCCATGCAATTTCACCATATTTTTAGGTTTAAGTCATTTAAATTATACCTAAATAGGACTTCCTTTGATGCAACTTTCTAAAAATGGTTGACATGCCGCGAGTTTATTTATTTATTTTTTAAATTTGCTACTGCCCCTTTACTTTGGTTGAGAAAGCAATTTTGCCATCAGTGAGGAAAGAGATAGTGAGATTTTTGTAACTGTATTTTGTTACTTTGTTGACAATATTATGTCTTCCGAGGAACCGCAATTGCATATTTTACAAATTTTGAGAAAACGGTTTTTTAAATTGATTACTATCCTTACCCCAAAAGGTTTAAGGAAAAGTGGCCACATGCTGGCATCATATTTCCACGTTGAATGGCAATGCAAACTTTTGAGCCAAACTAAGCGCCAGCACTCCGGTCACCAGCCTCCTCCACCAAACGTTTCGCCAGGTCCATAAAGTGGCCTGCCCCCACGATCCTAAAGCCTCGATCTCAAACGGCAAAAACATGTACATACTGTCTAATACTTTGGTATATAATTTTTTGCAAGTGTATACTTTGCATAAAATATGATTAATTGATTAGTAAAAAATACTGTTTTCAGGTTCAGAAAGAAAAAAACTTCAATTTTGTCCTGTTTTTTTTTACACATTGGAACTGTAATGGATTTGGAGTAAGGCTAACCTAAAGAAACTGATATATCTACTTATTTATTTAAACTTTTCCATTAGACGCGACAAGAATAATATCAGGTTCCCACCGTCGTTGTTTTCGATAATAAGCACCCTCTTCCTTCGTTCGACCTTGAATCTGAACTGATGCTTATACCGACTCTCCGGAAAGGTGATTATAAGCTGACATGATGTCTTTATACTCATCGCTATGAACGACTTTAACTATTGAACCATTGCCAGTTGTTCTCAGCTAAGTAATGACTACTTAGTTGTTCCAAAGAAACATGTTGTTCATATAAAAAAAAATTGGATTTGTTCAATAGTAAAAGTAGGTCATACTGGTGAGTAATGATTTCCTTTCGGCTTAGAACTACCGTTCCGTGTAACCTTGTATTCCTTTAAATTTAGTGAAGAAAAAAGTTGTTTCACACGTTTCTTTCTTACAAACCACTCCAATTTGTAACTACACAACAGAAACTTTACAGTTGGGGTCCTGTTGCAGGATACAAGAGCAAACAGCAGTTTGCAAAACTTTACCGGTACCTTTGCTACTCTGGTGTGGATACGTTTTGGTGGGAACTTCTTACAAATATTGGCACCGCGCCAGACCGAAAAGTTACCTTACTTATTCGGCTATATATGCACGTATAAGCACTTCCTACGGATATGACTTTTAGGCTTTCTGTGTGAAAACAATTTGTATAAAGATAAGAGGTCAGATTAGGAAAGCGAAATGGATAATAACAATGAGAAGAATATAGACATTACCATAAACTACCGCGAGGATCTCTACGACTGTGTTTACTTAAAACATCACAAATTTTTACGCTCCCTTTTGCCTTACGTATATCTGTAAAATTATTACAAATAAATCTTTGTTCATTGTCTCTGTAATACATCATCTGTTCATTGTCTATGTCTTATTACTGTATACTTATGACATTTTATCATAAAACTAATTCAGGTTTTTCATCAGGTTGGATTTTCTCGGGTTTATGAAAACATTAAGCAATAATTTTGTTTTCTTCCGATTCTTGACCAAAAGTCTAAGCTTTCTATCAAAAACCTGATTTATCATAACCTGATTATAAAATGTAATTATATACGTACGTACCGACGATGATTTTTTAATAAATAAGTTTCCTATTAATGCAGTATTCGCCCACGGTGCGAGCTTTTCCGTTAAAATTCTTTTATTTTAATGTTTAATAATTGCGAACACATAAAACATGTTTATAACTAAAACAAAGACAAATGTAATTTAAATCAAATCACATTTAAACATTTTACATTTACATCTATTATACATCACTCAATTAGGGCCAGTATCAGTCATTAGCTAAGTACTTATTTTAAACACCGCAAATCATTAAAGCATTAGCAGAAATTCGTTTTTCAATAACGCAAATGAAAATCGTAACTTTGTAGGTCGTTTTAATGGGCTCCAATTCAGGGTCCCGAATTCGTTAAAGTAATTTTGTACTCCCGAGGCAGATTTCAGACACTACCCACGCTTCCAAATATCGTTCAAGTATTTAGTAAACATTTTGGCAATTAATAATTTCCAACTTTCCTAACGCAATTTGCTTAAAAGGCTACTCGGATTTCGAGGAGTGTGCCCAATTTAAAATCAACTTCAGGAAATCAGTTGATGGCAACTGATTCCTTTAGAGACTATAAGGAAGAGTATATTTACGATGATAGATTTCAGCGTCCAATTTCCCTTCAGTAATAGACATTTATTGAAATGTAGCTAATGGAAATGAATCTATCAGGCCTTGTTTTGATCAGCAATATTTTACAATGTACTACAGAAAAGATTAGTTCAAGTCAAATAACTGTAATCTATAATAGTACGAGAGCTAGCAACGTCGGGAAAACAAGCATTTCAGGTAGGCTAGTTTTTAGATATGCTATCTCTCTCAATCCCCCGGACGTCATACGGGCAATCTGGCTGGCGGTAGTGGTTGCGTTCATCAGTGCGCATCCTACCTGTACAGGTAAAATATCGATTTTTCAAATCATTTTAAGAAGTTTTTTTTCTTTTTTATTATTTTTATTGAATTTTTCGCAACATGAATCTATTATTGCCAGATATTTTTATCGTTGTTTAAATTGTGCCAGACGCTAATTTTGAATTGAAAAAATTTTTTTTTTCAAAATATTTCAGTATGGCTGAAATTTTTATATGTTGTTATTTAAGTATCTAAAAACCTAAAATTAATTTGCCAAACAATAATTCGATTGTTAAACCTTCAGCCAGACCGATCTAAAAGTGAAAAGTGATGTGGTACCATTTTGCTTGGTCTAGGAATAGTTGTCGAATAAATTACAGAGAAAGAATTAAAAACTATTGAATTAATTGTGGATTAACATAGCATTAAAATAATTATTTATTTTTGTGCAAAATTAAGGTAATAATCAATCTCAAGGATGAAAGTAAACAAAAATTATATTTTTTAATCCATAATTGTGTCACAAAAAACGGAGGCATCTTGATAATTATCATCATCATCATCTTCATCACTGCTGTCATTTTCATTGTCATCGCCGTCTTTTGGATTATCATCGTCTTGTAAGCTATTATCTGTAAAAGAATGAAAAATTTTATAATCTTTCGGCAAAGAAATTTATTAGTATTTTATTTTCAATTTTTACCTTTAATGATAATGTCGGCAACTAATGATGGTAACTGCTCTCCAACAAACCAGATAAAATCATATTTATCGTCATTTATGGTCCAGCCAGAAGCTTGAGGTGATAGAGATGTTGGGTGTTGTAAATGAGCATTTCTCTAAAACTTTGTTACGTAACGAATTCGTAGTAAATGCTGATACAATTCAGCTTTGCATGGTGGTAGGCTTGATGGATCAAAATTACGATTTTTTTTTTCAAAATTATCATCTGATTTTTTAGACCTATAAGTGTTTGAAAACAGATGAAACCGAACTTCATTGACGTTCCAAGAATCACGAGCTCCGTAAATGTGACAAATAAACTTTTCTAAGATCTTAAATGTCTCATCCAGCAATTCTTCATCATCTGTTATAATATTTTGACAGGCTAATTGATACTCTTCTGATTGCTCTAACAGTTTAAAAGGTCGAAGTTTACCTTTCACCACTACTATTATATTTCAGTTTAAAATTTACACGTATTTGTAGAACTTCTTTACACTTTTTTAATTTATCTTCAACAAAAGTTATTATTTTTCCAGTTCTGTCTTTACAAAAAACACATTTTAATTTTTCGCTAGCCATTGTAACACAATTTTGTTAAAAACATTAAAAATAACAGCAACGAATACACTAATGTGACTAAACTGACGCCATCTTGATTACAAACAGCTGCTGTCGTCTATCTCGCTTGCGCAACTAACACGTGATTGTCTGTACTCTTCCAACATGCCCAATCACTTTTCACTTTTAGATCGGTCTGGCTGAAGGTTTAGCAATCGAATTATTGTTTGGCAAATTAATTTTAGGTTTTTAGATACTTAAATAACATCATATAAAAATTTCAGCCATACTGAAATATTTTGAAAAAAAAATTTTTTCAATTCAAAATTAGCGTCTGGCACAATTTAAACAACGATAAAAATATCTGGCAATAATAGATTCATGTTGCGAAAAATTCAATAAAAATAATAATAAAAAAAAAAAACTTCTTAAAATGATTTGAAAAATCGATATTTTACCTGTACAGGTAGGATGCGCACTGATGAACGCAACTACTACCGCCAGCCAGATAGCCCGTATGACGTCCGGGGGAGTGAGAGAGATAGCATATCTAAAAACTGGCCTACCTGAAATTCTCTCTCGAAAACGTTGCTAGCTCTTAGACTATAACTATTTGTCTTCTTCTAGAATTGTAAGTCTACTGAAGTATGGGTTAGTTTTTGCTTTACTGGAAGTAAGTAGAGCATGCAACCATTTTTCACTGTCTCGTCTGCTTTGTAGAAGTGTTTAGTGCTCTCACTTAAAATAGAGACATTTTAAGCAGTTTCAACGATCGTGGTGCCCTTGACATGACCTGTGTGACTTTTTTCTTTCAAGTTTTGGCTCCATTTATATTGACTATATAGCCAGTGTCATGTATAACATAATTTCTTAGAATGTATTGTACAAGTAATAGTCACAGTCAAAAAAATACGTGATTTTATAACAAACATAGCTTTCATATTTTTGTGCCAATGTCTTTTTCAGTAGGTATTATTTGATACCCATATCATGTAGGTGCAGAATAAATAACTGGTCTGCCATCTTTTGGAGTCCGCCATATTGGATTTAGAATGACGTCACTTAGCTTACCATATATTGTCATCTAAATTAAACGTGTATGCAAAATTACAGATCAATAAATAAATAAATAAAATAAATATCTGGGACATTATTGCACACACGGTCATCTGACCCCAAACTAAGAAAAGCTTGTAATATGGCTGCCAGAGACTGATATACATAATTTTTTTTTTTAAATACATACTTAAATAGATATTAACACCCAGACATAGAACAAACACAAATGTTCATCACACAAATGTTTGTCCTAGCTTATCGAACCCACGCCCCCAAGCGCAGAAAGTAGGTTCACTACCAACTGAGCCACCGGGGCAGTCGGTTAGGGTTTGACGTAAATGTTGACCAATCACTAATCACTATGCAATTTCTTTTCAAGACAATGAAAATGCGAAAAGAGAGAACAGCAGCTGTTAACATGATAGTCACAAATATATTTTATAAGTACTTAACAAAAACGAATATTATTTATTGTAACAAATAAGTCAGTATATGTACAACAAACATGAGTGAATGTTGATAGCATAAAAAAAACACATCTCTCATAGGATTGCACGTCAGAAGTGAAAACTTAAGTAGTAATCCACCTATTGTACAAGAGATGGCGCTGTTTTAATATACACGGTACAGCGAAATGATGACGCGAGTTCCATGATTTTTGTTCACCCGAAAAAGTGCTCAACGCGCCAAGAAGTTTTCAATTCAAAAATAGCTTGTTTTGTTACTTTATTTGACATGACATAGCCAGGCCTCATCGTACGCGCCAGTGGATAAATCTCCGGCATGCGGCATCAGCGCGCGACGGGTGGCCGAATGTGTTTGACATCGCATGTTAGATGACCTCTCGATAAAATATACTAAATTACTGTATTGCGTTACAGTCCAGTAATTTGTTTAATGTGATGACTATGTGTGTCTGACAAAGCGCATAATGTAGACTACATACTAACTAAATCGTTTACAGTCAAAACAAAAGTTGCACGATTATGGTTTTTGTAAAACTCTCCGAGCTATTCTTATCTTGGGACCGATCGATGGAAGGGTCTTGTTGCATCAAAACAACGACATCGTAGTCTCAATTTGCGGCAAAATTTGCGTTCAAAGTTGTTTTGAAACTTAAGATCGCTTTATCGTCGGATCGTTATCAAAAGACAAGGATAAAAAAGTAATTTTATTAATTCCGACCGTAGGGCGTGCGGAGTTAAAAGTAAAGTTTTTATTGGTCTTACGACCATTGTCAGTGGTACCCCAGTGGGCAGGGGATTTGCCCCGTGGCAGGTCCATTAGTTTAAAGAAAAACAAAGTCAGGTTGGCTTTAAGTGCCGCATTATTTCTAGATTATCCATTAAAGCTAGGTAATTTTTTGTAGTTCTTTCTCTTGAATTTTAATGAGAAACTTTAACTAGGTTGTTAGCATGTTGAAGCGTGGGTAACAATGGAATATTCTTGTAAACAAATGGGTTTGCGTCGTAAACGAGGAGCGGGCGGGAGGTGGGGTGGGGTCTCGCAGGAGTTAATGAAGTATCAACTGCCTAGACTGATGTTAGATAGAGCGGGGCTAACCACGCTCCATCCATTATTATAGTTTGACAGCTTCTTGTCAAGTGTGAAAGGGTCGACGGGTAAGCTACTGATATCTTCCTTAACGAGGCTGATACTTTTTAATTGAGTGTACTTTGAGTAGGTATAAGAATACTCAATTTTGTAGCCATGATAGCTTAGTGGTTGGCGCGTTAGAATTCCAATCCGCATGGTGTGGGGGTCAAATCTCAACAGTGTGCTTGAAGTGCTGGTGAAGGAAAATATTGTGAGGAAATCACATAGCATGTGGTTTCCTCCCGAGTACTATAAAATATATGTTGTTCAGCTGGTTAGCTACCTATCTATCTTTTAATTAAAATCGATCGATTAATATATATATATATATCATTTTAGATAGATTTTAATTAAAAGATATCGAAACGAAAATTTTTTTGTTTATAATGTTATGATAGTCAGCAAAACTTGAGTGTGTCACTTTTTGTAAATTCACACTCAGTAATTTTATATCGTCAATAATGTTAAAATGTGCGAGCGAGAAAGCTGCAGACGAATAGAGGCCCCTTAACACACAGGCTACTTTTCATCATCAAGGTAATTTTTAAGCTATTTGCCGATATCTATTGTCGCTACTAGTAGCGTAAATTTTCTCAAATAAAGGATATTTGAGATTTATACGTTACGTTACGTCTTTGGTACAAATTTCTGTCCAGTTAGAACGTTCCTCCCTGAGATAGCAAGAACCTTTGAATGTATCTAGCGTATGTGCCAGTGTAATTGGGCTTAACTGGACATCTAGTTACCATTCGACAATCGATTCTCTGTAACGAACTTCGGTAAAGCTCGTTAAACCTCTGGGGAATTTCATACCTGCCTGCCCTTTGACCATGTCTATCAGCTCGATGTCAACTTCAATATTGGTTTATTGCTTAGTCCAGTTTTATCAAAGTTGCCATAACAAGTTTCTGGGAAATCCTGACGTGTTTCTGTGACGAAGTTTGGAAAGTAAGCAGGAGTAAGTTTCTTATTTAGTGACGGTTTGTCTATTTGATTTTTCTTTTTAGTTTGGAGTAGGTAGGATTGCCACTCTCAAACTTTTAATGAAAATATTTTTTCATACAACGTGCCATCGGTGTAAAATAAAACCTCAGACACCCCAACGGATTTTTAAATGTAGTAATAATATAGAAAACATTAGTATTCTTTAAGTACTATAATATATATTTGCAGTTTTCGATTTCCCAAGAGAATGTGTTGACGGCTACGGTTGTCACTTTTTGCGCATTGCTCCATACTTGAAATAAAATTGCATAGTAGATAGGTATTTTGTTCGAAAACGTCGTCGGCTGCGTTATACTATTGGGTTAAGAGTTTTAGACACGGCGTTATGAAGGTGGTATTTCCGATTCTGAACCAGCTATTTTTAGGGTTTGCGTTTTTTCGATAACACGTTATATTAAATAATAGTAGACAAACAAAGCACGGGCCACCTGATGGTATGTGTTTACCACCGCTTATAGAAACTTGCAATGCCCGGAGCATTAGTGGTGCGCTGTTTACATTTAAGGATTCTATTTCCCCTTCGTTTGCAAGCAATTAATTAGATAATTTAGGACAAAAAACCGAGACTGGTAAGCCCTTTTACAGCGTATGTGGCAGAAACAATAAAACGGTACAAGACTTCAACGTATCTATAATGGCGTAAGCTTAACAGTTCCAAATTATCGGCTGGTTTTGGATCATCAACAAGTCTAACGACTCTTCTCTGTAAGGAGTCAAGTTGATCAAGCTGGTACTTCAATGCACCACATGTATTCTTTTCGCGTGGTAAGATATTCTAATTTGATACCCAGAATTTGAGGTCCAGAAGTTGTTACTAAACGGCAATTGACGATGTAGAATGCGTTGCGTGAATGGTTGTTCCCCGATAGTAATAATCTCGGCACCTTCAAGTAGCGAGTCGGTCTCTTCTAGGCAAGAGTGCTCCACCGTAGACAAGATGGTGGTGAAACCAAAGCCTATTTAATACTAAAAATATATAAAAATAAAGATGTCTTGGGATCAAACTTCTACTAGAATGAAAGACTGTAGATACATACGTGCATCCCAATATCTTTTCAATTTTCTCGCTCGCAACTAGGTCAAGATATTCTTAGAATAAAAGGATGGTTACATCCCATCGGATCAGGTAAAAACACACGTGTGTCCTTCTACGACGATATGGCTTCAATAAAAACACAGGGAAAAGATGACACTCTGCCAACGCACCCTGAAAAACAAATCTGTTTTCCTTTTTGATTATACCCCAGACTCCTTCAAAACGGCTGCTTTCTCCAAAATATGAATATATTTATTTGTGCTCTCCTATCCGCTGTAGATAAAATTTTATCCTTATGCAGACGTCCTTAGATTTGCAAGCGTTTATTTAAAAGCTTACAAATGTAAGCACTATATTATAATCAATAGAATGATAAAGATATCATAAAAATAAGAACAAGATAGAATTCTCTCTAACTATATGACATAATAGCTTGCAAAAAGTGGTAAGGCTGGTAATTTAATATTAAGTTTTTAATTACCAGAGCAGCCCAAAATCGTTATTTAAATTTAGTCTACTTTTCATATAAACAAAATGTAAGACACTTTATTTCGATTAAAAAAAATATCCCAAGTATTTTAAATCAAAATAAAGCGTCTTACAATTTGTTTAAATGAAAACTAGACTAAATTTAAATAACTTTCTTTACTTCCTTTCGGTATATTTCCATTTTTCTGTGTAGCTCTGTACTGTTGTTATATTTTGTTGTTAGTTGTTAGTGAACCTACCCTCTGCGCTTGGGGGCGTGGGTTCAAATCCCACCTAGGGCAACATTAATGTGAATAATATTTGTGTTTGTTTTATGTCTGGGTGTTAATATCTGTTTAATTATGTATTTAAAAATATATATGTACGTATAGCAGTCTGTGGTAGCCATATGCCATATTACAAGCTTTGCTTAGTTTGGGGTCATATTATTATTTATTCAATGAAATTCTTGGGTCTAGCCCGGACATTTGGTGGGCATTGGTGGAGCCGAAGCCAACACCAAAAGACCCTTTTGAATATAAAAAATACAATAATTATGAATTGTGTATAAAATGAAATATGAAACTATTTTACAGTATAGGATTTAAAAAGTCTGGGCTATTGAGGTGAACAACTTATGGATGGAATAACAGATCTATAGAATGAGAAATGGCACCTGCCTTATCCTGTCTCATCTCAAAATATATTTAGGTAGGTGTTGACTTGCCACCCACTAAATGGGCCCCCCATAAAGACTGCCGTATCTTGGCACCGGAGGAGCAACTTTGGCGTGGGTGGGTTAGGGTGTCGAGAGGAGTGCTGCACTTTCACTAAGAGCTACTCGCGGCGTTATGCCCTTTAACACTTCCACCCTGGAGCTTAGGTTCATTAGCTCTTGCAGTTTTCACCCCTGGACGGCCGGTTAAGGCAAGCCAGGGGTCGGGGTGTCATTTAACCCCATGGAATCGGGGTACGCGGTGTCGCCAGTCATCGACGGCTCGCCATGAAGCCGCCCCTGCGTATTTATTATTATTACTAGAAAACACGCGTCTAATAACCAACTACTCAATTCGGCACCTTCAAATGGCATGTACTTTACGCATTTACCTCTTACGGTAGCAACAAGATATACCTATATATTCCATTAAAGTGTAGCCAGACAGTCTTAATTGGCAAGTTCACGCGCGGTCTGCCTTTATGACAAGAATATTAAACTCATGGATAGTCCTCTTGGGCATTTACGGTACAGAACGACTAACTTATATGTAGTGTTGGCTAAATAATGTAACAAAAATTTCCCGCGAGATGCTTTCCGTTTTATTCAGAAAACATGATAGTAGCTCCTTCTTTCAGCTGTTTTAGACAATTTGGTCGCTTTGCAGTAAACATTATTGCGTCCAATGCGTAAATGTTGGCCAAGATAAGTAAAATAAAGATACCTACTCCTACTTAACTACTCGATAATTATGAGCTATGTACTAAAAGACAGAGGTATTTTAAAGGGTTTTGGTAACGCTATTTAGCTAAGGTTTGTCTTTAAATAAAATAATTAATAAATAAAATAAATAATAATAATTTGTTAATAAAACTTTTAACAAAAATAAGCTCTTCTAAGCAAACCCTTTCGTTTGATACCCATATTATTATAGTAGATAAGAAAATTTTGACCGGCATCGTGGGGCGTCCACCATATAAATTTAGTATTTAGTGTGATGTATTTTTTTTTGTATTTTTCTCAGCATACCTTTTCATTTGATATCCATGTCATAGAAGTGCATAAAAAATAATTAGTCCGCAACTCGCCATGTTTGGGAATACGCCATATTGGATTTAGAATGACGTTACTTAGCTAACCATGCATTGTCATCAAAACTAAACGTGTATGCAAAATTTCAGTACAATCGGTTGGGAATAACTGTTTTAAAATTCAGTTGCAAGATTTGACCCATACTGACAAGGAGAATTAAATATAAGCTTGTAAAACGATTCACACTTCTAGCTACTGCTAAGATTCAAAGTCAAATCATTTATTGCACATTATGCTAAGTATATAGCACTTATATTAACACAATGACCCAACTTGGGTATGCCAATTTAGGTATGGAGTGGCCCGAACTATTTATATCTAATGTTTTGTCGTTTAGTTAACATTTTCTATTGAGAAATAGCACTTTTCAAATTCTTTGCAAAATTTCGTTCGTTTTCGTCACTCTTTAAGTCGTCGGGTAATTTACAAAAAAAATATTTTTTTCAATTGTCGGGGATGCCATGAAACAAAAAAACACGAACAACTAACACCCAGACTCAGAGCAGAGAAATCTTAAAGTTAATCTTATCGTTATAATAATGTTTTGGCGAAAATATTTCTTGTTAGATATTTCTATTGTAGCGTCTGGACAGCGTCTGGAATACTTATTTTCTAGTACCTCCTTCAGCCTCTCTTTTAGTGTACCTGTGAACATCAGTGGAAATCGCACACTGTGCTATTCACACGATTTTTTAGCCTCATACCGGAAAATGTGGAAGGTAGCTCACCTTCCGCGGTGTTTCCTAGAAGCTACAACATGGGGTTCTTCAAAAGGAGAGTAAATGAAGTTCTAAAGGGTCGGCAACGTATTTGTGATCCCTCTGACAAGTACCCATAAGCGACGGTGACTGCTTACCATCAGGCGGCCCGTCTGCTTGTTTGCCACCTATGGCATTTTTTTAAACACCTTACCATCATTCCCAAGGCCCTTATAATTCACTATAATATCATAAACCTCAATATCATGAGGTAAATTAAATTATTAAAAAAATATAACCCGACTGCTGCATTGTATAAATAGTAACTGAAAAGTAACAGCGGCGCGCTGTGACCTCTATTGCGACCTGCGATTCGTAGTACCAAGGTTGGATGGTATCAATTTTTTGTCGATGGTAGTACTTAGATACAGAGTGCTTTCATATTTCATTTTGTTTCGTAAATTACTGAATATTTCATAGTAGAGATATATTCTTGAAATCTGTTGAGCAACCTTTACATAATGATGGTAATATTGTATATTGACCTCGTTCTATGGCTGTTCTTTCACGGTAGAAGCTGTTAAACTGTGGAATGAGCTACCTACAGAAATCAAACGGGCATCCTCACAGTAAGTCTTCAAGCGTCGTGTGAAACTGTACTATATCTCGGAGTAGCTACTGTTTCGTTATTATCTCGCTTTATGTTTATAAGTATGTATGTATTTAATATTTTTTATTATGTATGTGTATTATTGTATATATTGTTTCAGTAGGCATTAGTGTATTATTATAATGTATGTCTATGTTTTTATATACCAGTTATTCCATTATTACATCGCACCCCGTCCCTTACCTCTTCTGTATGTCCTCTCCATACTAAGGTTGCCTGGAAGAGATCGCTTATAGCGATAAGGCCGCCAATTGTTTCACTAGTTTTTTTAAGTTGTTTTTAATGTACGTTTATAATTTTTGGTGTGAACAATAAAGAGTTTTCTATCTATCTATCTATCTATATAGCAAAGTTAACTTACAATTTTTGCCTCAATTCGGGTAAAAAATAAAAGACAAATTACAGTGTAATTATCCAAAGCACTGAAGTGAGAATTTTTTACCTTTCTCTTTTCTGTGATCCAAATACAACTACGCGTTTATCGTTGCGGAATTTGTTTTTGCTCACTATATTTTACATGGATAACCAAAAGCCTTCTTACACATAAATACAGAAACAAATAAAAACACATAAATATCATTGAAACTGTTTCAATAAAGTAAACAATCATTATTTTTATTATTTTTACCTAATCGCAAAATAAATCACGCTTCTATAGAGTACTTGTTGGCCCGATTTATTCTCATCCTCAATCAATTTCAAATTAAAAAGATCAACAGAATTAGATAGAACGCGCTCAGCGAGCTTGAGATCATCCTATAGATTTTCTTCTCGAGTAACTTAAACCTTGTTTAATTGGAAGAAACAAAAGTTGTTTCTAAAAATGTCGCAGAAGAAATAAATTAGGAGTGGAGGGCCTCAGGTATAAATGCTTATGTGAAGAAATGTGAAAAATATTTTACGCAAACGTGATGTGAAATGTTTTAAAAACAAATTATATTGAGCTTACCTGCTTAACATTTTTAAGTTTTGTATGAGACTTAACTAACTAAATGTATAAATTGGGTTACATTTTTGCATGATCATATTACCGTAAGATCGTGGGCTGAGCTTAAGGACTGTGTCCAATTTTCATACAAATATTGGCAAAATTAAAAAAGTATTTCTTTTTTTGTTTTATTTCGTTAGCCTTCTAGTCCTACTAATATTATATTATTAAATGCGAAAGTTTGTGTGAATATTTGTTATCACGTATCTCTGTAACTACTGGACTGATTTTTATGAAAATTCGAAGGTTTAGTTTCTGGAATAACATATCGGCCATACCAATTTTTATTTGGTCTGATTTTGTTCTTCACTTGCGACTCTTCACTCGGGCAAGGCGACGGGGCATAACTAGTTTTTAATAATAAAAAACATGCCTTTTTGTTACCAAAATAAAGTTTTGTCAAAAGGTCATAGTTGAGTTGACACGTTAATAACCTGCTCCCAGCCAGAGCTATATCTTTTGACATTTCAACATTTTTGACGGAAAAAAAACCCACTAAATAGGAATTTTGTAAAACCGGTATTTTATCATGAAAATAATATTGCAAAAGTTTTAAAGAAATTTCCTTTTTAATATTTTATTTTTCAGCGGAGCAGGTCGAAAGAATTCGAAAAATTTATATTTAAGATCTTCTTCGTTAAAATAAATAAAAAAAGGTTTAAAATATTTCCGGTAATATTCTAAGATAAAAGCGTGATTAATTTTTAAATTTTCAAGCAGCCATTTTTTATCTTCAAAAATGTTTAAAATGTGCGAGCCAGATAGGCTGTGGCTGTGGCTCTTAAACGCAAAACTAATTTATTTACTAAATTAACAAAAAATCAGAGCCAATCATGTTATACTGGCTGGAAGCTAAAAGTGCTTCGGAATGAAAAACGTAAGAAATATCGCTGCGTCTATCACGACTCCATCGCCGTTCATTCTAGTACAGGCCGTTAATTTCCAGCAGAGTTGTTAAAAACCGTGTCCATCCATAAAGCGGATAGATCTCTGCTATCGACACAGGATACATCAGAGTACTATCTCTGAAGATTTACGACGTCACGGAGAACTTGGACTGACCAAAAATCTTCTCGATTTATCACTCATTGCGAAAGAAAAACAAAATGTTTTGCTGATAATTAGACCATCGTTCGACGCATGATTAGACATCGAACTCATGTTACTTAAAAAAATTAAGAAACTCGACAATATTTTTGGTACCATATTTCGCAAACGGTACCCCAGAGGCCTCAATTTTGCTTAGGTGATGAGAAAAGTTGCGCGATCGCCAACCGTATTTCGGCGCGATAAGGTTCACGCTCACGTGATTTTTCGAACTGTACCGTTTTAGCGCTAATTCGATCAGTTAGCCGTAAGAACTTATGAACTAAAATGATGTACCAAACCTCACTTTCATTTAAAAAAATCTTTTTTCACGTCTCATGCTTGTGAAGATCTTGTTTATGCCCGGTGTAAACGGACTAAACCTGCTTTTTATGCTCTAGCTAGAGCATATTTTATTATTTTTGTGCATCATACACCTTATTATTCTTTTTTTTTCCAGTGAATATATAATTAATGACAACAAAGCAATAGAGATTTCGCCTTAGCTTTCAATAGAAGAATAGCAATAGAGTGTCATTGGTAAAATCCGAAGGATCTCTCTTCTTGCATCATTAATATAACACGAACGTCAGACGAAATCAGGAAGCACTGACCGAATCCAATGTGAAATAACATTGCTATATCACAGCGCATTGTTGAAAAGCTTTCCTAAAAATGGTTCAAAATCCGCGCCATCGTCACAGAATATCCAAGAGTGCTATCGCCAGTGATTTACGACATCGCAGAGTACCCGGTGACCGGGGACGGACAAAAATCCTTTTGCAGGTTTATCGCGTGTAAAATCGACCCTCCGCTATGGTTTGCTTGCGGATTATGTAAGGTTAAGGAGCTGCGTTTTATTTTTAAGGTCGCTCTCGTAAAAAAGCAATGGATTACTTTTTCTGTTATGGTTTTAGACGATAAGTTACGCTTCACTCGAGAACTGTTTATTATTCTGTGTTTCCGTGTCGTATCTTTTTACCGTATCTTTTTCGCTCTGAATGAAAATAAGTGCAGTAGATTATGCTCTGTTGAATAAAATGCCGTAGCTACTTACCTACATCTGATGCGACTAAAATCGTTTTTCTTTGCAAAAGCAAACCTTACCAACTTTTCTGAGTAGGTGGTAACGAATTATTGCGGTACCAGAGTTCCCGGTCGTTTTATAATTTTCGTACAAACGTACTAGTTATATTTTGATAGAACAATTACGATGACGCTATTTTTCTTTCCTCATGCGTGGATTTTGGAGGAGGATAATCCACCATTATTACACATTAGCACTTGAAAATGCACAAGTTTAGGGAAATATTACAATGAGGCGCCAAGTTTTTTCACGTTTGCGCTAAAACTTTTCTTGATGACAATAGGTGACTTGAAATTGAAAATATGATAGAATTCACGATTTACTTTCTTGAAAAACGGATAAAAAAGCTCTTTATTTAACGGTTTTCAAAAAAATATTGAATCATACTGAGAAATCCTTTTAACCACTTATATACTTACAAACCAGTATATATTTTTATACTAACCAAGTTTTATACGAATCGGACGAGTGATTAGTTTCCGAAGATTTGAATTGTTGAAGATTTGAATGTATTATTATTACAAAAAAACAAGCTTTTAGGCGGCCGCCATATTGAATTTAGTGTGACGTCATCTTATTTTTCATATCTTTCTCAGCAACCCTTTCATTTGATACCCATAACCATGAAGATGCATAAAAAATAACTAGTTAGCTATGTTTGGGAGTCCGCCGTATAAGATTTAGAATAACGACATTTTGCTAACCATGCACACACACACATCATCAGCCAATTAACGTCCACTGTTGGACAAGGCCTCCCTCATAGAGAGTTGCCATAATCACCACGCTTGGCAGGCGGCTTGGGGATCGCAGTACGTTCACCGTGTACTATTAGGACGCTGCTGCTCATCCTCCGGTGGTTCTGGTCGCAGTTTTAGGACATACCCAGGGTCCAACCATGCAATGTCATCCAAACTAAATGTGTATGCAAAATAATGGCTCAATCGGTTGAGGAATTTAGTTGCAAGATATGAGCCATACTAACAAGGCTAGTAAATAAAAGCAGAATGTAATTATTGAAAAACATTGTCGACAACATGAAACAAAGTCGTGCTATTCACACTGATATACGTTCTCAAACCGATCTCTACAATTCTCAGGAGCAAAACCAACAATTTAAGTTCAATATATTTCTTATATCTCGGGAATTTATCTATAAATAGAAGTATCACAATACTTCTGTGGTGTATAGAAAAGTAAATAAAGAATGCCTTTACGCTAACTTGCAGTTTCACGCTACTAAGCACTTTTGAGATACCATTTTCTCATTTTCTTTTTCAATTCGCTGTCTGGGCTTCACGATATATTAGACGCAATTCACACGTGTTGAAGACTAATATCATCATCGAATCTGTCAATAAGTTCGTCTAAGTTTAATCCTTAGTCGCCAAGTTTCGACAGTCTTAATTGCGATGAAAATAAAGTTGAAATTCGCTGGTGTCCTTTATAAATACTTTGTTCGGAGGAATAAGGTTCTTTGAGTTTCAAGGCAGTATCTGTGTGCTCTTGATAAGAAATGTTATAGCGACGGCTGAAGCCTTCGGGCGAAGGCGTAGGTGCGTAACGCGAAAGGCGGGCAGCGTCTAAGGCCCTGTAATCTTCACTCGGCTTTACTACCGAACGATAATGTTTTAGTAGCTTTATTTTGTGAAATAAAAACAACAAAAAGAGCTTCTTTGGTTTAAGTTGTTAGCATTTGTTTTTCTTGCGGTTTTGCTTGCTATTCTTCAGAAACCTAACATTTTCCGGGTCAGAGAGGGTTATCAATGTGTTCATTCGAGATTATAAGTTACCTCAATATCTTGTTTATAAAAAAAGGCCCGGTGTAATGGAATAATAAAACTACTATTTTATTATTATTATATCTACTTTTCACACCTTCTGCGAGACAACAAAAAACTAGGTTTCACTGAAAATCACAGCACCAAACCACAGCAAACACCGTCTTTTGTTTCTCATTCTTTGTAAACGCACCTTTTTCTTATTTTTGAATTGTGCTTATGGCCAGTTCGATTTTGGAACAAACCTCTTTACAATGCCATACGAGCATTTTTTAACTTAGAGTTTTCCACAAGTTTCCACACGAATTTAACGTTCCAAATTCAAATCACTATATTCCCTAGGGAGTTTAATACAATTTTATATCACTTAAGAGATAATGCTTTACTTTACGTTGAGGTTGCATGATATGTACTCGTAATTGGACATTGTCGAGCAGGTGGTGTGAAAAGTAATTATTGACCTACGGTCCAGCCGGGAAATATTATTTAAGAATCTACTTGTATTTCACTAGTGTGTGAGTGTGTGTATGTGTTTTTTTGTGTATTTATAATGTATTGTTTTTTGTGTAGTGTATTTCTAGTGTGATTTAAGTGTGTTTGTGTATTTTGTTTATATCTAGTGTTTTAGTGTAGTTTATCTCTAGCGTATTTTTAGCGTACTACACGCTAAAAATACGCTAGACTTTTTCTGGTGTATTTTTAGAGTATCTCTAGTTGTTTTTTGTGTGTTGTGTATATTTTCTCTCCAGTGTTTAGTGTAATTTTTTGTGTATATCTAGTATATTTTGTGTGTTTGTGAGTGTATAGAGTTTGTGAGAGTGTTTGTGAGTGTATAGTGTATATGTGTTGTAGTGGGTATCATGGGCGTGCTTGAAAGCGTAATGAAGGATTATATTCTAAGCTCACTAGCTTCGCTCGGGAGTTAACTCTAAAATCCATCGCTACGCTCGGGAGTTGACCCTCGAATCCTTCATTATGACGCGAGTGACTTAAGACTGTTTTAAGCCCTTGGTGAATAATCTGTTACAGTAAAATCTTAAATTAACTAAATTTACGCACAGCCTAAACCGCTGGGATGTTTTTTCGCGATTTTAAGGATTGTCCTATAACAAAAGTTGTTCATAATTATGAGTATAACGGACCCCTTTCCGCTTAGTACACCCTTTCCGAATAATCCTGTATGAGAAATACTTAGAAAATTAGTTTTTCAAAAGACGTCGAAAGAAGTGGGGTCTTAAGCACTTTTGGGCCTTACTTAAAAACGTTACTCAAGTTGATCTATGTTTTAAAATGCTCTCTCAACATCTCGTTGACGGCAATAGTCACACGCGAAAACAAGACGGAGCATATTTAAGCGTATGTCAACTTGAGTATCGTTTTTAAGTAAGGCTCTTTATTTCTAAGTAACATTGAGTAAAGTCTAGAAACATTTTTTGAAACGCTCGTATGATATTTCGCACAAAAATATCATGTGAAATGACTAACTTTCGAACAAAATCCCAAACAAAAGTCATATTTTTAAAATAATCACACGCAGGCAACGAGTGTTTTGATCCATTCAAATTTCCTTTCTATCTATATAAAATCTTTCATTTCGCATGATTATTATCATCCCAAGCCGCTGTTCGCATGACATGCGGCCCGGGAGAGTACCCATATCGCTTGTCAACAAACGTGATATCTTATCGGCGGAGCTCAATTGAAAAAGAGCAGAGAATAGTTAGAAGCGCTGTGCTGTACACACAGTTTTTTTTTGTTTGTTTATTTACTTCTCTTTTTTGTGGCTGTACATGTGAGTTGGTAAAGAACCGCATTTTAGACAACGTTTACAATGGAGGAAGCAGAGTACTCATCGTTATTTCAGCTATCATGTTCCCAATGCTGGGACTCAGGCCTTCTCTCAGAGAGAGAGAGAGAGAGTGAGAGAGGATGGCCCTATTCCATATCTGAGGTTCTTGGACATAGGTACCGGTTTCCTTACGATGTTTTCCTTCACCGTTTGAGAGATGGCATCGAAACTGCATATACTGGTTTATGGGGGATATAAACAGGTACTGCATTAAATCATTGGTGCAGGGCCGAGGATTGAACCGGGTACAGTCATATTGTAAAGCACACATGCTACCGGTTGGCCACCATCGCTCTGAGCAAGCAGATTACTAATTTACATAAATGAAATGATGTTTGTTGGTAAGCGCGTCACTTGAGAACGGCTGAACCGATTTAGCAAATTTTTATTTCAAAATATTTGTAATAGGCGAAATTATGTTTTTATCGAAAGATTTTTTTTTAAGATTCCCGAAAAAAATTCTAATTTGGGAAAATGTCCTTTTTTCTATACTATAAGAACAACCAAACAAACAAATATAACTCAAACAACTTTTATGAAATATGGACAGAACAACGTCGGGTCAGTGGTAAATAAATAAAACCAGTAGTAGTGTCAATCCAGAGTGGATTCAGGGTGGATTGATACAGAGGCTATGTTTTACTTAGAAATTAATAACGGTTTCTTTAGATTTGCGGGTAAAACGACAGGTGCTGCTAGTATAATAAATATTTAAAGTTCTAACGTACTTAACCCAAGTTTGTTATAGGTTCGAGATCAATCTTTTATAATTTTGATTTACCTTTTTGTAATAATTATAAATTTTTAATCCATTATATTTTGCGATTAGAGCATCTCAAGGCTGAGCTGTCACATTTTTTCTTTCTCACAAAGAAGCACGGGTTCGTTTTACATTGCTCTAAAGTTTCAGGCACTCCTTGAATACTGAGTAGTTCGCTAAGATATACGACAGAAACTTTTAAATTACAATTATTTTATAGACTCTATTTACTATTCTTCAAGGAGAAATGAAGCACACACGTACAGTTTGTGTTAAGGAAATCACCTTACTTCATTGAACTAATAAATTAATCATAACTTGCGAAACTGTAACTGCAACCCGCACGATTCAACCGGGATGCTAAAGTTGAAAGTTAAGATATTTACTGACTTTGAAATTTCTACTCTTGCTCAACACAAACATGACTCTAATTCGCTTAAACATAACATCTCTTAATTATGGTCCTTACATGGGTACTTAAAGTTAAATGGACTGTAACGTCATAAATACACAGAACGGTGAATTATTTTGATATATGATGTTTGTTGGTTTACTCGTATTTTTAAGATAAATTATGATATAATACTGGAACATAAATATAGCAAAATTAATGTTCCCACAGCTGTTGCTGGGACTGCTTCTCTAATCTACCATACAAACCCAGTGCGCATTGGTGAATGTCATGTCTTTGATGGACACAGACTTAATCTTGTCACTCCGACCTTAAAAAGATTTAGATTATAATACCTTCCTTTTTCAAAACTAATTTTTAAATTGAAGAGTTGTTCCAAACTAGATTTGGATATTTTTTTATCGTATTGTATAAATATACTTAACATTTAATTAGCTTCCTTTTTGCTTTGCGTCCTCTGGTGAAAGAACCACACAAGAATCATCGTAATGTAAATAAGTTTTTTTTTTACAGGTGGCTATAAAAAATGTAGCAAAAATATTAATTACCTAACATGAATAAATACCAGTCGTAGGTATTTACTTTTATCCGCTGAGTTTTACTAAGAGTTCCGCTGGCATTATTCTTCTTCGAAGAAGCCGGGAAAATGATAGTCCCTTGGGAGCGACATAGCAAATTATAAGTCTTAGTAATGTTCCTAATCTAGTAATGGTATGCTAGAAAATATATTTTTCTGCTCTTTTACGGTTTATTTTTAGTTTGACTTCCTGTTTGCTTCAGATCAAAGTAGACAGCCTTATTTTGAATGCAGAGCGGTGGCTGTCCTTTGAACTACGTTTGTAGATCTATTTCTAATAATAATTTCATATTTGGTTTCTTATTTGATCTTATTTATTTTCCTTTAGCCCAGTAGAAATCGACATTAAAATAGCAAAGCTTGATGTAGTTCTGTTTTTCGTTTTTGTATGTTGTATAGACCAGTTAGGGTATATAGTGTAAATCCGAATTTGAAACCATTTAATTATCTTTAAAAGTACTGAATTTTGTTTGTGTTTGCTTTTTAAGCATAGTTAATGAATTTTAGAGCAAAAAGTAAAAAAAAAAACTGTTCCAAAATTTCGCAGTTTTTCGTGTTGTCCACAGCGAGCACAAGTTTTTCGAAGTTGCAAATTTAGATTCACTCTACCCCAACGGTCTGTTCGCCGCTTGCCTACTTTCTGATTTCGTCTATTATTTCTAGCCATCCATACAACTTGTCTTTGCCCCCTTTATGAACTCCACTGGTCCATACAACATACCAATAAATCAGAACTATATCATGACTTGCTGATGTCAAGTTGCATATGTTCAGCAGTGGACGTCTTATGGCTGATGATATCATGCTTTGCGATATTAGCTTTTTTAGGGTTTCGTACCCTAAGGGTAAAACGGGAACCTTTTACTAAGACTCTGCTGTACGTCTGTCTGTCTGTCTGTCCTTCTGTCACCAGGCTGTATCTCATGAACCGTAATAGTTAGACAGTTGAAATTTTCACAGATGATGTATTTCTGTTGCAGCTATAACAACAAATAGGTACTAAAAAATAATACATACAGATGAACACAGTACCTCCTCCATTTTGGAAGTCGGTTAAAAACAGAATAAAATTAATATTTAAGGGGGGCAAACAACAACCGTGGTATTTTTGCTCATTTTTTGCTCGATATTGATAACGGCAACAGATAGACGCTTGAAGTATTCACAGAATGTTTAGTAATATACTCACTTTAAAAAAGAAATACTTAAAAATATTTATTTAAGGGCATACAACACACATGTTTTTGCCGTTTTTATAGATAGGTAATGGTACGGAACCCTTTGAGCGCGAGCCCGACTCGCACTTGGCCGTTTTTTTTATTATCGATTTATACTGGACTACTTGTTAACGTTTTTAATATAATTTGTAATATTAAAGGTTTAAGGGTCAAAAAGAAATCTTGGGTTTAAGGTGGCAACATAGTACTTAATTTTCATGCAATATAAAACTTGAAAAATAAACCTCTTTTGTTTAATTTGGTCAACCAATTTCAGGTGCTCAATTCAGTTAGTATTTTTGAAGTGAAAACTTTTTTAGCCGCGTTGAGTGATTTTTGGTAGGAGAAACCCTTACGAGTTCGCGTCACCGACATTCTAACGTGATGGGAAAAAATAACTCTTTTACCGCGAGTTCTCATGACCCAGCCTCTGATCATGTTTGCTCAGGTATTTATAATTAGGAAACCGCCTATATAGATGTCAGTTTCAGGATGTCCGCAATAGAGCAAACTCTCTTTAAATATAAACGAATATAGATAAATACATCTTATAGATGCCTAGCACGCGTTCGGAATGCGTAATAAGGGATCAGCAGATTCCCACGTATAACATGTGAATGGAAATGACGTCTTATATCAAGAGCCTCGACGCATACTGAGAAATTGGTACTTCCTTGAGCATGCGATATCCTTTGGGATTGACTTTCGCGTTCATGAATTTTACAGTTATTAGGTAACGAGGACACATGTTGCAGATTTTATTATTTACTAAAACTGCTTGAGGAGAGCTTGTAATAATAAAATTATCAGATTTTTGAAATGTTACAAATTCTCTCTTTCGATCCTTGTTGTGAAGTTGAAGTTTATGCTTGTTCCAACAAGGATAAAATTATTACACGAAAATTTTGTCGAAATGCACGGACGAAACTTGCACCAATCTCAAAACTCCAATGATTACGAAGGAGTTAAGAAATCAAAGATACGCAATCTTTGACGAGTCAAGAAGAAATTGGTCTTCAATTTTGTCTTCTTCTATATTGTTTGTTAGCTATTATCACCATTATAAGATGGAAAGGAGAAAGTGCAAAAATCCGTTAATGGTGCAGTTGGAACAAGCGTCGTGACTTGGGCCAGGTCCAATATGAGCTGGCCGCACGCCAGAAAACACTCCGCGTTGCGTCGGTAGGTCGGATGACATTACTATTGTGTAGGCAATACGTAAAAAAAAGTGGAATTGCTTTGTATTTTAATGATGTTTTTGTATGGTGCTCAGATCCTCATCGCAAGATGCGTTCAAATCTCAAATACAAGCTTGAGCTTCTATTAAAAGGAAAACTGCTTGAAGGGACTGAGACAACACGCAGTTGTCTCGGGAGGAGCCATAGCGCAGTGCTGAGGGCTCCGGTGCGTTCCTCTGGAGATCCCGGAGCCCTCTTGTCAAGCACTAAGGCTGGTCACCGGGGGGATTTAGTGGGTACAATCCCACATAAAACCTGGCTGCACCCCAATGCAGCCGGGTATCTTTGGAAGATTTGCCCCTCGAAAAAAAAGGTAGTATAGAGAATATTCAAGTGCCCGCCTGCCTGCCTACCTTCAATTTGAAAATCTGTCTCCAAGCAACTTACGAATTTCGGCAGCTTCACTTGAGAGCCAGTTTCTATTGCAGGCTATGCGTATTACCATATCCAACCACATCGTACCATAACATCAGATACGTGTGTTCAAACGCCTAGCCTTATAGTAATAATAAAATATAAATACAATAATTACTTTTAATTATTTAGTTATTTAGTTATGACCTTTTCGAAAAATGGACGTAAACTTAGATTATTAGTCTAAGATCCCGCCATAGAACGAACTTCACCGAGCTGGTTAATGGATGAAAAGTATTTTATATTCAATTAAATATGTCAAAAAATATATTCCAACTGGGTTGCCTTAAAAAAAATCAGTCTAGAATATGATTAATTAACAATAAAAAAAAAAAATTTTTACTTTCCTTTGGTTTGGTTAATAGACAATTATGGGGTATCGTTGATAAGGTCTTTTAAAATGAATGTAAGGTTTCATACATCACTTTTTTATAAAGTCTATACTTTGCGAAATATAGCCCGCCAAAGTGGCAAAAAGTTGGCCCCCCCCCTGCATTTCTAAACTATAAGACATAGAAATGTGTAACTTACAACACTGGTCATTACTGGTCATATATAAAACCTTCATAAAAAAAAAAAATAACAATCATATTCTGGACTGAATTTTTTTAGACAACCCATTTGCAATATATTTATTGACATATTTAATTAAATATAAAATACTTTTCATCCATTAACCAGCTCGGTGAAGGTCGTTCTATGGCGGGATCCTATACTATTATATAGATACTAGTTTTTTTGCCCGCGACTTCGTACGCGTAGATTTTCATATAAATCTTCAATCCATTTGTCTTCCCTTAATCCGGCCTTGCGCAAAATAACATAGCCTATACTTCAATTTGGCCATAGCTAAGCATATTCGTGAAAACCGCATTTAAATCGGTCCGCATTTTCTTCCAGGGGTGTAGGAGATGTGCGTGAACAAACAAACAAAAATTCTAAAAACTGCCTTAACATGTTCAGCTGCTTATTTTAAGTCGCCCTGTGTGAAGTATTGATAGAAGCATAAAAGTAATAAATAACACCGTCAACAGTTTTCAAATCAAAAAGATAATGTGACCACAGTGCAGAGCATGTTTTGAAATTTTCTTTTTGTCTAAACCATTAAAAGTATATCATGTCATGTTGGGATGATATACATCTCTAAAATTTGACTGTCCAGTTTCGCTGGCCACGGAACCCTGACATAATGCCTGTCTTAACACGCTCTTGGCTAGTTATTTCTTATTTCGCGTGCATTTGTATGTGTACCTTGATTAAAAAGCTATGAAATGGAACTACTCTATTTATCTGTTAAAATATCACAGTAAAATAAAATTATTTCTATATTCTTATTCTTATTGCAAATGTACACTGTATTCTTCTAAAAGCTAAGTTTATATACCCTGCATAAAGGGTGCAGCAATAACTGGTGATAGGTTACTTAATTATATATGAGATGATACAAAACTTATGACACTACTTTCTTAACTATTTATATATCGATATTTATTTTCTAATTATAATTTTCTAAAATTTTTCGTCGAATAAATCTTTTATCTCGTAATAACATTTTTGGGTTAGAAACTTACGAAGTTGGTTCTGGAAAATTGTTATTATTTCTTTCTTTCTTTATTGCGTCCGGAATTTTGTTGTATAGGTTTATTTTCATGTACAAAGGGCCTTTTTTGAATATTTCTATTCGCGGGACTGAATTAAAATAGGATGCGGTATATTTTGTGTTTTAAATGCTAACATAGAATAAAACCAAGAGAATGTAATACTCCTACTCCATGCACTGGAATGAATCACTAAAGAGGTTGTAAGGCTTATAAACATGCTTGATCTACACGTTCATTCATCTAAAAAGGTTAAGGAACCTTCTTTAAATTTAAACTGATTAACCGAATGACAGTTGACAGTTTCAAAATTTTAATGGCTATGTCAATAACATTCTCTTTACTTTGGATCTCCTTGCTTGAGGCTATGTGACGATCCTCATATTACGTTTCGGGTAAGGAAGAAATAAATCATTGATTTTTATTTTCGTTTATGTAAAAATAAAGAATTAAAATAAATGATATAAGATAGCCTATGTTTTAATCTGGTAATTTCTAAGCATATTCGTGAAAACCGCATTTAAATCTGTCCAGTGGTTTAGGAGATGTGCGCGGACAAACAAACAAACAAACAAACAAACAAACAAACAAACAGACAAAAATTCTAAAAACTGTCCTATCGTGTTCAGCTGCTTATTTTAAGACGACCTGTATGTTTTTTTTTTGTTATCTCGCATTTACAGATTTTTTTATCTCTACGTTTTTATTATATGTATAGATATAGATAATATAGAGATAAAGCATAAGTTAAAAATCCAGCAAAATAGAAGTATACTGAAATAGAAAATTTATACGAGATTTATACGGTGAGTCTATTTCTAGGTTTCGTTTCGTTCGGTAATTGGTTAGTGCATTTTCAAAGCATATCTACTAGTAATAGTGCTAACGGTTAATAAGTCGATTCTATAATTACGCGATAATTCTACAGAAGCTTGATGAAACGCTCAAAGGTAAAATGTCATAATAAAGTTTAAAACTTTACCGTTTGACCTAAACCAAAGCTGTAACTCTCGGTGGACGATGAAAGCGAAACAAGGCGCACTTTATTGGATTCTTTGAATTCGTGCATACAAAGGCAATGACTGGAGCCAGTTATTGAAGCTTTATTCCTACCAACTGACAATGTACGAACAGAATACTCGTTCGAAGTTTTAATCGGAAATAGTTGCTGATCGTTTATTCTTTGACAAAAAACACCCAGAAGTTAACTAAGCATACGAATTTACCAACATATATGTAATTAATAGGTTAAGATCAGTATAATAAACAATTGATTAATTATTTAACTTTTCCCTATCTCCCAGCTTTCCATATATTTCTCGTCCATATACTTGGTGTGTCCGATATTGTCATTGAATACCTACAAATTAAAGTAAAGTAAAGTAAATATTTATTTCTGAAACGTTTCTACGTTATCCCATCTGCGGAAGTAAACATTAAATTGTCTTAACATATTATGTTTAATTGAATTCTTCGTGACCTTTGTCCCTGTCTGCTTCTGGTGTACTGATGGAAAGTGATGTTGATGTAAACATCTCTCATTTTTACAAATACCCTTTTTAAAAGCCATGCTATGCCTATGCTAATACAGTAATACATGTACTTGTAAGTTAATCTATGCTATAAAATGGTGTTTCAACTTTCTACTGACTAGAAGTGACACGCATGAAAGCGAGACAAAAATATAGAAAAGATTAGCTTATCCAGCGTATATAATATTTATCTTCCCATTTATTTTCAGTACTGCATCGAGTTCACGAATTCAAAGCCATCAACATTTCCATTTACAATTGATTTTAATTGCGAGGGGATCCGTTTTTTCTGCAGTAACATTGTTAACAATTATGTAATAACATAATTGTTAACAATGTTACTGCAGAAAAAACTCAACTAATGTAGTGGAAAATTGAATCTGATTATGAATACAATAAGAGTCCTTCCATAATCAGATTACCAATTTCAATTTAATACCTCACATTAAATGTAAAAGATTTTTCAGTTAAAATGGGCATTTTTTTGCGAAATATGTTACTCGACATCCAGTTCGTAATAATTCGAGACCAAAGTGACATGATCTCAATATATTTTTGAAAAAATGCTCCTGAAACTATTTATAACTTTTGTGTTAGTAATTCTGATTAATCACGTAAAATCTAATGGAATTGTAAGTGTTTTGTGTTGATCATGTCTAGAAACTATCGAAGCAAAGTAACATTGATCGTTTTAAGGCAAATAAAAAAAACCTGCGATATAGATTTCGTTAAAATTACAGAATTACGTTTTACTCACCGAATTAATTTAATTTCCGCCTTTTTTATCGCCTATTGGTCTACGTTTGACCATCAACTCGCCTGTTGGAAGCGGCGTGGTTGAAATCCCTCTAGATATTCCCTTTTTTTTAAATTAGCGAGTGTCTTAATTATAGTGCTAATAGCCGTAACAGACATGTGAACCGACCGCCGAAACTCACCACTGAATGCGGTTAAACTGCAGTCGGAGTATCCGGCCTAATTTTACGTTAGTGATTCCCGTATCCCGGACCCGGGTATGTCCTAAAACTGCGACCAGAACCACCGGAAGATGGGCAGCAGCGTCCTAATAGTACACGGTGAACGTACTGCGATCCCCAAGCCACCTGCCAAGCGTGGGGATTATGGCACTCTATGCGGTAGGCCTTGTCCAACAATGGACGTTAATTGGCTGATGATGTGTGATTACAAAATGTGCTCTTTACTACAGGATTTCAAACAAGAACAGGCTAAAGCTTTATACTACAATCCAAAATATATAAAAGAATTCTCCGTGTTGACTTATCGGGACAATCGTCATTCGCCCTATTTGACATCGGTGAACATAACTACAATTGTACCGTTTGGCATCAACGTAACTGTAAGTAAATGTTATGTGATATTTAGGCCTGTTTTTAATTTTTTTTACTGTTTTTTTTTTTAAATACAATCAAGCGATATCTTATATGAGAAGGAGGAATGGCGGGTGTGAACGTATCGGGTCTGAATCAAGTTTGATGCTATTAGTCGAACTCACCCAGCAGAGGTATGCTGGCCTTGGCTACGCTCAGGTTTACATTTTCACGTTCATTAATAAATTCTTCTGTTGCCTGCCCCTGCACTAATATACTACAACTTAATGATATCGCCTCACGTAGAAGGTACTCGTAATAAGAGTAACCATTTCTATAGGTTCAGTCCCTTGTTAATAGCTAAGCTAAGGACCTATTAAAGTAATTGGTTTGGAAAGCTGGAAGTGCTATTGATGAAGTATTATTGGTAATGATTCGATTCAGCCCACAAGGAGTTAGGTTTGATTTAATTGATTAGATTCGTGTAGTTTACGGATATACCTAACTTAAGAAATTGACTTGGATACGCTGAGTGACAGACTCAGTCCTTAAAATCTAAAATGATCTTGTATTATAACTTTGTATTCTGACAATTATTATGAGGCTTACATAACCCCATATTTAGTAAAGCATAATATAGGAACCTCGAATCCTTACGTCACCCTCAAGTGGTGTTTGGGCATATAAAAAATACCAATAAAAAAATATAATATAGTATTTAACGCCGCCCTATGCTAATACAGTAATACATGTACTTTCTTGTAAGTTAATCTATGCTATAAAATAGTCTTTCAACTTTCTGCTGACTAGAAGTGACAAGCGTGAAAGCGAGACAAAAATATAGAAAAGATTAGCTTATCCAGCGTATATAATATTTATCTTCCCATTTATTTTCAGTACCGCATCGAGTTCACGAATTCGAAGCCATCAACATTTCCATTTACAATTGATTTTAATTGCGAGGGGATCCGTAAGATGGACTGGTTGGTAGATTGGCTCAAAGCAAGTTCTAATTTACCCACGCATCGTTGTCCTGTACCGCCTGTAAGATTCCTTTCTAATTCAATGATTACTGAAAGATTCAAATGCGAACGTGTGTTATGATATAGATGTAAAGTTTTTGCTCAGAGGTTGAATAGCCAGAGTGAACAACACTTCTTGTCTAGAAAAATAAGCGGATCTTGTGAATTATCTACGCATCCAGATAAAACCGCAGTGCACATAAGATAGCTTCTAGTCTGCAGTTTGTATATTATTATTACTTACACACTCTTCAACTCTGGCTTCAATCAAACCTACAATACAAGGAAGAGGAGAAATTTTATAACACAGCTAGGCAATGCACACTTATGTATTAACCTTACCTACTAATATGTGTTGTGACAAGACAAGTACTTTGTTAGCAAACAATAATTACAAAATACTATAATTATATACTACGAAATACAATAACACAAAAATAAGCATGTCAGATAGATATTATCTGTATATAAGAATAAGTAATTTTTTATTGACCTCTCTCGTCTCGTCAACACCATCTATCGCATTTTTGACTGACTTCCAAAAGGATAAAGAAGGAGGTTTTCAATTCGACTGTATATTTTTGTTACCTCAGACTTTTGCCTGGGTGAACCGATTTTGATGTTTTTTTTTATTTGGAAGCTTTCCCGTGTGGTCCTATTTCAATTTGGTCCAGTTCTGAAATTTTTATAAAGTCGGTTTATATATTGATAATTATTATGAATATTTTATTTCGTAATACCTCCCTTTAGGTACGATAGTATTTTCTCTCGAGTTTGCTCTGTCTGCAACATTTTATTCGATAAGCTGACTCTCCCGCGCTCTATCTTCTTCAGCTCTACGTCAACGTGTACCTATATTATGCTTTTCTTCATCGTTATATTGTTTATTAATTTCAGGGTTTCTATTACTTACGGAAAGTGGCATTCCCCCCCAAGAATTTTCCAATGCCATTGAACAATGTGGATTATATTATAAAAATCATTTCATTCTTCACCTCTACAAAAGAAAGGATTTCAGAAGCATCTTTAAACATAAAATATCATCGTCTAAGAGAATAATATAAACTTTTGTTTCATATCTTATAATCGAGACTTTATATTTGATTAGTTTAAGAACGCGTTAAGTTGACGAGTGTATATATATATTACTTTACATTATATCTTAGTTAATCCGCTGAAACATTACATATTCTCTTACTCTTTTCGACTGCTGTGTATTACAGTTCGAAAGATGCAGCCGTTAAAAGGTAGGACGAACAGACAGACAGACAGACGGAATGAAAAAAACAAATAATAAATACTGGCCACGTGCGAGTCGGTGACAAATTTCTGTTCATCACCAAGTTCAGCAACGTCGGGCGCGATCGGTACTTGGATGGGTGACCGCCTGGGCGTGATGTTGTCTTTTTGCACTACTTCTTGTATTTTGTGTTGATACGGAACCAGGACGGGGCCCGACTCGTGTTTGTCCAAGTCGTGTACAAAAACCTAAATAAACTCATTTGGTAGATAATGAGTTTTTGATATTAGATGAATATCAAGATTAACAATTGCAATTGCTATTTAATTTAGATTTTTACATCGTGCGTGCTGGATAGATACCATCAAACCTTCACTCAGTTCGGTACAACAGCTAACAACAAGTTATTTAGATTATAATATTATTTTTGTGGTTTAATGTCAGAAAAACATGCTTTGCAAGACAATTTTAGTGTTATTGTTTGTTTGTTTCAATCATGGACATTGTTCGGTGAGTTGTTATTTAATTAAAATAATAACAGGTTACTTTGTTAATCTGTATTGTAACTCAATTTTCTTACTATTCTAATTTTCTTCTTAAAGTTGTCAAAATTTCATCCGCCCACTATCGTCTCAACCTCAGATCAGACAAAATACAGGGATATGCCTTAGTGCCATTATCGTTCGCGTCCAAATGTCTAAATTTTTTACTGACTTCAAAAAAGGCGGAGGTCCCATGTTCCACTGTTTTTTTTATCTTATGCATGTTCACCGATTTCTCCGCCATACTTCAGAGGTGGTCCCACGTAAATTTCATTAGGAGTTTGGTTTTTAAATCAAAATGAATGAAACAAAAACATGTTATCACAGTTAAAAAAGGGTATTTACTAATTTTGAAGTCGGTTTTTAATGTGATGCACACTTGTTCATATATATTTTTCACTATACCGCTAAACCGCTTAACGCAAAAACTGTAAGTACCTATGGATGCCTTCGCACCCGCCATACGCCACCTTATCATATATCCCTTGTTTGTCTGATCTGAGACGACAGACAGACATTCCTTTACAACCTTTTTTTATTGTATTTTTTTTGTTTTGTGAAAATTATTCCAATATTTTTATTTATTTACATATTTTGTGCTTGTTTTTTGTAAGTAATTAATTTCTTTCCTTTTTTGTTTTAATTTTATATATATATATATATATATATAATTTGTGAGATACTAATGTAATTGGCTTGACCGTGTTATATCTCAATAAATACAATTTATTTTTAATTTAATTCCCCAAAACCACGATACCCTATTATATTTGACAGCCCGAAGCGCCTTATTCAAAAAAACGTGAACCTAAAGAATTTACCTATAAACATCTGTATCAAACTTAAGTAATAAGTAGTTATTGTTTCACTGACAGCCTCGTTAGCTCAGTTGGTAGTGAACCTGCCTTCTGCGCTTGGGGGCGTGGTTTCGATTCCCACCTAGAACAAACATTTGTGTGATGAACATTTGTGTTTGTTCTATGTCTGGGTGTTAATATCTATTTAAGTATGTATTCAAAAATATATAATATATGAGTGTATATCAGTATCTATGGCACCCATAGTACAAGCTCTGATTAGTTTGGGGTCAGATGACCGTGTGTGCAAAAATGTATGTATATTTATTCATTTATATTAATTACTAATAACATAATTCATAACAGGACTTCAAACAAGAAAGGGCTAAAGTTGTATACAGCAACCCTAAATATATTAAAGACTTGCTTGTACTGACAACTCGTGCAAATCGGCGCGCACCATACATGACGAATTTGAACGTTACTACCCTCGTTACCATTGGGAACAACGTAACAGTGAGTATACATCATAGGCTTGATGACAAAGGCTTGATGATAAAATGTAGCCTATAAATATAGCTGATTAATGAAAAAAATATGAAAATCTGATCAAAATAAGCTACTTATAAGCATTTTAATATCATGCTTGACGGAGAGCGCGAAACAGCAAATTTTAACGTCACTTCTCTGTACGCCAATATCTATACAAATATATAAAGAGGAAACACTTGATTGTTTGTTTGTTTGCATTGAATAGGCTCCGAAACTACTGAACCGATTTGAAAAATTCTTTCACTGTTGGGAAGCTACACTATTCCCGGGTGACATAGGCTATATCATAATATTTTGTAGCGAGGCCGAAAGCTTACACCCGTGCGAAGCTGGGGCGGGCGGCTAGTAAATTATATTCTAACAAGTATGGCGCACAGAGGTGTGAAGTCATTTTTTGTTTTGCAACCACTGAAATTCGAAACGTCAGCAATAAAAAAAATGTAAAATACACGCGATACAATTCGTAACATTAAAGTAGTAATTACTTTTCACAGTGGCGATTTCAGTTTTCCAGCTCGAAGCTATCATCGTTCCCATTGGTAGTTGAATTCAAATCTTGTGATGGAGTCGCTAAACTGACGTGGCTACGAGATTGGCTCAAAACATATTCTAATATTCCAATTGATGATTGTCCTGTACGGGCTGTAAGTATTTGTGTACTGTTTTGCAATATTGGATGAAACAATTCTGGGATATTCTATTGATGGATTTTAATTTATGGAACGAAAAAACGGCACCTGCCCATTTTCGGTCTCATTGTATCAAAATCATAATTATTATTTCTCACGACAAACAGAGAAGTTAGTATGTCATTGTGTTTAGTATGTAGGTATGGTTGGTATGGTTTGTATGTCTGTTACAATTTTCCTCCAAAACAGCAAGATAGATTTGGTCGGTTTTTTTTCATTTGAAAGCAGAATTATTGGTTTCCTATTCGTTACGTTAATAAAATTATTCAGCAAATTAATTTAATTTCAGGGTGACTACTACCTTCGGGATTTGGAATTTCCTCCAAAGAATTTTCCGTTGCAGTTCAACAAAGCAGACTATTTTGGAAAAATTTCCTTATTCTTAACGGTTACAAAAGAATCAATTGCAGATATAACTATAAACTTAGTAAAAACTAAAGAAAAAAGCGGAACATAAAGTAAAATTAAAAATTATATCAATGAATGGTTTAAATATTATACTTATTCAAAACTTCATAATAAACTAGTTCGTTTTTAATTATTGGTAGGCTATGCATTTGACCACAGCTCATCTGATGTTAACTGACGGTGTGGTACAAGATGGCAAACATAACCTAGCCTGGAATGGGAACTGACTATCAGTACATGTTGCCGGAACACATCACTACAACCGATGAACAAAATAAATATTTTGTATAGTATTTGTTTTTGTGTGTATCAGTCATGCGTGTAATTTAGCTGGAAGGACAGCAAATTATTTTGATAATTGAGGATTTGAAATAAATTGTAAAAACTATGGTTTTGTGCTAAAAACATTATATAAGTAGACATACCATACACATATCCGCATCGAACAGATCGGACCGATAGTGCCCAATTCATTCTTACTACTAAGCTGTGATTGTACTATTATTTCTACTATACCTATGGTAGCCTAGCCACTAAATGGCATGGAAACAATGGGATTAAAGTAGATTACGGGGCAATGCGAGACTAGAGTAGAAAGAGATGAGACGAAAGTACAGTGGATTGCGGGACGAATGCGAAACTAGAGCGGAAAATGTGAGACAGAAGTAAAATAAATTATGGGACGGAGGCGGGACTGAAAAAAGGGCAGGATTGAAATAGAATGGATTACGGTATGGAAGTGGAGTGGACGGATGCGGGACTTAGGTGGAAACGGCAGGACTAAAGTAGGCTAGACTACGGGAAAGATGCGGGACTATAGTGGAAAGGACGGGTTTGAAGTAGAGTGGATTACAGTACCTATGGGAGAAAAGTGGAGTGGACGGATGCGGGACTAGATTTGAAAGGATGAGAGGTCAGGGGTGGAATTAGCGGAACGGGAGTAAAGTGGATTATTACATTTAGTTCTACGCGAGCGAAGCTGCGGTCAACAGTTAGTATACAGCTTTCCCGGCGCGCCTAGCGCGCACAGGCGGCGATGGCTGACGATCTACCTGATGATTCGTCGTGTGGAAGTGAGGATGCTATCATTATAGAGGATATTGTTGCTGAACCGACATTGATGCCGTCGCCTGAATATATGGAAGAAAATATAGAAAGCCAGTCTCAGAAAGTTTCGACGGTAGAAGAGAGTGAGAGACCCATTAAAAGAACAAGAGATATGGATGGAGAAGAGCAGTGGATAATGATCGGAAGAGACGGTAAGAGATCGAAACAAAGCGTTGAAATAACAGTTACAAGCTCCGAAAAATTGCCTAAACAGTTCGCATTGGCGAAGATACTTAATACGTATAACATAACGGGCATAACGAGAGTTAAGTTTGTGAACCCTTACAAGGTTTTAGTACAGTTTGATGATGAAAAAAGCTCAGAACAGCTGAATACATGTCAACAATTACAACAATTGGGATGGAGATGCCAAAAGCCTTTAGAAGTCGGGATTTCTTATGGCATTATTCGAAATGTCGAATTAGAGCTAAATGAGAATGATATACAGGAAGCTATTACTACCTCTTATGAATTAGTGGCAGTAAAACGTCTAAAGCGACGGAATGCGGGTGGCACTGGATGGATAGATAGCGAGACTGTGAGATTGGCATTCAAAGGTCCTACCTTGCCACTTCACGTGAGTATACATAGAATGAAAATTAGAGTGGACCCCTATGTATTTCCGGTTACTCAGTGTTCTAGGTGTTGGCATTTTGGACATACCTTAAGAGCATGCCCAGCTAAAAAAGAGACATGCCTTAAGTGTACGAAGAACCATGCTAATTGTGAGATAAAATTATTTACGTGTATCAACTGTCGCGGAGACCACCATGCACTTGACAGATTATGCCCAGCATTTCGAAGGGAAAAGGGCATACGAGATATTATGGCTCAATATAATTGTTCATATAGAAAAGCTAAGTTGATGTATGTGCCTCCACCTACCTTACCTCATGTGATTGAAAAATCTTTTCCCGCCCCGAGCCAAGATTCTTTACTTCCCGAACCATCTGAGAGTAATCAATCTGAGAGAGATCTGTCATCGTACGCGACAGCTTTGCAGAAGCCAAAGACCACAACTACAAGTCTTAATGTGTCTGGAACATCAAAACAGAATAAACAAGTACCGTTAGGTCCGATCTTATCCCAACGTACCCTACAAAAATCAAAGTCAAAGAAAAATAGCAAGAAACAGGGTCAGGTAGATGATTGGAATATGTCTGATTCAGATGCGATGCCCGCTAACGACACAAACCAGCCGGGCGGCCAAGGTCAAGACAAGTCGAAGCGAGATAAGATAAGGACTTCCGAGTTAACATTCACACAATTATTAGAACGATTAAAAGCTATTATTTTCTCTGACGAATACGTGGATATTATGGCCAAGATTAGGCACGTAGTTTCTTTATTTATGGACTGGCTGACAAGCAGCGCGGTGAAATATCTCTGCGATCTGCCTTTTAAAATAAACTTTAATTCATAACTATGAATCAAGTCCATAAAATAAATATTTTACAGTGGAACTCACGGAGTTTTAGACATAAGAGTGTGATTTTTGAACAGTTATTGTGTAGGGAAAAGATCCACATTGCAGTATTGAGTGAGACTTGGTTAAGCCCTGACTTTCAGTTAAATATAAACGGATATAATATGTTTAGAACTGACAGGGATGACTCATATGGCGGAGTTGCAATCTTAACACATAAATCCATTAAGGCGCAGTTACGACCACTTACCGTGTCAAACACTGGTATTGAATTAATTCATGTAAAGATTTTTGGTTGTAAATATATTGATAATATTGTCTCAGTATATTGTCCGTCTTCTGCATTACGTACTATCCGAACGTCACAGAGTGATTGGGATGAAATTTTTTCTATGTTTAATACTAAAACTCTAGTTCTTGGGGATTTTAATGGACATCATTCTAGCTGGTCAAATAAGACTGACTCGAGAGGTACCCAGATATTTGACTCGTTAATGGAAAATAATTATGTTACGCTGAATGATGGTAGTTCTACCTACATTAAACTAGTAAATAACGTATTGCAGCAGTCATCCCCAGATATTTCTACGGCCACGGCGGATGTGGCAGTTCATTTTAATTGGACGCTTATGAATGAGACATTAGGTAGTGACCACCTTGTAATTATGATGAGTATGTCCTTTTATAACTATTGTCCCCAATATCTTGAAAAAAGAAACTTTAAGAAAGCTAATTGGTCGCTTTACAAAGAATGTATACAAAATAAACTAACTGATTTTGTTCTACCTCATGATGTGCAATTAGGCTATGATTTGTTTTTAAATATAATTAATGAGGCTGCTGACATGCATATACCGCTTACTAAAATTAGTCAGGACCCCACTCAACGATTTACCCCCAAACCCTACTGGAAACCAGAACTTTCAAAAGCAGTAGCGGAGCGACGTTTGGCTTTAAAACAGTTTAGAAAAAACCCCACTCCCTGCAATCTAACCCTTTTAAAGCATAGAATTAGTAATAGCCAGCGATTAATACGAAAAGCTAAGCGGGACGGATGGTTCAACATGTGCTCATCAATTAATGAATCTTCAACATCAAATGATCTGTGGCGTAAGATGAGGTGGCTAAAAGGACACAAATCACAAAAAAATCATGTAGATGAAATTATGGCTGAGAAGTTACTACGCAATTTAACACCAGATTATGTTTGCCCTAAACCACCAATATTTACTTCATACAATGAACACTTAGAATCAGTTATTACTGTCGCTGAGTTAGAAAAATCAATTAAATCTACTGATACGGCCCCGGGATACGACAGAGTATCATATTCGATGATTAAAAATTTACCCAGTAACGGAAAAACTATTCTTACCAAAATTTACAACGTAATATTATTTTCTGGATACGTACCTAGTCAATGGCGTAATATACGTGTGATTCCGATCCCAAAACCCGGCCGCGATCCATCGTCAGCATCGGCACTCAGGCCGATCTCTCTAATTTCTTGTTTTTGTAAGTTATTTCATTCCATAATAAATGGCAGACTCGAATGGTATTTGGAATATAATAACTTGCTACATGAAGAAACCACTGGATTTAGAAAGTCGAGATCTACCTTTGAAAATCTAAGTAATCTTGTTACCAGAATTCAACTTGGATTTGTTATAAGCCAAATAACTATTGGATGCTTTATTGATATCGATAATGCCTACAATAATGTTGATATTAGTGCACTACTACGTATATTGGATCAACTTGGTATAGGATCTCGGCTTTGTCTATATCTTTGGTCGTTCTTAAATGAGAGATATTTAAATATTCAATTGGATAAGTTGACTTTATGTAGAAGCACTAGTAGAGGAATAGCCCAGGGTGATCCTTTGGCCCCTTTATTGTTTAACGCAGCGACAATTAACATTTGTAAATGTTTAAGAGAGGTCTATATATCGCAATACGCAGACGACTTTGTTCTGTATTCAAATTTTCAAAGTATTGATCAGGGTTGCAACACCATGCAACTTGCGCTAGGAAGGTTTTCACGTTTAATAGCAGGATTGGGTTTAGAAGTATCTCCAAATAAAAGTAAAGTATGTCTTTTTAGGAAAGGCTCTAATAGACAGCCTGTAAATCTGGAAATTAATAATTTCCCTTTAGAACTTGTTGACGCAGTTAAGTATTTGGGTATGTGGTTGGATCGTTCACTGAGATGGAATAAACATATAAATGAGCTAACGACTAGAACTGCTAAGTATTTAAATATCTTTAAGGTTTTGGCTGGTTCTGGATGGGGAGTCCATCCTAAACATTTGAGGCGATTGTATATTGCTATCATAAGAAGTAGAATAGATTACGGGAGCTTTCTTTATAATAACAGTAGTAAGAAAAATTTATATCAGCTAGACAAAATTCAAAATCAGGGTTTGAGAGTAATTGGAGGATTTATCAAGACTACCCCGATTCACGTGATGGAGAATGAGCTTTGTCTCCCTCCATTGCGTGTTAGGAGGATGTATTTAGGTGGAAAATTTTGGATGAAGTGTAAATCGGTTAAAAATAATGTGACGTTATGTATTTTAGAATGCTTGTTTCAGTATAAAAATAATCAATATTGGCGGGGTAAAGGAATACCAACCTTACTTGAAGCGCACGAATGTTTCGGTGGGCTTAACATCCATTCCAGCCAAAAACTGGATACGTTTGCTATGAACACTTGGGTAGGAAGTATAGATCTGACGCCAGTTATAAATACTAATATAAACAACATTACCATTGCTAAACGACATTATAATCCATCAGATATTAAAAACTTGAGTGAAGAATATATAGAACAACATTATAACCAACATTATAAATTATATACAGACGGTTCTAAGGATGGAGTGTTGATAGGAGCTGCATTTTTAGACTCAGAATTAGGCGTAGCTATGAAATTCAAAATTAAAGACAACATTTGTATTATGAACGCAGAACTCATAGCTATTTGTGAAGCTTTGGCATATATAAAATCAATAAGCTATGACAAGTTTGTTATATTTACCGATTCACGAAGCTCTCTTCAACATTTGGCTCGCTGTACCTCAGCAATCCGAGGCACAACGACAGCCTACTCTGTGCTTAAACTTATTTTAGAGTTAAAAAGTGATTCTAAGTCTGTAGTACTCCAGTGGATACCGTCCCATTGCAACGTTGGAGACAACGACAAAGTTGATATTTTGGCTAAGCAAGCACGTAATGAAGGAGTATTGTTTGAAGTTCCTCCATACTACGCAGATTGTGTCTACTTAGTCAGAAAGCGATGCTATAAACTGTGGAGCGAATATTTTGACCAACGTTCCAAGGAGAAGGGAATCTGGTATAAAACCATTGAACCGCACCCACCAAGAAAACCTTGGATAGATAATGATGAGTTAAGTAGATGTGACATGGTTTCCGCTCTTGGGCTGCGTTCCGGACACACTACAACAAAAAAATTCGCATTTTTAATGCGCAAAGTTCCATCTCCCAACTGTCCCGACTGTGGAGTCGTAGAGGACACTTACCACGTCTTGATGGAGTGTGTGCGGAACGGGGCCTTTCGGGGAGCCCTTCACATCGATCCTTGGAAGGTTGGAGAATGTAACAGTATCCTGGCTTATCCATTATCGGATAGAGCCAGGTTACTGTATAAGCTAAGTAGACTTTAAGGTATGTTCTCTTATAATATTAGTTTCATTTCTTATTTAAATTTAGTTACATATTGTATAGTTTGCTATTTATTAGAATGCCATTGTCGGCAACGACAAATTTCTAAAATAAAGATTTAAAAAAAAAAAAAAAAACAGTTAGTATATTATATAGATTTATTCCAATGCAATATTTTGGTTGTTAGCTAACGATCTTACTAAACAAATAATTTATTATAGTTTCAAGAACTAAAATTCACGCCCTATGTGTGTCGTGCTTGCGCGCACAGGGAGGTGAGCAGAGACGGGAGAGAGGTAGACACCGCGTTGTTCATGCGGCATGACAGTTGGCATCTTTATCGCTAGGATTGGAACAACCTGTCGGCTTTCTTGTTATAATCTTGGCATTTTCAAGGCCAGATTCAATAGGTAACTTCTAAGTTTGCGTGCTCCATCTCGTGTTCGTGCGACCACATCGTCGCTTACCAACAGGCGAGTTGGTAGTAGAAATCGGACTTATTCGAGATTTAAAAAAAATGGTTCTGTTACTATAATCATTTACAAGTTCTATTTTACTCCTGACCTGATCAGTTCTGTGATATCAAATTATTGTATTATCATCCAAAATACTTTAACAGGTATTTACAAAGTTTCGAATCGATATGACAATTAGAAATAGGTTTAAATCGATTTTCAAGATTTGATTACATTATTATAGTTTACTGCAGCATGTCTATTCTGCAACCTAAGTGAACGCGCAAGTGAAGTGATAAGCTAAGTGAATGTGATATTTTTTTGCCTATTTCAGCAGATAAATGTCAAAAAATCGAATTATAAAGGTAAGGGACTATGGTGATGGGTGATTACTCGATATTTTGACATTTCTTTATAGAAATCGACAAGAAGAATACATGTTCACTTAGCTTATCACTTCACTTGCGCGTTCAGTTAGCTTGCAGAATAGATCGGCAGAACTTAAAACATTTGGACTGAGAATAGAGCAGATTTATTCTATGGACTGTTTTGCTGTTACATCATCGTACAAATATAAAATATAGGTAATTTCCATAGAGATACAATACGTATAGACTCACAATCTCTAAGTGAAAACAGTCAAAAAACGTCCGAGCGTCTTGTGCATACCTAGACATCAATTATATTGTTCACAATGCCACATTTCGTTAGTGAAATTGAACTCAAATGGCTCACTGTTTTCATGTTTCATCATCTGTTTTCACGCCATGGCTCCTGAAACCACAGTTTTTCAAAATGTTTTCTCGGCTCCTCCGCCCATGACAACATCGGTTACCTAAAGTTGTCATCTGCCTGGGCTCGCTTGGCTGAGGAATAAATCAAGCCTAGCACACAGGGAGTCAAATAACGAGGCGTACCTACCTATCCTAAAGTCGAGCACAAAGATATTATTTCCATAAAGGAAGTATTCTCAAGAAAGAAGTGGGGCATTAAACGAAGTTCTGAATCAGAAAGTGTTGAGCAATCTTATCACTGAAAAAAAAAAGTATCTACTTAGTGCGCTGGTAGAGACTTAAATTTTGCTCTAACTTTTTCCTCCAATACGTCTAAAGGAAAAATATGGGATGGTATACTAACTATACACATTTATTTCAAGAACGAATAATTCAATGTATAAAAAATGACAAGATTTTCAATTAAAATTTCCATTCATTCAGGAGTTCCGTTATCCATTGTGGGCTCTTATAATTTATATTGAAAACACCAATATATGAATTACATTATTTGCATTTAACATAATTATTAAAAAAAAGTTATATTCACTTAAAAAAACTATCTACTAGGGATAATTTTATTCTTTGACTTCAACTAACAATCAAAATGAAGTTAGTGCCTGTGTGGCAAAGTACCAAAAACGCTGGCTGCATTCTCACGTTCCCGCGTGAATGCATATTTCTATAGTATCATGAGAGGATAAGCAATCATTTTATTTATCCCTCGTATTAGCACAGAAGAAAAATATGGCAATAATACAATGCAATGCAGAGCAGGGTAGTGCAGTACAGTGCAATGCAATACAATGAAATATCACTTTAACTCTAATTATCATCATCATTATCAGCCTATCGTGTTCACACAATGGGACACAGGCCTTCTTCAAGAGAGAGAGAGAGAGAGAGAGAGAGAGAGGATGGACCCTAATCCACCATGCTGGCCCAGTGTATATTGGTGAATGTCATATATCTTTGAACTTTTGAGGTTCTTGGACATACCGGTTTTCTCATGATGTTTTCCTTCACCGTTATTGAGCGATGGCATCTAAACTGCACATAATTTAAGTACTAAATAAGTCATTGGTCAGGTCAGTCAGGGCTGAGGATCAAACCGGGTGCCGTCAGATTGTAAAGCGCACATACTACCGCTCGTTCACCATCACTCTACCTGTAATTTTAATACGGTTCAGTTACCATAAGCGACCTTGTCTTGTTGCCTAAGTATTATATTGCTCCAATTCTCAGCCGCAACGACACCGGCCAGACTGGAATGCACAAACTATGTGCGGATGCTTGCAGAAATTTCTCAGAGGATGATATTTTAAGCATGAAATACTTCGAGAGTTCCACACGGTATTCCTAAATGCGTACAATTTCAATAAGACTTGCCAATGTACGTTTTCATTTTCGTATTGGTAAAGCAAAAGGTTTCTTAATTCGACTGCCGTGATGGCTCAGTTGGTAGTGAACCTACCTTCTGGGCTTGGGGGCGTGGTGGGTGCAATTCCCACCCGGGGCAAAAATTTATGTGTTGAACATTTGTGTTTGTTCTGTCTGGGTGTTCATATCTATTCATATATTTAAAATATATATATGTACGCTTACGTATATCAGTCTCTGGCAATCATATTACAACAAGCTTTGCTTTGTTTGGGGTCAGATGACCGTGTGTGTACAAAAGTCCCAAATTATTTATTTAATTAGTTAAATTTTTCACACTTTTTAATTTACTCGTATTTCTACTAACTCTTCCTTTGTAACTAACTAACAATGTAATCAAATCTTGGAAGTCGATTTTAATCTAGTTCTAATTGTATCGATTTGAAATTTTGTAAGTGATTCGGATGACAATATAATAATTTTCTTTCATCGAAATCATCTAAAGATGGAGGCAGGATAGAGGATAGACAAATAGATAGAGGAACTCTTCAGCAGTGATTCACACTGATAGAGCCATCTAGCGGAAAAGACGCCAACCAACATGAGCAGAGCGCGTGGTGTCAATCCCATTCTTCCCGGACCCCACCGTGTCACGCGCGTAAATACGTTGTTGTTTCGATATTTAACAAGTCACATAAGCAGGTTTTTAGGGTTCCGTAGACCAACAAGGAAGCCTTATAAATTCGTTCTGTCCGTCCGTCTGTCTGTCTGTCCGTCCATAAGTCCACCTGTCCGAATTTATTAGAACCTTCTAACTTCTATAATTAATAAGATAAGCGTATGAAACTTTGCACAGTTACAGTTGTAATATCAATTTCAAAAGTTTTAAAAATATAAAATATTGCATTTTAGGGGTGGCTCTCATACATGTGAAATGGGGATGTTTTTCCACTGCACCAAGTCTGTGGTTTATCGTTTAAAAGGTCTTTTAAAATGAAGGTTAGTTTTAATACATCACATTTTATAAAGTCTATCCTTTGCGAAATATGACCCGCCATATTTCGCATTTACACCAATTTAGACGTAGGTAATGTCGCTTGCATAGGGTTCAAAGTTTCTCGTCCGCACTAGCATCGCGCGGCGTTGGAGTCGGATCGCAGTCTTCTTAGCGTGCGCCTAGTTTTGGTGCGGACATTTTTTTGCACGTTTGTGACTCTATATATATTGTATATCGATGGTTATTAAACAATAATACTAAAAACTGTTTTTCTGATGAATCTCTAGTGTAATTCCGCTACAGTAATATTATTTATATTTCTTGAATAAAAGAGATAGAATATTTTCATTTCGTTCTAAACATAATTAGAGTAGATTATGCAATCATTTTTGTTGTTTCTCATAATAAATTATTGAGCTGATGAATATCGAATTGGAAAAGGTTTGAATACATCTAAGGGTTGATTTACATTAAGGTATAAAAAAAACAGAATTACGAGCTTGTATTTAAATAGGAAACAAGCTACATGATTGACGACGTCACCGGTCATTACCATACTTTCAAAAGCATCACTCGATCCCGTCGAAGTCATTTGATCCTTAATTAATGGATATTTCATGAAACGGACGATTTGCAAGTCAAAATGGGACTCGAAGTGACTCGCAAAGCAATCAACGTGGTTAATTTATGAGGTAAACAGTCACGAATTCCATCGGCTCGTTTCAGTACTTTTGCAGTACAAAAGCTATAAATTGTTTTGAAACAAACAGGAGCATGATCGAATATGATTATTGGATTGGAGTCCGTGCAGCTTGATGCTTATACAGGCAGGGAGCTCTGATTCCTTATATTTAAGCATTAAGGTCCTCTTTTCCCGCTTTTAGCAATTTTGATCTTTATAGTTTTGATTTGACTAATTCCATGGTTAGCTTATAATCATAAAAATGGTGTCAAAAAAAAGTTAAACTGATTTGAGCTTTTCTCCGTTTTTTCTTGCATTCATTCGAATACCTATTTACGAAATTATGTTTACTATTTCTTAATATACAGATTGCATAATTATGGAGGGAGCCGTAAAGGTACATTTTTCATTAAAGCTATATTTTTCGAAAAATATGAGCAGAAATAATATGAGAGAAAAATATGATTTGGAGAAAAATCTCCAAAATAGAAGTAACGCACAACTGGGCCCTTATTCAGTAACTAAAACGCGCACCATGGTTAAGCTGCACTAAATGCGACTTTCATACAATATATTAAGCTTTATGGCCGTTACAGACGACCATAAAGCTTAATATATTGTAACAAGTGTTAGGTACACAAAAGTAGGGAAAATATGATATACCTCATCATCATCATAATCAGCTCATACTAGTCCACTCTCAAGGAACGCCATTCAACCTTTTTTTCTTCAAGCTACAGCCAGCTGCTTTACGTATATCATCACTCCAACGAGTCTCAGGGCGTCCTACGCTAAGGTTGCCGATTCTTGGATGAATGTTTTAAGAATACACGCTCTAATCGATCTGATCGATTCTTCCAATAACTTTTATAATTTGATAATTACCTATACTGTACAGTAAGCTCGAAAATGTTTTGATTCTTTGACTATCTTCATTCATTGTAAGTCTAATCAAGTATTTGAATAAAAGGCTCCGCAAGCTTTAAGACATACATAAATCTTTCTTTATCAAACACAAAGAATTTAATAACCGGCACAAATCGAGATTAACACGGAAACTCGAAAGAAAACCGCAATACAGACGTGTCTTTTTCTTCGGCCGTTCAGATAGAAACCTTATACTCCTTTTCTGTGTTTCGAAACTTGCGGGGGCATAAACCAGAACAATTTTATATCATAACAAGTTTCAATGGCACCGCCCGCGGGAGGCGCGTCGCATAAACTTGCGAGACACAGTTTGGTGCCTAGGGAATAAACTCATCTTTTAGCGGGAAAATTCCAAAAACCGCCAGCTGTGGAAAATGTGGCTCAGTTTTGGATATAAGTGACAAAACTTACGCCTGAGACTGAGCTCAAAATGTTGACTGCGTTTTTTACGCGACTACGTTAGTGACGTTGTTGTTTTTCAACATGTTTTTAAGTCGACCAGAAGCTGGCAAGCATTCTTAGTAATGATTTAAACAAATTTTTGTATTAGAAATAAACTCATTCTGTTGCCTTTAAAAACAGCCATTGAGCGGATGACAAGACCTTTGTACCTGTTCTCATATAATCACAAACAAAATAATATTCAGTACGTACAAATTTAATTTCGTTTAGGTCATATGTTCCTCCAATTACAAGAGCAAATGAACGTGGTTACAACTTTATTATGCCGTCGGAATTGCCCTTTGCAATAATAACCCGAAAGCGTAAATAATGACATTGTTGATAATAACGCGGAAGCGGTTGCGCAGTGGGGTTTCGCAGACACGGGTGGCCACTGCAGTTCATTTACAGAATTAATGCTGCATGCTTCCTTTTCACTGCTCTATTATGTACCTACTGTTGTGTACCTTATTTAGGTATCTATATTGAGTACAAAGAAGCGTAGGTAGGCCTGCCACTAGATGGACCGTTGACATAATGAGAGTCGCAGGCATCGAGTGGATGCAGATGGCAGGCTGTCGTTCAGTGAGGAGTTCTAATGGGGAGACCTATGTTCAGCAGTGGACGTCTTCTGGCTGATGATGATATTGAGTACAAATTGTTAAGCGAAAGTATAAGATCAAAACAAACAAAACACTAAAATGCTATTATAACAAATGTAGACACTAAAATGCTATTATAACAAAGAGTTTCATGTTGCAAGTGGTTAAAATAGATATGAGGACGTAGACGTGCGAGCAGCGTTTATTAGATAAACGAGTAAGTACCTGCCTAATGTATGTTCATCACAGAATTACCACTCCGTGTTTCCTTTGCTCTGCTATTGTAGATAGGTATAATGAAGTGCAGTCGGTGTGTACTGAGTGATAAGATGCGGGCTGTTTGGTTAAGGATAAAGCTATTGTAGTACAGGATTGCTTAGTGCTGTTGCACGCAAATGTACCCAAGAGAGTGGTGCTACATGTGAATGTAACTAAAACAATTTCATTAATGGGCTTGAGTATTTCTTGAGAACTTCAACGTTCTATGGGCAATCCAACAGTTTTTGAAGTGAAAACTTCTTTAGGCGCGTTGAGCACATTTTGAGTGATCAAAAATCATGGAACTTGCGCATCATCATGCTGTACCGTGGATTTTAAAACAGCGCCATCTCTTGTAGAATAGGTGAATTACTACTTAAGTTTTCACTTTTGACGTGCAATCTTAGGTCTCAGTCTCATCCTATTACAAAAAAAAAACAGTCAAAATCGATGTGTTTTTTTTGTAATAGGCTAAATAACGTTGTTTCATCGGTAGACATGCGTGTTTACTATTTTTGTTGTTATAAGATATCCTACTAGTTTCACATAATGAGACATGCTGTAATTTAATGGGCTTGTGTTCTAATATTTTTTAATTAGCTCATAAAAATGGCGATGAAAACCAAATTAAACTTTGTTTAAAAATAAATTTTTACTAAGTATTTTAATTTCATGCTACACAGATACGCAGAGCGTACTGTAGTAGCAAGTTATAGCATCAAGCCTTACGCGCGCCATACAAATTCTATACTAACACATACTTTACGGGAAAGGGACAGAGCATCCCCTATCTATTTCCCAGCAAAAAACTTGAAACGCTTGCAATATCTCAGAAATGTATCAGCTAATTTAAGTTATATTTTCAGTATGTGTAATGAATAGAATTATATCCTTCGCTTAGCCTGTTATTTGCAATAAATGAAACTCCAGTCAATTAACCTATTATAATTATCAATAAATAAAAAGATTTCAAAACTAGTCGCAGATTTTTTTTATTTCAGTAGTTTTTTACCAGCTCCCACCAAGTTAACAACTTTTTTCGGGTGCGTGTTGATTTAGCAATATCAATAAATTTTTAAAGCGGTTATTAAATTGATAAATTATTGAACGTACTGGTAGTTGATATACTATGCTTAAAAATTAAGAGAAAAAAAAATATCATTTGCTTTTTTTACAATTTTATTGAAGCTGTCAGAGCTAATAAATACTTGGACTGAGCATAGAGCTAAGAATATAATAAGCAGGTCTCATACCAGAAGGTATTAGGAAAATGCTAGTACATTTTTAATTAAAGAAATTCCTGTTAAAACTAAGCCTTTAAACTTTTTGTAATAACGGATGTTCAAGCAAAAATTGCTTTTGAATTCTTCTGCAGCTCGTGCATGCGAGAGTTATATAAAAATGACCGAGAACTATGCGAATATGAACTCATTATGTTATAGATCGGACTACGGATTAAAGATATAGAATATAGACCATAAAAAATTATAATTTAAGTCTTTCACTAAATATAACCAGACAATAGAGACAAGATGACAACAAGATGACAGACATGCCAACTAACGATAAAGGAAGAAAAACAGCAAAACAGCAGTTCTTTAGCAAAAAAAAACAAATACAAAATAAATAATAGACGCTGCTGGAATCGCATGACCTTATGAGCCTTAAAGTGCTTACTGCTACAATGACAGCAAACCATAAAATAGGTGAAGAGACTTAGTTACCATAGTAGAGCTGCAGAAATGCAATGATGCATCAGGGATATGAGATCACTGGATGTCAACCCTCATAAGACGAACCCACGCATTCACTTCTGCTCATGGTTTAGCCGATTGTAGGTGCCAAGTCTAGGTAGAAGCTCATAGAATATTGCACAAATTCTGAGCTGAGATACTACTCCGGAATCGCTCTCTCCTAACGGGAACAACGTCTTTCTGTTTGATTCGCCCAAAATATTGAAACGGGACTGAGTCGCAAATGAGTGAGACTCAACAAGAGCGTCTGCAGAGACTTGGTTTCAAGTCATCTTGGCTATAGCGTCATCAATATGATTGACTGGTTCCATCTACAAGAGACGATTCAAGTAGCGACCGCAAAAAAACTGCGCTTGTGTCTAAACAAACGAATTCAGAAGCCATAGACGCAGTCACATTTTTTGCAAATATGTTGATGTAGCTACGAGGATGGCCAGTATCAGCACGAAGGTGTCTTATTGTGAGTATGTGGAAGCAAGGCATTCTCGTGAACGGTTATACCGTCCCCAATCTGTCCCGTCATCAATTTTTGTGATTAGCGTTCACGGTCCTCTGCAATTTGCTTCTAGCTGTCAACCGCAATATTAAAACAGGAAAAATCGCTGTTCTTAATTCTTAATGGACTCCAAGCTAAAGGTTACCTGCATATAAAAAAAAAAAATCTATGGCATTATAATTAACAAAAAATAATAATCGTAGAAACTTTTGACACTAAAAAATAGTTAGGTACCCTACGTAATAAAATGACGGCCGTTCCATTAAAATCTGGATCGAATTTCTCGGCAAATGAATTTATAATGAAAATGGATGGGCAAATTAGTTTGAAACTTTTGAAAACCCCACTGTGTTCTCAACCAGACATCCGAAGGTTTTAGTTGGACGTCTATGGTGGAAAATGTTGAATTCATTAAATACGAAACGTGTTTAGGAAACCCGACATTTCCATACGAACTAGGTCTGGACGACTGGATCAGTTGGTTGGTTTTACGTTTGTTTTCTGATTTTAGTTGTAGTTATTGAGGTAATCTTTTCTATTGGATGTATGTTAGTATTCTTAGGTATAACTTGTTGATGATTAATTTGAAGATTTCATGGTTTATGAACGAAAACGATGTCATCATTTAAATAAAATATGTACTATGCAGTAGTTTCTGGTTTTGGTATTGACTTCAGAAACATCTATGAATAGAAAGAATACAGATCAGATTACAGATCTTACCTCAGACCAGACTTCAATAATCAGACTTTCATAATTATTAGAAACACGTGACTGCGTTTTATAAGCTCATCTATAAAAAAGTTTGTAAATGAAAGTGCGCGATGATGAGTTTTAGTAAAACGGGGCATAGACTGATTGATTACTTTTTCTTCACGCCATCGACATTTTTAATAGTACCCAACTAAGTATCACTACGTTGTGTGTGTGTGAAATTGCTTATAAAAACTTCAATTTCATCTAATTAATAAGGGTTAAGGGTCGAAGATAGGAATTCGAATGAGTTCGTTCGATTATTGGGAGTAAGTAGCCTCGGGCCGAGAGTTCGACGATTTGTTTGCGGAGCTTGTGATTCCCGATGGTACGATGAAATTTAGTTTGTCGGATCAGTCTACAGCCAGTTATAAATTAGCCTTTTGTTTGACTGTGGAATTTGTTTGTTCTTTTAATTATTTTGTATCGTAAGATTTTACAAAAAGGCCGAGTTTAAGGGAAAAATAAAGGGTTTAAAACTCATTGTAAGTCTTCGAGTACGAAGTTGGTGACAACATCTAGTTTTAAATATTTAAAATCTTTTTAGAGCTTTTGCAGGTAACATTCTAGTGGGAATAAAAAAATGCGCGCGATGACGTTGACGTTTGGTGTTCATTTTACGAAATCATCATCATCATTATCAGCCAGAAGACGTCCACTGCTGAACATAGGCCTCCCCCTTTAACCTCCACACTGAACGACATCCTGCCATCTGCATCCACTGGATGTCCGCGACTCTCACAATGTCGTCGATCCATCTAGTAGGAGGCCTACCTACGCTGCGTCTTCCGGTTCGCGGTCTCCACTCAAGAACCTTTCTTCCCCATCGGTTAACAGTTTTTCCAGCGATGTGGTCTGCCCATTGCCACTTCAACTTGCAGATTTTAATAGTTATGTCGGTGACTCTAGTTCTTTGGCGAATATCTACGTTTCGGATTTTATCGCGCAAAGAAACACCGAGCATAGCTCTCTCCATTGCCCGTTGTGTGACTCTGAGTTTTTCCAAAAGTTAAGGACCGACCACGTCTCGGTACCATATGTCATCACTGGCAACACACACTGGTCAAATACCTTTGTCTTCGCGCACTGTGGTATATTGGACGAGAAGATGTCACACAATTTCCCAAAAGATGCCCATCCAAGTTGGATTCTTCGGGCGACCTCTTTGCCTAAGTTGGACTTACCTAACTGAACAATCTGTACAAGATAGGTGTAATGGTCAACAACTTCGAGAGTATCGTTCCCAACGATTACCGGCACGGGTACAACATGGACATTGGACATGACTTTTGTCTTGTCCATGTTCATTTTAAGACCCACCTGTTGGGAAAGGCTACTGAGGTCGCTGAGCATTGTAATGTATTGTATTGTTGGTTTTACGAAATATAATCTGTAAAAAAACCTAGTTAAGTATTTGAATATAGATACTTTATGTGCTACGTATGTTGTTAATATTTTCTTTGTATATAATCGAAAGTAAAAAGTATGTAATCTTTCGATCCAGATAATACCTGAGCTTTATCAATTCTATTATCGTGTGGCAGACAAAAATAATGAATTTTATTGAATATTCATTTTTAAATTGAAAAAGTCTTTCTAAGCGAGAATAATTAGGGAAGGCTTTTTTTAAGGTGATGAATAATTCGAACAATTAAAACACTTCAATGGCGGAAAATGGAGAGAGTGAAACCACGAAACGATAATGGTTTAAATAGAAATAAATAAATTATCAATTTAAGGTCGAGGTATTACAATGTCGAAAAATTAACTTAGAGCATCAGATATTGCGCAAAGATATTTCATTTTTGTGTAACCCGAATCCAAAAATGTTATAATAAAATGTTACAAGAATTTTTCTAATAAATGCTCGTATCCCAGAAACTATGTACCGATAAAATGTAGCAATATTCGCTAACATTGAACTTTTGTACGGAAAAGAGCTATCGATTAGGTAGAGCCAGCGATACACACTTAAAAATTTAAAAGCTACGCCATTAAAGGGGAGCAATTTTAAAACTTTAAGGCTGATTTATAGAGCGGGGCCAGAGCGAATTCATTTCACGCAGACCTCCCAAGAAAATCTGGTTTAAGTAAGTACTTAAACAATTGCTAAACCCAGAAATTTTTAATCTTCTCATTATGAATAAGGGCTGGCTGAGATTATGCGGGAAATTACGAGATTAGGTGCAAGGATACGGATGATTACAAGCGGTCGGCGAAATTAACGTCATGAATTTATTGTGGGCTTGTTTTTGCTTTATAATTATTACAGGTAAAGGGAAAACAAAATATTATGTTGAGGCTTAGTTTTTTTTCTTAATTTTTTTTTATTGCTCATACTCGGAACGTAGGTCTGAAGTTGCCTGAGGAGCGGGTTGAAAGTAATACATTTCAGCCCTAGAGAGAATTACTTTTAACTGACAGCGGCAAAATATATTCTCGCGGCAATGCAATGCGCTATATAGGTAGTCACCGTGAGATATAATATGTATCTTAAATCCTACTGTACTCTATCTTACTTACTCTGTTTCTGTCTTTTAGAAAATTACCTTAACTCTGAAGCCTATTTGGTGTAGCACTACACGGATAGGGTGCATTTCCACGGATGATCCCGACTATCATATAATATTAACCACGACGCGGCCAGAGATTTTCTCCCCGAGAAAATTCAGGCCCGTTCTAGTGTACACACTTTAACTTATTCAAGAGGTGGTGATAGCATTTACTTCAGGCCATAGACCCCAAAACTGTGGTACATTCGCCTCACGGAATTCACATAAAGTTTCATGGGTAAGTTATTACGTATTTGTGTCGAAAACCAATTACCTACAGATCCGCATCCCCTTTTTCGCTTTCTTTTAACGAAAAAAGGACGATGGTTTTAATTTGGAAATAATACCGGCCGATATATTTTGGACGATGTATTAGTTTGGGTAGACGCAATAAAGAGCAGCGATGCCTGAGCTTAATATGGGTTGGTTTTATTTTTGGACTGCGCAATTTTGTTTTTATATGCAGAAGGAAAGCTATTATAATTCAGGAATGTTTTTATCAACATTAACAGAATTGTGTTTATTTATTTTACGCATAAACACGAGTATGAAAACAATCTTGCTTCTGATATAAACAAGATGTTGTATAAACACATGAAGTTTAATTGAATGTAAACTCCATCTCCCATCAGAACTTCTGTCTTATCAAAAGCCATGGAAATAGAGAGGAATTTTACTTCATTGAACAGTGTTGACATTGTTAACAAGTATTTATGTTGCAGTAAGCGATTTAACATGGGTTATTGCTCGTACTTGTGTTGTATTATGCTTCAATAACCTTGTGTGTTAATGTTTCATTTATTACAAATAACTCGGCTTAGTGAAGGATATAATTAAATATATAACACACACTGAGAAAATGATTATAATTGGCTGATACATTTCTGAGATATATATAAACGTTTAAAGTTTTTGGTGAGGTTAGATAGCGGATGCTCACTCTCTCTCTCTCTCACAAAGCGTGTTAGTTTAGGCATTTATATAGCGCGCACACGGCTTGATGTCATAACTTGCTGTAGAGCGTTCTCTGTCTAGTATGAAATTACACTACTTTTAACTTATTTATTAATGAACAAATTTTAATTTAGTTTTCTTTGATGGGCTCAATTATGATCAGCCTTTTTGTGAAGTAATGAAAAAATATAGGACACAGCCCTATTCTAGTGAGGTTCGCAATTTATTTGATTTGGTTCATATTGGCTCAAAGGCAAATATTATTTTGGAGTTTTAAATAAGAAGTTCCACACGCACTGATTAGCCACCACACTAAACTTTACATGAAGATAAAAAAATAATATTTTTTTAACCATTTTTTAAATTATATTAAGCCCGCTTAACAAGTCAGAACGTTACATTCCATCCGCTTTCACGCGCCCTCAAAGCGATGCACATTATTACCATCGTCTCGAGCTACGTACTAAATACTCACACAAAATCAGGATTTAATGCTAGAGCAAGGTATCATAAAGCTCCAGATTTCTGAATGTCGCAATTTAGTCGCTTAATAAGCTGCTCGACGCCAAATGACGAGCTTTGACTGCGACTGGCTGATGCTCGTTTGTGTAAAGTCTTCGCTTGATTAAATCACAATTTTAGAACTCCGGCAAGGATTCTGTAAATATTTGATTTGGATCAAATATTTGAGAGTTGCGAAAGTTAGGTATATATATAATTATAAATGTAAAGTGGTTTACTTAACTGGTTAAAAATACATTGATACTAACCTAACTTTACTTAATCAATGGTCTATTTTTTGTCACACAATTTTGACTCGGCAAAACTCGAAAAATATATCTATATATTTGATCTATTTCGTTACTAACTCTATTACTACTCTGCTCTATTTCGTAATTGTAAATGAATAAAAAAATCTCAAGAAAATAATTGCAGAAATATTTTTAATGCAATATTTATGTAATGAAACTAGTTATAATAAGTTCTACGTTAATATTATTGTGGTTTTACTAAGGTTATAGAAAGGTACTAGATTCCTTTTTTAGGCTCGGGGAACATTCAAAATTATTTGTGCTTTAAATTTATTTCTGATTGATTTCTAGTTAGTAATGCACTCTAATAATAATAAGAGTATTCAAAGCGATGGATTTTGCTATAAAAACTTGTCATCATCATCATCAGCCTGAAGAAGTCCGCTGCTGAACATAGGTCTCCCCTTTTAACCTCCACACTGAACGACATCCTGCCATCTGCATCCACTGGATGCCCGCGACTCTCACAATGTCGTCGGTCCATCTAGTGGGAGTGGGAGGCCTACCTACGCTGCGTCTTCCGGTTTCGGTCTCCACTCAAGAACCTTACTTCCCCATCGGTTATCAGTTCTTCGAGCGATGTGGCCTGCCCATTGCCCCTTCAACTTGCAGATTTTAATAGCTATGTCGGTGAGTTTGGTTCTTTGGCGAATATCTACGTTCCGAATTTTATCGCGCAAAGAAACTCCGAGCATAGCTCTCTCCATTGCCCGTTGTGTGACTCTGAGTTTTTCCATAAGCCCAACATTGAAGGACCACGTCTCAGTTCCATATGTCATCACTGGCAACACACATCAGTATTTTCCCCATAAAAATAATGTTGCCGTTGTGGTAACTGAGTTTCGTAATCAGCTATATATATTAGAGGAAAGTCGGTTCTCTTTTTGTAATCAATTATTAAATAAGAATTAATAACGTTTAAAACAACCTAGTTAAAAACCGAACCACTATTAAATTTCGGAAATCGTTCACACTTCATTTGATTTTGCTCTAAATACTTCGTTGCATTGCAGACTACCTGCGCAGAGAAGATGCTTCTTAAACAAACGACTTTTAATTAATTGCTTTAACTCTCCAGTGGAAGATTTAACTTAGTTCTAAATGCTTTTATTGTATCTTCGCTCGATTTCAGAGTAAAGTCTGCGAGTGCAAATTCGATATTGTAAATTTAAGAGCAATTCCGATGCGGGAACTAGTAATATTTTATTACTAGTATTTTATTATAGAATTTATTATACTTATGTTAAATGTCTACTTTGGATACAATTTCATTTCAGTGTTTTGCAGTTTAGGGGCCGTCGCGTCCACTGTTATTATTCACTGTGTTTGCTTAGTTTGTACCTCTTTCATGAAGCAACAAAAGACCGGCTTGGCCTGATTTTTTGCATTGAAGTAGTTGAAGGGTCGGTTTTTTATCCCGAAAAATGTGTATATCGGGTGTAACGGCAACAATTCCGCCAAAATAAGCCAAAACGCTATTATTATACTAACTAAACACAATCTAATCATCATTTCAGCCATAGGATGTCAACTGCTAGACATAGGCCTCCCCCATCGATCTCCAAAAGGGCCCGTTGGAAGGGGTCTAAATCTAACATTTTTCTGTGGTCTCTTTTAGGTCTTCGTATTCGTTTTTTTCGTTTCTTTGCATTTTCTGAGAACATTTACCATAATAATGTATTTTTTATACCGTCAGAAAGTAGAGATTTCAACGAACAATAAGCCCACCGACTTTTTTTTTAAAGCTGATATTTTGACGGAAGATTTTTTTGAAAATTTTAAATCAAAAACATTACAGTGTGTTTGGGACATAAAAAAGTAAGTTTTCACCGTTTTTTTTTGTTAAAAATAAAAAACCAAAATTTGGTTGTTTGAATTTTTCACATAAATTTTGAGGTTATGTGAAAAAAGTGTCTGTAAAAAGTTGTAGATCTTTTTATTACCTACAACTTTGAAATATTACTTTTTTCAATAGGACTTGTAGTTTTGCCGGAAATCGAGATAAACCTTTTTTACCGTTAAAAACTCACCCCCTTCCACTTCCCGACCTCAGATCGCCCGTAAATTATGTTTCCTTTAATTTTTGTTATATTCTCTTCCTTTAATGGGGTATTTTTTTTTATCAAACCGTTTTTTTTTCCGGTACAGTATCCGCAATCAGTAAACACATGAGAGAAACTGCATCTAGTATTTTTTTTGTTAAGTTTTCTATTCCAAAACACGAAACGTGTACACAATTAAAAGTTATGTTTGCGTCATGGTTAAAATTTACCAAAATGTACGAAAACATTGGTTTACCGTTTCTCTTTGAGTTCGAGACCATGTTTGCTTATTACCTACGCATGTGTGGCATCGATCTGTTTGCCAACATAATCTTGACAGGAGTTTCCCATCCTGTAATGGTGTTTTGAGTAGGCCATTATCGCTGTCGTTGTTTGTGCTAAGAATTTGCTGTAAAAATTTACCTGCTGTGGTTATCATCATCACTATAAGCTTTTCTTGTTCCCACTGCTGGGACACAGGCCTTCTCTCAGAGAGAGGGAGAGAGATCGAGTACTAGTTTCCTCACAAAGTTTTCCTAAACCATTTTTGAATGAATGGAAACTGCACATAATTTATCAGGTACCAAAAACATATGGTTGGAGGGCCGAGCATCGAACCTGGTACAGATTGTTAAGCGCACATCCTACCGCACGGCCATGATCGCTAATCACAGCTGCCATTGTCATTAAAATTGTATAGCATCAAACAGTGTAGTAAACAAGATTTGACACGTTTTATACACCTTCCTTCCTTAGGGAGGTATAGTAGAGCCAAGTCATAATAGTGCATCACTTAACAAGGGATCTTGGATGAATAAATAAATATCAATGAAGGGTGGGATTTTTCTCTCAACCACCCGATTTCACTTACTTAATATAATAGTATGAATGCGAAAGTGTGTTTGTTGGTTTGTTGACCTTCTTTCTCCCAACGATAGAGCAACGGATTGACTTGATTTGTTACATATAAATAGTCAGAGGACTAGAGTGTGTAGAATACTTTAATCCCAGTAAAATATAAGGTGTTTCATGTTTATAGCTGAGATTCAGTAGACATTTTTAACCGGCTTCAGGAGGGAAATTCTCAATTCAGTCCGTATTTTTGTATACCATTATATCAAGTCAGTTGGTACACATTTGTGTATTATGTAGAGGAAGATCTCGGGTGGTTCTACATAATTGTCATTAACTATGGCTTAGTAGTTTTTGAGCGTCTGTTGATTTGGCAATAGCAGTAATTTTGCTAGAGCGCTTACTAGGTGTTATATATATATATATATATATTATTGAGAATTATTGTATATACGTGTAAAACTCTTTCGAGAAGTGTTTATGAGCGATCGAGGCGTATTGTTATTGTACCAAGTGGATCGCTTAGCATCGATCCGTCCGTCAACAGCTCGCTCTTGACACGAGTTCCACATTCGCGCGATGGTTTATTCATGGGCCCGTGAGTCTCTCGACCCAGTAAGTGCATCGGAGGATTGTTCGCTTCGTGCCTGATGCTTGTGCAAAATATATTGGGATGCTATTAAGGTTATTTTTGTCTAAACATTTTGGTCTAATATCAGATTTTGAGTATTTTGGAATAGATTAATTAGAAATATCTATCAATCTTATGCAATGTATTCGGGAAGAACTACACTTTTTATTGATGTAACGAGATTTTTATCTCAGGGTAGCATAATGAAATCAAAGCAAATCATTTATTCATATTTGGACTACACTGATCCATTTAGAATAAATCACAAATAATATAATAATAAGCATAGTGTACTGCTGCAAACACGGAATTCTGCACAGGGTCCAGAATTCTGTGTTTTTTTATAAATAGGAATTAGGTTTCCCTTGAAATAATAGGTTCATTTACAAAGTCCCGGGATAAAATAAATCCAGGTATAGTTCCAGGACCTACCGGTGATTTTGAGACTTTAATAAACAATTTAGAGCCCTTTTGATAATATTTGTGTCAACAAAGTGCCATCACTATAAATTCAACAACCTATTTTTTTACTGACATAATAAGGAGAAGAAACAAAGCCAAAATTATGTTTCACTCACATGCATAAATTAAGACCTTTGACCATATCGCTATGTAGTATTACATTACCACACCATTTCAGCACTACTAAATACAAATTTCAAGTCGAAAACATTAATATTTCTTAGAAAATCAGGTGTGACATACAGGCAGACACATACTCCCTTTATTAATAAACGTGGAGTAGCCATGACATGTCGTAGTTACTCCGTCTTTTGTCTTTTTCGTGGAAGTTCAAAGTTTTGAAGATAGGAAAAGACATAGCACGAAATAACTACGCATAGATTATTACTTGAGGCGTTTTTGTTTTTACATGAATAAGTAATACTGATCCATATCTGGAAATTCTTTCATTGTGGTTTTGTACTCATCGAAGCGGCTAGATAGAGTAAGTAAGTGAGTAAGTAAGTAGTGAGTTAGTATTGCATTGTTATCCAGTTCCCAGGCTATTTTTAAAGTTGAAAATGTCCAATCCATTGCAAAGTATGTTTAAAACGGATTTTAAAATTTGTACCAATTAGAAAAACGTGAGTTAATACAACGTGCTAAAAGTATATTTTTAGCCCCCACGTGCAAAAAAGGGGTAAAATCAGTTTAACTTGTGTATCTGTGTGTCTGTGGTTCTGTATTGTAGCTCACTAACGGCTGAACCGATTTTGATATATTATTATTATTCGTTGAAAAGTTTAATATTAATTCGTTGATCAAGAGATTATGAATGATTCAAAAAAATCTATTCAGAAGTTTGAGTTTGTTTGTTTGTTTGTTTGAAGATTAGTTTAGCTTAGCTTAGATTCATAAAACAGAGAAAACTGATTGAGAAACATTATTTTGTTAAGATCATTTTCCAAAAAGGTCATTGACCTTTGAGCTAGAACGCCTTGAATTTATTACAGTTTTATCACTGTTACTCAAAAAGTCATGATCAGATAATGTTCGAATTAATTTTGAATGAAGGTTTAAAATATGACCTGTCCGTACTGTAAATTACAAGTTTCTATATCTTATAGTTTATAAATGCAGTGGAGGGCGGGGGGGAGGCAACCTTTTGCCACTTTGGCGGGCCATATTTCGCAAAGTGTAGATTTTATAAAAAAGTGATGTATGAAACCTTACATTCATTTTAAAATACCTTTTCAACGATACCCCACAAGTAGTTGCAGTGAAAAAAAAATATTCATCCCCATTTCACATGTACCAGAGCCACCCCTAAAATACAATATTAGATATTTTTTTATACTCTTAAAAGTGATATCTTTTTATAGTTTTTTTTATAATTTCTAATTTATGTTTTGGCTGGTCAAAGTTGTGGGAAAATTAGTCGCGGAGTTTAACCCTTAATCACTTAAAATGATGTAAATTTAAGCTTAAAGCAAAGTTTACAAACTAATCGTCTCAAAAGTTACCTCGATATCTGTTTATTAGCAAGCAAGTTGTTTCGCAAATGCGTGTCGTGTGTCCGAAGCCGCGCAACCCTCTAGCGGCTGACGAACACAGAAATCAAATTAGCTGAATCCCTTTGACCGAAGTTCGGGTTTGTTCAGCTACACTAACTGTGAAATTTATTATCTGGTTCGGTAGATGCCTAGGTGACAGTTGTAAGACATATTTGTATAGGTTGGGTCTTATGCGGGTATGATCGGAGATTTTGGACGAGATTTATATACATATATAGGACATTTTGCACACACGGTCTTCTGACCCCAAACTAAGCAAAGCTTGTAATATGGCTGCCAGAGACTGATATACGTACATATATTGACTGCCTCGGTGGCTCAGTTGGTAGTGATCCTACTTTCTGTGCTTGGGGGCGTGGGTTCGATTCCCATCTAGGACAAACATTTGTGTGATGAACATTTGTGTTTGTTCTATGTCTGGGTGTTAATATCTATTTAAGTATGTATTTAAAAATATATATGTATGTATATCAGTCTCTGGCAGCCATATTACAAGCTCTGCTTAGTTTGGGGTCAGATGACCATGTGTGCAATAATGTCCCACATATTTTATTTACATATTTATATATATATGTTACTAGCTGTTATTTCGTGTATAGATAACTCTTTATTGTTCATACCAAAAATTACATACATATGAAAAAAACAACTTAAAACTAGTGAAACAATTGGCAGCCTTATCGCTATAAGCGATCTCTTCCAGACAACCTTATTATGGAGAGCACATACAGAAGAGGTAAAGAACGGGGTGTGCTATAATAATGGAATACGTGGTATATAAGGCATAGATGTTTTTTATATTTATCGGGACTTAATAAGGCATAGACATACCTACATTATAATAATACTCTTACACTAATACTGAAACAATATATACATACATAAATAAAATTATTTGATACATACATACTTATAAACATAAAGCGAGATCATAACGATACAGTAACGTTCGTACGCGTAACTTTATTATATAATTTGAATCTCTTTTCACCCCATTCCTTTATCTTTTGTCATTTGTCAATTTTTGTCAATACTTATAAGTCTATGTTAATACTTATAACTGTCTGCTAGATTTCAGCTTCGTAGGTCGTCTTTTTGAGATTTCGTGATAACTGAGTCAGTGAGTGAGTAGGTACTGTACTATCATCATTTGCAAATGATAGCACAGTTAAAATAGCATGTAAGACATCTGACTCGTATGAAAAGAATATAAATGGTTCCTTGGCATCAGTTATATTATGGCTTGACAGCAATTACTTAAATTGACCTAAATAAAACAAATATTATGTACTTTAGACAAAGAAGACCAAACAAATTTAATATGAATATAACATCTATACATATAATAATAACGTAGAGATAAAAAATCTGTATTTGCGAGATATAAAAAAACACAGGGCGTCTTAAAATGCACACGTTAAGACAGTTTTTTAGAATTTTTGTGTGTTTGTTTGTTTGTCCACGCACATCTCCTAAACCACAGGACGGATTTAAATGCGGTTTTCACGAATTGCTTAACTATGACCAGATTGAAGTATACTTAGGCTATATTATTTTGCGAAACGGCCGGATGAAAGTTGTACGAAAATGTACGTGTACGAAGTTGCGGGCAACAGTTCTAGTGTGAAAATAATATAAGAAAATAAGTTGAAAACGTTAAATTCCTCGAACTAACTATTGACAGAGAATTAAATTGGATACCGCAAATATAGAATCTCTCAAAGAGAATAAGCAGCCAAGCATGCCCTCCGCAAACTGGCTCCTATATTAAATACAGACTCATTACTTACTGCCTATTATGGCCTTGTGGAATCTATTTTGAGATACAGTACTGTTTTTTGGGGCAACTCAACGAACAAAACAGCTATCTTTAAAAGACAGAAACGCTGTATTTGCAGGTATGTTTATATAAAAAAAAGAGATAGTAACTAACCTTACTTTAATAAATACAAAAATTTTACAATTCCCTGCCTGTACATCTTGGAGACAGTCATATTTGTGAAAATAAACCGATAGCGATTGCCCACGAAATCGTGGTAGTTTTAACTCTTCTTTTATACTTAAGACCTAGAAAACTCCCGACCTCATCATACTCGCAGTTTGGGAGCCACCCAGTAAAGTTCAGAACTACTAACTACAGTTTGTAAATTAATTAAAAACTGTCAGGCAACAGTGCAAGCACCTAATTTCTTTTTAATTAGTTATTTTTTAAGTGTGTTTCCTTCTATCTTTTAGTGTTAGTTTATAGTAAATTTAAAAGTCTATTTATACAAACAGACTTAAAAGTCGAAGCACGTCGAAGCGTTGCGGACAAGTGTTTTCAAAAGATCACCAAAGTTAAGCAACGGACAATTCAGTCAGTCTTCGGGTGTGACCGTAAATGGCACTTACAACAAAGCTATAATACTACCACAATTCGGATGATACCTACCTAAAATTGTAAATTTGTTTGCCCGATAACAGCATGCGCCTATCCGTATCAGAGGCCTCTAGATGGCCAAAAAATTCTAAAATTAGGGCTTGCCACTGACCTTATACAAAACAAACTCAAGACAAAAATCTTGAATTAATGTCCTACCAGTTATGACCCACGGTGCTGAGACGTGGACACTTACGGTTAAGGTGGTCCACAATATCAAAGTCACTCAGCGGGCTATGGAGAGAGCTATGTTTGAAGTGTCTATACGGAACAGAAATTGAAACGAAGTGATCCGAAATACGTGTAGAACTAAAGTAACATAGGTCAAAGGATTAGTAAGCTAAAGTGACAGTGGCCATATTGCCGGAAGACCTGATAACCGATGGGGTAGAAAAGTTCTAGAGTGGAGACCACGTTTAGGCAAACGTAGGACATCCTTCTGCCAGGTGAGTGATGACCAGCGAAAAACAGTGAGTAAAAAATCGTTTCAGAGAACTGTCGACCGAGCTCAGTGGCGTAAATTAGAAGAGTCCTATGTCTAACTGTGAACAATAAAAGGCTAATGATGATGATGACGACTGATCTTATACAAACTACCCAAATTCTTTCTATTAGGAAATATGAATTACAGATTTGTATGTTTGTCTAAATTCGATAAAAATAATTTATTTAATATCAATCGTGCTGAGTCTAGAAGCATGAAATTTGACACAACTTTTCCTTATAATACTCGTATAAGGTGAGCAGCAAGGAAGGATTAATGAAAACTAAAAGGGTTAGATATGGTTGTTTGTATGACAATCTACGCTTACGAAGTCGCGGGCAACAGCTAATTAACAATAAAGCTGTATTTATACGATAAAGACTACAGTATGTCACCATTATAATCATCATCAGCCAGAAGACGTCCACTGCTGGACATAGGTAGCCCAATTAGAACTGATCATTGTAGCACTGACAGCCTGCCATTTGCATCCACTAGATTCTCACGGATGAGAGTGACGCGAATCCAGTGGATGTGAATGTCGTCGGTCCACCTACTGGGACCTACTGGGCCCAGCTATGCTGCGTCTTCCGGTTGATGCTCTCCACTCAAGAACTTTTCTTCCCCATCGGCTACCGGTTCTTCGAGCATCCTGCTCATTACCACTTCAACTGTCAAATCGGAGCAGTTATGACAGTGATTTTTCCGAATAACTCATATTTCCCGTATAATAAAAAAAAAATATCCGTACATTAATAATTTGATCTGAAATTAATATTTATACCTTAGACAAGCGAATAGAGACAAATATATTCTATAGTTTTTCCGTCTATAATAATCAGTAGAAGCATTGTGAACAATAATTGCAACGCATACAGCTAAGTTTCCCGAACTCAATTATCGTAAGTTTTATTGAAAAAGTACATAATTGCAAATCCCAGAATTTCGCTACAAATGGGAAAAATGAAATGGAATACATTAAATTTTATGAGACATAGTACATGTTCACACCTACGTTAGTCTACGACGTAGCACTCTACGTAGACTGCGTAGCAGCATTACTAGCAACGCATTATCACGTGTTCGGACATTTATTGGGTTATATCTGATAGTTGATATCGATAGGTGGTCATTGTACTCATCACAATGAACAATTTTTACTTGAGGATCAACCCTAGAATCGGAAAAAATCGGCTGATTAATAAAATATATATATATATATTATATATTAAATTAAAAACCCATGGAAAATTTATTCATTATCATATAATAACCTACTTTCAGTTTAGTTTCACCGTTACATGTAACTATATTATTGCAAGTTGTGTTACTGCATTTGTTAATATCTGGCCTGTGTACGTACGTATACAAAATTATTTATGGATTGACGATGTACAGTACATAAAGTCCCAAGTCTCACTGACTTGTTCTTCGCTACTTGCGACTTGTTACAGCGAACAAACTACTCCGACGAACTGTAAATTAAGATTAGAACCAACCGACTGCACAGACGAACTTGAAGCGAAAATATTTGTCGTCACAGAGCTCCGCTGCACTGAAGGTATTGCGTATTTGGACTCGCTCGAAGTGTTAAAGTTTCTGGCGTTTACTATTGGTACATGGAAACTCATTGAACTTTTATATGAAACAGATGTGCGAACTTTCCGATTTTACCTCTTCATTCTTTCAAAAGTAAATCAGAAAGCTGCAGCTGTAACAGGGGAGTTGCCCTGTCGTCGCATTTCAAATATTTTTATTCAATGAAAGGCAAAGTTGCAGTTTGCATAAGGCCATACATATGCATGAAGTGACGGCCATGGCAGCGCGACTGGCGCATGTAAATTCAATAGACGATGCGCCTGACGAAAATAACAGCGGAAAACAGAATAGCGACAAATCCGCTTTATATTAAACAAGCGAATGAGTCCTGCAAAATTCACGCCACGCCACTCAAGTAATTCATGTGTGAAATAAAATCCCTCGTAATAAATTGTTTTAAAATTTATTTACGGCATTACAAACAGATGGCAATATCGGAAACTTTCAAGTTGAAAATAACTCTCACCGAGTTCCATTGTTTCAATACGGTGGTTAAACGCACAATTTATATAAAACTGAGTATAATTTAATCAATTGAAATTGTAAAATGCCGAGGACTGCAGCGTTGGTGACTCCATAATTAGCTTAACTTAATTACTTCAACGCTTTTAGAGGCAAATAAAAATTATGACATCAAAATCAGACTAATTAATTTGTCTGAATTAAACTCGCAGAGGATAATTTCTGTTATTATTTTTTTATAAGGTAGTGTGTGGTTGTCATAAATTATGATATCAATCTGTTTGAAGTCAACAATTTTCCCTGCAGGCTTTAATTAGTTTGTCCAATTGAAACTCGCCAAAGAGGCTCCAGAATCAGAATCAGAATAAATTTATTGCAAGGCTAATTTCTGTGATTAATTTTCTATAAAGTAGTGTGCAAATGATATACGCGTATACTGGCAATTTGTATATCTAGGCGAGTAGGTATGTTCTCCTACTTTGTTAGGAATTCAGCCGAAATCCCGGACGTACTCCTAACACGACCCTTTGTTGTTCATACGATGCCGTCAGCATGTTTTTTCTCAAAGAAAATGGTCAATTCCGGAGGTTTATTTTGTGAGTCGTGCGACGTTTGAAGTCGGCGCGGAGGACCTTTTTGGTAAATCTCCTCTCACGGCGACACTGATCCGAGAAAATTATACGGGGCCAGATAAACCGATTGTTAGTCTATATGTAAAACCCTTTTAAAATTGGTGTTTTGCCCTTATCGATGCTTTGTTCTTTGTAGAATATTTTATTCAGGATTGTTCAATGTACACATCTTATTTTTTAAACAAACCTATTTAAAACGAGCAGTTAATAGTGAAATAGATTGGCGTGTCCCAATCGAAATGGAACGAATGAGCCAAAACAAAGCTATCAGTCACGTTGTTTTGCAGTTTGATTTTTAGCCGGAACTGTTTTTGTCGGTATTTCTCTAAGCTTCCATATGGTAAAATAGTCAATACATAAAAACTTGTGTATATGTTGGCGTAGGTATCGATATTTTTAGCGTGGCAAGCATGTGGCAAGTAACGAAACTGACACTCACAGATGGCAATTGACGTTTCGGCACTCTGACGGAACTTCTGGCGCATAGTTTTTAATGATGAGATTATTTAGTTAAGCGCCACTTAGCCTAGTTTTGGCGGATTAGTGATGAAAATGGCGCCATCATTGGTGTAATGCTGGTAACGTACGCTGCTGACGCGGCTCGTTGATGAGTCGTTGGCAACGTATCGTTCGCGCAAAACTTTATGAGCCCTCTGAAGTTAGGCCCAGTGGCTGCGCAGTACGCATATTATAGGTATCCGAGGGACTTTACAGGGCGTCGGGGAGGCCTCGCGCCTAACTTCAGAGGGCTCATAAAGTTTTGCGCGAACGATATCCCCGCGTCTAGCAAGTTTCGCATACCGTCCGGCAGAGGCACTAACGAGACACTTTTTAAAATCTTTCTACCCTATATCATTATTAGTTTTATTTAATAAGCCCCCGATAGCAGCTGTCTTACTATGTAGACACGGACCATCAAATCATAATATAAGCGACTTTTTACTATTACCATTATTCTTAACAAGTAAGTATTATTGTTTCCTTCGCATACGGCGCTAAATCAATTGTTCAAGGGCTCTTGAAAAATGTCTATTTATCAAGCCAATAGTTGAACGTATTGCACCACTTACTCCTTTCAATACTGTATTAAGTAATGACGCAACAAACTGAAACATTGAGTCGGGTGATAACCCTGCGGGTAGCTAATTGTTATGCCTTCCGCATTCGGCGTTAACTCAGTAACGCACATGCAAATGGTGCACTATCCTGCTATACCGCTGTTGACAAATGAGAGCGATACTGTGGCCGACAGTCGGGACCGCTTGCTTTAAATTATGTATCGAAGTTGGATCGTGAAAGCGAGTGGAAGACACCCATGACTAAGTAAGTTATTACAGTACATGCGCAAAATATAATTTGGAAAAATATAACTTCGAAAAGAAACTTTAAAGTTTTCTCGATATGAAATAAAGCCATGCATCACATACAAAATTTTGGCCCGCGTTTTTATCCGCTTCGTTCCGTTTCCGTTTATTTTACGAGATTAAAAGCGAAAGGCAGAGGTATACTCCTTATTAATAGACATGGATTAGCTATGGAATAGTTACTCCATCTGTTGTCTTTTCCCAGCAAGTCAAATTTTTTTTTTTTTTTTTTAACTAAATTTTACATTTTAATTTTAAATGCGTTAATTTTAAAATCGTGGGAACCATGCATGCAGGCAGCGGTCTGTTAGATAAGTGTAGTTTTATATATTGATTTTAATTTAGGTAAGTTCGTTAAAATTCCAAATATGTATAATTTACTTGTGTATGTATAAATACATATACATATTTCCCTAAGTATGAATACCTTTAATTATGTTCTTAAAACCTATGTTAGGTTTGTGTGACATCCTAAATAAAATTTAATTAAATTTTATACCGAGAAAAAGACAAACTGTAAGTTACCACTTCAAAGCTAATATGCGATGGCAAATAAGAAGAATGTGTTTATCCAGGATATAAGCTTACCATCATATCAAATTTCATTCAACTCGCAAACTTTCGCATCACTATTACTATAAATTCGAAAGTTTGTGAGTTATGTGTAATTGAGCTTGTCTAGACTCAACTCTATAACAGCAAAACGTGTTTGGATAAAATTTGTATGGCAGCTTATACCTTGGATTAACATAACACTCTTTTTATCCCGAGTAAAAAACATGGTTCCTGTATCGTTGTCGTTGAAGCTGCTAAATTGAAGTGAAATATTAGTGTGATAATTAGCTAATTGCGTAATTGATACCACTAATCATGAATCGATCATGTGTTAGACCTTTGACTATAGAAGCAATGCCTGGCATTCTTTTAGCTGCTTAATATTCCAATTAGAAACCGTTTATACTACTGATTAATCGTCAGTAAGTAATTAGCATTTAGCCAATCCGATTCTGTTCTGCAATGTCCACGCGTTACTATGACATGACTGTGGGAGAAATTCGAAGCCCAAATGTGATTGGCCCGGTAATACAACTAACAAGAGCAAAGCTTAGGTTAATTAAACGAGGTTATCCAAACAAGTTACATGTCAGTGCGAAACTAAATTATTGCGGCCTATTCTGGCTCCTATTTGGTAGTCAACGCAAACACGCAGTGGAATTGAATTGGGTGGAGAAGGTGAGTATTTTATTTAAATTGGTACAACTTTTTGTCTCCAAGGTTTGTCTTCAGAATGTAGGTTGCCCACAGAATTTCTGAAGACAAATCTGCGTGAAATCTTTACATTCATTTTCGTAATAGAAAATCATTTTTAGACAAATTCCCACCAAAAATAACATAAATACAAAGATGAGTAAAGAATAATAAGAATAAAGGCGTTTAGATTTAGCATTGACACGGCAAAAAACGGCAACAAAATGCTGTGCTTACAATGGCGAAAAGCACGCTATTACTCACTGTCGTGCATTTGAGGAATGAGTCGTAACGATATATGATTAGCAATATAGCAATATGAATGGTTTTTATGAATGGTAGTTTATTTGAAAACTGGTCTAAAATGTTAGTACAATAGGCATGTGGCCTAATGTTTAATTTATTACAAATAACAGTCTTAGCGATGAATATAACTAATACATTACATATATACTGAAAAAATAAATTGAATTGGCTGACTAATCTCTGAGATATGAGCGTTTAAAGTTATAGGTGGGGATAGAGAGGGGATACCCCATCCCTTTCTTGCAAAGCGTGTATTAGTATAGCATTTGTATGCCGCGCCTGAAACTTGACGTCATAGCTCAGTATAGTGCACTCTCAGTCTAGCATGAAATTAAAATACTTATAACTTATTTATTCTTGAACTAATTTAAATTTAGTTTTCGTTGATAGGCTCTATTGATGATCAGCTTTTTTATGAGGTAATAAAAAAATATTAGTCATCATGCCTATTGTATATTAGTAAAGTAATGTAGAATCTAAAGTTTTAAAGATATGAAGTTTAGTTTTTAAGTTTTACATACATAGGACGGCAAAAAATATTTTCCAGTAATTTCTATCAGGATAAAATAACACACCTTTTTACACCGGACAAAACCATTTCAAAAAGCTATCTTTTCTTACAGACGCTGAATGAAAAATAGTTTTCTATCCCTTACCATTGAAATGTGCAAGAAAATCTTATGTGGTTTTTTTTACGAAATTCTCCAGCGTCTCATATCAGCACGTCTCACTGCGCAAAGCCTTTTGCGAGTAAGAAATTCTGTGCAGTTTTTAAACTGTAGGATAATCCCGATAATCCTTTTAGTTGTTACACGAACAATCCTGACTCGTGGTTGAAAGTTAGTTTTATCTGAGTTAACTTTTACCCTTCACTAAATAACCGTTTATTTTTTTGCGTATTAAACTTACGTTTCTGGAGCCTTATTCACATGTTTTGTCAAACCGATATTGACATGTTAAAAAAAAACAGTCAAACTTTGGTATAAAAACGTAGTTACGGAAAAACTGAACGTTTTAAAATCGTGATCATTATACTCGTAGTAAATATTATGATTATTATAATCGTAGCATTGTCGGTGGGATACATTTTAGAATAATCTTATCATATACAGGGTAATACAGAACGGTGGTTTTAAGCCAAAAGAAGCTCAACGCACTCATCATTACAAAAAAACTTATAATATGGGACTAACGCTGGAATTGTGACTAAAATCAGCTGTTCCTCATAAACATTTCACTTTCAACAAAATGGAACACTTTTTGCGAATTATGGATTGCTTTCGTAGTAAACATGGCCGCTGAGCCTATACATATTAAGTTATCATAGTAAAGATATTATATTCAGTCAATCCTTCAGTTGAGTCGTAAATATGTACTTATTTACATAAAAGCTTTTGGTTCGAATAGATATTTAGTATTTCTCTACGTGTAATCTTACTAAAAGTACTTATCATCAAAAACTTTGTTTAATTCTATCAGCATTAACTGAAAACTGATTGAATTCGATATTTCATCGAAATTACATGTTGATAAATTTGAATCTTTGAAATTAAACTTTGAATCCTTGATTAAATTCAGTTAGTAGCCAGACAGATATCAATCTCTTGTCGTCCACACCCCTTGAAGCCGAAGGCCCACTGTGTTACCTTTGTGATGCAAAAAATTTACATCATAATCAACCTTTGATAACACACTGTTGTGCAAAGGCGGGGCTTTTGATTGTGCCATTCACCACGGTCACTTATCAATTCACTGCAAAAAGTCTACTTTTATTACATACCATACTTTTATAGCGCATTGATATACAGGCTTACGCATATAGACTGTAATAAGCCGAAAGGAGTTCATTCACAATTTTTACAATGGGACCAAACCTGAATCGCGAAAAAAATCTGCTGTTCCATACATATTGTCGAGTGTCAATGACCGTTCTACCGTTTTTAGGTGCTTTGAGCACTTTTTTGGGTGAACAAAAATTATGGAACTCGCGGCATCGTCACGTTGTCACAGAATACATGATAACCAGTACCTACCGTGTATTTTAAAACAGCGCCATATCTTGTAGAATAGGTGAATTAACTACTTAACTTTTCACTTCTGAGGTGCAGTCCTATGACTGATGTGTATTTTTTTCCCGATTTCAGGGTTGGTCTCATAGTAGAAGTTGTTCATAATGATAAGTAAAATGACCTTTTTAAGGCTCAGTACAACCTAAAATCATGCGTTAACCTGTACATTGTACTACAGAATTCATTGTTTTGGCACAAGTAAATATATAAACCTATTGCAAAATGTTATCAGCGTAATTGAATATATCAATTCAAGATTTTCCTTATTTGATACCTTTTCAACAGCAACGTTTTTGATATTTAAATGATAATAGTTATCGATTTATTAATAAAAGAATAGTAAAGCATATATTTTCACTCCGGCTATTAGCTGGCTTTACTCTGCTTCTAATTTTCACACAGCTTTGGTTTGTAAAAACTTGTTTTTAATTGCTACCCTCAGATGAAGTAGCTACCATAATTTATACCACATTTAAAAAAATATAAAAATGGAACAGTTAATAGTTTTTCTTTTGAGGGTGTGAATTACAATAGCAAAAAAAAAAACAAAAGAATACGTTTTTTTTGCGGGCTTCATCTTGTAAGAGAAGACTTATTTCTTGACGTTGAGATATGCTGGTCGTGGTGGGTATTATCTCGTTGCAGTGGACATCATTTGGCCATTGTTCCCACTTCAATATTATAGTCCAGACTGTCTGAGTATCTTTTCACGTACGTCTCGCAGACTCAAGTGTACTTTCCCGACCATTGAGATGCGTAGTTTTTTCTTAGTCTGAATTGAAGTGATGAACAGATAAAGAGTAGAATTTGTAAACTAAAGTACACTCATACATCTGTATTGTATATCGCATATTGTACGTTTTACGCGATCTTTTTTGGCTCACAATAATGCAATAATGGAATGAGTTCCTTTCTGTGGCATTTCCAAGTAACTTAAACATGGGGTTCTCCAAAGGGTTACTAATAGTCTTTAAAGTTCGGCAACTTATATCTGATGTTACACATATCTATAGGCGACTGTAATTGCTCACATGAGGTGGTGGAATATATGGCAAACAAGCTAACACTTGTTTGCCAAATAGTTATGTCATAAAAAAACTTTTTTTTTCTTTATTTGTTGGGAAGGGGTTTTGTCACGTAGTGACTATACCACTCCCGTGAGACAAACACACATATTATAATCACACCAACTTAAATCACACGCTTATACAATTTCAACAGCATTTTAGCTTCCTCAGAACCTGTTATTATAATTATCTATCCATATTCTATATATTTCAAATTTTTGTAGTATAGCATCAAATTACAACTAAGTACTTCCTTTTTTTAAATGTATTTTAGTAATTGGAAAATAAAGTCAGCTGAGATTTAACTAATAGGTACTTGTAATCGTATACAGGTCCTCACGATACAGGCTGTGCCTAGTGTGCGGATCGTCAGATATTTCCATGGAGTACACAAATCTCTATGCATAATAAGTTTGATAAAATTCTAATAGGATAATAACTTATTTTAATGTACTAATGTGTTTTGCAGTAATAAAGTTTTTCCTTTATTTATTTCTCATTTTATTTCAGTTTGATTACTAACACTTGACTGAATATACGTAAATGAATTGTTGTAGTAGCATTGCTAACGATTGAAAAATTTCGTAGTGCTCACTGCTCATCACTGTAGGGAATAAACAAGCTACACGATAAAAAAAATAGTGATGTATTTAAATGTTGTAGACAATTCAAAAATTTACGTCCCGAGCTCAAACCACAACAAATGATCTATTCAAAAACAAGTAGGTGCTCGAACAAACGTATTGTTTTTTTTTTTTGTTTGTTACCTCAGAACTCAGTCATTTATAATTCGATTTGGATTTGGAATATTTTTTTTATTTCAACGTATATACTTTCAGATTTCTCACATAGAAATTTCATCAACATTGGTTTAGTAGTTAGGTTTTTAAATCAAACAACTGCAAAAAAAACATCCAAGTGAACGAAATGGCGTATCTACCAATTTAGGAGTTGTTTTTTTTTATTAATAATTATATTGGAGCTGGTTAAAAGATACTCAGCCAAAGTCAATAAAACATTTGTGGGAACAGACTTTACAAACAAAACTTATAGCAATATATAAAAGAAAATCACATACTAAAAAATAAATTACATTGCATTCTGTTTGTTTGCTCTCCCAACACCCATCGATTATGTTGGCGCGTCAAGGGCAGGCCCTATAAATCTTGTTCGATCTGTCTTGTTTACGAGATCATTAGTTACAAAGTATAAAAAAACTTTTTTCTGCGACTTTCCGTATTATGTTACCTTTAGGGAAAATGTGAAAAAAACGAAGACCTTTTTGCTCGAAACGAGAGACGTGAGCCTTCTTAAAAGTGATGATACAATTCGTTTCCGTAACTTTCTCTCTGTTCTAGTAAAGACCTGAGTAGTTTTTATTATTCCAAAGAAAGTTAGCAAACGGAACGTAAAAATTACACTGGAACTGTCTTTTGTAATATAGAGATTGGAAGAGTTTTCTTAAACAATAGCGAAGTATCAAGCATACAGTAAGTACTTAAAAGAGTATTACAATATTAGAAAACGCTGCATCTACACAAAGACGTTATATAACAAAGACAAAACAAGGAAATTAGCATTTTTATTAAAATTAATTATAACACCGTTACCCTAATTAACCGCAAAGGTTCGCGGAACTCGTCAAACTTAAGTCCGGCAAACGGGACCAGTATCTTAAGTCGAAATCTCGAAGATCACTCGCAGGATTTGAGGAATTATTAAATTCTCCGGAGCGTGGTAACCTCAAGCAAAATGTAATGCTTTATCAGTACGATAGCCTTAAACGGCCTGATTTGGCTTGCGTACACTACTGGTATAAACAGGCACCATGGCATATAGTACATTAAAAACAGATAAGAGTTTTGGCGTCAAGCAGTAGTGTGCAAACACTGCTGTGTTCCGGATTGAAGGGCAATGTTTCTAGCGAAATTATAGGGCACGCAGAGATTTGACATCTTATATCTCGGGGTAACGAGCGCAGTGCATGCCACCCAGGATTTTGAACTGTTAAGTTCGAAATTCTAAGTGGCGTTGAGCTGTTATGGGCAAGCGTGAAGAGCCATCAGGCGAGCGGCATCGCTCGTCTCGTCACTCTGTATCATAAATTAAAAAATATATATTGAAAAACGTTTCGCCTCATTGTATTACTTTCATATACGAGTGTTAATATGTAGTCATCCTCATTATCATCAGCCAGAAAACGTCCTCTGAACACAGATCTCCCCATTTAACCTCCACACCGACCGACAGCCTGCCATCTGCATCCACTGGACGCCCGCGACTCTCACCATGAAGACCAAAGAAACCGACCGATTGACCGATTGGTTGATCGATGGGGAAGAAGGTTTTTGAATAGAGACCACGAACTGGAAGACGCAGCGTAGATAGGCCTAGATGGGCCGACGACATTGATGTGTAGTAATGGTGGATTATTATATTTTATGTGTACGTGAACGTGTTTGAGTATGTATATATGTAAAATAAAATATATATGTATGTATATCAGTCTCTGGCAGCCATATTACAAGCTTTGCTTAGTTTGGGGTCAGATGACCATGTGTGCAATAATGTCCTGTCCCAGACAAGTTATACGATTCCAAAAAAATATTAAGAAAGTCTCCGCCACTTTACTACGGCATGACTTGAACTTGATTTACTTTGCTTGACTCTGACTGTGTCGATATTGTAATAAAACTAGATACAAAATAGCATTTGCATGCATTTGCACGTGTCAAACTGGCAAATGCCTTGCGACGCCAAAATCCTCTCAGAAGATAGAAGAGAAAAAAAGCGTTAAAGGCAACGGTAGTACTAAGCCAAAATGAAGCCATTGTACTCATAATTATGAACAACTTTTACTAACCTAACTTAGATCAGGTATGTATCAGAATCAAGGGGACTAACCCTGAATTCAGGAAAAAATATTCGTTGAGTGTGAACGACATTTTTCGATGCTGATATTTTTTCATGATATCAGGGTTCGTAGCACAGTAAACGTTGTTCATAATGATGACCACAATGACCTTCTTTCAGTTTAACAGCACCGTTTTGTGTGACCCTTTATGGAGACCAGCAATTGTTTAAACTAGAAATAAGATAAGTGAAAATAAGTTAGTTGTACGTCCCGAATTGAGACTTTACGACTCTTTGCAAGTTCTTGACCGAATTTTAACCATATTCGAAATTAAAATTGTATTTAATTGAACTGATTGCCTACGAAATTAATGAAGATCGGATCAACAATACGCAGGTAATATTTTTTTTATCAAATACATAATATAGTAACGCTGACTTGTCAGCAGTCTTGTCCTTAGAATCAAAGACCTCTCTTCGCTCGGTCTATTATATTATGACAAACTGTGTGATTTGAACAGATCATTGTTTTAGAAGCAAGAAGGTTATAAAACCTAGGTTTTATAACGTCCTTGTTTAGAAGAAATCCGAAAGTGTTACAAGTTTAACCACTGTTTGCATCGTACTGCACGTTAATCGAAGCGAAACAAGAAGCGGCGGCACCAGTCCGCTAAAATATTACGATCAAAGCCTGATCGTGACCACAAGAACAAAGGTAAGGATCAGTACTCACCCGCCTTTGTTGGTTCAGGAAGCGCGCGTTTTTGTAAGTACATCGTTACCGTCACTTTTCTTAGCCCGAGTGTTACTTTTCTCAGTATGGGTGTTGCTGAAAATACGCTACAGTGAGAAATAGAGTAAGAAAATTAGGCGGTGTTACAAAATCTTGCTGTACTATGTACTGTCTCAAAATTAGATAATGTATTGCTTTGAACTTGGTGCAGATAAATTAGTGAGTGTTTCATTTATTACTTAAAGACGCAAAGAAAAAGTGTATATTTGTAAGTTCTTACCTACAGCCTAAACGACTGAATCAATTTTGATAAACGATGTGTTGATAGATTTCACTTAGTTCAAGGGTGATCGCTGTCATTGGGTAGGTGACGGTATCATATAGTATATAGAAGATGAAGATATGTAATATTGAAGAAATATTGTGATGAAATAATTTAACTGCACTGTGCACACTGTCAAATTATCATGTACTGTCTCCGTAGGAGTATTATATTCTCTTGGATGTACTGCACTTCATGTGACTCATGCGACTCATGTGACGTATTATTGAATAGGTATTTTAAAATGACAGTGAGGTTTACAACATCAAGTTTTATTCAGATATATACAGTTTTCGAACTATTTGCCAAAATATCGTTATCGATTTTGATTTTTAGAGGATCTGTTGATACTTTTATTGTTCTATATTGTACCTGTGTACTGTTGTTCTATATTGTATGTACCTACTAGCTGCGCCCCACGGTTTCACCCGCGTTATATCCGGGATAAAAGTAGCCTAAGCTACTCCTTATAAAATCAGCTATCTGCTAATGAAAGTTGAAATATGAAACAATGCAACCTCCTTGATAGCGACAGCAACCTCATTTGACTTAGATTATAACTTATTTTTTTTCTATGATCATCAGCCAGAAGACGTCCTGCTGAACATAGGCCTTCCCTTTTAACCTCCACACTGAACGACATCCTGACATCTGCATCCACTGGATACCCGCGACTCTCACAATCTCGTCAGCCCATCTAGTGGGAGGCCTGCCTACGCTGCTTTTTCCGGTTCGCGGTCTCAAGAACTTTTCTTTCCCATCGGTTATCAGTTCTTCGAGCGATGTGGCCTGCCCATTGCCACTTCAACGAACAGATTTTAATAGCTGTTTATCTATGATGTAATATATCAATGTATAGATCATAGACTTAAGTTCTTGATCTTGTTGTTTGTAGGCACAGATAAATTTTTAATTTGTAGGGAAAATATTTAAACACCAAAAAAAACATGCTCTGATTAAAACTGTTTTTTAAGATGAATTTCTACTGTAATTCCACTTCTACGTCGCTTCAAGTACAATAAGGAATTTGTGATAAATTTACCTGGTAAATATTTGTTGATAATGTTAATTTTATTGAGTTTTATTTGCCTAACCTGATATAAAATTACATAAATTGAAAATTAACGTAACCTGAAACAAAAATTAATTAATTCTGACATATGAAATATGATAATACTGAATCTGAAAACAAAAATGTATTAATTCTGAAACATAAAATATATATTAATTGAAATGACATGTATTTTAATTGAATTTAAAAAGTAATAAATTATACCCGTTTCCTTAAAAAAAAAACGCCTTTTATACATATAGATACTTGTATTAGAAGGTTACTACTAAGTGTCGATTATTCATTTTACTATCCATGAAAGATAATTCCAAATATGCTATACAAATTAAAACCACAATACCCTTGAATATAATTACTAATTTTAAGTACCAGTCAACGTCGTTATACATGGAGCATAGAGCCTTAATAGCAGCTGTTAGTATACAACCACAGTATCAAAGTGATTAGCATCTGCAATTAGCAAATAGCTGTGGGCAAGCAGACGGTCACGGACTGCAGCCTGTACGTGAGGGTGATATCAAGCATGAGAAATATACTGCGAAATAAGTCATCGGCGACTTCTATGACATATTAATTGCACGATTTACTCTTAAGCCGGGTCCGCTGCGGCATGTTTTCGTGGTAGCTAACACCAAAGCTACACCCACTTTTCGTGTCAGTAATATGTTAGTGTGTTACCTAACACGAAAACATACCGCAGCGGACCCGGCTTTAGACTTGAGAGCCTAATATTACTAGACTGGACAAAAAAATGCATTGCCATTCAACGCTGCGATTTTCCTGCCACCAGAAGGGGCTTTTAGATTTAGGATAATTATATAATAGGTCGGGGAAAAAGACTTTTCGTATTTTGTATGTATAAAGTTGTAGTAAAAATCTCATCGGTTGTACTGTTTGTATCTGGCTGGTTTTGATACCATTAAAAATATGATATTTTAAAAAAGGAATACAAAAAGTAAAAAGCAATTTCTCGCCATTTTTCAATTGTTTTTTTGTTTGATAAAATGAGTGAATCTAACGAAGAAATTCGATATATTGTGAAATTTTATTACAAAAAAGGGAAAAATGCGACACAAACCGCGAATAAAATTTGTGACGTTTATGGACCTAATGCAGTGTCATCAAGAGTAGCACAATGTTGGTTCAAGCGTTTTCAGTCCGGGAATTTTGATGTCAAAGATGCAGCTCGCTCTGGTCGCCCTGTTACGGATAAAGTAGATGCCATTTCTGAAAAAGTGGACCAAGATCGGCATATTAGTAGTTACGACGTAGCTGAAGAACTGGGGATTGACCACAAAACAGTTTTGACCCATTTGAAAAAAACTGGGTTTACAAAAAAACTCGATATTTGGGTGCCACACAAGCTCACTGAAAGAAACCAAATGAATCGTGTACTCATTTGCGACTCTCTATTGAAACGTAACGAAACCGAACCGTTTTTGAAAAGATTGATCACTGGTGATGAAAAATGCATCACCTACGACAAGAATGTGCGCAAACGATCATGGTCAAAGGGCAGTGAAGCACCACAGACTGTAGCGAAACCCGGATTAACACGTAATAAGGTGATGCTGTGTGTATGGTGGGATTGGCAGGGCATCGTTCATTATGAGCTTTTACCGCCGGGCAAAACCATCGATTCGGATCTCTACTGCCAACAGCAGATGAGACTCAAACAAGAAATTGAGAAAAAACGGCCGGAATTGATCAACAGAAAGAGTGTGGTCTTTCATCATGATAACGCCAGACCGCACACATCTTTGGCCACTCAGCAAAAATTTAGAGAGCTTGGTTGGGAAGTGTTAATGCATCCACCATATAGCCCTGACCTTGCAACCTCAGATTTCCACCTGTTTCGATCTCTTCAGAATTCTTTGGGTAGTGTTAGATTAACATCAAGAGAGGACTGTCAAAACTACTTGTTGCATTTTTTTGATCAGAAGTCCCAAAAATTCTACAGCAACGGGATCATGTCACTACCTACAAGATGGCAACAAGTTATCGAACAAAATGGCACATATATATTATAATTAAATGTAATTAAACTTGAAAAAAATATGTCTTGAATTTGTTTAAAAAATACGAAGAAACTTTTTCCCCGACCTTAATGTATTTATTTTTAAGTAGTTTTAGTTCATTTGAAATTGTATATAATTATATTTTGTATGACTTTCTTCTTGTGCAAATAAATAATTCCCTATTAAGACTTTATTTATGCTTTATAATGCATGACCGAATTACATTACAAACTAGCATTTGCTCGCGGTTTCGCCGTGTTCTAAACAAAAAAGTTCACTATCTCCAATTTACTACTTTCAAGCTTTCTATCAACGAAATGTTTGTTAGTTTGTTCAGGTCAGATCTTACAAGCTGAATTAGAACGAGTTCATAGTAACCATTATTGGTTTTATTTGTGTTTTTTTTGCTGTCGTGATTTTGCACACACCTTAAGTTCTGGTAGTAACATTATCGTATATATGCAATACCCACCCAATAATGTAGTATTTAGGAAGAACCTTTTTTTGTATAATTTTATTATAATTTAGGCTTGCATTTGACCACCACCTCGCGAAGATGCGGTCTACGATGAAGCACGCTTGTCTAGAAGAAACCAATCAATCATTCGATACGATTTTTTGAAGTATTTTGGCCAACTACATTAAACAATAATTGATAGTATTTACTATTCAAATGTTATAGACAATAAATAAATAAAAAGATAGTTATTTGCTGGTAGTAAGAACTACAATGGAATATCATTTTTTTATTGTGTAGCTTGTTTATTATATTTGGTGATGAGCGCTACGAAATTTCCCTTGTTTTTAATCGTTAGTAATAATAGGTATTCATATACATATACTCAGCCAAGTGTTAGTAATGAAACTCGTCGAGAAAACCTTTAAACGTGGAAAGATGTGCTTATATTAAATTAACGTAATTAAGCATTACAGTAAAATTATGAAAAGGTGTAACGTATTTTATGTTATAAGACTTTGATGGTAGCGAAATGATGTATCTAGCTAAGAATGTGTGGTATAATTTTATCATAATAAAATTTTCTCGGATATGGTTATTAATGAGTCCATAATTTGATGAACATATCTATATTCCTTCACTAACAACACTTCAAATATAAAAATTACTTTTGAATATCTACTGGAGTTTAAATTTCAATTCAACTTCTTCGCTTCGTTTGCTTCGTATTATTGCAGAAACTGAAACATGTATTTTTTCAACTGTATATTCTATGAGCTCTATGCTGTTTTTAATTATTCCTTGCTCTACTTAGTTTCTACATAACTTTTAAAGCTAATAATAGTTAGCGTGAGAGTCGCGGGCATCCAGTGGATGCAGATGGGCAGGTTGTCGTTCAGTGTGGAGGTTAATGGGGGAGGCCTATGTTCAGCAGTGGACGTCTTATGGCTGATGATGATGAATAGTTAGCGTATCTATGAAAGTTAAAATACAAAGGAATTTATTCGTGAAATATATTTTGATTTAATGATACAAGGTCTAGAATTATTGAGTGCCTAACCTAGTATCGAAAAAGGTTTTTTATACCAACCGAAGGGATAAATGATCGACCCGAGGGCTTTCATTCGGGCATTCCATTGAGTAACAACCCTTTCCTCTAGTTGGACATGTGATTGATTTCATTTCCGTGTTCCGTTGTAGCTGGCAAGGTATAGTTATGGACAGGAAGTCTGGGTGATTGAGCACAAACACCCTTCGTTTGGAGCATCGCCGGTAGATGGTATACACTGAATATACGTAACTTCGTACTGGTATAACTTTGGATATATGGGAATATATCTGGAACATTTTTGCACACAGGTCACCTGACCCCAAACTAAGCAAAGCCTGTAATATGGCTGCCAGACACTGATATACGTTTTGTTTTTAAATACATACATAAATAGATATTAACACCCATGCAGACATAGAACAAACACAAATGTTCATCACACTAATGTTTGTCCTAGGTGGGAATCAAACCCACTCGCCCAAGCGCAGAAGGTAGGTTCACTACAAACTGAGCCACTGGGTTTGACGGGGTTACTAGTAGCCTTTGAAGAATTCTACTATTAACCTTCTGGTTCGGTCGTCAGATCAGTTTGATGGTATCCAATTATAGTATTATCATGCGTATACTTTGCTAAATGCGTAAAGCTTCCAATACGGGTGGTCGCCGTGGGAGCTAAAGACCACAACCCTTCATGCAATAAAAATAAAATAGTTAATTCAGAGCTATGTGATCTTCATGTAGAAGATAGAGAAAGTACCAAGCTACCGCTCATGTTATGTACGTATAATATACGATCTCTTAAAGCAAGCAACCGTATGATACAGTTGCAACACGCGTTAAGAAATATAAATTATGATATTATTGGATTATCCGAAGTAAAGGTCACAGGCCAGTGTATAGTAGAAAAGGATAACTACATTCTTATGTACAGAGGTGACAAAAAAGGTGTTAATGGGGTAGGTTTTCTAATCAAACCTATATTAAAAAAACACATCATAGATTTCAAAACATACTCAGATCGAGTCGTAAGATTAGACCTGCAGTTCGAAAAATCATTAATAAATGTAATACAAGCCTACGCACCCACGGAAAAAGCAAAAGAAACCGATGTTGAAATTTTTTACACGGATTTGAGGAAAGCTTTGACTAACACAGGTCCTGACACAATTGTTATGGGAGATTTTAACTCGAAAATAGGACAAATACTTGAAGAAGAAAATGAAATATGCGGGCCTTATGGTTATGGAGAGAGAAATCCTAGAGGTGAGATGCTCCTTAATTTTTGTCACGAGCAGAGATTAACGATCATGAATACTATTTTTAAAAAACACTTAAAACAAAAATGGACTTGGCAATCACCGGACGGAAGGACAACAAACGAAATAGACTTTATTCTAGCAAAACAGAGGAAAAAAATACTGAACACAGAAGTTATTAAAACCAAATTTTCCACTGATCACAGAATGGTGAGAGCTACTTATGATACTTATACCACACAAAATAAATCTAGAAGCAACTTTGGCCAAAAACGAAATAATAATTACACACCTATTGAAGTAGATTCACTAAACACATTAATAGCTTCTGAAATTCAGAATATTCATTCATTAGACGTCAATGACTCCTATCAAAAAACTATTTTGGCTATTAAATCTTGCATTGAAAAACTACCAAAACAAAAAAGATTAAAAGAAAAAATCATAACACCAGATATAGAGAAACTAATTGAAGAAAGAGAACACTTGAAACAAACCTATCCAAGATCAAATTATCAAAGACAGCGACTAAAAACTCTACACAGGAAAATACAGAAGAAAGTGAAATCCAGCAGGTATAACATTAAAATAAAAGCTATAGAAAAAGAACTCGAAACAAGAAGCTCTACAAAACATACTAAAAAGAAATACGATAGCCAACGAGAATGGATACATTCTATAACAACATCTACAGGACAAAAAACTACAAATAGGAAAGAAATTTTGAACGTAGCCACAAACTTTTATAAAAAGTTATACTCCAGCGATGAACAACAAATAAGACAAACCACTTTTTCGATAGATGACGTACCAAGCTTCCTAACATTTGAACTAGAGCACGCCATAGCACGCCTCAAGAAAAACAAATCACCGGGAGAAGATAGAATAACTACGGATGCAATCATTGCAATGATAGAGCCCCTGGCACCACATTTGAAACATTTATTTAACCAAATCATCGCACAAGAAAAAGTTCCAGAGGATTGGCATCAATCTATAATAACACTGCTCTACAAAAAAGGTGACCCGAACTCTATGGACAATTACCGACCCATCAGTCTCTTACCTACTATTTATAAACTGTTTTCGTCGGTAATACTAGCAAGAATAACAAAAACCTTGGACGAACAACAGCCTCGGGAACAAGCCGGGTTTAGGAAAGGATTTTCTACAATGGATCACATATTTACACTGACGCAGTGTATAGAAAAGTGTAACGAGCATAACAAAACACTATATTTAGCCTTTGTAGATTATACCAAAGCCTTTGACTCTATCTCGCACGCACACCTGTGGAAAAGTTTACAAGAACAAGGCATCCAAGACAAATATATAAATATGTTGAAGATCATATACGACAGTTCATCTGCACAAATAAAACTAGAATCAATTGGACATCATTTCAAAATACAACGAGGCGTCAGGCAAGGGGACCCTATCTCGCCGAAGCTGTTTACAACAATATTGGAAACAATGTTCAGGAAACTGGATTGGGATAAGCATGGAATAAACATAAACGGAGAACGACTTACCCATTTACGTTTCGCAGACGATATAGTATTACTCGCTGAAAACCATGAAAGCCTTCAATCGATGATAATGGTTTTGGACAAAGCAAGTCAAGAGGTGGGTTTAAAGATGAACATGTCCAAGACTAAAGCTATGACAAATGGAGAACCCAAACCTATACAAGCGAACGGTATCATCGAATACGTCAATGACTATATCTATCTGGGCCAAATAATATCTTTCGAGGACGCCACAACAAAAGAGGTAGACAGGAGAATTGCCCTGTCTTGGAAAAAATATTGGATGAATAAAGACGTGTTTAAAAGTAAGCTACCCATACATATTAAAAAGAAGTTGATGGATAACACCATACTTCCATCACTTCTTTACGGATGTCAATGCTGGGCCTTAACGAAAAACCTTATATCGAAAATATCAATTTTCCAAAGGGCAACAGAAAGGTCAATGTTAAGAATTAAGCTTAAAGACAAAATCAGAAATGTTAGCATCCGGAAAACCACAAAAGTTCTAGATGCCGCAAGCATGCTTTGCAGGCTTAAGTGGAAGTGGGCAGGTCACGTCGCGAGAGCTACAGATGGGCGCTGGAGCGAACGAATCCTGCACTGGTACCCTAGAGAAGAAACCAGGTCAAAAGGGCGACCCAAAACAAGATGGCGCGACGACATAGTCGAAGCCGCCGGAATCACCTGGACGCGACTGGCGCAAGAGCGACAAGCATGGAGCTGCATGGAGGAGGCCTATACCCAAATTTGGGTGCCCAAAGGAAACAAATAACTAATAACTATAACTACACAGTGAAATTGTATATAATTATTTGGGAATAAAGGCTTTATTATTATTATTATTATTATTATACTTTGCAAAACCAATACGACCAATAGAAGGTTAAAATCAATTTCCAAAATTTGTTTATATTTATTTTATTCATTAGTAGTTACAAATCAAAGCGTGTTTTATATAATAAAAATTAAAGCATACTACAATTTGGAGTCAAGTATATATTAAATACTGCAATACAAATACAAGTGATATTGTGTTCGTATATTGGTGTAATTAAAAACAAAAAAGTAACTTAAAATTAATACAAAAACCGGCAGTAAAATAGGCCTTAAGTGGATTTATCCAGGCAACCTTTGGATGGACACAACTGTATGTGGAGTAACGGTCAGCGGTATAGATAATATATATGTATTATTATAAATACATTCCAATAAAACCAGAATATACGAATAATACTATGTACCAATACATAATATAAATAATACATACATGCGTACCAATTACAAAGAAAGATAGAGTTGTTACCTTCGCTAAAAATACGATGGCCGTCCCAAAAAAGAGTTGCATCGGGTGACCAGCCTTGGGAAAGGAGGAGGAGTCGATGAAGATGGAGTCTCCGTATATCGCCGCTAAGACCAATACAACAGCAAGAAGAACGCCCGACTAAAATGTTTCATCATCATCAGTCAGAAGACGTCCACTGCTAAACATAGGCCTCCTCCTTAACATAGGCCTAAAATGTCTACCTACTAAATATTAATCGGACTCGATGTAATTTTTATAACACTTGTATTTAGAAAAATACATTGTCCAAACATATTTTTTTGCTCCCAAAGGTCGCGACCCAAGAAGTTTTTCCTACACAAAGATTTTGCTTAAAAATATTTTAAGCTCCACAAAAGAATGTTCTTATACCTACGAAAATACGAAGGTTACATTTTCAGGATTCTTTCTCGAATTTGTTAGACTTCCTTCTACGAAAATTTTAGATCGGAAATAAAATTATACTTGTTAAAATTATTATCAACAAAGAGAGACGTATTGGAAAATTAGAATTCATATTCATTCAGAAATGTGAAAAAAACAAGCAATAAATAAAATGACAAAAATGCTTGTTTGCAACTACTGCATTAAAAGAAAAAACCTACTCGGAAATTTTTTAACTGTTGTTTAATGAACTTTGTAAATTAACCTTAATATTATTTTACATGTTTATTGGGCACGCGTCACATTAGGTTTTTTTTTAAAATATTGCGGGTCTATCATAAATCCGTTTACCGAAGTTATAAAAAATACTAACGACGGGATTTGTGAAGAGATTGGGGTAGACTTTTTCGCAGTATTGGGAGAGTGTAATATTACAAAAAAACTAATAATACAATTTAGATCTCACAGCACATAGTGCCCAAATAAAAATGAAATACCAAAAGTAAAGCCACAGTATATAAGTAAGTGCACTATTGTAAAGTAGAGCGCGTAAACGTGGCACGTAGTCGCGTGAAAATGTGACTTTATGTGCTAGTGCACTTTCGAGAAAGCATAAAGTGGTCTTATACCGCCATCTTCTGTTTCTAGCGGCTGAACGGCTTACTGCGTCTTGCTCAAACGTAAGTCGAGCAGAAAGATACTATCCTATAAAAATACACGACTTACTGATTGGTCGCGTTTTGCGCTATTTTTACACGTTCTCAACAGGTTCTTAGTACGTGACGACGCAAAGTCAAAATGAGAGTATTGCGTGTATTTTTCCATCTACAGAATAAGCGTTTCGAAGGACTTTTATTAAACAAGGTGCCGATAGGGGAAATGTAGGGAAGTTCCAGGCAGGGTAACGTCAGCATAAAATGTAAAACTTAAAACCGCCTAATAAAATGCGCACACAAAATTTCGACCGATGAAGAGTTCCTTTATCTGGTGCTAATCCTGGATATCGATTCAGGTCATGCTTACCATAAAAATGCATAGTCATCGAAGTTGAACCAACATGTAAAATAAGAGAAAGTGGTTCTAACTCAGCTTGCAAGATTTGATCTAAACAAACTAACTAAACAAACGTTGCAAGTTAAGTAAAAGCCTGTAAAAATACGGGCCTTTTTATTTTCTATGAGCTTAATGTATGCAAGATTTGCGCACATAAAAAAAACCATCTCTGTATAACACTGCGCAGATGTCTTAGTTTTGCCCCACGAGTTACTTTGGTAGAGAGCAAAATAAAATTACATTTGTTGTGTTGTCCTACACTTTACGATTTACTATTTAAACGTTATTATAGAAAATTCATATAATCAAATTCATCAAACGACCGGCGGGATTTGCACCTGCGGCATCGGGTATAGGTATGCCTCGAGCGCTCTTTCAACTAAGCTACTACAATAAAGTTTGTGAATGATGAATGACATAATACGTATTAAAATTTCTATATAATATTAAAATACGATATCATTATATTAATATTATACTACGATATAATTGACGGGTATACAATAAATATGAATTTAATATTTAAATGTGCAAAGTTAGTGCAGAACAATCAATATAGAAAACAAACGAGAAAAGCGTATACAAGTACCTTACTTTGCTATAGCACGTCCTGTGTTTTACATATCCCCTCCATGTTAAGGTTGCCTGGAAGGGCGAATGGCGATAAGGCCACAAGTTATTACACTAGATTTAAGGGGCTGTAAATTAAAGACTTACAGAGGATGAAGCAGAAGGTCTTTTTGTACTTTGTATGTCATTTTTGTTATGAACATGAAGTTATATATTTGCTGCATTTCTGTTAACTGAAATTAAAACTTTTTTATTTTTATGTTTTCTTCTTACAAGGAAAATTAAAAAAACAACTAAGTTTCTGAAAAATATTTTTACAAAATCTGATAAGAACGTAAGGAAAACATTTTAACAAAAGCCTGAGACGTTTTAAAATTAGCATACACTTAATTAGAAAAAGGTAATGCAAAGAGCCTGCAGCAGTTAATAATAAGGGACTGCCCTTGTACTATGTGGGTTTTTCCGCTGTTGTTATTATTATTTTTAAACAGAGTAGTACTTTTATCAGCTTCACAAAATACAAGCAAACTAACATGTGCCTGAACAGCCTAGCTTAAGTTGTACATCAACGTAAAGGTTTTTCTTCAGATTCGGTACCTTTACATTACAGTACACCTATGACTACAAATAAACTACAAAAAAACTATTTCTCTTAGTCGTGGAAATAAAACAATATTTATATGATTATGAACGGGATGTTTACCGTGATAAGGTTGTGAATGGAGCTACCAATATTTCGGTGCAGTTACATGTACCTGTATGTTCACGTGAGAAGACTGAAGAATGCTGGTGATGGGTCGAACAGTTCAATGTTAGGTCAGTGCAGACAATACGATCTACCCTCTTTCTAAGTCTTAACTGTAATAATTTAAAACAATTAAATAAAAAAATCGTCTAAATACATTATAGCTACGATCTGGGTGTCTTCTATTTCGCGAGAAACTGCTTCTTCTAGGCAAGCGCGCTCTATCTCAGCCTCGTTTAATATAAGGCGAGTTCGCAGTCAAAAGTAAGCCTATTTTTAATGTAAAAATAGATATAAGTGTTTCAAACGAGTGCGGAGAAAAAAAGAAATATGAAGTTCGAAGAAGCACACTTACCCCGTTATATTTTATACCACGTTTTTATACGTTTTTGAGGTAAACTTCAAACTGTCTTTCCTATCCTCATCCAAGAACATGAAAAGCGTAACCAAAAGGTAATAGCAGCTAAATACGACGGCTCAAGACGGTCGCTGTTTAATTGTGTTAATTCTCAGCATCGTTACCGTGGGACTCATAACTCTCCTTTACACTCCCTTGAGCAATTAGCAGCTACCAATGAAACTGAAAAAGGTTCTTTTGAAAGAACGCCTTCGAGTATATTAAATTTTGGAGTACAGTGTAAAATAAAAGATAGGTACTTTATTATGGAAACTGGCGTGGTTTTCATACAAATTGTTTATAATATTATAGGGGCAGTACTTACGAAAGATAAACTCGATTATTCTGTCTATAGTTTCAACTACATTCGGCTGGTTCACTTTGCACTGCGGCCCACTACCACCACGTTGCACCTTAGCACCACATAATAACTGTTCAGTGGTAGCATGACGCAACTTCATATTTTGTAAATATGAGCACGGCAATATATAATACGGCAATAGTAAATATTTAGTTGGGGGTACCAATGGGGTAGAAAGGTTCTTGAGTGGAGACCACGAACCAGAAGACGCAGCGTAAGTAGGCCTCCCACTAGATGGACCGACGAAATCGTGAGTCGCGGGCATCCAGTGGATGCAGATGGCAGGTTGTCGTTCAGTATGGAGGTTAAAGGGGGAGGCCTATGTTCAGCAGTGGACGTCTTATGGTTGATGATGATAATGAAATATTTAGTTATCTAGAGCAATTATATAATAAAAAAACACCTCGAATTCAGCACGTCAATAAATTGACCAATAAATCATTTCTGTCCATCTGGAGTGGAGATCCGTAAATAAATACCGACAGTGAGTCCGCAATTCGCTCGCTCGCTAATGGCTTTTGTAACTATTGTGTTCTTCGAAATGTGGGTATTATTAGGCTGTTAAATAACAATAAAAAACCTTAAAAGATAATATTCTGTAGTAAGCTTATTAAAGTGACGTAAGATTCGTACCACCTCCTTTTTGATCAGATGATTAAAAGAAACCATGTAAATAAACGTAAATTAATGGTCGATGATAATAAAGTACTTTTCCAGTCCTTTTACCAAACAACAAAGTCTAAATTCAGAAGCTTCCAACAAACTGTTGTCGGTGACATCTCCTGAATATTGTAAAATATTTCTTCGTCAATATTAGATAAGCTTAAATATTTCTCGTCGAGTCGCTTCCCTTTATGGTCTCGACTTTCCCTGTTATCAGAGCTCAGGGCGATAAGCAGCAAACGAGTTTGCTCCCGAGAAAACCGTCGTCATTTTTTATAACGCAATATGCTTCTCGTAAATAGACAGGAGCGTTTTACTCTAGGCTATTTGCTTTGTCTTAAGCGAGACAAGAACGAATGTTTAGGAATGTATCATTATTTAAATGGAGATGTTTCCATTTTTCACTCTTACATCATTATCATCTTCAGCCAGAAGACATTCACGGCTGAGGCCTCCATCTAGACCTCCACACTGAACGACAGCCTGCAATCTGCATCCATTTAATGCCCGCGACTCTCACAATGTCGTCGGTCCATCTAGTGGGAGGCCTACTTACGCTGCGTCTCTCGGTTCGTGGTCTACACTTAAGATTTTTTTTCCCATTGGTTGTCGGTTTTTCGAGCGATGTGGCCTGCCCTTTGCCACTTCAACTTGCACATTTTAATAGCTATGCCAGTGAGAGTTGGTGAATATCCACGTTCTGGATTCTATCACGCAAAGAAACTCCGAGCATAGCGCTCTCCATTGCCCACTGTGTGACTCTGATTTTTCCCAAAAGGCCAATAGTTAAGGAACACGTCTCAGTACCATAAGTCATCACTTCCAAAAATATTATAAATACACTTTTAAAATGTGTGAAAGTATGTCAATTGCCTGGTTATAAACTGCAATAAATAATAAAATGCTATACACACATAACAGTTTATGATAACCTGTTAAGCTTTGCGCAAAACACGATAAAAGCATGGGGCATCCCAAAAATATGTCGAACAAATTACTTTCAAGGAAAACAAAGTCAAATTATTACCCAAGCAAAATATTGTAATGGCGGGCATAAAGGGGATGAAAAAAATCATTTCTCTTCGTAACATCCCCGTTGTTTGCGTAAGCATTAAGTTTTACGCGTTTCCAATAAATTTTCCCATCATACAATTTTTTATTGCTTAAGATTCAAAATACCATTAATTTTGAGTGGCTTTTTGCGATGAGCTTCAGCATATTTACATTATTTTTAAGATAGTAAAAGTTATTTTCTGTCTGCGGAGTTCTGAAATATTTAAAACAAGCTCGTATTTTTAATGTTTCGTTTTACGATTTCTACGAAAAATGTCCAAAAAGACAAATAGATTGTACCCACCTGACTAATCGAAAACGTTATATTGAAAGGATTTTCACAAGAATTAAATAATATACATCAAGATAAGATTTATCTGGACCTATCACTAAAATATTTATTTATTTATGATAAAGCTTATAAAAGGAATAAGCTACTTGTCAAGCTTAATGACAGTCATATTTTATATTAAAAATTTAATTTATTTTGTAATATATTGGATATTTTTAATTTAGGCATTTATCTATTTTGGTAAGAACACTAATAGAAAGCAAGCTTGTACTAAACGCTTTTTAATCAATTCTAAATAGGGGGAGGCTGTATGCTCACAGACGCCATTCAATATATATTTGCATCTCACTGGCTGTAGCTTATAAAAAAGTTACCTGAAAAGAAAATTACACAATTACTTTACCGTGAATAAAATTTAAAACAACAGTTTTTAAGGTCGGGGAAAAAGTTTCTTCGTATTTTATAAACAAATTCAAGACATATTTTTTTCAAGTTTAATTACATTTAATTATAATATATATGTACCATTTTGTTCGATAACTTGTTGCCATCTTTTAGGTAGTGACATGACCCCGTTGCTGTAGAAATTTTGGGAATTCTGATCAATAAAATGCAACAAGTAGTTTTGACAGTCCTCTCTTGATGTTAATCTAACACTACCCAAAGAATTCTGAAGAGATCGAAACAGGTGGAAATCTGAGGGTGCAAGGTCAGGGCTATGTGGTGGATGCATTAACACTTCCTAACCAAGCTCTCTAAATTTTTGCTGAGTGGCCAAAGATGTGTGCGGTCTGGCGTTATCATGATGAAAGACCACACTCTTTATGTTGATCAATTCCGGCCGTTTTTTCTCAATTTCTTGTTTGAGTCTCATCTGCTGTTGGCAGTAGAGATCCGAATCGATGGTTTTGCCCGGCGGTAAATGCTCATAATGAACGATGCCCTTCCGATCCCATCATACACACAGCATCACCTTATTACGTGTTAATCTGGGTTTCGCTACAGTCTGTGGTGCTTCACTGCCCTTTGACCATGATCGTTTGCGCACATTCTTGTCGTAGGTGATCCATTTTGCATCACCAGTGATCAATCTTTTAAAAAACGGTTCGGTTTCTTTACGTTTCAATAGAGAATCGCAAATGAGTACACGATTCATTTGGTTTCTTTCAGTGAGCTGGTGTGGCACCCAAATATCGAGTTTTTTTGTATACCCAGTTATTTTCAAATGGGTCAAAACTGTTTTGTGGTCAATCCCCAGGTCTTCAGCTACGTCGTAACTACTAATATGCCGATCTTGGTCCACTTTTTCAGAAATGGCATCGACTTTATCCGTAACAGGGCGACCAGAGCGAGCTGCATCTTTGACATCAAAATTCCTGGACTGAAAATGCTTGAACCAACATTGTGCTACTCTTGATGACACTGCATTAGGTCCATAAATGTCACAAATTTTATTCGCGGCTTGTGTCGCATTTTTCAGTTTTTTGTAATAAAATTTCACAATATATCGAATTTCTTCGTTAGATTCACTCATTTTATCGAACAAAAAAACAATTGAAAAATGGCGGGAAATTGCTTTTTACTTTTTATATTCCTTTTTTAAAATGTCATATTTTTAATGGTATCAAAACCAGCCAGATACAAACAGTACAACCGATGAGATTTTTACTACAACTTTATACATACAAAATACGAAAAGACTTTTTCCCCGACCTATTATAGTACGAGAGCTAGCAACGTCGGGAAAACAAGCATTTCAGGTAGGCCAGTTTTTAGATATGCTATCTCTCTCACTCTCCCGGACGTCATACGGGCTATCTGGCTGGCGGTAGTAGTTGCGTTCATCAGTGCGCATCCTACCTGTATAGGTAAAATATCGATTTTTCAAATCATTTTAAGAAGTTTTTTTTCTGTTTTATTATTTTTAATGAACTTTTTGCAAAATGAATCTATTATTGCCAGACATTTTTATTGTTGTTTAAACTGTGCCAGACGCATTTTTTTTTTTTTTTCAATATATTTCAGTATGGCTGACATTTTTATATGATGTTATTTAAGTATCTACAAACCTAAAATTAATTTGCTAAACAATGCTTCGATTGTTAAACCTTCAGCCAGACCGATCTAATATTTAAAAGTGATTGGGCATGTTGGAATAGAACAGACAATCACGTGTTAGCTGCGCAAGCGAGATAGACGACAGCAGCTGTTTGTAGTCAAGATGGCGTCAATTTAGTCACATTGGTGTATCCGTTGCTGTTTTTTTTTTATGTTTTTTAACAAAATTGTGTTACAATGGCTAGTGAAAAATTAAAATGTGTTTTTTGTAAAGACAGAAATGGAAAAATATAAACTTTTGTAGAAGATAAATAAAAAAAATGTTATGAACTTTTACAAATACGTGTAAATTTTAAACTGAAATATGATAGTGTACAGTTACCGGAGGAAGTTAATGACACTGATGGATATTACAGAAATTGTAACAGCACTAATGACAAAATATCGTAATTTATCTAAAATTAATTTCATCAATGAAAATGACAGCAGTGAAGATGATGATGATGTTTATCAAGATGCCTCCGATTTTGTGATACAATAATGGATTAAAAAAATTTTTTTTTCATACCTGAGATTGATCATTATCTTAATTTTGTACAACAATAAATAATTAGTTTCATACTATATTAATTCACACATTCATTCAATAGTTTTTAATTCTTTCTCTGTACTATTTCTAGACCAAGCAAAATCGAATTATTGTTTGGCAGATTAATTTTAGGTTTGTAGATACTTAAATAACATCATATAAAAATTTCAGCCATACTGAAATATTTTGAAAAAAAAACAAAAAACAAAATTAGCGTCTGGCACAGTTTAAACAACAATAAAAATGTCTGGCAATAATAGATTCATGTTGCAAAAAGTTCAATAAAAATAATAAAACAGAAAAAAAACTTCTTAAAATGATTTGAAAAATCTACATTTTAACTGTACAGGTAGGATGCGCACTGATGAACGCAACCACTACCGCCAGCCAGATAGCCCGTATGATGTCCGGGAGAGTGAGAGAGATAGCATATCTAAAAACAGGCCTACCTGAAATTCTCTCTCAAAAATGTTGCTAGCTCTTAGACTATTATGTCTATTTGTCAACACTTTATTTATCTGTTTTGAAATCTTTTCGTCGATTTTAGCTTCTAATGTTCAAAAATATAAATTCAATTTAAAGACAGAATTCTAGTAGATTTGTACTATAGAACAAAGCGACAAGTTAATAATTTTCATTTATTTATATCTCTAACATGGGTTCGTTATTTTACAAATTTAATTAATTTAGCCTTTGTTTTGTACACTTTGAGTACCTAAAATATTCTAAAGCCACAATAAGATTCTATGTACCCTTCATTAGATGTAGGTTGCCAACGACTAATTAAGATTAGCCAAATAATAGTGCTTATGAAACCCAATACTAGATAACTCAATGAAGTCCAACTCTCGTCTTAATTATTACAAGGGCTGTCTAAAATTGTTTTCAATTTTATTTTAGTAAAGATAAAGACAAGCACTTACTAACTTTGCGCTTTGTCTGATAAATCACCAACAATATTGGTCCTAATTTTAATTTAGTACATATTACACATATATACACATACACACACACACATATGTACATATATATATATATGCAAATGCACAACACATTATTTTCCGTTATTTTTTAAGTAAAAAGGTCTTAATCATAGTGTGTTTTTAACAAACTTCCGAAGTTTACCCGCTAAAAGCCGGAGATATTTCAGAGGGTATACCTCCGCACGGCTGGTTTCACCTCAGATATCCTTCCGTTCCATCTCCATTTTATTTTCGGCTTAGATAAGCCTCCAAGACTTTTTTCTAGACAAACGAGATCCCAAGCGGTCTGCGCCGAGTACCTACAACGAATAAGCAAAGTTAATTTTGTTCGCTCGCTTATCGTGGTGTTAGCGTATCGTTTTGAATTCTACTCGTGAGTGTTATGAATATTTTTGTGCTAGACTCGTGCTATTCTATGAGATTGGATGCTGGGTAAAACGGCGTGTCACGTAATAAAATTTGGGCATGCGTATCGTAACAGCGTGTTATTGCGTGTTTGCCGTCAGACTGTCACGCAGTGACGAATCACATGTGCCAGTAACCTGCCTCGTGTTTTTCCACATATTTCAGGAGAATATGGAGAAACAATCTCATGTAAATTATATTTCTTATGCCAGTTTTGGTTACTGATGTTACCTCATAAGATGCTACCAACTCACTTAATGCTTTGAATAAAATTAAATAAGCAAAATGGAATATATATATTTTACTTGATTTGACATCGGCACGTCAAAAATGGCAACCAAGTACAGCGTTTAGATAGGAAGCACGCATTAATTTTAGGTTTGTAGATACTTAAATAACATCATATAAAAATTTCAGCCATACTGAAATATTTTGAAAAAAAAACAAAAAACAAAATTAGCGTCTGGCACAGTTTAAACAACAATAAAAATGTCTGGCAATAATAGATTCATGTTGCAAAAAGTTCAATAAAAATAATAAAACAGAAAAAAAACTTCTTAAAATGATTTGAAAAATCTACATTTTAACTGTACAGGTAGGATGCGCACTGATGAACGCAACCACTACCGCCAGCCAGATAGCCCGTATGATGTCCGGGAGAGTGAGAGAGATAGCATATCTAAAAACAGGCCTACCTGAAATTCTCTCTCAAAAATGTTGCTAGCTCTTAGACTATTATGTCTATTTGTCAACACTTTATTTATCTGTTTTGAAATCTTTTCGTCGATTTTAGCTTCTAATGTTCAAAAATATAAATTCAATTTAAAGACAGAATTCTAGTAGATTTGTACTATAGAACAAAGCGACAAGTTAATAATTTTCATTTATTTATATCTCTAACATGGGTTCGTTATTTTACAAATTTAATTAATTTAGCCTTTGTTTTGTACACTTTGAGTACCTAAAATATTCTAAAGCCACAATAAGATTCTATGTACCCTTCATTAGATGTAGGTTGCCAACGACTAATTAAGATTAGCCAAATAATAGTGCTTATGAAACCCAATACTAGATAACTCAATGAAGTCCAACTCTCGTCTTAATTATTACAAGGGCTGTCTAAAATTGTTTTCAATTTTATTTTAGTAAAGATAAAGACAAGCACTTACTAACTTTGCGCTTTGTCTGATAAATCACCAACAATATTGGTCCTAATTTTAATTTAGTACATATTACACATATATACACATACACACACACACATATGTACATATATATATATATGCAAATGCACAACACATTATTTTCCGTTATTTTTTAAGTAAAAAGGTCTTAATCATAGTGTGTTTTTAACAAACTTCCGAAGTTTACCCGCTAAAAGCCGGAGATATTTCAGAGGGTATACCTCCGCACGGCTGGTTTCACCTCAGATATCCTTCCGTTCCATCTCCATTTTATTTTCGGCTTAGATAAGCCTCCAAGACTTTTTTCTAGACAAACGAGATCCCAAGCGGTCTGCGCCGAGTACCTACAACGAATAAGCAAAGTTAATTTTGTTCGCTCGCTTATCGCGGTGTTAGCGTATCGTTTTGAATTCTACTCGTGAGTGTTATGAATATTTTTGTGCTAGACTCGTGCTATTCTATGAGATTGGATGCTGGGTAAAACGGCGTGTCACGTAATAAAATTTGGGCATGCGTATCGTAACAGCGTGTTATTGCGTGTTTGCCGTCAGACTGTCACGCAGTGACGAATCACATGTGCCAGTAACCTGCCTCGTGTTTTTCCACATATTTCAGGAGAATATGGAGAAACAATCTCATGTAAATTATATTTCTTATGCCAGTTTTGGTTACTGATGTTACCTCATAAGATGCTACCAACTCACTTAATGCTTTGAATAAAATTTAATAAGCAAAATGGAATATATATATTTTACTTGATTTGACATCGGCACGTCAAAAATGGCAACCAAGTACAGCGTTTAGATAGGAAGCACGCATTAATAGTTGTGCATTTGAGAAATGAGCCGTACCAGCTTAGCAGCAATATAGTTGTTTTTTACATCGGAATAAGCTTACGTTTGACTGCGATCTTGCTTGGCGGAAAGCGATGATGCTGTCGAAATGGAGCACATTTGCTTAAAAATAAAAATTATTAACCCTAGATCTGTATTTTTTTTTGGTTTTTATGTGGGATCATTTATTTAAAACAATTGGTTCTCAAGTATAGGACAATTTGGACTTGGACAACTATGTTGTACTTAAAGTTTTAAAGATTGCAAGCTTGCATTAGGTAACCATTAAACTCATTTACTTTGTACAAATGCCTAGTTTTAGGTTTTAATTTAGTTAGCTTGAGAAAGAAAAAAATACCAAAGTTCATTAATTCCAGCTGGTCGTGCTAATCACATTTAAAAGTACCCTTGCGTCTTGCTAGACACTAATTATCAAACTTTTAGGCAAGTCAAAAAACTAACTTAAGACAAAATAATATATTGACAATTTACTAACAGAGAACTCTAATTGAAAGTATAAGCAATGTGTGCAGTGCAAATATTTAGTAGAAATACGAAGAACTTAAGTTTTTATTGCGTCTGGGGACTTGGTAAGACAAACATCGAATCCAAGAACTCGGTGAGATGCGCGGAACTCTGTGTAAATACTGCTGATCCCATATTATGATCGTATTTATTCTTGGTGAATCGTAGGTAAACATATTATTACTATTGCAGTCTGTCGAGTAAGAATAGTATCAGTAAACATTAATTGAACGACTGATACATTATTATTGTGCTAGATGTTGGTGGAACAATTTTATTTATCAGGCAACCCTCATCTGTCTATAAATATTTACATTTACATGAAAAATCGAATAAAAAATTAAACAATTTCTCATCTAGGATGTCAGGTTAATTACATAGAATGTCAACAGCGTATACAAAACAAAAAAAATATATATAACATAAAAATATCGTGGAAACATAGTCAATGTAGGTATAAATTAAATATGGATTCCTTTTTTTTCCTTTTTATAGAAAATGATGTTCAAACGACACCTCTGTTATTTTATTTCTTTAATTTGCTGTGACATTTATTAGATTTATATCTTAAAAATGAATCACCATTTCTTTAAACTAAATTTAGATTTTGATTAGCATAATGAGACTTTTCATAAACCTATCCATCCATGTAAACTGACTGAATTTATTGATGTAATAAGAAATTTGAGTTACAGTGCTAACATTATTAAAATTGTGTTTATTTTAGAAAGTGAATGTGAATGTTAATATATAATTTCATTTCAAATATATTTATGAAAACAGAGTGTTTCTCAGAAAATATTTAAAAAAAACACTCTCACTGGGTTCACCCTCACTTTCTGAGCAATAAGATAAGAATAATGACACTTTTCGTGAAAATATCCATGAAAACTGTCAGACTAAGAACATTTAGTTATAGTAATGTTACTGCTACTGCTTATTTAAGGTGGTAACTTGGTAACTGAGCCTTTAATTTTCACCCTATGTGATTTGACTTGTCAAAACATTAACGTACACCTTTTTTGTCTTATTTAACGTACTAGATTTTAACCATCAATGTTATTAAATTTATCTTAGCTTTTTATGGCATGTCTTTCGATTGTAAAAATTAGTGAAGAAATAAAAAGTACTCTTCTGAAGATTTTGCGGATCAAGGGTATGTGAAAATTGGTAGCACTGAGCGCTGAGTAAAGCCCTTAAGTTTTACGAATTTATGTACATAATACTACTAGGTGGAAATTATTATAACTGAAAATTATTATTCGAGAGCTTGACGACCAAGTCTTAATAAATGTACTGACTAACTATGATATGTACTTTCATTTGAATTTTAAACTCCTTTTCCCCTTTTGATTCAGTCCTTCCTCCTGTAGTCGTTCTGTTAAATAAATTCTTTCAATCCAATGGTTGCCTGGAAGAGATCGCTTTTAGCGATAAGGCCGCAACTTGTGTTACTAACTCGTAAGTGTTTTAAATCTGTTTGTAATTTTTATATCTGGTGTACACAATAAAGAGTTTCTATCTATCTATCCTTTCAACATCCAAAAATCCTTTCTTAGCGGACCTCCACACTCCATAAGGAATATGAGATTGTTTGATGAGTCACTCAGCAAGTGCAAATGGTATTATTAAGGTTTTTTTATTCTAAACTAAAGTAAATGAATTAATTGGTCACACAATTATTTATTCTTGGAAAGTAAACAACATTTCAAACATATTCTTCTTATAAGACAAGTCGAAATAAACTCAAAACACATAATTCATTTTATTTGTAAGGCGATGTACATTTCGTATGAATAGGACGTATCGTCACAAACGAGGCGAAAGGTCTGTATACTAATCTATTTGCCAAGAAGTTATACCTCAGGAGAGACAAGTTTTTACTCGCAAAAGTACTTTTATCAGTGTTATGAACTCTGGGGAAATCTACACTTACTGTAGGCGCGACTTCTGATGAAATAACAGATACTCGCTGTCTACCTATTTACTCTTTGTAATTCGAGAAGATAAGATCTGCCCGTGCCGAAGGAAGTGTGCACAAAAACCTTCAGTACTGTTCCTAAAACTCAAGGTTGTGATACCAAAGATCTGGCCTGTTGTGATCAGATTTGTGACGAAACGTAAGTTTTTACAGGGATATACGTGACGACGGTACTATGCCGAGAGGAGGTTACTTAGCACTATGATCGACTTTTAGCACTGGTATCAACCCAGAAATAGCAAAAATAGCAGCTGATCACAAAAAACATTCACCCTAATCGACAGGGTTACGCGGAATGGGTGTACTTAGCCCAAAGGGGCTTGCGTTTGACTGCCAACTTCGTTATGGGATGATGCGGTCTACGATGGAGAACGAAATAAAGTATTTATTGAATAATAAATAACTAAAGCACTGAAATCGCAAAAAATGCTGTTCCATACTGTCGAGTGTGAATGACCGTTTTTTATGGAACTAACCTTAGTACGAGTACTTGCGTAAAAGTTGTCGTTACGTAAACGATGGCAAAATATATGAAAAATTGAACAGCGTCTCTATCGGACGTGAAAGGAAACGGAATTTTTCATACATTTGCTATCGTTTACGTAACGATAACTTTTTGCAAGTTCTCGTACTAAGGCCAAAGCTGATATTTTTTTCACGATTTCAGAACTCACTTACTGACTGACTCATCACGAAATCTCAAAATCTACCTTCTTGACCTACGACGCGAAATTTGGCAGGTCATTTTTTTGTAGGGTAAAGAGGTCCGCTTAGAGAGGATTTAGCAAAAAGGCTAAACAAAGGGGGTCAGAAGAGGGTTGAAAGTTTGTACGAAATCACGGGTAACAGCTGATTATATAGATTTACGCATATAGACTACTATCCCAAAAGAGGTCATTGTACTCATCATAATGAACAACTTTTGCTACGAAATCAACACTGAAATCGCGGAAAATAACAGGTGTCCATAAATTTTGTCGAGTGTCAATGACCTTTTTCTTTGGAACAGCTTATATCTTTTTCGTGATTTCAGGGTTGGTCCCATAGTAAAAGTTATTCAAAATGATGAGTACAATGACCTCCTTTCAGTTTATATTAATATTTGCGTAACCCAGAATAATATTTTATACTTATCCATCACATTTACTCACATATACATTATTATTATTATAATACGTATTTGTAAATAACATATTCTGGGACATTTTTGCACACACGGTCATCTGACCCCAAACTAAGCAAAGCTTGTAATATGGCTGCCAGATACTGATATACATACATTTATATATTTTTAAATACATACTTAAATAGATATTAACACCCAGACATAGAACAAGCACTATATTGTTAAGTATGAATGCATTTTTTCGATGGAACAGCAGATATTTTCGCGATTTAAGGATTGGCCCCGTAGGAAAAGTGAAAGTGTTTCAAAATTATACAGAGGTCTTGTAATTACGACACTGAAAAAAATATAAGGAAAAGTAATTGCTTTTTCGGTAATATACATTGCTTTGGCCAGTAAAAATGGAGCCTATTGTCCAAACAAGTTCAAGTAACCGAAAAAAACTGTTGAGTTATAACAGTAGATTTTACCGTGTACCAGCAACTGTTTTCAGGTTGACTATTCTTACTGTTTGTAACATGGCAAAACTTAAAAGAAACTGCTTATTTCAATAAACTCTAACGGCTTAATACGGTTTTATAATTTTTTTACATATAATATTTCTACGTTTGGCTACTAACTCACCTGATGGTAAGCACGTTGTGGCCGAGGATGGAAGATGTTGACCGTTCGGTGTAACCCAAAAAATTTGACGTTTATTTCGGTTCCAACCTTTTTTGCATCATTATCTTACTTGTGTTGTTTTCCATTCAACCCAAGAATACAAATGCATATATCTGCCTAGAAACCATATCTCACAGGCATTCATAAATCCGTATCATTTGGGTACAAATGCGACAAGCATGTTACATAAAATAGGTCTTGTGGCACACGCATCCAATTTGCTTACATCAAAACGTATGACTATACCATGAACTGACAAATGGTTCCACTCTAGCTTTTTGTGTATTTTTTTAACTTTTGACTTTAAACATTTTGTCTATTTAGCCCAGTGTCAAGTGTGATTTCGAATTTATAGTCGATAATTTAAATTTTTGGACGATATTTCCAAATAAGTATTAGTCATAATCAAACTGAGTAACGGTCGGGTCCAAGTCACGATCGCTGTAAATTGGTGGAAATGTTACTAAAGCTATCTACGGAGATTTGGAAATAGCATGACAAGACACGTTTTACAGCATTATATCATATTATAATGCAATGGTTAAATTTGAACATTACAAAAAAAAAAAAACCTTTAAATTCCAAGTCCCTAATCCAAGTTAATCTAGTTACCTGATAGATATTATAGATTCAATTAAACAAGTTTTTATTTTATTTATATTTCACGGGAATTACTCACGTACTCGTAAGATTAGGCCGGTTGCTCCGACTATAGTTTCAACCGCATTCGGCGGTCTTTATCAAGGTGATTGGGGTCGCGCGCGGCTGCGTCTCGCTTTGCACTGACTAAACCTTAGAAACGTAACTATAGTCAGAGCTAGTTAAAATCATCCTTGGTCAGAGTAACCGCGGCTTAATCTTACGTGAGCAATTCCCGTGTAATATAGGTAAATAAAAGTGTGAAAACCACGTCAGTTTCCATAATAAGATTTTATTTACGAAACATTTTTTAAAACAAGCACTTATGTAAATTATGCTTTTTATTTATATTTAAATGTTTTTATTTGGTGGCAATTTGAAAATATTAGCATATTGAGTATAACATATTGAAATGTCTCCAGAACTAAAAGTGTGTGCAATTTTTCAGCAACATCGGTTAGGAAGAACTGATGCTCATTCATGTTGCAAGATTCGACCTAAACAAACTAATAAAATACCGGTCAAGTGCGAGTCGGACTCGCGCACGAAGGGTTCCATACCATTATCTATAAAAACGGCAAAACAATCACGTTTGTTCTATGGAGCCCCCTTATATTCTGTTTTTTTTTGTATTTGTTGTTATTTGTTATAGCTGCAACAGAAATACATCAGTGAAAATTTCAACTGTCTGACTATCACGGTTCATGAAATACAGCCTGGTGACAGACGCACAGACAGACAGACAGACGGACGGACAGCGGAGTCTTAGGAATAGGGTCCCGTTTTACCATTTGGGTACGGAACCCTAAAAACATTGCAGGTTAAATAAAAGCTTGTAAACAACACAATCGTTTTGGAAAATAATATAACGTGATTTTTCCACATTGCGAAAAATTATGCGTATTGTATTGCACAATGTGGGCGTCGTTTAATAAAGCCAATTTACTTGCTATTTACGATTATGGCACTTTCCACTACAATTTGCGTGTGTCACAGGAACACTCCATCGCTGTTAAACAGTTCTACGAAGAATTACGACATATTCAAATCACCGCTTTACATCAATGTAATAAGGTTAATTTTCGTGTGAAACGGCATGAACAAAAGGGAGGTGAAACAATTCTGAGCGCTATAGGAGGCCTTATATTGCACAGCACGCGTTGTGTTTATGGAGATTCTGAAAAACCTGGTGACAGAAATGATTATGTTGAGCCCCGGATTTGGGAGACGTAATAGAACCCGTCAGGAATATGATACATTGTGGGAAATAAGATACGAAAATTCACGCGCTGCCTGAAGTAAACTTACAAGTCGGGGAATTTCATGAGAAAAATGTTTTCTTAGGTTTTCGCGACTAATCATTACAACATTTTTAAAATATGTCAATGAATTTTACTCAAAACGTTTCCCAATATCAGTAGCACGCAGACGCAGTAGTCGCTTACAGTTCTAAAGATCTTGCATTTCTGCGTTGGGTTTGGTTTTTATTTTTCTTTGGTGATTGGATACCGGTAAGCGCAGCGTAGGACGTCCACCCAAAACATGGACAGACGACCTAAAAGAGACCGCAAGAAAACGCTGGATGCAGGCAGCTTCCAACCGGTCCCTTTGGAAATCGATGGGGGAGGCCTATGTCCAGCAGTGGTCCTATGGCTGAAATGATGATGATGATGACTGGATACCACGCAGATGGTAGTTATATACATACCAACCATCCTCTCAATATTTTTTTTTCGCGTAGCATCCTTTGTATATACCGGTTCTCTCTTGCGAGGATTTGAGGATTATCAAAATGAATGTAGTAATTTTGGTTGTCTAGGGCATGCTCACAAACTAAAAAACAAATGAGAATAGTTAAAAGTTTGGAACAAGAACAGTTGAAGTCGTCGAAAAACTGCCGTTATCTAACTGTAGTTAGAGAGTTTGTTTACTTAACGTAATTTTATTAGTGCCGGAACAGGAAAGCTTTGCTTGACAGTTCATAATTAACTTCACAAATTTTCAAGACACATTAATTAGTAATGAAAGCTCTTAATTAGAACAATCTGCAGCGACGTAAAATTTAGCCTCAAAATTATTAATATATCAATTTTACTAAAGTTTATTTTCAATAGCGATTTAATTAATCAAACATGGTTAATAAGTCTCTGTCAGGTAGCTAATGAAATTTTAACAATGTCTTCACGGCTTCGCTATATTTTATCCTTAAACAAATTGAGAAAACGTGTTCCTTGAAATTAAGACAAACTTGAAATATCTTCGCATTATGAAATAGAAAGTTTGTTTCCTCCGCGGTTAGAGCCCGGGAAAGTAATATTGACTTAATGGTAAAATGTACTTACTTAATTCACCTTCATTTTCCCTATTTCGAATAATCTATTCAGAATAATTACACGAACGAAACAATATTATACAGGGTAATACAGAACGGTGATAGTAAGCCGAAAGTAGGTAATTGTACTAATCATCGAACTGAATATCTCTATATGTTTACTTGTTCTTTTACATTTCATTGAGTATGAAATGTAAACTCTGGAAAATGTACTATTCGTATGGAATGACAAAGGTTCCTCTCAGATATGCGTGCATCATTCTGGGGCCTTATTATGTATGCCTGGTGGCGGTGATAATCACTTGACATCTCGCTCACACAAACTTTCATGATGCGCGCGAGTGGGATGACAGGCGATCAGCATCCCTTATAATAAGGTCCTTCTTGGTCCGGGTCATTGCTTAACATCAGGGTTAATGTAGACAAACGCAAGCCAGTGTATAATCAGAAACGTACACTATGTAGCGGAGAATAGGCTAGGTAGGTGATTGACTCGATAAAACTAAAAAGCTTAGTAACTAAAAAAATAAAAAAATTTTATACGCATACTAAAGAAATAATAAATAAATAAAAGTCTAATAAAGCTCCGATATATAAGCGTTTCAAGTTTTTGTCAGATTAGAAAGGGATGCTCTGTCATTTTGCCGCAAGGCTAACGTCAGCTTAGAAATTGTATGACGTACAAACACATGATGTCTTTGTGAGTATACCAAAGCGCTCTCTGTTTGGCATGACATATTTTTTTTATAACTTTCTTAATTTTGAACATATTTAATTTAGTTTTCGATGATAGGCTCTATTATGATCAACTTTTTTATGGAATAAAAAATTAACAATTTAGTAACCTATTCAGTGCATATTATGAATAAAAAAAGATAGCGGACATTACTTAAATAAAACCCAATCGCTATTCAAGTATGCTTGTAGGAGTTGTTCTCATTAACCCGCTAACAAACTAGCAGTTTACTTTGCACCGGATTAAACAAACACGTTGTGATTAAGCAACAAACATTTGAAAGCTAAATAAGTTAGGGTGCATAATAAAATTTGATTCTCGGGAAGAGCGAGTCAAAGTTGAAACTTATTCAGCCGTAACCACATGGTGTATAAACGAATTAAAATCGGTGGCGTTGTTCAAAAGCTACGTCACACGTGCAATAGTTTGCCAACTTTCTACATAAGTTACCCCTTAGATGCCACAGTTACTAAACAGTTGACAGTATGGATTCTGTTAGAATCAAATTAGTGAAAATTTCCTGTTAAACTATGTGGATTTGGATGATATTCGTAAATTGACTATTGATGCTATGGCGAAACAAATATACTAGGCTTTTGAGGTGAACAACTTGTGGATAGGTGAACAGAATCTATAAGATGAGAAACAGCACTGCCTTATCTTGTCCATCTCAAAATAAATTTAAGCTAGTGATCACTTGCCACCCACTACATTGGCCCCCCATAATACAGAGGGGCAACATTGGCTTGGGTGGCTTAGGGTGTCGAGAGGTGTGCTGCACTTTCACTAAACGCTACTCGCGGCGTTATGCCCTTTAACACTTTCATCCTGGGGCTTAGGTTCTTAGCTCTTGCGGTTTTCCCCCGGACGGCCGGTTAAGGCAAGCCAGGGGTTGGGGACGCTGGGGTTTTAGCCCCCTGGAATCGAGGTACGCGGTGTCGCCACTCAACGAAGGCTCGCCAAAAAGCCCCCCGTCAAAAAAAATAAGCTTGCTCATGCATCTCGCTTGATTAAACGAGACACCCCTCTCTATGAGGGAGGCCTTGTCCAACAGTGGACGTTAATTGGCTGATGATGTGTGATGTGTATGCGTGCGTTCTACGATAGAGCACGTTTTCCTAAATGAAACCGATTCACTCGCGACTTGACCCAGATATCCTTACTGTTATTTTTAGTTCTCCTTACTGTTTGTATTGTGTCTTGCTGTTCACTGCATAACTAAGCGGTTCGACTAAACTTAAGCTACTGAAACTTACCTTCTTGCGTCTTGTGTCGCAAGGCTTTCATTTGTTCCATTAAGCTTCACAGTCGCGACTCGCGAGTTGCTTTGAAATGCTGTTAATTTCAATGACAAATGCTTCATTGTCTGAATGTTATGTAGCTTCCATCTCAATAGTGCTATGCAAAGTTTGTTTTGTTTATTCCGTGTATAAGGTAGAACTTTTAAATTGGTACATAACTAGGATAGACTACAATTTCGCTCTCATACAGAGCTACTGGTAATCAGTTATAGACAACTGAAGAACTAACATTTCCAGATGGAAATATTTTAATAAACCTTCTTATGTTTGTGATTGGCTCATAGTGGTTTTTCATTTTTTTTTGTTAGGTTTAACGAAATGTGAAAATTACCACTAAATATTTATGTACATTTTACGTGAATGTTAACTCAATGTTTAAAAAAAGTCATGTTAAAGCCTTGGCGGGTACTAGACATGTCCGCCTCAGCCGCACCCTCAATACATTTACACGTTCGTCCATAAACGACCGTTGTCTACCGCTGCAGTAATGTACATACCAGGAAGTACGTCACTGCTGAACAAACATAGGCCTCCCCCTTTAACCTCCACACTGAACGACATCCTGCCATCTGCATCCAATGGATGCCCGCGACTCTCACAATGACGTCTGTCTATCTAGTAAGAGGCCTACCAACGCTCTGTCTTCCGGTTCGCGGTCTCCACTCAAGAACCTTTCTTCCCCATCGGTTATCAGTTCTTCGAGCGATGTGGTCTGCCTATTGCCACTTCAACTTGCAGATTTTAATAGTTATGTCGGTGACTCTGGTTCTTTGGCGAATATCTACGTTCCGAATATTATCTCGCAAAGAAACTCTGAGAAAGCTCTCTGCATTACCCGTTGTGTGACTCTGAGTTTTTCTAAAAGGCCAACAGTTAAGGACCACGTCTCAGTACCATATGAAGGAAATACATACGTTGAAACAAAAACTCAAAACTATTGCTAAAAAGCCATCTTTTTCACAGAACTTTAAGATGTTGAAGACAACGTGTGTTACACGAGTTTGATGATATGTAGGTATTAACTGACTTTACTGTAAAAATAAATCACTGCTACATCTAGATTTGCTAACATCCGGGGCGACCCCGCTCAAGATTTCTTACACTCTTGTGCAAACTTCCGTCCAAGATCAGATACGAAAGCGTGAACATGTGAACGTGAAGAACAACGGCCATCCGCAATTCTTTTGAGAAATTTCTCACTTCAGAACGCTCGTAACGAATTTTTATTTTTACTGCCCCTTCCAATTACGAGCAACAAAGTTTACGGGTTACCTGGAGAATAATAAAAACCTTTATCATCACTGATTCGGGGATTTTCAATTAAACTTTTACGTAATCGCCATTTGTTTAATACACGGTATCAAAACTTTGCAGGGGATTGAAAAGTTGAGCCGATCTAATCAAACACTTTTCTACGGACTTATGGCTTGACATTGGATTTATGATTGAATTATTTTGATAATTTTTATAACTTAAATCTTTGAAAAAATATTTCGTCTCATATATTTCAAACTGACTGAAACTGAAGTGAAATTCGATTGTAGAAAACTAACTCGGTACAGTAGGCTCAACTAGTATGGTAAACTGACCACCGAATTTTGGCACTAATGTAAAAAAAATAACATTATACTTCATTGTATTATTTTCCTAAACTTATGTATTTTCGAGTGATTATTGTTTAATATGTGTTCGTGAACGTGTACGAGTGTGGAGAAGTAGAGGTGAAACATGTAGGTACTTATTTTCGTGTTGTTTCCAAAACTCCTTAGAAGCCTCTAGTAAAGTTTCCACCAGTTTACTGCGACTTGACTTTGACTGTGACTATGATTTGTTTGACGCTATTTAATAAAAATAAAAATACTGAACACTAGCAAATGCACAAGATGTGGGACGCCAAAATCCTCTCAAGAGAAAAGAAAAAGAAGCTGACCCACCACGCATCCGAGCGCGTCGCGCCAACACGCGCCTAGATTGTTGTAAACTCTACGAGGTACCAGTTTTATACTTTTTTATTAAATAGGTTAAATCTCGAAGGTCTTCTTATTTATATATATTGAAGAAATAAACTACCTCTACGGAAGCAAAATTAGGGAGGTACAAATCCCGTTTATTGAATTTCACCCACATCCCGTGAAGTAATAATAAGATATTTTTCTTCATACTATATGACGTTTGCTTACCTAACCAAGAATTTGCTTAGTTATATAAAATTTTAAACGCAATAAAACTACTTCAAAATAAAATATATGCCCTAAATTAATCTAAAAGTCCCTTTGTGAAAAGAAAAGTCGCCCGTATGCTGGCAGTATTGCCACGTTGAAGGCAATGTCATTTTTTGGTCAAAGTAGGCGCCAGCATTCCGGCACTAGTCCCCTCCACCAAAATTTTGCCCAGGTCCTTTTACAGTTCGAGGGCAAATGGTCCCATCGGTCCTAAAGTCTCAAGTTAAGTCACATTAACAGAATTTCAATTATGTCCCTGGTTTAATTAAAACTCTAAATTAGGACAATTTATATATACGTGCATTTTCAAATATATTGTATCCTAACGTTAAACCCGTTAAAATATACCAAATGCCACAAAGCCCAAGTTAATTTAAATAAAGCCTTTTTCAATATTGGCTGAACCAAAACAGATTGGGTAGATACTGCAATTTACTACGCAATTGGGTTTTGACCAACACATAAAGTTTATGGCACTCCGTTATATCCGAAGCTTAACTTTATTGCTTGCATCTTATTATAAAAGGAAGAAATAAATATATTTTTTGTAGCAAATATATAACTTTGCACACACTACGCTGGGTACGCTGCCAACTGGTAGTGGGCTTGCAAGTATTTAGTCTTTTGGCAATTTAACTGTTCCGACCGACTTCCAAAAAGGAGGAGGTACTATGTTCATCTGTATGTATTTTTTGTATTAATATTAGGTTTGTATTTAATTTAGGTATTTGGTGTTATTTAGTTTATATTTTGTTTAGATAATAAAACCCAGTGTTAAAAGAAATTTTTGTACTAAATTCAATGTGTCCGAAGAGAAGTTGTTTTTAGAACTAACACTCAAAAATAAAATTTGATGCTCGTCTTAAATAATAGCGACAATTTTTCTGAAATACGAAAATCTGCCTAAGCATAAAAGGCTGGGTAAAGCCAAGTAGTTTAAGCGTGTAATGACAGTTAAATAAAGCTTAATGTTTTTCTAATAAAGTTAGCATAAACTTTGAATAGCGCAATTTTATCCCCATTAAATTACTGAACAAATTAAAACATTTTACATCATGAAATTCGTATAATCTATTATATATCATAAAATGACTGGTTTGATCCTCCAATTAGTATGCAAATGTTCCGCTTCTAGGCCACCACTCGGAAGCCCAATAGTTTGTTGACATAAGATTCACCAATATGAAAAATGTGAATAAGGTTTGTACCATGGCAGAGATCAATAAAATAGAGGATATCAACAGAAATAGAAGACGCAATGAGAGCAGCGCAAAAGAGCTTGACTTTCATAATCGGCCTACTGACATATTATGTCTAAGACACATGACTGAGGCAGATCTTCATCATTTCACTTCCAGCCGCTCTCGATGTGTGCCAAAACCTATTATTATAAAGACGATATTGCAGCAACGAGTAAAATTATCTACTCAAAAAGTTTGTATATAAGTATGTCTTATCTAGAATAATAAAATAGAAGTTTAGTTCTTAGAAGACTTATGAGAACAAAACCATTCAAGTTAGTGTAGTGAAAAATCAAAGTGTTTGTGTTAGGTAGTGTAGTGCTGTTTTAAGTGTAAGTGTTTTCCCCTTCGTAGAGACAATAAGAAACGTGTTATTGGACGCATTCCTAGTTTTTAAAATAACATACGTTAAAATTACTTATGAGCTTAACATTAGGTAAGATAGTAATTAAATTGAAGAGCACCTTTTATAAGCTCAACTTATGAATTAAATCAGTATCAGTTTTTTATCGGATACATTTCGGAGAGTGCATCAGATCTGCATGATCTAATTCCCTCCTCCCCATTTTTCTATCGGACTGCCAGAGCGGGCACGAAAAATTGACACCGCTTGATGACATGGTTGATATTACGAAAACCCGTACGAAGCGCTTTGATTCCACTTTTATTGTGCGAACTGCTAGTCTGTGGAATGCGCTGCCGGAATGAGTGTTCCCCGATGGTTACAATCTGGGTGTCTTCAAATCTCGAGTGAATCGGTTTCTTCTGGGCAAACGTGCTCCATCGTAGACCGCATCGCGCTTAACATCAGGCGAGTTGGCGGTTAAACGCAAGCCTATTACCGAATAAAAATAGGCTAAGTTTTTCCTTTTTTTAAAGGTTTATTCATTTGGTTGTTCGCTTGACCAAGTTATACAATAAAGAAATCAATGAAATTAAGTTTAGCTACAAAAACGCTGTGATGACAATCTAGATATTGAAGGAGAGACCAAAGAGAAAGTCCTAAAACTAAATTTGAGTAAAAGTGGAAAGTCGTGCTAACAGTTTCTCTTTCAGTAGACATTTACATGAGTCCCAAACATGGGTACTATGTAACTCGTCCCGGAAAACCTGATTTTACGTAAAAGTTGGAGCATTCCCATCCTTTTTCTTTTTCGGAAGCTGATACTTTTTCTTTGACGTAACTTTTCGAAGTTTTGATGTTATTACAGGAAGGTAAGCACTATTTGTTACTTAGCATTGAATCGTTTTCTGATAAGGTTTATTAGAACTCTCAAAATTAAGGTGAAACGTTTCACGTTTGGCAGGAAATTCAAATTTCAAACAGTTCTTTTGTTCTTGTAGCTAGGCCGGGTAATTATTGTAAACGATCATGATGTTTGCGAAAATTGATTATTATTCTTTACAAACTCGCGTAAAGTTATTTATTTCCAATGCACATTAATACATACATTTGTCAATAAACAAATGTTTGCTGTTTCAAACGGTTTATTGCCAAATGTAAGTAATGTGGTGTTTAACTGATTGATGATATTGTAAAGAACGACCAACAATTTTCGCAAACACTGTGTCATTTCACAATAATTACCCGGCCTAGCTACAAACACAAAAAAACTGTTTGAAATTTGAATTTCCCGCCAAACATGAAACGTATCACCTTAATGGATTTTTGGTTAAATATCTATCTTAAAAATGGCACTGGAAGACTGCGAATTCCAAAGGTTTTCAAGAGAGCAATGAGAACGTTAGACGATAAATTAGCTTAATAAAGGTACAATTATTTTTTTTTGAACTAAAATGGTTGCCATTCTTTTTATGTATTGAAAATACAGTTTTTGTTCTGTCATATTTGTTAAGTTTAGTGGGTGACATAACAGAATCGACGTAAATGTAAAAATATAAAATAACTAACTTAAAAATAAATAAAATACACTATAAATGAATCGCGTGCGCGCGCACTGGGAGGTAGGTATAGACGGGAGACCAAATAAACCAGAAAAAAAGACAACACCATGTTGAGCATGCGACATAATAGTTGGCGTCTTCCTCGCTAGATGGCTCTGTCAGTATAATTTACATTATTGAAGAGTTCCACTTTACATCTCCTGATCCTCATCAAATCAGTTGCAGAGTTTCACATCGATACGACAATTAGAACTAGGTTAAAATCCAAAATACATATTTTTTGTTAGTGACTAAGAGAAGCTAATATAAACTGTGTAAAAACGACAAAAATGGTATATTCTCCAATAATAATAAAAAGTACTACATTTTAATTCTTATAAAGTCTTACTGCAAGAAACTTGGGCAGCAACTGGCTTTTTGATAAATGTGTGTGTGACCGTATAAGTCAGATCAATGTGGTAGAAAACACAAGGATACTCCGCGGGCCCTCGTTCCGGATATATCATTTGTCAGAGAAACCTCAGGAGCCAGATAAAATGGACGGATTCCAAGCTGGTGAATGAGCGAAGCGGCTGTTACATTTTTCACTCAAGTTTTATAGTAAAGTCAAGTCAACGTGTTACTGACTGTTAAAATTTAATAATAATAATGCCATTTTAATAAATCGCTCCATAATTAACTAGAAATTTAGAAATATAAGACTCATACGGTCCTATCACAAAAAGATAATCAAGGTTTTAACATTTTGGCAGAGTCAAAGTTAAGCAAGTGATTTATTTATATGAAAGATACAACATTTATATATGTTTAACGCTTATTTGTGGTAACACTTTTTGAAAAATCTAAACTGTGTTTTGTTTTCTTCATACTTAAAAAAGGAGGTTCTGGAGATTCAAGTTATTTTTTTGTGTATATTGCGCGATATTTTCATAAATTGTGTACCGATTATTATTATTAATATAATATATTAATAATGACGAGATATTTGTCGAGAATAAACTAGACAAGGTGAACATATTATTTTATTAACTAAAGGACCTCGATGAGAAATAATCCTATTTATTGTACCTATATTCTGTTTTTATGAATACGTAGATATCTCGGGAGTGAACCCATTTAAATTTGTAGAAAATATTCCAGCGAGGGTAAATTAAGGGATAAATTGACCCAGTACGTGATTAGACAGATTTTGGTTAAAATTTAGATTGTCTTAACCATGTCACTCCAACACGATTAATAAATAAGTACTTAATTTTCACAGCCCAATTGAGACGTATTTTTATTTTGTATTCAAGGTACAATAAAAAAAAACACAATTGGTTCTAACATCAGACTGCTCTCATTGGTAAAAAAACAACATTGATCTGGTACAAAACTATTTTAAATATAAACCTAAAGTAAAATCGACAAGAGATAACCTTAACAATAAGCAGAAACTACTCAGAAAATCGATGCTGTGAAAATAGCCTAAATATATAGCTTATTCCTTCCCTCACACTGAATAGTAAATTTTACCAATATCTGCGGTACATGAAACTTGCTTTTACTCCGCACCTAATATTTATTATGTTATGGTCCACAGTGACCATTATTGTTACCTGCCTGCATTTTATATGCCAGTGCGAACACTAAAACGAAGATATTATACCAAGTCAATATAACTTTGCTGACAGCTTCAAGCAATGAAAATTTTAATGTGCAACTTGATCAACAAAAAGTTTTGTAACTTTTACGACAATTTAATTAATTTTCCATCATTAGGTCAACTCGTATGTAAAAGTGCATCTGATTTTCGTGGCTAATCTAATGGCACGTTACGGATCATGCCAATAATGCCAGCAACGCTGTCATTAAAGAGAACCACCGTACGTGGTTCATTAAAATTTTCGTCGTGCCGTGTTATACAGTTTTTTTTCCTGACTCTCCTTCCGAGTCTTACCTTACATAATAGATTTCATCCAAAATATGACCTTTTCCTTCTTCAGTTTAGGAAGAATAAGGTCTTATTTCTCCTTCAGTTTAGGAAAAAAAGGTCATATTTTGGTAGGAATTGGTTTGGGAAGGCAAGACTAAGAAAGTCAGGTTTTTCAGAGTAGTTCTCACGGAATAATCTTATGGGGAAGTTCCACTGATTATGAGAGAGTACTTAAGATGCAAAAAACGTGCCAAAAGAGTACTGGTTGGTGGTAAATTTGACGACACATGCGGAGAGCATTTTAGAGAATTAGGAATATTAACGTCAGTATCCGTATACATTTTAGAAGTACTTAAATATGTAAAAAAAAATATAAATGAATGTAAAATAAAACTAGTGATAAGTAAACGGGCCATACGAAATAATATAATACTATTGGAGACAACATACCCAAGACTAAACATGACAAAAAAGTAACCAATGATTATGGGTCAATCTATGTTTAATAAAGTCCCAGAGTTTATAAAGTCCATTAAGAATGAAATACAATTCTCCAATGCTGTCAAGATGCTTTTGTTAGACAGGTAAATTTATACGATCAAAGAGTTTTTTGATTATGACTATAGCCATTTAGAGCCTGTAAAATTAGTTTGATCATGAACCTATACCTACTTATTTAATTAAATTTTTTATACTTATTATGATTTATGATTTTTACTACAGCCCCTTTACAGCTAAATACGAATTCGTTTATAACTATTTTTTGTGAAATGACGAGATTGGTGTGATGGCCAGCTCTTAGTACTCGTATTTAAACTAAGATGTTGAAAATCGACTTATTAATAAATTATATTCTGTTCTATTCTATTCTATTCATGACGCTCTGTTGGCGTGATTCGTAATGCACGCCTTTACAGGTGACAAAAACTATTGTTTCAAACACAAAAACTAGATACATCAAAATTGGTACCAACGCGTTTAAAGATCGTTAAAGAACAAACTTGCCGGAAATGTAAAACTGTCTGACAAGGCTATTGTGTAACTAATTTCGGAAAGTAATTAAACTAACACAATTTCTTGCTGGCCCTAATTTCAATCGTTCTGAAAAGGGAAATCTGCCACTAGAATATTCATCAGAGAACAACAAATTCAATTTATATTTGTGTTCGCGCTAAATGTATTTGGAGGAAATTAAATCATTCTAAGGTTTAGAGTGTCACAACTCTCCTGTCAAAATTGGTTCAGTAATAAAGATACAATGTTAACTTCGCAGCCTCGTTACGAAGCTTTATTACATTGTTATTATTATACATAATTGTTTTATTCAAAGGCCTTAAATAGAATAATATATTTTACGGGTTATATCAAGCGAGATAAGTGTTATATGTTTTTATTTAGAGTGTACACTTTACTATCTGACAGCATCCGGTTCAATCGTCGGCCATGCACGAATGAGTTATATAGTACTTAAATAAATTATGTGCAGTTTTGATGCCATTGCTTAAAAACGATGAAGAAAAACATTGTGAGGAAACTGGTATGTCCGAAAACCTAGAGATACCTAGAGATTAGTGCCCATCCTTTCTCTCTCTGAGAAATAAGAATAGTTAAGAACTGTGTGCCAGCAGTAAGACATGATAGAGTGATAATGATGACCATGATGATGATGAAGCATTTAGAAGCTTTCAAAAACTTTGTCTACCAGCATTACATCATGTTCATTTGTTTTTTTCCCTTACTCAACCAATAATTGTCAGACGCGTCCGTAATTAATTGCTGACGGACGCAAATGAAAACTACTATAGTGGTTACATTCATACTGAATTGTTCATACTATCGGTCCCAAGCTGCGAACTTAACTTGGTGCTGATCTTAAACGATCGAACTTCCGTAGGCGTTCAGGGGCCCTAGACAAGAACCACTTTCTTTTAGCGTTAACGCCTGCGGATAGATAAAATTGTAGATAATACATCTCTCGTGACATCTCTCAACCTAATGTCATTTTCTTAAAATTTTATTTTACTACATGCGTTAAAACTAACAGAAAGTGGTTCTTGTGTAGACCCCCAGGTGTGCTGGATATTTTTGCCAGCTGAGGACACTTCCAAACAACTGCATACCCATCTTTCGGGTCTGTCTGCAGTGGTTTACGGAATCATCTAGATACTATGATTTTTCTGTCAAATGGTAGTCGTCAATTTTGGCGCCAACGTGAAAACATGTCGCCTTTCCTAAGGGTTGCCATCTCTAAAATTTGGCAACCAAGACAAGACGCGTGAAAACCCCGGATTTTAGAGCCCTGGTTTCAACCTGTCAACAGGTTTTTTTAAACATAGTCAGTGTAAAAATCACGTCGGGCACAGTGCGTGTATCGCGGGCGGCATTGTAATACCCGGACTACAAATGAAGCCCCGTCTGGATGCTCCCCGGATGCCCTCTAAACTAGGACAAATCCGGGGAAACCCGGACGGATGGCAACCTTACCTTTCTAAACTTGTGTATTTTCGAGTGTTTTGAATGTGTATTAGTGGTGGATTATTACGTGTTTGAGTGTGATATAATGAGGTGAAATACGTATTTTCGTATTGTTTTCAAAACTCCATACAAGCCTCTATAGGAAAGTCTTCACCCATGTCTCCATTTTACTAGGGCACGAATTGGACTTTAACGTGACGTAGTTTGCTTGACTCTGAATTGTTTGACGATATTTGATAAAAAACTGAAAACCTTTCAATACTTCACTCTGGAACATATGTAAATTGAAGATGAATATACAATATGTAAACTTGAAATAAGCAGAAGAACAAGATAGAAAAGAAAATGCAATAAAAACCACAACTTATGAACTGATGAAAAATAAAAAATAAATGTTTTGAAATTTATTTTTATGAAATTTATTTTTAATAAAGACAATAAAATCGGGTTTACTTAGCTCGCGGTAGCCAAGGCCTTCCCGGACATTCATGCTAGATTTCCTTTCCGATTCCGTGAAACCCACAAAAAAGGCACTGGAAAATGCACAAGACGTGCGTTGCCAAAATCATCCCAGGAGGATAGCCCTAAAATGGTCATCGAAACTTCAGAAGAAAAAAGAAGTCTAAATTTTTCACTGGCATTTAAATATGAACTCAATGATTTCTATCATAATTATCTTCATCTGAGATACAATTTAAACAGTATTTTAATATAAAACCAATTAGGTATATTCAGCGTTTATACCGTAGAAAGCCTATAAAGACGGGCAGTTAATGAGGGTATAAAAGTTCCCTTTTCTGAATTATTCCTTTGAATTTGCATTTTAATTGGAAAGAAAACGTTACAGCTTTTGTGCACAACAGAATTTGCTCAGAGCGTGTGTCGTGAACTTCCGGTGAGAGATCCGCTGCACTTCCATGCCGTCAGTTTTATTATTTGTGATTTTATTCTGAGCTTTTTTATATACTTACAAACTATTTCCTCATTTACTTGGAACTGAAATTTTATAGGTAAGTACTGAATCATTAAATGTGTTGTGTCTTTATGAGAATAATGGGTTACGCGGAAAAGCTGTACTAAGCCGAAAAGGGTCCATAGTACCCATCGTTATGTACAACTTTTACTATAGGACCAACTCTGGGTCAATTCAAGACAAGAGTGAATAGGCACCTCATGGGCAAGCATGCCCCATCATAGACCGCAACCTCACTTACCATCAGGTGAGTTGAGGTCAAACGCTAGCCCAATTCATCATAAAAAAAACTCTGTAACGCGCAAATAATATGTAAGTAATATATAATAATATTTTCAAAAAAAGTTAATGAAGGTTTCAGTATTGTTTAGCTAGAAAAACGACATTTTTGTTAGTAACCCTGTCAATTTATGCAAGCATATTATATTTAGTACTCAACCCTTTTTAAGAGTTGAAACAATTTTAGTCCAACTGCAAGTTACGACAATTACCCTGTAAAGCAAACGAAGCACGATACAGATATTCAGATGAGCAAATATGCTATCACCATAAAAATACACGGATGTTTTGGGAATTACGTGCAATAAAAAATCAGTGTAAGCGCTTTTATGATTTGTGTGCATTTTGTAACCGCTTTATCGTATATTTTTGTAAAAGCTGGTCTTTTTAGCGCGCCCCATTCAAATGTAGCACCATTGTAGACACCATTTTGTTTCCTGTCATTAATCCTGAGTAGAGCGTCTCGTTTGGGGAGCTTATCTTAATGGGTCGGGAACACGCAACACCATGTATACATTTATGTTCGCCAATTTGAGTTAGAGTGAGTGGATCTGTAAATCTTCAATTTGCTTTCTTCAGTAATTATGTAAATAAAATAATGAGATGAGATGTTTCGAAACAGAGAAGTTTTTTTATCATCTTAATTATTTTTAACCGACTTCCAAGAAGGAGGAGGTACTCAATTCGACTGTTTTTTTTAATGTTTGTTACCTGAGAACTTTCGGCTGGGTGAACCAATTTTGACGATTCTTTTTTTATTTGATAGCTGGTGCTTTCCGTGTGGTCTCATTTCAATTTAGTCCAGTTTTGTCATTTTTATGTAGTCGTCTTTTGTATTGATAATTATTGATATTCTAAAACACAGTATGGTCACTTATTAAATATTTATTTATCCAAATTAGCAACTGAACAGAAACGAATTATATAAATGACAATAATAATATTCACAAAAAATTTCAAAAGATTACAATAAATAAAAAATGCAAGAAACTAACAATGTCATACAATGTCAGATTAAAAATTCAATAAATGTCAACCATAAATTACAAAAATTTTGTATGTGATGTGAGTGAGACAATTTCGCAACAGTTTTCGATGTCATCGCACAATAGTTCATTTAATGTGTAACGTTTCTCCAAGGGCCATCAAATACATCCCATTCCGGAGTGGCGTCAAGGAGCGCATTAGTACAAGACAGGTAGCTCTTTGTTCACATTACAGATACATCCAAATGTGATTCAAGTCAAAACCACCCTAAATGTATTCCATTCTCGACGTTATATCAGTTATACTCATTTGCACTAAAGTTTTCGTAAAGCATAATTGCCAAAGTATACACAGACAAAATACGCAACGTGGAAGAGAGACAAAATGGATTTCGATTAAACAAATTAGTCCGAGTAATTGAAATAAACATACTGAAAGGAACGTATGTATTTCCATCTGTAATATGATCGGGGTCTAATGTGAACGATGCGTTAAAGGTACACAAAACATTTCAATAATAATTTGGTGAAATCCAAAATTTTACGTTTTATTGTGACCACAGCTTTAGGAGAATAATTCGTTGTTAGAGAGAAATATTTATTATTTTATAGGAGTTCCTGTTATAATTATGCAAATACGACTGACAAACCGCCAAAGTGGTTTGTCCTTCCAAAATTGCGATCGACATAAACGAAGTGAAAAACTGCCAAAGATTTTTTCCTAGCATTAAAAACCAGTAAAACTTTTCAAATACTTGGGGGAATTTAATGAAAAAAGTTAGCGAAATCTCAATAAAAAATTGCACCCTTTGGAGTAGAAGGTTTGTGACCAACTTTCGTCCAGAATAATTAATTGGGAGACCTCCACTTAATTTAGGACTATTTGGGATTTCGGCTGAATGGACTTTTTGCGGTTTGCGGATGCTTCCTTCGGATAATGATCTAACTTTTCACGACATTGGGTAACCTCATGTCAGAATAAGGTAACTTTGTATTTAGTTTATTTTAAAATGTATATTTTGTTCGCTATGAAATAGAAATCTATAATTTGTGATGGAAACTGACGTCGTTTTCACAAATTTTATTTATATCACACGGCATTTGTAACCGGCTTAATCTTACGTGAGTAATTCCCGAGAAAAAAATAATAATGTGCCTTTAACGTTGGAAATTTTGATGAACTATAATTTACTAAATGATGACTGATATAAACTTTTTTTAAACAATACTAGATTTTTTTAAATTCATTTTTCTTATTATTTACAGTTTAGTTTAGATAAACTAACCAAGTTTTTACAAAATCGGATGAATTTTAGAAAAAAAACGTTTTTATGATAAGTATAAAAACGATCTAACTTCCGGTCTCGCTTTATTATACAGATGTAATGCGGGGTTTTGTTGTTAATTTTTTAAGCCACCACATGTGTAATCAATGCTGTAGACTAGAGTCTTCGCACCCTCACCCTCCCTCGGGCTGCGGACTAGCTAGAGACCAGACAACGTAGCTTGCAACTTCGACTAAAATAAAATGAATGGACGGGCCCAGTAGAAGCGCATTTTTGAAGATTACAAAATGAGCGCCAGCACTCACTACGTTTCAGTCGGTCTCTAGCCGTAGGAAGTGAAACACGAGTCTATTGTTACGCGATAACGAAACATCTGACAAAATTATGAATTCGTATGCTTTACCGAAGTGTAAATACACAAATAAAACCAATATCTATTTTTTGTAAAAAATATACTGTATATTTTTATAATTATGTGTTGAAGTATATGTCCGACGGTTTTGACTCGTTTTTACTGATCAAGTTCAATGGTTAGGGCCCGTCCATTCATTTTATTTTGGTCGAAGGCTTGCAAAGCATTCTTGACCGATTTAGTTTAATTCTTCTTTCTAGTACATATAATAAACTTTTGTATCGTATGTTATCTTTGTTAAAGTTTACTTTTATCGAGTTACGAACCTCATTTTATTTCACCCTTAAAACGTTCTTGCCATAAACACCTTCTTACACAACGCAAATTACTAGAAAATTCAAGATATTACTAGAACCACTGCCAAGAAATCTGGTCATATCTCTGGGATGTTCGTAAAATTAGACGAATTTTAGACAAACGACAAGTAAAGTATCAAACTATTTGTTCTATAGCCTAAATATAGCTTACATTCTCATTCCGAATCCTACTTGTGTCATAATACTAAATAGTTTACGCTATTGTCTGACAATAACCGTTTTGTCCCGATACCTATCTACGGACCTATTCCAATTTAGGCGTAATATTATTTCGGTGCTAAATTAAATACATGCCCGGTTTATGTCGACCCTTATGAGACATGAGGCTAATATTACTTAATTGTAAGCATATGTGTAATGAAAATAGTTCTTGATTTAGATACCGTGAGAATAATATAACTGTGTATATTATATATATACATTTGGTGTGGTCACTAAAGGCAAGTGCCTTATGTTTTTTCGCGTGGTCTGCCCACGAAAAGAAGCCACATTAACTATTTTTATATACAAGCGAATCTTTTACTTAACGATGTTTTAATCCTTGTTTTTTTCAATACTCAAAACACTAACATATGTCTAGTATTGCATGTTGGTTAAAATCGATATAAAATGATAGTCCAATTTAAAAGATCGGCTGCTGAATCGGAATCAGCTAATTCCGTACAAAAATACAGTCGCTATTTCGAATGAGACCATTTCGTGGATAGCATATCAACATTTTCACAGTTCGGATTAGTTTTTCGTTGAAAAATATCTACACCTATTTTGACTTTCATATGCTGGTTTATGCATTCAAATTTAGTATTAGTTCAGAAGAAATGGTTGATTAAGACAAATTTTGTCCCAATAAGAATAAATAGGGTTGCGCAACAAACTAGATTATTTCTGTCTGTTCCCCTGCACTGTCTGGGGGACAAACAGGAATAAAAGTTCGGTTTTTCCCTTTGGGCTTCTCTTTAGCAGTATGAACCAGCGTCCCATCAGGTTTCAGCAGTGGAACGAGGGGCGGTAGAAGTTCGCTTCGACTGATTTAGCTAGGGATCAAAAAGCTTTACCAGTACCAGCAGGGTGCGAAGCCAGTTTGTATCCTATTCAACTAATGTGGTCAAAGTGAGTTCTTTTTAGACCCTTTTTGCGAGTTGAACATGCTTTATAAACGATTAAGACACAAAACTTAAAACAGCTTAGAGAAATAACAACTTTTCATTATTCATGTTACAAATTAACACCTATTCGTGGAGGGTGAACCACACCAACTTCTTTCTTCAGAGCGAAAGTTTGAGAAACTCTTCACGGGCTCTTCTAACTTTAGGAAGGCTTCCGTTTGAGTTTTTCAACAGACTTCAAAGCAGAAAAGGGTTCTTAAATATACGTTTACGATTGTTTGATCATATTTTATAGTTTTTAATACGTGATAATTAAACACTGTTAAACTATCACGGTTGTTCACTAAAGTTATGTGATTATTTACGGGATATTTACCGCGGTAAGGTTGTGTCTTCCCGTGAACATGGTGCATGTAACTGCGCCGAAATATCGGGAGCTCCTTCCACAACCTTACCACGGTAAATATCCCGTAAATAATCATATAACTTTACGTGATAATTATATGTATACTCGTATTTAAGGAAATAAAAATAATGTTGTTTGAGATCGTTTCGGTAAATACTGGAAGTGTTTTAAAGTGGATGAGAAAATCGGCAACTACAGCGAAAGACGCCTGGAGATTGATGGAGTGACGATATACATTCGCAGTGCCTGAAAGCAAAAAACTTGAAAATCAGGCACGGGTGCGTGGCTTACAGAACACGCCTGTGTTCAGCAAATTACTAAGATAGAGTGAGATGATGATTATGATTTAAGATTCACCACAAAAGATACCTGGGTAATAAACAAAAATATAAGATTTCTGTTTGCGGGAACAATCCCTTAAATCAAGATTTCTTCGTGGAAGATTGCGAGTTTTAGAGCTTCTATTAAAACGCGTGGTTCTAGAGCTTTTGTCGTGATTTTATTAAAAAAACCTCGAGAAATTATGACCTTAATAATTTGACATTCAGATTTTTCCTTCAGCCATCAGCCGTTCCATTGTCCAATATCAATGGTTTGTGGCTTACACATAACAGTTAATTTACAATGGTTATATTACTAAATTGCCTGCAATTATTTTATAACACTGGTTATTTTTGAATATACATAATCGTGTAAATAAAATACTTTTACGATTTATTTATTTTTGTGTAATGAACATTTGTGTTTGTTTTATGTCTGGGTGTTAATATCTATTTAAATAGGTATGTATTTCAAAATATATATGTATGTACTAAATCAGTCTCTGGCAGCCATATTACAAGCTTTGCTTAGTTTGGGGTCAGATGACCATGTGTGCAATAATGTCCCAGATATTTATTTATTTTATTTTATAAGGTTGTTTTGTTTTACAAACGAACAAAAAAGCAAATAAGATATGTTAAATTGTATGTCTTTTATTGTCAAGTTTATCTCAGTAAATAAATGCCTTTACTGAGGCTTACTTATAAAGGCTTACTGCGTCTTTTAAGAGTCGGTTTTGGCAAAGACGCTAGGCCGCATCTATTTCCCGACAAGACGGTCACAAATAAATCTACTTGAACGAGGTATATTTGTTAAAAGCAGGGAATTGTTTCGGTCCAAATTCGAGTAACAGCACGCAAACGGTTAAGCTTTATTGTAACAGTGTAACTATGAGTCAGTAACTATGATTTCAAATAATTTTATGGCACATATAAGTAGAAGTATTTTTTATATTTAAAAAAATATGATTCAATTGATTGATTTTGTACACCCCGGGATGCTGAAATGGAATCTTGTCCTTGGGGGAACGCAGACATTGCGCATTTCTCTTATAAGGAGTAAATATGGTCTTTATAGCATATTTGTCAAGTATACGACCTATTTTATCTGTGACTCCTTTTAAATATGGCAAAAAAGCAATGGATGGCAAGATGGCAAGAATAAGAAAGAGGGTAGATCGTTTTGGCTGTACCTAATTTTGAACTTTTTCACCAACCACCCGCATTCTTCAGTCTTCCCGTGAACATGGTGCATGTAACTGCGCCGAAATATCGGGAGCTCCTTCCACAACCTTACCACGGTAAATATCCCGTAAATAATCATTTAACTTTAATCTATGTTATGTACTCCAATATATAGGTATACTTTATTTAGAGCTGCGATACTGTTTATAGTACAACGAAACCTCGGCCTTCACGCCATAAATCTTGTAGGCCACCTTGGCCCTGATTTATTCACTCGATAATCTCGCCTTGTCCGGAACTTATCTCTTTGAAACTTCGATACCTTCATAAAATGTATTTTGATGCTTTCATAAATTGTATCAGCTAGGAAAGATCAGATTATCTTCTTAAACATGATTTAAGCGAATTTTCCTGCGTGGATAAAGATATATCTTTGTATTTCAATATTTTGTGTGTAAACAATTTATAATTATTGAAAACCTTTCTTCAGCTGGTCAACAAGCATGATAATGAGAAATTAGAATTTTAAAATTTTTGCTATATCAGTCTGTTTTTTTTTTTACATTTTATAGTAAAACAAAAGTTAATGTAGTATTTTGTGTTAAAAAAAATTGTGTTCCCGCCAAAGCTATAAGCTTTACACTTACACATTTTAGACATAATTTTTTGAAAAAAGAAAATATTTAACTTGGAATTTTAAAATATCAATAGGAATATAAACTTTTGAAAAATGTTTTGAAGAAATTTTTGTGTTATTTTGGCGAAAAAAGAACCTGAGTTTCATTCAACTTTTATCTTCAAAACGTTTAAAATGTACCAGTGTGGAGGAACCCGAACTCTTAAGGTGTTTTTTTGTCAAACCATTCTTCAGGTCAACAATGTGACAAATATGACATTTTTGATAGTCGCATAGTTTAGGATTTAACTAAGCACGTTTTAAAACCTAATGGCCTTACAACGTACTTGGGTTTACAACATAACATTTCAACTCTTTTACTTTTATTTTATAAGTAAAGTAGCGAGGTTGATGGAAATCAGTGTGAATTAATATGGGACTTCATAAACAAATAGTAGGAAAGCCACAACCGCGAAAGCGGCAACGTTTCGCCGCTAATAATTTCGCACTTTAACCGAGTTGCCTGCAAACACGAACTTCGTCAAAGGGATTTGGTTAATTCAATTTCGGTGTTCAGCCGACGCCTTCTCGTGCTTAGCTTTAGGAAAATTTTGTGTAATATTTAATTTCAATAACATCTTAGGCTCGAAGGCTTACGGAATCTTGCGAAAGTTCGGAATTTCGCCTTACAAACTTGATTTAAGATTTTATAACTTTCCTCGGAGAACACGCGTGTCCTTGCATCTGTTTTTCTTCGTAAGCAAGATTAAATTTTTGTCAAAGTATTTAATATTGATATTTTTTAGTCCTCCAGGTCACTGGTCGGACTAAATTATTCAACGGCAAGAAATCAGTGCGTGAGACTGGCACAGAGACACTGAAGAGGGACCCATACATAGCAGATGGTGGAAATGGTCGATGATGATAATTTGTCTCTTTATTTTAAAACACGACTATTAACTTAGAGTACAAGCTCCAAAATTCACTTCTGTTTCACAATATTGTACTAAATTGATAAACCACTGCAAATATGAAAGGCTGGTAATGAAACATAAACCATTTTACACAAAACCCGGTTAGCTAATTTCACGAAATGTCCTTCCTTTTTCATTCGGAGTCTCATAAAGATCCTTGTAGACAAGGTTTAGCCGGGGACACATTAACCCACGTCCGTAATGCATTGTTATCATATTATTCAGTGGCCCAGCAGCCTTGAGGCCAGGGGTGTACTCACTCAATGAACTATCTAAAAAAAAAGTTAATTCCACGTTATGCTGTCATGCTGTACGGTATAATTATTGTAGCCTTTTACTACCCTCTGCGAAGCGTATATTTCGTTTCACTGCAGTTAGGCTCTTTTTTAGGGTACAGTACCCAAATAATGTAAAAGAGCCCCTATTACTAAGTCTACGCTGTCTGTCCGTCCTACCTTTTAACGGCTGTATCTTTCGAACCGTAATAGACAGCCGGTTGAAATTTTCACAGAATATGTAATGTTACAGCAGATTAACTAAGTAAAAATAATAAAGAAAAAATAAATAACCAAAGGGGTCCCCAAACAACAAACGGTTTTGTAAAACGTATTATCGTATTTGCTCTAGGTTTAAAACGGTAAAACGTACAAGCATCAAATCTTTAAAAAAACATCAAAAAAACAAATCAAAATCGGTTCAGCCGTTTGGGAGCTTCGATGTCTCAGACTGACACACAGATACACGGACTCACAGAACAAAGATACACAGATAAACACGTCAAGCCTATAACACTCTTTGCGTCGGGAGCTTAAATCATAATTACATAATATTTTCAATTTGCCCCAAACATACTTTGCTCCTTTTACTCTGTGGCCTGTTTTACTCTCTCTCTCTCTTGTTACGAAATACGTCTCTGTTTGAAGCTTGCTAATGTAACTAATGAAACTCGGAATTATATCTAGAGACTTGTGGTAATCCCTCCGCACTATGTGTATGTTATCTTTAGGGAGACGAACCGGAAGTGAAAGTAATAGGCCTTAGTGGCCAGGCAAAGTATGAATACAGTTCAGAAATTGTCATAAAGTAGTATTAGTTATGAAGGCATTTCCATATTAGCCAAGTTCGCTTGCTTACGAGAACCACACACAACTTGCTGATAGAAGTTCTAAGACGAAATATAAATTTATTGGATAATTTGTTTATAAATGCATAAAAGTCTGGCTGATTATCTAAACTGTTAATAAATGATAAATATTATAGTTATACAAGACATGGAGGAGGCCTGCATCCAGGGTAATTGTGTTGATACCTATCTATCTACTACTAGATGGATAAAATAAGGATGGAGCATAAAATAACTTTGACATGCCCTTACCTTTAGTTATGAAATAGTTTACAGAATACGTATCATTGGCATAATTATGTGCCCAATTTGTTGCGCGTTTAAAATGCATCATGTAATTAGCAAGTATAAACAGCAACGGGATATGCTTCCGTGTAGTTATCGGTTGATGATACAGAATTATTTATTGGTAATTTAAAACGTTGATGACATGATCGCATCGTACATGTTTAAAAACATAATAGTATTTTTTTAAACAAGCTTTTAGCTATAGCAAAGATAATGTAAACCGCCATCTTGAAGTGGCGGCCATTTGTTTTACGAGTACTTCCTCAATGCTTAATGTCCTTTTCTGGAAAAGATAGCTATTTAGCTATAATACCTGCTTTGTGCCCATTTTTATCAATGTTGCTTACATGTAAATCCTTTGTAGTGCCAATAAAGTTTCAGTCTAGAAATCAAGTAAAGTTTGCAATTAATTAATACTGCAGCAAGACAGGCTAACCATATCCGGTATCTGATACTTATTGGAAACGGGAACTCTTAACAAAGCACAACAAACTTGAACGAAAACGCTTCTATAGGTACTCTGCTTCACCGGAATTCAATCCACACGTCGTTCTAATAAAGTTTTTCACAGCACACGACGTAGAATTCATTCAATTAACTTGCACCGGCTTTTCTCTCCAGTAGCTTTTATTTTCACACGGCAACACTGTAATTTAGAGGTGGCTGTTATTGGATTGGGCTTACGAGTCTATTGTCAGTACTTCCGCAAGTAGTGACACGTGTCTTCAGTTTCTCGTACAAATTGGATAGAAAATGTTTCTGGTTTTGTTGGCATTGTAGAGAAGATCAAATAGGCGGCTTGTATAGCGATGCGAGCACATTTGTTATCCGATCATTGGCTTATACTGTACAGTATAGGGTCGCATTTCGCAGAACGAAAATGTAGCGGTTACGTAAGGCCACGCGTGTCTGACTTCGATTTTTGAGGTTTTTCTTATATTCCTCGCAAAGTATCAAATAAAACCAACCAAATTCAATTCTATTCTCACAATGCTTAAAAATATGATAAGCCTTACTATTGGTATAACTTTCACACGGTTTCAACATGAAATCTCTTAGCAGAACATGTAAAATGCAATGCCTTTTACTCTAGATAAAAAGTTATCGAGCATTTGCTCAATAATTTGTTGAATTCTACATCACGTTCTAATTCTTCTGAATTTTGAGTGTATATTCAATTGTAACAAAATGATATTTAACATAAAAACAAAAAAAATAAGTTATACACACACGCACTAAACTCTTACAAAAAAATTAAAACAAGTGCATCACATTAAAAACCGAGTTAGAATAAACACTGTTTTAAACTATCACGGTTGTTCACTAAAGTTAAATGATTATTTACGGGATATTTACCGTGGTAAGGTTGTGGAAGGAGCTCCCGATATTTCGGCGCAGTTACATGCACCATGTTCACGGGAAGACTGAAGAATGCGGCGGGCGGCTTTTTCACTAACCACCCGCATTCTTCAGTCTTCCCGTGAACATGGTGCATGTAACTGCGCCGAAATATCGGGAGCTCCTTCCACAACCTTACCACGGTAAATATCCCGTAAATAATCATTTAACTCGAGTTAGAATATATGTATATGAAAAACGTAATAAGTGCCTATAAAATTTGAGGCTTGCCCTCGATTTCCCTGAGATCCCTTCATCAGATCCTGACTTGGTGACAAAGGGACCAAATTGGAAGTATATTACTGAACAAAAGAAAAAAAAATCGATCACAGTTGGCGGGGAAATTGGTGAAAAAAGATTTTAAAAAAATACAATGGAACATAGAGCCGTCCTTCTTTTTTGAAGTCGGTCTAAATAAACGCATGACGCAACAAAATCTGCGTGCCACATTCAAAATACTTAAAAAGATTCAAAGCCTCGCCATAACAAGTAGAAGTAGTTTTTGGCATGTTACTTATTTTTTCATGCGTTCCACATTTAGTTTGAAATGACATCAACAACATAAAATTTAAGTAATGTTTGGTCCGGTCATCCCTTGGATATGTCCGTGAATATAAGTAATGAAAATAAAATTTTACTGACTTGGCATATTACGAGTACATTAATAATTTTATTTTTTGGTGTTTGTCGTTGGTCAAGACTTCCAGATCAGATAAACAAAGGAGATATGCCTTAGTACAATAATGTGTCCATATTTCTCCCACGTTTTTCAATATACCTATCTACCACTAAACCGTTTAACGTAACAAAAACTGTAAAGGTAAAACTGTAAATCACTACCTAATTTTTTAACCAACTTCCAAAAAGGAGGAGGTTATCAATTCGACTGTTTAAAAAAAATATTTTTTACCTCAGAACTATTAAACTGGATGAACCGATTTTGATGATTCTTTTTTTATTTGAAAGCTGGTGCTTCCCGTGTGGTTCCACTTTAATTTGGTCCTGTTCTGAAATTTTTATGAAGTCGGTTTTTTATATTGATAATTATTATAATGCACACTATGAGACTACATCAACACCAATAAACTAACTAATAGTCCATATGCAACAAAAAAGCGGCAAGGCCGTTTATACAGGGTGAGCCCAACTAAAAGACATCAAGCATGATTTAGGTCTGATGCGTTCACATGCCATATCTATCCTGTTTATCTGATCTGAGGTCACAACATTTATTTACCTAAGACCAAAACCCTCATAATATAAAGGGTTAAGGCTGTTCGATGACCGGTACAAACCATGATAGTATAAAAAGCTAACAGGGCTTAATCGTCACTCACTCACACTCACGTCACACTCACAGGGCTCACGTCGTCGTCACTGCATTTTTTATATTAATTTGACATTTGACACCGACATTCATCATTTTGTCATCTGTCAAAAAATCACTGCCATACTACTTTTTTATGTTGCTCATTAATTCACCTACCTCTATAAGTATGACTGACTCCTGGCATATTTTTTTTCAATTTAACAAACGCCAGTGTACAATGTAGCAATTTTTTTTAAATACCTGTTTTATCTAGTCTGGGATCGTAGCGGATAGATTTGACACCCCGAGATGCATTTGGTTTTTGTCGCGTTTCATTTCTTTTCTAGTATTCATGTGTTTAAAAAAACTGTGCGTGAGTGTAAAAAAAATATGTACCACGGGCCTTTGTTACTAGGTGGTGGCACAATAATTTATTATTAAATAATTCTCGCAGGTTAAAAAACTAACAAACACACTTTAAAATCGCTAATCCTGAAGATCCTGGTAACGATAATGAGACAAACTATACAAATTATTCCATTGTCTTCGATCTTTGATATGACGTGTGCAAAGTTTCAATCCGTCGTTTTGAAAGGGGTGAAAATCACGTTCAAAGATTCCGTTACATAGATACATACCATGCTAATAAAAGCGTATTAATTAGACACATTTTACATAGGTTCTGACAAACAAATTGAAATTACTTTAATGGTAAAGTAGGAGATTTTCATAGGTGGTGGTAGCCGTAGTGGTAGTATAGTTTAGGTATTGTTTTGGTTGCGACAGTTTTGGGCACTGTTCCGATATCCATAGTTTTAAATACATAAGGTCGGGGAAAAAGTTTCTTCGTATTTTTTAAACAAATTCAAGACATATTTTTTTCAAGTTTAATTACATTTAATTATAATATATATGTGCCATTTTGTTCGATAACTTGTTGCCATCTTGTAGGTAGTGACATGATCCCGTTGCTGTAGAATTTTTGGGACTTCTGATCAAAAAAATGCAACAAGTAGTTTTGACAGTCCTCTCTTGATGTTAATCTAACACTACCCAAAGAATTCTGAAGAGATCGAAACAGGTGGAAATCTGAGGGTGCAAGGTCAGGGCTATATGGTGGATGCATTAACACTTCCCAACCAAGCTCTCTAAATTTTTGCTGAGTGGCCAAAGATGTGTGCGGTCTGGCGTTATCATGATGAAAGACCACACTCTTTCTGTTGATCAATTCCGGCCGTTTTTTCTCAATTTCTTGTTTGAGTCTCATCTGCTGTTGGCAGTAGAGATCCGAATCGATGGTTTTGCCCGGCGGTAAAAGCTCATAATGAACGATGCCCTGCCAATCCCACCATACACACAGCATCACCTTATTACGTATTAATCCGGGTTTCGCTACAGTCTGTGGTGCTTCACTGCCCTTTGACCATGATCGTTTGCGCACATTCTTGTCGTAGGTGATCCATTTTTCATCACCAGTGATCAATCTTTTCAAAAACGGTTCGGTTTCTTTACGTTTCAATAGAGAGTCGCAAATGAGTACATGATTCATTTGGTTTCTTTCAGTGAGCTTGTGTGGCAACCAAATATCGAGTTTTTTTGTATACCCAGTTTTTTTCAAATGGGTCAAAACTGTTTTGTGGTCAATCCCCAGTTCTTCAGCTACGTCGTAACTATTAATATGCCGATCTTGGTCCACTTTTTCAGAAATGGCATCTACTTTATCCGTAACAGGCGACCAGAGCGAGCTGCATCTTTGACATCAAAATTCCCGGACTGAAAACGCTTGAACCAACATTGTGCTACTCTTGATGACACTGCATTAGGTCCATAAACGTCACAAATTTTTTTCGCGGCTTGTGTCGCAGTTTTCCCTTTTTTGTAATAAAATTTCACAATATATCGAATTTCTTCGTTAGATTCACTCATTTTATCAAACAAAAAAACAATTGAAAAATGGCGGGAAATTGCTTTTTACTTTTTGTATTCCTTTTTTAAAATGTCATATTTTTAACGGTATCAAAACCAGCCAGATACAAACAGTACAACGGATGAGATTTTTACTATAACCTTATACATACAAAATACGAAAAGACTTTTTCCCCGACCTATTATATATTGATTTCTCGTTGTTTAAGCTAGGGCTCTGTAAAGATGATTCTGTGGTTATTACGTCGGCTTGCGCTTAAATATTATACGGCTCCGTAGGTTTACGACTGGGCAACATTAATCTTGTTCGCGGTGTTCACTGTTGTGCGAAAAATACACAGGAAGTAATTGACCTGATGCGGGCAAGTTTGACCGATGCTTTTGAGAAAATTAAGTATACGAGCCAACATGGGTAGGATATTAAATTCGTATAAATAACGAAATGAAGAGTGAAAGCCTAGTAAAAAGGTTCATGAATTTTTTATCGTTTGCATTTTAATTTCCCGACCTCTTCAGTATGACGCCTAGTCTCTAGCTACCTTTGCGTACCTTTGTACGGCTGCCTACCCATAGAGCTAATAATCAAGCGAGAGCGATTCGAAATTTGCGTCCTAAGATGTATGACCATCATGATCATCAACCCCGAGTGGTGGATCCACGGACTAGGTATAGCTACTACGTAGCAAAGTCTTTGGGTGGATCACTGCTGGGTGTAAACCCTACTAACTACTAACCTACTACCCTACTAACTCCACTACTCACTGGATTACTTTTGAACGTTGTCTATTTCTTAAACTAACTCTGAAGGAGGAGACCGAACTGTCAAATGCTGACAATGCAGGTAAGTATTGATAGAAACAAATTTGAAAAGTTCATTCGTTCTGTAGCTCAGAATACATATTAGTACAAGTAATATAAGTCAATGTTTGGACCATAAACTTGGTATTGATACTATTGAAACCTGGCTAAAAATATAATACGTATTTTTACGAAATTTGATACTTGTTTGTTGAACTTGGCAGTATCACACGGCCTACACTAATAAACTAATGTAACACTTAGTCATTCTAACAACTGCGTTATTCATGCAAGTTCCAGAAAGCGGGTCGGGCTGAACCTTGGCACATATACACGCTTCGTTGCGCGTCTCTGTCCATTATGTAGAATGTAATGGCTTCCGTCGGGATAAATGGTTTCTGATGCGTTCTGCCCAGGTGTGTCCCTTCGAGGGACTTTATATATTGAAAAGCGCTTTTTAAGGGACGTTGTTTGAATCGAGTTTCATGACCGAGCATTTTTTTTTTGCGCACTGAGATTTTACGGTTTGTATACTAAATACTCGTTTCGTGGCATAGTTCCAATAGGGGTCATTTTGTAATGTTGGTGTGTTCGTTTTCAATTGTTTTGTTATATTGACGTGACAACACGTCATATGACAACATTATTGCATGGCGCGCAGGTTGATGCTCTGAGCTTTAACTGGGTTCCGTACCTAGTGGATGTAAAAATATGGAATAAAACTATTTTATTTTCATTTAGGAACTTACACTTAAGAGCGCCTGTTTAATTTTTAACTACTCCTAGATATTTTATACTTTTATGAGGTATCTCGAGACCTGAGACTCTGTGGACTGACGTATTTATGTATGGCAGTTGGAAGTATCTGGAAGCATAATGGACGAAGTTCCAGTTGAGTGGTGTACCTTGTAAGAGACCTACTCGTATGTCTGGCTGAGGACTAAAGAGTTAGTTATGAAGATGATGTAACCTAAAAATAACAGCCAGTAACGTTTTGCTACTTTGGTGGCAAAATTTCGCAAAGAGTGCACTTAACTCGATAAAAAAGTAATATAATATATGAAACCTTCATTTTGAATGACCTATTTAACGATACCCCAGATGGACAGACAAACAGAACGAACTCACAAAGGTACCTTGTTACTACGGAAACCTAAAAATTTACGGCCTCGTTGGTCGAAAACATTTTAACTAACTCTAGTGGTTTTCTATCTCAAGGGAAAAACAAACTAACAATGCTTCAGTTTAGGAAACTAGATACAAGTTAATTAAAATTTCCATATTGTTAATACGAAGCTTTCCGGGCTATTGCTCGGGTTAGTGTTTTAGTTTTGTTATTTTACTATTTACTATTATAAATTATAAAGTTTGTTTGTCTATTGAATGAATATCAGTTATACCTTGCTAAAATGTCCAAGAAATTGGCAGAATGAGGTGAAGCCTCATTCTGCCAATTTCTTACCTTGCCTTGGGTACAAAAATCAAATATAGTTCATATTAAAATTACAAGGAGTCGAAACTTTAATAGAAACAGTAAGGCAACTACATTTAAAGGTTATAATTAGATAAAAGCAGGCTGAGAGGACATTCCATGGATTTTTGGCACGTTTTGATTGGGGTTGTACAGATTATGGAATAACGTAGTCATCGAGAAAAAACAATATTGAATGTTTTTTGGTGTCGTTCAATCTTCTTTCCTATATAGATCAAAAGCCCTTACCGTAGTTAAAGTGCTAGAAGCTTCAGAAATCAATAAATGCTTTCCTGTAAGACGAATTAATGCCTAATAAATTAATGAAGGTAATGCCTTAGAACAGTCGATCTTTTATTCACTATAACGAAATAATTACGATACATATTTACGCAACTATTTACATTTCCATTTTTTATATTTCGTAACCCTTTTAATGAACCAAGGCGATCATACTGGCATCTCCAGTATGATCGCATTTATTATTAAGGAGAAAACTTATCAAAATAAACAAGAAATTACTTTATCATTAATATAACAGATACGAGTAGTTGTTATTCTTAGTAAAAAGTGGGAAAACTCTATTATGGACCACAGCTCGTGTAGAATATAAACCTACTTTAAAATTTCCAGCTAAGTTTAATTTTGAAGTAAATAATAAGTATTCTATTTTTACCGTCTTTTAAGTGGACTACTTAACTACTTAGTATGAACGGCACTCAAATAATTTTAACTTTATTTAAACCATTTGTGAGGTATTTACTTAGTCTATGCGCTGCAGCATGGTGCCTGTGACATTAGCCGAACGGCCCCCCAGACTTTATGTAACTTGCAACTCGCGATTTAGTCGAAAATTCGACAGTTTCAATTTGACAGTTTCACTATGACCGAACTGTCCCATTTGCGACTAAATAAAGAGTCACAGCATCATGGTATCACAGGACTATAAACACAATTATAAAGGACCCGGGTGTTTAAAAACTGCGATCAGAACCATAGGAAGATGGGAAGCAGCGTCCTATTAGTACACGGTGAACGTACTGCGATCCCCAAGAAATCACCTGCCAAACGTATGGGGTTTATGGCAACATCCCTCTCTGAGAGGGAGGCCTTTTTTCAGCAGTGGACGTTAACTGGCCGACGATGTGTCATATGAAGTACATTTAAACAAACCGCGATCTATTCGGAAAAGAGATAATAACTATTTAACCCTTGGACATATTTTGATCAAACTTTACTTATAGCTTACTTATAATAATGTTTGATCAAAATAAAAAAAAGCAAAGAAAACTGTTTTTGAGTTTAAAAAAATATAAACCTTAATCGTTCCAACCATTTTAGAATAATTATCAATACAAAAAACTGACTTCATGTCAGAACTGGATCAAATTGAAATGGGACCACAAGCGAAGCACCAGTTTTCAAATAAATAAATAAATCATCAGAATCGGTTCATCTAGTCGAAAGTTCTGAGGTAACAAACATAAAAAAAACTAATTAAGAACCTCCTCCTTTTTGGAAGTCGGTTAAAAATGCAACATACCTACAAACACCCATCATATCGTACTTATAACATCTTACCTTCAAACTTACTTTCTCCATTCCGTCGTGGCTATAAAATACCTATAGTTTTAATAGAAAATATTGGGGTTCAATCCAAAAATACACGATAGTAGCACATAAATTAGCTTTAAATTGAGGAAAACACTAAGGTGACATGGAAGTAGAGAAAATTCTAAAGAGAGAAACGGCCCGGAAAAACATTACCGCTTGTAAGCGGTTGACAGCTAAAACACTGTTTACCACTTGCGCTAAAATATTAGCCCGAAAATTCTCATGTGAGTGATCCAGCACACTCAAGATTTTTTGGTAATTTAAGCATTATACGTTTTGCGACTCTTTTTGAATAAAAATTATTTCAAATATAAAGCATCTTACAATACTGTTCCAACTTGCGGCTAAAATTTATTGTAAAAATAAATAGATAGATAGAAACTATTTATTGTGTACACCAGAAATAAAAAGTTACAGACAGATAAAAAAGAGTTACGAGCTATAGTGCGTCACCATAGAGTTCCTTCGCTGTAATTTTGGCTCCCTTGCATTTAGCATACACATTACAGGGAAAGTGCAGTGAAGCCAACATTGCGGCGAGGGAACCCTTTGGTGAAACGCACTATATAGCCACAAGTGACGGCAATAATGTGAGTAAGAGGTTTTTTATCTTAATTACAGCAAGGAACTAAACCACTTCACAAATTATAAGTAAGTTTTACTCTAGAACAACAATAGTTAGCAAGGATGTTTCATGCGGGTATAAAAATTTGAGACCCTTGATTTGTTTTTAGTATCGTGTTATTTATCGTGGATTATTAGCATAATTTATGGAATGGTTGGTAGTTATAACCTGAGTGTGTTCAAGTTGTTGGTGAATTGGTTACTTATAGGCAAACTTGCTCCATCGCAGACCGCATCATCGCTTAACATTAGGCGAGGTGGTGTTGAAAAGCAAGCCTATAATTAAATTAAAAAAAAGAAGAAATTAAGTTCGAAAAAATCGAATAAATCCTTTAAAATATCAACTATTCTATACATTTAGTTGAGTGTGAATAACCGTTTTTTTTAACACCTATTCAAAAGAAAAGAATCTGTTTCACGATTTCAGGATTGGTCCCATAGTACAAGTTGTACATATGTAACGTTTTCAGCTTAGTACACCCTTTCCATGTATCCTTGCGTAAACTGTTCACCATTTCTCTGCGCATTTACAAGCTTTGTCACACTAGTCGTCGCCACTATAATCGCCAAGTATGCGAAGGGCATTTTTTGGGAAATTCACACGTGAGACGATTTCACGGTCGTCGTCTACGTAGCGGCCGAATCGCAAACCAATGAGAACAATAAATTTCGTGCCGTGTTCAACTCACCGAGAGAGATTTAAGGCAGTCGATAAGCGAATGTTTTGTCGGCGGTTCCTACGTCGTTGGCAGACGATGTGAAGTTTAGAAAGCAGAGGGTAAACTTACAGGGATGTTGAAATAATTTTGGTCTCATGTAATTTTTTTATTGACATGTTGTTCTACCCTTTAGATGGGAGTTGTTTTGGGCAGCTGTACTGCTGCAGGTTCTAGCTGCGTAATGACTTGCATGTAGCAAGAATTATAGTTGGCTGCACTAATGCTTGGATTGGGTGTAAAAAAAAAAAAACTGATTTGTTAATTCAATGAATTTTTTTATTATTACATTTTATTAATTATTTTATATGTATTTTATAACATTTTAAATTTAATGACTGTTTGCGTAATTTGCTTTAAGCTAAGTTGTCGTTTGCTTAAGCGAAGTCAAAATATCTAGTCAAGACTGGAAAAGCACTGTCAACACCGCTAGTGTTGTAGGTCCATAGGCGGCGGTTACTGCATACCATCAAGCGGACCAAATGCTTGTTTGCCGATCTTTTCATAAAAAATAAATTGTTAGAGGTAGATATCCTTCTGGAACTACTGTTTTTTATGAACAGGAAGCGTTCACTCCGGATTTATGCACGGCGTGTAAAGTCCCCCGATATTCTGCGGGAAAAATTGCGGGTGAACATGTAAGCACCCTAAATCTTTATGGATCATTTTTAATACAACTGATCGCGGTTCCAAAACTCGAGGACGACCATTTCATGCGAGTTTTAAATTGGCAATGCCATTCTGTTACTCGTAGAGGTTTTAGACAAAGATATATAATATTAAATGATGCTTTCAAATCCATTTTTTGTGATTTGAGTCATTTTAGAATTAAATGATGGCAAAAACTTCAATTGGTGAGGTCTATGTCCAACAGTCGACTGTTAAAGGCTGATGATGATAATGACGAAAAGCTTCAAGATCAAGGACTTGCTTAAAGTGGGAACTCAGCACTGTGAAATTTATACTATCTTTGCGCTGAGTGTGTGTTTGTACATTGATGCGCAAGTAATAATTGCACTAGTACTGCGCATCGTCTGCAACGGATACTAAGCAATATCCACTGCCACTAAGAAAAATGTATTGTAGCTTGTTGCAGACGATGCGCAGTTAACTGGCGCGAGTAATACTTGCGCTAGTAGTGCGCATCATCTGCAATGGATATAAAACAGCTACCACTGCCACAAAAAAGTTTTTGCTAATTCATCACATATAGGAGTTAATTAGGGGATGAAAGTTTGTATAAGCTGCGTCATTCTCTATTTAACTGAACACGGCTCGTAATTATAATTAAATCCTAACTTATTAGATTCGTGCAGGTTTTGAAAATTGCAGACTTCAGTTAAACCAAGTAATATCGAACTGAAATCTTCAGTTAATATTCTTAATTCGCAACAAAAACAAAGTTAACATCTAAAGCCATCAACCGATATTGAGAAGTTATCTCGAATGACCCATTTGGGTTCCTTTTATTGTTGCGGACCAACAGTTCAGAATTGCCTTTATGTGCATTGTTGCAACGTTCTGACGACGTCTTTGTATCAGGGACAAAGATAACGAGTCTCAGTTGTACCATGCCGTAACATTGGTATGTGTCAAATAATAAAGCGAGTGAAACATCAACCGATTTCAAAGAAGAAATACGATTTTCACGTACTGCTTTCATTGCATTATTTTTTATTACTCATATTCGGAAAGTAGGTCTGAAGTTGCCCGAGGAGCGGCTTGAAAGTAATACATTTCAGCCCTAGGGAGAATACTTTAAACAGACAGACACTCAAATTAATAAAAAAACTAGTTCTATTTTCACATTCGTATTGAACCATGTTCCAACTTTTTTTTCCTCCTCAGTGTATTATGGTCCCGCACTTCTCGTGCATTTGCCACATATTTTCTTTAGTCAGTCCATGTTTTTATTTTTATTTTCCTTGTATTCGTAATGAAAAGCACAGTCTTGGGGTTAAAGACTTCTTTAGTCCCTCAAACTACTTTCATCCCTAGGATAACAATGTACTATTTATTGTTCTCATCTTTGGCACCCTTTGGGACCGCTCTGCAAAGTACCAACGCCTGGTTTATGCAACGAGTGACCAAAATGCTGTCGTTTTTTTTGGCTCAACGCATACGCAGCGCCATTCAATACTCAATAATTTATTTAACATTTTGAAATACACATAAAGATGTTTAAGATAGGTATCACATAATAACCCTTATTGGGTATGGAAATAAAGTGCTGATTAGACCGATTTATTCCCTAATTAATTTGTCCTCTAAATACTCGTCTAGGATAATTATAGTAACACCTTAGAAGCAATAAGTCTTTTAGGGTTTTGGCAAATTCATTTTCATTTTCTGCCTCTATCTGTACTGGTGTTTCGTACGCGTTGATTGTCATATAAAAGTTTCAACCCTTTTTTCCTCCTTTAATCTGGTTCTTTCGCAAAATAATTACTTTGTCTTTTTTGCAAATAAAAATTGTGTTTGTATCAATCTCCTGAAAGAGCGTCGCTTCTAAAGATTTCATTGGTCATAGTGGTCACTGGCTAACGAATGTAAAAATACTAGACAGTCTATACATATTTCGCTCATTTTGTTTTCCTAGTTGTTTTGTTTTGATCCTTTAATCTAATTTTAGTTTAATGCGTTCTATCGTGCTGCTCACAAAGGATGCACCGCTCCGTTAAATGAATGTCCAATCTCGTGGAAATCAAAAGCAGCGTAAGTAAGGTGAACTATTTTAAGGGCGTGTTAGTTTTGTAGGTCTAATCTTTTAAAACTATGTTATTTTTCAAAGCTTTTATTTAACCTGCCTTGTAGTATAGGCCAAATCTAGCTACTGAATTTTAAAACAGTTATCCCCAACTGATGGAGCTGAAGTTTTGCATACCTACACGTTTAGTTTGAATTAAATATGTATATAAGTTTAGCTAAATGATGTCATTCTAATTCAATATGGCGGACTCCCAAAGATGGTGGTTCAGTTATTTTTATGCACCCCCATGATATGGGTACCAAATGAAAGGGTTTGCTAAGAAGAATAAGAAAAAATATTGTTTTTCAAAGTTTTTTTTTAGTTTGTTTCAGATCATATCCGGATGATAAAACAATAAGTAAGTTGCTGTGTTTCAAAATAAAATTATTATATAGTTATAATACAATTAAATTCTATCATAAATATACTTGCAAAGTTGCAAACCGATACGACAATTAGAAGAACGTTATTGAAACTCGCGTGGGATTCAAAAAATACTACAAATGGCGGCTTACACTTACGATTTGATATCGGTCGAGATGATTGACCGGTTTCAGAGCCCTCGTTTCGACCGATAAACATAATCGTGTTAAGTTAGAAGTTAAGGTAATTAAAGCTTAGTTTAAAAAAAAAAGTCCAAACGCACGTGCTTTGAAGTGTACTGGGCCCATAACCTATTGAAACACATAGGTGACTAGCAACAGACTAACTAAATACTGGAAGTACCTATGTGGATAATAACTATTTGGGTAGTTATTATCAGCTACCCACATTATTTACTTACATTTATATTTTAAAAAACCCATGTCCGTCAATCTCATCTCAGCACAGATTTACTCGGAATCCGACTTTGAATATTTCTGCTAAACACTTCATCAGCGTAACGGCGACACGTATGCATTTTATTCATATCCAGTGGTTCTTTACGGAAAATACTTATTTCCAGTTCTAAAGCTTATTCACATAAGTGTATTAGTGCTGGCAACGCTTCTGAATGTAACCGCAGGTTTTAATTTAGACGCTTGTGCTCTCTTAATTTAGTGTGCAGCACTTCCTACCCACTCGGCTTCCCGCTCGGCTTCACACTCTCTATGTAATACAAACTTGCCGGGTATCCCCAGAACTTTTATTTGCTCGCTACTTTTATTTATAACAACTTTACTAGAGTAGAAGCAAATGTGAACTTGTAATAAGAATTCATTGCCCCTTTTGCTATGTTTGCATCCTCAAAACCCTTTGCGACATGCAAAGGGTTTTGAGGATGCAAACATAGCCGTGGTTGTCAGGCGATTTGATAATAGCCGAAAACAATTGTCTATAGAACTATGTACAATAAGTAGTAGTCGTTATACTTATACAAATATAAATACCGTTACACTGTGGAAAAACACTAAGCCAGAAGTAGGTCATAGTAAAAAAATTAGGGTTCCGCAGTACTAAATAGAACCCTTATAAGTTTGTTCTATCTATCTGTACGTCCAAATTTTTTAGAAACATCTAACTTTTATAATTGTAAAAGTTATATTCTTGTTGAGTTCTTCTTCGACACCTTATATTAGTGCGGTATTTCTTTGTTTTGTTTAAATTCCCAATGTAGCGCTGTTTAGATAAAAAAATAACAAATGTAAAAACAAAATACAAAACTTAAAAAGAATTGTGTGATAATAACATATTTCATTGTGTTGTTTTTATTTGTTTTTGTGGTAAGCGATAAATTTTCTACGTCACATTCTTTCCGTCGAGATGAACGTCGCCGGTTCTCCGTACAAAATAGAACCATTGGAAGTATACTTTACGTGTTTCAATTAAATTAGTTGCCGTCCCGACGTCGATTCCAGCTTTATTCGATCTTCTGAGTCAATAGTTCTAGTTGGAGATTAGAAGATATGGTTGCGTTCATCTGTCTTCAAGTCTCATTATCTTCACATTCAACGGTGTAATTCGTGTTTTTTTACTTGTAAAAAATTTCCAGTGTAGTTTGGTAGGTGCAGTATTTCTACTAGGTATTATATTTACATGAAAAAAAAAAGGGATTTATAAAACCTAAATCTATTAACTTTACTACTTAATAATAACTTAACTAAGTTTTTTGTTTTATTTTGGATGCAGTTTATTTTCACGCTAATATAACAAACAATTTTTTATTATTATATGCCAGCAGTAGATTGTTTATCAAGGAACGAAAACAATCTATTTCATACGAGATATAGGCTATAGGATATAGGCGCACAACTGAAGCATGGGCACCTATATTTAATGTGTGAAATAAAAAAATCCCCGGAATTCAATACTCTGCTTTTCCTGCACCAATGACTTATTTCGTACTCCAACATATTATGTGATTTTTTTCGATGCCATCACTAAAAACCGCGGAATAAAACTGGTATGTCTAAGAACCTTAAAAAGTTCAATTGCATAAAGACATTCCTCTACATGCTGGGCCAGCATGGTGGATTAGAAACTCTTAAAGAGAAGGCTTGTGTCCCAGCAGTGAAAGTGAACATGATATGCTCTTAATGGTTTTGGAACATCTCATTTTCATAATCGTTTTTCTTCACTCTTCTAAAATTGTAAGAAGGTAGGTACATATTTCCTGTTTAAGCCTCTTCTTGCAACACTAAGTACCGTGTTGGAAAACTTCCTAAATTGTACTGCATTGCAATGAAACGAGAAATATACGAAAGAGTATCTTACAAGACGCGCATATAAACGGGGAAAATAAATTTTTTAAACCACATTCAGTTCGACCTGGATGCGGAGAGATGCCTTTTCAATTCCCACATCGGTATCAGATGCGTAAAATAAAATTCACGTCTTTGGAACGTGTCCTTTGTGCCGCAAAACCGTGGCTCTCCTGTTGCAACCGGAAAAGAATTTGCAACTAACTATTGGTATTTTGATACGTCAAACGAATTCTATATACTCGTACTTAGTAGATCTATGAAACTTGAAGGTGCACTTTTTATAACTGGAGCGCTTAGCGATGTTTTTGTAGATGGTTCAAGCACAGAAGATATACGATATAAGCTAAAACAGTAGTTTGACTTTAAACGAACGCAAATCGGTTTCTTCTAGGCAATGTTTCAGCGAAATTACAGGGCACACAGAGATTTGACATCTTATATCTCTTTTATAAATCGCCTAAATCGAGTGACGTAATCAAACGAATGTCCCTTCTCCCGTCCGCTACGATACTTCACGGTACGATCAGTAGTCTTGCGCCGCGTCATTCAGATTCACCGTATTTGTGTCGTCAGTGCACAGTAGCGTACAAAATATTGAAAATTTTCTTAAACCCTGATAGTAGCAACTCTGCGACCAGCAGTAGCCATTGAATTCAAAGACACGTCGGAGTCAAATCACTGCTTTAGCTTACGTATCTGATTATCTATACTGTGATTGAAGGCTGGAAGTCATTATAATGCCATTTAAAGTTGTAGGAGTAAAGATTTTAGTTAAAACCAAGCTCAGACGCCAGACTTATTCCACATTTTCGTCATTCTTTAAGATAACATATCGTATCAGAGATAGAGAAAGACTATTAAAAAATCTAATTCGGCATTGTCTTTAGAATAACATTAGCATACTAGCTATACTAAAAAGGCTATTTCAATAAAAGCTTATAATTTATTAAAAAGTAGAGCAGTTATCTATGTGTTTACGTGTAAATGTGCTATTATCTGCCGATATAATATTTATCTTTTTTAGATGCTTAAGTAGAAAGAAATTTACACTTGACTGAATCTTAAATATTTTTATGATCATATGCAGCTATGTGGAAAACGTGGAAGCCATTATTTTAATACGCAGAGAACTCGAGCATTCCTATTAAAACCATCAAATGAAGCTTAAGTACGGGTACGTTTTGCATGGAATAGGGAGATTTAATTTCTTCAAGTTTTCATAAATGCAAGCATAAATGAATTTAGAATAGAGTTTTTTAAATAGGCTTGCTCTTGATGATGCGGACTACGATTAAGCACACCTAACAAGGAGAAACTGTACACTCGCCCCCGTCGTACCCTTTGCACCATTGACTTGCACCATAAATGGTACAGATGCAACTAATTAGTTTTGTTTGCCACATTAATGGTGTAAACGCAACTAGCGTTTGTACCTCGTACCGTATTCACCATTGACTGGTACCATCAATGGTGAAGATTCAACTAATTAGTTTTGTTTGCTCCTTTAATGGTGCAACCGCAACTAACGTTTGCGCCTCGTATCGTATGAATAATTGACTTGCACCATCAGTGGTGTAAAAATTAGTTTCCATCAAGACGTCACGTTGTAACTACCGGGAAACTATTCAGTCAGCTCATTTCACAGCCTAGCAGTTTTCATAAAAAGCTTCTCACGTGTTTTCGGATTATCAAGCAAGGAGTGGTGTCGTCTTTTCATGGCCGCCCTAGTCGATAGACAAAAAAACAGACAGGTGGGAATTAAATCAAGCAGATATGGTGTCTATTACAATAAAGAGCCATATAACAAAAAAAACATTTCCAGTAAAAAAATAACATAACTGAGTTATTGCGGAATATTGATGGAATACGACCTTGAAAATCGTTCATTAATAATAATAATAAATGTATTTATTTATTTGCCACTAATAATATTATGTACAATATTTAGTTTAAAATTAATAAAATAATAGGGTTACAAACTTATTGCAATATGATTAAAATTAACATGCCAATAATACAATTTACAGTCGCTAGTTATCGCTGTAGGATTCCCTGTGTCGCGATAACTAGTGCTCTTCTTGGGACAAGTTATTAAGTGATAATAATTTAGAATAATTACGTTTAGTTAGAATTATAATTTTATATTATTAGTTAGATTATTATTTATTTAAATTGATTTTATACAAATGCATGCAATATTAATATTATGTTATTGTTAGTAAGTATTAAGTTCTAGTATGTTTGTGTATGTAGGCTGGTAGGTACGAATCTCAGCTATTTAGCTTACGATCCGTATCAGCTCCTCTGTCTCTATTTCCTGTAGAGTAATTAAATATTTTTTAATCTTGTTTTTGCTTACATGTTTAGAATCCTTGATTAAATGTTGTTTTTTGTTTAATTTATTATAAATGTAGCGTCCACGAAAACCATAATTTCTTTGCCCTATCAAAACTTTTGTTTGTGGCACTGGCCAAAGAGGTTTTCTTCTGGAACCGGAGTTTTCGGCGAAACCGACCTGCGTAGTAAATGCTGTCCGGTGGAATCTTAGAGCTGTAGCCATGATGTATATTTGTCTTACTCTTAAGTGTTCTGTTTCTTTGTAAAGTAAGTTGGTTGAGTATCTATAAGGTTTATTGTAAGCTACTTTTAACAGCTCGTTGTGCTCGTTCCAGTTTTAGAACGTGGCTTGAGCCTGCTGAACCCCAGGAAATGACACAATAGTTAAGCAGTGACAGACAAAGTGAGGTATAGACCATTGTTATTGTTTTAATGTCCGCCACAGCTCTGAGTCTTTTAAAAACAATAAGTAACTTTCTAATTCGCCCGCTGAGGACATGAATCTGTTTAGTCCATGATAAGAACTCGTCAATATGTATGCCTAGGTACTTGACGTCTTTTTCTTGTTCTAATTTTGGGCAGGGACATTGCGTTGCATTATTTGGCAATCTGGTAAAAAATAATTACCTCTAGTCATAATTAGTTTTATATATCCGTATCCTTAGTACAAGATTTGATAGTTTTCGAAAACTTTTTTCGTTTTCGTATTGTTCCATACATTTTAGCAAAGCGCCTCTAGCGGAAACGCGGAGGAACTAAAATCGGTAGTAATCGGCAGTATAGGTTGCTTCACTCAAATACGAAAAAAGGTTTCGAATAGCTTTCAGCCCAGCAATGTATGGAACAAAACGAAAACGAAAAAAGTTTTCGAAAACTATCAAATCTTGTACTAAGGGTACAGGTAGCCATCTAATAAAGGGATAATCACTATCCTTATAATATTCGTCACAGTATTACTATGGCGGAAATATTCTATTACATTATTCGAAAAATGTGGCATACTTATGTAAGTTCAGTGATAATGCAATGGTTGTTGTACCATCGAGCTGGTCTGATGATGGAGACAGAAGGTGGCCATTGGAACTACTAAATGAAAGGACGTAACCACGTCGAGTTGGTCTGTTGGATTTGTCTTCCCAAGCACTTTGGTCCTATAGGTGATGACCAGGGTCTTGATAATGGAGCCGGAGGTTGGCTATATTTACTTTCTTGATGGTATCAATAGTAAATGTTGGCTTTTTAGTTCCTAATTTTGAAGTGAAAATTTCTAATGCCGCATGGAGCGATTTTTGGTAGAGGGAAAAACTTATGGGTTCGCGTCACCGACATGTGATGTTATTGGTTTTCACTTCTGTCTTCTGTCCCTATTGCATTTTTCTTAGATACAATGGGGAATGCTTAGTTCAATTTACAATTTTCAGGGAAATAAAAAGGTTTTATCTCCTGACTATAAAGCTTATTGTTTTTGTGCAAGAGTAGTGAAAACTAAAGTGAATTTACAAATTTACGACACTTCACTCATGTTTGTCTTTCAGTAGTCCAAAAAGAGCAAGTTTTCCCGTTTCCAAGTAATCCTTTAATCTCGCCGGGAATAAATTGTTGCAACTTGCATTTTGTATTGTAAGACAAGGTACCATGTGGCACGGGGCTTATTTATTTAATTTAAGAAGCAGTGTTTCAAATTATACTTCTAACGGAGGTAAATAAGCGTTACGAATTTCAAGGTAGTATGTAGGTAGACAAATATTTTAGCAGAAGACTAAAATTGTTATTGTTGGCTGTACGGAAACCTTGTGACGTACCCACACACTTAAAAAAAATATTCCGTAAATTTTGTTTTACGTGAATTTATTCCCTAAGGTAATGTTTGAATTGCATTGCGTAAGCTATACATTGGCTATGTAATAAATAGTGCATTACTGCAGCAGCCGGAAACATAAAATGTATGACCAACTTCCTAAAAAAACAAGATGTATATGAGTTTGTAAGTTTAAGGGCCCGAGAGTAACATAGGTCACTTTTATCTATTACTAGCTAACCTGACAAACGTTGACCTTTCCAAATCCCATAGACAAAAGCGCTGTGAGTTTTTAGAAATTATTTAATTTTCCAGGCAAATAGTCAAATTTTACTTTACTTCTAAACCACACCAGTACTGAAGAAAAAAAACTGTCAAGCCATTTTTGAGTTTTAGCGAGACTAACGAACAGCAATTTATTTTAATATATAATTCAATGCAGATAAAACGGTGAAGCACAGCTAGTTTTATCATAAAAAACATAGATGTCACCAATTCAACTATACACTCAATTTATTAGGTAGATATACTCCAATAAAACCCACTACTATGTTTGTTTGAAATAGTAGAGGTACTGTAGCTCTAACTGTAAAGCTGTGTACTCACTGGGGAACCGACGACACAGTTGCACGACATGGATTGTGCATAACCCGTACATCTCGATAAAAGTAGCGCAAACAGATTTAAAATGGGTCGGATCTTTACAACTTAACTGTTGCAGTCTTATTTTGTAAAATACGAACAAGACAAGTGAAAAGACATTCGATTATGTAAGTAATTTATTTACGAGTTAAGACCTGATCTTTTTTCTATTGTATTTACACCTGTGAGCTCGCGAGTCCTATATCTCTACAACTCCTGGAACTCTTTGGATCATATTTGCATTTAATAATTGGAATAAACTACATGTCTTTAATATAAATAATTTCTATGAGCCTGTATAAAATGACAGGGTTTGATCATCTTGCTGCGCAATGCAACGTAGCCGGAGAGATGAACCCAGTAACAATGAAACCGTGTACAGACCGGGGAGACGACAATATTGACATGGCGAGTGAATGTTTAGCCTTAAGTCACGTATCGTCCCGATACGGGGGCTAGCACGTGCTACTCTAAAAAGGGTTTTCGGAAAGATGGAGAGGGCCAGTGATGGACGGATTAGTCGTTTTTCAGAGATCAGGACTTATAAGGGACATTTGGCACAACTACAATATATTTATATGTATGAGTATTGCTATTCAGCGTGGTAATTCCTCAGCGCAGTGGTAAAAACGGTGGACTTTGAGATTTTTGCTTCCCGGTCAATTATAACCGGTATGATTTGGCTAGTACCATAACCATACATAAATACATAATATAATATAAGGCTACTGGTAATTAGTTAGCATCCTCTTAAGGGCAGCCTCAATACATCAAAACAACCAATTTTTGTTCTGCGTCTTTTCGAAATAAGCGAAAAAAAAGTCAGTCTTTCTATAAAAAAAAAAAAATGTTCACTCCCGACATGTCTGAAACAACAGATTTTTTCGTGAATTAGATAGATCGTAGGACAAAAGTTGTTGTTTTGACGTATTGAAGCCGCCCATAAGAAGATGCTTACTGATCACCAGTAACCCTGTTTAACCTTATTCAATCACGAATGAGCGAGTGAGCAAGTATATACCCACATAATTGTAGATATTTAGATACCATAGTCGACCAAAAACGAAGAGATACTAAGAATTTGGAGGCTGACCAGAAAGTTAAATTTACCTGGATCATCGCTTAGAAGCAAATCCTCTTGGTTGTTGAATTTTTTAATTGTCTACCATCTTTCTCATTTAAATACCCATGGAAATCTTGAAACGAAAATTAATTACGTGCCTTTTACGTGCATTAAAGCCCTAATTCCCTTACAGATTGTTTGCCATAATTCCATTACTGAAATATTTACGCTGGAAATATATTTTTTATATAATGACGTCTGTTTGTGACAATATTAACAAGCTGTGCAAGATAGCTTCGGGCAGTGGAAAAAGGGAAGTTTTAGTACCATTTCTCCGGGACGCTGGATGTCAAAAAACGCTGAGAGGTGAGCAAGTTCAAATGACCCACATTAATTCATAGTATCTACCAAAATAAAAAGATTAGAGAGAGCTTTACAAAAATGAGCAATTTTATGGGGGCTTGGTAAGATGGATTATAATAATAATATGACAGAAATAGATGAGGTCATGCAAAGTTAGTAGAGGAGAAAAATGCTTTCATTATTACTTTGGGGACTACATCAACGAGCTTAAAGTCCTGAGATAAATTTGAGGTTTTTTCTTTCAAGTTTTATCTCCCGACAGACAGCTATTAAGCCCGAAACAAGTTTTTATCAAGGTGTCGATATTCTCAAGTTTAAGGGAATAAGTATAGTCAAATAATTTATAGTCACAGTTTAAGACGACCAGAATATTGTGACCAAAGTGACGGACAAGTTTAAATTATGCTCCGTATTGGTAAATTTTTTATTAAAACTTTAAACTAGTTACTAAAACTAGTTATAGAAACAACATGAAAAGACACGTTTGACGACTTTATATCATTTGCTTGTATTCAATCGAGCACAATTTTGTTTTGCAAATTTTGGAAAATAACTTATTACTTTATTACTTTTTCATTCTGGCGTCAAAATTATTTTGAAGCTTTTGTGATTGACTTACAATTACGAATTGCCGTTATCGTATAAATAAATGTATTTTAATATGATAAGATATTGATAGGTTTTTTTGAAATACTCATGTATAACCATCGTAATAAGTAATGTACTACGTACTGTATAATTATGTGTGTTTTGGCCTGTTAGGGCAATTTCACATTAGGCCGTGCGCAGGAGTCTACCAGATACCTTACTATTATTTCGGCTTCTTAAAAATATACCTATAGGTACAACAGAAAGAAAGAGATTATAGTTTTCTTTATAATGTTTCAATTTCAATATTGTTTGTTCATCTTCTACAATTACATAAATGAGTCTGCACTACCTATAGTCAGTGATTCCGTGTAGTATAAAACAAAATAGTTTTAAATAAATAAGCGAAATGACAAACACCTAAAATAAATCCCGAACGAGAAGATCGTAACGTGCAAAATTGTGCATACCTATAGATTTTATATTTAGATTTATTTATTTACCAAAAATAAGTACTATAGTAATATAGTATGCTAAATTGGCAACACTGGTTGCAATGGGGTCCAATGCGAATAAGGCGCGACATCCATGCTATTAATTGACGATTCTCAGTCGCCTGACTAAGCAGTGTTTAACTCCGCCGCCTATTGTGAAAGCGCTCTTTATTTATCTTGAGTATTTTTAATACATTCTATTCCAACTTTAAGCACGGCGTGACTCCTGACAAATCCCCAACTGTCGCAAAGCTTTTTCTCTTGCACAGTATCTTGAAAAATTACTTCTTTCTACGGCACCGTTTCTCGGGATGCGCTAATGGTATACCATTTGTATGTGCAATCCAATGCTCCAACAAGTAATTCACGTTGTTTACAAAACAGCGCGTCTTTTTTTTTGTAACATGGTGTTATCATCTTTATTACAAGCTTTTTAGGGTTCCGTAGCCCGACAAGGAACCCTTATAAATTCGTTCTGTCCGTCTGTCCGTCTGTCTGTCCCCCCTGCATTTCTAAACTATAAGACATCAAAACTTGTAACTTACAGTACGGACAGGTCATATTTTAAACCTTAATTCAAAATTATTTCGAACATTATCTGATCATGACTTTTTGAGTAACAAAACTGTAATAAATTCAAGACGACCTATGAGCTATAATAGGTCATTGACCTTTTTGGAAAATGATCTTAACAAATAATGTTTCTCAATCAGTTTTCTCTATGTTTAAACCATAAAAAGTATATGCTATGTCGGGATGGTACATCTCTAAAATTTGGCTGTCCACAGAGCTTCGTTCGTTCGAGTTTTTCTATAACTATCAATTTCTGAACTATGACTATAATTAAATGGCTTTGGTTACGGAACCCTACCATATGCGTGTCTCGACACGCTCTTGGCCAGTTATATTTAGTTACACCTGTTACACCTGTCCCGGTGTCTGTCATTTTGTACTCAAATATTGCAAGTAAATTAGATCCACTTCCCGGTGTTCGATTGAGCTAGAATTTGGCATACTTGTCAAGTTCCGATGACAATACAATATTATTGTGACAGCAAGTGGATTTGATGATGGTGACAGTGGCAACATCACTCCTCGATGGGTAATAGTAGATTAGCAGTGGTTGGGTTTATTTTGATCAGCACATCGTTCCGATATCACTAACATCATACAAGCTTAATTGGAAAAAAAAAAAAAAAACAGTTAAAAACTTGTTCTACTGAGGACAAGCGTGACGTTTAACTATAGCTTACTTGAATTTTGAAATAATCCTAATAAATAAAATAGCTCTACATCGATTTAGTGATAGAAAAAGGTTAAGATTAATTTTATTATTTATTTCTGTTTTGAAGATTACAATACAATACAGCATCACTTTATTGACACAACATAAAATAAATTACAGGAAGAATACATTAAAAGATACACAGATATTAGAGATACAAAAGGTCTTATTGAGATTGATGTTCCTTGTGGAGTACGAATGGTGGTATAGATTACGTTTATTATAGTATAAAAATATAGTTATCGAAATAGACATTTCAATATATACAGAAAATAAATAAACCGGCTAAGTGCGAGTCAGGCTCGCGCACTGAGTTCCGTATTTCCACAAAATACAAAAAGTAGTGCAAAAAGACATTATGACGCCCAGCCAGTCACCCATCTAATTCGAAATGCATTTCGAAACTATAAGACATAGAGTACCTATTCGATACGATAATATAACTTGAAATTTATATATATCAGCAGATTTTAACATATCTAGTGATCTAATCATTTCCTGATTAGAATCCACTAAGTAATAAAATTGTGCAGTTGCTTTTCTACTCGATGCTCTTTAACTGGAGAGCATTCGTGAGTAAAACAGTCTATTTATTTAACTACTCGAAATAATTCAGCCTCGTTTCTGCCGTAACTCCAAATATAGACTAATGAAACGATAACAATAAACTGTTTGCCCATCTTTTTAGTGAAATTAACATTGTTGTTTACGTGGCCTTTACCATTATTGGTATACATAAGATACACTTATTATAAGACGGGATCTCTACAGAGCTTATGTAGCAGTCTGCCGTGCCCTCACAGTATTGTTTACCTTTGAAATTGGATATAACAGAGCATTATCAGGGATGCCGGGACGAAAATTTAATTATACCACATTGCTTTACTCCACCTGGCTCTAGTCCCCCAATTCGTACTGTTAAACTTTTCCATTCGTAATTTTAGTAGGTAAACGTTTAGCCTCATTTGCATTTTTATATCGTTGTACGTTAAAACGTATTGTGGAATTTTATCTTCTACGAGGGTAATATGAAAATTACAGTGTTAATGTTTAGGAAATTTATTTTCTTTAATATTTTACTCAGGTATCCCTAGGCTCCTGTTATATTTGAATAATATTTTAGGTTGTATTTTATTATCAACAAGCTGACCCAAAAGGATGTAGTCCTACCTAAATTGCAAAAAAAAAGTGTGATCGTTCTGTGTAATGTTTTGTTTGTTATGCAAAAACATACGATTCTCAAATCAATTTTCAACCTTCATTTCGCATAATAATTTCTTAGCGGACCTCCTCACCCAAAAAAAAACACAAATAATGTCGCATAACGTAAACGATGACCGACAATCAATCCTCAGAAATTTATCTTTTTTGTAAATAAACCTAACCTACAGACTGACTCCATGTAGAAAAGCTAAATTAGCTGGCAAAAAGCTGGGCGTCCTGAGTAAGGACAGGCAGTATTTCACACCGGACAATTGCTTACTTTTTATCACGCTCAAGTCCGTTCGTGTGATTGTATGTGGAATGTTACTGTCATCTTTGGGACGGTTTAACCAAATACCAGGTCAAAGCTCTTGAATCAGTAGACTAGCGCCCTGCTCGACTTATAGGCGATGAGAAGACAATGACTAAGAAACTTCTCAGTCTAGAACACCGCCACAAAGTAGCGAGTCTGTAAATTTTCAACAGGATTAATTTTAGAGAATGTGCATCGAAACTAATACAGGACAAGTAGGAAATCAGCCCATTTTCCTTTGATAGGTACCAAACGTTTTTATTCTTTATTTCAAATCCATACGGCCAAGGATTGGAACAACCTGTTGCCTTCCTTGTTTCCTGAAAGATATAATCTGGGCCTTTTCAAGGCCAGAGTGAATAGGTATCTTCGAAGCCTGTGTGCTTCATCTTCGACCACATCGTTGCTTACCAACAGGCGAGTTGGTGGTCAAACGACGAATTCGCGGTAAAAAATCTAAGTCAAGGACATTTGATTTTTTTATGTCGAAACAACTAATTCTGTTACTCGATCCGAGATGTTTACTGGTAATCCATTTTTTGGTTGGTTATTAGTTGTAGTGCATAATTATATTACGTAAAATATTAGTTAAGAAAAATAATCATTTTATTGCAACGTGTTTTCGTTTTAAGAGTTTTAACTGTTTAGAAAACTCTGAAGAACGGATATTTTTGTACTTAAAAGCTCGAGGCACACTGACATGTCTGCCGTATTGAGAGTGCTGGGGTTACATATGTTGTCACGGAGGGGACTTGTCTGAGCTACGTGAAGAATCTGTGTGTAGTTACACTGCTTTCTTGAAACCAACTTGGATCCCTGGTAGGTCTTGTGTGTAGCGTGAGTGTACTTAGCCTTATCTTGATCAAACGTAGTTAGAGTAGTTTATAATTATTTGGGTTTCATACATCCTCGACCAAACTACTAGATAGGATATCGCCAGATCACCACACATCACTTCGGAGGTTATTGTGCTCATGAATTATTTCTAACGCCGCGAATCGCGGTTGTGTGGATTCTTATGTCGCAATACTTGAGCGCAATTACCAGACTCCTCACCACGAATTCTTCCTCTTGCAGCTCGAGTTTTCTTATTGCACAGCGCCAATTATTGCGTAAACATCGCTAACAACAGGTTCTATAAATAAAGCAAGAGGCTATTATTGAACATCATTCATATCTTTTATCATTCCGCAATAATGGTAGATCCTATTTAGCTATCGTACCCATCCTATGAGTACTTATGTTCTGTGTCCACACAGTTCTAAGTAAGCTGTATCGGCACTTCAGAAGCTGCATTGTTGGCGAGTCAACAATAGACTTAGATAGTCGTCGACTTAACGATCACATCTGCAAATTCCTTTGACAATGGTTTACTATAATGGCTGGAATTAGACCTGGACTTGTTTATTTAGTAGTGGCAACAGGTATGATATATATGTATACATACTTTACTTAAAACATGCTGAAATACCTCATAAATCTTAAGTTAATTTATCGGAAACATCAAATGGGCTAGTCCCATGTTGGGCGCCACTTGTTGTAAATTTAGATTACGGCTAGCCACGTCCAATGTAATGAGATTTTTAAAAATAATAAGTGCGTTCCGTGCCATGCTTATGAGAGGGTTTTGTAGCGATGGCAATTATTTGTTTTTCATCAAGTGTTTTGCCTTGTAAGTAGTAATATAATTTATAGTAATTGCTTATAAGTTTACTTGTACCAAATTTCAACACTTTTTCGGGATTATATCCTGTAAATAAAATGATCATGACATACAATATATTCTTTTCAAGGCGAGAGTGAATGAAAGGTATCTTCTAAGTCTGCGTGCTTCATCTTCGACCATATCGTGGCTTACCAACAGCCAAGTTAGTAGTCAAAAGCAGACTTATTCGGTTAAAAAAAATACAGATGAACAACACGGTAAAATTAAAAGTTTTTTAGCTTGTGAAATACATAAGCAAGCCAAGTCAGTAACTCCACGTTGGGCGCCACAAGTAGCAACTGTTTAATTTCTAGCATTTTCTTCTTAATAATATAAAATCAAGTAGATAATTATACTTGGATACAGTCAGCGAGTGTTAAAACCATTTGACACCGTCAACAACTAGCACATTACGATCCTAACGTCTCTGACTTCCCTTGGACGCACTAGTTTATGACGTCACTATAAAGTTACGGCCGGCGTGTAGATGACGTACAGCCCATAAACACACGGTTATAAAGCGGGCGTGTCCGGCCCGAGCTTTCATTGCTGTACGTGGCTTTTATGTTGCTCAAAATATCCGATTTATAATATCAGAATGTTTTGCGAATATGTTGGAGGAAGTTTGGTCGTGAATATCACAATCGTAAAATGTTTGCTTCAACGGATATCGGTTTTTGTGAATTATTACCGTTATCTGGGCCGATTCGGCTCATTTGTACTCGTGAGTAATCACTGGTTACTCGTAGCTCGGTTTATTCAACTTTCCCTACCTAGATTCATACCGGATATGCCACGAAAAGTTGGATGAAAACGGTCTTTAAGTAAGTTCGTATAGTTTTTTATGAATTTTAATATTTGAAGCATTTTTTTAGTAATACATTTTACAGAGCGGGTATTGTAACAAATCAAAATCTTGGAAGTTGATACTGTTGTGCTATAACAGTAAAACTTGCATGATTTTTTGATATTTTCGTAATCAAAAATCCACTACATGGTGCAGAATAGAGCTGGGGTAGTCAGGGAAAAATCGATTATCGAACAATGCTGAAAAAACGATCATCGATTTACATTTTTATAATCGATTTAATGCACGTGATTCCTATGTGTATATCAATGTCACATGTAGTGTTAATCTACATAAAATTTGTCGTACTGTTTTTATTTTTATTTTTAAGTTGTACTGTTTTTTTAAGCCTTTCGTGAATTCACTGAGTGGCTTCAACGGAAGATCAGCAGCACTGTTTGGTAAACAGTATTATGCTGAGTTGAGGCCATTTTTGTGACACAACTTCACTACCTAAGGACCATAATTATATATATTTTATGTTAAGTTGTTGTCGGGTATGTCCTAAAACTGCGACCAGAACCACCGGAGGATGGGCAGCAGCGTCCTAATAGTACACGGTGAACGTACTGCGATCCCCAAGCCGCCTGCTAAGCGTGGGGATTATGGCAACACCCCTCTATGAGGGAGGCCTTGTCCAACAGTGGACGTTAATTGGCTGATGATGTGATGTGTGTGTTGTTACAAAATAAATATTTCTTTATTTCTTCTTTTCAGAAACATGCTTTTAAATTCGTAGCGTGTTCATGTTGAGCTCGCGGGTTCGGGCATGGCGGAGCGCGCGGCGGTCTTGGCGAGGTAGTATGAATGGTGTTCACATTGGCCGCCAGGCATTTGCACAGGTGTGACGTGTTTGCAGCGGTTATAAACAGATGATCTTTTATTTTAATGCAAAATTCTTACCTAAAATGGGCGACTTATTAAAATCGTTTCTATTCATAGGATGTGGGTGTTTTATTTGCCAAATTGTGCCTGAATAGCACTTCAGAAAATATTTTTTTAACGAAGGAATAACACTTATAAACTCTTCTGTATTGACAGACATGATTCCCGTGCTATCGTCTCTAGCAACAAGTTCAAAATGATTGAACTTCCCTGAAACCATGCGCGAATCCCGCGTTTTGCCGTTAGTTCGACCTGAACTTCACACGTTTGATATTGCCACGAGCGCGCCGCACGCGCCCTTTGTGAGCTTGCTCGCTACTTCCACCGCATCTGCATTTTGTACGCATACACTTGCATATTCTACCATATTATGTTTGATAATTCGCACTCGCGCCCGCTACCGCGCCCGCTACCGCGCCCGCTACCGCGCCCGCCACCGCGCCCGCGAGTTAACTTGAACAAACACGTAGGTTCCTTAGCAAAAGGACATGGATTCTCACAATCCCTTCCATAATTGAAGGCAGAAGTCACGACGTATCGCGTCTTGATCTAATCCCGTCAATTGTATACGAGAGTCCAATTTACTCTACACGTTGATATTTCACGATTTGACTTCTCCCCGAGCGTCTTGCGTTTTTTTTCTTTAGGACCGAGTGGATGAAACTTTTATTATCCAAAATACTCGTGATTCAAATGGCCTTTTCAGGGCTCTTGTCACAAAAGAACGGGGCCATTCGGAAAGCAAATAAAACGTGCTCGCTCTTCACGGGTTGTGATTTACATAATGTTTTTTTTTAGCACAATCTCGATAAAAGTAAATAAGGCATACCTGCTTGGAGTTTATGAGTGCGCGCTATTAGGATTTATTTTTTTCTACTTGGCTTATGATTGTTATTCTTAAGCCCCATTTTATGACACGTCTGCGAAATACGAGTACGTGAGCATTGATTTACAAACAAAGGATGTTGAACCTAGTAAAATATATGTACAAAAAAGTGTCTTTAGTTTATTAATGTACATATAGATATAGGTACATTTTAGAAATACCTACATACTAGTTTATACCCTATGTCGTTAAAAAAAATCTATTTAGGCTGGCAATATATTATGTATACTACACACTAAAATTACGATAATAATTGGGAATATTATTATGGATATAATAATTTCGGATATTGGATTACGATTTCCAATATCCGAAGTTTTAAATATCTTAACCTTAGATCTTTGGTGTAGGATGTTGGTAACCTGTTTTTTTTTTGAAACTGAAATTTTTAAGTGATATCTTACAACGAGTAAACTTGCTTAAAACTCAATCCTTGATCTCGATAGGAACGGGGACGGGGGCAACGGGGAGTGTTCTGAAGAATTCAGCCAGCCCCGTTAGCTTAGTTGGTAGTGAACCTGCCTTCTGTGCTTGGAGGCATGGGTTAGATTCCCACCTAGGAAAAACATTTGTGTGATGAACATTTTGCGTTTGTTGTATCTGTGTATGCCTGGGTGTTAATATCTATTTAAGTATGTATTTAAAATTATATATGTACGTATATCAGTCCCTGGGTGCCATATTACAAGCTTTGCTTAGTTTGGGGTCAGATGACCATGTGTGAAATAAATAAAAACATTAAATAAACGTTGTTCTGCATCGTGGTTTTATCATCGCACTAGCAACCATCGCCTAAAAGCTCATCCACGAATCATAGATTAGTGGAAATTGCACACTGTGCGATTCACACGATCTTTCGTGCCTCACACCTGCAAAATGTGGATAGAGCTACCTTCCACGGTGTTTCCTATTAGCTACAATATGGGGTTCTTCAAAAGACGAGTTAATAGAGTCTTAAAGGGTCGGCAACGTATTTGAGATACTCTGGTGTTACAAGTATCTATATGCTTACCATCTTCGACCAAAATAAAATGAATGGACGGGCCCAGTAGAAGCGCATTTTTGAAGATTACAAAATGAGCGCCAGCGCTCACTTCGTTTCAGTTGGTCTGGAGCCGTAGGAAGTGAAACACGAGTCTATTGTTACGCGATAACGAAACATCTGACAAAATTATGATTTCGTATGCTTTACCGAAGTGTAAATACACAAATAAAACCGATATCTATTTTTTGTTACAAATATACCGTACATTTTTATAATTAGGTGTTGAAGTATTTATGTCCGACGGTTTTGACTCGTTTTTACTGATCAAGTTCAATGGTTAGGGCCCGTCCATTCATTTTATTTTGGTCGAGGCTTACCATCAGCGTGGTAAGCATTTATGGCATAAAAAAATTACATACCCAATAATAACTGGCCAAGAGCATCTCGAGACACGCATATGGTAGTCCCGTAACCAAAGCCATATAATTGTAGTCATAGTTCAGATATCTATAGTTATAGACAAAATTTAACGAAGCTGTGTGGACTTAGCCAAATTTCAGAGATGTGTCATCCCGACAAGTCATATAGGTATTTTTTATGGTTTATTCATAGAGAAAACTGATTGAGAAACATTGTTTGTTAAGATCATTTTACAAAAAGGACCTATGAGTTTGAACGCCTTGAATTTATTACAATTTTATCGTTGTTACTCAAAAAGTCATAATCAGATGATTTATAAGGACGAATGAATTTATAAGGGTTCCTTGTCGGGCTACGGAACCCTATAAAAGAACACAGTACAGCAAGAACAAATGAAAAGTCCCGATAACAACAACAAATGAGTTCAGGTATAAGCTATATTAGAAAATTAATTCGATCAATGAACTGAACAATTTCTAATTATAATCAGTGTAGCTCCACCACCGGTAATACATAACGTATAGAATTTATTAATTTACTTCGTATTAATCTTGACGTTGCCTATATTAGTAGGTTGTATTGATGAAACTACGTAGTAATCGACATAGTAGTAATTAAGTAAACACTTTGTGTTCATTTAGTTAAGTTTAATGGAACTTATTAATTAAGAGCAAGATGACATGGTAACGCGCCTATTTAGGTTAAGTTTTGTTATAACGGCCTAGTATCAGTAATATGATTAATTATTCCGATGATCGGACAGATGAGATTTTTTCGTTTCAGTAGTCTGGTGTTATAAATAATCAGACTAATGGGGATTTTTAGTTCAATTTTTACAAGTTGATACTCGTGATTGCGATGTATAATAAATAATGGTTTAAGTATACCTAAGCCTGGCGCACTCCGCACTTTAGGTATGAAACTACAAGTAGTCGTCTTGTCGGACTTGCCGTGCCTGCTGCCGCGTGATAGACAGAGATAACGCGACAAGAGTTACACGATAGACAGAGAAGCAACTTCTAGATTAATATAGCAGTAGGTAGTTAGCGCTCTCACGTCCTGAATTGCACTTTACTGTGTAGTAGCAAGAGTCGCTAATGATTTTGCAGAGTGCATCTTCTGTACTTCTACTTATATGGTATTCTGTAGTATACCTTACGTGTAAAGGAAGGTATTGTTGACTGATGTTACTGTTACAAAAGCCATGATAATATCGAAAACAACCGCATATAAAAATAAAATAAAAATTGGCAGCCATTTTGAAAATGTTACAATATAAGGTATTGCATAATTGTATTGTCACCAGAATTGAAGATGTTAGCAAAATTTCAGCATAATTGGTTAGGTTCTAATTCAGCTTGTAAAAATCACGTCCCAGATTTCCGTTGAGACAGTACTCGTCCTTCGCAAATCCTAGAGTAGACGAGATGTTTCGTCTTCGTAAGGCTGCTAATTAATCTCTGAAGACATTGTTCCTATTGTTTGTTTCTCATAGCTGTGCCTGAATTAGTGCAGGAACCCTAAGCCAGTGCCCTCCGCGGCCCGCCTCATCTGTTCATTTGAACATTCATCAATGTCATCCAGCTAAACAGATAACTAACAAAGTGATGTATGGAGTAAATCCTCTGTGAAACGAGGCCGGACGGTCGGACACGTATGCTCCAAAAACCGTTTGTTTTTAAAGAGAATTCGCTGTATTACTGCTGAGTTTGAATGGTGTTAGTACGTATCGAAAATGAAATTTTTGGAAATTGGGGTGAAAATAACAAAAAATATGGGCTGTGGTAAATAAGAAACTAAATCTGTAAACTTGAACCTGCTTGGAGCTTTCGCGAATTCAGGGTTGGTCTCACAGTAAAGTTGTTCATAATGCTCTCAAAGATGATCATAATGATGAATAAAACGGATGCTTTTTGGCTTAGTCCCTTTCCATATAGTGCCAACATTTTAAATCACAAATTAAGCTCATTGTTTTTTTTTAATTTCTTACTACTTAATTTCAAATATTAGTGAGTGCTTAAAACAAAATTTTAGACCACTATTTTAAACTATCACGGTTGTTCACTACAGTTATATGATTATTTACGGGATATTTACCGTGTTAAGGTTGTGGGAGCTCCTTCCACAACCTTACCACGGTAAATATCTCGTAAATAACCATATAACTGTAGTAAAAGTTTAGATAGTGCCAATTCAAACTTAAAATATAATAATTTTCATGTCTACCTTTTTTATGTAATAGTAGACAAATAATAAGCGATGGACCACCTCATAGTAAGTGGCCTCCGCTGCTTATGGACACCTAAACAATACACGGAGCACTGGCGGTGCATTGCTTAATTTTGGGGACTTTATGCACAAATATATTACTACATTATCTTTGTCCCTATTACCTGTAAACATAGAGTCTTATGGGGTTATCCAGCATGTGTTTATTAGCCTCTGGAGAGGCCCTCGACCCCTGTCACGAACGTCGTGCTTGTAACAAGGGTGCGTACATTATACTTAGAATTAGTTCCGTAATCGTTCACCTCAGGGCCGACGGCTTGTTAACAAAATGCCTAGAAAATACCTTTTTTTATTTATTTTTTTCCCTTTTTTTGTATCCCACTTTTTTTCCAAATATGCATGGAAATTCGGTCATTATTCTGACAATCTTCTTCGAGATAAATTGAAATTGCTGTACAGGTCGAATAAATGCAAACAGCGCCGGGGAAAGTTATTATAAAAATCCATACTCGTATATGTCTTGTTTACCAGGCTGAATAAATTACTATGAAAACTCTACTATTAATAACTATCGCATTATTTAATAACGGAAAGAACTTTTTATTCCCAAACATGGCAGCCAAGGAGGTAAATTATCAAAGATTTTATTTCAATTTCGAATTGGCTTACAAATATTGTAAAAACAAAGAAACGGACACAGAAAAGAAATGCAATCATTTTTTCCTTTCTGTGGAAACAAAGGAACATGTTAGCACGAGTTTTTTTTATTCATCATTTAAAATTAATTTGACAAATTGAGTTTAAGCAAAAAAAGTAAGGGTTAAAGATTTTATCGTAATATGAAATCTGTGTTGGTTTGAAAGGCGATGAAAATATTTTGACGCCACCTGAAATCCTGTATCATGTATTTTATTTCAATCTAAGTCGCGTGACCAAAATGTTGGTTATTATTGCTTTTCAGCATCGTAATACCGCCAGCATTCTGGGTACGACCAAACCGGCTCATACCATTAATAATATACCATTTAGCTGCCGTAGCCGTGCCGTGGCTGCCGTAATATACCATTTAGTGCTTGTCAACAGATTTTTTACTTGAGGCTGGTAGCTAGCCTGCAGGCCTAGCACGGGCCGTGGACAGATTGTCTTTCCACCGTTTTTATCCCGCTAGCAAGAGACAAACGTATCCTTATTCAAGCTCTGTCGCGTCTACGCGCGGATAAAAACGGTAGAAAGACAATTTTTCCACGGCCCATGCTAGGCCTGCTGGTCCCTTCACCTTAGCTCGTTGTTTGAGATTTTGCCACTGAGCTATCATCGTTAGTAAACATTATGATTATTTTCAACGTGCAATGCAAACAGTAAAGATATGATATATATACTTATATTTTTGAACGCATGTTTCTTAAAATATGAATTGTGCCAGTGCAGTAACAAAAACGTATAGGAAAATAAAATACCGATACGAAGCGATGTTAGCTACGTGATAATAAAGAAGTCAATTTCGGTGCCAATATCTAAAATTTTATAGGGCAATAAGCTTATGGGGTCACAGTACTACTTTATGGATACTTTACAAGTTATTTTCACTTTACAACGCGATTTCTTTATTTATGAGCGGAACCATAGTCAATTTTCCGGAGAAAAAGTAGGTTGAATTAAAAATGAACCTCAGCCGTCCTAATGTTTGATTGGTTTCCGATTCAGTGCATTTTATCAGATGGGAATAACGATCAGGTGGATAATTGAGTAAGTAAGCGGAACTCTGTCCTGCGATTACCATCTCGACTCGAAGGGGTCCAAATTAATAGGGCAAACGGTACAAATCAATGGAAATTCCGTAGTAGGTAAGGAAGGTAACTGATGCCGGAATTCGAATAAGTACGCTTGTCAAGATTGTGCGCAATCTGAGCAGATTGAGAGATCAAGAGGCCTTCGTTTAGGAACTGATAAAGACGTTGCTATAGTAACTTTTTTGATTTAGAGGAATTATATTAAATCCCTTCTTAAAGGTTATTACAATTGAAATTTACGTTTGAAGTTTAACTAGAGCAATTTTAACATTTTATTAATCTACTTACATTACTCAAAATTATATCCAAATTTAATTTGGTCTTCGGTGATCGGTTATATTTAATGGCCGGCATATTAATAAGATAAAAAATAATTTACCGTACATTAATATAAACGTAATAATTTGTATTTGTCGAAACCACTAGTACCCGTAAAATTTGACTTTTACTAAACTTCAATTTGGAAAAAAATTAAATTGAAAATTTTGAACCGAAAGAAAAGCATCCTTTCGTAATTACATTCATACATACAAGAGAACAGTGCAAATTAAATAGAACATGTAACAAGCTTTAACTAATATAGATAGTCAAAGGTAACAAGCTATATACTATTGTTAGGTTTAAAGTATTGTTATTGAATTCGCGAGTACTTATTTGACTTTCTTAGTACCTTACTTGAATCTCAACGTAGCCAACTTCACTATGACGGAAAAGGGAAGGGGAAACGCGATGGCAGGTGGTAGGCGGGAGCGAGGCTGGGCATTCTGGTCTGAGCAGCGGTGCAGTAAGCACTTTCAATATTGTACATTATTACTCTGCCCTAGTGTACATAGATTTAAAGTGTTAAGAATCATTAAAGTACAAGTGTATAAATATACGTTATAAGAGTATATGTTTAGAGTCTGAAATAAAACTATGTCTACCCGCAAAAAGGAGTATTCTTACACTATACAAATAAAAAAACACGGATGCCCAAATATATTTTTTTATCGCATGAATCATAAAAAGTTTTTTTTCATATCATGTAAAAAATAGAGACACCTAGTTGTCTTGTACCCATGTCATTTATGCCCAAATAATAGATACGTCCAATGTGACTACTAAATGAAAACAGTACAGCCTTTTACTGTCTCCATTTAGACGCACAAAGTAAATGTTCGCTTGAACAGCTCAATTGGAGAGTGGAGATGGAGTGTCCTTCGTCGAGTTTTCAATTTATTTGCGACAGCGCTCTTGCGGAACATAAAGAATGACATTATTTTGGGGGGCAATGTTGTGAAGGAAATTATTCACCCCCGAAGCGAGGCGATCGCCATCTGGAGCCCCCTGAAATTTGAATCGGAGACATTTATTAAACAGCGGGCTCATTGTTCCTTTGATTTCGCGTCAAATTGAAAGATTGAGTATTTCTTCAAGATTAAGCTCGTTTACTCAGACCCAGACGCGGTTATGTTGGAACTTGCTGTGTAATTGAATAATTTGTCGGATTTTGAGGAAATTAAGACGATTAGATATACAAACAGATGTTGTTTGTGCATACCTACTCCGTCATATTTTAATTAAATTATAAACGAAGGAAGAAGAAGAGCCTTGCTCTCAGATCACACGAGCAAGAGAGATATGCCTTAGTACAATTATCGTTCGTGTTCTTTGTCAAGTTTGGATTTGCTTTAAACTCGAGCTAGTACAGAAAAAGTCTTCCAAAAACTGAAGGGGTCGAGGTAAACATGTAGTGCGCACACTGACATTCTAAGTAGTTCTACAGACGCACACTTCAGAATTGAGCAGCACATAACATCAAACGAAATAATCAAATCAAACGTAGGTATATCACGTCCATTTATATTTATTACTAGTGATGTTGCCCGCGACTTCGTACGCGTAGATTTTCATATAAACTTTCAACCCTTTTTCCTCCCTTAATCCGGCCTTTTCGCAAAATAACATAGCCTATTACTTCAATATGGTCATAGTTAAGCATATTCGTGAAAACCGCATTTAAATTTGTCCAGTAGTAGGAGATGTGCGTTGACAAACAAACAGAGAAAAATTCTAAAAACTGTCCTAACGTGTTCATGTAACGTGTTATTTTAACATCCTGTGTGTTTTTTTAATATCTCGCAATCACAGATTTCGCACGGTTTTATTATAAGATATAGATTTCGTGGTCAAATGTCATCATATCATATTTTTTATACATATTTATCACTATACCGCTTAACGCAAAAACGGTAAGTACGACTCGTTTAGGTATTATTTTTTTAGGCACATGATACTTTTAGCTATACCAATTAACTATGTAATGTTCCACATGCAAAAAACAAAATCGTCTGCTAGTTGAGTTTGACTAAAAGTATTTTCTTCTTCCTTCGAGTCGATGTTTCGTTTTTTATTTTATTTTAAAAATTAAGTTTTTGGACCAAAATTTTGCCACTCCAATGGCACTCTCTGTGGCTTCATTTGGGGTATCAAACCTGAGCCTGAGACCAAATGTGTTCGCTCCCGTCACGCCACCTCACCGTATGTCCCTTGTTTGTCTGATCTGAGGCCTTGTCAAAGCTAAAGCGGCTTTAGGTAACACTGTATTGTATACTATATAGGCTACAGTGTACACTTCATGATCGGCACTGTGTGTGGAGGGCATTAACATAATGTGATACATTACGGGCGCTGCGGCAAGCGTTTGTTGTGTATCACTATTCACTGCACTAGAGATACGAGAAAGTATTCTCCTATCAGGTTTCCCTAGTTTGGGGACCAATGCAATTTGTAATTAATTTAAACGAACGAAAAATACGGAATTTAGTAATTGTTTCTAATACAGGGTTATGCATATAGATGTACGAAGTCGAAAGGAGGTCGTTGTACTTATTATTATGAATAACTTTTACTTTAATACCAACCCCGAAAACACGTAAAAACAGCTATACCATAGAAAACGGTATTGACACCCGACAAAATGTTAAAAAAAACCACCTGAATTTTCAGATTTTAGGTTTGGTCTACCATATTTGAGTGAACAATGATTTATTTAGAGTAAGTTATAAACTTATATAACAAAAGCCATTAATTTTGTCAATTGTAGGTATATCGAGATGTTAAATATTTCAGTAACATATAATATTAAAACGGCTTTTAAATTTAGGCGGTTGTTCACTATATTAAGCAGCCAAAAGTTTTTAAAAGTATTTTGTACTATATCTGGTGGCTAGTTACACATTTACATAAAATTTACATTATGACGTTTGTTTGCAATACAATTTTTTTCTTCATTTTATGGAACAAAATCTAAAAAATACTCAAAATAAAAAAATGCTTCATATAAGAAATTTCGATATCTATTTTTAGGAAAACAATTTACGTCGCGGAAAGATAAAATATCTCGGAACGATTCCAATTAATTTACGCGACGAAATATTTGAAGATTTTGTAATTATTATTACGTAATTATGTATAACGTTTTTCAATAAACCGTAACGGGAAAATCTTCCGATAATGCCGATGATTTAATCTGTTTCAGAGGCTTTAATGAAAAACCATCAAGTCATTAATCAATGTGAGCAAATGGAATAACTCGTACTATGAGCTATGTAAATGGGATATTTTAGGCCCCATTTACAGGCTCAAACGAATGCGTTCTGCCCCCTGAGTTTTTTCTCTCCTTTATTTCAACCGCCGTTTATCACATTTTTTTTAAGAGCAATGTTTCTAGCGAAATTACAGAGCATACAGAGATTTAACATCTTATATCTCGGGGTGATGAGCGCAGTGCTTTGCCATCCAGGGTTTTGAACTGTAGAAGTTCAAAATTCTGAGTGGCGTTGAGCCATCAGGCGAGCGACTTCGCTCGCCTCGTCACCCAGTACCATAAAAAAAAACAACCAAGACTTACAACTTAACGTATTTTCAGCCCACGGTAGTGCTCAGTTGCAAATTCCACTTACGGTAACCCCACAAATTGTTCTAAGGGAAATATATTATTGTGTGGCGGGTACGAACGCAACCAGCCTAAATAAGTCTGGATTAAGGTCTGGATGCATTTAGTCAAACTCATCCTGCAGACGACCTTGTCGGCCTTTTTTGCATGTAGACTATTAGTTAGTTCATCAATGTCACTGCAAGTAAAATGTGTACCTAAGTGAGCCGTACTTACCGGTTTTGTGTTACGTGATTTAACGGTATAGTGATTTTTTGAAGTGAAAACTTCTTTAGGAGTTTGAGCACTTTTTGTGTGAACAAAAATCATGGAACTTGCGTCATCGTAACGCTGTCACAGAATACATAATACGCAGTTGGTGTATTTTAAAACAGCGCCATCTCTTGTACAATAGGTGAATTACTACTTAAGTTTTCATTCTGACGGGTAGTCCTATGACTGAATGTGTTTTTTTAATGAGAAATGGGGAAGACCACGAACGATAATTGTACTAAGGCATATCTCCCTTGTTAGTCTGATCTGAGAGTCACTAATTCGAAGATTGACCGTTGCTTTACGTGATCTTTTGAAAACTTAGCCGAGCTACTCCTCGAAATTTATAGAAATAAAAATAAACTATGAGTATTACAGATTAATAAAAGTGTCGTGGAATCTGGAACATGGTTTGTGAATACTAGTCAGTAAGAATGCAATCGATAACATTGTCCGTGGAGACTGCGCCTAAGAATACCGAGCCGCGTTATTGTAACGGTTTTTCCCGAACCGTAATAAAACGTTTCACATGTCGGCCGCAGCCTTGCGGCCGCGTGCGGCCGGCGTGAACCCAAATTGATGGGTCTCTCCATTGGCAATGTAATGGTCCTTCAAAACGAACGGACCCTAGCCAGTAAGTGAAATTCACGATTGATTAACTTTTACTCGAGGACCAGCAGTGTTTTAGGGAAAGTAAGCTGAAAGTGGTGGACTCGGTGGCTCTAAGAAGAGTAGTAACAGAAGGCGCAATATGTTCTTGATGTTAGCACAAATTGTAAGAATGTAACAAAAAACTCAAATTTCATAGGTTTTTATTTAGTTTTTTTATGTGAAACATAATATATGTTGGCGCGCCCGGACTCGTATGCGGTGACGGCAAACTTTATGACGCTCTATTTTGCCGGGATGTTTCACATCTCCCTTTTTTTTTTTACAAATTACAATTAGCTAAATATTATTTCGATATTATTTAAATTTATTTAAACACCTAAATTCATCGTGAATGAGTGAAACACGATTAAAATTCGACAAAATGTTCAAATATTTAGAAACAAATGAACCAACTATTATCTTCTATTTCTTCTTCCTACCACCTATATGCAGACGATCTCCAAATTTATTCGCAAGCCCGACTCTACGATCTGGACATAGTCATAGCTACCATTAATGCTGATCTACGCCGTATTATAGAGTGAAGCAATTCCTATGGTTTAAAAGTCAATCCCACTAAATCGCAGGTCATAATCATAGGCAGCACTTACATGATCTCTAGAATAAGTTGGGCTACAATTCCTAAGGTAGTCTTTGATGGCACTGTAATACCGTTTAGCGAATCTCTGAAAAACCTAGGCGTGATGTTTGATCGTACATTAATTTGGGACAGTCAAATAAAGTCGATCAGCTCAAAATTATTTGCGTCTGGTGGTTCGCTAAGACGGCTTCGTAATTTTCTACCAACTGCCACCAAAGTTGGGCTTGCACAGTCTCTCCTTCTTCCTATCCTAGATTACGCTGACGCCTGCTTTCTTGATCTTACCGAGGACCAGCTAATTAACTTGAGCGCCTTCAAAATTACTGTATTAGATTCATATTTGGTCTACGCAAATATGATCACGTTTCCCAATTTCGTGCAAAGCTCAAGTGGCTACCTATTCGACTTCGCCAGAATGCTCACTTACTATCTCTTCTTTATAATATCCTTCTCAATCCCACCACCACGAACTACTTGAAAGAACGCTTTACATTCTGGCACGCTTTGTGGAACGTTGGCATTGTGGAACGCTTTGCCCGTGCCTATCAGACACGCGCCATCGCTCAATGTTTTCAAAGAACCTGTTAAGCAATTTTATCAGTCGCAGTTGCCACCTTGTTGACGTTGTTATTATTTATTCAACTAATCATAATTATATATTTTATATACTTTTATATATTAGTATATTATAGTTATTTAAGTATTAGAATGTGTTATTATTAGAATGTAAGTATCATATTTTTCACTATTTCACGCCCCGCCTTTTTTGCCTGGAAGAGATCGCTCTTAGCGATAAGGCCGCCGATTGTTACACTAGTTTGTTTTGTTTAAAGCTATTTTATCGTGTAATATGTTATTTGTGGTGTGAACAATAAAGAGTTTATCTTTCTATCTATCTATCTATCCATTAGTCAACATACAAAAAAGTTCTTAGCAAGGTTGTCTGCAGGGTGAGTTCGACTAAAGGCATCCAGACTCATTTAGACTGGATGCGTTCACATCCGCCACGCCACCTTACCATATCTCCCTTGTTTGAATGATCTGAGGGTCGGCTCTAAAATAATTACCCACACACACACATAATAAGTGCACACAGGCTAGTAATAGTAAAAATGAAATCAGTTAAATTGTTTAGAGTGTCGCGAGAGTGTATATAGTGTACATGCAACAGATAAAATCTCAGACATCACTGTTTTACCACCTCTCGTTCAATTTAAAAAAGGCCCACGAGACTTTATTTTAAGTATCTTTGCCGTATGAAAACTCAGGTCGAGGGCTCACATGGGAGCAACACGCCTCGTAAACAGGAGGCCGTGAGACGATGAGCTTTTGAAATTTATGCTCAAACATTTATTGAGCACTTTTCGCCAAAAGGAGAACAGCGTTGAGACAGTATGGCCATCACAGAATTGATGATTTCTATAGTATATGAAACTATAAAACTATAAAAGACACTATTGTCAATTATGAAACTATAAAAGAAAAACAATGTTGCATTTCAGGGGTGGTTCTGATACATGTGAAATAGAGATGTCAATTTTATTTCGCTGCACCCAATCGTGTTTCTTGTAAAACACTGTTTTAAACTATCACGGTTGTTCACTAAAGTTAAATGATTATTTACGGGATATTTACCGTGGTAAGGTTCTGGAAGGAGCTCCCGATATTTCGGCGCAGTTACATGCACCATGTTCACGGGAAGACAACCTTACCACGGTAAATATCCCGTAAATAATCATTTAACTTTAGTGTTTCTTGTAATTCAATAAGTTTAAAATGAAGGTATGGTTTCATACAACACTTTTTATTTAGTGCATCTTTTGCGAAATATGGCCCGCAAAAGTGGCAAAAAGTGCACCTCCCCTTTATTTCTAAACTATTAGACATAGAAACTTATAACTTACATTACTAAGTAGGTTTTATTTAAAACCTTATTTAATTATTATTTTTTGAAAATTATGACTTATTGAATTCCTTGGAAGATATGAGGGTCATCCCGTCGGGTCTTTTGTCGTCGTCTCACATCAGTCCATTAGATTCCAGAACTGACGGGACGCCGGCACTAACAAAAACCCGAGGGATGACATCATTCAGGCTGACGTGCCGCGGTATGCTCCCGGCACTCTTCATACACGACAAGCCGTGGTGACCGAGGCGTTCTACAGTATCGACACAGTTGCAGCGATGGGGGACTTGGCAAGCTGCGCCTATTCTCAGCGATACGGCTCAACAAAACTTTTTTTCCAATAAATTTCCAATATTCCTGGAAGGTAGAACGTACAGTACAACTAAAGCCCCGACTTCCAATGTGCAACAGCTAGAAGACGAGCGCGCTCTGCGGAAGAAGTCAGAGTCTAATAGATTTTTATACTCTAAAGCACAGAGCGGCCCGTCCCATTGCCGCTTAGAGGAGGGGCGGTCTTGGGCAAAGATTCGCTGGGGCAGGCTGTTTTCATACTTACCAAACTTTTAAAAACAAAAATAAATTTTATGCAGTAAAAAAAAAAAATAATTATCTCAAGCGCTCTTAAAGCACCAACTGGCAGATCGTATATTTTTGAATTGTTAATGGGATCAATTATGAAGATTTAGTTTGACAGTTTTAAACTAAATACAAGTAACTTGTCTTGATTTCGTAGCCTGAAAAAAAACAGCAATATTTTAAGTTAAAAAAAAAAAAAAAAACTTCTAACATAACATTAATAAAACTATCTTCTTACTTTATTTAAAACTAGTAACCCACCCCAGATTCGCATGGGTGTAAGTTTTATTGTATTTTCTAGAATAACTTTGACTGCCTCGGTGGCTCAGTTGGTAGTGATCCTACTTTCTGTGCTTGGGGGCGTGGGTTCGATTCCCATCTAGGACAAACATTTGTGTGATGAACATTTGTGTTTGTTCTATGTCTGGGTGTTAGTATCTATTTAAGTATGTATTTAAAAATATATATGTATGTATATCAGTCTCTGGCAGCCATATTACAAGCTTTGCTTAGTTTGGGGTCAGATGACCATGTGTGCAATAATGTCCCAGATATTTATTTATTTATTTATTTATAATATAACATACCCTGTAAGTAAACCTAAGCATATTCGTGAAAACCACATTTCATGGTATAAGAGTTGTGACAAACAAAAACAGACAAAAATTCTAAAAACTGTTTTACCTTGTTCAGCTGCTCATTTAAAGATACTTTGGGTGGTTTTTTATATCTCACAATTACAGATTTTTTTCTCTACGATATCCAGTTTTCGTCCATGCTTCTTGGAATGTATAGTTACGTCCGGGAGTAATTTCCCCGCGCAGAAAGCTCCCAGTTCCTACGAAACACCGATAAAAGATGCCCTATTAAGTACACCGATTCTAAGGAAACTAAAATGGAATTCCAAATTTATCTTAGAAATTAGTTGGGAAACAATCTTAGCATACTGTTTCGATAAATTTTGAGAGATATTCAGGCCCTCTTTTTCCACTTTTAGCTATTTTGATGATTCTAAGTAGTTAAGTTTCATGTTTAGTTAAAATTATTTAAAAAATAATATATCAAAATATAGTGTTTATCTACTAAACCGTCTACTAATACAATATCTTAATATACAGATTTCATAATTATGGAGAGAACCGTTAAGGTAGATTTTACATTACAGCTATACTTTTCGAAAAATATGAGAAATACCTCGTAAATAGAAATAGCGAAACGCACGACAGTGTGTAAGCGCTATGGTTTTGCTCCACTAAATGAGACTTTAATACCATATATTAAGCTTTATGGTCATCTGTAGTTGCAAGCGTTCCTTAAAAGTGAGAAATCCTCGCCTTAAACAACGAACAGGCGCGTGGCCAAAAAAACCGGTCAAATTGAACAGTGCGAGACTTCCACGCATCTTTAATGTATGGATGCCTTTTCAGGCGATGGCGGCTGCTTTGATTGTAAAAGCGTAATGGAGGGATGGGTTCAAAGAGTTAATCAGAACATTGCCCGTTACAACACCTGTAGAAAAAGCTGAGCAAACCAATGATCGGCGAAAGCTCAGCGGTTGCAAAGAGTTGGTTATTTTTAGATCATCGACAAGTCTAACGGCTCTTCTCTGCAAGAATTCAAGACCTGGTACTTCGGTGCGTCACTCTAGAGATGGGAGCAGTAATGTGCCCAACCTGCGTTTTATATAATTTATGACGTTTGTTCGGCGTGAAGTACCACTTAGCTCTATTAGGAACACCCAGTTGTTTGGACGTTAAACCAGCCTTGCTCACCAAAATGACTCTTAACCTGGACCTCGCTGGAAATATCGACACCCAAAATGATGACGCTCGTTGAGGAAGTAAGGGAAATACTCTGGAAAAGTTCTATGTTTGAGCCATGTTATCAACGTCTCGATCAAGGTATCTAAAAAATACCTTTGTCTTGTGGCTAGTAAATAAACGAAATGAAATAATTTTATCACATTTTATCCATCAAACTAAACTTAACTTAACAGGCAAACGCAAACGCGTGTTAAGTTTAGTGTGATCGATATTTTTTCATATATATGCAATAAATGGTACGAAATCACATCATCGCCCTTCAAAGTGTCCCAATAAAAGCGTCGAAGTATGACATGGGTCAGCTAGGTCCAGCCGCCCTTACGCTTCTGCGTAGTTTGGAATAGATATCACGTTGAAAATTTTTGAAAACATATTGCGGATAGGTATTCTTGTCCCATTCAACAAAAAATCATTTGAATCGGCCGTTATTAAACAAAATACAAATATGTAAACAAAATGTTTTTTAATTGAAAGATAGGCTTGCTCTTGTCCCCATCTTGCCTGATATTGACCGATGATGCGGCCTACGATGGAGCACACTTGCTAAGAAGAAACATACATTTGCTGGCACCTTTGGGATCGATCAGCCAAGTATCAGCTTGTGGCGTTGAAGTCTATTGAGAAACGTGCCCAGAGGCTCTTCAGCAATGAATCCGTAATTCCGACTAAAGTTTTGAAGCAAAGTTGCTATTCTACCAGTTTTTTTTCGAAGAGTATTCAGAGAGTGTGTATCGGATCTGCATGATCTCATTTCTCCTGCCCATTTTTCTACCGGACTACAAGAGTGGGTACGAAATGGTGACACCACTTTATAACTGACATTTTGAAAACCCATACGAAGTGCTCTGATTTCACTATAATATTTTGCGAACTGCTAGTCTGTAGAATGCATTGCGTGAACGGGTCTTCCTCGATAGTTCTAATAAGGGTGTCTTCAAATCGCGAGTGAATCAGTTTCTTCTAAGCAAATGTGCTCCATCGTAGACCACATCGTCGCTTAACATCAGGCGAGATCGCGATCGCTAGAAAAAAATAAAATAATAAAAATTAGATTCATTTGGCGACTTAACGACCGACGCCGACGCTCAAATTGTAATTATCGGGAATCAAAATGGCCGCTAGCTATGTCTGCCAAAATGGGAAAAAAGCTCCCAGATTTACTATGTAATTTGCAAAGGTTCTCTCTGATATTTTTGCATACGAATTTGATTTTTAGCGCCATTCAAATATAGTTATTAAGAGAAGTATATTTTTATGTGCACAATCTATAACTGGGTAATAAATCCTTGCAACGTAATCCTATCATTAAATGTTTGATTTTTTTTCTTCCCTCACAAGGCCTTCCTTTTTACTATTTTCTTAAATGCAAGTTAGGTATTAATATCATATTTGTATCAAGGAGTATCATATGATTTGAGCATATTTTTGTTATCTGTACAATTGTATGGATTACTTATAACGTATATATAACGTATACATAACGTATGCATGTATATATTTTTTGAATTGAGTGAATGAATTGACTTGAAACTGTTTTTTTAATTTGTTCAAGTTTTTTTTCTACTGAATACAAACATAAAAGTAAAATAAACGCGTAGAATGTTCACTAGCTAAAATTAAAATTCAGTTATATACATTGTATAAATATGGTTACATTTACGATTAAGAAACTTAAAACGGTTACACAACCAGAATACACACGATATATTACGGGTGCACGAGTAAACTCGTGAAGTACTGCAAGTTTTTAAAATAAACGTGTTTTAACAAAATTATTATTCGTTTTGGTGAATGAAAATACGAGATCTTCCTAGGATTTCATGTCAAGATAGAATTCTAAGAAAACAAGCTTTTCACTTATTTCTCAGTGCTTCTCCTCATCTTAGCGATAATTTGCTTGTTTCCATTAAGAAATGTTTAGTCTTTTGAACTATTTCTGCTTTATATTATCTTTTTCTTGAAATTAAGGTTGAAGAATCATAAACCGATTTCAAGATTTTTTTTCAAAATCAGGCGTACCATGATTTTTTAATGTCTTTTTTTTTTCGAAAATGTAATATTTATTTTCACAATAATAAAATACCATACGTATTTCATTATATTCTGTGTAAAGAGAATAGTTTCGGGTTTATTCCAAATTTTTATTTTTTTCACTCAAGATTTATCCCTGGTACTAGAGCGCTAGAATACCTCTCCAAATCTCAACTTGGCCGAAAAGGTCTGCAATAACCGGTATCTTACCTAGCAGAATACCTATAAAAACTCGACAAGCCTGAAAAGGTCTCCGATATGGATATCGGAGGGACTCAAAGTGGGACATTCATAAAAAAACTTTGTAAGGAGAAAGTAGCGCTTATGTCATTGCGACGTGTTTTGTAACTTGTTCTGAAGCAAGATGCTTGCAATGCAATAACTTAAGCTCGTAGCATTGGCTACTTTCTTATTAATGGCTTCAACCGTAGCAGTTTTTTATCTTGTAGCAAACGACTACACCTTTGAATGGCTGGCTACATTGAAATTATGTTAATGGCTACAGTAAAATTCTGCATAGATGTATGCACACAGTTGTATACTTGTATAATGTTGGCTATATGGTCAGCAAAGGTTATTTTCGTAGCAGTGCCTCACATCGTAGTAATGCTTATACTAGTAATGTCTACGCACGTAGCATTGTCTACGTACTGACTACACTCATAGAATTGGCTCTGAAACATCAAGGAAACATCATGACAAGAATATCGTACAAATAGATACAACGAAAACAAAACAAATCACGGATCAAAGACTTCATAATACTGTGACATCGTGAATCAACAATAAAACCAAACATCAACCCTAAATTACGTCATAAAGGCCAAATCGCAAATCAGTTCAGAAATATTCATAGAATATTTATAGACAATCTACCGTATTGAGACATTCAGAAATATTAATACAGTAACTAATACTATTTATAAATATCTGGAAGTTTGGATGTCTGTCTTTGTTTGTCACTATGTACTATATACTATATATACCTATTCAATTCTGCACGACATTTGTAACGCACTAGCAGCGTTTTATAGTTTCATCCGCTATCCTATAGGAACCGTGTGTTTTTTCGGTATAAAAGCCATTTTAATTCAAATCCATTTATTTAGCTGTTCCGGAATTGAGTGCGGACAAACGTTTACACTTACACACAAAATTTTACATTTATAATCTTAGTATGTGATGTTAAGGTATAAACAGAGACAGGATAGATACAAGTGGAAGGAATTGGGGGAAATCTTTGCCCAGGACCACTCCTCCTGACAATACAGGTTAACATAAATAAATAAAGTAATATAGAAATGGAGGTAAGGTGAAAATAACTCGCACTAGAATTAGCATATATACACTAATATAGGTAATAGGTATTTTTTTACTAAAAAAAGATAGTGAATTCGATATAGGTAATGGCGAATGAAATCACTAGGCGTCGCTAGTGCAACAATAAATACAGTAAGTGCTCTTAAACACAAAAGACACGGGTTATAAACAACGTTAGTACTTGTAAAGACAGAAACAGTATAATAAGTACATTAGATCGCTTCGAATGACCGCATCCCTTCTTTATCGCTCAATAACAGAGAAACGGTTAGTTGTAGCCAGTACGTAATCTTCCAAAATGTTTAAGTAAGTAGAAGATTAAAGCTGACCACAGACAGCTGTGGTCGATCACACACATCCGCAATTGATACGAGAGTTAGTTATATGGTGCGATGCAGCCACGTATTCCAAGCTGACCTTCGCTACGCCAACGTGAGAGAAAGCTAGCGAGACTGGGTGAGCTGGAGAGGAAACGGGGTTAACGTGGCCGCGTAACTAGCTCAGTTAATATTAAGGCAACCTATGCATGTGCTTCACACAGAATTAAACGGCTGCGCGTGCACAAGATATGATGAAGCTCGTATTGAACAAACTAAAGCTCTTCATATTTGTAACAGGTGGCGTGGCCATGCACTGTTGCTCAATAGCAAACGTCTTATTTGGTATATAGCTTAGACGGTGACAAAGCTAATATTGCAGGTCCTGAAATAACCTATTTACCAAAAATAATATTTTTTTAATGGTTATTTGCATTCTGAGTCCTTAATTACATATTCGTAACTTCGATAAATTATGAATTTTTACACATTTGCTATGATAAAGCTGTCAGAAACCATCATAGCAAAATTTGGCAAAGTTATTTTTGTAAAATTATACGACGAGCTTGCCTAACACATAATGATGCTTTTAGAGGGCAATGCCTTTTATCAGCTAAGCATAAATATGCTAGCTAACACAAAATGATTAAACTAATAGGCTTTTTGCCGTGGAGGTACTAGCTTAAGAATGTACCCCCATTCTCTTCCCTTGGGTGCCGTAGAAGTCGGCTAAGGTACATCAACCAGAAGATGGGCAGCAGAGTCTTCTGAGTATCATCAACATCATCATTTCAGCCACGGGACGTCCACTGCTGGACATAGGCCTCCCCCATCGTTTTCCAATAGGACCGGTTGGAAGTGGCCTGCATCCAGCGTTTTCTTAACTTCTTCTGAATATGATAATTCCTAACTGCGCTCGCCAACACGCCTGCCAAGTGAGGCGAGTATTGGCAATCCTTCCCCCTACATGATTAGTGCAAAAAAAGACTAGGCAGACCACAGTCCCCGGCAGCCCCCCATGCAGATCGCTTCCAACCGGCCCTTTTGGAGATTGATGGGGGAAACCTATGTCCAACAGTGGACGTCCTTTAACTGAAACGATGATGATGATGAATAGGCTTTTTATTAAAAAAAATACCACAGTTGCTTTACTCATAGACTGTTAAAAGGTTTTTTTTTTAAAGAATAGTTCTAATGTTGGCCACTATCTCGTCTGATGGTATTAGACGGTGGTCTAGCAAGATAATTTTTTGTTAGATATTACCTACTGCAATAAATTGTGAAATTTATAAAAGCCATTAGGAGTAAAGCTGAAGTTTACGAACTGTGAATTTCACTTATTTCCGTTTTATTTTGTTTGGTTATTCGATTGATTGGACAGAGAAGTTTGCGAGTTTTGGCAAAAAAAAAGAACAATTCTTTTGGGGATACGTGTAAAGAATGCTATTTACCCCACTGGTCAGTAAGGATGGTATCAGTATTGTTTTAGTATCTAGAATATTTGTTAGCTTTTTTTTTATTTATTTTAGGAATAGGCTTGCGTTTGACAGCCAACTTGCCTGATGTTAAGCGATGATGCAGTCTACGATGGAGCACGCTTGCCTAGCAGAAACCGATTCACTCGTGTTTTGGAAACACCCAGATTGTAACTACCGAGGAACACCCATTCAGGCAGCGCATTCCACAGACTAGCGTATTTTACAAACAGACGATTGATATAGATTTTTTATTCTGCCCCGGTGGCTCAGTTTGTAGTGAACCCACTTTCTGCGCTTGGGGGCGTGGGTTCGATTCCCACCTAGGGCAAACATTCATGTGATGAATATTTGTGTATATTATATCTATTTAAGTATGTATTTAAAATATATAATTATGTACGTATAATCAGTCTCTGGTCTCTGGTGGCCACAAGTTTTGATTAGTTTGGGGTAAAATGACCGTGTGTGTAAAATGTCTCAGATATCTATTAATTATTTATATATTTAAAAATACAAGTTGTCGTTAAATTTGTCTTCATGTTCAAAATGTCATAGGTATTTTGCAGGCATTCTTTTCGGGGTTTCGTAACCAAAGGGTTGTAATCTGAACCCTACTACTAAGCCTACGCTCTGTGTCTGTTTGTCTATCCGTCTGTATGTCCGTCCGTACCGTCCGTGTCCGTCTTTTAACGGCTGAATCTTGCGAATCAAAATAGATAGCCAGTTGAAATTTTCACAGGATATGTAGTGTTATAAAGGATTTACTAATAAAGTCAATATTTAAAACTAAAGGGTGAGGGTAGGGTAAACTAAACCCCATAAAACAAAAAGATACAGCAGTTAAAGGGTAGGACGGATGGACGGACGGACGGATAGACAGACGGACAGAGATACGGACATAAAGACAGCATAGGCTTTGAAATAGGGTCCCGTTTTAACTCTTTGCGTACGGAACCCTAAAAATTTATTTGAAAAATGACGCCTATTCAGAAATTCCCCCTCAGAAAGTCTCACGTAACGTGAATCGTATCGTATTATATTTCAAAACTAACGATCCGCCCCGGCACCGCACAGGGTTTATCATATAGGTATATAAACCTTCCGTGAAAAATTATCTAACTGATGGTGAAAACATAAAAATGCGTGGCGTAGTTTGGGAGGGTTAGCGTATATACAGACAGGCAGACGTGGAAAGCGACTTTATTCACTGACTTCCAAAAAGGAGGAGGTTCTCAATTAGACTGTTTTTTTATTTTTATATTTATTTTATTTTAATATTTTTTTAATGTTTGTTACCTCAGAACTTTCGACTAAGTGAACAGATTTTGATGGTTATTTTTTTATTTGAAAACTGGTGCTTCCCGTGTGTTCTTATTTAATTTGGTCCAGTTCTGACATTTTATGAAGTCGGTTTCAATAATTGATAATTATTTTAGTAACCAACTTCAAAAAATGACGGTTTTATATTCCACTGTATTTTTTAATGTATGTTCACCGATTTCTCTGTCAATTGTTGATCGATTTAAAAAAAACTTTTTTTCGGTAGGGTAATAATACTTCCATGTTGTTCCCAGGATCGTTCCCAGGTTGTCAGGATCTGATGATGGGACCCCAGTGAAACACTCAGATTTTATAGGCTCTTAAAAAGGCGTCGAAGGTATATAAACCATAGCATGAAAGTATCTTACATCACAGAGAGCAGTCTGCAGGTCCTCCAAAAACCTTCGACACTCGTCCAGGTTATCATCAAGTGCATCCTTCGGCTGGGACAACTTGACCAGCCAGGCGCGATAAATCAGACCAGGCTCTATTAACAGGTATTGACTTGGTTTCTTGCCACGCCGCATAATCATACCTGTGGGGTTTAAAGCATAATCTGCCTTTTAATAGTCCACTACTGTATAAGATCAGCATATCCTATCCAGGAGGTAGGTCACGTCGGTTTAAATAAAATAAATAAATAAATATCTGGGACATTATTGCACACATGGTCATCTGACCCCAAACTAAGCAAAGCTTGTAATATGGCTGCCAGAGAGACTGATATACATACATATATATATTTAAATACATACTTAAATAGATATTAACACCCAGACATAGAACAAACACAAATGTTCATCACACAAATGTTTGTCCTAGATGGGAATCGAACCCACGCCCCCAAGCACAGAAAGTAGGATCACTACCAACTGAGCCACCGAGGCAGTTGTGATCCATTTGTACTATGTAGAGAATGGAAGAGATGAAGAAGAAAACTTTACTAAAGTTAATATCAACTTCATCGGAATACTAATGCATTACGCCCACGCCTTATACAATATAATTGGCCTGACTTTCGAGACGGTTACTTAATAAATTGCACGGAACGAAGTAGTTTCTGAACTACTAGTTTTCCAAGAGGATGAAAGTAAATAGATCAAGGGTATATTGCACCACTATCGCTTAACGCCGCGCTAACAGGCCAGAGCTATCTCTTTTGTACATTTTCAACATTTTAATAGATAAAATTTCGCTAAGGTGTAGTAAAAAAACGATTTAACACTCTTTTTAGAGTTCCGTACCCAAAGGGTAAAACGGGACCCTATTACTAAGGCTCCGCTGTCCGTTCGTCTGTCCGTCTGTCCGTCTGTCACCAAGCTGTATCTCATGAATCGTGACAGTTAGACAGTTGAACTTTTCACAGATGATGTATTTCTGTTGCCACTATAACAACAAATACTAAAAAATAGAATAAAATTAATATTTAAGGGGGCTCCCATACAACAAACGTGATTTTTAGGGTTCCGTACCCAAAGGGTAAAACGGGACCCTATTGCTAAGGCTCCGCTGTCCGTCAGTCCGTCTGTCCGTCTGTCCGTCCGTCCGTCCGTCTGTCACCAGGCTGTATCTCATGAATCGTAACAGTTAGACAGATGAAATTTTCACAGATGATGTATTTCCGTTGCCGCTATAACAACAAATACAAAAAAAATGGAATAAAATAAATGTTTAAGGTGGCTCCCATACACCAAACGTAATTTTTTTGCTCGTTTTCGCTCGATATTGAGATATTGATAACGGCAAGAGGTAGACACTTGAAATATTCACAGAATAGGTAGTTATATATATTCACTTTAAAAATAAAATATAACATTAAAATAAAATTAATATTTAACGGGGGCTCGTACAAAACGTGTTTTTTTTGCCGTTTTTATAGAAATGGTACGGAACCCTTCGTGCTCGAGTCCGACTCGCACTTGGCCAGTTATTTTTGAATTTAAATCTTCTATAGGCGCGCTGAGCACTTTATTTTGTGGATTTTGAATGAAACTGAGCCGTCACGCTGGGCTATGTAACACTAGTTTGGGTAAAGTGGGCTCGAGTCGACTAAGGGAGCGAGAGAGATATAGTCAACCTTGATGATGTTTTCACTTCCGTCGTGTGGTCTTAACAGCACACACACACACACACACACACACACATTTTTAACACGCTTTTATTAGTAATTTTTAAACTAATAAAAGCGTGTTAAATTTTGAACACATGTTTTAATCACTGTTTTAAACTATCACGATTGTTCACTAAAGTTATATGATTATTTACGGGATATTTATCTTCACGTGAACATGGTGCATGTAACTGCGCCGAAATATTGGGAGCTCCTTCCACAATCTTACCACAGTAAATATCCCGTAAATAATCATATAACTTTACATGTTTTAATATTTAGGTACCGCGGTGTAGGTACTAGAACTTTTACCGATACAGTCAGTGTTGTGTGTCGTAGTGACAACCCTGCAATTTTTTAAGATCAAGTGAGGGTAGGAGAACAAAATACTCGCTCTTCTCGCCGGACTCACCCGCAGTTTTCAGTCAGCTCGTGACCACGGCCATTGTAACATGGTCTAAACGTCGAGCGAAAGGTACTTATCAATTTTTACCTATATTTAATTGTGCGCGATAAGTCCCGATAAATATTAAAACACGCTTTTATTAGCTTATGTAACGTATTCTTTGAATTATATTTTAATCTTCTCCAAAACATCGAGTTATAATTAAATTTTGCAAGCAAGCGCGGTCTTAATACATCGGAAGGCTATCCAATATTAAGTAACAAATAGTATCAGACTAGTGTTCGTTTAGTTGGTATGGGTAGCTAGCGTTATATAAGGTACAAAACCTGGCGTGTAAATAATTGGTGTGTTCTATTATAATATTAGATAGATACACCTTGGGTGAAGACTTGGATGAATTGAGATGAAGACCAGCTTGGGTGAAGACTACGAACTGAAAGACGCAGCTTAGGTAGGCCTCCCACTAGATGGACTGACTACATTGTGAGAGTAACGGGCATCCAGTGGATGCAGATGGCAGGCTGTGGTTCAGTGTGGAGGTTAAAGGGGGAGGCCTACGTTCAGTGACTGGTTCAGTGACGCCCTACGTACTGAGCCACCGGGGCGAGTAGGTTACCGGATTTCAGGATTATTGTGTCCTTACCCTCTCTTCGGACTTTGGATAGCCAAAGGATTAGAAACTTAAAATCAGAAACATATTTATTAATAATAAATTTACTAGGCAGCGCATGAATTGCTTGAGTGTAGTAACCGATTTCTTTTAATCTCTTAAAGATTTTTGTTATTTTAAAACAACTCAAACTCATAAATTTCTTTTAGAAATATTGATATGAAACACTTTAATAGGTCTTTCCAAAACTGAACAAATTTGCAAGAAAATATGACTGCACAAAGCCCTAACGAATATCCTAAAAATACTGTTTCCATATATCACATTCCGCCGACTCAGTGAGAGCAGTGAAACCCAAACCCGCAGATAAAGCAAGTGTTCCTACAGTTCACTTGCTGTAAGAGATTAAAGGCCAATACACTTCTCGGAGATAAGAACACGACCGTAATAAGAACTCGCTTGTACTAAGAACTGTAAGAACGATCTGGAAGGATTCAGTGCTCGCTCTTAAAATTAATTTGAAAAGTTTTTATTTCTTGGAGGTACAAAGTTGTCTTTTTTATGTAGAATAGATCTAAGATTGGAAGAACTCACCTGATGGAAAGCGATGTTGGTGCTGAGGATGGAGCACGTAGACCTAGAAAGTATATTTATTTACTATGGCTTTGAAGACATCCAAGCGATCGTTTTCAGGAAACAAAGACGGTGGAAAAATATTCCAGTCCGTAGCGGTTCGCAGTTCAAGCCGGTGGCATGTCAACTATGTAGGGATGGTATTTATGTCTTGTACATTTTTTTTACGAATTACTTTGAATGCTGTAAAAATAGACTAGGACTACATTTTTAAAGACATGATAAAGACTAAATGGTATTCCAGCAACGGGTTTGTAGGGAAACAAGTAAAATATGATTAATACATTTCACAACAAAAAAAAGTCAATTTACGGAAGTACAATAAATGGGGTTTATTCCGTAATTATTCACCAATAAAGTGTGAAACGGACTAGCGCACGGGGGTTCCGTTACCCAATAAATGTGTTTTCTTTCTTTCAGTTCAGGATCTTTAGGGTGCGCCCGACTCGCACTTGGCACAACATTACAAATGCTGTAATATTTTACTTAGTTATTTCAATTTCACTCTGTTTTTCGTGTATGATACGCGATATCTCCGCTGATTGTACCTCGTTTTTAACCTAACTTATTTAGGAACTCAATTCAGATTCTCAATTGGAATTGGTTTTATTATTATTCATATTTATTTATATTTCAAGGGTGGTCTTATTTGAATTCGAGAAAAATCCTGTTTATCGAACTTCCCGTTAAGTCTTTATTTATGTCTTGTTTGTTACTGACTTGTATAGCTTTTAATTTAACTATTAAAATTTGCAAGTTGAAGTGGCAATGGGCAGGCCACATCGCTCGAAGAACCGATAACTAATGGGGAAGAAAGATTCTTGAGTGGAGACCACGAACCGGAAGACGCAGCGTAGGTAGATGAACCGACGACATTGTGAGAGTCGCGGCCATCCAGTGGATGCAGATGCCAGGATGTCATTCAGTGTGGAGGTTAAAGGGGGAGGCCTATGTTCAGCAGTGGACGTCTTCTGACTGATGATGATGTTAACTTTTAATGTCTTGTGTTCAGTGGTGCCATGGCGCTGAACATGGTGAGGCACTGTTGCGTGTCGTGACATGATAATACAACCACTTTGATTCAGATACGCCTGTATGAATAATTTTATTTTCTCTGCAAGCATAATATAATCGTGTTCATAAATCATTCATATTCGCACATCTATTCTCCCAGGTACAGAAATAGGTTTATCATAAAGCATATTTTGTCGTGTATAATATTGTACGGTCTTCTCAGATTAAGAAACCTGATAAATGTAATTCTGACTTTTATTAGGTAAAAAATACCTCCAAATTCGTTGCTATCAGGTAAACTTGCTAACAGTACAAGTAAGTATAAACAAATACATTTACTTGAACACGCTCGCAAGCAAATATAACATTTATTACACCCGCATCGGCCTATTTAGCCAACAGGTGTGGTTTCCACACTACATTGAATATCTTGGGACCAAGTTGGCAATAGTGGTTGTTAGATTTATTATCGCTACGGATGTCTGACTTCCCCTGCTGCCCCTGGAGGCCAAGTTATGAAGGGAGCGTTTATTTTACTAACTACACAGTCGTTTTTAAGGTAATATGCGGTAATAAAAGTACGTAACCATAATTTGAATGAGGTAACATTTGGAGGAGTTGAAGTTCAGCGATAATGATCGCACAGTAGCATGTGCGAATTGATTCCCATTTCAATCTTTGGCCCTGAATCATTGACTTATTCAGTACTTAAATAAATAATGTACAGTTACGATGTCATCGAGTAGAAGGGCTCGGGCAACACGCAGTTGTCTCGGGAGGAGCCGTAGCGCAGTGCTGAGGGCTCCGGTGCGTTCCTTTGGAGATCCCGAAGCCCTCTTGTCAAGCACTAAGGCTGGTCACCAGGGTAGTTTTAGTGGGTACAATTCCACATAAGCTGGCTGCACCCCAATGCAACCGGGTATCTTTGAAAGAATTCCCCCTAGTAAAAAAATGCCAGCATGTTGGTTTAGGGCCCATTTTCTCTCTCTCTGAGCGAAGGTCTGTGTCCTAGTTTTGGGAAGATGATAGGCTGATGCTTAAGTAACATTTGGAAGTACAAATTAGGTACATTATCTCTTTGAAACTCATGTGTTATAGATTGCAGTAACTAGTTGTTCACCCCAAACTGTGAGCTCGTGACCTCTAGGTATATCTTCGCAACCCTTGTACCGATTCTGCTCATATTCCAAGTATACATTGTACTTGCAAACTAAATTCCGTGAACATCGAATTATCGTCGAACAAAGTAAATATGCAAACTTACATATAGGGTTATAAGGAAAGGGTATGCTAAGCCGAAAGGCGTTCGTTATACTCATCATTATGAAAAACTTTTACTTTAGGACAAAACCTGAAATTGCAAAAAAAAAATATCTAACTATGAACTTTCAAATTCGTATTACTTTCAGAGCTGTTGAACGCATGTCGTAGTGAAAAGTGCCGACCATTGGTTTTAAAGTTTTGAGCTTTGCTATGGTGCTTCGGAAATTTCTAAGATTACTGCATTGCGATGCAATGCAAGTAATTCCTTCCTCCCCATTTTTCTATCGGACTGCCAGAGCGGGCACGAAAAATCGACACCGCTTCATGGTTAATATTCCGAAAACCCGTACAAAGCGCTTTGATTCCACTTTTATTGTGCGAACTGCTAGTCTGTGGAATGCGCAGCCGGAATGGGTGTTCCCCGATGGTTACAATCTGGGTGTCTTCAAATCTTGAGTGAATCGGTTTCTTCTGGGCAAGCGTGTTCTATCGTAGACCGCATCGCGCTTAACATCAGGCGAGTCGGCGGTCAAACGCAAGCCTATTACCGAAAAAAAAAAAAGGTATTCAGTACCTATAGAGTCACAATCTCTAAGTAAAAACAGTCAAAAACGTCCGAGCGTCGTTGTACATACCTAGACATCAATTATATAGTTCACAATGCCAATTGGCATTGTGAACTGGCATTAGACGTTATGTCGCTTGCATAGTGTTCAACATCGCTTGTTCGCTAGGACGTCGTAGCACTGGCATCGCGCAGTGTTGTAAACGGATCGCGGTTGCCTTACAAATAACCAAAAAGCCGGCGCAATGCATAGCGTGCCCGTTGCATCGGACATTTTTTTGGCACGATTGTGACTTTATTGGTATTGTATCTCGATGGATTACTACGGCGACGTATCGATTTCAAGATTGGTGGTGGGTGATGTCCTATAATTTTGAAGAGTAAGTTGGCCAAAGCTGGGATCTTTTCTGAGGATTTAGAGTCCCATTATTATATAATTGTGTGTCAAATATCAATATATACACTAACAGATGCACAAACCGCACTTTAGGTATATTTACGGGCTTTTAAACTACATAGTAACAAAATAAACAGTGCAGTACAGATGTTAGGAGGAATTGCAATCCATGACTTTATAACTATTTCATTGCAACTCTGTTCATTAAACGTGTGAATGCACCATTATTTTGTTAGACTTTGCTCTGGATTTGCAATTATGTAGTCTGGTATTCAATAGTAAGTCAACTTGAACTTTGTTGTGGAAAAGACAGGGCTCCAATTCTACTAAACCAATTGTTTTTAAATTGTTAATGATTTTTCTCAATAATTGTCCTTTTGACACTTTTGGTATAGATAAAGTGTCAAAAGTGAAAAACATAATTGTTTTTAAATTGTTAATGAATTGCCTCAAAAATTACCCTTTTGACACTTTTTGTGCAGATAAAGGGTCAAAGGTTAAAAAAAATAGGCAATTCATTAACAATTGAAAAACAATTGGTTTAGTAGAATCGGGGCCCAAGTAACACGCAATTTTGCTAGTAATTTGCTTTATATTAGTTAACATTAATTTTTTCCTTAGTAATGTCATTATTTGAAAATAAAATACTCGTAATAATTTTGATAAATGCATACTTACAACGGACAAGCGCTGTCAGCTAGTGTTGCCTGCTATAACAGAACTAAATGGCATGACGCATTATGTTGACTCCATATAAAAGCTATATCTGTAGCTTTTCCTTCGAATTAGTCTAGATAAGTGCTTCGTATCAGGAAGCGAATGTAACAAACAGATGGATCAAATTAATTTTCATGGTTATTTGGAAGACAAACATCGTTTGAAGTTCTGCAAAGGAATGTTTTTGGAGCTCTTGACGAAAATAAAGTTAAACATAACAAACAGAATCTTGTACAGACATAACATAAATGGATGATAACTATTCGAGCCGTAGCGATGGTTCTGTAATTGGTAGGTTTGTTTCACATACTGCTGGGTATGGGTTAAAATCTCAACAATGAGCTTAAATTGTCGCCGTATGAAAACATCGTGAGAAATCCATAGCACGGTAATAGGGTACTTTCTAGTACTCGGCCTCAAGTTCAAAATCTATCTCCAAGTATTTAAAGATGTGCTCTGCAACTTGACTTAAGAGTAAGAATTTTACGAATGGCTAGGCACATCATGAAGTGTCTAATTCTACAATCGGGCTACAATATGGCAAATGTCTTTGTTGTAACCTGACTAAGATTTCAAGATCTACTTGAATATAGTGGTTAATTGATGTAACAAGTTAACTTAAGTGATTTTGGACGTGGTTGTTTCTGATCAGGCCAAACTGGGTAGGGTACTCTGTAGTATACGCTATTTTCAGCTGTATCGTCACTTAGCCCCATTACTGAAGTGTACAAAGGAGCAAATGTTTTGAGGGTACTATTAATTAGTTGCTAAATAAATAGGGGAAGCCATTCCGGTGGCTCCTGTCACAGTCTCTGACTAGGTTGCGAGCCTCTGGGTTCAACGCTGTAGCTTATTTTACATTATGCCCGAACAAATTATTTGTATTTGATCAAGATAAGTTCACTACAAAACCGATCGCAAGTATTTTTTGCTTAGAACCAAAACAGTACAGAAATGTTACATGAAATCTCATGGTTGCACAGTTTTTCATTAATGCACTGCTTTTTATTTTTTATTTAGATATAAATTTACCACAAAGGTTTAATGTCTCCCATTAAGTTTAATATAAAATGTATGCATTAGATCAAAAAGATACTAGCTGAAAAAAAATAGGCGGTATAAAACAGACATGACAAAAAAAATGCCGTGCATTTCTTTGATACTTCATGTTTAGAAAAGTTTCAATTCACAAATAAACCAAACAAATAATATATGTTCCAAGTAAGAGTGCAAATTTCACTTTTAATAACTGCACATTTAATAATTGTAAGTTTTAAATGTTTGAAGAGAAGATGAATTAATTTGTTTTATTAACATGAGTTTTTATTTTGAGTATGTATATATTATCACGGTAGGTAGATTGGTAGTTGAAAGAAAAGTAAATTACGCACCTTGCTAAAGTAAGTCTTAATTTAGTGCCATCGCGTGCGCTCGGGCACCAACATAACACTCGTGCATTAATAACTCACTTTGCGCTCAATGCAACAATCTCCTATTGTGGATTAAACAAAGCAAACATTTTTTATTATTATTGTAAAATAGGCTTGCGCTTAGCCGCCAACTCGCGTGATGTTAAGCAATAATGCGGCCTACGATGGATCATGCTTGCCTAGAAGAAATCAAACCTGAAAACACCCAGATTGTAAATATCGGGGAACACCCATTCAGGCAGCGCATTTCACATACTAGCAGACGTACTACATGACGTATAGGTAGATGTTTTTACAAAGACTACAAATAGTACGAAATGTTTTTTTAAAAGAAGCTGTTCAACAGAGCTAAAACTTGGGGTGTTTAAAGAAAAATCATTATCATTGTCAGCTTGTATTGATCCATTGCTGTGTAATATAAAGACTTCCTCTCCTTTGTGCCTTTATTCCTTGACTTATTACATCTACCCTGAAAAGTAGTAAGAAGTAATATACCGGCAACGCTTCTGGTTTCGCAGTTATTCTCAAGTGACCGTGGATACTTAGGCACTGTCAGGATTACATTCAAATTATTTGTTATTCTGTTTTAGTAAATATCCATACGATGGATACAATATCAGAATCAAAATGGATCCTAAATGCAACCTTCAACAAGTTCTTCGATATCAAACACCAAGCCAGATTTGCTAGACTTATTGGCCAGATTTTACCCAACGTTTGCTCGTTCAGGACCGTATTTGAGATGGAGTAGGAAATTGAATCGGTCCGGAGCAAGTAATGCTACATAAGCTTCTGTGAATATAACCAAAGCAAACAGTTCACGTGTTTGTGGCGGTAGTTTTATTTCAGATATGCCAAAATATCTTTTTCGTACAAATGTATTTTTTTCATAATAATATGTGACTGACAGTGTTGTTTAAAATTATATATTTTTATTGTTTGTTACATTACATATCGCCAGTTACCTAAACAGGGTTGTTGATAACTGTTTAAATGTTAAAGACAATTTAAAAATGTGACGGCCTGCTTTATAAACGCTACACGCGGCTTTACAAATGTGGGCGTCACTAACGCTTAGATTGGTTAACAGCTCCAGCATTTGGAGGCCGACTTAGCGGTTAGAACACTCGGAGCGTAAACCTGGATAAAGCAGGTTTGAATTTTGCTGATCATTAAATGTTTTAACTAATTTTGTATAACATTTCAATCGCATTTCATCGCTCGAAGAATCAATAACCAATGGGGAAGAAAGGTTCTTTAAATTTGTGATCAGAACGGTTTGCTGATCAAAACAAGCCCAAACACTGCACTTCTACTATTGTCCATCGAGGAGTGCCTTTGTCCACCGTCATTATCATCAAATCAGCTCGCTGTCACCATAATATTGTATTGTCATCGGATCTTGATATGTATGCCAAACTTCAGCTCAATCGAACAACGGGAAGTGGGTTAAATTTTACTTGTAAGAATTAAGTGGTAAAGACACAGATATCAGGACAGATGAAACTAAATGAAAGCTTGTAAAAATATAAATTAAACCAACACGAATAAAAGTGTCATAAAAAGTTTAATCATCATCATCATCAGCCAATTAACGCCCACTGTTGGACAAGGCCTCCCTCATAGAGGGGTGTTGCCATAATCCCCACGCTTGGCAGGCGGCTTGCGGATCGCAGTACGTTTACCGTGTACTATTAGGACGCTGCTGCCCATCCTCTGGTGGTTCCGGTCGCAGTTTTAGGACATACCCAGGTCCAATTTAATAAATAAAAAAAAGACACTTAATCAGATTTTAAGTCCCGCAGTCGGATTGGACCGTTGCACCCAATTTGTTCAGGAATTACCTACGGTCGGCTACGGAATACCGATATCCATCGCCATTTTTAATTCCAACCGATCCAATCAGCCGCTACGTTGTGGTTAACAAGCACATCAGTGATAATTTATATTTGATTTATAATGTTTTCGTATTAAACACATTTGAGCCTATGAGCGAAATTTTACCGCCAACGCAAAGAGGGATGTTATAAGTTTAACGTGTGTATCTGTGTTTCGGAGCATATGTGTTTGCGTGTCTATGCGTCTTTATATCTGTATCTGTGTATCTATGTGAGTCTGTATACCTATCTCCCAAACGCCTGAACCTATTTTAAATTAGTTTTTTTGTTGTTTGAAACGTGACTTGATTGATAATGTTCTTAGCTGATGTTCTTATGGAATTCAGTTCTGTCGTTTAAAAATTATCAGCTCTTCTAACAGGGCTTAAAAAAAACTATGTATGTATTGATTTTTGTGGTCGAATTGGGTTATAAGGAATGAATTCATAATTAATTCGTAACACATTTTTTTTTAGATCTTTTCTAATAAATTTAGTTGTGTTTTGTTTCAAAGTTTCAAATTCAAACTTTGCCTTATTTTCGTAGACGGAGGAACCAATGGACACAAGTACGCTGTAACCGGATAAGAGATAGCGATATTTTCTAAGAGTGTTGCCACTTTATTATGGCTCCATAGAAGATAGGGAAGTTAGGGTGGGTTTTATTACTATTGTAATAAAATAAAAACAGTAAAACTTCAGGTTATATTTTATTTTATTTTATTTTACAAGGAAAACAAACAGCTGCTAACAAACACGGTAGATATACAATGAATAGTTACACAAAAGCCAGAAAAAAGTTTTCACTAATATAAACTAAAATTGTGTAAATGCCTCGTTGCAACACCAACATAGGCCTGCATAGATAGGTAGAATTTAGACAGTAGGTAAGATAGTTGATAATTAGTATTTACATGAAGATATATTAAGTTAAATTAACAGAAATAAGAACAAAATCAATACATAATAGCCAAGTTACGATTATAAAGCCTATTAATGTAATAATAAAAAAAAATGTTAAGACGCTTTGATAGACTTAATTTTTCACAACAATTATTTTTAATATAAGGGGTAGATTAGATTAGGAGATACGGTACAAATACAAATGAACGTAATATATTTAAATCTATATATGCATACAAAGATTACCAAACCATTACCCAAAGATGATTGAAATGATTTTGAAAATCATAGGGTTATATAATACTTTTTATAGTCGAGTAAAAAGGTACAAAAATTTAATATACGCACCGCTCGTAACTTTTTTCGTCTTTTCTCGTCCAGTTTTTTCCTTCGTGGTGTCTGAGGGATTTCAATATCATGTTTTCTTGTCATTTCTAAATCTAGCGTTTCAGGTCGTTTTCCTGAAAATTTCGATTGACCAGTTGAATCTGAACCCCCTGGTTTCGAAGTAAGATCAGAAGTCTGTAAAATAAAATTAGCAAATTAGGGCACGGCAAAATGAATGTACCTTATTTTAGTAATATGACACGGGAATTACTCATTACACATATACACCCTCAAATCAGCTATTTTCAATATTACGAAACCATAAAAATTATAACCAAGCAGTTTTTGACAACAAATTTTGAGGGAAAGTACCCTATGTCCGTCTTCATGATGCATACTACCTTCCTGCCAAATTTCGATAAGATCGGTTTAGTCGTGAAAAGCGAACAAACATCCAGACAGAGAGACAGAGTTACATTCGCTTTTGTAAGGAGTAAGAATTACGGCGGATTCAATAACAAATAATAATAAAATCGGAAAAAAGGTCTACAACAAACGTTTTTTGTTTTAAACTATCACGGTTGTTCACTGAAGTTATATGTTGTTCACTAAAGTTATAATTCTCGTTGGTGGAAAACTTATGAGTTGTTTTTTTTACTGGTCATAGTTAGTGGTTCTGGTTACTCACATAAATATCATTAGTTGGCAGAGCACCTGGTTTCAGATAGTTTTTTTCTCCACGCTTTATAAATAAATCATTCTTAAAATGTTTGGAACAAATTCTGGAATTTCGTGTTGGTCTCCAATCATATCTACCACATGCTTGTATCCAAATCTCTACCGGTCCTGCATTCGATGGAAATCTGTAAATAAATATTAGGAAATTTAAGTATATGGTAAATTCTGTGATTACAGATAACATAGATTCCGACTCTACTATTAGTTTAGTACAAACAAAAAATCATTTTTCGTTAAAAAAAAACGCTGCTATACAAAACCGATAATACAGTAATGGCATCTTATTTGAGCGCATAAAATAAATCTGTCAAATTCAATACATCGTCGGTAAACATTTAGAAAACTAGGGAAAAATTGAAAGCTACATTATGGCAGCCCTAACTCAATATCTTTGAGGTTACGTTCTTCTTTGCTTTTGTATAATTTGTAATTTTGCAGTAAAACTTCACATCTAAATATGTTGCCCCTGCATCAATACATCATATTTATTATTTTTATTGATTTTAGACGATATATTGTAAATAAAAACGGCCATTACAAACCTGTGAAATGTAACATCAGATAAACCTTGTTCTGTTCTGTTCCGACAACCCAAAACACAACACTGCACCATTGTGACGAAATCCAATACTCTTGACCACACGAGGATAATAATTTAAGGATAACGAATTGAATTTAGATGATTTATTTCCGAAAAAACACAAAAATCTCTCAATGTTTGTCACCACACTGTCAATTAGAGCTTGGAGTCAACCGGTTACAACGACAAAGAGGCAAAAAGCATAGATCCTTCTTTTTCACGCATGCTATTTTTTCATATGGCTGTTTCGCTGCGGAGTAAAAGAGTAGGAAATGTGATTGCGTCTATTGTTTTCTCTGTCTACGCTTATTTTACACATTTGTGCAGTAAATTAGAACATATTCCTTTTTCCTTTGGATAAAAAGAGCTGCAATTGACTTATGTAATGTAGGGTGGTAATGGGGCCAGCATTATGGGGACAGTTCCCACTAGTAGCGGTTTAATAGATTAGTTTAGTAGGTAGGGATGAATTTTTCGTTTTTATTATTATTTCTCTTTATTTAAATGTATTGTTATTAATATTTAGAAGATGGAATAGGTAATTAATTTTGTGAGATGATTCCTTGTGTAATCGATGAAAAGGATTCATCATCATCATTATCAGCCTATCATGTTCCCACTGCTGGGACACAGGCCTTCTCTCACAGAGAGAGGTTGTGCTCTTATACGCCATGCTGACCCTGTTCATGTTGGTAAATGTCATATTATGTCTTTGAACTTTTTTAAGGTTCTGGACATGCCGGTTTAGTCACGATGCTTTCTTTCACCGTTATTGAGCGATGGTATGGAAACTGCACACAATTTATTTAATTTAAGTACTGAATAAACCATTGATGCAAGGCCGAGGATCGAATCAGGTGCCGTCAGATTGTAAAGCGCACATGTTACCGCCTGGCCACCATCGATCTTCGGCTATCACCTGGAAAAGATTTCATCATCATCAGCTAGAAGACTACCACTGCGGAACATAGGCCTCCTCCTTTAATCTCCACACTAAACAACATCCTGCCATCTGCATCCACTGGATGCCCAGGACTCTCACAATGTCGTCGGTCCATCTTCTAGGAGGCATACCTACACTGCGTCTTCCGGTTCGTGGTCTCCACTCAAGAACCTTTCTTCCCGATCGGTCATCAGTTCTTCGAGCGATGTGGCCTGCCCATAACCAAATTTTAAAGGAAAAGGTTTACGGAAAACTAATAATAATGAGTGTGTGTCTCATCCTACGTTAGTATACCCCATACTTATTGTATCTTTGAAGGAGGAGTTCTATGTAGCTTAATAATTTAGTTCCTTAGATCTTCGCGTGATTGGTTTTTAAGGATCTTGGCTTCAAAAAAGTTTACGGCCTCACGTGATTTGAAATCGAATTTAGGTTCTGAAATAATTATGAATTACAACAGTCTAGTAAGTAATAAGCAGACCTCCAGAGATCAGAAAAGTTTCTACCGTAAATAATTTACGCAATATCGCGATTTTCGGCCAATCTTCTTCGACCAAACTTTTAATAGGTATGAATACTTTATTTTTATTTGAAGTCCGACGTAGGCCTGCGAGAGGTTTTACGCGAGAAAGTTCAGTATCCTTGCATCTTAAGTAATGGATTAAAAATTATAAAGTTATGGCGTCTAAGTTCTTTATGCTCAATTTTTTAGTTAATCTGCCGTTGAATTACATATTCTGTGAAAATTTCAACTTGTTATCTCGGCAGTTACAGTAACACAGTAACAGTTCGAAAGATACAACAGTTAAAAGGTGGTACAGACAGATAGACAGCGTAAGCTTAGTAATAATAATAATAACATAAGTGTTAAAGGGCATAACGCCGCTAGTAGTTCTTAGTGAAAGTGCAGCACACTCTCGACACCCTAAGCTACCCACGCCAATGTTGCTCTTCCGGTGCCAAGATACGGCGGATATAGTGGGTGGCAAGTCATCACCTGCCTAAATATATTTTGAGATGAGACAGGATAAGGCAGGTGCCGTTTCTCATTCTATAGATCCGTGATACCATCCACAAGTTGTTCACCTTAATAGCCCAGACTTTTTTAATCCTATACTGTACAATAGTTTCATATTCCTTTTTATACATATTCCATAATTGCATGTATTTTATATTCAACAGGGTCTCTTGGTGTTAGCTTCGGCTCCACCATTGCCTACCAAATGTCCGGGCTAGACCCGAAAATATAACTAAATAAAGTGGAATAATAATATATTTATTTCAAGTAAATTAGTTAACATAGTTCACAATTTAAATTAATACAGTCACAGTACAAAAATTACAATTAGTTACAACTTAAATACTAACACTACTTAACTAACAGGAATCCGAAACAGGATCAGGATTTGACTAATAGGATCCCGTTTACACCCTTTGGGCACGTAACCCTAAAATACGAATAAAAATAGCATTTTTTTAATCTTAAATTAACGGTGGTAATGGAAAAAAAAAACGGTAAAATGGAACTAGTATTATCACACTAATATCATATATGTGAAAGTTTGAATGAATGGATGGATGGATGTTTGTTACTCAATCACCCAGAAACGGCTAGATGGATTTGGATGAAATTTGGAATATACATTGTTTATGTGCTGGATCAACTAATATGCTACTTTTCATCATCACCAAATTTCATTACCACACGGCTGAAACCGCGGGGTGCAGCTAGTAACAAAATAAAACCAAAAACTTCTTAAGTTTTGGCGGCACAAAGTTGTGGGTAAAGGTGCCAAGTGACAGTATTTTCAAAGATACATCGTGTCCCGACTGGATTGAAAAATTTAGTATTTCTCACAAAAAGAGCGCCGGATACAATATACACTTTGATCTTGTAAGTGAGTTCGTAATTGGTATTAATAGGACGAATAACTATTTCCTAAAGCGACGTGTTTACATTGTGTATGGTAATCGTGTAAGTCGGGGGATAACGCGCTTTAAGTCCCGATTAGGGAATGCAATCCTGCAATATAATTTCAAACCAGACATTTGCGGGACTTCTTAGTCCCGCTGGATCCATATATTTGCTGGATCCAGCAGGGTGGACTTCTAAAATCAATCGTAATAATAACCTAATAGACCTCATTCATGGTTTTAATTTTAACCCAAATTAAAATTTAATTTAACATACTTTTTTGTACATTTGAAAAAGTTATTTTACACTTTTAGGCATAAAGATTAAGACATAAATTGACATAGACTAAGATAAGCCACAAAACATAAATAAACAAGACAACATAAACATCAGAAACATAAATTGACATAATCACTTAAATATCACAATTATCAAATGTGATAACTGTATCAAATTGATTAAAATAAATGATTGATTAATTGAAATTGACATAGTCACATCACTATTCACTAACATAACATAAAATGAAATAACCACGTATACAACACAAACATGTAAAGGCACATGGAACATACCTTATTGTTACCCCACGATGTTCACTTCACCGGCAGCTCAGGTTCATTGTAAGGATTTAAATCCACACTACACGGATTAGAATTCGAACACGTTAACTACCGAGCACCGGTGGGGAAGAAAGGTTCTTGAGTGGCAACCACAAACCGGAAGACGCAGCGTAGATAGGCCTCCCACTAAGTAGATGGACGAACGACGTCGTGAGAATCGCGGGCATCCAGTGGATGCAGATGGCAGGATATCGTTCAGGTGGAGGCCTGTGTTGAGTATCCTATATCCTATGTATCCTATGCTGAGGATGCTATTTGGCTCATGATGATCATTAACCACAGAGCTATCATCGCTACAAAATATTACTTTTATTGTAATACAAGAATAAATAATAATAAAAATAAACTGTTTTCTGATGAATCTCTAGTGTAATGCCGCTTCTACGTCGCTTCAAGTACAATAAGGAATTCGGGATAAATTTTACTCGGTAGATATTTGTTCATTACGTTAATTTAATTAAGTTTAATTTTGCCTAACCTCATATAAATTATTAATTACATAAAAGAGAAAATTAACCTAACCTGAAACATCCAAAAAAACTTGTTGACACGTGTTTCGCTTCTTCACCAGGTATTCTCAGGACGTGTCGACTTTTTGAGCGCTTGACCGAGTTTTGAAGATGGACTTCCGCAAAGTAACGCCTGATTCAATCAACGAATAAAAAACTGGCGATAAAAGAGCTGATAATGTTCAAACAGCTCAATAGATTTTCTTGAATCATAGCTAAGAACATTCTCGATAAAATTACCATTTAAAAAAACCAGTTTAGTCGTTTGGGAACTACGATGCTACAGACAGATACACATTACACACGTTAAACTTATTACACTCTGTTTACATTGAGGGTTAATAAAATCTATATATATAAAAATCAATTGCTGTTCGTTAGTCTGGCTAAAACTCGAGAACGGCTGGGCTGATTTAGCTGATTTTGGTTTTGAAATGTTTGTCGTAGTCCAGGGAAGGTTTAAACGGTGAATAAATGGCTGGACCGATTTTGATGAAATTTTGTGTTCCTGGAACGGGTCATAGTAGCGAGGTCAAAGGCCGAGCTTACACCCATGCGAAGCCGGGGCGCGTCGCTAGTACTTAATAAAAATCACGAGAAAAAAACGTTGAAACTAATCTTGGTAGAATAAAAACTGGCCAAAATGCTGGTAGCATTTCCACGTTTAATGGCAATAACTAATTTTAGGGCAAAAGTGCAAGCATTCCATTCAGTTTCCTCCAGTAGCCGTTTTTCTTTTCAAGAAACAGCAATAGAATCCTTTAAAATCAAAGTGTTGAAGTAGTGAGCTCATCAACAACTCTCTCACAACTGTTAATCAGCGCACCTACGCATAAACAACACAAATTAATCACAGAACTACGACTCTCACCTAAACTCTCGTCCGCAAACAAATTAATTTCCGCACAGATATAATTTCGCGGAAAATTTTGCCACAATCATCCTCCGGGGACAATTGATTACGTGCCCTAACATCCGTTCATCAATTGTAGAGAGATAAACGTCAAGCCGAGTTTGCAAATGACAAATGTTTGCTAATGACTCGCCGCCGAAAACCGAATAATTCCGCGGACATTTTACAGCCGAGGTATAACGATCGGCAATAATTATCATTGTGATGGTTATCTTTTGAAGATATTGAGATTAAAATACGTCTTTGTTATTGCCGGAACGTCGTTACAGCGTTTCTTGAGTATTCTGAATTGTGAAGACGTCTATTTGCTAGGTATTGTTGGGTAGTCATTAACATTTCTGTATATGAATATGTATATGAAGCCTAGAACTATATCTTTTTAAATTTGATCCAAATTTTTTTGAGCTGTTTTTGTGCCAAGTTATAAAGTTTTGATTCTTTTAATTTTTTATGTGCCGTAGGTTACAAACAAGCAAAAACTCCGCCCAATGGTAAGTATAAGATTACATATGAAAAAAAAGTTTTTATTTATTTTTATTTTCCAGGTGTCTTCGAATGAAAACACCCAGACATTCTCGTCCATGACATCAATCATGATGTGGACAAATGCAAGACTGTCAAAAAACAGGTTACAAAAATCTACCGACGTAAATAAGACATTCAGACAATAATCTACTTCCATATACCGGCTATAATCCACAGTTGAATGACAAGAGTAGTTACGCCCTTAACTTCGCCATTAAAAGGGTGCTTAACACCCAACGGATTGTTCCCTGTGAATAACGGCGAAAGAATAGCTCGAGCACCGTTTTTAAGGTTGAAAAGCGTCGTAACTCCGCAGTCATTCCGGACCGTAATGTGACTTACGTGACGTCATGTCAGACACACCCCGGATTGGGTTTAAGATAAGATTAAACTAGCGTGACTGTGGTAGCGACCTCTTCAAATAATACGATGCAATATTTGTTTTTGTAAAATAACCGTAGCAAAGCGTTGCCACTTCAAGTAACATTTTACTGTTTTATTATAATTACACGGGTATTACTCACGTATGATTAAAGCGAGCCTTTCCCCCTTTTAAGCAACATTTGTTACTACATATGACCATAATGATTAATTATATTGTATTATAGTCACATTTAGTAGAGCAAAACAATGGCGTATTATACACAGTCGTACGTTTCGTTATTTTCGAGGTTCTTCTTATATTTTTCGAAACGTATAGCTGTATTGTAAAATGTAGCTTTACGGTTCCCTCCATAATTATGAAGATGTACGGACAGACATACAGACAGACAGACAGACATACAGATGGATGGACAGCGGATTCTTAGTAATAGGGTGTAATAAAGCCGATCTGGATAAGGATCCAAAGGCGAAGGTTTTCTAAGATTGTTAAAAAAAATATACCAAAATAAGTACGACAAGAGTTAAAAATATAAACTGAATTTTTCGCATGTTCGAATGTTCAATAAAATTTAAAATAGCCCGTCGTTTCTATAGAAAATATTTTCAAGTAAAAGCTTTGTCATATGAACGTTGATCAACGAGTACCAGTCAAGTGGGTACACTCAGCTGCAATCGGTTCTGTGAGTAGGTTATACTGCACAACAGATATTTAAGATTTTTAATTTTACGGCTAACAGACAATATAATACCGATATTCACGTTACTCGTCGGTGCAATAAGAAAACTAATTAATTTTGTTCATTCATAAATTAGTTATTGTTTATAACTTATGGATGGATATAGGATGGGGAAGAGAGGTTCTTGAGTGGAGACTACGAACCGGAAGACGCAGCGTAGGTACGAGTAGGCCTCCCACTAGATGAACCGACGACATTGAGAGTCACGGTCATCCAGTGGATGCAGATGGCAGGATATCGTTCAGTGTGGAGGTTAAAGGGGGAGGCCTATGTTCAGCAGTGGACGTCTTCTAGCTGATGATGATGAAGTAATTTGTGGTAATTGTTTCAGATAAATAAATAACTGTAATAACTTACGGTGCTGAAATGTGGTCAATTACAGTTGGAGCAGTCTACAAGTTCAAAGTCGCTCAGTATGCTATAGAGAGAGTTAAATACGGCGTATCTCTGAGGGATCGTATCCGGAACAAAGTTATTCGCCAGAGACCCCAAGTCACCGATATAGATCAGCATTTATAATAACATGCATTCTTCTCTAATTTAGCATAGTAGATGGACCAGGTGGTCTATAACGCATCGTTTACATTAGATACATTTATACACATGCACGCAAAAACAGCTACAAGTTTAATGCATTATCCACCATAATAACACTTATTTTTTTCGTAATAACAAATAAATTCCCAGAGCATTTTTTTGGTTTAAAGTGTTGATCCATATTTTATTTATATTACACGGGAATTACTCACGTAAGATTAAGCCGGTTACTCAGACTATAGTAAATACCTAAATGTGTGAAAACCACGTCAGTTATAGTAAAAAATTTGATACATACCTAATTTGGAATTTATAATTTACATATTTTAAACAATTCAAAAGTTTGACAATCGGTAGGGTTTGAATCCGCGTCATCCAGGATTATGCATTGAAATGTGTATAACATTTAAACATAAAATTGCCAAAGTATCACAAAACAAGCAACGTGCATAAAAGAAAAGCGATTATACGATAAAACAAGAGCAGAAGAAATAAAGGCGAAAATTTAATCGGTGAGTCGAATATAGGGTTTAAGAATCTTCATTGTCCGATCAGTTACTTTTACTATTGCAACTGAATGTCAGAACATTTATCCCCAAACGATTGAGCTGAAATTGTGCATACACATTTACTCGTAGTTTGGATGACAATGCATGGTTAGCCAAATGATGTCATTCTAAATCTAATATGGCGGACTCTCTGGGACTCTCAAAGATGACGGACCAGTTATTTGTTATGCACCCTCACGACATGGGTATCAAATGAAAGGGTTTGCTGAAAAGAAAACGAAAAATAAAATGATGTCACACTAAATTCAATATGGCGGACAGCCCAATATGGTGGACGAAATTTTCGTATCATGATGATGGGTATCAAATGGAAGGGTTTGCTGAAAAGAATACGAAAAGCTTATAAAAAAGTTTTTTTTTGGATTAGTAATTTTTACTTACAAACAGCATTCTGAAAAGTCACATATTATTTTAGCCGACTGTACCTAAGTATTGCCAAGGACATTCTGGTCACGTCTTACGTTTGTGAGAAATGCATTCGGTCCCATAACATTTATTTTTGTAATAGATTCTGGTATTCCGTCAATGCTAATGTTTCTATACTGAGTTATTATTTATTGCAGAAAGTAAGTTGAGCGAGTACAAAATTATGTTCACAATATACTTAAAAAAACTTAGTGCCCAATTTTCACACAACTTTGACCTGCTGTGCTGTATAGCTTGAATTGCAGTACCTTATTGTTTATTTATAATAATTTCGTACAATTAAAATTAATGTATTACTTAATTAATGTCCTTCCTCCGAAGGTCTTGCCGCTAAGCTTGAATATGAGCGTTTCAAAAAGGGTGTGTACAACCATCTTTTGGGCTGGTATAGCACCAACACTGAAGTGAGTTTTTTTTTTCTGTGAGCACCAATAACGTCGTAAGTATTGCAGATGTCTATAGATACCAGTTTCTGCTTACTATCAGATGGATTTCATGCTTGTTTGCTCCTCTTGTTATAGCATACAGAGTATAATATTAATTATAGTTTAGTTTATTATTTTTAACGCAGGGGCGGCTTTATGGCGAGCCGTCGGTGAGTGGCGACACCGCGTACCTCGATTCCAGGGGGCTAAATGAGACCCCTACTCCTGACTTGCCTTAACCGGCCGTCCGGGGGTGGAAACCGCAAGAGCTAAGAATCTAAGCTCCAGGGTGAAAGTGTTAAAGGGCATAAAGCCGCGAGTAGCTCTTAGTGAAAGTGCAGCATACCTCTCTACATCTTAAGCCATCCACGCCAATGTTGCCCCTCCGGTGCCAAGATACGGCAGCCTTTATGGATGCCCATTTAGAGGGTGGCAAGTCATCACCTGCCTAAATATATTTTGAGATGAGACAGAATACGGCAGGTGCCGTTTCTCATCCAACAGATCTGTCCTCCTATCCACAAGTTGTTCACCTCAATAGCCCAGACTTTTCCAAACACAAATCCTAAACTGTACAATAGTTTCGTATTCCTTTTTATACACATTCCATAATTGTATTTTTTATATTCAAAAGGACCTCTTGGTGGTGGCTTCGGCTCCACCAATGCCCATCAAATGTCCGGGCTAGACCCGAGAATTTTATGAAATAATGTCCAATATTATAGTTTAAAAACTAAAACCAGATGACACAGCAAGAGAGATGCCTAGCCTATATCCAGCAGTAGGGTAAAGAAGGCTGTAGGTAATGATGATGAAAACACAAAAAAATAAAACAAAGGAGTCCAACTCTGAGGAGTTTTAAATAAATATAAATAAAGAAAGTTACACACTCCTAGCTCCATATTAGAATTCCTTATGTCGGGGATGCTATGGTACACCCACAAAGACAAGGACAAACTACTGGTACTTATTGAAGGGTTTCAGTATCTGCACCTAGCTCCATTATTATAGTAGTTCCATGGTGCCAAATTATCGTATTATCATCCAGATTACATAACCTTGGAGAGTTTCAAATAAATACAACAGTAATTAACTAGAAGTAGGTTAAAATCGTCTCCTAGTAAATTGTTTACATAAACACTGTTTACTGTGTCTGTCTGTTTTTTTGTTTACATAGTTCGTTAGTTCAAATGCCAGTAACAACATATTAACGACAAGGTAGTAATAGTAATGGTAAGAAAAGTATGACAGTTATTACTGGTTGAATTCTTATATTATTTCGTTCAGCACTCGTATATTTGTCTTTAACAACTCAATAAAATACAAATAGATATCGAACCTAACAAAAATTTCTTATAGGCTCACGTGATCCCTCCAAGGTGAGTTGTTTGCACAGTTAGGTATTTCGGCGTAATCGTAATATTGACGATTTTGCGAGCTACCAAAAATTCTGTGCGTTAAATCGACGTTTTTATGTAGACGTACAGCGCACCTGATAGTGATTCGGGACACGTCCGGCTATAGAGCCATACACGGCGTCGATGCTCTCTCGCAGACAAGAAATTGCCCTCTTTACGGTTCCATGGCGAAGATTTTATGTCTTCCACTTACGTACATTGACTTCCGAGGGCGGCAATTTCCTGTATTCTAAACGTGTTACGTCGCAAGGACGCGGACGTGACGGCAGACTGACAAAACTGACAATTTGCCCCGTAGGTAATCAACATGTTGCCAATAATGCGAAATATTTTTCGTTTTTATTGGCAGGCCCTAGTGTAGGTAGCTTTACTTAAGTGCGACGTAACATCGAGAGTTTTTCGAGCATATGATATTCTAGTCTTGATAGTGCTCATCAAAAATAAATATTTACATTCGATGAGCTTCATAAAGCGGAGCTTTTCTTGTATGGAAGAGCGCGATCAAGTCTCTAAAGAATCCTATTACTTTGCCATTCCTCCAATGTGCTTATGGAACAGGGATTTTAGAAAGATTCATTAATTTAAAATGAATTCAAATAAAGAGGAACACTGAAAGTAAGTCAATGGTCTTAAGCCACGGTCGTGGCCGGAATCTAAAGTGTGCTTCGGTGACTTTGTACTTATGAACTTGCCACATTATAATGCGCCTGTCTGAAGTCACCTAATTTTAATGGCTAAGTACTTTTTATATAAGCTACAAAGTTATAGTAACGACAGTAACAGCATTTAATTGTACAAATATTTGTACAAATTTATTAGAAACAAAGAGTAGTTTAATGTAGTTCATCTGCTTTAACAAAAAAAAATTTATTTGGAATTTTAAAATCTGCAAGTTGAAGTGGCAATGGGCAGGCCACATCGCTCGAAGAACTGATAACCGATGGGGAAGAAAGGTTCTTGAGTGGAGACCGCGAACCGGAAGACGCAGCGTAGGTAGGCCTCCTAGATGGTCCACTAGATGGACCGACGACATTGTGAGAGTCGCGGGCATCCAGTGGATGCAGATGGCAGGATGTCGTTCAGTGTGGAGGTTAAAGGGGGAGACCTATGTTCAGCAGTGGACGTCTTTTGGCTGATGATGATGATGAATTTTTTTGGAGCACAATATCGTTACTGAATAAGTGTTTCTAATTTTCGATTGAAATGATGGAGTTACCTAATATGACTTGCCATACGCTGCCAACTGATAGTGGGCTTGAGCATTTGGATTGTCTTTAAACCTTCAACGGTCTATGGACAGTCTAACTGTTTATTTAGTGTTAGTTTTAGCTAGTATTTCGTTTAGTTAATAAAGGCAGTGTGCATAATATTTTATGATGACTTGATTGAAATATCGCCAGACCTGGATCGAATAGTTTTTAGCTTTCTAGTATTTATCAATAGCAAATTTTATTAAGCGTTTATTATTTACTATGTGTATTTGGTACAATAACTTGCAAACTGTTGATCCGATCTTATTGTTTAACAAATAGTTCATGAAACAACTTGCAAGTTCAAATATCAGCAAAATCGGTGTAGGATTTGTGGAGATATAGGGATCGAGAGGTCACAGTTTGGGGTGAACAACTGTGGGGTTAGTACGAGAACCACCGAGAACTTGCGAAAAAAATGTCGTTACGTAAACAATAGCAAATGTATGAAAAATTTGGTTTCCTTTTACGTCCGATAGAGGCGCTGTTAAATTTTTCATACATTTTGCTATCGTTTACGTAACGATAACTTTTTTTGCAAGTGCTCGTACTAAGGCCACTGGTATTACTCGTAGTAAGGATGTTATCCAGTAAAGTGTAACTTTCATCAAATAGTATATCTGTACTTAGATTACTTTCTTTTTGAAAGATTTTATTTACCTTCCCCTGTAAGTATGGGTCAAATTTTGGAACTTAATTTTAAAACAATTGTCTCCATCCGACTGAAATTGTACATACACGTTTAGTATGGATAACAATGCAGCTTTAGCTAAATGACGTCATTCTAAATCCATTATGGCGGACTCCCAAAGATGGCGAACCAGTTATTTTTATTCACCCTCATGATATGGGTAAGGGTTTTCTGAAAGAAAAAAATACGAAAAAAAATGACGTCACGATAAATTCAGTATGGCGGAAGCCCCAAGATGGCGGACAACATTTTCTTATCTACTATCATGATAATGTGAAATAAGTTTTTTTAAAGCATTTTTGAAGTGAAAACTTCTTTAGGCGCGATGAGCACTTTTTGGGTGAGCAAAAATCATGGAACTCGCGTCATCGTCACCGAACGCTGTACCGTGTATTTTAAAACAGCGCCATCTCTTGTAGAATAGGTGAATTACCAGTCCTATGTATATGACTGATTTTTTTTTTATTATAAATTTTTATTTATTATTCCTTACGTACGAATAATATTTTGATTTTGTACTTGCACGTCTGTAAAAGTAAATCAATGTTTCCGTTTTTACTATTTGCTCTAAAGTTACTCCACAGTTTTCACTCGTTAGGGTGACAAATAATAAAAAATATAAAAAGCCTTAGTATGAATATTATTTTCCTTTCAATGCTATTATAAATACCCCGATTTGTCTTATAATGGTAGCCATCGATGACTTAATTTGAAGTATCATCTGCCGCGGTACAAACAGTCGTTGGACTCCCTCCAACAACTGTCTGCTATTGGGACTGAAATGAGCGGTTAGTGTGTCGATCATAAATAATGCTGCCAAGTTCTTGGCTTCATTATTTCACTTTCAGTTATTCAGCTCAGATGATAAGTGTCTATATCCTGATATCCTTGAAAATAATAGGTCGGGGAAAAAGTCTTTTCGTATTTTGTATGTATAAAGTTGTAGTAAAAATCTTATCCGTTGTACTGTTTGTATCTGGCTGGTTTTGATACCATTAAAAAGATGACATTTTAAAAAAGGAATACAAAACGTAAAAAGCAATTTCCCGCCATTTTTCAATTGTTTTTTTGTTCGATAAAATGAGTGAATCTAACGAACAAATTCGATATATTGTGAAATTTTATAACAAAAAAGGCAAAAATGCGACACAAGCCGCGAATAAAATTTGTGACGTTTATGGACCTAATGCAGTGTCATCAAGAGTAGCACAATGTTGGTTCAAGCGTTTTCAGTCCGGGAATTTTGATGTCAAAGATGCAGCTCGCTCTGGTCGCCCTGTTACGGATAAAGTCGATGCCATTTCTGAAAAAGTGGACCAAGATCGGCATATTAGTAGTTACGACGTAGCTGAAGAACTGGCGTTGACCACAAAACAGTTTTGACCCATTTGAAAAAAACTGGGTATACAAAAAACTCGATATTTGGGTGCCACACGAGCTCACTGAAAGAAACCAAATGAATCGTGTACTCATTTGCGATTCTCTATTGAAACGTAACGAAACCGAACCGTTTTTGAAAAGATTGATCACTGGTGATGAAAATTGGATCACCTACGACAAGAATGTGCGCAAAAGATCATGGTCAAAGGGCAGTGAAGCACCACAGACTGTAGCGAAACCCGGATTAACACGTAATAAGGTGATGTTGTGTGTATGGTGGGATTGGCAGGGCATCGTTCATTATGAGCTTTTACCGCCGGGCAAAACCATCGATTCGGATCTCTACTGCCAACAGCAGATGAGACTCAAAACAAGAAATTGAGAAAAAACGACCGGAATTGATCAACAGAAAGAGTGTGGTCTTTCATCATGATAACGCCAGACCGCACACATCTTTGGCCACTCAGCAAAAATTTAGAGAGCTTGGTTGGGAAGTGTTAATGCATCCACCATATAGCCCAGACCTTGCACCCTCAGATTTCCACCTGTTTCGATCTCTTCAGAATTCTTTGGGTAGTGTTAGATTAACATCAAGAGAGGACTGTCAAAACTACTTGTTGCATTTTTTTGATCAGAAGTCCCAAAAATTCTACAGCAACGGGATCATGTCACTACCTACAAGATGGCAACAAGTTATCGAACAAAATGGCACATATATATTATAATTAAATGTAATTAAACTTGAAAAAAATATGTCTTGAATTTGTTTAAAAAATACGAAGAAACTTTTTCCCCGACCTTATATATCTTTATGAAACCTGACAAAAATTTCTTCTAGACTACACTCTACTTTTTAACCAACTTCCAAATAGAAGGAGGTTCTCAATTAGACTGCATTTTTTAAATTAATTTTTTGTTTGTTGCCTGAAAACTTTTGACTGGGTGTACCGATTTTGATGATTCTTTTTTTATTTGGAAGCTGGTGCTTCCCGTGTGGTTTCATTTCAATTTGGTCCGGTTCTGACATTTTTATGAAGTTGGTTTTTATATTAATAATTATAAAATTTACTTTTATTATCTATTTTTATGGTAAGCTAACAATGTTAGTTGACTATATGACATAATCATAGGTTGCGTACAAGGTTTCCTTTTAAGCTATTGCATAATAGCTTCTATCGCGGGCCTTGAGCGTGGAGACCGAATCCAGAAATTCCGTAACGAAAATAACCTGACACCCCCCACTCCGACCTCTCACCGCTAGATGGCGTTGTAAAATTTGTTTGATAAAAGAACGACATACATAGAGTTGTAAAACCTACCTAATTTTATTTGTTACAAGTAAATAAATAATTATAATTGCATAAGTTGATAAAAATGCTATGCAATAGCTTTACCGCGGCAGTCCCCGAGTGCCACACGTCATTTTTTTAATACTTCAATTTCCGTTTTAGTATAAGTATAGCTTACCCGCTCATATCCGAGCTGCGTTAAGAAACGTTCTGCAAACTGCAGAAAATAGTAAAAAGCGGAACTAAAACAGGAAATCCTGATCACTTTTGCTAGTTTTTAACCGACTTCCAAAAAGGAGGAGGTTCTCAATTCGACAGTTTTTTTTGTTTGTTACCTCAGAACTTTCGTTTCAACTGGGTGAACCGATTTTGATGATTCTTTTTTTATTTGAAAGCTGGTGCTTCCATGTGGTCCCATTTCAATTTGGTCAAGTTCAGACATGTTATATGAACTCGGTTTTTTATATTGTTAATTATTTGAACGTAGGATTGTAGTGATGATGGCATAAAGAGTGATGGTGGCCGAGCGGCTACTACTACTAAGTCAAAAGAACATTATCTTTTCATTATGAACAACTTTGAGACCAACCCTTAATCATGGAACTATGGTGGCCGAGCTGTAGCATGTGCGCTTTGCAATCTGACGGTACCCAGTTCAATCTCGGCCCTGCACTATTTTTTTTTGTACTTAAATAAATTATGTGCAGTTTCCATGCAATACCTCAAAAACGATAAAGGAAAACATCGCGAGGAAATGACCAAGAATCTTAAAACTTCAAAGACACATTCACAGGAAACATGCAAGGCCGATGATGATGATAAAGATTGTTGTTCGTAGCCGATATGAAACAGTGAAACATTAAAAAAACTTTAAGCTTTTTACAATTGACTGCAACTGTTAAAATGATTCTAAGCGTGGCTCAAGTGTACATACTACCTAGTCAGTATATGAATAAAAAAATCTGTTTTTTTTTCGCCTTATATTAGAACGAAGTAGTGTTAGTAATAGCCACCCTTAACAAAAGGAATACATTCGTATTATTTTCCAAAATATAGAGTAGAGCATAAAATAGACCCGCGTTGTGCTAAGAGTCATACGATCAATTTATGCAAACTGATGCATCACTGTTTTCTTACAATGGATTTTCTTTGTGTGTGCTTAAAAATTAATGTATTCTGAGCATTTCTTTATATGAAATGCTGACGTGAGATAAAATTCCATTATGATAAAACGAATGTCTGGTTCCTATCAAGTTTCTGTCAACTTCGCTATTTTGGATTAAAATCAGTCCACTTAGGGAATATGTTTGGAATAAGTGCTGTCATTCTGTTAGATAGCAATTTTTGATTGTACTTTACATTCGTTTTTACGCATGACTTTATATCGTAAACCCTCGTATAGATTTACTTACTCTACAGGGTTTAAGTTTTACCATGACATGGTTGCTACACTCAGGGTTGGGTCCTGACTAGGAAACTCCTCTATGGTTAGCAACACATACATGATAAGTTGTATACGCATTCAATTGATAACCCATTCTAAGTCTCGCCATGTCATGGCGGATTACATTTTCTCAGCTAAAGCATAAAGCTGTTTTTTATTTAACTTATTTTCATTATTTATGCTAAAAGGCTACAGTACAACTACTGTAGCAACACAGGCTATCTTCAAGTTACCTCACTACGAATAGTATTATTACCGCCTTGTGGTTAGTCGGGCACTGTCATGCCATATCCAGTACCACGACTTTGCACAGGATTCCCACGTCAGGGATTCATGTGTGTGTGCACTTTATAAAGAAACCTCATGTTTGTATAGTCTCCTTGCGTAGGTTCGTTTGATCGTAAAATTGTATGCTCAAACAAGTCGCGCTTGCTAATAAATTTTGCAAGCTTGAGAGGTCGGATTGTCTGCTTTGCGACAAATACTGCCGAATACATTAAATTAAATGCTTAAAAAATACGTAATATATTATTTAAAAAAAATTATTTACCCTAAAACAGTTTGCGTAACCTTAAAAATACAAGCTCCATTATCTAGCTGGTTCCATCATCAGATCACGGGCTCGATTTTTGAATCACTCGTATGATTTCACACAAAACGTCATGCGAAATTATTAATTATTAGAAAATATGCGACTTTTGTTTAGGGTTTCGTTCGAAAGTCAGAAATTTCGCAATATATTTTCGTGCAAAATATCATACGAGCGATTCAAAAATTGAGCCCGAGTTCAATGGTATCAAATTATGGTATTGTCACCCGAATTACATTTATGCTTGTAAAGTTTCAAATCGATACGATATTTAGGTGTATGTTAATTGAATGCCAAGATTTATTTCTTTGTTAGCTTGTGTCAGTTAGTTAGCCAACTGAGTAAACAACTAACAAACTAATAAAGTTGTTAGTGAAGCTAATAAAAGCGTGTTAATGATGAGACTTTTACGGCTGTTACAACATGGTTGAAACGTCGAAGTAAATAAAAATTTACATCATAGTCGTTTTTATATTTTATTTATATTACACGGGAATTACTCACGTAAGATTAAGCCAGTTACTCCGACTATAGTTTCAACCGCATTCGGTGGTCTTTTTAAGGTGAATGCGCAGGCGCGGCTGCGTCTCGCTTTGTACGAGTACCACCCAGCCGCAGCCGCGCGCGCGCATTCACTTTGAAAAAGACTGCTGAATGCAGTCGAAACTATAATCGAAGTATCCGGCTTAATCACGTGAGTAATTCCCGTGTAATATAAATAAAATGTGTGAAAACTACGTCGGTTTCCATAGTCGTTTTCATAAGACTTCAATTCCAAAACTCACCTCAGTATTTTTCCATCACATTTTATCGTGTAGATAACGCGAGCGAGCGATGTTTTACATCAATGCAGTAAGCACTGACGAACCTTAAACAGAGCCGGGGCTGGCTCAAAGCGTACGCTCGTCAGTTTTGTCTCTTTGAACTTAGCGAATGAAACTGACGTCAATCTCTTCATACACCCGTATTTTTTGCTCCGATATTTTATAAACAGGATTGCTTTCATTCCACTGCACTGTTCCACTGCTGTACGTCCACATTGATTTGCGGAGCAATAATTTCTAAAGGTTTAGCATAACTTAAACTGAGTGAAACGTGAATTCAATTTTAATTTGACAAAAACATATCTCATTTTACTCATTATTATAAACTTGGACAACCAACCAACCTTGGAAGCGCGAAATAAATCCATTGAAATATGACATTTAAGGCTTGAGTCCATCATCTGCGACATGCAGCAGTGGCAGGCGACAGTGACACTCGGCAGTTTTGCTACGAAGTGTCGTTGGTCGTTGTCGCCAGTTGCGGCAGTCAGTATAATTCCGAATACAGAGAGTTTTAATTGAAGACACTGCCGAATCAGTTTCTTCAATACATTGGCTGAGATAGGATTTTTTTTTCAAGAGTTGTGCTTTTTGTTGGAAAAGGTGAAATATCATGTAAAATTTTTAACCAACTTCAAAAGAAGGCAGTTTTTAAATGTATGTTCACCGATTATTTCGCCAGTTCTAAATTGGTTTTGATGATTCTTTTTTTGTTTGATAGGCCATACTTCAGAGGTGGTCCCACAAAATTTCATCAAAATCGGTTTAGTAATTTGGTTTTTAAAATCAAAATAACTGAAAAAAATATGTCATCCAAGTAAACGAAAGTGCGTATTTACCACAGACCTACTACCTATAGATTTTCAATGAGCGTGGCTAGCTCAGTGCCTCTCGCTTCAACAAGGTGTGTTGCCACATTAAAATTATTTGCTTTAAGTTAGGGTAATTTACATACTAGACGGGTAGTGAATCTCTTCAATGAGTAATTTTGGAAACTTTGGAAAATCTTGTGAGATGGAAGGATATCTGAAAAATACTTATGAACAAAAGAAATTAATATTAAGATCCAAATCCATCCGTTTAAAGGTAAGACAGCTTTAAACGGCTGTATCTTTCGCGCCGTAATATCGTCAGTTGAAACTTACACAGAATATGTAATTACGACGGATTAACTAAGAAATATAATTAAGTCAAAACTAAAGAGGGTACACATCCACACATACAACAAACGTTTTTGTTAAGGTATTTTTGTATTTGCTCTGGTATAAAAACCAAACGGTACGTAACGGTAATCGGTACAAGCGTTAAACTTGGCGGATTATAGTGCACACCCTAAAGTAAAACAACAAATAATAAATACTGGCCGCGTGCGAGTCGGTCACACATTTCTGTTTCCCACAAGTTAAGCAACGTCGGGCGCGGTTGATACTTGGATGGATGACAGCCTGGGTGTGATGTTGTGTATTTGCACTACTTTTTGTATTTTGTGACGGTACAGAACCCTCAGTGCACGAGCCCGACTCGCACTTGGCTAGTTTATTTATTTTCATGGATGGAATTATGGATAACATCCCAATTAATGAGATACTTAGATAAAACTCTTTATTATTTACAGTACTCATATCACACACGATAAATCAGACTTCAAAAAAAGATTATTTTGTTTTATTTGAACAAAATCACGCTGATGATGATTTATGATGATATATTTTCTTTGATTTAAGTACATTTAAGTGTGTTTATTAGACCCTGAGCAGCTGCAGTTGCTCAAAAATATAATTTTTCCCTTTCTGATATTGGATTCGGCATTGAAATGACTGGAACAAATTCTACTATGTTTTCCTGGCACCCAATTTTCACAACCAGTAGCACTGATCCATTTTATTCGTAAGCCAGGATCAGTTGGAAACCTGCAGAACAAATAATTTATGTTAATTGTGGTGGGTAATTTCATTTATAAACTGGCAACATTGATTGTTATTCTTCTCAGTTAATATTTTGATAAAACTCATAGGAAATACCACAAATCGACCAAAAAACGGACTAATTATGAATAAAATATTTACGCATTGATATCCTGAATTTATTTAGGTGATCATTACAAGCTCTATATGTTTACTTACGTGTGAAATGATATTTCATCGTTTTTTCTCTCACTGCGGTACTTGCAGCCCAAAATGATACAACCAACCATTGTAAATGTTTGTTTTATAATTATTTCTAAGACGAAACACGCATTTATCACATAAAATCACCAAAAAAATGCAATAAACAATATTCAGACCCGTTTTGTTTGGCACAGGACCGTCAGATTTTGACATTTCTGATCCAAAAAACAGGCCACGCCGATAAGGACAAAAAAGTCTTGTTATGTCCTTTTTGTACTTGTGCTGAGCCATATCAATTTGTCTCTTTCACTTGCTTTCACTGAAATATATTGCCGATCTGTATATCTGTGGTATTTACTAATTTTGATGTCGGTTTTTCAAATTGATAATTATATTTATGAAAACATGCTTGTAAACGTCTTCTTTCTGACCAGCATACCACAGGATGTCATTGGTGACGTTAACGTCTAAATTGTAAACGTCAACGTCACTGCTTACCTGAGCCAAACCAGAGCCATATTTAATGGGTACAATGTTTGGATGTCACGTGTCTTCCCCCTTTTTAGGGTTCCGTAGCCCGACAAGGAACCCTTATAAATTCGTTCGGTATGTCCGTCTGTCTGTCTATCTGTCTGTCTGTATGTCTGCCCGTCCGTCCGAATTTTTTAAAACCTTCTAACTTCTATAATTATTTAGATAAGTGAATGAAACTTTGCATAATAACAGTTATAGATCTCAATTTTAAAGTATAAAAAATATATAATATTGCATTTTAGGGATGGCTCTGGTACATGTGAAATGTGGATGTTTTTTTTTTTTCACCCCAACCATTTGTGTGAGTTATCGTTGAAAAGGTCTTTTAAAATGAAGGTAAGGTTTGATACATCACTTTTTGGCTACCACCGTTTCGTGTACCTAACGAAATCTATTAATATGACGAAGCTAGTGGCTAGTCAAACAAGAGTACAAAACATCATAAAACTGTTTGAAAACGCGTCGTTTATTAAAATAACTGCAAAGAACGTTCTAGCTTGAGGCTTGTTTACATTTTAATGTATACTTAAATATGAAATATGCGGTCGCAGTGACTCGCTTAGCGTTATTAATAACATCCTAGTCATTGTTCTTAATGAAAAATTATAAAGGAACAGACATTTTTATGTGAAGATGTTTCAGAGGCCTCATTTGAATTTCATTTGCGCTAAGATTTGAATTGAATTAAATGTTAAAATGGTCTTAATAGGTCCTTTTCGCATTCTTGTCGTTTCCTTTTATCAACCGATATAAAATACAATTATTTTATTTTATATCGGTTGATTAATGTGATGAAAATATAATTATTAATACTAATAAAACATTGGGTTAAAACGTTTCATTAGTATTAATTATTTTATATCGGTTGATAAAAGGAAATGACAAGAATGTGAAAAGGAGTTGTTTAGCTTTTAATCATCCGCCATATTGAATTAAGTTGTTAATAAAAATGGCGAAATCTATTCACATTAGAGCGTGGAAAATGGTTTATGATGATGATGTAACTTTTTTTACTTTTATAAAGTAAACACTTTGATTTGACTTAATATTACCTAGGGGCAGAGCTTAATGACCTCTTCTCAAAATCTAATTAAAAAATTAACTAATTGCAGAAAACTTTAATTTCAGAGTAAAAGAACAAGTACAATATCTAATATTAACATTTGTTTTTATAACACCTGAGATTAGAAAGGGTCGTGTGAACAAACAGAATGTTTTAATTAATTTATGCTTTCTTTGGATAACACGTTTCTGTGCTAATATCTAGAGGTCGGAAGGTTGGGCCCGTCCAAATATTATTTCCTCCACGGGAAACGTGATAGCATTTTAACCTACTTTTATCTTTTGTATTTACAGGAAGAAGCTATGGTAAATTAAGCCAAGGGAACTACTATTGCCATACGACGCAAAGCCAAAAGGTACGGTAAGGTATTTGTACATGGGTAGCATGGTTTTATATTAAAGTTATTATTACGGGATATTTACCGTGGTAAGGTTGTGGAATGAGCTCCCGATACCATCATCATGGGGCGTCATGGTTTTATATTGTTGCAAAAACAACATATGCGAATGGGGTCTATTTGATCCTCAGGTGGAAATGGGTGAAGGTGGTGTCACCTCCCATACTATGGAGCATTTTTTGCTTGTATGCCCAATGGGCCCCAACACCTGCATACTCGGCGACCTTCGTGGACAGAGACTAGGAAAAGCTACTACGTAACGTAGCCTGTCGTGGACAACGAATGGTGTGGCGTCTTGGAAGTCAGAAGTAATAACATAATATCGAATTGCTGACTCATCAAGTCGAAGATGTGATTTTGTAGTGATGATAGCTTGGTGGTTGGCACGTCTGAATTCCAATCCGCAGATTGTGGATTCAAATCCCTATAATAACCTTAAGGTTGCGCTTGACAGCCGTAGCCTATCACTTTCATACCTTTTTAGGGTTCCGTAGCCCGACAAGGAACCCTTATAAATTCTGTCCGTCCGTCTGTCTGTCTGTCTGTCCGTCCGTCCGTCCGAATTTTTTAAAACCTTCTATCTTCTATAATTATTTAGATCAATGAATGAGAGCATAATAACAGTTGTAATATAGATCTCAATTTTAAAAGTATAAAAAATATATAATATTGCATTTTAGGGGTGGCTCTGGTACATGTGAAATGGGGATGTTTTTTTTTCCACTCCAACTATTCGTGGGGTATCCTTGAAAAGGTCTTTCAAAATGAAGGTAAGGTTTGATACATAACTTTTTATAAAAAAGAACTGATTAACATTATTTTTATAAAAAAACCAGTTGATATTTCATAGGATGGCGGAGGAAACAGATAAAAGTCACTTGTAATAGCCAATCTCTATTCCAGGCTCACCATTTTCGACCACACTGTCACTTACCATTTGGTGAGCTGTAGTCAGACGCCTAGTCTGTTAACAAAAAATAAAAATAAGTTATCTACCAGGGGACAGTTTCAGTACAAAAAATATATTCGTTAGTATTACAAGCGACTCGGTCATTACTCACCTTCAAGGATGGTAGACGTGATATGAAGCGTAGGTATCACACAGCGGTGCCGACCTAGATCCGAGCTTAATTGATATACGTAGCTGTGTTGATGGATCCTTTCCAAAATAAGCCGAAACTGTATTCTTGGAAATATTTGATGATTTGTAACCTAGCCCTTTCTTGATATTTGACTTTTATATGAACATTTATAATAAAATTAGATAGACGAGTTTAATATGTTGTGCAGTTTGTTTCAAGACAATCACTTTTGCCGTTTGAGGTCGAGACATTAGGCCCTTGGTGACCGGGGGAGCTCACCTTATTTTTACAAAAATCTTTCAGAACGCTTGTTAAAATGCTGGCGTGTTTCTGACTCAACCCATTATTATTGCCATTTATTGTGGTAATGCCGCCAGCATGCTGGGTAGCAACTGGTATTGGGATTGAGCATTTGGATTGTCTTTAGACCTTCAGCGGTCTATGCTCCGGGTTACCATAAGCGGGTCACGCTTGTTTGTTTACTATGGTATAAAATAATTAAATAACGACATTTTAAACTGCATAGCCACTTGCAGGTGTCTTTTATTATCTAGTGTGATGATAGTTTAAAATAATGCTTCATCTACAAACGGTGTTGGGGAATCTATCAATGTCTTGCGGGCAGATAACTGAACTTGATGTATGAGCATAATAAGCATACACCTGTGAAGACAGAACATTAGCGGAGTTAGGGGAAAATCAAACAAAATTGTTAGTGACGAGTACTATTCTTGATGGATACAGTGACTAATTATACATATACGAGTATAAACTTATTAAACTATAAAAATAATGATGTCTCATGTTGTAACAAATTTCTTGTTAACAATAAGCGGTAAATTTAGGGGGTCGTTTCTTGAAGAAAGAAAGAAAAAAAATGCACTAAACCTTATTTTCGTTACAAAAGCCAATGATGTTGGAGCAACACATACAGCGCAAATATGATAAACTCGGTAGTCGTTACATATTTGAGCCGTTCGGGATTGAGACATTGGGCACGTGGGGACCGGAAATTCCTCTCATTTTCAAAAATATTTCAGAGTACGTGGTTAATGTGACGCGTGACCATAATGCCGGCGTGTTTCTAGCCCAACGCATAATCATTGCCAAAAATTGCGTGTAAATGCTCCCAGCGTTCAGCGTAATGCGTAATAAGCTTAAATTTTGATAAATAATTTTTTTTTTTTACTTATCTATCTACACTAATATTATAAAGAGGAAAGATTTGTACCTATTTTTGTATGTTTGTAATGAATAGGCTCCGAAACTACTGAACCGATTTGAAAAATTCTTTCACTGTTGGGAAGCTACACTATCCCCGGGTGACATAGGCTATATTATATTTTGTAGCGAGGCCGAAGGCCGAGCTTACACTCGTGCGAAGCCGGGGCGGACAGCTAGTAATAAATAATGTAATAAATATTTTTATCCTGGACGTGCAAATTTGATGAGTGAGTCACTCACGGTCCTCTTTGAACTTTTTGAGGTTCTTGGATATACCGGCTTCCTCATGATGTTTTCCTTCGCCTTTCAGAGCGATGTCATCGAAATTGCACATAATTTATTGAGGTACTAATTAAGTCATTGGTGCAGGGCCGGGAATCGAACCGGAGGCCGGTTGCAGTTATATCGTCCTTCTGAAATCTCGTCGTAGTGAGATATCATTCTGAGATATTGGCATTATGATGCGGAATGACACAATCCTAAGAATACGAGAAAAACAACTCAATGTTTCAATATTTTACTTTGGGAAAACAAAAGTTTATCTTCAAAATTTCTAAAAGCGAAAAACAGCACTATAACTTCTCCCCGCCCATCACATAACTTCACACCGTGAAGTCACCGGAAGTGCCAGTACCGAAAATAATGATCAGACGATGACAACAGGCACTTATATCTGAGGAAATAAACGATTTAACCTGTACCTATACAGTGGCTCGACTCGAACAATGGAAAGACAAATTGGGGTACACAAGTGTGTCAGCATTCCCTTTGTTCAATGTAATTTTTCCGAAGAATGCTTCAAACAATGCCGAGCTGAAAGCGCGGTATGTAATGTTCGTTCTCATCGAGTTTCGAGTAAGCTGGTCCTCTACAAAGCCGATTTTATGTATCGTTTTTAGGGTTCCATACCCAAAGGGTGTAATCGGGTTCCTATTACTAAGCCGTCGCCGTCTGTATGTCTGTCTCTCCTACCTTTTAACGGCTGTATTTTCGAACCATAATATATAGTCAGTTGAAATTTTCTTACGGTGGATCATTTAAATAATAATACCTTAATTAAAAAATTTAAAACTAATTATCTCGCACTTGGCCGGTTTATTTGTACTTTAGTAGTTAACTATGTAGTGGTACGGAACCCTCAGTGCACGAGCTCACTCGCACTTGGCCGGTTTATTAATAGTAAGTGTATTAATGCCAGATATTTTCGCAAACACAGTTTATGGTTTAACTGAATAATAGAAACATGTATAACTAGTTTGTTCACTAGAAGGCCACAAGAAAATGATACAGGGTTATTTTACACGATTTATATTAGCTCCAATTTTAACTAACAATGTGATCAAATCTTTGAAGTAAATTTTTTAAGTACATCTAATTGCTGTAGCGATTTGTAACTTTGCAAGTTTACTTAATTATATAATTCGGGTGACAATACAAGAGTGAAACTATATAACGGTGTGAATGACGTTAACAGAACATTGAGCAAAAATACGACAAACATGCGCTGTGCCACGCGTGATGACTACCAAAAATGTTTTTTATTAACAAGTCACTTACTTTCCCACACCGTGCTCAAACAATTTTGATTCCTAAAATTTTAACAGAAATTAATATTTTTTCCAATTATTACAAAAAAAAAAAAATTAGAGTTCCCTTTTAGCGGCAAGGCCGCCACTTGTGGCACTAGCTCGTAAGTGTTTTCTATTTGTATGTAATTTTTATTTCTGTTGTACACAATTCACCAAAATATATTTTGTACTTAGTATTATTAACAAGATGAAGTGGCAGTGGGAGGCAATGGCACATGCAATGATTGTGGAACAAAAGCTGTTTATGTAAGAAACCAGGTTTCTGGTAGGTACGTACATTAGAAATAACCCTGTAGAAGTAGTGTTAGTACTAAAGTTTAGTACTTAGACTTTCTAAAACTTGTTTGTCTAAACTAATTTATTCATGCCACAAAATCTGGGAAAAGTTGTTTGTCTGGTAAAATATTTCAACGTCTAACGAAACTTTTTAATAAAATAAAAAAGATGTCATAAAATTTTCCTTACTTAGATCAAAGAATCTGTCAGATCTTGAGCATTTAATGGATTTCGTAAACTGCTCGAGAAAGTTGTTTACTTACCTAACTTTGAGGTTTTTACTCTTCTACGCAGCATAAATAGGATGTTATAATTATACTATTATTGTATTAGGGATTGTTTGTGTAAGTTTGTCTGCATTCAACTCCGCCGGAAGTAGCTTTTACCCTGGATTAACATTAATTTGGTAGCCAATGTTGGTCCCACTGTTATGGGCAAAGCCCCTCCCCTATCTTTTTCCATATATATACTTCTCCTATGCGATGCGTGAATACTATACACAGATACTCAGTAAGGATTTTTGAAAACTTAAAATCATGTCAGTATAGTTTAAATATTGGATTTTGAGTATTGGATTGTTCTATGGATTTATTAATAAAGTATTGTATTGTTTAAATATTTTATTTTTAGGGTTCCGTACCCAAAGGATAAAACGGGACCCTATTACTAAGGCTCCGCTGTCCGTCCGTCTGTCACCAGGCTGTATCTCATAAACCGTGACAGTTAGACAGTTGAAATTTTCACAGATGATGTATTTCCGTTGCCGCTATTACAAAAAATAGAATAAAATGAATATTTAAAGGAGCTCCGATATAACGAACGTGATTTTTTTGCTCGTTTTCGCTCGATATTGATAACGGCAAGAGGTAAACGCTTGAAATATTCACAGAATATTTTATTCACTTTAAAAATTTATAATTAAATTAAAATAAAATTATTGTTTAAGAGGGGCTCCCATACAACAAACGTGTTTTTTTTTTGCCGTTTTTATAGATAATGGTACGGGAACCCTTCGTGCGCGAGTCCGGCTCGCACTTGGCCGGTTATTATTCCTTTTTTGTAAGTGCAGAGTTTCAGCTTTTGAGTTGTTTTTCCCCCCTCGTCTAATATTATTTTATTTTTCATCTTCTATCTCTAAAACACGTTGATTCCATAATAATTACAGAAAAGAGAAGATATTTTTTCTTCTCTGTTATTATTATAATTATATTATTATAATGATCATACATAGACAGCGAGATGACAGGAAAATGTATTTCCAAAAATATTTTTCTGCGGTTAAATTATTAGTTTACAATGAATATTATTTCACGTGTGAATAAGTTATATAAAATTTTACAGGGAACTTTTTAAAATATAAATTAAGGTTGCATTTTAAGCTAACTTGGCACATCAGCGTAAAAAAAATCTAATTTGTTGGTTCACAGGCTGCATTTAAATAAGTAGTTAAGTCTGTATTTACATAATAAGGATATATTTTTACCCAGAATTATCTACTTACATTTCAGATTCAAACAATTGTTGAAATCTTTACGTTATAAATCCGATTCACATTTGGTGCAATTGCGTAGCTGACTAAAACATGTTTTTTTTTTACCGTTGACCGGACCACGGAAGGAATATTTCTTGACTGACTGACTGAAAAAAAATACTTTAGTAAAATCACGAGATTTTTCATGAACTGTGCGGTTTTTTGTAAATGTCACCATAAAATCACAGTTCATGAAAAATCTCGTGATTTTATTAAAGTTTTTTTTTTGTTCTAGCTATTTTGTTTGTGCGGTATGCTAAAATCACGGCACATGTGACCAATCAGAAAAGAGTTTATAATTTTGCGGTCAATGCATTACGTCAAATTTTCAATACTCATAGTGATTGATGGCTACATAAGGCTAATAAAATAAAATGGTAGATTGCAATTTTACCGAAACAACTTCGCGATAATTATGATGATTTATCGGAAAATTAGCAGCTAAATTCCATTTATATTCTCTGTGGGTAATAAATCGAGCGTTCATAAAATTTTGATATTTTTTATTAACTAGCCACGATTGTGATTTTACGGTGACATACTTCATAGGTTAATTTAAGGTGATCAATAAATAGATACTTTGGCCTTAGTTAAAGTTAAGGTTTATGAATTTCATTTAAAGTTGTAATGCGGCCAGCTTTAGTATTGATGATTGTTGGTAGCGGTTTATTAGTTTGGTGTGTAAGGTTACACGGAACGGGGGTACTAAGATGAATGAATGGTCAATGTAGTTGTTATTATGAACACCTTATGCTATGGGACTGTAAAAGCGCAAATAAAATCAGCTAACGTTTTATCGTTTTATATATCGTCCAAAAAATTGGTAATTGTACGATAGTAAGGTAAGTTGTATTATTGGATAATTTGTGTTGTCCAATTAAAAATGAAAATAAAAATCATCCAAGTAAAAGTAATTCTGAAACTAAAGTAACCAAGAGTATTATCCATTAATGTTTGAAGACAAGTAACTTGAGTGAAACAAAACGAATTTCATGCCTAACAGCAACATTTCGTTCGTGGAAAATATTTATTACACTTGTACTTATGTTCTGAGGCACTCAAGCAACAGAATGTGGATGAAAACACGTTTCTTGTGCTCATAATCACCTAATGTGGGCGGTTATGTGGACTTTGTTATTTCATGAGGAAATAAAGGAAAAAGTTAAGTGTTTTCGATTATTTCAATATCTTGGTCACAGTTGTACTTGTAGTTTGAATTTTTGTAGTTCTTAATTTAGTAACAATTTCATAGAATACATTTGTATAAAATATTATTTTCTTTAACAACTATTTTATGGCATGTATTTCTATGAAAAGAGACATGTGTCCAATGGGATTTGTCATCAGTTAAATAGAGAATGATGAAGCTCACATAAAGTATCGTTCCTAATTAAAGCCCCCTTAGGGAATTAGTTAACAGAAAACGATGATATGAATAACTTTTACAACTTACTTTTACTTAAAAACAAAAGACTAAGTACCAACTTCCACGTTTCTTACATCAAAAATGACGAACTTCCATACAAACTTTCATTCCCTATACCCCTTTAGGGGGTGTTTTTTTTACTTGTTCATTTTTGTTGTATAAAAAACATTTGTGCCAAATTTCATGCTTTTAGGATTTGCGAATTACACTGTGCGTGGTCTGTCAGTGAATAAATTTAAGATTTTTATTAAGTAGAATAGTTATTAAAAAGTAGGTATACTTACTAAGTACATAGAGTTAGTTGGTAGATGAGTGCCTATTTTTAACCGACTTCCAAAAAGAAGGAGGTACTATGTTCGTCTGTTGTATTTTATTTTCGTTTTGAACCGCCAAAACTTTTAAAGTATACTTTTTTGTTTTTTTACCCTATTACTTTCACAAATCAATGCGACAAAAGTATGAATCAAATTGAGAACCACCCTCCTATTTTAACTCTGTATAAAACACTGTTTTTATGCCCATTTTTCATTCATTTTCAGTTAACGACAAGTCACTGATTATGTCAAACTAGTAAGACAACAAAACAAACTGGTGTTTTTTATACATTGGCGGGTCAAAGATGTTTAAAAATTCATAAAAATAAAGGACCGCAAGCTTGTTTGTCGATCTTTTTATATAAAATAATATAGTTTACGGTATGTCTTTGATTAGGATAACAATCTAAAACAAAGTAGGTATAAGTCTGTTTTAAACTATCACGGTTGTACAGTTATATGATTATTTACGGGAAGTTTACCGAGGTAATATTGTGGAAGGGGCTCCCGATATTATATTTGGTTTAAAACAGTGTTATCACGGTTGTTCACTACAGTTATATTATTACTTACGGTATATCAACCGTGATAAGGTTGTGGAAGAAGCTCCTGATATTTTGGCGCAGTTACATGTACCATGTTCACGGGAAGACCCTGATCCCGTAAATAATCATATAACTGTAGTAAAACAGAGTGTTATACTTTTAATATTTCGTGTCGAGACATTGGGCCCTTGGGGAACGGGGACGGGAATCTACAACACTGACTTGTTGAAGGACGCTCCGTTTCGATCGATATGAATCACAAACTAAATGTAAATCACGTCACGTACTGGATAGGGCAGACATGCGTGTCATGCGTGCATTGCGTACTGTAGAGAGCTTTACTATAAAATTACACGGAATAGTAACCAGCCCTAAAATAATCAAAAAAAAAAATAAGCTGTTTCTGATTTACATTTTGATGAGTGTGTATGATTTTTTTCTATGGCACAGTTTTCTACGATTTCAGGGTTAGTCCCTAAACTGAATCACTTAACAGGTGACGGCACGGCCCCTGGACTATATTTAATACTCAAAGCTTAAAAGTTAAACGTTTTATTTTTATTACAGCTATAAATAATACGAAATTGCCGCAAAATAGGCTTTTATAGACTCAAAAAATCGAACTGGTGTCCATAAATTGTGAAAAATTATCCCAATTTGTTTCACAAGTCGATGCGTAAACCATTTAATCTCGAGAATCTATCAAGATTGAGGGTGGATCTCAGTCACCCAGATGGAATGGACCAACTAAGATTATCTAGACGTCGTTAATCTAACTTATTCTCTTTGTGAGTGAAAAGTTTTCGTCTGAACTTTGATAGACAGACGTAAAAAGATTAGAATATATTAAAAATATATAAGGATCTTTTGGATGGAAAGAAATCGTAATATAGAGCCGTGTAAAGGGCCTAGGTCAATTTCCTAAATTATAACTTTAAAAAATGATAAAACTTCCGTACGAACTTGCACCGCCTATTTCAACCCTATAAACGATGAGTTTTGAAAAACTATAATATAACTAACTTTTACTTGTAAACTTCCACATTTCTTACTTCATAAATTACGAACTTCCATACTAACTTTCATTACCCGTTTCCCGCTTCCTGCACCCCTATTTAACCCTTACAGAGGAGGAATTTTCAAAAATCTTCTCTTAACCACCTATTTTATATAAAAAAACATACATGTGAAATTGTAGCAGTTTAGGTTGTGTGTGTGATTATTTTTCAAGAATGGTTCGTGAAGCAGTTGAAATTAGAAAACATCGCAATTTCAACTGGGAGGATGGATTTAAGTTAGAGGCGTCGTGGAATCCCATAGCAAATGTTCAAACCATGGTGTAGGTACTAGGACTTTTACCGATACAGTCAGTGCTTTGTGTCGTAGTGACAACCCTGCAGTTTTTCAAGATCAAGTGAGGGTAGGAGAACAAAATACCCGCACTTCTCGCCGGACTCACTCGCAGTTTTCAGTCAGCTCGTGACCACGGCCATTGTAACATGGTCGAAACGTCAAGCGAAAGGTATCTATTTTTAATCTATATTTAATATTGCGTGATAAGTCCCGATAAATATAAAAAACATATTAGTGAATTAATGAATGAATATGAATGAATTAGTAATAAATCATCTTTTGTAGATGGAAATAGACCATTGAACTGTAATAGTATTTGATAAGCAGTATTGGAAAATCTAAGCTGATAAAATGCCCTAAATCGAAATATGGTACAGTGTAACTCCTTATGCTTTTATCGCCCTTACAGCATATTTGGATTTGATCTCAAGAGTCATTTTATCGTGTTTAGAATGCGAAGCCTGAAAAATGTTCCCCGTCGAAAGAGTGCGAACGTGAATGGCGCGGAAATGGTATGCTGCAGTGAGGCGACGTGTACTGACGACTTCATTGCACGACGGCTGAGGTGAGATCGGGAAGTAAAATCAGGTTAGGACTCTTACAATTTTATATAAGGTTAGAGAATTTTCCACAGGTGTCGTAAGTATTGCTGTTGACTTTGGGTTATGATTTATATTGCAGGATAAAAACGCGATTTTGACTTTGTAATAATACTTTCAAGTTTTTTAATTTTAATTTATGTACTTGTTCAGGCTTGGTCAGTGGCTCATCTGGTTTACCGATTGGATGATTGGATGGTCACCGATTTGGATTATCTCTAGATATTCAATGGACTATACTATAGAAAATAACGACAAAGAAATGATAGAATTGCCTATAGACTCTATAGGAAAGGGGGTGGGTCCTTACAATATTTTCTGACTTATGCGTGTGGAAGTAGTAGGTCGTTTGCTAACAACTTCATATGTAATATTTCTTTGTTCTTATTTGTCCAAAACGATTACCAAACAATTGTGCGCTGTTGATTAAAAGCTTTGAAAGCGAGAGTGTAAATTAATATCGTTTTTGGGCAATTAAACAGTTCAGTTGCTGTTGAAAGTTCACTCATCGATTAAATGTTCGTACTTTTCCCGTATAGAAAGCGAAACTTTTTATCCACCTAATTAAACTTGGGACTTGCTCCTAAATTTTGTTGCTTTGCTCTTTTGGAATTACTTATTCCGAAAAGAAAGAACACGAGGAAAAATACGTCTGAACCTAATTAGTTTCAGATCTGTATCTGAAAACTTTGGAAAACATTTTTGATTCTGATTTTTACTTGGAAACGTCGCTAGATTAAACGTTTCTGTATGGATTACAAGATTATATTTTGTTTTTACATTTAATTTTGAGAAAATACTCGTGTAGCTTAATTTATAATATAATTTAGTTTTTCATTAGAATCTTAAAGGCCAGTGCAGAATTACTTTTTTAGGTCTGAATACAAACTAGCTTTATTATTTTTATAGATTAAATGGCAAACAAGCTACTGGCTACCTGATAGTAAGTGGAACCTTAAGTAATTTTATAATCACAATGTATGAAAAATTATTAGTATTGCAAAAATATAATGTCATGTAATATAGTCACAGAAAAGAGAAACAAAAAATTCTCACTTCAGTGAGTATAGTCATGTCAACTTTCTTAATACAATGTCACTTCAATTAACCAATTATTCTGTATAGTACCACGGCAACAAACGAATATTTGTATTTTATCGTTGACAAATAAGTCATTATCTTATAACCTGTATGGATAAACTCTCACAAAAGGACCTTTCTGAAGTCACGAGTAATTTCATTCGAGGACAGCAACTGATGTATCCCTTGTCTTGCTGATAAATTGATGTCACACACCCGTGATGTATTAATATCAGCCTACGCGTGGAGTTTCCTTTTACGTCATAGTTCTGTTTCCAGTTTAGTCAAAAACTTAGTAATAATGCTTTCCTTTACCATTAACAAGTATTTGTTAGCTTTATTTATTACCAATGAACTATATAAACAATTCTTAGAAATCGATTTTAACATACTTCTAACAGTTGAATCTTTAGAAGTATATGTAATCCAGATGATAATACAATAATTTGGTACCATTGAACTGATACGATGATGGAGCTAGGTCGTGGAAAGAGAACTTTTTAATTGCTACTAGTAACGTCCTCAAGTTTGGCATCATTTGCCTTCATTGACGAGTCACTTAATACCATCAATTTACCACAACAGGTCAGATCACAATAGAACTATTTTTTTTTTGTAAAAGCAGTCACCCTTTTTGTTAAAGTATGCATATTCCCGACAAAACGCACAACGTGCGCGAGAAACAAAATGGTTGAACCTTTTAACAAATACTATCTTAAGGCCGATGGAAACAAATACAAGAAAAATAAACTCAGTAAGTAGAACGCGTCCACTTGCGTCTGCAATGTGAGCAGGGTATAATAAACGATTGTTCATTTGGATATATTGTTCTTTATTCAACCACGTTTGAAAAAAAGCTGTATCAATACCAGTTGTACGACCTAAAATAGTTTTTGTTTCCTGAATTCCTAACCAACTTGTTCTCTCGTTTCACGCACACAACGTATACACAAGGTTTTGTTGCGTTTAATGATAGTGGTAACAAAGTTCTTTGGCAAACAGGAAACAAGTTTTAATTTGATTAGTTCTTCCCTTCTCAACTTGTAACAAGCTATCCTTAGTAGGGGTTTTCGCCTGTACAGACTGCTTAGTTGTATTATTTTTGAAACTATGAATTTCTTTCCACACTAGCCATTTGCTCAATGGGATTTATCTTCAGCAACTTCTCAGGAGCCGACTTTTAAAGATTTTTGTGGTGATTATCTATACTCAGATTAGAATATCAGGAGTTTTATACTTAAAAAAAAAAACACGGAATAAACCAGTACTTTATAGGTTAAAGCCAATATCCAAGTTTGTAACTAAAAAAAATGACTAAATTTTTATATTTAATATTCACCCCCTTAGGGGATGAGTTTCTAAAAAACAATGACACAAGTAACTTTTACTTATGAAAAACTGTTATCCTACAAATTTCCCCGTTTCTAACATCAAAAATGACAAACTTTCGTCCCCTGTTTATCTAACCACATTAAATAAAATAAAACCTTTCTTAAACTTTCACACAATAAACTTGTGCAAAATTTGCTTCCAGATCCAGTGGCTTAGGCTGTGCGTTGTCTGTCACTGAATGAATGAATTTAAGATATTTATTATAGATGCTAGATGTTATTTTCAGTTGTCGTGTAGTTATGATACGCATTAAAACAAATTAAACCATTTGAAACAATACGAATCTGCGTGATTATGGTTTACCTTAACTGTCGGCCCTACCTTAGTCCACTGCTGTACATAGGCGTCTCACTCAGCTCGTTCTTTAGCTGTTCGCTTCCAGCCATTGCTAATTACTACGATATTGGAAATAACTATTTCCATTTTGTTGGAAAATTATGTATAAATAAAAACTCCCATTAGTAGTACATTTGTAGTTACACGGCCAGCATCAGGACCTTCATCGGGATGTTCCAAGCCTTCTTCTTCAAGCATTCTTTTTCTAGGTCCGACGTAAATTTATTGGGCAAGAAGAATTAAAGCATATACGTACACTGTAATGATCAATTTTAAAGTAGGTAATTTAATTAGCAATCCCGAGAATACACTCCGACAAACACGCAATGTGCATGCAGATGTAAAATGAATCCATCACCACCACCGCAATGGCAGCTTGTCATTCATTCGTCGCTTTTGCACACTCGTGCTCGTAGTTGTGTGAGAGTGGAAAAATAACAGCTTTCTTTGCCACTCTGAAATAATCCAAATGCCGCCATATTAAATGGCTTATTTTTTTACATGAAGTTTTCAAAATTAAAACAAGTTTTTTATCTGATTATTCATTCAAAATGAGTCAAAAAAGGACGATTAAATTAAGAAAAAAATCATCAGAGCTCATCACCTTTTTAAATACCAGGTTAATAATAAAAGCTACATAACGAATGGTATTTAAACTAATTACAAATATTTAAAAAGATATAAATCTGAAACAACACGGCGTACTTTAATATACACCCATTACTTTAATATTTATGAAAATAAGCAATAGAAAATTATAAGCTCTAATGACTCGACAAACTTTTCGTTTTAATTTGTTTTGAGTTTGCAGAACAAAATAAGGCATTCATCAATAATAATAAGGGAAAATTTGATATTCAAATTTAAATATTGCGGAGCTTTGTACCACCTTGCATTTGCATTATGAATATTGATAGTAATTTGCTAATTAGTACCCCTGTTTTGAATTTATCAGGTCCTTTCTATGTAAAGCTAATATCAAAATATATTTTTATATTAAGCTAAGAAACATTCAGCAGGTACTTAAGAATACATAGAATATATTATAATAACTAGTATTTTTTCTTAAAAGCCCGTTTTTAGTCACAACTATAAAATATTAAACAGATTTTTTTGAAATTTTTGAAGAATCTCTAAATGGATATTTTGTTTAGGGTTCTTCTTCTGATTGCGACTCTGTTGTATTTTTGCAAAGATTTAAAGCAATTTTCATGTTGTTATTTTTATTCAAGCAAAAGTAATAGTGAGGTCAATTTTTTTTAAGTAAAATAATATAATTATATCATTTTGCATTTTAAGGTCCATAAAAACAGAAATAAAAAAAAAACGCTGCACGTGACCCCTCACGTGTGTTAAGTTGGATAGGGCTTTTAAAATGAAGGTAAATTGTTTCATCATACATCACTTTTTTACAAAGTCTATTGGTTGTGAAATATGGCCCGTCTAAGTAGAAAAAGATGGCCCTTCTGCACTTCTAAACTATAGACAAAAACTTGTAACTTGTCTTGCTGATAGGACATATATTATCAAAAATTATTCCGACCATATTGTGATAACATCTTTTTGAGCTATATCGATTAAACTGTAATAAATTCAAGATCTTTTAGCTCGAAACTTTATCGTAAAATAAATAAATAATAATAAATTAATCTAGGCATATTGCACACACGGTCATCTGACTCCAAACTAATCAAAGCTTGTAATATGGCTGCCAGAGATTGATATACGTAGATGTATATTTTTAAAAACGTACTTAAATAGATGTTGACACCCAGACATAGAATTTTCACACAAAAGTTCATCGCATGAATGAAATAATCGCAATGATTTAAACCAAAAAAAAACTTAGTTTTTTTTTCTTTTTGACTAAACTACGGTAAGTATGTTATGTCAGGATAATCATCATCATCATCAGCTAGAAGACGTCCACTGCTGAGCATAGCCCCTCCCCCCTTAACGACATCCTGCCATCTGCATCCACTGGATGCCTGCGACTCTCTCAATGTAGTCGGTCCATCTAGGAGGCTTACCTACGCTGTGTCTTCCGGTTTGTCGGGATGACACATATTATCTGGAATTTGGTTAAATCCACCGCACTACATTTGTTCGAATTTTTCTATATCTACCAATATCAGAACTGTATGTGACCAGAATAATAAAATTATATGGCTTTGGCTACGAAACCGGTAACCTATATGCGTGTTTTGACACGCTTTTGACTAGTTATTTATCTTTAAAAACAGTGCAAAATGCGCGAAAGAGATGGTCCTGGCTTGGGAGCAACTAGTTGCATAAAAAACTTAAAATAACAAAAGAAAAACCATTGTTTTTTAAAAATAAATTTGTATATTGCCTGCTTTTAAAAGTTTTTATTCACTAATAGAACGTTAAATTCTAGAGAAATGAGCCGGGGATGCCTGGGAGCCAGCAGCAGTTATTTAACTCAATCTCAAATAGTTCATTCTTTCCGGACGCTTTGTTAGGCAGAGCATTGCTTTTGTAACATCTAGGAAATGTTTTGTTCAGTTTGTACAACACTCCTCGTAAAAATAAAGTATTGTTGCAAATATTTACTCTTTGAGAAAGGTGGGTTAGTTACACGTGGCATTTTAATTCACTCCTTCACTCTTTCTTTGTAATTTTCTTTTTGTAGCATTTTTTTTTAAAGGACGGACGTAAAATGTTCCTTGTTGTAATTGAATTATGAATCAAATGAAAGACTTGAACAAAGGAAATTGTTTTTCTGTATTTGTTGCGCTATGTCTTCGCCAATTGTGAACCGCTTTTATATATATTTATTTTTATTTACTAGATAATCAAAACAAACTAAATAATTAATTCAGAAATGAATTTCATTTAACTTAATGAGTTGTTCCATAGGCTCCCGAACGAATATGGGACTGAGTGTCGAGTGACTTTTCTTGTATATCTCATCACACATCATCAGCCAATTAACGTCCACAGTTGGACAAGGCCTCTCTCATAGAGGGGTGTTGCCATAATCCCCACGCTTAGCAGGCGGCTTGGGGATCGCAGTCCGTTCACCGTGTACTATTACGACGCTGCTGCCCATCCTCCGGTGTATCATTCTTCCAGTGTACTTCTTGTATATCAGTATAATAATATTATGCTAAAGCAAACAGTTGTATATAATGCAAAATAAAATAAAAATGACTTTACAAAACTTATAAACAAAGAGATAAAAAAAAAATCTTACACAAGAATAAAAATATACATTTAATATAAAAATTTATTATTGCTTATCTCTTTGGCGTTGGTTAAAATTAAATAAAAAAACACCTTTATGGTGGTATAATTACCCGCCCTAGCTACAAGAACAAAAAAACTGTTTCAAATTTGAATTTCCCGCCAAATATGTATAGTTATAAATTAGACAGGAGCTTAAAACTTGCGAGAAATTATATTACTTTATTGACTTCATATTATTAAGAAATTCAGGCCGGCCTATGTTTCTCTATGTCTCGTAATATGTTTACGATTGTCCTAGAAAAAACAACTGGGATCAACAGTTTCACAATAATAAGTAACAGAATTTCAGATTTAATTAACACAAAAATGAGATCAAGGAACATACTGGCAGTAACTGTTGATTCCTTTTTATTTTTCCTTTTATGGACGTGTTTGTCTGTTAATCCAATTTAGCAATCTAATCTGATCAACTGTGGTAGAATGAAGCATGAAAGCTTATACTATATATCTGGATCGTATCACTAATAATGCGGCCGCTGAAAGGACGCATTTGAAAATAGCCATCACTTAGGACATTTTTTTTTTATTATAACTGTCCAATATATCATATCAAAATGTTTCTAAAAATACTTGTTAAATTGTCAATGGATGGTTTCGGTTTTAACGATTTTTACACACACAACACATTAAACACATTTAACGGATTTCATCGCGTGTATTTTACATTATTTTAATTCTTGGCGTTTAGAACACTTTGCAGTGTCTGTGGTAACAGGTAGACAAACGTAAAATACATGCGATAAAATCCATTACATGAGTTCATTTTCAAAATGTTTGATATAATTTTCAGATGCTGACTGCAACCAACTTAATGACTTAAGACATCAATCAGTGACTTCAAAGCGTGCTTCCTCTAATAATTTGATAAACCATAACACAGAGTAGCAAATACTTCCACAAAGGCACCCCTCGTTGGCATTTATTCTGTATTTCACAGCGCAGATTTGTGTCGGCGGACCGCGACGGCGTCAATTTCCTTTCACACTGAAATTGGAAGCCGTGTCTACCAGGTTTTCATATCGGCGACATTTCCTCATTCTTGAGAACTATGATTTATTTGTTACAGAAAAAAGTGTTTTGAATTTTAAAAAAATATATATAACCCAACTGCATTATATAAATAGTAGGTAACTGAAAATTAACAGCGGTGCGCTGCGTACCTATCTATACCTACCCGGAGTAGTAGATACAGAGCTCTTTCATACCGCTTTATCTCGTAAACTACTGAATATTTCATAGTAGTGTTACCAACATATTTTTGAAATCTGCTTGAGCTCTACATAATGATGGTAATATTGCAAAGTTAACTTACTATTTTCCTCTCTAATTATTTTTTCCCGGTTGTAATCTTGAGTTCTTGAACCCTACGTCACTCCCACTCTTAAAATTATTCTAATGACACCTCACATGTCATATCGACATCCATTAAGCCGTTAAGGCTGTAAGGCGTGCCAAAGCAACCATCATACATACATTCGAAAAACCAAGAAAAACCTAACCCTCCTTGCACATTGGGGTAAAAATAGGCTAGTCTATTATTTTTTTTTTTTTTGTTAGCCTGATAGCTTTTTTATTACAGTTTTTACATTTTGTAAAATGTAACCTACGTAACCTTCAAGAACCAAAACATAACTCTAAAAATAGAAAATATTGAAGGCATGGGGTTCTTTCAAATGGCTGGTAATAGAGTCTTAAAAGGTCGGCAACGTATCTGTGATGCGTTGTATTACAGATATCGATAGGCACCGGGCCCTCAATTTATTATTAGATTATGTAGGTTAGTGGAATATCATATCTGGAATTAGGATAAGATTCCTAAAATTATTTCTGTAAACTCATAGCTTTGCTTAAGTAGCCAGTTTTGGAAGGGTTTTTTGCAGGGATGTCGAGTCATAGTGTGGATTTAAAATGTTGTTCAGTTTATTATACACAAATGTACTACGAAAGTAGGACTGCCTTCTAACAAAATATGTTGAGGGACGTTGTAAAAAACAAAGAACAAGACAAGTAACCTTGTATTGTTCTTGTCTTATTCATATTTTTCAAAAACCGTTGTATCGTAATTCATCACAATATTCATCAATTATCAAATTATTTAACAATTATTCACAAGTTTTGTTATAACTTGATAACGAAAAAAACCGATGAGTAATAAAATTGTTATCATCGCAAATCGTCAAAGAGAAAACCATCTTATTTCAAAATAGATAATCAAATTGAACGTTCTCATGTAAACACGTGTTTGGTTGCATACTAATTACCCTTGTTGATTTATTTGATAACGGATGACGCCAATCACGTCTTAATTACAGTAATATTAGTAATTATGGTAATAGAACAATGATGTACTGGCATGACGGTGTATACTCGTAGGTATGTTATTAGAGCTGTTCGTATATGAATGCGGCTGAAGTATCGGATCGAATCGACTAGAATTGCTCTCTCGCATCGCGATAAAATTTTGCTCGAATATCAACAAAACGTATGAGTTACTATCACGATGATGATCACGATATTACTCGTCGTGATAACCAGAATACTCGAGTTATCGCAATGAGTGCGACATAGAAATCAATGCGCTTAGCCCTGGTGCTGGAGAAATAGAATACGGAACTGATGTCCCGTGCATGTGGTAATAGATAAACGACTAAAAAAAACCTCTGGGTTTGAAATGTTCAAAGGTTAGACTTTGGTCATCCATCCAAGCAAACTCGACCAACGTTGTCGTAGGCGGTGGAGCCGAGGCAGATGTTTTGGTAGAAGCCATATCACAGTGCTTATATCAAGCTGGTCACCGGGTTTTAGTGAGTATGATTCCAATTTATGTTAAATATGGAATAAATAGGTCTACGTAACCCAGCTGCGCTACAATGCAGCCTGGTCGGGATCGTGACATAAGATGACATGTAGTTAGCAACAATTATTAATACAATAAAAAAAGACTTCATCAGAACTAGACGAAATTGAAATGGGACCAAACGGAAAGCACCAGCTTTCAAATAAAAAAAGAATCATCAAAAATCGGTTCACCCAGTCAAAAGTTCTGAGGCAACATACGTAAAAAAAGTCGAATTGATAATCTCCTCCTTTTTGGAAGTCAGTTAAAAAAGGCATTAGTGCGCTTATATGGAGGTTCGTACACGGCGGTAATGTCTAGGCCACACTCATCGCTATACCGCCATTAATAAAGCCAAACTGTTTCGATAATAACTCGTACATTTCGATGATATTCGCACAACATTTCATCTCGATATCACGATATTTGAAGCCATAGTATGAAAAACGACGGCAGAAACGTATACAAACGTACGTCGAAAGTCACGACGTTACTAGAGTCCCCAACTTGCGTCACGTTTCAGATGAACTGTCTTAAATATTCAGGTCTATCTAAATTCTGACACGCCCATATTTCACTTTGTAAAAGCCTACCTTTATTCTATAGCTCATACGTAAGCTGAAAATCCTTAGATCCTTAGCTATTCCGAAATTCTTCCTTCCAGTTTGTTCGTTCGCAGACAGAAGCTCATGCTTACCTCCTGAATAAATGACTATAAAATATTGCCGTGCCTAAACTACCTTTTATTAGGCTTTCCAGAATCTTCAAGAGAAAAGTTTACCGGTGCTTTTGTAAGTCTATATCAGTGCTGTGCTTAATCCGGTTTTTATTCGATTTTCAAATGTTACCCGAAGTTCTGGGGCTATGTTGCGTATAAATCGCGGGCACTTACGCAACCCTAACCTTTCACATTATGCGTGTGAAAAGCCGTGTATTCACTAGGGGCAAAAACTTAGGTCAAGACCTCAGAACAGACAAACAGGGGAGATATGCCTTAGTTCTATTATCGTTCGTGTTCATATGTCTCCTTGTTTCACCCACTTTTTTATTATACCGCTAAACCGCTTAACGCAAAACCAGTCATTCTGAAACACCTACTCATTTTTCGCGCACACTAAGAAATTTGAAACGACAATAATGAAGTAACTGTTACTAGCTAGTAGTCTACATGACGGCAAGGTCGTCTGCATGGTAAGTTCAACTAAAGGCATCGACACTCATTTCGGTCAGATGCGTTTGCACCCGCACACCGCTTTATCATAGCATATTTTTGTCTGATCTGATCTGTTATTTCTGAGTCGTGTTTGATCTGTCTGAAGTTTTCTTCGAAAGATTATGAGAAAACTTTCATATGAAATGTCTGTGACGCTCGAGGTGTAAATCAACCAGATGATACCTGCCAACAGATCACTAAAATCAAGAAACAGTCATCGCATTAGTGGTTCTTAAAATTTTACGTTATCGTGGTGAACCACGATGACACGACACATAGGTCCCAGTTTTATGTTATTGACCTTTGGGCGGCTTTATAACTCTGACACTAGCTAGAGTTGGTTTATCGACTTCCACGAATTTCTATTTATATTTATCGTCGGGTAAAGTGGCAACATAATAACAATTTTTCCTTGTCTTCTGTACTGTAGTGAATACTCAACATAAATCTTGGATTCTGACGAACGCCTATACCATTGTATTACGTTTCGTGGTTGCGCGCCATTAGCGAAGATTTCGCAGTTTCACCCTGTCTCAATCCCGTGGTACTATTAAAAGCGGAATTTCATTATAATTATGTTTCGGAAAAAGCGATGTACGAATGCGTGCGTCTTTACGGCTTTCACTGATTAAATATTACCAACATTCTTATAGGTAACGCCATGTAGGTAGTATCGAAGTTATCTGGTTCGTGCTTAAAAGTTAAAACTTTATTTTGACTAGTAGATGGCATAAGAACAAACGCAGATATTGTATTATTTTATAAATATTTCCGGTAATTCACGAAGTAAACAACTTCTGTGTCTGTTCTGTCATCTTTCTGGTTTTACGAAATCTATTATCTAGGAGAAAAGGCAAGAGTATACGGAGAAGAGTTTATTTTTGATTGACGTGCTCTATCCTCGACCATTAAGCGTGCTGGTGGTCAAAATGTAGAAATGTTCTAATAAAAAAAAACTTATCGACCTACTATTTATAATGACTGTAAAAACACACTCTGACTGACTGTAAAAACAAACATTATAATGACTGTAAAAACACACTAACAAAAGCAAGACCAATCAAAACAAAGTTTGTTGACCATTGAAGGTCCGAATATAATATAAATGATTAAGCCCACCACCAGTTGACAATGTACCCAACATTTTGAATGGCAACGCTTAATATATACATTGAGTCAGATAAACCGTCGCATCAACCAAATGCTCTTGTTTTCCTACATTGATAATCATGAATCATGAGTGATTAGGTTTCAAAAAGTACTATTTATTACCTATAGTTATAGATCGATAGTTTGAACAATAATTTTGACTATTTTGCAAAGCTGTGCTCGCACGATATTTTACAAAAAAAAAATTTGGGATGACACACAGCTGTATTTAAACGGGATTACAGATTTGTTTGCGGAGTTACGTTTGCGTACGTTTTTAGTGATAATTCGCCCGTTGAAAATATTTTGTAAATGGTCGTTAAACTGTTTTGTTTGAACATTTTATTTCATTCCAGTGATTTTTACGTTTGAATTGTGTCTAAAATAGGCTTGCGTGCCATTAAATGAAGGGAAAAGCTTCTAGTATTTGCCATGACAATTGACACAAAAAATAATCTCTTTGTTCACCTGGTTTTGATGCCTTACTTTTTTGAAATAAATTATTTTAAACGATCACTGATTCAACATATCCAATAACCCCCAGAAATATTGGAACCAATTTCAAAATAAATGACCATTCACAGAAACAAACCATATTGTATTGATATACCGTTGCGACTCGTTACTTACATAAGCGACTGAAAGAAGTCGTGTTTCCTAAGTATTATATTTTGGGAGTATTTTTGGCTCGTTTCCAAATTAAATTTTTAAGATTGTTAAATTTCACGACTAAACAGCTAAACTAATCATGACACAAGTTGACACAATTCCCACAACCACCACAAGACGACACATTCGCCGATAAATGTCTATGATTTATAAAAAGTTCATTAAAATTTGTATAAAGTGAGGCGTACACTATTATTTTGCTTAAATTGTTTATAAAGTTATAACATTTGTCAAGTATGAATGACCGTTTTTAATGAAATAGCTGTTTTTTTTTGGAATTTTAGAGTTGCTTCTATTTTAAACTGTCTTCATAATGATCGCTACTATGGAGTAAAAAGCCTTTCTGCGTAACAAAGTATTAGATAATTGTTTGATTTTTTGTTATTTATTTTTACTTCTCTAGACTAATATTATAATGAGGAAAGATTTGTATTTTTGGGTGTTACCGATTTTAAAAAAATCTTTCACCTTTAGAATGCTACATTATCCTTGAGTAACATAGGGTATATTTTATTACTTACTAGAATCTATACTCTATACATATAATAAAAACGTAGAGATAAAAAAAACTGTAATTGCGTGATAACAAAAAAAAAAGTCATACGGGGCGTCTTAAAATAAGCATCTAAACACGATAGGAGAGTTTTTAGAATTTTTGTCTGTTTGTGTGTTTGTTTGTTTGTCCGCGCACATCTCCTAAACCCCTGGAAGAAAATGCATACGGATTTAAATGCTGTTTTCGCGAATATGCTTAGCTATGACCAGATTGAAGTATAGGCTATGTTATTTTGCGCAAGGGAAGAAAAAAGGATTGAAGGTTTATATGAAAATCTACGCGTACGAAGTCGCGGGCAAAAAATCTAGTATTTAATAAAAACTCCATCCGTGCGAAGCCAGGACGGGCGGCTAGTTGTAAATATTTATTAAGTATAATTTTTTTAAATTAAACATCTGGGGCATTTTTGCACACACGTTCATCTGACCCCAAACTAAGCAAAGCTTGTAATATGGCTTCCAGAGACTAATATACATACACATATATTTTTAAATCGTAAAATCTCGATAAAAAACTGTAAAGTTAATTATTTACTAAATAAATAAAGAATTGAGAAACTTGACATATATTAAAATATTGTTAACCTTGAGAATGAATGTAAATATTTTTAATTATCTACTTATTTAATTCTTTATTGCACAAAATACATAACAGAATACTATTGGAAAATTTAATACATCACAAGTATTTTCTACCACTCATCCATGTCGTTAAAAAGTCGTGTAGTGCTTCATCAATAAATTACTACCTATCAACGAAATATGCAACCAGAGCATATAAAATACAACATTCAATCATAAAAAAACCTACATACGTATATGTCGAATCGTCAAAAGCATCAGACGTGTAGAAGTAGAATAATATAGTAGGCCGATCCGCATCAGACACCATTGTTCTACGGCGTGGGTATATAGCGCTATATATAGCGGGCGAGGAAATTAGACATCGCTCGTACAAATAACAGCTTTTATTCCATAACACTATGTTTAATCTTACAATGGAAAATTAGGTACTTGAAATTACTTGGGGACAAGGTTTTCCGCTTAGTAACGAATGCTGCCACCGTCAAAACCAAAAGTATAGTGCCACCTTCAAAACCAAAAGGTAAAGTGAGCTCCCCCGAGCCTCGCGTGTCCGCGCGCTCTCGCTAGAGCCTCTGCCGGATGGTATGCCAAACTCGCTACCTGATTGGTCGCCAACAACCGATCAACCGAGTTTTTTTAAAATAAAATAATCGTTAGTCTGGCAATAGGGTCAAAAATAATTCCGTAGTGGGTTCCGTTCCTCACTATCAATATTTTCACGCTTATTGTGCTAACAAATGGGACATTCAAAAATAAAGTCGACAAAATGCCCGCATTGGCTTTTCGTTTCGCAGACAATGGCCCTTTTTATGAAAAAACTGAGATAAAAGAATGATTTGTTTGTATTGCGTATTTTCATGTAGGAAGTTTGCTTGGGTCTTTAATAATACCCCAGAGATCAGGTCAGCGGATTTTTTAAGACCGTCCTAACTTTTTTCGAATAAAAATAGAACATTGTTAAAATTTTAGTTTAATTAATATATCACTGTTTTATTTCCTCGCAATTAAAGTGACATGTACCTATAACTCGTGCATAAAACCTAATTTATATCCTCGACTTAAATATCGGCTTCAGCTTGGACTGATAAACGACTCGGTCAAAATGACTTGTTTTCCGCATTTGTACAATGTACCATTTTTGAGAGCTAGTTTTTTTAACAGGTAGGTAAAAATGTAGTACTGCCAAAAAGAAGAAAAAAAACTTAGTCAACTTCTGTCCTCATAAGACAAAGATTTTAAAGGAACCGAAAAACTGATGTATTTTAGTTTTGATAGTATCACTGTGTAACCTATGTTAGAATACCTGTTAAAACATAATGTTATGAACACAAATAGCATCATCTGAAAATCGGCCAAGTGCGTGCAGTCAAACTCGCGCACTGAGAGATCCGAACCGCCAAAAATTACAATAATTATTAATTTATAAAACAAACTTCAAATTTAGTATAATATGCAATTTCGATGCCACGAATGACATAATAAGGTCGTCCAAATAACCGAATACTTTGCTTAACTTGGTAATGAACAGAATCTTGTCACCAACTCGCACTTGGTAATTTATTATTATTGTTTAATCATGCTAAGCTTGTACGTGTTACCGTTTTTACATTAGCGCAAATAAAAAAAAAACCTAAAAAAATACGTTTGTTGTATGGGCACCCACCCCCTTTTCGTTTTTACTTTTTGACTTTATTATTATTTCTTAGTTAATCCACTGTAACATTACATATCCTGCGAAAATTCCAACTGGCTATCCATTACGGTTCGAAAGATACAGCCGTTTAAGGGTAGCATGGACAGACGAACGAACAGACAGACAGCGTAGGCTTAGTAATAGGTCCCGTTTTTACCCTTTGGGTACGGAACCCAAAAAAGTGCGACGCTTACCATCAGGCGATTTACTTATACGCCACGGTACGTTAAATTTGTATTAAAAAACCTAATAAAATACTATAATCCCATGATGATAGCCCATTCCAAATTTCCCCAACTTCCTTTTTTTTAATATATTTTTAAAATGTTGCTCACATTATCAGCCATAAATGTCCACTGCTGAACAAAGGCCTCCCTCTCAGAGGGGTGTTGCCATAATCCCCACGCTTGGCAGGTGGCTTGGGGATCACAGTACGTTCACCGTGTACTAATAGGACGCTGCTGCCCATCCTCCGGTGATTCTGGTCGCAGTTTTAGGACATACCCGGGTCCAAAATGTTGCCAATAGAAATTTAATACATTTATGTTTTTTTTTTCTCTAAATAGTAAATTGTAATCTTGGAATAGGTATTCAACTAAAGCAAATTATTACATACTTGAGCGGCTTTTTCATTTACTCGCTATCGCAGCCAAATGGAATGCGCGAGTTGCGCAACATTTCAAAATAGACGTCGGGAAATAAGCTTTAAACATACCTGAACATACAACGCGACTGCTTACCAAAAGGGTCAGCCACGCGACTCGGCTTACGCGTTGCGGTCTACGCAGAGCCATCTATGCGGTGAGCTCTGTGACCATGATATACGGACTAGTGGTTAGATATGGCTACCAGAAAGTCGAATTTGAAAGTTGAAAGGTTTGACTATCAGTGTCTGTGTGTACATTCTTCAATGGTACATGTACTTACTGACTAACAAGCATATGGTGAAAAATGTGTGTTAGCTTTTAATTATTATTTATACCTAATTTTATGTTTTGTATGATCTAAGTAATTGGTCGAAATAAATGAATTGAATTGAATCACTTCATCGTTTTCACTTACTGTAATAAAAATTCACAATGTATTTTTTGTCTGTAAGTCAAATTCGTAAAATGTTACGAAGTGTTTTTTTTTCTTGTATATAACTCACAAGTGAAGATGAAATAAATATTATCTGAGAGACATCAAATCATATAAAAAAAAGAAAAAGAAAGGCACTGAAAAAAATCTGACGGGAATTTTGGCTGTATTAAATTGTTTTTGATTTAATAAATAATTTGATTAGAATAATATTTTGATTTAATGGCGTCAACGTCACACAATTTATTTTTGTAACTGTATCGTGATTGTTGCTTAGGTGCATCCAGAACTAAAATGAAAAAGAGTAAAAATCGCCGTCTACGATATAAATCACGTCACTTACACACTTTAAAAGCCTGGTTTGAGTAATGGCTCCCTTTTACTACGGGCCTCAAACAGAGCTTTTGGATTCTGCCCTGTTATGTTGATTCTCTTTGTCGAGTCCAAATAAGAGACTGAGACTGAGTTGTAGTTTAAGTCTTGCAAAGTGGTATTTGAATGGGAGATCGAAATGTTCGTCTTCTTTTATAAGTAACTAGCCGTCCGCCCCGGCTTCACACGTATGTAAATATAATATAGCCTATGTCACCCGGGGATAGTGTAGCTTTCCACCAGTGAAAGAAATTTCCAAATCGGTTCAGTAGTTTGGAAGCCTATTCAATGCAAAGATAAAGATAAAGATTTGTTTATTTGTCCAAACATGTGTTCAGGTAAAGATATTATAACATTTAACGTAGGTGCTTATCAACATGTTTTTACCAAAAAGGGTGTACAAATTCGAGAGGGATGTTAGTTGCTCCTAAGTCCTGTTGCATTTATATAATGGGAATTTAATTATTAATTTTATTATTATTAACACAATTCAGATAAAGTTATTACAATAGATTCAAGATTATCACAAATAATTGTTACATAATGTCAAATATTCTAAGCTACTCGTACTAGTCCTTATTCTGTGATGAATAGGATCTAAATAAAATAAAAATGTAAATATTATGTCAAAATTTATCCTGTAGGAAGTCAACAAACAAACAATCAAATCTTTCCTCTTTATGATATTAGTAAAGACTAGCTAAACCCACGGTATTACCGAAAAAAGTACCCTATATCCGTCCCATCCCATCGCGATGAATACGTTCATCCTGCCAAATTTCGTTAAGACCACCCTAGTCAGTTTAATTGTGATAAGCAAACATACAGACAAAAAGGCAAAAATATTTTCAGTTTTATAATATACTAGTCGACCGTCCCGGCTTCGCACGGGTGTAAGCTCGGCCTTCGGCCTCGCTACAAAATATAATATAGCCAATGTCACCCGGGGATAGTGTAGCTTCCCAACAGTGAAAGAATTTTTCAAATCGGTTCAGTAGTTTCGGAGCCTATTCGATGCAAACAAACAAACAAACAATCAAATCTTTCCTCTTTATAATATTATAAGTATAGAGTATAGACTAGCGACCCGCCGGAGCTTTGCACGGGTGTAAATTTTATTGTATATTATATATAAGCCATCCATGAAAAATGATGTAATTGATGGTGAAAACCGCATAAAAATCCGTTGCGTAGCTTAGGAGGAGTTAGCGGATATACAGACAGACGCGGAAAGTGACTTTATTTTATACTATATAGAGATAGAGGAGAGAATAGGTAGAATCTATGTACAGAAGGAAAATACCTACTAATTTTATTTTCCACTAGTTTTTTTGCCCGCGACTTCGTACGCGTAGATTTTCATATAAACCTTCAATCCTTTTTTCTTCCCTTAATCCGGCCCTTGCGCAAAATAACATAGCCTATTATACTTCAATCTGGTAATTTCTAAGCATATTCGTGAAAACCGCATTTAAATCCGTCCAGTGGTTTAGGAGATGTGCGCGGACAAACAAACAAACAGACAAAAGTTCTAAAAACTGTCCTATCGTGTTCAGCTGCTTATTTTAAGACGCCCTGTGTGTTTTTTTTTGTTATCTCGCAATTACAGTTTTTTTTTTATCTCTACGTTTTTATTATATGTATAGATTTCAATCTAAGCTTTATGGGAATCTTGACCTCTAAGGTTACTTAGAATCGTTAAAAGATGTGAAGCGAATACTAAGTAGAAGTTGAATATTACATTTTCGTTTTCTAGGATTACGAAATAAAACTTATGTCATAGCTAGAAACCTTTAATTTAATTCAACACCTGGGTCTAGAATCAAAACAAGATTGTACCTACAATATCAAGTGTGCAAGTGCGTATATCAACAACTCCATAACAGCTGAACGGATTTGAATGAAATTTGGTATGGAGGTAGCTTTTACTCTGCATTATAAATTCCCGGAAAAGGTCATGATTTTGTAGGCTTACGAGTGAAATCACGGGGCGCGTTAAAAACTATCATAAAACAAGTGTACATTAATTTTTAAGTACCCCCGATAAAAAAGCTAATAATGTTCAAACGGCTGAACAGATTTTCGTGAATCATAGCTAAGAACATACTCGATTAAACCACATAAAAAATATAAAAATAAAAATCACAATCGGTTTAGCCGTGTGAGAGCTACGATGTCACAGACGGACGTACAAATACAGTCACACATATCATCGTCTTCAGCAGCCAGAAGACGTCTACTGCTGAACATAGGCCTCCCCCTTAGAACTCTACGCTGAACAACAACCTGCCATCTGCACTCACTAGATGCCCGCGACTCTCTCCATGTCGTCGGTCCATTTAAAAGGAGGCTTACCTACGCTGCGTCTTCCGGTTTGTGATCTCCACTCAAGAACCTTTCTTTCCCATCAGTTATCGGTTCTTTGAGCTTGCATATTACCACTTCAACTTGCAAATTCTAATAGCTATGTCAATGACTGGTTCTTTGGTGAATATCCACGTTCCAAAATCTATCACGCAAAGAAGGTCCAACCATAGCTCTCTCTAATGCCCGCTGTGTGACTGACTTTTTCCAAAAGGCCAGCAATTAATGTTAAGTTAGACACATAGATACACATCACATCATCACATCATCAGCGAATTAACGTCCACTGTTAGACAAAGGCCTCCCTCATAGAGAGGGGTGTTGCCATAATCCCCACGCTTGGCAGGCGGCTTGGAGATCGCAGTACGTTCACCGTGTACTATTAGGATGCTGCTGCCCATCCTTCGGTGGTTCTGGTCGCAGTTTTAGGACATACCCGGGTCCCGGGTAGATACACATATTAAACTTATAACACCTCTCTTTTTGCGTCGGGGGCTAAAATAAATAATAATAAATAAAATATGTTCTACTTTTAAAGTTTTGACAAATCAAAACTTGTCTGAAAATTTGGCGCTAAGTTGCCACAAGAAACAACAAAGACTATATTTAACGACTAAATTAATACTACAAATGGTTTAGTTACCTTTATCTCTGTAAAGGACAAGGCAACCAGCAAACTTTGTCTGACCAAAATTAGTTCTATAGAGATAATAGTTGGTAATTTAATCCTTTGCTCTTTGCGGTTTCAGTTTCAATGATTCCCGTGACTTTAAAACTTCGTACTATCGATGGATACCTACGGAGATATCTATTTTATTATTTGGAAAACGTGAAACTTTACTTAAATACTTTCAGAAAATGTCTCCAAGGTTCTTCTTGTTGTACAAGTACATAATGATGTAAAAAGAACAACAAAAAAAAAATGCACTCAGCTCTAGTTCAAAACCACCTTCAAGTCAAATTTTAATTTCTGGTATGTTTGAGAAAAAATAATAAAGTTGTTGCGAGGTCTAGCTTTCAAATTTAGCATCCTTTTGCATTTTGGCGAGCTCTTACTCCTCTAAACTCGTATTGTATTCGTATTAGGATAACATAGACGTATTCACATGATGACCGATGGGGAAGAAAAGTTCTTGAGTGGAGACCGCTAACCGGAAGACGCAGCGTAGGTAGGCCTCCCACTAGATGGACCGACGACACGAGAGTCGCGGGCATCCAGTGGATGCAGATGGCAGGATGTCGTACAGTGTGGAGGTTAAAGGGGGAGGCCTATGTTCAGCAGTGGACGTCTTCTGGTTGATGAGAAGATGATGAGACGTATTTAGCTTCGCACGAGAGACTAGTTCAGAGAAATTGACTTCCCAGAAAATCTCTTGGGTAGTGACGGCATGCCCGGTGCGACCAGACATATCTCAAAGTACAGGGCACGCACCGTGCACTTTGAGATCTAGGATGAAACTTATCTAGATATCTACCTAGACCTGGCCAAACTGTCAAGGTATGCTCACGTGGGACACAAACATGAATAAACCGACCAAGTGCGAGTGTGTTTAATGCCTTTGAGGGTTCCGTACCACCAAAAAATACAAAAAGTAGCGCCTAAAGACAAAGTCACGCCCAGGCGATCACACATCCAAATACCGACCGAACCCAACCAGTGCTTAACTTGGTGGTTAACAGAAATTTGTCAGCAACTCGCACTTGGTCATTATATATGAATTGTTGTTTTACTTTAGAATGTGTACTAAAATCATGACAAGTTTGACGCTTGTATGTAATACCGGTATTACATAAGAGCAAAATTATGTTTTTTTAAAACGCTAGTTGTATGGGGCTTTTAGTTAATTTTTATGGTTGACTATGTTACTTACTTTATTATTATTTTTAGTTAATCCGCCATTACAGTACATATTCTGTGAAAATTTAAACGCGTATCTATTACTGTACCGTCTTGTTTCTTGCGTACCGTTCCTTTTTCTAAAGTATGGTGCCAATATCAGAGTATAACACTTTATATATAAAGTCATACTGCGCTTTTGTATTATATTGTTTTGTATATTATTATTGTATGAGGTCCTAAAGTTTCAGGATATCATTACAATATATTTTTTTGTGAAATGTTTCTAACGTCTACTCATTACATTAGATGAACATGGACATTTTACGTTCATGTTGACGGGGCAATCAAACGCTAACCACGACAGGACCAAATCGATTCAGTCATTAATGATTAAAACGAACATGATGCTAACAAAATATCAGCCGCTTGGCATCTGTTAGCTGGCATTAGTATAATTAGTCACGTGATTAGCCGCCAACTGCAAAATTAGCTTTCGATGTAATTACTAACCGAATTGTTTTGTATGGTTGATGAGCGCATTGATTTTTCGTTAATACAATTTGAAATAATTTCATTACGTTCCATTATCATCATATTTACTCGTAGTCCGTAGTCGTCGTGCTCAATATAGGTCTTTTTAACCGACTTCCAAAAAGAAGGAGGTTATCAATTCGACTGTTTTTTTTATGTTTGTTACCTCAGAACTTTTGACTGGGTGAACCGATTTTGATGATTCTTTTTTCACGTGAAAGCTGGTGCTTCCCCTCTGGTCCAATTTGGACCAGTTCTGACATTTTTATGAAGTCTGTTTTTTACACAGAAAAGAGAAGGGTAAAAAAATTCTCACTTCAGTGGTTTTTTATATTGATAATTAATTATCGTACTTATCTCGTTAAGGTCTCGTAATATTGAAAGACTTAAAAAGCGATGTTTCCAATATCATCAGCCCAACGAGCTGCTTCTCGTACCATGTACCTATATTCGGGATAAAATGACGATTTTTTAAATTAAAATTCATTTTACGTTCTAACTGTAATGTTAATTTATCGTAATCGATCGGAAAAGTTTGCTTAAGATTTTGAATTGTAGTAAAGTTCACTGTTTCGGTTTGGCGAACTTTATTTCTCAACAACAAATTTTACAATTTCACTTGCGTGAGAAATTAATTAATTTAGTAACTAATTACTTATGCTTTGACATTTTGATAAACTTAAATAAACTGTAATAATATGTTAAACTGATAGACTTATATTATTATTATCAAAATTCTTGCTTGTGTTGTGAACCTATCTTGATCATATTTGATTAAATAATGTGCAACACATAGAAGGATACCTACTTATTGTTCTAAAAAAAAAAACCTATAAAATAAAACGACTACTTTTTTATATAAGACTTGACTTCAAATTTGACCTCACGCGGGCTGCTTGCTAGCATACCACACCATACATAACCTTAAAAAGTTTATTATTGAAAAATACCTTTTTCAAACCAACTTTTATGAAATTAGCGATCGGAACGGTTAGCTGATCAAAATAAGCCCAAACACTGCCAGTCTTTGCCGAATATGCTGATGTCCACAATCATTATCATCAAATCAGTTTACTATCACCATAATATGGTAATGTCATCGGAACATATATGTCATATATTACAAGTATGCCAAATTTCAGCTCAATCAAACACCGGGAAGTGGCTCAAATTTTACTTGCAAGTTTTGATTAAACTTGTAAAAAATAACGACTACTTTTTCTGTATAGAATTTGCAAGAAATTCACCCTTGCGGGCCGCTTGCGGCCAAACGAATCGCGGCCCCTACTACTACATTAGAGTAGAAATCAAATTAAAACGTAAAATAATAAAACATAATTTAGTGCTCTACAAGTTTTTGACAAGTGAAAGCTGTGTCACAAGAATCAAAAGCTTCTAGCTTCTCTCATGTCGTGGTAAATTGTTAGATCTTACATTACATGTTTGCTTAGAGCACCAACTTTGTCTTAAGGGAGACATTTTGACAAGGTTGAAGATGTTAGGTAAATACTTGAAATTTCTAAGTAATAAATAGTTTACTTACTTCTTATCTTACTAAAACTATTTTTGTAATTTTGATGCTTGCACAGATAAAGTTTTAAAGTAGTGATGAAAATATTTTAGATGCTATAATGTGTAACATTGTCGAAACTTTACTGTAAAAGCATACAGTGCCACCTTAAGAAGACTCAAGAGCACGTTAAGGCACTTAAAGTTAGCGAAATTACTAACTAGATAAAGTGAAGTAGTTCAACTAACCTTTGGTTACATAGAAACATGACTGTATAAACTAGTGGAGATGCAATAACAGCCCTATGTCTCTTTCAATACTCTGCTAATCTTTTTAGCTTCTCTTGCTTTAGTTTTGTTTCCTCTATGAATCGTCTCAATCATAAAATTGCCTGGAATAGATCTTTTTTAGCGATAACGTCGCTATTTGTTGCACCTTTCAACCCTAAAAAATTATAAAAAGAAGGCAACATCAAACTAGAGCATGGAACATCAATTATGTTTTACCATTTTTTTATTATTATAAAACATATATATTGTCCTAACATTTTTTATGCCATAGGTGGTAAACGGGCAACGGGCCGCCTGATGGTAAGCGATAACCGTCGCTTATACCTGTAACACTAGGAGTATCAAAAATATGTAACTGACTATTAAATACTCTATTAACAGCCCATTTGAAGAACCCCATGATATACTTACTTGGAAATTCTGCAAGAGAAGAGCTCAGTATGATGTTGTGTAGAATGTTTGGATTAACAAATCTGTAAACATATTATCGTTTAAATGCATGCTTTACTTATAATTTTTGGTCTAAAATTTTAAATATTGTGTAAGCTGTACTCCTTAATTGCGCGTCCAGACTGTTTATTAGTTCTACCATTCAGTCATCAAAGCACAACAGTAGGTACATTTTCATTAATAACTCCCAAGAGTTATAACTATTTTCACTCTTCATTGCAATAACTTTGCATAGACGAACGTTGACATTTCAACTTTGACATTATCTTTTGACTGCTAAGTTCATGATATTTCAAGTATGTGTACTTGAAATAGAAAACTTAGTGCTATCTTTACATTAGGCACATACTTTCTATAACTAGTAGCTTTACCTAGTCTGTGACAATAGGCTATGGACTGTTTTTTTACTGTATTTTTAATAAGATGACCATAAATAGAGCAGAAAATCGAAAACAAAATTGAAATGTGTTCAAAATTAAGGAAGATAAATAAGCATTCTAATATCTTGCTAGACAGAATGCGCACTATATTTTCGAATAATGTCACATGTAAGTATGCTATACAATCTCCATACTGACGCTTACCTTGCGGGAAAGGGACAGAGCATCCCTTCCTAATCTGAATAAAACTTTGAACATATCTATTTTAGAACATTATTAGCCAATTTAAATAGTTTCTTCAGTAAGTATTTAACATATTTTTTCTCTACGCCTGTTTTTTTTTAACAAATCAAACACGAATGTTCGATAGCCTATTTGACTTTAGCTTTGCCAGCACTGTGAACGTTATATAAAAATCAAAAAAGTAGTTTATGTATAAAGAAAAAGTACTTGAAAAAGCTTCATTCAATTTCAGGATCCTAAAGTAAAAAAAAAACATAATAATGAGGATAAAAGTGGTCTCGTTTCTATTCCATACCCTACCCTATGTAGATTAATTTTGATAAAAAGCCATAGAAAATTCATCATCATCAATTCAGCCTATCATTTTTCCACTGCTGCGGGCTTGGCACGGACCGTGGAAAAAATGTCTTTCCACCGTTTTTATCCCCGTGTAGACGCGACAGAGCTAGAATATGGATACGTTTGTCTCTTTCAAGCGGGATATAAAAACGGTGGAAAGACAATCTGTCCACGGCCCGTGCTAGGCCTGCTGGGATACAGGCTTTCTTTCTCTCTGGATTATAGAATCCACCATGGCATAGAATATTACTTATACATCTAAATACCTCGTTCTAACCAAAAACTAAAAAAAAAAAAATCTACTGACGCTATTTCTTTTTCTCTATCTACGCTAGTATGGCTGTCCCGCTATAGCATAGGTGAAAAAGGAAAATTAATATGTAAACATATGACAGAATAGGTGATCAAGCTTTTATTGATATAATTAATATTTTACTTCTACGATTAAATTGTTTGCAAGCAATAAGAATGACGCGTAAAACGGATAAAATTTAATATGTAACATAACTATGGGCTATACCAGGAAAAAGTAAGAAAAGGGAAGAGATAACTTTGAAATACAACGCGTCAATAATAATTAGCTTTGTATATCTAATGTCACAGTTCAAATCCTCGTTCGAGGTAATAAACATTACTCTTCCAAAATTCGAACTCATATTCATATACTCGGGAGTATATAAATATGAGTTCGAATTTCGGAAGTGAATGCAAGGCATACCTAGTTGTTGCCTGTTTAAGCTCGGTCCGTTTCTATGCAAATGAGCCAGTCGATACTTTTGAATATGTATGCAATGGAAACAGTGTTTTTTCGATGACCTATAATGCCAATAGGTGGATGCGAAATGTTACGGGGGTGGTGCAGTTTTGATAGTTGTTCCATTTTTATGCAAATATTTGCTATAAAATTTGCATAAACGTTGGTGGACTACGCCACTTGGAAGTCAATTTGGTGGAATATGTGACTGGAGAATTATAACTAATAATAAAAAACTGTTAAAAAAAGGGAAACAAAGCTTATCCATAGTCATTGTGCGAGGTCTTTGTGTAATTATTTTTTCATCCGTCAAGAAAAGAACATGTTGAAAGCAATGGAATAGCGTTGTAAAAATTGCGTATAAATTATTGTTATAATTTGTATAAATTTTGAGAGATAAATTGAGTTAGATTTTTTTTTGCAAATTTTTTAGTTACTGATACTACGTTACATCCATGCTGATACTCACTATGACATAATTATGATTACCATTTTGTGGTTCAATTTTCTTGCTATTAAAACCTAAACCTTACTATTATTTATACGTGTAGAAAGTAGATGTATTAAGTCACTTACGTAGCTCTTGCGGCGTAGCTCAACTAGGTATTCCTAAAAGATCGAAACAGAAGATCCGATTAGTCTTTGGATAGGTGAAATAGTTAGTTCTGGTTGTTTGTCCTAAAACAACACTTATCTAGCCATGTCATGAAGTTTCGATCTTCATGGCATGAAAATATACAGCAGATATACGCTTACAGCTAATTCTAGATCAATTCAACCAATTTTCATCAAACTAGGTAGGTTAATTTTTAGTCTAAGGATTTCGCTATTAGAATGCGACTTGCAAGACTGCATCTGTAATTGGAAACACAGGACACGTTTCACAATTTTCCGCTCAACTCCCTTTTGAATAGGAAATGTATCTTGTCAACTGTATATACTCGTAGTGTATATAAATACATCTGCTTTGAATTTTAAACTAAAGTTTACTTAAAAAATAGCATGTAAAACATTATATGTGTTTGAAGCGATAACTGCCCAGTACTGGTTGATGCATTCACATTACAAATCACAAGGAATAAAGGATACCGTCGATGAAGGATACATCGAGAGAAAACCTTAGTTTGATGTTAGGAAATTTTCTAATGCTACTATCCTCAATATGAAAATCTGGTGGCAAGCAACCTAATGGTGTGTTTGGACACAGGACCTTTGAGAGCAAGTTTCCATTCTAGTTAAAGCATTTTTATCATCTTCGACCACATCATCACTAAGGTGGTCAAAACTTAGAAACTATTTTTCAGAAACTATTTTTATTGTTCTGTTGTTTTTAAACGTAATGTTTATGTGTCTTTTGTTTCTTACGTACACTAGAACTTTAAACGTTATGGTTTAGGAAAGGTAGCGTTAATGTAGGTAGGTAACGTTTATCAAGACACTTTTCAGATAGGAAACACTGTTTATCTTACGTTAATTAACTTTGCTTATATATTCTAAACTATTTTAATTCTAAGTAATTTAAGAACACCTGCCCTGGTGGCCCAGTTGGTAGTGAACCTGCCTTCTGATTTTGGAGGCTTGGGTTCGATTCCCACATAGGGCAACATGACATGTGTTTGTTCTAAATCTGGGAGTTAGTATCCATTTAAGTATGTATTTAAAATAAAATAAAAACTGTCTCTGACAGCCTTAATAAAAGCTTTGCTTAGTTTGGAGTCAGATGATCGTGTGTGCAAAAATATCCAGAATATTTATTTCATTATTTTAACTACGTGGAGTCCAAATTGGCCAAAAGTAACTGAGAATATCTTTAATCTAAAATTGTTGAATAAGAATTACGTATGAGGTGAATGTTGAAAGAGTAGATTATCCCTTCATTCATGGATACCAAGTATTGAGAGTAATTTCACCGACAATAAAGCAAGGTTAGATTGATCACAGCCTCTAGTTTGCAAAGAAGGAAATGGACGGAATAAAGAAGTAATTCGTTTCATGGAATGGCTCAATTACAACAGAAATGAGTTCTATCTTGTTGGGATCCTATTGATAAGTATCATTAAATTTGATCAAGAAACATTTCGTTTCTTGTTTACTACGTAGGCCCCACGGTTTCACCAGCGTTATAATATACCTTCCTGAAGCAACATCCTTGGTAGCGATACCAACCTCCTATTTCTTAGATGTTTTTTTTTTCTATGATGTGTTAATTTTGTCAATGTAGACATCAATTATTGCCATTCGGTTAGTCTTCTGCGTTGCATACAAAATGTATAGGAAAAATAGTTTTCTTCTTTTTTTTTCCGTGAATTTTTTGATATTTTAATACCTACTTATTCTGCCATTCGGGGCGGAGAGAAATCCAATATAATATTATCAATAATCATGAAAATCGCCTGTTCTTGAGTTATAAATGGTGTACCTATCCCATCTTTGTTTTATATAGATAAGGTCTACATTATTTATGGGTATTTTTCTCAAAAGGAAGATATTGTCTGTAATGGTGAATGATGATGCTATCATGACAATGAATTTCAATATTTGTTTTTACCTTGGTGTTATTTGTCATTGTCTTTTGTTCACTGAAATGTGTTCCATTTCGGAAAGGGTGCTCTGGATCTGCATGATTTAATTTCCCTCCTACCCATTTTCCTATCGGACGGCCAGGGCGAGTACGAAAAGCTACATCGTTTCATGGTTCACCCAAAAAACCTTTTATTGTGCGAACCGGTAGACTATGGAATACGCAGCCAGATCCCTGATAGTTACATTCTGGGTGTCTTCAAGTCAAGTAAATAGTTTTTTTCTAGACGAGAGTGATCCATCGTAGACCGCATCATCAATTAACATCAGGCGAGGTGACGGTCAAACACAAGCCCTATTATACAATAAAAAAAGGAATCTAAAGGTGTGTCTAGTGAAACTAAAGGTGTGTTAATTATTAACTAGTTGCGCCCCGCAGTTTAACCCGCGTAGATAATCCTTCAGGAATGTACCATTATCTGGATGTAAACGTTTTTTTTTATGACATTCTCTGGAGCTCTAAATATTTTTACACTAAAAATTACATCGATCTGCTGACTTTTTGTTGTGTGAAAGAAGGACAAAAAAAAACAAACACATTTACGTATTTATAATCTTATCTAATGTGTCGTTTATATTTATGAAATTAAGGTATAAAATAAATAACTTAAGTAATTTAACGATAGTACTATGTCGTCTAGCACTAATAGTATTTTTCAATAAAGTTTCCGTATTTGAGATATTAATTTTAAACAAAAAATTCTCAACCCTAGTTTTTAGCCCGCGAAACAGATAACTACACAAACTAAAGACATTTTCAATCTACAACACGAAAAAAAAACTACATACTACACAATAGGAAAAAGCAATGCATAATGTATACCACGCTCTTTTCGAATTTGCTTCGATAGCGATTCCAGAAAATCATATTATTACGGACCTCCGTATATCTCAGTTCGCATCGCAGTTTTTTTATTATTTTGACCTCTTTTTTCAATTGTACGAAACGGCCAATGCCACCCATACATTGTGGATTTTCCTTGGATACGTACGAAATGTTTTGATTCTACGTTTCTAAACCGTACAGCCAAGGAAGGGAAAAACTTGGCAGCTTCCTTGACATGTCATGCTCAAGCTCTTGAGAGATTTGGGTCTTTTAAAGGTCGGAAATAGTACGTTTTAAGTCTGAGTGTTTAATTTTCGACCACATTGTCGCTTAACTACAGGTGAGTTGGCGGTCAAATGCGGGATTTTAGGCTATAAAAAAGGAGAAGTCTCTGCTTATCAATAAAAATTAATTTTTCTTACTGACCGTCCATCTGCATTCAGGATATTCACTAGGTAATTTAAGTAGAAAAAAAAACTTCAAGCATATTTTTTTGCAATACCATTAGAATTAACTATTCGTTAACATATAAGGCAATAAACTATTTAATTCAGCTCAAAAATATATGTTATCTAATTAAGCTCACGCGCTAAATAGGTATAGTTTTGTATATGCGAGTGCTAACATTTTAAAATAAAATACGTATTCAAATTAAGTTTTTTTTTTTCGCATATTGTGTTACTTAGCAGATGCTTAGTCAGGCATGGTCTGAGTTTAAATTAACTACCAAAGAAAGTATTAGATTTAAATATTCGAAAAGCGTTTAAAACGAACATGTGGTTTATGCGATGCAAGCATCGTAATTCAAAATAGTCAGAGACATTCATCGTTATACCTATAGCAGGTCTCTGGGGACCAATAACTAATTCTACACCATGCGTAATACGACCGTACCAGCTTCTGGTTTTTGTAAGCCAAAACTGTGAATGCCTAGCCAATTACTGCGTCAGGGTAAACTAAATACCACCGTCCTTTGATACATGGCCTGGTAAAACCAGTAAAACGTATTTTGGTGTTGCTCGTAGATTTGATAGTAATTATACCTTTATTTTCTATAGGAGTTCAAATTTCATTGTGCACATGAAGCCGAAAAGTTTGTGCGGTTCGCTACTCCATTGAAACGCACTGAAAAAACCGCGATAACGCTCCTCAAGTAACCACGTGCCGATAATTTGATCACCTTCATTGTACGACCAGCTAGCAGCTCTGGTCTACATTCGACACTTAATGTTTACACAAGCCTGCCTAGACTGAAAATTATACAAAAAAAATCGTTTTATTTTGCTATCCTACTGTTTCAAATAATTTAAAAAATGCCCATAAATTTTGTGTAAAACAATACTTAATAAAAAATGATCCACCATTATTATCACTCGAAATAACAAAAGTTTAGGAAAATAACATAATATTATAGGCGACATGTTTTTTTACGCTCGCGCCAAATCTCCAAATATAATTATATATATTGACGTTTGTATGTTCCCTATGGTCTCCAAAACTGCTAGGCTGATTTTGACAGGACTTTCACTGACAGTTAGCTGATGCTATAAAGAGTAACTGCTGTAAAGAGTAAGTAGTCTATTGACGAGGAGTCTTAAAAATAACAATAAAAATGTTATTTATGCTCTCATTACTTGTATAATATTATACTTACTTACTTTAGCCTTCAGAAATATTTTTCTCGTAAAATTATTTAACAACTCTAATAGATAATGCCAAAACAATGTTTTCTTTGAACTTAACAAAGATAATAATTCTTATAAAATGTTCTCCTAATGCGCATAAAAGGTGAGTCCATTAATTTGTTTTCATACGCTCTCAAACTCCTCGTGAATACTGAGGAAAAGTTCATCTTATAAATCTTTCGTCAAAAACAAAATTGATACATAAATTCACCGACCAAACAAATTAGATATGAAATTATAGACAAAGTTGTACGCTAATGGGTGTTTCTAAATTGTTTCTCACATTAATTTGGTTTTCTTTTTCTCAGAAATGCGTAGAAATGTTGGATGATAAATTTAATTATTAGTATCTACCTATGGTTACACAAACTTTCTTTTTAAGGTGAACGAACTGCTTCATGCGTGTGTAATACAAAATACTGTCAAATAAAAGTAAACAGTAAAAACCATTTTTTTAAACAAGCGCTTGAGTTTTAGGAAGGAAAATCTTGGAGCGGCGACCATATTGAATTTACTGGGATGTACTTTATCGTTTCCTACTCAATCATCAAGATCTTTCATTTGACACCCATAATAACACGGTCGACAAAAAATATATACCATCCACCAGCTTGTTAGCCATTTTGAAAATATTACAATATTTGGTATTGCATATATTGTATTATCACTAAGTCTAAAAGTAAAAAATTCAGCTAGCAAGATTTCACTCAAACAAATAAGCTAAAAAAATAAACGAAACTACTTTGAACTATCTTTGTGTCTTCGTTGTTTATATAGATGATACACACAATTTCTGATTAGTTTACTTTAAAGTTTATTGTTTCAAAACTGTTTTCTAACAAATCTCTAGTGTCATACCACTTCTACGTCGCGTAAAGAAGGATTTTTTAATATATTTTACGCTAATAAGATATAATATAGTGTTAATGATGCTAATTTAGCCTAACCTGGAATAAAAAAAAAATTACATTTAAAAAAATACTAAACCTGAAACAAAAATTAATTAATTCAGAAACAAAAAATTCGTTATATTAATTTCTAATAATGATATCTTTTAATTATATTAGCATTAGCCGGATTAGCAAGTTGAAGTGGCAGTGGGCAGGGACGCAGCACGTAGAACAGATGGCCGATGGGGCCGAAAAGTTCTCGAGTGGAGACCATGGACCGGTAAGCGCAGCGTAGGATGTCCACCCACAAGATAGACAGACGACCTAAAAGAGACCGTAAGAAAACGCTGGATGCAGGCCGCTTCCAACCGGTCCCTTTGGAAATCGATGGGGGAGGCCTATGTCAAGCAGTGGACGTCCTATGGCTGAAATGATGATGAATGGTGACTAATTATATTTGAAAAAAAAAAAATTTTTTCAGCAATTAATATGCAATGACTTTAAATATTATTTTATTTAAATGTAAATTACATAAACAATTATACCCGTTCCCTTAGTGCACTTTGACAACACGTGTTTCACGTCTTCACTTGTTTCTTCGAGTTTTTTTGTTTCGTTTCTAACTAGGTGTAGTAGGTATCGTTGATAAAATATTATTAAAATCTAGAAGCTACATTCTTACAAGCTATTAAAAATACTTTCACCTTCCAATTGATCTCATTTGGTTTTCCAAAATACACCTTTCTGTGAGAGGGTTTAGACAAGATTGATGAAAAACCTTGGTAGAATTTGAGGTGTCCGCACTTCGGCTAATACCTACATAGTTGAATCGAATAAATAAATGTTTAAATGTCTCAATCCGTCGACGGATTTACATTTCAAATTCAAGGTTTTAGGAGCTTTATTAGGTTTTTTGTACTCAAATTACAGGAATACCTTGGAGTAAAACTTACAACGCAGTTTCATGTAAGCTGAGAGTTCCGGTTTAAGTGTAAAGTAGCAAAATGTTCAATATTCGGTTCATATTTATTATTGAAACTGACGTGGTTTCCGCACATCATCATCAACATCATCAGCCATAAGACGTCCACTGCTGAACATAGGCCTCCTCCTTTAACCTCCACACTGAACGACAACCTGCCATCAGCATCCACTGGATGCCCGCGACTCTCATGATGTCGTCGGTCCATCTAGTGGGAGGCCTACTTACGCTGCGTCTTCCGGTTCGTGGTCTCCACTCAAGAACCTTCCTTCCCCATCGGTTATCGGTTCTTCGAGCGATGTGGCCTGCCCATTGCCACTTCAACTTGCAAATTTTAATACTGTACGTTAAAAACTCTACGTCTCACAAACTCATTAACCCACACATGTAGCTACATTAATAAAACAACTAATGGTACATGAAAAACAGGGCGACAAGGTCGTCTGCAGGGTGAGTTCGACTATAGTCATAGTCATATTTATTTATTTCCATTGGAACATATAGCACACTTGGACACGTCATAAAAAAAACATTTCATAAAATAAAATAAAATAAATTTAATAAGCGGCTGTAAAGGGTACTATATATATAGACATGACATTACTATAGACATGAAGTCTGATTTAGGTCAGATGTTTTTTTTAATGATATTGGGTGACGAGACGAGCGATGTCGCTCGCCTGGTGGCTCTTCACGCTTGCCCATAACAGTTCAACGCCACTTAGAATTTAGAACTACAACAGTTCAAAACCCTGGATGGAAATGCACTACGCTCGTCACCCCGAGATATAAGATGTCAAATCTCTGTGTGCCCAGTAATTTCGTTGGAAACATTGCCCTTCAATCCGGAACACAGTAGTGTTGTACTTCCCCAGGCGGACCCCTGCAAAATAGCCCTACCACTACAACACCCCGCACCCGTCGTGTGATCGCACCCGCCACGCCAAACCAATTCTCCTTGTTTGTCTGATCTCAGCTATACAATAAGCTACATGTAAGGAAACCCTGTACAAATTTACGAATATTCGACAAACTTAACGTTCCATAGACGGTTTATTTGCGTTCAGTAATAAATGTGTTATTGTTCTCCAGTAGTCATAATCGTAAATGGCAAAGTCTGCTTTTGGTGTGATAAAGCTAACGCACACATTAACACGTCCATAATAAAAGTTACACTACTATTTTGACAAACAACCACGCTGAAATACGGTTACGTAATTCTATGTATAGCCGTGCATTCGTTGAAAGTTTGTGATAAAACTTATTTTCCGTCTTTACTCTTCGATCTAATACATGATTTAGCGGCAAGATATCCTGGAAAATGTGATCGAAACCATTCTCGTATGCAAGTCGGATTAATCTGTCGAAACTCTGAAACGGATCGCCGATTTAACACTCGATAAAGCTGGGGACTAATTTTTCTTCTGTTTCCTATGTTGATCTTGGCGTGGGCCATTTGCTCGAACTCAAAATGTACGGGTGTAAATCAAGTTTGAAACATTTGCTCGCTTGATTCGGCTTGTTTATTTTACTTGTTTAGGAATTTGGGGATTAACAGCAGAGTTTCGACTTAACGATAGTCAGAATACGGCTTTTGAGTATACATTCCCTAAGTATAGAACGCGCGTATCGCACCGGTAACTCAATACCCAGCGTAGGCAAGTGAACTATAGTTAATTATATTGATACGTATGTGACAAATAGGAACGGGCCATCGAGCGCCGCAAGCGCAAGTCGATAGCTGCCTTATATATAAAAAAAAAAAAAACTTATTAAATAAATTACAACTCGAATGGGCAGCGTTCGGGAAATTGCGTGATATCTTCTCGTCCAAGATTCCACAGTGCCTAAAGACAAGGGTCTTTGACCACTGTGTTGCCAGTGATGACATATGGTACTGAGACGTGGTCCTTAACAGTTGGCCTTTTAGAAAAACTCGGAGTCACACAACGGACAATGGAGAGTGCTATGCTCGGAGTTTCTTTGCGCGATAAAATCCGGAACGTAGATCTTCGTCAAACAACCAGAGTCACCGATAATTCAAACGTGCAAGTATTAAAATATGCAAGTTGAAGTGGAAATGGGCAGGCCACATCGCTCGAAGAACTGATGACCAACGGAGAAGAAAGGTTCTCGATTGGAATACACGAACCGGAAGACTCAGCGTAGGTAGGCCTCCCACTAGATGGACCGACGAAATTATGAGTCGCGGGTATCCAGTGGATGCAGATGGCAGGATGTCGTTCAGTGTGGAGGCCTATGTTCAGCATTGGACGTCTTCTCTCTGATGATGATGATGATTATAGAAATAAAAAGACAATGATAAAAGCAATGTTGTATAGAACTTCTTTACATTTCATAATATTAGTTTTACATTCGTAATATTACTCGACTCTCAATGTCATCAACATATGCTCAAATATATTGAAATTGCATAGCGCATAAGCATATCAAAATTCTGTAATAATTTCACTTAGTATTACGATCTATATACACTTGTATATGATTATAGTACTTTTCATTAACAACGTGTTGCAAAAGAAATGTAAAATTTCTAAGATATTTCATTGGCACTAACACTTTGAGATAAATCGCAGACAAAGAGCCCTCCTTTTTATTGAAGAAAGCGAATTACATCTACTTAGCCGGAGCCATTACTATTATCGAGACGTGCAAATGCTTAAGTCTACGGACCCAGAGTCCAGGAAAAAAGCTAGAAAGAACGGAATTATGGAACAAAATGTCAGTAAGGCAATTTCAATCAATAAGGTTTCATATAAAATCTTAATAAAAAGTGATCAAAACCAATAAAACAAAACACTTAACTATAATGGCTTTAAAAAGTAAATCAGTGATGCTTTACGGGATATAATTCCATGAATTTATGATTAAATCTGCGTTGAACTCTTACTGCCTTCTGACGAAGTCAAACAGATAGTTGCATTTTTATCTCCCAGTGAAGTCTGGTAAGCTATGTAAACGACTTCACAGCGAGAGCCAGGTTTTATCTAAAGCAGATGTTACAGTGTTCAAGGCTTCTATTTGCCTTAAAATTTCAGATGCAAATTGCGGAGTTCGTAGGTGCTCGAATTAAAGACATTTTGCCTCATAAAATCTTTAGCGTTTATTACGTTGGTAAGAAAATTAAACTCTCGCCTCCGTTCGCACGTCAATCTCAAATATTCAAATGAGTTTTGGTGATTAATGGAAACACTCATGTTTGGTGTTGCAAGTACTCATCGCAACACGTACTGTTAATTGGAGATTTTGCATAGTTCCAATGTATTAATTAAATTAAAATACTAAATAATCTCGAAATAGAGAGCTTATGAAAAGGCGCTTATAACTTTAAGCAATTGTTTTAAGTTATGAATATTTATAATATAGCGCGTAAACTTATAATAGAGTTTTTACTAACGTTGATTATAAAATTATATCGGGCTATAATATTACAACAGAGCAAGCTTTAAAAAGTGTGAGCCAATTATAAAAATTATACTCATTTGAAAATGTTATGCTTTTTTCATTAAATAATGTGGTCCCGTGTTTTTGGTCTTTGATGTAGTTTTTTAAGACCATTTTATTACAAGGGTCTGTAACATAATATTGTGTACTCGAGCCAGGTAAGTCTAGTCGATTTAGGCGTTGTTTTGCACCTTTTTTCAAGCACTTGAAACACAGACTAGGTAGTAGAAAGTGTTTGAATTGAAAGGTTCATCATCATCATAATCCGCTACTGGACAAAGGCTCTCCCATAGCATGACACTCAGGAAAACTAGAAGATAGGTTCTAGATCAGCGTGTTCTATCCTCGGCCACACTGTCGCTTACCATTAGGTGAGTTGGTGGCAAAACGTAGATCTATTCTATAAGTAAAAAAAGTGAAAGGTCAAAAGATCAGCTCTTTGGCCCTACACTTCAGTCACTACCAGCTGGCAGTACTTGGATGCGAAAAGGCTTTTTTTATATCGTCACTTCATTTAGTCGCAGGGCGTCCTATGCTTTGTTTTTGCCGATTCATTGTCTCCACGTAGTCATGGGGACTGAAGTGGGATTAGGCTGATCTCAGATCAGCGAAACGAGATATGGTAAGGTAGGGTGGCGGGTGCGAACGCATCTGGCTTAGGTCAGACGCATAAACTGAACCTTTAGTAGAATTCACCCAACAGGCGACGTTGTCACTCTTTTTTGCATGTGGACTATTTAGTTAGGTAGTTCATTGATGCCGCTACAAGTCGATGTCTTAGTGTATGTAAAAAAAAACTAAGTGAGCCGTACTTACAGTTTTTGCGTTACGCGATTTAACGGAAAAGTTTTTTTTTTAGTAAAAAAATTTGACACTTGTACACGTACGATAATATATAGTACTAAGGCATATCTCCCTTGTCTATCTGATCTGAGAGGCTGATCATATCTGTTCCAGATCCAATTACCGTTGGAGAATACGTGTTATAAAGTGCAGATAACTAAAGTTTGACTGTGTTGGTTTAAAATATAGTTTATTGAGTTTTTCATATTCACTCGAAAATGTTTTTTTTTGTATTGATTTGACGAGTCATAGCGTGTACTGCATTGGTATTATAACTTGTAAGTAATGGTATATATGCGTGTGTTCGCTATGTGAATAAATGATCTTATTTTATCTTATCTGTGAAGTCAAATATTTACCCAATTGTAAAGCCATTTTTGCAATAGCAGCATGCTTGACCAAGCTTATTTTATTTCAAAAGCAGCACACAATACAATCTAAAATTCGAACTCAATTCTTACGTACTTCGCTTCTGATTCTGTTGAACCGACCGACGTGCTCTCCATTTTATTTGAATACACCTATGCACCAACTATCTTGGAGTTATCAATTTCTATGCACGTATTTCGTACCTTTTGTGTTGATAGCAAACTTTTTTTACAGTACGTAAAGTTCTGTTGTTTAAACTATTTGCAGTACTACAATGACCGTTTCAAAAAGGGGAAAACGCGTGACATCCAAACATTGCACCCATTAAATATGGCTCGGTTCAAACAAAATTTTGACAAGTACTTCACGTACTATCACAAACGCCAGTTCGATTGTGACTGAAGACGATTAGGCCCGTGGGCCTAATTTGTGCGGTCCACGTTAAGGATTTTTTCCCGTATCTTCCCACTATTTCCTTACATCAATGCAGTACTATTACGAATTTTATCACTCTGAATATGCACATATGTAAATGAATATAATAATAAAATTACAAATTAAAAATTACTTAATAAAACAAGCTTTTAGGCGTCCGCCGTAGGTATTGAATTTAGTGTGACGTCGTTTTATTTTTCGTATTCTTTGCAAATCCGTTCATTTGATATCATGAGGGTGCATATAAAATAACTGGTCTGCACTCTTTAGGAGTCCGCCATATTGGATTCAGAATGACGTCATTTAGCTTACCATGCCTGCATATGTTTTAAGACTTCATATATTTTGTTGTTGCTTTAAAATCGTGTGTCGCATAATTCAAATCAAATAAAATCAAATTCGTCAAATTTAAAGAATAAATTAGTAAAAAAGAAGTCAAAACTCGATGACAAGCATAATACTGTGATGGCCTTGGTGTTACAGGTATCCATCCATAGCTAACGGCGATCGCTTACTATCAGGTGGCTGGTTAGCTTATCTATCTATTATCTTATCTAGTTAACTATCTATGGTATAACAAAAATTACCCAGGTTTTTATTTTTTTTCCTTAAAGTTATCTGTCGTTATTAATTATAGTTCTAAGATTCCAAAGCTGAATTACATTGTCATTATTATATTAATATAGTGTAAATATCAGCTACTGGATTTTACTGCTGTATCTGTCTGGAGAATATAGCTTTGTTTCTCGCACAAGTAAAGGCGCAAGGTATATTGGCAAGTTTGGAATTTCTCATCACTAGAATAAAGGAAAATATTGTTTGCGAGACTGAAATATTTCATAAAACTATGTTTATATTACAATTTCATCATCATCATCACTATTCACAGCCTTTTGTTCCACTACTGGGTATGTCTGTGTATGTTTACCTCTTCCAGACACCAGCTTCGATCCTGGCTCGACTTGCGATTTTGATAATTTCGTTGACCCATGTCACAGCTGCACTACAACAAACTCTCCAATTACATTGTCTTTGGTATTGTGTACAAAATTGACACCATTTTATTTTTTAAACAGGCTTATTCGTAACTGTAGTACCGTAGTATACTAATTCGAAAGATCGTCATTGTGGGGTAAAAAAATGAGATTTAGTAGATAAGTACTTAGGATTACTTTTTATATTGAATGCTTTATCCCAAATAGATCTAGTTATCATCTAGATTTCAATAGATTCACTTGCTTCCAAATCCCATCCTTACATGGCGATCTGTGCCATGTTTGGAGTGAGTGACGCACCGCGAAAATGAAGCATCTCCAAATAAAATGAACATTATTGGACTTTGAATATTGTTGCGGATATCATTGGATAATGTGTTCATCATCAGCCAGAAGACGTTCATTGCTGAACATAGTCCTCCCTCCCTTTAACTTCCACGCTAAACGACAACCTGCCATCTTCATCCACTGGATGCCCGCGACTCTCACGATGTAGTCGGTCCATCTAGTGGGAGGCCGACCTACGCTGCGTCTTCCGGTTTATGGTCTCCATTCAAGTTTTTTTTCTTTCCATCGGTTATAGGTTCTTCGAGCGATGTGGCCTGCCCATTGCCACTTGAACTTGCAAATTTTAATAGCTAGGTTGGTGACTCTGTTTTTTGGCGAATATCCACAGTACGTATTCTTGACATATTCAAAGGAATTCTACAATATGTCTCATATATTTCTACACCAAATAAACAGGCTATTTTCTGAGGTTGAGAGCTCGTATTTGTTCTAAGCCTGTAACCAATAGGGAAATGGCTTTCGCGTCTAGTATAAGGCACTAAATTTAGCTCAAACTGAAACGTGACACACTTGGCCGCAGGATTTACAAGATGGTATGCTACCCATGCAAATCTTATTCGAATATCTTACTCATAATGAAATATTTGTATCTTTTTTATGCAAATGACTAACTGGCACAAAACCAGAAACGTTAGTGTGCCGAAGGAAGTAAAAGCAGATGAAATGAAAAAAATAATCAGGACGATTATAAAAATAATCAACCTCTGAGAACTTCTAAAATAAAAATGGTCAAAAAGGAATTGGTGTAGTTAAGTTAAATATGTTTATTTAATGCGTATAATTTTCAAAGTTTGACCATAAACGGGTTGATGGTCAAACGTACATCTATTATATCATTATATCTAAAAAAATGGTAAGTGACGATATGGCCAAAAATTTTGCATTAAAAAACAACCAACCAGGAAGAACAAAGCTGCGCCATGGAATATACGCCCAGAGCGGTATACGGGATGATGCTATGGTGCTACTAAGTGATACAGTAGGGACACCTGTAGCTTAGTAGATAGAACGCACGGGACGTATACCAGATGGTGCAGGTTCGAATCTGCTGATCGATTACCTAATAACATTTAAATAATAAATCCCCAGTGTCCAACAACACTATAAATATAAAATAATACTTTAGAAGATATATTTTCATTCTGACCTTGAAAATACCTATATCGTATTTCTTAGGAAACAAGGAACTTGGCAAGGATTTGGCCTTAGCTTTACGGATTAGAAACGTAGTTATGCTAGCAATTAGAACTCTCTACTCTACTCTCTACTGGACCCAGATAACAGTCAGACAAACTTGTATATTCGGTTGCCAAAAATTTACATAACTAGACGTCGTATCCAGATATCTATACTTAATATAAACCACAGACAAATGTCACTTCGTCTCAGCCCTCGCACATTTACATCAAAAGCCACACTTCCTATCAGCTGCGTGTGCTTATCAAAGCTTGAGCAGGGGGTCGTGTAAGTTTAAAATTAATGTTTCAGCTATCCATCCATCAAGCGGCGCCAGTCGTTGCTGACAGCGTAGCCTTTCACACTTCGAATTGATCTTTACTCATATCGTGTGTGTTGCATAAATTTAATACCAGATGTGTAATAAATAATAACTACCCATTTATTATTTTTTAACTGTGTTTAGGCAATATTAGATAGCAGTACCTTACTATTTAGCCTAAGGTCGTTCTTAGCGATAAGGCCACCGATTGTTGCAATAGTTTTTAAGGTGTTTTATCGTGTGTATGTAATTTGTAGTGTGAACAATAAAGAGTTGTCTATGTTTTATTTCTTACTATTGCTGTTGCCCGCGACTACGTACGCAGAGATTTTCATTTAAACTTTCAACCTTTTCTTCCTCCCTTAATCCGGCCCTTGCCTTAAAACATAGCCTTATCGTAGCTAAGCATATTCGAGAAAACCGCATTTAATTCCGTCCATTGGTTAAGGAGATGTGCGTGGACAAACAAAAAATCAAACAGTCAAAAATTCCAAAAACTGTATTAACGTGTTCAGCTGCTTATTTAAAGACGCTCTGTGTTTTTTTTATCTCGCAATTACAGATGTTTTTATCTCTACGTTTTTATTATATGTATAGATATCGATTAGTGGGTTAGATACATTTTTTACCGACTGCCAAAAGGAGGAGGTTATCAATTCGACTGTTTTTTTATGTTTGTTACCTCAGAACTTTTGACTTGGTGAACTGATTTTGATAAGTCATTTTTATTTGAAAGCTAGTGCTTCCCGTTTGGTCCCATTGCAATTTGGTTTTTTTATATTGATAATTATTTTAACACGCTCTTATTACCTTGGTGTGTGTGTAACAGAATCTTGAAACGTGATTTTCACCCCTCTCAAAACGTCGGATTGATTTGAATGTTTGCATAGTGACGGACCGATGACAATGGAATAATTTAAATAGTTTGTCCCATTATTTTTACCAGGATCTTTTTAAACTATGGGAATTGTTTTTATTAAAGGTACTCAGTGACTTTACATAATACAGTGACTGTGACTTTTTCTACATAATAATTATATTCACACAGTTACTTTGAAACGTCAAAACTATCATGGTTTGTTACAGAAAATGGGTGCTATACCGTGTAAGCATATAAGCTGTTTTAAGTATAATTTATCTTTTTTTGTTAACCTTTTTTCCTACTGCCGAGGAAAGGTCTTCATCGTGGTTCTATCCTAGGCTAGTACCATCTAATCTTTTTTTAACCACCCGAGCTCATCACATTGTCGTGTCGGGGATGACCTGGAGATCGACTGTTCGGGGAAACCCACATCGAGAAGACCTTTGCATGCTTGCTTATCCATGTGCATTCTACTTGCATGGCCTGTCTAATCTCATCGCGGCTTCCAAAATAACTTGACTTCTCATCTTAGATTCTAAATATTATTTTAATCAAATTTTTAATAATTATTTAATCAAATTTATGTTTAACCGATTTTTGTACAATTTCTCAATAATTATCTTGTTAGCTTGCAACAGTAAACTGTCTCGTAAAAAGATAAATGTGTCTGTAACAAAATTTGGAATGAGTTTTTGAAGTCTCCTGAACAAGTTTTAGAAACGTGGAGTGAATCTGCAAAACCTTGTATTATGTTTCTGTTTTAGTGCAAATGAGAATCCCACAAAATGGAATTAATGTAAACTAAAGCTTAGCTTAATAAAGAGATCATATTCAGAGATTTCGAGTTCTTTTTTAGGGTTAGGAGGACTAGGTTATGCTTTTGTTATTCCGAAAAAAATTGTTAAAGTGTTTTTGAGTGTTAGCACCACTTTCCAAACCCATTGAAAATTATCTAGACAAGAGATTACGATATGTGTACTTGGTAGTTTTTTTTACAGCAAGTGCGCGCTTAACATCAGGCGAGTTGGCGGTCAAACGCAAGCCTATTACCGAATAAAAATAAAATAAATAGTGCCATTACTCATTAAACTGAATACAAACAGTTATACGAAAACAGTTCGATTTCTCATAGACCGTTGAAAGTCTAAAGACGAATCTAAAAACCCAAGTCCACTACCAGTTCACAGCGTACCTAGCATGCTGGCTGCATTACGTTTAATGGCAATGCTAATGCATTTAGCCAGAAAAAGCATTTTGGTCTAGGCTCTTACATGTATGCAATATTGCCATAACTAAATTGCTACATATTGTGCTTAATCGTTATCTATCGAATCAGTAAACAAGCAAGATCTCCCTAGAAACACTATTCATGGCTAATCCCTTAATGGGGATTAGGTATTAATACACATTCATCATATATCATACCGCTTTAATGAAGAGAACCTAAGCATCGCCAGTCTGCAGATTACTTGATCATAAATTATGAAGCCAACATGTAGTTAAGTGGAACATTTCGGTACAACGCAACTTGGCTAGTGGATTATGTAGAACGGGTATCGCTCTGTAACTCTACCAACTACACTCCAAATATGCATATCTACCTAAATACAGTACTGTTTCTTAATTATCTTCTACGGCACTGATGCTCTGAGCCTAGAATAAATATGACAGTTTTAATGTGTTGACATCCTTTGACATAAAGTGTATTGAAAAAGCTATGCTTGATTTTTTCAACAGGAAAATCCAACTTTGCTGAGGAAAATACAAATACGAGTAGTGGTAGGACTCGTCTGCAGAGTCCTTGCTTTTGATGATGTTGACATTGGCAACTGTCACATTGACATGAGCTGTCATCACCATCAGGGAGAGAGATTTGCTCAAGAACGTTGTAAGAAGGTTTTATAACGTCCTTGGATTTACTGTAGGCTGATATAAGGGGGTAATCATAATAACATTGATTGAGTGTTGGCGCAAAGTGTAAAAAACATATCAACAATTTTGTTATTATTCTTTTTTTTTATAAAGGTACAGAACATTTTATAGGTCGCTAAGGACAGTAAACTATGATTATTTTATCTCTTACAATTATTAAGTTGTTCAGATTAATATTTTCAGGCTCTTGAGATTTAATAGAAACTAGAGTAAATTTTGACACAATAGTTTGATTCATTAACTTCACTGATAGTGGTTAACTTAACTGTTTATTTAGTGTCAGTTTTAGCTAGTATTTTGTTTAGTAAATAAAGGCGATTGCCATTAGAAAAAAAAATAAAAAAATCCTCAACTCGTGACCAAAATGCCGGTCTCTACGTTGCTCAAAAGGTGAGAATTGCCATGCAACGTTGTCATGGGTCCAGCATTTGAGAACAATTCCCATGGGTAGCGGTTTAATAGAGAAGTTTAGTAGTTAGTTCTATTTTTATTTTATTAATTTTAACATGGAAGTTATCGACAAAACACTATTTTACTAAAATCTGCACGTAATATATCCTTAGTAAAACGTCCCTAATTAAAAATAAACTGGGCGACTCTGGTGGACTAGTGCGGTGATACTGAACTTTTAAATTGTCCATTTAAATAGTAAATCTTTAAAAAACTGTTTTAAACTAGCACGGTTGTTCTCTCTCTACAGTTGTACTCTTATATTAGAAGCAAAGACAGCATAAGAATATGGAAGCTGATAGGAAAGCGACTGTAGCTTATCAGAAAGAGCAATTGGGGCGTAAATCTGGATGGCAGAAATTCGAGTCCTGTCCGAATTGTTTTAGGCTTCAAACTTATGCTGTACATACTTTTTGCGTGAAAAAATAGAACCAAAGTTAATCGAAAATTCTTCGAGTTGGCATCTACATAAGACTGCAAAAATCTTGTTATATTTTTGACACGTTTTTATCTTACACGTACAGAGCTGCAGATAATATTTTTAGACTGTCAGTTATCTGAGAAAAGGTCGACCGCATGATATTGAGGGCACCCCAAACTTGTTAAGCTCCCAACGACAATGGCTGTAAGGCGATTCAGGCAATCAAGAAGATTTTCACATTGTTTCTCTGAGACGCTAGAGCAATAAAGTTAAAAGCAAATGCTACGGAATGCGATTTATGCTGGGATTTAGCGAATTTGCACTAAACAAGGTATTACAAAATATCCATCGTGACTTAGATGCTCTTTTACTCAACTGTTAAGCAAATAATACTAGCACCGGTAGCACAGTTTAATTACTAGTATGGGTGCCAGCCAGTTCCACAGTTCAATAATAATCATCTATTTTTGTAACTACTACAGTACTATCTACTTTTAAAAACTTTTGGTCAATAAAAATATTATCTTATCTTAATAGGTTAACTGACAGTTGATTGTTGACAGAGTTGATGATTTGTGAAAAATATGGTTAAAATGTAATTTAATACACTTACTGAAGAAATTATTTAAATTGGCTAGTAAAGTTCTGAGATATGAGCGTAAATTTTTTTGTTCAGATCAGGAAGGGATGTTCTGGCCTTATCTCGAAATAAGGAAGTGAGTATGGAGTTTGTATGACATACTTACATCTGACGTAATTTGTAAGTATAGTGCGCTCTCTGTCTAGCAAGACATAAAATGCTACGATATTATTATATCTTACTTAATTTTGAACACATTTCAATTTTATTTTCGATGTTCAATTCTATATCTATGTTCAGGTTTTTTTGTAAGACAAAAAAATATCACTCCGGTAGTATATTAATTGAAACCAAACTTTGCCATGAGTGTCTTTCTATTCATATCATTCATTAATTTTTAACACGTTTATATAAATTCACTTAAATTATATATGCAAACAAACACTTCATCAAAACTCGCGTGAGGATTCACCATATGATGATGGTTCGTCACCATCACCACTAGTACCACTACGCGGGCGATCGTCTCCGGGAGCGCGCGTATTTATCAATGAAAGAGCTCTAAATGGTTCCTAAACCGGTCTATCGTCTCGACCGATAAACATACCGTGAGTGTAAGCCGTTTTGTAATAATTTATTTATGTTAACAAATCTTGAAGTCAATTTGATCCTATTTCTATTGTATCAATTTCCTGGAAATCCTGGTACTATCATACTGATCTGATGATGGAGCCAGTGCAACTCTTTAATGGCTACAAGTAAGCCTCATGAGCTTGTGATCATTTTGGTTTGTTTTATTTTAACGAGTCCCATATATTATTATACTTCATGACGAAGGTCTGACGATGAAGCCGGGATGTAAAACTTTTCAATAGCTAATATACTAGTTAACCTCCTGAGTTTGGGCTCATAGCGTGATTTTTTAATAACTATGGTCATGATTATTTACAATGATGTGTTTTTAATCGACTTCCAAAAATGAGGAGGTTATCAATTCGACTGTTTTTTTTAAAATGTTTGTTACCTCATAACTTTCGACTTGGTAAACCGATTTTGATGATTATTTTTTAAGCTATTGCATAGCTTCTATCGCGGGCGTTATGCGTGGAGACCGAATCCAGAAATTCCGTGACGAAAATAACCTAACACCCCCCACTCCGACCTCTCACCGCTAGATGGCGTTGTAAAATATGTTTGATAAAAGAACAACATACATAGAGTTGTAAAACCTACATAATTTTATTTCTTACAAGTAAATAAATAATTATAATTGCATAAGTTGATAAAAAATGCTATGCAGTAGCTTTACCGCGGCAGTCCCCGAGTGCCACACGTCATTTTTTATTTGAAAGCTGGTGCTTCCTGTGTTGTCTCATTTCATGATCCAGGTCTGTCATTTTTATGAAGTCGTTTTTTTTATTGATAGGTAATTATTGTATCCCAAACCCTTAGTTCACTGAAGTCATGAATAGAAAGGTACATTTAATGCTAAAGCAGATCTTTCCATAATTTCTTCAAAGCTTCAATAGATTTCCGCAATGTGATTTGTAACGGGCAAGTTCCTTTATCAACAATAAAATACAAGCAAATTATCAACATAATTTAAAAAGCCTAACAAAAAAATTGTTAGATTATGTAGATCGTTGAAGTTTCAAAGATAATGAAAATGCTCAAGCCCACTAACAGTTGGCAGTCTACAATCAGTGGGGTTAGTACGAGAACTTGCGAAAAGTATTCGTTCCGTAAACGGAATGGTCGTGAAAAATTCAGTTTCCTTTTACATCCGATAGAGCGCTGTCCAATTTTTCCATACATTTTGCTATCGTTTACGGAACGAATACTTTTTCGCAAGTGCTCGTAGTAGGGCCACAGTAGGTACCAACCAAGAAGTATTATAATGCTTCAAGTTTACATCCTCATCCTCTAAAATGCATATGAGAAAATGAAATACTACATTCGCGTTCACAGCTTACAAGTTATTTAAAGTCACTGTCTTTAAAAAAATATTCTGTTGGGAGCTTAGTGGAATTCACTACTTAGTGCAATGAATTTAACTCAAGCATTAAGTGAGCTGTCATAACGCCTAGAACAGCGTTGTTACTTTATGCATATGCACAGTAATACACAGTTTTGCGCATTACACATAAATGTACATTAAATTTGTCGTTCCATAATCTACATTGTATAATGTTTGTAGCTTTGTAAGTTTTGATGTTTGTAAGACCTAATCTCCAAAACTACAGATCCGAATTGAAAATTATTTCATTAGTAAAAAGCTACACTAGTGCCATAGGCTATAATTTTCGTTACTAAATCACTGAATTAGTAAAACATGTTGAAGAAAAATAAGTTAAGTGGTTCCTTTATCGGTGTGGGCTGACCTAATGGTTCTAGTATAAGTAATATTTAAGGTGGATTAAACTAGACCTTTCCTTGAAGTACGTTCTTCAAATAATAGACACATTAGCCTACCATGCATGATAAAAATGCTTTTGAATCCTGTCATGTTGAACTAAGTTAATATTCTATGAGAGTTAAAAGTATTTTGCATAAAACAATTTTTATATTAACAACACACAATTATTACAACACTTTTGAGTAAGTATTGGTATCCTTACTAGGGAAGCCTGGGGCCTTACGCCCAACTCTAAACGCGGGCCTGAATAGGTGCAGTTTGCAAAATTACGCGAACGCGAACCTTAACGCGCCAAGATACAATTTGCGGTCGCGTGGGTTTACATACTGCACCTATTCGGGACCGCGCTTAGAGTTGGGCGTAAGGCCCCTGTAATAGTCTAATTTGTTTATATATTTTTTACACATTGCTCAACTATTAGGATATTTACATAGCTATTCACTTAAATTGGCTAAAAAATCTTCCACTGCGGCAAAATCCTGCAAGGCGAGACGGCGTATCGTAACTTTCTTGAGGGATTTAGTCGTGCTTAGATTCGGCTTTCTCGAAATGTGACTGACAAACTGACAGCGGTTCGGAATAAAAATGAGCTATTGAGCTAAAGCCAAAAAGTCCGTCTATCTAACTGTCAGATTGTTTTAACCACAGACATTTAATACAGAACAGACTGAACATGTTTTTTACAACTACATTCGCAAAAACAGTTATGTTTGCATCTCTCTCGATTACACAAAAATCATATATTCGTATCTCATTTTGTCGTAACGTTGCAACATAATAGAAAAAAATGAGCATGTGGTACGATGTTCCAAGTTGCCATTTTGGTAAGCATCAATATTCTGACAGAAGGCTGACAGCGAAAACCACGGCTTGCAAAAATTACCTAAAATAAAAGTTGTTTTTACATATTTGGTTTAAAAGATATGAAAATACTATGGTGAAGTGCAGTGTCCTCATGTGTTTTAATTCATCTCATAAGATGCCACCCGGTATAACGTTTCACACGTAAGTTTCGTGTGTTATAATAGAGATTATTTTGAATTGCTATTTTTTCTTGTTATTTTTCATAAACTTTACAATTTGAAGGCTTGGGAAGGTTGTGTTTCTTTCAATTTCATATATGTACAAGTTTGGTGGGTGTAATAAAAGTTAATAAGTAGTTTTCTTTAAAAAAATATTGATTCGATCATTGTTTGGCGTTTGAGGTACTTAGACATTGTCCAGGGAACGTATTCAGTAGCCAAGAGAATGTAATACTCCTTTCAGTAGTATAATTAAAATAGTATAAGTTATTTTCTTTAAAAATTCATTGTATCGATCATTGTTTTACGTTTACGGTATTTAGACATTGTCCAGGGAATTTATTTCAGAATCAGAATTCGTATTTCAGAAGTATAATTAAAATAGATGATTCAGCTTGATGTGATTATGATGACATGAACCTTTTTCATTAATTACTAGCTGCTTTTCTTAAGTAATGTAAATAAAGTACCTACCTACCTATTGTGGTTCATGTCATATATATACGTAGTGATCTAGATAGTGTAATTAAAGGGTTATTTAGACATATGTCAAGTAACAAACATTTTTATTACATTTTAGATTTTCCCAAGGATGAAGAGTTGAGAAACGCATGGTTGAAGAATTTGAATCTAGAAAATTGGCAGCCCAGTGCGACCAGTTTGTTGTGCTCAAAGCATTTAGAGGCACATTTGTTCGACCGGACTGGTTTCCGTACAATCCTTAGAGAGTACGAGGTGTAATGCTTATTGGAACAACAGTTTTCAATGAACAGTCGCTATCACTATCATGAATCTCAAGTTGTACTAACTACATTATGATAACTTGCATGTAATAATTTTCAGAGCGATAACATACCAAGTGAAAAGAAAGCCACAAAAAGAGGTGTTACTGGCAAAAATGTTCTGCGGGAGCTGCAGAATACCTCATTTCCATCAAATTCAGATCCTGCAACCACATGACACATTTGGTAAATTGTTTTATACAAAAATAAATGATTTGACTTGGTCTGGTGTGTTTGAATATTAATACCCAATGGGAACATCCATAAATTCCATCACATAAAGAGGAGGGGAGGAGGGGTCGACGAAGTGTGACTGACAAGGGGTAGGGAGGGGTCGTAAATTTTGTGACGTTACATTTCAGATACAATCTAATAGTATCTGTTAGCACTATTATAAAAGAATGTCCTTGAGTCCGGCCCGCGTTTTGCAAATGTTTGCGTGTAATGTATATGTAGTGTATTTTGCATCAATATTTTTGTGGCTTGTTGGTTCTGCTTGGTATTATATGTCTGTGGTTTTAACCCTATTTGAAAGAAGCTTGGTGACATATTTTCAACTTGGGGTTATAGTTAGCTACTTCGGCATTTGAAAGTGCCCTAGTACAATTCTATGACAATGAATCGCAGGAATTAATTTAATATAGTACTTGTTGCTTACTGATTTTATGAAGTATCTATTATTATTTATGTCCTGAATACAGCGTCTTTTAGTCGGAACCAAAGAAAAGTTGTTTTTTTTTTGTTAAATTAGAACGGCTGTCAAGGCATTTTTGTAAGTAATTTGTTGTAGCCAGTTACACCCATATAAACGTAACGCTAGTCATTCGAAATCAGTTAGCAACTATGACGCGGAATAAGACGGGTTGACATAAATAAGAATGTTCAATCAAGGTTCTTTTTTTTTTCTAATGTGACTTATTGCTGGTGGCCTTGCGGCCTCTACAGCTTGACCGGACTAGTTGGTGAACGCAGAGGGCGTTGGGCCAACAATGGTTTAGATTTTGGGCGACAAGCGCAAGGGCACCTCAGAGGTACGAGCCTCGGCTTGGACCGTCGTCGGGAGTGGGGGATTAGACTTGCCCTGGCACCCCAGAAGGGGTGTGCCCTGGGGCCCTAGTAGGTTGTTGAACTGAATGATTATTTGGAGAGAATCTAACTGATCTTCTAACAGATCCTGGGCGTCTCCGATCCCGCCGGCGGGATCGTTGTGTTTGTGTGTGCCTGTGGTAACCGGCGCTTATACCAAAAACTGAATATTTCCTGTTGCCAGGAGCAGTCGGATCGGCAATCAAGGTTCACTCATAATGCCTGTTAACAGATTTTCCTTCTCATTTCCGTTATATTTACTTCTCTTTTCTGTGGTCGGAATAATAAATAGTTTTACAAGGTTTTAAATAGCGTAAAACAACTGTTAGTCATAGTCAGAGTCAAGCAAATTAAGTATAGGTCATGCCCTAGTAAAGTGTTAGAGACTCTACTACAAGCTTCTGTGGGAGTTTTGGAAATATCCACCTAAAATTGTCTACAAAATATCATGAAAATCGAGTAAACAGCACCCAAGTTATCTTCTAACAAATATACAAACATACATAGAAACGCCAACTTGTTCCATTAGAATATACGACCTCTCTTTGCTCAGTCAATTAGCACTGAAATGCAGTGTGTGATTTATATAATCAAAGGTAAATACAATCTGATATTACTGTACTTTGTATGCAAAGCTTTAACTTGAATTTCTACAGTAATAATAATGATAATATCTGCTCAGGTGCTCAAGTTAATTAACCAAGAAGAGGTTGGAAAGACAAGAGCTACAGTAAATACACAGATGAATTACAAAATCAAATCCAAAACGCTACAAGCATTTATTGGAAACAAAAAAAATGTTATTAACAAAGAACAAAATAATCCACTAAATTAAAATTAATGCTCCATTAATTGACGTACCTAAACATGGAAAAGGTGTATTAAGCCGAAAGAGATCCAAAACACCCATCATAACGAACAAGGCGTACTTAGCTGAAAAATAACCATTATGAACAAATTTTACTATAAGACCGTCCAATCGCCCTAAACACGCGAAAAAATCAGCAGTTTCATAGAAAACAAACATTTAGAATTAATGAAATATATGGAACAGCAGTTTTTTTTAAATCGCTAATACAGATTTCGTCCCATAGTTATGGTTGTGCATAAATATAAGTATAACGGGCCCCTTTCGGCTCTCTATACCCTGCGTATATCTGGACCGGCCGAATGGTACCGAATGAATCAGTGGTGCGCCTAAGCATATAATATTGCACCAGTGTGAACCCAGTTGCGCTTCAACTTCGTTAGTGAGCGGTTGGTTGTCGTACTTTAGAGCGATATGATGTAGTAGAAAATAATGCGACTTAGTAGTAAGTAAAGATTTTGACATAATTATAGCGCTATTTTATCAAATACTGGAAATTTAGGACTCGGAAGGAATAGTCGGATCATTTGCCGTGATATCCACATAAGTCGTTTTCGACAGTTGTGTGTACAACAAAAATCAACATTATTATATCTACTGCTAGACATAGGCTTTGTCCAAGGCACGCTTTTGAGCCGAACATTGGGATGGCTTTGCTTCACTGCAAATCTTACATAACGTATTCTGGGAGAAAACAACTGTTTCAAATGCAACGAAACCTCAAGCACCGTGCTCAGGTCTCTTGCCCTATTTATGTTTACGTGTATTCAATTATGGTATCTTAATATCAAACCCATCTTGGTTGATCAGTCACTGCTTAATAACCAGTAATATTTCTCGATTTCCCCCCTAATACAATTACACCTACCATCTCGCTCGACCGACATTATGATAGTCGTTAGAGAAAATTAGTTTAGCGCCTCCCCTAAGAGTACTGGAGTTCCACGAAAATGTACTATGCTTAAATACTCTTAGGACAATGGCATATTGAATTACATTTAGTACGCACTAAAAAGGCCAAGAACGTTAATAGCTGAGTAGAGATAATTTTAGTGTTGTTGTTTCTGAATACATAGAAAATTATAAAACAGTTATATTTTTTTCAACAACTTAAGAACCCGAAAATGATATTTCTGGCGGATGTTTCACAAAAGGAACGAAACTAAGTATGATGTACGAAACCTTACTTTCATTTTAAAAGAACTAATTAATAATACGTGTACATCGCATGAGGGGGTGCAGACAAAATGCATTCATATCTACATTCACGCTAACTACAATTCGCTTCTTTTGGCTATGCGTGTTGGATAAAAATGTACACAAAGCAGCTATAAACTCATGAACTAAGTGTCTGTGACACTGGAAACACATTTTGAAGTGATTAGAGAATAAATAAGAATACAAAAGATATTACATAAAAGTTAGTAGCATTACAGTATGCAGGGTTACGCATATACCCATCAATGAAGAGTACAATGACCTGCTTTTGCCTTAGTGCAGGGCATTATGCGTAACCCTGTATATTTTTGTCCAAATTCAAATTATTTATAGACATTAATACGAACATGCATTTAAATTTAATATTTAACAAGATTAATTAATATTAAAATTATAAAATCGTCATTTAAGTTTCGTAAAGATTTTTTTACTTGCATGTGACAAAGCAACGTAGTTTTATTTATTTATTTATTTAAGTCCACCTACACTTACATCAATTCGATCAAACAGTTAAACACAAACAAAAATATAACTAAATGTCACAATAATTACAGGTGAAGACAGCATGCATTAATAATGAGCGAAAAACAAAATAATTAAGTATTGTTAAACATAAATATAACTAAGACATAAAACAAACAAATTAAAATTTAAAGTATTGTTAAAATTAAAAAAGTCAAGTAATAAATGTCAAAGAACTAATAATAATATTCAAATAATTAAAAACTGTTCAGATAGTCAGAGACCTTAGAGACTTCTTAAAACTAATAACGTTGTCGCCAAATATGTCAATATCGGTTGTCTTCGACAGAGTGTTATACTGACGTACCATTCTAGACAAGGGTGCATTGAATCCCAGGTTAGAGTTTGAACTCGGAGCAGAGAAAAGATTTAATCGCGATACTCTAGGCAACGTTCGAGGATTTGTCAGGGGTAATTGGTAAAGTAAGTCCGGAGTGTCTAAAATGCCGTTGGCGAGTTTGTAAAGACATAAAAGGTCCAACGTCTGCCTACGATGTGCCAGTGAAAATAGTTAAAAATTACATCAATAAAGTGGATGAATAAACCCTATCAATGCTTGAAACACGTACAATTCCTGCTTCATTTGAAATACTGTTTGAAGAGCTTACCAAATTTCAGCTGTATTTTAAATGTTTTTGTTAGTCTCCATAACCACTAGATAAATTGAGGGTGCTCGAACGTCGATCGTTTCTCCGTTGCTAGTTTAGTTAGACTACTCATTGAAGTTTCTCCTAAATTAAACAATATGAGACAATCGGATGGGGTTATTTTTAAAATGAACGATAATAAAATCGCGGGAAATTTAAATACATTTATGTACTAGTGCGTGAACTTTTCCTTCAGGTGCCTCTCCACTATTGAAGGTTGGCTTTCAGCTCTGCTAATTTATCTCTATCTTGTGTCAAACGGAATAGTTGTTCAACGCTGGTTATGCTGGTTCATTTCTGAATGATGCGCAATCATTACTTTTTCCTCCTTTCAGCTCGTTGTTTGCCTTGAATTTTACCTTTACCCAATATTAATAAGTAAAAAACTGTGTATTTTAATGTCGCATGACGTAGTCATGATATCCTACCTTTTGTTACTACTTCTCTTCATGGTCTGCTGTAGTTGAAGACTTGCTGTCGCTCTGGAAAACTCAGTCGTTGTTTTTTTTCGTCCAGCTTATACGTGGTATTCTTCGGTGGTTTTTACGTTTGCCTAGAAGTTACACCTAAAAAATTGAAAACGTCGGCCTGTATTTTTTTGGAAAGTGAAGCAAGGAGTACTTTACCTCTGCTGTTCTGTTCAAAAATCAGATTGGAAACGCTTAATGCATCTGAATGGAAATTTCCATCATAAGAGAGTGTCTCCGTTGCACCACATCTCGAAAACATCTTTCACATTAGTAGAAATATTCTTGAAATTCATCCTGTAAATTACTTCAGTTGAAACTGCTTATCAGCAACACTACAGCAGGCTATTGCTCAAGACACTCATCCCCTTTATACGTTTACACAACATTACGCCTTGTACGTAAACGGTACTTTTACGTACAATTGAGGCAGTTTCCCTGATTACACGACGTATTCTAATGACCATCTCAGTGTAACGTAATGTCGCTTGATGTTCTTATGTGGAGTTATTATGGTATTTTCTCCAAGCGTGGTAGGTAAAGTTTTATATATAAAGTAAAAAAATAAAATAAAATCGACACATACCATAAGGCGAGTTAGTGGCCAAACGTAGATCTATCACATCACACTAATATTATAAATGCGAAAGTAACTCTGTCTGTTTGCTACATAGTCACGGCTAAATGTCTTAACCGATCTCGATAAAATTTTGCGAGGCATTGGTATGTATCATAAGGACAGGCGCAGGACAAATCGCAGGCGAAGTCACGGGTACAGCTAGTTATTTAATTTAAAAAAACATAAAACTATCACATGAAAGACTCGCAGCTACATTGCTGTAGCATTACATTGTCTGCTTTACGTGTATAGTGCAAAAACCCCCGGATCAATTCAGGATAAGCTTGTAACTATTAAACCTCTGGACAGATTATAATAAAACATAAATAAAAACTAAGGCAATGAAAACTATTTTCAAATATATAAATAATTTAATTCATATCGGTCTAGCTGTTTTTGATAATTATTTAAATATAAATGAGTGGCAAACACGAAAGCGGTCCGCCTTATGGTATCAGTAATTGCCGCCTATGGACATCTGCAATACTAGCGGAGTTGCCGATGCTTTACACGCCTGGAGAGATGTTTATTATAACACATAATGGTAGGTATCTCTAACTTAAGTAGACCAAATCTTTCTCATTTATAAAACTCAATTTCAAAAGACGTCAGATCTTATGAATTGAATTTTATCCAGGAAAATGAATCCTTGTCAAAAAGAAATAATACTCAAGTAGGTAGTAATTTGGCTTCAGAGATGTTACGAAAATAGCCGATTGCTTCCTTTGATGTGAACCCCACTATCAGTGGCTACATGCTCGGCAAATTGGTGATCAATGTACCGTGGTGAATTTACAAACCAATAACTAAAGGTGGTCTCAGGCGATAGCTGTCTCTATCGGTTTCGCAGACTACATGAAGGGACAGATACGAAACTTCAAAATGCAATACCGTCAAATCAAATCAAATCTAATGATTTATTTGCCAGAACATGGTAGGTACACATTCTTACAAAGTATGCATTTTCGTACAATGAAATGTACCTATTTCATGTCGAAGATCAGGAGCGGCGTACAAATGTGAGAAATATTGTTTTTTTATTAGTTTTGTTTCAAGTTAAAAAAATATGTCTACGTTAGAATATTGTAAAAATCGCTTATTGTATACTTAAATTAATTTATTTTCAACATCAGCCCGAAGACGTCCACTGCTGAACATAGGCCTCCCTTAAAAACTTCGTACTGAACGACAGCTTGCCATCTGCATCCACTGACAGCCCCGTTAGCTTAGTTGGTGGTGAACCTGCCTTCTGCGCTTGGGAGCGTGGGTTCGATTCCCATCAAGGACAAACATTTGTGTATGTTCTATGTCTGGGTGTTAATATCTATTTAGGTATGCATCTAAAAATATATATGTATGTATATCAGTCCCTGGCAGCCATATTACAAGCTTTGCTAAGTTTGGGGTCAGATGACCATGTGAGTAATAATATCACAGATATTTATTTTACTGGATGCCCGTGATCTGCATCACGATACCGTCGGTCCATATAGTGGGAGGCCTACCTACGCTGCGTGTTCCGGTTCGTGGTCTCCACTCAAGAACCTTTGATCCCCATCGGTTATCGGTTCTTTGAGTGATATGGCCTGCCCATTGCCACTTTAACTTGCAAATCTGAGCTGCTATGTCGGTGACTGTGGTTCTTCGATATAAAATAAAACATAAAAGAAATATGCTCTTCCAAACGTTATCGTGCAAAAAAAAAAAAAAAAACTCTGCGCATAGATCTTTCCATGCCCGCTGTGCGACTTTGAGTTTGCCAAAAGGTCACCAGTTAAGGACCATTACGCCACATATAACACATCAAAAAACACACAACAAAACAACATACAACATCGAACCATATTAAAAAATATCATATTCATTATTGTGTTTTCAATTTCGCAAACTATCCGATTTAAACATGGCGAACATAATCGTTATCATCACAGTACTATCGAAGTAACTCTTTTTGCCTTTTTGTTACATTTCAACAATGAAAGGCTGAACCGATCATGACTAAATTTGTTATGAAGGTATCCCACGACCTTATATCGAGATAAAATGAAAACTTTAACGCTGGCGCAATACTGTTTTGTATTGGTGATGATAAAGTTTGTATTTACCATAATATTGGGTTACTAATCTGTATCATGATACTTTTTATCGTCACCTATCTGTATTATGAGACTTGCTATCTTAGAACTTTTATCTGCATCTGTAGTACTCTGCGTGTGCTGGTGACCATAATGGTTTTGGGTTAATTTCCTAGTGAGCTCAAGTCGCCTTCAAGGGTTCCAAGCTATGTGCCCATTCCGCAGACAGGCATATACAAGATAGAAACCGGATTTTATCGCGTAGAAAATACAGTGACTAAGAGAATGGAAAAGAAAAATTGCGAAACGTACATAAGAATAACAAGAAAAGAAAATTGCGACATCTATTTAGGTCCCAAAACAACTGTTTAGTTCTTATAAGCCCTGAAAACACGTCGCAATTTCTTTTCTTGTCATTTTTATGTAGATCGACAAACCATGTGATTTGCGATCTTACCATAAATATAATAATCAAAGTTTAAATGTTGTTTCAGCATGATAATGTCTAAAAGTTAAAACAAGTGATTTATTTTTAAGCATATTAACACTATTAAATTAAATAAAAAATATTTCTCGTAACTGCAAGTTTTTTTTTATAAGTGCCTTTATTCACTAAACATAATACAAGCTAACACTAACATTAAAACAAAAAATTGCCCACAGATCTTTGAAAGTTTAAAGACAATCCAAATGCACACTACCAGTCGGCAGCATACCCAGCATGCTGGCGGCATTACCACGCTGAATGGCACAGCTTATGTCTTGAGCCAGAAACACGCCAGCATTTTGATCACGCGTCGCATTAAGCAATTGCTCTGAAAGATTAAACTTAAATATTTAATTAATTAATAAAGTTTTTGATTTATTAAACAGAAATTCTACAAGCCGACGCTGGTATGATAAGAGAGCTGGCTCCTTTCCCGCGTAGATAATTTCTTTGGCTATTCAACGCGAGAATGCAGCCAGCGATTTTGGTGCTTAATTTTTAGTCTTTGCTTCAAGGGTGCTGAAGATTTGAGGAACATATGCATAAAGGAATGGTTTTTTTTAAAGAATTTATTAATGGAGCGAAGTGAGTTCTAACAGTCTACTGGGACAAATCGGCGTTTAAACTATGTTTCTATTTTTGTTCGACAATGACTTGAGTACCTATCGTAGATTCGATCTTCATTAAACTTTGCAAGCAAGAACTTCATTTCAATAAATTAAAAAACAGTTCGAATATGGCAAAAATCGATTGAGGGGTTCCTAATATTTATATTAATAAATCGTAAAGAGCGAACTAAATTTTTTAAAGTAATAATAGGCTTGCATTTCACCGCCACCCGGACCCAAACCCAAAAATACCCTATAATATACCCAGTCCAGTGGCCGGACCGCCGGCCACTGGACCCGGGTATGTCCTAAAACTGCGACCAGAACCACCGGAGGATGGGCAGCAGCGTCCTAATAGTACACGGTGAACGTACTGCGATCCCCAAGCCGCCTGCCAAGCGTGGGAATTATTGCAAAACCCCTCTATGGGAGGCCTTGTCCAACAGTGGACGTTAATTGGCTGATGATGTGTGATGTGTGATTTCACCGCCAACTCGCCTGATGTTAAACGATAATGCGGTCTACGATGGAGCACGCTTGCCTAGAAGAAACCGATTGACTCGTGATTTGAAGACACACAGATTGCAACTAACGAGGAACACCTATTCAGGCAGCGCATTCCACAGACCAGCAGTTCGCACAAAAAAAGTGGAATCGAAGCGCTTCGTACGGGTTTTTCGAATATCAACCATAAAACGGTGTCGAATTTTCATGCTCGCTCTGGCAGTCCAATAGAAAAATGGGCAGGAGGGAATTAGATTATGCAGATTCTATGCACACTCTAGAAATGTATCCAATAAAAAAACTGATAGACTAGCAACTTTGCGCCGATGGTCAAAACTAAGGAGCTTAGTCTGAACTAGGGATTCGAATGACACAGACACAGCTTTGAGATTGATCTCAAAGCTATGCTTACATATTTTATTTTTTTCAGCTGTTTGAAAACTAGAAAAACACGACTTCGAACATTGGCTGAGCATATGGGAATTTAGTTTATTGGTATAATAACATTTTAATAGTTTGAACTGAGTGAAAACTTTTACTTGCTACAAAAGTGCTTCACGCTGAAAAAACTAGACAAATTTTAATTATAACGTCCTGAAACAGGCCTGGACGCGGTATATAATGACAAACCAGACCTAATTAGTGAGAGAGGCTTTGGCTTTTTAATGACAAGAAAAAAGGCAGTAGTGAGCACAATAGAACCTTTAATACAGAAACTATTGTTTTCCACCAAAATGTCAATTAATGTTACAATTTCTTGTGACAATTTTAAAATAAACAAAAAAATACAACCACAAGATGTTCAACTCAACTCGTTAAATTAACTTTTTTGATGCCTTAGAAAGTAACATAACGATTACAACCATGGTTTATCTTACCCGATATTCGTAATCTGATTTAAAAAGTATTTTAACGCACTACTCGTTCTGAAAAGGAGGAGTATTATTAAAAAATCCTGCCTCTCGATTCTCTCCCCTATTCGTTGGAAATAAAATTGAAAAGTTGTAAGAAATTCCCTTACCTACTTAACCTTATCGATGCTCTTAAGCTCTTTTAAGCTTAAGTAGCGCCCTCCATCTATAAATAGGCACAAAAGTTACCAAGTATTTCCACTTGGCGTTATCCGAAAATGGGTCGTTAGTTCCCGTCTAGAGTCCTTTAACCATATCTTTTTTTAGATAAAAAAAATGTTATGCCAGCGGAGTCAAGAAGAAAGTGCCCTTGAAAAACGTAATTAGCAAGAAAACTAGTTTTAAATTGTACTGTTATTTATCTCTTTGTCCCATAGTTTACTAGGAGATCGGCGTTTGTAAGTTCGCGAGTTCGTATAGTTGTATATTATGTGTTTGATTATAACTTGCGTACCGTAAAGTTAGACTTCTAAGAATCGCGGCCGATCGCAACTGCGCGCGGCTGACGCGTGCGTCTAACGCTCGCAGCTAATGCGACAATACTCGTATTAGAAAATGTATGGCGACGTCAGTTGTGAGCTGCGGACATCTAACGCGTTGGCAGCACGTTTAACGCGCCGGCCACGCTCGTCAGGCGCATATCTCGAAAACAGCACCATACTTTTTCATAGTTCAAGTATTGTCGCATACATGCATGTATTTACATTTGACATCATTTGTAACTGTAGTTTGTAGTACACTCTCTGTCTAGAAATATATTAAAATGCTCATATCTTTCTTAATTTTGAATACAATGTCTTTTCGGTGTATAGCTCTATTTATGGTCAGCTTTTTTATCATCATCAGCGAGAAGACGTCTACTGCTGGAGAAGATTTCACGCAATTTCCCGAATGCTTTTTTAATGTGAAAATAAAAAAGTTCGATAGCCTATTTTTAATGTAAAATATGAACAAAATTGATACGGGGGTTGCGAATATATAGGGGTTGCAAGGTTAAAGTATGCAATGAATGACTAGTTATTCTGTAGTTAAGGAAAATTGAGCTGGTTTCAGGTACAAAGATAGGCTTTTATAAAATACTGTAGTTCAAAAAGAACCACATTGCTTGCGTTGTTCGCACGTAGTTTACAACACACCTGCAACCGTTGATTTTTATACATATGCATGAAGCTGGCTCCTGTGTTTGGTTTTCTTTTCTAAATAAAACGCGTGTTACATGAGCCACTTCAAAAAGTTTTGCAAGTAAAATTGCAGTAAATGTTTACATTTCTAGTACAATATGAATGGTATGAAATTTTTACGTGTAAATTACGTTATTATGGTAATTTACGTTAAATTATTTACGTTTAGTAATTAAAGATGGTAGCGATCCAGTAGCATGTGCGCTTTATAATCTGACGGCACCCTGCCGTTCGATCCTTGGCCCTGCATCAATGGCTTATTTACTACCTAACTAGCTGCGCCCCGCGGTTTCACCCGCATGGTGATGAAAATCAGTGATGATAATGGTAATGAAAAGTAGCCTATGTGTTAATCCAGGACATAAGCAATGTATATTCCAAATTTCATCCAAATCCATTTAGCCGTTTCTGCGTTATTAACATCCATCCATCCATACATCCATCCATCCAAACTTTCACATGTATGATATTAGTGTGATGTGATTAGTGTGATTATTTGCAGTTTCGATGCAATTGCTCAAAAACGGTGAAGGAAAACATCATGAGAATATTATATCGAAGAACCTTAAAATTTCAGACATTAAATTTGACATACACCAACATGCACTGGGCCACCATGGTTGATTTGAGCCCATCTTCTCTCTGTGAGAGAAGGCCTGAGTCCCAGCATTGCGAACATGATAGGCTGAAAAGGTGATGATGATAACGTTAAATATTTCTTTGCTACATCAATAGTATTATTTTACTATTGTTTTAGATCTCGAAAGAAACGAAGTCTCAAATTATACATATAAAAAACATGCTTGTTTGCCGCTCTTTTTATAAAAAAAATAACACTGTTTTATACTATCACGGTTGTTCACTACAGTTATATGATTATTTAAGGGATATTCGCGGGAAGTCTTCCCGTGAACATGGTGCATGTAACTGCGCCGAAATATCGGGAATCCTTCCACAACCTTACCACGGTAAATATCCCGTAAATAATCATATAACTGTAAAAATATACCAATTATAAAACGTTCCTAAGTAGGCAGGTAACTAAGTTATGTTTCGAAGTCTCTGATAATATATAGTTTGGATCTGCTTTTAAACTCCAGCTAGTACCGAAAAAAGTCTGCCAAAAACTGAAGGGGACGAAGTAAACACACTGGCATATTCTTACTAGTTCTACAAACGCACACTTCAATATTGAGCGCACACAATTTCAAACGTTGTGCTCAAAATGTAAACGAATGCATGACCGATGGGGAGGTGTTAGTGCTAAAGGGAAAACTGTAGGTATAACGCTTCCATTTATTTATTTAATCTGAGTTCGAAGTAGTTATTATACTAGGTACATAAGACAACTGAAAGTCATTATTTTAAAACTCACAAAAAAAACTGTTGAAAATAGGCTTATGTTTAACCATCAGCTCACCTGATGTTAAACGATGATGCGGTCTACGATAAAACACGTTTGATTAAAAGAAACCAATTCACTTACGAATTGTAGACGCCTAGATTATAACTATAGGAAAACTTTTTTTTTTATGATACTGAGTGACGAGACGAATGAAGTCGCTCGCCTAATGGCTCTTAACGCTTGCCCATAACAGCTCAACGCCACTCAGAATTTTGAACTTCAACAGTTCAAAACCCTGGATGGCAATGCACTGCGCTCGTCACCCCGAGATATAAGATGTCAAATCTCTGTGTGCCCTGTAATTTCGCTGGAAACATTGCCCTTCAATCCGGAACACAGTATAGTGTTTGCACACTACTGCTTGGCGGTTGAATAACTAGCAAAAGTGTGGTACTTCCCCAGGCGGACCCCTGCAAAAGAGTCCTACCACTACAAAATGCATATTATTCAGGCAGCGCATTCCATAGTCTAACAGTTATTACAATTAAAGTAGCTACTTTTTATGCCAAATTTGATATCAACCAGTATTAGTGTAAATTCGTTGCTGTAGTTTTCACACAGCCATTAGTGCACAGCACAAGTGTCTAAAACCACAATAGAAGCGCTAAAACCACCCGAAGACCGTCACCGACGTGAATGAATCTTGCAATTGTGGCCATTTGCTGGGTGCCAGTACGAGTATAATCTCATTCTGTTACTCGTTAAACAACAATTGCGCTACGCTAAATTGCATCCTAAAGTTACAGCGTTTTCTCAGTACAAAGAATTGCATCGCTTTCTTCCGCGAGAGCTTAGAATTTCACACAATAGGAAAAAAGTATGTGACGATTGGCGTCTTTCTGTCCTCAGGGCAAAAGAAAAAGGAATAAGTCCTTGCGAGAAAGAAAATTAATGAAGCCACAGATTAATAATTCTAGAATCTTCTAGAGATGGCTCCATGTTATTAATTAATTCGCCTAATCTTACGTGAGTAATTCCTGTGTAATATAAAATGTGTGAAAACCACGTCAGTTACCATAATAAAATTATTTGACTGTTTTTATGAAATCATATCACATTAATTTTATGAAATCATCTTAAATTATTATTCTTCTTAATCTTCTTAATGTGTGTATGTATGTATGTATGTTCTCTTTTGACTCCAAAACAGCTAGACCGATTCTGACGGGACTTTCACTGGCAGATAGATGATGAGCAATCTTGTGATATAAACCTCATAATTTTCATTATTCGTTTCTATCTGTCTGTCTGCCTGTCTATCTATCTATTTATATATCTATCTGTCTGTCTGTCTGTCTGTGTATCTTTCTATCTATACATATAAAATACAAATATTTTGTGTGACTAAAAAAATTACAATTTTTTAATGAAATTTTTCACTGCATGAAACAAGAACAAGAATTGGAGTTTATACTTTGATATAATTATTACATCATAGAAAAAAAATAATTGTCATCAAAGTCAAAGGAGGTTGCTGTCGCTACCAAGGAAGTTGCTTCAAGGAGGTATATAACGCGGGTGAAATCGTGGAGCTGGTTGTTTTATAAACGCAAGAGCCTAATTTCCAAGATACAGGCAGGTCTATTCTGCAAGCTAAGTGAACGCGCAAGTGAGGTGATAAGCTAAGTGAACGTGTATTTTTCTTGTCGATTACTATAGAGGAATGTCAAAATGTCGAGTGATCACCCTTGACTTTAGTCCCTTACCCTTCTAATTCGATGTTTTAACATTTATCTGCAAGGCAAGAAAAAAACACATTCACTTAGCTTATCACTTCACTTGCGCGTTCATTTAGCTTGCAGAATAGACATACAGGTGTTTCCACAACTAATTAGAGCATTAGTGCATATACAAGTGTAAATGTACCGATTACTGAAATATGTGAATAATCTTGTATTTTGTTTGAACGAGTCACAAAAGCGACTTTTTAAATCTAAAATAATTGCATAAGTATTAAGTATGATACATACCTACTGTGTGACAAACACAAGGTTATTCAATAAAGTACGAGAGATATAATCTAATAAAAGTAAGCTTCATCGATGTGTGTTACCATTCAATTGATATTTCCCCTCACCGAACCAGTTTCCATAACACCCGCCACGTAAGCTAAGCTCCGGATTCTGAACCAGCCTACGCGAATTTATTCAAATATATTCATATGGAGGATGTAGGGCCATGATACGTGTAAATGCATGCGTAATATTCCTCATAACCATGATAAAAGGAAGCCAATGATGGGGATATAAAATTCGCCGCCCAAGATTTAATGGCGCATAAACATGACAAACATGATATGGGGAAGTAAGTATAGTGTATTAGGTAAGAGCTTGCCCATTTATTTAACTACTAGCCATGTGTCCGATGTGATTTTATATCGGCAACCTTTCAGTAGGCAACTTTTTAAAATTTTCTCTGAGGATTGGCGAAACTAATACAAACTTTCATTTATTAAGCTCCTTTATTAAAGTATACATAATGTTTGGAAAAAAAATATAGTAAAATAAATATCTGGCACATTCTGGGACATTATTGCACACATGGTCATCTGACCCCAAACTAAGCAAAGCTTGTAATATGGCAGCCAGAGACTGATATACATACATATATATTTTTAATTACATACTTAAATAGATATCAACACCCAGACATAGAACAAACACAAATGTTCATCACACAAATGTTTGTCCTAGATGGGAATCGAACCCACGCTCCCAAGCGCAGAAAGTAGGATCACTACCAACTGAGCCACCGAGGCAGTCAGAATAAATATATTAAACTACACTAATGTAATAAACCGCTGCCTGCAGGCAACCAGGCATCGTTCCCAAAATGCAAGCTGCATTTCCGCGTCAGTTGCAATACTGAGGCGTTGCGTAAGAAAGACCTGCATTTTAGTCACGGGATACTTCAACAGATTTTTTCAGAGGTTTAGATAATTTATATAAAAATATTTGGCGCCCGGCCCTCACTTTTCTAAAGTTTCGACCCCAAAAGGCTCAAAGAAGTACCCTACTGTACAAACTGTACATGTACTGTCTAGCCTACTATATTTGCGCTCTTTGAAATCTTTTGCTATGGAATTATTTTCCTAAAATGCACAACAAGCTGAATTTAAATTGTAAAAGCTTCATATTATATACTTTACCAAGTTTAATATTCCTGACTTAAAAAAAAACGAACTATTAAAGTTACTTTCATTTACTATTTAGCCTCTTTTAGAGAAAATAAAAAAAATTCAAAAATCCCTCATTGATGCTCACCTTCATTACATAACGAACATTTATACAAAGTTTCATGCTTCTAGACCCAGTAAGTTTTGCGTCTGTCAGTGAATAAACGAATTTAAGATGTCTATTAACCAAATACGTATCAATCTTTATTGTAACACTGCACCCTGTGAAATTATCCACTATCCTACAGGAACAGTATTTTCCTGAATTAAAGGGGCCAATGTAATAATCCAGATTAAAATTTGCCAATTTCGTCCACATCCATTCAGACATTACGTAGTGAAGTGCGAACAACACTTCTTCACATTTTACCGCCCCGCGATTTCACCAGCTGTTCTGCAGGAACCTTTTATTCGGGATAAAATTTAGCTCTTGTGTTGATCCTGAATAAAAGCTAGCAAAATGATATCCTAACTAACTATTCATATTAATATATGTTACGAGTTTTTTCCGTTTTATTAAATAATATGTTTGCGTTTGATCGCCCTCTCACCTAATGTTAAGCGATGATGTGGTCTATAATGGAGCACGCTTGCCTAGAAGAAACCAATAATTCACTCGCGATTTGAAGACACCCAGATTGTAACTATCAGGGAACACCCATCCAGGAAGCGCATTCCACAGGCTAGCAGTTTCCACAAAAAAAGTTGAATTAAAGTGCTTCGTACGGGTTTTCAGAATATCAACCTTGAAGCGGGGTCACTTTTTTGCCTATTTTGGCAGTCCGATAGAAAAATTGGCAGGAAGGAATTAGACCATGCAGATCCGATGTACATTCTCCGAAATATACACATCCGATCAAAAAAACCTATGGACTAGCAACTTTGCATCGATGCTCAAGACTAAAAAGCTTAGTTTGAACTGGGTTGAGTGCGTACTAACACATTCACATACAAACTTTCGCATTCACGAGTTTAATATTAATGTGATCTATGTAGATATAGAACCAAAAACAGAACCAACCAAATTTTCTTCAAAATTATAACAAACTACACTACATTAAATTAAGTGTAACCCCAAACAAGTGACAAAACGATGAATTTTTCTCAAAGTTTCTAGCTAATAGATACGCATGTCCAACGTACAAGACAGATCTGAGTAAGCGAAGCTTAATTCTGTCACCATTCATCAATTTGAGCGAGTGAGAAGACACAAAAGATTGATGCTCTAGCATTTACGCAAAATTCAAAACAGAATGTCAATGACTCAGCTGAAGCGTTGGACATCGATGCATAAATGTTATGTTAAGTTAGGTCGTTGCTCGTTCAACGTTATGACAGCACTTCTATTCGTGAATAAGTTTTACATTTCAACAATGTATGGAACAGATTTTTTTTTTACAAATAAGCAGACGGGCTGCCTCATGGTAAGCGATCACCGTCGCCTATCGATACCTGCAACACCAGGGGCATCGCAGATACGTTGCGCACCCTTAAAGACTCTATTAACAGCTCTTTTGAAGAACCCCATATTAAAGCTACTCGGAAATGCCGCACTTTTTTCTATACTTGGCTACCAAATAAAATAACGAAGGATAAAAAAGGATTTGATGTTTGCGTACAACCATAAGGAACTCATCGTCATCATTATCATTTCAGCCATAGGACGTCCACTACTGGACATATGCCTCTCCCATCGATTCCCAAAAGGACTGGTTGGAAGCGGCGTGCATCCAGCGTATCCCGGCGGTCTCTTTTAGATTGTCCGTCCATCTTCTGGGTAGACATTCTACGCTGCATTTACCGGTCTGTGGTCTACATTCGAGAACCTTACGGCCCCATCTGTTCTGCGTGCTATGTATGCCCTGCCCACTGCCACTTCAACTTGCTAATCTGGTGGGCTATGTCGGTAACTTTCGTTCGTTTACGGATCTCCTCATTTATAATTCAATCTCTTAGAAAAACCCCGAGCATAGCCTTCTCCATAGCTCGTTGTACGACTTTGAACCTGCTAATGAGGCCCATAGTAAGAGAACACGTGTCAATGCCGTATGTTATCACTGGCAACACACTCTGGTTGAAGACTTTAGTCTTAAGGGACTGAGGTACTCGTATTTTGGCCGAGAAGACGTTGCGAAGTTTACCGAACGCTGCCCAGCCGAGTCAGATTCATCGATTGACCTCTTTCTTGAAGTTTGACCTGCCTAGTTGGACTGTTTGTCCTAGGTAGACGTACGCGTCAACAGTTTTACTAAATATCGTCAAACGTCACAGTATGAGTCAAGTCACGGTCAAGTCAAATTCATGCTCTTGTAAAGAGACTTTACAAAAGGCTTCTATGGAGTCTTCCCGTTAACATGGTGCATGTAACTGCGCCGAAATATCGGGAGCTTCTTCCACAATCTTACCATGGTAAATATCCCGTAAATAATCATATAACTTTGGCTTCTATGGAGTTCTATGGAAACAATACGAATATGCATGTTTCACCGCTTTATATAACTGAACCACACTCGAATTCGAACTCGTCACGAATTCTTAATAAATAATAATTTACCATGACTAATATTTTAACAATTAAAAATACACAAGTTTGGGAAATTATTTTCCCAAACATGTGTATTTGTAATTATGTATATGTAATTGCAATGAAACGACATGTTTTTTTCACTTTGGCGCCAAAACTCCATCGATATTTTTTGATAATTTCTTGTCATTGTTTTTGTAATGTCATTTGATATGCGTGCATACAATCTCTTAGGTACACACTCCTTGCTCTTAAAAAACGCAATAAAACAGCGCTTTTTATTATAACCATGTTTCTTTTTAACATTTTGAAGTAAACTTTTCATTGGCTACTTTGAAAACAAAAGGACAATGACTTCTGAAATTTGAGAATATTTCTACGTTTTCTAAAATAAGCATTCTTTTGAGAGAATTGCCAGAACAATGAAAGCCGGAGTAACGACGCAATGAGACTTGATAATGCAAGTTGCCGCTTAGAGAGGGCTTATTAAATTTGAATCGCCCTCTAAAATGTGATATTCACGTATCTTCTGGCAGTTGGTGAGTTCCGTTTACTTTTCGTGGCAGTAACGGAAGCCTAATGAGAGTTTTGTTCTTTGTTTTCTTATCTTAGTAAGATAAAGGATTGTCCCTGTAGGTCGAAGATAGTAATTTTGGATTTGTTTTCCTAAGCTTTGTATTGTTCTTATTAAAGTGCAATTTCTCAGGATTCCAATTGCTAACACAAAGTCCAATAAAGTTGCTTATATAGTGTTCAAAAAATAACAAAAACATTATTAAACTAACGAAGTTCCTTGACGTAAATGACGTTCAATCAGTCTGTTTCGGAATTCTAATCGAATTCCTTGTTTGAATTGCGGGCATCAATAAGTAACTTTTGACAGCATTTCAGAGCAATAAAAGTTTTGATAGTGCTAACATAGTTTCAATGACTTTATCGGGATATATTTTAAAATATTTGATTTTTTACAATTAAGCGGTGCTAATGATGAATTGTATATGCTAATTGCCAAATTTAAACCTTAAAATATAGATAGTTTGTAATTTCACTTCATTGAATAAAAATATCATATTTAACTATCATACTTCTAACCTTAAAACTAGCTTAATGTCACCACAAGTCTTAAAACCTATTAAGTAACAACGTCACTTCAATGTCTAGACGCATACTCGCAAAATTGAGGCAAAGACTCGTTCCACACACTCGTCAATAAGTTTTTAGTGGCATTATTTGAAATAAAACAGGCTCTCAGTGCCTGTGTTACGAAGTTTAGTTGCCTTTCAAAGTTAATATTCGAGAGTACTTGAATAACTTAAAAGTTTAGTCACGAAAAAGAAAGGTAGATACGAACTGGAGTGTAAAAAATATCGGTCCATCCACGTTGAATATTCAACTCAGGATCAATAGACATTGAAAGGCTGGGATTAAAATGGTTTTTTTTTCCATCAGTACAAAGACCTTCCTTTCGATATAATTGAAAAATGTTTCTGTGAATACTTAACTTTTGTGGGTACGGTTAGTAAATAGCAACAGTATTTTTACGTTAAATATTGAATGTGCTTTGTTAAACGTCGTAATTTGTATAGATGAAAATTTAATGTAAGATTCAAAACTGTTTCTTGGACGAATCTCTTTTTATAGATGGTAATTTAATGTAAGATTCAAAACTGTTTCTTGGACAAATCTCTAGCGTATTTCCGCTTCAACGTAGAAGGAATTTAGCATCGATTATTTTGCTATACTGTTAATTGTGCTAATTTAGCCTAAACTGAAACAAAAACTAATTACATATAAGAGAAAATTTACTTGTAACTTAATAATCTTTGTAAATTATATAAATTTAAACTAACCCGAATCAAAAATTTACTTATTCTCATACAAAAAATTCGTTGTACCTAAAACTGTTTTGAAGATGAACTTCCGCGAAGGAACATCATCATCAGCCAGAAGAAGTCCACTGCTGAACATAGGCCTCCCCTTTTAACCTCCACACTGACCGACAGCCTGCCATCTGAATCCACTGGATGCCCGCGACTTCCACAATGTCGTCGGTCCATCTAGTGGGAGGCCTACCTACGCTGCATCTTCCGGTTCGTGGTCTCCCCTCAAGAACCTTTCTTCCCCATGCAGTTATCGGTTCTTCGAGCGATGTGGCCTGCCCTGCCCATTGCCATTTCAACATGCGAATTTTAATTATTCGACTGTATAGCTCTATAGTAAAATTGATTAAATTTGTTTCACGCAGTCTAGGAAAATGAACCCCGAACAAAACTCTGCTTATTTCTGAATGAAATATTGTCTCTATATTTGCATCCATTAACGTTTGCCCTTGTGCGATGGTTTCGTACATACATCACATTTATTGCTTTCCGCCTTACCAATAACGGTCTAATCATTGGGTTCAAACCGAGGAATAAAGTTGCGGGTTTCCTCAATAATCTTTCTACGTTACTAGATAACTTGCCCCTCATTAATCTTTCTACGTTACTAGATAACTTTTTTGGATTAAATTTTTGGTTGTAAGTAAAATTAAGCTAACGTTGTTGAACTCGACAAAGGTGAAATTTCAACAGTAAAAACAAAGTTATATGATTATTTACGGGATATTTACCGTGGTAAGGTTGTGGAAGGAGCTCCCGATATTTCGGCGCAGTTACATGCACCATGTTCACGGGAAGACTGAAGAATGCCGGTGGTTGGTGAAAAAGTTCAAAGTTAGGTACAGACAAAACGATCTACCCTCTTTCTTAGTCTTTTGCTACGGTTATCACTGGAACTCGAACTCGAACCTAAGTCTCGACAAAACACACTCACTGTATCACTGCGTATAGTATTTTGAACACATTTTGAACGCGGACTTTTATTTTTAAGGCAACCTAATACTGGATTCCACGCACTAGCGAGTTGAAAACCATCACCTCGATTGAAATTCTGGCATTTCGAGATTTCAATAGTTTTCTTTACCAGCCTTGGTATGTAGTGACGCTCGGTGGACAGGATTTCGGGATTATGAAATTCAATCCAGTGGTTAGGACCCGCGTCCAGCAGATGCTCAGCTATGGCAGATTTATGTCTCTCATTATTTTTGACTGCCTTAATGTGTTCCTTGATGCGGCATGAGACAGTTACATGGTGCATGTAACTGCGCCGAAATATCGGGAGCTCCTTCCACAACCTTACCACGGTAAATATCCCGTAAATAATCATATAACTTTAGTGAACAACCGTGATAGTTTAAAACAGTGTTTAGTAAAAACGAACTTTTTTTATTAGCAAAATATGCTTCTTCTTAACCGCCATGAGCGATCAACGACTACATCAACGATAGAGTTATGTTTTATAGTGTATGTATGTATCTAAGTATGTATGATGGTTTCTTTGGCATGCCTTAGAGCCTAAACAGCTTAATGGATTTTGATATGTGAGGTGTCATTTGAATTGTTTTAGTAATGGAAGGCCCGTCTGCTTGTTTTTCACCTATGGCATAAAATATATATATAAAAAAAATGGAAGTGACATAGAGTACAAGCATTCAAAATGGTGTCAACGAAAAAATTATTAGTGGGACAAATAGTAAGTTACCTTTGCTAAATAGGTCAATATTTACGTTGAGCTCACTAAGCAGAATTCAAAAATAGCTATTATAATAGCTTTTAAAATATTGTCAACAGTTTACACTTAGTACACTTAAAGCAAGGTAAAGTAAACTTAATACATTATAATAATATTTTTACTATATTATTCGAATAATAAAGCAGGGTTATGTAGTTAAGAAATACGTTTAACAACATAATAAATTAAAGCGATAGATGTTTTAATTAAAAACCTGTTTACCCAATCCCTATCTACACGCAAAAAGGTCATCCAATATACCTAGTAATTAATTGCTTCCAGATTTATTTAATAGATATTTTAATATTTATAACAAGCCTGAATAATCCTAGGTACGGTGACGGGATTTAAATCGACCTATTTCAATTGACATTCATTGTTAATCACCCAGGTTTTGGAACAAGTTTTTTAATTAGGATAATTAATTAATTATCCTTTTACATAAGCTTTGGGTTTTGGAGAGTTGAGGCAGCATCGCGTACAGCAGTGAAAAAGTCAACCCTTTCCGAAGTACCACAGGTACCTATAAACCGCTATCTTGCACTCGTCATGTCATGTCACGCTTCTACGAAGCCTCATTATTTCTAAACTCTAATAAATTAAGTACGATTATGAACCTTGCATAAACTGAAAAAATATTGACATGTACGTCACCATAATACCTCTACCTTATATATTACATAATAGGCTTGCGCTTGGCCGCCAACTCGCCTGGTGCTAAGCGACGATGCGGCCTACGGTCGATCACGCTTGCCTAGAAGAAACCGATTCACTCTTGACTTGAAGACACCCAGATTGCAACTATCGGGGAACATCCATTCAGGCAGTGCATTCCACAAACTAGCAGTTCGCACAATAAAAGTGGAATCAAAGCTCTTCGTACGGGTTTTCGGAATGTCAACCATAAAGCGGTGTCGATACCTCCATAGTCGCCGTTATGTTTATGATGCCAGCTAAAGCGGTCAGAGTTTTGAATTCTCGCGAGGCTCTTTATAGACCATCGCGCATGACTGCTTTGTGTGTGTAATCCAAGCTATCATAATTATACATTACAATGAACGAAAAACTTATCAATCTAGACGGCGTTGTGGGGCCAGCCACCATTTGCATTACAAACCACTAGTCGCCCGTCCCGGCTTCGCACGGTTGGAGTTTTTTTAATAACATTCTAGTAATAAATATAGCCTATGTTACTCAAGGATAATGTAGCATTCTAATGGTAAAATAATTTTAAAATCAGTCCAGTGCTTTTTGAGTTAATTTCTTACAAACATACAAAAAACAAAAATACAAATCTTTTCTCTTGATAATATTAATGTAGATGAGAGCATGAGAGACGTAAAATCATGAATTATCTTCTTTCCTTTTTAATGGATTTGGCGTCCCACTTCTTATTCGCTACCAGAGTCAATTTTGGTACAGAAATATTTTCCAGTTTTATGACATGTCGTCAAACTAGTCATAGTCACAGACAGAGTCAAGTAATATAAGTTACGGTCAAGTCTAAGCCATGTTCTAATAAAATGGTAGATACGTTACTCGAGGCTTTTGTGGAGTTTTGAAAACAACGCGAAAAGACATGTTTCACCCCGTTATATAAATTTTACACACTCAAGTGTACGTTCTTGAACACTCAATAAATAATAATCCACCATTTGCTCGAAAATACACAAGTTTAGGAAAATATATTTAATAACTTTACTTACTTAGAAATATAATTGGACACAACGTCAAAGTAATACTAATACTATATTAATAAAAACCAGAAGCTAAATAATTTTTATGTCTTCAGCGCAAGAGACGGCGGGATTCAGCTTCCAGAAACATAAATAGGTACTTATATAGCCTTCACCTTCGTCTAAGACATCCAATAATAATTATGTTAAAGACTCCTGATAACATTATTTTGGCAACGCATGTTTCCATTCACACCATGCGACATTGACAATAAAGTCAACAATCCTCTTGAAAAGGTCAGCGTTGTACCAAAGTGGGCGTACTTACACTAAGAATGATAAAATATCGTTTCCTAATTGTTTAGGCTGCGTACAGCGTGGCCCGGGTTTTCTTTTCATTTCACGTTGCAGCAGACAGCATTATAAATACGATGTGTCAGTCACCGGGTTTTTGATGTAGGTCTACGGACAGAAGGACTGACGGGTCGGTAGGTTTGCGCCCAGTTTTTTATCCTGTGACAAATGGCCTCTCTCTTCTCTCTGGTAATTGGTTGAATCTATGGCGTGGAAAAATCTTTTCAAAATAAGCTTTAGCACAAGCCTGGCCCTAAAGATTAGCGGCGAATTTTCTTCCTTAAAAGAGTTTCCCGTCTCAATAAGTGAGTTATTGAAATGGAAAAATGTAGAACCAAAAAGGTAATAATTAGCAAAACTAAATTTTATGAATTTATTATTAAATAATAAATAATTATCATTAAAAAAAAACTGACATCATTAAAATGTCAGAACTGGACCAAATTGAAATGGGACCACACGGGAAGCTCCAGCTTTCAAATGAGTTAACAAACATTAATAAAAACAGTTGAATTGATAACCTTCTTCTTTTTGGAAGTCAGTAAAAATTATCACATATCACGGTTGCCTGGAAGAGATCGATTTAAGCGATAAGGCCGCCTGTTAAAAGCCTTGTAAAAAAAAGCCTGTTAAATAAATAAATAAATAAAAACACTGTAAATAAAAGCCTAGATAATTACTGTAATTTATAATGTTATCCTTGTTATTGTGGTTTTTAATAAAGGGTTATTGTATTGTATTGTATCACATTTTTACTAAGTGCGTACGTGACTCGTCTTTCCAATTTAAATAAAAGCTTTTCAGTGTTGTCTCAAAGTTTAGTTTTTATTGTTCAAGCGTAGTTCAAAAACTTATATCAATAACAGCAATATTTAAGTGACGTGCGGTACTATTATGTTACTTTATAAGTTTTTAATGAGTTTCGACTCGAAGTTAATAGTAATAATGACTAAAGCCATAATTATTAATGAGAAATATATTAATACATAAGTTGAAGAGTTATTTAGAAAACATTTTGATCAATATCTCATTTTGATATTACACAGCGGTAGCAGGTTTTCCCTAAGAAAGAAGTCCTGGGTTCAATTCCCGGTCAAGTAAGAGCTAGAATGATGAATTTAAATATCTGCTCTGTATCTGGGCTTAGTTGTTTCATGACAATGACGTCAATTCGGATCTACCAATATCTAAACTAAATTTGACAGCTGAAATTTTTTTGCCAACCTTTTCTGACGTATTTAAATGAAAAGAGACGCCGATAATTCCAGTCCTGTCAATAAGTTTAGTTTAGAGAATGGTTCAACAGAATTGACCCCAATCTCTGACACAGGAAATTAATCTGCTCCGCACTTTGTTGCCATTATCTAATTAGGTCACTGTGTGATACCTACTTTAAACAGATCTGTATCAGAATACCCACATGGAAAAATGACAAAATCTCCCAAACATCTTGATGTTAAAATGCCATAGTTACTAAATAGACATAAATGCTAAATGTTTAGTAGCAAAACGTCCGGAACTTAAAATGTTATGATTCAAAATATCCTACTAGCAAAATGTCTAGTTTTGTTGATAATATGGATTTGCTAGTTTCTACGTATGTGCCCAGTTGTCTCTAAAATCAAATAAAAATTTGTTTATTATAATCATATGTACATAAAATATGGACCCGGGAAGGTCCTAAAACTGCGACCAGAATCACCGGAGGATGGGCAGCAGCATCCTAATAGTACACGGTGAACGTACTGCGATCCCCAAGCCGCCTGCCAAGCGTGGGGATTATGGCAACACCCCTCTCTATGAGGGAGGCCTTGTCCAGCAGTGGACGTTAATTGGCTGATGATGTGTGTGTGTACATAAAATATAGCATCAATGAAAATGCAATTTCAGACGTTAGCTACTTGCTCATTCTGTTTTTATGACGTCCAGCTGAGCTAACTAACTCCCGGCTAACTGGGTACTGTATCCTGCTTAAATGTCATCTTGTTCTTAAATGTCAATGTCATCTTACTGAATTGACGAACAGATAATTTTTCATTTTTCATTCTGATAAAGAATCCCTTAAATATGCTACCTAAGATCTGTATGCGAATTTCATAATGTGCAATAAATTATTGAGTATTACTCAATTCTTGCATTGAAATCGTATGAATTGCAACTTGAGGTCACTCTGATTGTAACCGAATCAGCAAACACCCACTCAAGCAGAACATTCCTCATTTTAGTGGTACGCACAATAAAATGGGATTATATAGCTTCGGTTAAAATGTAGGGTGCAATATCATGGCTTTTTTATAACAGAAAACCCTGATATCGTATTTTTTAAGTAGGAAACAAAATCGTAACCACAATTTCCAGCTACATGCAGCAACACTACAACCAGCGCTCGCAAAACAGCGCCTGGCACTTTAAAACGATAATAGCTGAATGCATGAATATTGTATGAAAATTGACGTAACGAAGATGCAGCATGAAATTTTAAACTAGCCAGGATTTATGGCTCTTCTACGTCTTACATAATGTATTGCAGTTCCTTGTTTTGATGCAGTGCTGTTACTTTATTGGTATAGCATAAAATTGACGGCTCATAAAGTTATGGCTCACAAAATCCAGCAACGCAGGCAACGTTGCTGTGTTTAGAATGTGTTCTAGAACTTTCGTTGTATAAATTTTATTTTTAGGGCAACCGGGAACAATAAAATTGAAACTTAACCTAGACGCTGTGGAACTTTATTTACTTTCGTCCATTTGATATCAAACCCAAAGAATTTTATGAGAGAACTGCTAGGTTAGTACGTACAGAACAATGAAATAGTATAACAGTGTCTGTGTATATCATATCATCACTCTAATATTATAAATGCGAAAGTAACTCTGTCAGTTTGCTACATTATCAAGGCTAAACGGCTTTACCGATCTTGATAAAATTTTGCGAGGCAATGGTACTCGTATGTATCATGAGGACGGACATAGGTTATTTTTTTTCTGAAGAAATCGCGGTCAAAGTCCAGGCACAGCTAGTAGATTGATAAAATAAAATAAACTAATTATTAGACTAATGCTTTCATATCAAATCATGGATTGGTACTTTTAGTACAACAAATTCAGTTTCATCTTATCAAGTTTAAGTCCAGTCTGTACAAGTCTCATCTGCAAGTTTTTGGTCGAAATCATTTGCGGATATTTTGTACTTATCTCAAGATTGTCATTATTTTTGTTTCCAAAGCTTGTTAATGCTCAAAGTTATTTTCGGGGTCGTCATAAAAAATAACGACTGAGTTTATAGGAGTAACAGCGTTCACTGGGTCTTGTCGCATTTATATTTAAATGAACTTTATTGTGAGCTTGGAATACAAATTTGTGATCTCGACACCCGTCTGACTCTACACCATTTTCAAGTTTTATATAGCTACCGACCTACAGGAAGAGTTACGAAGCTATTGTTTAGTTTGGTTACTATAGGAAAACATTATTCGTCTCATTGTTATAATGAATGTTTACAACCGTTCACGATAAAAAATGAGCATAATATAACGTAAAATTGACTCAAATATTTACGATACAATTTAGAGCCTTTTGGCTTATAATTTTTCCAAAGTTCAAGATGCAAAATTAACCAAATAAAAAAAAATATATAAAAATCTGCGCAAAAACGATTGAAGCTTTAAATCAATACCTATAGGAACATTATTTGTCAATTTTACGTTGACAGCACTTGCTACAATATTAACAAAAATATTTATTTTACATATTTTTTTACTTAAATCGCATCTATCTTTGACTTCGAATAAGTTTCTTTTTATAGTGGCGTTGCGGCTGCTGATGGATCACGTAGACCTAGTAGAAGATAGTTCATTCTAGCCTTGTAGATTCTCAGGATATATTTTTTAGGAAAAGAGGTCGATGGTAAGTCAGTCCAGTCACTGGCGGTTTGCAAAGATTGAGGTAAACCGGCTGATTCGAGCCGGTGGCATGTCGACTTTATAGGACCGATATTTGTGCGTTCTCCAACTTCTCCTGTTATAGAAGGTTTGTAAGGGTTGTGTGTGTGAAATTAATATCCAGTAGCATCGAGACTATTTCAAGTGGCAATTACCAAGGTCTTTCCATCCAGCGACTCGGCTACTTCTAAGTTCACTTAAATTTTCAAGTTTGATTTTACATTCGCTTTGCCGTAACTTCGTTGATGGTTTTTAGAATACTAATACTTGAGGGGGTTGTCTACAGCTTAGAAAGTTACAATGTGGTAATTAGTCGTTGAAACATTAAACAAGTTGTTGTTTAAATAAACAGTAAAGCAAGTGCTTATTATTTTATTTACAGCTACAATATAGCCAGCTACGTTTTTGCGCCTAATTTGAGATTTATTATACGGGCTTACGTAATAATCATTAACAGCTTTAATAATACAATTGCTCTCGTGGCATAGCTTGTCTAGCTGTTTGTAAAATATCACCAAAATCAGCAACAGATGAACTGGTCAGTCTTTGGATAAGTGACCGCAAGTAGAGTTTCACAACTGATATCTGCCATGGGTCAATACCAACTTATACCAACAGGGACCGAATGTTGGACTATGAAACTCTGGGATCAGGACTGACCACTCAGCCAATACAAACTTAAAATAAAATATAGAAATAAACTCCCTTGTTCCGATTTTTTTGTAGTCTGCTTTAATAAGCTTATCTAAAGTGTTTGCCACCAACACCTCATTTTCCACGTATTAAATTAAACACCATTTTAGAATTTTAAATGAAAATAGACACGGTGTCGATATCGATTTGGCCACTACAAACCTTGTCGTGGCAACTTAAGACAGTGCGCAGGCACCGCAATCGCAAGGACAACGCGCCGCATATTGAATTCTCTCAAGTTTTATGAAAAATGCGGTTGGATGTGGTTCGTTGAACCGATCGCTATGTTGACTGCAAAAGGACGCCTCGTGGACATTAGTGGACAATGCACGAGCACTGGGTGGACAATTGGCACTGGGTTGACGACGAACTTATGAAATTGTGTTGATTGGGTTGTTGATTGCTGGTCGGGCATTGAGGCGATAAATGGACTGCAACCTTCACGTATATCGTCACTACATCGATTCTTGGGACGTTATATGCTTCAAATGCTAATTCGTGTGGTCTCCTCTCAAGAACCATAGCGTATTTGGTAGGCGGTGAGATAGTAATGGCTTCATAATTAATCAATTTTGATTTAATGATTACCAAAGCGAATGAACTATGAGCCAATTTATTATTCAAGTGAAATACCTCACGGTTAATTATTTGATACCAGCACATTAACTGCAAAGGTTGTCGTTTATCTCGTATGAATATGCAGAACATGTGGTGAAGATTCTGAAATTAGGTCGCTTTTCTGATTTACATGCATAATAACATCACCTAAATGAGAAACCCATAATAACGTAATGAATAAACCACGGCAATCAAGTTAGCGTGACGTGTCAAGGTTGCGGTACCACTAATTGGATGGGGTCATATTGTGGTGAAAGGCGAGTGTTGGATAAAAACCCCTTAGAAATAACAAACTGAGGATCGCATTTTGGCTTGTAATTTTCAGGTTTCGCATTTCCATGGAAAGAAAAGTATCCTGTTCAATCCGAAAGACACAATTTACGAGTTTTTTTTTCTTTTCCTGTGCGTACACGCGTATTTGCTCGTGTGTTAACGTGAAAATAGATGCGATAGATATTTTTAAATATCTTAATATTACTACACGGGAATTACTCAAGACGATAAAATTAATTTGTCCTAATCCACCTCTAAACAATGTTCATCAATTATTATCGTTATGAAAAGCCCCGAAATAAAAGCCGAGCTCAAAAAGCAACTTATTATTACTGGCGAATTTATTATCTGAGGAAAGTAATGAGACTGCTTTTATATTTAAATCCTTGGAGAGTATTTATACGCAGAATGATCCCAAATTCTTCACACTTTGGGGATCGTCAGAAATACTTTGTCTTCTAAAGTTAAATGATTATTTACGGGATATTTACCGTGGTAAGGTTGTGGAAGGAGCTCCCGATATTTCGGCGCAGTTACATGCACCATGTTCACGGGAAGACTACCCGTGTTGTCTTCCCGTGAAGATGGTGCATGTAACTGCGCCGAAATATCGGGAGCTCCTTCCACAACCTTACCACGGTAAATATCCCGTAAATAATCATTTAACTTGAGTGAACAACCGTGATAGTTTAAAACAGTACTATGTCTTCCATCATAATTTCATGTTTCTAAATAAATTAAAACATCCAAATATTTTTTTTTGTTATAAAACTAGCTGTTACTAAATTTTACTATGGTTTAGATGTAATTGATTATTATTGTTATGCAAAACACCACCATCTATACCAAATCACGTCATTTCGAAATAATTTCATTCCGATGAACGATACTCCGAAGGTTGGTGAAATCAGATTTATGCTGTCCAAATGCGATTGCACGCGTGCTATGCAGAATCGCTTTGAGTTTGTTTAATTTTAGGCTTTATTACAATAGCAAACACAAAGTTTCCATAGTCAGCAAGTACTGTCAAAAAAGCTACGTGAGAAACATCGGCTAAAGAATTAAACAAATAGTTATTGATGTATTTTGAAATAGTCATTGAATTAAGTCTAAAGAGCGATTGAAATAAAGCTTACAATAAATTGGAGCTCATCAACTTGTAAGCAAAAGTAAATATTTATAAGTTGGACAATTGAAAATAAAATGTTCAGCCTAATTGATGTTTATTTTATAACTAGCTAATGCCCGCGACTTCGTACGCGTAGCGCAAAGTAATTAGTGGGTGGACGATTAGACTGACATATCCAAATATAAATGTTACACTAACGAACACGAACGGAACTTTAAATAGGCACAAATCCATCGGATTATTTATACTGAATATTTTATAGATAATACCTACACATATGACATGATTGTAGATTTATTGCTCTCCATTTTAATGCGGATTGTCATACTATCGTCATAGTATGATTTTAGTCTAGTTTTAATCTGACTCGTTACAGGTATCCCGACATGTCATTAGTTTCAAATATATTTCAAGCAAATAATATATTACTTTCACTGGTTAAATACGTTGGAAGTGTGGAGCCATGGAGCCAATAAGGAAAAAAAATTGGTATAAGTCAAGCGAAATGTCATGCATGACAAACGTTATTATTGAATTATTAGTAAATAGTAAGTAGGAAGCATGGAGCGGTATCTATAATTAATCGCTGTTATTTAACATTACTCCGCGTAAAGACTGCCAATCAATGATGTCTAAATAATTTTTGCCCGCCTTCTGCGCCTCGACCCTTCCAACAACTAAACCGCTTTCGTTCACCACCATAACATCCAAAATAGCTGCTAATCATAGATCAGTAACAGATTAGATGCCGCGAGTTCACCTACTTTGCGTGTCTGTTATTGGTGTTAAGTTTGATCCTGGCAAAAAAATGTATTCATTTTAATCTCCGTCGACTTGGTATATTAGCACGTCAGAAGTCAATACAAAAATAAACGTACTTTAAATTACGCCATAATAAACTGTAAAACCTCTTCAAAAGCAGTTGGCTGTCCTGAAAATAACAAACACAAAAAAAACTATTTGGTGCAGTCTATCGGAAGTTATGCGGGTACATACATTTCGGCGATTCGTTTTTATTTCATCATCATCATCAGCCAGAAGACGTCCACTGCTGAACATAGGCCTCCCCCTTTAACCTCCACACTGAACGACATCCTGCCATCTGCATCCACTGGATGCCCGCGACTCTCACAATGTCGTCGGTCCATCTAGTGGGAGGCCTACCTACGCTGCGTCTTCCGGTTCGCGGTCTCCACTCAAGAACCTTACCTACTTCCCCATCGGTTAACAGTTCTTCGAGCGATGTGGCCTGCCCATTGCCACTTCAACTTGCAGATTTTAATAGTTATGTCGGTGACTCTGGTTCTTTGGCGAATATCTATATTTTTATTTACATATAGATTATATGGCAACAGCCGCTACAGTCTTCCTACCTACCATGTCTGCGAGTAGAAGTCTGTCATTACGACAACATTACTATAAAATAAGCTAGATGGCGTTATAAATAATTATTAAAAACAATTTTTTTACTATTTATTATCATAAATTAATATAACCTATGTTTCAATTAGGTATTTTATAAGCATATTCATGGAAACTGCTTTGAAATCCTTCTAGTAGTTTAAAAGATGTGCGCGGACAAACAAACAAACTGACAGCCGTCAGATTTGTAGTTCCATAGTTTGAAAATAGATTGCGTACTAAAACGATGTTTTGCGAAAAATTTTTAAATTTGCTTAAACTTTATGAATAATATTATTAAAAACGTAATAAGGTATTCAATAATTCCTAAAATAATGAGTGTAAATGGATCGTAGTTTCACAAATATGAAAAGTGCGTCTATTATAGGTAAATACGACACTTTACCTGAATCACGCAAACGGGATTTTTTTTGCAAGTTAAACCGATATCCGGTATTGCTTCTACTTAGTTAGAAGTCATGGGTGAAGGTATTTGATCTACACATTTATAATATGGTAGGGATAGGGATAGGGCCCGTCCGGTAAGTTCTTTTTTATAAAATGGGCACATGCACAATTTTTTTCCTCATAAGATTTTTCTTTAAGAAGCGTGTTTGGGGTTCCAACGTCATTATCCCAAATAGTGTCTGACAGCATTTTAAGTGGACCATTCTATTACCTCAAGAGCCCGAGAACAAAACTCCTGATAATGTGATCCGGGACCACGTGGTATTGGCGATTAACTTTTAAAACGGTAATCGCAGCCAAATTGGTGCTTTGCTGATCAGTTAGTCGGTCCCTGGTTAGAACAGTTTGAATTTCACGGCCAGTAACGTCTGGATTGACGAGGTTTCTTTTCTTTAGGCTGAATATGTGAAAGTTTATGCTTCAAACCTAGCATATAATTATTTTGTTATTGAAAAGTATGTTAGACTAGTTTAGTCGTATATAAGTGACAAGTGTTTTGGTTCCCTCCTCCCCATTTTTCTATCGGACTGCCAGAGCGGGCACGAAAAATCGACACCGCTTCATGGTTGACATTCCGAAAACCCATACGAAGCGCTTTGATTCCACTTTTATTGTGCGAACTGCTAGTCTGTGGAATGCACTGCCGGAATGGGTGTTCCCCGATGTTTATAATCTGGGTGTCTTCAAATCTCGAGTGAATCGGTTTCTTCTGGGCAAGCGTGCTCCATCGTAGACCGCATCGCGTTTAACATCAGGCGAGTTGGCGGTCACACGCAAGCCTATTACAGAATATAAAAAAAACATGATCACACAAAAATATGAATGAGAAATGTGACGTTTATGCAGTTAGTATGAATTCGGTTGAATTGCAAATTGACTTATTCTAACCAGTTTGGCATGCAAAAATTTGTAAGTTTGAGTTTGTTTGACTTAGAACCTAGATTTATCCAAACGATACGAGTAGTATTCTCAAAAAATAAACTACTCTTGTAGAATAGCATGTGTATGCAATAATAGTACCAATGTGCACATAGGATTGAGAGAATATTTTCTTACAAAAAGTTAACCACACTTTTAAATACAACGTAAACGAGGTTGTTAAAGCAATTTGTTATCAGATTTAGAAACTAAATATTCAAAAGATTCGTTAGTCTTTTCGGTTTAACGAAACAGACGGCCACTTTTAATCCAGACAAACGTTGAAAAATTACACAGCGGTAAACTCAACTGCAAAAATCCAGGGTATGGCACGGTAAAATTCGTCCGTAAAACCATGTTGAGGGCGTTGCGTTGTATCTACACTTACAGGGGGAACTTTTGGGTCAAGAGTGTCGTAGGTAGCGCGCTCTAACTGCTTCGTGCATCTCGTCTGTAAGGACCAACGTAATTCGATTAGTGCAGTTCGCCCCAACAGGCGAAAATGGCCTTTGTTTTTATTCAAACGAGCACATTCTAGAAAATTGGGTTGCTACTGAATGCAATTCTACCATTCTAAGTTCTGAGCTGACTTCAAACATTTTGTAGGTAAGTTTTATGTTCTTGAATTGCACTTACAATTTGCTGTGTATTACGTCAGTTGTAGAATTTGGTTTTTTAATATTTACAATTCTGGCAACGGGTCAGATAGTGGCAGTTTTTTTTTGAACTAGTTTTGAATGTATATACGTAAAGGTCAGAAACTTGTATATTGGCTTCTAGGCCACCTACACATTTCTTGTAATAAAAGAAAACAGAAAAGTTATTTTTTGGACATGTGGATTAGGAGCGCGCTTGTCTAGAAGGAACCTGTGTTATGTTATGTTTGAGTAAATCTATATATACATAATAGGTCGGGGAAAAAGTCTTTTCGTATTTTGTATGTATAAGGTTGTAGTAAAAATCTCATCCGTTGTACTGTTTGTATCTGGCTGGTTTTGATACCATTAAAAATATGACATTTTAAAAAAGGAATACAAAAAGTAAAAAGCAATTTCCCGCCATTTTTCAATTGTTTTTTTGTTTGATAAAATGAGTGAATCTAACGAAGAAATTCGATATATTGTGAAATTTTATTACAAAAAAGGGAAAACTGCGACACAAGCCGCGAAAAAAATTTGTGACGTTTATGGACCTAATGCAGTGTCATCAAGAGTAGCACAATGTTGGTTCAAGCATTTTCAGTCCAGGAATTTTGATGTCAAAGATGCAGCTCGCTCTGGTCGCCCTGTTACGGATAAAGTCGATGCCATTTCTGAAAAAGTGGACCAAGATCGGCATATTAGTAGTTACGACGTAGCTGAAGACCTGGGGATTGACCACAAAACAGTTTTGACCCATTTGAAAAAAACTGGGTATACAAAAAAACTCGATATTTGGGTGCCACACAAGCTCACTGAAAGAAACCAAATGAATCGTGTACTCATTTGCGACTCTCTATTGAAACGTGAAGAAACCGAACCGTTATTGAAAAGATTGATCACTGGTGATGAAAAATGGATCACCTACGACAAGAATGTGCGCAAACGATCATGGTCAAAGGGCAGTGAAGCACCACAGACTGTAGCGAAACCCGGATTAACACGTAATAAGGTGATGCTGTGTGTATGGTGGGATTGGCAGGGCATCGTTCATTATGAGCTTTTACCGCCGGGCAAAACCATCGATTCGGATCTCTACTGCCAACAGCAGATGAGACTCAAACAAGAAATTGAGAAAAAACGGCCGGAATTGATCAACAGAAAGAGTGTGGTCTTTCATCATGATAACGCCAGACCGCACACATCTTTGGCCACTCAGCAAAAATTTAGAGAGCTTGGTTGGGAAGTGTTAATGCATCCACCATATAGCCCTGACCTTGCACCCTCAGATTTCCACCTGTTTCGATCTCTTCAGAATTCTTTGGGTAGTGTTAGATTAACATCAAGAGAGGACTGTCAAAACTACTTGTTGCATTTTTTTGATCAGAAGTCCCAAAAATTCTACAGCAACGGGATCATGTCACTACCTATAAGATGGCAACAAGTTATCGAACAAAATGGCACATATATATTATAATTAAATGTAATTAAACTTGAAAAAAATATGTCTTGAATTTGTTTAAAAAATACGAAGAAACTTTTTCCCCGACCTTATATATAAAAGGCGATGTGTGTACGTTCTTGGACTCCGATACGGCTGGACCGAACTTGACGGGACTTTCACGGGCAGATAGCTGATGTTATAATGAGTAATCTCCGCTAGTGATTCATACAACTTTTTACAACTTTTCTATGAATACCGTGGTCCTATGATATTAAAAAGTCAATAGCAAACTGATAAATGCGACTGTAAACACTGATGGTACTAAGCGTGGATGAATTGGTAGTATAATCGGAACTGGTGATAAGGGTTGATACGCCATCAATTTAGATTACAACAATTTGCGCGGTTGTGGTAAACCGTACTAAATTAATATTTTAGTAATAAATAGTTGAGGATATAAATAAGTTTGACGTTATTTTGGAAACGTGATAAGTGAATGTTTTAAATTATTATTTCTACATTTGGAATAATACTTAGCAAATGTTGAAGAAAAAAAAACGATCTCTTTCGCCATACAAATATCAAAATGAATATGGCTTTCAGAGATTTGCAATGCTGTTTACAATAGCACATCTATACAACATTTGGAATACAATACCTAATCCTTTTTTTCCGTTGTGATTTTTATCTTTAAAAATGTGTGAATGAGAAATCTATGGCGGAAAGCGGGATCTTAACAGTGTAAGAAGGTAACTGTTAGGTAGTGCCAAGTAACTTCCTCTTCACGCCATACCTCATATTATTAACATAAAGTAAATGACAAGAGTTATTAAACCTACCTGGTTAGCTCTAAGCACCATAAAGTCATTTGCATATCCCAAATTGTGTGAGATAAAGTCAGACTCGTGGAAGACCCAGTTTTACAGAGGAGTGACAAGTACTATTAATCTGTCTAGGGATTAGTGAAGAATCACTTATGCTTTATCAGACTTTTATTATGTCTGACATATGATTATTATGACCCGGAGGTTGTAAAAATGAATACATGACAATCGACAATTATTTACTAGTAGGATAAACATTACAACTAGAAAGAATAAAAAGTACATCATTCATGTATACGCATTGTTTTTCCTCACAAACCGATACAGAGCAGTGGAGACAATAATTCAAATACATATTATGTTAAATTTGTTATAAATAAAACCTTATCATCAGCTTCAGAAACGGAGGTACAGCTTTTTGTTTGAAACAAGGTAAAATAAATGTAGTTTTTTCAAAGGTTTTAAATTAAAAAAAATTACCTTACCGATCACTTGTCCTAAAATCAGTGGCCAAAAGCCAAAAGCAATTATCAATTTAAAAACCCGACTTCAAAATTAGTAAATGCGCAATTTCCTTTACTTGGCTGACATATTTTTTCCAGGTATTTGATCTAATTACTAAACTACTAAACCAAATTTGATAATAATTATAAGGGAACAATCTAAAAGTACATCTTTTCAAAAAAAAAAAATGGAAAGCATTTACAATTTCTGTTTATAAATGACGGAGTTCTGAGGTAACAAACCTAAAAAACAACCGAATTAAAAACCCCCACCTTTTTGGAGTAGGTTAAAAATAATATTACATGATCTGTGGTGCATGATGATGGATCCTTAGGTAATAATAGTACTCGTACAGTTTTATTTTGTGCATTATTTCTTGTCTAGAAGATTGGCTTAGCTCGTCAGCTTACATTAATGTAAGTCATACCCTCTCATCTAGTGTGTAACATCATTAAGCAACACACTAGCATTTGTTGTTTAATTTTAGGTAGTTAATATTAAACAGTGTGTTAAAACTTTTATGATGCACACAACAAAACACAAAATATTTTTGTTCTTTGTTTGTTTCGACTTTTTCTTATATTTTTGCATACAGCCATAAGACCGCCAACAGGTACTGGAAAAGTTAGGATTAGGGTCCCGCCCAGCAGTAGGATGACAGAGTAAAAAAAACTACACCAGCACTTCTATGCTGTAAGACCTGGCGAACGAACTCTGATGAACGTAAGCAATTTTTTTTTGTATCCATGACTTCTTGCTCGCAATATCTACATTCGGCGAGCACTGACAGTTTTATGTGCTTCTGAACCATATCATTCACTTGCGTTCGGCAGAATTCGTTCACTAGGTCTTTACACGGCGTTGTTGAAATCAAAAACCATTATTCTATTCGAGTCAATGTTTTATGGAAAATGTTTTTCAATTTAATGATTAAACTACAATTATTTTACCCCATAATATCACTTTCAGTGACCTCTTTTAAATCGTTGAAGGCTGGGCGAGGTTATCTGAAGGCTTACACTACAGAGTCATTGCTTCTAGAGGTCTTTCACTCGTACCCCACTTCGTCAAATTATTTTTGCTTCAGCCGAGGATTCTAGCAGAAGAGCTCCAAAACAAATTTTTAAGAGCTCTTCTGCTGGGACAATGTAGTTGGCAGATGGACTGTGCGTTTGTTTTGCCGCTAGGTAAGTCAAACGTCTTCTGGGTAGCTTCGTGACTAGTTTTGAAATAAAACTTTGAACCCAAGAAAGTTCCCATTTGTTCGTATTTTGTTCTACTCCTACTTTCAATATATCTAACAAATAACAAATAATGTGGCGGACACACGACCTACCGAATACTATACCAGCCTATTGGTCGCAGTACGTGACCGGCTCACTAACTGGATATTTGTCTCTGGCAGTCCTGGGAACAATTTGTAAAAAATGTAGACAATGCGAGAAAGTAACCTGATTTAGTGAAGAGATTTAAGTCTTGAGTCTCGGGGCTTATACCGTAAATGGATTTACGGTATAAGTTTATTTAAGGCTGCGAACATACAAAGAACAAACAAGTTTAAATTAAAAAACCCCGATAAAAGAGCTGATAATAACTTTGATTTATATTTCCTACTCCTTTGCCAAAAGACGTGATCATAATGAAAAATTGTTTAAAAGCATTTGCAATGGGATGGAAAAACTTTACAATGTAATTTTAGAGATAGTTTAATTCTCACTCAGTACTTTATCTATTTTTTTAAATAATAAATGTACGAACGAAATCGCTTGTGGAAAAAAATGGGCTTACAAGTAGATATTGATTCAGTAGCTATAATTATAGTTATGTACTTGTATAACGTATAACAAAGTCGAAAATATTTTATCACTTAAGAAAATACGCTCACTTTAAAAATTATCTTGTAAAGAATGCTCAAAAATAAACCTTATAGACAAAGCTGTTAAAAACTAAAAGCACTCTGCAAGCCAGTAGCATCCAGTAGGCTTCCCTCGAGACGCACCGCTTGGATCAGACAATATTGACAAAGACCATCTAAAAACAAAGAGGGGGGACCTCTCTCATACATTTGGCACTCAGCCAAAATATCTAATGGAAGTTAACTAGGTACCTACATTTCTTTTTGCTTTGAACAAAGCATTTTAATTAATTTAGCACTTTAAGAAGGAAATAATTTCTTACGGTTTGCACAGAAAGTTTGAAAGATGTCTGAAATAAAAACATTTTAAATTACTAGTCGCTGCATGCTGTTGTTTTTTAGAGAAATATAATTAGCAAGTTCTGTTTGGTTCCGTTTAAAAGTTTTAAGTGTTTGAGTTGCGGAAAACTGTGCTACGGGGAAAAACCGTTAAGTAATTTATTTTGTGGCACTTCTGCAGAAAAAAAACAATTCGCAATAGTTGGAACAAATCTCAATTTTTTTTTTTTGACAATATAATGTTTTGACAGAGAGTTTTCGAGACCAATGTTTGGCACTGACACTGTCTATCTATGTCCCGGGACAAGAAAACTTTATCAACGTAATGGAAAATGTCCTTATTGGTTGTCATACAAACACGTGCGTGCACGCAACCACTTGTGTTCAAGTGGTGCGTTCCGGAGATAATAAAATATTTATTCTTGTGATTTCTTATAGGTTTACGCGATTATTACAAAATTAAAATAATGGATAATACACGTGATAAAGTCTGTTAAAAATGTTCCTTTTCCATTTTATCTAGTTTTTTTCGGTTTTACTATAAGATATTAATAAATTAAACTATTCTGAAAATTCATTTGCTGATAGAAAGCTACATCTCTGATACTACTACATATCTCTACTTTCACTGAGTTATACGAGATACGTTTTGTTCTTAAAGCGGGAGAAACAGTGGGCAAAAATAACGTTTTTTTTTTATGAAAAGGTAATTTGGAGAAATAATTTAAAAAAAACGACTTCTCGGTAAGGCCAATAAACGGCATATAAAAATAAACTCATCTACAATTTTCTGCCCTCAGAATGGTGTAATATAAATAAAATAGCCTCGACATAGTAATAGCCTATTCATAAAAATAAAAACTGTTCACAATCGGTGAAGATAGACTAACATATACACAAAAAAACAGACCTCTTTTTTCAATTAAAACATAATTTACAACTTAACACAGTGCTATAATCTCTATTATTAATCTTAACTATAGACTAGAGTAATGAATACGTCGTAGTCGTAGTAATATAAGAAAGAAGCGATGAAAAATAAAGGCAATTATATCAAATTGATGTAGCCTATGAATAAGTCAAGCTTTAGGGGAATAATGGTGTAGAATTGTTGTCTACTGGTGGCATTTATTATCCAAATAGTAATGATTCAATGACAGATTTGAGGTTGCGACAAATTGATCCTGTTTGTGGCCACAAATTGTTAGTTAGTACACAAATACTAGTTTGTGTACTACCTATAATAAATATAACTATGATAGGTCTATACACGAACATATTTATGCCTCATTCTTGTAATTGATTAGATACAGTTATATAATGTAGTAGCGTTCATGGTTTTACTCGACTAGGGGTTCCTAAAAGTTCACAAGGAACAGACTTTCAAGTTGATCTTTGAATAGGTGATAGTGAGTAGCATTTAGAACTGAGCGCTACCGTTTTGTTAGGTTCTACACGTGAAACTGTAGGTTTCGGTTGTTTGTCATATTAACCAATTAACTATAAGATGAGGTTTCTCATATTAAAGATTGGCAGCGTATGTGTGATGTCCCTGATGTTACAGGTATTCATATATAGGCGACGCTGATCGCTTACCTGACGCTTTGCTTATTTGCAACCTATGGCATAAAAAATATTAACTTAACTTTGTACCAGTGTCCTCCAAGCAGCTTAAAACTTTATTGTTATACTAAAAGTAATATTAAGAAAAACAAAAACCTCAACTCTAAAATGTATACGGAATATATAGATATATAGATACATAAAACGAATCTCACAAAATGGCTAACTCGCTTAAAACCTGCCACGCTGTTTAGGCTATGGAAGGTAATGAAGCATATTAAATACAGATACATCATATTTACTCACATAAAAACACCTGAATAGATAATTATCTGCTTCTTAAGCAATCGGGTAAAACAGACCAAATAACCCCGGTCCTCAACGTCCACGAAATGAAATGTTGTTATGGAACTTAAATATTATTCGGGTTTCGTGTCTTGTATTTAGGTCAGAATGTTCAGAAACGAGGTCAGTGCTAGTCTGGAAGGGTGAAATGACTGTAACTTCTAAGTGTAGATTACTTATGAGAACTTTGATAACTTTAGAAATATTGCAAACCCTGACCGACTTCTCTCCGAGGGGTGACGTCCACTCCCAAGTTTAATAAGTAGTTACAAATGAAACTATATCCATTTCGTTAGACTCGTAACACTTTGTAATCTAAAAGAAGAATTGTGCCACTAATATCAAGTAAGGTGCAGTATAAACGAACAAAAGCTCTAAATATGCAAATATTTAATACAATTAATAATAAAAAAAAAACTGGCTTAGGACGGAAGTGGGGGAATTTAATAAATCAGATTCATTATCTAATTTTCCACCTCTAAAAGTGAAATATTTTATTCAAATTGAAATGGGACCATCTTCAATGCATAGATAAACAAAAACCATTAAAATCGCTCGACGATCGGCGAAGATATCGCAAAACATAATATACAAAAAATAAGAATAAGAGAAATTGAGGATCACCTTCCCTAAAATAAGTTTTAAATAAAATGTAAACATACAAATAAAGGCACCGTGTTACCCGCTGAGTTAAAAAAAAAACGTGGCTTTATTTACGTAGACACGTAGACACACATTTAAACGGTTTTTCTTTTGGCTCTTTTCAAGAAGCTTACCTACTCTTTTCATCTGTGGCAATGACGGAACACCTCGCCGAAATTGCTTGACTTGTAAAGGGATACCCGCATAAGGAGCTCGGATTGATGTTGGCTATTTTTCAAGAGATGTAGGTGCGGTATTTTATATCTACCCGCAGACACTTCGCAGAAGGTACGGATTATGTGTAGGTACCTATGGATCCTTTTAGTGCTATGGTGTCGGGTAATAAGATTAGGGTATTTTCTCTGTGTGTATTTTATTTACATAAATATACGTAAGTTATTAAAAGAGCTTGTAAATAGTTACTTACTAAATTAACTATCTATATTTTTTTGCAAACCTAGATATAGTTTATCGATGAACCTCTGAAGGTTGGTGCAACACTATCTTACATGCAGCTGTGTGTATGAGAGGGGTGTATGTTTTACCTTAATCAAGGTGATACGTTTCATGTTTGGCGGGAAATTCAAATTTCAAACAGTTTTTTTGTCCTTGTAGCTAGGCCAGGTAATTATTGTGAAATGACACAGCGTTTGCGAAAATTGTTGGTTGTTATTTACATTATCATGTACAGCTATTAATCAGTAACTCACCATATTACTTACATTTGGCAATAAACCGTTTGAAACAGCAAAAATTTGTTTATTGACAAATGTATGAAATACTCGTAATGTGCATTAGAGATAAACAGCTCTACGTGAGTTTATAAAAATTAATAATCAATTTTCGCATACATCATGAATGTGTACAATAATTACCCGACCTAGCTACAATAACAAAAAAACAGTTTGAAATTTGAATTTCCCGCCATAGGTGAAACGTATCACCTTAAGTGAAATCAGCTTTAAGATAAATCATCCACCAATACTAAATTTACAATCGAATTGCAAATAATTTACGTCCAACTTCTTATCGTTCATTTGCAAACTCTATCGCTCTAATTGATATGCAGAGGCGAACCAAGTTCAAATTAATTCGAATGATAGCGCTCCACTATCGATATAGATAACTTTGTATAGCTTCTTGAATGGTCAATTTATTTGGAGACGTTTATTTTTTCAACGTATCATAAAACATACTCTGATAAAATACGAAATTCTATGTAATGTTCTATGTTTTGTAGTGGTAGGGCTCTATTGCAGTGGTCCGTCTGGGGAAGTACCACACCTTTGCCAGTTATTCAACCGCCAAGCAGTAGTATGCAAACACTACTGTGTTCCGGATTGAAAGGCATTGTTTCCAGCGAAATTACAGGGCACACAGAGATTTGACATCTTATTATCGGGGTGACGAGCGCAGTGCATTGCCATCCAGGGTTTTGAACTGTTGAAGTTCAGAATTCTGCGTGGCGTTGTGCTGTTATGGGCAAGCGTGAAGAGCCATCAGGCGAGCGACTTCACTCGTCTCGTCGCCCAGTATCATAAAAAAATTGTTATCTTAGGATCAGTCAGTACACAGAACACATAGACAATTCAGAATTTTCATTGTATCAAAAACCTATCACTGGCAACCCTACATCGTATTATCCAATTGTTATTCCATAACCTTTCACAAAACTTTACATTCACTAATTATGAAGGATTTTCTTAGCTTTCTATTTTAAGGCACAAGAGTGGGTAAAAGTTTGTGACTTTTACAACCTTAATTTAAATAATATTTTTTTTGTATGGAAAAGAATAAAATATTAGACGCTATGAAACAGAAGTAGGAGAGGTAAATGTAGTAGGTAGGGCAGGCTCATTCTTCGCGGAGAAAATTTCTTTGGCTATTCAATGCGGGAATGCAGCCAGCGTCCTTAGTATTTTTCCACACAGAAAACTTTTTCGTTTAGTGTAATTAAGTTTTTTGACATAACTGTTTACTGTAAATAGACTAATATTATAAACTAACGTCCGGCCCCGGCTTCACATGAGTGCATGTTTTATTATATATATAAACGTCCCTTGAAAAATTATCTAACTGACAGTGAAAACCGCATCAAAATCGTTGTTGTGTGGTTTAGGAGGAGTTAGCGGATATACAGACAGACAGACGTGGAAAGCGACTTTATTTTATACTATGTAGAGATAATGAAATAAACCATAAAGTAAAGAAGAATAAATATATTATTTAGGGAAGCTGCGTGAAGTTTTTGGTATAATAAAAATATCCCCGTATACACTGGAAATAGTCACAGCATTGACTTTACCGTAGGTATAATCCAATAAGTGCGCTGCGCTGCATCAAAACTCAGAGAAGTCAACTGAAACTGACTGTGGCAGACCTCACCCATTCCGAGCGTGAAAATTCTAAATTGCTTTTGGAAACGTTTCAGTGGAAACCTTGGTCCGTTACCAGCGGGTGTTTCCTCGACCGCTCTTAATAGCCTTTATTTACTTTCATGAAACTTTTCCGCAAACTTTTTAGCCCCAAAAATTAAAAGGAGCAACCTAAAAAATTTGAAACAAAGTTGAAGCAACTGTGAACATAGATAATAACTCTCCTTTGTCATGTTGTACAAACAGTAACGACCCTGCATATTAAACGACCAATTTTGGAGTGAAGCACACGTAAGGTTTCCTCCTTTATCCTCCACGGTCCCAGTGGTTGCCATAAAACAGCAATAAAATTGTAAAGTACATGACCTTTCTTTGCTTTGCTAATTTACCTGATGTATATAATTAATAGACAAAAGATACTGCGAGGTTTTGACAAACGCAAATGAAATGGTTGTATTCTGAGTCAATTGCGAATAGAAAATAATTATTAAATAACGTTCAATAACAAGTTTTCTCGAGCATTTGGATTGTTTTTAGTCTGTAGACGTTCAACGTATTGTGGGCAGTCGAACTGTTTTAATAGTAGGTATTAGTTAGCTTGTATTATGGTTAGTTAACGACATCTCGTACTATAAATACAGTCAAGTCATTTAGATTACTAGCGATAATAAAAAGACAGACAAAAATACATACTTAATATACGCGTAAAAACATAAGCCTCCTTCTTGGGCAGTCCGGCGCAAAAATAGAAAAAAGCTTAGATAATTTTCAACGTTTAGGTATTAATTAATTGCTCTGAATGATAAACGAGAACAAATTGAAGTACTCTTACTGCCCATTGCTACACTGCGCTTTGCCCCCAAAGTGCCCCAAAAAGACAAGCTACTTTCATAAATCTCTGAGGTGGTTAACGCCTCGTCCGCAATACGGGAAACAAGGGGGAATGGCACCCAGCGACAAAGAAGAAAGACCCGCAAACTCTTAAGCACTCTTCAGTAAAATGTTCTCGCCAAGTGATCTCTTTAAGAATTGTTGCGTACCTTATTTACTTGTTTTAATTGCCTTGTGATGCTATACTGCGGTGAGAATCTTCAAACAAAGTTTGCAGACGATTATGTTGGATCTGTGATGAAATCTTGTTGAAAACTTTGAGCGGTTTTGTTTTCAGTGTTTGATTTTTAAATGGGGTATAAACAATTGTAGTTAGAAACAACCGGAGATAAATAAGTTAATATATAAAAATAAACACATCAGTAATAGAACTGCACGTCAGAAAGAAAACTTAAGTCAAATCATGTTGGCCCAACGCCCTCTGCGTTCACCAACTAGTCCGGTCAAGCTGTAGAGGCCGCAAGGCCAACAGCAAAAGTCACATTAGAAAAAATAGCTTTATTAGTTATTCACCTATTCTACAAGAGATGGCGCTGTTTTAAAATATACAGTACAGCGTGACGATGATTTTTGTTCACTCAAAAGTGCTTAACGCAACTAAAGAAGATATATCACATCAAAAAAAAACATGCTTTCAGCTTCAGCAAAGAAAATGATGTAATCCACCAAGTCATGGTGACGCTTAGAATGGGTTATAAGTAATAATTGACTGCGTACACCGCATTTTGCTGTGCTGTTAACCATAGAGGAGTTCGCTAGTCAACACTTAAAACCGGCTATAATAATAAAATGCGTATACAACATTTCGTGTCTGCACTGTTGACCGTTAATTCAAGAGTTCCTTTATCTGTAGCTAACGGATGTCGATTCAGGTCATGTTTTACGATAAAAATGAATTGTCATTAGAACTGAACCAATATGTAAAAAATCAACTGAATGGGATAAGAGGAAGGGGTTCTAATTCTTATTACAAGATCTTACCTAAACGAACACACATACAAACATTCACAGCCTATTTGCATGTTAAAAAGATTTTCCAGTTTTCACTAGGCTCAAAAAAGGGCGACAAGACTGATTAAAAAATTTCTTTTGAAAAATATTGATTAAACACCGGAAACACAATTGTATACATTATGCCTTGATCACACGTACCGAGCAAACGGGCGAGACAGTGGTCTCGACCGAATACTCGGTACGTATAAACATAGCTCCGAGTGCTCGGCCAAACGAATCGGCGAGACAGTAGCTCGGCTCTCGTTCGACCTACTAGGCCGAGTGTCTACTCGCCCGTTTGCTCGGTACGTGTGATCAAGGCATAAGCATTTTAATGTCTTGCTAGACAGAGAGCTATACTTAACAGTGCCGCCAGCGGTGCCCAGGCACAGGGCGCAGACTCTGGAGGGGCGCAGATATGACCACACTAGGACCAAGTTTTGTTTTCAAGGGCGCAGTTATAGAAGCTAGCACTGAGTGCATAAAAGGCTAGTTACGGCACCGATACTTAAGAATGACGTCATGAGTAAGTATGCCATACAAACTCCATAACAAACAATACATAATCACATAAGGTTATGAGACAAATCATTTGTTTTTTTTGTTGTTTTTTTTTATTTATTTATTTATTTATATTCAAGACAAGGGACGCATGGGACTAACCCTGAAATGAAAAGACATTCATCATCATAGTAAAACTTGTTTATTCTATTAAATGTAATGAACTCCTGTCGGCTTATACTCGTTTCGTGTAACCCTACACAAAGATATACAAAGGATTATTGGAAAACCCCTGACTCTCATATTATCGGGTTTAGTTGCACTGTTTACCTTCTGAAGTCGTGCTGAGAGGAGCAAATAAAAATAATATTACAATCTTTTATCGTGGAATTTTCTCCGTAATATCGTGTTTATGGTGTTTACCGTAGTATAGTTTATTGTCGCTTTGATTTGAATATTTACGGTTAATACTCTTTACTATACGGTTCTGTTATGATATTGAATTCGAAGAAGGTACACTTACAGAGAACAGTGGCTCTAAGCCAAAATGAGGTCATTATGCGACCCGCGGTTTCACCCGCGTGGTGATAAAAATCGGTGATGATGATGATAATTAAAAGTAGCCTATGTGTTAACTCAGGACGTAAGCAATGTATATTCCAAATTTCATCTAAATCCATCCAGCCGTTTCTGCGTGATTGAGTAACAAACATCCATCCATCCATCCATCCATCCATCCATCCATCCATCCATCCATCCATACATCCACCGATCCATCCATCCATACATCCATCCATTCATTCAAACTTTCACATATATGATATTAGTGTGATTATGTGTAACTTTTACTATCATCATCATCTAACATGTTCCGACTTTTGGGACACAGGCCTTCTAGAGAAGGGGTCCTGATCCACCATGCTGGTCCAATGCATGTTGGTGAATGTCATAAATGTCTTTGAAATTTCTGGACATATCTCACAATATTTTCCTTCACCGTTTTTTTTTTGCGATGACATCGAAACTGCACATAATTTATTTAGGTACTAAACAAGTCATTTGCACAGGGCCGAAGATCAAACTGAGTGCCGTCAGATTGTAAAGCGCACATGCTACCCCTCAGCCACCATCAATATTTTACTCTGGGACAACTTTTATTATGAGACCAATAGAATCGTCGAAACCAGTAGTTAATGCAATTTCATTCTCACACTCGAGGAAATCTATGTAGGTAAATAAATATATTCCTAAAAGTTGTTTCTAATATCGGTCGTAGAGCCGTTCCGAGTAACTTTAAATTTGAAAAAAGTTTTATAATTTAACACTGTTTATAATAAAAAAATTAATTACTGTTTATTATAATAATTTAGACTTAATTTTTAGACTCCTTTAAAGAGCCCTGTGTAAAATCTGATTATAACATACTAACATTTAATTCGTTTAACTTTGAAGGCGAACTCAGATGATACAAACGAGGGAGATATGGTAAGGTGGTGTGTCGGGTGCGAACGAATCTGGCCTAAACCGAGCTTGATGCCTTTAGTCGAGCTCACCCAGCAGATGACCTTGTTTCTCTTTTTATTGCATGTATAGACCATAAGTTAGTTCATTGGTGTCGCTACAAGTTTTTAGAATGCGTGGAAAATTAATGTGCCGTACTCACAGTTTTTGCGGCGGTTTAGCGAAATGAATGTATTTATAACCACTGGAAGGACTTAAATGCGGTTTTCACGAATATGCTTAGAAACTACCAGATTAAAACATAGGCTATGTTATATCATTGATTTTAATTCTTTATTATTACATAAAAGAAATTAAAAAATCAATGATTATTTTCTTCGTTACCCGAAACGTAATATGAGGATCGTCACATAACCTCAAGCAAGGAGGTCCAAAGTAAAGAGAATGTTATTGACATAGCCATTATAAAAAAATTTAAGTGTCAACTGTCATTCAGATAATCCGTTTAAATTTAAAGAAGGTTCCTTAACCTTCTTAGATGAATGAACGTGTAGATCAAGGATGTTATAAAAACATAGGCCTTACAACCTCTTTGGTGATTCAATCCAATGCATTTTGCAAGACAAGCATATGTCAGGGTTCCGTGGCCAAAGCCATACTTGTGGTCGTATTCATATAGTTCAGAAATTGCAAGGTCATAGAATAATTCGAACAAGCGAAGCTGGATAGTCAAATTTCAGAGATGTATCATCCCGACATTACATGTAATACTTTTTATGGTTTAGACAAAAAGAAAACTTCAAAACATGCTCTGCACTGTGGTCACATTATCTTTTTGATTTGAAAACTGTTGACGCTGTTTTTACTGTTATGCTTCTATCAATACTTCACACAGGGTGACTTAAAATAAGCAGCTGAACATGTTAAGGCAGTTTTTAGAATTTTTGTTTGTTTGTACACGCACATCGCCTAAACCCCTGGAAGAAAATGCGGACGAATTTAAATGCGGTTTTCCCGAATATGCTTAGCTATGACCAGATTGAAGTATAAGGCTATGTTATTTTGCGCAAGGGCCGGATTAAGGGAAGAAAAAAGGATTGAAGGTTTATATGAAAATCTACGCGTACGAAGTCGCGGGCAAAAAAACTAGTGTATATATATGTTGTATTTATTTGTACCTAGTCTATTGATTGTTTGTTGTTTTTTTGTGCATTGGTATTTACTTTCGTATTTTTAGATAAGGCCACTATTTTTGTTAATGTAATTCCTTTCCATGCACGGTTGCCTGGAAGATATCGCTTTAAGCGATAAGGCCGCCTGTCAAAAGCCTAGATAATTACTGTAATTTTTAATGTTATCCTTGTTTTTGTGGTTTTTAATAAAGAGTTATTGTATTGATCATGATAAAGATTTATACAGGTTTTTAAAATTATGTTTGCTAGTATAAATTCTCTATTTAGATCTTACACCTGTGTAAATGTCACGCGAAATAAATGAGTCTTGAACGTTGCTGAATCACAGGTTAATTTGAGATGTTTGATTAATTCATTTATCGTTTGACTAACGTAATTAGGCATGATTTAACGAAATAATTTTGCCTTTTATAAAACACTAGCTGCGCCTCGCGGTTTCTCCCGCGTACATTACTTCTAATATTATCAGCTATCTGCCAGTAAATGTCCCGTCGAAATTGGTCTAGCCATTTTGGTGTTTTCGCTTCTGTGAAATTGAATATGTCTTTTAAAATTAAACTGAGGTTTGGACATCATCATTTCAGCTATAGGACGTCCACTGCTGGACATAGGCCTCCCCCATCGATTTCCAAAGGGACCGGTTGGAAGCAGCCTACATCCAGCGTTTTCCTGCGGTCTCTTTTAGGTCGTCTGTCCATCTTGTGGGTGAACGTCTGCGCTTACCTGTCCGCGGTCTCCACTCGAGAACCTTTCGGCCCCAACGGCCATCTGTTCTGCGTGCTATGTGCCCTGCCCACTGCAACTTCAACTTGGTATGGACATGGATCATCTCAAAACAGTGGCAAGTAACAGCAATCGTTCATGGGTGTCGCTTATAGAATCGCCCGCAATTCAATAAATCCTCAATGAAAGGGATCACGATTCTCAATCTCGGTAATATATAAGTAAGAAAATGGTACATTATTTTACAGTACGCAAAATTCAACTTATACAAAAAGACTAAAATATATTATGCTAGTTTAAATATGAAATCATCATCATAATCAGCCTCTCTCGAGACATGTCCCGGAGCTTCAAGTTTTCGCCTGCCTTACAGAAATAATTTGTTAAATGTACGAACCTGTCAAGATAAAATGTTATGGATGCCTTCTAGAAGGATCTCTTATAACTTCGAACTATCGGATCTCTTTTCGGCATAAAAATATTAGGTACTCTCTTCTCGGCCTCATAACATTTCTAAAATTAAGACGTTTTCATAACTAAGTCACGCAGTGAGTTACATGCTCTTTGGCGGTCTTCTACAAAGGCAACTTATCTTAAACTAGCTGAATCCCGCAGTTTTACTCGCAATTTTCCAGTTTCTCCCATTTTCTAGAAGGAAAAGTACCCTATTAGAGCTACTTCACCAGGGAATACGCGCGCCTATATACATATATAATTAGCCTAGTATACAAAAACAGTTGGATTATATTATAGATCAATTGATGGTCTAAATACAAAGTAAGACCATAGTTAACATGTCTCCAAATCTTTCAAAGATACGTTAGTCTTAGCTTACGATATGCCATCACCTCCATTTTAGTAACTGTATTTCTTTTACTACGTATATCACTCGTCATAAAAACGGTGTGCCATCTATCTGACGTGAATATATGTTCGGTAATAATTTACGTCAATATTCATTCGTGTCAAACAAATCGTAAACTGTTCGAGCCAGGTTGAATTTCAAATAGTAATACTATTTAATGGATTACCTACGCCCGAATGTAAGTAATTAATATTTTTGGATCTAAATTTCAAACGATATATTTTTGTTTGCCAAAAAATTTGAGTGAATTCTTGATAACTGATGGGTTTAATAACAGTTGATATACATATCAGAGTATTGATTAAAAGGTGATATAGATATTTTATGATGCTTTACTGACATATCTCAGCGTACAAGCAAGCAAAAATGCAAGCTAAAATGGCCGTGAGCCGGTCATATAAAATGTTGTAGAATCGATAACCATTGGATTCGGTCACTGAAGTGAGTTTTTCTTCTTCTGTGGGTTCGGTCATATTTGTTACAGAACTGTTAACCGTTGATGCGTTTAAGAGTGGAGATTTCGTATCGGCAAACGTAGCGTTGATAAATGGAGTGTCAATATACTCGAACATAAGGCAGCTGGTAATTGCTGAAAAAAAAGAGCTGAATTTCAGGCTGCGTAGACGCACGCCGAGCGAACTAAAGTGGGTTGGGAATGATAATCATTATCATAATCAGCCAGGAGACGGCCACTGCTGGACATAGGCTTTCCCTTTAGATCTCTACACTGAACGACAGACTACCACCAGCGTCCATTGGATTCCCACGACTCTCACGATGTCGTCGGTCTATCTAGTGGGAGACTTAACTACGCTGCATTTTCCGGTTCGTGGTCTTCACTGAATAACCTTTCTTCCTCATCGGTTATCAGTTCTTCGAGCGATGTGGTGCAAGTTTTCATAGTTATGTTGGTGACTCTGGTTCTTTGGCAAATGTCTACTTTTTGGATTCTATCGCGCAAAGAAACTCCGAGCATAACTCTCTCCATTGCCTACTGTGTGACTCTGACTTTTTCAAAAAGCCAACAGTTAAGGACCAAGTCTTAGTACCACTGTTAGTACTATACAGTTCACAAGTGAATCACATTAAAAACCGACTTCAATCAACTCATCCATTTGAGATGATGATTATCAGACGCAAATAATTGAACAACTTTCGAATGTATATGAAAAACGTAATAAGTGACTATAAAATTTCAGGGTTGCTCTCGATTTGCCTGCGATCCCATCATCAAATCCTGACTTGCGTGACAATGGGACCAAATTGGAAGTATAACCTACCGATTAAGAGATTTTTTGGACTCGCGCACGAAGGGTTCCGTTCCATTATCTATAAAAACGACAAAAAATCATTTTTATTATAGGTAATAATTAAATTAAAATAAAAGCGAGCCCATTTTATTTTAATTTAATTATTTATTTTTAAAGTGAATCTATGATTAAATATTCAGTGAATATTTCAAGCGTCTACTGCCATGTCTGTTGCCATTTTCAGAATCGAGCAAAAAAATCAAGTTTGTTAAACGGACGGAGAGCGGAGTCTTAGTAATAGGGGACCCTATTACTAAGTACTTTACCCTTTGGGTATGAAACCTTAAAAAAGTTGCATCACCGTTGAAGTAGGCAATGTGGGCACAAAACTCCCTCTGGAACAATCTTTTCTAGACAGGTGCCTTAAAAACTTAATGAAATTTAATTTCCATTCCTATCTCCTTAAAACCTCTAAGAGCTACTTGCTGACCTAAAAAGGGTAAAACTTTGCGCATTTAGGCAAACTCAGTTCGCATTTAAAGGGCTGGACTTATAACCTTGCGTAGTCGGAACAAAATTTATTTTACTTTTACAGCTTGGCTTAATCATTTTAGAACTTTAATAAAGTTAAATTTGTACATTAACATTAAGTTTGGAAGTAATCAGAATCAGTAGTATTTTAATAAATAAATAAAGTTTTACGATATTTAATTTGTCGAAAAAAAAACAATGAAGTAATAAACTAATGTTATCACAAATCATCTTTCTCTTATCGTATTATTTTTTTATATACATAAAATGTGACCTATACATTAGTAACAAATCTATTATAAGTTTTAATACTATAAGAAGTTTTTTTTTATTACTGTGCTAGTAGCTTTAATAACTAAATAAAATACAAGCTAACACTACAAAACACTGCCCATAGACCGTTGAAGGTCTAAAGATAATTCAAGTGCTCAAGCCCAATATCTGTTGGTAGCGTACCCAGCATTCTGGCAGCATTATCACGCTTAATGGCAATGGTTATGCGTTAAGCCAGAAACACGCCAGCATTATGGCCACACGGAAAGAAAGAAGTTATCTAAAAAAATATGAATTACCCATAAAATCTCAACAACACGTATATAGTGTTGCTGGTGAACATATTCGGCATTTACCGCTTACCATCAGGTGGACTACATGCCTGTTTGCCACTTTTGTAATAATAAAATTTGTCCATGTCTACTTCTAAAAATAATTATCAAAATAAAAAACCGACTTCATCAGAACTGAACCAAATTGAGGCCAAATGAAAAGCACCAGCTTTCAAATCAAAAAATAATCATCAAAATCGGTACACCCAGTCAAAAGTTCTGAGGTAACAAACATAAAAAACAGTCAAATTGATAACCTCCTCCTATTTGGAAGTCGGTTAAAACACACACCTAGATAGGTATCTACCGATTTTGTAAAAAAGCCTCGTGACTTTTATTCGAATCTAAATTCTTTTGTCCAAATAATACAATAGTTAACCCGTGTCCACGAAAAAAGGGAAATCTCTTTGCATCCCTTCACTTCCGTAGATAGCATATTTCTCAGCCCTTTTATCCATTATGTTAATCTAGGGGTCACCGTTTATCGTACTTTAAATGGATTAGTTCAAAATGTTGTTTTATCTTCATGTTACATGAAAGAAAAACCCGAGCTTTGACACATCACAAAGAGGATCACAGTCTCTGTTTGCATAGAATTTGGACCGGTTGTGATGTGGTTTGCTGAGTAAAGACTAGGGCATACGGACCGCACTGATTGATGACTTCAACCGCATATGCGATGTTTTCGACTGTAGTGCAATCGTCAAATTGCTAAACATTGATTTAGTTGCGTTTGTGTACTGAACCAACGAATTAAAATATAATAACTAGCCTCACGTCCAGCTCCGATTTAAAGTTTTTCCACAGCTAACTGTTATGTTATATTGTTACTGTTATTTTGCACGATGTTTTTTTACTGAATTTGATCACTGTCGGTTACTATTTTGATCGTAAAAAGTTAATTCTTACAAACAAACAAACATACATACAGAAAGACATATAAATGTAAATAATATAAATTAATTAATCTAAAAAAAAAAATACCATTTATCGTTTAGTTTTATTAATTAGTTCCAAGATTTTTTACGTACTCAGTTTTCAACTACGTGAAGTTCTAAAAAGACAATCTCGGTCTCAAAGATCGTCTTTAAAGCAATCGCGTTCAATCACAATATTAATTTGGGATAACTCTTAAAATACGTAAAACATTCGTGTAAAAAAACTCACTGTTGTTCATTAAGTTGGAATTTAGTTTGATTCTTGTGGTCCGTGTGTTCAAACCTTTTCAACACAAATAAGCCTAATGGGTAAAATTAGCTTTAGAAAGGCAGATGTTATTTCATGAGATAAACACACCTAAATCTTGTTATAGTCGTAATAAAAAAAAAGATATATTTAGTATACTTTACATGACATGACGTGTACAATCCACATCCAAATGAGATTAATAGTTTGGATATAAACTTTGAGAACTAACAATTTTCATTAACGCTACATTTATTCTATAAATTTTGCCTCTTAGAGAGCCAAACAAATAAATAAATGCGACGTATTCATAAATAAATCTGAACATTTCTTCAGCATAAACGACTTCAAGGCTTTCTGAAAGTAGAAAGTCCTATTACTCGAGTTGAAACTGTCATACGTTTTTTATTAGCGGCAAAAACTTTTTCCAATACATAGCATTTCACTTGAGTAAAGTCAGCTCGATATTAGCAATGAATTACCAATACTTGGTAGAAAAGTTGTTACTTTCTCAGTTTAAACCCTGTCGTTCGCTGGGTATGTTCATTACGACAAAGCAACTTTTTGTTGACTGCCAAATTTTTGAAGCAAATGAAAATTCGCTCAGTGTTTTTATCAAAGGCAACAAACACTGCGCATTTTGGATGTGGTAAGGTCACATTTAAGAGGAATGTTTTAAAAGTTGACGTAATCTGTATGGATTTTAAATGAAAATGTGGTGTTTAGAATGTCATTTTTAGCTTTAATTGAGGAGGTGTGGACAGCTGAAAGTGTTTAACTTAAAAAGCTTTCGGTAGAGTCAATATCATACCTTCAATAAAGACCGTTATTAACTTGTAACGTGATTACGTTATAATAATATAGCTATTACTGAAACATGGCCGTTTGATATTGCAGCATTCTAGAGTTTCTGTAAAGGGCCAAGCGTCAGAATTTAGGTCAAAGCGAAGTTTGTAGAAGCTTTGTTGTAGAGCTACTTAAATGCTCTAGCGCAATTTGAACTATTCCAACTCAAATTACTAAAATAATTATGTAACCTACGTTATTATTTATTTATTTTTATTATCGGGTCTAGCTTGGATATTTGAGAGGTATTTATTGGTGGGGCCGAAGCCAAGACTCCCTGCTGAGACAAAATACAATTATGGGGTGTGTGTTAACGGGAATGATTAAACTATTGTACAGTGTAGGATTTAAAAAAACTGGGCTATTATTATGAATTCTTTGTGGTGATAATGTGGTCTATGGTATAAGGTATGGTACCAGCTAATTATGCCTCATGCCAAAATATTATGGCAGGTAAAGACTTGCCATCTATGAAATGCGGGTCCGAAAGGCTGCCCTATATTGGCTTAGGCGTAGGTGGCTTAGGGTATCGAAAGATGTTCACCACTTTTACTAATAAAATAATAATTTAAGAGTGAAAATACAAATGGGATTAATAATTTAAAATTCAAATTTAAAACAACGTTTTGGACCAATATTTTTGCAGGTAAAAACAGTGGTCGTATATGGTCCTTATAATCTCATTACCCGACTTAGAGATTGTAGTACTAAATCAGGCAATGCGATGTCTGATCATCGAGAGCCAGCACGTGGGCCTCCACGAACATCGTGGAGGCACTGCACCATCGCTGAACATTATACGAAACGAGTCATTGTACTGTACTTTAAACGTACGGTAACTCTCCACCTTGTAGTGAGACCATAATTGCGGAGTATAAAGTGCAGTACAATAACATACAGAAAGTATGACAGAACCAAAAGATACATAGACATTACGAGTTAAAAACAACAAAATAATTATCTCTTATGCTGGATGTTTACCATGTGCGTGTCTTGAGTCTCAACACGCTCTTGGCCAGTTATTATATTGATAGTTCTCTTTGCTCTGACGTTAACGTCAGAACCAATATAGATATTCCCGACCATAATATGCAAGATAGTTTTGCGGTGTAGAATCCGATACTGGATCGATGATCAAATGATCAAATGATGTAATAGAAACTGAGATAATTATCCGACTCCTATCCAAGTTAAAACGGCAACGGTAACAAAGAAACACTGAAATTTTTAATAAATTAAAAATATTTTGAAAACTGTGCTTACGAATTTTGACTTTAAATGCGAGATTAAAATATATTTATTAAAATAAGGGTATAAAAAACAGGAATCGGCCACATTACATGATAAGTGTAACTCAAATCATAGCAAATGACATGACGGTTATGGAAACAAAAACCATTTTGTTCGAAAGTTTTGTCAGAAAGATTAACATTGAAGAGTGTTTAAGTGACGTCAAAAGTAGTCGCCATCGCCTGTTTTTGGCGCGAATTCAAAATTAGTAGAAAAATATCAATAAATTGTTGCAATAAAGTTTTTTTAAGCTGAAACAAGATGTTTTTTTTAAATAGTAGATGCAGTTTTCCTTAATTAGTTATTATGCCTATTATAAATAGCAGTTCCTAATTTTTTACGAAACATTTACTTATCTTAGAATCTTACATCACTTTTTAGAATAAGACAAAAAACGTCTACTAGAACTACTACTATTACTCAGAATTGAAAGAAATAGTAGCTGGAGTACGACAAGGAAGCGTTTTAGGCCCGGTCCTGTACCTATAATACACCTTCAATCGCAGAGCTGGAACACAACACCAATGCTACCTTTGCTGATGACATTGCTATCACGGCTATAGGAAACACTCAGGAAGAAGTAGCAAAAAAGGTACAAATGGCTGTTCATCAAGTATTTAAGTGGACCAAAAATGGAAAATAAAGTTAAATTAATCAAAATCGTGTCACATAGACTTTAATAATAAACGACATCAGTATTCTCCAATTTACATCAACAAACATGAGAATACTGCTAAATATCTTGGAAACGTTAAGCTAAGCTGGAAAATACACGTCAAGAAAGAAAAGGAAGAGGTAAACTTGCAATTCAAAGAAATGTATTGACTGCTAGGAAGATATTCAATTCTAACATTTGAAAATTATTATTATATCATTTTGAATTACAATGCTTGTACACCCGAAGTGCAAGAACATTAATTTTCTATTTTTTTTGTAAATGATTCTATATATTGCTAGAAAGTTATTCTGAAGTTATCGGTCGCGGATACATACATATATTATACACATTAAAATCTTATAATACTGTAAAAGTGTATAGAAGAATGAATAAAAGAAATAGCACCAGGCGATGTGCGCAGAAATCAGCTTTACTCTAATTTTAGTCTTACAAAAGTTTTTCGGTAAATTTTCCGTCCGGCCTAAACAATCAGTCAAATGTCAATCAGTCTATGCCACATCACTAGTGCTCAATACTATCATTATGCGAATAGTTCGCAATTAAATCCGGGTTCCGGGTATCCGTTGTTCGTCTCTGATTTATAGCAGGTCGCTGTTACTGTAATAGTTACTCCTAAAATGGTAGTCTAATGGTCTGATACGAGATATTGGTCAGGCCATAAACCATAATCAGACAACGTTATAGCGTTACCTCTATTAAGTTTTTATGGATTTTACACCAATAACACACTTTGGTGTCTAAGATATAGAAAGATAGTTAGTTGTAAGGGAAAGCATATGGCTTATCATTTTCGGGTTGTCATCTGAAGTATAATTTGGGTGGCTTCAAACAAAGGATGTTATAAGTCATCAGAGGTAGGCAACGCACTGAGACTGCCCTGGATATTGCAGGCACATTGTGGGTGTCCACAAGTGCGTCGACAACCTACTATAATTTAGCCCGCCTCTTGTTTGGCACATATTCTATTAAAAAAAGAAGATGTACCTATACGTATATCATAATAAGGATTCGATTATTATGCGTTCTAAAAAAACGTAACTATATAACATCTAATAAAAAAGGTTGATGACGAGTGCATGGCCACACAGTATTAAAAAAAGTGGAAGTTAAAGATTCTAACTGACATTGTGGCACTGAACTGTCATGAGTAAAAGTGGTGATTACTCAGCGTTAGCGGTTATATTCCTTTTGGTGCTTACCCTCAGATGACCGATTGGCTTGTCTTGTCATGCCATTTAAGTCATGACGTCAGTTGCATGGAAACCTAAAAAATATTTTGACTGCCCCGGTAGCAGTTGGTAGTGATACTACCTTCTGCGCTTGGGGGCGTAGGTTTGATTCCCACCTAGGACAAACATTAATGTGATGAACATTTGGGTTTGTTCTGTGTCTGGGTGTTAATATCTATTTAATTATGTATTTAAAAATATGTACATATGTATATCAGTCTCTGGCAGCCATATTACAAGCTTTGCTTAGTTTGGGGTCAGATGACCGTGTGTGCAAAAATGACCCAGACATTTTTTTTTATTTATTTGTATTTCTATATCAAAACAAATTAAATAGAAAAAAATATATAGGTTTTCGTAATTATTACAAATTTGCAAATTTAACAACACAAGCCCAGCCAAGCAAAAAACAAACAAACAACGCATACATTTTAGGCCCGGCGCAAAATTGGAAGACCTCTGAACACCGCTAGAGAAACCTGCGTACATAGGGAACGGTTTGATTAAAAATCATTGGCAATCTTGTAAATAATTTCATAACATTTATTAGACATCCCTCATCTCGTCTAAAAGTGACCACGGTCACTGCAATGGGTACAAAAGTCAGAAATTAAAATAATGTACAAGACACGCAATAAAATCCGTAAAGTGTTTATTTCAATGTTACATAGATAATGTAGAAATGTATGACTCAAACTTCTTTAATTGCGTAGGTTCTAATTGTTTCTTTCGGCTATTTTTGTCCTAAATGTGTCAACCTATTAACATTCCGACGCTATTGTACTGTAATTTCTGGCTTCAATACCTGGCCTAGATTCTGCTTTGGGCATGTCACATTGTCCTATAGAAATATTAATTAAAATCACAACGGAACGGTACGGTTACTGTAAGGAAAATTTCACAATTATGAAAGTTTTAAACTTTATTATAGTTTGTTATATTTTGATTAACAACTACTTATAACTTTGTAACTTTTTGTTTATTAAGTAAATAAGCCAAAATTTGGTCATTATTTTCATCATTACAAACAATTTTTGATGGATCAACCTTAAAACACCAACGAAAAACTCCGTTGTTCCATAGAATTTTTTTATATACACTTAACGGAATGTGTGAAACAGTTTTATGCTATTTCAGAATTAGTCTCATAGATTATGTACGAGTACATGACCAAAATGCTGGCCTGTAAATGTCAGAAAACGAATCTATCTAAGCAACGCAGCCAGAATTTCGGACACGTCGCCTGGAATTAGAAGTGAGTTAATTTAGATTTTAAGTTTAATATTTCGTTAAAAAAAACGTATAGTTATTTAAGTTAGGTTAATGTCCCATAGCCAAAGATTTTTTTGGCAATTTCGCTTTGTTTTAGCAAATTAGCATATAAATGTGATTTTATCATTTATCCAATAGTAAAAGTTGTCCATAAGGATTGGCATAATGAATTTAGTTTGGATTTGTACTACCGTTGCGTATTATTTATAGGATTTTTAACTATTTAAGTATTATTTATAAATAGTACAGGAAAGTGACTAATTAGGGCTCTACACAGTAATTAATATAAATAAATAAAAAATTGTGTAAAATTTGTAATGATTGATTTGTATTGTCGTGTTATTACGTTACATATTTGATATTAAATAAATAAATATCTGGGACATTATTGCACACATGGTCATCTGACCCCAAACTAAGCAAAGCTTGTAATATGGCAGCCAGAGACTGATATACATACATATATATTTTTAAATACATACTTAAATAGATATTAACACCCAGACATAGAACAAACACAAATGTTTGTCCTAGATGGGATTCGAACCCACGCCCCCAAGCGCAGAAAGTAGGTTCACCACCAACTGAGCCACCGGGGCAGTCATATTGTATGGAATGAAAAAATGTTGTTGGAAAAAAATACATATATCAGACAATAAAAATTTGTCCTATAATAAACTTAAAACTTACAACCCGTTACATAATAAAATAAAATTACTTCCCGCTGAAAATTAAGAAGATCATAAAAATCAACGAGCTGCAAAACTCGATTCTTAACCAAAAGTGGAACGGACCAGACGCTCTATTTTAATAAAAATAATCTTTAATCCAAGACATTTAAGAGGTTGAAATAAAGTGAGAAGGGTAAAATTAAAAATAACAAATCTCCTGGGAAATGAGGAGGCACCTCGGAAGAAAGCTCGTTATCTTCGACGAAGCGCTTTTAAGAAAATAATCAGCGGAAAACAAAGAAACCGTTGGCAAGGTGAATAAATTCAAATCTTTTATGGGTTGTCGCGTCGCGACTTAAAATCAACGTTTAAATGAAGGCACCAATTAAGTAAACCCACTATATAGCATGGTAACTTAATAAGGTCTGTAAGCAAAGCTTTTGAAGTTTTTTGTTCATTTGTAAATCTACTTAAATATGAAATGATGAAGAAAAAAAATACAAAGTTTAAAAGCCGTAAACATATCAACTTTGCCGGAGGAGATCTACAGAATTCTATCTATTAATAGTGAGAACGAAAATAAAATCATTAATAAAAATAAGAACCTTTTTGTAAACAAGCTTTTAGGCGTCCTCCGTATTGAGTTTTTTGAAACGTTTCTTATTTTATTTATATTACCAAGGATGATTTTAACTATATGATCGTCCTTGATATTACACGGGAATTACTCACGTAATATTAGGCCGGTTACTCCGACTATAGTTTCAACCGCATTCGACGGTCTATCAAGGTGAAAATTCAGTTGCAAGGTTTGACCCATTCTAACGGTAAGTTAAAATAAAAAGTTGTAAAAACTCAAAAATTTACTAGCGTACTGTGTTGTTTTTTGCCGTTTTACCATTAATGATCAATCATGGAGTAGTTTTTTCCTGCTGTACCGTATATACCATTGATTGTACCGCATAATAGTTTTTTGTCGTTGTACGAGTAATGGTAAAGATAAGTATTTTTATGTAAACAAAAATATAATTATTTCTGCCCTTAATTGAATCACTGATTAAGAGATCAATTCTGGGATCATTACGTTCTATTTGTCAGTTTTGCTCAAATACACAGAATAATATTTCTCCGTGAATCATTTCCCAGAAACGCTACGAATAAGTATGTAAGAAATACATTTCTGCGAACACGAAGGAAAAAATATAATATAAAAACCATTGGCACCGACTAAAATTGATTTTTACGTACCTATTTCCCGGGCATTTCATTATTAAGAAATCCTAGGACTTGGTTCTAGGAAAAAAAATATCAATGAAACCAAGAGCCTCAAATAATCAGATTTTCTGTAATTTCCTAGAGACAAAAAGCTTTGTAATCATGTCTATTCACGTTATACACAATATTTTCATGACATACCACCTGCCTCAGCATTGTAGATCAATTAGTCAACATTGCGTGAATATTTGTGAGACTGTGTGCGTACCTAGTTCTATGTTATATGCAGGGATACACTGAAAGATGCTACTAAGCCACATATTGAAAATAATAAATAATTTAACACTAGCTGATACCCGCTACTTCGTACCCCTTCAGCCTCACTACTATGAACCGCTCCAGAAACACAAAATTTCATCCAAATCGGTCCAACCGTTTACTCACCGCTTAAACCTTTTCTGAACTTCCACAAATATTTTAAGATTAAAATTTTGCCAAATCGGTCCAGTCGTTCTCGAGTTTTAGAGACAAACAACATCAATAGATTTTTAAATATATAGATTAAAAAATGTTATCGCAGTAGTCAAAGCAAAAAAAACTAGGACCATCCCGCATGATTAATTACACAAATTAGTGTGTAATTATGTGTTGTCCAGTTGTATTGTAGGCTCATGCTAATTGGCAACTAATTTAGCAACATATCTTATTAAATACTGATCTCTACAACCAACAACATTAAACAGGGAATGTAATATTCTCTTACATAATAGACACGGTAATTAAAGCATCATATTCATGTACATTATAGACATGATAAGGTTATGATATTACTTAATAAGAGTCTACGCATCGTGAAAAAACATTGCGATAAAAATCTACAGAAATTTTAAACAATATATTTATATACATATTTTGTTTGTTTCAAAACTTTGAAATCATAATTATTATTAATTGGTAATAAGTAAACTTGTTTTTTCCAGTGTATTAATTACTTTAGTACATGAACTATAAAATTAATTTAAAACTTTCTAAATTTATGGAGAGGATGCGGTTGGCAAGTATCACCTGCTTGATATCCAGTCATCAAAACCATAACATTTCAAGACTCCGGCGCAGACCTGCAAGACCTTTGGACACCTTGAGCAACGGAACCGCGTATATAGGGAAAGTTTTAATTAAAATCATCGGCTGTAATTATAAATAACATCATAACATTTTTATAGACATCATTCATCTAGTCTACCTGTGACCACGGACACTGCAAAGTGTTCGAAACGTCAGAAATTTTGAATAAATAAAATATACCTGATAAAATGCATTAATAGTGTTTGGTTACAATGGGTAATAATCACGAAAAACACCACAGGTATTCTATATATTGCCTAGGTATTGTATAGAATACCTAAATTATACAAATTGCCGGGAACAAATATATTTATGAACCTTGGCGTTCAAAACATTATGGTGATCAGGCTCTAAAAATATTTATGAAGAATTAGCAACAAGACTGGTCGAAGCATCTCATTACCAAAATGCTGACAGGTTTAAAAACTTGTATGGACAAAAAAAAATACAGCTTATATTTGACATGATTTTGAGTACATTTAGTCAATATATTATACTTCCAAAAATTTTGAATTGTACTCACAAAATAGAGGTTGCATGAAGCGTTGGTTCTAAGGACTAAAATAGAACTAGTTTTAACTTGACAAAGCTGTATCCAATCATCGAAATTGCCACAAACTCGTACACATTCTAAAGCGACGAAGAGACGTGAGCGGTTTCTGAGCCAGCAGCTAATTTGACCTGCAGCAAACCTTGCAATGATTCTTAGAGACTCGTCGCAACAGTGCTGATTTCCCAAGAGGATGTGCTAGATTTTTGTCACGGGCTATTTACTTTGCGATTTGCGCTATTTACTCGTTAAGTAAGGATTGCCGACAATATTGCGACGTTTCTAGTTGAAAACCTGCAGAATTTGGGTGTGAATTTGTTTGAAAATCTTTTGAACTATGGACTATCTGCCGACATTTGATTATAGCTAGTGGTTAGCGCAAACTACTTTGTGTTACCAAATATTGCAGGCGTGGGTTGAAATCATAGCAATGGGCTTAATCTGTCTTTGAGGCAAAACATTGTTAGGAAACTATGGTGGTTTGTGTACCAATGTACCGTACATTCTAAAGCTCATCTGGCTAGATACCACCCTGAAAAATCTATTGCCAAGCATCTAACAGTATCTCACTAGAGAGACAAATCCAATTCCTGAGTAGGTGTGTCAACCTTCCTAGACTACACCGTCATTTACGTCTCATCAAGTGAGTTGAGTTCAGATACCTTTATCAAATTTCCTACCGGTTTCCATGAGACAATCTTAGTCTATTAACATTTTCAAGGAATATTTTTATCTTTCTTAAGTTTAGAACTGTTAGTTTCTGTTGGAAGAAAGTTTTGGACATATCTATTGTATTGCTCTTAATTCATATTGGTTGTTATTTCCGCTATTATTCAGTGTTCCTTTCTGTCTTTGCATTGTGTGCTCTAAATGTGTAGGTCTAAATATATGTAACTGCAGTACATAGGCAATTTGGTTTGCATTTTGAAGGTACTTCAAAAACTTAGTGTATTGTATGTACTAATCTTGTTTTATGTATGTATTTATATAATCATTAATACTCGTATTATACTATTAACTTTATCATTTGGTAGTATTAAATTAAAATTAATTAATTAATTAAAATTGGTAGTTTTAATGATATCATTAAAAGTTTTTTGCATCCCCAACCTAACTTTTTTTTTCTTAATTTTTGCTACCTGTCTATCTTGTTATGTAAGTTCTTTCCATTTAATGGTTGCCTGGAAGAATCGCTTTTAGCAATAAGCGTTGTTTTCTGTTATATAACTTCTGTTTATAATTTTTATTTATGGTGTACACAATGAAAAGTTTATATCTATATATCTTGTGCAGTGATTATTTAATTTGTTGTTAAGATGTTGAACCTGCTGTTGCTGAATTATGTAAGTTATTAATATTTTACTAAATAAATACATTTTGATTTTGATTGATTTGATTTGATCTTGGCTGTCAACCATAAAAATAATTAATTTGATAGTCAAAATCAATAAAGCTGTTATATTATTTCCCTTGAATTGTACAAAATATACAGATGTGCATTTATTCATATCAGCACTTTGGAAACGTCTTTGTAGTAGACCGATGCAATATTTACACGGTATACTAAAGTTTCTTTGTGAAAATGTCTGTCTGGTTTGTAAAACTGCTGTACATAAGCTTAAAGGCAGCAAATTTACATCATAGCCCGATGAAAGCATACAGCTTTTAAGTTTAGTCTATAAACCATAAATATCAGTTTATTGTTTTTAGCTTAGGTACGGCAAAAAAAAACTACTTACAAAATGTCTTGAATATGGTTGTTAAATTAAACCAAAAAACGTGTGTGCTCAAGTACATGCGTATCCAAAAAATTAAATTAGTAGCTATATATTAATATATAAGTATTTTATTTATTTATTTATTTATTATTAAAAAACACTTATAACACCATAACAGATACACTAAAGCGGTGCTATAACAACTTAAACAAATATAAAATATTCTAATTTAAAAATACCAATAAAATAACAAAATTGCATCAACCATAGATTTCCCTTAAAGAATATTTTTCACAAATTTTGTGAACCGTTTCTGTGAACTCTGCCAGCCCACAAGTAAAAATATCTGTCCCTTCTGAGACCAGATTGAGCAACGTCAAAGCGCGTGACACCGGAGCAAACATGAGCAGGTTTGTTCTAGATGCGGGTACGCTGAAGGTAGGGAACCTGCGTCGCCTGGTCACCGCCTCATCAGGCACGCACAGTTGCAGCGCTTCCAGCACCTCGGGATGGTGCAGCTGGCCGCGCAGCACGCGCCACACATACTTACAGAGCGCGACGTCACGCCTCACACCCAGCTTGCTGTACCCCACCATGCCGATAACAAACAGGGTCGGATACATCAGCGGGTAAAAAGGATAGACTCCGAACTCCTTTAAATACAAGAAACGCGTGAATTTATTTTGAATTTTCTCCACCATGTTACTGTATTTAATCTCGTGGGGATTCCAAATTATTGCGCTCGTTTCGAGCCGGCTACGAACGAGTGCATTATATAAAATTTTAACTACCTCGGTACTGTGAAAGGTTTTGCATTGCCGCAGAAGGAAACCTAAGTTTCTGAACGCTTTACTACAGATATCAACAATGTGCTTACGAAACGATAGCTCGGGTACCATCTGCACACCCAGGTCGCGCACGCACTCGACTCGCGTCATCTCCGCGCCACCTACCTCGTACGGGTACTGCAGCGGCGCCAGCTTGCGCCCGTAGCTCATCACCTCGCACTTAGCAGTATTAAAAAATAATTTGTTAGCGGCACTCCACTGCACTACCCTATCTATATCTCGCTGAAGCCGCTCACAATCCGAAATGTCCGCCACCGACAGAAACAACTTGAGGTCGTCCGCGAACAGCAGACATCTCGCATCCGTAACGACTTCCGGGAGATCGTTAACCATTAAAATAAACTCTAAAGGACCTAGATTGCTGCCCTGGCTCACTCCCGAAAACGTAAAGTACGGTTCCGATTCGTGACCCCCGTACTCGACGTACTGCCGGCGCTCACCCAGGTAACTCGCGAAAAATCTTAACAGATGTTGGGTGAACCCCATTGCCGCAAACTTTTCTAATAAGATGTCATTATCCACAGTATCAAAAGCTTTCCGGTAGTCGAAGTACGCGGAGTCCACCTGCCCACCGGCGTCGATCTCTGGCATCAGGTACAACATGAACGAAAGCAGATTACTCCCCGTACTTCGACCTGGCCGAAAGCCGTGCTGAACGTCGGACAACCGTGAACTGACTTGGGTGTAGATACATTTGTGCAATGCGGATTCGAATACCTTTGCGAACGCCGACAGGACCGCTACAGGTCGATATTCAGTCACCTCGGAACCAGAACCTCTTTTCGGCACAGGAATCACTCGAGTTATCTTCCAATCTCCCGGGTAGTGGTCCTCCCGGAGACACAGATTAAAGACGTGCAGCAGAGGCCTCTCAAAGACCGCGCGACAGTTCTTGACTATGTACGGCGGTATACCGTCCGGGCCCACGGAACGCTTAGGCCTGAGGCGGCAGAGCGCGTCCCGGAGGTCACGCGCGCTCAGCTGTCCGACATGCACCCGGGCCGCGCCAGCGCGCGCTCCCGCCACTCGCTCCGCCGCGTCCGGGTCCAGCGTCGGCCGGGTTTCGCTATAAACCGACCGAAAAAAAGATGCAAAGCATTCCGCACACTCCTGCTCACTCAACTCTTGACCATTTTTTGTGACTCGGGTCCTACTGCGTTTTGATTGTTTGCACCTAATATAGCTCCAAAAAGATTTAGGGTCCTCTTTAAAGTTTAGTTGTAATCTTTCCTGGTATGCTTCATAATCAACTTTTAACTTATTTTTTACTTGGGAACGATAGCGAGAAAACGTTTCGTACGTTAAGTAGTTATAGTATAAGATTAAATAACCGAAAAAGTGCTTTTAAGTATCTACTCTCTGTAAACATACGTAGACCCAAAAACCTTCGACGTTTCTAATATCAATATTTGTTCAGGTAAAGGTAAGTACGATAAAAGGATTTTTGTAAAATTGAATGAGGAAAGATAAACACTGTCAAAAGAGTTTCTAAGAAATCAACCCTTTTTAGAAGATGTTACTATCCAAGGTACCAGCCTGACTTAGAAATGTTAGTTAAGTTTATCTTTGGTTAAAATTGCGCTGTCTCGTTTCAATCTCGTCAATTTCCTTCAGTGTGTCGTTGACAGAAGAATCACATCCAAAAATTTAACATCACAAAGAGTTACTTTTTTAGCATGCGTATTTTTCACGCAATTACTATCGTTCCTACCGCACTAGCACGGGCCTTGCACAAATTTTCTTTCTACCATTTTTACCCCATCGTAGATGTGACATAGCTAGATTATGGATACGTTTGTCTCTTTCTCGCGGGATAAAAACAATGGAAAGATAGTCTACGGCCCGTGCCATAAGCCTGCTGGAATATATTTCACTTCTTTAATATTTCAGCGCAGCAGATTATCATGATGGAGGATACCTTGCACGCTGTTGAGTACCTCTACCATATAAAGCCACGGAGAGTGCCAGGAGTGGCAATGTTTTGGTCCAAAAACGTATTTAAATATAAAATAAAAAATGAAACATCGACTCGAAAGAAGTAGAAAAACTATATATTATAATCACTTAATATAGGATCACGCATCCAGGGCAGCCAATCAGAATAGTAAAAAATCATTATTAGAAATACTACTCGAGCGCGTCAGATTAAGATAAATATAAAGGTTATTTCATATTGAAAAGTGTGCATTTCAATAATCTGACGTTTGAAAGCGACGTAACGGGGTTTGGGTCACAAACCTGCAAAAAACTCGGCTTGACATTCTCGAGCATGGTACATTTTTATTTTATATTGAAGGAAATCATTGAAGAATAACGGAATAAATAGGTATAATCTGCTGATTTCCACATTCTGAAGTAGCACAAATCGTCAATAAAGTATTGTGCGTGCACCTACAGTGAAGCATTTACGTAACTAACATAATCATAACATGCCGCATACCCTGGCTACCTCTCGGGATGTACTAATTAAACCAACCAAAATGAATTCTGCATAATATTGTTTTCTGTATTCTGAGCAGTTACAAATAAGGTTATACTCAGTACTGGTTGATCAAATTACTTAACGAATATTATTCACAAGCATGTAATGTATTCATTATTCTTGATGTTACGCAATGAAATTTGAGGCTTTTGCAAGGTGTGGAATCAGCACATTTTTTTTTTCACAATACCGGAGTAAGTGATTTAGGCAGTTCACATAGCTTAGCTCAGCGAGCTGGCCTTAGTATATCACTAAAGTGCAACTTTCGATCCGGTTAGTCTTTCGATGGGTGACCGCAAGGGAAATGGTGCCAAAACATGGATCAATTGAAGTAGTCTGCAAGTTCAAGGTCGCTTAGATAGCTATAGAAAGAGCAATTTACTTGGTGTTTTTTTAACGATCGTTGGTACTTGGAACGATATTATTCACCAAAAAACCAAAGCAACCGATATAGCAAGCAAGCATATCTGTCACCACAGACTAGGTATAGCTACTACGTAGCCCAGACTTGTAGTTACGATTATTTTCATTGGAAACAATTCATTCAAATACCTGAGGGGCGGGGTGAGGGGTTACTAAATGTTAATTGGCCCATTCAATGTCAGCTCAAAATGTAAACGAAGCATAGTGATGGCGTACCTACGGTACTGGTCGGAAATGACGTGAGGTTCAGTGGAATCAGTAGGCGTGTTTTTTATATCAGTAGTGGTCAACTGATGAGGTGTCTGAACATGTTCGCCCTGCATTAAATGTCTAGTTATAGAAAGTCTTTGTCCGCCACAGAACCGATAACCATTGGGGTAAACGTGTTATATCTAAGAAGGCCCAGGGGGGCAGAGGAAACTTCGTACTGAGAGGTACTGGTGTGACGATACACTTAAGATAGCGAGCAGTGAATATAAATAAGTGAAAGAAGGTTGAAGTGGCAATGGGCAGGCCACATCGCTCGAAGAACTGACAACCGATGGGGAAGAAAGGTTCTTGAGTGGAGACCACAAACTGGAAGACGCAGCGTAGGTAGGCCTCCCACTAGATGGATCGATGACATTGTGAGAGTCGCGGGCATTCAGTGGATGCAGATGGCAGGATGTCGTTCAGTATGGAGATTAAAGGCCTATGGCCTATGTTCAGCAGTAGACGTTTTCTGGCTGATGAAGATGGTGGACAGAAATAAAAAGCTAAATATTTGTCTGAGTGGTGTAGACTATTATATGCTGATTATGATGATAATGAGTTCCATTTACAAATTGAACACTATCGGTGTTCGGATGACATGTGAAATTAGCGAAGTCAGTTGTATGTCCTATAATACTAATCGTTTGGTCATGTCATAGACTTTCAAGTGGTCCTTAACTGAACCTTTGTCTTCACGATAAAAAGGCGCAAGTAGCGTAGCCAGCGTAAAATTTGTTCAAAAAATATATTAAATCTAGCTAGAGTCTGAGCAAAAAGAGAACTGTAGAAATGTCCTGGCATAACTGTGAACAAAATTTTATTCGGCATGTATGTGGTGGTATCTCTTACCTAGTATAACCCGAGTACTAGTGAGAACTGAGTAGGTACCTACCAAGTACCAAACATTTTAGTCATACTGGCAATGACAGTGCAGTATTGCCATCGCAATAAAAACAGTAAATTAGCACATGTACGACCTCAATACTTACGACATTTTTCTTTTGCATAGACTCTATGAATTCCGTCAAGCTTTTTACCAATATGTACGAGTATTCTTTCAATACCAAACACTTAAAACCAAGTGAAATAAAACCAAAGTCAAAATAATAAAATCTGGTAACTGCTTTTCACCTACAACGGCCAGCTGAAATCCCTAGGTGACCAGAGAAAATGTCGACTAAACTAAGGTTATCCCGCTCACATGCAGCATACAAAATGCAATCTCGGAGGCTTCGGGGGATGTTGGGAGTTTAATGTTTCAAAAATGAGGCGAGAAGAATACGTAATGGACAGTTCGAAACCAAGCTGTGTGTTCTAGACTGCATTTTTGTTACTTTCTGAGGAAATAGAGTTTGTGATGCCACCTATTTCTAAAGATTTGTTTGAAATCCAATTCTAAGTTTAACTTAATCACATTATATCTCACTCATAATAATAATACATTTAAATATATATAGTATACTCACTTCACAGGAAACAAACCTAGACCTCAAAGTTATTTAGCATAATCATTTGTATCTTAAATTAATTGGTGACCTGTATGGAAGATTGAATGAAAAATATACTGTATTTTATTATTATTTTTTTATTTTTTATTTATTTAAAAACATAAAATAAATAAAAAAAACGTGAAGACCCTATTATAGAATGCTCAAATGTTTAATTTTTATTTATATATGTATGTATATCAGTCTCTGGCAGCCATATTACAAGCTTTGCTTAGTTTGGGGTCAGATGACCATGTGTGCAATAACGTCCCAGATATTTATTTATTTATTTATACTTAGGATTTTTTAGTTTTAGAACCACTTCGAATCTTAGAAGATTCAAGGTTGTTTTAAAAGTAAAAAAGGATATCAAAGGTTAGTAAAAGAGGATATCTGATGAGCTTATATTAAACAGTATGAATAAGCTTAGAGCCGCAGATGAGGTGGTCATCCAATGGGTGCTCTCTCATGTCGGTGTCATGGGTAATTAGAAAGCGAATCAACCCACAAAAGATTCCATAAATATACTTGCCTCTTACCTCTCTTTGCCTCTTATTAACGAGTTTCTTAGAAATGTAAAAGAGCAGCAATGTGGTCAAACCAGGCAGGAATAATTCATCAAGCGGTCTCGAGTTACAGGCATCTGGTACAGAACGGTGCAGAGTGAACTTCCTCACCACACATGGTTCGATACGATGGACATGAAGAGAAAAGTTATTATTATTAGTACATAGACCTCGTATCGGGCAAATTCTGGGCAACCAATTCAAGTACCTAGTGAAAAAAATCAGAATCTCCACTCTGCTTGTTTTGCGGGTCGGTGGAGGATGTACATCATTTGTGTTGTCGGAATGTGCGCGGTACGAAGTCCAGCGGCGAGCATTGTCACCCTATGGCAATGATGTAAGTTATTGCAAGAGTATCTGAGCTTCACTTCGTTCTAGACAAGCCAAGACGTTGATACAAATTTATCTTTTATTTATAGATTGAAAATCCTCGTGTGGAAGATGTTTGTGTTATTACTTTAGCTTTACGGGGTGGCATAGTCATTAATTTAACCAAACCCCATCATTAACATTATGAAGATTTTAAAAAAATAAGTCGAAAATGTGCAAAAGCGATAGATCTGGTCCATTCGCACGACCAAATGCTTTTACAATGTACTAATTGCGCAATTTGAAATTTTTGAATTGACGTCAGACGTGCTCCTGCCAAGACGACGAAGTTCGAACTGAATTATGTTGGAGCATTGATCCAACTTAAAGCAGGTCACAGACATACAAAGGAGGTGAAGTCACGTTATCTATCCTGATAAAGGTCTGTGATTAGTTTTCACTTCAGGATAGGTGTGCTTCCCATCTTCAACCACGCCGTCAGACCCCAACCTGAGTGCAGCAACCATATCAAGATAAAACTTAAAACGAGCTATCATAATAAAACGCGTACACAAAATTTCTTGTCTATGTTGACCGGCGAAGAGTTTCTTTATCTGAAGTTACTCCTATATTATGTCGATTCAGGTCATGCTAACCATAAAAATGAATTGTCATTGGAACTGAAACAACATTTAAAAATTCAACTCCGTAGGATAAGAGGATATATTTCTTCATTCAGCCTGCAAGATTTGAACTAAACAAAAAAAGTTAAATACAAACATTGCAAGTTAAATAAAAGCTTGCGAAAACTTGGACTAGGCACTCGGTTAGTTGTAAAAGCTTGTTGGCGAAGCAAAACAAATATTATAGCAAAATATTAAAATTATTTGTTTCATCACTGTACGCACACAATATAATTTAGAAGCTTCCGAGTAGTAAAATGAGAACCGAGTTTCACATTAAATTACTGTTAGATAAACACAATATTGGTAGCGACATTGATTTATGCGATAACAACACATTTTAGCGCAGTCTTGTTTGCATTGTATAAGGAAACAATTTAAATCGGTGCGGAAAAAACATCTTCCTACAGAATGTTTTTGCATTATTTTTTTAGTTTTACCAATACCACAGATAACAATAAAAAATGTTATTTTAAACTTGATAAAAGAGCTAATAATCTTAAATCAAATTTCTACGATGCAAATACAAGCACCGACGAAATTGTGAGAGTCGCGGGCATCCAGTGGATGCAGATGGCAGCATTTCGTTAAAGGGGGAGGCCTATGTTCAGCAGTGGACGTACTCTGGCTGATGATGAAGACGACATACAAACACACATTCATCTTATAACACCTCTCTGTTTGCATCGGGGGTTTGAATGCAGCACTATACCTGTAAAATAACCTGAATTTACAGTCAACACAAAACAACGCATGGTGATCTATCCAATGTCTACATACTAAAAAGTCTTTTAAAGAATACAAGGAGTATCGTAAAGTAAGTATATTTACGTGGTTATCTTTATTTTCTAAAGGAGATGACGTAAAGATATACAAACAACCGTAAAAAGGGATGACTTCCGCAAAACTAAATGTACGTGGACGAAATGAAAATGTTTGTTTTTTATGCAGAATACTGATAACCCTTTAGATTTTACTTAAAAAAAAAACATTGTTTGTGTGCCTGCAACAATAATATAAGCTGAGAATTAGCACCAACCAAGTCCGAGTCAGAGTCCCAAAATTTTGTTTTCTTTCATTCATTTCTTGATGTGCCCGAATCGCACTTAGCAAGTGTTTCTTATTTATTGTTTTACTATAGTGTGCGTACGTACGTAATCATGACAAGTTTGACGGTTATACGTATTACGGTTTTTACACTAGAGCATAGATAAAAGTACGTAAAAATATTACTGGTTTTTTTTGGTTACCCCATACCATACCCCGAATATTCCATGGTAGCTTCTAGATAAGTCTTCACCACTATACAGGGGCATGACTTGGGTTTCTGGTTTCCTGACTGACTTTGCTTGGCCTTAGTTTGACTTGTCCAACAATTTTTCTAAAAATTATAAATAACTAAAATATTCAATACTCGTCACTGGCATAAGAGACAAAATGCCGGGAGCCAGAACTTTAATTTAAAAATCTGCTTTAGGTGTCAAAAAAAAAACTGCCAGCATACTCGGTATGCATTACTTTTCAACAATTTGCTACTAAACTTCAGCGTTATTAGAATGCAATGCATAGTGTCAGCATCTGGTATCCTCTGCAACTTTAGTTATAAAAGTATTTGCATGATATGGCTTGACTTTTAAAACTTCTTTTTCCGCTAGTTGGCGCGGCGTGCCAATGCAAATTTGAATATCTGAAGAATAATACAATTTATATTTACATATAGTATAAACATTAATGATACGAACATGTGAACTTTATCTATACTCAAAAGATACTTAAGGCAAGTGTTAAAAATACTTTTTTTAAGCGGTAAACATCCATTATGGTAGGGGGAGTCCATGAAGCTAAATGGGGATTTACTCGAGCGTTATAGGTACGTATTGGATTTTAAAGATAAGATGGCAGAGAGAAAAAAAGATTTAATGATGCATAGGTACCGTTTCACCGGTGGGGGAGTGCCTACAGGTTTTAAAAATGTAAAATAGTGTAGTCTCTAGAGCGCTTCAGATATAGTTAGTTTATATACCCCACCTGTCTCTGATATTTGGGTTATGTTAATCTGCCGGTTTCCATGGTGGGCTGTACGGTAGGGTTGAAAAAAGGAAAAAAAAAACAAACGCATCAAATTCAGAAGGAATGTTTTTTGAACCCGAAAAACGACTGACGATTCGGACATGACTCAGCTCGTGGCGGCATTTTGAAAATGCAAAAATAAATTGTCATTTTGAAATACTTGAGCGAGTCAGATTGTTATGCAGGCGACTCAGTTTGATATCTTAGTCGTGCTGACCCATAATCTGACGATTATTTGGAGGTTTTTTTTAATCTGACTAATAAAAAAAGGTAACATTAAAAAAATACGCAAAAAAATATATTCTAGGAACGCGAGATGCGCAGAGTATTTACCTACTTAGTTTTCTTGCGCACTGCATTGGAAGTCATCCAAAAATTGTACACTTCCAAGTTTTTGCTTATACACCCTGATTTAGTGCAATTATAACAAAGTGTTTGTGTTTAATTTGCCAATTCTCGCTGGAAAGAGGTTATGACCTTTTTGTATTCTTTTGTTTTCACATGCATTTACTTCACAAGGCTACACGGAATGGTAGTACTAAGCAAAGGAGGTTATTTTCCTTAGCTATTATTGTGAACAACTTTTACTAGAAGACCAACTCAGTAATCATGAAAATTAAATCAGCTGTTCCATACAAACATTACATTCATAATCAACTAAACGACTAACCTAGCTACATGTCAGTACCACCGTTCCGAATAACCCAGTATAAGTTAACTAGCCTGCCCACGCGCCTTCGCTTGCGTAGTGAAGAAATCTACTTAAATAACTAACTTAGTAATTCAGGCGTAATTAGAAAAGTTATAAAATATACCACCGCGTACTTTTAAGTTTGTAGACTAGGTACTAAGGAACAAAATTTTTGTTCGTCATTGTATTTACTTATTACAAACGTTTGGTCAGCTCACGCTGATATAATGAACTACATGTTTGACCAATAAGGCTATTTAGTACTTATAGAAAACTAACTTTTATTTAAAAAGCATAAGCTTTTCTTTACAGGGGGGGGGGGGGATCTTCTAAAGATTCCTGGCTGTATAGGGCTACAGCCAGGTTAAGTATTGCATCTATAGCTAACCCTCGCTGGCCTGTGCAAGATGAAAAGTTCTGGAATCTCCACATAAGAACGCACCGATAGCCTATCATCATCAGCCAAAAGACGTCCACTGCTGAACATAGGCCTCTTTAACCTTTACCCCCCCCTACCTTTAACCTCCACGCTGAACGACGTCTTGCCATCTGCATCCACTGGATGCCCGCAATTCTCACAATATCGTCGTTCCATCTAGTCAGTCGATAGCCTATAACACTCAAGAAAAGTGTATCTTTCTATAAGTAAAAGAGCTTTTAAAAATCTTGACCAGTTATTACAATAAAAGTGTTGATAAAGTTGGTTCACATAATTTTACCTGTTACAAAAACAATACCTAGTCTGCAATTCCAACTGAATTTAAATCACTTTGCGTCGAATTAATAGCTGTCACAATATTTCAATTTCGTGAAATTAATATTTCACTGATAGCCACTGGAATAGTAATAAATGTTTTAATAACGGCTAAACAAATAATCTAGGGATGAGGTTCGCCGCACTTCGCAGTGTGTGGCGGAGTAATTAATTTGCTTAGTTGAAGCGGGACCACGTCAAGCGCACATGTACCAGCGTCTGTTGTATTAATCTACTAGCTGCACCCGCGGATTACCTCGGGGAAGTCCTGTTTTCCTGATTTTTTTTATTGTTATTAAATAACAGGCTTGCGTTTCACCGCCAACTCGCCTGATATTAAGCAATGATGCGGTGTACGATGGAGCACGCTTGCCTAGAAGAAACCGCGACTCGCGAATTGAAGACACCCAGATTGTTACTATCGGGGAACACCTATTCAGGCAGCGCATTCCACAGACTAGCGGTTAAAATGATAAAAGTGGAATTGAAGAGCTTTGTACGGGTTTTCGGAATATCAACCGTAAAGCAGTGTTGATTTTTCGTACCCACTGGCAGTCCGATAGTAAAATGGGCAGAAGGGAATTAGATCATGCAGATCCGATGCACTCTCATATAAATATATCCGATACAGTCCTGATCACCGATAACTTGGGCCCTGCCCGTTGCCACACCGTAGGTTTCTTTTTTTTTTTTTAAATTTTTTGTTTTGAGATTTAAATACTTAAAGCTAAGATTTAAATAAATAAAATCGTAACATGTTTTTATTCCTTTATTTTATTCCCTATACGTTCGTTTGAAAGCTTTGAAGTATTATCTAAATTAAGGACAAAGTGTCAGTGCGTAGTTTTGATACAACTGTTTCCCGCCAAAACTCGAAGTTTTTTTTTTTTTAATTATTATTTCACTTTATTTAGTAGCATTCTCGGGTCTAGCCCGGACATTTGGAAGGCTAATGCCTTCACTAATGTGGAGCCGAAGCCAACACCAAGAGGCCCTGTTGAATATAAAAATACAATTATGGAATGGGTATACAGTGGAATATGAAACTATGGTACAGTATAGGATTAAAAAATCTGGGCTATTGAGGTGAACAACTTGTGGATAAGAAAACAGATCTATAGGATTAGAAACGGCACCTGCCTTATACTTATTATTATTATTTGACTTTATTTAATAACATTCACGAGTCTAGCCTGGATATTTGGTAGGCATTGGTGGGGCCGAAACCAAAACCATGAATACAAAATACATGCAATTACGGAATATGTATAAAAAGGAATATAAAACTATTGTACGGTATAGGAAAAAAAAACTGGGCTATTGAGGTGAACAAGTTGTGGTAGATTGTATAACTGTATTATTCTTCAATGTTAGTACTTGTAGCGTTTTTTTTTGAGCGGTGGGCTCTGGCAATACTATTCTATCACTAGTATAGTTAAGTGCAAGCCATTCTATAATAATAATAAAAAAACAGTCTATATACCTACTATAGTAATTTCTAGCTTAGTTATACAATTGATATTGTCGAATAATTTTAAAATCTTTTGATCAATAAAATATACTTAATATTTGTATTTGCATACATGACATTTTCTATAAATCACCAGTTTTAAAAACAGTTACGTCAGAACAATACCAAAAGCTTCTTAACTCGGTAGCTAATTGCAGTTTTTCTTAGCACATAATGAATTTAATAAACGAGCAAGTCAAAGTTTTACTTGTCTTAGCTCACTGCGAAAATGGTAGTACGGATTAAACAGCTTTTAAAACTTGCTTAATCTTATCAACTTCAATATTTCAGTCAAGGTTTTTGGTTCACCTTTGTGATATTTAATTAAATTACACGGAATATCATCGGATCAAAACAGAATTGCAATTACTAAACAGCAGAGGTTTGAGTTTATTATGCATTTAAGTGAATTTTATGGTGCTTCAAGTAAGTATAATTATTATCAGCTTATCTTAGTCCATTATTGGAAATAGGCCTCTCCTATGGCATGACTCTCAGATCTATTTTGGCTTAAAGTGGCTGATCCTGGAACTCCCTGCGTTACATTTGTTTATTTGTTTGCCGATTGGCAGTCTCCACTCTCAAACACATCAATGGTTACCGGTTCTGTGACAATGCCCAAAACTAAGTTGATGACCAACAACACCGAGTTCAGTCTATACATCTAAAATTTTAAGAGATGGAGAATATATCCAGGAGAACTTTTATTTGGGATAAACAGTTTCCTTCCAGGCGAGACATCTCACGAAAATACCGTACCACTCCTTAAAACGAAAACTTGTGGACATCTGTTTTTTCCCCACTCTCATATATGGCGCTCAAGCCTGGTCACTGACAAAAGTTCAGAAGTTTGCTCTTGGAGTATGCCAGCGAGCCATGGAGCATCTTAGGAGTGAAACTTATAGACAAGATAAGACTGCGCTCTCGTGCTGCTGCGCGATTGCCGACGTAGCTCAGAAGGTCGCTTAAAGAGCCTAAGTGCCGCTTTTGCTTAGTGGGACTGGGCCTGTCATGTCAGTCGAATGTTGGAGGATCGTTGGGCCAAAATCACGGCACTGTGGCTTCCACAGGATAGAAAATGATCTCCTGGACGGCCCAGACGGAGATAAAGGATAAAACGAAATAGACGCCTACTTGAAGGACTGGATTCAAATTTCCCAAAACAGAGAGCAATGGAAAAAGAGAAGGGAGGTCTTTGTCCTGTAGAGTAGGACGATGTAGGCTAATTAAATATAATAATCTCGACCTACATGAAACTTACAGTCTAACAATATATGGAAAACTGATTGGGTAATTGGGCCAATTATAAGTTTTTTTTTTTTAATATATTCTTTTATTCACAATTTACAAAACAGTACGCACAATAAAAGTGGAATCAAAGCGCTTCGTATTGGTTAATTATAAGGTATACTAACTATTAACTATTTTGGTAAACTTTTTGTTTTACATAAATATGATATTATGAAGTCAATTGAAAATGAAGTTTTTTTTTTCAGTTATGTTCAGTTGTGTTTCTTTTGTTTGTTGTTTGGTATGTCCTTAATTATGTGAGACTTGTATAGAATAACAAAATAAAACAATAATTCTATTCAGCATTCATGTTTTGCTAGATTATAAATGTGTGAAAATTAAAGGTGTTACGTTTAGAGGTGTTAAGTTCCAACTTAAGTAATGTAATTTATTTACGAAACAATTGCCATAGAGGAATGCGTAACAAGTCTAGTTAAAATTTTAGTGTGACAAAAAGACAGAAATTCCCGATATACGAAAAATAAATAACTAAAGAAGTAAGTACTCGGTAAGGTTTGTGTGTTCCCAAACAAACGAATGAATTCAAAGTGAAGTTTACATCAGCTTTGAGAAGCTAAACGTCAAAGGGCTACAAAATCCAATCTGCAAGACAACAATACAATTGTTTCCAAAATAAAATCTATAGTAGGGAAATCTAAAACAAGAACAAGCGCTTTCAAAATGTACCCAATTCTAAGTCAATTCACGTTTTCGAATAAATCAAGTAGGCACAGTCCTTGTGGGAATTCAGGGGTTGAAGTAAGATATTACTGCCTTAAAGAGTACATCGAGAGGTTGATATAGGTTATGTTCGAGTTCCATGTTACGTATAAAGTTTTGGGTCTACGTATTTCACTTTAGTCGCTTATTGGACGAGTAGTTGTTACCGCTTGATATACAGAGTTATTGATAAACCTTGCGCAGGCATATAACTTTATACTTTTAAAAAAAATGCATGACTTTTTACAAAAATGTACACATTCATCAAAAAAAAAAAAACTGTTTGAATGTTTTTTCTTTTTTTTGTGTATTTGGAGGAGCAAAAGTTGGCTTCTAAATTTGCGGGTTCAGATATTTCCTCTTATTTAAAATCAAGTAATTACAATGCCATTTGGAGCCCTAGAAAAAAAAAATGTTTTAATGTACAAGAAAAAAAAAAAAAAAATATCCTTTAGTAAATTAAATGTAGAAGCCAATTTCTGAGAAAAATCGTCGATTTTACGTTTGACGTTTTTAATCCGATAAATGTTTTTAATTTCAATGTGTTATATTCACAAGGAACCTAAAAAATCTTTTTATTTTACTATATTTCAACCAGTTATTAAAAATAAGTGAAACCATTTTGTACTGTAAAATTAAGCGCATTGTGAAAATGCTCTTTGGAATTTTTGAGTTGGAACCAGCATTTCAATTTGACTGGCATGAAATGAATGCTGACATTGTGACCCATATGTAGAAACGGCAAAAGCTGTCATATTTAACGAGATGGAAATGCGACGAGATTCAAATTAGAATTAGTTATTAAGTATTAATATATTGGGTTACACGGAATTGTGGTACTAAGCCAAAGAAGACATTGCACTCAACAAGTCATCATACACCTTTACTGTGATAATAAGATGTCTCAAAAATGCAAACTTTTCATGTAACACTGTTTTGTGGAATTGGTTAATAATGAATACAGTCATATTTTATTTTACCTTGATAGCGTGTAAGGTTACGTTTTCACCAACTTGCCTGTTAGCAAGCGACAATGCAATTGAAGATGGGTCAAGCAGACTTCTAAGATATCTATTCACCTTCAAAATGATCGAAATACGACCTAGATTGAATCGTTCTCGGGACGTGCACTACTTGTACATTTTATCATTTTTTTTCCTATTGGTACGCCACCGGATTAATACTAAATCGGAAAATGTCTTCTTATATAACGTTTTGTGTTATGTTTTAGGTTAGCGGATGTCTTAAATTCTACAAGACCACTACATCATCATCAGCTAGAAGACGTCCATTGCTGAACATAGGTCTCCCCCTTTAACCTCCACACCGAACGACATCCTGCCATCTGCATCCACTGGATACCCGTGACTATCACAATGTCGTCTGTCCATCTAGCGAGAGGCCTACCTACGCTGCGTTTTCCGGTTTGTGGTGTCCACACAAGAAACTTTCTTCCCCATCGACAACAACGCATAGACAGAAAACATTATTTCGTAATAGTTTTATATTAATCAGTGCTGAAATTCAACTTGCAAAACATCTTAATGTATATACACTGTATATACGTACCTAAAATATTCAGATACCGTATACTACAAGTATGAATAATTATAAAAAAACAAAGGGACATTTCTTTTTTTCATCACAGTTAAAAATTTAAATACGTAATAATATCTGCGCCTCGGTTTTTTACCCACAATTTCTTAGTTATTCGGAAAAAAATATTCATTGTTTTTCTTTTTTAACGTATCGGTTTCTTCTAAGCAAGCGTGCTTCATCGTAGACCGCATCATCGCTTAACATCAAGTGAGATGACGGTCAAGAGCAAACCTACAATTTTTTTTAATGCATATAACTTATACGCCTAATTTCATCAAGATTGGTCTAGCCATTTGTCGTGAAAAGGTATCAAATAAACAGGCAGACAGAGTTAATTTTGGAATAAAATTAAGCAATGTGTAAACATGTTCTCCTAAACTATCGTAAGGTTGACCTTTCAATACCAACCCTTGGTTTGTGGGACACCACCCGCCTGTTAGCAATGCAAACATTTAACAGTAGAGTCTTATACTCTTACTAATCCGGTACTATTAAATATTTGGAGGTGCCGATGATCATTGGAATATTCAAATTACTGGATTATTTATAGGGAAATTAAGTATAAATAAAATAAAAGATTACATAATACAAGTTCAAGTTTGTTCAACTACTCTTCGTAATATGTTGGTAGTTAGTATTTATATATTACAAATTTCTTTGTAACAATAATGTAACAAACCTTAATAATCTGGGGAGTAAAGTGTCGGCGTATAGGTAGCGGCTGAGGCAAGGGGAAGGCGCGGGTGGAGAAAGCAGGGCCCGTGGGTGTATTGTATAGTGCCAGACTACTGGACGTGCCTATGTACTGAAGTGCCGGATTAGTGAGATTTACTGTATAACCATTACGCAGGTGTGAAAAGTTAATAAAATTCACTGGATTTCATGAATGCTGAGAGACCAAAGTTAGTGTGGCAGTTCATCACATTATCATTATCATCCTATCTTAGTCCATGGATGGACATAGCTCTCACCCAAAGGAGTGTTTTGGGTTTAGCTATTCGCGCAGATAAACATACACACTTGCACACAAAATTTGTCATTTATAGCATGTGTGATCAGTTTATTATAGATAGGTATGAATGAAAAATTACAAAAATAAAATGTTGGTTCAAATCCGTCACGTCCAACACCCTGAATGTGTTGTACCTTTATATTTAAGTTATCAAACATTGGACTTTATTACGTTTATCGTCTCAACATTATGACTGTTTCTCACCATCATCTTCACAATTTTTGCCACTATAGCAACTGTGCCAGCACCCCAGTCTTACTGCGAGGTTTCAAGGAGCTGTTTGGCTCGGATAGATGCTAGCAGGAAATGCAGAAATATACCATACTCCACAAGCGGGACGTCAGTGTTGGACTTATTTCTCCAATATTATGAGCTCCCCATTTTTTTACGAAAAAAACAATGAGTACTAGATTTTTGCATCTTGATACCCAATACCCAGTAGAAAATCTATTGATAATTCAATTTCTGTGATAAATAGATCTGTATTTTTTTTTTACTTAATTTTTTGCAAGAAAACTCAAAATATCAACTTATTTCCTCCTGTTTAAAACTGTTAGTTTTTCGTAAAACTCTCGGAGGGAAAGTTTAAGAGTGAATTTCGTTAAAATACTGCCATAAAACAAAAGATTTTAATGGTTTAACATACTTATTTGATATTCATCTTGACAATTGCGGCTTTATTTTTACGGATCACACCCGAAAATCTAGGATAAAACATTGCATTATGTAATAGAGCTAAATATAACGCGTGTGAAAAACCCTTTCCGTATGTGTGTTTTCCATTGCTAAAATCTGGGTGTTTTCAAGACGCAGCGAATAAATATCTGGGACATATTTGCACACACGGTCATCTGACCCCAAACTAAGCAAAGCTTGTAATATGGCTGCCAGAGACTGATATACGTACATATATATGTTTAAATACATACTTAAATAGATATTAACACCCAGACATAGAACAAACACAAATGTTCATCACACAAATGTTTGTCCTAGATGGGAATCGAACCCACGCCCCCAAGCACAGAAGTTAGGTTCACTACCAACTGAGCCACCGGGGCAGTCAACTGAGCCACCGGGGCAGTCAATCGATTTCTTATATGAAAATATGTTCTATCGATGACTTGCCTTGCCTGATATTAAGCAATGATGCATTGCTTAATATCAGGCAAGGTGGTGGTCAACCACAAGTCTATTTATTATTCAATAACTAAAAAACTGCCCAACGTCCATGACCTACGATTCCAAATTATGGCGGTCACATTACCAACTGTTCACATTTTGATAATAATCTCTTGGATTCTAACTTAACCTGGTCTCTCCTAGTCGTATAATGTTGACTTTCAGTCTCTTCAGGGAGACACCCTTGAGAATAGTAGGTGTTTGCATTGTAAATATTGTCAGACTGCAGATAAAACTTGAATACGCAAACGCCTGAAGCAGACTTTCTTGTCACGACTGACTATAATACATAAACTTGATAAAAAACCTTTTAACAGTTCGTGAAATGTATATATGTGAGCACAGCAAACAGAACTGCTAAAAACTTATTTCATAATTTTTTTTATACAAAATTCAAAATCTTTTATTTAGGACAACTTAAAAATCCATTGGGTTAGTAAAAAACAAAACTTAAAAACTATTGTTAGGTAAGAAATACAGAGACAGAAATTAATCACACATATAATTAATTACGACTGAGTAGGAATTACATTATTTGTTACTCAGTCATCACCCGCACAAAATGTCTAAGTATTGGCGCGTGAAACAACCGTTTTTTTTTTACGGTTTTAGGGTTGGCCCCCCATATTAAATAAAATAAATGTTTATATTAAGTGCATTGATTCGTTTTTAGCTAAGTACTTTAATTATGTGTATTAACTTCGTAAATATATAACACCCACATCTCAAATTAAAAACCAGTTTCAAATGCGATACAACAGTGTGAACTTTGTAAAATAGAAATTAATATTATTTTAAATTAATAAGATTTCCATAGAGCTTCATGTATGTAGGATATTTCACCATCTTGTCTCAATCTAATATCTGAAAAGTTGAGAGGCTACGCAGGTAGCATTTGTACCTTCTTGACCTAACTCCGCAAAACTCGCCACCCTTGCCTCGATGTTTGCATGATAAATATTGTCACAGACTATAAGATAAGGTACACATAGACTCGCTGCTTGCTCCAGATTGTGGTCGTGATTGACCTTGCCGACATTGTGGAGTTATTATTATCACACAAATATTATAAATGTGAAAGATTATAAAATAGGTGTTTATGTTTTGTCCACACTTTACTTATTATTGTTAAACGGATGTAAATTAAATTAGGTAATTATCGTTTTAGCTAGATAGTCAGTTCAATTAAGATTAAGTTCAGTTGATGATGATGAGGTATTTATTTAGTTCCTTTAGTCTATAGTTTGTTTAAAAATACTTTTCACGTAACTATACAGGATCTTTAAAACGTTATTTACAGAGTTTTTTTTTTAAAAACATATTTAAAACCTAAAACTATTTCTACATGGGAACATATGAACAACCTACAATTTATTAAAAAAAAATGTTTTTATTAATAATCGTAAAACCCATAGTTAACCACACCATTACTTAACATCAGGGCCCCGATTCTACTAAACCAATTACATAGACATAGACATAGACATCATTGTTTTTAAATTGTTAATAAATTGCCTCAAATATTGCCCTTTTCACACTTTTGGTATAGATAAGGTGTCAAAAGTGAAAAACCAATTGTTAATGAATTGCCTCAAAAATTATCCTTTTGACATTTTTGGTATAGAGAGTGTCAAAAGAAAAAAAATTTGGCAATTCATTAACAATTGAAAAACAATTGGTTTAGTAGAATCGGGGCTCTGGTGAGCTGTGATCCAACACCTAGCCAGAGAAACAAAAAAATACTTTTAAATACTTTAGATGAAGATGATTGTTGCGACTCTACACCTCTCAATCTCAGCCAAATAAACTAAAACCCAAGTTACCCTTCATCGTTCGTTATGAAGTATAATATCTTCTAATTATTCAGGTAGTAACTCTGTGATCATATTCCTTTTGAGACAAATTAAGCTCAGCCCACAGCGTCCGCTGGGATCAAGAAAATTTTGTAAATTTATTGCTCCGTTGGGAATCGAATCCGAGTACTCTGTATACAAATTAGATCAAGGTAACCGACCGTACCGGTGAGGGGATTTTTCACCTTTATTATATTTTGGGATTTTAAGTTACTGGCAACTCAGAAGGAGAATTTATTTTAACACTCTTGCCAAAAGAGATACGTTTGTCTATTAAAATTTAAGTAGCACATTGAAATAAGTGTTTTAGGATATACTTTCGAATTTAATATTTCTTAAAAAACAACTTACTTATTCCTGCAGCAAATTAGGATGTATCGTATTTTTCTTTCTTTTAAACTAATTTTAATGTAAACTCGTAAGTAATGGGGACTCAATGGGGTCTGCTAATGACGTCACGATTTTAACACAAAAAACTGTCTGGGAACTTTCAAACAAAATGTTGCTTGCTTTCATTGCATAATTAGCTCTGATTGGCGCTTTGCCTAATATTATGATGGATTGGTGTATATTGAAATTATTTTTGCTTTTAAAATGAAAATATAAAACTTAATAGTTTTTTTTTGTATTTGAAGAGTAGTTACACTTGAAGATTTACTATTTAAATATTATAGACAATTCATAAATTTGACAATCCTTTAGATTTGATTGGGTATACGTCCCGAGTGCTCTAATATCCTCTATACTACGGCATCACAACAATTTACAAAAAATCACGATAAGCGGCAATAAAGGCAGAAATTATCAACATTTCACTGACGAAACTCTGACCCTTGTATGAAATGAATTCGGAAACCTTTTTGCAATATGTTCCTCTGTATTTTTCTGCAGTGAAGTCATCGTTTCGACTTCAAAACGTGTGTAATAAATGCGCATGATAAGCGTGACAAACAGCAAGTCGTAACGGCACGTCCCGCGTCCGCGCAACATAATTCACAAAAACTGTTTAGGTGCTCATGTCCTATGAATGTCGAATGAAGTGAACCTTCGGGGATGAAATAAAAGAAACTTCTTTGAGGACGTGATAAAGTGTGGAATTTTTCCTGAATACATTATGAAACTCGTGTGTTTATCCGTCTACTAAATGTTTGTTATTCTCTGGCTTTTACGCCGCGAATTTATAACGCTCCGCAGTCGTAACTCTGTGAGAGCGTAGATATTTACGAGTATGATATAAAACAAATCTGTAATACACATATTCCTCATATTTTGAATGGTAATATTGTCTGTAACACTTAACGTTAGGCAAAATGTATAGACAATTTTTTTTCTCGTAAAATCATCTCCGTCTAAAAGAGACCGCAGGAAAACGTTGGATGCAGGCCGCTTCCAACCGGTCCCTTTGGAAATCGATGGGGAAGGCCTATGTTCAGCAGTGGACGTCCTATGGCTGAAAAGATGATGAAAATCTCCTCCATGGATCAAAAATAGTAGACAAGTCTATCAAATTTTTTGACCACAATTAGATACAATATTTCTGCCATAAACTTTTTTTTTATGCCATAGTTGGCAAACAAGCAGATGGGTCACCTGATGGTAAGTGATCACCGTCACTTATGGATACCTGCAACACCAAAATCACAGATACGTTGCCAACCCTTAAAGACTATTAACAGCCCTTTTGAAGAACCTCATATTAGAGCTACTCGAAAACGCCGCAGGAGCTCATTCCACAAATTGCAGGTGTAAGGCAAAAAGGAACGCATAAAATACACAGTGTGGGATTTCCACCGATCTATGATAATTATGTGGATGAATTTTCAGGTGGTGGCGGCTGGTGCGATGAAAAAACCGCGATGCTGGTATCAGAACATCATCATCATCGAACAGTTCTTCAGAACATTCCCCGCTGTAAATGCGATAAAAGACACAAAAAGACCCAACGTCTCTGCGAATGCTGAGCGGCTCTCAGCTTGGGATCGTTGACAATTCTGACAGCTCCACGCTGTAATACATCAAGTGGCTCAAGCTGATACTTGGGTGCTCCGTTCCAAAGATGGGAACAGTACTCCATGTGAGGTCGGACTTGCTCTTTGCGACTTGCGTAGCCATATTACGTTGTCTGCCCATGAGGCATGGTTAACGCATCATTCACATTTACACGCACTTGTACACGTTCTACTTGAAAATATCTCCGAAATCATTTATAATCGATTGTATTTTAATAGCAGTAAAGTTTGCGCAAAAGCAAATTACGCAAATTTGCCAAAGTGTGCTGCTCAGTACTGTCAAAATACACAATGAGAAAGAGGGACAAGCAGTTATACGATTAACAAATGACATCTTAACGGCGATTGAAATAAAAGCCAGAATAAAATAAACTCAGTAGAACGCACCATTCTGCATCTGTAATGTGAAGAACGCGTAGTCTTTCTACGCTCGCATCCTTCAAGCTCATCTATGCCACCGCCTGCTTCTTCTTCATAAACCTCGCCTTCATGATGCATGCGCTGCGTTACACTCATATTTATAGACGTAAATAAAGGAACTTTGAAACCGCACGTCACTTTCAAGTGGTATTTTTATATGCCAAAACACTACATGAGGGTGTCGTGGGGATTATAAGTTCCTTTATTTACGTTTATAAATATGGAGGTAAATGTCGGGAACATAACTGAATACTCAAGTATATAGATACTAAAACGCTAGCAATTGCAAGAAAGCTATAACATAAATAGGTACTAATTTAAGCGTCGCCATATTTTTAAACGTATTTGTTTATTACAACAAGTTATTGAGTTATTCAACTTTCTTCAAATTTCTAAGAAAACTAAGGGTCTTATAATACGATATTGTTGTGATTGATCTCAATTCGTCGCTATTATTTTGCGAAGCTAAGAACTGATTTGAAAGGAATCGTAGAAATTTAATTATTTTGCTCCGTATTTTATTGGATGCCGACCTTTTGATGAATGGCTCGCGACACTAATGAGCAACACCTTGATGAAACAAAAACATCTAAGCGAGGAAGATTAAGGATTTGGGTCACGATTCGCGGCGATTGTTCGGCGAGTACTTATTGGGATTGTCTAAGTTCTGAAGGGAAGATACGTTTTTGTAGATAACGAAAGTAGCAGTAGGATTAAACTGTTCCTCGCTGTGAAAGTCAAGGAAGGTGAAAATAGATAACTTGGCCTTTATTTGGTATAACGTATAATCATTGCCATTCAGCCTTCCAATACCGCCATCAAGGTGCCAAACACTGCTAAATGCTATAAGGCTTTGGATTATTTCTAGACATAGAAATTTGTTTCTAATAATGCTACTACTTTATTTATATTACAAACTTTAAAAAATCAAATAACTAATCGACGAAACTAATTTTTAGGGTTCCGTACCCAAAGGGTAAAAACGGAACCCTATTACTAAGTCTCCGCTGTCCGTCCGTCCGTCTGTCACCAGGCTGTATCTCATGAACCGTGACCGTTAGACAGTTGAAATTTTCACAGATGATGTATTTCCGTTGCCGCTATAACAAAAAATACAACAAAATAGAATAAAATTAATATTTAAGGGGGCTACCATACAAAAAACGTGATTTTTTTGCTCGATATTGATAACGGCTAGACGCTTGAAATATTCACAGAATATTTAGTTAAATATTGACTATAAAAATAAATAGTTAAAATAAAATAAATATTTAAGGGGGGCCCCCCAACAAAAAACCTGTTTTTTTTGCCATTTTTATATATAATGGTACGGAACCCTTCGTGCGCGAGTCCGACTCGCACTTGGCCGGTTTTTACACAAACTTTAGACATCAAAATTTTAACAGCATACATTTTTATTTTGTTTTGTTATTCTACTAGTTTTACATAATATAGGATAAGCTATTTAGTAAAACTAAAAAAAAATATGCGGAAATCAATTTTTAACACTTAATAAACGGTGAAAAATACAACTAATATGGTATTTAATTATTTTGTTATTTTATCACGGGACAGAAATATGTGAAAACTAAGTACTTATTTAAGCCCTCAAAAAAGAATTGTTCCTTAATAACCTGGTATTTAGCGTACTCATTCCCTTCATAGTTACTATCTTAACCATCCTAATTTGTAAGCGGTTTATTGTTACCATAATACGTGTTAATGCTTTAAGTACCCAACGTGTTATAATAACCCCATGTATATTCATGAGTTCAGTGACAGAGCTTAATAAATATTCAGTGTTCGAAGTAAATCCTGGCAATAATATGTCAGCGTAATTATACAGTCTTGTAAATTGAGACGGAATGAATAATTAACCCATATTTCTCGTCCGCCATTTAAACTCTGATATTTGGTTTGGGAAGTGATTTAACGCTTGATTTAAAGAGAATATTATGATGTAGATATGAGTCGAGGTATTCTATATAATCTATGATATATTATACATAATAATATGTATATTTAATTTATATATCCCCTGATGGATGGGCCCAGAAGATCGGGTGCCTGAAAATGGACGAAGGGCTCAAGGCAAGCCGAGAAAACGCTGGCGCGAGGACCTCGCCGCGTTCGAGATACATTATTCCAGATACTGGATACGGTCAAGTCTGGCGGGTGATCGCAATGTCAGTAAGGAGATGGGGAAGACATTCCTAGCAGTGCGACAGTATATTTAAAAAAACACATGAGTCATAGAACTGCTCGTCAGAAGTGAAAACTTCAGTAGTAATTCAGCTATTCTACAAGAGATGGCGCTGTTTTAAAATACATGGTACAGCGTGACGATGTCGCGAATTCCATGGTTTTTGTTCACCCAACAAAAAGGCACTCCTCAACGTGCCTAAAGAAGTTTTCATTTAAAAACTATTATATACAAAATATTTTCTATACTAATCTCTTTTTTAACGCGATATTGTCCGCGTTTGACCACCTACTCACCTGTTGGTATGGGATGATGTGGTCGAAAATGAAGTACGCAAACTTAGAGAACACCTATTAACTCTGACTTTGAAAAGGGCCAGGGTTGAATGCCCCGGTGGCTCAGTTGGTAGTGAACCTACTTTCTGGGCTTGAGGGCGTGGTTTCGATTTACATCTAGGACAAACATTTGTGTGATGAACATTTGTGTTTGTTCTATGTCTGGGTATGAATATATATTTAAGTATGTATTTAAAAATATATTAGTATGTATATCAGTCTCTGGCTGCCATATTACAAGCTTTCCTTAGTTTGGGGTCAGATGACCGTGTGTGCAATAATGTCCCAGATATTTATTTATTATTTATATCTCTCAGAAAACTGTAACACAAGTGATGCCCACCTATCGTACGCGTAGATTTTTGTATAAAATTTCAATATCCATTTAACTAATTTCTTAAAGGATTTCAAGCACATAAAACCTACCAGTCGAATTACAGCTTCGTAAATAAAGTAGTTTACGAGATTTTATAATGATAGATATTTATTTTATTTCGTTAGAAGTTACGTACCCATTGATCATAATTATTATTTTTAGGGATACTAAAATAAAATTATTTCAATATTCAACTTTTCTACAGAAACAATACAGATAAAATTGGATTGATTGATTGGCCACCTTTTTAAATTACTGCTGTACATAATAAACAATGGCAAATTGTGATTGAGTGTGGTTAAATTTTATTTCGCACTACATGTTAACATCGAAGGAGATCTTATAAAAAAGGGTCCAAACACATTAAGTATGTGGGTGCTATAAAAACGCTGTGCAAACAAAATTGGGCCGGAAACTACAAATAAGATAAGGGCCGATGGAAGTCTTCAAGAAATCCATAAAATAACGTACTTAATAAGTAGCGCACACTAATTTATAATGAGAACGTAAAATCCTAGAAGACTGGAGAAACCATCGCATATTATAGTTACAAAATGGACTTAAAATACAGAAACGTTAGAACGCCACACTGAACGACATCTGCATCCACTGGATGCCTGCGACTCACAATGTCGACAGTACATCTAGAGGGATGCCTATCTATGCTGCGTCTTACGGTTTGTGGTCTTCACTCAAGAACTTTTCTTCCCCAAAAGCCCTGAAAAGATAGCAGACCGCATAAGAGACAGAAGGAAAACGCTAGATCAGGCCGCTTCCGGTCCTTTTGGAAATCGATGGGGGAGGCCTATGTTCAGCAGTGGACGTCCTCTGCCTGAAATGATGATGATGATGAAATCCGTATTACATGAGTTAGCTGGTTTTTGGCTGTATTTTGCTTAGTTTTAGGAGATGTCCATCTGCTCAGTTTTAGTTCGTGCAACTATCTCGTCTACATTTCTCATCACGTACACATGTGGAAGGCTGCACGATAACGACCAGGTTTTCTTAAAAAGAAATCAAAATGTATTATTTGTTTCGCTGATACTGCGTTTTTCTGTATACTCTCATTTATGTATGTTATTAAGTCAGTAAGTAAGTAATGTTTTTGAATTGATAATTATCAATGATATGTATGTAACACACGTCACATGAATCTCTATTTTTAACTGACTTCCAAAAAGGAGGAGATTCTCAATTCAACTGTATTTTTTTTTTATAAACAGCTTGTTTAATAAATTATCTTTTTAAAACCTGACGAAATAAGAGGGGTGTTTTAGGGGTCAAGGGGTCTGACTAATATATTGTAGTCCGTTCTCTCACTCTCTCTCTCTGTGACATAAGGCCTGTGTCCCAGCATTGGGTACATGAAAGGCTGACAATGATACAATACAATAACTCTTTATTAAAAACCACAAAAACAAAGATAACATTATAAATTACAGTAATTATCTGGGCTTTTAACAGGCGGCCTTATCGCTTAATGATGATGACTTGAATTGATGACTTGATTTGAAAAGTTGCAGATCAAAGGCTCTATAGATAAGGATTTTTCTAGAGTTGTAAAGTTGATTAGTTGACGATCTATAGCCAGGTAAAAAACTTCGGAGAACCTGTAGGAGAGAAAAAACTTTCAAAACGGCCTTCTGAAATTGAAAACGGGTCAGTCAATAATGTTTTGAGACAGTTCTAAGGCTCTTTCAATTTACTTTTCAATCAAGTAATTTTATATGAAGAGATCAAAAAGTTTGCTGAAGTCCAGCAGATTTCTCTTTTGAAATTTTATAGATTTTTAGAAGAGTTTTTCTTTAGGTTAGGTTGGTTTGGCTTTTCTAAAGTAGACCAATTGAATAGATTACATTTGACATCTGCATTTTTTTTGGTCATTATTATACCAAATATGCAGCAGGCATTTATGCAGTTCTAATTTAAAAAATAACGTTACAAGATTGTTATAACAAGGTATGTTTTTGCATTTTCATAAAGTGTCAAAACTGAGGCAGTTTAATTGATACTTTAATATGAATGTAACGTAAAATCGCTTTAATACATAGACGGAGCATCCAACATAGATAATAGCCGAGTAGCGTTTTCTAGTTAATGCTTGCTACCTGACTGCTCCAGAAGGAGGGAGTTTTCAGATAAGTGTTTTTCTTCAAATGTAGCGTTATATTTGTCTGTCGTCTAGAGCTATGGCTGAAGTGTTGTAGACTAAACTCGGTCCAAGAATTTATTTGCTTTGACAGCTGCAATAACATTATAAAAAAAGCCGAATGAAACCACTAATTTCAATAACTTTCAGTAAGTTTTTGAACGTAAGACTAGCAGGTTCTTCAGTGATATATTAAAAGAAAAGTTTACATTCAGCCTTTTATAATACTATTGCCGCTATCAGCGCAAATATACGAATAGAAATAGTACCATGAAAGTTTTTCTTGGAATTTGGATATACGATTTTGAAAATCAAAGTAACGTTCAGCAATGAAAAGATGATTTTCAACAAAAATATAATTTTGCCTTTTGATATTAGCCTCTTCTAATGCACACCACTTAGCTCGGACGGCAGTTCTCTGCATCAAATTTTTACTTACCATTTCCTACGCTCCGTTTACCTCCACTCCCCACTCTAGAACTTGTTTACCCCACCGGTTATCGGTTCTGGGAGAAAGGTGGCCGGGCCACTGCCATTTGCCACTTCAGCTTACTAATCCTTTGAACTATGTTAGCAACTTTAGTTCCAACCAAAGTTTGTTTAGGCTCTTTGGTACAATTTTTGTTGCTGACATTTTACAAAATTAATGAATGCCAATCAAAGAAGGATGGAAAAATTCATCTAGCTACAGAAAAAAGAAATGACACGCCAGTTTCCTACTTTCGCATGTTTCCTATATTATGTGGAAATTCATGTAATATTTTTTTTGGTTTTCTTAAAATATTAAGCATAATTTTTAAAGCTGGGAATTAAAACTAACTGATGCATTTAATTACCGTAGATATTACTTGTGTATTATCTGAAAACACACAATGATTCTCATAATATTGTTTTCGTTCGGATACACGTTGCATACTAATTCTGTCCATCTAGTGTCTGTCAATGTCATCTTCATCCAACATTTATTCAATTTCTAGATTACATACCTAATCTAAGAGTCAAATTCCGTTATATCGTGAGTTGATGTGAGCAGGTACGTTACGTGAATATTTTTACTATTTTCTCCCAACTTCTAGAAAAATGGTCCAAATTACAATTTATATAACGAGGGTGGAAGCCGTGCCTCGCTATCAGATGGTTTGGTCATGGCAGAGGATCCGAAATAAAACGTCGAGCACTTAGTTTAAATGTTCTATTAGCTCAAACAATTAATCAGTTTACAAAATAATACTGGATGGCACTGATATAGCCGGATTACTCTACGGAAACGTGGCGAGTTCGGTACCACGAGGCAACAACCGTCCCTGTTCGTGTCTCGACCTTTTATGCCCGGCGGGCTATCTCCTCTTTTTCTCTAAATGTCAAACGTCAGAAATGTCATATGTCAGAAATCTCAGACGTCAGAAGTGACCCTTGTCAAACACCGAATCTGTTGCCATCGTAGTATCGACCTCACCCAAGTATACCACTTGACGTTTCCCTCGACAGATAGCGCCACTATGCTGACGCTGCGACATATATATATTTAATTTGTTCTATCAGTTCATACAAGTTGCATTCATGTACGCGGTTTCTTTCTCCTAGGCTGAAAATGTATAGGAATCTATCATCATTATTTCTGAAACCCACAAAGTTTCTTCTTACATGTACCTATAATAGGGCAGCTGTCTTTATTGTTACTATTAAAGTTTCACCCTATTATATGTATTCTTGTTAATTTTTCTAATGTTTGAGTACATGGGTTACTGAGTTTTTGTTTTCTAATACTTATAGGATACAAAAGTAGAACTTACCGCTGAATGACACTCTCTATCTATATGCTGGCTTGTGCATTTTATTTTTACTATAGAATCAACTCTGAAATAATATCAGCTGTTCCATTGAAAACTGTCATTGTCACTCGATAAAATGTATGGAACAGCTGTTTTTTTGAGGTTTCAATGTTGGCACTATAGTTAAAGTTGTTCATAATGGTAAGCATAACGGACCCCTTTTGGTTTAGTAAACCCTTTCCGCGTAACCCTACTACTACTGTGTACTATCCTAAAACCCTCATTTAGACCTTCTCATTTTTCTCTACTTCAGACTAAGCTTCTTAGGCTTGAGCATCGGTGCAAAGTTGCTAGTCTATCGGGTTTTTTACCGGATACATTTGGAGAGTGTGCATCAGATCTGCATGATTTAATTCCCTCCTGCCCTTTTTTCTATCAGACTGCCAGAGCGGGCACGAAAAATCGACACCGCTTTATGATTGACATTCCGAAAACCCGTACAAAGCGCTTTGATTCCACTTTTATTGTGCGAACTGCTATTATGTGGAATGCGCTGCCTGAATGGGTGTTCCCCGATAGTTACAATCTGGGTGTTTTCAAGTCAAAATTGAATCGGTTTCTTCTAGGCAAGCGTGATCCATCGTAGGCCGCATCATCGCTTAATATCAGGCGGCCAAGCGCAAGCCTATTTTACAAAAAAAAAAACGATAATCTGTTAAATAAGTTTATTAGAGCGATAAAGCTCTGACACTTATCGAAATTTTATCAAACCATAATGCGGCTACGAGTCCAATTTATAGAGGGAGTAAATTCAGCGATACGAATAAAAGCAACCCCGAAAAGCTTTCCGATATCGCACGGATTGAGGACCATTTTGTGAAGCCTTATAAAGACAAGAAGTTTACGGCGGCCTTGCTTGCGAACGCATTACAAAATTTTGCGACTAGGGTGCTGTTACATTTACAGATTTGGACAATTTGGAAATGAGGATGAAAAGGTCTTAAACAAGTAAGACAAATAATTATAAATATCCTAAAGGAGTCTCTCCTCAGTGCGGTTGTCCACTGCCACTGTCAACGAGCCGTTACCGGAAACGAGATAAAGTCGCCGAATTAGCGTTGTTCATTACTATGGCCGAGTCTGCATCGCACGTCGGTCATTTGAGTGCCATCTCCGCCACCAATAATGTGAGAAGTTCATCGCTACCGTTAGAATTCGGCTGGAAATAGGTAACCAGACTGATATATTTTTTATCATCTTAACAAAAAGCTGACCATAAATAAAGTCAAAAACTGAAAGCAAAATAAAAATATGTTCAAAATTAAAGAAGCTATAAGCATTTAAATGTCTTGCTAGTATGCCATACATATTTCATACTGGCACTCGCGTTTTGTTGGAAAAGAACAGAGCATCCCTTCCTTATCTGATCTAATTTTTAGTCTATACCGTATTCCATAATTAATAATATTTTTTTTATTAATTTAATTTTTGCTAACCCTGTTATTTTTTACAAATCAAACACCTGTCCAGCTTAACTGTTATTTTAATCAAGCTTATTGTATTGGGCCGAAGTGCTGGTAATACAAAAAATTACACCTTAAAATGTTTGCTTTATCTACGTCATTTGCTGTGGACACACGATCGCCGTCACGACATCATGACTTTGGTCTGATTAAATTTCATTTCTCGTTGGTGGTGGATAACCGCACTTTGTATATTTCAGCTGAAAGTTAGCGAAATCTTTTGAAAAAGTCACGTTTGTAAAGCCTTGTGTTTGAGTTTTTCTGTTGAAATTGCAGTCAGTCAGAGAGGCAACAGTTAGATATAAGTTAAGAAGATGACAAACTGCTTGTGGGCATATTTGATGGAGTTTCCCTCAGGCTAGATACTGCCCACAATGGGTCGCACATAATAAACTTGCTCTTTAGGGGAAAATATTGCAGTCCCAAGTCAGCTTTTTGTCAACATCTGTATTAATATACTTTGATGGAAGACTGGGTCTTTCGATATTTTGGGGTCGTATTATGATACCATTTATAGAACTGAGGAAACAATAACGCATAAAGTAAGACGTCAAAGTTACAAATTTTACTATGAGTACATTACATATGAAACATAAATGCTGTTCTTAGGTTTTCTGTAAGGCTCACTGGTAAAACCAGTAAAAAAATAATAATATTATTTTTATAATCATTGAGAGCGTGCTCATTACTAAAATATTGTTGAATTACAGTTGACAATTCACCTTTCCCTATACCAACATATTTTTGATGGAAACATCAGAAACTGCGGTTTATTCATTACCCTTTGAAGCCGACTGTATAATTGATTTTCTACATCGTCAGGCTTCTTTCCCATTTTCTCCCTCAAAGGTGATGGTAATATCGTCTTTTTCGTAGTACCTTTGAAATTAGTGACTTATCTGTTATTTCATTTTGTCTACGAGTGAATTTTATACGTTTTTTAAGACATTGAAATAAAATTAAACGGTTTTACTGTAGAAATAAAATAACGTCATAGCTTAGTTGTTGTATTATTTTATTTTATAGTTACAGTTATTATAACATAGTCTTTTTTCCGTTTATAGATAAATATTCGTGTATCATTTAACAAAAATGTGCAACAACATATCATTAAAATATCAAGAGATTCAAGAACTAATGTTGGCTTAGCCTTATTCATTTATTTCTTAATCTTTATTTAATGGTAACATACGAGAAATTTGCCTATCGCTTAGAACGAGATATTAAATACTTTGATCTGTACAATTGTATTAAATACATGGTTAAGTTATGTTATACTTTACTTATATAACATTTTAATATTCTTATATATACTATAGATAGATGAATGCCTTACACAAATAAGTATATTACAATAAGCTAAACCAGTCCGGTTTAGTTAAGGGCTTATTCAGAGCAGTGTTTTCACTCACTCAGCTTTGAACCACCAAAACTTGAAAAGTTGTCATATATTTTTCTTGTTTTATTTATTGAAATTAAACACCTTTAATGGATTTTACCGCGTGTATTTACATATTTACATACATATACAGATATACACAATCTCTGCTTGTCACAACGAACGCTGCAAAGTGTTCGAAATATCAGAACTTTAAATTATGTGAAATACATGGGATAAAATTCGTTATAAGTGTTTTATTTCAATGTGCAATAATTCCGAAAACCTAAGAAATTATTATAATTTTCTTTTTTTGCTACTTTATATTAATTTTCAGTCAACGGCTTGTCCTTAATTATCTAAAACTGTGATAACAATATAAATATGGTATGCATATTAAAGGTTGGCGGGCAAAGTCGTGTGGTAATTTCACGCTGAGTTGACACCTTAAGTTTATAATTATTTCTTATAATAGTAATTAGAGCGGATCCTAATCATTATTCAAACGGCTATACATTAAAGAGTTTACATAAAAATAAGTATGAGATTAACCATGGTGTTTAAAAAAAAATTGTTCGATATATCGCATTAATATTTCAGTAGAGTTATTAGATATCTATACAATTTTATTCGTTCTTAATAAATACTTAATTGGTACCCCAAGTGCAAAATCTAGAACAAACTAAAAAAAAAACATATACAACGCTTAGATTGGTTGCAAGGACAGCTTAAACATTTGGTGACCGACAACCGGAAAGTAACGATAGCTTAGCAGTAAGAGCGCTCGTGACGGAAACCCGAATTATTCAGGTTCGAATCCTGCTGGTCGTCAAATTATCTGTAACATTAAAAAAACCTAAAAAATATTAACATTTGAAGGACCGATGAATCTTTTTTAATGCTTATTTTTAATTCTTGATGGGTTTAAAACATATTCTGGGTCACACAAAACGGTGGCATTAAACCGACAGGAAGTTTATGTACCATCACTATTAAGAATTTTTACTGTTGTAACAACCCTGAAAACCCCAAAAAATATCAGCTGTTCCGTACATTTCGGTGTGAATATAAATTTTTAAGGAAATGCTGTTTTTTTGTAATTTCATTTTTCAGGCTGGTTTCATAGTAAAAAATTGGTTCATAATGACGAGTACTTTGACAGCCTTTAGTACCCTTGTTCCATGTGACTTTGTATAATCATGCGCAGACCTTTACCTTTTATCTTTCTTGATAAAGGTTTACGGTGACATGTATTTTCGAATTGAAGAAGCTAAAGATATGCAACAAAATGTGTTTGTGAATTTGCTCCTATTTTCACAGCGATCCAGTAGGGCTTGTATTTTAACAGTGTACGTATTTAATTCATTATTTATTATTCAAGCATTTGTCTACTTTCGTATCGGATAAAACCCTTTGTGCCCGTTGTTAATTCATTAGATCTTCATACATAAAACATTTTAGGGTATGACATTGCTTCCATAGGAATAATTTGGTATACACGATTCTTTGTTTTTGTTAATGCAAATGAACAAGCTAAGGTTTTTGTAGTTGGTAGAAATAAACTTCGATGTATTCACCAATTTAGTTTTAAATTTAATAGGTTACGTTCTAGAAAGTAATATTTGATAGAAAAGTATACTAAATGTTATGTTGACATTTTTTTCTTATTAATATTTTACAGTTGTGACATTCAGGGGTAGAATAAAATAAAAATTACAATTGAAACTATAGTTAAGTCCTGCGGTTGCCAAAATAATGTTCCTTTGTTCCATGTGTCATGATGTACAGCAGCCTGATTCTCTCCTGATAAAGAAAAAATACATTGTAAGTTAAGAGAAATTCAATAAAAGTATCAGGGTTCTTACTCGCAGTTTTTTTTCGTGACGATTTGAACAGCTTTATCATAGCACATCTGTCAAAATACATAATTTATCGATGTTAAGCCGTTGTTGTAAAAAATGTGAAAAGAAGTCGTATAAAATCATGGTGTTCTTTAGTAAAATTGTCATTAAACTTCAATTCTTCCTTCGTGGACGTCAGTCGCGTACATCAGTCGTGCGTGCGAATATACATTGCGATATATAACGCATCCTACATTTATAACAGGCGCAATCTCATTCGTTACATTAAAAACCTCTCAGAGTTTTCAATTCTCGACCTAATCGCACAACGCAAAAGTTTTTGTATAAGCAAAATTGCCAAAGTATATACACCGTACTTTCAAAATACGTAACGTGCGAAAAGGGCAATACGGTTCAAGATTATAAACAACATGAGATTAAGGGCAATTAAAACAAAGGTCAGAATAAAATAAACTCAATGAATAGAACGTATCTAACGCGTCTGTAATGTGCAAGGAGCTTTAAACCCTAAACTGCGACGCTGCGATGAAATGCTGGGTTTCGTGGAAACGGTGTACTAAACAAAAAGGTGTCCATAGTACCCATCATTATTAATAACGTTTACCATGAGAGCAAACAGTAATTCAGTTCTGTTCCATAGAAAACAGTAATTCACACTTGACAAAATGTATGGAACAGTTATAGTTTATAGATATTTTTTTCGCGATTTCAGGGTTGGTCCCATAGTAAAATTTGTTCATAATGATGAGTATAACAGACCTCATCAGGCTTAGTACACCCTCTGCGTAACTCTCTACTTATTACTATGCTTGACCGACGTAGCTTAGGAAGATATAAACCTTTAAAAACGTCTGGGTTCGATTTCATGACATTGATAATAAGTAACCCAGAGCTTATTCACAAAATTGGAAGTACTAGTTATACAGTCATATTAAAACATTTATCAACATCTATTTTCATTTCATTATTTGCATAAAGTAAAATATTCAAGCGAACTAACCTCTCATAATGAGAATTGAAAATAACAAGAACAGAACAATTTACACACAGAGATATTATGTTTCAACCTAACAAAACAAGAGTATTCAAATTGTTTAGAAATTTCTATTGAAGTATGTGAAAATATCAATTTACTTGTTAGATATACCCTAATGATAAATTTGATATTTTCACATAAATCAATCGTGGAATAGAACAAAGAACCTATTAAGCAATTTTTTTCACGTGTATCAGATTAAAATAATATTTGACGCCTCAGATCATAATAGATAATGTTTACTTCTTATAACAAAATAAATCTTTGAAGACATGACATTTGGACCCTAATTAATCGACCTTGAAAATTATAGCTTAAGTAAGTTTTTATTTCTCTTTCTAATTTATAGTGTCAACGTTGTCCTACCTTCGATTTGTTTTTCGTATTTTCTTTTAAGCTTCTGCCACGTGCATTTTTATCTCGCTCACGCATTTCAACATATCTAAAGATATAAAGAGTCTAAATGTATATCGTAGGTATCATATTGGTCTAAGCATATTTTCATAAATAAAAACTTTTTATGGAAACTCGTTTAGACAACTTTTTTTGTTGTTGTTGAACATTTGTAATGATATACGTGAGGACTTTTATTATAATTTTTTTTTTTAAATATGTTCAGTAATTTATACTAAAAATGTTGCATTAAATGTTGCAGTAAGATAGTGAACGCACGTGGCAAAAGCCTTTCAGGTGTCAATGAGAAAAGAAACCAAACTCAATTTTCTTTTCATATTTTTTTCCTAAAAGCTAGTTTCAATATGACCACATTTTTATCGCGGAATCAGCTGTCCAGTAGTATAACGTAATAATAATTATACTCAAGCTCTTAGTGAAAGTGCAGCACACCTCTCTACACCCTAAGCCACCCACGCCGATGTTGCCCCTCCGGTGCCAAGATACGGCAGCCTTTATGGGGGGCCCATTCAGTGGGTGGCAAGTCATCACCTGCCTAAATATATTTTGAGATGAGACAGGATAAGGCAGGTGCCGTTTCTCATTCTATAGATCTGTTATTCCATCCACAAGTTGTTCACCTCAATAGCCCAGACTTTTTTAATCCTATACTGTACAATAGTTTCATATTCCTTTTTATACATATTCCATAATTGTATTTTTTTATATTCAACAGGGCCTCTTGGTGTTGGCTTCGGCTCCACTAATGCCTACCAAATGTCCGGGCTAGACCCGAGAATATATTTAAATAAAGAATTATACTCATGCCTGTCACTCATATTAAGATTGGCATAAAAATGATAGGGACTCAAACAATGTCGATTATTCTAAGTTCAGCCTAAAGGTATCACACTAATATTAAATGTGGGAGTCTGCGAATATGTGTTACTTCTGAAATGGCTGAACGGATTTGGATGAAATTTCGAACCGATACAACTTATATCCTGGATTATGACATAGATACTTTATATTCTGAATAAATTAACGGATCCTTTGGAATCAGCAGGTTAAATCGCGGGACATGGCTGGTGCGCTTGCTTGGTTAAGACAGCTGAACATAAATGCTCTAAAACTAAATTTTTTATTTCAATAAATTAAAAAGAAACTTACCAATTAGAACATGAACATTGATCGTGACTTGAGAATGATTTTGTAAAATGCAGGTGTAAGTTCCGCTGTCGTTCTGCGATGCCGACGCCACACTTATTGTAGCGCTGGAACAACGAACTTGATGTTAGAAACGAGGTTCCGTCTATTTGAAACCCTGCATTTTGGACTGCTATGGAACTGAACTTTAAAACTCACAACAGCTGCTAAGAGCACAAACTTAAAAGCACTTCAGTACATGCTCTGCGATAACATTTTTATCCCAAAAAAGGTTGCATTCTTTAAATATATTAAAAACACGACAAACGGTATTTTTAACGAATTTGCAAATGTGCACCTGAAAAAAAAAACGGCCAAACCTCACTTTCATTCTAAATTTTCTAATAAGTCGTCACATGTGGGGGAATTTATTTTTATAGATGCGTTAGGAAATTATTATTTTCATCCCCACTGTAAAGTAAATGTCGCCATTGTGTATTTATAATGACGTCACCCCGTGACCTTCACTAATCATCATCATTATTAGCCTATATCACCAACTGTTCTTACTGCTGGAACAAAATTTTAATGCTTTTTCTCAGAGAGCAACAGGATGGGCCCTAATCTACAATGCCCAGTGCATGTTTGGTAAATCTCATATGACTGAACTTTTGAGGTTCTTAGACATCCTTGAGTTAGAGGAATCTGTCAACACCTAATTTATTAAATTTGGTTGAGGCATTTACACTGTTTGGAGTTTATCAGGTGGAAACATACATAGGTACATTGTATTCGCAAACTAAGAAGCGATGATTAGAACAGCCCCCTGATTCTAATAAACCAATTGTATTAAAATTGCTAATGAATTGCCTCAAAATTGTAACTTTTGACACATTTGCTATGGAAATTATGTCAAAAGTGTCAATTTTGAAGCAATTCATTAACAATTAAAAAACTATTCACATCACATCACATAATCAGCTAATTAATGTCCACTGTTGGACAAGGCCTCCCTCATAGAGAGGAGTGTTGCCATAATCCCCACGCTTGGCAGGCGGCTTGGGGATCGCAGTACGTTCACCGTGTAATATTAGGACGCTGCTGCCCATCCTCCGGTGGTTCTGGTCGCAGTTTAAGGACATACCCGGGTCCTTTAGGACATACCCGGGTCCTTAAACTATTGGCTTAGTAGAATCGGGGCTCTTCTGGTCAGTTTTAAAGTATCAAATTTAAAGCTGCTCTTTATGTGGATTTTAATTTTTTGGCTCGAATTATCAAATGCATTTATCAGGCTAATAAATTTCCCTCATCCTCATTGTCTCTTCCGTTGGAGTAACAAGAATTATGATAAGCCCATTTGCACCTTAACTACTGATAAAGATATGGGGAAATTGTCTCACCTCATGTTTTGAAACGTGACATCAAAAAAGTCCTTCCCTTGCTTCTTCCACACTATCCCATATATATTATTTACTATTGGAGGAGCAGTGGGTGTTGCTGTCGTCATTTCAGTCGTGGACGTCAATTCCGTTGCTTTTGTTGAAGTGCTTAAACTAACTGTTGACGTCAGAGTTGTCGTCTCGACGCTCCAACTCTTGTTCATCATTATATCTATTCTATTAAAAACTGTGCTCATTTTTGTTGTCAACTCTGTTGTTGTTGTTGGTTGAACTGTTGTTGTTGGTAGTGTTGTTGTGAGGGAAGGCTTGGTGGGTAAAGAAAAGATGAATTCTTCTGATATGATGCAGGAGAGCTTGATGGCACTTCCGGCTTTGTAAAACCTGTCTTTCATGTCGTGGGTTTGGTCACCATTAATGGTTAGGACAGGAGCTGCAACAATACAATTATTTTAAGATACAAATTCAACTATGCAGTAACTATTGGACTATTTATTATATGCATTTACTATGTATTGTGATTTCTATGGTTGCCGTATTTCCCGAATGGAAATCCGTAAAAATCACGGAATTGACATTGTCCACTCGTTTTAATTGAATAGTACAGTACTTAAAAGCCTTAAAGACAAACGTGCAAATGTAGGCCAGGTCAGCATATATGAGTCCATAAAAGGCTCAGTTCCTTAGTCCATAAAAGCCAAAGCATGCATATTAAATTTCTCTAGCATTGCTTAGATATTCACGTAAACTTAAATAGCATGGGGGACAACTAGATTTCGAAAAAAAAAACTATTATTTTAGACAAGACGTGATCTTAAAATCCAATTTTCGTCGAACATAACACATATGAGAATATGTATATAATAGCAGTCAATGTTTATAACTGTACTAGACACTGTGTAACTGTGATCAACAGAACTGTATCCCACATTATTAAACACCCTTTATAATAAACTTGAATTAGCTTTGTCTTTTTCAATCGACTTCAAAAAAATTAAAAGCAAAAAAGGACAAAATAGCTCGTAACTATCCCAAAGCGGTAAAATAATAAATTCATTAAGAAAAAGAGTAAAAAATTCAATAATTGCATCCTATAAGGCACACGTGCGGAAGCGATTTCAAATTATATCCTCAACGTTGAAACGTAAAATGAGTTTTACGTTTCAACGTAAGCTACGTTACATTTACTCAACCTTCCAAAGTTTTCTTTGTTAACAATATACAATTAATATACCTTCTTACTCAGGATTGGGAACTGTACGCGTGATACGTTTCCATTTACTTAATTAAAGTCACCTAATTTTGGATAATTGACGCGTGCAAAATTAAGTTAATTATGTAACATTCATTTCCCTTGAGCTTTATGTATTATTTAATATTGTTTTACTGCTGTTTGTCAACGTCTTTACTTGCGTAAAAGATAACATAGTGATTCTCAGGTGTAACATTCATCAGTGTTTGTCCAGAACTGGTTTACTGGTTTAGTAGTTCCAGACATTACTTCCAACAAACACAGAAATTCGCTAACATCTTTCATCGACTTTAACATCTCGAAAAAGTGTCTATAGTTCGTAAAGATAGCTGCAGTCCTTTGATAGCTCTCAATTTGAAATGCCTAAGGCTGGGATGAAGTTAAAAATCGATTACTGTAACTTTTTTATTTACATTTGTATAATTTTGAAATTAATATTTGCTACGAAATCAATCGAGAGAAATAAGAGGTTACATAGTAATATTTTTAACTAAAAACCAAAATCATCGTCAACGCTATAATTGGAATCAGATTAAAGCAGTCTTGCAGATTAATCATGAATTCGTAATCACTTATTACGATCAAAGAGAACATTGCTATCAATCACATAATTGTACGAAATCGCAAGTCTAGATTTTGAATTTAATAATCTATCTCGTATATATATAAAACAACGTGGGGTTTGTTCGAACACTTATAACTTGAGAATGGCTAGACCGATTTAAGTTTTGAATTTGCTGTATTTGTCTCCGTCCGGAATAGCAGAATAACTATTGAAAACGGCTGCACAAATTGGATGAAATTTTGTGTTCCTGGAACGGGGCCTTCATCGTAGAGAGGCCGAAGGCCGAGTTTACATCCGTGCGAAGCCGGGGCGGATCGCTAGTTATTTATAATTTTGAAATTTATTTAAGTTTGCGCTATTGTGTGTGCGTTTAGTGAAGCTATGTATCGATAAAAACATCTTAGTTTTTTTATACTTATTGTCCAAACTATTATGTATACCTATTAAATGAATAAAAAAAAGGTCATAAATACGGAACTTGATAGGCATTATTTCGATTACAGCTCTTCTAGCACTCAAGCTACATTTCACGAAGTATATTATGCTTTTGATCTTTACTTATCCACGGTCATACATTTACGGTCTTCGACCAAAATAAAATGAATGGACGGGCCCTAACCATTGAACTTGATCAGTAAAAACGAGTCAAAATCGTCGGACATATACTTCAACACCTAATTATAAAAATGTACAGTATATTTGTTAAAAAAAATAGATATCGGTTTTATTTGTGTATTTACACTTCGGTAAAGCATACGAATTCATAATTTTGTCAGATGTTTTGTTATCGCGTATCAATAGACTCGTGTTTCACTTCCTACGGCTAGAGACAGACTGAAACGAAATGAGAGCTGGCGCTCATTTTGTAATCTTCAAAAATGCGCTTCTACTGGGCCCGTCCATTCATTTTATTTTGGTCGAAGTTTACGGTCGTCATAAACAGAGCTTTTCAGGCTCTTTTTCAGGTAAGCTTCAATGGATCGCGTTAATTTTATTTTATATATAATTAATATGAAACTACGCGACAGAACATTATACGTATGCTAAAACACTGCTAACTCTCCCGAATCGGCTGTCCTAGATTTAAGAGCAATATTACAAAATGCAACTTTCAATTTTAGGTATCTAGATTTTTGGGCATAAAACGAAAAAATAAAGCCATAATTTTCAAGATAAATAACAAATAAGTAAACCATTTATATTATATGACAGTTGATTATTTTATGTCAGTAATTCAATGAAATCCGCTCTTAAACTTTCCTTACGAGAGTTTTACTAAAAACTACTTTTGTGAATTGGAGTTGATTATACTTATGTTGAGTTTTTCCAAAATTTTACGCTGTAATCCCTACATATTATAAATGTGTAGATCAAATACCTTCACACATGACTTCTAACTAAGTAGAAGCAATACCGGATATCGGTTTAACTTGCAAAAAAAATGCCGTTTGCGTGATTCAGGTAAAGTGTCGTATTTACCTATAATAGACGCACTTTTCATATTTGTGAAACTACGATCCATTTACACTCATTATTTTAGGAATTATTGAATACCTTATTACGTTTTTAATAATATTATTCGTAAAGTTTAAGCAAATTTAAATATTTTTCGCAAAACATCGTTTTAGTACGCAATCTATTTTCAAACTATGGAACTACAAATCTGACGGCTGTCAGTTTGTTTGTTTGTCCACGCACATCTTTTAAACTACTAGAAGGATTTCAAAGCAGTATCCATGAATATGCTTAAAAAATACCTGATTGAAACATAGGCCATATTAATTTATGATAATAAATAGTAAAAAAAAAATTTTTTTTATAATTATTTATAACGCCATCTAGCTTATTTTATAGTAATGTTGTCGTAATGATAGACTTCTACTCGCAGACATGGTAGGTAGGAAGACTGAAGCGGCTATTGCCATAGAATCTATATGTAAATAAAAACGAATCGCCGAAATGTATGTACCCGCATAACTTCCGATCGACAGCACCAAATTGTTTTTTTTGTGTTCGTTATTGTCAGGACGCGACGGACAACTGCTTTTGAAGAGGTTTTACAGTTTATTATGGCGTAATTTAAAGTACGTTTATTTTTGTATTGACTTCTGACGTGCTAATATAAGGTCGGGGAAAAAGTTTCTTCGTATTTTATAAACAAATTCAAGACATATTTTTTTCAAGTTTAATTACATTTAATTATAATATATATGTGCCATTTTGTTCGATAACTTTTTGCCATCTTATAAGTACTGACATGATCCCGTTGCTGTAGAAATTTTAGGACTTCTGATCAAAAAAATGCAACAAGTAGTTTTGACAGTCCTCTCTGGATGTTAATCTAACACTACCCAAAGAATTCTGAATAGACCGAAACAGGTGGAAATCTGAGGGTGCAAGGTCAGGGCTATATGGTGGATGCATTAACACTTCCCAACCAAGCTCTCTCAATTGTTGCTGAGTGGCCAAAGATGTGTGCGGTCTGGCGTTATCATAATGAAAGACCACGCCCTTTCTGTTGATCAATTCCGGCCGTTTTTTCTCAATTTCTTGTTTGAGTCTCATCAGTTGTTGGCAGTAGAGATCCGAATCGATGGTTTTGCCCGGCGGTAAAAGCTCATAATGAACTATGCCCTTCCAATCCCACCATACACACAGCATCACCTTATTACGTGTTAATCCGGGTTTCGCTACAGTCTATGGTGCTTCACTGCCCTTTGGTCATGATCGTTTGCGCACATTCTTGTCGTAGGTGATCCATTTTTCATCACCAGTGATCAATCTTTTCAAAAACGGTTCGGTTTCGTTACGTTTTAACAGAGAATCGCAAATGAGCACACGATTCATTTGGTTTCTTTCAGTGAGCTCGTGTGGCACCCAAATATCGAGTTTTTTTTTAAACCCAGACTTTTCAAATGGGTCAAAACTGTTTTGTGGTCGATCCCCAGTTCTTCAGCTACGTCGTAACTACTAATATGCCGATCTTGCTCCACTTTTTCAGAAATGGCATCGACTTTATCCGTAACAGGGCGACCAGAGCGAGCTGCATCTTTGACATCAAAATTCCCGGACTGAAAACGCTTGAACCAACATTGTGCTACTCTTGATGACACTGCATTAGGTCCATAAACGTCACATATTTTATTCGCGGCTTGTGTCGCATTTTTCCCTTTTTTGTAATAAAATTTCAAAATATATCGAATTTCTTCGTCAGATTCACTCATTTTATCGAACAAAAAAACAATTGAAAAATGGCGGGAAATTGCTTTTTACTTTTTGTATTTCTTTTTTAAAATGTCATATTTTTAATGATATCAAAACCAGCCAGATACAAACAGTACAACCGATGAGATTTTACTACAACTTTATACATACAAAATACGAAAAGACTTTTTCCCCGACCTATTATACCAAGTCGACGGAGATTAAAATGAATACATTTTTTTGCCAGGATCAAACTTAAGACCAATAACAGACACGCAAAGTAGGTGAACTCGCGGCATCTAATCTGATACTGATCTATGATTAGCAGCTATTTTGGATGTTATGGTGGTGAACGAAAGCGGTTTAGTTGTTGGAAGGGTCGAGGCGCAGAAGGCGGGCAAAAATTATTTAGACATCATTGATTGGCAGTCTTTACGCGGAGTAATGTTAAATAACAGCGATTAATTATAGATACCGCTCCATACATCCTACTTACTATTTACTAATAATTCAATAATAACGTTTGTCATGCATGACATTTCGCTTGACTTATACCAATTTTTTTTCCTTATTTGCTCCATGGCTCCACACTTCTAACGTATTTAACCAGTATAAATATATATTACTTTCAGTAATATATTATTTGCTTGAAATATATTTGAAACTATTGACATGTCGGGATACCTGTATCAAGTCAGATTAAAACTAGACTAAAATCATACTATGACGATAGTATGACAATCCGCATTAAAATGGAGAGCAATAAATCTACAATAATGTCATAAGTATAGGTATTATCTATAAAATATTCAGTATAAATAATCCGATGGATTTGTGCCTATTTAAAGTTCCGTTCGTGTTCGTTAGTGTAACATTTATATTTGGATATGTCAGTCTAATCGTCCGCCCACTAATTACTTTGCGCTACGCGTACAAAGTCGCGGGCATTAGCTAGTTTTCAATAAAAGAATACAGATCTATTTATTACTGATATTGAATTTTCTTTAGATCTTTCTTTTGTTGGAATCAGACCGCCAATAATTCAATTTTCATAGCTTTTTTCGTCAAAAAATGTGAGAGGGCTTTTTTAAATCATTATGATAGCTGCATTTCAAAGGATATGTAGTTTCCCGCAGGCACCGATACCTATCAAAATCCATCGGTTTGTAATTGTGCTAGTGTGGTTATACCGCCACCTAACCAAGTGTACAAGTAGAACTATTCCGTTTTGAAGTCATCGAAGAACAAACATGCATCAAAAATTTTACTTCTAAAATATAAGATTTAGTGTATTATAGGGAACAATGAAAACCTGTGTGAGTAAAAGTTTAAGTGCGGCTTTGAGACTTCACTTGTTAGCAAGTTGGTATCGTTTTCGTACAGGTACAACATGAGGCACGAAGTAAAATTCAGTTCAGTGTTTTGTAACTGGCTTATACACTTCATACTTTAGAATGTGCTACAAGTAGGTCTACGCCGTAGCACTTGCGTAGCACATCTTTACAATAACACATACTCGTAGTTATAAAAATCAAAACGTTTTAAAAGGCGTCTTCATATACCCGTACTAAACATTTAGAAAAGCTAAAAACATTTTATCAGACACATCCGGCTGACAAACGCCACAGATGGGTGTGCACGGTTGTTGACGCTCAAGATTGATCCAAGGTAGTGCCTGCTACTTATGACCAACAGTGTGCACAATTTTGTGTGAATGTGTCGTGTCTGTCTTACGGACGCATTTTATTTCCGTTTTTTAATAAACAGTATTTTCATATACATTTTTTTATTTAATTATATAAATAGTTTTAAAAAATAATATTTAGTTCCATACTTAAAACAAAGCATTTATAAGATGATTTATAAAGCAAATACAAAAAAATTGGTGAGGTTTTTAATGAAATAGAAAATACATTACTTAAACCCAGAAATACAAAGAAAATTCCTTCTGTGAGTATAAGCTAAGATAACAATAAGACTACCAAATCATCATTAGGGAGGCACTTACGTAATACAGTGAGGTTTGTAAAAACAGTTCTAGGTGGGTGGGTGGATATTTGGCACATGTAGTTTCCCCCGTCTGACCTCTTCACAGGGTTCATGCTCAGCCTCCAATTGTTTGGATACTGGAACTTGACAGCTATTCGACTGTCTCCGGCGTAGGTGCCGGGACCCACTGTCAGCAGCTGCGCAGAGTCTGTCATGTTCTTCAACCACATTACCTAAACAAACATTTTATTGTAATAGAATTAAAAAAATACTAAAAAATATGTAGATATAGGTAGAGAACTATCGAGCATTGATGTCCGATCGGTAGCATGTTAAATTTACAATCTGGTGGTACTCGGTTCGTTCCTTGACTCTGCACCAATGACTTATTTAGTACTTAAAATAATTATGTGCAGTTAAGATCCATCGCTCAAAATCAGGGAAAGAAAATATCGTGAAGATACCTTCAAGTATGTTCAAGAAAATCCAAAGTTCAAAGACATTCACCAACATGGACTGGGCCAGCATAATGGATTAGAGCCCAATCTTTATCTCTGAGACAAGGTCTGTGTCCCAGAAGTGGGAACACGATAGGCAGAAATGCTGTTGATGATGAAACAACAAAAAATAATTTATAGATATAGGTAGTGAAATTCCAAACTAAAACTGTGCGTCTACGCACTGTACTTTTATTTGACACGATAAAAAATCTAGTACCTAATAAACGTGTACCACATTTCAGTACCATACTTCAATAGAACAATATAACTAAGCTTGCGGTGCAGATTAATTTTTTTATCTTATTTTACTAACAAAAAGAGGTTAAGTAGGCTCATAACGCATCCGAAATATTAAGTACCATCAGTATGACACTTGAATTAAGTATGCGATTCTGCGGTAAAGCTAGATTTATACGCTGTCACAATCTCAAAAGCACGTCGTAACATAACATAGCACTGGAGCTTTCACAAAGCTGTGTAGTCCCTTCAAAGTTATTCTGTTTACTGCCATACCACTAACTTAAAGACCAAGTTTGGAATAGCTAAACTTCCTTGCAGCTTCCGCATGTTTACAATAGTTCTGTCAACTTGTACCTACAGCTGCATTGAAAATATAGAAATCCTTTAAACAATTTAAACTACTGATGTCAACACTATTGTTCTACAAATAAAATACCCAGAAATTCCCAGAAATGACTTACTAAACAAATTATGCTTTAATATTCATCTTAGTTTGCATTCGACTGCCCCGGTGGCTCAGTGACTGCCCCGGTGGCTCAGTTGGTAGTGAACCTACTTTCTGTGCTTGGGGGCGTGGGTTTGATTCCCATCTAGGACAAACATTTGTGTGATGAACATTTGTGTTTGTTCTATGTCTGGGTGTTAATATCTATTTAAGTATGTATTTAAAAATATATATGTATGTATATCAGTCTCTGGCTGCCATATTACAAGCTTTGCTTAGTTTGGGGTCAGATGACCATGTGTGCAATAATGTCCCAGATATTTATTAGATGCCATGTTTAGAGCTACATTTAGTAATACAACTTCAAGTTATAAAAATACAATATCACAAACTAAAAAAGTCAAAATACTGAAGATTCCGTAAAATGCAGCTCACTATAACTTTAATTTTCCGATATCAATTTCATTAAATTTGGCTCATTTAATGATTGTTCAAAAAATATTTCATCAAACTGTATTTTTCGACAATAATAAATTAATGTTTTCGTGACATTAATTTCCGATATTTATTTGCTTTCTCGTCATTATTTTATTTCTTAACATACAAAATAATTCATATAATTTTATTTAAAATAAACATACGACTTACAAAATAATAATATAAAGGACCACGCACCGCCAGTATGGAGTAGTACAACTTCAATAAATCTTTAGACAACTGTGCTGGAGTCCCGTGGTGCAACTAGTTGGACATAATAGTTGAACCTCCTAAACTACGATAACGAATCAATACTGGACAAAGGAGAGAGCAATAACATTTCTATATAGGATTACTATTGTGCTAAATTACACTGCGTTTTCAATTTTCTCGGCAAAGTGCACCATTGGACATTTATTGACGATTGCATCGCTCCTTTACTTTGCTCTGAACTATTGAAGAACACGTCTTTTATAAACTACTGCTGGAAAATTCTTTGGAATTTCATTTTGTGAGGTATTGAAAATAAACACTGTATCAAGTGATAGCGAAATTTGAAAAATTTGAAGAGACGTTTAATGCGAGATTGAATTTGAAATTTTGGTGGCGTGTATAAAATTTTACGAGTTTGTATAATATTTTCAGACACCATTTATTTTCAGACACCATTTTTAAGGAAAGTTGGCAGCTATGCTTAATATACACAAGATTTCGAAATTCAGTAGAACTTTTTATAATAAATAATTATTGAATTGACAAAAAAAATTGCGACAAAAGTTTAAAAAGTAAATAAAATTCATCTAGCACAGACTAATTCAGTATAAAAGTGTATTTTCAACGTAAACTTCACGCTTTTAAAGCCACTTTTCTACGAATGAGCTAATGACAGTAATGGGAAAAGCATTAGCGATTTCAAAATCTGAGTTGCAGCCAAATTTTTGTTCCCTCTATTATGAGTGTGATTTCCTTTGTTCATCATTTTTATCGGAGCACCAAAATTTTTACATTTTTTTAAGTAATATTAATATGATACTTCACTGCGATAAATTTATTGACTCAAATTTCAAATAATATGTTAAAATTAAGATTTTTTAAAGTTAATAGTCGTTACTACTACATATTGTCCACTGTCAATACGTCTGTACGTCTGTTGCTACTTTAACCAAATTCTCTGTAAGTTGCGTGGGAAGCGACCTACGCCACGTCTTTTTGAAGTTCGATCACCTTAATTTTCCCTATTAATTACAGTAAAAGATTAAAAATAAAGTTATATGATTATTTACGGGATATTTGATTTTGGAGTCTTCCCGTGAACATGGTGCATGTAACTGCGCCGAAATATCGGGAGCTCCTTCCACAACCTTACCACGGTAAATATCCCGTAAATAATCATATAACTTTAGTGAACAACCGTGATAGTTTAAAACAGAGATTAAAAATACTTTTACAGTTTATGCGTTTTACAAAGTTTTATGTAAATTGACGCGGTTTTGACTTGACTTACATTATAATTGGTTAGGAGTTGCTGAAATCAAGCAACGAAGGAACCAGTCATTCTTTTGAGTTTTAGAAACTTTTAACATTAGGTCTTTATTCAGTCAGCCAATAGGAACTTTTTTTTTGTTGTTGTTTAGACCAGTTGAATGTGAAAGTCTTTTACCGTTTTACAAAACTTATTCTACGAAAGCGTATCTGAAGTGTCTTTTACTTACAGTTTTATCCTTGAGCATGACGACTCGACAGTTGAGGAGGGCCTCTGACCCGACGTGAGCTGTCACTTGCGTATATTTCTCCTCCTCGAAGTACGGGCCCCAGTGATGCTCGTGGTGGTGATCGTGGTAGCTCTGGTAGGGTACATACTGACGGGACTCCTCGACTTTACCTGGAATAGTTGTCTTTACAATAACAAATAAAAACTTCACACTATTGTGTAAAATTAATAAATTATGTCATTTGATCTATTTATCAGCTGACATACGAGATATGCAATTTAACTTTATCATTGAAGATAAAGTTAAATTGCGGAGACGTCCAGAGAGTTGACCTTGATGAACTGAGAAGAGGAATGGAGAAAGAAAAAGAAGAGTATTGTCGTTATAACAATGTGATGGTTTTGTATCATGTGTCACAAATCTATCTTGTATTTAATACAACATCGTAAGCACACTAGATTTTAAGATGTCTAGATTGTAGGTATTTTTCAGGAAACAAGGTCGACAGTGGGAAGTTCCATTGTTTGATTGTTTGAAAGAGAAGCCAGAACGTTGCGTGTGAATTTGTGAACCACAAAGTAAATCAATGAACTAGTAAGTTTTAGTTGAAAGTATGGTAATTTTTTATTGTATTTATGTATTTTTTTATATTGTAATATATAAAAACTAAGCATTGCCTTTCAACGCAAAAAAAAACAAATATAAATGATGTCAGCATTATGGCACCTTCAGAGGCGTGCATTGGGAGAGGCCTATGTCCAGTAGTGGATGGATGCAGGCTGATCATGATGATGATTCTGGCACCTTCCCTTCTTAGTGGTTTAGTTTAGGTATTCATTATTCCAATTATGTATTATATTAAATAAATGTACACAACAAATCAAATATAGTACTTTGTACGATATATTGCCTTACAAAAATATTTTAGAGAGCCTTTATTTTAAAACCATTCTACTATTTTTTTCCAAAACCTTTCCAATTTTGCCAATTTCAATTATTCTAAATGTTCGTCTAAGTGGTAGAGGTACTTGTTAGAATTGCCAAAGTCAAGGGCTCTTAACTCGTAATAGTTGTCGTCCAAAGTTTTTGTTAATGTTATAGTAAAATTAAGCCATTTATATTCTTAGAGTTAGTAAGTTTTGGAGAGGATTGTTCCACTTTTATGTTTTTGTTACTGCTGTAGCTATACTCTGTTTAATTCACGGGACACGTTTGAACTTTTCTCTTAATTAAGTAACATGAAATTTGCAAAGTTTTAGGCCATTGCACCTATGTTATAAGCATGCTGAAAAAATACAATCACAACAATAGTCTTGTAACCAATTCTTGGTCTTGAAATTAACGTCTTAAAAAAACGTATTGAGCTTGCCTGTACAAAGTTAGATATATTTTAGAAATACAAACTTAACCTACTTACAAACTCATTTTTAGTCTTTATCGTTGTAACCGAGCCTAATTTAGCTTGCAACATCTAAATCCACACTAATATTATAAATGCAAAAGTAACTCTGTCCATCTGTATGTTTGCTACATAATCACGGCTAAATGGCTTTACTGATCTCGATAAAATTTTGCGAGGTAATAGTATGTATCATGAGGACGGACATAGGCAATTTTTTTTGTCGAAGTTACGGTTACAGCTAGTATTACATACATATGAAAAATAGTATAATCTGAATCTTTCAGTTTTCCATATTACGTACGTAAGCACACAGAGCTACCATCAGCGAAGATCGATACTCACTCTGTAACAAATGATCGTTCCTGTCAGTCACGCCCTCGCGTTTGATATTTTCCCTGAGCTGCTTCGTGATGTTCTTGAATATCTCTCTAGATAACGCAAGACTGTCCTTTTCCTCGCTTCTGCGGCGACGTACACCATTGGAGTTGTAATCTTCAGGGAAGCTTAATGGTTCTGATGGAAAATATCAAGTTAGTATGATAGTAAAGTAGCAAACTGACAAATCGACACCGCTTTATGGTTGACATTCTGAAAACCCGTACGAAACGCTTTGATTCCACTTTTATTGTGGGAACTGCTAGTATGTGGAATGCACTGCCTGAATGAGTGTTCCCCGATAGTTACAATCTGGGTGTCTTCAAGTCAAGAGTGAATCGGTTTCTTCTAGGCAAGCGTGATCCACCATAGGCCGCATCATCGCTTAACATCAGGCGAGTTGGCGGCCAAGCGCAAGCCTATTCTACAATAAAAAAAAAAAAAAGTATTGCTTTGATGCCACTTTTTAACGGAATTCAAAAAAGGTGTTCCATTTTTTTCCTCTGAACTCCGTTATTTATGAACCAATTTAGAAAATAATTTCTTTGTTTGAAAGGACTCTCAGATTGGTCCCATAGAAATTTCATTTGTCGGTTAGTCGCGGTTCAATAGTTTGGCTATTAAATCAAAATAACTAGAAAATTCGGTTGCTTGGATAACAATATTTATGACATCCAACTAAGTGAAATTGCGTAGTAGTTTACTAATTTTGAAGTCGTTTTTTTATTGATACTTTATAATGTGCTTTATCTATCGGGAAAACTCATTATTTATTTTTAACCGACTTCCGAAAAGGAGGAGGTTATCTATTCGACTTTTTTTTAAATGTTTGTTACCTAAGAACTTTCGACTGGGTGTACCGATTTTGATGTTTTTTTTTATTTGAAAGCTGGTAGTTTCCGTGTGGTCCCATTTTAATTGGATTTCATTTAGTCCAGTTCTAACATCCTTTTTATGAAGTCGGTTTTTTTATATTGATAATAATTATTTATCAACAATAGTATGACAGCGTATTATGACCGTGAGTCTGATATTAATTGTTCAAAGTTAAAGCTACATTGTAATTTTTTATGGTCGACAGGCTAGGCGTTTGACCATAGCTCACATAAATTGTTAAATGACGGTGTTGTTAAACTGTGGGTAAACACGCTTTGCCTGGAATGGTAAATGGCTCTCAAGTGGGGCTGGCGAAACACTCAGGTGTTCACAATGTTTTCCTTCACAGGCAGCTCAAACTCATTGTTATAATTTTAAGTATATACCTATATATGGAAACTGGCTTGGTTTTCACACATTTTATTTATATTACACGGGAATTACTCACGTAAGATTAGGCCCGATACTCCGACTATAGTTTCAACCGAATTCACCTTGATAAAGACCGCCGAATGCGGTTGAAACTATAGTCGGAGTATCTGGCCTAATCTTACGTGAGTAATTACCGTATAATATAAATAAAATAGTAGGTATATGATACCTGAATGACAAAAGTTTAGTTGTATCGAATTAATGATTATGGAGCCCAGAGGAGGATAGTGGAACTCTTCAATGGCTACTATTAGTAAATCCCTTGCTTGGACGAATTTGGTTGATTTTAACGGAGAGTCCCTGACTTAGTATTTATAAGCATATTGCACGATGCTTGGGACGAGGGATAGTGGAGCTGTGAGGTGGATAATACCTTCAATAGCCAAGGGTTTTCTACTACAAGGAACCCACCCTTATAAGTTCGTTCTGTCCAATTTCCCACCCATCTGTCCGTCTGCTTAAATTTTTTAGAACCTTTTAACTTCTATAGTTATAAAGATAAATGGATGAAACACAATTATAGTTCTAGTCTTCAAGGAACCCTTATAAGTTCATTCTGTCTAATTTTCCGTCCGTCTAGTTTAATTATCGTTTAGAACTTTTAATCTTCTATAGGTATAAAGATAAATGGATATTAAAAGGTCTGGTACCTAGCTACATACGAACGATGTGAGATTATGTTGTCTCCCTCGTGCGAAATATTGTTGTATCTCTATGGTATTAAAATAACATTTAGGTATCATGCATTAATTATCTATCTGGTGTCGTTACATTGTATTATAACCTTTACGAAATATGGCCCGCTAAAATTAAAAAAGTTAATCCTCCTTGCGTTTCTTTACTACACACATCACACATCATCAGCCAATTAACGTCCACTGTTGGACAAGGCCTCCCATAGAGGGGTGTTGCCATAATCCCTACGCTTGGCAGGCGGCTTGGGCTTGGCAGGCGGCTTGGGTCTTTACTACAATGTATGTATATTAATTATTTTCGTACAAAACTGGGTTCGTAAAACGAAGTTTTTTTCCTGTTATAGCACTGTTTTTGTAGGCGGTCGAAGGGTATTAAATTTGTCCGGTCACAACCGAAGAACCAAATTTAATAAAGTTCAAATCGGTAATTCAGTATAAATGTTAATAACTTCTAAAGAAGAATTCTAAAAAAAGCTCTTTTGATATTGGAAATACGATGAATGATGACCAGAAATAAGACATTTTAATATTCCGTGCATAATCTTCGCATTGCCGTTCAATTGAGTTAATTCAACGGAAATTTCCGCGATCAGTGAGGAAATGGGCCTAAAATTTATTTTTTCAAGTCGCAGATCCATGGTTCGATTGTAGGAAAAATGAATGATAAAACATAATTAAATTTATAGGCTTCGAAGGTTTTCATAAATTTTAGTATTTGCTTGAGAAACTTATTTTTGGGTTGTTTATTTTTATTACGATATCAATACGCATTTGGCATGGTCAAAACTGTTTTAAAGAAAAAAAACTATCAATCAATCTCATTAGTTATCAGTAAAATCTGAATTTATTAATGTAATGTGAAATTAATTTGTCTTGCCAGATTCTTATTGATAAGAATAATCATGCGTGAATACGACACAAAAATATGCTATTTTAGTTCAAACAAGTTTATTGAACGTTACTAATATAAATATTGTTCTGTCGCCAAGCACCTAAAAGTTATTTCTGGCAGCCTCACTTGAGAGCCAGTTCCTATTTTAGGTTAAACGTATTACCATAATTGATCATTCTATCACCTAAAATAAATGAGCTGTAGTCAAACGCATAATCTATAAACCACAAAAAAAAACACATAGTTTAATAAAGTAAGTTCTCGTTACAATATATTGTATTATAACTAACTATAACTTAGATTTTATTCTTAAACTCGGTCTAAGAACTTATTTTCCTTAACAGCTGCAATAAAACTGTCAGAAAGCTAAATGACGTCACAAATGGTGATCATTTTCGCTTTTTGCTTTCAACAGTAAACAAAACCAATGACTCAGCATTAAGTTTAAAGTTTGGAAGCTTTGTTTAGCACAAAGTTCAAATATTTTTTTTGTGTATGGTAAGCAACGATGTGGTCCGAGATAAAATTTAGAAGTAAGGTTTTTCACTCGAATCTTGAAGACATTGATTATATTTCTCAGGAAAACAAGGAAGCCGGTAGGTTTCAGCTTTCTAGCTAAAGGGTTTTTAAATCCCCAACTGACAATGACTTACCAGATGCAGTATGTAGACAGCATAACGCAAAACACACAAAGTAGAGGCCGCCCCACTGCATATTAGATACATCACAGGCGTATACGCATTACGCTCGCCTTTCACCTGGGAACAATGAAAATCTACATTACTATTTTAGTTAAACTAGATGTTTGCTATAACCTCGCGATCTTAACAACTTCAGAACCAATTTCACTCCTTATCAAACTAAATTAATACAGTGAAATTGTACAAAATTTCATAAAGTGAAATTGTATTGTAGTCAAGTTATCTTTGGACAAATATACAAACGCACATCCTCCAACCCATCAATATACGTACATACAAACGCCGATCTAATCCGATGCAAGCTAAGTGAACGCGCAAGTGAAGTGATCAGCTAAGTGAATATGATTTTTTCTGCCTATTTCTGCAGATAAATGCCAAAATATCGAATTATTAGGGCAAAGGACTACAGTCAAGGGTGATATCACTCAACATTTCTTTATAGTAATCGAAAAGAAAAATACACGTTCCGCACCCAAAGTTTTTTTTTTTTTTTTTCATTTATTTCAGGATCTTTGGCGCACGCCCGCATTTAGCCGGTGTTTATTAATTGTTGTTTTACTTTAGAATGTGTACTATAATCATTGTTGATAATACACACTTTAAAAAATGAGCTTTGTGATGGATTTTTGACTTTTAGCTGAAGTAGTTTACGAACTTATAATTTGGCGCATATATCTGAAATATTTACTTGTAGGTATCGTAATTTATTCTAACTTCAATATATACGAGTATAAATATCAAAAGCTAAATGGAGCTAAGGTTAAGTGTGTACTTACGAACTCGACTTTCATATTACATCGAAGATTGAATGCTACGTCAATTTACTTTCATACATAGGTAAATAATCTTAGAAACCCAAAACACTGAGTATGAATACTGAATAATACATGGACTAGATTTCTTTGAAGTAAAATTATGTACAACAAAATAGATGGGCAGGGAGTTAGATTTACAAAATAATAAATATAGTAGTACTAGAAATAGCGCTAGTCAATTTCGTCTAGAAATAGCATTAATGCCGAGCTGGTGCTATTCGACACTGATTATGTCCTATGGATATAAGTGTTTGTAGTAGTGTATAATAAATGTTTATTTCTTTCTTTCTTTCTTCTATTCGTTATAGAACTAGTTTAAGTACCTACTTATTTACCAAACTTTATTTTTTTAAATTAATCTTCTAAGAAATGCTTTATAAACACATTGAACTTTTATGTTTTACTAATTAGGTACCATAAATTATAAGTGGTTATGTGTTTCGGCTAAATAATAATGTTATTAAGTGTTCATTTAAGCTATTAACTATATTCATGCTAAAGTTGTTGTAGAGTTCTGCGGGGATAAACATACAGACTTACAAACTTAAACACTTAAACTCAAAGTTTATCGTATAAGTATTTAATATTAGGGTGATGTTCATAAATATTTTTAAGAATTGATTTTTACCATCGAGACAATACCTGTAGATGCACGATCTCTAAAATAACAGTCAAAAACCGTTTGAGGGCCGTTGTACATAGCTAGACATCAATAATATAGTTAACAATGCCACATTTATTTAATTTATACGTTATGTCGCTTGCATAGTCTTCATAATCGCTTGTTAGTAGCACTGGCATCGCGCACCGTTGTAGTCGGATCGCAGTTGCCTTACAACTAACCGAAAAGTCGGCACAATGCGTAGCGAGCGCCAAGCTTTTTTTTTCGCACGATTGTGATTCTATAGGTTTTGTATCTAGATGATTTTGACCTTTAGTTTAAGGAACAGTATTGTTGTGAAGCTTATTTATTTCTTATTACACACTCGCTAATAATAACCTACTATTGCAAATCAAATTACTTACCTATTAGATTTGATATAACCTATGACTCTCTTGACATTGAAAATAACAACAAAGTTTCAATTTCATTCAACACAGACTTAAAATATAGTCGCTTAAAACTCCCACGCAAAGTAACCCGTCTGCAACTAAACATACTTTGCAAACTTAGATTACCTCCCTCAGATATGTATGGTAATATAAAATTAAAGGCCTCGTAATTGGTTCGTACATGTTTGTGAATAAGACAGACTTCCGCCGCTGCCCCAAACTTTGGGGCTCGCGGTTACGATGTAGGTATTTTCGTCTGACTAAATTACGTTTGCATGATTTTCATTTTGTCGACGGAAGCCTTAATTTTTTTACTGGTGACTGCAAAATTTTAATGCATTCGTGTTTAACAGGCTAAACAACTATGTACAGCAAAAACGACTATAACAACTTTTTTTAGAAAAAAAAAAACAGCTGTATCATTTATTTATTAACGGGATGTTTACCGTAATAAGGTTGTGGATATATCATCCAATATTTCGACGCAGTAAAATATACCATTTTCACGGGCAGACTGAAAAATGTGGGTAGTTAGCAAAAAAGTTCGAAGTTAGGTGCAAAACAAAAGGGAAACTACCTTCTTAGAGTACTACCCTCTATAAGTAACTACTCTCTCTAGTGTTTTGTTGTTGTAGCTGTTTTGCTACCTTTTTATTTGTGTGGCTAGATTCTTAGTTTAATTGTAGTTAACTAAGACGGAAATAATTAAAACAGTGTTCCGAAAAGAAGTTGTTTTACAAAAATTACATTTCTATTTTAACATTAGGCGTTTTCACCTACCAGTCCGAATATAATTCTGTTCATGACTTCGTAGCTAAATGGATGGAAAGATTTAATGTGATATTTTTTTATACAAAAAACTTTTAAAATTAGATGTACCTAATCTTACTTTTGTGAATCTTACAATTTAAAGCGTACAGTACAACAGCCTTAGGAAATTTAGGTAAATGACAGAATAAAACGGATGTCATAGAAAAAGTTAGAACTCCTAAAAGTTAAAACAGCTTCAAGACCATGTTTTCTTTATTCACTTCACTTTACAAATTGGACGCTTAAACAAAATCCAGGCAACATTAAGGGGTTATAAATTATGAAAATCGAGATTTACATGAAATACCCTCGCCTAGGGGCGGCGCTAAATTTGTTATTCCTCCTGTTTACAAAAGCCCTAAGACGAAAAGTGTATCAAAATTTACGTCTATTTGAACGGCGAATGAAATAAAATATTTGTTCTGCAAAGCACGTTTTAATACTGTTGACTCTTTGGTGGGAAACGTTTCGACCTCTAGAATACATTAGCATTGGAAGGCAATTTGTTTCAGAGTTGATTGGAACCTTACGTCATTACGTCTAGATATTATAATTGGTGAATTAGTTTTGCTTCAAGTGGAATTTATGTGGGATCGAGTAACTCTTAACCGTGAAAAAAATATCAATCTAAAAAAATGACTTTAAAATGTGTAAGCTCTCTACTAAAATTATTGCTATTGCCAAATCAACAGGCACTTGAACAAAATTATTCGTATTATTGGTGCTGGAAACGGCTAAGTCCTTTTAATGAATTTTTTCGCGGGACCACCTTGAAAGTTTTCTCTACATAATAAAAAAATCGATATAATAGGCGTACATACTAAAAAATTAACCTAATTGAGATCTTCCCTCATGTAGTCGGTTAACATAATTGAAAACAGTTACATCAAACTAAATTAAGTAGTCAAAGAATTCACTGCTGAACACCTGCCATGCCAATGCAATGCTCACGCAGAATAAGTCCAAGTCTATTCGCTTATCAGTAGAGTTGAAGTTATACTTGAAATATCTAAGAATTTCGCCTATAATTAGTAGGTATTGATTTTGGATACATTGATACGGGGGTTAAACCAAATACAAACAGATGAACTATTTAAAGAAGCTCAGGGCAATAGGGGAGGTGAGCCCAAAATGGGTAAGCTAAGGTTAGGTTTTTTTTTTTTTAAATACATTTAGAACTGTTATTTTAGTCACGGCTATTGCTTACTTAATAGATTCGATGTTAATTTTAAAAGGAATGTAACGTTTTCTATCTCTTTTCTTTTAGAACGATAAAATCAGATTATTATTAGAAACTAGCTCCAAATCAACCAATACTCCATACCGGTCGATTAGTTTCCCAAAAAAATTAATAATAGGTACGTTTATATGAAAAGACAATGAACTGTATTAGTATAATTTAAGGATGACCTGAAATTAGGGGTACCTTTAAAAACTGAGTTCCAACATTAGGTATGTCCAATTGTATGTCATACAAATATAGTAAAAAATATGTTATTAGGTACTTCTGGAAAACATTATCATAACCTAATCAAATTTTGCTGTTAAACTTATTAAATAAAACCGCAGTTCTGTGAAAAGTAGATATTATGTCTATTGACTACTAAAGAAGTACCCTTTTTGCCAATAAAGATTTTTATCACATAATAGATTCGATGTTCACAATAAGTTTCTCCATCTTCGGTAAATAATATTTTATTATCTTTTTCTTACGTTCCGGCATTTCCCATGAAGTCAATGTATAAATAAAATAAGTTCGCCTCAAAGAAATAACGAATCTCATATAACATAATTAGAATACACGCATTATTTTTATTACACGAGAATTACTCACTTATTAATCCGGTTACTTAACTAGTTAAAGGGGGAGGCCTATGTTCAGCAGTGAACGTCTTCTGGCTGATGAATTCGGTTACTCCGAATATAGTTTTGACCGTCTTTTTCAAGGTGAGTGGGCGACTCCATCTCGCTTTGCATTTTTATTGTATTGTCATTTTAATGAGATTGAAGTATACCTTTGCCTTAAAAGAACCTCTAGGCGATATAATTTTTTCAAGCATAATAAATATTATTACCTTGTAAAAGACCGCCAAGTGTGCTTGAAATTGTAATTGGAGTAACCAGTTTAGTCATACGTGAGTAGCTCCCGTATAATTTCAACAAAATGTGTGAAAACCACGTCGATTCCAATAATAAAATATTCGCGTTAGTTGGATAGATAAATATAGCTAACAGTGTGAGAATTTCAGGGCCCGTTTTCCGGTTGATTTTACTAGATGGAGCTATTTGTTATGATATGACCACTATTAACACTCGTGCTACAGAATAAAATATGTTTAGATCAGTGTGATGGCGCCTTTTTTTCGCAAAGTATCTGGGTACTAGTTTCGTAGTTACCATCAGGCTGAAACCTAACTGAATCTAACTAATAAATAACCTTTTTATTGCTCTGAAAAGCTATCGTATTTTAGTAACTAGATAATGCTCGTACTTAATTACTTTAATAATTCTTGAAATATAATAAACCTGCTAAACTGCGTGTGCGTCGGGAACATTGTTATCCTAATTTTCAAGAATGTAAACGCTTCCCTTCTGAATAATAACTTATGAGATTATCAGGGATTAAATTAGACTGTTCACCAGAATACGATGTCAAGATAATTTCACATATTCTATGCAAAATCTGGTAACATTTTCTGGTAAAGCGAGCTATTGTACGTTAAACAAATAACTTGCTTGGACAGAGTTAATGGATGACATTTTCGTAGCGACATTATGCTGAGTACAATGGATGATTTATTTGACGAAAAGTTGTACTTTCTACACACTTACTTATTGCGTTGTGCTTTTTATTTTGAATACATGACTAATGATATCCATTGCTAGGTATTTTGATATTTTAACTATTGACGTTGTTTAGACTATTTAATTTTCTCTAGTTTTTTTTACATATAATGTTAATGGCAAAAAAATGCAATCTCTCTAAAATTTGACTAGTTAAAAAAATATAATAATTGTTTAAGTTTTTTTTTTTTGTTATCCACATATCTAGTTTTTTTCCATTTAGTAGATTAGTTATTTTCAGTGTGAAAACTGTCTTGCAAACTATTTGTAATCAGGTATACGGGTTGCCTTGATACAGGCTTTGCCAAGTAAGGCAACCAGCAGGTATTATTTTAAGAAATTAAGTTGGAAAAACGTTTTTTTTTTTTTTGGTGTATATTACTGTTTTTATGCCATCTCTAAGATTACGCATATTAGGCAAAACATGATACAAAGTTTTTAATATTGTTTTAACACCTATTGTGTTTGATATTTTTATGATTTTTTCGTGTTTTGTCTAAATAAGTTGTCTCTATCTATATAGGATTCAATATAAATATATTTTTCACACAGCTTGACGATAATTCAATTTTTTTACTTGTTTTTAATTTTATAATAAACTTGCGTTAGACCGCCAACTCGCTTTGTTCATATAAAACAAAGTTACCGTTGCTATTTTTACTTAAAAAGATCACAAAAAGTGCTTAACTGATTTTGTTACGTTTTATGAGAATACCGTAGAATTTGGGTTAATTTTTGTCTGTTTTTATTATTATTTTTATATTCGTTTTAGTAGTTAATATGGTACAGAATTGACCACGGCTTACCTAGTTAGGTGAAAGTGTGGTTGAAGATAGTATACACTATACTATACACACTCAATTGTAATTTGCATAAATTGTTGAAACGAGATACGTTCCAATTAATAATTTCTTCTAATTCAAAGTGGGGGTGATACGACCAGGTGAGCTACTACAACCTCAAAAACATTCTTATAATGACATTGAATTTTGTCTTGCTCTCTAATTAGCCGAGAGAGCAAGACAAAAAGAAAATCTCAATGTAAGATTATTATTATAAGTTTTTTTGAGGTTGTGGTAGCCCCTTGTACTGACATCCCGCTTGGGGTGTATTGTGCATTTGCCCATGCCAGCCTACCTAAACCAGCCGAGCTCCTTAAAATTACGGAGTCGCTGATTTGGGTCAGGTCAGAAGCTTTGGGTCGCTGACTAAATTGTAGTTAATACTTCTTTAGAAAGTTAACGTATCAGGTCTAAACGAAAAGTAAACGAAAGTATTCGTTTACTTACCATAAAATAATAAATATTTTTAACAATTTAAAAAACCAAATTCTCAATTTAGTAAATACACAATTTAGTTTTCTTATATGACTTTTGAGGTGTGTTGATTTAAAAACCAAACTATTACACCGATTTTGATGAAATTTCTATGGGATCAATCTGAAAGTATATCCTTTCAAATAAAAATTAATTTTCCAAAATGGTTTATAAATGAAGAAATGCTGGGGTAAAAAAAAAAAAATATCCCATTTCTTTTTGTAGTCGTTTAAAATATTAGTACATTTTAAGAATAAGTAGATATTATCGTACATATTTATGTACAAAAAATCAATTATCAGAAAATTTGTACCTAATAAAATGGATATTGCATCATTTGATTACTAAAATTTCAAAAATAGCCATTAGAAATTGGTAAAAATATTCACTCGCAGCCAATCAGGAATTAAAAAAAAAAACAAAAATAACGCGGGGATGTGGGTTGCATTGCTAAAACCTAAGTTAGTAGTTATTTTATGAAACAGGTGTACGTGTAATATATTAGGGTTGGTTTACTGAATATTCTGCTGTTTCGCTTTTACAAGCTTTAAAGTATAGCTAGCAAACGTAAAATTGCGTTACTGTTAATTATTATAACAGAAAATTCGGCAAATAGGAAGACAGTTCGACGAATGATAAGTGGTGACCACTGTCTATGGACCTGTGGTAGTGTTTTTGATGGAATTCATATTATTATTATTTTAATTCAGAAACTATTTCTTATTGCAATTAACCACGATTGTTGCCACATAGATGATACGATGTGAAATGCTTAATTTTATGCGATATCTTACTTAAACTCTTTAAAACAAAACCTGTTAATCTAAGTTAAATGAAAGTTGAAATACCTCGACACTAGATGTCAATGCAGACGTAAATGTGGAAAACCCCATCTATCACCCCAAATGTGTTTCACTCTTTACGGGGAAAGGCTTAGGGGGGATAGATGGAATATGCCATCAATATCCGTTTAGCCGTCAAAGAGTAAAAACACTGTCGACAAACACGTACTCAACACAAAAATATTTTATGAGTAATTGATAGATTGTACAATGAACGCATAATGCAAGCCATTTTATGCCACGATATTTGTCAGCCCAAACCGTCGAAGGACGTATATTTAAGTCAAGGATAAAATGGGTTTAATGCACAAATTATACATCCATCTTTTCACTTTCATTGGAAATGAAACAATAATATTGTAGTGATATAAAATTATTAATTAAAACTAAAACTGAACAAAATATGTTCAATTTTTATGCGAGAATAGTTGTAACTGTGTTTTAATCATATATAAGTCATAACCTGATCTTTGAGCAGACCCAGGTAAATATTTTAATGCACTAGAACAGATTCCTAAAACAGATTCTTCTGCACTAGGGCATTTAAAAAAATGTCCTCTTACCCTGGGCATAAAGAAGAACTTAAAGAGCATGATAAGTAAAAATTTAATTAAATTTTTGCTCGTTTAGTAACTTTACATAACTATCATATAGAATATGAGTAAATTACCTTCTTTTTTATTCAATTTTTAGCACAAGCAAGGAATATCTTACCATGTCAGTTTCCTCTGTCAACAGCAGAATTGTATGGCGGGGCTATGATAAATGGAAATTCTTATCGACAAGCTTATTATTTTTACTTCGTTAACCCAGACCCTAATTCTAGCTAACTAAGGGTATGCCAGTGAGGTTATCTGACCCATCTATGAATGTGGTAGATATTGCGTGTTTATAAAATATATGACTGAAATATTTAGCACCAAATAGACAGCTAAGGTTAATTTTATTTTGAGAGCCGAAGAGATTAACCTTTACTTTAAAGAAACATCTTATAATTCCGTTCTAAATTCTCATTAGAAAAGTTTTTATTATGACAGTCAAAAGGAGGGTATTTTAGCGTGTAGTATGTATGTATGATTGTACAGGTTTACCTACAGCCTTAACGCCGTTATATAAGTTTTGATAAAAGAAATGTTGATAGATTCGCATAGTCACTGGAATGACGTCTTCATATATATATGATGGCGATATGTAAAGTGAAGATGAAATAATAAATAATGTTTTCTATAAATATGAAGTATCATTGAATATGTCCTTTGAAATATAAGTTATGTTAGGTACATAATTTTTTCTATAGTTACAGGGATGATCACTGTAATGACGTCATGATAAATACGTGACGGCAACATGTGAAGTAGGGATGAAAAAATAGGTTCTGCCTTTATTAACTAAAGCACTAACCTCATCCATGTCTTCTCATTTTGTTTTTAAGTTTGCACATGTATATTTTTGCATTACAATCCAGGTCTGAACCTATTTTTTTAAGATATTGTTTTGTATGATTGTAATTTGTTTTGTGTATATAATAAATAAATAAAAATAAAATAAATAAAATACAAGCCAACACCAACGCCACTAAAACAGTTAGAAATAATAATAAATGAAATAATTGCTCCCTTTTCATGTGATCATTGATTAAGTGTTTTATAATAAAAGTTAGGTTTACAAAATTTTTATTTTGATAAGGTGTACAGTTTGAAAAAAAAAAACTGCTGAAGCTACTTGAAATTAAACACTTTTAACGTATTTTATCGTGTGTACTTTGCATTACTTTATTTTTGACGTTTCAAACACCGCAGTTTCTATAGACACAGGTATTTAGATGACAGATTTATGGAAACATTACAAAATTATCTACTAGTACCATCAATATCAAAACTGTCCTTATGTATGCAGTAGCCGCTCATGGTGTCCAGCGCTCTTGCATTTCTGTGCCGGGCTTGAGATTTTATTAATTTGGTGACTAATTTTTAAGTAGGTGGTACCTGCCATCCTCTGTATTATAATGTCTCCCTTTTCTTTCCACCAAAGATATTTTATTTGCATTTTTAGTTTAGTTTTGTGTATATTTATTATTAAGTACACTTTGGAAAAAAGTCTTCGAACGGGATTTTTAATTATGTCTTATAATTTCAATAACCTCCGTACACAAATGATGTTTTGGTTTGTGGTTCCCATAAGCAAATTTCAATGAGGACTTTCAACGTCTGTTTCAACTGTCTTTTTCTACTTTTTAGTTTAAGTTTCTACATGTAAATATAGTCTGAACGTTTGTATTTGTTCTATGTCTGGGTGTTAATATCTATTTAAGTATGTATTTAAAAATATATATATGTATGTATATCAGTCTCTGGCAGCCATATTACAAGCTTTGCTTAGTTTAGGGTCAGATGACCATGTGTGCAATAATGTCCCAGATATTTATTATTATTATTATTAGTCTTGATTAGGCACTGCTTTATGTCCATAAAAATTATGATAACACTGAAAATTCACTCACATTTTTGTCCATTGTGAAGTTGATGGTAACATCTAGGACTCCACTATTTGGAAATGTCGCAACTTGACATGTGGCGCACCCATAAAGATGATTTATTTCTTGTAATATTTGTTTTTGGTGACATTATCTCAAGTCTGCTCTCGTACTTTAACATCCACAATGTCACGTAATACGCATGTTATTGCGATCGTATTTTTATTATTATCGTGCATCAAATTGATATTACATTTTTATCCATATTGAAGATAGATAGATGTTGCTCCACTCTTTTTAACCGACTTCAAAAAAACTGAAGTGAAAAAACCGAATGTGGTAAGCCATTACTAACCTAAAGTGCTTCCACTGAAAGAACGCGTCTAGCATTTGCCATAACATGTAAAAAGCTGACCCAGAATAATAAATTCTGATCACTTTTTTCTAGATTTTTGAACGTAAGAATGTAAATAGTAGCCTTTTTTCTAATGTGACTTTTGCTGACTTTGCGGCCTCTACAGCTTGACCAGACTAATTGGTGAACGCAGAGGGCGTTGGGCCAAGATGATTATGATTTTCAGGCGACAAGCGCAAAGGCACCTCGGAGGTACGAGCCTCGGCTTGGGCCGTCGCCGGGAGTGAGGATCAGACTTGCCCTGGAACCCCAGAAGGGGTTCTTAAATAGACAAACATATTCTACCTCTGTCGCCTCTACTCGAGGATAAAAACGGTGAAAAGAAAATTTGTTCACGGCCTGTGCTAGGCCTGATGTAGTATATTGTTTACTACCAAAGGCACACACATACGCAACGAACCCCTTTTGGGGTTCCAGGGTTTGACTGCCCCGGTGGCTCAGTTGGTAGTGAACCTACCTGCTGCACTTGGGGGTGTGGGTTCGATTCCCACCTAGGGCAAACATTTATGTGATGAACATTTGTGTTTGTTCTATGTCTGGGTGTTGATGTCTAATTAAGTATGTATTTAAAATTATATATGTACGTATATCAGAGTCTGGCAGCCATATTACAAGCTTTGCTTAGTTTGGGGTCAGATGACCGTGTGTGAAAAATGTGTGAGAGACAAACGTATCCATATTCTAGCTCTATCGCGTCTACATGTGGATAAAAACGGTGGAAAGACAGTTTTTCCACGGCCCATGCTAGGCGTGCTGGAAAACATGCGGAGCGCTTCCAACCAGCCGTTTTGGAGATCAATAGGGGAGGCCTATGTCCAGCAATGGACGTCTTATGACTGAAATGATGCTGATGACGATAATTTAGCAGTTTTCACTTGTCATAAGTGCACACTGCTAAAGCTACACCATTAAGAAAACAATGTTAAAATAGTCTCACCTTGTAAACAATTATTTTGTGGAAGAGATTGAGGAAATTATCAGGAAATTGCACGCTGTTAGAATGTTTTTCAATTATCATTATGCCACCATTCCATTTTAGACTGTTGTACAGAGATATTGTTTATAGTACAAAACTTATTGTTATTGTAAAACACTTTTTTACAATAACTAACTTTGCTCGACCTCAAAACATTGAGGAGAAAATAATGGTTTATATTGCTGTTTTATAAAGACCAGGGGCTCTATTTTTGAATCGCTCGTAGGACTTTTTCTATTCGTATACGCAAATAATCACCGGTGATTTCAAATCCGAGTAATCAAATTTTTTTGTATTTTTGAATCGCTCGAATTCTTGGTTGCCGTAGTTCTGTCAGACTTTCTATCGATAGAAAGCAAATTCGAATGATATAAACCACTCGTATTGTTAGGAGTGAAATGACTAGTTCAAAAATACGACTTTTGGGATTTCGTTCGAAAGTAAATCATATCGCATGAAAAAAGTCCTACGAGCAATTCAAAAATAGAGCCCCAGTAGAGTATTAATATTTAAGAATGAAGGATATACATTTTCAAAATCTGTTTGTCACATGTATGTATGGCTGTCTTGGCTAGTTGTACATAATTCGATGGTCGTTAGAAAACATTGTAGATGATAAAAATAATTTGCCAAAAGATAGAGATGGTATGAAATATAAATGACATAATATTTTTTGCGTCACAGAACTTTCAGATGAGTCTAGAACTGTGCCTAAGCCGAGAACGGTAATCTCTATTTCATATTTCGCTTTTACTGTTGCATATATAATGGAGACACGGCAGTCGTATTAAGTTACTCTACATTCAGCACGCATTTATAACACTTAATGCAATGTACGCAGAGTTTGAATTACACTGACAGAGTAAGTAGAGAACTCTTCATGAGTGAAGAAACGACTAAATTCATCTTGCATGTTGCGTGCATAATTTATAAGGCTACTAGGGATTTACACACTGATGAATTTGAAAAATATTTTATCACATGATTATTATATAAATACTAGCTGCGCCCCGCGGTTTCACCCGTGTGGTGATGAAAAATGTGATGATGACGATGAAAAATAGTTTACGACCTATTCTCATACCTACCAAATATACATAAAAAACATTAAAATCGGTCGAGCCGTTTCGGAGTAGTGCGACCACAAACACCGTGACATGAGATTTGTATATATTATATAGAAGAAGATACACCATGTGTAAACTGCATTAATATACAAGAACCCTGTTCAACTCAGAACAATGGGGGTGCAGGCGAGATCAGTTTATGTGCACCCTTGTCAACCTGCACAACTTAGATGCGCTCTGCGCAATACGCATAAGCATTCCCGTATTTCTAGAGAAACATGGGTGAAAACTGTGACTATATTAAATTAGCTAAATCCCGTGGTATGCCCGCGGTTTTCCATATTTCCACATTTTCTGGGGATCAAATTATCCTATGTCCGTCCTTATTTATGATCCTACCAGTCCTGAATAGCGAGCAAACAGACAGAGTTACTTTCACTATCACAATAATATATTAGTTAGGATCAAACTTGAAAATATATCCAAATCGTTGGCAAATGTATTAGACATGTGACGCCAAAATCCTTTCACGAGGAAAAAAAAAAAAACTCATTAGTTAACCAATCGACAAATTACGAGCTTTCTGTTGTCAATTAGGGTAATGATGGTAACGTCAATACTGCTAAATAAATAGATTAAATACTAACAAAGTCGATAGTTCCTGAATTAGTAACATTGATCGGAGGTTATTTAAGAAAATTTTGCAGACTTTGTGAATTATTAGGATAGACTACAAAAAGACAGATGTCCAACTTCAAAGAGATGGAAATAATACTATACGTCGCTAGGGGGAGGCCTATGTTCAGCAGTGGACGTCTTCTGGCTGATAATGATGATGATGACTACCATAAAATTACTAGGGCTTTTTGTGTTAACCTGTATTCCTCACTGCTGGGCAAAGGTCTGCCTATAAATGTCGAAAGTTGCCCTCGATTTCCCTGAGATCCTATCATCGGATCCTGACTTGGAGACAATGGAACCAAATTGGAAGTATACCCTACCAAACAATTTTTTTTTATCGGTCTACAGTTGGCGTAGAAATCGTAGAAAATACATTTTTTAAATACAGTGGAACGTAAAACCGTTCTCCTTATTTGAAGTCAATTTATTAAAAATGAATACTTTTCAAGGTTTAGAGAGCCAACATTGTATTAAAATTAGATTCTGAGTAGCCGTTTTAAATACAATAGAACAGAAAGATAAGCAGACACTATAAATAATAGTAGTTATAGTGATTACCTGTACGTACGTACCCACAAGTATAGCATATAACGATAAGTAAAAGTCGTACATCTGACTTTCTCTATTCTATGAAACAGCTAGCTCGAAATTAGGGTTGACAGAACAGAGTTAATTAATGTCGTTTCTTTTCGTCTCTTTAATTACTTTTATATTTTTTGAAGAATGTTTTACTGAAATTACTTTTGATTGTTTTCAGGAATACAAAATTGTAATTAAAAAATAAAAATAACTTAATTAATTGCTATTTAATTACATTCAAGATAATGGGTCAACTCTATAACAAGTACACGTCATGACAATTTAGGTATTTTCTAGGTCAGAGTGAATAGATTTAAGTGCTTCATCTTGACCATATAATTTCTTCGTAAAAGGAAAGTTAACCAAATTCGGACCTAAATGCGTTCAAATTATTTTCTACCCTTAACCTAGGTTGAAGGCGATATTAACTAACCAATTATTTGTAAAATTTAGTTATAAATAAAATAAATAGACAAATCGCGCTATGCCAAATTAAAAAGCAGCCATCCCTTAGCTAGATTTAGTTCATCGGACTAATAAATTCTGGATAACGACTGAGTTTTTGTTCTAAAGTCAAAAATATAGTATTCACTGGAAGCTTTTAGCAGTAAAATGGTGAACAGCGTATTTAGATTGTTGTGTTGGAAATTCAAGATGGATCAGTATTTTTGTTTTTGAGTAGCGCAGTGCAGAGTAACGAGGTACGTTTTAATTTAAAGTTTTGAGTGCTATTGTAAATTTTATAGTCAGAGAGGCTTACGAGGGTGTGACTGTTTAGTTTTGCCATTTGAAGTTCGGCAAGTAGTCAACACGAGCGAGGCGAGATGAGCTTTTACTACCCTTTTATTAACTGCCTTTGTAAACAAGTTTTCCACATGTTACAGGTCGTAAGTCTACTAAAGGGACCGAATAGTTTCACGGAGAGTTCAATAAACGGGAACCATTCTCTAATTTTCCGAATATTTTCTCAAAATTAAATGGAGTTCAAGATAATAAATAAATAAATAATACAATTTTATTGAGACAAAATAATACAAGTAAACAGTTATCTTAGTGCATCGTACTCCGGGCAAGGACTCCTGATTTCCGAAGCCGACTTCTTTCTGCGGTAGGTAGGTAGGTACTGTTCCAAATCAAAACTTCTGCAGGTAAGTAGGAGAATAAATCGCTCATAAGGACCTCGATATTAAGAACAGGCTTTCGTCGACTGTACAATTACAAATAAAGAAATTCTTCGGGCACATCTCCAGGAACGAAGATTCAATGGAAAGACTGGTAGTTCAAGGTCAAGTAGCAGGGAAGAGAGGTCGAGGCAGATCTCCTACACGCTGGACAGACCTCATTAAGACAGCAACGAAGTCTTCCATAACAGAGTGTTCACGTAATGCGACGAACCGAGTAAAATGGAAAAGCATTACAAGATCAGTGATCGCCGCCGGGAAGACCGACGACGTTGAAGACCTGCCGTGTACCACCGGCTCAACAACCACGACCACCCTGCCAAGAGTGTCCGACTAAGATGAAGAAGAAGAGGAGAATAAAGTAATAATGCAATAATGAAGTAATCGGCCATCGGATATATATAGCCTATTCATTACTCTTTAATTACTATCACCATTAAATTGTTTAAAAATGAGTCTGGTACAAAAGACTCATAATTGTGCATCGTATCTTTAGTTGTATGTAATATATACCCATACTTTATTAACCATCACGTTTTACAATGTAACAAAATTATTTAACTTTTAGTTATTAAATGACTGTTAGAGGTGTATTTAGCCTAAGTAGTCAATATATTTGTCTGTTATCTACATAAGACCGTGTCTGTATTGTTTGAATTTAATTAATTATGATAAATAAAGATCTTTATAAAATCAAAAATCAGCCTATTCATTAAAACCAGTTCACAATCGGAACAGATAACATACACAAAAAAAAAACAGATTAATTGAAAATATATTTTCTTGAAGTTGGTTGGATGGGTCGTTGGTATCAATTTCCAAGTTTTGGAGAAAGTTGTACGGAAAATATAAGCTAAGCTAACCGAAGGACCTATCCTTCAGTTTCATGCAAAATACTTGTACCCAAAACAATTCGTAGGTCGAAGTTTCATGCTCGGTTATGATAAATCTACCCCATCTGTCTCTTATTTTTACCTTACCGTAGCAAAAAGAAAAATAAAATGTGTGTGAATTTAGATATGATGGATGTTAGGGAAAAACGAAAATATGGATGATGTACTTATTGTGTGCCCCATAAGTGGTAACTTGTAATGCAACCAAACGAAGCCTTCATTATTAATTTTTTGTTAAGTCAAAGTGGATATCAATGGTAAGATGCGGAATGGATGCAATTGGCAAAAAGTGAAAAATTTCATAATCAAATCCAGACCTATGCGCAGCAGTGGGTTATTTAAGGCTGATGATAATGACCATGATGATGATGATGATTACCATCACAGCTTCACCATTATTGTAACAGCTATAATGTGGCTATAGTTTCATTCCGACTATCGCAGCTGTCAATATTTGCGTCCTTTGACATGAGATTGCGGAACCTTGGGGGCGGGTCAGTTGAGATTTGCCTAACCTCTGCATTCCTTGGTTTGTAATTCTAAATCTATGTTAGGGATTTACAGTGTCATAAAATTTAGGCTTAGGGAGAGGAATTAAAGTTTTCAGAGCACTGTATTGTGTATTTCAGAGCTGCCTCGCTTTCATGACATGGTCAGCCGTTACGACTGGCTCTATGAAAATAATGTTTTCGCTTGCGCTAAAATATAATTGTATGCTTGTACGAAAGCGTTTTAATTCAGTACATAAAGACGGTTTTGGTTTATATAACTTATAAAACGTGGATGGAAAACGTATAATAGCTACTGAATTATGTCCACGTTGTAAATTAAGTGAAATAATTATTATTTTTATCCTAGAATTTTAATGCTAAAACTATGTTGTAAAAACGTACCTGTTAAAATGTTGCAATTTTCGCTGAAAGTTAACTTCAGCATTTTCGCAACTTTTTCATTCCCAATTGTCACTTACATAATAAACACTTGAAAAGTTTTAATCACTTTTTTTGTACACTGCACTTCACAATCGAAGTCGATTCGAACGAGTATCGTGTTGTATTCGATGACGAGTCGAGTCGATTTGAGCCGGTTTCGATTCGGATTCGGTTTCGACCGTGCGATGTTGTTGCCGCAAGAGGCTGTGTGGTACTGAGGCCGGCGAGTGAGGCGAAACGGGAGCGAGCGGGAGCAACGTGACGTGAACATCACTTTAGTATAAAGCTGGTGCACACTGCCAGACACTGGGGTAACAAAATGCTAGTGGATTGTATTTAACTGCTACCTATATTGGTGATAATAATAATTTGCAAGTTATATATATATATCTGGGACATCTGGGAGTTGAAGTGGCAATGGGCAGACCACATCACTCGAAGAACTGATGATCGATGGGGAAGAAAGGTTCTTGAGTGGAGACCACGAATTGGAAAACGCAGCGTAGATAGGCCTCCCACTAGATGGACCGACGACATTGTGAGAGTCGCGGGCATCCAGTGGATGCAGATGACGGGATATCGTTCAGTGTGGAGGTTAAAGGGGGAGGCCTATGTTCAGCAGTGGACGTCTTCTGGCTGATGATAATGATGATGATTAGTAAATAAAGGTGATATAAAATAAGTGCAGTGCGCGACTGCTTTGCGCTGAGGTAGCGGAGGAGTACATAATCATAATAATCATAACCATAATCATGTTGGCCCGACGCCCTCTGCGTTCACCAACTAGTCTGGTCAAGCTGTAGAGACCGCAAGGCCAACAGCAAAAGTTAAATAAAAAATTTATAAAAAAACAGACACAGGGTAGCTAACAGTAAAAGCATTATCTTAAACGACCCTTACCCGACTACTTTCTCTTTCTCTTGTATATAAAGCTTAATTATGAGCTTACGAGTATGATGTAAATTTCAGGACAGATTTACAAAAATGAATTACTTATTTTATTGTTTTACCTTGTTACTCCAAAAAAAACTCATAATCGAGTATTTTTTTAATAATTTTAAACACAAAAACACGTTTTATAATCGCTTGTGTGTGTGTGAGCAGCCATTAAATGTCCACTACTGGACAAAGACCTCCTTCTTAGAGAGGGGTGTTGTCATAATCCCCACGCTTGGCAGGCGGCTTGGGGATCGATTAATCGCTTATTAATGTCAAATTACATAGAAACCATCTCCACAAGGCTCCGTATGTTGGGAAGCTGAGTTGTATTTTCAGTTGAGCGCTACTAGACTACTACTACGTAGATAACAAATAAAATTTTAGGTTTTTATTGTTTTTAGGGTTACATACATCAATAACAAAAACGGATCACTTGGACCTAACAGGATCACTTTGTTGAAATGAAAACTTCATTAGGTGCTTTGTGCACTTTTTGGGTGAACAAAAATCATAGAACTGACGTCATCGTCACGCTGTCACAGAATACATAATACAGAACACTGTACCGTGTATTTTAAAACGCGATCTCTCGTAGAATAGGTGAATTACTACTTAAGTTTTCACTTCTGCCGTGCAGTGCTATGACTGATGTGTTATTTGTCCGTTTGTCTGTGTTTTTAGACCCTTTTTGTTAGGAACACGTAACGGTATCAAGTTGAAATAAATATCAAACACTAAAGTCCACATTCACTTAGTAGTATACAATATTTGAGGTTCTAAATCAATGCAATCAATAAATACGGCGGTTTTATAGCACATATTATTATGTTTGCAAACTCACAAATTAAAAAAATATATAGCAAAATTTTATTATTCTAGATCATGGGTCTCCAAACTTTGAAGCCTTGGGGCCATAATATTTTTTTCGGTATGTTGCAAGGGCCGTAACAATTTTAATTTTTCTGCCCACCTAAGCAAACATAGGCTTTTATTCCATTTCAATTACTATTGATTGTGTATTGTGACACGTAACTACATCTAGTGTCGAGTAGTGATACTATGTACGGTTCTAGGTACTATCTATTTCAGCTAGTCTTCAGTCCTTGTGCGGAAAATGTTTGTTATTGTCTGAATTTCTAAGACCAGTCATATCAGTTGTTAATTTTATCAGATCCACAGGGCTGAATTCCGCGAGTTTCAATTCCTGTCGCGGGCCGGATTGATGGCAGTGCCGGGCCGGATTTGGCCCGCGGGCCGTAGTTTGGAGACCCCTGTTCTAGATCATACCCCGATGATCTAGAATAATAAAATTTTGCAAGAAGCAAGGTCTTTAAACACGACGTGTTAAGGCAAAAATCCAAAAGTCGGGAGTATGTATGATTATGTGTATGTATATAAATATAATTAAGTTTGTCTGTGACCCTTTTTTTTTTTTTTTTTTCTTTATAAGTAACAATACAATTTTAAATTATTGTTGCACCAAAAAACCACAGTTGGTTTGAGATGGTGCTCACATCCTCCGCGGCGCTTACAAAAAACAGATAAATAATAAATATGAACTACACTCTTAAAAAAATTACATAACTACAGCATCGTAATTTAAGCTCAATGTAACCAAATATACCAGAACTAGTGAGTTGAAGTGAAGTTGCGCACGAGTCAAGCTCGGACGCAACCAACTTCACCTATCGGTTAACATAACCGGTTCCAGTTCTATTAGACTGGCGAAAACAACACCTATACAGGATGTTGTCATGCTGAACCAATTGCTAGACAAGACAAGAAGTTTACAATTAATACGGACAATCTCTTATACTAAAATTTACTAAATATAGCAGTTAAAATGTTCATTACATAATAATATACAAAATTCACATACACCTTTATATTTGATTTATATATTCTCATCATCATCAGCCCATACACTCCCATGCTGAAAGATACACAATATATATATATATATATATATATATATATATATATATATATATATATATATACACAAATATACATATATATATAAATATATATATATATACACATACATATACATACATGTATATAACATTCCGGGAACCTTTCCCTCCACTAATGATCTTTTAGTTTAAGCTTTTATATAGTTATTTCAAGTTTTTAGTTAGTATTTTAAGTTTTCGTTAATTTCCTGCTTGATAAGTTGTGCATAATAAGATACTACTTATATTATATATATATGTCGGAGTGGGGACTAACTAGAACTTTTTTTTAAAGTGCAAAACCGCTGGTCGTACCGACCATCGGCTCTGCTGTGATGATAATTACTCTTACCTAATGATAATTTGATATGCAAAGCTAAACAAACATGGTTTAGAACTCCAAATTGAAATCACTAGCTAAACTATAGCGATTGGACTATCTACCTATTTAGTCAACTCGCAAAACTAAATGAAGGTATTTAAAACACTCGCTGGGATTAATTTGAAATAAAAACAGAAGAGAACACTGGAAAAGCAAGTAATTTTATTGAAATATAGCCAGGGTCTACTTACAATGTGTTCACCTTGAAGCACCAGCACAAAGTGAAGTCCACTCGCTAGTCCTAATCGTTCCTCACCGCCATTTCGCACGCCTACTAAAACGGTGGTGAAGTTTCATAGGAAATGTGTGTAGGCGGCGCTAGTGGCGGTTTGAAAACTATTAGAACTAGCTATTAAAATTACAGTCACTAAGCAGAAGGCTTTTATAAATAGTTACTAGAATTATGAAGCTTATTTACAGTCAATAAAGCAGTGTTATCACATTGCAAGTACTAAAGTAAATCACAGGATATAACTAGGCGGCGCTAGTAGCGGCTTGAAACTATTAGAACTAGCTATTCAAATTACAATCACATAGCAGAAGGCTTTTATAATTAGCTACTAGAATTATGAAGCTAATTTACAATCAATAAATCAGTGATAACACATCGCAAGTACTAATCAAAGTAAACTTACTTGAAGCGACTTTCGGATCTAGTCAAACAGCACTTATTTACACTTTATTGCAGATTTAGAGATTTGAATTGAACACAACGCAATTGTATTTTAACTTTAGGGTTTAGCATTATTTAAGCTGACAAATTGGTCATAATCAAAAATTAAGCCTTAAAACTAGATGTTGTGCAAATGACTCGGTGACGAAGGTACACGAAGGTACCCGATGTCGCCCGATTCCCTCTTGCGGCGACATATATATATATATATACACATACACACATACATATATACATACGTCCCAACATACAAGCATACATAAAGCTATTTATCGCTTACTTTTTAAGAGAAAACATTTTTTTTAATATTCGTTTGTAATTTTTATTATTTAACTCATGTTTTGTCTTTTGGGGTATATCATTCATCAGTGTGGGAATAATGAATGGTAACGTTCTTCTTCCGTAGAAATTATGTACTCTGGGTATCACTAACATATTTTGAGACATTTTCCTAGTTACTGTTTTATGTGACACTGGTATTTGAAATTCCGTGTTATTATATTGCTCTATTAATAGGGACAAATGCACTCTAGTATATACTGGTATAATATTGCAAAACTCAAAAATATCAATAATATTCTCTTTATTCTGTTTTTTAATATGTTTTGGGACTATAAGTTTTAGTAATCGGACTTGTAAGTTATACATTTTATCAATGTACGTTTTAAATGTTCGTCCATAGCTAGTGATACCATATGATATAATTGATTCCGCCATAGCTATATACATAGTTCGTGATATTTGAAATGGTATCTTAGTCTTTATAATGTAAAATTTAGCTAGTATCGCCCTAAGCTTATTGATGATTCAACGTGATTGCCCCAGTTAAACCTATTATCTACTATCAATCGGTGACTGCCTCGGTGGCTCAGTTGGTAGTGATCCTACTTTCTGTGCTTGGGGGCGTGGGTTCGATTCCCATCTAGGACAAACATTTGTGTGATGAACATTTGTGTTTGTTCTATGTCTGGGTGTTAATATCTATTTAAGTATGTATTTAAAAATATATATGTATGTATATCAGTCTCTGGCAGCCATATTACAAGCTTTGCTTAGTTTGGGGTCAGATGACCATGTGTGCAATAATGTCCCAGATATTTTTTATTATTTTATTTTATTTTATAATCCCAAATATGTATGGTGCGAAACCACATTATTGACTCACAGCTACAGTTACTGTCATTATGCTGAAGCGATCTATGTAGACAATCATGGTTGTGTGAAATTATTCTAAAAGGGTATGTGTGCCTCATATGATTTGAATGGATATGAACAATTTTGGTCTTGGCCGCATTTAAAACCATCCCAGCATCGTGTGACCACTTAGCCAATCTTGTGAAATCATCCTGTATGTAACTGACAGCCGTACTTAGATTTTTGATAGAGGCTAGTAGGCAAGTATCGTCCGCATATTGATAAATGGAGCAGTGGTTGACCACATGCTCCATATCATTTACATAAGTAAGATAATGCAAGGGCCCTAACAAAGAGCCTTAGGCTGTACCTTCGGTTACCTCAATCGCATCACTGTATTCCTCACCAACTTTCACCCGATACTCCCGATTTCTCAAATAGTCTTCACACCACTTAAGCATTGGTCCTCGAACACCAGAGTTATTCAGTTTCCGCAGTAAAGTGTCATGCCTGAGCGTATCGAAGGCCTTACTAAAATCGATAAACAAGAGTATAACGTGGTTCCTGTCATCTAGACACTGGTTGACTTCGTCCGTAAATTTGGAAAGAAGCTGTGCAGTTGATTTATTACGCTGAAATCCATATTGTACACTAGACAGCACATCATTTTTTACATAAAAATCCTGTATCTGTTGACACACATACTTTTCAACTATTTTGTCTAAGACTGGTAGTATGGTAATCGGTCGGTAATTGCCATATTCTTTGTGGCTTCCTTTTTTATATATTGGTCTGACAATTCCGGTTTTTAAATTTACTTCTAATATACGGATTGACAGTTTTATTTTTATTTTGCTGCTCTACGGAATTCGGGGTTCGTATATTGTATAAATTGACAAAGAGTCAACTTATACAATTGAATTTGTTAACTATATCTGAAGTTTTTTTATTTTGTACGGAACCTTCAAGGCGCGAGTCCTACTCGTACTTGTATTTTTTAAAATATTATTGACACCTTGGGCGTTTGATCACAAGTCAAAGTAATAACAATTCGTAACCTTATATACATAAGCATAATTACATTTTGCAAAAAGTTTGAACTACAGTGCACACTAGTCCTTAATGTAAGCAGCGTAGGTCTACACTGACTACTAAAACGTCATTTGAATACGCAGAGGCACCGGAATCTTCTTAGACAGGCGTAATTTTAGAAGAAATTAAAATGTTTCGTTTATACTCAGTATACTTGATTTATATAATTGTCGTTCAAAGTGCTTTGAGAAAATTGGACCTGTTTAGAGAGGATTGTTCGCGGAATTGCCTTTTGTTGAAAAATGATGAGGAAATTAACTGACAGCTTAAGGCGCTATGGAAGTAATTATTTCAGTTAATGCTACTCATTATTTTGTTTTAATTAATCGATTGGTAAAAATACTGAATTGTGAAAATTGAATAATCACGAGTAAATATTGCTAATCTTGATTCCTTGACTACAAATAACTAGGTACTTATGTACCTATTATTAAAAACCCTTGCTTACGAATTCTTTTTTTTTTCTGTTTATGTCCAATATAGAACTGTTCCGTTTTTATACGCTTTACCAACTTGATTAACTAACAATGTAATCAAATCTTGTAAGTCAATTTTAACGTACGTCTAATATTGTAGAATCGATTTGAAACTTTGCAAGATTATATTATAATTCCGATGACAATACAATACTTTGGTACCATCGAACCGATCTGCTAATGCAGCCAAGCAATGGATAATGGAACTCTTCAATGGTGAATCATACTGACAGAGTCCTATAGTGGAAAAGACGCCAGATACCATGGTGCATGAGGCTCATGGGAGGAAAATCGGGAGAGTGGCTCCCGTTTTCCCTCACTGTATGCTCGCGCGTTCATAACGTGTTTCGCTATTCAACGACTCACAAAAGCATGTTTCTAAGTTTATTTTAACTATAATATTATTAAACACTGTTTTAAACTATCACGGTTGTTCACTAAAGTTAAATGATTATTTACGGGATATTTACCGTGGTAAATAGACTAAGACTGAGGAGTCTTCCCGTGAACATGGTGCATGTAACTGCGCCGAAATATCGGGAGCTCCTTCCACAACCTTACCACGGTAAATATCCCGTAAATAATCATTTAACTTTATAATATTATTCTTACATATCCTATCGAATACGAAACGATTTTTTATACAAACAAAAAGGTGTGGTAATACTGAAGGATGTATGTACTCATCATTATGAACAACTTTTTACTAAAAGGCCAACGTGAAATCGCGAAAAAAAAACTCCTGTTCAATATATTTTGTCGCGTGTCAATTACCGTTTTCTATTTTGTAATTAGACCGTTTAATATTTGGTAATACGAGCTATTTTGTTACATAATTGTACTATTTTGTCAATCATTCCATTATCTGACCATTTTCAATTACCTGCCATTTGCTGCCTGACTACGTACACATGTTAGACACTAATTGCCTGTACATAATTTGGTAGTCTGTGAAAAAATACTAAATATTAGTGCAACTGACTGTATCCCTGCATTGCTATCTATTATGTCCGTATTTTGTATATATTTAAAAAATCTATTTCAAAGTATTCACTTAGCTTTCAAGTTAAATATAATAATCATCAACATTATCAGTCTATTATGATCCCGTTGCTGGTGGGACATAGACCTTATCTCATAGAGGGAGGATGGGCTCTAATCCATCATCCTGGCCCAGTGCATGTTGGCGAATGTGATTATGTCGTTGAACTTTTTAGGTTCTTGGATATACCGGTCTCCTCACCATGTTTTTCTTCACCATTTTGGAGAAATGGTTTCGAAACTAACTTCAAGTTTAACTAGTCACGTATTATAACAATAAATAAAAATTAGGAGCTTTTTCACAAAGATCTTCAAAGCATGCTTAGAATTAAGATATATTTTTTTCGACGCTCTGGATGCAGGTCACATCCAACCCGCCCTTTTTAAAATGTATGGGAGAGGTGTATTTCCAGCAGTGGACGTCTTATGGCTGAAATGATGATTTTTCTTGTGACCATTGCCTTCAGCGAGAAGTTGAGAGAGCATTTTTAAGCATATATCAACTTATGTAACGTTTTTAGTAAGGCCATATTTTGTACTTAACAAGCTCTAGACAATGATACGGTCATATTTTTTTGTATGAAAAAAAAAACTTTATTTTAGTACAATTCTCGGTGTTGGGCAAGCATTTTACACATTATTTGAACATTTTAGATCTGTAACTTATTCCGTTTAGGAGAAAGAATCCTGTGAGACACTTGGACGGACGGATGTATGGTGGAGAGACAACAATACGGCTACGTTTGCCCTCTGGGTATGTATTCCCAAACACGCTCAGGACTATCCCCAATTACTTAATAAGTCGCACCCACCACACAATATTTCACGTAAAGTCCACCCGCAATAAAAACGCAATAAACGTATATCTCACTTAAGCAATATAACGACATAAGTACCAATTCACAAAAATACTTACAATAGCCTGTAAAACAGAGCTAAACAATACATTCGTGTGAAAAAATTGCTAACGCTCTTTTCCTCTGAGGGCTATTCCCTCGATCCAATGTCGCCAAAGTAGTAAAGGCAGTTACACACGGGCTTGACCTTGATAAAATGTCTTATGCATAAAAACCTTTGAGATATAGTGGTGAAGTTTGAGGAAGTAAAAATGCCACGGTGAAAATAATAATGCGAATAAAACATGACATGAACTTTTATAGGATTAGTTTGTTTTGCGTCAGTTATGAAGTTATCCAAATATTGACTAAAAATGAGTCATGAATTTTGTGTGACGTGTAAGTTTTTTTTATATCAATAAATCGTCAATAATTTTTAGGAGGGTTATGTTTTTCAAGTATACCTATGTATGTGTAAGAAATACTCCTTTTTGCGGGTAGACATAGTTTTATTTCAGACTCTGTACATACAGTCTTATAACGTATATTTATACACTTGTACTTTAATGATTCTTAACACTTTAAATCTATGTACATTAGGGCAGAGTAATAATGTACAATATTGAAGGTGCTTACTGCACCGCTGCTCAGACCAGAATGCCCAGCCTCGCTTCCGCCTACCACCTGCCATCGCGTTTCCCCTTTCCGTCATAGTGAAGTTGACAATGTTGAGATTCAAGTAAGGTACTAGGAAAGTCAAATAAGTACTCGCGAATTCCATAACAATACTTTAAACCTAACATATGCATGTATGTATGATGGTTTCTTTGGCACGCCCTACAGCCTAAACGGATTACGACATGAGAGGTGTCACTTGAATTGTTTTAATAGTAGAAGTGACATCGGGTGCTAGAATTCAAGTTGGTGCCCAAGAAAAAAAAACGAGGAAAAAATAGTAAGTAAACTTTGCTAAACTATCATTATGTAGAGCTCACTTAGCAGATTTCAAATATATAAAACACTACTATAATAATTATTTAGTAGCTTAGGATTTATAGCGGTACGAAAAAGCTCTTTATATACTACGTGTAGGTCTACCTACCTATGCAGCGCGCCACTGGTACTATTCAGCTATCTACCTACTATTTAAACAACGCAGTCAGGTTATATTTTTTAATAATTTAATTTACTTGTTATTAATTGTTGTTTAGTAGTAATTTGCGTCAATTTTTCTCGTCCAATATAACTTTTTAATGCCATAATTATGCGACAACTAAGCTGACGGGTCGTCTAGATCACCGTCGCCTATGGATACCTGCAACTCCAAGAGCATCACAGATATTGCCGACCCTTAAAGACTCTATTAACAGCCTTTTTAAAGAACTCCATATTATAGTTACTCGGAAAAGCCGCAGCAGCAGGAAGCTCATTCCACAAATTGCAGGTGTGAGGCAAAAAAGACTTTTAACTTTTTTTTTTTTAATTCCTATTGAAAATTTAATTAATTAAGATAGCCACTGGTACATAAGAAATAATAGATAGTATAACAACCGGTTAGGGCACGATTTCAACCACTACCATCAAAACGCGATAAATATTGCGCTCGGTCAGGACAAGGACTATACGCATTTGCGCGAGAATTCCAGCATGTTGACATTTTTTATGACAATATTAATATAATTTCCTCATATTTAGGGTTATTTCTTAGTAGGTAATTAAGTAGAATACATAATATTTGTTATTTAAATAGTTTGCGCTTTGGTTTTAACTGTAAGCATTCTGTTGATGAATAAGTAAATAAATAAATAAATAAACCCTGGGTTTGGTTAGAACTTTGGTTTAATATTTTGTCGTGTTTTAATGTCATTATGGTTTCTGATAACATGTATATAGGACTGACTCGGGAAATCACTTTCTGCTGAGTTTAGGTTCTTAACAATCAATCAAATCAATAAATTCAACGAGTTTTTTTCTGCTGCACGGCGCGGTTTTGTTGCGAATTTTAGACACAGCCAACGGCGCGCATGCAAATTTGGCGCACACAGGAGTGGTTAGTAAAATTAAACGCATAATTTAGTATACGCAATGCTTGTTAGCTAGTTTTTTTACTTTTAAATTCTTCTACTCTCCCCCTAAGAGAGCTTCAGTAGCGCTTTGAAATGTGACGATGTAGGTAGCTCGTATGCCTCCCCGGTTCAGACTGAAGCGACGATACAAAACTTTTGTTCACCACCACAGAACGCGACACATGAAAACTTTATTTGAAAAGACCATGTGTAGTTTAAACATGAATTTACTTTGTTATCCATACTCGTATTTATCTAGAACTATTGAATTCACTCCTTCACTAGTACAAAGAAACACTATTCTTGGTAACATATTACATTTTATGCAGTATAAGGGTAACTTGAAACGGGTGATGGGACCAGCCTTCAAATAGCAAAAAAACTTCTGTTCTAGAGAAAAATTTCATTTGCAATAAAAAAATGGATCTGCTGCTATTTTTTGCGATTTCATGGTTGGTCTCATAATATAATTTCATAATGATGAGTACAATGACTTTTTTAAAGGTTAGTAACCCTGTTTGGTTTACAAAGTGGTTGAAGCCACGAGAAAAAACTTGTGTATGATAAAATAAAATAATAAGCAACAGTGTGGTATACGGTGAATATATCCTTTTTGTGAAGAGGACTTGCCAAAGACTGAATCTATAAATTAATCTATTTTATGTAGCCTATCGGATAAGTAGGTATCCAATACCTTAAGTGGTATTTCATGAAATGAAAACCCTTGAAATATTTTCACGTCCCATCTGATAAGCGAAAAAGGTTCCTTTTGTGTTCGTGACCTTGTTTCTCAATAAATCTTGGACCATTCTTGTTATTCAAAAGACTTGTATAATACATAAAAGTGTGAGGATTTTGTATTGTGCTATTAGCTATCTGTCAAGATTGACGGATCTTGGAATGGATTCTGTTGTCAAGTGTACGTACTCTACGTACTGCGTTCAGAACTTTTATTCTGAGTTCAAGCTCATATTTTAAACGGAGGCAACAATGCTTCTCTCATTTTATATTTCGTCTGCGGTTCCTTTTCTGTGCTAAAACAATTTCAAAAAGGTTTAGGTTTTACTTTGTGCTGAGTTAACGTTTTATGTGAAAAGGATGTTTGCATTATATTTTAGGTTATATAAACTGTACTTTTAACATGTATGATGTGACGTCATAACAAATTCAGTTGCCCAAGTTATATACAAATAACTAGCCAAGGGTGTATTGCGACACGCAACACACATAATATGGTAGGGTTCTGTAACCAAAGTAATATACTTGTAGTCATAGTTCAGAAATAGGTGGTTATAGAAACATTTGGACTTACCCTGATTTCAAAGATTAATCATTCCGATATAGAGATTTATATTTTTTTTAACTCATCATCATCATCCACAGTTGTCTTCAACCTATTTTTGAGTATAAGTCGCTCTCTTACTCGATCTTCCTTGGTCCCACGCTAATCGGTTCCAAGCCTGACCCGCTTGAAACATTAGTAACAATTATAACAAGACAAGTATAGAAAAAAAAAAAAAAAATTTAAGGAAGAACAAGACAATTTGATTCTTAACGCAAGTTATACTTACTGAGAAACTTTCAACTTTTGGAACAGACAGTTCGGGGTACCATTAAACCTTTTAAAAATTATTATAATGGTCTTATTTCGTATGCTTGAACAAAGAGCCGAATAAAACTTTCTCTTTCCTTTAATTAACATTCAAAAACTAATTCAATTTACGAATTCTCTTAAGAATTTGTGTCACCGAGCTCATTTAAGTTTTAAGATGGACGAGCAGATAATTTAGCTAACTATACGTTATGTTTCTTTTTAATTTTAGATTTTTTAAAGTATGGCAAGATTTACTATAGCAAAACTGTACAAAAAGTCTTTGTCTTAATCCCTAAGCCGCTTTTAATCATCATCATCATCAGCCAGAAAACGTCTAGTGCTGAACATAGGCCTCCCCCTTTAACCTCCATACCGAACGATAGCCTGCCATTTGCATAAACTAGATGCCCGCGACTCACAATATCGTTGGTCAATCTATTGGGAGACCTACCTACGCTGCGCTACGTATTGCAGTCCCCTTTTAATGAATTATTAATAAATTTATACAAAAAAACCTACTGCACGGGAAGTGGGAAGTGGGCACTTTAAATATTTATTTTATTTTAATAATTTATTTTTAAAGTTAATATGTAACTAAATATTCTGTGAATATTTCAAGCGTCTACCTATTGCCGTTATCAATATCGAGCAAAAAATCACGTTTGTTGTATGGGAGCTCCCTTAAATATATATTTTATTCTGTTTTTTAGTGTTTGTTGTTATAGCGGCAACAAAAATACGTCATTGGTTCAATTTCAACTGTCTATCACGGTTCATGAGATACAGCCTGGTGACAGACGGACAGACGGATAGCGGAGCCTTAGTAATAGGGTCCCAATTTACCCTTTGGGTACGGAACCCTAAAAATGATCAATTAATATTAGACAACAATTTTATTATTGGCGAAGATAATTATCTCGTTACATCCAATGTGTGTCCTAGTAATATGAGCAGTCATTTAGTTTCCAAAATATAATTAATTTACAATTGTTAAGTAGATACATAACACAACGCTGCTTTTGTTTTCCCTAATACCCTCGTATATCGTAGCTCACTTTTACAAAACAAACAAAAGAGACCGTGAATGAAATGCTTTTATATCGTTTTTTTTCCTATTTCACTCCCATAATGCTGTTTGAGATGTTTTGAAATGTTTAAACGCTACCGTTTCGTATGTAACTAACGTTTGTGAAGACGAAACGAATATCATTTGTCTTCAATTTGTTTGTGAGTAAAAATGTGTAACATTTTTTGAATTTAGAATTTAGAACATTTTATTTTACAACACAATAAACAACATAATTTTGATATTATTATCGTTGTCGTATTTATTTCAAATGTCCGAGATATTTATTTATTTTTATATTGTTTCTTCTGTGAAATTAGTGAAAAGTCTTTGCACAAAATTTTGGGCTTTTAAGAAGAGAAATCATAGCCTTCGTAAATGTAATGTTAATTTAAAAACACTTGTCTATAAGATTTTTTATAATATTGTTTATCTAAAACTGTTTTTTCTACTACTTTTCCTTTGCATGTTTTAAGTTATCACTATTGTTGTTTTCACATCTTAAAAAAGCACGCAAAATATGACTGCAATTTAATCCATAGGAATATTTTGTCACACACACATCACATCATCAGCCAATTAACGTCCACTGTTGGACAAGGCCTCCCTCATAGAGAGGGGTGTTGCCATAATCCCCACACAATTTTGTCACACAACTTAACACAATTGCGATTTCAGAATACTCCGAATGGCGATTCAAAATATTAAACTTCAACCGCGCAAAAACCAGTTCCAATAAACAATTGAATATCAGCACATGCAACTCTTCCCAGGAAAGCAACTAGGGAGTTGAAGCCACATTCGAAGCCAGGGATATCGGCGATACTGCTACAATTTATTTCATACAATGCTTGCTCCGAATCTGGGTATTATTTTTTATCCGGAATACGCGCTAACGACTTCCCGCGGATTCAATATTAAATATTATATAGTTAAAAACTGGCCAAGAGCGTCAAGACACGTATATGCTGGGGTTCCGTAATCAAAGCCACATAATTAAGTGGTTACTAAGTAGGTTAATATTTCATGCTGTTTTTTTATGGACTTTATAAAACTTTTAAAAATTCTAGTGGCCACATTTTGATTGTCTCCTTGGTTGCCATATATATTCTCCAAATTATAAATATGCATAAAAATTTGGTTTTAATCAATAACTCGATGAGCGAAGTAATTTTGCAGCCGGATCTCGTACTATATGTTCCACCTGTCGTGATAAGCGTGAAATCAGGTAAAAGTCTACATTTTTCCCTAAATCATGCAACTACTCAACTCACACTGAACTCAATACCATTACGCTAATGTCAGGACCCGAATGACTCGTAGAAATCTGCTATTTCTCCTAGGTGAAGAATACGAATATATAATATGTACCAGCTTTTCCCTCTCAAACGTGATTTTACATACCGTGACTTTTATTTCATCGTCTCAATGACTTTCACTGATATGGTTGGACAAACAGTGTTTTTAGGGTTTTTTTTTGTGAAAGGGTTTTCTGCATCTTTGTAACGAGTCAAAGGAGTATGTTTCAAAGCGGCATCTCAACTACAAATTAAGAGAATAGTGTGCTTAGCCAAGTAGACCTTCAGACGTTCTGAACCAACTGATGAAATTTTTCACCAAACCAATGACTCAACCTTTAATATAAAGTGACAATTTATCGACCTAGCAAAGCCAAGTTGTCAAACGGGAACCAATCGTCCTTTGTAAGTATATTTGTTAGCATGCCCTCGACAACTGCCCTCACCGCTTATTATGCCTACGCGTATTCATGGCTTCGCTACGGTATAATATTGTGGGGAAACAGTACTGACGCTGATCAACTTTTCAAAATGCAGAAGAAATGCATGCGCATAATCGTCAACATTCGCCAACGCACAAGTTGTAAACCCTACTTCAAACAACAAAAAATGCTAACACTACCATGTATCTATATTTATGAAGCGGCTAATTTTGTCAGAAAGCATCTTCACCTATACACACCCGATTCTAACCCCCGCAGACAATATAAACTCAAATTACCAGTCCCGCGAATAGAAATATTCAAAAAAGGCCCTTTATACATGACAATTAACATATATAACAAAATACCGGACACAATAAAGAAAGAAACAAATAATAATACTTTTCAGAACCAACTCCGTAAGTTTCTAACCCAAAAATGCTACTACGATTTAAAAGACTTTTTCAACGATAAAACTTAATTAGAAAATAAATAGTGATCTCTTAAGTTAAGAAAGTAGCATCATAAGTTTTGTATGATCTCATATATTGTTAACCAACCATATCACACTAAGCTATAATGTTTATTTTTTGTTTTTGTTAATAACGTCATCCTAAGTAAAGTTTAAATAGTAAATATAATTATATGTAATAGATCTAATTATAAATGTATAAATTTATATCTATGGTCTGGTTTTGTGACCAGCCATTAGATAAAGCATTGCTGCACCCTTTATGCAGGGTATATTACACAATGTACTCTAAAACTTAGTTTTTAGAAGAAAGTGTACATATTTGCAATAAATAAAGAATAAACTCTCCCGTTTAATTTCTCCCGTTTAACCAAAAACCTGTTTAATTTTCAAACCGTAACATTATTTTAGTCTGAACCCTTATCGTAATATAGTCTCATCTATCTACCTTTTATATACATAAAAGGCAATGGTAACCCATGCATACTATTGCATGTATATGTATATATTTATGTATGTATGAATGAATGAATATATGCATGTATATTCCCCTTGGAAAAACTGTTACACCGTTTTGATGAAATTTTCAGGAATTCTTAAGGTTAGCCCAGCGATTGATCATGTGAAGTTTGTTAGCGATAGGATTTATAAAAAAAAATTCAAAGCGTTATTTTTTTTTTCGTTGGTGTGTATTGATATTTTCCCGAAGTCTATACATTGACATGACATTATAGAAAAAAAAACTAAGTCAAAGGAGGTTGCTTCCAGGAGGTATATTATGCAAATGAAACCGCGGGGTGCAGCTAGTAGACCTGTAAAATCCCACATAATATTGTTGTACCAAACACCAGCGTATTCTATAGGAAATGAACATAAAGCGAGCTATACAGGACTACGTGTGACATATAATAGGTTTCAAACGTAAATTATTATTGGCTTAGTGCCCGTAGTGTGATCAACCTCGATCCATTCAATAGATCTATTGAAATCCTGCGTTGATTCATTGAATTCATTCCCTTTATTCGATTCTCTAGGAATTGCAATGCAAGGGTTCAGCCGTCGCCTTCCAGACAATGGGGGTTCAATATGGAATTATATTTACTTTGTTATGGATAAGTCCCTCCAGGCCCAGTGACGCGTTTGAGTCCAGCTTTGAGTTCATCATCAATAAAATATGAGCCTTAAATCATGTGGCGTAGAATAAATTTTAACGCTCTAGCTTAAAAATATGCTGATAATCTTAAAATAACTGAATGGATTTTCTTGAATCATAGCAGTCTAGACCAAGTCACTTTTCAAACAAAAAAGGCAGTCATGGTGACTGCCGACAGAAGAGTAAACTTAAAAATTTGGAATAACTGGTAGTAAAGGTTTTGCATTAAGTCTGTAAAAGTGTAGTAAAAGTCTGTAAATTTGTAAGTGTGCAAAAGTATTAAATAATAAATAACTGCCACATAAGCATGTCGGTAATGCTAACCTATAAGTTTTGCTGCAACTAAAAATCGCTCAACGCGGGTAAAGAAGCTTTTACTTCAAAAACTAAACTAAATTAGGTTGAGATGTTTGTTATAAGAACGTTTTTTTGTGTCGGGAGTTAAAAACAAAGAAAAAAGATTGCTGTCTACTTTTCAGTAGCCAAAATTGTCACACACAAAAATGTGACAAAGCAATATAAGCATTAATTAACCTAAGTTACGTTTCAGTTTGAGCCACTTGATGCATTACAGCGTAGAGCTGTCGGAATTATAGTCAACGATCCCAAGCTCACTGAACGCCTAGAGCCACTTAGAATGCGCAAAAACATTGGGTCTCTTTGTGTCTTTTATCGCCTTTATAACGGGAATGTTCTGATGAAATGTTCGATCTGATGCCAGCATTGCGGTTTTATCATCGCACCAGCCGCCACCGTCTGAGAGTTCATCAGTCATAGATCGGTGGAAATCGCACACTGCACGTTTTACGCGATTTTTTTGCTTGATACCTGCAAAATGTGGAATGAGCTCAATATTATGGAGTTCTTCAAAAGGCCTGTTAGTAGAGTCTTTAAAGGGTCGGCAATGTATCTGTTATGCCCCAGATGTTGCAGGTATCCATAGGCGACGGTGATCGTTAACCATCAGGCAACCTGTCAACTTGCTTGCCCTCTATGGTACAAAATAAATAAGGTTGGAAGTGACGAACGACACTAAACTTAGGCAACGCGTACTTGATGGTACACTAAAAATTCGTCTATTGAAATTTTACTATAGTCTATATCTTACAATGCACAATTTCAATTTGACATTCTTTGTTTTGGCTGGGTTTTAAACGCATTTTCCCGTGCATGGAAAATCTAAATTGCGTTTGTTTTCCTACAAAACAGCGTTTTATCGCTTTATACGTTATGTATAGTCGGTTAGAGTTGCGGACGAGCTAAAAGCATTACGGTCTTCATTAATTCAGTTAAGGCATAGTTTATCGTTGTTTTCACATCTTTGACCTTCTTTTGTTTCTCGTTTTCCATTATGAGAGCAATTAACAGAGAATAGTCTTAATTGGGTGTCTGCCATCTCGATACCATTAACTTTGTTATCATTTAGACACATACTAAAGATAACATAAATAGTCGTTTTGAGTACAATTAAGTGATTGCTGTAACTTGAAGCTTTGTTTAAAATGTTTAACATTTATGTTTTTTTTTTAATAATTTCAGTACGCAATAAATAAAATTCCGCGCAATAATTTCTGTACTTACGAAATAAATTACTTCAGTCAGGCCCCATACTAATCCTGACTTATACTTATACTCATAGAGACCTAGAATACACTTTTCTGTACATATTGGGTCTGACACGGATTATTTTACTTAGTACACTTTTGTGTACAATGATTTTCTATGAGTACAAAATATACTCAGCCTTGGGCATTGGGTCTTAGGACGGTAGAGTAATTTGTTATTTTATTCCTTTTTGATATGAATTTTGTATTAAATAGTGTAAATCCGCTTCAATTTCGTGTCAAATACAATAATGAATTGATCCATTGTTTATTTTTCACGACCAAAACCTAATGAAATGCGATAAAATACACAAAGACACACAACGTCTCTGAGCATGCTGAGCGGCTCTTGGTGTTCAATGAGTAGAATCAATATTTTATTTTATTTTATTTGGAAAACATACAGTGATAAATAACTAGATTACTTATATATTAGATAATTAAACACCATTTAGCAGTTTCCACATATCGAAACAAATTGCGCATGGAGACGGAGAAAATATATTAATATATTTGCACATGTCGATATGCAATTTTAACACTAAAAAATAAACAAAAAAATAGAGATATACTTTTTTACATATACAAGACAGTCGGGGAGACACACCAAACCACCTTTTATTTAATATTTTGTCTGATTGAATTCGAGGATGTATTAAACAAGTCAGGGTCAGGAAAGTCTTCCAGTGTTTTTATGGAGTTGTATGCTCTTAAGAAGAAGGAGTTTTGCCTGTAATTAGTCGCACTATAAGGGATATGTAAACATTTAGGATGTCTTGCAGATATTCTAGGGACGTTTAGACTTATGTTAGAGAGGAGATGTGGAGAGTCAACATGACTTTGATGATTTTATGATCCTACTAGGTAGTAAGTTGGAGCTTGCGGAGTCTGTCCTGATAAAAGTCTGAGGTTATTACCTAAATATGATAACCGAGAAAACGTATAGTGAGGGAGAGTGCCTACCGATGAGAAACAGGGGCCGTCGCTAGTATTGTTAACTGGAACATTTCTTGTCATTGTTTCCTTTGTTGAGCCTACCGTACCGACTAGTTAGATTCATTGAATTAGATATGTGTAGAATCGCCTTAATTGTTTAAACTGACCAATAATAAATTATTATTGGTCAGTTATGTTCATAATTTTCTTGTATGTGAGTCACGTCGGTCGGGGGGTATCGTATGAATTGAAATACAAATTATATACATAGAACAAACACAAATGTTCATGACATGAATGTTTCCTTAGGTGGGAATCGAACCTACGCCCCAAGTGCAGAAGGTAGGTTTACTACCAACTGAGCCACCGGGGCAGTCAAATGGCGCTTGTGATTGGAGAAAACAAGTCATTCATTCAATTGTCGCCCAGGATTGGCCCACTCGAAAAGTAAGTGATTTTATTATTTCCGATAAATATTAAAATTTTCCTCTTCTAATATTACTACGACTAAAATTAACAACCTACATTGTACTCTCATATTGTTACTCAATTGAATGAAAATTCTTAGATGGCGAACGAGCGACTACCTCGTCTTGTCACTCAGATGCATAAAAGTCTTTGGATGGGTGACGGCGAGTCGTGATGTGTTGCTTGTTGAGTAGTCAAAAACTTTGACACTAGAGTTAACTCACTAAGAGCGTTTTCACATTATCCGATCCGATATCGGCGTCGGACGCCGATCCGATATCGGGGTAAATAAAATGTATGAAATATGTACCTGTCTTTCATATTGTCCAGCCCGATATCGGATATCGGAGCCGACACCGATATGCTGGCGCACCATCGGACGCCCGTGAGCCGTCGGGCGATAATGTTTGTATGTGTGCTATACGTCTATCTAAATTGTCTCTACGTGCGTAGAGCCCGATGCGCGGCGGCCATTTTGAGCTTGTTTCTTGATACTGTTTGTGAGATGAATTAGCAAATAAATGAAAGTGTATTCACTCATACGAAAGTAATTAAAAAACTTTCTAGGTGCGTTTTGTAGCTTGCTCAAAAGAGTATAAAATGCTCCCTCTGAATATCTAGCTTCCACAATGGGATGCATTCAATACTGTCTGTGAACAGATCTTTTTTTGCGTCTCAAATATAATAGATACAGCAAATAAAGTTGTCTATTATAGTCTGCCATGGTGACCTGCCCGCACTAAGCTATCGAGCAAATGGCCGTATCAGAACGATTTTGTCGGAAATATGTGAAAATAGCACATGGTGTCGGATGCTATCGGATGTCGGATATCGTCGTCCGACACCGATATCGGATCGGATAATGCGAAAACGCTCTTAGGGCAAATTAAAATGTTAAAACAATTGTTTTTGACAACAATCATTAGTAAAAAGTCAGTTAAATAAAATCCTGTTAAATTTAAAACTTTGATAAGAGCCATGTAGCCATGGCTACCCCACACTTAACCTACTTTGAAAGCAAATTAGAAACCAGAACCAAAAAAATATATATCCAGTTATTCCTCTTTGATGTAATTCAAGTGCTTTGATCAGAGTTGATCTGTCCGAAGCAACACCAGACAGTTTGCAGTTGTTCGCAGGTACTCCAGCCTACGTCGAACTAAATGCAGTACTACGTTAAATTTTGAACTGTTTGTGTTACTCAATCATCCGTTCCCCTAGACTATCAAGTAGACCAACAGAACAAAGTTCAATCATAATCGATCAAATTGTGTTAGTTACCGATCGAAGTGACTATTAAGTTAATTGGGTGAAGTACTCGTAGTTATGATTGTGGAAGGATGTCGGCGTCGGTAGGTATTCGTTCATTAATATTAAACAGGGTTAGAATAAGTTTGTGTATAGCTGTATTACATAAACCAAACCGATTATTAAAAAGTATTGGGTATATATGGGCCTAAGAGGGCAATGTTTCCAGCGAAATTACAGGGCACACAGAGATTTGACATCTTATATCTCGGGGAGACGAGCGCAGTGCATTGCCATCCAGGGTTTTGAACTGTTGAAGTTCCAAATTCTGAGTGGCGTTGAGCTGTTATGGGCAAGCGTGAAGAGCCATCAGGCGAGCGACTTCGCTCGTCTCGTCACCCAGTATCATAAAAAAAAAGACAATTATCGTGTCCAATATCCATATTATACCCGAGCCGGTAGTCGTTGGAAACGATACTCTCGAAGTTGTTGACCATTACACCTATCTTGGACAGTTAGTTAAGTCCAACTTAGGCACAGAGGTCACCTGAAGAATCCAACTCGGATTAGTTTTTAATAAATGAAACATTGGGACACAGGCCTATTATTAATTTCGACAAGTTTTTTTTTTATGGAACTCTTAAAGGGCATCCCAAATACCTTACGGGTAATTACCTTATGTATACCAATATTATGAAGAGGTATAGTTTGTGGCTTCATGTGACTTGAGGCGGTAATCTGAATGGTGGTAAAACCGCAGGACCGAAAATTATTTTATATTTTATGTACATAAAGTGGGCGAAGCTACGAGCAAAAGCTAGTTGGTAACGAAGCAGCACATACACTTATATAAATATAGTATTTAATGCTCATTTCTACAATGCATACTTAACAGGGTTTAGTTATAATGAATATAGTAAGTTTCCATACTGCATAGTTTAGAAATTAGGTTAAAGAATTAGACTTTTCGCAATAACGTTTTGAATGAAGATCAAATTTAAGAGATGATATCATGATATCAGATATCATCTAGACATTACATAAATCATGCTTGTTATGGTTTAGCCAAAAATATAACTACTTAGGAACCATTTCTTTTTAAGACATTTTTACAAAAAGTTCGTAACTTATCATGATGGTCAGTTACATGTTTCAAAAAGTGATGTACGAAACCTTACCTTCGTTTTAAAATAACCATTTTTACAATATCCCACACGAGAAGATGAAGCGTTTTTTTTTACCAATTTGGTAATCAAAATATTTATTATTATTCTTAGTATTTATTTCCATATTTAATGATTGAGATATGTATCAAAACTGTGATTGTCGAAGTAACTGTTTCATGCACTTGCCCTAGTAACTGTAGAAGTTAAAAGGTACAAAAAAAGGACGGACGGACAGACGTATGAGAGAACGAACTTATAAAAAAAAGTACTACACAACCCTAAACAGTGTGAAAGATTGATGACAGCATCTTAAGTAATATCACTTATCACTTGTTATCAAGTATCACTTGTTATCGTCATACATTGTGGATAACTGTGATATAGAATTTAAATTGGCCGAGTCTTTTAGAGACAAATTGCATCAATATAACTCCTTGTTAACCATAACATTATTGAACAAAATATTTAAAACAAAACTTTGACTGTTCGACGGAGTCAAGAAAATTTTATTAGCTGAGTAAATTACGAACATGATTCTCAAATTTCATAATTACCCTTTCAATTTAAAACTTTGATTGATGCCGGAAATTTGATTCGGAAGTAAGCTGTTCAATGTTCATCAATCAAAACCAAAACAAACTGGTTCAACAACTTCATTCCCACAATCGAACGTCATCATTCGGAAGTAGCAATCTGAAATCAGCAATACGGGTGTTGTATTGCTAGCCTCGTCCGTATTGCTCTATTCCATGCCTTGGAAAATCCATCTGAAAAGTTAATTGCTCGCCCGCAATACCTGTCTGCGGCCCGTTAGGGTTGCCGCGTAATAACGGCTTAGCATAAAATTTTATGACGGTCGTAAAATGTTTACCATTTGTTTTGAGTAAAAGAATAATTTATTGGCAATTTGATTTTGTTTTAATGGCGGGCAAGGATTTGCATTTTGTAAAGGTCAATATTGTTATTATTACAATCGGGCTTAGATGAGTAAACTAAAGGTTTATCATTAAAAAACGGAGGCTGTGTGTATGCGTTGATTAGCCGTGTGGCTCAGTTGGTAGTGAACCTACCTGCTGCCCTTGAGGGCGTGGGTTCGATTCCCACCTAGGGCAAACATTCATGTGATGATAATTTATGTTTGTTCTATGCATGGGTGTAAGTATATATTTAAGTATGTATTTAAAAATATATATGTATGTATATCAGTCTCTGGCAGCCATATTACAAGCTGTGCTTAGTTTGGGGGCAGATGACCGTGTGTGCAATAAATGTCCAATATATTTATTTATTTATTAAAAACTGTATCAGGGATGCATGTAACTGTACTGGGTTTTAAACCTAGTATACTTAGACCCTGGAAAAAGAATGATACTTCTATATTAACAAAAATGAAATAGCCTTGTCTTTTTCGTTTTTCAAAATTTAGATATAAAAAAGTCGAAACACGGCATAAATAAAATAGAAATAGGACATCGACAACCCTAGCTCTGAGCACGTCGCAGCAAATATTCGACGTATGGAAATGTCGACGCAATGATATCGACAATTTTCTGCATCCAATACAAGTTTTACAAAGACTCAACTGAACCGAAAAATTTGCATTTTAATGTAAAGCAATTGAAGTAGTGTTTTGAATGCAACTAATCAATTTTGCGAGACTACGTTTATATTCAGTCTCTCAAAATTTATTGTTATCTTTATAATACAGGTTGTAATAACCTTAAAAAAATACACATTGAAAAATGGTATCGTTTATCTGGCCCAATATATTAAGAACTAGCTGTGCCCCGTGGTTTTACCCACGTGAACAATCTCATAGGAACTATAAATTTTCCGGAGTAATAAGTAACACTGTCCTTTCCCAGCTCTTTGTTTCGTGAAAGAAAGAAAAACATACTATATTTTATTTATGATATTAGTAGGAAGTAGGAATATCATTTAGAGCAGGGGTCTCCAAACTTTGAAGCCTTGGGGCCATAATATTTTTTTCTGTATGTTCCAAGGGCCGTAACAATTTTAATTTTTCTGCCCACCTAAGCAAACATAAGCTTTTATTGCATTTCAAATACTATTGATTGTGTATTGTGACACGTAACTACATCTAGTGTCGAGTAGTGATACTATGTACGGTTCTAGGTACTATCTATTTCAGTCTACAGTCTTCAGCCCTTGTGCGGAAAATGTTTGGAATTGTCTGAATTTCTAAGACCAGTCATATCAGTTGTTAATTTTATCAGATCCACGGCTGAATCACCGACAATTCCGCGAGTTTCAATTCCTGTCGCGGGCCGGATTGATGGCAGTGGCGGGCCGTATTTGGCCCGCGGGCCGTAGTTTGGAGTCCCCTGATTTAGAGTATCAACGCTATCGGCATGCGGGGTCTGCTACTGACTACACTATTTCCATTTGTTTATTTGCTCTGACAGCTGCAATAATATTGTGAAGAGCAGTGATTACCTTTTCATATTTTACTGAAATATATCGGGTACCTGCTACTTCTTCGAGTCTTACGTTCAAAAACCCAGCAAAAGTGATCACAAATCGTGATTTTTTATTCAGCTTTCTAAAATGTTAATAAATATTAGGATAGGGTTTTTTGGGTTATCTTTAGACCTTCCACAGCCACCACAGGGGTTTCCAACTTTGGCTATAGCTAATTGAATTACCACTAACCAGAAGACGCAGCGTATTGTTGGGCCTCCCACTAGATGGACCGACGACATTGTGAGAGTCGCGGGCATCTAGTGGATGCAGATGGCAGGATGTCGTTCAGTTTGGAGGTCAAAGGGGGAGGCCTATGTTCAGCAGTGGACTTCTGGCTGATGGTGTTGATGATGAATTGAATTAAGTAGCCACATCAAACTCTATCTATTTATACAAGTTACATAATAAATGCTTTTGCCTATTAAAAATAAACATTATTATAAATGAGTTCGAATAAAAAATTATGTAGTATGGAAACAAAAACATGATTGTGAATTATGGACCGATTTGTAACCAAATTAACAACATCTTGGCCTGATTCCAAAAAAGCCTATAAAAATTGGGGCAATTATTTACGTAATTTCTTGCTTGTTTATTCAATTGCTTGTTGTCGTTACAAAAAAAGACTCGTATTTGCTCTTCGATTCAAAGGAAATTTGATTGGGGAGGCTGTTTATGATCATTGAGTACGTATTTTTATAAGCTTTTAACTTTCGTCTATATTTATATTATACTAGTGCTGTTGCCCGCGACTTCGTCCGCGTACATTTTCACATAAACTTTCAATCCTTTTCCCCCCTTAATTCAGCCCTTGCGCAAAATAGCATAGCCTATGCTTCAATATGGTTATAGCTAAGCATATTCGTGAAAACCGCATTTAAATCCGTACAGTGGTTTTGAAGATATGCGTGGACAAATAAACAAATAGACAGAAATTCTAAAAACTGTTTTCAGCTGCTATTTTAAGACCACCTGTGTGTGTGTGTGTGTTTTTTTTTATAAACGTTCTCGGAATAACAGTTTTTTTTGTCTACGTTTTAGTATATGTATAGATCATGTAGGTATGTATCGTGTGTGAAGACATAATTATGCTTGAAGTTTCTTTGCGCGATAAAATTTGGAACAAGGATATTCGCTGAAGAACCAAAGCCACTGACATAGCTGCTTAGATTTGCAAGTTAAAGTGGCAATGAGAAGGCCACATAGCTCGAAGAACCATTAACTGATAGAGAAGAAAGGTTCTTGAGTGGAGACCTCGAACCGGAAGACCAACGTCGGTAGGCCTTCCCACTAGTAGACCGACGACATCGTGAAAGTCGCGGGCACCCAGTGGATGCAGATGGCAAGCTCAAGCCGCGAGTGAATCGGTTTCTTTAAAGCAAACGTGCTCTGTTGTAGACAGTATCATATGAGAAAGGGGTCAAACGCAAGCTGGGAACAAATAGCTGCACACCAAAATAGTAGATATGAAATAAATAGTTCTACGAAAACCAAAAAGAACTTTCCGATAATACAAACTTAAATAGTATAAATGCCACGTTGCAACAACATTTTGGGCTTGGTTGGATATATAAATATTCGTAAAATGACATCCGAAATCATTAAAACACACATAAATATTAAGTAAATCACAAGGAAAATAAAGGAATAAATAACATCCACATTATAATTATAAAACCTCATAAAGATCATATTATTGTATAAATAAATGAATTGATTGTTTTGGACCACTTTAAAGGACTCACTACACTAGCCCATATTATTATCTTTACCGTCATATCGCCATATCGGCACATGCAAAAAACATACTTTGTTTATTTAAACAAGATGAAACAACGCCTACTAGACCGTTCCGTCACCGACCAACATTCTTTTATTGAGTGGTAACAGAAACGCTCAGAGTTTTGGATAAAAAACATTATTTGATATTTTCTATGTCACTCACATGTTTAATATTAAAATGTACATTCAATACCAATATAACGACGAAATTGAATTTTACTATTTCGAAAATTCAGCTTTGACTGCCACACGATTGAATAATATTCAATGTATTGCGAAGTCTAGATTTGTCAGTTGACAGCGGAAGTTGCCTGAGGCGAACCGCATTTGGGAGCGCCACACGGTTCGGTTGCGTTCCGCGTCTTCACATCACGTCCCGACTGTCATCCAGCATGGTGCTTCGAATTTCCGCAGCAATTCGAATATGGCAAGCTATTTTCAATCATGCATGTCTTGGTATAATTCATTCAGTCTTGCTATATTCACCTTTCTTGTGTCAAACCTTCTCTGTACAGCTGTTGAAATACATCTGGATAGCTTTTATAAAGCTTTTGTTTATATTACACGAGTACAATTACTCTCGTATGATTATTTCGACTATATTTCACACAGTGAAACGTTTCATGCAGTTTATAATGTTACTTAATCTTAAGCGTTTGAGATTAGTCAGCTATCTCTTCACAAAGTTTTTAGTTATTAGTACTTAGTTCCGCTTCTATTGGATTTTTTACCGACTTCAAAAAGGGAGGTATATTCTACTGTATTTTTTTATGTATGTTTATCGATATTTCCGCCAACTCTTGCTACTTGCTAGGTTATTATACTTCCAATTTGGTCTCATTGTCACCAAGTCAGGATCTGATGATGGGATCCAAAGGTAATCGAGGGCAACCCTCAAATTGTATAAGCATTTATTACGTTTTTCATATATTTTTGAAGTCGGGTTTTAATGTGATCTACTTGTTCATTAGGGTGATTCTAATCTTGGAGGGTGCAGCTTTGAAGAGCGAGGTGACTGCAGCTGAACTACTCTCGCTGATTTCTTAACCGGGAGTGTCTTCTGTCGGCACTTCTTTTTCAGTGATCTTACCTTCGACGATAAGCTGAAGTAGTTTGTTCTTATTATGACGCGATCTAAGTGTGAAATCTCAACCTATTAATAGGATAGCGATGGATATTCCATGTTTAAGATACAAAAAACGACGTTGTACACACGGATTACAAATTTGACTGAGGTGAGTAGATAACGAATAATCATCATCAGGCCATAATTTTTTTGATTCTCCTATTCTAAAAAGTCTGGTGCCAATTGCATTCTGATGTGTTTCTTATAATACTCAGCAAAATTGACAAAAAAAAAATATATATTTAAAAACCTGTTGAACCTATTTTTATTAGTATAGTATAGTATTTTTTCTATAAACATATTTCGCAAGCGATACTTGAGCAAAAAGTAATGTAAGATCACTTTAGGATAATCTCCCAGTGAATATGGAGCATAATAACTGCGCCGAAACATTGGGAGCTCCATACCCAACCTCATCATGGTAAATATGAGTTCTGACTCATCATCCCGTTAATAATTATAAAACTGACAAAATTGGTTGCTACTTCGATGATTCCGAAGAAACAACCCAATAGAAAATAATATAAAATACTTAGAACTCAATTTGTATAATAGTTTTCTATTAGAATAAACAACTATTCCAAACAAACAGCCATACCTTCTGTCAATTGCATATCGACTTCATAGAGGCGAAAAGAACTCGCCATTTAAAGAAATTGGATTCCCAAGCAGCGTTAGAGCCACTGCCATAAAGAGTGTCCCAGTATTGTTTCGAAGGATATTGATGATAATTCCTGTTTATGTTGCTAGGCAGAAAGGAAACAAGGATATAAGGCTGATATATGCTATTCTCATATACTTAAGCGATATTGATACTGTTGGAACTCGATTTTAATGTATTTTTCTATTTATATATTATCTTTCAAACGTATAGATTTGACCAGAATGCTGGCCTCTACTTTGCTCAAAGAGTGAGCATTGCCATACAACGTGGTAATGGGGCCAGCATTTTGGGGACGATTCCCACTGGTAGCGGTTTAATAGATTAGTTTAGTAGTTAGGTATTAACATACCGTTTTTTTTATGTTTTATTATTGGGATGTTGTTTAAGTTATTGTAATAAAGCCACTTTCTCTTTCAAACAAATTAAATTCATTTTCTTAGAGTGAATGCAGTCGCTCAAAATATAGATTAATCTCACTCATGAAACAATAATAAATACCATTTTTAAAATTTTGCTAACGTATAAGGTCGGGGAAAAAGTCTTTTCGTATTTTGTATGTATAAAGTTGTAGTAAAATCTCATCGGTTGTACTGTTTGTATCTGGCTGGTTTTGATAACATTAAAAATATGACATTTTAAAAAAGGAATACAAAAAGTAAAAAGCAATTTCCCGCCATTTTTCAATTGTTTTTTTGTCCGATAAAATGAGCGAATCTAACGAAGAAATTCGATATATTTTGAAGTTTTATTACAAAAAAGGGAAAAATGCGACACAAGCCGCGAATAAAATATGTGACGTTTATGGACCTAATGCAGTGCCATCAACAGTAGCACAATGTTGGTTCAAGCGTTCTCAGTCCGGGAATTTTGATGTCAAAGATGCAGCTCGCTCTGGTCGCCCTGTTACGGATAAAGTTGATGCCATTTCTGAAAAAGTGGAGCAAGATCGGCATATTAGTAGTTACGACGTAGCTGAAGAACTGGGGATCGACCACAAAACAGTTTTGACCCATTTGAAAAAGCCTGGTTATACAAAAAAACTCGATATTTGGATGCCACACGAGCTCACTGAAAGAAACCAAATGAATCGTGTACTCATTTGCGATTATCTGTTGAAACGTAACGAAAGTGAACCGTTTTTGAAAAGATCGATCACTGGTGATGAAAAATGGATCACCTACGACAAGAATGTGCGCAAACGATCATGGTCAAAGGGCAGTGAAGCACCACAGACTGTAGCGAAACCCGGATTAACACGTAATAAGGTGATGCTGTGTGTATGGCGGGATTGGAAGGGCATCGTTCATTATAAGCTTTTACCGCCGGGCAAAACCATCGATTCGGATCTCTACTGCCAACAGCTGATGAGACTCAAACAAGAAATTGAGAAAATACGGCCGGAATTGATCAACAGAAAGGGCGTGGTCTTTCATCATGATAACGCCAGACCGCACACATCTTTGGCCTCTCAGCAACAATTGAGAGAGCTTGGTTGGGAAGTGTTAATGCATCCACCATATAGCCCTGACCTTGCACCCTCAGATTTCCACCTGTTTCGGTCTCTTCAGAATTCTTTGGGTAGTGTTAGATTAACATCCAGAGAGGACTGTCAAAACTACTTGTTGCATTTTTTTGATCAGAAGTCCCAAAATTTCTACAGCAACGGGATCATGTCACTACCTACAAGATGGCAACAAGTTATCGAACAAAATGGCACATATATATTATAATTAAATGTAATTAAACTTGAAAAAAATATGTCTTGAATTTGTTAATAAAATACGAAGAAACTTTTTCCCCGACCTTATATTTTATTATTTAAAGTCATTATATTAGTGACATAAGTGCATTTATCTGGCTAACGCATAAAAATTACCATTCAGAGTGGTAAAACAGCCAGCATGGCAATGAGTTTGAGCATTTGGATTGTCATTACATCTTCAACGGTCTATGGTCAATCCAACTGTTTTTGTATAATATAATAGGCTTATTAGTTTAGTTATTTAGGGTTAGTTAGCTCATATTTTGTATACTTATAAAATGCATTTTTTTATTAATCTGTCATCACGCTTATTCTGCCGCGCTTTGCATTATTTCTATCACAATCCATGGCAAAGTCCATTTCAAAAATGGTAGGCATAGAAAATATGTAAATTAGCCTAAGTTACGCTGCAGTAGAGCACGTGATACTGAATTACAAAATTAACATTTATTTGGCTGTAACTTTGTAAAGACGTATAAAATCATGCATACAAAGTTATCGATGAAATTGATCGAGTTTCTACTCAAATTTATTAAAGCGAGAATGCAGAAAGCAATACAATCGTAACCGGATTATATGCGAGTCAATATTGATTCTGTCTATAGGATGTGCTCCGTAACAGCTCACATTATAGCTTACGATTGGCACTACCATTTTTAACGCATTCAATAACATCTGCGGCATACCAATAAGGAAATGTATAAACATAATCGAATCGAGGCCAATAAGAAGTGTCATAAATTTTGGTAGTTAACCGAAAGATAACATGGCCTAATTCGAGATTGGTCTTGCAAGATTGGAACTGAACCTATTAAGTTTAATTAATGACTTTGCTTGGCGATAGTGATAGATTTGGTAGGTTTAGTTACATAAAAAAAATGATATTGGTTTTTTCCCTAGCCTGGTGCTCCTTGTTTGTAAGAGGTTTAAACTGATTTTCTGTTTGTTTTTAACCTTTTAAAGGGTTTTTCCAATTGAATATTTCGAGTTGTTCGAAATAGTTTTCAACTAGATTTCGTTGCAACTGAGATACTACCTTTACACTATACAGGGTTATTGGTAATTAGCTAATAACATCATGCAGACAACTTTCCTACATCATTCCAGGCTGCTTTCGTTCCATGACTTTTATTAACGCAATTTGTTTTTTTCTGCCATACAAAATGAAAGAAAAAATATTCAAACTAGGGTTATAATAATTCGGGACATTTTTGCACACACGCTCATCTGACCAAAAAATATGCAAAACTTGTAGGTAAGTACTATGGTTGCCAGAGACGGATATACACAATATATTTTTAAATACATACTCAATATATAATAGATATTAACACCCAGATATAGAACAAACACAAATGTAGGTGGGAATCGAACCCACACCCCCGAGCACAGATGGCAGGTTTACTACAAATAGAGCCAACGTGGAAGTCGAATGGACATAACTTTACGCAATTTCTTTAAAAAGGAACGTGAAGGCCCGCAAGCTTTAGACTGACACTTCCACCTAAAAATACACAAAAAAGAGAGTTAAAAACTTTTTCTTTTGAATTGTGAAGTATAGTAAAAACTCATCGAACAAAAGTTGATGAAGAGATGTGAGTCCCAAAATTAGCAGGTCGATACACGTGTTGGCAGAAACATCGATCCCAACCTCGTAAACGTCCGTACTAATTTAGTTCGTACCTCAGAGCAGCGGTTACGGTAAAGATACCTGGAATCTGTTTGTTTATGCTTTTAAATTCATAAATCGCTTCTTAGTAATACAAATAAAAGATGAGCCAAAGCGTTCTCCAAAATGTGACAATTATTTAGGTATCTATTCTATACATATATATATAATAAAACGTACAGATAAAATAATATGTAATTGCGAGATATCAAAAATAAAACATAGGGCGTCTTAAAATAAGCAGCTGAACACGTTAAGACAGTTTTAAAATTTTTGTCTGTTTATTTTGCGCAAGGGCCGGATTAAGGGCGGGAAAAAGTTGAAAGTTTAAGTGAAATTCAGCACTAGTTATGTCATAAAGAAAAATAGAAGATATTATCAAATAAAACCTAAAATAAACAATGTGCGAAATATTAAGAATCGTGTTTCAACTCCCAGCGAGCCTTAGATTAAGATTTCAATAATAATATATTATTTTTTTGTAATTGAAATCCGGGACATTGTTTCAGTATTTCCAACTCACAAAAAAGCATTTTAAAACTCATTTCGGCTGAAGTATGACGTAGAGAATTTTCTTGTAAGGCACTTGCTAAATTACTACAAATTACTTTATTATACAAGGTTGTTTACAAACAACCCTGTATAATAAAATATTATATTAGTTTTTTGTACCTGCAAATGGCTTTATTAACAAAACAAAATAAAAGCTAACATTAAAAAAAACAGTTAAACTGCTAATAGACCGTTGAAGATCTAAATACAAACGAATAATATAATATGATACTAGTTATTATGAAGATACATGTATATACCAATTTTAGGTTAAATAATTCAGAAAAATATGCCAGCTTTCAATTTTATCTGGTTTTTCGTATTAGCTCGCAAGCACCTTTTTTTATCTAGCGTGACATTGACAAAGTTGCCTTATAACCTGTGAAAACCTATTTTGGACAAGGACGTGTCGCTATCGAGGGCTGATACAGGCAATTTATTTTATCAAGGAAGTGCGCATTAATGTCAGGTAGGCAATTTATCTTGAGGTAATTCGTTTGAAGCGCTTATTGGCTGTCGTTGCTTCTGCGAACTTATCTGAAATGATTTATACATTTAAGTAATTAAAGGTTTGATATTGATAGCTATCGGCGGTGAAGAATTAAGTATGACATCATCATCATCAGCCAGAAGACGTCCACTGCTGAACATAGCTTCTGCATCCACTGGATGCCCGCGACTCTCACAGTGTCGTCAGTTCATCTAGTGGGAGGCCTACCTACGCTGCGTCTTCCGGTTCATGGTCTCCACTCAAGACTCTTTCTTCCCCATCGGTTATCAGTTCTTCGAGCGATGTGGCCTGCCCATTGCCACTTTAACTTGCAGATTTTAATAGTCTTACAGAGTTTAATATAATAGGTCGGGGAAAAAGTCTTTTCGTATTTTGTATGTATAAAGTTGTAGTAAAAATCACATCGGTTGTACTGTTTGTATCTGGCTGGTTTTGATACCATTAAAAATATGATATTTTAAAAAAGGAATACAAAAAGTAAAAAGCATTTTCCCGCCATTTTTCAATTGTTTTTTTGTTTGATAAAATGAGTGAATCTAACGAAGAAATTCGATATATTGTGAAATTTTATTACAAAAAAGGGAAAAATGCGACACAAGCCGCGAATAAAATTTGTGACGTTTATGGACCTAATGCAGTGTCATCAAGAGTAGCACAATGTTGGTTCAAGCGTTTTCAGTCCGGGAATTTTGATGTCAAAGATGCAGCTCGCTCTGGTTGCCCTGTTACGGATAAAGTCGATGCCATTTCTGAAAAAGTGGACCAAGATCGGCATATTAGTAGTCACGACGTAGCTGAAGAACTGGGGATCGACCACAAAACAGTTTTGACCCATTTGAAAAAAAACTGGGTATACAAAAAAACTCGATATTTGGGTACCACACGAGCTGACTGAAAGAAACTAAATGAATCGTGTACTCATTTGCGATTCTCTATTGAAACGTAACGAAACCGAACTGTTTTTGAAAAGATTGATCACTAGTGATGAAAAATGGATCACCTACGACAAGAATGTGCGCAAATGATCATGGTCAAAGGGCAGTGAAGCACCACAGACTGTAGCGAAACCCGGATTAACACGTAATAAGGTGATGCTGTGTGTATGGTGGGATTGGCAGGACATCGTTCATTATGAGCTTTTACCGCCGGGCAAAACCATCGATTCGGATCTCTACTGCCAACAGACGATGAGACTCAAACAAGAAATTGAGAAAAAACGGCCGGAATTGATCAACAGAAATGGTGTGGTCTTTCATCATGATAACGCCAGACCGCACACATCTTTGGCCACTCAGCAAAAATTTAGAGAGCTTGGTTGGGAAGTGTTAATGCATCCACCATATAGCCCTGACCTTGCACCCTCAGATTTCCACCTGTTTCAATCTCTTCAGAATTCTTTGGGTAGTGTTAGATTAACATCAAGAGAGGACTGTCAAAACTACTTGTTGCATTTTTTTGATCAGAAATCCCAAAATTTCTACAGCAACGGGATCATGTCACTACCTACAAGATGGCAACAAGTTATCGAACAAAATGGCACATATATATTATAATTAAATGTAATTAAACTTGAAAAAAATATGTCTTGAATTTGTTTATAAAATACGAAGAAACTTTTATATGTCGGCGACTCTGGTTCTTTGGCGAATATCTACGTTTTGGATTTTATCGCGCAAAGAAACTCTGAGCATAGCTCTCTCCATTGCTCGTTGTGTGACTTTGAGTTTTAAGTATTACATAAGGAAACTAATTATTATTTGATTGGTTTTTCGATATCCGCTCGAAATTATTACACTCAGATAAGTTAACAGTATTTTTTTTTTAACATGCTTTTAGCTTTAGCAAATAAAATATTTTCCGCCATTTTGGAGCGGTGGCCATATTGAATTTAGTGTGATACTCACTAAGTATATCGTTTTAAGGGGTTCCGTACCCAAAGGGTAAAATGGGACCCTATTATTAAAAGTCCGCTGTCCATCCGTCTGTCTCTCTGTGCGTCTGTCACCAGGCTGTATCTCATGAACAGTGATAGTAAGACAGTTGAATTGTTCACATATGATGTATTTCTATTATCGCTATAACAAGAAATACTAAAAAAATAGAATAAAATAAATATTTAAGGGGGCTCTCATACAACTAACGTGATTTTTGCCGTTTTTATAGATAATGGTAAGTAGGGAACCCTTCGTGCGTGAGTCCGACTCGCACTTGGCCGGTTTTTTTAGTATTAAGTTACTTGCTTGGTAATTAAAAAAATATATTCAAAAAACTAAAACAGAACAAAAACTTCTAATTGTTTTAAAATATAACAAAAAAGAATAAGTTTTAAAGTTGTAACGAGGCAAAGATTGTCTAAAATTAAGCGTTTTATTGCTACTTTATAATTATATTGATCTATTATTGATGATACAAAATCACACACGTGATAACATAAATGATAATAGAACGTGGTTTAAATTTAGAGAACAACTTTTTTTTTTGGTTAGCCGACAAGAGTCAACAATTCAGAGTTTGTAGTTCTATGCATGAAACCAAGCTGCAAGCTGCGGGGTTGTAAGGAATAAATTCACCAAAAAATAAAACAATTTTAATGTGCGACCCCAATGCGACCGTTAAAACAACGTGCGCACTAATGGAGCCACAAATATGCACTTTGCGGCCCGCGACGCAAACCAGTTTATCACTCTGTAATAATGCAGTGTTGCCAAGGTGAATATTTTGTTGTAATGTAGTAAAAAGGAAACCTTAGTGTTAATGTTAATGATAGTTAATGATATAATATCATGTAAAGAACTCAAGCCATGGGGCAGTTGAACCACCTCTACGTCATCACACGCGGATACCGTTCGTTGATTGCTTTGGTCGACCTACTTGACAAAATTGTCAAGCATTCTTGCATAAATATTCATAGAAAGGCTACGAATGAGGCTCGCACTGTTCCTGGAAGAATGGCCTGAACGAAAGGAGGTATATTCCCAGAAGTGAATAGAAAAGAAACAAGCTTAAATAGATAGAAAGAACATTGACCAAATGATGCTTATTCTCTGATTTATTTATTGAAGAAAAAAGAAGAAAAAAAACCTAAACAAAATATAAATTACAATAAGTAAACAAAAAAAAAATTACTAGGACAAAAAACAACATCAGGAAACCTCATAATATGTCCAAGAACCTCAAAAAAAGTTCAAAGACAAATGACATTCACCAACTTGCACTGGGCTAGCATGGTGGTTTAGGGCCTATCCTCTCTCTGAGATAAGGCATGTGTAATAGCAGTGGTAACACGAAAGACAGATAATTAATGATGATGGTGATGAAGATAATGTATAGCGCAAGAAAAAAAAGAGTAAAAAATATCGTGTGTATAGGACGCGTCAAATTCGCGCTAACCAAGCGTTGAATACGGGTTGACCACGCTTAGTACACTCGATTCATCACATAAAATTATACGGTCCGGTACAAAATTAGGGATGCTTTGCATATATCCACATGTAATGTCTAATGGCCAAAGGTAATTAAAGCAAGGTTTTCCGAGTTTGGATGTGTTTTGAACGTCAGTAAATCTTACTAAATAGAATTTTTCTATTAATAAACAATACATTATTAAAATTTAACATGTGCATTATTGTGAAATTTGCCACAATATGCCACTTTTAATATAATTATCAAGGAAGTGCGCATTAATATTTATAAGACAAAAATGCTCTATGTGTGGTGTTGAAAGATTTTATCACGAAACCATGTGGATATTATACCAATAGGCTTTTATTTTTACATTGTAAAACTGAACCTACTTTAGTTTTTACGTTTTTACGATGAAATTGAAAAATATGTATCAAAAATCAAAGTACGACACGCGCGATCATGCGCGCCAAAAATATTGCATCGCTAATTGCGACCCTATTTATTACAGTATAAGCCTAATAATAGACTGCGGTAACAAACGTGGTCACATCACTTTTCAATGAACTCGCGACCTGCAATTCAGTTTGTTATTTTACACCATTTTAGTGCGGTTGGACTGAACACAGCGTACATCTGAATTTAGTTACATTTATCATGTAAATGCTATCACATGCTTCACTAACTCTACAGTTTTTGACAATAATGTCTTAACTAAGTTGTTTTTGCTTTAACAAAATACATTTTACTTAGTGTAAGGCTGTATCCTAACTGGGGGTTGCTCACACGATTTGTTTGCATATAAGTAATTATAAAAATTATGAAGAAGAAAAAAAATTAAACGGTTGTTTTTTTTTATGTCCCTACCTCAAATCACATAAACAAGGGTGACATGGTAAGGAGGCGTGGCGGGTTGCAGCATCTGGCCTAAATAAGGCTTGATATCTTTATTGAACTCACCCAGCAGACGACCTTGTCACCCTTTTTTGCATGTGGACTATTAGTTAGTTCATTGGTGTCACTAATAATTTCTTAGTGTGCGTGAAAAAAGTGAGCCGTACTTACTACAGTTTTTGCCTTAAGTGGTTTAGCGCTAAGTGAAAAATATGTATGAAAAATTAAGACATTTGAACATAAAGGACAATCGTATTAGAAGATTATCCGTTTGAAGATTATAAGCTCTTTAATCGGAGGTTTAAGAATATATATTTATTTGATAAAAATACCTGAAACAGTAAAACTTTGCAAGCAATCACTGTAAATTTCATTCATCATCATCATCATCATTATTTCAGCCATAGGACGTCCACTGCTGGACATAGGCCTCCCCCATCGATTTCAAAAGGGACTGGTTGGAAGCGGCCTGCCTAAATTTCATTGTTCACAATTAATGTTCGAAACAATGTTTTAACACAAAAAATATGCTTGCTTTGCGAGCGCGAAAAATTACAAAAAAAATATTAAAATAATGAAAATGGTATGACAAATCTAATAAATCAAAATATTGACGGTGAATTTCAGAATTTAACAACAGACAAAACTCGTATAAAGTTGAAAACTGCAATAAATCCGTTTGAAATTAGTTTTCAACGACAGAATACTCATCCGTGGAATATTAATTGCTTTCCGATTACCAATAGTTTGTGAAGTTAACTTTGTTGAGTTATGGCACTTAAACCTTGTGAAATTGTAAGAACATCAGCACTTCAGTCTAAATACCGCTACTAAAATAAAGTCTTATTAACAAGTTTCATTCTTTAAAAAAAAAAGTTGAAAACTTGACAATGATTTTTTTCCAGATCATACTCGTATTTCGCAAATGGTAATAAATAGTGCGGGGTCTGGCTGCAAGATACCTACGTTCATGTAATTTTTTTTTTCTAATATTATATACTTATAAGTAGGGGAATACATTTTTGCTAGTGTGATTAACAAAATGTGGCTGCTAGTATTTTTAATTAAAATAATATTAATTTTAATATTTATTTCTAATCTCGGGTGTAGCCTGGACATTTGGTGGGCATTGGTGGAGCCGAAGGCAACACCAAGAGGCACTGTTGAATATAAAATACATGCAATTATAGAATATGTATAAAAAGGAATATGAAACTATTGTACAGTGTAGGATAAAAATAAACTGGGCTATTGAGGTGAACAACTTGTGAATAGGATAACAGATCTATGGGATGAGAAACGGCACCTGTCTTACTCTGTCTCATCTCAAATATATTTAGGCAGGTGATGACTTGCCACCCACTGAATGGGCCCCCATAAAGGCCGTATCTTGGCACCGGAGGGGCAACATTGGCGTGGGTGGCTTAGGGTGTAGAGAGGTGTGCTGCACTTTCACTAAGAGCTACTCGCGGCGTTATGCCCTTTAACACTTAGCTTAGGTTCTATGCTCTTGCGGTTTCCATCTCCGGACGGCCGTTTAAGGCAAGGCAGGGGTCTGGGTCTCTGGGATTTTAGCCTCATGGAATCGGGATACTAGGTGTCGCCATTAATATTATTATTACACTACAAGTTTCTTACTGTGCGAGAAAAATAGTGTGTGTAAACATTAGGCTGTTTAGCGGTATACTGAAAAAGAACTGGGTGATACGTGGATACATTTGAACACGAACAATAATTCTACTAAGGCACATCTCCCTTGTTTATATGATCTCAGGTTATGATGAACAGCAAAACATGGTTTGGTTCTTTTCCTCCTTCAATAATGTGATGTGCGAGCGAGAGAACTTCAGGTGGTAAGGGCAAATAACTAAATTATAATGCCGCACTGCGTCTGAAACCTTTGCCTTACGCCGAGAAGTTGGTAAGTTTAATCTGTTCTAACCTCTAGACGAAGAACTCACCTGCACTAGATCTAGTAAAATATATTTAATCAAGTTACCGTACTGTCATCCCCTAATAATATTATCTTCACTACGATCTCTACTCATGCGCTTAGCTCATACATTATTCGCGAAGTTTGGCTCTACGGCACATGCCAACACCTGAATTGGTTAACTTCCAAGACAGCTAGATTTTGAAAATGGTTTATGTGTATAAACATAAGTTTATTATAGGAAGCTTAATATTATATAGCGTACATGACAACTAAAATAAAAAGTATATAGAAAGAAGTTCGTACACTAGGCAATGCAAGTAGGCGACTTTTGATGCAGCCTTGACAAATTGAAAAATTATACGGCATCGCACACGGTGCCTACATTTCTTTTTTATTTATATTTATGAGATTTAGTGTCTTGAAGGGTCGGAACCGAATCTGTGATGCCCCTGATGTTACAGGTATCCATAGGCGAGGGTGATCGCTTACCATCAGGCAGCCTGTTAGCTTGTTTGCCACCTGAAGCATTAAAAATGCTGGTTAATTAGCAGAGTATTCATTGTATTTGTCACTTTCATGTACGATCAGCCTAAGAGTTCAGTGATATCATGTTTGTAAAACGGATCTCTATATTTTTCAAGTGAAACTGCAAAGTGCCGTTTGTGCCAAAAACTCCTTGTCTATATATGAAAAAAAATGCGGTGCACCTTTTATTAATTAATTTCTTTCACGCTCACCTCCGTCGCGAAACTAGCAGCAAAACTGCTATTTACTGCTATATCGTATCTCGTACAACAGAATATCAAATAGAAAATTACGACATTGGCATACGCTTCATTTACGAAATTAGACTTTTAACATAATGCTCTCAGGTACACTATTCAAAGTTCACATTTTACCTAGTAGCGGTTTCACTGCGACAATTTGGCAGCTACCTGCGAAAAATATTTGACAAAAAGGCTTTATGGTAAAATAACCTTTACGGTATAGTTTCATTATCACTAATATCTAACCACCTAATTGATTGATTGAAATCGTAGTTATATTACCCAATGATTCCAAAATTGTTAATATTACACAATAATAAATCAGTGTTTTCACCATTACAATTAGCAGACTAACGAAAATTTAGAGACTCATATGGTAATTGAATTGTAATATATTGAACATAATTTTACGCCAAACAAAGCTAATTTGCTTACCATTAGCAAATATGAATGTAATTACCCAGCATTACTCACATAGATTTTAGTTAATTTATGAGATTCAGACCCAGTTTTCACCTTCCTTGATAAGAAGAACAATATAATTAATCTAAGCTAATTAACGTTTTTTTTTTTTGTAAAATGTTTCTTTTTGTCCAACAACGCGAAGCTAAAAGTGTATTACTATGTGAAAGTGTAGTAAGTTAAGGGTACTATATTCCAATCTATAGCCTAAATGCCTCAACAATTTATTTGGATTAATGAGGCATGTTTTTTACATACTATTAGTATTGTGTTTGACCGCCACCTCGCGCAATGATACAATCTACGATGGAAACCGATTCACTGACGATTTGAAGACTCCCAGATTGTAACTATCTGAGAACGGGTGTTCTCCGCATTCAGGCAGCACATTTCACAGACTAGTAGTTCTCACCTAAGATATTTTTACCTGTAGATGAGTTGTGCTCGCCATCATATTGACTAGACGCATTCAAGGTGATAGGGTAGATGACTGATGTTTATATCGTTGAAACCAATACCTTTGATGAAAAATTTAAGTAAATATAATAAACTAGCCGTCCGCCCCGGCTTCGCACGAGTGTAAGCTCGGCCTTCGGCCTCGCTACAAAATATAATATAGCCTATGTCACCCGGGGATAGTGTAGCTTCCCAACAGTGAAAGAATTTTTCAAATCGGTTCAGTAGTTTCGGAGTCTATTCATTACAAACATACAAAAATAGGTACAAATCTTTCCTCTTTATAATATTAGTGTAGATTTATTGAAAAAATAATTTAAATCGGTTATTAATGTTCTGATATATAAGCGTTTAAAGTTTTTGGTAGAGAAAACTCTGTCCCTTTATCCACAAAACAACAAATTACGTCACGCCTCTGTGCACCATACTTGTCAGAATAGAATTTATATGGCGTACAGAGGAGTGACGTCATAGTTGGTGTTTCGCGCTCTCTGTCTAGCATGATATTAAAATGCTTATAAGTTGTTCAGATTTTCATTTTGTTTTTATTAATCAGCTCTATTTATGGGCTACATTTTAATAGGACAATTAAAAAAAAACAGTCATCTAGTCTTGTGCCGTGTTTTGCCTTGTGAAGACACAGCCGTCTCTCAGTCGTGTATTCCAAGTTTCCGGAAATACATCGCCGCTAATTCATTATTTGAGCAAAAATAATTGCCATGAAATGCCTTCCTGTGTCACAGCACAAAACAAACTTGGTAACCTAACGGGAACCAAACAAACCCAAGTAATTCCAACAAATTTTATTTATTACTTATATGAACATCGTATTATAACACTTTATCAACAAAATTAATTATGAAAACAGAAAAACACCCTCAACCAAAATGACATATTACCACAAAACGGAAAGCCTGCTAATGAAAACCAAAAACAACAAAGCATGCGATGCTGTAAGATTTTATTACAATGTTATCAAATTTGCGGACACAAATACGAGACAAAAGGGCATTATAATCACAGAGGCCCATCATTCCAATATAATGGCGGTAGAGGCTACATACCAGGGTTACACATGGCTACAAAACATATGACGCACAAACACCTGCTCTACCAGTGCGACTGCAGGCAACGGAATTTTTGGCTAAAAAATTGTATCGAATTGAGAATTTCACAATACTTTCAGTTTTTTTAAGTCAGTTACAATATATGCAATCAAGATCAAAATTAAGAATTACGCATTTATTTTTATTATTTTAATTCATTATTTTGTTTATACTCAAGTTGATAAAAAATCTGGTCAATCCGCGTTTGGTTGCCTATTGGTTGATGATTGAGCAAGCTGACCTAAAAATACCTCTTTTCTAAAAGTTGATTTTTTTCGGAATTATATTGTTTATATTTTTAGATTGTATTATGAAGGTAGGTAACCTTTTTTATTATAAACCAACTTCAAAAAACAAGGACGGTTTTATGTACCACTGTATATTTTTTATGTATGTTTATAGATTTCTCCGTCATCTGTTGATCGATTTAAAAAAAAAACTTTTGTTAGGTAGGTAGGGTAGGTTGTCCAACAGTGAACCAATAGTACACACTGAACCAGTCATCTTGCTATGTAAATACGAAGTTGCCAGATCGTGCCGCGAACACGAAAATGCTTCACTTACTCTGCGCCGCCCGCTTCTCAGTCGCGAGTGAACTAGCTCCAACAGTGCTCGTGCGGCAAGTCATATTTTAATTTTCGACGCAAAAACTAAAAAATTACGTGAGTACAATTTTTCATCTTAACTCTGCTAGGTATTGTTTTTCTTACTAATATTTTTTACACTTCTTAAATAATTACCTGTCCACCGTTTGCACATAAAATTATTGCTAAATGTATTTCCGTTATTTTTCAACACAAACAAATATCTAAAATGGTGGGTGTAGTACACAGTGGACCATCAACGCTGTTTGAACAGTGAACCGGTTCACTGTACACCACCTTCAATTTGCTACATGATAAGAATTTAAAAATAATAACAATCAAGTTTTTTTACTTATAGGATGGGCAGCAGAGAGAAAAAAGAAAGACAAACTCAGGGTAAAGAAAGTAAAAACAGGAGATTTGTTTACAAGAAAAGAAGAAGTCCAAGAAGAAAGATACAATAACTATTCATGATGATTCTAGTGAAGAAGGCACTTTTCGCGCCAGTGGCTCTTCATCTGGTGGAGAACAGTTCTTTAGTGACAGCGAAGAAGATGAAATAATACTGACTGATGACTTTTCGCCTCTGCCTCGAAATCCAAACGTGGGAGATTTTGTGATTATTTTGTTAGAATCGGAGAAAACAAAGAAAAAATGTTATTACATTGCGAAGATTGTCGATGATTCTCCAGAAGACGGGTTTGACTATTCCGTTTCTTATTTGAAGCTAAAAAGTAAAGTTTATCACACGTTTGCTGAGCCTATGGAACCAGACATGGCAATGGTTACAAAAATTGATATAAAATATATATTGTCAAGCCCCAAGATACTAGGCAGCAGCCGCCGGACAGCAACATTTAGATTTCCAGTAAATTTGTCACTTTTGAACTTCCCTTTTTGATTTTTTTGTTATAGATATATTTACAGACGTTTCTTTCATAAAAGACTATAGTTATATTTAAAGCAAGTAATAAATAAGACTGATTATCCTTAATTGAATTAACGATGGATCTCAATGAGCCAATGGCATAAAATAGTAAAATTCTTTAGAACTCAATATTTTATAATAATGGTAAGTACAATATAGGTACATGATTTTGCTAATAAAAATACGTATCTAATAACATATAGATGATGTTTTATTGCCTTTCCTTAGGTAATCTACCATAAATATAGAGGGTCTGAGTCACTGTGTACATACTGATTCACTGTTGACTTACCCCTAGGTTCAGTGTGTCCCACAAGATGGACACAGTGAATCATTTCCCATATTTAAAAAAAACTGAAATGGACTCTATCTCGTACCGTTTAAGTCCAAAATTGGTATATTAAATGAAAGTCAGATTAATAACAAGGCTTACATTAAAAAAAACACTTTATTCCATTCACAAACATTTGAGTTTTGAATGTTTAACTTTTTAGTGGTTCACTGTTGGACATCCTACCCTACTTCTAATTTGGTCCCATTATCATAAAATCTTTATCACTTATTACGTTTTTAAAATATATTTGAATTCGGTTTTTAATGTGATCCATTTGTTTTGTTTAAATGTTTACCGGGGCATCTTAAGCCCCTTCTAGGATTCGACAAGGATTTTGAAACATACAGCATGCTGTTGATATGGTGATACCACATAGAATGACGTAGCATCCACAAAGTCAGTCCATTGTATGAGGCTAAATTTTGCAGTCACCCTTTTTCGCTTAGGTAGTATCCGGGGTTTTACAAACATAATGTATCTTTGCTAAAAGCAGGGCGACAGCAAGTTAAATTAGGACGAGAACGTGTCCCGGTTTTATATCCGCGGGCGGGATTCGTGTACGGTTACTACAGTTGTAAAATGTTAATACTGTTGTTTTTAGCGGTGTTTGGGAGTTTTGTTACAATGAATACGGACATGATGTCACGTTGTGTTACAAAAGTCAGAGTTGTAATTGCTTTTTTTTTATTCCTAACACTACGATTAAATGAGTAGGTACCATTGATTATGTATATGTATATATTATTACAGAAATGACACAATATCTTACCTAGAGGTGTAAATCTAAGGATCCGGAGGATTTATTGAAGATCCTATCCTAAATAAACAGTCTAATACTTATCATAATAAATTACGACACATTAAACATAACATACAGCATAAATATACAAAATTAATATTAACATACATAATAATATATTCATAAACACAATCAATAGTACCTACTATTTTAATGTTGATATATATATAAATATATATCTATAAGTAAAATAGGATCTTCAATAAATCCTCCGCCTCCTTATAGCTTAGCGAAATCAAAAACTCACAAAGTGACTTTTGGCTTCTCAAGCAGTATTTTCTTTTAAATTACTATGTTTATTTACGACTTGTATATACTTGTATTATCTAACGAACTGACGAAATCGGCGGACAATCCTTGTATGTACTTGCGGAAAAGGTAGTGAAATTTTGAGTATAAAAAGCTGTCTAACTCCACTGTCTGAACACATCTGCAGTTGGGTATCTCAGTGGTTTCTTCATCATGACTTTTAATATGAATTCCATTAACATTGAACTAGGTTAAACTATCATAATTTGGAAGTAAATTTTCAAAGATAAGCTTCCGTATAAGTATATTTGTTTGGCTTAATTTCCCCATCAAAGTAGGTTTTAAATGAACTCGCAACTTGTAATTAACTTCAAAGAACCAAATATTAGACCAGTGATTACGAATAACATCACAAGAAACATAATTTTGGAGGGAAAATGTTAATTATGGATTATTTGATTAATACTAATGTGAAGTTAATTAGAGTTTCTTACTCCGTACAATTTTGTGTTTTGTAGAATCATGTTTCGTAAGGACAAGGTCATTTTCGTTTTAATTAATAGCAAATTTACATTTAAGAACATGCCACCTAAATGTTTTACATAGGTACCTTTTATATTTACTGGCTGTTGAGTGTAGTTCTAATTGTAAACACAATAAAAAAAACTATAGATGGGACAAAAATTATTATGGGTATTAAAACTATCATCTCGATTCATACTGCTTTTACGCAAGTCAAGGGACATGAGTTCCAATCGTATTGCTCTCTGATAGAAACTTAATTCTGGCATGGAATTCACACAACACGGAATGGTGGGTTTACCTGCAAAGCCCATATCTGTGTAAAGCATTACTTCTTATCTGAAACATATGACATAAACTGTATAACTATTTATAATATATATTTATTAATATCAATTAATATTGTCGGCAGTGATCGTTAACCCCGTTTCTTAGTAGAAAGTTCTTTCCAAGTTGACTTTATGATCGAGATTTTGTACTTTTACGTAATTCAATAGATTCAATGTGGATGGCACTACTAGCACATGTATTTTTTGTATTTGGAAAATAAAATGATCAAACAGGGAATTTTACTGTTATACGAAACCATCTTATTGTTAAATTGACCAAAATTCACAGGACCAGCATAGTGGATTAGGGTTCATCTTATCTGTCTGAGAGAAGGCCTGTGCCCCAGAAATGGGAACATCATAGGCTAGCAACGATCTTAAATTGTCTATAATATAAAGCAATCTTATTGTTTAATCATCAAAATTTGAAGTATTTTATTAGACAAATATGGTCAATCAAAATTCAAATTATTATATAAATACCACCGCATTACAAATATGGTACAGATCTAAGTACCACATACTCGTAAATGTTTCTTTTGATATTTATTATGAGGCCACGTAATTTCAGTCACTTGATGCCATCAAAATATTTATTTCAACTTCACAAAATCCAACCACGCTTTCCGACACATTTGGCCAAATGGGAACACGCTACTAAATCATAAATGATAGATTTTTTGCGAGTCCATCGTCTATCAGCATTTTTACACAGTAAGTGTTGGAAACGAGCCAGAACCCGCAGTTTGTGGTCAGCTTACTATCGTAGTTATCATATTCGGATTGTTGTCTTCGGATAATTAATTTTCTGCTCCAGCGTGTGGTATTGTCTCCGGGAGTAATAGTGTTCCGTGGGTATTGTGGTTAGGTTCTTTGTAATAGTACTTTTGACTACACTATTGTAATAGGATTAACCTGTAAAAATAGTTGCAATGAATGAATAAATAAATATTTGTATTTTATGTGCCATTTTATGTACCAACGTTTTTATTTTATGGTCAGTTAATCGAGCACAAATAGCTGTACTTAGTATAAAATTAAATTATAACATGTCTTTAGGTTGTTTTTTTTATTGCGTATAATTCCGCGTTTGACCACCAACTCACGATATGGACGAAGATGAAGCACGCAGACTTAGAAGATACCTATTCACTCTGGCCTAGAAAAGTTATCTTCGGTGACTCTGGTTCTTTGGTGAATATCCTCGTTCCGGATGCTATCGATTATACTGACATAGCTACTAAAAATGCAAGTTGAAGTGGCAATGGGCAGGTCATATCGCTTGAAGAACCAATAAACGATGGGGAAAAAGGTTCTTGAGTGGAGACTACGAACCGGAAGACGCAGCGTAGGCAGGCTTCCCACTAGATGGACCGACGACATCGTGAGAGACGCGGGCATCCAATGGATGCAGATAGCAGGCTGTCGTGGTCTAAGGTAGAGGCCTGTATTCAGCAGTGGACGTTTTCTGGCTTATGATGAATTTTGGTGCATTATATTTTACAAACGGTAAACATGAACATTTATAATATTCAAATGATATAGACAAATTTAAAAAATGATGAGTAGGGTTCAGCATAGAATTATGTTGCAAACCTTACTTTCATTTTAAAGCCCATTTAACCATATAACACTTTTAGAGCTGCGGTTTTTTTTTTCATGACCATGGATATAGTCTCGTTCAGTCGCGTATTTATGATGACGTCATCTATTCAGTAAACATTCCTGAACAAATCTAATGACACTTATCAAAATCGCTTAAGGTCACAGCTTAAGGTGCTTAGGATGTAGGTGGGAAACAAACAAACACGTTAAACACAATATCCTCATTTTGGCTTTGTCATATAAAAATAAGTAGAAATCTCAGCAATAACTTCAAATTTAAATTATGTAAGCACGCGTTTGTAAACAGATCAATAAATTGCGCAGTGAGCTCAAATTTTCACTCCATTAAAATTTGTAACGGTTTTCCTTATTTTTCAGTCCCAAGGAATCGGCTATTCATTATCCGAGTAAGCTGTAAGAAATTGCTAAATCTGCAATTTTGCAATCTTCCCGGTAGATCGCGAAGGTTGTCTCACGCTCGAATAGTTTTTTCGAGTCATCCTGAATAGGTGTGAAAAAGTTTATCTTGTCAGCTGGCCTAAAATATTTTGCGTTAAGAAGACACGTCCAGTGATTAATGGTCCTTTTGGGAGATAACAAAGGGTAGCTGACCGGGGAGTTTAAGCTAAATTGCTATATAGTTGGTGACAATGATCACGTGTCAGTATAGAAAAACTTGTTGTAGTCGACTTGACAACGTGTGTTTTTTTTAAATTTTGTATAGATTAACGTTTGGCACCAACTTGTCTGATAGTAAGCGATGGTGTGGCTCAGGACGAAGCTGAAGAAGGAAGAAGGAAATTTATTCGTTTCGAAATTAACTAGATTGCAGGAAACAAGGAAAATAGTAGGGAATTCCAATCTTGGACAATACTCATTTACGTATCCTCATAAATGAGAAACCAAAAGGTTGAAAATTAATTAAAAAGGTAGTCGCTATTTTTTTTTTGTAAAAGTGGGAAAGCGAAAACATAATCATGAAGATCTCGCACACATTCGTCGAAATGTATCTCATGAGAAATAAAGAAATACCTACTACATTGAATCGCGTGTATTTTACATTATTTTAATTTCTGACGATTCTAGCACTGCAATGTTCGTGCCCACAGGTAGACTAGATGACGGATGTCCATAGAAATGTTATGAAATTATTTACTAGTACTGCTAATTATATTAAGTCAAAACATTCCCTATGTACGCGCTTGGCAGGCGCTCACAGTGTCTAGTGGCTTTAGTACGAGCACTTGCGAAAAAGTTATCGTTACGTAAACGATAGCAAAATGTATGAAAAATTTAACAGTGCCTCTATCGGACGTGAAAGGAAACTGAACTTTTCATACATTTTACTATCGTTTACGTAACGATAACTTTTTCGCAAGTGCTCGTACTAAGGCCACAGAAGTCTTACAGATGTGCGCCAGGCTGGGGATTTTGTTTGATAACTGGATCCTAAGCCGATGGTACTTGTAAATCCAATTTTTTATTTAATAATAAGCTTGCTTTTGACTGCCAACTCGCATGGTGTTAAGTGATGATGCGGTCTTCGAAATTAAAAAAACGAATAATTACTTAAATATGATGCTTTATAAATCACTAAAATTTGGCTTTAGTTCTCTTCAGTTTATAATTAATAATTTACTACAAAGGGCTTTGCCTGTGCTTTAAAATGCAAAATGCTGATTTATACAAGTATTTCGACTGATCAGGTGTTTGCAAAATTAATTATAGCCTTGGATACTTCGCAGCTGTAAGATAAGCTAATGAATTTTCCAAGCATGATTCATTATGATCTAGAATAAGCATTAAAATTTATTTTAGATTAGACTTTGCTTAGACTATAAATTACTACTTGTGTTTTGCAGTTTTTTTTTTTACTAGCTGCGCGCCGTGGTTTCATCCACGTTATATACTTCTTTGAAGCAACCTCCTTGGTAGCGACAGCGACCTCCTTTGACTCAGATGATAATTTCAACGTTTTATATATGATGTCATTTATGTCAATGTATATATTATAAACTTCAATTCTTGCCGTTCCATACAAAATGTATGGGAAAATGAATTTTCTGTACAAAAAAAAAAACGTAAAATTTTCGGATATTTTAATACTTAATCCTTCGACCAAAATAAAATGAATGGACTGGCCCTAACCATTGAACTTGATCAGTAAAAACGAGTTAAAACCGTCGGACATATACTTCAACACCTAATTATAAAAATGTACAGTATATTTGTTACAAAAAATAGATATCGGTTTTATTTGTGTATTTACACTTCGGTAAAGCATACGAATTCATAATTTTGTCAGATGTTTCGTTATCGCGTAACAATAGACTCGTGTTTCACTTCCTACGGCTAGAGACCGACTGAAACGAAGTGAGCGCTGGCGCTCATTTTGTAATTTTTAAAAATCCGCTTCTACTGGGCCCGTCCATTCATTTTATTTTGGTCGAAGACTTAATCTACTGTTCGGGGCGGAGAGAAATGCAACAAATCAATGATCATAAAAATCAGTCCAGCCGTTCTTGAGTGGTCGTATAAATGGTGTAACGAACCTGACTTTGTTTTATACATATATATATTTTTCAGTGTTATTTAGAAATACAGAGTTTCTTAAATCCGTCCTGTTGATGTGGTTTACCACTTCATTGCTATCAAACATAGGCTATAGTTGTGAAAAACCAACAAACAGAAACACTTTTTTTAAATTTTAGTGACTCAAGCGTAATGCGTCAATTAAATTTTATTCCTACATGACATGTAATTTAAATAAAACAAAATTTGGATGTCCCAAACACTTTCATTTCCAAAGCAACTTTTAATTTTCATACGTTCGCGATTTGAATACATATTTAAATTATTTAACGGGAATTAATTTTATTTCGGTAAAAATAACTATAATTTGTTTTACGTTTCGACCATGTTACAATGGCCATGGTTACGAGCTGACTGAAACTGAGTCCGGCGGGAAAAGTGTGTCCTTTAACCCTCAATTGATCTTAAAAAATCGCAGGGTTGTCACTACGACACACGACACTGACTGTCTCGGTAAATGTCCTAGTACGCATACCGTGGTTTACATACTTGCTCGCTATGGGATTAGCACAACGCTGCTAACTGAAATTTATCTTCCCGATTGAAATTGCGATGTTTTCTAATCTCAACCGCTTCACGAAGTATTCTTGAAAAATAATGTCTTTCAGGACCTTGGATTGTGAACCCTGATCCAGTGATCAGATCCCGCGAGAAGCAAATTTTCTACTACTTCTGTGACTGGCGATTTTTATGGTACCCTTCATTTGAACCACTGAATTTTTTCCTTCTCTTTTCTGTAGTTTGAACTATAGTAGACTTGTGTGCGTGGTGATTTTTTTTACAGCCGAGATATGTTCTTTTATCATTTCTGCTATGGTACGATCTATTTGTTCAAAAACATTAAGACTTTGACATTTAAAACTTTATTTTTCTTTTTAGTTTTCAGGCTCGCAGAGTTAGACTGATGAAGTACCACACTTATGTTAGTTATTCAACCGCCAAGGCGCAAATGTTTAAATACATTATTTACTATGCAAACATTACTGTGTTTCGGATTGAAGATTAATGTTTCCACTGAAATTATTAGACTTAAAAGATATAACATAATAATTAACTCAGGTTTACGAACGCCATATCCACACAAGATTTTGAAAAATTCTAAGGACAAGCGACTTTTTTGTTTCTTTAAAAAAAAAGTAATAATTGCCACCAAATAAGATAAAATAAAAAAACTTTACCCAAATATTACAAATGGAGGCTAATTTTAGTAAACTTTCAACAGACACCTTTCAGTTTAATACCCTTTATGAAAATTTTGGTAAATTTGAGCCTAATGATGCCAAAACCTTGAAAACGTTTGTCAAAGGTTTGCAAATGAACGGTCCTTAACAAAATGCTAAGTTTCGTTTGAAATGGATTACAAAGGTTCCGCAAAGTCATTTTCACGCTGTTAGTCAAGTGAACAAACCTCTTAAGTCACATACATTAATTTTAAGTGAGCGTCAGCTAAGTTTTTAACTATATTAGGAGCATAGTAGAAATTACAAAGTTTGCCGCGACTTCTGATGAAAAAGAAATCTTATACTCATAAAAATTTGGTCTCAGAAAGTATTTTTTTATTAAGATTAGTATTCATTCACGTTGTGGGCGTATATTTGTGAAGATGTGTGTGTATTTTAGAGTTTTTCAGCCCTCTTTTTAACCCTTAACGCAACAGGCCCCCCTTTTGCGTTAAGGGTTACACTGAGGGCTGAGATGCTATGAGTTTAAGATGTTTACCATTGGGGAGCTACGTCACCACAGATGTCTGTATGTGGCATAGTGGCGAAACTAATTTTGATATAGATTTTTGTTGTTTGATACGTGACTTAATCGAGGGTGTTCTTAGCTATGATCCAAGAAAATTTGTTCAGCCATTTGAAGATTATCAGCTCTTTACCGGGAATTTTTTTAAATATATTTTTCAATTGTTAGCATCAATGATCTTCGGCGTCCGTGTCGTTTATCAACTTTTAAATTTATTTTTGGTTTCTATTGCTAATCTTCTTCTGCTTTCTTATAAATATAAAAGGCAATGTGTGTATGTAGGTATGTATGTTCCCCATGGCCCTGATTTTGACGTACTTTCACTGGAAGATAGCTCATGTTATAAGGAGTTATCCAAGTGGTTGATACCGTGGGGTACAACTGGTACTCTATAACATTCAAACATCTATCAACCAACCAGGATCAACCGGCCACTAGGCCGGGAATCAACCCAAACAATTACATCAGTATTGTATGTCATATATTTGTATATTATACTCCGTGTCTATCATTTAGCACCACAATATCATTCGCGTACAGCCTGTATGGACATATATATATAGCGATCCTTGAATTTTACCACGACGCAGGCGAGGGTAAGAGCCAATTTAGGGTAAGCCATGAACTTCATTGCGATATATTGTCTGGGCAGCATATTCTGAAAGGGCCTTGAGACCTAAAACAATTTATCAGTATAATTGCCAGATCTTAGTAAATCACCTCAATTGCCCTTAAATACCCTCAAAAAGCATAAAGCAGACCCTTTGTTTAATAATGTTTCCATTGGTGGCTGCAGTGAAGTCTATAAATTCACCAATATTCAATTAACTCGCTTTAATAATAACCTCGTTAGCGAGTGGAGTGGAGTGGCGCCGACGCCGGCGGCGTCTTATTAAAGTCACTCATTGAAGTGATAATGAAGAAGCTGGCTGCGGAGCTTCGTTCAGAAGGTACGTCCAGAGGTGCCAAGAGTGCCACTACAACGACTGCCTCGGTGGCTCAGTTGGTAGTGAACCTAACTTCTGTGCTTGGGGGCGTGGGTTCGATTCCCATCTAGGACAAACATTTGTGTGATGAACATTTGTGTTTGTTCTATGTCTGGGTGTTAATATATATTTATGTATGTATTTAAAAATATATATGAATGTATATCAGTCTCTGGCTGCCATAATACAAGCTTTGCTTAGTTTGGGGTCAGATGACCATGTGTGCAATAATGTCCCAGATATTATTTATTTATTTAACTAAAAAAACACAACAATGACGTTCCGAGCATTTGAACGTACGCTTACCCGTTGAAATCGATAGTGAAAAAGTATAAAACCATTATGAAATTCATCTTACTGAAACACACATTTTTGTAACTGTCTTTAAACGCAACAGATGTAAAAAAGTTATAAAAATGGGCTTGTTATGGATTCGCAGACATATTAAAAAATGTCGTTTATTTTAGAACTAACAGTGTTCCCGCCGGCACAATAGATTTTCGTTGTAATAATATTAATGATGTAAAATAATTGTTGTCAGATGTGACTAGGAAAACATAAAGAGATGTCCGTTACTGCTTTCTATAATGAAACTAATTTATCTGTGATTCAGAGAGATTAGTTTCACACCAAGTTTTTGGTAAAATAAACAAGAAGTTGTATGTTGTTATATTTAAAGCTAAATTTTGGTGAATATTCAATTACTAAATAGAAAACATACCGTATTCTTAGGCCTAACGCTGACTGTTTCCAGGCGGCATTGCGTACCTATATTTTTTTCTATATAAATAAAAATTTATCGTTGAAATGTAGGTATGTACGCGCATAACTTCCAAACGACTGCACAAAATTAGATATATATTTTTGTTTTTACATTTTATTTATATTACACGGGAATTACTCACGTAAGATTAGTTTACGTTTCTCAGGTTTTATATATTTTTGTGTTCGTTATTGTCAGGTCATGGTTTGGATAAAAGAAAATTTATAAAAAAAACCGTACAGATTTTTTTTTTAATGTAGCGAGTGAAGCTGCGGGCATCAGCTAGTAGGTATATATAATTGCGTATATAACAGGCTGTGAAAAATAAACTCTTTCCGATTTACTACAGGTTCATAAGTGTCCCACGGCGCTATCGCGCCTCATCGCACCTCCGTAGTACCTCATCACGCCTCCATCGCACCTCAACTGTTTTTAACCTTAGTAAATGAGGTACAATTTGAAATCTAACATATACTAAAAACAATTGATTGTTTCACTGGCCAGAAATATAAGTAGGTACTCAGCTACGCCACCTCGACTTCGCAGTTGGTTGGGTTTTCGTTACAAATGCATATCCAACATAACCTCGCAGTTGTGACTAAGGGCCTTACTTAAAAACGTTACTCAAGTTGATCTATGCTTAACAATGCTCACTCAACTTCTCGCTGAAGGCAAACGTCACACGCGAAAACGAGACACAGCAATTTTAAGTGTAGATCAACTTGAGTAAGGTTTTAAGTAAGGCCCTAAATTTTATTAGTAATTTAACTTGTTTATTTTTAAGTATAGACTAGTAGGTTAAAAAAAATAAGTAACACCAGATTATCATGTTATCAACCTTTTTTTAATCCTACCAAACCCCAATTTCCAGGTTGCAATATGAAACATTAGAATCATTCAATCAATCATTTATTGTGACCATATTGACCATGATCTAGTTTTGTGCTGTATTTCGAATAAGTGATTATATTAAAGGCTCCACACAAGACCACTGCAACTTGCCTATGTGAACCAAATATTGGTCAAGTGTCAACGTAGAACTATTTGTCTTCTCTGATTTGAGACCGTCCTACTGTTCAAGATCTGGGCAAATTAACATACAATATATGCCATAGTATCTCATATAACATAATATAGTGTAAATATTTACTAGTGCAGTTATAATATGATTATTTACTGCATATTTACTGTGATTACGTATGGTTGCAATCAAAACTTGATAACAGTAAATATCCCGTAATTAATAATCATACAACTGCAGTCAAATGGACAACCGTGATAGTTAAAAACAATATTAAACGTTTACTATTTAGTACAATATCATGGATAAAGCGTAAATAGGGAAAAAAATACTCCGGCGTGGAAATTGAATTGTGGCGGAGTATTTTTTGTATTTCAATTTATAGAAAAAATATTAGACGAACGTTAATGGCAAAGATAGTAGTGGGAATCTAAAAGAAACATTATTTTTAAAGCCTTAATTCTAAATAGTATCAAAATTACAAAAATCGTTTATATAAGGGTCTAATCTATGTAAGCGGAACAAGTCACAATATAAGAAACACGAGTATTGAATCATCTATTCTATTTTCTGAAGGTGGCTCTACCTCTTCGCAGTTCACATTGTTGAAGATACAAAATCACTTGACACACTATGAATTTGCAAAAAGTGACGAAACCATTTTTAGGGTTCCGTACCCAAAGGGTAAAACGGGATCCTATTACTAAGGCTCCGCTGTCCGTCTGTCCGTCCGTCTGTCACCAGGCTGTATCTTGTGAACCGTGATAGTTAGACAGTTGAAATTTTCGCAGCTGATGTAAGTTGTCGCTATAACAAAAAATACTAAAAAAATAGAATAAAATAAATATTTAAGGGGGCTCCTATTCAACAGTGTTTTTTTTTAGTTTTTGCTCGATATTGCTAACGGCAACATGTGGGCACTTTAAATATACACAGAATATTTAGTTTTATCTTCACTTTAAATATAAATAATTAAATTAAAATAAAACAAATATTTAAGGGGGGCTCCCATAGAACAAACGTGATTTTTTTGCCGTTTTTATAGATAATGGTACGGAACCCTTCCTGCGCGAGTCCGACTCGCACTTGGCCAGTTATTTTTTTACTATCATACCATTACAAACAAACAATTTTTTTTGTTTCAAAATCTATTAAATTGACGGAATGTCACAAGCAAATAATCCACCATTCCTGTTACCATTCTATTAAAATATCACATTGAAAATTTATTTGTTATTAATATTATGATTAGACCTTTGCCCAGCAGTGGGACAGTATAGGTGAAAAAAAAAAGAAAAAAAAATATTATGATTGCGACAGTCAATAATTTTACAGCTACAGCTCCCTTAAACCTACGATACGTTACTCGAAGGAATAGTAAATGTGGTACTGAATCTCACATCATCCATTCACGTAATTCGCCTAAAAATAGCACTTCTAAAACCTACTCACATCAAACCAGACTCAATTAACACGCTTAGGCGCATCCACCCACGTAACTTCAGTAATTGGTGCGGACGGGCCCATATCCAGTAATGCCGTTAGTACGGCTCCTCACGTGTGTATAATGCCCTTAGATGTTTGTGACGACTCTTCTGATTGTTTCCATATGTGCTAAAACGGCACTGAGGACGTGTATCCTATTCTGTTAAAAAATCTATCTAATTTTGGGATATATAAGGTCAAATATGGGTGTTGCTGCTTTTTAAATAGCTAAGTATAAACTTGTTAAGCAAAAATATATCAAAAGCGAGAAAAAATAAGAATACCTTATTTTTTACCCCCAATAAAAGGGCGAATGATATTCTAACGGCTGAACAGATTTTTTGAATCTCGTAAAGTCACCTTTCAAACCACTGAAGTGAGAATTTTTTCGTTTCAAACAAATTAACTTTCAACTCATGAGCCAAATCAAAACCGTTTGGCAGCTACGATGGCACAGACATACAAAATATACAGACACACAGATACAACCGCTATACTTAAACCACCCCGCTTTTGAGTCAGGGGTTAAAAACAAAAAAAAAGATAAAAACAACTTAGTTTTTCAGTTACCATAAAATATGTAGTAGTTATAACTACTATTAATTAGTATCAAATTAATTAAAACAAGAAAGAAAACATGGCAAGAAAATATGGCAAAAAAGGCAAGAAAACTTAATTGAAACCTTTAGCATCACCACGGAGGTTGTGGGACGGATCTATTCTATCTAAATAGCTTTAGTTTTCCCCGCATTTTTACTTTTTCCGGACCTCGTAAATTGTATACCAAACGATTTTTTTTCCTCTTGAATATAGGTGTTATTTGAGTAGGCATTAGACATAAGCCTCAAATTAACAACAAACAAAATTACACCGGTTAATATTTCAGGAGATAACCGAAAACGTCACAATTGGAATACTTTTAATTATGTGACCAGTGACCAGTGACTCATTCAGGCTGATTGAAAATATACATTAAAAACTGCCCATACGAACTGTGTTCAGTGTATTTTTAAGTCGTATTTTTTGTATATTTATTTAGTAATTGGCATGCGTTTGACCGCCAACTCGCCTGATGTAAAGCGGTCTACCATGCCTAGAATAAACCGATCCACGCGTGATTTGAAGTCGCCATACTGTAATTATCAGGAAACACCCATTCTGGCAAAGCATTCCATAGACTAGAAGTTTGTACAATAAAAGTGGAATCAAGCGCTTCGTACGAGTTTTGGGAATATCATCGATAAAACGGTGTCGATTTTTCGTCAACGCTCTGACAGTCCAATAGAAAAATGGGCAGGAGGGAATTAGATCATGCAGATCCCATACACAGTTTTTATATTACATCCATGATGCACACTCAGTATTACAAAGTTCTATAAATTACAGGTAAAAAGTTATTGGTTGCCTTTATACCGATTTTCTAGTAAGATGGAAATAAAATGTTTATTTTCCCATTAGAAGTTAGGCAAGGAGCACTCCTTAGACAATAGACACTTATAGTCCCGTTTCAAAAAGGATAATTACAAGCAAACCTTTGTCATTATTAGGTACTAGCGACCGGCCCCGGCTTCGCACGGGTGTAAGCTCGGCCTTCGGCCTCGCTACTATGACCCGCTCCAGGAACACAAAATTTCATCAAAATTGGTCCGACCGTTTTTAAATGTAAGAACCTTCTACGAAGTATTTGTAAACATTTGAAAAAAGATGAATGAATTCGGTAAAGCCGTTCTCAAGCAATAGCGTGACCAGGAGAAATAGTTATACATATATAATGTTTTATCTACTGAACTATTTCTTCGACGCCTTCTGTCTTCGTTCAAGACGTCCAGGTCAATTTGAGCAATCTGAAGTAAATAACAAAAACGATACAAAGCCGTCTCCATCCATTAATGTCAGTATTCACAATAGGAGTATTCTGGACCTCTCTTTAATTTAATCATGAAAATAAATAAACAATGAAGTCGCGTATAAAATCTTCATTTCCTATAGAGTTTATAGGAGAGATAAGATTGTCTAGTTAATGTTGTATCTTATTAAATAGATGAAAGGATGAAGTCGTTCTATCAATTCAAAGTAGTAACAATCTCTCTTAGTCAAAAGATATTTTAACAGACTTCAAAAAAGGCGGAGGCATATATTTATGTAAGTATGTTCACCAATATCTCCGCCATTGTTGACCGATTCATTTATTTTTTATTTTGTACGGTATATTTGGTAAATCCAAACATGGGTATATTTGGTCTCATTGTCACCAAGTCAGGATCTGGTGATGCGATCCCAGGGAAATCGATAGCAACCCTCAATTTAAAATTTATCTCATCAAATTTAGGTCTCTGACTAGATGAACCGACGACATCGTGAGAGTCATGCGCATCCAGTGAATGCAGGCTGCCGTTCAGTGTGGAGTTCTAAGAGGGAGGCCTATGTTCAGCAGTGGAAGTCTGGCGGATGATTATCATGGATAAGGAATAAAAAAGGTAGTTGTACTTTACAAGTTTTGGTGACTCAAATTTTTGAGAAAATTATATGTTGAAATATATTAGTCAGCTGACAAACAATATCTTCTTTGTATGGATATTTGGGCCCAGCCCAAACGATCATGATAATGAAGGGAATTCAAAAACGGCAGACGTAGATTACTTTTTATTCCGAATAAAACTTACGTGAAAGAAACCGTAAATAAGTTAATCTCGCCGGTTTTACAGCCACCTGTTCTTAGATCAACCCAACAAGGCTTCCTCTCAAGAACATCAACCAATTAGCTATTCAATCAGACAGATTCAATGCCTTTGACAACCAATTATCATCTCCTCGTGCTATTGTCCCGCTGTGAATGGACCACTAATCTGATTTAACTGAAACGTACAAAGCTTTGTTTCTGTTGACGAGTCCTGGAATTTGTTTTTCGCTTGCCTGGCAGGGCCATTCTTTGGCGTGGTAAAAAAAATATAAATGGTAACTTTTTTCAAATCACAAACTGCCAGATACAAAATACAGAGCTTGGCGTAAAACAAAACCTTAGCTAAATCGTGGAAAAATTGCCTCTGGGCCCAAAAATTCAATGTTATTATTTATTTTGGGATAAAACGTATCTAGACCTTATTATAGAAAAAATCATTTTATTATTTGTGTTCTTGGTTTCACCCGCTATCTTACATAAACTGTATATTTTTCAGGATAAAATTATTAATTCAGGATATTAACCACCTCGATACCAAATTTCATCTAAATTGGCTCATCCGTTGTGATTTTGACAACGGACAAACATACACACTTAGACACAAACTTCGCATTTCTATTTTAGGGTGATATGGTGTGAGAGTATCAAATGTTTAGCGTTATGCCAAAATGTTAAGGCCAGATAAAAAAAAAACCTATAATAGTTGTAAAATAACAAGCATTTTTTTTTAGGCATCTACATATAAACCAAACCGTTAATGATTTCGATTAAAAATTATAACGGATTTCGCATGGAGTTTTTGCATGCGTAAAAAATTGTAAAGAAAAAAAAAATTCATACGGTGATGAGTGTCGACATCTTACTGTGTATTCATCATCATCATTATTTCAGCCATAAGCCGTCCACTGCTGGACATAGGCCTCTCCCATCGATCTCCAAAAGAGTCGGTTGGAAGCGGCCTGGATCCAGCGATTCCCTGCGGTCTCTTTTAGGTATTAATTGTAAAAACATAAAAGCATGTTAAAGGATTTTTCGAAAATTATCTCATATGGAGGGTTTAAGGCTACACACAAGCTGTGTGTAATGAAATCCTGTGTAGTTGCGCAACTTAGTGGCCGTTGCACGCTCTCAACATGTGAAATGCAAATCACTGTCTCAACATTGTTTTTTTTTTATTACCTAAAGCTATCTGGGTGCAAACTGTAGGCTTCAAAAACACGACGGCAATCCCACGCATCAATCTCTCACCCGCATATAGTGCCATCTATCGGTTAACACTCCAAAGGCGTGGGTATTTTTGCGACACGTTCATTTGGTCGTTCGGTTTATCAACGCCAGATACCAGTGACGGGGCCACAATGGATGCGATGTTAATTGCCTGTCACGACCATCGGGCGACATTTGTTGGCGCCACGTCCACCCTTGTGGAGTTTTAAACAGATCTATTCAGGAAAGTCATTAACATTGAAGGAAAGCGACTTTGAATATACGTATATTAAATAACAATACTGAAGCCTTATCATTATCATCTTATCATGTTCCCACTGCTGGGAACAACCCTTTTCTCAGAGAGAGAGAGAGAGAGAGAGAGAGAGATAGAGAGAGAGAAAAAAATAACGGGCCCTAATCCATCATGCCGGCCAAGTGCATGTTGGTGAATGTATAATAATGCCTAAGTTTTTTTTTAAGTTTTTGGATATACAGGTTTGGTCATTACGTTTTTTTCCTTCACCTTTGTTGAGCAATGGCTACGAAGCTGCTCATGAACTGAAGCCTATTATAAGAAAATACTTCAATTATAAAAGTAATCATCTATGTATGTATGTACGTAGATTCTCTCTAATGTCCTGATCTACTTATAAGATTTTGCCAATGAGGATTTATTGACGCGTTTTAATACTATTCGTGTCATAGGCTGTCTGACGTCGGGGTAAACTTAATATGGCGGATATTAAGACGTCATTTCACACGTCGAAAAAAATTTGGTATGAATATTATCGTGTTTGGTATCAAAAGAAAGGGAGATCATATAAAAGTATGTGTAGTTTTCATTATGTAAACGAACTAACGTGAAATCTATCCATGTATATTTGTGTGACATCCAAAATTCAATATGGTGGATTTTATTACTTAACTTCGCACGACAAAAAATTTCATACGTTTTTGGGACATTTTTATTTTGAATTGTTTTTACATTTAACGTATTCATTCGTAATATTTAGGTACCTATGCATATTTTTAAGTTTTCGTTGTCGGGTTTTAGTTTTTTAACCTTTATCTTGATAATAAAAATAATCATTAAATTCGGTTCATCATCAAAGATATCATCACAAATTAAGAACCTATTTTCCTATCTTTCCGGTTTTTTTTTCCTCATTCCATTTTTTGCGTGATATTCTATGCTGATTTTTCAGTTTTACAAAATAATTATCACGCGCTCTCAAACAAACTGCTTCACTCCGCATCGAATTTTCTATAGAGTACTTATCGTATTTTTCGACAATAATTACCTTCGTTTATTCTTCCGTAAAATACAGTGCCGATTACTTCTGATGCGTTTATTCAACGAACCATATATTTTATTTTTAAGTACTATTCTTTACAATTAAAATAATAGCATGAATAATTACAAGGAGTAAAGATACAATTATTTTTTTGGATTGAAAAGACTTCAAATAAGCGATTAATTTCACGTTACGCTCTTGTTTGCGGTCAACAAGCAATTTAAACATAAAAAAACAATTACTCGGATCTAACAGAACAGGATGATTGCCTAAAAACCTTCAAGGACTTTGGAAACCCCATTAATTTAATTTAGACACCCATCCAAGTACCGACCGCATCCAACGTTGCTTAACTTCGGTGATCATTCAAGAATCGGTGGTGGATAGAAATATGTCACCGACTCTCACTTGGCCATTATTTATTTTTGTATTTGCTCTAATAGGCCTCTTTCTTAGAGAGAGGTCTAGCCATGGAACGCTTGATTGGTAGCTTGGGGATCGCAGTACGTCACCATGTACTAATAGGATGCTGCTGCTCATCCTCCAGTAGTTCTGGACGCAATTTTAGAACATACCCGGGTCTGCGTAACAAGATCAAGAATCACTGCTGAGTGCCATACAGCCTTACAAACACTCGCGAGCAAGTACAGAACGATAGTGAGATGGACGATAAGCCACGGATCCTGCGTGGGTAATATAACAGTGGACACCCTTGCCAAGGAAGGTGCTGGGAAACAGGTAAGTGATGACGCAGTGGGCCTCCGCAAACCATCGGCGATGAGAGTGCGAGAGTTAATGCGTCGTCACATCGAAAAAGAACAACAGAACCTGTAAAGCAAGAAAGATGACTGCAAGCATGCTAAAGCTGCTTTCCCAATTCTTGACAGGAAGATCACAAAGAATATATTCAAGTTGCAACGACAGGACCTTCGCCTGTAGGCCTTATAACCGGTCATTGTAACTTGAATAGCCATTTGTATAAACTGGGAGCCACGGACAGTCCACTGTGTCGTAGCTGCATGAAGGAGAACGAAACTGTAGAGCATGTGCTGTGGCATTGTGAAGGTATAGAAGAAACTAGAATCGGGTTGCATGAGGCATCACTACCTTCGTCATCCATGTCACCACATCAGCTAGACTGCTTTTCATCGTCATTATGCACAGTTCCATCTACGCCACTGGTGCAACAATACCAGGTTGGCTCGGGTAACTGCTGGTAAGGGGAAATGCACAATACACCCCAAGCGGGGTGTCTGTGCAGGACTTATCGCCCCCAGAATAAGAATACCCGGGTCTGATGACAATACAATATCCAACATTGTATTATTTTTAAATGACCACGGTTTGGCGGATGGTGTATATTTTTTGTCAACCCTGTTAACATGGATATCAAATGAAAGAGTATGAATATATAGACCTCATACTAAATTAAATATGGCCACCGCTCCAAGATGGCGGTTTACATTTTCTATGCTAAGGCTAAAAGCTAATTAAAAAAAAAAAAAAAAAAAACTTATTTTATGTTTATAACGATTTGTTCAAACGCAATCGTTATAATGTTTTTTTGTAGATCAGCGTGATATACCACTAGCAGCTTCCAAATCTTATATCAACGTTCATCTGCGTAATTTAAACGATCATTTGTCCGGAAGCCAACTGGGCAGCCTTTTTATTTACGATCATCCGACAAACGGGTACGCCGGGAAATCCGACCTACTATTTAAAACGAGTGGTCTTAGCTTTAAGTATATAAAAAAGTAACCAACGGCGCGCATACCTATGAAATTAAGTAGAGCTTTGCATGGCGCAATAAATAGATGAGAGTTTTTTTTGAATGCTTGATAATTTACTGCATTGGAAAAACCGTGGACAACGTTTTAGCAGAAACGATATTTTTTTTACGTAGTATTCGTAACTAAGTAAGCCCAAAGAGCTGAATGTAAAGAAATCTGTAATTTCTTAACTACAAGTATTTTAGGATTTTACGTAGGTATCTTATCCGCAACAGAACGGATAGTTCATGCGTTTGGAATAGATAAGACGGACATGTATTTTTTTTAAATCTACAATTTTATGCAGTGTTTTAATTAATATAGAAACACCCTTGAACATAATATGTTGGTTGTCACCATCATCAGTCATAAGGCATCTACTGCTGATCATAAGCCTCCATCTTTAACCTCCACACTGAACTACACCCTGCTATCTTCATCCACTGGATACCCGCGATTCTCACAATGTCGTCGGTCCATATAGTAGGGGGCCTACCTACGCTGCGTCTTCTGGTTCGTGTTCAACATGTTGGTAGATTAACTTAAATTAGTTGGTTTCTGTCGTTCAGTGTGATGTTTTAAGAGGATGCACAGCAGTGGAAGTTTTCTGGCTGATAATGATGATGAATTGGTATTTTTCTTGAGGAATGCACGGTGTACATCATATGACCTTGTGTATAGGGTTTTATTATCATTTTCACGCAGATAGCTAGACAGATTTGAATTCCGTGGGTTTATCTATATTCTTAGCTATGTCTGATCAAAATAATAATTAATGCTTAGCGGTTAAATTGTTATCAAATATAGCTCTTTTCGGAATTGTTTTTCTCTAAGCTATAACCGTTTTACGCCTGTTGACATTTTACTATGTCTACCTACAAGTGACTTGAACTGAGCTGGTTTACAATATATCAGCAGTAATAGTGTTTTTTTTTTAAGTTATAGTATGGAAATTAAGCGAATTCCTAATAGGCCCTCACAAAATTGCCGAAATAGGCAACTAAAAGTCTGCTATTCAATCTGTAGTGAGAAAATATTTTGCCAACCCTCATTCATTCCATTACAGACAGCAATCACAGCACTTAGCAGTAAAGATACATAAAATCGACGAAAAAATGGAGGGACGAAGCCATAGGTAATTTCAGACCCTCAAGAAAATTACTGCCGCTTATTTCGGCTGACTGGTCAAGGAATCCTTGAATTTCCTTCGGGAACTGTATGGTCTGATACAAAAATTTCAGTATCACCAATATTGGACCACATATTAACCATTTTTCATTTCCTAGAGCCAATATCCTGGAGTGCAGGATGTTTGGCGTAGCTTTCCAATTTCCTACTGTATTGGCGTTGATGGTTTTTCTCAGTTTTTACCTGAAGTGACTATCATATTATGTTGTGATTATAAATTGATATCAAAAAGAATAACATATTGACATATCATGAATCTGATAGATTTTTTTATTATGATAGGTTACGATACGTTAGTTGCATCACAATTAAACACTTTCTGCACTGCTGAGTCATCAACCATTAGTCTGTGCAACTTGCGGTAATGACAGCATAATATAATTAGAAAGCAATTAATTATTTATAATTTTACATTTGTTTGGGTGCATCGGAAGTCACAAGACTCGTGATGAGATAACTTTGTTAAGCACTCTATGGAAGCAATAGATGAAGCTTGCACACAGAAGGAATTGTGTGAAGAAGACGAAGCCCGCGGCTTTAATTATAGGTTGATTAAATAGAAGATTTTTATGATCTTAGCTTAGTCAGAGATAAAAACCGCTTCCCAATTGGATTATTTTTATAGATAAAGTTAAAATTTAAATGGCTCCGACCAGAAGTTGTCCATTTTTATTCTATGTCTAAATTGTTTTTGCATTTTTACCAAAGTTTTAAAGAGCGAAAACTTATGTACAAAATTTCTTCATTAAAAGCCCATTTCACAAGTTTGAATACTTAATTAAAAAGGGTTGAAGGCTATTAAAGCCATTAATATACTTGATAATGGATAATTAAGTTGCAATTTATTATTTAAGGCAGATTAGATCTAAATCCCATTCCGTTTCTCTAATTAAGGAAAGGAATACCCAAGGCTTTGGTTGGGTTCAGAAGACCCCTGTCAGTCCGTAAAAAAACGACGATTGATTCAAAACAAAACAATAAGAAAAGAGTACCTTCTGATTTTATAACGATGATTATGGTTATATTATTATTGATTCACAAGAAAAACTAATAACTATTCCAACTAGAAACTAGTTTCATGAATAAATTTAGGTGTTTTATTATTAAAATGAGTTGAACACGAAAAATTGGCAATATGAAAGCTAGGTAATTGCCCGGCATTCGATTAGTCTAGCATCATACAATGTCACCGCTCGACAACAATAGTGTCAAACAAGGACGCTGATCATTAGCACAATAGTGTCATGTATCTTTAAAAACGTCGTAGAGATTCAAAATGCGAAGTCAAACATTTCAATTAAAAATAATTGATATATAATATAACATTTTAAGTAACTGTTTATATTTTCGAGGAAAATAACAAATGATAAGCAGTAGCTAAACGTGTTTTGTTCTTTTTTTATAAATACGTAATAGAAAAAGAACAAAAACAATATTGTGTTCAATTTTTCTGCTCATTCAAGGCTTCTAGGAGAAATTTTCAATCAAAAACATATCAGTGCTCCTTTATTGCCCAATTCATTGGAACACAAAGCGTAATGAAAATATGAAATGTCGGTGGAAATCTCTTGCTACGGTTGTATATGAGTTGTACGTATCAATTTGGAAAAAATATACTTTATGTTTATAAAAAGTATACAAAACTTATTTTGTGAAATAATAGCCTTCCTTACCCGGCGGTTTTACCCGTTTTACATAGTTTTCCGCAATTTCCGAGATAAAAAATATCAACATAAACCACACTACGATATTTCTATCATAGAAAGTTTTTTAACGGAACAATTTCAGACCCACGTAATGAAAAATTCACCGAATCCTTTTATTATCTTTACGTAATTACGAGTACGTAAGACGAGACCACAAATCAGGAACCACATAATAAAGTAAATTTTTTGGAAGAAAAAAAAACTGACTTCAAGACTATGGTTGACATTCCGAAAACCCGTACGCGATTTGATTCCACTTTTATTGTGCGAACTGCTAGTAAGTGGAATGCGCTGCCTGAATGGGTGTTCCCCGATAGTTACAATCTGGGTGTTTTCAAGTCAAAAGTGTTAATAAAAGGGTTTCTTCTAGGCAAGCGTTATCCATCGTAGGCCGCATCATCGCTTAACATCAGGCGAGTTAGCGGCCAAGCGCAAGCCTATTTTACAATAAAAAAACCCCTACACGTACAAACTACAACTAAAATAGAAATATAACGTATAACTAAAAAGTGGAAAACAAAACGTCATCTGTGTGGTGTAGTGATATTACCCGCGAATTTGATGTTTTAAATATATAAAATAACAGTTTTCATTTGATAAATGTATTTCGGTCATTTTACGACGTAAGTATATCAAAATATTTAGATTTAATATATTGAAAATAGTTATCAAATTATAATTTGATATCTATAATAACAGTATCTCGAAAGAATAATATAAGTTTGTCATATGCATTCAAGGAAATCTTAAGACATAAGAGAGGTGAAGGTAGATACAAATTATTCATGCTTTGACCCTTTCCTGTGCTTACTTGAGATTCAAAGGAATACAAAGATGTCGTAAAATTCTGATTTCTTTATATCAAAGGTATATTGAATAAATTCCATACAATAACCATTGAATATTAGTTATAGGAAAATCCAGTGCATCCACTCAGTCAGGAGTCAGTCCATTCAGTCGGGCATCCAGTGGATGCAGATGGCAGGATGTCGTTCAGTGTGGAGGTTAAAGGCCTATGTTCAGCAGTGGACGTCTTCTGGCTGATGATGATGATTAGTTATAGGAAAAAGGAAGTAGGTAGCCTGTCTAGTCAAATTTACTCAGTTAAGAAGTAAAAAACAGTGACAGATGTCAATTTGTTAGAGGCAAATGTCAATATAACTGAAAGGAAATTACTTTTAAATATTTGTGGCGCTTCCGACACTTTTTCAGGAAATTTTTGGACAGAGATTAAAGCAATTGAATAAAAATATAAATGGACATTTAGATAGAACATTTTAGACAGAGATTCAAGTAATTGAATGAAGATAGGACATACAGAAAATTAAACATAGTGGTAAACAAAAGATTTAGGGAATTGAATGTTGTTAACCTGAACAGTCCGTCAGTTTCAAGTATTTTTTTACTTCAAAGAAGAATATATATTAAATAGAATAATAAACTATGTTTATGTATATTTCTCTAAAAGTATTTTTGAAAAAGATAAATGTATTATGATAAATACCTACGAAATACTTGTAGGTATTTTTGTATTTACCAAAATTTCTAAATAGAACAAATTTCACGTGAGTGCCCAAACAAAATTCATTGCTTTTGTCCTTTTTAAATTCCAGTTTGTAAAACAAGCTAAATAAAAACCATCCTTTGACCGACCCTAACTCATTTCCATATAATTCTAACCCTTAGGTACCTTACACACGAGGCGATGAAAGTCTGGGACTCAAGCAGGGTGATTTCACTACGAGCTGGAAGCTTCGTAGTAGCTTTACCTAGTCTGTGGCTTAGAAAATATACTAAAATAATGTACAACCTCGAAACAGTTTGAACGCAGGAGTTTTCAAATCTAACCTAACGAGTGTAAAAGTAGCAGAGCGATACTGTAAAGGACTAAGTAAAATAATAATTAAAACATTCGTTAAATTAGGTAATAAATACACTTATATGATTTGTTAAAACAAACCAAAAGAGCCCAGACTCGAGGGATTTAGTAATAGCTATAAATATATATATATTATCCAACTTCCAGCTCTTCTGTTAAATCAGTTTGATGGTACCTAATTATTATATTGTCATCTGGATTACATATATACTAGCAAAGTTTCAAATCGATAGTACAAATAAAATGAAAATTTGTTTACAAATAAATTAATAAAATAACACACATTATTGCACACACGGTCATCTGACAGCAAACTAAGCAAAGTTTGAGTTATTGCTGCCAGAGACTGTTATTAAAAAAAATTGTTGCTAACATATATTACATACATTCACATATATACTATACATTTATATATTATATTTAAAATAAATACTTATATAGTTACTTACAAGTGTAAAGTAGTGTATAAAAGCATGGCAAAGCTCTCGTGGTAATACGATATATAAAATTCTGCACGCTTATGTAAGTATTTATAAAGTCATGTTACGCTCCGTTGGGAATGCTAAAAATATTTTTTTTGGCCAAGTGCCTTTATTAACTAAACAAAATACAAGCTAACACTAAATACCAAACTCCTTAGCCTTTAATACAAAAACAGTTGGATTGCCCATATAACGTATTTTATTTTTAATAGCCATCCTCCTCCACTTATTTTCCCCCTTCATAGGCGGTCCTTTTTAAGTTATTTATAATTTGTATATTAATGAGTTTATAGCTGTCTTTTCGACAGCCCATAGACCATTAAAGTCTAGAGACTAACACAGTTACTACGGATAGGTACTACACACAGTTGTCAGCTTTTTCCTGCATGCTGGCGGCATTACAACGGTGAATGAACGCAATGCTTTTGCGGTTAGCCAGACAAACGCCAGCATTTTTGTCAGGCGTCGCATTAACCAGTCTGTATTTTTTTTAATAAGATGAGCAAGTTGAGTAAAGTGTAGTGATAAAGTAAGGTGAGGTGAGGCTTTTAATCGTAAAAGACACTATCTCTCGACCCCAAACGGCTCAAATAAATTTTACTAGTGTCGTGGTTAGCTGACATATTTGCGCCTTTTGTGCTACTCCGCCAAATTAGTCGCCCAATCAGCTCTATAACTTGTGTCTCAGGAAGCTATGACGGCGCCAAAGTATCGACACAAGTCGCGTTCCATACAAGAGGCCGCCCCAACTTCAACCGTTGAGCACACAAGAGTCGTACCGTCAGGCCTCTTTCTATTGTTAAAACTGCGACAAGGGCGGTTGAAAAGATCTGCTTATAATTTTGTTTAGGAGAGCGTGTCGTCTAATTTGAAAATAACTTCTCGAGAAACATAAAATATAAATAATTTTTATTATAACTTAGGGATTCTCAGTGTATTTTTATTTTCGGGTTGAGTTTTTTTTTGTACTATTACTAAAATAGCGTCATGCCATCTTGTTTCGTTTCACCAACATTTTGTCGATTCGTGTACGAATGTTTTTCAAGTGTTTACCTACTGCAAAAGTTTTCACGCTATATACTCGAGTCACCGAGTATCGGATATTTAGGTCACTTCCGTGTACGAATAACTTCCCACATTAAAAAATTCGAAGAAGTAGTTACTAGAACTTGTAAATTTCAGTATTTTAGCATAATACTGCCAAATATACTCAGTCCAAGTTTTTAACTTTTTAACTCTGTAATCTGCAATATCATTGTCAATAGAACTGCACAAATAAATAGGGTTGAACGGAACAGTAGTATTAAACCAAAAGAAGGTGAATGCACTCATGATTTATAACTTTTACAATGAGACCAAGATGAGAGAAAACATTACATTAAGTGTTCTATAAGTAAGTACATTTTAGTGAGTGCAAATGAAACTGAATGAAACTTGTACGTTAGTTCATTTATTTCAAGCTTCGAGGTTGATCCCATTACTCTTTCGTGTAACCTTGTGCTAATATTAATGTATATGCATAAAAATACGTGTAGAAATAATAACGCACATAGTGTTTCTTAAATTCATGGTAATAAACTTAAAATTTCTCGCAAACCTCTGCATTTAGCTATATTTATTTATTGCGCACTTAACCAAATTGACACTAAGTCAAGGCAATATTCTTCCGTTTTTATAGGTGCTTTCTCTTTATTTGGGACCTTTTTGTGATGTTGGATTATAAAAACCCGAACTGTACGGTACCCCCTAAAACTTATAGACTACTTCAGTAAATAAACATAAATAGGTAATATACTACGTGTCGCAAAATATGCAAATACACGACGATGGTTTTACCCGACTAACCAAGGAGTGTTTTTCAGGTGTATGTTTGTATTGTTTTCGATATAATTTATATATATATAACAAAAATAAATGTGCAAAAATGTTCCGAATATTTATAATATAAATATTTGGAACATTTGTTTTTTTGAACAATACGGAACAATTGTTTATGTTCTGTATAACCTCCTAAGCTTATATGGCTTGACCGATTTAAATATGTGAGGTGTTGTAAAATTGTCTTCATGACCAGAGGTTTGATTTTTTAATCACTCATAATATGATGTTTTGCACGAAAATATCATGCAACATGAAATATTTTATATTGATAGAAAGTAAATTCGAATGGTTCAAACCACTCTGTAAGGATTCGAGAGGCTAAGTGTTACGTGTAACTGTGTGTTTGTGTATTTGTGTACCTATTGGTCTCTCTATGGCATCTAGCTCTCAAACGGCTAAAAAGAATTGTAAGGTGACTTGATCGAGTGTTCTAAGCAATTGATTTATGAAAATTTCTTCAGCCGTTTGAAAATTATCAGCTCTTTTATATGAAGATTAAAAAAAAAAAAAACTTGTTAATAGATGAATATTATTTGTACAATAACAGATATATAATAAATATATTGTTCATTTAGTTGGAGTCCATAAATCATATAATCGAGGGCTTTAAGCTGCACTTTTTCTCTTGACACTTCAACTTTGTGTGAATCGTTTTGCGGTAACTACGAAAGTTTTGATTCATTGCCTGTTGTACAAGATTACAGACATTTTGCTCCGTTACGGTGACTATAATTTATTTTGGTATTAAACCTGGTTCTGAACTTCGACCAAAATAAAATGAATGGACGGGCCCTAACCATTGAACTTGATCAGTAAAAACGAGTCAAAATCGTCGGACATATACTTCAACACCTAATTATAAAAATGTACAGTATATTTGTTACAAAAAATAGATATCGGTTTTATTTGTGTATTTACACTTCGGTAAAGCATACGAATTCATAATTTTGTCAGATGTTTCGTTATCGCGTAACAATAGACTCGTGTTTCACTTCCTACGGCTAGAGACCGACTGAAACGAAATGAGAGCTGGCGCTCATTTTGTAATCTTCAAAAATGCGCTTCTACTGGGCCCGTCCATTCATTTTATTTTAGTCGAAGGTTCTGAAGAATCATTTCTATATCTCGATGTAAACTTTTAAGTAACTAAATTAGTAGAAAATAGATGCACCGTCGTTTAAATTCTTACCGTCGTTTGCGCACGGTCATGGAGGTAGCCGTTCAAAGACGAGAAACAATGCACTTGGTAAAGGCATTAAATCACTGGAAAAAAATACTATGTTTAGCTTACCAGCTTTATTAACACGTGTTAAGTTTAAGATTGCTTTTATTATTTATAATTTTTCAGCAGCCTTACGGCTACCTTATAATGCACGCTCGAAACAACGCAGTATGAAAAATTATGTTAATGAATTTTAACGTGCTGGGATAAGGTTTGCAATCACACAACTTTTGAATAGCACCTGAATGGAATCGCTTAAAACAGGTAGCCTTACGGCTCCTTGTCATTCGATTTTTTTCTTTTAGCCTGTGGCTGACTACACTAAAAGGATAGTGTGGGGCTGTTACTATTTAACCCTGAAACGATACCTTCATTTTTATTACCTATTCAATTCAATAGCAGCGTAAAAAATCCCATCCCTTTTGCTACATTGCACTTTAGCAACTCCTAATTTTTTTATACTTTCAAATTCAATTGAGATCTATACCAAAACTGTAAATGTGCTAAGTTTCATGCACTTCTCTTAATCACAATAGAAGTTCTGAAGAATCAGAACGTACGGGCAGACGGACGGATAGACCAAACTTATAAGGGTTCCTTGTAGTAGGTACTACGGAACCTTAAAAATGCGGGAAAATACGGGGTGACACCGCAGAATACCGATAGTATTTCAAGGGTGGAAATGGCTTGAGGAAAATATGAAATCCTTGAATATAATCTAATGCAAAGACATGCCGGTAGTACTCACGGTGGGAAACGACATGTGTGTGACATTAGGGACATGCGATACTATTATTGGATTAGGCACTTATGTAAAGATGTGTGCTTTCACTTAGCTTTAGTGTTATAACTAACTAGGAAGTAGGAACTGTATTATGCTATAAGCATAATTAAGACGCAAGTATTTTACTATAATTATCTAGAGAATAAAAAAAATATCTTATGTAATATTTGTTATGTGTATAAACATCTTTCGGTAAATTTCGTCCTTTTACTCAATTACTTTATTTAAATGTTTTTTTTTTTTTTCAATAAGGTATAGACTATTTTTATTTCGAAATATACTAAAGTAGTTAAATAAATACCTAACTAAATTAAATCTAAATTAAACTAAAAACTATAGATAAAATGTAAAAAAAAAACTTTATTTTGGTGATAAAGGAACCCATATACTTATCGTATGTTACACACGACTAGAACCTAGAAGCGTTACGCCCAACTCTAAACGCGGGCGAAATAGGTGCAGTTTGCAAAATCACGCGAACGCGAACCTTATCGTGCCGAAGATACGTACGAGATTTTAGTACTCGTTTGTTTATATTTATAAGATACCTAATACATTTTTGTCTAAATAATTTAAACTTACTTTGAAAAAGTTGCTGTTGTATAGAGTGTCTAAGTAGAGGAATTATAGTAATTGATACTTAGTTGCTCTGTTCTAACCACATATTTTTTTAAATCCTTGGTTCTAAAAAAACAGTGTTTTTAATACAATTTTGGTTTAAAATTCTTATTCGGATTATTTCCTTTATTGCGGGTTCTTGGCGCTTTCCATTCCTGGTCTTCCCATTATAACTCTTTTTTTACTAAATATAATCTAATTTAAAAGTTTTTTTTAAATCTCATTGTAAAAGGGAGGAGGCCTTTGCCTTATTATGAAAAAAAAATATGCTCATAATTATAATCTATACGTAAGGGGATGACTTTCTATATGCAGGTCCAACTCTGTTGCAAGCCGTCGGTGAGTGGGGACACCGTTTAACCCTATTCCATAGGGCTAAAACCCCAGAGACCCCTATCACTGGCTTGCCTTAACTAGCCGTCTGAGGGTGGAAACCGCAAGAGCTTTAAACTAAACTCCAGAGTGAAAGTGTTAAAGGGCTTACCTAATGCCGTGAGTAGCGTTTAGTGAAAGTGCAGCACACCTCTCAACACCCAGCCACCCCCCACGACAATGTTGCCCCTCCGGCGCCAATATTATTTCGGAAACTTTTATGGGGTAGGGGGGCATTTAATGGGTGGAAAGTTAACATCCGCAACAATTTCTTGAAATGAGCAATGAAGCATATTTGGCAGGTGGCGTTTCTCATAAACGTACCATAGACCAGCTTAACATCATCAAGAATTCATCACAATAGCCCATATTTTTATTCCTATACTTAGCTAACAATAGTTTCAAACATAATGCATAATTGTATTTTATATTTAGCAGGGGTATGTTGGTGTTGGCTTCGGCCCCACCAATATGCCTCTCAAAAGTCCGGGCAAGAATCGACAATGAAAGTAAATACAGATAATAATAATAGTATTTTTATATAGGTAATAATTATGTCAAAAAATTTGTTTACCTACATACATAGTGCGATAGGGCGATAAGGTACATAGTGAAATATATACTTAATGAGATATTTTTTTTGTCTACATACTGCTACACAGTTTGGCAAAGTTGTACCAATAACGCGGATATGTTTATTTTTTCACCGAGATAAATCAATAAAAAAATATCTATAAAAATCTAATAGGAACTACATGCTCATCGGATCTTAAAATACGGAATAAGCTGAGTTTAGGGCCTACAATTAATTTGTATAGTGTTTTAAATAAGAACTGCAAAATAAATTATGTTTTTTTGTATGGTTGGTATCAATTTTCACGAATATAGTTGCATACATTATTGTTAAACGTAATAGTAGTAATTACGCCTCAGAGGCATTAGTATTGAACTGACTAATTCAGCTAGCAGTAACGACCTCTAGCAAGCCTAACTCCAAGACGATCTTGAATCTGTACACACATGATTCAGGATTGGCCGGGTGTGGTGGAATTTAATTTGTTATATATTATTTTGGTTTGTTTGTTCGGTCACTATTTCTAGAGCAAATTGTCGGGATGGCGTAATAATCTATGTTATTCCACAAGAATATCGAAGCGTTAGAAAAATATGAACAACTGCCATCTCTTACTTGATTCACGAACTAAGTTAACAACTAGTTTGCGCTAAGGCTTAGATTATTTATGAAACTTACAACAGAGGTCACTGTATTAGGTACTTTAAAATTATATGAAAAGCGCCACCTACCAGATAGCACGTCAAACGTCATGTTTGGCATCAGTGCTTGAATGTAAAATTTTGTTCTCAGTAAAGTTCCCGAACGATGGCTCTGCTCTACGTCAAAAAATTATTCCAAGGTACGAGCAGCTCGGTAGCGTGCTACGATGTCGTAGCAGTAGCTTCAGCGTAGGACCGTAGGTGACTCTGCCTACGTCGTATGCTATGACTGCTACAAAATAATGAGCTACGAATGAAATCAAAGGGAAAAGTTGTTTAATTTAATGTGCTGAGACTTTGTGTTTTCGCAAATACCTTATCGAACTCTTACCAGTTATTATGCGGAATATGTATGTATAGGTACTTAGATGCAGTATCTTATGTAGGTATAACACGGTTAAGTTAGGTATAAAACAAGCCTATTAATGAACATTGCTGTTTTTTAAGACCTCAGATCAGACAAACAAGGGAAATATGGTTAGATGGCGTGGCGAGTGCGAAACTGCAAACGCATCTGGCTCATGTCAGGCTTGATGTCATTAGTCGAACTTAACATGCAGACGGACTCGCCGTCTTTTTTTGTATGTGGACTATAATTAGTTTATTGGTGTCTCTGCAAGTCTCTCAGTGTGCATGAAAAAAAAAGTGTGCTGCCTAAAGGTACGCGCACATTATGCCGGGGAGCAGCCGGTCGGATTTCCATATAAAATGTAGGAAAGCGATTTTTTTATGCCACCTGGCCCGCTACAGCAATGTGCGCGTACCTTAACTTATAGTTTTTGTGTTAAGACCCTCATTTTCCACTTTTAGCAATTTAAGTCATTCTTGTTTTAGTTTAACCTTTTCCATGGTTAGCTTAAAATTATAAAAACTACGTCATATTAAAATTTAATGTTTTATATAGGAAACCGTAAAGACCAAAACACGATTAAGGACATTTCGTTCGATAGAAGAAAAAAAAATGTACCACTGACAGCTCTTTTCTCTTTGTGTTTTTTTTGACTCGGTTAAGAGAGAGTTAAAGGGTCGAGCAGTGTCGGCACCTATTTGTGATGCTTTTGGTGTTACAAGTATCCATAGGCGACGATGACTGCTTACCATCAGGTGGCCCGTCTGCTTGTTTGCCATCCATGGCATAAAAAAAAACGTAGAATCGAAACGTTTGGTACGGATCCAAGAAAAGTCCATAATGTATGGGTGGTAGTGGGCCGACTTCCTACTTGTCCTGTAGTAGAAAGAGGATGGTAGGATAAGATCGTGTAGCTCCGATACAAATTCTCCGAAATGAATCCTATAGAAAATTGGCAGACTCGCTACATAACGTTGGTGTTCTAGACTGAAAATTTTCCTAGTCACTAACTTCTCATCGCCTGTAAGACGAGCAACACTGACTCTACCGATTCAAGAGCTTCAAGCTAGTATTTAGCTGAATCGTCCCAAAGATGACAGCAGTATTCCACACTCTATTGGACTTGAGCTTGATATTGAGTAAGCTCTGGTGTGAAATACCGCTTAGCCTTACTCAGGTCCACTAAATGCGACTTTAACACAATATGTTAAGCCTTATGGTCATCTGTATAGAAACAAGCGTTGCTTAAAAGTGAGAAAACCTCGCCTTAATCAGTTTAGCGAGTAACATGGAGATATTTGAACACGAATGATAATTGTACTAAGACATATCTTCTTTGTAATTCTCATCTGCCATTAACAAACAAATTGATAAAGTAGGAAGGTTTATAATATATCTCTCATATCTTTTTAGTCCTCGTAATTATGTAATGTTGATTTAGATTATACATTGTTTCCAATATAATCTTAAATGAATAAATCACGCGTATTTCCATAAATTAAATGGAGTCAGCTTGCGATATTTCATGAGGTAGGAAGGAATTTATAGCGTTTAATTAATAAACTTTGTCCCCTTTGTACTGAAATCGAACGAAACTGAGAACGCTGTCAAATATGCTTTGTACCGGAAGCAAGCACCAAAAAGATACCAATTTATTTATAATTAATCGCTGTAAATAGTGATATGCAAGCACGTTTGTTAACCCAGTCGATTATCGGGCTATAAAACGATATTGAAATGTGTCGCATTTAGCAGAGCAAAATATGCCAGTAACGCGAGACCTGCGAATCCTCGCGAGGAAAATTACTTCTTTTAATTGTGACGAACTAAAACTGTTGGCAAAAAGATGTGTGTAAGTTGTGTATGTAAACATAATATATACTTACTAACAAAAAAACTGTCTCTGACATTTAGTTTCGTGTTTAAATATTCTAGTATTTTATATATAATGAGTAACATACCAAGTCATGTAAATAAATCTTTTGGTAGTTTTAATGAAATGGTTAAAAAGCGTGAAAAGCGTATTTAAATTAAACGACGTAATAAATATTTATTGATTTATATTGTTCAGCTTTAGCAATCAGGCCGTAAAGCATCAATGAGTTAGTTTATCTGAACCAATCTATGTGGGCTTGGACCGAAATTAACGTTTTCAATCGGAGCGAGAGCCGTTAAGCCTTTCATTATCCGGTGTATTGGCACAAATGTCAGTGATGAGGGTCCTAGCAACTTCCTCTAAATATGCTACTTGCTTACCTACTAATACGTATACAAGTCATAAATGCGTATAATAGCCAACGGACACGAAAGACTTTTACCTCAGTCGATAGAGTGTTTTGGAGTCCGCGTAAATACTCAGTCCGCGAGACTTTACCAATCTGTCTCCAAGCGGTGTATTCCAGCTTCGCTTGAGAGTCAGTGCTAAGGCTAAGTGAGCTTGCTTCTTAGACCACACGTCACTTAAAATTTGTTGAGGTAACGTTGCGGTTACCCAATTATACTGTCATCAGTAACCTTGACCATCTTAAATGTCTTGTGCCACACCAGATTTTTTCTGACATATGCGCCATACTAGTAGTACCACGTAAAAAAAATTATTACATACATGAAAGATTTTCAACGGTTTATGGGCACTCATACTTTTTTTTTGAAATTGTTAAGGTATTAATTAATATCAATTTAGAGTCAAGACGTTGATAGCTCACTTCATTGTCAAAAATCTTTCTGAGCGCTTTGTTACCAAAATGCTGACGAATGAACATTTTCCATTTAGCATGGTGTCCACCAGCATTTTGGGTACGCCTCCAACTGGTAGTTTAGGCTTGACTAGGCTAGGCTAGTCTGGTAGGCTTGAGTTATAAATTGATTTTAAACCTTCAACGGTCTATGGGCACTCTAACTATTTTGTAGTGTTAGTTTGCTTGTATTTTGCTCAGATGCACTTGCCCTGTTTAAAATAGGTTTTTAGTTGATATCTACGTAGTAGTCAATCATAAAAATTTATCTTCACATCACACATCATCGGCCAATTAACGTCCACTGTTGGTCCAGGCCTCCCTCATAGAGAAGGGTGTTGCCATAATCTCCACGCTTGGCAGGCGGCTTGGGGATCGCAGTACGTTCACTCGCTGCTGCCCATCCTCCGGTTGTTCTGGTCGCAGTTTTAGGACATACCCGGTAAAATTTATCTAGTTCATCATAATTCATGATACATGCAGTGCATGATTTCTTTTTTATTCTACTATGTTTGTAGTTTGTTAGTACAATGATTCAGCGATTGACAAAGCGTGAATTAAATTCTTATTGCAATTAAGTAAACTACAAGTAAAATAATGTTACATTGAGCTTTTTATTATGCAGGTATAAATTGCGCTAAGACACCTCGATATACATTAATAAGTCTACCTGACTTTCTTGTTGAGTTTTACTCGTTTCACCTCGAACCTCGACCAACCTTGACCAAAAGCTCCGGCCGGAGAGACCCAGAGTTTATTACATAGATTTACACAAATAAAATATAGTCAGGACATTATTTTATTACATTGGCTATTAGGAGGATTTATTAATTTAATTCTGAAACGCTTTGCCCATACATATTGTTAAACACACTCCATTGCTTGCCATTTTTATATTATAGAGCTTGTAAACCAATTTTTAACCGACGGAATGAGTTTGTCAATTCGACTGTATGTTTTGATATATATTTGTTACGCGATTTCTCCGCCAATTATGAATGGATTTTGATGATTCTTTTTATGTTTGGTAGGTCATGCTTTCGAGGTGTTATCATATACGTAAAAAAAACCGCATTAAAAAGAGAAAAAAAAAAACAGAAATATATACATTGATGTCGTTTTGGTTAGTGGAGGAAGGGGACTTAAGCAGAAGTTTTGATGAGGACTTTCAATCTCTGTTTTAACTGTAATTTTTACTTTTGAGTCTAAAGTAGTCATGAAAAATTAATACCAACTGGTACTTATTATTTATTTTTCAAAAAAAAAACTTTATTATATCTTTCGCAATTGCCACCTTGTAGACGCTCCTATTGTTTATGTAACTGTTCATATTTTTTTTTTTACTTTTATATACTCGTATTACTAGTGCTGTTACCCGCGACTTCGTACGCGTATAATCTCGGTGTGGGCGCATTATAAACGATTACAGTGTGCAGCCCCGACGGCGGCTCCAGCAGGCGATGGATGTGGCGCGGTTGCAACTCGGCGTCACAGCCTCGCATGCAATCGCGTGGCACCAGCAGACGCAGCTCGCTCACCACATTCATCTTGTTAATTTTGTTGTGAAGTAGTAAATAATAGTGTAAAATTAGTTGCATCTTCCGCCTTAATTGTTATGTATATATAGTCCTACCATTCCATATACAAAGACGGATGGATACATATTTGGGTAAAAACCGTACTATTTTTTGTAAAAGTATCGCCCAAATTTGCGCTGAATTTTTGAATTTTTTCCACCATAAAAGAATACATCTTTTCATAGGGATCCCCAACAACAGCGTTAAATTCAAGTTTACTACGCACATATTATGCTGTGTAGAGAGCCATCGGATCGCACCCCTAAAATTATAAAATGTGAGCATAATGAAACCTAGCATCCTATATGCTTGCTTGCAAATAGTTATTACATGAGCACCAAAATTGATTTCCTTATCTAAGGTAAGGTAGACCCTAATCTGGTCAACTTTGTCAATAGTTGAGTTGTCAGCGAGCCGGTAGTCGAACGTTATCTGTGCCCGTTTTCTGGCGAAGGTTATCACCTTAGACTCATTTAATTCGTGCCTGTCGTAAAATCCAAATGTAGATGTCCACACCCTATAAGGAATCAAGATTTCATGATGAGTCAGTGAGGGACCAATTAATAGCTAAGTCTAGACTCAGGGTATGCCAAAGATCTGTAGAACGAAGGGTACTAAGAATAAAATAATAAACCATGTCCAGAATATGGAGCTGCAGGCCAGCATTTGATGCCATCGCTCAAAACCGTAAAGGAAAATATCGAGGAAACCGGTATGTGCAAGGACCCCAAAGGTATTTTACATTTATGTATTAGTCTTCAAACAAGCGATGGTCTACCTGATGGTAAGTAGTCACCGCCGCCTATGGACACCTACAATACCCGAAGCATTGGCGGTGCATTGCCTACCTTTGAGGACTGTATTCATTCTTCGATTGAAGCATTTGATGTCATATTACTGAGGAAAACCGAAGGTGGTAAACCATTCCACAACTTACAGGTGTTTGGCAGAAACAATTGATCAAATTGAACAGTGCGAGAATTCCACGTATCTATAATGTGTGGATGGTTTCTCTGGAAATGGCAGCCGGTTCAATGATAAAATTGCAATGGAGGGATGAGGTCAAAGAGTTTATCAGAGCATTCCCCGTTATAATACATGTAGAATACGCTGAGCGAACCAACGTGCCGGTGCAAGCTCAGCCGTTCTAGGTGTTGGTTAGATTTGGGTAAGACATATGACTTTTACCAACATGCACTGGGCCAGCATGTTGAATAAAGGGCCCATTCTCTCTCTCTCTTTTTCCACTACTGGGAGGACGTAAATCTTCTCTCAACAAAACCTGTATCCCAGCAATGTGAACATGATAAGTGAGGCCTGAGCTTAAATTGCTGACGTATATGTCAAGAGTGCAAAGCCGAAATGGGAGTGGGTGGGCCATGTTTGCAGAATTCATCCCGCCAGATGGGCAAACAAAGTCACGCTTTGGGTGCCTCAAGACAGGGAACGACCCCAAGATAGACCCTGGAAGAAAAACGATCTGAATGTACTCTGCGAAAAATAGCAGGAAAGGGATAGATGGAAGGAGATAAAGGAGGTCTTTACCAAGCAGTAGAACAACATAGGCTATCAAAAATAAATGTTTTTGATCCGAAAAACTATATTACAAGAAAAAATACGGAACTAACATGAATTATGGTAAAATCTCACAAACTGTGTAGAAGCACGTTCTCTGTAGCCACTAAGTAAGTATTTACTTTGTTCTCTGGGTTCATAATACTTACAAATAATTTTTCTTACTCTCTTATCGTGTGATAAAGTTATATTGTGAAGAAAGTTACATTAACAATGCTTTCCAATTGAATTGCTTTAGTTTTTCGTCGAGTCGTTTATGTGCGAATTTCATATTATTATCGCATAAATAAAGCAAAGTTTGACATAATTTTTGTATGCTATTAACATTGATTCTATTGTACCAGCAAATCAGAAAATAAAGGCGATATGAAGATATGATAAGAGGGTGTAGAGGGGTCCTAACGCATCTGGCTTAAATCAGGCTTGATGTCTTTAGTCCAACTCAGATGACCATGTCACTCTTGTTTGTATATAGATGACCATTATGGCTCTTCACGCTTGCCCATAACAGCTCAACGCCACTCAGAATTTTGAACTTCAACAGTTCAAAACCCTGGATGGTTTCCCTAGTAGATCTCTAATCAGAGGTATGCGATTTAGTTGGTAAGAGTTTAAAACTATAATTTCCTTGAATAGTGATCTCAAAACATAAATAAATATTTAAAAAACGTAACTTAGTTTTTTATATATATTTGTATGAAAAGTTCTTAAATACGATTTAGAAATCATGTGGTACGATTAAACATACCGGTCTTTATATCGTACTGAAACCCACTTTTTATTTGTATCAAAACCGATTAATTTAAAACTGCTAGCTGTTTGATACAATAAAGGTATATTAAAGTCGCTAAACTAAAGTAAGTTATGAAGTAACAACGACAATAATATCCTTGTTAGTTTTCTCACAAGCTTGAATCACAGTTAGGGGGTACGATATAGCCAACTCTCCCTCCCCTACATCAACAAAACTAAAAAACCCACCGACAAATTATATTACAAAAAAAAACCCTGAATTGTTAGAATTAATTGTACCCTTAAATACATTTCCATTCTATACAATGCTTTTACTCGACAGGTGATGAATCGAAAAGGTTTCCTACTCGACGTGAAAAATTAGACGTTATCAAGTTTACAAGTGGAGTTTTGTCAAGATTGATTATAGATTGATGAGGCAACGTGGGTTTGTTACTTAACTTGACAAGTTGTGCAAATCACACGATTTTTCCGAATAATAAATCAAAATATAAATCAGCTAAAGTAACAACGACCCAAAGCCATGCTACTGCTACAGTACCCAATCACCATGGTAAGGTTTCTCAATATTACTGATAGATGATGTTCTGTTTAAATTTTTTACGGCTGTATCTTTCGAACCGTTATAGATAGCCAGTTGAAATTTTAACAGTTTTAAAAGAAGAAGCCGTTGATCCGATGTAAAGTATCGCTTTGCTCTGTTAAAGTACACCGAGCTTCTTGGAAGCAAATATGGATATGTAATGTTATGGCGGATTAACTAATAAATAAAACCTACCCACCTAAAAATATATAAAGAAAATAATATTTGATTTAATTTAGAAACTTTTGTAAAAAAAAATGTACCAGTCCAGGCATATACAGTTGTAGTGTTCATAAATTGTATATACACCCCGGATCAATTCTTACAGACTTTGATCAGAGATAACTAAGAACCACAATGAAATTTATTTTTAAATAAAAATAAACGCTGGCTGAGTGCGAACAGGATTCACGCACTGAAGGTTTCGCACCCAAATATTAATTGTGTGAAGAATCCTCGGTGCGCATTCTTTTATTCATTTTGCTATCTTTAGCGCGCGCTTGACTTTTACTTGGACGGTGTTTATTATTTGTTGTTTTACTTTAGAGTGTGGACTATATTTACGTCAAGTTTGACGCTTGTACGTACTATCGTGTTCACAACAGAGCAAAGAAACAAACACGTATACATACAAAGAGAATACATTCGGTAGGATAGATAGACAAACATACAGAGTATGCTTACCATCACGGTCCCGTTGACTCTCTTTGTGTACAAACGCTAAAACTCAATTACAGCGGTCCAGCAGTTTTAGAGAAATTTTTAACAGACATACAAATTGATGTGATAGGGTATGACCATACCCTGGTCATACCCTATCACATCACTTATTGCCCCAAACACAACCTTCTCAGTTCTGTCGTAGATAAAAATTAATAAACAGAAGAACAATAAGAACAGAAGAAGAACTAGTTCAGAAAATACCTTCTTTGTTTAAGAAAATACCCACTTATATAATAATTTTTAGCTGATCAATGAAGTACAATAACCATCGTCGCAACGTAAGCTATAACAATTTAACTGTAACAATAAACCCTTTGTATTCGAACCCAATGAATAACGGGACCCTTTATAGTGAAGTGAATTTAATATTATAGGTTCCGCATATTGTTTCATCAAGCAAATTTCGTCGTCGCCGTTGAGACAAACCGCAGTAGTGCTGCAATTTTAATTAGTTTTGACCCGACTACTAAAAATAAAGGTAACAATTTTCAACTCACTTACAAAAAGGAGTGAGTACCGTCTCGACTCTGTTTTTTAATTGTATTACGTAGACGGAGTTACGGTTTAATATTATTATGTCATCGACGCCAATTGTCAATGAATTGCGACGTGGTGAGATATGAAGCACGCAGTCTGACATGATGTCTATTGACTGTCTTAGAATTCTGAAAAAAACGAGGTAGAGAAGCCAGCCGGTTGATCCATTTCTTGCCGGTACGGATTAGGAACATAGAAGCAAAACGTTTTACAAAACGTACGTCAGCAAAAAAAAAAAACAATTTTTGGGGTGGTACTGGGCCGTTTTTGTACTTATCCTGTAGTAATAAGGGTGAGTGTCTTCAAATTATGGTTGAATCGGTTTCTTCTAGGCAAACGTGCTCCATCGTAGACCGCATCATTGCTTAACATCTGGCGAGTTGGCGAGCAAACGCAAAATATGTTGATAGTAGGTTTGAGCATTTGGATTGTCTTTAGACCTTCAACTATCGACTTAGCAGTCTGTTTGTGTAGTCTTAGCTTGTATTTGATTGGATATGAGGTCTTGTGGCTCCGATGCCCATTCTCCGAAATTAATGGTAGATTATCAGGTTAACTACCTTACGGCGGTGTTAAAGACTAATAAATTTCAGAAATATTCCACCACGGGAACTTCTTAGCTGAACCCTTTTAAGGCTAGAATGGTGATTTTATTTTAAAAGAAATGTTCTTCACAGATATCCTTTATCTTATAAACACGCCTCGATTATAAGTTCTGTACGCTTTGAATAACTTTGTTCCCGCTTAATGTCCCATTTCCGCCTTTGTCTTGAGATAACGTCTTGGGCAAGGATTTTTTTCCCCATTACAGTGACTAGCTACGACTCACGGCCATAAGCGCATTTTTAAATTTTATCACATTCGAAAAGTTATTATTTACGCTTTCACGATTCATTCACTACTTCCTTAAAAACACAGAAAGCAAAGAACTTACACAACTTGGTGGGATATTAAACATGGGATATTAAACATGATACGCAAAAATGTGGATATACTTAGATAATATTTTATGTAGTCTTCTATCCGTATAAGGAAGTGGATGGGCCATGGTTAATTGACAACATTTTCATTAAATTTGTTTTTTGAAAACTTAAATTCATATCAGTATACTTTCTTAGTACATTTATATTTTTGTGAGTGCAGAATTTTAACTTTTGAGTCTTATGATTTGACCTTTTTTCTCGCCTATTTATATTTTGATTTAATTTTCTACCCATATAATGTAATCAGCATTCTAACCATACAAGCAGTTTCTGTTACTTATAATTGTCTCGTTATCTCTGTTATTTAAGGCTGTGAGTTTCACTAAAATTTTAAATTATAAATAGAAATATTATACAGTACAACAATACACACTATAACAGTACTTACATGAAACAATGCCACTATGCCGAAAAGAGTTTATTGTTCTCATCATTATGAAAAACCTTTACAGTGGGATAACCCTGGCATTACGGAAAATATCAGCAGATTTTTATATTTTCGTTAAGTGATATTTTTTTACACGGAAAAGCTCTTTTTGCGAGTACCACCATTCCCTACAACCCTGTAACGAGCCAGACAGAGAAACATTGTATGTACCTACTTCCAAATTCATAATATAAGTATCATAAACGTAACCTTTGTGTTCGGGATTATATTGAGAAATAACTGGGATTACTTTTTAATAATGGGTTCTTCGTTTTATTCTTTCGATATACAACTTATCCCTAACAAAAGATATTGCAGGAATTATTGATGTTCCAAAATGGAAAACACAATCCCGCCCACAGACTTTTCGTAATAGTGTCATAAAATGGAGCTTCCGTTTACATATTTTTTGAAAAATTGAATACACGCTCGTGCCTATACCATTTCGATTTCTAAGCGTATGAAATTGAGGCGCTTTTATACTAAATCTAATGAGCTCAAAAGGGATATGACTGATTGTGATATGCCGATAGCCTATGTGTTAAAATGTCTTGTCAGTCTTCTGTACCTACTTGCACAATTATTTATTCTGTGCCCAAGCCCTCACTTGTAATGACCATTTCTGCGTATATTTGGAAACCAGCCAGAATGTTACACCAATTATCATCATAATAATCTGCCCATCTTAGTTCACAGCTGGACAAAGGCCTCACCCAAGGAACCCTACTTCTTCGGCTTTTCGGCAATAGGTTCTGCGAGATGAGACCACCCACTGCCGCTACAACGAACTAATGCCACAGTAGATTTATAAGCTATATTATAACAGTAGTTTGACTTGGACGTGTTCTTGAATTCAATGCATACTGTCAGTCACACGGCTAGGGTTGCTACTATCGGGTTTTAAGAAGATTGATATTATAAGGACTGATAACACGTGTGTGTTATCAGCTTAGAAATAGCGTAGAAAATATATAAGTAATATATGTAATATAGCGATACACGACGAATTTCAATGACGTGGCGCACCTAATTATCGTTTTAAGCGTACCGTGAAGTGTCGTAGCGGGTGGAGGAAGGGGCGCTCGTTTGATTACGTAATTCGATTCGGGCAATTGTTTAAAGTCAACCTACTGCTTTACCTTATCTACTGTGCTAATACGCTGAGCTATGTCGGCGACTGGTTCTCTGGCGAATTACTGCGTACTGGATCCTGGAGGAAAAGGGAGCATTGTTTTTTCATAGCTCACTATAAGTGACGTTGAGCTTGCAGACCGATCCAGATGCAAGTGTCCATGTTTCGGCTACAGCTTTTATTACAACTATATCAACACACAGATTCACTATTAGCCAGAAGACGTCCACTACTGAACATAGGCTTCCCCTTGAGAACTCCATACTAAACAACAGACTGCCATCTGCATTCACTCTGGTTCGTGATCTCAACTCAAGAACCTTTCTTCCCCATCGGTTATCAGTTATTCAGGCGATGTGGCCTGCCCAATGCAACGTTGACTTGCAAATCTGAGCAGTTATGTGATTATCGTTGAAAACCTCGTTGCGAATTTTATCGCGCAAAGAAACTCCGAGCATATCTATCTCTATTGCCTGCTGTGCGATGCTGAGTTTTCCTAAAAGACCAGCAACTAACACACAGATTAACAAACAATAATTTATTTAACACTATAATATCATTAATTACGTCACATCCAGAAAAAACAGTATTTACATGATTTTACATGGTTTATTTTAGTTCACACGCGAGTGTCGATTTTCAGTTCATTACGTCTTCTCATTTCTATACACACTACACAGTTAATTTGGCCGACTGTCTGCATTTCTGTGAAGCTTTCCTCTTGAATGACACGCTCAGCCAGGGGTTTCCTCTTTGGTTATAATAAGCTGACGTTGTGGCCGTTGGAGTATTTAGCTGACGACCTCATTGATCTAACAGTGGTTAGTCTCACTGAGGAAGTGTTGTTGTCTCCACGCCGCATTAGAGATGCGTGGTGGCCACCTGACTCTCTGTAATAAAAACGCAACTTTTACTGACGTGTTTTGTAGCACTTTATACATTTTGCCGTCAAAATTGTTTTATGCAGAAGCAGAATGCATAAAGTTGAAATGCTGATTACACTTGCTAGTTTTGTGAATATAAGATATGTAGCTAGTACACTATTATGCAAAGTACCTGTTTTTTGTACTAAAATTAGACAAGAAAATAAAATTGTAAATATAAATAGTTTACTCAGAACTAACTTAACCGGAAAAAGGTCTTTAAGAGGCTTACTCATCATTGTGAACATTCAAACTATTCGTTGAGTTTGAATAACATTTTCTATGATACAGCGAATTTTTTTACGATTGAATGGACGAGTATCTATGAAGAATTTCTTCCAAATTAGTACCACCGTTCTGTGTTACCCTGTTTCATTGTAACATTGAAAATAAATAAACATGAATTCCTAAGAAAGAGTGTATCGATTACTTATTTCCTAACGTATCAAAAAAAATCTTCGAAGCTATAGAACAAACAACTACGGAACATTTTGAAACAAAGAAAATGTTAAAAACATGATTGTTTACGAAACGCTCGTTTATGTTAAAGATAGATACACACCTCTACTTCAATTTTACTTCTATTGTCAGTTGTTCGGAAAAAAATAGAGTCTAAATATATTTATTACTAGCCGCCCGCCCCGGCTTCGCACGTATGTAAGCTCGGGCTTCGGCCTCGCTGTAAAATATAATGTAGCCTATGTCACACGGGGATAGCGAAGCTCCCCAACAATGAATGAATTTTTTAAAATTGGTTCTTTAGCTTTTGAGTTTTTTCGTTACAAACATCCAAAAATACAATCTTTTCTCTTTATATATTAGTATAGATTATTTATTCTTAACAGAGTATTTTTGTTAAACGAGCAACGTTGATAAGTACTTGTAGGTACCTATTTTTTAGGAATCGAACATTTACTCACAAAAAATTACAGAAAAAAAATATTACAACTAAAAAAAATCTATTATACAGTTATTAGTTTAAACAGTTATTAGTGTGAATTATTCCCAAAATGCTGGCCCAATTAGCTCGTACTTTAATTTTATTCTGCGATCAAGTTCACCGTTAGATTTTCACTAATCAATTTATACTACCTACGATTTGTCATATATCTCGTATTAGATTATGGGCAGACCTGTTTTTAACAGATTATTCAATATTTAAATGTAATTATTCACATTATAATTCACAGATTCCTCAGTATTTAAATCACGCTTGTGTTCAATTTTTTTAATTTTTACAGACTTTTAATTTTTTTACAACAAGCAGGATTAGAACCTGCGCTATCGGGTATACGCCCCAAGTGCTCTATCTACTAAGCTTTGGCCATCCTCTTGTTGGCTTCCAAGTTAGATGGCGTCAGGTCAAGAATCAGGATAATAAGTTTTTTTATGAAAATATGAAAGAAGATTAAAAAGTTTTTTTTTTTTATTGTTAATTGTTTTTGGAAGAAGACAATTCTTACTACCTGATAGTAACTATACTCAGCAAAAACTTTAGTAATTAGTGACCCTTTGTAGACTATATTTGGGTATCGCAATAGTTGGCACGGAACGAACTAATTATTTTTATTTATTATAACACTAAACACGGAAACAACCTAGAGATTTGTTAAAGAAACATAATCATAAAAACAACTTTTGAGATTATTCATTCTTGAAGTGGAAGGCCGAAAAATCTTATTTGGATCATTTTTCTCTATTCTATCCAAAGGCACTTATGATGGCTCCATGAATAAGTGGCAAAAATTTTATCTGTCCATACATATTAGGGACGACGCCATCTTTATATATAGGCATTTCTTATGTTAAATTTTAAACTCTACATAATAAATCTACTACTATATACAAAAATATATCTACAAAACAGTGAGATTTCTATGTTTTTTTTTTCTTCTAAAGATTACGTGAACCGTGTAACTAAACTTACTCGTAATTAAAAAAAAAAGTCTCCACTACGTGCTGAATAGTTTTTTGCTCAAAATTTAAATCTATTTAATGTGCCTAGTTTATCTTTATCATTTTGGTAGCAAAATTGTCACCTTTGTTAATAAATGTCTCCATTGCCAACCCCTGCAAATTGTATTTTAACAAAACTCCCAGCTTATGCAGTAAAATCCACCAATACACCCACTATAAATCGCAGAGGATAAAGAGCAAATAGTTTATGGCAATACAAATAATGTCCGTCCCTTATTTATTTGCTAGTAAACATTTTAGTGGCTTCTACAGCTGGTGACTGAGAGAACCCGGACAAAGACTCAAAGTAATCCTGATTCGTGTCACTATGTACCTATAATACAAGTATCGTTCGAGAAAACTTTAATTTCATTATGGAAACCGACGTGGTTCTTTTACATTTTGTCTATATTAAACGGAAATCATTCACGTTAGATTAGTCAGTTACTTCGACTGTAGTTTCAACCTTAATCGGCGGTTTTTTCAGTCAACTGGAACTGACAGTCATAACCAGCATCTTGTTTAATATAAACAAAAAGTTTTACTTCACTTTTATATAAATTTACTGACTGAAACAGTTTCGTGTTTCTTTTAGAATTTGGTGCAACTCGTCTAATTTAATTATGACTGAAATACGCTTTTTGTGCGTCAAAATAAAATAGGTATATTGCACACAGATTAAAAGTTCAGTAGAGCGGCACTCAAGTTATCAAGGGATGTAACCATTATTATCTGTTTCGACAGTGAAACTTAAGGTTGCACGGAGACAATAAATATCAGAATTACTTTTACCTGTCACTATGCCGATGAAATTTCTTCTTCTTTGGCCACAAATGGAATGCTCCGTATATCACAGGGTTGACTAGACTGTTTGACATCCCAAAGAAGAAAATTCCAGAAAGGAGTTCTTCGCTTTGCTGCAACAAACAAAGTGAAAATTAAGCTAACAGTTCCAAGACTGATGATTTAGGACAAAGTTAATCATAACAAAGGGTAATAATTATAACAAAGTATTTCAAATGACCGTAATTATATAATAAATTAAATATTTCAACTTGATTATCTTAAGAGCTGTATCAATTTATATGTTTAGATTTTATCAGAAGAAAACTTAAACTGGCATATTGCAGGCATAATACGAATACTTTCATTAGACACACATATTATCACGGTGGTGCAAAAAAAAACTGGTCTGCCATCTTTGGGAGTTCACCATATTAGATTTAGAATGACGTCACATAGCTATGCATGCGTTGCCATCCAAACTAAACATGCAAAATTTTAGCTCAATCGTTTGGGAATACCTGTTTTAAAATTCAGTTGCAATATTTGACCCATACTAATATTAAGGCAAGTTATATAAAACTTTGTGAAAATATATTTGACGCACTTTTCGCTTTTTTTGCACCTGGTGCTCAATCTGGTCTCGGAAGATACAGATACTTTTACTTGTGGGCTGGTGGAGTTCACAGAAACGGTTCACTAAATTTGTGAAGAGGGAACTTTAAGGGACATCTATGGTTGACGCAATTTTGTTACCTAATATATTTTTGGTATATTTAAATTAGAGTAGTTTATATTTGTTTAAGTTGTTATATATGTCCCCGATAGTTACAATCTGGGTGTCTTCAAATCTCGAGTGAATCGGTTTCTTCTGGGCAAGCGTGCTCCATCGTCGACCGCATAATCGCTTAACATCAGGCGAGTTGGCGGTCAAAGGCAAGCCTATTACAGGGTAAAAAAAAAATTTGCTAGTTTCCATTGATAATATGTGTCTTAAGCATTGGCTTATGTGTTGTGTACACTTACTTTAACCTTTAAGGAAGTTCGGTAATCCTTTGGATTTGAAGTTATGAGGGCTGTAAATACTCTGATACCAACTAATACCATAATAACTATTGGTATATGTACGAACGTATGTTTGAAGAAAGTGAACAAACTATTCACCTGTAGCTTCAAAGTGGGAGTGATAAGACCTAAACTGACATCCCGCATTGGACATAAAAACAGCAGCTTGTTCAGAGTATGAATAATTATCCATATCGAGCTCAGTTGATTACATTTTTTTGCGGGCAAACAAGCTCCTGATGGCGAGTGATCACTGTATGGATACCTATAACATCAGAGGAATACTTTGCCAATCTTTAAATAATCTAATAACAGCGCTTTTGACTAACCCCATGCATTTCTATTATGCTCTAAAGTCAAGTTAAGATACATTTCTGTAGAATAAAACAAAAATAATTGATCCCAAATTTCTTAGCGGAAACATTAAAGATTAGTTAAAGAAACAGGTTTAAAGAAGAATTTCTGCAAAGTAACGCCTGATTCACTAGAAATTTGTCATAGAAACATAATTGAATGATTTAATTGTAAAGTAAATTTGAATTGAATTTGAGTATCAAATTATAACCTTTATTAACTAAACAAAATACAAGCTAAGACTAACACTACAAAAACAGATAGATAGCCCATAGACCGTTGAAGGTCTAAAGACAATCCAAATGCTCAAGTCCACTAACATTAGGTAGCGTACCCAGCACACTGGATGGCAATGCTTAAGCATTGAGCCAGATACACGTCAGCATTTTGGTCACGTGTAGAATTAAATAGGCGCTCTGAAAGATTTTAGAAAATGAGGTGTGTTCCGGGTTTAGAAGCCCAATATTTCGACCCCAAACGCCTCAAATATGTTATCACTGCCAAGGTTAAAAAAAATATAACTTAGATAAAACTCCCAATAGTTTGAAAACACGACAAACTCTAATGTTCCACTAATTCTACGAATAGTTTGTGTTTATCCAGTGTAACAGAGTTCGACAACACTGTCGTAAATTCTTCACTTAACGTTGCAATGAAACCAATTTCCTGTTTCCGCGATACATTTCGTACACGTATAAAGGATCAACCATAAGCTATAATAGAACTGTAATGGATACGAAACAGACCAGAAATACAAACTACGCTATTACTATGTGAATGGGTGGGATTTTATGTCTGAAATTGATTATTTATTTATTTAAAGTTAAATGATTATTTACGGGATATTTACCGTGGTAAGGTTGTGGAAGGAGCTCCCGATATTTCGGCGCAGTTACATGCACCATGTTCACGGGAAGACAACCACAACCTTACCACGGTAAATATCCCGTAAATAATCATTTAACTTTAGTGAACAACCGTGATAGTTTAAAACAGTGTTTATTTATTTATTTGCAAATATACATATTACACAAACACATAGATATTACAGTAGCAGGCAAGAGGGCATTTATGAAAGAACACGAAAGATAGGCCAGCATACGTTAAATGCTCAGTTCCTGCCAGAACTTGTAATGTACTTTTCTGAAACAATGAGTGGTCAAGTGTAGGAAAATAATACAATGAAGCGCCTTTTAACGTTTGAGCCTAAACTTAACCTAACTTCAAAATAAAAATAAAACTTTTGCAGATAGCTATAATGGATAATTACAACTATTTTGCTAACCCCTTACATCTATGCATTCGCCCATTGTTTTAAATTCTTTTCTCCTGAGAAGATTTTGGCGTTACACGTTTTGTGCATATGCCAGTGTCAAGTTTTAAAACAATTTTCAAGTTTAATAAGTACTACCCGCGTAGGTTACTCCTTATAACATTAGCTACCTGCCAGTGAAAGTCCCGTCAAAATCAGCCAACCAGCCGTTTTGGCGTACATATAAGGAACATACACACACATCAATTTTTATATAATATAGATTGTCAAAATCAAGCAAAGTAAGTAACGGTGAAGTCAAAGTCATGCTCTATTAAATTGGTAGAGGCTTTACTAGAGACTCTAAGAAGTTTTGGAAATAAAAGGAGAATATATGGTGGACAATGTATTTCACCTTGGTTTCACCTCGCATACACTTTCCAAACTCGAGGGCGTCAACACACTTGATAAATAATAATGACCATTATTATACCTTAACAGTCAAAAATACAAAACATTGGCGCTACAACTACATTTGCCCCTTTTTAATGGAAAAATGTAATCAAAACTTTTTCACTTTGAAATATTGTAAGCAACGTACATAACCAAGAAATAAGACAAGACAATAATTCTTAACCCATTCCTTACAATTATGAGGCCTTAAAGTCCAATTTACATAGAAGAGGTTTCTTCAAATTATAAACACATTAATTTACTATGTTACAGAAGTTGGTACGAAGACCCTGTTAGCATACAGTAATAAATAAAAGGGAAACATTAGTTCAACAATCAACATTAATTCATTAGTTCGTCTGCTTTACACATCCACTGTTCACCAGCTGCCTTTTGCAGGTCATCCCACCCACCTGACCACAGGGCGTCCTACTCTACGTTTGCTTATTCTATGTTTACCTAAATTAAATCGAATCTACAAGTGAACCCTCAGGCAATGTCACTTAATGAACTGTACAGCGTGCCTTACAACTTGCACTCTGGATGACCAAAATTTCTTCAAATTCAAGTTTTCTAACTCATTATAAGCTTTTATTTAACTTTCCTTGTTGGTTTTGGGCAAATCTTGCAACTGAATTTTAATAGTTATCCGTAACCGATTGAGCTGAAATTTTGCAAACATGTTTAAGGTCTATCTAAATCAATATGGCAGACCCAAGTTGGCGGACTAGTTCTTTTTATGCACACCCATGATAATGACTAGGTTTGCTGAGAAGAATACTAAAATATCAGATTGTATGACAAGGGAGCAAAATAATATTTTGTGGAGAGGGCGCGATTTTGAATCCATAACCTAGAAGAGGATTCTAGAATAGACTCCCGAATGTAGTGAGGGATCGTAAGGTCGAATCCTGAGCGAAGTAAGAAATTGAAAGTACGTCGCCCAAGACAAAAATAATTTTGCGACCCAGTGATACACTCTACTTTTCATTTCCCTATGATAAAAGTAAATCAAAAACAACATTCACAGCGTGGCTCATACAGCGCCGTGCAGCCAAGTATAGTCGGTCGAAAATTTAAAATCTCCAAGTGCGGTGAAAAATGGGACTAATGATAATGCGAAAGGTTTGATGTAAAACTATAGTGGCGCCATTCTTAGGTGCAAACTTTTAAAACTTTACAAACATTTACTCTAATAATAATCTATACAAATAGCTTTCATTGGGGACGTCGAGGAATATTCTATTAGATATGTATATTCCAATTTTAAAACTCTTTTACTCCGAAAAATACCTACTTTGCTCACACCAAGGACGTTATAAAACTATAAGCAAACTAATCATGTTAAACGCCATCAGTACGTTTTTCCCAAAATCTTGGCTCCATTACCACGTAGTATGGCAATGTTTCAAGAAAAGAACAGACCAGCGTTTTGGACACATGTTGCACGACATCTGAGTTGAAGTGAAGGAAACAATAGGAAAGCGTACACAATTACATAATATATAATACCTACACAAAAAATAATGAGGCCACCTACTTTTTCGCCCCGTCACGTATTTCTGATTTTACATAAAATCCTAAAATATTATCACTGAGCCGACGCCAACGAGGCGTGGGTTAAGGTATTCAATTCACCTTGAGTGATGAATATATCCATTCCCTGTCATATATTCTGACTGAGCAAGCACATTTCTTGTTTGAATTTATGAGCATTATTACAAAGGTTCACTGACATGTTATTTTATTTAAACAATGTGTTGATTACTATTTATGCTACCACGTATATATAGCATGAAAATTGGTGATGATGAAAAGTAGCCTATGTGATAATCCAGTACCTAAGCAATGTATATTCCAAATTTCATTCTAATCCATCCAGCCGTTTCTGCGTGATTGAAATCCATCCATCCATCCATCCATCCATCTAAACTTTCACATATATAATATTAGTGTGATTAGTGCGATGTGATTAGTGTGATTTTTTAGGCTCTATGAATAAAAAAAAACATATTTTTTTTAAACTGTAAACGTTTAGTTAAATATTGTATAATAATAATAATTTTCTAAGTATATTGTATAATAATAAAGGTAATATGGATCCACTTTTTCAAAAAGATTTGTTTAACCCTAGATAGGTAGGCAGTGTAGGTAAGCCTCCCACTAGATGGACCGACGACATCGTGAGAGTCGCGGGCATCCAGTGAATGCAGATGGCAGGGTGTCGTTCAGTGTGGAGGTTAAAGGGAGAGGCCTATGTTCAGCAGTGGAAGTCATGGCTGATGATGAACTGTTTACTCCGCCATTATGAACAGTTGATTTACCTACTTGATTATTATTTTTTTCATGTAGAGGAAGCTCTCGGGGCGGTTCCTCAACTAAGTGGTTTTTAACCAACTCTAATAATTTTGTTATAAAGATTAATTTTATTCGAGTGCCTGTATATTTGGCAATATCAGCAAATTAGTTCAACGCTTATTAATTTTGAAGTTGGTTTTATAAATTAATAATTATATTAATTAAAATATACGACCTTTGGATAATCTAGATGTGTACGTAGCCTAATGTAAAATACTGTCTACTACTTAAGAATAAATACGTACTATGTTAGTAATATGAAAATTTAATTGGCACTTTGATACCCTTAGATTATATTGTAATTGAATTAATAGCCTTCTCACATTTTTTGAAGTAAAAAGCAACGATAACTAAATTTTAGATTCTATCAAATAGAAAGACCTATATAAATTTCAATTTACGTAATAAATTTATCTGTATTTTTTATTGAAAATAACGGCATAAATTTTGGAGAAATTCGACGTATCAACTAACCTCAAATACGCTGTTCCGAATATTGTAAGCCACAGAATAAACACAATACAGTTTTGTTCTTTAGTTTAATTTCGTCGGTTCACCAGCTTTTTGTTTTTTAAATTATAAGTATTTTTCATGCACGCCTACATACCATTTATTTGTTCCAACCTGGTGGATGACTGGCAGAAAATGTTTAGCATTAAGTCCTCCATTTGTGCATTTGTACTTAATTTGTAAGTTTACAATAAAGTATTAAATAAATAAATCAAATTTTTTTGACAGTATTTTGAATTGACGGTTAATTTCAATACAATTTTCTTTGATGCAAATCATTGGCCACCTATATGCAGTTCTTTTTTAAATATTTTTTGATTATCTGTCACTTTTCTTTTGTTTGCAACACTAGACGTCTCGCTACGAAAGCTTTTTATAAAAATAGATTTCACATAATTTGTATAAAATGGGCAAATGAGGTTACTTCGATGTTCATTTATTCTCAGCCAGGTAACAAACGTATAACACCAATCTGAACGTATATCCTTTTCATTAAATAAATTATTTTCGAAATCAGATCATAAATGACAGATTTCTGAGGTAACAAAAAAAATTAATTAGGAATCCCTCCTATTTTGAAGACAGTTAATTTTTTTTATTAAACGCGTATTAGAACGTAGTCACTGAAGAAACTAATATAGTTTATTTAAGTCTCTTTGTAACCATTAAGATACCAAGAACTCGAATTTATATACAAATCTCTTCTTAGAGCCGTAACAGACACATCAACTTGGCTGACGTCAACCACGTCAACCAACGTGAGAAAATGAGAGGGAAATTACATTCTCACTCTTTCTCTCCCGTTGGTCAGACGGCGGTTCGTCAGCCAAGTTCGATACGTCTGTTACGGGTCTTACTAACCAAAAAAGAATAGGTACATATTTTTACTAGCAGCGCCGCGTGGTTTTACCCTTAACCCCTCGAACCAGAATTACAACTGTTTTGAGATAAAGCATAGCCTATGTGTTAATATTAATCCAAAGTAAAAGCTGTCCTCATACCAAATTTCATCCAAATCGTTCAAACGTTAAGGAGTTAAGTGGAAACAAACATGACATTTAATTATTTTTTATTTAAATTTTAATTTAGTGGTATGATTTTTTATAGTTACTGATTTCAGTAATCGATATCTCGTAGTAAAATTAATTATACATGTATATAATATTATATGATATCTATATCTATACATATAACTAGCCGTCCGCCCCGGCTTCGCACGAGTGTAAGCTCGGCCTTCGGCCTCGCTACAAAATATAATATAGCCTATGTCACCCGGGGATAGTGTAGCTTCCCAACAGTGAAAGAATTTTTCAAATCGGTTCAGTAATTTCGGAGCCTATTCATTACAAACATACAAAAATAGGTACAAATCTTTCCTCTTTATAATATTAGTGTAGATAAAACCACTGCACGGATTTAAATGCGGTTTTCACGAATATGCTTAGCTATGACCCGATTGAAGTATAGGCTCTGTTATTTTGCGCAAGGGTTGGATTAAGGGAGAAAAAATGGTTGAAAGATTACATGAAAATCTACGCGTACGAAGTCGCGGGCAACAACACTAGTTATCAATAAATAATATATTTTCGACATTTATTTTTATTTTGCTGATCAATGATCGAAGATACTTTTCAAGGTCGGATAAAACAAAATTTCATGGAAACTTAACCCCTAATGATTAATTTTCACCTTACCTTAATAACGAAATGTATGATTATTATTATACTACTAGCGACCTGCCCCGGCTTCGCACGGGTGTAAGCTCGGCCTTCGGCCTCGCTACTATGAACCGTTCCAGGAACACAAAATTTCATCAAAATCGGTCCAGCCGTTTACTCACCGTTTAAACCTTACCTGGACTATGAGAAACATTTCAAAATCAAAATCAGCTAAATCGGCCCAGCCGTTCTCGAGTTTTAGCGAGACTAACGAACAGCAATTGATTTTTATATATATAGACAATAGACAATATTTTATTTATAGCAAAAATTCACACGCACAAAGTTACACACATATTTAAAAAAAAATGGATTTTTGCCACAAACCAGCCCCAGCTCAGCATGATGCCGTTCGTTACCAACCGGCGCTAGTCTTCCGATGGGACCGGAAGGTATAGAAATATATTTTATCTTCTTCTATATATATAGAAGAAGATAAAAGATAAATGTACTCGTAGCACATCTGCAAATTTTCATCCAATTCTAACGTACAACACATACGAGAAAAAAAAATACAATTTCGTACCCAACTTTTTTTTTTTTTTTTGCTTACGTATTGGTTTCGACCAAACGAAAAAAGTACCTAAATTTCAAGTTTTGACGAATCAAAATTGTGCAAAAATTTGGATCAGCTTTTTGCCCCTAGATTTAAGCACATTTATTTTACTCTAGCTTATTTGCTAGGACTGCAAATTCTGAATTTAATTTTCTCTTCACGTATCTGAGATTAAATTAAGTCGGGAAAGGCCGCAATTATGTGTTGTGCAAAATATTGTGACTGAAATAAAATTTAGACAAATGTGTTTTTTGTATGTTTTAGTAACGAAATATCTAGATTTGAAAGATGATGACAAAAAAAAACAATTATTTTAGTGAACAGATATAGTATCAAATCTTAAAAAAAACGACATGATGGTCACATAACACCGTACATACTTGATACACACAGCATTTAGACTGTATTACAAGGGCTGCAAAATAATACCTTACGGCAAGGGAATCTGTAATTGAATTTTGTGCGCAATGAGAGGTTCAATATTACGTCGCTATCGGAAAAATATTATGTCATGACTAAGATACGCTCTACTTTATTTTAAAACTTTTTTAATGTTTTTAGAGTCCTGAGTCATGCCCTGCATCTAAGTGGCCAGTATTGTTTTTAATATAATATTTTTGTTCGATCTCTTTCGTCGTAGATGGACAAAGCTCGTACTATATCCATAGACTACCAACCATCAGGCAGCCCATCTTCATGTTTGCTACCTATGGTGTTTAAAAAAAAACTCTACGGCGTGGAATACTATGCATGTTCTGTATTAAAACTCTTGTTTCTTCAGGCAGGAAATACCTACTTCAAGCGCATTTATCATCGATTTTTTTGAATAATTATTAATATACGGATCGAATTGAAAACCTTAATTTTTAAGACAGTTAATAATAACTCGTTCATGTATTTGTTAGATTTCTCTAATAAACGGCTGAACTGATTTGGATATTTTTATGCATATATATATATATAAAACCACGAAAAATGTGAGTAAAAATTGTAGCACTATCTAAATATGTGTTGTGACATATTATTCAAAAATATTTTTTTATGGCCGTCAATGGAATCTACATTAATCACTTCCTTGTAATTTTTTTATCGAATGCGAATGTAATGAAGATTTTTATGGATTTTATGTTATTTTTTTATATAAATTGAAAAGTGGCAAACAAGCGACGGATCACCTGATGGTAAGTGATCACCGCCGCCTATAGACACCTACAATACACGGCCATTTTCATTGCGTTGCCTATATTTGAAGACTATTCACCCCTCGATTCTATTCGCTAGGGGTGTTACAGCGTTCTTTGGATAGGTACTACCGCTAGGAATATCTATAGTAGATTTATAAAACAAAGAGCTTATCTATGTAAATCTCTACTTCAACGATCCCTATGTTTTGATTTTAGCAGGCTCTAGTGCATGGCTTGATCATTAAATTGGTACCTACTCTTAAATACTTGTTCCCAACCTACTTTTATGAGATACTAGTATTGCCCGCAACTTCATACGCCTAGATTGTTTTATAAACTTTCAAGCCTGTTTTAGCCCCACTGAATCTGCCCTTATGCAAAATCATTTCTAGTGGGCCTATTCACGTCACAAAATATCTTGCCAAATTTCAGCTTCGTAGTTACTTATCTCTCCTCTTCTACTCCTATTTAGTTGTCAGTCTTAAATTAAATATTATAGTTGCTGTCTTTATTTTGTAGCCTGAAATAGAAAGAATAGCAATATTTTTAGTAAGTTTAAACTGTCAACTAAGCCTTCAAGATCAACCTACAGACCTGCAAGGTGTGGAATGTCCTTTCCGCAAAGGTTTTCCCGCCAATCTTCAACATGAAATGTTACAAAAAAGCTGTATATAACTGCCTCTCCACCATCTACACCGCTAGTGTTGCACGTGGCATAGGCAGTGGATTCTGCTTACCATCAGGCGGACCGCAAGCTTGTTTGCTGCTCTTTTTATAAAAAAACGATCCCACTGTCTTTTTTAGGCCATCAAAGCCACATAGTTATCCGAAATCAATAGAATCTATGCATATTTAGTGCCTACAGTTTTGCAAAGCTCTGTTGAATGCATGCGCGTTTAATACAAAAGCTGCCCGGACTGAATGACAACAGCGAACCAATTCAAAAATATATCTTTTTATAACACTGTTTTAAACTATACGTTCTCGTATTTACGGTTTTTAACTATAGTTATACATTACATACTATTTACGGGATATTTACTGTGATAAGATTCTTTATACAGCTTCTGGTATTTCGACGTAGTTACACCCACCATGTTCACGGGGTGACTGAAGAATACGGGTGGCTGGCAAAAACGTTCAAAGTTAGGTGCAGACAAAATGATCTACCCGTTATTATGCAGGATCTGTATATTATTCGGATAAATTATAACATAAATGGGACCACCTCGCCAATTTCTCTAAGTACTTAATTAAAATAATCACTGAAATTGGCCCACAAATATCTGAGCACAAAAAAAAACGGAATCAATTGAGATCCCTCCTGAAGTCGATTCAAAAATGAAGATTAAAAATTCTCGCCATTTAAAAAAAACTAAAAAACACGCTTTAAAATTGCTAGTCCTGAAGATGCTGGTAAGGAAAATGGGACAAACTATACAAATTATTGCATTGTACTACAATGCATAATTGTGCAGTTTCTAATCAATCCGTCGTTCTGAAACGGGTGAAAATCACGTTCAAAGATTCCGTTACATAGATACTAAAAAATAAGTTCGTTCCAAGCTAATAAAAGCGTGTCAAAAAGGTATACATTATCAAGTTTTGTCGGTAAATTGTGTGAAAATTAGGCAACGAGTTACGTTATAAGCTACAAAACTATGTTTTATATAGGAAGTATACTTTTGTCGCTGATTTCCTACGGACTTGGACGTCGAACGAAGTAGTGACAAAATTTAAAAATATACAGAAATACAGAAATTTTTATATTGCGATAATGCAGTTTAAAATCAATAAAATGATTACAAATATAAGTAGATACATTATCTCAAAATCCGGCCCCAACTCAGCATGTTGCTCATATAGGTTTCTCAACACCCGCATATCACGTGATATGAAAACCGAATCTCAACAAAATTCGAACAAGCTGTTGGAAAATATCTGACACAAACAGCGGATGCTTTGTTGAATCGTTTATAGCGCTAGCACGGAAGTATCATTATTGGTTGAGTATTCTGTACCGTTTTATTTTGAGTTTAAAAATGCTTTGACACTGTAAATATCATTTCTCAACCATCATGACAATCAGGCTCTTTCTTCTGAAAATTTGATAATAATGTACCTTGTGTCGCTACAGGCCTTTTGACATTATTTTGGAGAACGAAGCATTTACAAGTAATAAAAAATCAACTACAGATAATTTAGAAAGAATAAGTAGTTAACTGACGCAAAGAAAAGAAAAAATAACTAAAAATAATGAACCTATGAAAATATGATAATGAAACTTCATTACGAATCCACCTAATGAAAAAATATGCCCTGAATAAAAAAAAAAACAGGTACGCCTAAGAGGTACGCTCATTAACTTTTTGTTATTCGCTGAGACGTTTTAGCAGTCTTTTTATGAACAAACCTACCTGTTGTTTACGATTGAAAGTAAACGAAAGACCGATATTAACTCGTCCGTTAGTGCTTTTATGGCATCTATAAAGTTCTAGAAAGACGTTTGATAAGTTTTGTTTTAGCTACTTTTTATTATTTTACTGTATAAATGAAACACAGACCATATAATATGCTTCAAGTATTCTAGCTCATCGTGGATTGGAGATGACAATGCAGTCAAGTCATAATGAATAATCATAATAATAATCTACACAGAACAGGGACAAAAAAAAGGTTTTAACATTGTTTTAGCTAGACAGCATTTAAGATAATTTATTTCTATGAAATTAACGTTATAAAAATAATAAATCTGTTTTTATGCCATAGGTGGCTAACAAGAGGACTGGCCTTCTGATGACAAGCAGTGTTAGTGATTTGACTTTAAACCTAGATAAGTTAAAATATGCGTCAAATTGCTCTGGAAACTCTTCACAGAATATTTTGCTACTTATGCGAGAGTTTTGACGCCAATGTAAAAAAAACATGTTGCCTCATTGTGTTAGTTCACTTGCGAATGGTTATGTGTAATTATCATCACTGAACGACAACCCGCCGTCTGCATCCACTGGATGCCCGCGATTCTCACGATTTCGTCAGTCCATCTAGTGGGAGGCCTAGCTACGCTGCGTCTTCTGTTTCGTGGTCTCCACTCAAGAACCTTTCTTCCCCATCGGTTATCGGTTCTTCGAGCAATATGGTCTGTCCATTGCCACTTCAAATAACAAATTTTAATAGCTATGTCGGTGACTCTGGTTCTTTGGCGAATATCCACGTTTTGTATTCTATCGCGCACAGAAACGCCGAGCATAGCTCACTTTATTGTGTGATTCTGAGTTTTTCCAAAAGGCCAAAAGTTAAGGACCGCGTCTCAGTACCATATGTGTAATAATGGTGGATTATTATTTATTAAGTGTTCTTGAACTTGAACGAGTGTATGCAAGTGATATTATCATGTTTCCAAAACTCCACAGAAACCACTAGTAAAGTCTCTACCACTTCACTAGCATGACTGGCATGACTTGGACTTATCCGTGACTTACTTGACTATGATGTTAGACTTTATTTTAATACCTTATAAACTTATTTACGATTTAGAAAATTTCCGAAGGACTTTGTAGCCATGGTCACGAAAAAAATAGAAACGAAAGAAAGTGTTACGCGCGAAAACGAGATCAAGCAATTTTAAACGTCAGGCATTTCTAAGTAAGGCCGTTATTGGCCCTGTTTTTTTTTTTTAATCCAACTCAGGCTCGTTATTGGATGAAATCATCGTCCACGGTTTGCAATAATTCCGTAATTTTATACTTTAGTTCAGCCTAAAAACTGGTCCGCATTCGCTAATGCTCATTACAATTGATAATTAGGATTGTTTTCTTAAGAAGAAAACATGACTTTTGTATTTTGAAGTGTTAGTATCAATGACCTTTGTCATTAATTCTCAACTCAGCTGTAATTCGTTCAGTAATAAAGAATAATGTGAGCAAAATAACTTGTGAACCTTGAGCTTAAAATAAATTGTCAGTCGACCAGTCTAGAAAATAGCATTAATAAAGACAGAAAAGGACTAGTGTACTTACTTACGTAGGAGTGGTATAGATACACAGAACAAATGATAGTACGTAATAAAGTTACAGAAAACAGAAGGGTTGCACGCCATTAGAATTCAAGACTAAAGGACGTGCGATCTAAAAAATAAACACCGGCCAAGTGTAAGTTGGACTCGCACACCGAGGGTTCCGCACCCAAAAAAATGTGTTTTATTTAATTTACTTAGTTCGTGATCTTTAGCATACGCTTGACTCGAAATTGGTAAATATTTATTATTAGTTGTTTTTTTATTGTGTCTACTATAACAGACTATCGAACTATGAATATGAAAATGAAAGAAACAGAAAAAAAAAAAACATTTAACGACCTATCTTTAATTATGGGAAGCTAATATAAAAAAAAAATGTGATTATTTCTGAGTTAACGTACTGTAAAATTACGTTCTGTGAACATTTCAATTGGCTATCTTTTACAATTCAAAAGATACAGCCATTAAAGCTGCGCTCAACGGTCAGACCTCTTTCGCATATTTCCAACATTTTGCTGCTGTTTGGTTTTCAAAACGTTGAAAAGCTTAAGTGAGATAGTCGTCCACTTTTAGCTACAGACACAGACTAGGTATAGCTACTACGTAGGCTACAGACAGACAGTCAGCAAAGGCTTATTAATGACTCTCTTAGAGTAAGGAACCCTGAAAAGGACCCATTTTGCAATTACATCGTCTATTGGTGTAGCTATTAGATAAAACCGCTACTAAATGCTAAAGGTCCTAAAACTAAGAGAATAACTTGATAGATATATACATACATGTATATTTTTAAATACATACTTAACACCCAGATATAATATTGTATTGTTCGCCATCATGGGGCGTTCACCATATTGCGTTAAGTGTGAAATAATTATATTTTTCGTATTCTGCTCAGCAAACCCTTTCATTTGATACCCATATCATGGAGGTGTATAGAAAAATAACTGATCCACCAGCTTTGGTAGTCAATCATATTGTATTTAGAATGACGTCACATAATCATGCATTGTCATCCAAATTAAACTTGTATACTAAATTTCAGTACAATCGGTTGAGAATCATATATCATATTATCAGCCATCAATGTCCACTGCTGAACAAAGGCCTCCCTCTCAGAGGGGTTGAGAGAGGCGGTTGAGAATAACTAGTCTAAAACTCAGTTGCAAAAATTGTCCCACACATCTCTACATACTAACAGAGCAAATTAAATAAAAACTTGTATAAATGCTGCATGCAAATGGCCAACAAGGAACCCTCATAAATTCGTTCTGTCCGTCCGTCTGTCTGTCTGTCCGTCCGTCAGTCCGAATTTCTTAAAACCTAACTTCTATAATCTACACTAATATTATAAAGAGGAAAGATTTGTACCTATTTTTGTATGTTTGTATGTTTGTAATGAATAGGCTCCGAAACTACTGAACCGATTTGAAAAATTCTTTCACTGTTGGGAAGCTACACTATCCCCGGGTGACATAGGCTATATTATATTTTGTAGCGAGGCCGAAGGCCGAGCTTACACTCGTGCGAAGCCGGGGCGGACGGCTAGTTATTAAGATAATAGAATGAAATTTTGCATAATAACATTAATAATATAGATCTCAATGTTAAAAGTATAAAACTTATATTATATTGCATTTTAGGGGTGGCACTCGTACATGTGAAATGGAGATGTTTTTTTTTCACTTCATTCAAAATTATTTCGAACATTATCTGATGATGACTTTTTGAGTAACAGCGATAAAACTGTAATAAATTCAAAGCGTTCTAGCTCAAAGGTCATTGACCTTTTTGCTAAATGGTCTTAACAAATAATGTTTCCCAATCAGTTTTCTCTATGTTTAAACCATAAAAATTAAATGCTATGACGGGATGGTACATCTCTGAAAGTCCACAGAGCTTCGTTCGTTCGAATTTTTTTTTAGCTATCAATTTCTGAACTATGGCTACAATTATATGGCTGTAGTTACGGAACCCTACCATATGCGTGTCTTGACACGCTCTTGGCCAATTATTTATTACAAAAACCGTGATAAAGATAAAATAATGTACGAAAAGCACTTGAACCAAATGCTTGATAATAATATTCTTGAAATAAAATGAAAATATAAATTTTGTTTTCGTTTTGTTCTGTTGTTCTTTTTTCTTATTCTTACAGGTTAGTAAACTTACATTTTTGTCAGGATTCAGGAACGTAAAAATGATCATCATAACGTAGTAAGGCGTCCACCATATGAGAAATGCTGCAACGATCACGACAGACATCCTCAGTGATTTCATCTTCGCCCTGTCTATCAGTCTACGTCTATTCATGTCTGGGGTGAAGTATTTCTCCTGCCGTCTCACTTCGGGCTTGAAAACTTTTTCACTTTCTGAAAACAATAATTGTTTGAGTGAATAATTTAGTCAAGAAAAGCCCCTAATTGCCATCTTTGGTTCAAAGCTTACAAAGTTTCTTAAGCGACAGTTCAAAGTTTTTGTTGTTTCATTTTTGTTTGTGTTTTTTTGAATAATTTTTAATAGTACCTAACTATCCAAAAAATATTTTAACTATCAATACTCAATAAGTTTATTGCGACATTTGTATGCAATCAGACCTTAAATAACAAGTTTTTGTACATCTTAATTAAATTATGAGTACAGGGCAACAGAAAAAACGGAATGTTCTATTTGTAAATCGTTGAAATTAGTGTGTAGTAACATTTGGATTTTAAGAAGTTTTTGAAAACATTAGTGAAGCTGTTCGTCTTTAGATGTTTCGTGGTTATATTTGAAGGGCCGCAGTGAGAGTGACATAGATGATATTTTTATCCCGGAAAAAAAAAACAGTTCCTCTGAAGTTATACAACTAAACATAAATGTGGGTGCAAGTAGTACTTAAGGACTTAATTTAGTGCCTGATTTTTACACAATTTTGACCCACCCACCAAACCTACAATAGTATCAAAAATTAAAATGATTAAAACAAAAACTAAATAATAAAAAAAACGCAAAAAATCTTCACAGATTTTTTATAAACTAGCCTCTACTTATGGGAAACTAATATACCAAAAAAAAACTTCAAGTTTCGTAGGTCAAAGTTGTGTGAAAAATTGTGTTACCACTTTAAGATTTGAAATGTGAAAATAAATGTCTATGAATAAGTTTAGTGTTAATGATCCTTTCTCTGTCTGTCACTTTTCCTAGACTGAACGAACGAATGAAAATGACGTGAAAAAGACATAAAAATAATTTCCACCTCAGAAAAATGCGTTGAGACTAGATAAATTACGGGCAATTACGCTGGACGCAGTTCTTAATAAACAAAAAAGAAAAACTGTTAGTACATTTTGTTACAACACTTTTCTTTTAGATGGATTAATTCGGTTGTCCAACATTTCCCGCAAAAAGTTTAGGTGGGTTTTTTCACAACATTTATAGAGCTTGTTCTCAATCCCTCGGTTTGCGAGAATCCTTTACCGAAGTGTATTTGGTATTCAAGCCGTGGGCTCCCCTCCCACACACTTTTTCTTCATAATTTGTTAAACTTGCTTATACTTCGAGTTGAAGTTTCATGATACATACCTACTTATTTTTTTGTATCCGTATCTACTTTAGGATAAGTTTTCATTAAAATTATAACTTGCGTTGGGAATATTATCAAGTAAATGGATGGTTATATTTATTGTAGTGCTGGACTTTTTTGTCTGCTTGCGGTATCACACTATTGCCAGTTATTTAGCCACCAAGCAGTAACCAAGTTTTTTTAATGTTACTGAGTGACGAGACGAACGCAGTCGCTCGCCTGATGGCTCTTCACGCTTGCCCATAACAGCTCAACGCCACTCAGAACTTTGAACTTCAACAGTTCAAAACCCAGGGGCCTTACCCTTAGCTTCAGTTTTGCGAGCCAACTTTTAGTAGGTACCTGATAGGTACCTAAAATTAACCAACTCATTTAAGCTGCATCGTTTAAAAGCGTCTAACTTGAATGGACGAAAATCCATTTTACTATGCGTGTGTGCTTGAAAATAGCAAAGCTTGGCGGCTATCAAATAACTACCGCTTAACGTAGTTGATGGTACCGTTTAGACAAATAACACCTATGCGGGTCAACTTTTCTTGCTAGGGGAAGGCCCCTGGATGGCAATGCACTGCGCTCGTCACCCGGAGATATTAGATGTCCAATCTCTGTGTGCCCTGTAATTTTGCTTGAAACATTGCCCTTCAATCCGGAACACAGTAGTGTTTGCACACTACTGCTTGGCGGTTGAATAACTGGCAAAAGTGTGCTACTTCCCCAGGCGGACCCCTGCAAAAGAGTCCTACCATAATATAAGAGTCTATAATAGTAAAATATAGGGATATATTTTGGGTGGAAGGGAAATGTTTCTAGTAAAAATACAGGACATGAAGGGATTAATAGCTCTAATCTTACGTATTCTCGGTCCAAGCAGAGCAAATAAATACTTGGTACGAGTTAAGCTGTTACTTTTTTAATGTTCTGTTATTTGTCTGGATACATTGCTTTTCAACCATCGAGATATAGAGTCACAAACGTGAAAAAAAATATATCCGAACCAATTTTTTTTTTTTGGTTAGTTATAAGGCAACCGCGATCTGACTTACAACGCCGCCGCGCGATGCCAGTGCTACGATGACATAACGGACAAGCGACGTGAACACAACGCGTATGTATCGTACATCGACGCCCGGACTATTTTTAACTATCTCCACTTAGAGATCTCTGGATGTATTGTATCTCGATATCTTCAACACGGAATTCACTCCTATAAAAAAAACTATTTCAGAGTGATGATTGTACTATTAGACTGGTGCGCACAGCTTCGAATCTCAAAACTCTGGATACCACTGACTGTTATAAGCAAACGTGGCGTGTGCCGTCAGACAAGCTTGTTTTGTTATTCAATTTAATTATGAAGACTGGTACGGCTCTGTAGTCATGCGTCTGCCTTATAAGGGAAGGTCCCGTGTTCCATTCCCAGTAGGGGGGGAATTTCTTTTTAATGTCTGCTTCGGATCTGGGTGTTAATTGTCCATGTCTTTGTGTATGTTACATAGCATCCCTGACTCATTGAATCTTAGTTAGAGACTTATGAGTGAAAAAAGTTATTTATTGATAGTAATGCCTCTTGGTTTCCCCCGCTTTCATACATGATCTGTATATTTTGATGGGTTTGATAATGACTTACGTTAATAAAAAAATTGCTTAAGTGATGAACGAAATCAGTGTTGAATGTGACATATATACACAACACATAAACTTTCGCATTTATAGTATTACATGGACATAATTTATTATTTTGTGGTAAAAGCAATGTACTAAGGTCAGTGAAACATGCATTAGGTAATAATTAATTAGTAATTTGTTTAATGACCAAATTACAAATATTCTGATTAAATTTGAGAAAAATACTTACTAGCAATAGTCCGTACAGTGGACACATAAGTTGAGACAAGTATGATCAGAGGTAGTATGAACATAAATATAAGTGAAAGCGTTGTGTATGCTTGCTCTTGCCATCTCTCCGTGTAAAAACCATGCGTCACACATTGGTAGAAATCTTCGACAAATGGTCCTTTGGCCACTCTAAACACCACGGCCTAAAACAAAACAAAAAACAATTAAATATAACCATATTAACCATTGTGTATATATAATAATAAAGACCTGTGTTTATGAACTAGTGCAAATGATACCAATTACTCGTCGGTGTACAAACGCGTCTTGTGCACCGTAAGGGTGTCAGTTGCCGGCCAGTTTCGCTAGTGTGCGGTCGCGCCAGTGAGAGAAAGCCTCATGATAGTCAAATATGTAGTATAATAACCGGGTTTTGGTAATATATACGTGAACAGAATATACATTGCGACGTAGTTTGATAGAATTTCCACAGATGGGGCAATTTCTTCAAGTATGAATGAATGTTCAATGAGATATAACTCTAGAGATAAACATCCCAATGCATATAATACTATTTTATTTACATGACATGACGGCCAACCTCCAGTAGTGGAGAGGCACGTGAAGAAGAAGATTTACATGAATACGAAAAAACAACATTAATTGCACTTAAAAATTGAAATCAAAATGAAGATGTGGCCCGTGTGGTAAAGTACCAAGAACGCTGGCTGCATTTTTGCATTGAATAGCCAAAGATATTCTCTACACGAAATAAATTCAGCAGAAAAACAGTTTCTCTACACAAGAAATGAACCAACTTATTCACAATGTGTCTCATAAAGTATGTTTACAAAAACCTCGAGCCATATACCCGGATGGCACAGATTGAAATCCTGCCTGTCGTGAAATTTATGAACTGTATATAAATTTTAACTAGTAAATCTTACAAAAACACATAGTTTGTTAGGTAGGCACTTTTTATCAAAACAGTAAGGGTGGTTTGCACTATCTTACTTTAGCTTTAACCAGCATCGACTTTTCAGTTAAAGTACCGGTTAGGCAAAAACATTGTTGCACCATCTGACAATTGTTTAATGTTTTCATAACTTTAACTGTAACTGCCCACGCTTTGCTGGTTAGTGTTATTGTTTATGTTAAATATCTGTCAGGTGCATAAAATATACTTTCAGCTATGCATAAATGGTGTTAATAAGGTCTCATTTGACTTGAAACCCTGATAACTTTATGCTTTGAATACGCTGGTGCAACGCATGTCGCAATAACTACTAAAGTCAGCGTTACTGTTATTGTCAAAAAAAAATTATAAACCTAACTTAAACTATTACTACGGTGCAACCAGGCCTTAGGCTAAAATTTCACGATACCAATTAGAAGAAGAATTGTCGGAAGTTACGTGGTTAACCGATCATTAGCTTCGAGTGGGACTCTTTGAAGTTTCCAATCAATAAGCTTGAAACACTAATTGATTGATAACAGTTACTCGCACATAATTGTTTGAAAGTTTAGTGAAGAGTCTTAACGTTGACATGACGTATTGCCTAAACTAATGAACGAATACAAGCATAAAATGCAAAGATCTGATAAATAAGGATAACCCCACCAGAAAAAAATACATCCCAGTATTATTGTAAGCCGTAGATCGGGCTGAGTAGCATGACCTTGGAAAGGCCTATTTCCAGGAACGGACTTATGAAACATTGGTTATACAAAATTAGGCATTTACTGATAAAGATATGTAGAATTATAGACTAACCCTCGTAAAAAACGGCAACATATTGCAGTGCTTTTGGAAGTACACGATTACTCATAGTCACGAATTTGAGAGACAAGTTGTAACAAGTGGTATAGCAATATGATTGATTATTGTGAATGTTCGTTTATTTACTTTTTTATAGATAACTAATTGCGCCCTGCAGTTTCACCCGCGTGACAATTCCTTCAGGAACAATATCTGACCTTCAAAATAGCTCTATGCAAAAAATCACATCGATCTATTTCTGCGTGAAAGAGGAACTAATAAACCAAAAAATAAACACACTCTCATTTTCAAACAATCATATTTATAATATTAGTATGATGTTGAATTTAAAACTTTAAATGTCTTTGTATACTGGAGACAAACGAACGATGTGTAGAAAATTACTCCAAAAACTCTACTCTTCAGTTTTGGTATAAAAGCCTAATTATGTGTTAACATTTGCAGGTGTTTTGGTCACATTTTATTTGAACAGGTTTGTTTAGCTTTCTTAGTTGATGATTTCAGTTTAATTTATATTGACTCTTCGAAGCAATATAAGTTAAATATCAGTCCCTCGTGTCACTGTTCTTATAATAGAGCAACTGGGAACTTTTAATTGCTTCAGAGTAGTGAAGCAACTGACAACTTAGCATTTTATCTTTATTGAGGCTCTTTGAACGTCTCAGTACCGTTAAAGATTCTATTTTAGATTTAATGAGTTTAGCAAAAGTTTTTAAAGTTGCTTACCTGAGGTATGCTTAGAATGACACTCAGCACCCATGCTATTATGACTAGTCTGCCACTTCTTGTCGCTGTTGCCATGCTCTTCATCGGATACTTGACAGCCAGCCATCTATCCACTCCAATGAGTACAAGAATAAAAGTGCTCAGATACAGCGCAAACATTTGCACAAACTTGAATAATTTACAAGCTATATTTCCTGCGTGCCATTGTACAGTGAACGACCAAGCTGCTTCTCCAGCAATACAGAATATTGTAACAAGCAAATCAGCTATGCTCAATTGGAAGATTAAGCTATAAATTGCCGTCCATGAAGGCCTCGCTCTACCTCGACCCCTCTTTCCTCTCTGTATGCTTATTATCGTGGCTAAATTGCCGAAAAATGACAGTATCGCCATTGCTGATAGCACGCTTGCTCTAATTAAAGTGCTTTTATTCAAAAGTGGGGCATGTTCTAGACACCTTACTTGAGTGCCATTGTATACAAATATGTGGTTTGTTATATCGTCAGCCTTTGTGTCGTTAACGAGGAATGATTTCAAGCATTCCTCTATGGGCCACGTGATGTAGCTACCGAGTGTGTTTTCCGTCGTGCTGAACCCTCTGTGAAGCGTGAGCTCGCTCGGGTAGAGAATTCCATCGTCATATAATGTGGTACTGTTGCCTTCGTTGTCCATGTTTCGTCATACGTGATCAGCTGTCTTGTTGTGCACTATCTGCAACAAAAGTAGAGGCAATTTTTATTTCAATTGCATATGCCAAAATTATTGATACCAGAATGAAACCGTTATATTTTTGACAGGCAAATTGTAGGGTTGTACACTATTTTAATGTACTAGGGACCTGTAAGAGGCTCCAAAGTCTACGTACTATTCGAAAGACTGAGTACGCATTGTTAATCACGTGACGGATTCAATGCTCTTTATGCTGTGTTTGTAACGTTGCATATGGCTTTTACTATGAGCGAATCACAGGACATCATCTGAAAATGTCAGTTATATTTTGATTGTAAATTTTAAACCTTTAGGTTTGTTAAGTCCATGATACAAAACCTCTTTATTTTTTGTTGAATAACGTAAACAAATCTTTTAGCACATTGAATGTATACGCTTGCAAAATTTTACAGGAGATAACAATTCTGCAACAATTACTTTAAGGCCCTTTTTACCACTTTTAGCTATTTTAGTCATTCTAATTTTAGTTTGTATTCGTCCATGGTTAGCTTAAAATTATAAAAATGCTATCATTATACCATTATTAATGTTTTATCTAGGACACCGTAAAGAAACTGTATAGAAAAGAATATGAAAGTAACACTAATTTAAGCACTCTAACGATGTGTAGGATAACATAAATAAATATAAATAATAAAAAATAAATAAATAATAAATATGGACTAACCACAGAAAAAAAAGGGTATATATAGAACGGAAACGAAAAAATTCTCATATCAGTTGAGGGAAACGTGAAACGTACATTTCACATCACAGCTATAGTTTTCGAAAAATATGAGAATAACCTTAAAAATGGAAACAGCGAAACAATTAATTTTGTGTAAATGCCATGGTTTTGTTCTACTAAATGTAACTTTAATAGAATAAATTAATCTTTATAGTCATGAGTAGTAAGGTAACAAGCGTTGCTAAAAAGTGAAAAAACCCTTCTATTTTTGTAGAAGAGGGTTTCATTAACATTATTAGAAGACTGGGCCAATATTTTAATGATAAAATGTTTTTCATGAAAATATTCGTGCATTATGTTAATAATGTTTACATACTACTGTGTTACTTTGATTATTGACCTAAAATTTTTTGGCAACACCCCTCTCTATGAGGGAGGCCTTGTCCAACAGTGGACGTTAATTGGCTGATGATGTGATGTGTGTTGTGAATTTTTCAGCAAAATGGAAATGCAATTTCGACTGTAATCATTCTTGGGATAAGTGCACAGGGAGTTTGGTAGAAATATTTTGATGATACAATAATACAATGATACAATTACTTTATTGGTCTGTGAAACAAGGTAAATATACGATCAGTGAACTCAACTTCAACCCGTCACTTCAACTTCAACGTCGTTGGACCCGGGTATGTCCTAAAACTGCGACCAGAACCACTGGAGGATGGGCAGCAGCGTTCTAATAGTACACGGTGAACGTACTGCGAACCCCAAGCCGCCTGCCAAGCGTGGGAATTATGGCAACACCCCCCTCTATGAGGGAGGCCTTGTCCAACAGTGGACGTTAAATTGGGTGATGATGTGTGTGTGTGTGAACTCAACTATGTACATTACGTTGACAAAAATGTAATATGTGCTTTATATAGCTTCTATCTATTTTTACGCGGGATTTATTCTAGTTTGCGAATGTGGACTTTCATAAAAATGCAAATCCACCCGACACGGGTAGGCATTCTAATTTGATTTTTGGAAACGGTTCTGTACTTTTAATATGCATAATTTTAATGAATAGAATTATCATTGTTTTATTCACAAAAGAGTATATATTACGAATTTGCTTCATAATGTACAATTTAAAAAAGTTTTTGTGAGGATTGTAACACATTCAACAAGATTGGCACAATTTTTTGCTATCTATCGAGATATCTGAAAGAAGAGAGGGTGAATCTTTTTCTTGCTTGATATGGAATGGGAATAAAAAAAAAATATCTTTGAAATAATAATAACAACAAATTTTCGGTATCGTTAAATTATTTGGCGGATATCAATAGGGTTTGTGATATTTACGTCTGTAGTTAAAATAACTCAATGTGCGAGTATACAGTGACTGGAAAACATGTTGATAAAAAAGCAGGGTAGTGTGGGAAAGTTACTATGGTATTTTAATGACATTTTAAATACCATCATAGCAACGCTGTCTTACTCTCTGCTTCTCTGTTTTTGTGTCTGTTTATTACCCCTATATAACTAAACAGTTAAAACAAGTTAGCAAGAAAATAGTGTGTAACCGAAAAACTTAGGATTCTTTTTATCATTAAACGTATGTAAAACACAAATTGAATTCCAAGAAGGAAAACCTAAGGTCGCCTTCACATTTTTAAGTATTGCTCACGTACACTTTAATTCAATAACTGACACTAGTTAGCAAATATGTAATATACGCTCAATTTTTTTTCTCTATTCAAATATCTATTACATTTAAAGAGTATTTACATTAGCATTACAAATGTACGTAAGTTAATTAAGGTACCTACATACGAGTATCGGCATATATTATCACATCGTATGGGTCATAATATTTATAGGAAAAGATAACGGTTTTTTTCGTCGAAAGATAACGGTAGTGGTATAATAGATAATACGAATCGTCAATTGTAGTGTATAACGACTTGACGTAATGACGATATACTTAAGGCAGTTGGATTTTTTTTAAATAAGGAGAGTGCTTTTTCAACTAAACAAAAGACATGCTAACACTAACACAAAAAAATGCAGTCAATTCAATGACTGAAAGTGAAAAACCGAAGGTGGGGCTGGGCGACGTGCTCTGGGAGAAGCCTATGTCCATCAGTGGACTGAATTGGACTTATTTCAGACAATGCGCAGTACTTGCACCAGCTGTAGTTTACTGCGCATCATCTGCAATGAGCTACAGTACTTTTTGCTTAGTTCTAGTGGCCGTGGAAATTGCATAGTACTCACTACTCGCGCCAGTATTCTGCGCATCATCTGCAACTGACTTAAAATAGACACTGCAAAGTTTTCGCAACGTTTAAAATTAAAATAATGTAAAATACACTCGACAAAATCCGTTAAAAGTGTTAAAATTAAACGTGTAATAATTGCGAAAGCCGTTAAGAAGGCTGATTACGATGATGATGGAATTTGCAAATGTGAACACACAAGTAGTTATACGTACTCACATTTGTGCTTATTACAAATTCGTCGTAACGATGTAACAACCGTGAAAAACTTTAAACAAAAGTTAGAAGTGTGCGTGCGATATTAGTCTAAAATTTTCCTACTGTAAGTTAACGTTCGTTTTGAAGTTTCTCTTCAAAGAGCAAGTTAGTCGTTTGACTTATCAACTACGTGCCATGTTTGTTACAATTCCCAGCAAACAATCGTTTGTATAATTAAATGGAAGCAGCCTGCTGTTGCATATTCATGAAATTGTAAAGAGATGTAACCTTGTTGTAACTAATTAGCCAACGTTCAGTAAAAACATAGTAGCAAACGTCAAAAATTATCATGTCATAAATTTAATCAAAAACAATAATTATCAATTTAAAAAACCTACTTCAAAATTTGTAAAATGTTCGATTCCGTGAAAGACATAATAAGGTCGTTGAAGTAACCGAATTTTCCAGTTATATCGATTCAAAGGCCAAATTACCCAACTGATTTTAATGTAATTTCTATGAGATTAAACTGAACGTATTTATAAAGAACTAGTCGTCCAGCCCACTTCGCACGGGTGTAAGCTCGGCTTTCGGCCTCGGTACAATATATAATATAGCCTATGTCACCCGGGGATGGTGTAGCTTCCCAACAGTGAAAGAATTTTTCAAATCGGTTCAGTAGTTTCGGAGCCTATTCAATGCAAACAAACAAACAATCGAATCTTTCCTCTTTATAATATTATATAGTATAGAGTATAGATAAATACTTTTAAAATTGAGATCTATCATACAACTGTCATTATGCAAAGTTTCATGCACTTATCCTTATAATTATAGAAGTTAAAAGGTTCTCAAAATTCGGACGGACGGACAGATAGACGGACAGCCATATAGACAGACAGACAGACGGACAGACAGAACGAATTTATAAGAGTTCCTTGTCGGGCTACGGAACCCTAAAAGTATTTTATAGAAATCAGTTGAAGGGTACCAAATTATGGTCATCTGAATTACAAACTCGTAAAGTTTCAAATCGATACGACAATAAATGAAAATAGGTTCAAATCAGTTTATCATCATCGTCATCATCATTATCAGGCTCATGATCCTTGGCCATGGCTTGATCATCATTTGTTTAGTACTCAAGCAAATTATATGCAATTTTGATGTCAATGTTCAAAAACGGTGAAGGAAAACATTGCGGGGAAATCGGTATGTTCAAGAACCTCAATTTATCAAAGACGTCTTTGAACCTAAGTTCCTTGCTGTCTATTAGCAACGTTTCAGACATTTACTTCAATTTAGACGGTATGTCGCTTGCATAGTGTTCAACGTCACTTGTCCGCTAGGTCATCGTAGCACTGCCTTCGCGCGGCGTTATAGTTGGATCGCAGTTGCCTCACTAACTAACCATAAAGTCAGTGCAATGCGTAGCGTGCGCCGAGTATTGGTTCGGACATTTTTTTTGTACGATTATGACTCTATAGGTAGTGTATCTCGATGGGGATATGCCTGGCTTTGTTACAAATTCAGTTCTAGAATGTTTTCAATAATTAGTTTAGTTTTAATATGTAATTAAATAAAGGCTTGGGTGAAGTAAACTAAGTTTTCCTCAAGCAAAAACCTCAAGGGACCTAGTGAAACGTGAGCCCCGGTTCTACGGAACTTTAATAACTAATTTAAATTCAGTGCCAATATACTGTTTTCGTCTAGACATTAAAAACCTCACGCAACTCTGCGAAAGTAATTACTGGCTTTATACATTATGCAAGTCATGTTGTTCAATTTAGGTAAGGATTTTAGACAAAACCTTTTTGCTAATTTACTAACAAGGTAAAAAATAAGATTGTGTGATTGCGAAAATTGAGTAAATAGATGCCAACATGAAACTATGTAGATAATCATCGTAATTTGGCTGACTCGGGTTAATATTGTTTTAAGCTTGCATGACATGTATCTAACGTTATCTCAGATAATACATATTTTTTCTAAATTCGGTTTCTTTTATAGGTAGGTAAGCGCATTACATTGTGATGAACGAGCGATGATGGCGGGGCGGTAGCATGATAGTGTGCTTAATAATCTGATAGCACCCAGTTCGATCCTCGGCTCTGCGCCAATGACTTATTAAGAACCAAAACCCGAATAATTTATGTTAAGTTTCGATGGCATCGTTTAAAAACGGTGAAGGAAAACATCGTAAGGGAAACCGCTATGTCCAAGAGACTCAAACAGTGCAAAGACATAAATGACATTCATCAACATCCACTGGGCCAGCATCGTGGATTAGGGTCCATCTTATCTCTCTCTGAGAGAAAGCTTATGAGCCAACATGATAGGCTGATAATGACGATGTTGATTCCAACTAGACCGCATCATTGCTTACCATCTGAAAAGATTTTATTGTGGAAACTGACGTGGTTTTCACACATTTTATTTATATTACACGGGAATTACTCACGTAAGATTAGGCCGGTTTTGAGTGCAAAGCGAGACGCAGCCGCGTGCGCGCATTCGCCTTGATAAAGATCGCCAAATGCGATTGAAACTATAGTCGGAGTAACCGGCCTAATCTTACGTGAGTAATTCTCTTTTAATATAAATAAAATCAGAAAAGATGGTTAACAAGCCAAACCTGTTTATTTTTGATAAAAATACTAGCTGGGTCCACCCCCAGAACTAAATAAAAAATAATAAACGGCAATATGTTGCTCTGTTGTTACCTGAAACACACACAAAGGAATCTGCTGATTATAAACACTTTACAAACTTCGACAAAAATAAAATGAATGGACGGGCCCAGTAGAAGCGCATTTTGAAGATTACAAAATGAGCGCCAGCGCCCAGCTCTCACTTCGTTTCAGTCGGTCTCTAGCCGTAGGAAGTGAAACACGAGTCTATTGTTCCGCGATAACGAAACATCTGACCAAATTATGAATTCGTATTCTTTACCGAAGTGTAAATACACAAATAAAACCGATATCTATTTTTTTCAACAAATATACTGTACATTTTTATAATTAGGTGTTGAAGTATATGTCCGACGGTTTTGACTCGTTTTTACTGATCAAGTTCAATGGTTAGGGCCCGTCCATTCATTTTATTTTGGTCGAAGTTTACAAACAGAAGTTCCCGTTACGATTCTCTCTCGGGGATGCCACGAAACAGACACGAAGACACGGATAATTTCAATTAAAAATAGCCCCGCTTATAATAATTTCGTAAGTACAACCTGCACTAAGCCTTTCAGAACTGAATACTCATTACCTACCTACAAGATGTCTAGCAAAATGTTTACCCTTGATGGATTTGTATCCCTATAGAGTCTAGCAGTATCTCTTGGTTCCACCCGCACCCTATAAGAGAAACAGTTTTTTTTTTTTTCTAGGACCTAGATTCATCATGACTGCCCCGGTGGCTCAGTTGGTAGTGAACCTACTTTCTGTGCTTGGGGGCGTGGGTTCGATTCCCATCTAGGACAAACATTTGTGTGATGAACATTTGTGTTTGTTCTATGTCTGGGTGTTAATATCTATTTAAGTATGTATTTAAAAATATATATGTATGTATATCAGTCTCTGGCAGCCATATTACAAGCTTTGCTTAGTTTGGGGTCAGATGACCATGTGTGCAATAATGTCCCAGATATTTATTTATTTATTTATCATTATTAATTAGCAACTCATTGAGAAATGGAAGAACTTACCATGATTTAAGCGTAGTTGAATACAAGAATAAATTGTTTTTGAAGTGAATACTTCTTTAGGCGCGTTGAACACTTCTGGGTGAACAAAACTTATGGAACTCGCGCATCATCACCGAACGCTGTACCTTGTATTTTAAAACAGCGCCATCTCTTGTAGAATACGTGAATTACTACTAAAGTTTTCACTTCTGCCGTGCAGTCCTATGGCTGTTTTTTATAGTATTATTGAAAGCCCTCGATAAGACCTGATTATCTTTAAACAGCGAAACAGATTTTCTTGAATCATAGCTAATAACACTCTTGATCAAGTCACCTATCAAACAACAACGTAAACACTAAATCAAAATCGTTTTAGCCGTTTAGGAGCCACGATGTTTAAGACTGATACACAGATACATACGTTAAACTTATAAGATGGCAACTCAGCGCCCAATTTTCTCATAATTTTGACCGGCTAGAACTTTAAAAGATTGAAGTTTGGGTACTACTTTTTCATATTTTATTTTGTTATCTTATTAGTTACACATAAAATCAATAATACCATTTAGAATATACACAATTTTTTTTTTTGTAAATTATATAACTTTCTAAAGTTAAATAAGAAAATCTTAGATTTTGATAACTGTTACCTACACATTGAAATTAAAGTTTTTTAACATATTAGAGTGTCAATGGTCTACCTGTGACCAGCGTGGCTAACATGCACACCGCGACATAATCCTGTCGTTGCCCTGTCGAGCGAGAACGCGACAAGGTGCCTACGGTTTTACCTGTCTCGCTTTGGCTCGACAAAAAGAGTCGACAAAATCCTGTCGTGGTGCGCATGTTAGCCCGCCAGATCATGCATAATAATTTACGCAATAATATCCGTGAAAAATCCGCGGCTGACTAACCTTCACACTCCGTCCTTTTAATTCTTTGAAAATGTTCATTTCCAAGTTATGAAACGTTTTTACAGAGTTATGGGACACAGATATATGAAAATTAAGCGCGGAGTTATGGCCCTAAAATATTAGCAACTCTACCTTTGTCTATTGTTTTAAAACTTATTTACTGGGTTATTTGTTTGTTTTCGCTCTACACATATTGTTTATCTCTACAAAGTATAAAATAAAGTCGCTATCCGCGTCTGTCTATCTGTATATCCGCTAACTCCTCCTAACCCAAGCAACGGATTTTGATGCTGTTTTCACTAATAATATTTTTTGTTGCCAATACGTGTACAGATGAATAATTTTTTATCCTGATAATTTTCTATACGTCTGTATGTACATTGTTTTTTTTTTTTCTATTCAAAAACGGGTTCATTCGACAAAAGAAAAATAACAAAATTAATGAATTTGCTAACTCATCCCGCGGGATCAGTATGGGGTGGGACCAGTTGACGTAAGAGTGGAATTTTCATAAATCGTTTCAGTTGACATAAAGCAGATATGTCATCAAAAATACGGTCCGCTAGAACTGAAATGGATTAGTTGAAGGTCACTTTTAATCAGGGTTTTAGCTTATCACTAGAACCTTTTAACTTAATCACACTATTCACACTAATATCATATATGTGCAAGTTTGGATGGATAGATGGATGTCTGTTACACAATCACGCAGAAACGGCTGGATGGATTTGGATGATATGTGGAATATATATGTCCTGGATTGACACATAGGCTACTTTTTATCATCATCATCAACGATTCTCATCACCACGCGGGCGAAACCGCGGGGCGCAGCTAGTAAGTAATATAAAAATGGCAAAATGGAAGGACCGTTCTTCTAGATATAGGTATTTATAATCAATACAATATATTTTGACACAAGTTATTTCTTTATAATGGCATAATGGCTCTATTTTGTCTATGGTTAACGTAAAGGATTTGTGAAGTGGAAAAAAATGTTGCCTCGTATATTTTTTTAACTTTTTTCATGACCAAGGATACAGAGTCCTTCAGTCGTAATAATAAGTAGGTTTACAAGGTTTTAAATACTATTAAATAAGTCATAGTCACAGTCAGCGTCAAGTAAAATAAGTGCATGTCTTATTTTATTTGACGATATTTAATAAGTATTCTCAATTAAAAAAAGGTATTAGGACTTTGTATTCAGTTGCGCATAAAAAATTGGTAACGTAAAACAAAGTGGGAAAATTGTTTTACTGGCTACGTTAAATTATATATTTTCTCTTTCGTATTCAAGCCATTCTCTTTTTAACCGACTTCGAAAAAGGTTCTCAATTCGTTTTTTTTTTTTATGTTTGTTACCTCAGGACTTTCCACGTGTGGTGAATCGATTTTGATTTTTTTTTTTTTAAAGCTGGTGCTTCTCTTGTCCCATTTCAATTTGGTCTAGTTCAGACATTTTTATGAAGCCGGTTTTTCATATATTGATAATTATCAAGCCATCTGCTCCTACGTGTTTAAGTTCTCATTTTAATTTTCTTTGTGGCACCCTCTCAATCAATTAATATACTACTCTCGACAATTAATCGTAGGTCATCCAACAACCTTCTCATGTGAACTCCGACTTACAATTCTAACCTGTTTTATGGCCTTCGTTTTTCGTGCGGACTATTGCTCTCTGAAATATCCTTCATAGGGTCATCAGAAGTGAGCAGGGCGTCAAATCGTTCAAGGCAAGGGTTCATCGTTCAAGGGTTCAAGTAGCATTATATTTCCTATATAGCTCATAGTTTTAATTTTTTTAATTTTTATGTACTCTATTGTTTATATTATTGTACTATTATAAGTGATTCATTTTTTTTAATTATGTTAAATAGGTATTATATACACGATTACACAATTACAATTACAGGTGGGCCATAAGATGAACATGGACAAGACGAAGGTCATGTCAAATATCCATGTTGTGCCCACCCTAGTATGAGTTGGGAACTCAGTTCTAGAAGTTGTTGACGCGTACGTCTACCTAGGACAAACAGTCTAGGTAGGTCCAACTTCAAGAAAGAGGTCAATCGGCGAATCCAACTCGGCTGGGCAGCGTTCGGTAAACTTCGTAACGTCTTCTCATCCAAAATACCTCAGTGCCTTAAGACGAAGGTCTTCAACCAGTGTGTGTTGCCAGGGATGACATACGGAACTGAAACGTGGTCTCTCACTATGGGCCTCATTAGCAAGCTCAAAGTAGCACAACGAGCTATGGAGAGGGCTATGCTCGGGGTTTCTCTATGAGATCGAATCAGAAATGAGGAGATCCGTAGACGAACTAAAGTCACCGACATAGCCCACCGGATTAGCAAGTTGAAGTGGCACATAGCACGCAGAACAGATGGCCGATGGGGCCGAAAGGTTCTCGAGTGGAGACCGCGGACCGGTAAGCGCAGCGTAGGTCGTCCACCCACGACCTAAAAGAGACCGCAGGAAAACGCTCGATGCAGGCCGCTTCCAACCGGTCCCTTTGGAAATCGATGAGGGAGGCCTATGTTCAGCAGTGGACGTCCTATGGCTGAAATGATGATGATGATCCACGATTTCGTTTTAAGCGATAAGACCGCCTATTAAATACCTAGAATGTATGTTTTCCTTGTATGTGTAGTCTTTTAATAAAGAGTTCTATAAATATAATTATAGTTACATATACATATATAAGGGTACATACCTACATACTTACATTACGTAAAATTTTGGCCCGAAGTTTCTGACAACATGGTCTGGTCGTATACTAACTCATTATGAATTTAATTAAAACAAAAGTCATACCCTTTGAAACTCATTGAAAGTTGACCCTTCGCTCAATTTTGTGCACTTCCTAACTTTTCCATTTCAAAAGTTGTCCACTTCCTAATTCGTCTAGCCATTCTATTTAGGTGATTGCGAAAAGCTGCGCAACCAGAAACCTTACCTCGGCCAGGCCTGGCGCACTCCGCACTTTAGGTATGAAGCTACAAGTAATCGTCTTGTCGGACTTGCCGTGCCCGCTGCCGCGTGATAGACAGAGATAACTTGACAAGAATTACGCGATAGACAGAGAGGCAACTTCTAGGTTAATATAGATGTAGGTAGTTAGCGCTCGCACGTCCTGAATTTCACTTTATTGTGTAGTAGCAAGAGTCGCTACTTATTTAAATATTATTGCGGAGTGAATCTTCTGTACTAGTACTGCGTTCTGCGTTAAGGTTCACGTTCGCGTGATTTTACGCACTGCATTTTTTCAGAGCTGTTTCGAGCCCGCGTTAAGAGGTAGCCGTAAGGGTCCAGTTACCTCAAAACGAATATGAATATGCTACATTGGTATCTCATAGACAGAAACCATAATATACGCATGGCTGATTTGCATGGTACCCATTGTAATAAAAATTGTTTGACTTTAATATAGAGGTCAGATGCTTGCAATACAGAGCGTTTTATTATCCTTTCTCTCTCCACTATGAACTCGGATGGGGCAGTTTTTCTTGGTAGTATAAATATTTATTCAAATACACTGATATTGCATGGTGTTTCATGCAATATCACTGTTATTGAATAAATTTACTCAAACTTCAAGCTATTCTTATAGGTATATTGTTTACTTTTAAATTTTTATAATTATTATAAATAGTTTATCTTTGGATCAGCGTGAGAATTAATGGTATTAAATAGCAATCGTCATCCCATAGATCCTGGGACTCAGTTTATCATCAATTTTATTTTTATCATCAGTATTTTCTGTTTTAGAATTATTTAAGTTCCGTGGAAAAAAAAACATATTGATTACGATCCTACCAAAAAAATATCATAAAAAGGTTATCGATAATTTACTAATAACTTCTCCTAGGAAGCTACCATACTCACATCATATTTTATTAAGTTAAAACTTATGAAATATTTAGTCAAACTTAATAAAGATTTATAAAAAACCGTAGAACTAAAAGTGTTAGGTGCGATGAAGGCAAGCTGAGATTATTAGCTTATTTATCAATCACTCAGTATGTTTATAAAAATACTTGGTTGCACATCGTTCAAACTTGTTTTTAGCTCTAATATATAAGTACCGTTGCAATATTTACATATTGAAAATATTGGAACGGTGCATTAATATGAGCTAACTAACGATTAGATTGGTTGCAAAGACAGCTCGATGAAGGAAAGCTGAGATTATTAGCTTATTATCAATCACTCCGTATGTTCATAAAAATACTTGGTTGCACATCATAAAGAAGATAAGATTTTTTTTAAAATTTTTGTCTGTTTGTTTGTTTGTCCATGAACATCTCCTAAACCACTGGACGGATTTAAATGCGGTTTTCACGAATATGCTAAGCTTTAACCAGATAGAAGTATAGGCTGTGTTATTTTGCGAAAAGGCCGGAATAAGGGAGAAAAAAAAGGTTGACATTTTATATGAAAATCTACGCGTACGAAGTTGCGGGCAACAGGACTAGTTTATAATATTAGTGTAGATAGGTATTATTAAGCAGCTTTAAAGGCCCTTTCTACAGGTCTTAAGCCTCCAGAGAGCCTCATTTAAGTTAATAAAGCTCCTTGTTATAACTGAAATGTATCCAACATAATTTTTTTATTGAGAAGTAGAACCCTCAATAGAGAGTCTCATTTGTGTACTTAGCGTTTATGTGTGTAAACGTAATCGCTTTTAACTAAGCCCTAGTGTTAACTTATGTGACGTGATGTTATGTGACTTTGCTCAATACAAATGCCTTGTGTATTGAGACCAGCTGGTAAATTCTGCAAGCTAAGTGAACGCGCAAGTGAAGTGATAAGCTAAGTGAATGTAAATTTGTGTTTCTTATTTCTGCAGATAAATGACAAAATATCGAATTATAAGGGTAAGGGACTACAGTCAAGGGTGATCACTCGACATTTTGACATTTCTCAATAGTAATCGATTAAAAAAATACACGTTCACTTAGCTTATCACCTCACTTGCGCGTTCACTTAGCTTGCAGAATAGGCCGGCTGAGACGTATGGCGTGCGTGAGGTACGCTGAAGCTGAAAACTTTTCAAATTACTTGCCACGCCACGCCATCCTTCTATCTCATTTACAATGGACAGTGTTCGGAAGACCTCTTTGATCTCATGCCAGCATCGCAGTTTTACCATTGCACTAACAGCCTCCACATGAAAGCTAATCGACATTATAGCTCCGTACAAATTGGACATTGCATATTTTATTTTGACTAAAATAATGTACGAATACAATATAGCTAGTTTGGGCATCGTAGTTTAGCGTTCTCGAAAAAATAAAGTGCTTAAAAAGTATTAGTTGTAGTTACCTACTTTGTGTCAAAGTTTTACAGAAATAAATCTACTTAAATTTTTTATTCAGATTTTTAGATGCGATCCAAAGACTCACTTGCCGTGTACGACAAAGCTTTTATGCATTAGATAGAATGGCTTAAACTTTGTAAGCATTTTATCTTGTTTGTGCTACTTTAAAAGTAGCTAAGTAATTAAATAAAGTTTCACTCGAAGGAATAATAAACCGCACGTGAAACATCGCCAACTTTTGTAACTTCTCTTGTACTACACTTATAATGATATTGTAAATGACTAGGTGTTGCCCGCAACATTGTATATACGCATAGATTTTTCATATTTAACTTTTAATGCATTTTCACCCCATAATTCACTGTTCTAAAATCGAGTCCTAATGAATTTAGCTGCCAAATTACAATTTCGAGCACTTTTTGTGACTTCGTGATTGGTGAGTGGATGATATTTCACTTTTATCGATATAAAAAGACACTTATTACTTCTAAATCTTCGTTGTATTTAAAAAATAACTCTGATGATAGCTAAGTAGGTATAATTACGTCATTTGCAAACAAATAAGATGTTCTTCCAACATTATATTTCTAAAGCAGTTTGTGCCACAAAAAAGTAAAATCCGTTCTATTTTTTTGTACACAACCTGTCTTAACTCTAGAACTACCTTCAACTTTCTGTAGGTATTATTACTACCATGGGGTACTTGAGGACCCCAGATACATTTAATGCAAATAAATTAATAATATTTCTTATATAATCAAAATGGGTCGACGATAGTCACTATCGTCACTATCGCGGCTCAAACCTGGACCAGATTAGCACAGGACCGTGGCAGATGATACCCAGCAGTGTGATAAAGAAGGGAGGCTAAACTGTTTTTCAACAGCCTTCCCAACCCACCCGTTGGGAAGGCTGTTGAAAAAAGTTTTATTTCAGAAGGTAATAAATCTTTTAGTAAGCTTACGATAACAGTAATTTTTTTTCCATAACAAAGTTTAGCTTGATGGTCCGCAGACATCCTGACGCTGACATGAGGAAAACGCTGTCTTTGATTTTTAGGCGTTTGTACGAGGGCAGAAGCAGCAGCAACCTGGTTTAGCATGTTGAAGAACCGGTTCATTGCTTTACATTTCAATTTTCAGGATACTTGGACATCCCGGGGAAATATAATTGCCATTGTAATTTCTCCTGCTGCAATACTATATTGCAATTTTTTTCTAGTTTCTTTTCTGTCATAAGACACATGGTCAGGATTCAAGAGTTTACATTCACCGTATTTAGGAATGGGCACAGTAATTCCAAAGTTTACCATCTACAAACATAGTTATAAACTTTTAAACTTTACCTCTTAATATTATTAGTGTAGATAAACGTAATATAAATGTTGTGTCATTAGTTCATGCACATAAGTATTATATACAAAAATATGTACGATATCTTAAGTATCAATATGTCATGGGTTTTCAATTATAATCAACAGTAATATCCTCTGAAGAATACTACCCTGGGGTCCCCACCTCCCCAGAACACCTATGCAACACGGCTCGTGCGCACAATTGACGTAATTACGCGGCAACTATCCAATATAGATTAGCTTGAGCGGCTAAGTACGCGTGCAACACTATAATAGTAATTGGAATTTCAAGTACGTGCGGGGTACTCCATTGGCCATGGTAATACTCTAGAATTAAAATTATTATACTAGGGTTTTCTTGTCTTTAAAAGTGAATATTTAAGTACTCTAATACTAATATCTAATAAACGAAAAAAACAAGCTTATATGCAAAAATTGTTTCAATTCTTACAAATAACGAGTAAAGTTTATTGCTTCTACATTATCAAGGCTATAATGATTTACCAAGAGCGTAGAGACATGCAAATGATAGGGTTCAGTAGCCAAAGCCATGCAATTGTGGTCATAACACATTAGAAATTTCAGAGATGTATCATCACGCCACAACATAACCTTTTTATGATTTATCCAAAAATAAAAGAATTGGCCAAGAGCGTGTCGGGACACGCATATGGTAGGGTTCCGTAATCAAATCCATATAATTGTAGTCATAGTTCAGAAAACTATGGTTATAGAAAAATTCGAACGAACGAAGCTCTGTGGACTTAGCCAAATTTCAGAGATGTACCTACCAACCCGACATAGCATATGCTTTTTATGGTGTAAACATAGATAAAACTGATTGAGAAACATTATTAGTTAAGACCATTTTACAAAAAAGTTAATGACCCATGAGTTAGAACGATTGAACTTATTACAGTTATATCGCTATTACTCAAAAATTTATCATCAGATAATGCTCGAAATAATTTTAATGAAGGTTTTAAATATGACCTATCTGTATTGTAAGATTCAAGTTTCTATGTCTTATAGTTTAGAAATGCAGGGGAGGGGGGGCCAACTTTTTGCCACTTTGGCGGACCATATTTCGCAAAGTAGGTATAGACTTTATAAAAAAGTGATGTATCAAACTTTATCTTAATTTTAAAAGACCTTTTCAACGACACCCCACACGAGTAGTTGAAGTGAAACAAAAAAAACATCCCCACTTCACATGTACCAGAGCCACCCCTAAAATGCAATATTATATATTTTTTAAACTTTTTAAATTGAGATCTATATTACAACTGTCATTACGCAAAGTTTCATTCACTTATCTTAATAATTATAGAAGTTAGAAGGTTTAAAAAAAATCGGACGGACGGACAGACAGACAGACGCACGGACAGAACGAATTTATAAGGGTTCCTTGTCAGGCTACGGAACCTTAAAAACGCCCCCATTTTGTAAATAACAGAGCCCTTAAAATACTTTTTTTTTCATTTGTTTTTAAATTGAGATCTATGCAATGACTAATAATTGTGCAAGGTTTTATTGCACTTATCTTCATAACTATGGAAGTAAAAGATTCTAAAGAATTAAGATGGATTGACGGAAAGAACGAACTTATAAATGTTCCTTGAAGTACTACTATGAAAATTATCGTTTAGAAAAAGGACACTTCGTCAAAAGTGTAATCTTATTCCTTGCTTACGCAATATTATTCCTAATTTATATCATCCTTATGAGCCAACGTTTCGTAAGTCTTATTTCTCACTCGCGAATTTCAACATTTTGAAGATATAAAATATTTTAATATAGTTATATAAAATTTCTATACAAAGAACATAAAATAACTCTTAGTTATTATATAAAAATACTAGCCGTCCGCCCCGGCTTCGCACGAGTGTAAGCTCGGCCTTCGGCCTCGCTACAAAATATAATATAGCCTATGTCACCCGGGGATAGTGTAGCTTCCCAACAGTGAAAGAATTTTTCAAATCGGTTCAGTAGTTTCGGAGCCTATTCATTACAAACATACAAACATACAAAAATAGGTACAAATCTTTCCTCTTTATAATATTAGTGTAGATAAGATTTTTATATATAGATTTTGTTTTAACTCTTATGAACATCTTTTTTGTCTATAAATATTAAAAACATTGCATTTTTTTTAATTATATAGGCAGACTTAAGTGTCACTTTGTCCGTCCGTCTGTCTGTCTGTCTGCTGCCTGCCTGTCTGCCTGCCTGCCTGTCTGTCTGTCTGCCTGTCTGTCTGTCTGTCTGTCTGTCTGTCTGTCTGTCTGTCTGTCTGTCTGTCTGTATGTCTGTATGTCTGTCTGTCTGTCTGTCTGTATGTATGTATGTCTGTATGTCTGTATGTCTGTCTGTCTGTCTGTCTGCCTGTCTGTCTGTCTGTCTGTCTGTCTGTCTGTCTGTCTGTCTGTCTGTCTGTCTATCTGTCTGTCTGTCAGTCAGGCAGACAGACCGTCCGTCCGTCGAAATATTTTGGAACCTTCTGACTTCTATAATTATTAAGATTGGTGCATGAAACTTTACAAAATTACAGTTGTAATATAGATCTCTGTATAAGACTACGATTATATGGCTTTGGTTATGGAACCCTACCATATGCGTGTCTCGACACGCTCTTGGCCAGTTATTATCCGCACACACAGATAATTAGTTTGTAAACCAAACGTGACTTGTATATTGTATCTCTAATGTAAAATTTTCATTTTTCTGTATTAAACATTCTAACTTCTTTGATTCAAGGAAGTACAATAAAAATTTATAATTTTTCTCTAAGTGAGGCGAAAAATGTATGTGTTCTACTTACCTGCAAAATTATTTTGCGTCTCGTCCCAATTGAATGTATTGCTACGCTATGGGCCCTCATTCTCTATCTCACTTGAGATTCCATGCTATAAACGCGTCTCGAGACGATAATAGTTATGACGACGATGAGGGTCATAATTGTTGAGCATAACGTGCTCATTTTGAAGTGTCAAAATAACGTTGAGCAAGCTAACGCATTATATGCGCGTTTGTCGAGAGTAAGTAGTACTTGGTAGTATCCGAAAGGAATTCGAGCTTATTTGTTTTTTTAAATTTTGCAACCATATTTATCGTTTTACTTGAGACTATAGTCACACGTTTACGGTGTGTTATGTGGTTTCAAACAGAATAAGGGCCCATAATTCAATGCTACAGACTCGCGCCAAATGAAAGCTTTGCGGCCTAGTACCATGAATAACCATTGTCTATCAAATACACAACCCCAAACACATATAAATAGACACTGTTTTAAACTATCACGATTGTTCACTAAAGTTATATGATTATTTACGGGATATTTACCGTGGTAAGGTTGTGGAAGGAGCTCCCGATATTTCGGCGCAGTTACACGCACCATGTTCACGGGAAGACTGAAGAATGCGGGTGGTTGGTGAAAAAGTTCAAAGTTAGGTACAGACAAAACGATCTACCCTCTTTCTTAGTCTTTTGCTACGGTTATCACTGGAACTCGAACTGATGAACTCTGCTGCGAACATGGTGCATGTAACTGCGCCGAAATATCGGGAGCTCCTTCCACAACCTTACCACGGTAAATATCCCGTAAATAATCATATAACTTTACATATAAATAGCTTCTCCGTTCCGTCGTGGGTTAAAAAGAAAATTCGTGAACCATAGAACAATAGCAATAAAAGATCTGTTTTTGTAGTCATGACTTTTATGTTGATCGCTTCTGAAAAAGAGATACATTTTTACGAGAATTTTAGTATGATAGAAAGAAAAAATATTATGTTGATAGCACAATAAAATGTATAGATTCAGTAGTTTGCATGAAATATTGCGATTGAAATAATATAACAAGACAATAAATATAATGATACATACAATAATTTGAAGCTACTGTAAAAACATTTGTAGCTATTTAAGTTTCGGGATAACTCCAATAAATAATTATGTAAGCTATTATTGAGACCTTTTCAGTATCAATGCTAAGTAGCGTTAAAAAATTAACGGGGGGTTATACCAAATTTGTCAGTTTTTCAATCAATTTTAAATAGTTAAATAACAATATTTGGGCCGGAAAAAAATACATGTCATAGATACATCTGCGTTTGAGATAAAATCGTGGTTCAAAACACGATAGGGCAAATTTTTCTCGATATAAAAATATGTATTTACGAAACAAATTCGATTTAGTAGGATGTATGTTTTTTTCCATTTTATGCTCTAATAAAAGCTCGTAACAGCATGGAAATTGCATGTACTGAAAGGTAAGTGTATAATTTTTTTTTTATGTACTTATAGTTTTTTGATTGTTCGTTCGTTTTTATTGATATTTAAAACGAAAAAAGGTTGCGAAAATTTGCGCGCACCGCGCTCAGACCGCTGCCAGGCGTCATCGAGGCCGCTCTGTGTTTGTTTTTGTCGTTGCGCTCCCCCGCTTTTGTTCCCAATGGGAAGAATAGCAAAATACATCATCGCTCTATCTTGGCGGGGTCTCAGGAAGCGTTTTGTTACCTACGCGACTTGGATAAGCTCCGTTAAACCAAGAAATTGAGCAACGAGTAAAAATATGTAATCCACAATAAATTTTATACCGACTTCAAAAAAGGAGTAACAAAAACAATTATTGAAAATGTCTTTAAGTAAAAAGTAATTATAGACACTGTGTAAAAAATGTAGTAAACTAGTACACGTTTACGTAAGATTTACTTTACATCGTTCATCAAAAAAAGAAGAAATTGATATTGCCAAAAAGTGCGATTGAAATAAATAATAGTAAAATGTATAAGTAAATTTATAAACATAATATAAACATCTTGTGTAACATGCAGCAAGGGAAAGTTGGCACATACACATATTTCAACCAATCCTGTGGGCTTAGGTGGTTGAAATCACCTCGTAAGTCCGTCCCTCGTCGTTCGGTCCGTGAAGGTTACAAAAATCGACCATTGCGCAACCAAGGTCTAGGCTAGAATGGAAGGAATTGGATCGTTGCTACAAATGGTAGCTTCATTCGATGAAGTACAATGTACTTAGTTTGACATTATTTAGGTGTGATACGTGGGTAGCATACCTCCACCGCTGAAACGAAGCAGCGAACCCTATACAATATTACATACAGCAGAATTTTAAATATCCGTAGGAGAAACGCCAATCACGTCGAAGGGCGCCATCGTCCGAAGTTTGTCATTAGATTTACTATACCTACGTTACACGAAATATAATTAATATTTAAACGAACAAGTGATTTCGCTGCCACGGTTTTGCGGTGGACGTGTGCTACTCGTGTCATGGGTATTTTCTCAGACCAGACTAATAAGAGAGATATGGTAAGGTGACAAGGCGGGTGCGGACGCATCTGGGCTAAATAAGGCTTGATACCTTTAGGCGAATTTATCCAACAGACGACCTTGTCTCCCTTTTTTGCACGTGGACTGTTAGTTAATTCATTGCTGTCGCTACAAGTTTCTAAGTGTGCGTAAAATTTGAGTAAGTGAGCCGTACTTACAGTTTTTGCTTTAATTGCAGTTTAGCAGTATAATGTTAAAATTTATGAAAAAGGGAGACATTTGAACATGATCGATGTTCCCAATGCTCAGAGAGGGAGAGGGAGAGGATGGGCCATAACCATCATGCTGGCCTAGTGCATGTTGGTGAATGTCATAATTAAGTCTTTGAACTGTTGAGGTTCTTAGGCATAGCGGTTTCCTCATGGAAAACATGTTCCACTGTTTTTGAGCGATGGCATCGAATCTGCAAATCATTTATTTAGTTACTAAATAAGTCATTGGTGCAGGGTCGAGGATCAAACCGGGTGCTGTCATATTGTAAAGCGCACACGCTACCACTCTAACCACCCGCAACGTGCATGGAACGATATTTGTACTATGGCATATCTCCCGTGTTTGTCTGATTTACGGGTATCGCAGCTCCCTACTGAGTGTACGTGCCATGTAGTTGCAGTCATAAAAATAAAACATTTTAACAACGTTATTTGCACTTTCATTGCGTACGGGCGGGTCAAGTACTTTTGATATGAGATATGACAGTTACCATGTGGGTTTGTTGCGTTAGGCCTAACGCCAACTCTATAGTCGAGGCGGCGTTGCAGCGCACACGCAGCCGTTACAACGCGATTAAAAATGTACCTCATGCTTGGACCGAATCATTAGGCATCAGAGCAACGAATCCCTTGTTCAGACTAAGCTTCTTAGTCTTGAGCATCGGCGCAAAGTTGCTAGTAGTAATAGTTTTTATCGGATACATTTCGGAGAGTTTGCATCGGAACTGCATGATACTTTTACTTCTTCTCTCACCAAAACAATCGCAAAACACATGACTGCATTCTCTAGAATAATAAAACGGATAGATAAATATCTAATCTGATATGTTTATAAATAGTTTTTTTTTGGGGTAAAAAATATTGTATCTCATGTCCTTGCCAGGTACGGCGTACAAAATGGAGTCTTTTTTTTAAGTTAAAAAAGTGTGTAATCAATTAAATGTTATAGACAATTCAAAATTTGGCAACCGGCAAATGGCTCTGAGAAAATTACCTACTTTTGGTCAATGATAATTATCAATATTAGAGTATTTTCAAAGCCACTTATTTTATACCTACCTTTACCTTTTTCATTAAGGCGAGAAAAAACATGTCAATTACAACCTACATTTGTCTTTCATTCAATAATTATAATGTAATCGTGGTTTAGGGACTCATCCTTGCTCGAGTTGATATAATCAGTGGGCATTATCCGAAACGGACAAATCTCTTAAAGCTAATTTTGAATGAGGACGGTTCCAGGGATTTTCGATAAATTGGCTGTCACTTAAATTACCAGTCAGTCAAATTGAATGGTGTCCTAACCGTCTTATCTGCGTGTTTTGTGAAAAATAAGGTTGGTCAATGGTCATCAGCTATTAGGATGATCAGTTAGTCAATTTATTTGTAAGATAATTGATAAGCTTTAAGAATTAAAATGCTTCACGCTGATATTACATAATATAATTGCCGAGCGCGAGTAAATCTCGCTAGTCAAGGGTTCTTTTTAAGGGTACCTACATGGGTTCTGTAGCTAAAGTGCGTCAACACTACTAAGCTACGCAGTCTGTTTGTTTGTCCCTTAGATTAATGGATATATCTTTTGAACCGTAATAGATAGTTTAATTTTTCACAGAATATGTAATGCTACGATGGGTTAATATGAGGATTCCGAACCGAATGAAACATAATTCATTTTTATTTATTTTTTAATTGTCAAATAGGCTTGCGCTTGGCCGCCAACTCGCCTGATGTTAAGCGATGATGCGGCCTACGATGGATCACGCTTGCCTAGAAGAAACCGATTCACTTTTGACTTGAAAATACCCAGATTGTAACTATCGGGGAACACCCATTCAGGTAGCGCATTCCGCATACTAGCAGTTCGCACAATAAAAGTGGAATCAAAGCGCTTCGTACGGGATTTCAGAATGTCAACCATAAAGCGATGTCGATCTTTCGCGCGTGAAAAAAGGGCAGGAGGGAATTAAATCATGCAGATCTGATGCACACTCTCCAAAATGTATCCGATAAAAAACCAATAGACTAGCAACTTTGCGCCGTGCTTTTTTATTCAAAAAATCACACGATTATTATGAATGGGAAATTCTGTGTATATAAATGACGTGAACAAGTGTTTATTTTTGTCCGCTCTCAACTCTCCAACCGTTAAACGGATTTGAATAAAATATAAATGAGAATAGCTTGTATCCTAGATTAACATATTATATAAGTTTTATTCCGAAAAAAAAATACGTTTCTAGACAGAACAACCGGTGCGACAATGGGGCGCTGAAACGAATGATACAAAAAAAACTGTAATCTTTGCCTTATTTCGCCTGTAAACTTATCGAATAGTGAGAGGATAGCGGGGTATTATTACATTTTAATAAACACTGAATAAAAAAATAAAATAACTTAAACCTATGACAGGAAATTATACGTCTATGAATTTGGCTTTCCCTGAAATGGGAAGCCAAATTCATAGAGGTATAGTTTCCTGTCATAATGATTGGTTTAAGTATTTTTTATTTAAATAGAATATTTTGGCCATAAAATTATCAAACAGACAAAGGGAAATCTAAACTCCATAAAGTTAAACCTAAATATGGAAGACTTACGTTAAAAAGTCACATATTCAACATTGAAATATCTTTCTCGAAAACGTTATTATTTTCCTTGAAGATCCTGACTTCCAAAAGCAAAAACCAAAATAATACAGTTTCATTTTTGCGATGATTCCATTGAGACGTAGCTAAACTCCTCGCGAATTAAATATTACATCATGTCGTAAAATGTAGAGATTTTTTCATATATTCCAGAAGTGAGTGCTCTTTAACCATTTATGAATGTTTTAGAGGCAGGAAAAGTACTTAGCTACTCAGGAGATCAAGCATAAGGCCGTACAAATAATTTTATTATATATGTTGAATTCAATCATATTATATTTAATTTTTACTCGAGCGCGTGCCTGTAGCTACGTAGCTATGTCGCACCGAAAATGTGACGTACGGGAAAAAACTCAAATTATAGGATAAATTATTTTTTTACAATAACTCGACTTGGACAACGAAATGGACGACAAGGACTTGTATCAAAACTTGGTCTTATGATCGATCTGTAACCAAAGTAATCAATAAGTCGTTTATTGTGACACTAATAATTTTTATAAGTACATATTTGATAATAAAACCTAAGGCTACTAAACTAGCACTGTATTTCGTGGACCAGCGTCTTATCCCATCTCCCATCAGGCGGTCTATTCTGCAAGCTAAGTGAACGCGCAAGTGAAGTGATAAGCTAAGTGAACGTGTATTTTTCTTGTCGATTACTATAGAGATATATCAAAATGTGAGTGATTCATCACCCTCGAATGTAGTCCCTTACCCTTATAATTCGATGTTTTGACATTTAACCGCAGAAATAGGCAAGACAAAAATCACATTTTCTTAGCTTATCACTTCACTTGCGCGTTCACTTAGCTTGCAGAATAGACATGTTCGAAACTACTTTGATAACATTGATGATGAGTCTTGATGACGATCAGAGACGATTATCATATCATATGATCGTAATGAATGTCTGTGGGTGGAGACAGGCTGGATACATAGATTGAAACAACAGAAAATTCAAAACGACATAACCTGGCACGCTGACTTAGTTTGTATGCGAGCGCAAAATTCCCCGTCTTTAGATGACTACGACCAGAGTCGAGGTATAGGTAAGCTTTTCGTATATCTTCTACGTAATGTTAAGTTTGTCTGTCGTCAGTCTTTTGGTATTATTTCTTTGGAAATGGAAAATATAAATAAGAACACATGGAAACGTTAAGGTTTAAAAAGTAAAAAAATATATATTTGTAAATAATCATTTTAAGTTATTTCATACATATTAAGCTAACGGGGCTGTCAATAAATAGTTGAATCAATTAAATTTTCTTCCTACTTCTCCGAGCTTATGCGCCACCGTAATCTTGGTTGTAGTGTTATTGATATATGTTGAATGTAACGTTTAAGTTTAAAAAGCAAAAATAATAATTGGAAGTAATCATTTTAAAACATTACCGTCTGCACGAGTATTCCAGTTTTTTACTTTGTAACTACAATCATGCCAAGTTTGACGCTTGTACTTATCACAATTTTAAACATATTTTGTGAAAATTTCAACGAACTGTCTATTACGGTTCGAAAGATAGGTAAGATAGACAGACGGAAAGCCAGACATCGTAGGCTTAGTAATAAGGTTCCATTTACACCCTTTGGGTACGGAAACCTAAAAACCAAGAGTTACAATACATAGAGCCTAATTCACACATTTTGTCATGTGGAGTTTTTAAAAATAATATCTTGGCATAACAAAACTTCAAAAAATCGTTATTAAAATACAAAATAATAAGTTTATAAAACATTAAAAAAAACAGAACATACTTAGTGGATGATACGATTTCTTAGGCTATAATCGCAATTTATAGTCATTATAAACAAATATCTTTTAGAAGGCATAAAATCCGCAAAAAAAATTGAGGCATTTTAAACTTTTTGCACTTTTTTAAACACATAAGTTTACTAACTTTGTAGGTTTTATTCTCTGAATCTAATAAACGAATTCTTGAGATTCACTGACAGAGCTATATTAACATCCACACTAATATTATAAATACGAAAGTAACTCTGTCTGTTTGCTACATAATCACGGCTAAATGATTAACCGATCTCGATAAATTTTTGTAAGGCCATGGTATGTATCATGAGAAAAAATTGCGGACGAAGTCGCGTGTACAGTTAGTAGTTTATATTAAGTAGAAAAACAATAAATTTTTATCTATCTATCATTGTATAATGCATTATCCTCTCGCTAGACTTGTTTCGTTATGAAAATTGATTATGCACACTCGAGTGAGAAACCGCGGCTGGTTTTCGTAAAAGTAAAATATCATTCAGTGAATTCTCATGTAGAGTGATCTTGATAAAGGATCTAGTTACCTCGTAAAAAGACACATTTCGTTCAGAAATAAATCTTAGTACTATCACGTTAGCCTAGTTCAGTAAAATTAATCGCAGATCGAGTTGAAAAACACGGTTCTACAACGGTGGTACTCTTCTTAAGTGAGTCGTCACTTCAATCACATTCATTTGTTTTATTGTTTGATTTGGTCGTTGTTAATAGGACCAACCTTGACTTTGCAAAAAAAAAAAAAAACATTTATAAAAATATGTTATTCACTCAACGAAATGTATGGAACATTTGATCTTTATTTCAGAGTTAGTCTTATTCCAAAAGTTGTTTACAATGGTAATCTTTGAACTTTCGCGATTTGAACAAATGTTTTAATTGCAATTTTTGCCCTGCAATTTTTCAAGATCAAGTGAGGGTAGGAGAGCAAAATAACCGCTCTTCTCGCCGGACTCACCCGCAGTTTTCAGTCAGCTCGTGACCACGGCCATTGTAACATGGTCGAAACGTCGAGCGAAAGGTATCTATTGTTACCTATATTTAATAGTGCGCGATAAGTCCCGATAAATATTAAAACTTGTTTACAATGATGATAAAAGTCACATTCTTTTTGGATTAGTTCCATGAAAGGAAGAGGGAAGGGGAAAGAAGGTAAAGGTTACATGGAACAGCCGTTCCATGTAACCTTCTTTGCGACTAAACAAAAAGGTTGTGAAGATAGAGAGATTATAAAATATAATAGCACCTACTCTAAATTAAAACTAAAAATAATAGCGAGTGCGAATCGGTGACAAATTTTTATTCACGACCAAGTTAAGTAACATCGGGCATGTTCGGTGTTGTCTTTTTGCACTACTATTTAGGGTTCCGTACCCAAAGGGTAAAACGGGACCCTATTACTAAGGCTCCGCTGTCCATCTCTCCGTCTGTCACCAAGCTGTATCTCATGAACCGTGGTAGTTAGACAGTTGATATTTTCATAGATGATGTATTTATGTTGCCGCTATAACAAATACAAAAAAATCGAATAAAATAAATATTTAAGGAAGCTCCCATACAACAAACTTTTGCCGTTTTTATAGATAATGGTATGGAACCCTTCGTGCGCGAGTCCTACTCGCACGGCCGGTTATTGTATTTTGTGGTAGTACAGAACCATTAGTTCGCTTGAACGACTCGCACTTTATTTTGTACTTCATAACTTCGAAATATAGGTCGCTACACCAAGTTTATTATATCCCTTGAAACAAACGAATATTTATACTAAATGTTTGCGTTTCGTCGATAGATAGTTTAATTTTAGCAGCGATGTGTAAACATTACTCGATTTAATCTGCTATTCATCAGAACTGACCAATTCATTACTGATTTTGATAATGTACTTTTTTTGAGCTGAATACATGGCTTAACTAGTTAGCTGACCAAAATCAAAACATCTGATTTAGTTAATAAATTTAATAATGTGGCATTAAAGTGAAAATTCAGCATCAAATTTGACTTGTCACCTGTTTTTTTTAAATTCTGCTAGAATAATGCCCTAAACTGAAAATTAACACAAATTAAGTTTCCTTATTTTTATACAGTTGCGCGACGAACATTCGGTACCATCTGGAAATCTTTTGTTATTTTCAGTTAAGTAAAATCTTTAAGGGCCCATAGTACCTACTTCAGCTCGAATTCAAATTTTGCTCCTAATTCTCCGCGCTATGCGCCACCGTATTATCGGTTGTAGTATTATTTAATCTGTGATGTTGAATGTTGCAATATTCATGACAGAACAATAGATCATGGTAAGCAATGTGAGGTTATTATACAGCCTTAAACCAAAAAGAAAATGAACAATCAGATTTGAGGGTATTTAAAAAAAATAAGAATCTATATATAGTTGCTATAGAATAGAATATACTTTTATTGTGCATAACTATATTAACAAAGGTCTTAGCATAATTATAGGTCTCAACAGTCACTATTCTTATGAATATACAATAGAAAAGTGCGTACCTACCTAACTATTATGAACTAAGGTAACTGGGAAATATTAGGTCAAAGGGCGAGCAAAGCGAAAACACTGTTATAGTTAGCACAGATTTATTCAGAACTAGTTTTTTTGCCCGCAACTTCGTACGCGTAGATTTTCATATAAACCTTCAATCCTTTTTTCTTCCCTTAATCCGGCCCTTGCGCAAAATAACATAGCCTATACTTCAATCTGGTCATAGCTAAGCATATTCGTGAAAACCGCATTTAAATCCGTCCGCATTTTCTTCCAGGGATTTAGGTGTTTTTTTTTTTGTTGTTGTTCCACCTGTACTTCCCCCAACATAAGCCGGGGACATTGTCAAGCTGAACTTATTGCATACGCAGTTTTCTGTATTGTTAACATTAATTTAGCCAGAATAGGTAGCCATAATGATGCAATATTATCACGAGAATAATATAACATGGGGTTTAGGTGATGTGCGTGAACAAACAAACAAAAATTCTAAAAACTGCCTTTACATGTTCAGCTGCTTATTTTAAGTCGCCCTGTGTGAAGTATTGATAGAAGCATAACAGTAAAAACACCGTCAACAGTATTCAAATCAAAAAGATAATGTGACCACAGTGCAGAGCATGTTTTGAAGTTTTCTTTTTGTCTAAACCATAAAAAGTATATCATGTCATGTCGGGATGATACATCTCTGAAATTTGACTGTCCAGTTTCGTTCGTTCGAATTTTTCTATGACCATGCAATTTCTGAACTATATGAATACGACCACAAGTATGGCTTTGACCACGGAACCCTGACATAATTATGCTTGTCTTGCAAAATGCATTGGATTGAATCACCAAAGAGGTTGTAAAGCCTATGTTTTTATAACATCCTTGATCTACACGTTCATTCATCTAAGAAGGTTAAAGAACCTTCTTTAAATTTAAACTGATTATCTGAATGACAGATGACAGTTTGAAATTTTTATAATGGCTATGTCAATAACATTCTCTTTACTTTGGACCTCCTTGCTTGAGGCTATGTGACGATCCTCATATTACGTTTCGGGTAACGAAGAAAATAATCATTGATTTTTTAATGTCTTTTATGTACCTAATAATAAAGAATTAAAATAAATGATTTAACATAGCCTATGTTTTAATCTGGTAATTTCTAAGCATATTCGTGAAAACCGCATTTAAATCCGTCCAGTGGTTTAGGAGATGTGCGCGGATAAACAAACAAACAAACAAATAGACAAAAATTCTAAAAACTGTCCTATCGTGTTCAGTTGCTTATTTTAAGACGCCCTGTGTGGTTTTTTTTGTTATCTCGCAATTACAGATTTTTTTATCTCTACGTTTTTATTATATGTATAGATAGATAGATAGATAAAAACCTGACAGCCGGCCGCCGGTGCCTACCCTCGGTTACAATAAAAGGTCTTCTTTTAAGGTACTAATGTGGGTACCGCCATACACTACAGTATCAATAACATGTACTATTGAGATCGAGGTAGTTATACATTATATTTGATAAAAATCGAGTCTTCCACTCGCACTGTAATTATGTAATTATAAACGAGTCAACCTTTATATACTATCCAAATTCTATCGAAATAAATGTAAATTGGCTTGTTGAATCAAAATACTCATGTTATAAAAAACATTTCTTAGAAGACATCAAATTTCTTTGAACATTTTTATAGTTGCTGCAAAAAGCATTTTCCGTCGTGAATAAAATTCAAGGCCGGCAAGCTTAATATCACAAAATAAATAGGTACTCAAGGCCGGCTTTGCCTGAATTTGAACCTTGATTTATATAACCAAGCAACCGTAGCGCCTAGGGCTGGCAAGGCAACTAAATTGTTCTGTGAAAAGTTTTAACGCTTTTTTATGGTAATACCTACTAACTACTTATTAATAACCGATGTAATACCAAACGCAAATAGATAAATTACTCGTGGACTTACAGTGAAAATTATATTTCTCTTACTTTTCGACATACTCGTAGATATAATGTAATTTAAAGAACGTTAAGTCCTTTTTGTGTAATGTTGTCTTATATAACTAAACACACAATAACTCTAATAGGATTTATTAATTGTAAATTATGACAATTGTCACATGAAACGATAATTACGTGATTGCTAACTCGCGACTAGCGTTCGACCAGCTTGATCTGAGATACGCATACGTACGCGTCTTCGTGTGCGTGCGCTAATTAACGCTCGTTTTATGAAGCTGGCTTTCTATACCTATTAATTTTGTGCTAATGCTCAGGCAATAGATTATTTCTGTCACCAGTAGCTTTCATTGAGACGGACGTGGACATGAGACTGAATCAATGTAGATTGATCTTTTAGGAACAGTGGACGTTTTTAGGGTTCCGAACCCAAAAGATGTTAACGCGACCCTGTTACTAAGTTCACTCTCTCTGTCTGTTGTCAGTTATTTTAACGGCTGTATCTATTGAACGGTAATAGATAGCCTGTTAAAAAAAAGAATTTACAAAAAAAAATGTGAGTCCCTTTACAACAAACATATTTTTATATTTGCTCTCATGTGAAAACGGTAATACTTGGCAAACCGTCTAACTTAGCATGACTATACCCCCCCCCCCCCACACACACACACACACTTAAGAATAAATTGACAAGTATATATTGATTTTTTAACCCTCAAAAAGAGCTGATAGTCTTCAAATGACCAAACAGATTTTCTTGTATCATAACTAAGAACACTCTTGATTATGTTACCAAACAATAAAAACTAAATCAAAATAGTTCAGTCGCTTGGGAGCTACGATACTACAAACAGACGGACTGATACCTATATGTATTCTGTGCTGATACAGATGTTAAACTTATTACACTCCTGTGTTTTACAAAACAAATAAAAAATAAAAACCGAACTCGCGATCTGAATGAAAGAAAACACATTTTTTGGGTATGGAACCCTCGGTTTAAGAGTCTGACTCGCACATGGCCATTATTTATGTACACAGGAAACAGAACAGGAGCATTTTGTGATTTTCATAAGTTAGTTTTAAGAACATAATTTAAGTAAGTACCAAGTTATACGAAACAAGCAAAATTGGACCAACCTTTTTTAAATTTTTATTTAAAATCCCAATTAAGTATATCAGTTTTGGACCAGATTGAGATAACAAATTGGGGAAAAGCAATTTAGTTGTACACACACGAATTAACTGGTTTATTGCGATAGGATCTGTCCCTTCTCACAACGTAGATTATTCGAATGGATTAGGTAAATAAACTCTAATTTCGTAATCACTTTTGTATTAAATTTTGTAGTGATTAATAATTTTTCTGCTACTAACTCAAAAGCGTTGTGCTAGGACTTAAAGTGATAAGATCTTCAGGTCGGACCAACAAGGGAGATGTGGCGTGGCAGACGCGAACGCATCTGGCCCCAAATCAGGCTTGATGTATTTAACTTTAAGCGAATTCACCTAGCAGACGACCTTGTTACCGTTTTTTAACCGACTTCCAAAAAAGGGAAAGTTATCAATTCGACTGTTTTTTAAATATATTTTTATGGTACTGAGTGACAAGACGAGCGAAGTCTCTCGCCACTCAGAATTTTGAACTTCAACAGTTCAAAACTCTGGATGGCAATGCACTGCGCTCGTCACCCCGAGATACAAGATGTCAAATCTCTTGGTGCCGCCATTGGTGAACGCCACGCCCGATTTTGCTTTTAGATTTTGTTCAAAAAGTGTATCTCTATAAAAATATATTAACAACGATTTCAAAAGATTTTGAAATGCAAGGTGTCGTTAGATTTGTTTTTATCTTCAGAGTCTCTTAGGCTACATTTACAAAAAAAAAAACACTTAGTCAAATTCTTAAATTCATTCATACACATTTCACAGACTACGCATAGCCAAAACCGTTGTGTCTGAAATGATTAATTTATACACAATTTTTTTTCTTATGTAACGTATGTGAGCGCTGAATCACTAGTGTATTTCAGCTACGACATTCGTTTCAAATCAATGATTCAATTTTATTTTTCTCATTCCTGGCCAAGAGCTCGAAGAGTCAACATGTCCTGAAGATGCCTCGTGAATGGACTACTAAACACTCATCATCAAAGTTCTCTAAGGAAACGAGTAGGTATAGATATTAGCTTATTTTTTTTGCATTTTTTTATAGATTTTTTGCTTTTGATTATTTTTTGCACGTGCCGTGTGGTACATTCGTGCGTGAGGTCACCTGCCGGCCCAACGGAAAACCAGCGTCGGTTGTTTACGACTGGCATCATGCTGAGTTGGAGCCGGATTGTGACAAAAAAAATATGATAATATTAGTTTAATTTTAAATTTTTATCGTTTTAATTTTCTATTGTACATTGTTTTTTTTTTTTGCCACAAATAAATCATGTCTATGTCTATTTATATATTCTAAATTTTATTTATATCCATTCAGCCGTTTCTGCGTGAAGAAGTAACAAACAAACACACTCACACATAAATTTTCGCATTTATAAAATTAGTTTGTTTTATTTAAAATAAAAAATATAACCGAAAACAAAAACAAAATCGTGAAATTTATTATGAATAATAATATATTTTCCAAATAAAATACAACGAAATTCACAGGAAGTTCAATAAATGGGATTCATATAATAATTTTGCACCCATAGAGGTAAAGAATTTTGTAGGAAAGAATCCCATAGACGATGTTATCACGTAACATAGACAAACAGTAATAATTAAAACAGTAAAATCAAGAGCCTACATTTTTGAAGTTGGTATAGTAAATACGACGACCGTAATAAAATACTGCTACTTACTGCTACAAGACTTAACTTGGAGAATAAGACCATCAGACAGTCACTGGGTAACAATATAAAACGTTTAACGTTCTGAATAGTAATAAAAACAGCTTGGTGCGTATATTCTTAGCAAGAGCTATGCTAATACTGCACAAAGTATGCTTAGAATACTAATCATATTCTTTGATCGGCTAGCATACTACTTAGACTTATACGTTCGCATGACTAAGCATCAGTAGATTTTTGGAATGCTACCACCACGGCCCACTACCACCCATTGTGGACTTTCCCTGTATTGTCCTTTCCGTACCAAGCGTTTCGATTCTACATTTCTAATCCGACCAAGGATTGGAACAACTTGCTGGCTTCCTTGTTTCCTTAGAGATATAATCTGGGCCTTTCGAAACAAGAGTGAATAGGTATCTTCTAAGTCTGCGTGCTTCATCTTCGACCACATTGTCGCTTACCAACAGGCTAGGTGGTGGTTAAACGCGGACTCATTAGCAATAGATAAAATATCTTGAAAAATGTCTTTGTCTGCGCAATAGTCAATTTTTAGGTCTCTTTGGGGATCGAAGACGGTACGAAGAGCTTTCGAATGAGAGTCTACGCGATTGCTTGTATTGACATAATGTACGACTTAATGTATAATGTACATGTGTAAACACATGCACACAAAGTGCCAGCTTTTCCTCTTTCCCCTTTGTGCTCTAGATATTTGCCAGTTACCATACCTATTAATTTATCTACACATCTCACATTATTTTGCTCATACTAGATCTATAAATTTATCCCAGAATTGGGAGGCGGCAATCTGTCATTTGGGCTTTGGCGGGATAGCTTTTCTTCGGCTGAACTATCTCCTATGTTAACTAATGTGTCCTACGAAAAAGCCTTGCGAAGCGTGGATTTTCAGTTGCGGATAATAAAAGTCTGAAGCCTGTTAATGGCGATAGATAACATTGTTATTTTGTTCAAAAAGACGTAATCGCCGAAACTGCATTTCAATACATTTTAATGTTTGTTTAGCTTTTAATATTACTCCGAACATATAAATTTAATTGAAATTAATTTCACATTAAGATAATTACTGTACATTTATCAATATTGCCAAATCAATAGTAACAACAAACACCAAGTTCATATCAAATAGGATTGTATATTCCCTTAGCAATATTATTTATTGTCTTTTTAATATGAGAGTGCGATTACGGACTTGCACTACATTTACTTACAGAATGCGTTCTACGTAGAAAATAACAAAAGTATTGCTGTTAAAAATATTAAGACAAGCTCTACTAGCTAGCTCTGCAGCATGGTAGTTCCCTAGATAATGAATGAAATAATATCATTCAAAATACATGCGTGATCTGGCTTCATCTAAATAAAAATGATTCAGGGCTGTAATGCGCTTTGAGTGTAGAGTCATTAAAACGTAGCAAGACTAAGAAATTAAGCTGGATGCAGGCCGCTTTCAACCGGTCCTTTTGGAAATCGATGGGGTTGGCCTATGTCCAACAGTGGACGTCCTATGGCTGAAATTATGATGATGTTGAAGACTAAGAAAGTAGGTAACTATAATCATTGAAAGTATTCAAATTAATAAAATTATGAAAATAGCGAGTCGTTACCGGACGTTATGTAATGTGTTATGTAAATTATACTAACCCGAAAAGGATTCCAACCCTAGTTTTATTTATTCTTGTTGAGTATGCTAGATTTAGTGACAAAGCATTTAATACTCCAATAGCCTATTATATCACAGGACAAGTAGAGAAGACTCACTCCCACATGACTTAAATAAAAGAAGCAATAATCTTCATACAATAAAGTTAATTATCGCACACATGGCGTTCATAAATACCTACAGATGCTAGAGCACACGTATAAACTTTCATCTATCGTACTTCTGTACGAAAGAGCTTATTTTTATCTGATCGTTAATACAATGCTCTGTAATTATTGTATGTTATGTGTAATTGCGTCACAGAGCGGGAGCAAGGTCATCAGGCTTACACCATTATTCGAGTGACGCTGATGAAGCTAGAAACTAGAGTAAATCTTCTTCCCAGTCCTATAAAAGCATCCAATAAATCAATTACAGCTTTTATAACTTCGTGCGATACCAATAAGATTAGAGCGTTGGATGTTTTAAAACCGAGCTAATTTTGAGGTTGTTTAGATTTCTAAATCTATTTAAGAGCCGTATTACGAAATGCGTTGTTCAATTTTAGGTGTCTGAATTTTTGAACATATAGCGTGAAAATAAATTTGAAATTTTCAAGACGAATATAAAAAAGTAACCCATTACATAATTTTTTTTATGACAGTAATTCAACGAAATACACTCTCAAGCTTTCCCGCCAAGAGCTTTACGCAAAACTAGTTTTGTAAATTGGAGGTAATAAGTTGAGTTTTTCCAACATTTAAATCCATCAGATACAAATCTTTTTACTATAGAAATTTAATTATTATAAACGATTTGATAGAATCAGAATGCTAAAAATCCAGTTTTCATTGCATTTTTCATCAAAAAATGTGCGAATCTTGAAGGTTGTCGAAGTTTATTTTATTCGAAAAACTAATAGTCCTATTCTTATCTTGGTTATGACTAATATTATTTCTAAACACCATTTAATTGTTTCTACATTCAGAGTCTAGATTGACTTGTTTACTTCAAAAATATATAAAAGAAATACCTTTTATTTATAAAACTCCTACAGTAAATTGCGGAATTTATTCAGAGATATATTATGTTAAATAGGATAAGATGTTAATTCAGGCGAGTCGTGCGTATTTTTTTCTATTTTTTTAAGGATCAACTCAACATACAGTATAAAACTCTAATAAAGAAATGCACAATGTCAAATTTTAAAATTATCTTCTCATTTAGCATGATGTTTAATGATAATAGTTTATTAGAATCATAAGGTTCAAAATACATAAATCTTAAAAAAAAAAACAAAATCAATCAATCAATCTTATCATAAATCATTTTTGCAGCCTACACATTGCACACTGCACACAGTAGGACCTAATTTATTAATGTAAGGGTAGGTACTAATATGCATGACTATTACTTTGACATGATTTATTTTATTGTATAATGTTGACATTTTTAGTTTGATTATTTTAAATTTCAATTGTAATTATTATTATTAATGTAATGTGACTAGGTAGTATTATTTTTTTCTATTATTATTTGGTGTTTTGTATGAGTCTATGTTGCTTGAAATAAATGATTATTATTATTAATAAAATAGGCCCCGAGCTATCCACTGCGAGACACTGACAGATAACTAAGCTTCATTTGATTCGAGCACTCTCATTGGTACTCTAACCTGCCTGATGTCTGTGAGTGTCCCGAATGGATGTTCCCCGACAGTGACAATATGTGTGTCTTCGCGAGTGCGAGTGAATCTCTTGTAGGAAAGCGTACTCCTTCGTAGACCACTTCATTGCTTAACTTTAGGTACAACGAACTGCTAGTATGTGGAATGCGCTGCCTGAATGGGTGTTCCCGATAGTTACAATCTGGGTGTTTTCAAGTCAAAAGTGAATCGATTTCTTCTAGGCAAGCGTGATCCATCGTAGGCCGCATCATTGCTTAACATCAGGCGAGTTGGCGGCCAAGCGCAAGCCTAGTTAACAAATAAAATAAAAACGGTCCTACGCAAGCTAACCAATAAAAAATCCTAACCTAACTTCAATCAAGTAAATTTGTAATATTAATGTTGAAAATATACGTTGAAACCATATAATTAATGTCAATGAAAACACTTGAGATGACTTAAAACTTCTTTGTTTTGATGTAGGTTAGAAATGAATAACTTTGACAAATCATCCCCCAAAGAAATATTAGGCTTTGGGATTACTCTGAGTAAATAAACAAAGAAAGAGAGTTTTCTTAACTCTTGGAAAGTTTGCAAGCTTCGTGTTAAATATAAGACTTATGAAAGTCGGTAACTTTGTCTGCATGACTTTTAACGAAATCCCATGTTAATAACGTTTTAGTTTAAAACTTCCTACAAGTCTTAATTAGTACCCAAAAATATTAGCCAATGCAAAACAACCACGTAAGTAAATGTCTAAACGCAACTCTATTTACATAGAGTTAAAAAGATGACATAAACATAGACTTCTAGGAATTAAATATCAGGGGGTATAATTAATGATAAACGTAAAAAAAAATGCTATAAAATAATGAAAAACTACCTTACAGATCTTTTTAACTCAAAAAGTTAAGATGTTTGAAATAACTTTGAATTGTGGTTTTAGTGCCATCTACACGGTGCTAGATGGCGCTCTTCTTATTTCATACAAATCATAGTTAACATTAACGAAATCGAATAAGTAAACGCTATAAAAAATGCACTAAGCATTCAGACTGGTCCACTGGCACTTCAGCTTGACCTGAGCTATATCAGTGACCTTGATTCTCTGAAGAATTAATACATTCCAAATACAATTCCTCAGAAAACTTCTTCACATACGACATAGTTAGTCCTATAATAATGTGGATGAAGGCCGTAGTATCGGAAAATGTTTACTTTCTTAAGATGTCAGTATACCGAAATAGGTACTTTAGTATGATTTGTCCTGAAACGAAACAATAATAATATATTGCGTTGCCACTCACAGCTGTTCAAGAAACAATGATCCTATACAATCTGAGCCAGAACAAATAATGGTGGACTTCCATTAACATTTCGTTATTATTGTGTGAGTATTGTGGTCGCCACGCAAGAAGTTTTGTATATTTGTAGAAAGAAAACATTTTCTATTCATTAATTCGTTCAATTTGAAGGAATAAAAGTTGCAGTAGTTCCCGTAGAGCAAAAAAACACTAAGTCAACTTTTGCATTAATCGAGTTAAGAGTGTCATTAAAATTGCATTTTTTCTCCAAATTTCAATCTAAATGCTGTGGCAATATAGGTGCTATAGTTTTCAAGTTTGGAAAATAAAAAAAATATTTTCGTAAATACATTCATGTTGCCTTATGAAAGAACTATCTATTAAGAACTATTGTTTGATCAATTTTGTCTAAGTGTACTTTATTCTTCTTCATCATCACAGAAGACGTCCACTGCTGAACATAGGCCTCCCCCGTTAACCTCCACACTGAACGATATCCTGCCATCTGCATCCACTGGATGCCCGCGACTCTCACGATGTCGTCGGTCCATATAGTGGGAGGCCTACCTAAGTTGCGTCTTCCGGTTCGCGGTCTCCACTCAAGAGAACCTTTCTTCCCCATCGGTTATCATTTCTTCAAGCGATGTGGTCTGCCCATTGTCACTTCAACTTGCAGATTTTAATAGCTATGTCGGTGACTCTGGTTTTTTGGCGAATATCTATGTTCCGAATTTTATCGCGTAAAGAAACTCCGAGCATAGCTCTCTCCATTGCCCGTTGTGTGACTCTGAGTTTTTCTAAAAGACCAACAGTTAAGGACCACGTCTCAGTACCATATATCATCACTGGCAACACACACTGGTCAAAGACCTTTGTCTTTAGGCACTGTGGTATCTTGGACGAGAAGATTTCACGCAATTTCCCGAAAGCTGCCATCCGAGTTGGATTCTTCGGGCGACCTCTTTGCCTAAGTTGGACTTACCTAACTGAACAATCTGTCCAAGATAGGTGTAATGATCAACAACTTCGAGAGTATCGTTCCCAACATTGACCGGCACGGGTACAACATGGACATTGTACATGATTTTTGTCTTATCCATGTTCATTTTAAGTCCCACCTGTTGGGAAAGGCTACTGAGGTCGCTGAGCATTATGTTGAGGTCCTCCAGCGACTCTGCCATGATAACTATATCATCGGCAAAACGAAGGTGAGTGATGTATTCGCCATTAATGTTGATGCCCAATCCGTTCCAGTCCAAAAGCTTGAAAATGTCTTCCAATGCGTTCGTGAACAGTTTTGGAGAGATAACATCTCCCTGTCTCACGCCTTTCTGCAATTGGATTGGCTCCGTGCTCTCGTCCTGTAATCGGATCGACATGGTAGCGTTTCTATACAAACACTTCAGCACTTCGATATACCTATAGTCGATATGACTTACTTATAGTACTTTATTCTTAGATGATTTAAATAATTTATTTTTTTAAGATTATTTACCAGATATTTACCGTGGTAAAGTTGTGGAAGGAGATCATATAACTGTAGTGAACAACCGTGATAGTTTAAAACAATGTTTTACTTTTTAATCTATATTGGTCAAAATGGTAATATCTTTATTTTCAAACATACTAAAATTACTTACTTAGATAAAGTAGAAACATTTTTTGACTTATTATACAGAAAAAAAATTACTAAATAAATTTGATGGTTGGCAAAAAATCTGTTAAATCACTAACTTACAGCTAAGAAAGTTGTAGCAGAGATAAATAATACATTATTTGTTTTCGTTTTTTTATTGTAGATTTTTATAAGAAAAAGGTTACGCAAAATTGCTTTATTGTTAGTTTATTTATTTTGGTTAATGCTTTGATGTATTTCCTATAAGGTAAAGTAAGTTTTCTAATCAATACCCTTGTTCTCTCAAGCACTTTGTATCTCAAATTCCTGCTTTTCAACTTAGTGATTTTTCATTCCACGGGGCCGAGTTATAGGCAAGTACATGAACATAATTATATTGTACACACTCACTTCATGATTTCACTTCTTGGATTATGATTTAAGTATGCTTTTAGATACATCACATGATGGTATAATAATATACTCCGGCAGGTATGGCATTCCCAGACACATAGAAAGGTCCCCAGAATGCTGGCGGCATTGTCACGTTGAACTGACAATTGAGAATCGTCAATGCTAAATTACTGTGCAAAATAAAAGCCAGCATTCTGGACACCCGACAAGTTAAGTTAAGTTTTTGTTAATTTTCTGTTATATAAGTTGTGCATAATATTTTAGTATTGTTGGTGCGTAATAAAAATCAAATCCTTTTCTGAAACAAAAAATCTGTTGAGATTAGGTTTTAGACATTATTAAGATTCTTTAGTATCATAAGTCGGTCTTATTACCGTAAAATTTTATTAGAGCTGAAAATTCGTGGAAGATGCCGCGGGGTATAAGCCAGTACAAAAATTTAACTCATATACAGCGTTTATCTGGTGCTACAAGTGTGATACATTTTATATTAAATCCCTTAATGAAACGCGCGTTATAATGTTCAAAGAAATCCGCTGAGTAACGAAGAGGCGTTGAGTTCACGCACTCGTGCACGTCAATGACGAAACATCTGTTTGAGTTTATTAATTTGACTTTCGGCGGAAACTCGTACAAAAATATACAACAGAACAACGAATCACGTAACTACAACAGATTTTTTCAAAATGCGCTACTGAAAGCTGCTACATTTTACTGTAAAAGAGAAAACAATAATTTATTGTTAACTATATCATAATGGCAGCGCAGAACATGATTCTGATTATAAATAACTAAGGAAAATAAATAACGCTTGACACTCAAAGCTTCCCACTAAGATTCGCTGTGTCAGGAACCCTATAAAACACACGGCCTCGGACAACTCACATCCAGACCCAAAACAGATATTTAAATTCATAATTTAAGCTTACCAAGCATGGTAGCACTATTTATCACGCTTAATGACAATGCTTATAAGTCATCGAGATAAAATATATATATAGAGTCACAATCTCTGAGTGAAAACCGTCAAAAAAGCCTCCGTGTCGTTGTTCGTACCTAGACATCAAATATATAGTTGACAATGCCAGCTTTACTCCAATTTAGACGTTATGTCGCTTGCATAGTGTTCAACGTCGCTTATCCGCTATGGTATCGTAGCACTGGCATCGCGCGGCGTTGGCATCGCGCTAACCAAAAAGTTGGCGTAATGCGTAGCGTGCGCCGAGTTTTGGTTTGATTTTTTTGCATTGTGACTCAATAGGTATTGTATGTCGATCTTATAAGTAGAGTCAGCTTCACGCCAGTATTTTGATCAAGCGCTCTGTTTTTTTTTTTTTAAATAAGATGAGTTTCCAATCCCCATAGGTTCAAAATCAAACGCTCATGTCACGCGTATTAAAGTTAGATACCTACACGTGCGTACGTTAAATTCTTAGCTCAATTTATATACTTCCTGATTAATCTTGCAAAGCAATCTTCTCTCATTTTACTAGTGTTTCATATTTCTCATTACATAGCTAATTATGTCACTAATATGTAGCGAAATTAAACGACGTACGTAAGAGGCAATATTATACGACATATTTTGTATAAATTAAACGTCATTTAGTGACAAGTCAACTGAATTTTACTAGACCTAGTAAAATTCAGTCAATGTTATTAGTTACTTTGTGGTTTAAAACAAGCTGTAACGTCTAGATCGAGTATTCAAATTTATCTTTTATCTATATTTTTTTTATATAAAAGGCAAAGTCAATAGACATAAGTTGATCTTATACGCACGGACTTTGCTTTGTACACTTGCACAGCTTAAGCTACTAAATATTGAAATATTCAGACAGTCGTTTCCTTTTATTGACCGACTAATAAGAAAGGACATTTCGATATATAATGGGGTGAAAATTAAATGGGATGATAATATCCAGTCACCAAATCTATTTTTTAAGTTATATACTATTACGCTATTAGTTTTTTGGTAAAAAAGATTCATAATTAGAATTCTCATTTGATTCAATACTGGGTGCAAGTCGCACTGATACTTTGCTTGGGACTGATACTTTCTGCCAGCGCCTACTGGACGGGCCAGGATCATAATACTTAGCAGAAATATTGGAACAAGGCAGTTACCTGGAAATGGCAGTTATTCCTGTAGCGAAGATGTAGTAAAATAATAATGAAAGGAGTTCCAAGTCGGGTTATTACTGTAACTAAGTTCATTTAGGCTGAAAGGCCAGCCTTCTTGGCCAAGTTCTTAAGAAGACTGACGCTTATAACTTTAGTTATTGCTATGATGACGATAGAGACTAGCATCTTCTCTTGTACCATTCTCTAAAGTAAATTAATCTGACAGGACTAAAATTATGGGAGTCTCTTTTTATTTCAATGCGTCGGAAAAGCATGGAAACAATTTTAGAGCTGCCAAATTTAACTAAGTTTTGAGATTGGTACAACAGAATCCACGTAATTGATAAATATAATTATTCAAATCAGAATCTTAACAACCTAATAATTTTCAATGGATAGTATTACCTAAAAGTTTTTGATGGGTTCACAGTATTTCTCAACACTTCAGTCAAAAAATAAATCGGTACAGAAGGCCGGCTTTATACAACGAACGTTAACAGGTGCATTTACAAGCCGTACGTACAACGTACAGTCGCGAGTGCCCGCGCTCTGGCAATACACGTATTTATTATTTCGTATGACAATAATTGTCATAATTTACAATGAGTAAATCCTCCAGAGTTGTTGTTTGGTTGTTTAAATACAATATTAAACAAAATGGACTTAACATTTTGTTAAATCACTTATCAATGTAGAAAGGTAATAATTACTTTTAACTGGAGTTACAAGTAACTTATATGTGTGTGTTTGAATTTCATCGGTTAATTAGATATTACTATAAACAAGCGTAGGAACAGCTAAGTTTTTTTTTTATAAAAGGGCTGCATTAAGGAGTTCAAGAGGGCTGAAGATATAATATTTTTAAAAGTAAAATATAGGTACCTAGAAACTCCCAAATCTAAACTTTTCACAGAACTATAATTGCTTTGCCAGGCCTAGCGCTGTGGTTGTGCGTGGGTTATTAAAATCAAGGTCAGCAGAAGCCAGCCTTCCGTCCCTATTTATGTTGTGCTCCGATATTCAATAAACGATTTAGTATTAATGCTTCAATAGCGTTGTCCTATTTTAAGCTAAGCTTTTCTCTAACCGTTAAGTCAGCGCTCACTGGCCAGAGCTTTCTCTCTGGTATATATTCAACATTTTAAATCACAAAAATTTGTTATTTGAGAAGTAAAAAAAAAAACTGGTCATTCTTTTTATAATTACTCTGCAAACATTTAAAATAATTTTGATGTTGATATGATGTTTATTTGGGCAGAAGAAATCGAAATAAATAATTACGAAGTTTTTTTCATCTTTTCCGCCATCCTATTAAATATCATCACAAGAACTAATTTATACTATTTGCAAAGTTGTTCTATGGATACCCATCCGTTTTTTTTTATCAGAGTGGTTTTGTTATTTTTTAATACTTACTTTTAATTAATACTGCTATTTTAACTATGGGAAGTACCCATGAAAAGGCAGAGGGAAAAGTTCAAACGGCTGTTAATCAAGTATTTGATAGTACCATAAAACAGAGCTTAAAGTTATATGAATCATAATTTTATTCACATAGACTTTAATAATAAACGTCACATCGGAACTATCTAACTTACTTCAACAGGCAAGTAATACAATTTTAAAATACAGCTGAGTATCTTGGAATGACCCTTGATGCAAAACTTCGCTAGAAAACATACGTCCAGATAAATAAGAAGTGTTAAACTTGCGATATAAACCAATTTATTGGCTGCTTGAAAGATATTCCTCGCTGTCAATCATAAACTTTTACATGATTCCAGTTTGGACTTTTGGTATACAGGGCTTCACTGCTCGGAGAAATATTAATATAGACTAGCTGACACCCGCTACTTCGTACCTGTAGAGCTCGGCCTTCAGCCTCGCTACTCTGACCCGCTCCAGGAACACAAAATTTCATCCAAATTAGTCCAGCCGTTTACTCACCGTTTAAACTCTCCCTGAACTTCCAAAAATATTTCAAGATCAAAATTAGCCAAATCGGTAAAGCTATTCTCGAGTTTTAGCCAGACAAACAACATCAAACAATCAAAATTTTAATTATTATAGGTATTACCGCGTAAACTTTCTCTTTGTCATTCATGGGGCCACGTGACTTTAGTGACGTCACAAGTAAGCAAACAAGGTTTTTTATCGGGAATAAGTCCGTTTGACCACCAGTTGGTAAGTTCTTACTTGTCATATTATTTTTTTGCCTCTATTACTTGCCTGTGACGTCATAAGGTCATTCGACCTAAATGATAGAACGTTTACAGTTAAGTCACGTTATCAATAATAATAAAAAAAAAAACATTCTATAGATCTGTTATTCCATCCACAAGTTGTTCACCTCAATAGCCCAGACTTTTTTAATCCTATACTGTACAATAGTTTCATATTCCTTTTTATACATATTCCATAATTGTATTTTTTATATTCAACAGGGCCTCTTGGTGTTGGCTTCGGCTCCACCAATGCCTACCAAATGTCCGGGCTAGACCCGAGAATTTCATTAAATAAAGTGTTATAATAATAATAAATTTATTTATTTGTAACCAAAATTTGCAGCTTATGCTGTCTTATTATATTAGATTATTGAGTAAAAAATTCATGCAAGATTATAGTATACTTAAATTCTCAATTTACGTTTAAATTTAATACAATTATCAATTAAATCAAGATTGAATAAAAGCAAATAAAATAAAATAAAATAACTTATGTGAGGCCCTAGCTCCCACAGTAGGATACCCTGAGTTTGTGGAGCCAGATCTCTTCAGGAGTGCATGCGAGAATGTGCACTTACATACCATAAAATGCTAATTGATGTCATCTGGTCATAAGTATTGCGAGTTTGATTAATATGTGGAGGTTAGTGTTGTGAATTAGATTGTGTGAGTATGTGAAAATAGTATTTAAGTGTGTATATTTATCCATAATTACATTATTGGTCTAATTAGGTTTTCTGTGTTGCTATAGTCCAGCGTAAGAAGATGTTATTTTATTATTATTTTGCATTCGTTTCTTGTTTTGCCTATAATATTAAGTGTTTTGTCAAGTTTCCTATAGACGAATGGACCTAAGTAGCTGTAACATCTTTGCCCTAGTCTTGTTTTCCTATTGGGAAGATCCCATCTATGTGAGCGCAATGATTTAATGTTGGATCGGTGACCTGTGGTAGTTTGAAGAGCCGTTTTGTGGAATCTCAGAGCACACCTCTTAATGAAAAGCTGTCGAACCCTGAGTTCTTTCGTGTCTCTGTAGAGGTCGTCGGTTGGGTATCGGAAGGGTTTTTTATGAGCAACTTTTAGAACAAGTCTCTGTGCTCGTTCCGCTTTTATCAGATGCGTACTGCAAGCGGCGCCCCATGACGTAACGCAGTAGTTCAAAGAGGATTTGCATAGTGCAGTATATACCATCCCAACCGTTTTTGTGTCTGCCACCTTTCTAAGTTTTTTAAATATATGTAATAGTTTTCTTAGTCTACTTCTGATCGTTTCAATTTGTTTGTTCCAGGAAAGTAATTCATCGATATGAATGCCCAAGTATTTAATATCTTCAGTTTGTCAGCGTTGGGCATTCGCCTGTACCTTGACTATAGGTGTCAGGGGTGCATGTATGTAGTTTAACTCAAAGAGGATGTTTGGGAGCTGAACGGTTCGAAACACGAAAGGCCAATATTTTTGTTTTAGTGGCGTTCAGTGTTAAAAGGTTTCGTTGGAGCCAGTTAACGATATTTCGTAGGCCGTCATTAGTAGCTTTCAATACCGCGTCCCAGTTCCGTTCGTGAAAGATAATGGCTGTGTCGTCAGCAAAGGCAAACAGCTTAGCGTTTGCAACTTCAAGTTGGCAGAGGTCATTTATGTACGCTAAAAAAAGGGTTAGGCCAAACACACTGCCCTGTGGAACTCCAAAGCACACCTCTTCGAAGTCACTGTTATGCTTATCGACTTTAACACGTTGCTTACGATTTGATAAATAGGAGCGAAACCATTCTAGAGCGGTACCGCGCACTCTATAGCATTCAAGCTTCTTTAGTAGTATTGGTTGAGACACAGTATCGAAGGCCTTGGCAAGGTCAAGAAAGACTCCGATGCATCTCTGCCCTCTATCAAGTTGCTTAACAACATAATCAACTAGAGATGTAACAGCGTCCTCCGTTGACCTGCCTGAGCGGAAGCCAAACTGGAAATGAAAATCATCAATCAATGGAATCAATGAAAACAATATTTTATTTTGTATTTTTCTAAAAATCAAGAATTTATTTTGTAATTTTTTTTTTTTTGATAATAATCTTCTTGGGTTACACCTGTATGAATAATATTTATAATACAGCCGAATACCCTATTAATATACTCAATGGCCTAACATTAGGCTAGATTGTAAATAAATTAAGGGGCGCCTTTTACAAGTGCACCTTGAGAAAAAGAAAATAAATATCATAAAAATAAATACTTATGGCTTGTTTTTTTATGACTCTGGTGGCAAACAATCAGACAAGCTGCCTGATGGTAAGCAGTCACCGTCGCCTATGGATACTTGTAACTCCAGAAGCATCACAACTACGGTGTCGAACCTTTAATAATCTATTAACACGCCTTTTGCAGATCCCCATATTGTAGCTTCTCGGGAACATCACAGAAACTAGCACAGTTGTAAGCGCGGTCTTAAAATTCGAAAGCTTTTTGCTGTTCGAGAGCATGAATAAACAATATTTAATGGAAAATCATTCTAAAATATATACGGAATAATCTTCCTTTAACCTCTATTGTATTTATTTAATGACGTGTCATGTGTACTTACATTTACTTGATAGTTATTTATTTTTTTATTTACAAGAATTTAAGGTTTTTTTGGGTTGTTTTTTTTTTCAGGTTAGTTATATTATTTGTTTTGTTACCGAATTCCTGTAAAGTGAAAAAAAAATTGATCCCTCATTCTTTATTGCTCTTGACTTTTTAGAGTCTTAATAAGGCAACTCTGTAACGAGGATATTCGCCCAAGAACCAGAGTCACCAACATAGCTGCAAAAATTTGCAAGATTAAGTAACAATGGGCAGGCCACTACGCTTGAAGAACCGATAACCGACAGGGAACGAAGGTAATTGAATGACTAACGCCACATACCGAAAGACGTAGCGTAGGTAGGCTTCCCACTAGATGGACGGACGACATCGTGAGAGTCGCGGGCAGCTAGTGGATGCAGATGGCAGGCTATATTTCAGTGTGGCGTTCTAAGGGGAAGGCCTATGTACAGCAGTAGACGTCTTCTAACTGATGATGATGACGAATAAGGCAAGCACCACCACAGTCATGTATTTAGAAACGATAACTCTGTGTCTATTCTTAATGTTGTTTCTTATTCTACAAAAAAATAAGTAGATAACTGAAAATCACAAGCACAAACAGCGTAGAAAATTAAAACAAACAATAGAGTAGACTTAACATACATTTTTATGGCCCGCACAAATTGGGTTAAGGAAAACAAAAGGGCACTGGGGTTTACGGGCATTTGCCAATTTAAGTCAAGTTCTGCCTATCACAACACCCTGCTGGTTTGACCCACTCCGATTGTAACAAGCCAATTACAATAAGACGTAAGAAAAGCGGGAAAACGCCTAACTGCAGCATCCATAACGTATAGCCATATTTTATCCCATTAACACTGGTTTTCAATAATGGAACCACTAATTAAATGGAAACATTTAGGATTTGGCGTGACATGGCCGTACTAATAAAAAATATTTCGTATGAAACCAGTAAAATGAAACGTATGGCAACGGAATTGTTACGAGTATCAAGCTATTCAATTAAATAGAGTTAATGCGTCTTTTTCTCACAATGAAGCACAAAATAGGAGATTTATTAGCTATTAATTTAAAAAAAATATGGTATTTTTCTTTTTTTAACAAGCCTTAAGCTTTGGTGTAACCAGTGGTACCGCCAAGCATAATGTTTACCAATAAATGAATAATTTGATCGTCTCGGCTAAGTTTTATAAAAAAGATAAACATTTAAAACTTTTTCGGATACTCGCCCGAAATTTACGAGATCAATAAAAAATATGGATCCGTCAATCTACTCCTAAACTTTATCGCATCTTTCATCAAAATAAGAAGCGTTAGAGTATGTCACGTTTCACGGAATCATAAAATTTCTCATTATTTTTATCTTATAGCATTAGGAAATGGCTTTAGAAATAATATTGCTTTCACCTGGATAACTTGTTTTTTTATAATAATGATACTGAGTGACGAGACGAGCGAAGTCGCTCGCCTGATGGCTCTTCACGCTTGCCCATAACAGCTCAATGCCACTCAGAATTTTGAACTTCAACAGTTCAAAACCCTGGATGGCAATACACCGCGCTCGTCACCCCGAGATATAAGATGTCAAACTTCTGTGTGCCCTGTAATTTCGCTGGAAACATTGCCCTTCAATCCGAAACACAGTAGTGTTTGCACACTACTGCTTGGCGATTGAATAACTGGCAAAGGTGTGGTACTTCTCCAGGTGGACCCCTGCAAAAGAGTCCTACCACTACAAAACATACATAGTTAATCAGAGAGAATACACACTAAACTGAAAAGATTTCATACCTTAAATCACAATAACTAATTTTCATCCAACAAAATACTTGACCTACGAAGTTGAATTTTACCAGGTATGTATATATATATTAATGGGATGTTTGAGGTCTGCTAATAATTTTGCGAATGAGGGGGTTGAAAGTTTATATAAAAATATTCGCGTACGCAGTCACGGGCGATAGCGAGTTGTGTTTAAAATCACTAGTTCTTTAAAAACTGATGGTCAATTCCAAAACCTGCAATTCTATTTTCTCGCTTTTACTCTCATTCGGATTGTCATGAGTGCGACGGAGACAGGAACAATTATAATATGAAACAAACATGCTATATTGAATCTGTCATTCACACTCTAAAATATTGTATACAACAGCTGATATTTGTCCATCGAAAAGATTGACGTTTGTCGTCAACAAATTTGGTTTTATCGATTCTAATATTATCATACTTGACAATATTTATGGACAAAAACACTCATATAACATTTGTTGATAGATAAGATACCGTGTTTTCATTGCTAGTATCACAGTATTTTTTATAGTAATGATTAGAATGAGTTCCTTTCGGTTTATTATACCTTTCAGAATTGTCCTGTGTTAGGGCGTATGAAAACTCCTATATGAGATGCCGAGCGGTAGTATAAGTGCTTTACAATAAGAAGGCACCCAGTTCAATTCCCGGTCTTTCATTAATGACATGTTTAGTACTTAAATTATGTACAATTTCAATGCCGTCACTCAAAAAACGGTGAAGGATTTATTTTTGAGAAAACCGGTATCCAAGAACCTCAAAAAGTTCTGAGGCATATGACATTCACTAATATGCACTAGGCCATAGGATTAGGGCCCATCCTCTCTCTCCGAGAGAAGGTCTGTATCCCAGCAGTGGGAATAAATGATAGGCTGATAATGAAGGCGTATGATAAGTATGTATAAAATATAGGTATGGGTATATAGGTATAGGTATTACTAAGCAATTATGCTTAGCAATTTAGCATTTGATGTTTTGCTTCAAAGGGTGAAAGTACATAAAGAGGAAATTACTTAATTACCACTTATCACGCGCACATAGTGCCAATTACATACTGTAAGTGACATTAAAGTAAAGCAGAAAATATTACTTTGTTAGCACTTGGCGCAAATGAATGAGAACGGAAACGTGTGGAAATGAAAAGTATGAAGACTTTCATAGTATTATTTTCATGTATGGTCGAACTTTTTCGAAATAGTAATAAGTAATAGTTTCTGGTTCTAGAGGTTCAGATAAGCCTAAATTAATATTATACACTCTTAAATTCCGGAATTTATAATTAAACTACTGTTTGTTTTTGCGCTGCATGTAATGGGTGTTCCCCTATAGTTCATTTTTGCAATTGTGCTCGGTTTCTTTTAGGCAATTGTGCTCGTAGGCTGCGTTATTTTCAATAAAAAATATACATTTATTTATTACAGAAATTGAGATTTCTATAGATCGTTTTATTTGATAGTCAGAACTCCAAAAATCCAGTTTTCTTAAAATAAAATGAAAGTGCTCTGAAAACGTTGCCTAGTAACCAAACCTCGAAATAAAAAATATATTGCTATGGGTTTTAACATGATATAATCTACAATTAATTTTTGTTGTAAATTCTAACATTACCTCTGTGCATTTGCTTCTTTTTTTACCCACTTCCAAAAAGGAGGAGGTTCTCAATTCTACTGTTTTTTTTTTTTATGTTTGTTATCTCAGAACTTTTTACTGGGTGAACCGATTTTGATGCTTTTTTTATTTGAAAGCTGGTGCTTCCCGTATGGTTTCTTTCTATTTGGTCCAGTTCTGTAATTTTTATGAAGTCGGTTTTTTATATTGATAATTATTAGTGTATTTTTTTTTAAACGTACTCAAACCTCTTTGTGCATTAAAATATTGTACGCAGGTCTACAAGATTTTAGAAGAGACCTTAAAGTACACATTATATATATAAAAAAAAATATTTTTTGATTGATCTACAGGTTTATAGTGTCTAAACTTAAAATAACTAAGCTCTAAATTCAAAACTGCTATAATCATCATCATAATCAGCTGACATTGGCTCACTTGACGTACGCCTCTCCCAGGACACACCTTACCGTCATATATAGCGAGCGATCCACGTCCATCTATCCTATACAGGATCACGCATTTACCCTGTACTAAGCCGAAAATAGGTAATTTCACTCATCATTATGAACAACTTTAACATAAATCGCGAAAAAAATATCAGCGGTTCCATACATTTCGTCGAGTGGCAATGACTGTTTTTACATCAATCCATTAAATGCCATGTTAGGGAAAAAAATGTGACATATTTTATTTGCGTGCTGCGAGTACAAGCAAATTACAAAATCTCATCAACGGGCGAAACTGTTCTTGGCTTGTATTTTTCCAATTACCTCTGTCAAAGGTTCCTCCCGCTCTATATTCATCGGATTCCAATCAAAGTTAGGCAGTTATTATTCAAGCTGCTTCAGATGCTGATTAACTTATTGCCAATTCACAACGATTAAGTCGTCGATTCCAGACCTTTAAGCAGATTTGAATAATAAAATATCACTTTGTCGCTATTTACCTTTGCTGTTCTGACGTTACAAAACGATGCTATAGCAAAAGCATTTACCAGTGCTATTATTATTGCCTATAATTAACTTTTATTTTATATAGTGTTAAACTCTAATTATCAATTAATTAATATGTCTAAAATTTGAAACTAGTACTAGTAGGGTATCTACAACTACCTCTCCGGGCTGGCAAAGCACTTGTCAACACCGCTAGTTTTGACAGTGCTTGCCATAGGCGGAGGTTTTGCTTAGCATCAGGCAGATCACATGCTTGTTGGCCGCTCTTTTTATATATTAAAAACAAAACAGTAAAGTCACGGTTAATATCCCGTGAGCATACATGTAGCATGCAGTAACAGCACAGCAATAACGTTTATACATAATTGAACATAACGTGTAGTTCCAATTGCAGAGTTGTAAACACTATCACATCTGTTAAGTTGTTGATACCAATATCACTATCAGGGTCAAGCGTTTGGCAAATATTCCAATTTATCGTAAACAATTGCCTGTGTTGTAAATACTTTACAATCAACACAGACTTAGAACGGAAGATGGACAACGCTAAAGACGAATTTGAAAAACCCAAATAGGTAAATAGCGATGCGTAAAAAGATCAAAGTATTTATTTTTCAATAGGTATCATGCTGATTGATTAATATAAATGAGCTAAGGGCGCGTAACTGTTCCTTACACAAAACACATTAAATTTGAATTTAATTAAAGTGTTAATTATAACAGTACTTTTATCACATTAGCACTTGAAGCTTGTTTTTTCATCAAAAAAATGTATTTAGTAAGTCGAGGTTTCAGTCAGATGCTTTAAAAACTCTCTACAAATATTTTTCTCGTCTAAGCTTAATTGAACTGTAGTGACACCTGTATCACCTGGATGTCTGTCATTTTGGTAACCGTTTTTTGTTTGTTAAATGGGAATTACTAGGCTCTGTGGAATTATTTAATTGCTTTGACAGCTGCGATGACATTATAAAAGTTTAATAAAATAATTTTCTTTTAATATTTCACTGAAGTAGGTCACGTACCTGCTACAGTCTTACGTTCAAAAACCCAGCTAAGGTGATCAGAACTTTTGGTTTAATTCATCTTCTTTTTTACAATATTATTGCAGCTGCCAGAGCAAATAAATACTTGGACCGAGTATGCGTACCTGTCACTTATTAAAAGGACAATAAGGTTGTAATTACTTTAAAGGAGAGCACCCACGCTCCATAATATTATGAGTATGTCTTTTGCTTTAGATAGCTCCTGTTCTATGCAGTATCTTAAAAAGTTCATGATAAATTTTCTCCAAAGTTGTCCATACATTTGTATCTGGTCTGTGAATGAACAGACACTGAAACACTGCCAAGGTTGTGAAGATTAACTGCCGTCGAAGATGTTTACCTATACAAAGAATCCGATACATTGGTAAACTATATTAATATTCAATAGCTCTTTGTTGTGGCGTGAAACTGCTTACAGGTAGTTTTACTGAACATATAAGTTTTTTTTTGTTTTGTACCAACGCATGTTGTCTATAAAGCCAGTTTAAAATTATGTGAATATCTGGTAATTCACGTATTACTGAGAGCTATCTACTAAGCGTTTAATTAAATGGTTTTAGGTCTCGATTGCTTGTCCTCGCGCAACAACCGTTTAGGTCATAGACCGAAGTACGTACGTGCGGCCATAAAACTATAAAGACTAGACACTCATTACCCTTCAAATGTTGTTCTAATTGCTCACGAGAAGCATCAATTAAAGGAGTATATGAAATACAATTACTGTTAGTAATTATGAGAATATTGTGGTAGTTTTCCTAATGTAAAACATCAAAGAGAAATTCCTTTTAAAATGAAAAGCTTGCAGTTTTAAGTAATAATTCCAAAATATTTTGCTAAATTGTCTCTTCATGATGTTTTATGAATTATAAATTCAAATTTTAACGTGGTTTTACAAATAACTAAAGAAAGTACGAGTTACTTTAAAAAAAACCTGCAGCTACAATTTCTAGCTGAGCAAAAAATTTACGTTTCAGTCATTTCTACAATTAAATATTTGGTTAAATTGGATTTGGTAGGTATACTAACTATGTTTTTATATTTATAGGGACTTATCAGGATGTGTTCAAATCGCGAAAGTTTAAAATTTACTATACTAACTATATATTAAAGTTTGCGAAAGAGAAATGGAACGCAGATTGCTTAGTATCAAGAGAATGGACAGAGTCCGCATTTCCGCAACTGTGCTCTGCGTTCAATCACATGTCTGGAAAAAGTCGTTATAATGGGATTGGATGGCACTTGTACCACGTAAGCATCCCAACCTCAGATCAGACAAACAAGGGAGATAATATGGTAAGGTGGCGTGGCGGGTGCGAACGCATCAAGCCAAAACTAGGCTTGATGTCTTTAGTCGAACTCACCCTGCAGATGACCTAGCTACCCTTTTTTCATCAATCGTCAAACATCATCAGGCAGAAGTCATCCACTGCTGAACATAGCCCTCCACCTTAGAGATCCATACTGAATGACAGCCTGCCATTTGCATCCACTGGATGCCCGTGACTTTCACAATGTCGTCGGTCTATCTAGGGGGAGACCTACCTATGCTGCGTCTTCCGGTTCGTGGTATTCGCTCAAGAACCTTTCTTTCCCATCGGTTCTTCGAGCGATGTAGCCTGCCCTTTGACACTTCTACCAGCAAATTTGAATATCTATGTCAGCGACTCCGTTTTTCCAAAAACTAGCTAACACTCTCTATTGCATGTGAATTATTAGTTAGTTTATTGATGTCGCTGCAAAATTTTTGTTTACGTGAAAAATAAGTAAGAGTGCCGTACTTCCAGTTTTTGTGTTAAGTGGTTTAGCGGTGTAGACAAAAAAGTGGGTGAAATACGGAGATATTTGAACAAAGACGACAATTGTACTAAGGCATATCCCTTCTCCTGATCTGAGATTACAACCGATGGGCTAAGCTTGTCACTCAGTGAGTATTTGATGGACGACGTAGGTAAGGAAGACCAAAGAAACGCTAGCGCGCTGAAAGTTGGCTGGAGGTGGTGAAGGACCGGTATTTATGGAAGGTTGTATGTGTTGTCTTTCCGTAAATATGGTGCTACATGCGTGTTGTTTACGGTGTAGGTCTCTATGTTAACTGCACCACAATATCGGGAGCTCCATCCATAACTTTATCAAGGTAAATATCCAGTTAAAAATCATTTAACCGTAGTGAAAAACCACGATAATTTATGAAAGGTTAGTTCGCGGGTAGAACCTGGGTTCAATTAGCACAGAAGTTATAGAAACTTTGTAACAATTCGTAACTTAATGTGAGTCTACATTTCATTAATTACTCAGTGAAAGCAAACGAACTTTTCTGAACAAATTAACTTTCTTAGTAAGTATCGTGTTTTGTTTGGTCTTTTGTTTCCTAGCATGTGGCTAGTATCAAACGGTTTTATTTCCCTGTGGTGCTATTTTCTTGAGAACTGTTACCTTCCGATGTAGGCAAAATTAATTACTAGTGAAAGATAAATACCGCCTTATTCAGGCTTGGTAAAAGCATGGTTATGGTACCTTCTTCTTCTCTAGTCTCAATTGGAGTATAATATGGGGTCTTTAAAAGGGATTTTAATAAACTATTAAAGGGTTGGCAACGTATCTGTGATGCCCGTGGTATTACAGGTATTATAAGCGATGATGATCGTTTACCATCATGCGGTCTATTAGCTTGTTTGCCACCAATGGCATAAAAAAGAGAAGAATAAGGTTTTTTTTTTTGGAAAGATTAGGTTAAAATCTTCTGAATGAAAGGGATAGCATGTAGAAAATTTAGAAAGGCAGATCATGATTCTCTGATATATAAACTTTATATAACGTTCTTTGGAAATATCTGGGACTCCTTGAAGAGTAGGTTCACCTAAACAAAAAGTATTTACCAAACTTGACTTAAAGGGAATGCAAGCATTTGTCGCCATCTCTTATTTACGAGTATGTTAGCGCGGCCACCAAGTAATATGGTGAAGCACGCCGACACTTGATCCCTCAAAGCGGGTGAAAGGGACGATAGTGAGAACGACGACTGACCTGAGTATTTCCGGGGAGACGAGCAAGGCTGCGTAACCCCGTTCCTGGATGTTCTGGATTCTTCTGGTCTTCGGATAAGCGTGTCCTCAAGCGGTAGTGGACTGTATGGGTGTGGCGGTTTCTCACGCACGCGAGCGCGGGGAAGCTATTTGGCACAGCTTCCTACGGGAACCTTATCCCGGGCGGTGGTATCGCACAGTCACTCGAGAGGACGAGGTAACGACGATCAGCGGTAAAATTAGCGGTGGTGGCAGCAAGGAGTGCTCACACGATGCGGTACGAATCCGTCGCCGATAAGGGTCAAGCGCAGACTGCTTGCATGAGTGCAAGCAGCGAGTCTCATCTAAACCATGAAACGTAACAGTGACAGCCGTCGTTCATGGAAGATGAGGAAAAGGTAGGTAGGAAGAAATAATATAAGGCGGCACTGAGTGGCGCTAGAGTCTGTGCGGAAAGAGAACCGTCGTGGCGAAAAATGGAACTACAAAACAATATGATTTTGATTATTATATGGCAGCCCAGCCCAGCCATCTGTCAAATGTCAAACTATACTTCGTGGTATTTACGTGACGGATACAGCTTTGTTTTGTGTTGTTTTTAAGTGAATTTTGCATAAAATTATGTCTAAAAGGGGAAAATCGTTACGCAGTTCCACAAATAATATTTAATATTATACAGTTTTGTCAACGAGAAAAAGTGGCAAAACACACCATTGTTGACCTCAGTAAAGTAACGGAGCGTGTGGCAGCAATGTCCGGTAAATAACAGTTTTATATTATTACTTATGGCCTTCCTAGATAACCTCCGGTTCCTGATATCTCCAAATGTATTTAACTAAAAGGATTTCATATAAACATGTGACAATATTTGTATGTTTTGATTCAACCAATGTTCTTGATAGTAGGCTTAAAGTGTGTTGATGCTTTTATTTTTTTTACTAACTTATGTTTTTTTTTCAGGTTTAAGTAGAGATACAGTATCTAAAATAAAAAAAGAAGGTTCTACAAATGACGGCGTATGGTGCACACCGGGGAAAATACGTAAAGGAAGACCAAAAAAGGTCATTCTTGATAAAGACCATTTATTAGACAACATGCAAGAGTTTATTATAAATGTTACTGATTCGAGTACTTACATCAAGTTCAGAAGACGATACTAATAATTTGTATCTCTCTGGTAGCTCCAAAGATGGATCAGTCATGTCTGGTATTGAATGTTTGGAATCAGACTTTGACTATGGTTCTGATTAGTGACTCAATAAATAAATATATATAAATAAAATCTTTTATTTACTAGCTGCGTCCCATGGTGTAACTAGGGATAAAAAATAGCTTATATTGTGTTAACTCAGAGTAAACCCTGGCTTATTATTATTACCCATTACCTATTTGCAATTATTTTTACAACTTTTTCAATAATAGGTTGTATTATTTAGACAGAATTTTGTATCAATTTATTTGACAAAGTGTAGAAATATCAAGAATCATAGTCGTGCTATAATGACGTAACAGTGTTGTCACCATAGCAAATACGTTAAAAAAACACAGTGGCGCCCTCAAATTTTATGACGGTTCTCTTTCCGCACAGACTATAACCATCGACAAACTCTAAGTACGTTAATCCATGCTATAACAGAGTATAATGACGTCTTCGAGTCAGAGACCATCTTTGGACGTTATCGACATCTTTGTCGATAGTGAACTGATATTAATAGAATAATAATAACAGTATATTCAAACAATAACACGACAAACAATGACAAGTATAACAAGATAAAATAACAATCCAGAGTCTTATTTAGGTTTATAACACGTGTGCCTGAACTAAATAATCCTGTGTTACAGGCAAAAAGAGCTAATATTATTCTAATATAATCATAAAATTATTAACATAAAGTAGAAATTTATCTATGATGGGTATAGTATGGTCTATAAATACGACATTAACAGCAAAAACAAGGTTGATAAAACAATAAATAAAATTTAAGCTTTTAGATGTCTGCCTTATTGATGTGAGTGGACTTTATTCTATTTTTCGTATTCATTTCAAAAAACTAATTTGATACCTATAATATAGGGATGCATAAAAAAATTACTGGTCCGCCATCATCAGTGCAAAGAAGGAGCCGCATGCGCACACTCAAGTGTAAAAAAACCGGTGGTTGAAACTATAGTCGGAGTAACCGGTTTAATCACACCAAATAATTCCCGTGTATTATAAATAATATGGTCCGCCATTTTTTGAAGTCCACCATATTGGATTAAGAATGACGACACTTAGCTAACCATACGTTGTCATCCAAAATAAACAAGTATGCAAAATTTAAGCTCAACTGGATGAAGATAACTGTTTAAAAATTTAGTTGCAAAATTTTACTTAGTACACTCTTACAGCGTAACCCAAAACAGAATGTAGATAGAATAAAATATAGATAAAATAATTGTTGCAGTTAATAAAACTTAAAAACACGCTTTAAAATCGCTAATCCTGAAGATCCTGGTAAGTATAATGGGACAAACTATTTAAATTATTGCATTGTCATCGGTCTTTGATAAGTATGCAAAGTTTCAAATCAATCCGTCGTGAATGAAAATCAAGTTCAAAGATTCCGTTACATAGATACATACCAAGCTAATAAGAGCGTGTTAAAATATTGAAAATGACACAGTTAAGACAGACTAATTGCTTTAAGTATAATGCATAAAATCTGCCAGTAAAATCGACTTTGCAATCGAAATAAAACGGCTATTTAGTTCATTGATAAGACAATGCGGGCGCAAGAGAAGTTTGGAATGATATCAGCTGCGTTAGTTAAGTGTTTCAAACGGGGGCATAATTATGGTGGAGTATAGCGATGTTAGAGGTGGCTACTTTGATTTAGGTGCACAGCACATATATACAATAGATGTATAAATGCGAAAGCAGTTAGTCAGAGTCAGATATATATGTGGTGGAAAACAGGCTTGTCAACGTTGTGCTACTTGATGGTGGCGGGACATAGCCTGCACACGAAATTAATTTAATGTGCTAAAGCTTTGCGTCCCGAAATGTGGATGTAGATGAGAGGCGTCATTTAAATCTCTTGTTTAGGAAAATACTGGTATCACACAGTACAATACAATTATAATAACTTATCCAATTTTTTTTTTATTTTTATAAGGGCACCTGTTTATTTCCAAGCGTTAAAGTGATCTGCAAAAAGCATTTACAGCGCGTAAACTCTTTCATCAATTCTAAATGTTTTTTTAATTTTTGTCATGCATTCCCAAAGAAAAAAGAGTTTCCATATTTAATCTTGTTTGTTTCTTAAATATAATTCACTTTATGTTAACTGTGCAAACATCGTATCTAAAGAAAACACAGATAATTTAGCACCAAATGAAGCGCGTACTAATGATATACCTAATGGTATTATAATATTGTTGATTACGTCACAGAATACATAATAGTAAAACCTAAACTTAGAAAAATCTGTTTGTTTCACCATTTGATAAAAATATTGTTACTCATTAACTAACATAAAAAAACATTAGCTTGACATTACAAAATATTAAATGGATACTCTGATTGCGAGAGTGTATTATAGTACTTAACCAATTATATATTTTTGATAAACAAAACTATACAAATTATAATATGACTTTACGGGAAGTAGATGAAATTCAGTAAACTAGGTTCATCCTCATTTTCAAACTTTACAGGTGGAGTATTTTCTTCTAATTTAAATGGGACTATTCTCGAGGTATAGGCAAACACATTATTAAAATCGAATTTTAAGGTGGAACGTTTCACGTTTGGAGGGAAATTTCAAATTGCAAACAGTTTTTTTGTCCTTGTAGCTAGGCAGGGCAATTATTGTGGAATGGCAGTGTTTGCGAAAATCGTTTATTGTTTTTTACATTATCATGTACAGCTATTAATCAGTAACTCACCATATTACTTACATTTGTCAATAAACCGTTTGAAACAGCAAAAAATTGTTTATTGACAAATGTATGTAATAATTTACATTAGAGATAATAAGCTTTACGTCAGTTTGTAAAGAATAATAATCAATTTTCGCAAACATCATGATCGTTTACAATAATTACCCGGCCTAGCTACAAGAACAAAAAAAACTGTTTGAAATTTGAATTTCCCGCCAAACGTGAAACGTATCACCTTAATTGGCGAAAATAATATAAAACCTTCTTCTTTCAGTAAAAAGTTATAAAAGTGCACTTTTATTTCTACACTAGCTTTTTTGCCCGCGACTTCGTACGTGTAGATTTTCATATAAACCTTCAATCCTTTTTTCTTTCCTTAATCCGGCCCTTGCGCAAAATAACATAGCCTATACTTCAAACTCGTCATAGCTAAGCATATTCGTGAAAACACCATTTAAATCCGTCTGCATTTTCTTCCAGGGGTTTAGGAGATGTGCATGAACAAACAAACAAAAATTCTAAAAACTGCCTTAACATGTTCAGCTACTTATTTTAAGTCGCCCTGTGTGAAGTGTTTGATAGAAGCATAAAAGTAAAAACACCGTCAACAGTTTTCAAATCAAAAAGATAATGTGACCACAGTGCAGAGCATGTTTTGAAGTATTATTTTTGTCTAAACCATAAAAAGTATATCATGTCTTGTCGGGATGATACATCTCTGAAATTTGACTGTCCAGCTTCGCTCGTTCGAATTTTTCTATGACCATCCAATTTCTGAACTATGAATACGACCACAAGTATATGGCTTTGGCCACGGAACCCTGACATATGCTTGTCTTGAAACGCTCTTGGCTAGTTATTTCTTATTTCGCGTGCATTTGTATGTATACCTTGATTGAAAAGCCATGAAATAGAACTACTCTATTTATCTGTTAAAATATCACAGTAAAATTCATTCTTTATTCTTATTGCAAATATACACTTTCTTCTTCTAGAAGCTAAGTTTATATACCCTGCATAAAGGGTGCAGCAATGACTTATGTAGTGGCTGGTCACAAAACCATCCAACAGACAGAAGTAATTTTACCAAAAAAACCATACTTATTGTGATAGGTTACTTAATTATATATGAGGTCATACAAAACTTATGACGGTACTTTCTTACCTATTTATAGATCGATATTTATTTTCTAATTATAATTTTCTAAATTTTACCGTCGAAAAAATCTTTTATCTCGTAATAACATTTTTTTGGTTTAGAAACTTACGAAGTTGGTTCTAGAAAAGTGCTATTATTTCTTTATTGCGTCCGGAATTTTGTTGTATAGGTTTATTGTCATACAAATGGCCTTTTTTAAATATTTCTTTCGCGGGACTGAATTAAAATAGGATGTGGTATATTTTGTGTTTTAAATGCTAACATAGAAAAAAATCTCCGTATGAGTATTATATTCTTTTGGGAATAAAATACATTGGATTGAATCACCGAAGAGGTTGTAAGGCCTATGTTTTTATAACATCCTTGATCTACACGTTCATTCATCTAAGAAGGTTAAGAAACCTTCTTTAAATTTAAACTGATTATCTGAATGACAGTTGACAGTTTAAAATTTTTAATGGCTATGTCAATAACATTCTCTTTGCTTTGGACCTCCTTGCTTGAGGCTATGTGACGATCCTCATATTACGTTTCGGGTAACGAAGAAAATAATCATTGATTGTTTAATTTCTTTTATGTAATAATAAAGAATTAAAATAAATGTAATAACATAGCCTATGTTTTAATCTGGTAATTTCTAAGCATATTGGTGAAAACCGCATTGAAATCCGTCCAGTGGTTTAGGAGATGTGCGCGGACAAACAAACAAACAAACAAACAAACAAACAAACAGACAAAAATTCTAAAAACTGTCCTATCGTGTTCAGCTCCTTATTTTAAGACGCCCTGTGTGATTTATTTTTTGTTATCTCGCAATTACAGATTTTTTTATCTCTACGTTTTTATTATATGTATAGATAGATATTTTTGGACAGTTTTTGGACTGACACGTCTTGATTGCTCATTATACGTATCTAAATTCAATTTTACTAAATACCATTTTGTACGTGTTCCAAAACCATTCAAACGTTATTGAATTTAATCCGATCATACGTCAGTAGAATTAGTTAGGCACACAAAAAGTGGACACAGGCTACATCCTATATAAAGATTTTAATTTGGTATATTATTTTATCATATAATTACAATGATTTTACCTTATTGAGCAAAGAAGAAATTGGATAAAATATATTGTTGAATGATAAAATTAACCAAACTATTAATAACTATACCTATACCTATACACGAATCATATCACAAACTAAACTAATTATTGTTTGTTTATCTGTGGACAACTAAGGTAGATAGTTCAAACGATCCCTAATTTTAGGCAACATGTCCAAAATGCTGAGCTGGCTGCTATGATACCTCGCTGGATTGTGACTTCTGACCAAAATACAGGTTACATTCTTTCCATGGTAAGTTTTTTTTTTCTATGGTACTGAGTCGCTCGCCTGATGGCTCTTCACGCTTGCCCATAACAGCTCAACGCCATTCAGAATTTTGAACTTCAACAGTTCAAAACCCTGGATGGCAATGCACTGCACTCGTCACCCTAAGATATAAGATATCAAATCTCTGTGTGCCCTGTAATTTTGCTGGAAACATTGCCCTTCAATCCGGAACACAGTAGTGTTTGCACACTAGTGCTTGGCGGTTGAATAACTGGCAAAGCTGGTACCTACTTCCCCAGGCGGACCCCTGCAAATGAGTCCTACCACTACAAAAGTTTAACGTGTCTAAACTATTTGAGACATTTGCAGTACATCCGGCCAGTCAATTAAAACGAAATCAGTGCATCTTTTATCAGTGAAAAACAAATGTAAAACGGTGAATAAAATCTTCAAATAAAATATTTACACACTGCTTGAATCCTCCACCAAACAAATTGTTAGCTGGTTTTGTGGGAGTTTTTGTTTCTGTTTGATTTTTGACCTACTTTTCGTAAACACCATAATTTGACTTCGTATGCATTCCCGTCAAAACTTTATAAGCAGCTAGGAATTGTTCTCGAAATTATATGATCCGCCAAAACTACCGTTGTCAATTCCCAACTTTTATAATGATAAAAAACTTGAAAAAGAGAGACATTAATGAAATTGTCTGGCCCTCATACTTAATGTTGTGTCAAAATAGTAAAATATTGTTCGTGAAGAGCGGTCAGAGTTATAGTAGTTCAGTGTTATTGTGTAAGCCTCAGGGTCGATTATTCAGGTACCTAGAAGTGTATTCTTATTTTTTACCAACTTTTTCAATCTTAGTTGTAAAGTTTTGCAACTGTACTTTATACCCCAGCTGCAAGCAAACTTCAAAATTAGTATTACAAGAAACAGTCTATCTAAACAGTATACTGTACTTGTCTATTAGTATTTTTTTTATGGATAGGTGTTTTTTTCGCTATTTTAAGGTTAATCCCGTAATAAAACTTGTTTCTAATGATGAGCACAATGACCTCCTTTTGGGTTAGTATCACCGTTCCGTGTAATCGATACAGGAAGATCGAAAGAAATTAATTTATAATTCTGTTTTAAAACTTAAGTTCAATGCTTAAATTTTAGTAATCTATTAGTATTCAAAGCTAATAAAACTTAATAAAAATCTTAATGACCATACCAAATTGGTAATACTTTTGACCTTATCTGTCGTGTCGAATACTAAACCGACATTCTCGACATGTCAGTTTAATTGTTTAACTAAAAATAACCATTTATAAAGCAATTTTGTCATCAATGTCAATATATTATGTTATGACAAAAAATCTATTTAGTAATCATGGTGGGCAGAAACAATCAATGTGGGTGGGTGGATATAATAAAATCATGATTGGTTACATAATTATTCACTATAGTTATATGATTATTTACGGGATATTTACCGTGGTAAGGTTGTGGAAGGAGCTTCCGATATTCCCGATAGTCTTCCCGTAAACATGGTGCATGTAACTGCGCCGAAATATCGGGAGCTCCTTCTACAACCTTACCACGGTAAATAACCCGTAAATAATCATATAACTGTAGTGAACAATCATGATAGTTTAAAACAATAATTATTCACATCATTTACCCCATTTTTTTACCCGAATACGGTTTGATGCAAAAGGAGGTTTATAAGTTTGACCGACGACCCTCCTCTCAGCGGCAATGGGACGTGTCGCTCTGTGTTTTAAAGTATAAAAATCTATTAGACTCTTCAACTTCTTTCACAGAGCGCGCTTACCTTCTGGCTGTTGCCCGTTGGGAGTCGGGACTTTGGTTGATTTTTAATTATTTAGTTTTTTTTTACGTTATACGTGGCAAACCAGCGGACGGGCCGTCTGATGGTAACCAGTCACCGTCGCCTATGGATACTATGTAACACCAGAGCCATCACAAATACGTTGCCAACCGTTAAAAAATCTATTAACTCGCCTTTTGAAGAACCCCATGTTTTAGATTATCGGAAACATCACGGAAGATAGCTCATTCTACATTTTGCAATGTTTGTTTGAAACGTGACTTGATCAAAAGTGTCATCAGCTCTGTTTTATGAAAATTGGTTGAGCCCCTTCGAGATTTACTGCTTTTCAATATGTGGTTGGAATAGAATTCGCAATTTAATTTGTCACAAAAGAAACTTGTGCCTCAAATGCGGACTTTGTGCTTGACTGACTCTACATTATCAGCCTGTATTTCACCAGCAGTTGCAAAAATCATAAGGTAACGATGATGATATTATTGTATAATTACCTATAAAATAAACGAGTAAGGCCATTTTCAAATTAAACACAAAAGCGTCTTCTATCTGTTTTAAGCTTGTATTATTTTCGTTATGATACCTTCTTTGATGAATCACCTTTTATAACTTGATCATTTTGTTTCTGTCTACAACCAAATAATTTATCATAAGGTTTTGTATCAAAGCCTGTGGAATGTTGTGCCTAAACGAGATTAAAATTATGATTTAAATGTTCGAATTATAATTTTTCTTTATATTCAGGAAATATTCATTGATAAATTTTAAGGTAGTATGTAGGAATATAGTTAAGTACTTATCTGTTATTACTGTTATATTGTGTTAGTCACATGAAACATATAACACAATTAAAGAAAATAGAAAACTAACTAAAACTATAACATATAAAATAACTATAGTAAAAATTATTATAAAATATATATATATCTAAAATCCCGTAGGTGGAGAGAAAAGTGTTTTTGTAAAAAAAAAACATATTACATACTCACCAAAAAAAAAAAACACAATAAGTGACAAGAAATTAACAGAGTTATATGATTTTGCGCAGACTTGTAAATGCAGTAAAAATGAGGACTGAATATAGCAATTTCCACCGCCAATGTCGCAGCTGTGCTCAAAACCATTTTTTTGTGACCTGTCCCTTTTTCTATCGGACTGGAAGCGGAGTGAAATTGGGAAAAGAGCTGATGCTGTGACACTAATGCCCTGGAGATTGGAACAGCCCCTTATATGGAACGCAACATGTGTCGATATTTTCCTGTGGCACCGTCAAATTTTCCTGAGACACAAAGTAGGATCGCAGCCGATTCGGTGGAACAGCCTAAGCGCAATCATGCTTAACTCAGCAGTGGTTATATATTCAAGCAGTTTGAGGTTGAATCATAAGCCCTTAGGGACCGAAAGCTCACCTCATTTTCATAAATCTTACAAAGCACATGGTTAATGTGACAAGCGTGACCAAAATGCTGGCAATTTTCTGAATCTACGTATAAGCATTTGCCATGCCAGTGGTAATGCCGCTGTCAACTGGTAGTGGTATTTGCAACACTCGAGCATTTGGATTGTTTGACTTGTAACGATCTATGGACAAATTTCAACCATTCTCGTTTAAAAAGCTAAAGGTAGTATGGGTATTTAGTGTCAGTTAGCTTGTATTTTGTTCAATTATTGAAGAACTGATTTTTTGATTTAATGAATGCAATAAATAAAAAAACAGGATGAATAAAACGTTTGTATTTGTAACAATGTTTTTTTTTTTTTATGAGCGTCTGGAATGCCTGGGTTCGTTTTGCGGCCTGTCGGATATTTAAAAGATGAATTTAGATAATTTTCTGTTCTACTTCTATGTGTTACTCCTATGTGTCTTTGTTTTCCATGGAATTCTCAACCAGATACCTTGACGGGGAGCTATAAGTGTGATTCGTTATTTATTTTTTGGTATAAATTGCATAATTGGTGTGTTTTTGAGCTGATATAATAGATGGCATTCTAGATGATATAGGTAGCATACGAAAGAAAAAAATCGATTGGACTAAGTGGCGTGAGAGCCCTATGCTTGGAATAAGGTGGGCTAATCATGATAATAAACTGTGTTAGACTGCATCTAAAATATTTTTAACTATTTAAAATTTCAACTATATATTATCACTATCTTATTAATCAATAATACCAACTGCCTAAATTATTGTCAGTTCATATTTTTATTTTCTAATAGAGAAGAATCGAAGAAAAGTGATCGTAGCCCTGATTTACCGGAAGTTATCTCATAAACAAGCTACGGCTTTTAAAAACCATTTCAAACATCGTAAAAATATTGAGATCCCTGAACTAGATACCAATATATGCCACTTAAACTGTCACAAATAATTTACAAGTGCGTTGTGAATTTTCACCTGTAAATACACAGACTGAAAAACAAGGCGTGTTCACAAATAGAGGTGACAATAAGTTCTTGTAACATTAATTTATTCTTAGTCATGGTAATTGTGTGAAATACTTATTGAAAAACAAAGTATAGTAGTTTTATTCTTTTATCTGTTACTGAATCGTTCTTAAGTCAACAGTGGATCATAATAATTGTGACTCACTGATTTAAATAAGTGCGTGCTCCAAATATTTCACATTTTATTGGTATTGAGTAAGAGTGCTAATGTTTATATTGGTCTAGATTTTGCCTAAAGTAATAATTTGACAGGTATTCCATCATCATCATCATTTTAGGCATAGGACGTCCACTGCTGGACATACTAGGTCTTCCCCATCAATTTCCAAAAGGGCCGGTTGAAAGCGGCCTGCATCCAGCGTTTTCCTGCGGTCTCTTTTAGGTCGTCTGTCCATCTTGTGGGTAGATGTTCTACGCTGCGCTTACCGGTCCGTGGTCTCCATTCGAGAACCTTTCGGCCCTATCGGCCGTCTGTTTTGCGACAGGTATTTGGGTGATATGAAATTCAAATTGATGGTGTGTTTAGTAATGAGCATTTAATTACTTTCAGACATGTTATGCCAAAGCTTTGAACCACAAACTCTTATGTGGCAACGAAGTTTTGAACAAAAAATATGCTGGCGTGTTTCTGGCTCAACGCATAAGCATTGCAATTTAGCGTAGTTATGCCGCCAGTATGCTGGGTACGCTACCAACTGATAGTGGGCTTGAACATTTACATTGTCTTTAGAACTTCAACGGTCTATTGACAGTCTAATTTTGTACTGTAGTGTTAGTGTAGCTTGTATTTTGTTTACCCTATAAGTATAAATTATAATATTTGCCCTACAAAAAAGTTTTGAACCGACTTCAGGAGGATTCTCAATTCAGTCTGTATTTATAATTTTTATCCCAGATATATATTTATTTCTCAAATTCTAGTTAACAAAAAAGAAAACGTTTATGTTTTCGTGTCTATCGTAACATTAAAAAGAAAGAAACTGTCAATTTGATATATTTAAATTTGACGGAGTAATATGGTAATAAGAAAAAAAAAACACTTGTTTCCATATTACTCAGTCAAATTTAAATATTATCATTTTGTCAATATTTTTGTTTTTAATGTCACGATAGATACCAAGAGGTTATTTAGTCACTTTTTGGAAATTCACGCTCACTGATTTTATATCTTCAATAAAAAAAAAAATCTAATGTGAGTTATTGCTGTTGGCCTTGCGGCCTCTACAGCTTGACCGGACTAGTTGGTGAACGCAGAGGGCGTTGGGCCAACATGGTTTAGATTTTGATAATATCTTCAATAATGTTAAATATGTTCCTAAAATATGTACGAGCGAGACAGCTGCAGACGAGAAGAGCCCCCTTAAGGGTGGCCTAAGTACTACAAAATAAACAACGTATGTTTGACGACTTTTTGAATTTTGCTAAACAAAAAACAGCCATTCCATAAAAAACAATCATTCATTCTCTACAAATTATAATACGAAACAGCAGATTTTTTTTCGCAAATTTGGTAGGTAAGTGGTAGAAGAAAAGATACGTCAGTATTGTAGCCACCCTTAAAAAGATGCTGATTACCAGTAACCCTATTATACATTGGACATACATTAAAACTAATAGTGGGTAACATTTCCCTAAAGTCAAGGTAATTTTTCAAATTATTTGACGGCAAATATACATGTAAATATTTGCAGTATCTTGTATAAAACTGATTTCAAGCAAATCTGATATTTCATACTTTGTTAATAATAATATTTTCTGTATCTAATCATGTTTTTGTGTATCTTATCTGCTTGATGTTACGTAAAGCTCTAAGTGGTACCAAATTGCGATACGAATAATTTAAAAGTATCTTTGTAACGGTAATGTAAATGTAAACATCAAACAATAAAAACAAATTAACCCAAATCGTCTGCCTTTGACAAATCGCTGTGGGACCAATTTTGTATCGTGTACCATCACCATGATTGGCCTTTAAATTACGGAATTGCTTGTTGCTTTATAACGATATACTTAGACGACGAAAATTTAAAAAATACCATGTTATTTCTTATCTATGGATCAAAATCAAGACGTCATTTTTATTCAAAAGCGACCATCACAACATGCTTGTCAAAAATCTGACAAGGTCACTCAATTTTAGAAACAATAAACAAAACAGTGTATATTTTTTCTAGTAAAACTGACGACGAGCATGGCCTTTGCAAGACTGACTTATACTTTGTTGACCCGACTAATAACTTTTTACTACGTGCTTACTGCTCAGCCTTTCAAGCTCAGTGCCATTTAAATCTTTATAACCATTTGTCGCTCTTTAGAAACTTTTACTGAGGCTAAGGGAAGTAAGCTAAGGCTGAGTAAGGGAACCAGGATTAATAAACCAAATTATGGTTAATGTCTTAGAAGATTTTATTTCTTGGATTAACTATTCTCTACTCTTTAGACGAGGGCTTTATGAATAATTAAAGCATTTTAGTAAGTGTACTACAGATCGCACTTAAACGGTTTATTTTTGAAATTGTTACTTTGATTTCGTTGATTCAAATTTAAACTCAGTTCAGATAGTCTTATAATATAATAACGCCTTAAATCGTTTTTACAATAACATAAAAAGTATATACCAGAGAAAAATAAAATTAGGTATAGGTATTAAAAAAAGATCTGTTAAACCGCAACCATTGGGAATTGTTTTCAAAATGCTGGCCCCGTTAAATTTCTATAGCCATGCTCACTCTATGAACAAAGGGGACGCCAGAATTTTGTTCACGTGTTGCATCAAACGGAGATGATTGTAAATCTTTAAAAATAAATGGTTCTCAATTCCCACGGCTTTATGGTTTCGAAGTGGTTGGGAACCCTACTGCGATCCTTGTGCAGGAAAGTCCGTGCAAGGTTACCAACCTGATTGACAGGAACGTTGTACTGGGAGCGGTGTAGAGCACAACATGATGGACCGAAGTGGAGGGAAATCTCTGTTTTATATTATGGAATAAATCAACCATTAAGTAAGTACTTATTCTTTCTTCGGTTTAAAGCCTAGACTAGACAACGACTTAGAAGACTTTAAAATGCATATTTAAAAGTGTTTTAAATCAACGATTGCGAAACTTTTCCATTGAAAGAAAGAGTCAGGACTTCTGAAGTCTTTTAAAGACTTTTGCACAATTACGAGTAGGTTAGGACAATAAGGTGAACTTAATTTAAATGCGTAGTTATGTAGAATGTGTAGTCGTTATTTTGATGGAATCTGAAGCAATTTTATTGAAACCGTAAAGCGAAAAGTTCGTTGGTTTTCTCCTTTGATATTGCTCAAGGAACACTGATTTATTGGCTGGGCATACTTTTACTACCTACGTTCATAGACTGTTGCAGTATACATGATAAAACCTACTCCTATTGCTATTGATTATTATAATTATTTTCGTTTAAAGTGTTATTTATAAATCAGTGAATTTATATTTTAAGTGAGGAATGTTTTTCCACCTTTTTGTAAACCCATTAAACGCAATAAATAATAAAATACAACACAATTGAATCCATATTATTTCAATATATTTAAAAACTAAGTTTATTTTGTGGAAGGATATGTTATATATTAGGCCTGATAACAGGGAAAATTGGTAAAAGAGAAGAAAACTGATGCACTGCTGTAGGTTGAATCTATACATTCATCTATACATATAAAAGGCTATGTGTGTATGATCCCTATTTCCGAAACCGCTGGACCCATTTAGATAAATAAAATCAACAGGTTTTTTTTGTGATATAATGTTGCCTCTACAAAAAACAAAAACTCGAATAAAAGTCTCTACATTTACATATACTGAAGTGAAAAATTATTCGTTCTCTTTTCCGTGTACTACATTGTACAAAAATATAAAACGGTGTGAAAGAGCTCTGTACTTACTACGAGTATAAGTAAATATAGGCACGCAGCGCGGCGCTGTTACTTTTCAATCACTTACCTATTATTTATACAATTCAGTCGATATATATTTTGATTACTTAATTGTTAACATTTAGCTAAAGATCAGATAGGTGATCGCAAGCGTTTAGAAATAACGCTACCTGGGTCGGATGATACGTAAAAATTTAGGTCCCAGTTGTATGGCCTACTATAAATAGCTGTGCCCTGCGAGTTCAGCTATCAACATTTCTCAAATGTACACGAGTACATTTTCTTTAAAAAAGTCATTTTTCCAAAAAAAAAACCTGTGACTTTCCTACTATATCAATGCAATAACTCTGAAGATAAAAAATCTTCAAAATTTGTAAACGCTAGAACAAAATATTGTTATTTCCGTATCAACAGGCGCTCGAATAACATTAATCGTATTTATTAGTCTACCATTCTATCAACGCCCCAGCCTTCTTACTTCTTCTTAATAGCTATAGAAACACTTTAACCTAAATTACAAGCGTTAAAAGGTAGATGATGAACCCCTTATGAAACAGTCTTTCAAAATGTCGCGATATTTTCCATGATTGATAGATTTTCTATGCTCTTTATGTTTGGTTAATCAAGGGTTGCCACCCAAATATTTATTATTATTTATTTAAATTGCCTTATTTGTCTAAATTTGCGTGGTTATGCACTAGATAAATATATACTATAAAATTAAAAATCATCATCATCAGCCAGAAGACGTCCACTGCTGAACATAGGCCTCCTCTTTTAACCTCCACACCGAACGACATCCTGCCATCTGCGTCCACTGGATGCCCGCGACTGTCACAATGTCGTCGGTCCATCTAGTGGGAGGCCTACCTACGTTGCGTCTTCCGGTTCGCGGTAAAATTAAAAATACTACAATTATAATACATCATACCCTGGTACTTATAATAAAAGGAACAAAACAAAAAAATACAAAATTTAACTAAAGATAGGCACAGCAGTCATCATGATGGACTGATATCTGAGAAAGAGCTTAAAACAAATACTTCTGCAATTAAAATAATTTATGCAAATCTAAAAGCTTTTTATTTTGTAGGTAATCTTCTATATTGTATAATTTGTTTACTTTCTAGGCTAACTAAATAACAGAAAGTTACAGATTTTAGTTTAACACGGTAATAGTTTAATGAAATGACAATCATGACCGTTGATCTTTACTAAAATAATGTTGAATGCTGGACGTAACAATTTTTAGATCAAAAGAAGGTATAAAAATTGCCAGGAGATTACTGCTTATCCACCATTATAACAAAGCACTTAGATATTTTATGACTTCACGAAGATGGCAACCCTGCGAAATGTTTTATAGCCTTCAGTTAACAGTCATCAGGTTAGTTTTACCTTAATAATGCTGTTCAATAAATAATCTTTGTAATCATAGATATATAGTAAAACAATATATGTTGGAATAAAAAAGAAATCTTTAAAGTTCCCGAAATTTTCATCAGCACAATATAGGTAGGTATTTGCCACCAAAAAAATATTTTATTGACGACCCAAAGATCTCAGAAAAAAATTATCTGTTTTAATTTTGTTACCAATTGTATTCTTTTCGTTTTAAAAATTAATAATTTCACCTGTTGAAGAAATGAAGAAAATAAAGTATTTTTGGGTCGATTTTTTTCCGTTCAATAATTTAATTGAATCAGCCAATGAATAATAAAACTATTGAATTGATATTTCCATTTAACAAATCCAAAAAATATCTTGTGGCAAAAGTTTCGTTGGTTGGTTTATTTTTACAATATCAAAATTTATAGGTATTACAAAATTTAGCAATCCTATGGGATATAGAAAATTGTTTCGTATCCGTGATATGATACTACGCTAGCTAGTTACGCAAGTCAGATTTATTAGTGTCAAATGTGATGAAGGACTTTGTACCTACGGGAATTTTCCTTCGATCTATCTCGTTATCTACTCTTTTTTTTTTTTTTTTTCTAACTATTAACAGTATCTTTGGGAAAAACACTCGAACTGTTTTTTTCTCTGCACACTGCATAGAAAAAAAACGGTAAAACTCTGTTTGGGGATTGACTAGCAATAATTTAAGTTCATGCAATCACACCCGAAAATACAAAAGCCACGAAAACCCGAAAGTAAAAAAAAATCGTGACAAAAAGTGAGTACCGAAATAGTTAATCTTATAATTAGTACTAAAAGTCGTATATCATTTATTCATAACGAAATTTATAATGACACATTATTTAGGTGTTCAAAAAGAAAGCTACCATAAAGAAATTGAATTCAACGAGTAATGACGTAGTTTTGGTGACCATTTCTAGGAATTTCCTTTCAATTGTATTTGAACAAATGTATTAAAGTCAACATGAATTGGACCGAGTAATTTAATTTAACAATACATGTACAAATGAAACTTTTGTTTGTCAAAAAATGGGCCACCACTATGAACGACAAATTACGAATAAGGATGATTTTTAGTTTTCTTTGAAAAAAGAGTTAACATTAATTATTTCGTATTGCTATGGAATGGAACAATTTGCCGGCTTCCTGGTTTCTTGGGAGGTACTCTCTATATTAGGTGTATCCTACCAAGGTCAGATAGAATAATATATCTTCCAAGACATAGTGTTTCGTTTGTGACCACACCATTACTCACCAACAGGCGAGTTGGTGATCAAAACGCGGACAAAAAAAAACAGTAAAACTCTTTAATGAATGCTCCAGTGTCGACTTTTCCGGAAAAAATACCACTTATCCATGGTAGGTATATAATCGGACAAAGAGAAACAATGGTGAGCAATTTTGTATGGTAGTTGGTCGAGAGCCGCCACTATTAGGACATAATTATGCCAAATGAAAGGGTATAATGTAGTCTTGAAGTAAGCAGACGGGCATCAAAATCAGTCAGAGTGATTTCGAATGATACTAGTGTATTCAAATCTCAGTCATCATTTTCTTCATAATTATCTTCATCAGTACATGCTCTGACTGATTTCCCTAATAAATAAGTAAGCAAATCTTAAAATAAAACATGATATCACCTATAATTATTTTAATAATGTATTATGAAAATCCACACATAATATACAATAAAATTTTCATATCAGCATAAAAAAGAAATAGGAATTTTAAAAAAAAGTGTAGCGCACTTACAATTTTTTTTCATGAATGACATGGTGAATTGTTGATGTGGCTACTTAAGATTAAAACCTCTTTTCTAGTTATTATACTTTGCATTTTTGTAGAATTAGATTCATACCGCTGTACACCGATAAATAACTTATGTACTTATTCGATATCACTCTGACTGATTTTGATACCCATCTGCGTACTGACGACTACATCATACCGTTTATTTGACATATATGTTTTACCTTTGCCGAAACTTGGATCAAATTCGCCCACAGACTTAAAAAATATTAATCCAATAGTCTCGATCACCACTTCCTTGTCTTGAGTATTCTACTCTCTAATTTATCCGTGAATAATGAAAATGTGAAAAGAATACTAATCTGAAAAACGAATTCCTGAACGTGTCCAATAATCCCTATAAAACGAGCTTTGAAAGTTTTTACATCGCAAAAGTTTTATAACACTATGTACTCACTTGCATTATTGTACGAAATTTCTATTACAATCCCAATATCTGTATTTATTCAATAGTTTTTGAAAGTAAACTCTTCACATTAAGTCAGTATCGGAGAAACAACTTTTCTCTGAGATTCGTCACTCTGCCCGACAACACTGCGCCGCTCGGCGTCTGAACTTAGACTGAGTGCAAACTGAACTGAACTGAAGCTCTGAAAGGCACAGTTCTCTTCACGATATGGGTTTAGTATATCGAAGTAAAAACGTAATGTTTGTACAAATATTATCTATAGTAGAGTTTTTTCCAAGGGTAACTACACAAACTAAAATTTATAATGTTAAAATTATATTTTGCAGTAACGGAAAGAAATCCAAGTATCAAATTAATTCTCGGGCCAAGTTATAATTTGCTCCGACAGCTGCAATAACATTGAAAAATCTGAGTAAAACATTTTCTCTTAATATTTCGTTTATTTAATAATTTATTAAGAGAAATCTTAATATTTCGTTTCAGCAGCGTAGGTAGGCCTCCCACTAGATAGACTGACGACATTGTGAGAGTCGCGGTCATCCAGTGGATACAGATGGCAGGATGTCGTTTAGTGTGGAGGTTAAAAAGGGAGGCCTATGTTTAGCAGTAGACGTCTTCTGGCTGATGATGATTTCATTTAATTGTACCAGGTACCTGCTACAGGCTTACGGTTGAAACCCTAGCGAAAGTGATCAGAATTTGTGGTATTTTAGTTATTTTACAATTTTATTGCAGCTGTCAGAGCAAATAAATGCTTGGACCGAGTTTAAGTATGTTTTAAAAAAAATGTATTTTCACCGATTTTTCCGCAAATTATGAATTGATTTTGATGGTTCCTTTTTGTAGGCCATACTTCAGAGGTGGTCTGATATAAATTTCATCTCGGTTTAAAATCGGTTTAGTTGGGAAAAAAAATAAGGAAATTTGAGGAGTCTATTCAGGTAAATGAGTTCCAAGAAGTAATTACATGTTATAAAATTAGGATGAACGATTTAGGAAAAAAATCTAAACAATTTTCAATCTCAAAAAAATCATTAACATTTATAAAATTAAGATGAATGACTGAAGAAAATTTTCAAAACAATTTTTAAACCTTAGGCTTGTAGCTAGGTCAGGCTATATACAAATTATGAACACTAATTATACAGTAGTTTTTAACCAGCTCGAGCGCTGTTGATTTGGCAAATGCAATAATTTTGGTCGAGCGCTGACTCATTTTGAAGTTTTTGTTATTTACTCTTTTCCTTGGCCTTCTATTGCGACTTTTAGCAATTTTGGTCAATTCTAGTTAAAGTTTAAGTCTAGTTCCATGGTCAGCTTAAAATTATAAAAGTTGTGTCATATCAAAATTGTACGTTTTATCTAGAAAACCGCAAAGACCGAAACACAATTAAGGACATTTCGCTCGATAGAAAAAAAATTAAGTAACACTGATTTGAGCTTTTCTCAATTTTGATCCCCAAGCCACCTGCCAAGCGTGGGGATTATGGCAACACCCCTCTCTATGAGGGAGGCCTTGTCCAACAGTGGACGCTAATTGGCTGATGATGTGTGATGTATGTGTGAGCTTTTCTCCCTATTTTTATTATATAATTTCAAATACCCATTAACTAAATTATGTCTACAATATCTCAATATAGGTACAGATATATCTTAATATTAAACGTTTTCCCCGTGTTATGTTTTAACGACTACGTGTAAACCAGTCTTGAAGAAATTTGACAAGCAAGTAGTATTCATTGGTTATATACGGGAAAATGGAAAAGCCAAAAAATCGGAACAAAAATTTCGGGCGCAGCAAGTAACAAAAATATACAACGTATTAGTTTAGTAAGAACTGAAAAATCTTATTGAAATAGACGAAAAACAAGTTCATTACGTATGCCTTACGATTTACGCCATGAGAACCTTTGTTACAGGACCTTGATAACCAGCTGTTTCTAGCTTCAATGTCTTTGTTTTTCGAGTAGACGGTACGAGTTGCAAAATAGTGTTTATGTACTACATACATTTAAAGTACTATTGTTTTTCTAAAAGTCTGATAATTTGAAATAAATAAACGGGCCAAGTGTGAGTCGAGCTCGCTCACTGAGGGTTCCTTACCACCATAAAATACAGAAGGTAGTGCAAAAAGACAACATCATGCCCTGATAGTCCTCGCACTTGGCCATTTTTTATTTATTGGTTGTTATACTTTAGAGTGTCTACTATAATCATGACAAGTTTGACGCTTGTACGTATAAACCTTTTTTTCATATATTTTTTTATATACATTTTTTTTCCGCCGTAACATTAAATAACAAATAAACATATTCTGTGAAAATTTCAACCGGCTTCGGTTCGAAAGGTACAGCCATTAAAAGGTAGAGCAGATAGACAGACAGACGGCCGGACGGACGGAAGGACAGACAGACAGTGTAGGCTTAGTAATAGGGTCCCGTTTACACCCTTTTGGGTACGGAAACCTAAAAAGCAGGAAACAAAAATAAGAAAATTTTATTTAACTAAAAGAAACAGGTACTTTAAAAAAAATGATTCCTTTTTTTATAAATTTCACAATGTGTTTATTTTACACCCAATTTCACGGGATTAATGCGAAAAATCTCAATCGTCCATAAAAAAATGGGGCACCGTGGCTTCCTAGCAGCTATGGTTTAATCTGTAGCCGCTTTATGTCGTCTTGAAGGTAATTATTAGAAGAGACTCCAATTTCAGTGGCTTCGTTTGTGTTTATAATTGTTTAGATTTTAAAGGGCCTCACTTCTGACCAATTCTTTTGAACTTAATTCTTACACGGTTTGTTTTGTTATTGCCCTGTTGTTTTATTGTTTCGTTGTCATACCTTTTGTCACACGCCTAGACATTCGTAAAGAACCACTTAGGGAATAAGATCTTTGTGACAATGTGACAAGTCGAGATAGCTATAACTATACCGAGATAAAATATGAAAATAATAGAAACCTTTTAGATGGATCGATTTCCTGAAATAATTTCTATTTTACTTCAATGTTAGGATCGTATTAGTGTGACAGTTCTGAAACTTACCGACTATACAAAGATGTCAATAAAAGTGACACTAATAGACAATTTTAAGATGATTTCGTAGGTATATACAGAGACTTGAAATTTAAAGGGTTACCAAACCACTCGGTCCACCACCGCACCACCCTGATTGATTGATTTTGGAAGGTCATTAATATACATTTTGTAGAACTCAGCGTAATGAAACTAAGTAACAAATTTATGTTTTTAATATAATATCGATGACTGCCTCGGTGGCTCAGTTGGTAGTGATCCTACTTTCTGTGCTTGGGGGCGTGGGTTCGATTCCCATCTAGGACAAACATTTTTGTGATGAACATTTGTGTTTGTTCTATGTCTGGGTGTTAATATCTATTTAAGTATGTATTTAAAAATATATATGTATGTATATCAGTCTCTGGCAGCCATATTACAAGCTTTGCTTAGTTTGGGGTCAGATGACCATGTGTGCAATAATGTCCCAGATATTTATTATTATTATTAATATTATGTAGGCTAGGAGACTAGGAGCTGTCAAGTTTATATCTATACATAAAATGTTAGCAAATTAAAGAATAGTCATTTAGTAAATTGACGGTAGTTTGAGAAACAAAACTACTGACGTTACATACCGCTTTGCTATTTCGTATGTATATAGCCTGGACTACACTATAATGGGTGTACTAAATACGAAAATAAAATCCGATTGGTTTACTAGAGCCGTATCATCAACGGTATAAAGTCGTAACTTCTTTGTCATGACTCCTTCGAAAAATTGATCGAAGCATGACTCGCTACGGTGTTCGGTGATCACAGAAAAAATACTCACTTGTGGTGTTGATCGATGACGAAACAGTCTAATAAGCGTTGTTTCATTGCAACTTATACAAAGTGTATTTTGTGCATACATTTTGCCTATTTTCTATTATTTGGTCATGTTACGGGCTGGTGTAGTGGAAAAAGACCATATTTTTTTCCACTTGCGAGGAATTTCATGGTTGTGTGACTCATACGAAAAATGCTCGAAATTACAATATTTATTTAGTGACTTACAGATGTTGATTCAGTCAATGATTCTCTACCACAAAAACCACAGAATAATAACTTTTTTTAAATAAAATTTTCAAAGTATTGTGTATGATTGTCATTTAAATTAATTATCTCTAAAAATACTTGGTTATCTTTTAAAAACACTCTATTGTCAGAAAACTCCTTTCTTTTGGTAGTACCGATTTTATTTCGACTTCTTCGAGACTCATTCGTTCAGATTTTATTTTTCTGGATATAAATTCTTGTACCTTATATTTATTAATTTGTACTTTAATAATTCTTAGCACTTTAAATCTAGGTACACTAGGGCAGAGTAACTATTTAAAATATTGAAGGTGCTTACTGCACCGCTGCTCAGACCAAAATGTAGATGCCTTGCTCTTGCATACAACCCGCCATGACGTTTTCTCTTCCCCTTTCCGTCATAACGACAGTTGGAATAGATGAGATTCAAATAAAGTACTAGTAAAGTCAAATAAAGTACTCGTGAATTCAATAACCATTTTTAAAATCTTACACTATACTCTAAAAATACAAAATAATCGTTATATTTTTTCAATTTTTAAGCTTTAAAGTGTGGCACACTTTAATATAAAATAACTTTGATATTTTCGATAGTTTTTTAGAAATACTTGATATTCTTTTAACAGTTACTTTATTGCCATTTTAACAAACTCAATTATTTTGATATTGTCAAAGTCGCTTGTACTTTTATGTCAAGTAATATTCATGTTTCTTTGTATCATCACATTTACTTATTTAAGATTATAAAAAAAAAAAAAAATTGAAAGAAACTGTTGACAGAATAGTAATTTTTAAACTTTCGCGATTCGAACACATGTTTTCATATTTATCGGGACTTATCGCGCACTATTACTATCACGAGCTGACCACGGCCATTGTAACATGGTCGAAACGTCGAGCGAAAGGTATCTATTTTTACCTTTATTTAATAGTGCGCGATAAGTCCCGATAAATATGAAAACATGTTGACAGAATCTCATAACCAAAAGTTTTTTTTATTTTATTTTTTGTTTTGAATGCAGCAATTTGGTTAAGAAATCGTGCGTTAAAGATAGTATAGTAAAAAACGATATCTGAGTCTTTCACATAAATCTATTCCGATGTTTACTTGAAAGTACATTTTAATAGAAAATCAGACTACCTCAGCCAAGGAAAATGAAAATGGTTTTCTAAATAGTTTGTGGCTAGATTGGAATCTCACTAAATGTTTTAAGTACCTACAGAGTTTGCTCTCAACTTGTTCTTGAAAGATTAAGTTCTATCCGAAGGATGTTGTAAGTTCAGGATAGTTTTGTAGATAATCAACTGTCCGAATATTTAGTTTAGTTTGAAATGTTAGAATTAAATTTTCAATTAGAGAGACTTCTCAATGCAGCCCTTTTACAAAATCCTTTCTTAGCTGTTTCTATGCTTGTATATGGTAACACCATCTGACTATTAATAACCGATGCATTATCAAGCACGAATAGATTAAATAATCGTAGAAACAGAGACATTATTTTTCATGAATCAGTTTATTAAAATCCAAAACTTTCCTTATGTTTGCCGTATGTCATTACTTCCTAGAATTCGATCTTTATTGGGACACTATGCAATGGTGTAAGAATACAGTCTGTGCTTATTTTCCAAATGTATGGGTTAGATTCCTGACTAAGAATATTCATAAAAAAAACCAATGATGCACTTTTAGTTTTCATCAAAATCGGGCCCGAGACTCGTTTAAGTACTTTTCGCTATTCCTCATAGTTTCGGATTTAGTTATCCACGCCCATGCGAAAAATTGGACTGTATATTTTGTGCTCGTGCCTTACGAAATATGTATTATACCTACACAATTTAGCAAAACAAACTAGACGTGGCCTACTCAAAATTGGCAAAACCTTGCACCAGTATAACAAACAAATGTATACGGGTGAAAGTAAAAGATTTAGGCTAGATATAATGATAACGATCATTTCATTGTTATTTCAATGGGATTTCCTGCCAAAATAACCGTAATATAGACCAAATCGTTTTCCAGTGTACTTTACATCTAATCTTTAGCGAAAAAATAGGGTCAGCACATAAACAAAATTAATCTTCTATTTCTTCTCATACTATGCCAATAGGCATGAACTGAGCTTGAAAACGTCTGATGCGATAAGAGGATTATATTTTTATTAAGCTGAAAACCTTTCGTAGTAAGTTTTCCTTCATCATGCATAGGCTGTAGGTTGTAACAGTTCTAACACTTAAATAATTCTCGCAGTTTAGTAAACAAAAAACACGCTTTGAAATCGCTAATCCTGAAGATTCTGGTAAGGATAATACATTTATGCTGTCCCAAATGTGAAAGAAGTGAGGGTCCAATTAAACAGGAGGAGCAGATTCATGTATCCAAAAAGTTACAATTCTTGAGAAAAAACGTAAGCCTTCATGATCATTATTTTCTGCCTTTGATTCAAACGGTGTACCATTTATATAAGATAAAAATATCACGGCACATTTTATACGTCACAAACTCAATGTTCAAGCTCATTTACACACCATTTCATTCAAAAGAGGTAGCTGAGTTCTTTAAGAATTATGTCTCATTATAGTCATCCCAATCTTCGGCTTTTCCTGTCCACCCACTGCCGTACATCATCACCGTATATCCTTACGTATATCATCACTCCAACGAGTTTCAAGGCATCCTACGCTACGTTTGCCGATACGTGGTCTCCACTCTAGAACACCTCTACGGTTATTAGTTCTGCGACAGATATGACCGGCTCACTGCTACTTCAGCTTGCTAATACGTTGAGCTATGTCGGACAATTTTGTTCCCCGTGTACGAATCCTTAGAAAAACGCCGAGCATAGCTCTCTCTATACCTCGCTGAGCGACTTTGAACTAGCGGACCGTTCAAACCCTGAGTGTCCACGCTTCGGCACCGTAAGTCTTATCAGGTAGAATGCACTGGTTAAAGACTTTCGTCTTAAGACTTTACGGGATATATTATGACGAGAAGACTCTACGTACGTTCTCTGAACACTGCCCAAATAAACTGTATTCTTATCTTGGCCTCACTTTCAAATTATTTTTTGCTGAGTTCGAGTATCTGTGCTAGGTAAACATACTGTTGAATAATCTCTAGAGTGAAACCATTAATGGTAACCGGTCCTGGAGCAACCTGTTTGTATAATGTAAATGCTAAATGCATGATCGCGCAGGTGGATTTTACTGCACTTTGGCCCACCAATATGGATGGACGTATGCGTAAATTAATAAGTCTCTTAGTAGGTATGTAAAGTTTGCTGGATTTTGAATGGACCATAATAAGTTTTAAAAGAAAACCAATAACCCAAACAAACATTTTGAACATTAAAAAACACCAATATTTGTTCTTGTTTCTTCCATATGACACCAATACTTCGTATAACCAGAAACGCTATAACAGTTTTTTCTACCTCGTTACACAATCGGGTATGCAAAGAGTAGAGAGTAACTATTTTCTCAATTCTAAAAATTGGGTTATAATATCTAATCGATTTGGGACTGGCTCGCATGATTGATGGCGGTCCATATCACTTAGTGGTCTTTTCACCCACGAGTACACCAAATTATGCTTAATCTACCTCCGTACATGTCTTCTATTGCACTTACCCAGCTAACCGTTTTTACAACTGACATGTTACTTGTTTTGTCATTTTTTTTGTCTTGACTAAACGATCTATAGTTATATTTATCGAGGTCACGAGAATGAGACAAACAATAATTATGAAGGGAAAGTTTGTAAGTATGTATATTCGTACCTACTCAACACCTTAACTGTTGAACGGATTAAAAAATGCACAAAGTTGGTTTAAGGGATACACCACACAAACTACAATACTTATTACGTCATATAAGTGTGTGTAATCTATCTATCTATACTTATATAAATATAAAAGATGAATGTATGTTCCCATATGGACTCCAAAACAGCTCGACTGATTTTGACAGGATTATAACTGGCAGATACCTGATATTATAAGAAGTAGGTTATCCGCGGGTAAAACCGCGGGGCGCAGCTAGTATCATAAATAATCATTATTATCAGAAGACGTCTACTGCTGAACATAGGTTTCCACCTTTAACCTCCACACTGAACGACAGCCTGCCATCTGCATCCACTAGATACCCTTGACTCTCACAATGTCGTCGGTCCATCTGGTGGGAGGCCTACATACGCTGCGTCTTCCGGTTCGCGGTCTCCACTCAAGAACCTTTCTTCCCCATCGGTTATCAGTTCTTCGAGTGATGTGGCCTGCCCATTGTCACTTCAACTTGCAGATTTTAATGATATTAATAATCATATAACTTAAATAAATTGTTTGCAGTTTCCATGCCGTTGCTAAAAAACGGTAAAGAAAAACATCTTGAGGAAACCGATGTCCAATGACCACAAAAGTGCAAAAACATGACATTCACCAAAATGCACTTGGCCAACATGATGGATTAGAGCCTTTCTATGTCTCAGAAATGAGCTGATGATGATAAAATATAACTGATACCCTGGATTAACACATAATTAAGTATTTATCTTTTATCATGAAAAACCTACGGATTCTGAGGCAAAACCTGGGATAAAATCCAACAATGCTAGTAACGTGGCAAAACTAGTGCTTCAATAATTTGTTTTAACTGCGCCATTATTGTCTTGCTCAAACCCATTTCCTGTGATTGTTATTTACAATTTTTAACACAATAATGAAAAGACTAGCAATTAAGTATGAAAATGACTTGTCGAACTATTGTTTCACGGCGGTCGTTCACTTGAGCGCTGGTACTGTTCGTTTATTTTATTTTGTGTATAAATTATATTTTAGATAAGTAGTATGGGAGGTTTTTCGAGTGTGAGTTTCAGTGACGTCTCTACGTTCTGACGATGACCTGACGATTGCAGCCATAGGTTCACCCAGTATACCGGCTACTATATGGGCCAGTCATGGTATGCCATGACCGTAAGCGTATCGGTACAAGCAAAAAAATATCACACTTCACACCAATCATATAAACACGATGGTATGTGTAAGTGTGCAAATGTGTTGGTATGTTTATTTGTCCGTACTTAAACCTTTAACAGCCAAGCGGATTTGAATGAAATTTGGTATGAAAGTAACTTACACCTTGCATCTTCATTATCACTGCTGGGACATAGAACTTTAGAGAAAGAGGGAGAGAGAGAGAGGGGGCTCTAAATCACCAAGCTGGAATGTGTTGCAGTACATGGTGATGACAGGAGGGTAGGCATGACAAGTGTCAACATCACATAGCTCTCCATAAATAAATTGTTTTAAATGGTTATCTTAAAGTATTTGTGACTAAAAAAGTGCCACTCAAGTTTCAAATTGTTGCTTTAGTTGTCTGTGATATTAGTGGGACACATATATGCAGTAATTTTTAAGTTGCCTACCTGCTGGCATAACCTTTGTTCTAACTGCAATTTACAACCTCAAAATGGCAAGTGTCAAAGATGTTCTGGACACTCAGAGACAAATTGAAGAGTCTTTACTTGGAAAAATGGCTGATTTTGAGAGGCAATTAGGTTCCACCGCTCCTCATAGCGCATCCAACCTTGAAAAACTTGGGCAGGATTTCACCGAGTTCAAAAAGTCTGTATGGTCTATTTTCAAACTTTTAAGATCACTTATTGACTCACTCACCTTAAGAGTCGACGATTTGGATAGCCAGAGCCGCTGTAATGCATTATTATTTATGGGCATCCAAGAAAACAATGGTGAAAATTGCTCGGCTATCATCCTCGGTATCATTCAAACCAAGATGGGCTTGTTGGACTTTCAACCTGCATCATTACTGTCATGCCATCGGCTAGGAGGCGTATCAGAAAAAAGGAACAGACCTATTTTAGTCCGTTTCGCTGATGTAGCAAGTCGCAGCTTAATATGGAGGGACAAGAAAAAGTTGAAGGCTAGTACTGTAGTTCTAGGCGAATTTCTCACTAAATCCAAGCAAGAGATCTTTATCGCTGGTCGTAAACACTTCGGTATAACCCGCTGCTGGACACAGGGCGGGCAAGTCATCATCAAATTACCAAACAATGACCGCAAAAAGATTTCGTCGTTGTTCGAGTTGGATGGTCTCATTGCCAAATTCCCTATGCAAGCGAATACAGCCAAAGCTCCTGTGCCACCGAAGCCTATTGCAGGCCCCGGATCCATCCCAGCTGCAGCTCCTGGACCTGAAGCTCGATCTAGGTCTGCCGCGACCGCTGCCAAGTTAAAGTTGGCGAAGTAAATGGAGACCGGATTTATCTATATTGGTGCTTCAAACTTTCAATGTGTGCAGTTTACCCACTTTACTTAATTTTCCCCGCCCATCTTACAAAAATATAAATAAAATAAAGGTACATTTTAAACATATTATGTACCTAACCTAGGTACTTCACTTCAGTTATGTGATGTGACTGTGACGTATAAATAAAATAAGTCGGTTTGTCAACGTCAAATCTTAAAATTGAATATCTGGCGCCACACGTCACTTGTATTTTGTCTTATGCCGTGAATAATTATGATTAACTTTCTCTTTTTCTATAAGTAGGTAATTTTCTTTTCTTCTTGACGGCATACGTTTTTATAATTTGCCAATGTCCAATTTATTTTCAAACTTTATATGTTATCTGTGAACCGGGTGAGGGACCTACTCGTATTTTACCCACTGATACTGCCTATTGATTGAGCTCGCGAAATTCTCACCTCTTGAGTGTTCATATTGCTTCCACACTACCGTCATTGAGATGATAATTACCTATGTGTAAACTATATTTACTCATATTTTTTACCCCCTTTAACTTCTTGTTTTGGATTCATCGCTGTGACGGGCTATATTTATCTCGTTATATAAAATTCATAGTTTCCCTCGGGTTTTACTGTTCTTGGTGAAATTTCTTCTTGCTCAATTTGGACGAGTGTTTTTATTTTTATGTATAGGTACATATATTTTTTCTTTGCCAGTAAGGTATGCAACAAAAGTGAGTGTAATTATATTTATTTTTTAATTTTTTAATTAATTTTCTTTAATTTAGTTTAAGCTAAATTCTAAATTTTATTTTATATTTTATAGTATATATCTTATATTTAATTTTATTTATACCTATTTCATTTTATTATGTCTTCGAGTGATGAATTCTATGTAACAGCTTCGTCTGATAGTTCACTATATGCTAGCGCTGATGAAGAAGTCTCGTCACCTGCGAAACAGCTTAATGATGCTTTCTTTCCTTTTGCTAAAAACTTTAATATCTGTCACATTAATGCTCAAAGCATTAATGCACACTACAGCGACATACTTGATACCTTCTCTTCAGACAATATTCATGCTGTACTTGTTTCTGAGAGCTGGCTGAAGCCCACATTACCATCTCATCTGTTCCCATTACCCAATAATATACTTATTCGCAATGATCGTGTCGGGAAGGGAGGTGGAGGAGTAGCTATCTACTTGAAAAGTCACATTCCATACAAAATTGTTTTGCAGTCTCCATCTACATATAGCCGATCGTTGGAATATCTCTTTATTGAAATTAATTTAGGAACAAAATTTCTTCTTGGTGTAGCGTACAGCCATAATGATAAAATAAACTACTTTCCTGATCTTGAGAACGCCCTGGAAATCTTGCTATTAGATTACGACAAGATTATAATGATGGGTGATCTTAATACGTGCCTAGTCAAAAACGATTCTCGCGCCCTAAAACTTAAGTCTTTAATTGAATCCTCTAACCTCGTCCTCACTCAGCTGTCTCCTACCCATCACTCTCGCACAACGGATACCCTTCTTGACCTGATCATCACTTCCGATGAAAACCTTTTCTCCACACATGGTCAGATGGAAGTCCCTGGGATTTCTCATCATGACCTTATTTATGTCTCGGTAAAAGTTCGTACTCCTAAACCCAAGCCTTTTGTGTTATTTCAAAGGAACTTTGCCCGTATGAATATGGATCAGCTTGATGAGGATGCTGGTGATATAAATTGGATGGAGATTGAATCTTTTAATTCTATTGATGAAAAGACAGAATGCCTATCATCAAATATCATTAGTCTCTTTGACCATCACGCTCCTATTCGTGCTGTTAAAATAAAGCATAAAGCGTCTACGTGGATGTCTGATTTAATTCGCAAAGCCAGGGCTAAGAGGAATCACGCGTTCCGTAGATTCAAATGCAACAGATCTGATACAAACTGGGACGAATATAAGAGGGTAAGAAACCGATGTAACCAGCTGTGCCGCAGTGCCAAACGGCAGTACATAGCTGATCAAATCGAGTCCTCCTCCACGGGTGGTATCTGGAAATGTCTCAGATCAATCGGCATCGGCAAGCCCAAGTCACCCGATATCAAGGTCCCATTAGATTTAAATATCCTCAACAGACACTTTACCTCCTGCAATACCCTTGACCCCACAGATAAACTCAATACCCTTAACGAAATAAATCAATTACCCTTCCCGATTTCTGACTCTTTTGATTTCTCTCCCGTTAGTCATGACTTAATTCATAAAACAATTCTCAATTTGAAATCGAAAGCCACAGGTTGTGACGACATTGGTCGAGTCATGTTAATGTACATCCTTAAACACATTCTCCCTGCCCTTGCCCATATAATCAACTACTCCTTATCATCCGGACAATTTCCTGATATGTGGCGAAAGGCTCACGTACTTCCTCTTCCTAAAATCCCCAATGCACTCTTACCCAACCAATTTCGCCCTATTTCCATTCTACCATTTGTTTCGAAGGTCATTGAGTCGGTGGTTCATAAGCAAGCTACCGAGTTTCTGACGATGGCGAAACTGTTTAACCCACTTCAGTCAGGTTTCAGATCCGGACATAGCACTACTACCGCTTTGTTGAAAGTTACTGAAGATATGAGGGGTGCCATGGAAAATGGTCAAGTTACTGTTCTGGTTTTGATTGATTTCAGCAATGCCTTTAACGCTGTTGACCATGATCTACTCTTGGCTGTCCTGCGCCACTTAAATTTTTCTAGTACCTCAATCAAGTGGTTTGGTTCATACCTGAAGGGACGTCAGCAGGCGATCCGTGCGGATCAGACTTTCTCAGATTGGTGTGAGTTGGTTGCAGGGGTCCCCCAGGGTGGTATTTTGTCACCGTTGCTTTTTTCTTCATTTATTGATTTGCTTTCGACTCAATTATCTTGCCGTTATCACTTCTACGCTGATGATCTCCAACTGTATCAACATGCTAGTGTTCAAGACTTGGATGTAGCTATTTCTTCTCTTAATAACGACCTTCTTCGACTTCAGTCGTGGTCAAGGCGCTTTGGTATTCAGGTTAACCCGGAGAAATGCCAAGCAATCATAGTGGGTAGCTCTCGCCGTCTCAATAGTGTAAATCTTACCACACTGACTCCGCTGAGTTACAACAACTGTGTCATCCCATTCTCCACTACAGTTAAAGACCTTGGTATTTTATTGGATTCTAACCTGACCTGGCGACCCCAAATTAATGAAGTTTCCCGCAAATTTTACGCCTCCCTTCATTCCATAATGCGGTTTAAAAAATTCCTGCCTGTTAAAACCAAAATTTGCTTAGTAAACACCCTTCTCTTGCCAATCATCGATTACGCTGACATATGCTACCTCGACATTACCGAAGAGCTGCTTAACAAGCTTGAAAGGTTACTCAACACCTGTATTCGCTTTGTATATTGTCTGCGTAAGTATGATCATATCTCTGAGCATCGATCTAAACTTAAATGGCTTAAGATTCGTGAAAGAAGAAACGCTAGGATTCTTGGCTTACTGTATTCCATCTTAAATGATCCCAAATCACCTTCCTATCTTAAAGACTCCCTTACCTACTTCTCGGACGTTCGCATAAATCCCTCTAGAACTATTAGTACCCTGCTTCATAAAACTCCTAGTCACAGCACTTCGTTTGTAGGCGACTCTTTCAGAGTTGTAGCGGTGCGACTGTGGAATGAGACCCCTCTAAATATTCGGAAAGCGCCATCTAAGGCTGTTTTTAAGCGACTGTTGCGCGAACACTATTTAAAAGCATCAGTGTCTAGTGTCTAACTACGTTGGTATTTATAATCACTCTCTTATATGTATTTATAATTCTTATATGTATAATATTAATATTATAATTTGTGTAATAGTATGTAGTAAAATCATATACTTATTTAGTTATGTATTGATATTGGTATATATTAAGTTTGTATAATAATTATGTAGTAAAATAGTATTTATTTATATAATTGTGTGTAGATATAGGTTTTATTTAAGTTGGATTTATTTTGGATGTATCTGGTTAAGTATCTATTTCTTGTAAAAGTTTTGTTATTTTTTTTTCTTTTATTTTCTTTAGTTAACCAGTTTTTTGTTTCTTAAATTATAAGTTTTTTTCATGCACGCCTACATACCATTTGTTCAACCCGGTGGATGACTGGTAGAAAATGTTTAGCATTAAGTCCTCCATTTGTGCATTGTACTTAGTTTGTAAGTGTGCAATAAAGTATTAAATAAATAAATAAATAAATAAATGTTGGTGAATTTCATATGTCTTTGAACTTTTGAGGTTCTTGGACTTACTGGTTTCCTTTCGATATTATTCTACGCCGTTGTTGGGCGTGGCATGAAAACTGCACATAATTTATTTGAGAACTAAATTAGTCATTCTACAGGGCCGACCGCTGAGATTTTAAGAGCTATGTTGTATTTAGTAATGTGCATTTGTGCAGGATATGATAAATAACAGTAAATAATATTACTAAAAGTATAACGAACATCTGCGTATGATTCTACCTAACAAACACTTCAACATTCCATATTCAATTGACGATCTCTATAAACAAGTAATGAAAACAATGATTCTTAGTTATATTACTTGATGGTAACCGTACTAAATGTACTAAAAAATTGGTACGGATACGACAGTGTAGCCTAGTTTAGTATATTTGCAGTTAAGTTACCCAAAAATCAACCGTACTTTACCGAACGTTGCTTTTCTGTATCATAATTGCACAGTAAACGGCGTGGCTGTTATTATGTAAATGTTTTTTTTTTTGAATTTTAAGTTATTTATGTATATCTGGCGACCTTCGGTATTGTTTCGAGGATTTCTACTTTAAATACTGCTGTAATATGAAACAGGTAAATCAACGGGTTAAAAAATAGTTTTATTATATAGGCTAGTATTAAAGACACTCTGTACAGGTCAGGAACTTCAACTATGCCCTTGAATGTAACGAAGTACATTTATGCGCTCGTGGCTAAATACGCTGATTCAGGGGCTATTGACGCGGTCGCATGTTTAGAAAAGATTTAATATAATATAATAAGACGACGGCTATACCTTACAGCTCACAAGTGAGGTTTCCATAACGCCCTTGGGTGTTCGGCGCAATTTTACGTGACCATCGTAGCTATACTGACCCGATATTATTTGGCAATAGCATTTACTGTCATAGCTCTCTATGATATATTGAATTGAGGGTGACGGGTACAGAATGTCGCCTATCCGAGAATTATTTCGTTGCACAAAAATTTATTTCTATTTTGAAATATTTTGCGAAGATATTATCTTCGGATCTAACGGATTTCAGCATTTTGTTGATAAAAATGCTGAAATCCGTTTGTTGAAACAAAATATTCAATAGTAAGCAATAACAAATTTCAGCCTCAGTGATCACGCGCCAATGTGTTTCAAAACGCAGGACACACGCAGGTGGACTTTTGTGTAAGCCGATCCTTAGTTAAAGACTTTTAACATTAATCCATGTTGTTTGATGTTCAAACGAGCGTATGGAGAATTTATCTATGTTTTTACTCTATCGTATAAAATTGTATGAAAAATATTTGTTTTGATTTGGATTTCGGTCAACAAACATTTTTGGAAATTATTTATTCGTCCAACCAATTCACACTAATATTGTACAAGGATTATACGAAACGGCAAAACTTAGCCGAAAAGAGGTTTCATTCCATTTATAATTTTATTATGAGTCATGAAAAAGATATCTCCTGATTCGTACATTTCGTTCTTGATTTTAGAGGGTTGACCCCATAGTACAAGTTTTTCATAATGAAGAGTAAAATGAACTCCTTTCGGATTCATACTACTGTTCCGAGTAACCTGTATTTGAAATTTTGTATTATTTGTGAATGTGCTTGATCTTAGTCGATTTCAAGACACCTTAATGAAATTTGATATTGTGTCTTTTAAACTGAATAAATGATTATAAATAACTAGCGGACCCAGCAGATATCGTCCTGCCCGTGCGGGTCCAATTGTGTTTTCAAACTTTATTTTTTATATTATTTATTTATTATTAATAAATAATAATAAATAAATATCTGGGACATTATTGCATATATAGTCATCTGACCCCAAACTAAGCAAATCTTGTAATATGGCAGCCAGAGACTGATATACATACATATATATTTTTAAATATATATTAACACCCAGACATAGAACAAACACAAATGTTCATCACACAAAATGTTTGTCCTAGGTGGGAATCGAACCCACGCCCCCAAGCGCAGAAAGTAAGTTCACTACCAACTGAGCTACCGGGGCAGTCAATTGAAATATATATACAAAATTTCATCCAATGGGTCCAGCAAATTGCGAGGAGTTAGGTGAGTAAGGCACGTACAGAGGATATTCGTACATTTATCTCTGAGAGTAAATAGTTTCCAGAGTCATGGGATAGCGGGCAAGAACGCAAAAAGCAACTTATTTTTTTCTTTATGAAGGTAGGTAGCTCGGTTTAAATACTAGAACGAAGATAATTTCGATAATCTAGGCATTTTCAAGGCTAGAGTAAATGGATTTCTTCTAGATCAACGTGTTTCATCCTCGGCCACACCGTTGCTTACCATCAGGCGAGTTGGTGGCCAAACGTAGATCTATTCCATATAATATATAGAAAGGTAATGCGACAAAAACCAAGTAATTTTTTTTGCAGGACCAAAGTTGAATAAGCGAAGCGAAAAACTTGATAGGGCTATAAGCACTCTACTGAAGAGCCTTCTGGAAAAACCTTTCGGTTCAAGCATTTTCAATGGTCTTCCGGCATTTTTGTGATCGAAAATTGAGAAAAGTATATTAAATAAGCACATTATTAGGACAACTGATGTGAGTTAACTTGTTTGGCATATTTTCCTAAGCCCATTGTGTGAGGGAGAGAGTACAAAAAGTTTGGTGCACACACTGGGCTCTGTATGGATACCGAAGACAAACATACCAAACTTTTTGTATTATGTCCCTTATCTCTTTACCTTGCCAAATTAAAACAAAATCTGAATTGAGACGCGTTCCTGAGAAAAAGGGTCTTGACTGACAGACAGACAGACAGACAGACAGACAGACAAACAGACAGACAGACAGACAACGAAGTGATCCTACAAGAGATCCTTTTTTCCTTTTAGGAAGGGAACCCAAAAATATATTTCATCTTAAAAAGATAGATTGTCATTAGATTTTTCAATTATCAGTGCTTTATGTCCCTCATTGCTGGGACATAGGCCTTCTCTCAGAGAGAGAGAGAGAGAGAGAGAGAGACATAGAAGAGAATGGATCCACTTTTGATTGGATGGATTTGGATGGATTGGATTTCAATGGATTTCACCAATATAAACTTAACTGCGATCAGTTTATGTTGGTGAAACCCAAATTGACGTTTTGAACTCAATAAGCCACTTTATACCAGTTTAGTTTTGCGTTGATCGCGTTCACTTTGATGGTGAAATCGGCCCTTACTATGATTTTGAGGTTCTCCGAACGGTTTCCTTTTTATTTTTTCCTTTACCGTTTTTGAGCGATGCCAACGAGACTGCACAATATAATTTATTTAGACACTAAATAAGTCACTGTTTTAAACTACCATGGTTGTTAACTGAAGTTATAAACTTATAAATTATTATTTATTTAATTTAACCGGGAGCTCCATACACAACTTATCACGGTGAATATCCCGTAAATAAATATATAAACTTACTAAATAAGTCATTGATGCTATACACAACATGGTACCGCTTTTCTACCATTGCTCAATATCTGCCAATATTGACGGTTAATTTATTCTAGCTTATTAGATAAATAGAACAACAGCCAGACAACACGGCGTTTCATCATTTCCGGTTAGCCAAATAAATAAAAAAACAGTATCAGTATATCGATTGATTCATATCATCCCTTTTTCAGTTTTATGTGACGAGTATCGTTAAAATATTTATTTTGATCTAGCCAAAAAACGTCATTGAAATGCGTCAGCAAGATTGACCGGTTTACAAGATTTAAAAGAGATTGACAAGCGAAAAGCTAAAAAAAGGAATACGAAATCGTACATCAATAAAGTAAGGGTTCTGTATAAGCAACACACGTTCTTGCCATAAATTTATCCATTTCTTGTAGCTGAGCCTCTTGCTGTATGTATTGACTGCTGAGTGAAATGGACTTTGAAGGAGATTGAATCTTTTCCATCCATCACAATATTTTTGTAAGATATTCTATCAGAACTCTCCTAACACATTTTTGTCATCCAATATGAATAAGTATTTAGTAACTTTAACTACGTACTTTTTAACTCTTTAATGCTTACAATGCATCAAAAAAATATGTTTATGTTAATTTCTACAAAATTACAAAATAAAGATTGTTATAAATTTTGCATGTCATGTTGCAAGAGGATGTTGGTTCTATATTGTGTAAATAAATTAACATTTGTATGTTACCCGTGTTTCCGCAAAATAAATATTATAAATTTGAATAAATTTTTCAAAATAATTAAGTTGATTGAGAAGTAACATAAAAATCATAATTATCTTTGTGAAAAAATAATATAAAGTTGTTTAGAGTTTATAGGTACGCAAACAATATCATGCATCGTTCTTACCTTAGATCAGACAAACAAGGGAAATATACCGTAGTCCAATTATCGCTCGTATTCAAATATCTAATTTTTTCATATTTCAATATACCGGCCATATCGCAAAAACTTTAAATAATGCTCACTTACAATTTTTTACGCGCCAATGAACTAATAGTCAACATGCAAAAACAAGGCAACACGATCGTCTGCTGGGCGATTTTGGCTAAAGATATCAAGCTTGATTCAGGCCAGATGCGTACCCACCACGCCACCTTATCATAATATCTCCCTTGATAGTCTGATCTGAGGTTTTTACAATGCTGACTGTTCAGTTTAGTCTATGTCCGACGCCAGCCAGCTGTTACATTCTATTGAACGCGTCTTTTTCTGTATCTTAGATTTTTATGACGGCAGCTGTACTTTATTATTAGCCTATATTTACAAAAACAATACTAAAACAACAAGTATACGGAAAACCAATAATTGATATTTAATTGCATTTAGCTAAAGTATAGTTTTATTTATTTATTTAGGAATAACATTGCGTTTGACCACCAACTCGCCTTTATAATAATAATAACATTTCGGCATCAGTAGCGTTTCTTTTACACCACCCGATATAATATCTAATTACTCCTAATGATACTTACTTCAACGTAACAGGGGGAGCACGGATCTCTAAAGCACAAGCTGCATTTAGTTTAGGGATTCGAAGCTCATATTTGTTTGTGGCATATTTGATATTTTATAATCCAATTTATTATTCCAATGTTTTTGTAACTCTTTCGCCAAATAAATGATTTATAATTATGATTTATTATATATATATCTAGACTATAAATACTGTGCATATCCAGGAAAGAATATTATAAATGAAAAGATTATTAAGCCAAGGCATGAGAGCTCAAGAGTTCGAGACAGGTCTACTTTCACTAACTAGACAAACTTAATTGAGACGGGCTCTTCTTTATATCACAGACAGTCTCACTTAGAAACGTTAATTAGTTAGGTGTGTTATAGATTAAGTTTCCGTCCACACGAAGTAGAAATAGTATAATTTTACTTTTAATCATATTTTTGTAGGAAGTATTCCATTCACTGAAATAAGTTCTTTATCTAAGTTTTTCTTAATCCACTTTTATTATAAAATCACCATCTTGTGTCAAATGCATGTTTTGGAAAAAAACATTGGTTTTCTAAGCAGTAATTGTAATTTATATTTTAAACTTCAATATTATACCTATTAACTCGAAATAAAGAAATTTGTAACCATTTCCTCTAAGATTGAACGCGGACAGCTCTCTTGCAGACAATTTAATTAAGTCGAGACGACGGTCAAATTTAATTGTCTTTCTATTAGACACCATAGCCGCAGAACATTGTGTGTACCGACTGCATGAAGTCAGAACGGCATAAAATTGACTACTACTATTAGAATTTGAGTATTAGTGATAAATATATGCTTTGAATTCCAGTTTATTTTTTTATGAAAGCTAGGAAATGTAAGACAATTCTTAGGAAATAGAAAAAATTCAGAGCTGATTTAGGAAATGCGCGAAATAAATATGATTATTTAATTATAATCCAATTTAACCATTAAAACATTAATATGTACATATAATAAGAATAAAAACTTAGAGATTAAAAAATCTGTAATTGTGAAATATTAAAAAATTAAACAACACACATGTTTTTAAATAAGCAGCTGAACACGTTAAGGTAGTTTTTAGAATTTATGTCTGTTTGTTTGTTTGTTTATCCACGCACATCTCCTAAACCACTTGACGGATTTAAATGCTGTTTTTACGAATATGCTTAGCTATGACCAGATTGAGGTATAGGCTATGTTATTTTGCGCAAGGGCGGATTAAGGAAGGAAAAAGGGGTTTAGGTTTATATTAAAATCTACGCGTACGAAGGCGCGGGCTACAGCACTAGTATTCAAATATATTAATTCGACTCAAAGTCTCTATGATTTTTCCATAGAGACTCGATGTCGTACATAGGCTATGTACTGCATTAACTGTCTATATTACTTAGTAATGGTAGTTTAAGCACAGATGCATTACTTGCCACTTAATGGTTTAGTGCAGACCATCCTCAGATACGGTATTATGTTTCGGGGTACTCAACAGAAAAGGAAATTATTTTTAAAAGGCAAAAATGCTGTATTAGTTCTACACTGGAAAAAAAAACCTGACTTTTCTGCTGGGTCTTAGAAGAAGGAATTGGTTTTGGAAGGCAAGATGACATTTTCTTCCTAAATTTAGGGAGGACATTATAAATGTAGGAAAGAAAAGGTCATCTTTCCTTCCAAAACTGATTCCTTCTTCCAAGACTGTAAAGTCAGGTTTTTTTTTCAGTGTATGTTTAGATTAGAAATAACATAATGCAATGTGACTAGTAATTTTTATATTAAAAATACATTTAAAAACGCATGTATTTTTTTAATGTGAGTTTGATTTACTTGTATTTTAAGCAAATAAATTATATTTATATTATCTTGATATTTATCTATTAATCCTGAAATTAATACATTTCCGATTGTTTTTTAGGAAATGTATACATGTACCTAACCTACTCGTACATAACGATACATAAACATTTAATTTATTTCTCTAATATCCTATCTATTTTAATCATTGTATTCATTTCCTAGAAATTCTATATGGGTAAAATGACAGTTCACGCGATTCGAACACATGTTTTCATATTATATAATTATGTTCTGAAAGTATTATCTGTTCATTCAATTTTGCTATCTTCGATCAAGTATCTACTCTTTATTTTAATTTTGACATGATTCGGTCTGTCTTCTCTAAGATTATAACACACATGGCTACGGTAGGTATCTATCTCTATAATGGATATCGATATTATTCAAGCAAAATAAAATACCCACATAACCAGCATTGATAGTTTCATAATAGAGAATGTATTATTGAATGTATAAAGAACTTGGCAAAAACTTTTATTAAGGCCTTCCTTTTATCAAGTGCGGCAATAAATCGTAACTCTGGTATAAAAATGATATCGGAATTATTGGATGTCGGTCGGAATTTCCGGGGCATTGTCCGGAAAGATTCGAGGTTTACGTCTTTTAAGTCCCAGTAAAAATTAAAGAAAGATTATGGGATTAGTGAGAATTAAAATACCTACTGTTGTATTAATATCGATGACAAAGTTTTAAAAGCTTTATTAACACAAGATTTAAGCAAATGACGTACCCCAAAAGTAAGTTAAAAGTTTACTTTAATTTAAGTAAGATAAAATTAAACAATCAGTGTAAGATAATATTTTTTCTTTGAAAAAATTTAAAAATCGATCACGGTATTTTATTGGGATCATATTTTGCAAGTGGTACTTATACCTGTTAGAAATGATTTACCAAACCTCACTTTCATTTTAGATCTATCCAATGAGAGCTTCTATGATGAAAAGCAGTCAACCTAGTGTGTGGTTGTTAGTCGCCATGTTGTCTTTTTAATGACGTCACCTACCCAATGACCATCCCTGAACTTCAATGAATCTATACACCAAAATAAATATTATCAAAATAAAATTTTGGTGGAGGCGTTGGGTGTCCTGAATGCTGCCTTTTATTTCGCACAGAAATTAAACATTGCCAGTGCCAACGTACTAACGGTATTTTAGGTTTAAGTTTTTATAAATTTTCGTTTATAGTTTAAACTTATGTTTTAGTTTTTATTTTACATTTATATGTTTTCATTAGTTTTAGTGGGTTTTTTTTAGTTGTGCATAGTATATCATTCGTGTATTTTATGATCGAAAGTAGAACATTTAAATCAAGACTCTCAATGTTACTCAAGGACAAAAAACGAAAATGAGGGTAGTGTTTAAGTGCTATACGTATGTATCTAATTATACATAAATTATAGCGATTACAACAAAAAAAATATATCTGAAAGTAACTATATGTATCCTTTAATTATAATTTTCCAAATCAGTTTATAAATGACGGGGTTCCGAGGTATCAAACATAAAAAATACGAATTGAGAACTTCCCTCCTTTTTTGAAGTCGTTTGCAAAACTTGTCCTACGAATAGTCAGTTTCTTTAATACATAAATATAATTCAGTGAGATTATTTGTGTCCGTTTGTATACGTACAATTTCCACCGCTCATTTCAAATTTAAATAATCAATAAATTATAATCAAAAACCAAACATGTTTTATAAGTAAAGAAATTTGACTTCTGTCTATTGAGTATTTTTATCGAGTTCAATGACAAAATATTATTGCAGTATTTGTGACGGCCCTTATTTACTTAGCCTTATTATATTTTTTATTACCTGATAGGGTGTGCCCCAGTAGTTACATTTTGGGTGTTTTCAAGCTGCGAGTAAATCGGTTTCTTCTGAGCAAGCGTGCTTCATCGTTTTCGCATGGATCAAGCAATGAAGCTAATTTCAGACTACGCTATACTATTGTGCTATATAGTATAGCAAATAAGGAAATAACGAAGGAGCCGATAATATATGTAGTACAGTTAAGTGTGAACGTGTCCATAATAATGTATGGTGCGCGATATTGTTGTGCTATGAACTATAATATGCTATTTATTATAGCGTAGTCTGAAATTAGCTTCACGGTCAAATGCAAGCAATAAAAAACACTCTTGCAAAATTTCAACCAGATGCGACTATTAAAATAAGAATTGTAGTTTGCTAATGTGTAATGTGATAATATTTTTAAATGATTAGTTTATATTCCCTTAGGTCCTTAATATTTTTGGATGCTGAAAGGTCGATCATGGCGCTCTTTTACTGTAATTTATCCATCTGAATCCTATGTACCCATAATATACGCAATAAAATGAATAAGAATATATTAAAAGTGGGTGAGATTTGAGTTCTTAGATTTTCTTACATAATTATGGTTGCCTGGAAGAGATCGCTTATAGCGTCAATTGTTTCACTAGTTTTTAAGTTGTTTTTTTTTTTTATGTTACCTACTATGTACGTAAACGTACTATGTACGTTGGTGTGAACAATAAAGAGTTTTCTATTCTATTCTATAATGTATCCAAATATGTAAGAAAATCAAATGTTTACTTAAATGTGTATACTTAGACAGAAATGATTTATATTTCTATCTAAGTATACACATTTAAGTGAACCTAATATAAAGCTTGTAAAAAGGGTTTAATCTAAACATATGCCAGTGCCATAAACCAGTAATTAACTTTGTATTCGTGTAATGCCATTTTGTAGTTCAGAAATATTTGGCTGTTAAAATTGTAGACGGGTAATTAATCTTTTCAACATTAATTATATAGAGGAATGAATACGCATAAAACTTCCATTAATACGTGTACGGCAGCCTAATGTTTCTTTGAGAAAATTACTTATGTTAAAGGGTAACAAAAGCTATTAGAGGGAGTGCTGTTGTTTCCTTGACATTTGGAAAGTCTACTAAATGCTTTTTCAGACTTTGCTATACTAAACATTAAACTACAGAACTTTATCTGGATAGAACCTACTGTACAAACATCTAATTGCGCCTTAGTAAACTGAAAAAAGATTTAAGCCCAATTTGGAGAAGGCCTTTACCTGTAGAGGGGTTCTTACAGAATAATTTTACTACAACTAAAATTCTACCAAAATTCTGAAACTACTAACTATTAAACTTTAAACTAATATATTTTTGCGATACTATTAAAACTTGTCAACTTTGTAAAGTAGCATTTTCGGGAAGAAATAAAAGGCTTTTTTATTTTATTTTATTTAAACTGAAAAAAAACTCAGGTCTGACAAACAAATGAAAAAGTGGTGTGGCGGTGCAAAAGCATCAGGCCTAAATTAGGACTAATGCATTTAGTCGAATTCAGGTATAGTTCTACAAACGACCTTGCTGCCTTTTTTGTTGCACGTGGGCTATTAGATTATTCATTAGTATCGCTGCAAAGTTCTTAGTTTGCGTGAAAAATGTGTGCCGTACTTACAGTTAAGCGATCTAGCGGTAGCTAAAATGAACACTAAAAATATGTTTCACCCAAAACGTTTTTAATAATGTAATGCTAAGCTAAAGTTAACATAATTTATAATATGCATATTTGTAATGTTTCTTACTGCCGAATAGAATACTGTAAATACAAGTTTATTAACTAATAATGATTAAGTTGTAAGTTTTTATAAATATTAGTATACTTAAAAAACAAAATAAAAATTATATTGTTGTGAAATTTTTTCTCACTAGAAATAAAAATACTTTGAAATGATAAAAAAAAAGAAACTGAATAAAGTGTGTGAAACACGGAGACATTTGAGCTTAAACAATAATTATATGAGGCATATCTCCCATGGTTGTCTGATTTGAGGTAAAACCCATTTAAAAGCAGTTGGCTTTGAGAATGGAATTAAACTACCGCTAAATTGCTCTTGTGACATCATAGTAGGTACAAAAAATGTGCCAAACTGTGTTTAAATACAACTTGTCGTGCTCGTAGGATCTTTTCTTATTATGTAAAGGTATGTGCATTCAACACATAAATCTTTATTCCACATATATTTGCTTCCCCGCGCTGCTTTCCCCTATTTTGAGATAAATTAATGAAATAATTTCGCCTGTAAACATTTAAATATGCTCAAGCTCACACAAGATAGATAGATAAACTCTTTTACTCTTCTCTTCATAACAGGGTAGTGCATGATAATCTATGATGAGAATACTATACTTATAGTATACTAGCTGCGCCCCGCGGATTCACCCGCGTGGTGATGAAAATCGGTGATGATGATGAAAAGTAGCCTATGTGTTGATCCAGGACATAAGCAATGTATGATCCAAATTTCATCCAAATCCATCAAGCCGTTTCAGCGTGATTGAGTAACAAACTTCCATCCATCAATCCATCCAAACTTTCACATGTATGATATTACTGTGATGTTGAAGCAAAGTCTAAAGAGGCTTTATATTACCTAACCAGCCTAGACCGAAGTCATATTACGTTAGCGTCTTCTGCACACACCATCGGTTAACGTCACAAGTCATTCCAAGCCTAAAATTTCGTTTACTAAAACCACTAGTTGATTCTCAAAATCTAGTGTATAACGTGAGCATTTCGCAAGCTTAATATTTTTTCATTGCTGTAATAATGAGAACTCTCATTAGGCACGTATCGATTACTTGAAATATTGGTAGCGAACGAATTAGCTTTCACAATTTTCTTAAATTAAATTTGTCAAACCAAAAACAAATTACAAAAGCAATCAAGACTGAATAAATTATGATTATTAAAAAGGTATCTTCTTTTAGCATTGAAATTGAAAGGATTTATTATTTTGAATAGGAAGAATAAAAATTTACTTTGGTTGGTGGACATTGAAGTGAATTTAAATAATCGAAAGAAAAGTCGGTCAGAAGTAATCAGAACTTGAAATCCAATTCAGATTTACCAAAAGTGGATATTTTAATACTATGACGCATTATAAATACAAAAAAATTCCATGACATACTGCAATAAACTCAAATCGTTCTTTAAAAAGACAAAGTGTCATAACTTTCGGGACCAAGAATGTACTCGCTACTCAAGTTGTCTAGGAAGTTTTTTACAGGGACAGCTTTTATTTGTTGCAATTTCGTCGCCATCATGAATTTTCGTGTAGAAAGGGACAGTGTCGAGAAATTCCTCTCCCAAAGGAGTGATTTTTTCCTTATGTGCGTGATTCAGTCACAATGCAGATAAATTTATGAGATAATATAAAAATAGGGTAGGAACTTATAAGTTATGTAATACAAAGGCTTTTAAATGACGTACAGAACAGAATACGATGAAGTTTCCAAAATAACTTAACTCTGCCAAACTGCGTAGCAGAGTTGAATAATATTTAAGCGGTTATTCACTGATATATAAAAAAGCTATTAAAAACTGTTTTTAACGTATCTCTAGTGTATTTCCGCTTCAACGTCGCATTTAGTACAATAAGGAATTTGGGATCAATTATTTGTTTTACCTAAAATGCAAACGCAATACTGAAATCAACTTCTGCAAGGTAACACATGGTTCAATCAAGCTATATTATAATTATACAGTCTCTTACCCCATATGCATATACCCACTCCATTTCATCGTAGGCAGAAGAGTAAAAAGTCAACTTTTTAAGTTTTGGTATGTCAAGAATGTATAAATAGTTTTATAAGAATGAGTTTTTTAACTGATACTTGGCTGTTTTTACACACAATATTGGTTTGCAATAATCAGAGTAATCATAATAACTGGATCTCACTCAGACCAGTTATTTTAATACAAATGTACTTGATAAAACTTGTGTCTTAAAATGCACTTCGGATGCAGAAGTCGTGTTTATTTTCATCACAAAATGCGTCATGAATCGCGGTTCTAACCGCGATTCATGACGCATTGAACTCTAGTTCAACTTTTGTTTGTGGCCACAGAATTTACGGCTCACATGTTTTATTTTCAAAAAGTGTTAAACGGTATCCTAATTAACGGCATAATGAAATCGTGGGATAAATATAATTATAGGTCTTTTGATAAGAGTTTCTCAAAAGCCTTTCTACGTTTTCTCGAGGGAAAAAAATGTTGTTGGAGACATTATGTACCATACTTAACGATATTGCCGGCTGCGACGCAAATAGTCTGCAAATAATTGAAGTAAACGAGGAGAGAATAAGTTACTATTGAGCTTTTGAAGCAAAATGACATTGCCAATTTTATCAAATGCTTAGCGAAATTCAAAATATAAAACATCCACATAATATATAAGCCTTAGTTTTTCTTTTGTAGATGATTACATTATTTGTAGATACGTGTAGGTTTTTAGCGTTGCTTATGCAACTGAGTGTAGATACAATAATTAAGTCAGACACATGAGATTGTATAATTTTGAATTTGCCCTTGGCAAAAGTCGAAATACTTCATTCACTAAAATGACCAATCAAATTGCAGAAATACCAGTAACAGTAACCTAAATTAATAAAATATGGAACCCCTGTAGCTTTTTCGTAACCGAGTTAATAACTAGCAGACAATGACGTCAATGAAGCAGACGAGACATGAAATATAGGATATAGTGGTGTTGGTTATTTAAGAAAGTTTATCCGAGTGGCTAGTAATACCCGCTTTTAAGCCAACCAAAGGCCAAAATGAGAAAAAAAAACATAATAAAAAAGGTCATAATACAGTTATAATAATTATACTAACGCTTATTCACAAGAGGCTAAAAGTTTCCGCAAAGTAGTCATCACTACAATTGCGCCATAATTCAGTAAACTAAAGGGCATAAGTATCCTTCTTTAAGTTGGTGTTTAGGTTTTCATTGTGAATAGAATAAACCAATGCTTTCTGTTTGTGCTAACTAATCTCGTTCATGTTTTAAATGTTTATCGGGACTTATTTTATAAAACATGTGTTCAAATCACGAAACTTTAAAAGTTACTTCTAATCTCGTCCATGCGCATCCGTAAAACTAGAGAGAGTCTTAGAATAAAGTTATTTCATTTTTATACGTATAAATCAATTACATTTATTATTATTAATTTTTGTAGGACAAATCATGCCTGTAAAAAAATCTAAAAGAGAATTAGTTTTTTGATTGCAGATAACCGCATTTAATAAGTATTTCACTATTAGCTTATCATATTCCTACACAAAAACACTGGACAACGGCTCTAATTCACCATGCTGGCCTAGTACATGTTGGTAAATGTCACATAACTTTGAACATTTAAGATTCTTGAAGTTACTGGTTTCTTTATGATGTTTTCCTTCATCTATTTTGAGCGATGGCATCAAAAACTGCATATAATTTATTTGAGTACTAAATTTGTTATCGATCGAATCGGGTGCATTCAAAACGTAAAGCACACATGCTATCGCTTGGCCAATATCACTAAAGTTGTTAATAAGTACATGGGTATCCATGTGACTTTATAAAGTATTTGACGGACTTTGTACTACTTGTGATATCAGTGTTTGGCCTAATTGCTAGCGTGTTGTTGGCGGCAACGCCGCAAGCATGGTTTGTCTAGCAACAGGTAGTGGCTTGGACATCTGAATTATCTTTAGACCTGCAATGGCCAATGGGAAATCCAATTGTACATGGATTATAAGAAAAGTACCCATCTTAGGCATTTATTGTTAGCAAGCTTTTATTTTGTTTTGGCACTTATCCGGCTTAGCTCTATATATAATTTTCCTCATGAGTGATATTTTTTTCAAGCCGATATGATCTGTAGTTTGTGCTGTATCTTGGGTTAAAATACCGATAAGGCAATTCTTAAGCTCTTAAGTAAAAAAATGAAAAATTTGGTACAACTGATTAATATTGAAATAATATATGACTAGATTTTCATGACTTTATACTAAATGCTTTAATATATTCTAGTTCTACATTGGCAATATTTTGTCAATAAATTACAAAAAAAAAAAACACTCTTTTAGTTTTGAAAGTACGAAGCAAACAAGAGGACAGACTAAGTCATGGATGTGACACATATTTAGGTATGTTGACGTTTTCTACCGACCAAATAAAGACTGACTCTTATGAGGAAACTTTATTGACTAGACACAATGCCTCATTACATTAACAATATAATTAAGTGAGGTTAAAGACTATTTTGGAGCACAGTGCAACATAATTTTGTGACAAATTAGCTGCCTACGGTTTACTCGTATACATGCATGGATATTTCCTCAGGAAACGTAAATTTTTGCGGGATATTTTTTTTTGCCTTTATCACTATCGGCACTACAAATTATTTACGCAGTAGACTGACAGTAGCAGAGTACGCAAGTAGAATTAGACCAAACTAAAAATCTATATATATAAATCAATTGCTGTTCGTTAGTCTCGCTAAAACTCGAGAACGGCTGGGCCGATTTAGCTGATTTTGGTTTTGAAATGTTTGTCGTAGTCCAGGGAAGGTTTAAACGGTGAGTAAACGGCTGGACCGATTTTGATGAAATTTTGTGTTCCTGGAACGGGTCATAGTAGCGAGGCCAAAGGCCGAGCTTACACCCGTGCGAAACCAGGGCGCGTCGCTAGTATGTATATAAAAATTCAAAATATAAACAAAACACTATACCACCGCGTGTTTTTTTACGACATGGCCATTTATTTTTTATGCGGCACGCACGTGTAATTCTACTATGACTTATAGTTTTTGTGTTTGGTTTAATATAGACATAGACATAAAATATTAATTACAACGTAATAAATTTATATTATAAACGATTTTGAATCACAATATTATAATGTTATCAATTTTTCATCAATCAATTTAAGAATTACTGATACTTAAAAAAAAAAACAATGATTAAAAGTAGTTGAGTGAGAATGAGTAGTTTTCTAAATAATCTATTCGAAAAACAAGTGTTTTTAAAAATGGGGTTTTTCATAAGTTAATCGATTTCGAGAAAATAAGGTCAAGGTTGGACGAATAATATCAGGTTGATTGGTTTTTATTGGCTGTCATTATTGTTTTATTGCATTGTCATAGTCTTTTTTGTTTTTGTGATTCACTGTTATTACTTTACATTGTGTTAAACCTAGAATCAGATATCGAACTAAAACAAATTTACAAATGAATCAAGGCAAACTAGTGGATCACATTAAAAACTGACTTCAAACCGGGTGCCTTCAAATCTCGAGTGAATCGGTTTCTTCTGGGCACGCGTGCTCCATCGTAGACCGCATCATCGCTTAATATCAGGCAAGTTGGCGGTCAAACGCGGCTTGCGTTTGTCAGAATAATAAGAATATATATATATGAAAAACGTGATAATCGTCTACGAAATTTGGAGATTGCCCTCGATTTCCCTGGGATCCCATCATCAGATCCTAATGGGACAATGGATGACAATAAAACTAAATTGGAAGTATACCTAAAAGAAATAAAAGTTTTTTTTTAAATCGGTCAAAAGTTGGCGGAAAAATCGGTGAACATACATAAAAAAACAGTGGAACATGGAACCGTCCTTCTTTTTTGAAGTCGGTTAAATGGTGCTTTGTTTGCCTGTCTATTATGATGTTTTCAGGTATTCCTTTGAATAAATACTTTCACTGTTTTTACTTTGCATTATTAGTAAAAGTTGCCAGTAATCACAGTGGACGTTATCGGTTTTTTTTTTTCAGTCATTGTTTATAGTAGCCGTTTTCAGTGAGCGTATTTCAGTCAGCATTCTCAATCTGCGTTCTCAGTCACCGTTTTCAGAGTGTCTGCTATTCAGTCTCCGTTGAATATTTTTATTGTCTGCTTACCTTTTCAATCGTCATACATTCTCTGTCCGATTTCTTTGTGTAAGTTTTTTTCTTCGTTGTTACACTGAATTAGTTAAATAAGAACTTGTAAAAAGACTATTGAAATTATGCGTTGTGTTCGAGTTTTGTCTAATTTATCTCTCTTTGTCAATGCGTTCTCAATCTCAGTTTACATTTTATAGCTGAAGTTTTGAAATATTTTTTATCAACATTGTAAGTCGCGCGCAATCTACACTAATATTATAAAGAGGAAAGATTTGTACCTATTTTTGTATGTTTGTATGTTTGTAATGAATAGGCTCCGAAACTACTGAACCGATTTGAAAAATTCTTTCACTGTTGGGAAGCTACACTATCCCCGGGTGACATAGGCTATATTATATTTTGTAGCGAGGCCGAAGGCCGAGCTTACACTCGTGCGAAGCCGGGGAGGACGGCTAGTAACAGATATAGGTATTGTTTATATTGGATGTATTTAGGCAAACTTTGCTATCCTATATCAAAAATACAGTAATACGACTCTTGACTCTAGTCCTTGTCGTATATTAACTCAATAACTTCCTCGATCAACCAATATGACCCCTTCGTTCCGGAAACCCATTAATTTATTGAAGAGCACTCTTTATAAAGATTTAGGTGACAAAGTCTTTGGTCAAGCAGTGCGTTACAAAATTATTGGTACAATGGGAAAAATCAAATATTAACAGGGCTTCACGTCACTTCACAGTATAATTATTTGCATTTTGCTAGTGTCTGTCTCCAACTTCCACCACCACAATTATCATGTCCACGCAAGTGCTGATATAATCACGAAGAAATTATGATGTTGCCTTTCCAAGACAAATTTGGTGTTAAACATTATGTTCAACACAGTATTTTAGTGTTAACATTTTAATGACAGAAAAGTAAGTTTATGATTAATTTATATCACTTTTTAAGAGAGTAAGTTAATATGTATATACTCTACGTAGAAGTACACACATTTCACAAAATAATTTGACAAAAAACAGTGTGCCATACATTTTGGTACGCTTTATTTGGTCTCTCAAATGGTCTATAGATTGTCAGAACAAATTGTATGCAATGAGTGGTTTGAGGCTCGAATTACTTGTGATTTGCCGCTATCATACTGATCTTTTTATTTATATAAAACAATCTCTTTTTTCCATAATTTTGTGCGTAGCTTATTCCGTTTTGCTTATTATAACAACTTTATTATAAATACTTAACTTTAACTAAATTAAGGCTATGCCTGATTGCTTTAATTTATTTTGTAAAACAAAATAAACGATTGGTTTTAAATTTTACCATTGTGTATTGGCTACCGCTTACTCGCTTAGTCTAACCTGAAGTTAGTAAAACTAACAAAAGTAATCAGAATTTACGGTTTTGAACTTTTTTACAATTCACTGAAACTGTCAAATGCATTCTTAGTTTAGTTAAAAGTCATTTGGTTTAAGATAAAAAATACTGACTTCGACTCAGTCTTACTATATTAGTCTTATTGTATTTATTACTTAATTATATTTATACTTTTATATTGTTTGTGGCTCAGCCGCCAGTTCTAATATAAGAGTTTTGAGGGCTCTGGAAGGCTTCAGGACATGGCTCGGTAATTATTGTAAAAGGACAAAACCCCACGATAGAGCTCAGTTAGTCTAGCCAGAGTATAAGTATTCGATATGGTATCCGAAAATATTTTAATTTTAGTCAAATGAGTTCTGTCAGTATATTAACTTAATGGAAATATCTTTTTCACTGCTCATAAGCGTAAAGTTCTTGTTTTTTCCCAGCCCAGTGTAAGTGAATTAAAACTGCTTTGTATATTTGTAATTCTATTGACAGAAATGTTCCTTTTTAGGCACTAGTGCATAAAATGCACTTTAAAATTGCTTAAAGAGATTCTTTTTGTGATATATTTCATGTAATATTCATAAATTTCAAAAAGTTCATAAGTAATGCTTGGGTTTTAATAATACCTATAGATCAAATTATTGTGTGTTAAAGAGCCAGACTCAACTTATATCGAATAAAAATATAACATTGTTAACATTTAACTTTTAATTCTAACTAAAGAGATATTACTTACAATATCACTGTTTAATTTTCTCGAATTTAAAGTGAGAAGCGAAGTGTTATAAATCGTGCATAAAACCCATTTTATCGTCGAATTGAATCCGCCATCGGAAAATGGCTTGTTTATGCACTCTTTATACAATCTACGAAAGAAACATGATCAATAACGTCAGTTGTAAAGCACAAAACAACTTTGAAATGGGCCCTATTGAAAAACTATTGGATTCGTGGAAGACAATTCTTAATACCAGGGTCAGAAAAAATAGCAATTATAATGATATTATTAGATTTTAGAGTTATTACAGCCAATTTATAATCAAATCAGTTTTAATGTTAGTTTTTAAATAAACTTTGATCATGTAATCATACCTTTAAACTTATTTTTTTTATGTTTAATCATCATTAGTCATAGTCATACCGACATTTATTGAGTGTTGATAGTGTAATAAATAACATTACAGTTGCTAAAGTACACACTACCTACATTATTTTAGTGCTTATTATATTTGGCTAGTATTATATTTTAGTACTAGTTTGTATATAAAATATTTTATTTTAAGTTGTTTTCATATATTAAGCATAATTTTCTAGATTCTTAAAAAAATGGTGCTTATTGATTTATATTAAGTAAGCTACTAAGCCCATATTTTTGTGGTCTTGTATAGAATTTTCTATTGAAATTCAATTCAGAAAATTATGCTAAATATATGAAAACGACTTAAAATAAAATATTTTACTAACAAACTACTATGTACCGTAAAATCTATGATATTGGTGTGTTTTTTTTTTGTAAAGAATAAGGTCGCTTCGCACCATCTGATTGCCAAATTTCATCACTCTAATTGCTCAACTCTCAGCTACCAGTAACCAAATTGCAATCTAGTACTACCATATCATCACAAGTGGAGGAAATTTCACTTCGGGCGGTTTTTTAAATAATATATTTGCGTTTGACCGCTTACTCGTCTGATCTTAAGCGATGATGCGGTCTACGATGGAACACACTTGCCTAGAAAAAAACAATTTACTAGTGATTTGAAGACAACCAGATTGTAACTATTGGGGAAAGCCCATTCAATAAGCGTAAATAATATAATTTCCTAAATGACCTGTGACCAAATGATAAACTCTACGTTTGGCTTCCAACTCGCCTCATAGGAGGTGACTCTGTGTTAGTTTTTTATATCATCAGGTCAATGCCAGCGTAGAAAATTGTTGGTTTAGGTTTATGTTACTGGCTATAAGCATCTACAGCACATAATTACCAGCAATAAAAATATATACTGTTATGTTATTATACCGATTATGGATTGATGCATTGCAATTCCAATTACTTTTATGATTGTTATTTCTTTGTTTATGTAATCTGGTGTTAAAGTTTACAGTATTAGAACATGCCTAAACATAATTATGAATCAAGACATAATATTAAAAATGAAGAGATAAAAAAATCTGTAATTGCGATATATCAAGAAAAAACACACAGGCGTCATAAAATAAGCAGCTGAATACGTTAAGACACTTTTTCGAATTTTCGTCTGTTTGTTTGTTTGTTCACGCTCATCTCCTAAACCAAGACGGATTTAAATGCGGTTTTCACTAATATGCTTAGCTATGACCAGATTGAAGTAAAAGCTATGTTATTTTGCGGAAATGTGATTATTTTTTGATAATCTCGCAATTACAGATTTTTTTATCTCTACGTTTTTATTATTATGTATAGATAGATATAGGTTAACATCATAATTAGCTTCTTATAGCATGCAGCCATTGTAAGCTGTCTTACAAATATTGTCACATTATCGAGTCTCAAAGAGTTCTACGTTAGGTTTGCCGATTTGTAGTCTGTACTTTAGAATAACACCGACGGTTATCGCTTCTGTGACTGACATGACCGTCCTACTGTCATTTCATCTTGTGAATACGCTAAGCTATGTCAGTAATTTTAATTCTCCGACGATCCCAGATTATGATTCCAAAATAAAAAAAACGGTCCAAGTTCGTTGAGCAAATTTGAACTTGCTCACTTTGAGTAGTGTCCACGTTTCGGTATCATAAGTCATGACAAGTAAAAATCACTTATTTAAGGCATTATTTTTAAAGCTGCGGGATTCATGACTTCTGTGGTATTTTTATTGCGATATCTTTATTTACTTCGCAAAGTTCGATAAAAGTTTTATACAAGCCTAGATAAATTCATTATAACCTGTTGTCCTTGAAAAGCCTATTATGTCCGCCGAAATAGTAAACTAATTTTAAAATGAAGTTTGAAAATTATCTACAAAGCCATCTATTTGCGGTTACTATATTGACATTTTGACGGCCAACCAACATGATGTTTATTATGAGTAAAATAATAATTAAATAATTAATATTTTTGGTGGTTACCAAACTCAGTTACCACTACTGTCTACTGTCTGCCAAATTAGATCATTGCTCACCAAACTACGATGTGTCAAAGTGACTTTTAAAAGTTAAAAATTCAAAAAATAATAATTTTAAAATACTTAATGTCTTATTATTCTTATTTAAACTAAAATATAAATAATAAGACATCAATTTTTATTATTTCACAATAAAGTTTATTGTCATGAGTCAAATAGGTTGCTAATATATGTTAGCAATGACTTAAAACTTTTAATATATACCAAATTTATTAATTCATAAAATATATGATTAAATATGCTCACACCATGTCAACCTGGGCCGGACTCCGGTTGGGCTCCGCCAAAAGCTCTTGCAGTCGGCCTTGAGTAGATAGAACAACCCATAAGTTTCACTTCAAAGGTCACTGGGTCGCTTACCACCTCCCCCCTTCAGTTCGCTTGGCCTTTCTTGAGATTACGACTCTCGAACTTTTTATTTACACTAGGGGTAGGGACACAAGACTAAGAGACGTGTCATCGGGGTACTCTGTGTCGATTCTGTGACTCATTTTGAACTTAACCTATCCAAGTTGGATCAGTTTCTAGCATGAATGAATGGTAGAAGAGGAATTCTCAACCTCTCCCCTTTCCGTACAGACCTTACTTTCCTTTCAAATCAGGTAAATTATATCTAAAGCTAATCCAAACAATAGCTTCTGGGATAAAATTGTTTACTTACCATTTAATTCAAACAAAATTTTGTAAGCATTAATTTGTCTATTTTGTGTAGCAAAAAAAGCCTAGAATACCCAATTATTCTGATAAACCTTATTTTGTTATATATTTAATTTATTTATAGTCAATTTATTTTACTTTTGATTTGTTATTAGGGTCTTGTAATTATTTTTACTGCCCCGGTGGCTCAGTTGGTAGTGAACCTACCTTATGCGCTTGGGGGCGTGGGTTCGATTCCCATCTAGGACAAACATTTGTGTGATGAACATTTGTGTGATGAACATTTGTGTTTGTTCTATGTCTGGGTGTTAATATCTATTTAAGTATGTATTTAAAGATATATATGTACGTATACCAGTCTCTGGCAGCCATATTACAAGCTTTGCTTAGTTTGGGGTCAGATGATCGTGTGTGCAATAATGGCCCAGATATTTATTTATTTTAGTAAGCGTTTAAATTGTACCCGTATATTATCATGACTTTTGACTTATATGAAATTTTTTGAACATAATATGAAAAATTCGCTACAAAATAGTGTCTTTCGTAACATAAATCTTTTCCTAGCCCACTTTCAACGGGCGTCAACCGCCTTCAGAGGGTTACCTAATGGGGCCAAAAAAGCTTTTCGTGTAAGGAATTAGGGGCAACAAGAAAGGGTTACTTTTTACTTAGTTAGCACCATTAAACTACTAGCTATGCCCTGCAGTTTGACCTGAATAAAAATATAGTTATCATATAGTAAATGTTAGATAAAAAATGGTGGATTTAACTCAGATAAGCCAAAGTGAAAATAATAAATACGCGTAGTGTGAAATAGGTAGGTATATAAAATAAAATATTGTCTCAATTCAATTTCAAGCATTATCACTGGATTGTTTTTTCATTCATATTGCCGCTGGCATCTTACACTCATCCGTGCAAACCTAATCCTTCCCTTTCCCTACTTTAATATTCATTTACATTTTGTTCCCCGCAAGCAGTGTTATTTATTATTGTACTAATTTTTTGTTGTCTAGACTTTTTCACCCAAAGTGTATAGAACATAATTTTATTAAAAAAAAAACAAAGTTAGCAAAATTAATTTTAATATGTTATTTTCAGTTTAGCACTTACTATAATTACGTTATTATTTCACTAACACTGGCGGACTGCCCTGGTATGTCATTACACAGGTTAAGGCTAGTTTGGGACCTAACATTATTTATCATTAGTTACTAACTTAAATTAATGTAATAGGTCGGGGAAAAAGTCTTTTCGTATTTTGTATGTATAAGGTTGTAGTAAAAATCTCATCCGTTGTACTGTTTGTATCTGGCTGGTTTTGATACCATTAAAAATATGACATTTTAAAAAAGGAATACAAAAAGTAAAAAGCAATTTCCCGCCATTTTTCAATTGTTTTTTTGTTTGATAAAATGAGTGAATCTAACGAAGAAATTCGATATATTGTGAAATTTTATTACAAAAAAGGGAAAACTGCGACACAAGCCGCGAAAAAAATTTGTGACGTTTATGGACCTAATGCAGTGTCATCAAGAGTAGCACAATGTTGGTTCAAGCGTTTTCAGTCCGGGAATTTTGAAGTCAAAGATGCAGCTCGCTCTGGTCGCCCTGTTACGGATAAAGTAGATGCCATTTCTGAAAAAGTGGACCAAGATCGGCATATTAATAGTTACGACGTAGCTGAAGAACTGGGGATTGACCACAAAACAGTTTTGACCCATTTGAAAAAAACTGGGTATACAAAAAAACTCGATATTTGGGTGCCACACAAGCTCACTGAAAGAAACCAAATGAATCGTGTACTCATTTGCGACTCTCTATTGAAACGTAACGAAACCGAACCGTTTTTGAAAAGATTGATCACTGGTGATGAAAAATGGATCACCTACGACAAGAATGTGCGCAAACGATCATGGTCAAAGGGCAGTGAAGCACCACAGACTGTAGCGAAACCCGGATTAACACGTAATAAGGTGATGTTGTGTGTATGGTGGGATTGGCAGGGCATCGTTCATTATGAGCTTTTACCGCCGGGCAAAACCATCGATTCGGATCTCTACTGCCAACAGCAGATGAGACTCAAACAAGAAATTGAGAAAAAACGGCCGGAATTGATCAACAGAAAGAGTGTGGTCTTTCATCATGATAACGCCAGACCCCACACATCTTTGGCCACTCAGCAAAAATTTAGAGAGCTTGGTTGGGAAGTGTTAATGCATCCACCATATAGCCCTGACCTTGCACCCTCCGATTTCCACCTGTTTCGATCTCTTCAGAATTCTTTGGGTAGTGTTAGATTAACATCAAGAGAGGACTGTCAAAACTAAGTCCCAAAAATTCTACAGCAACGGGATCATGTCACTACCTACAAGATGGCAACAAGTTATCGAACAAAATGGCACATATATATTATAATTAAATGTAATTAAACTTGAAAAAAATATGTCTTGAATTTGTTTAAAAAATACGAAGAAACTTTTTCCCCGACCTTATATAATACTTTTTATCTTTACACAGACTATTTATACTAAAGTATAACTATTTATATATAAAACTAGAACAATTAAAATATTTATTTTAAATAAAATATGTATATTGATAAAACAAAACGAAATAAATGTTTTTTACTAATAACTAAGTGGGTTACATTTTATTTAAACACATAACTAAAGTATACATACAAAATAAAATATTTACGCAATACGTAGAAGTAGAGCAAAACTTTTTTTTCTCCTAAACAAGTGCAAATAAAATACAAACTAAAAAAATGGCCAAGTGCGAGTCGGTCTCGCGCACTGAGGGTTCCATACCACCACAAATACAGTAATTAATAAATTATCAATAACAAAAACTGACTTCAAAATTTGTAAAATGTGTCATTTAGAATCCGGAGAAAGAAATGATGAGGTCGTTCAAGTAATGAAATTACCGGTTAGAACTTGGTAATGAACAGAAACTTGTGGACGGGATAACAGATCTATAGGATGAGAAACGGCATCTGCCTTGTCCTGTCTCGTCTTAAAATACATTTTGGCAGGTGATGACTTGCCACCCACTAAATGGGCCACTCAAAGGCTGCCACTATTGGCTCCGGAGGGGCAACATTGGCATGGATAGCTTTGGCTGTCGAGAAGTGTGCTGCACTTTCACTAAGAGCTACTTGCGGCGTTATGCCCTTTAACACTTCCACCCTAGAGCTTAGGTTCTTAGCTCTTGCGGTTTCCACCCCCAGACGGCCAGTTAAGGCAAGCCAGGGGTCGAGGTCTCATTTAGACCCATATTTATTATTATTATGAAAAATAACAATATTTATGAAAAAAATTATAAAACAAACAATTTCTGGAAGTAGGTAATGGATTACTAAACTTACCTACCATGCTGTTAGGATTTTTGCAATCTTGAATAACTAAAAATCACTTAAAGTTATAACTATCCACTCACGTTACTATTCACCATCACTTTGATAAAATATTACTCAAATATTTGCTTTTTTTTAACACAGACTCATACAAAACAGCTTTTATTTTAAAAATATCGGTTTCATTTGGATTATAATGCCACAACACAAAGTAATTGACGTGCCATAATTGGATTTTAAACCAGTTCTGGACACAAGTGTGGTCGTTAATGTATTGATATCTACTGAATAGCTCCCGGTCTCTTGATTGTAAATTTACTAGATATCATAATGCAAAAATAAAACGTTGAATGAACTCTACTGTGGCTATTATATGGCTGCAAGGTTTACGAGTTTTAAAATAAGTACAATTTAAGAGATCCGTAGTACTACAAGAAACCCTCATAAGTTCGTTCTGTTCGTCCTTCTGTCCGTCTGTCTGTCCGTTCATCGCAATCCTTTAGAACTTTCTAGTTTCTATAGCTGTAGTTATTACTTGTGCAAAAAATTTTCGACAATTTCAGTTTTAGCATAAGTAGATCGCATTTTAAAAGTATTTGAATACCAAATTTTATATTCGGCTTTGGTGCGTGTAAAATGGGGATGTTTTTTTTGCTGTTCACTCTCGTTTTTGTATCTTTGAATAGGTCTTTTGAAATAAAGGTAAAGTTTCATATCCTGCTACGTATCACTTTTTTTAATGACATGTACATATCCTTTGCAAAATATGGCCCGCAAAATGGCAAAAAAGCTTCTTCCTCCTGCATTTCTAAACTAAGAAACTTGTAACTGAAATTATATTTAAAACTTTAAATTTTTATTTTCTTTATGTTATTACAATTTTATGAGTTATAGCTATAAAACTGAGACATCTTCAAGGCGTTCTAGCTTAATGCGTTGACCTTTTCATAAAATGATCTTAACAAAGAATGTTTCTCAAAATTTTATCTCTTTGATTAAAATATTTAAAATTATATGTTTTCTCGGGTTACTGCTTGATGCATGATACTAAATTTAAGTCCACAAATCTTGGTTTTTTTTTTTTTTTAACCACTAATTTCTAAACAATGTGACTGCGTGACATATTAGGTATGTTTATTTGGTTACGGAACCCGTATTTGGACACGCTCCTAGCCATTTACTATTTGAGGTAAATTTCATTTACTATTTTAAATGAAACTTACCTCCAATAAATACACGATCATCTTTTTTACTAGTAGGTAGGTACTGGTATTTTAGAGTATCAAAATTGGGAACGTCATATTTTTACTTCAAGCAACAAAAAGCTTCAAACAACTGGACAAATGATTCCTCATATCTGAATTAACATTAGTTAATACAAAAAAAGAAACTAAAGTCGTTGTGAGCAGATGAATTATTTATTATTAACAATCTTAAAGCAAATAAAAAAAAAATGATAGTAGAATTACCTACGTTGTCACCATAACTAGAAAGAAACAAAACCGCTATTAACTACTTCTTTAGTTTTTTTTTTTTGTTTCGATTTCCAAGTTTTATTAGGGGTTTATATGATTATTGACGGGATATTTACCGTGATAAGGTTGTGGAAGGAGCTCCCGATATTTCGGCGCAGTTACATGCACCATATTTACGGGAAGACTGAAGAATGTGGGTGCTTGGTCGAAAAGTTCAAAGTTAGGTGCAGACAAAACAATCCAAGTACCGACCGCACTCGATGCCGCTAAAATGTATAACCACTGAATTGAGTTTTTTTTCGGTGTTTATTTCTGACCCGCACTAGGCCATTTTTTTTTTTTACTTAAGAGTGTGTAATAATATAATCATGCCAAGTTTGACGCTTGTACGTATTACCGTTTTCACATTAGAGCCAATACAAAAATAGGTACATTAATTTTTTTGTTGTTGTATGGGGTTTGGTTTTGGCTTTTGATTTCATTATTTCTTAATTAATAGATGTAATATTACATATTCTGTGGACATTCCAACTGGATATCTATTACAGTTCGAAAGATACAGCAATTAAAAGGTAGGACAGACAACGTAGACTTAGTAATAGGGTTCCGTTTACACATTTTGGGTACGGAATCCTATAAAAATATGTTCGCAATGTAATGCAAATAAAATATCTACTGACCCTAGAGGTAAACCAACCAGTGCCGCACTGCGCCGCGCGCACACTTGTACGCTTTACATTGCTGGTTAGCAACATTCTAAACCACAAAAATAACACTATAACAACATGTTAAGGCAAATATTCATTGGTATTTGATTGTGTTTAAATAAATTATAATAGTAGCATTTTGGCTTCAGAAGAGTTTTCCTTACACCAGGTATAAGGTAAAATTTTCAAGGACACTTAAATCGAAAAGAGTCTGCTTTTCTATAGCTGCATTTAAGCCGCGAAGCTGCATCGACCCTTTAGCCAGAATTGGGGCTTACAAAAAGATTGCTTTTCTAAAAAGAGTCAAGCAATATAAAGGTATTTACTCTGTTAATAGTAAATTGTATCAAAGCAATCTCAATATCCCTGCTCACTAGCGCCGGCACTGGGGTAGACTGAGAAGAGCAGCCGCTCTAGACGTCAGATAGCAAGGGATGCCAAAATGCCTAAAAGGAAAAAAAGTCAGTCACAGGATTTTACGTCAGAAGTTAAGAAAACTTAAGTAGTAATTCACCTATTCTACAAGAGATGGCGCTGTTTTAAAATACACGGTACAGAGTATGGCGACGATGTCGCGAGTTCCATGATTTTTGTCCACCCAAAAAGTGCTCAAGGCGCCTAAATAAGTTTTCACTTAAAAACAAGTTTTATGGTGCTAACCGGCTCGGGGCAGGAGTTGCGGGGCACACTTGCATTGTTTTTAACCAGTATAATGTTTGAATTTGGAAATAATTTACATCCTGAATTAGCACATTGCTACTTTTTTCCGGAAAAATGATCGATTCCTGTATGTGAAATGAAACACGCCGAAAGGCAATATCGCTCTACCCTGATCAAAGGTTAGGGCCGGCACTGCTGCCCACTATAATCAGTCAGCAGTTTGTGGTTGATTGCACATGAATTATATTGATGTTATCACTTCTAGATACTATAATTTTATATGTAAGCGTAACTTATACGGTATAGATAATTACTCATTAAACGATCTTATCTTAGTGAAGTTCTATCATAATTATGCGAAGTTCAACCGCATTGTTTGATTGTTAGTTGGATTGACGTAATACTCGGTCTATGCGTGGTACTAATGATAACATCAAGTTAATCTAGGAGGATGAACAAGCATTCTGTAGGGTGTTAATGCTCTAGCTGTAGACGTATGATGTTTCACATGAAACTATACTGGTGTTTATGCGACAAAAGCGAAGGCAGAAGCCATTTGCCTGCCATCTCTTTGCTACATAGTATAAAATCAAGTTGCTTTCCGCGTCTATATATCCGCTAACTCCTCCTAAATAAAATAAAATTGCTCTCCGCGTCTGTCCGTCAGCATATCCGTTAACTTTTCCTAAATCACGCAACGGGTTTTGATGCGGTTTACCATCAGTTAGATAATTTTCACGGAAGTTTATTAAACTACCAAGTAATAAACTACTTGGTCGTCTACTTGGTCCCATATAAATTTTAACGAAATTGATTCAACGGTTTTTGAAAAAAAAAACTATATACACATAATAATATGAAGTTTTGGATTTTGGTTTCCCATGGACGTAACAACCCTAAAAGGGTTATGTAACAATCCTAAAGGGGTTATGTTACGTCCATGGGTTCTCCTTAGCAAACGTTTTGGTGTCAATCTCTGTTTTACAGTTAAAGAAAATGACAGATCATTTTTCTACTTCTTAGTTTGATTTTTAAAGACTTGAAGGTGGTTTTTTTTTTCAAAAAAAATACTTTTCTATACTTAAGTACCTAAGTAAATAATTAAGTTTTCAATTATAGTACAGAATGTTTAAAACATCAGTAATGTAAGTTTAGAACATATAAGTTTTAAGTTTTATATAACGATGAAAACGACAATATAAATCGAACATCAAAAGTCTCAAATTAAAAATTTGATGATAATTCGCTCCTATTCACGCAAATAAAGACGAAAACGTTAAACGTCTTGTGTAATTAATTAAAATATCTCGAGCCTAAAATGTAATTAAACGAGATTGTTATAAATCAGCGTTTAGGAAACACACTCGATTCTCATTATCTCGAAAATGTTTTCTTAATTGAAATATTTCCAAAAGTTTGGGATAGCAATTGAATTTGATAGTTAGCAAATTTGATTAAACAAATTATTTAGTGTCCTTAAGATATGGTTAAGCTTTTGAAATAGTTTCCCTAAGCTTTGTTGTTTTATGAGTCAAGGTAGTGGAAAACTCAATCGATATCAGACTCTAACAGGTAAGTATCTTTCTCGGCCCAGGATCCAGCATACCCTGGTTTCGATATTTGCGCTTTTTGATAGCCTTAGACAAATCTGAGAGTATTAAAATGTTTTACAAAATGGCCGCGTAAACGTAAAATTTGTAAAAGGTGTTTTTTTGTAGTTCTGTCTCCTCCTGTTCTGTCACCATGTCTCACTTCACCAAATCTCCTCCTATCCTGTCACCATGTCATGTATTATAATGTTTAAAATAATGTTTTACCTCTTAGTCAGATTTTATTTCGAAATGTTTTTACTGGGCACAGATGTATAATAACATACGTTTTCGGGTTTAGATTTCATTAATTCACTTTGCCTACAGGTTTTATAAATTTTTCTCATATTTAGCTTTATTATTCGGATGTCAGATCCAGCCCTACATTTAATCCACTAGGATTACACTTAACCACGAGGATTAAGTGTATAAAAACTGGGGTATGAAGCTTAATAGATATTTATCTGGATAGAATATAAACCAGCAACTGACAGTTTTTTGCTGGCGTACCATTGATGCTGTTTTCAGTTATGGGATAATGGTAACATGCGTGTTGTATAGGCATCCATTTTTCCACATCGGAATGCTGCGACATGTTACTGCGAATTTCGAGTGATCCAATGTGCATGATGCAGACTAGTGGACACCCTACTTTATCTATTGCTCCGGGATGGTCGAATACAAGATTTTTCGTCTATTTTTTACCCGACAACGTAATGCAAAAAGAGTGTAATGTGCGCTGGGTTTATAAACTTACTACATGAAATATGTACTGAACCTCTTTAAACAATTTTAAACAGGTTAAGTTTACTTTTATTCACTAGTGCAAAAAAAAATGCTCTCGAGCATAAAAATCAGTTTTAGTCCGCTTACATCGGGCATAAACAAGAACTTTATAAGCATTAGAAGTGAAAATTAAATTGTTCGAACACTTTCAAGATTTTGTACATGATTTTTTATTCAGGAGCTTACGATTATTATTATGATCTACCAAAAATATCGTTTTTGTATTGTGTTGTTTTTGTTATAATTGCTGTTGTCACTGTTTTTGTAACAATTTCTTAAATTATCTATACAAGAGTTTGTTTTTACATAGAAATTTGTTTCAAAATTTGTCCTAGGCAAAACTGTATTTTACTGAATTTTTTGAGTCTTGTAAGCTGTTTTTTGTTAGTTTAAGTGCAAGAATACCATCAGGTACTATATTATTAAAGTTACTTACTTTTCAAGGAACGTGAGAGTTTTCAAAAGGACAGTGATGGTTTATGTAGGTATTAGTAAAACCACTATTCTTTATTTTACAGAACTTACTCTCGCAGATTTTCTCCATAAATAAAATTACAATGCAAGTACCTAATCAAACCTAACCTATAATGTAACGGTGAAACAATTTAAATATTTAGGTCACTTGTTATCGGAATGACTGCTGGATGATGCAGATATGGAGTGGGAGAGAATGCCCGCCGTTAGAGGTAACACGTTTATTCGCCGGTTCGCTAAGTGCAGTACGGACGTAAAGACCACTATTTCAAGCGTATTGCCTGTGCATGTATACGTACCAGCCGTGGATAACATTCACGCGGAAAGTAATTAACACCATAAGAGTCCAGTATAATAACGAATTCCGGGCTCTTATGAAGCTACGAGTACCGCGTTACTGCAGTGCGTCAAACATGTTCGCTGAGGCGGGCATTCCTGACTTCTTCGCCGTAATCAGATCCAGGGTGACTTCATTCTGGCATCGCTTGCGTCGTTCCACTAATAAAATACTTGATGACGTAGACGTAGATGCTAGTAATACAGTATAATATCACTTTATTAAATACAAAAAAAAAATCAACTTAAAATTAATACATTAACCGGCAGTGTAATAAATATGTAGACTTATTATGTAGAAAAAATATTATATCGTAGTAACCAAAACATAAAGGAAAGTAATTCACACGACCCTGGTTGGAAGCACGTCACTGCCTGTTACAAAGCTATTGGTATGACATAACGCATCAAAAACAAATATCAGGAAAACGAGCACGAGATGGATTTCCGGAAAATGTGCCGAATTTGTTTTGGTAAGTCACTGGTGTTTCTGATAACGATATGACGGCAGAGACAAGACGTTATATAGTATTTAACATTATTTTTACATAATACTATGTAAGTACTATGTTGGACCCGGGTATGTCTTAAAACTGCGACCAGAACCACCGGAGGATGGGCAGCAGCGTCCTAACAGTACACGGTGAACGTACTGCGATCCCCAAGCCACCTGCCAAGCGTGGGGATTATGGCAACACCCCTCCTATGAGGGAGGCCTTGTCCAACAGTGGACGTTAAGTGGCTGATGATGTGTGTGTGTATGTAAGTAAATCAATACCGGTGATTTTTGTAATTTAAGTAGGAATAAACCTTATAAAGTGGAAACCGTTATTGGTCAATGCTTAGATGTTAAAAACGGTAAGTCGTGCTACGCCATGATCATTTCTGTTATTTAATTTATCTGGGGAGACGCTATGACCCAAGGCGAGTATTGGCCTCTGACAATAAAAGACGTCACTCCTGACGGCATTGTGCTTCCTCATCTTGATTGGCAAGCTGAAGGTCACGCAAAACAGTTTCCACGTCAGAAAATCAGTACTCGCGACACCCTACCGGACGAAGTCCAGTCGGCCGTCCTAAATTCGCCCTTCTGTTCTTTAAATCGCTAATTAATTGATAATTATATTTTATTTAACACTTTTTGATTCATTATCATCAAAGACTTCTTTACTTCCCAAACCTTTGTCATACTGAAAACGATCATAAAACCTGAAGTACACCGTGTCTTTAATTCTACTGGCATCTAAGAGTCACCAAGATTCAGACGCAGTTTCTAACCCATAACCATGCACAAATTTTGGGTACTGTTGTAAAACTGTCAAGACAGTATTGTAGTGTTACTTTATTTCACTGCAGGGTATAGGCTTCCCTCTCATTGTGTCATCTGCATCTGTTACTCGCACTCGAAAAAAATTCACTTCAGTGGTTACTTGCTAATTGGTGCCAGATTCGAACTGCGATTTTTCGAGTCATCTTGCTGCAGGATGATCTACGCCTCTCTTACCTTACCTTGGCCACCATTCTTTCACTGCCTTACTCCATCTGTGGTGTTTGCCTGCTATGCTTACGTGTCCAGTTTAGCCTCACTTGGGAGACTTTTTGGCTAAGTAAATACCTATTATAATGCTTCTTCGATGGTCGCCTCTTCGTTGATTTTAAATACGCTGCGTTTTAATTACCCATTGTCTCCTAGCTTAACCCTTGTTGTGGATTGTTTGATAAAATTTCTGTTTGCCTACAAGCTTTAACTATCATTTGGCCCGCAGAGTTGTTAGGTTAGGTGCCTAAAATAGTAGGGTCTCCTGCGAAGTCTTTTAAAGTTTAACAATTTGGCGTAATTGAATTTGATTTCAAATTTTCGAAAATATTATATGGGTGCTTTACAATCAAATGTAAATACTACTTCTTGATAATGTTATTCATAATTTCGAAAATATAAAAATATGAGATTCAAAACCAAAAACTATTCGTCCCGGAAAGCTTGTTAAATTGATGAAATTGATGATTTCGTGTAAAACATCATACTAATATAATCATAAATACAAAAGTGTGTCCGTTAGTTTACTTGTTAACCATTTACGCAAAATATAGCAACGGGTTGACGTGATTTATTGTTTAGAGAAAGCCGAAAGCTGGCCAAAAAATGACATAGGATACATCTCCAGAAAAATTTACGTTTCCTAAAGAAAAGTCCATGTCGGTGAAACTGCATGGCGCAATTAGTTGTATAATTTTTTTTTTACTAATGGCCACTTTAGCTTAACCGGCCGGCTTGCATAACGATCCCTAAACTTATTTCGGGAGTGTTTAAACATAATAGGCAAAAAATTACATTTAGCATCTTACCCAACAAAAAATTTGCTCCTAAATGTTTAACATACTGTAAAATTAAACGCTCCGGAATGGCCGTTTAGTAAAACTCAATTTGTTTAGTGTCATATTGGATGACCAGCTAATCAGCAGGTAATATTATTTTCAGGTTCTTATGTTTCGTCTAACAACACATGGCAATTGGGAGTAAATACAGTGTTTTAATAATTAATTACAATGGATCTGTGGGATTTCTCTGATGATGACGAAAAATAATTATGTTCCTTAACCAGTTTATTGTACCAAGATAACATTCCGAGTTTGAAATTTATGGGCGATATTTTCGAGATTTCATTTTTATCTAAAGCGTTTTAATCCTTTAAGATTTTTGACGTTTTCACGCAAAATTATTAATTTCAAAGCAAAATCGTGGTGTTTTAGTAAAACTATATAAACGAACAAACTATGAAAACAACAGGATTTTAATTTGAATGAATCAATTTAAATTGAATCATCAACTTCAACTCGACTCTTAATTAATGGATCAAAAATCATATTGAGGGAATATGACAATTGTCATTTTGATATTGACAAGCTAATATATTTTTTAAGCAAAAGTCTACCCAAATGTTTGTGTTATTGAATGTGCTTCTGACGTAAAAAAATCACTCAGCGCGTCAAACGGAACGCATAATATGGCTGTTTTAACTGTTGTTGTAAATGACAGTGTGTTATGCAAGCGCCCTAAATGTATTTAAGCAGTCCCTAAATATGATTACCGTAAACATTTTAGGGACTGGTCGCATAATCTTCCTTAAACAGTTTAGGGATCTTTATGCAAGCTATCCCTAAAATATAAAGACAATTACCATAAAGAAGGCCAGAAGATTCATAAACTATGCTTCAAAGTAATGCATGACCTTGCGTGAGGGGATTTTCATCCCCTATTATTCCTCTGTAAGATAGATGGCGAGTGAAGTTTATCACATACATTTCGGCGCCACCAAATGGGAGTCCTGAAAATAAGTATGTACTATATCATCGTAATCATCTTTAATGGGTAAAGAAAATTTCAGATTACGCGGTATGCCACTTTCGGGTGTTAAGCATATGGCGTGCCATGTCATTAGATCTGACAAGTTCGCGGACTCAGTTTTTGAAATACTAGTATGATTTCGCTCGAAAATATCATGCGAAATTAAAGATTTTCTATTTATAGAAAGTAAATTAGAATAGCTCAAACCACTAGTTGCGTTAGCGACTGATATGGTTATTAAAAAAATGTAACTTTAGTTTGCGATTTCATCCAAAAGTCGGTTATTTCGCATGATATTTTCGTGCGAAATATCATACGAGCGATCAGCGATTTAAAAATTGAGTCCCAGGGTTGTAACTTGCCGCACGCATGCCGTTTATCTCACTATTAAAGTATTTTGTATAAAACTAAAAAAAAAAGTCGTGAAACATGACGTCATACTCGTATATTAGTGCACACTGATTAAGACTTGATTTCCTCTTACGTTGATATCTTACGCGAACGTAGCGTAAATATGGCCGACGTCAGCGATATGTCTGTGACCGACGCCAGTCTAAGAATAAATCAAGCCTTTGAGCGGACTAAAAATAATCGGCACGCACAACAACTTGTTTCATCAATATTTTACTTTGATACTTACGATTTTTTGTCATAATACCACAGAAGTTTTTATCGGATACATTTCGGTGAGTGTGCTTCGGATCTGCATGATCTAAAATTCCCTCCTGCCCATTTTTCTATCGGACTGCCAGAGCGGGCACGAAAAATCGACACCGCTTTATGGTTCATATTCCGAAAACCCGTACGAAGCGCTTTGATTCCACTTTTATTGTGCGTACTGCTGGTCTGTGGAATGCGTTGTCTGAATGGGTGTTCCCAGATAGTTACAATCTAGGTGTCTTCAAATCACAAGTAAATCGGCTATTTCTAGGCAAGCGTGTTCCATCGTAGACCGCATCATCGCTTAACATCAGGCGAGTTGGCGGTCAAACGCAAGACTATTTATGCATAAAAAATGGTTAAATAATACACATGACTTAAGTATGCTTTCACTTGTGTCTGCAAACGACTATATCCATATTTTTTGGGTGCAAACTTCGACCAAAATAAAATGAATGGACGGGCCCTAACCATTGAACTTGATCAGTAAAAACGAGTCAAAACCGTCGGACATATACTACAACACTTAATTATAAAAATGTACAGTATATTTGTAACAAAAAATAGACATCGGTTTTATTTGTGTATTTACACTTCGGTAAAGCAAACGAATTCATAATTTTGTCAGATGTTTCGTTATCGCGTAACAATAGACTCGTGTTTCACTTCCTACGGCTTGAGACCGACTGAAACGAAGTGAGAGCTGGCACTCATTTTGTAATCTTCAAAAATGCGCTTCTACTGGGCCCGTCCATTCATTTTATTTTGGTCGAAGGGTGCAAAGGGAAAAATAAAAAGTGAATGTTAAAAAATACTACAGCTCATATAATCGAAGTTACACTTTCATTTCATTAACAATGATCACAAAAGTTTCTTAACCTTTTGTTTACGCACCGCAAAGAACATTCCGTTGGCATTCAACACAAAGTATCAACATACAGTTGAACGTATTTATTTAAAAATAACTTTATTGGAAACAATTTATTACATTATTTACATTGCAATTTGCAAATACAACTCGTATTTACACTTTTTTAATTATTTACAAAATTTTATTTCTATCAATCTTAAACGACGTTTTTGGTCAATTCTTAACTAGAAATAAATAGATTTTTCATTACTCATACTCGGAAAGCAGGTCTGAAGTTGCCCGAGGAGCTGGTTGAAAGTAATACATTTCAGCCTAGGGAGAATCACTTTCAACTGACAGTGACAGTTGACAACTGACAGACACCCAAATAATATAATTATAAAATAATCTATTTTCTGATTTGTATTGAACCATGTCCCAACTTTTTTTTTCTCCTCAGAGGATTATGGTCTCGCACTTCTCGTGCATTTGCCAGTGTTAGTTCATGTTTTTATTTTTAGTTTCCTTGTATTCGTAATGAAAAGCACAGTGTTTACCTCGGGGTTAAAGTTACTTTCACCCCTAGGATAACAATGTACTATTACTTTAAAATTTAGCTTAAATATACGTTATTCTGCAAAAATTAGTGTTAATGGTTTATCAACTGAATTGGTTATTTTCGCATTGATTTTGGTTTTGCTAGAAAATGTTTATTTAATGTTATAACAAATAATAAAAGCAATTATTCTTAGTGACTAGACTTTTAAAAATATTAATGATTTTGATTAGGCTACAGAAGACAAAAAGAGAGATCCCTACTAAACACACTATTCTGTTCTCTATATATTTTCACTGTATTAATCTTATTGTGCGTTTTCAATGGTGATGTTAAGACAAATCAGGTGCCTTACCCCTAGCTCGAAAAGTTGACCCGCATAGGTGTTATTTGTCTAAACGGTACCATCAACTACGATAAGAGGTAGTTATTTAATAGCCGCTAAGCTTTGCTATTTTCACGCACACACGCATAGTAAAACGGATTTTCGTTAATTCAAGTTAGACGCTTTTAAACGATGCAGCTTAAATGAGTTGGATAATTTTAGGTACCTGTCAGGTATCTACTAAAAGTTGGCTCGCAAAAGTAAAGCTAGGGGTAAGGCCCCAGTACAAAAAATTAATAAGAGCACAAAATAGAGAATTAAAAGTACTTATTTAAAGAACTAGAGATGTGCAATAATGACAAGCCTTGAATAACACTTGCCAACAAAAAACAATATGATTAAATATACATTTGGTATAATATTAAACAAAAACCCTTAAACTTAAGGTATATTCCCAAATGAAATATGGGCTGAAGTTTTCTATTGGACTGTACACAGTTAAGTTTATTTAATAGCGCTATCTAGTGAAGCTTACCGAAAGGAAGGCGCTAAAAATCTCGCGTTAAACACAATAAAAAAGTTCTTGCTGGATTGATAGATGGCGTTACAATCGCTACTTTTAACGTATTGTTCAAGAAGAAATTTAGGCCTACATTTCCCTTTGGACTTACCTCTAGTTGTATTGAGTCATTCGAACAAATATATCTGAATATACTTCATTGAACAAAGATAAATAGCAATATAATAAAATTTAGATTGGATGGCAAAAACACAATGTAATAAAAATTTGGATAAGGTGAAATTTATTTTTAATTTGGTATGATGTGTAAAAATTACGAGGTAGTTACAAAATGCTAGGCAATTGGAATTTCAAAACTGTATTAAATTGGGCAAATTTCAAAAATGGGTAGGTATATTTTTAGTAAATATTTTTAATATTATAGGTAAGAGTTAATAAACTTCTATTTTAAATTCCTATAGCTATTGATAATCTAATTGGTGTTTTTGTATAAATTACTACATAGATACTTTAGTAGGATTATTGTTAACTCTAAATTCTATTTTACTAAATATATGTTTAGATTTTGGAGATATACTGACACATAAAATAAACTATGCCTAAGGGCTTAACTTAGCGCCTAACTTTCACACAATACTTTGACCTACCAAAACTTCAAGAGATACTTTTTTCTTAGAATTTTGGATTTATTAGACATTGAAATTAAACAATATTATTGTGAGCACGGATACTTGATGAAATGTATTAAAAGTATTTATAGGTTATAAACAATTTTTTACAACCGACACGATTCGAACCTGCGTCATCGGGAATAAGCCCCAAGTACTCTATCTACTAAGCTATGGCTGTTTTCATGCCTTTTCAAGTTGTGGGGGGTCAAAGTGCGTGAAAATTAAGTACCTAGTTGCTGATTACGTGAAACTAAAATAATTTAAAATATTTTTTTCGGAAAAAATAAATCGAAATTAACATGCTAAAAATAATAAATAATAATAATAAATATCTGGGACATTATTGCACACATGGTCATCTGACCCCAAACTAAGCAAAGCTTGTAATATGGCTGCCAGAGACTGATATACATACATATATATTTTTAAATACATACTTAAATAGATATCTTTAAAAACTTTATTTCGACCGTCTTTTTTTCAAAATTTAGTTTTATATTAGGACTTAACTTGGTCATTCGTAAAAACTGTAATAAATAAAATAAAGTTGGTCGTTTAAGATACATAAAAAAATGTTTTAAAAAAAAAACGAATAACGTGCAGTTCTTTTGATGTATTTAGCGTATTTCTATATCAATAGATTAAAATAAATGAAACTTTCGAAATGAAAAGGCTTAAACTTAGTCATTTGGTACATAATTAAAATTCCTCTTTACTTAAAAATAAAGCAAATGTAATTGAGAATGAACTGGAAAAGTAGAAATGAACGTTGTTCCCATCACGTGTACTCGTACCGCTAAATAAATAAGTTTTAAATCTAATATACTCTCAAATGTAGATTACCTATTTACAAATTCATATTTAAGTATATCTAGGTAATAAAACCGAGTTATCGAAATTTCGTAGTGTTTTAGGCACTATTTAGACAGCCATCAATCTTATTTCTTATAAAAAGCCTTGCTTATATCTATTCTTAGAAAAACATTTATGATCTACATGTCAATAGGCAGTAGTAACAAGTAAATTACCTAAACTATGACCTAAAAAGTGTATACACTTTTATCAATGGAACTGCAAATCGGGTGTACTGTAGAAAATGTATTGTGATTAGGCTGGAGGCTTTGTAATCCTTTTGGTTTATTTTTATTACAGTCTACATTATACTAAATTAATAGTGTTTATCAGCTTTAACTACTAATGAAACCTAAATTTGTTTATAAAATTTATTAAATGCGTTCTCTCATAATTTAACATAGGTAATTTAGATAAGATTTTAGTTAAGATTTTGATACATAGGTAATAAACACGATAAGTGTCTAGCTATGGTGACTTTTTCATACCACTTTAAATAATAAAACAGTACTTTTCTGCAAATATGTTGTCACTGCGTGTCTCTATTTTCATATTTTTTCATGAGTAACAAAAATCGCAAGCGTTTTCAAACTTTATGGTAAAAACACACAAATCGTACAAAACATTTTGATTCTTTACAAACAATCGTGTGTTACCTAATTCTGATAATGTATTCAAAATACCGACTAGATTATTAGCTAAAGCGTCTATAGATAAAGCATTTTGTATAATCACAACAGCGAGTCCCTTCGCATCAATTTATTTCACTATCTAAACAATATCACTAAATAACAGTCTGGCACTTCCGAAACTTTGGGAACAGCGAGGGAAACTACGGCTGACCATGTCTCGCACCAATTGTGGTACACTGGGGAGCCGGAAAATCGTTTTACAATATATATATATTCAAGATTAGAAAAGAGATGACAATTATTGAAGTGAGAAAATTTATCTAGGTAGTAAAGTTAAATATTTATGGAGAAAGAAGAAGAGATTTTATTAAAATGTTGATAATTATTTGAAAGCTACCTGTACATTAATTTACAGGACTATCTAATGCATGTTTTACAGAAAACCTTCTTAGCTAAAATAAGTTTGAAACTTTAGTCGTCTTTCAATACTATATATTTTGAAATGTGTAATATTCCAATAATTCATATGTATGTCTTACCGTCTGCTTATTGTATTCGTGCAATTTAGTCTATTGTTATCTATAATTATCTAATAGGTGGCAACTTACAAGCAATTTTTGTATAACTTTGATCCATCAAAACTTACTTATACTTACCTTTTTTTCTACCTCACTAGTTTCACATGTATGATAGTAAGGACTCGTTAAATAGAGAAAAGGGACATATTTCGCATTTTTGCTGCTCCGAATTTTAAATTCATTACAGTCAATGACATGTCATGTTTTTTTTTTATTAGGCGCTGAGTTGCCACCTTAAGTAAGATATCAGTATAATATGTTGGAGATTTTATAAAAGTGAGTTATTTTGTAAATTAGAATAAGTATGTCTGTGCATATTTTTAACGAATATTTTTGACATCGTATTTAACAACCTGTTAATTCGTCTATATATGATTTCTTTAGTCTTCATTTCTTGCCAACTAAAATCGAATTTCTTCTTAGCCAAAAAAGTAAGGTCATAAGTAGTGAAACAAAATGATTTATCTAAATTTGATTTTTTTTTTCACTTCTCTTTCTCGTAGACTAAAACTGATTTTTATGCTCTAGTGCATAAAAGTTTGTTTTTCATACAGTAATGCACTTGCACATTTACCCTTTAAAATTGTTCGATGAGGTTTAGTTTGTATTATATTTCATCTAGAAAGTTTGCCTGGGTCTTTAGTAATACTCAATGATCAGGATAATACAAGTAATTTTTGTTGAATAAAATTAGAACATTTCTTAAACTTCCGATTTGAATTTAATTTATGAGATACAAAACTTATAATATAACTGTTTAATTTCCTTGCAATCAAAGTGAAAAACCAAGTCGTGCATAAAACACATTTTATCCTCGCCTTAAATATCAGTCCTCGCTTTTGGCTCGGGCTGATAAAAATATCAGTTTAAATGGCTTGTTTTATGTACTTAGTACAATGTACTATTTAGTTATCTAATTGTCAAAAAGTGATATGATTTTTACCTAGTAAGAAGTTTCTATACTTTTTTATTGTATATTTTATTTCATCATCAATGTGTTTTTTAATAAACTTAATTTTATCTATAGAACCAGGAACTACAGATAATTTGAGGTTGATATAAAATTTTGCCAGAACAAAGATTGATTTATCTTCAAGTAACTAAGTATTATACTGATTTAGTAAAGCGCTATCTAGTAGAATGAATTACAACAATATACTTGAGCACAGAAAAAAATAGGAACATCTATATAATATCACGACCAAAGTAAAATTAAAACATATAGGTTTGAAAGTAAAACGATTTTCACGGTAACCAGATAGGGTTATAAAGGGGGGTCAGAGTACGGGCGCCGAGTTTCGTCGAGTTCAGCACAGGAGTTCGGAGTTGGAAGGCGGTACTCAGCTGGGCAGAGGGGGTCTGGAGGCGTGCGGGGCGGGGCTGGAGGACAGAGCCTGAGGAGTTGGCGTTTGGGCTACGGTGCTCTCGGGAGCAGAGTGCGTCCGACCTCCGGGCAGGACTGGGCTTGGCGGCCACGGATGTGACGATGATGCCATCGTTCTGAAACGCGACATGCACCATAATTAATATGCGTATTAAAAATATTCACTACAATTATATGATTATTTACGGGATATTTACCGTGGTAAGGTTGTGGAAGGAGCTCCATGTTCACGGGAAGACTTCCCGCGAATATCCCGTAAATAATCATATAACTGTTGTGAACAACCGCGATAGTTTAAAACAGTGTTTTAAAAATATTCAATCAGTAGATATTTTAAATAACGAAATAAGATTGAAATTCACAATAACTGCTCAAGTAGCACCGACATATTTCAATTTTTCCACAATTGGCAAGCTTCTATATTTTTTTTATGTGCCTTTAAAAGTCTGATGATGATATCTCATATGTTTTGTATGAAACTTACATGCTTATAATTATTACGACGGAATTGTTGTAAATCGTGATTTACGTGATAGTAATAATTATTAAATATATATATATATATTATTATTAATTATTATATTATATTGGTTTATTTTATTAATTTTTTTCGTCACAATCACTGCTTGAATTACGCTAAAGGTTGCAAGAGTGAACTTCTGCAGGTCGTGCGTTTTTTGCGGTCATGAATATCAAATATAAATATTTTTTGACCATAATTAAACCTTCTTTGAACATTATTATTGTTTTATTCAGAAAGTAGATCTTTATTTTGGCAATAGGTCAACCATTTCGATCTAAAGCAATGTTTACCGACTTCCAAAAAGGACGAGGTACTATTTTTAATTTTATTTTATTATTAAGCACTCATAACAAGTCACAGGACATATACACATATAGTAACACGTCAAAAAATTTTCTCGATCCCATGACCCAAAACAATGAGCACACAACATGGCTTAAACAGGATACAGTTGTAATTTTAATTTCTTTTACATTAGCTTCTTATTAAATATGTTCGACTGTATGTATTTTTTTTTGTATGTTCTTAATACACGCCTTCCAACCTGATGGATGATTGATAGAAAATGCTTTGCATTAAATCATCTATTTGTGCATTTCTGTATTATTATTAAGTGTGAAATAAAGTATTAAATAAATACGCAATTTGGCTGAAGTCAAAAGGGTGGACGTCAAATATTTATTCCACAGATGGGTTCACTCCAAATGGAGTAAAGCCTTGGTTCATACCACCGAAATGAACGCAAATGGACGTAATTAATTCTTATATACATAGGCTGCGCGGTGTGATGCACTAATCATAGCGTGAGGCTGCGGATTATTGTGAGCACGGAAATCGGTGCGTTGACATCACATCAAAATTAAAACTGTAAATTTGATATTTAAGATCAAATTTTGGTGGTTATTAGGCATGTTATTACTAGTTTTTGTGTAAAAGAGTTATGCTTGTAAAGTTTTGTTGCAGTTGTTAAAATTAACTACCATAAAACACGAAGTAATAAATACGAAGATTACCTGGCATAAGGCGTTATGGTGGAAGGCGGTGTAGGAACAGCAGCAGTATCAGGGTGGAGATAGTTCCTTTTTTGCTCGGCTCGCTCCCAGCATTGCTGCAAGCATCGAGCTACCACGTCTGGTAAGCTGTTTACTTGTTCCTTAAATAGAAAAATTATCATATTTGAAGTGTTGCAACAAAAACGTGTAATATATTAGGGTTACAATTAATGGTAGTACTAAACCGAAAGACACTGTTTAAAAACTATCACGGTTGTTCACTACAGTTATCTGAATATTTACGGGATATTTACCGTGGTAAGTTGTGGAAGGAGCTCCCAATATTTTGGCGCAGTTACATGCACCATGTTCACGGGAAGATTTCCCGAGAACACATTCCCCTTCCACATTCTTACCACGGTAAATATCCCGTCAATAATCATATAACTGTAATAAACCGAAAGAACATTGAAACATTGAAAAAAGATTTCAAAAGTAAGTTGTACTCATTATTTTGAACAACCTTTACTATGGGATTGACTCTGAAATTGCGAAAATCAGCTATTTCATGCATATCGTTATGTGAAAACGAAATTTTCTTTAAAAAATCTGATTTTCGGTGTTGGGCCCATAGTCAACGTTGTTCATGGTGTTGAGTACAATGACTTATTTTTGGCGTTGCACCATAGCGTATCATGTGCATCGTAGCGCGATACTGCCACAAACTAATAAAATAGCGCGCCGAATATAATAGTGTGTGGCAAGTAGTTAAAGTTATTGACGACGATGATAATGAGCGCAGTAACATTATTAATATTAGATATAAAGGATGTCATGGTTAATTTATTGACTAAATCACCTGTAATGTTGTAAGTTTTTCTTCTAAACTAGTCAGCCTCTCTTCAATGGTGTCTTGTCTCGTGCTCATATCTGAGACTATTTCATACACCGTGTTCTGGGTCTGCAATAAAAAGGGGTCCTAATATCAATCGCTTTGCAGTTCATCGTTTACTGTTGGTTCTAAATAATAAGTTTGTGTTAGTGTTGATATGTTCTTGTATTCATAGCTGCTTCAATCTCCTGAATGAATAGATTTATAAACCATATGACATACGAGTATAAATCATGTGCATGACTGTAAGTGTCGTGAGTACCTATGTGTGTCTATGAAATGCTTGTTAATATTGTTAAAAGTTTCAGTATTTACTGTAATAAAAGTAGGTACACAATCAATTCCATCTACAGATCTATTATTTTCTACTGTCGAGCATGCATGATAATAATTTTGGTAAATGTTAGGAATCGTAGCATGCGCCAAGCCGGTGATTAATGAAGTTTCGGAAAAAAATATTTACTAATTTAGCACTTGCAATAGTTAAATTTTTTTTTGCTGGTATTTATCACATTCACTAGGATCTCTAATTAGCTTTGAAGGGTTTTCTGAAGTGCCATCTATACTAAAACAAATCTACTGCTAAATGACTATCTGTGTTTTATGAGAATGAGTGTAGCAATAGCATTACTAAATTACACAGTTTACTTACCTTTGCCATATCTGTTATTGTGTTGGCATTATCCATAAGTTTTCTTTGATCCATCTTTACTTTACGTAAGCTGTAAAAAATAAATGTGATTTTTTAATGTAAATTTTAGCAGCATATGTTAGTTGTAATGGCATTATTTAGGTAATGGCATGTGCTAGCTGAGATGAAAAACATTACCAAATAAATTACCTTTTTGGTTCAGACTATTCTAATGTTTATTTCCTTTACTTATAAATTTTCTCGTTGAAATATACTTACGCATAAATAGCTAACAAAAATTTCCTTTGGTGCGTTCTCACTCGACCTGGATGGACTCTTTTCACGAGCCTTGTGTGCTTGTAAATTAACCACGTTTCCCGTAGCACGTTAGCTGCGGCATTTTTCAGCTGAAATCATTTCAATTTTACAGTTAGCATTGTCTTAATCCTCATATTTATTTGTGTGAATAATCATTATGCAACTCTATCGAGCATTAGTATAATTTTAGTTTTGTGAAAACTGCTATGATTAGCTTTACTTAATAATGCTTTAATGTGCTATTGTGAGTTATATGACACATGTTTAAATGTATCTTGTGATGTTACTTGTAACTATTTTTGTGTTAGTAATATTATTTTACTATAAATCACTAAACATTTACTAAATACTTCAAAAAGTGTTGTTTAGTCATACATAAATTATCAACTTTTAGTTGTGATTAGCTTCAACAGAACAAAATTTAGTTTTTAGTTACCTTAACCGAGCTTACAGTCTTACCTCCAGAGAGTCCTTTGCCTGTCACTATTGTAACAGTCGCCTTACCTTTTTCGTGAGTTGTGTCTCCATCATGAAGTTATGGACATGCTTCTCCGCTCTAGTTAACTCTAACTTTCTCGAGGCAACTGTCACTAACAATGCCGTACATCCCGCCCCCTGTTAATTAGATTAACAATAATCGTGATCAACTTATATCACATCAATACTTACTCTTTTAGTAAGTTGTGTGTCCATCATGAAGTTATGAACGTGCTTCTCGGCTCTAGTTAATTCTAATTTTCTTGAAACAACCGCGACTAATAACGCTGTGCATCCAGCTCCCTGTTAAGTGAATATCTTAATGTAAAATGCAAGCGAACGTGGTGAAGCATTCGAGAGTTTCCATTCCAATAAGGCAATTTTGAAGGCTATAAATCATAATCAAATTATAGTTTTTCAGCTAGGTATGTGCTAATTTTTTTATTTAAATTTTACATTAAAATTGAGGATAATAGACACAAAGTTAATAAATATATGTATTAGAAGCATATAAAGCATTTTTTTGTTTTAAAATTCATTGCCTCGATTACCCTCTATCAAAGTAATGATTTTTTTTTACCACTTAATAAGTTTCATTTATTTAGATAACGTTTCATTAGTTAGTTTAAGTTCTTGTGCTAAAAAGAAATTTAATAAAGAGAGCTAATAAAAGGTGGAAAATAATAAATGTTAGTAAGAATAGATATTGGTAAATTTAATTTCAAATGATTCCTTCTTTTATCAGCTCAGTTAATATAATAGAGAAAATGCATTTCATTACATATAAAGTGAGGTAAACTTTGTCATTTAGTGCATTGTTATCTATAATGTGCACAAAATTGTCATCGACATTTACTTTCGTAAAATAAAATTACATCCAAAATTCTTATTATTTAACAGTTTACACAAACACTATTTTATCAGGTGCAATGAATTTTATTGTACACTTCTGTTTAAATGTAATTTTAGGAAAAGTGAGCCATTTTAAAAACAAACTTATTTGTGCAATTCAGTGAAATATTGAAGTGAAAAGAGAACTAGAAACAGTAAAGAGAAATGAAGCATTCCATACTACAAAATATATACTTCTAATAGCTGACTTTAACAGGGAAATGGACGTTATTCATTAAATACCGTTTATTTGAGAAACTGAATAGGTAATCCATATTTTAACTTTGTCTGCAAATACTAACGAACAACGGGTTCATTACGGTTGTTAGATACCCTACAATCAAGACATTGTGTACATTGAATATGATTAACATTTAATGTAATATCAAAGTGTGTATAATTTTTTTATGCTGCATTCACAATATAGACATCAATACAAATAACAACGGGATTACATGTACTCTGTGAACATTTAATTAATACATTGCATACATTGAAATGTGATTAGAGATAATATACTTTAAGTGTAAGCATATCTGTGTTATGTGTGTACTGTATTGTTACATATTAAATTAGTATGTCTAAGTGTTGACTGACTTACATTTTATTTGTGATATGAATGCCTCATAGATTTTTTTAAGTCGAACCATAGGCGAAAGCAACCCAACAGATTGTTGGCGTGATTTTGCACAAAATAAAATACTGATTCAAGATCAACAGTAGATAGTGCGAAAGTTTCAACTTGTGTCAGTCAACACAAACATTAATAAAGTTTGTTTGTAGAAACTTACCATAATGCCGGTGCTAACGGCGATACCTCTGCCGCAATAAGTGTTTGGCACAATGTCACCAAAACCGACGGACAGAAACGTAATCGCGATAAGCCACATCGCATTCAGAAGGTTAGCGTGTTCTTCGTCGTGAAACCTGAATTGTCAATAAATTCCAACGCTTTACTTATTGACTTGTACTCCAAGCTTGAAACTACCTACTGATAAGTGTTCAATCACAAATTCGTAACAATCATAACACGCAAGGTCTTCCTTAGCTTTGTACGTATATTGATAGAGGAGATAAAATAAAAAGAAGAAATCGAGGATAAACCGTGTAACAAAGAGTTTGACTTTGATTTGGAATGTGAGATTGCTTCAGATGTTTGTGAAAACTTTAACAACACATAAAATGGCTCACCTTTACCGACCTAACTATTCCCTAGACAATGCAAGTAACGACAGAAATGCAGACTTGCTATGCCTAGAATTCCATTTCAACCCTAGCAATGAAAACATGAGAAGACTAATAAACGCTTAAAATAGAACCCAAAGGAACCTATTTTGTAAATACATACCACCATACCACAGGTCAGGGTAATTCCGCGGCCGCAGTATGTGTTGGGGACTATATCGCCATAGCCGACACAGAGGAACGTTATAGCAGTCAGCCACATTGAGTTTAGCAAATTGGCATGGTCTTCGTCGTGGAACCTGAGAGCCAAAATGCCCGACAAGACTCACAGATAAAAACCGATTTGTCTACTATAATAAATTTATAACAAAAACTAAGAAATATGTCAAATCAGACATACAATTATAGTATAGACAAATTTTGTTTGTGGCACATATTATTTTGGAAACCGGAATATTTAAAAATAAACCTTATTACCATCAAATACAATTCGCATGCCTAGAAACGTTGATAAATAAACTGTTTCACTAAACAGATAATGTACGAACTAATACCGAATAATAAAGACTTTAAAATACAACGTGCATTCTAAACATTTATCTGGACCAATACCAAATTATGATACTTGTAGCCATGCGTGAATTGAAACCGAAAGTACCTCAAGGTGATCAAGATCATGTGAATACAGAAATAATATTAAGAATAAAGTTTGGCGAGAAGAAAGAAGAAAAACACTTACAAGTGAGAAATGTCACAAGCAAGTTGCTCGGAACTGGAGGAAGAGGTAACTTGTTTGATGCGTGAATATGGTAAGGTGCAATGATTTTGTGCATGTAAATGGTATTCAGAAGCTTTTCTAAGTGTCGTTGGTCCTAGAGCCATTTTGTGCGTATAACATTTTTATATTCATTAGAATTGTGTGTATTTTTTTTTCTTCATAATTTGCATGTATTTGCGAGTGCTTATGGTTTATTATTTAGAGAAATAGTAGTGAGTGCAGCACTTTATACAGCAAACTTTATCACATATAGTGTGAAAGTGTACGTGAGAATCTACATTATCACAAGAAGCAACTTCTCTCTTAACGTCAATTTGTCGTCTACATCTAACACCAACTAGTTAAATATAAATTATAGCAATGTGTTTCGTAAACATTTGAAGCTATAGTTGCAAAATTATTCAAAGTCAAACTCTTTCATTGTGATGATCATGAACCTAGCGTTTCTACTAAATTCATCGATTATATTAATAGACAGAAAAAACACAGTGGGTTCAAATAAAAAGCTAAAATAACAATTATATACAACGCCACAGTACAAAAGCAATAGCATGCCCACTTAGGCAGTACACTGGTGAATTTGTATAAACTTTTGTCGAGTGTAACACAGAATGAACACCAAACTAAATGAAAGCATACTGATCAGACAAAAATGGAAATAACAAAACCATTATGCTGATTCACTTTGTATGGGATATGAAATTTGCCACATTGTTACCCCGTAACAGTGTTTTTCTCTCCCAAATATAAAACACCTTATGCAAAATAATATATAGTTATGCCACTTACAACACTTATTTGAGATACTGACCTTTCACATTGTCTCAAAGTCCAGCTTGCGATTATCCAAAGAGATACCATAAAAACTAATAAAACTGTACCGGGACAAATCGTCATGAGTGTTTTCAAGACAAACCTGGAAAAAATACCAAACACTTTTTCAATAGATACACATGAAACAAAAACAACGATATTAATAATAATTATGAACAATAAACATTGTATTAATAATAATTATTTATGAGTAGAGTTTGTAGTATTTAGTTTACATACCTAGTATTAAAATTAATTCTGTTTAAAGCTCCTATACTTCTTGAAGAAGCATCCGTGAACAATTTACTGTGAAGTAACATGACCCTGCATATAAGATAGAGCCGAAAGAACATCGGCAGTGAAAGTGTGACGTCATATGGCACCTGAAAATAACGTTAGAGCCATTTTTACGAACAATAAATTTTTTTTAATTAGAGAATGATGATTTTTGTTATGGTCAAAATAAAACAAACGTAGAATATAACCTTAAGGCACGCAATGGGCTATTTTTCTCATTTGAAGTGATGTCAGTTATAAGATATTTTATAATACTCAATGTAATGTTATGTACTTATGTTAATTTTTTGTTTTTTAAGTTACCTTTGTTTCAATACCGAATAAAATAATGTTCATTATAAATAATTTGCTCAAATACTCAATTAAATAACCTAAGTTACTTATGTTGTAATTCGTGATAGTAAATTCTTAATAAAACGAATGTGCTATGTGCCCAATATTTACTGAATAAACTGACAGAAGCATAGAATGCTCAAGTTTAGTCACACTTGATTAAAATTGCATGCATTGTACCCACTAGAATAATAATTTTCTTTGTTTAAGTTTTTCTTTACTTTAACCGTTTTAAGCGTCACAAGTTTTTCCTAATATTCAATTATTAATACGATCCAAGACAACACTAATGATAAATTTCCACACATCCCAAATGCAAACGAATCACAAACATATAACAGTGGAGTAAATGTTCACGAAATACAGAGGACATGCTCAAGACGAAGACTCTAACATCACTTAAAACTTGTATTAAGTTTCAGTTTAATTAATACAGACCTGGATTTGCTTATACATCGTGCCCTAAGGAGAAAAATGTAAAATAAATATTAGTTTGAAAGTGAAGATGAAGGCAACAAAAGTTCAGAAACTAGTAATAGCATTATTTCTACGGCCGGAAATACGTTATGTAAAATAACACAGAATCAGTCAGAAAATAAGACAAATGAAATGTTATGCATCAAGCAAATTAAGTCATGATAAAATAACTAGCCTAAATTCTTAGAAACTTCAAAGTCAGCTGCCAGAACTACATGATAACAAGGTCCTAGACATAAATACAACTTGTTTAACATATAATTGAATGGAAAACGATCTCAAGAGATCCTAAGAACTAGAGTTCTACAAGGTAGCGTAATTAAGAAATAAAATTAAATGGATACTTACAACTTCCACACCAATCACACCACCTTTGTTGGCCAGTTTTGTGGTCCATGTGAAGGTGTACTGGCCTGGTATAGGATGAACGGCACAGATAGCGAGTTCGAGACCGATCTGAGCTATCCTTTGCCATGTCATTGCTATCCGCCAGTCATCAGCGCAGTTGTCTATCATAAATAACTGAAATAAGATAGAAAGTATTTTTGTAATACACAATTTAAAAAAAATAGGCAGTAATGGGCACTGACAATAGAAGCAAAAACCGGCCAAGTGCGAGTCGGACTCGCGCACGAAGGGTTACCTTACCATTATTTATAAAAACGGCAAAAAATCACGTTTGTTGTATGGGAGCCCCTCTTAAATATTTCTTTTAAATAATAATTTATTTTTAAAGTGAATATATAACTAAATATCTGTGAATATTTCAAGCGTCTACGAGTACCTTTTGCCGTTTTCAATATCAAAAAACGAGCAAAAAAATCACGTTTGTTGTATGTAAATTTTGCCCCTACCAAAAACAGCTCGATGCGGCTAAAGAAGCTTTCACTTCAATAAAAGGTAATATTTCTAATTAGGTTTAAAAATAAAACTATGCTTAGATCAAGTTTCAGAGAAATTAATTTTGTGGTTGATAATTTAAATTTTTGTATTCCAGCCACCTACATTCAGTCACTCCTAGCCAGTAGATGTGATAGATTAATAACTAAGAAGTGTTGGACTATTTATAGACTCAGTTAATGTTAAGTAACGACGTAGTCGCAAATATAAATACACCAAGCTCAGATTAGAAACGGGCTTCAAGGGTGGTAGCTTGTTAGCACTATAAAGTGCTTGGTTTCCTTACTTTTTGGTTTCTTTTATGGTTAGACAAATCATTGGTGGAATTATAGCTCTCACCTTAATTAGATGTGACTACGCCAACTATCGCTTAAAATAAAAATATGTAATGGCAACATGTTTTTAATCAAAGCAGTAAGGGATATATCTTATCTATAAAGGATGACAAAATAGTTATTTACCTGTACTTCTAAAGCGTGATACGCGACGATTAGGCCAAGTAAAATCACAGTCGACATTGATATAAGCGTCTTCAACGCTTGTGAATATATTGACGCCTGAAACAGACAAGTGAAACAGTGTTTTTTTTTCTTTTATAATAATATATTCATTACTATTTTTTGAATTCATCGCTTTGAATACCACCCCCATGAAAAGTATTTGAATAAACTTGAGGGTTGGTTGGAGAAACAAGCATCTTTCTCTAGTGTTTTCTGCCGAAAACCAGAGATGGCGCTTGTTATTGTGACAAATAATAACCCAGTCCCAGTTATATCCAAAAGATTGTTGGAACATTTGATAATCGTTAAAGTTGCTAAGTAGAATTTGCGTGTTATTGTAATAATATAATTCAAATTCATTTTTTATGTCATAAGTGACAAACAAATTATCGAGCCACCTGATGGTAAGTAATACGCGATGCGATGCGATGACGCCTGGATACCTGTAACACCAGGAGCGTCACAGATACATTGCCAAACAGACCTTTTGAAGAACCTCATGATAATAATTACTCGGAAATGCTTATTCTACATATTGCTGGAGTGAGGAAAAAAAGATTGAAAAACGCACCGTGTATAATTTTTACAGAGGCCTTACGCTCGACTCTAAATGCGGGGCCCAAATACGTGCAGTTTGCAAAATCATGCGGCCGCAAACCGGATCTCGGTGCGTTATGGTTCGCGTTCACGTGATTTTGCAAACTGCACCTATTTGAGCCCACGTTTAGAGTTGAGCGTAAGGCCCCAGATCTATGATATGTGGATAAGTTTTCCGAAGGTGACGGTTAGTGTGATGATAAAACCGCGACGCCGAGCGCTGGCATGAAACCAAACGTTTCTTCAGAAGATTTTCCGTCCAATAATCTATTTCCCGAACATGTGGTATTGCAACTTAAACTGTTACAATGTGTTTTGACAAGGAAGTTATGTTGCCATTTTTTTAACCGAATGGTATGCAAAAATAAGAATGTAATAAACCATCAATTATTATAAGGAAGTCGTATCATGAAAAGAAAAAATAATTTGTTATGCTCACCTTAGTGTAAACACCAGCACTTGAAAGTTCATTTTCTATAACCATAATTACAATACCAAACATCCCCATGACAAGAGCGTAGTCACTTATTCGTTTTCGTTTTTCAAATAGCGCCTTTCTTCTACCTAACCTGAAACGGAGAAAACGTGTTTTATTAGTAAAACAAACCCCGACATAAAATTACTCATTTGATATTAGTTAATAATGTATATATAAATCTTAAATAAGGGAGCGCATTAAACGAAATTAAAACCATTTTTGAACACGTTAAAAAAAGCCTTAATATATACTTCCAAAACAGTATAATTATTTGAAGTTATAACAATAATAACATAATTATAAAGACGGTTACGGCATAAAGTTTTAAGATTGTAAGTTATAGTATATTTAATTTTGATTGTACTCATAACAAGAACACGTCACTTCTAGGTTATGGGCCATATCGCTATGAAATTACACCTTTTAAGTCCGTACTGCATATACCACCAGTCGTACCGAAGACGAATAAATCGATGCGACCCTGGTGCAAGTTATTTCAGTTCAACCAAGGCTACAGTCATTATTAAAACGCTTTTTAGAAACGTTTTTGTGTGAAACATGTTTTTTTCACACTTTGTCACGTTCTCTCAGAAGTGTTTCGTCTCTAAGAGAATATGATTCATCGTTGACCTCAATTGAAATGAGTGGAAAACTTGGTTTGTTATTATTTTTAAGGTTCCGTACCCAAAGGGTAAAAACGGGACCCTTTCTAAATGGTAGTTAGCCAGCCGATTAATAGAAATAATACTACCGTGCAACCGAGGCGTCAAGTGAAATGCGTTTATTTTTGAACTGGAAGATTTGTTTACTTGGGTGACAACTTTAAAAAAAAAGAAAACTTATTAATACCAGTGAAATTGATTTGGAATGTTATAAATGAATTTGCTAAAATAATTTTCGTTTGGAACCAAAAAACTCACAGATTTGTATAAAATGTTTATTTTTATTTTTTATTCAGTAATAGACTTGCGTTTGACCGCCAACTCGCCTAATGTTAAGCGATGATGCGGTCTACGATGGAGCGCACTTGCCTAGAAGAAACCGATTCACTCGAGATTTGAAGACATCAAGACCACTGTTTAGATATTTAAGCTTGATTTAGCAGCTAAGTACCAGCTTGGGGCGTTGGAGTCTATTGAGAAACTGGCCAAGAAGCTCATCAGCGACGAATCCCTAGTTCAGACCTAGTTCTTAGTCTTGAGCATCGGCGCAAAGTTGCTAGTCTATCGGTTTTTTTATCGTATACATTTCGGAGAATGTTCATCGGATCTGTATGATCTAATTCCTTCCTGCCCGTTTTTATATCGATCTGCCAGAGCAGGCATGAAAAATGTACACCGCTTTATGGTTGATATTCCGAAAACCCGTACGAAATGTTTGATTCCACTTTTATTGTGTAAACTGGTAGTCTCTGGAACGCGCTGCCTGAACGTGTGTTCCCCGATAGTTACAATCTGGGTAAGTTCACATAAAGTGTGAATCGATTTCTTCTAGTCAAGCGTGCTCCACCGTAGACCGCATCATCGCTTAACATCAGGCGGCCACAAGAAAACTTATAAAAAAAAAGAGTTCTTTTAGTGGCACAAAAATAACGAAACGATATATCTGTGCAAGTAGTAGAGAATTCACTATTTCATCAAACTTAATCCTTTAAATTTTATTTCAGCTAAATTTCTCCACAGGGAAAATCACAAAGATTTAAAGTACTGCTATGTGAAAATGACGACAAAAGACGAACTTTATTGGGCGAAATAAGAAACGCCGTAAATACGGGCTCCATGAACCCTAACAACAAGAAAAACATTACGAAACAGATTAAAAACAAAGCATTAAAAGAAATCAGTTATAATAGTCCCTCGATGAGACCTAAATCTTACAGCCGGCTGTTAATGATTACAAAAGACAGCCATTAGTATAAGTAACGTAAAGTGACGTAAAAAATACGTCATTATAGACACATACGAGTAACTCATAATAATTAGATCCAAATATTGACGCTCATTTTGCATCGCATCCATAAATTAGAATTTAATATCTGAAGCTATCCAGTATCCCTTCAAATTCTTTGTAAAAACTATATTTCTTTAAGCATTTAATAAAACAAGGGTGCCGATGATCACTAAGCTGGAAGATTGCAGGTCGCAACCACGGTCGAGACAAGAGAGCTATAAATTATAGTACATGTTATTGCTCTATCTTACTACCAAAATGAAAGATTCATTTGAAACAAAAGGATCTTCTGAATAGGTAAAGATATTTGTATCAGGCAGGCGCTGATAGGATAAGGGTACGCATGGAGGTCATAAAATACACAAATAATGTCCCAGGGCAGCTTTGGGTGTCAGCACGGGATAACTGTGTCCCCGTTTTAGGGGTACTATCATAAAAGCGACAATGAGCTTGGTTTTATTATGTTACGGAACTTTTTTAAAGAAATTTGATTGTTCTGAAAGACCATTACAATAAACACATTTTATTGTGACATTGAATTGATTTGACATTTTAAACAAATGGTAGAAAGAAACTTTTTGGTAGAAAAATAATTTACTTACTTACATACTCATTATTTAAGTTATTGTGAATTACCCAATCAGAATTTAGAAACCCTTATTTGAAAAACCGTTTTTTTATATAATACCTTATACCTATGTAGATTAAATAATAATTAATGAGCGATAGTGGCCGAGCGGTAACTTGATGTGCGCTTTACAATCTGACGGCATCCGGTTCGATCCTCGGCCCTACACCAATCACTTATCTAGTAAATAAATTATGTGCAGTTTCAATGCCATCACTCAATAACGATGAAAGAAAACATCGTGAGTAAACCGGTATGTTCAAGTTCAATATCTTAAAATTCAAAGACATAACATTCACCAATATACACTGGGCCAGAATGGTGGATTAAGACCCATACTCTGTCTCTTTATCTCTCTATCTCTCTGAGAGAATACCTGTATCCCAGCAGTATGAACATGATAGGCCGAAAATGATGATGATGATAAATCTATAGAATATCTAAAATGAACCCCTATTTCTCCTGGTCACGCCTGTGGAGCGATGTGGCCTGCCCATTGCCACTTAAACTTGCAGATTTTAATAGCTATGTCAGTGACTCTGGTTCTCGTTCCGGATTTTATCGCGCAAAGAAACTCCGAGCATAGCTTGAGAACGGCTTTACCGATTTCATTCATCTTTTTTTAAATGTTTTCTTATACTCCATAGAAGGTTCTTACATTTAAAAACGGCTGGACCAATTTGGATGAAATTTTGTGATCCTGGAGCGAGTCATAGTAGCGAGGCCGAAGGCCGAGCTTACACCCGTGCGAAGACGGGGCGGGTCGCTAGTAATTAATATTTTACACAAGTTAACACTAACACGATGACTATATTATGTAGGTATACCATTTCTTGATAGAAGCTCTAGCATTTACAACTTTTGTTTCCCACCTATGTAGTAGTTATATACTACAATAAAGCCTAGTTACATAGACCTATAGTCATTGTAATATAACTTTTTCGAAATTCAAACTCAGGCGTCCCGCGACAATTTCTAGGTATTGAGAAATTAAGCCTGCCTATCAGTTCCTGCAGATATTAATGGGCGGTAAGAAAAACAACAAGGTATCGGATAGTGAAGTTTAATTGACCGGGTTTTATATACCAGACAGTACAGTGATTAAAAAAGAAAACTAAAGGGTCTAAGGGCCTAAGCGCTCCGCAAGTCTTCGCACGCCAGGTATCCAAACTAAAGGGTCTAAGGGCCTAAGCGCTCCGCAAGTCTTCGCACGCCAGGTATCCGGTGAGGTAGTGGACAGTTGATGTAATGCGAGAGATAGCTGAATTTGTCTATTTATGACTATTTGAAGTACCTACTAACTTACTCAGATAAACTTAATCTTGAAGAAAAAGTTGTCTGGTGTCCTGTTGTTGTTACGTTGCCCCATCCGTCTTGTCATCGGTACATTCGTGTATACTACTCAAGTTAGATGATACATCACTTATGTATTCCGATCTCGAGGGAACAAACTCTTCGCCTTTCTGGGAAGGATTGACCCCAACTTTATTATCCTGGTTATTGGTTTCATATATCCCAGGAGGGTTAATGAAAATACAAGCTGCGAGATAAACAATGAACTATGTAACTTACAAAGCGGATCGTAAATTGAGTTTGTTATTAGATAGTTGGAGGATTTTCCTACTAGGACAAACAAAGCAAAGCATGCAGTGGTAAAGTTAGCCGTAAAGGCCTTAAATCTTGATATTATGTCAGATTAACCAATTTTAACTTTTACAAAAAAGTACGAAGTTTCATTGCGATATATAGAAAAACTGCACGGTAAGCATTTTGGTTTTACAAAATGGTAAACAATACCTGACTTTTGGAACTTTAATCTGTTTGTACTATTTGTTACTTTTAATATTTTGTTTTATCTGTACACTAAGAGCCGTTTTCCTAAAATATCGCGAATTTCAGTTCCAAATGGAAATGTAATATTGAAATCCGGCTGAAATGGTCTATAAATCGTTGCGGTGGTGTGGTATGAATGAAACCGTGTTTGATTAGATAGTGTTCGTTACGTTTAATGTAACTCTAGGTAAGTTACGTCTAAAATAAGAAAATCATGTTTAGCATGAAATAGTATGTCTAAAGTATCACACTGCACCTAACTTTCACACCAATTTGACCAATTTATGAGGCTTTTCATTGATTTATTACCATTGTTTTTTTCATATCCGTTATATAACTCACTATTAACTCAAGAAATATTTTCTTAAACCTCTTTAAATTCAAAAAAACATTGTCTGGAGCTTCTACTACTGTTGTTGATACTGATCAGATGTTGATAAAATTCCTATTTTTTATCAAACTTATAGCTACTCGTAGGTCAAACTAAAAGACTTTACACTCTGGCAATTATGCTCCTCTCATTTCTGGAAGTACCTCACGTCTAGTGAACCAAGATAAAATAAGTCCTGTGTGTCAAGCCTACTTTCATAAAACAAGCCACGTAGTTGTTAAATATTGTAGGTACGTGTGGCGTGTGGGTACCACGTATGTTACTCGTATGCATGTCAGTGGAAACTTCGGACTGAAAAAATATTATCATTTGCGTTTTTGCAACAGCACATTGCGCTCTGGTTTGCGTGATTTGCAAATGTAAACTGTTATTCAAATTTTAACTTATTTCAGTGGCTTTTAAAGCTGTCACTTTTGACTTAATTATATCTTAAAGTTCAAAGACATGACATTCACCAATATCCACTGGGCCAGCATAGTGGATTAGATCCCATATTCTCTCTGAGAGAAGGTCTGTGTCCCAGCAGTGGGTACATGTTAGGTCGATAGTAATGTTGTCAATTATTATATCTTTTACTATTAAACGTAAAACATAGTACATAATTTTTATATTTTTTAGTCATGATCATTACCCGACGACGTAAAACAAAAAGGAGAGTGATCTATTTAACGTGTATGTTTTTAGGGTTTCGTCCCCAAATAGTGAAAACGGAACCCTATTACTAAGCCTACGCTGTCTGTCTGTCCGTCCATCCATCCATCTGTCCCACCTTTTAACGGATATATCTTTCGAACCGTAATAAATGGCCTGTTGAAATTTTCACAGAATATTTATTGTTACGCTCGATTAACTAAAAAATAATAATAATGTCAAAAAATACAAACTAAGTGGGGTCTCCGTAAAACAAACGTCCTTTTTTTAACGTATTTTTGTATTTGCTCTATGTAAAAACGTACACAATCTAAAATATAACAACAAATAATATTTAATGGTCAAGTGCATTTTAGTTTTTAGTTCGGACTTTATTGTACGCTATCAATAATTTTAAATATCTTTGTTAATATCGAATGACAAGTAAATTATAGGTATACGTTTGTATCATATTTATGTATATCAAACAATCGTTAAAATTTTACAAACGACATATTAAATTATACTGCTGTAATTGAAAACTCCATTTGACCTTTTTTAAGCGACAAAACGACCAACAAAGCGCCTACAAAACGAAGTTAATCGTAATTGTGTTGGACTAAATGCATTCACGTTCACGGCACCTTCGACAAAAGGAGCGACCCTCCAATTACTGCAATAGGATTGGACACTGACCTATATTCTTTACCTTATGTAGCTTGACCTTTGTAAGTAGTTACGTGTTGCTTCTAAAGGAAATCTTGAAGGGCAGCTCCAGCCATATAAGATAATTATATCTTTTTCTCGTAATTGTGTTACCAAGAACACCGTACATCAGCAAAAGAAGCCTAGTTGCTCGATGAAGCTCGATGAAGCCATGTAAAAGCTCTGTTCAAGTATTGTAAATTGTTTTCGGTTTTAATTTTTTCGACTATTTTATGACTAGAGGGTCTACATCTACTACATTTTTTTAATGATACTAAGTGACGAGACAAGCGAAATCACTCGCCTGATGGCTCTTCACGCTTGCCCATAACAGCTCAACGCCACTCAGAATTTTGAACTTCAACAGTTCAAAACCCTGGATGGCATTGCACTGCGCTCGTCACCCCGAGATATAAGACGTCAAATCTCTGTGTAACCTGTAATTTCGCTGGAAACATTGCCCTTCAATCCGGAACACAGAAGTGTTTGTACACTACTGCTTGGCGGTTGAATAACTGGCAAAAGTGTGGTACTTCCCCAGGCGGACTCTGCAAAAGAGTCCTACCACTACATAATTATGTAAAACTCACTAAAAAGTAAGACCATTAATTAATTCAGCTCATAATGGGTTAAGGTTCAAGTGTTCAACTAAAAAACAATCGTGGTAAATACTAACCTATATCCTATATTGGGTTTGTGCTTCGCCGCCCCTCCGCCTTTGTAGGTGCCACCGCCAAGCGCGCGCTCTTCGCCGAACCGCGGGTACTCGCTGTGGACGCCAACCAGTGCGACGCCCGCTTCCTCGCTCGCCGCGTCCCGCGCACCCCCCGAGTACGGCTTCATAGCGCCCGGGATCGAGAGTGTCGACACCGGCTTCCGTAGCTGGAATACCAAAGATTGTGATGTTTAACGGAACTGAATTTATCGGTATAAATGCTTTTTTCGACGTAAGACGAAGTGATTGACGGAGATTGGCTTTAGATTTCTAGCATTAGTAGTAATCGTAAAAATGTGATTTTTTTAAATATCCTTTATGCTTCGTATTTGACAATCAACAGTTTTAAATTATGATTGAATCGTAAATTAGTAATTGTATTTTTTAACTCGATTAAAAAGTTATATATTTGATTAAATTGGGCGTTACTAAGTGAAAATTCTTCAATATTATTTCTTATACGAATCTCAATTGAAGTGGAAATAGACTAGTGCATCTGTTGAAAAGTTGTTAAAGTATTTTTAAGTAAAACCTCATCGCAGATTGAAATTATGTGAACAAACTTTTATAAAAACTTGACGAGTATTTTCTCAATGTATAAAATAAGAACTTGGTTTTTAAAATCGGAAAATTGGTTTGTTTAAACTGTACTATACTAATTTAGGGACCAACCCTGATATTGCGAAACAAAAACAGCAGTTCCATCCAGGGCAATCTTTAACCTATTTGATACCCTGAGCACATTAGGATAAAATAACCTTGAAAGAACACTATTTTTGGCCAAGAATAGAGTAGCTTCGCGCATACAAAAGCTAATAAGCAAGTAAGTATTATATTGTAGTTCGTTATTATCCTTTGGTTTTTTCTAAATAAATATTTTTTCGCTTAGAATAAGGTTTTTCGTTAAAAAATATTGGTTATCGTTTGGTAACTGGCAGGAACTAGGGGGGGGGGGGGGGGGCATTGATCGTGGAAAGAGGGAAAGAAGGGCCTGGTTCCATCCACTTCATTGAGTGTTAATAACATTTTTCTATGGAACCATTAATATTTTTTCTAGTCCCAAAGTAAAAGTTGTGTATAATGATGAGTACAATGGTATTCTTGAATACGTCCGTCATCTAGAAATACAGATTATAGCTAGTTTATAATTATATTATTAACTTGATGTAGATAAAACTCCAAAAACCACAGACGGTGCTAATTGTTTTGATGTAGTCATAAGATTATGGAGCAAAATTCATTACGGAACAAACTTCACTGCAAATCCCTCGTCGCCAGTAATCCTAACCACTTATCCCGTGAAATGTTGAACTTTGAATCGTCTACTATCCAATCCATAAAGTTATGAAGCTTCATTATTATAAACTAGTTGCTTTTTGATTTCATACGGTTAATAATTAACCCAACTTTTGTAATAAAAGTAGTTTTAGTCAAGGTAGTTTTAGGTTTAATCAAGTAACTGTAGGTATACTAACCATCTTTTTTTTAAGACATCTCCAGAGTTATTTTTGGCAGGTGAAAAATTATTTAAATAAACTGGATATACTAAACGTACGTTCGTATATCCTTAGGGCCTAGTTTTAGGACTAGGTGTCCTAAAAAAGCCTCAAACATGGCTCAATAGTGGACTATGTTCTGTAAATGCTGGGTGTATACACGGAACATAGTAATTAGCAATGCATATTGTATATCCCTTTTTTAATATCATTAGTTTTTTGTTATACTAACTGACCCGACAAACGTTGTCTTGTCCAAAAATCCAATGAGAAAAGCACTTCCAGTTTTCCCGAATATCAATTTTCAATTTTTCAAATTTCCGGTCAACTTTTCCGTTTTTCTTTCTAAACCACTCGAGGCGAACTAAACGAAATATATATATATATATATATATTCAAATCAGTCAAGCCTTTTTCGAGATTTTGCAAGACTAAATTTAAGTTGTCAAAGGGCACGGACACAGTATTGCGTGGAGCGGCATTTCAAATTTATAAACAATCGCCTTAGTTATAATTTTTCTCTGAGAAACATTTACGTACCAGCATGTTATCTGAAACAAGGTAGTACTCAATTGTATCACCAAGAATAAAAAAAAATACAAAAGACAAGACTCGCAGTTTATACGACCTTGCATCACAGCAGTTTCCCAAACGATAATTATTATTATCATGAAAACAACGACGCCGCCAGCGCTTTGACTGCCTCCCAAATAAATGTAGCGTGCTCTTGCCACCAGTCGCCGCGTCGTAACTTTCTTTTTATTTTATACTGTTGGAAAAGCGTTGGCAAGCTCATTAAATGCAGATGGCCACGCTATGTGTCATCTTCTAGCGTAACATAAGTGCCATTAAATAAATAGCCTGTTCTAGTAAAGACTTTTAAAAAACAAGTCTTAAAATATTTTTACAGAGGCTAGACTAGATGGTGATAAAATAAAAGTGTATTACTTTAATATTAAGGTAAGGCAGTGACGAGAATAAGAACTATTTATGGACGAATGTGAAAATATGCTAATCTTAGAACACCAGCCATGGTCACCTGTTTTTTTTTTTGTAACAACGTAATCGAACCTTTTAAAGTAATCAAAATCAAAAACTTACTTCAAAGTTAGACTTCGATTCGGTGAAACATATAATAAGATTGCAATGTAACTTAGTAAAGAATATAAATTCATCATCGACTCGCACTTGGCTATTATTTAGAATTTTTGTTATACTCATAATGTGTACGTATTACCGTTTTTACACTAGAGCAATACAAAAATACGTTTGTTGTATGCCCCCATATTTTTTTATTTCTTAGTTAATCCGCCATAACATTACATATTATATGAAAATTAATTTCAACATGCTATCTATTACGGTTCGAAAGATACAGCCGTTAAAATGTAGGAAGGACAGAGAGACAGACAGGCAGCGTAGGCTTAGTAATAGGATACCGTTTACACCTTTGCGTACGGAACCCTAAAATTGACGACCAGTTACTTTGAAAAAGGTTGAAAATTTAAAATTCAATAGTCGCCAATGTTCTGTTCTCTTCAAGTTATGGTCACATTGAGAATCAAATTTGAGAAAAATGAATTTTACAAATTATTTATAGACTTCCAAACATTTCGCCATCTTGAAAACCGTTTTGTGGACTTATAACACTGTACAGAATTGCGGCGTCACGTACCCAATTCGGCTAAACTTTTGCTATAGCCAGCGTAATAGTGTCATTCGTATAATGTATCGACTGAGAAATGTCCAAATGTGCTTCGAAAGCTTTCATATTTTTATAAATTATAAGTATCCGACAAGAAGAAGGAAACAGTGGAGAGAGGGAGGTTTTTGCTTTACAGTACAATCTCGTATAAAATAATAATTAGTTGTATAGTAGCACATCCCGAATGGTAAATTCACGACCCCTATAATATCCTCCGAAGCCCTAGACCAGTTGAGCTCTTATTTGAATAAAAAAAAACCTGTCCACAAAACTTCATGAAAATAGAATTAACGGTGCGTAAGTTACTCTGGAACTTTCGTTTCGTCCGGAATTTTCAAATATTATCACATGACATTAAATTTTACACTATTATTTTAATGTAAAAAATATAACTTTGGCTGTTTGTATCTTATTCACAACTAAGCAGCTGGTAACAATAATAATGAAATGTATAAATTGCACTACTTTATACTGCAACGTGCTCTATTTTACAGTTCACGGTTATACATTGGATTGCAGGCACGGCCATTTAGTTGTAAAAAAAGAGTACAAATAGTCAAAGTTATACCTTTTTCATTGAAATTATAGCGTATAATGTGGTGTCCCGTGAAAGGCTTTGGAAATTCCAACAATACGTCGAATTTATTATTTCATACTGCAACGTGCACTTTATCATAACAACGTATGCATCGTTGTCGTTATCGTGCAACGTATAATAGTTCATAGTGCGCGTTATACATTTACCTACATGCATAATAGTACACTTTATGACAAATAAAAGTATTAAACACTGTTTTAAACTATCACGGTTGTTCACTAAAGTTATATGATTACTTACGGAATATTTACCGTGGTAAGGTTGTGGAAGGAGCTCCCGATATTTCGGCGCATTTTCGGAGTTACATGCACCATGTTCACGGGAAGGTCTTCCCATAGTTGCTGGGTGACGTTATCATAAATTCACGACGCTGACTAGTTTTTACAGGTAAATATATGTTTTTACTGCCCCCTCCCCTTTTAAAATTATGGTGACATTTATGCATAATTTTTAACCAAACGTACCGTTTGCGTCAACAAATAACCTAATGTAGTTTTTTAGGAAAGAAGCTTGCCTCTTAAAATGCTGGAAATCTAGAACACCTAGTAAAAGCACAGTTAGTACCTCCATAACTTGATTATGCTTATAGTTTTTTCGCTCTAGGAATCATAAAAAGAAAGAGGTCACGAGGTAAAAATACAAAGCATTGGAGTAAATGATCTCTGCTGCTCAAAAAGTGGTATGTGAACTAATTTTTAACAAGTTTCCTCGGGGTAAAAATAAAATACATGTTTGCAACATTAATGAAAAAAATATAACCACAAAACCTTGAACAAAACATAAAAAGTTTCCTGCAAGTGTAATATGAATACTAATGAATCCAGAAATGTTTTTATTTTTAGAAAAGTGTTTTCTCTAAAATAAAAACTGTTTATGTTTGTGTGTGTTTGTATAAGCACAGCTTTTTCTAGATAAGAAGAATATCAAACAGACTCTGATGGTAAAAAGAAACCAGTTCCTATGGACGCCTGCTACACTAGCTGTAGACTAGCACCTAATTGCAGATTCTTTACCAGCTCGGAGACGTGGTTATTTCTGAATTTACAATCAAAATTTTTGGTGTTATACAAAATTTACTCATCAAAAAACTTTAGAAGTTAACATTTATTATTCATTTCCGGCCATAATTTCGCCTAAAAACTTCGCCAACCCTATAAAGAACGTCCTGTTAATCATTGCCAGTAATAAAAACTGGAGTAAGAACATCAAATCAACGACTGACTTGCCACCCTCTTGCCCTTCAGATGTTTCATTAACCTATAACGACACCTCAAGGCGCACCCATTACATTATAATTTTAATTCTTCATTCCATCTGTGTCATTTTGCAGCTGAATCATTTCTATTCATCCCTGGCTCGCTGTGTCCATAATTTTCTCCGTCTCATCTGTTTTTCAGGACAGAACCTTGTTAAATATATTTTTAAGCGCCGCTTTCTTCATCTTAAATGTACCTTCCTTGTATATCTATTATTATTATGAGCTAAATTAATATCTTTGTATTTGTACCTACGTAAGTAAATTATTACTCAAGCGTATCTTTTTGAGTACAATTACGTGATGAGTTGAAATAGGCCGCAGTAAAATGCTGGATGCAGGCCGCTTTTATCTCTCTATTATGTCCAACAGCGGCTGAAATGATGATGATGAGTTTGACTGCACTCATAGCTCCAAAATTTTAGTGTTTCTGATAATAACGTCCTTTGCACATTTGAATATTTTAATTGATGTATTTATTTATATCACTAGGAATTTGGTTTCTTTTAGGTATCGTAGACCAAAAGGCGAGATGGCGATTAAACACCTAATGGTACATGTTAGAAAATATATCCTAAGACAATATGTATTATTAAATTTCAGAAAAACAAATTCGTATGTGCCCGTCGGTCGTCAGCCCTGATGTAAATTTTTAAGTTGCTCTGAATTTTTAAGTTGTTTAGAGGCCTCTGAAATGGTTTAACGATAGTAGTTATAAGTCCATCAAAGATCCAGGATCTACAATTTCACATGTCATCCAACCTACTGGGACGCTCAGTTGTGAATGCTACTCACGGCCACTCATCCAAAGACTGGCTAAATCATCCATTGCTTAAATTCGGTGATCCTTTAGGAACGTCGAGCAACGCCCGAGCACTATAGAAAATGCTCTCATTTTTTTAGAGAATGTTAGGGATTAATTAAATGGAGTTTTGTTCAGGGTGCCTAGTGCGAGTTTTTTCAATTGCTTTTACTTATTCGCGTTAACGTTAACTACGATTTTTATGAAATAAATGCAATGTCATATTTACATGGCGCCGTTCTTATTCATACAAATCGTAACGTTACTACGATCGAATAGGTAAACGCAATTGGAAAAACTCGTACTAGGCACTCAGATCGTAAGACACAAGGTCGTTTCGACTACTACTGCAAATTCTATGTATGAATCCCCCAGGTATATCAAGACACGTAAGGGACATTGGCGTAGATGGAATCACACAATTTAAACGCATGGGACATGTCCCTATTCCATTTTGGGTCACCCGATGGATTTATGTAAATTACTCTGCCTTTTTGAGCCCCTTTATACCCTATCTGTAGATTGAGGTGTCAGGAAAAGCAGGCTCAGAGAATACCTACAGGATACATTGTAAACTATAGCAAAGTGCTTGATATCAGTTTCAGCAATAAAACTGTTGCTATACAGGGTTGCAGAGAAAGGTGGTTAAAAAGGTGGTCATTATCAACCAGAAGACAGCCACTGCTGAACATAAACCTCCTCCTTAGAGCATCGCACCTACGTTGCCTCTTTGACTTACCTACGATGCGTTTTTCGGTTCATGGTCTCCACTCAAAAACATTTCTTTCCCATTGATTACCTTTTAGAGCGATGTGGCCTGCCCATTTCATCACTTCAACTTGCTTATATTAGCAGCTACGAGTATGTCGGTGACTGCGGTTCTTCGGTGAATATCCTCGTTCCGGATTCTATCGCGCAAAGAAACTCTGACTACAGCCTTGGAAGAAACTGACGCCGACTGGTACATGTCATTATCATGAACAATTTTTACTATGCGCCCAACCCAAAATGACTGCCCCGGTGGCTCAGTTGGTAGTGAACCTACTTTCTGCGCTTGGGGGCGTGGGTTCGATTCCCATCTAGGACAAACATTTGTGTGATGAACATTTGTGTTTGTTCTATGTCTGGGTGTTAATATCTATTTAAGTATGTATTTAAAAATATATATGTATGTATATCAGTCTCTGGCAGCCATATTACAAGCTTTGCTTAGTTTGGGGTCAGATGACCATGTGTGCAAAAAAAAAAAAAAACAGCAATTTCGTAGAAAAATTTCATCCTCAACAAAATGTATAGAAATTGCTGATATATTGTTCGCGATTTCAAGTTTGGTCTAAAAAGAAAAATTGTTCACAATTTAAGTACAACGGCGTGCTTCGCACGATTCCGTGTAAAGCGTGGAGTTTCGTGGATTTTTCTTTCTTACCTAGATAGTTTAATACACATATAAACCTCATTAGTCAGAGGGGGTTCTCAATATGGTTGTATTTTTTTGTCATTGTTACCTTAGAACTCCGTCATTTATGAAGCGATTTGGACCGATTTTTTATAGAAAGGTTATACCTTCAGATTGGACACATAGACATTTCATCAAAACCGGCTTAGTAGTTAGGCTTTAAAATCGAAATGACTGGAAAATTTTGTTACTTAGATGATAATATTATGTCAAATAAAATAAACGAAACTGCGTAATAAAAAAATTAAGATGGTTTTTAAAATTGATAGTTATATCTAAACTATACTGGGATAGGTACTACTTAAAAAAATGTACGTAGCAGAAGTGGGTTACATTAAAAACCGACTTCAAAAATATATAAAAGCGTAATAAGTGCCAAGAAAATTTGAGGGTTACCCTCAATTTCCCTAGGATCCCATCATCAGATCGTGACTTAGTGACAATGGGACTAAATCGGAAGTATACCCTAACGAACCAAAAAATTATTTTGTAATCGGTCCACAGATGGCGGAAAAGTCAGTAAACATACAAAAATTATTATAACCGTTCTCCTTTTTCGTCGTTTAAAAATACTACAAAATGTACGTAGCATACAATACAATAACACTTTAAAAACCACAAAAACAAGGATAACATTATACATTACAGTAATTATCTAGGCTTTTAACAGGCGGCCTTATCGCTTAAAGCGATCTTCCAGGCACCGTGCAGCATAGATTCGCATCACTAATAATAATGTATGAATACAGTATGTACACAGCTGTGTTATATTCAAACTACTAAATTAGGCATGTAATGTAATCACAAGCATAGCACTATAAATTACAGACTTTAATTTAAGCTTTATAGGACGAGCTAATGTTTCGTGTGTCCTCTACCTCGCGAATTTCAACATCTGGGACATTATTTCACACATGGTCATCTGACCCCAAACTAAGCAAAGCTTGTAATATGGCAGCCAGAAAGTGATATACATACATATATAAGGTCGGGGAAAAAGTTTCTTCGTATTTTATAAACAAATTCAAGACATATTTTTTTCAAGTTTAATTACATTTAATTATAATATATATGTACCATTTTGTTCGATAACTTGTTGCCATCTTTTAGGTAGTGACATGACCCCGTTGCTGTAGAAATTTTGGGAATTCTGATCAATAAAATGCAACAAGTAGTTTTGACAGTCCTCTCTTGATGTTAATCTAACACTACCCAAAGAATTCTGAAGAGATCGAAACAGGTGGAAATCTGAGGGTGCAAGGTCAGGGCTATGTGGTGGATGCATTAACACTTCCTAACCAAGCTCTCTAAATTTTTGCTGAGTGGCCAAAGATGTGTGCGGTCTGGCGTTATCATGATGAAAGACCACACTCTTTATGTTGATCAATTCCGGCCGTTTTTTCTCAATTTCTTGTTTGAGTCTCATCTGCTGTTGGCAGTAGAGATCCGAATCGATGGTTTTGCCCGGCGGTAAATGCTCATAATGAACGATGCCCTGCCAACCCCACCATACACACAGCATCACCTTATTACGTGTTAATCTGGGTTTCGCTACAGTCTGTGGTGCTTCACTGCCCTTTGACCATGATCGTTTGCGCACATTCTTGTCGTAGGTGATCCATTTTGCATCACCAGTGATCAATCTTTTCAAAAACGGTTCGGTTTCTTTACGTTTCAATAGAGAATCGCAAATGAGTACACGATTCATTTGGTTTCTTTCAGTGAGCTGGTGTGGCACCCAAATATCGAGTTTTTTTGTATACCCAGTTATTTTCAAATGGGTCAAAACTGTTTTGTGGTCAATCGCCAGGTCTGCAGCTACGTCGTAACTACTAATATGCCGATCTTGGTCCACTTTTTCAGAAATGGCATCGACTTTATCCGTAACAGGGCGACCAGAGCGAGCTGCATCTTTGACATCAAAATTCCTGGACTGAAAATGCTTGAACCAACATTGTGCTACTCTTGATGACACTGCATTAGGTCCATAAATGTCACAAATTTTATTCGCGGCTTGTGTCGCATTTTTCAGTTTTTTGTAATAAAATTTCAGAATATATCGAATTTCTTCGTTAGATTCACTCATTTTATCGAACAAAAAAACAATTGAAAAATGGCGGGAAATTGCTTTTTACTTTTTGTATTCCTTTTTTAAAATGTCATATTTTTAATGGTATCAAAACCAGCCAGATACAAACAGTACAACCGATGAGATTTTTACTACAACTTTATACATACAAAATACGAAAAGACTTTTTCCCCGACCTATTATATTTTTAAATACATACTTAAATAGATATTAACACCCAGATATAGAACAAACACAAATGTTCATCACACAAATGTTTGTCCTAGATGGGAATCGAACTCATATCGAACATCGTTCATTACATTCATTCATTTTGGAAGGTATAAAAATGATTGAATGTACTCGTAGTTACCACAGAAAAGAGAAGTAAACAAAAAAATTTTTTTTTTAAAGATTTTTTTTTAATTTGAACGGCTGTTAAGGCATTTTTGTAACAAATTTGTTGTAGCCACTTATACCCATATAAACCTATAGCAACTATTTTAGCAACTGTGACGCGGAATTCGACGCGTTGACATAAATAAGAATGATATGATATTTTTATTCATAATTTAAAAAAATTACATGTCAAATTCATTATACAATTATAAATTACATTAAAAATTAGGTTCATCATCATCAGCCAGAAGACGTCCACTGCTGAACATAGGCCTCCCCCTTTAACCTCCACACTGAACGACATCCTGCCATCTGCATCCACTGGATGCCCGCGACTCTCACAATGTCGTCGGTCCATCTAGAGGGAGGCCTACCTACGCTGCGTCTTCCGGTTCGCGGTCTCCACTCAAGAACCTTTCTTTCCCATCTGTTATCAGTTAGGTTATTATTATTGTATTGTATGTCACAATACATGGCGACAGATTTTCCTTCCCATTTCCGTTCTGTTTACTTCTCTTGTGGAGATGTTCGAATGAAACAATTGACAATACACTCAGTACTCCTGATATCTATGACTATATATTTCAATCTGTTGAGCGAAGTTGTTCAAAACTATGCTAAATTTGTGTTGCCGCGACTGAATTTTCTATTGGACTGATAATCTGTCTGAATCACTGTCATTCCATCATTCGATCCCATTTCCATTTGTAATTTAAATTAAAATCACTGCACAATACCTCGCGATTGTAAAATATTTAGTTAGGGGGCTCAGATCAGAAAAACGAAGAAATATAGTTTGCATTCAAATGTCTCGTGTTTAATGTATATGTGTTTTTGAAGTGAAAAATTCTTTAGGCGCGTCAAGCACTTTTTGGGGTGAACTAAAATCATGGCACTTGCGACATCGTCACCCTGTACCGTGTATTTTAAAACAGCACCATCTCTTGTAGAATAGTGAATTAGTATTTAAGTTTTATTTCTGACGTGTAGTGCTATGACTGATAAGTTTTTTTTTACCATAAGTACCGCTCAACCTTTGAAGTGCGCCTCATTAACTCAAGCACACTAAGAAACCTGTATTGTCACCAATGACCTAAACAAAAAACACACCACAAAAAAGGGCGGCAAAGTCATGTATCTGGGTAAGTTCCCGCTACGCCACCTTACTTTATCTCCCTTGTTTGTTTGATCTGTGGTTATGTTTATGGAAAGTAAACCTAGAACGTCATTAATCCACACTTTTAAGATAAATGCGAAAGTTACTCTGTCTGTCTGTTTGCTACATAATCACAGCTAAACGGCTTAACCGATCTCGATAAAATTTTGGGAGGTAATAGTATGCATCATGAGGACGGACATAGGCAATTTTTTCTGAAGAATTCGTGGACTAAGTCCCGGGTACAGCTAGTATTGTATATATGGTAAAGTCATGTTATTGTCACTTTCTGTTGCTTGTACTATGAACTAAAAAAAAAAAAAAAAAACGTGACTACTGTCGAACGGACTGTCATGTCGGACTGAACTGTATCTTTTTCTTATGGCCTGTAAAATATTAATTAAATCTTATGATCATAAGCTTGAAGTAAATGTAATTTTTTTTTTACTGATATCGGTAGCAGCTTCCACTGACAACAAGATAAATCATCCGCGCTTGGCTCACGGTGATAAACTTCACATAGCTTCATTAGTCTTGTACATATATCAATCAATCACTCGGAGTAGCTCATATTCTGATCTATGAGTACATTCGCTCATAACCGACAAGGATGGATGACAAATAATGCGGAAAAAAACAAACGGGTTGAGCGGATCGGAAGAAAATAGCGCTATTCGGTTTCACAGGCGATTCTATTTGTTTTTCTATACTATATCGAGATAAGCTATCTACTAAACGACCTATCTTAAACCTTATGCCTGATTTACACTTTGTTAAGTATCGAGTGCAAGTGACAAGTGTAAGTGTTAAGTAATTAGTAAAATCAGAGTGTAAACGGATGCGTTGTTAAGTGATAAGCGCAAGTTACAAGTGCAGGTTCGAAGTCAAGTAATTAGTTTCCGTGTCTATTTTTACTGTCAAGTAGCCCCTTCCCCACATACCCGCGATCTCCCTTCCTTCACAGATCGTCCCTGCACTTTGAATCTGAAAAACCGACTAAACACTGTTTGAACGTTCCGAATACACTCAATACTTGACACAAAAAACCTGTTAATTAATCACCTTATTTCTTGCACTTGCACTTAACATAGTGTAAATCAGGCATTCGATACAATTGCTTGCTGAAGAGAGGAATAATGTTATCAAATAAATAGCAAACGTCCTCCAAAATATTCTGTGACTCAATATATCTACAATTTTATGTATTGTCATTATTCTCGGTGCAAACATTTATTTGATCTGACAACTGCAATTGAAATGTAAAAGGTTATTTTTTTTGAGATTGCGTGCTCTTTATTCAGCTTTTTACAATTTTATTACAGCTGTCAGAGCAAAGACATGTTTGTATCGTTTGAAGAGGTCTAAAATTCAGTTGCAAGAATGTTTAGACTAAAAAAAAAACCCCGCACATACATACTAACTATCAAGGGCAGTTAAATAAAAGCTTGTGAAAACAGATATTAACAGGTAGGCACAATTTATTTATATTTTCAACAAGTTTATTTTTACTTCGTTTTATGTGCAAAGGTACATGAAATTAAGCAAACAACAAAGCCTTAAATAATACATTTAAACCTACGTAGTAGCTATACCTAGTCTGTGACTTAAACTAATAATCAAAAACAAAATGTTGTCCGTGTGTTAAAGTACCAAGGACGCTGGTTGCATATGCATTGAAAAAAAAACGAAGAAATTCTCTGCGCTAAGAATGAGTTATTGTACTACTTTGTTATTTTATTGTCGGGAGGTAAGAGTTAAAGTCCATCCACAATCGACTTTAGAAGAACACAATAAACAATTGGAATTGTGCCTCGTTCCAAACAATCGATCTGTCAATGTCACTCTCACGGTCGAGACCTCTAATGAATGAAAATAAGGGCTTCCTTCGATTTCATTAGGCCTGAAATAACTTCTTCAGTTAAATAAAACGACTTCAGACTGAAGGATGAGATAAGAATTTAGTTTGTTTTCTGTTCACAATAAATGTAATTGCAATTTATTAATTCCACCTACACGTTGATATATTATAGTAATCGATAAAGTTTATTTACAGGACTATAGGAGGGTGAGGTTGAAAAATAGTGATAGTAAGATACAAATCATTTATTCAGGTATAATAATTTTTAGTATTGATTCTAGAGGCACCCAAACTAGTCATAGACTGTGACGGGGGCCATAAAGATAATTGTGTATTGCTGTAGATAAAATAACAAATAACATGACGCGTGTGACCAAGACCATTTGATATTCTTTCTCTTCAAAGAAAAAGAAAAACAGAATGAAAGGAAACTTAACACGTGTGTCCCACAAAGGCTGGACATTGTATAAAAGAGATAACAATAAATCATTCCTGCAAGTAATGGCACTGAACTGACAATATATCAAAGCAAATAATGTCCTGAATCTCCCGATATCCAACGTCCACTATCTTGTTACTTACGCGCTATCCACACATAAACAAACGTACGTTATATAGTACGTTGGGTGTTTTTTTAATTATTTTAATAATTATAATAAATAGACGTAATATAAAAGAGAGCATTTTACCAAACATTGTTGCGGCAATCACTAGGGCCAAAGCGTTAATGTGGAAACCAACAAAAGGAAAGTACAATACAATTTATTATGAGGCATGAGTTAGTAGGTTGTATGTAGATATCTTCGATCAAAGTAGAAATAAGGTTAATTTTTTGATTAAAAACAAGAACCGACTTAATTATACCGATTAAAAACAAGAACAAAAGACGATAAAGTTTATATGAGACCACCTCTGATGTATGACCTAACAAACAAGAAACGAATCATCAAAATCAATTCATAATTAGCAGAGTAGTCGCGTAGCTAACATAAAAAAATTGTATCTATTTAATTAGAGTTTTTTGTAAATTATGTACGAATCTTTATTTTAAGTAAAATGTAATACAAACAAAAAAGTAATAACAACAATTAGAAAAAGTTGTAAATTATTATAATAGTAAGTACATAAGCAATTGCAAAGAAAAAAGACAACCTGATTTTAGTTTCTTCTAAAGCATTTTTTTAAATCCTTGATATAACTTCTTGAAAATGCAGAAAATTGACAAAGAAAAAGCTGTTCGTTGAGTAAATGGAGCAGAAAAGCAAATACAATGACGTAAAATAAATAAATCTTAATGATGAACAGTTCTTTTGATTATGTGCCAATTTCAATAAAGCCTTAAGTATAACTAGACTGCAGTTAATGCAAGACTCAAAATGGAGAAGTATATAAAAATTTAGTTTTTTTACCGCTCTAATTTTTCCTTTCTTTCTTAATAAACTTATTTAACTTTTCTTAACTTATTTAACCTTTTTTTTATGAGCTTGTTGTGGACCCTAAGGTCCACAACAAATGCTACACATGAACCAGATTAGTCTGGTTCATGACTTTTGGTCCGTTGTTTTGGCTAGTTGTTTTATGACTGAGCTTCTTCATCAGATGGTCACTTTACGTACATAAAAGGCAGTAGAGAGACCACCTTCATTAAACTTTGCTGCATAGCACCTCTTATTACGTTGATCTTTCAATGAATGTAACCTCGTTTATTCTTAATTTAAGAAGAGGTTGTAGTGAGATGAAACAGGTTTATTTTGCTTATTGGTACAAATTAACATAGTTTCGTGATGGATTTTTTGCGGCAATAGTTCAACGTTTATATTATTGAGATTTTAAAGTGTATTCAAAATATTTTTTATTCATAATTAAGTAAGTAAATTCACAGGAGGTGATCAATGAACTTCTACAGCTTTGCTAGAGAGCCTATCTATACTTCAAACCTTTTGGTAAGTATGTTAAAGCTTGTATAGTTCGAAATACCAAACGAGCATCAGAATTTCCCCAATATAGTCGTTTCTCGTTATATATAAACGCGCTTCGTATAAAAAGACTTACATGGTAGAACAGGGAAGTCGTTTGACATATTTACGACAAGTCATTATGTCGATATGCGGAGAAAATCCTGTTACATACGCTATCTCTTAAGATCCTAGAAGAGGCGAAATATACATAAAATATTCCTTCTGATGTTGCGTATCGTCTTACGGCATTTGCTAGATCTTTTCTCACAATGTACAAGAATACAATACAAGATAATACTAAGTCTCAGGGCATCCTACACTATGTTTGCTGATTACTGGTTTCCAGTGCCACAAAGATTACCCATCAACGGCTTTATGGTGTATTCAAAGTACCTTAACACTTGGGGCCTTACTTAAAAACGTTACTCAAGTTGACATACGCTTAAATATGCCCCGTCTCGTTTTCGCGTGTGACGATTGCCGTCAGCGAGAAGTTGAGAGAGCATTTTAAAACATAGATCAACTTGAGTAACGTTTTTAAGTAAGGCCCTTAGGATAGGAATTTCAAGAAAATTTCCACTGGTACGTTCGATTGAATCAACACACCCAAACTTGTTATGTGTGCGTGTGAGATCTATTTCAACCTTACATTGTGTCACACAGCATTTCCATCAGATTACAAATTCACAGTTAACACGCGCATTAAATAAAACTTCATCTGTAAAAGTCATTTGATACTCATAGTTACAGTATTCGCTTGACACAAGTACGAACGGTACTTCACATAATTTGTTTTGTGAACCATAAAGCATAATTTCAAGTATTTTCACATATGAAACATTTGCATTTGTCGGTACGTTCTTTTAACACACCGTCTGTTCCAAAAGCTTTGAACGTACCTAACATTGTAACAGATTGTTCAAATTCTCGTGCCAAAACTGTTGTCTGTGGGTAACGAACCGTGGAGCATGGTTTTTATGCATACCACTGTCTTTTTGTCTCGGATTTTATACGAGCTACAGTACGAGTGAACATTCTAGTGTATGTGGCTTTTACAGAATTGTTTTATTGTTTTTATAGTAACATGCGTTAACTTTTTAAAATTTAGACATGTTGATTTTGTTTTTTATCAAATGATGCAGAGCAAAATAGAAGATATTGTGTTAATTATGATGAATGGAGAAGTCGGAACATATAGCTACAACTTCATCCTAAACGCCTCAACCGATCTTAATTAATGAGGTATCGATAGATTTATCTAAATTTATGGATGGTCATTGAGTAGATGCCATCATAAAAAGGCGTTTTGTAAAGCGGGGATGAAAAAATACAGTTACTTTTATACTTTCAGGATTTCAACACATGTTTCAAATGTTTATCGGAACTAATCGCGTACTATTTTATTTAGATAAAAATAAATACATTTCGCTTGAAATTTCGACCATGACCATGGCCTTGGTCACAAGCTGACTGAAAACTGTGGGTGAGTCCAGCGAGAAGAGCGGGGGTTATGTTCTTCTACCATCACATGATCTTAAAAAATTGCAGGTTTGTCACTACGACACAAAACTGACTGTATTGGTATGCACTTGTTACAATTTACAGTTCACCATGTCGAGGTCATAGTGACAATTGCGTATTAATTATCTCAGTAGAAGAACACCCATCTTTCTTAGAATTTTGTGTATAAGTAAAAAAATTAATATTACTTTTTTATGATACAGAGTGACGAGACGAGCGAAGTCGCTCGCCTGATAGCTCTTCACGCTTGCCCGTTACAGCTCAACGCCACTCAGAATTTTGAACTTCAACAGTTTCAAACCCTGGATGGTAATGCATTGCGGTCGTCACCCCGAGAGATGAGATGCCAAAACACAATAGTATTTGCATACTACTGCTTGGTGGTTGAATAACTGACAAAGGTGTGGTACTTCCCCAGGCGGACTCTGCAGAAGAGTCCTACCACTACAAAACCATTACTATACCTACCATTCCTACCACCTAGTCCTACCATTACTATAGGACGACGGGTGTACCAAATGGTGCCTAAAGCCATTCTTATAATAAACAAAGTCACTTAAATACGCTTTATTATTAACATCATTTCATGATCCTTTCATGATCCTATAGCTGAAACATAGGCTTTCTTTCAGAGAGAGAGAGAAAGAGAGGAAGAGCTTTAAACCGTCATGCTGGCCAATGCATGTTAGGAAATCTCATATGTCTTTGAACTTTTGAGGTTTTTGGACATACCAGTTTCCTCACGATGTTTTCTTTAACCATTGTTGAGCAATAGCGTCAAAACTGCACATAATTTATTTAAGTACTAAATACGTCATTGCAGAGCCGAGGATCGAACCAGTTTCCATCAGATTGTAAAGCTCACATGCTATCACTCGGTCAACATCGTTCATAAATCATCAAATACTCTTATTTCTGTAATATTAAGTTTTATTGTATTTTAAACACACCATGTTGAAAAACATAAATAGAGAGTCCAAACAGGCACCTTGTTAATAATATTAGATCACCATAAATCCCAATTTATTTCGCTCAGCTATTTTCACCTGTAATTACTGCATTTAGGTCATTGGCACAATTTTGGTATGGTATTCTAAAATAGAACTTGCTGCTATGGTAACATGGTCTATTATAAAACATCGTGGTTTCTATTTTTGCGTGACCAGAAAACGCCCATGTCATTTGGTGAGGGTGCGGACCACTCGACCGATGAGCCACGAATACAATGGAGATTTTAATTTTTCATTGCCATAAATGACGCTTTATGCTCGTTTTGTTTTAGGCAATGACTATTTAAATTAATTTTACTATGAAGTAGGTAAAGTAATATTAAGAATCAGTTTAGCGCTTCATTGATAACCGGAGCTAAAACTGCTCACTGGCATGACCATGTCAGTTGTAAAGAAAGCAGTAGCTCTACGAAGAGTAAACCTATTATATTTTAAAACAATGAGTATGGCTAGAAATATTTTGGGGTAATTATGTATAACGTTACCAAGATTAAAAAAGACAGCTTAAAATCCAAATAGACATGGTTATAATATCACGTCTATCTAGAAATGAGAGCCAAACGCAGGCCAAGAAGCCCTAGCCATCTGTAAAATATATAATTTTTTCTTTGTTTGTAAATTCTGATTTAACCTTGAATGGACCATGCGAATGGACACCCATTCACCTTTACATATATTTATTTAATCAAACCTCTTTGGCTGTTGTTTTATATTGTAAGAACGTTATCTACAATATATTAAAGGAGACAAAGATAGACCACCTATTACAGTATTTACCGTAAAGTAAATTTTTCATCAAAGTGGGGTTTTCTAATTATATACAAAATAAACACCAAATTAGAAAAAAATAGTTCCTCTGGTGTTCGACAAACATCACGATAAATTAATTTGACTGCGCAATTTATTGTCCATTTTTAAGTCTCTTTCGCGGACTAAACAGGGTATAATGAGGTTTCAACGATGCCAGTCATTGCGCCAACTTTCGTACCTCACACCACTTTCTGCCTAAAATTTATGTCAGTACTTATACCAATAATAACCTGTCTATGGAAAAGTTAAGAATTTGTATATATTTATGATATTTTATGGTCTTATAAACTTTTGCTACGATTGCTACGTCGTAGCAGGTTACGAACGTAGAGATTTCGGTGATTAATTGCATAGTTTTTCATAGCACAACTGTTTTACTTTTTATGATAATATTCGCTTTTTTTTTATTAAGCTTTACATTTCTGCTGCTTGAAAAGAAAGCTTAGTCACAAAATTTTGTTTATCGGCGGATTTCTACAAAGATGACTCAAAATGATCGGAGCAGATAAAGAAAATACAGCAGAAAGAAAATAAATTTTATCAACAACTAGCCCGCTTGCTGTTGCCCGCAAATTTCGTAGACTTTCATTTAAACTTTCAACCACTTTTATTTGTTCTTGTCCTAAATTCTTAGTGGCTGTCTACATCCCACAAAGAATCTACCTGCGAAATTTCAGTTTTGTAGGTCAAGTAGTTTTCGAAATCTCGATATTAAGAAGATGGATGTTAAAATATATAAAATTATGTCGTTATAACTATCTATAATACCACGTTACAATTCAATTACTATATTAAAAATGCTCGATGTGAAACTGTTTCGTTTCAAGTTGTCACTTCGTTGATAATAAAGTAGGCAGTGTTCAAATTCGAATGGAATACAACCAATAATTCGTAAAAAAATACGATTTTATTTTGTGTTACACGCATATTATTTTACACGTCGTTGAGCGTTTCCTGTTTACTCTTTCAAACACAATCCTGTTACTTCCGGTTATTTATTCGGTTTGTAGCTGTGGTGAAAAGTTGTTTTTTAAGTGGTTTAGGCAATTATCAGTTCACGCTTTTTATTCATGAAGAAAGGGCTGTGTTCAGCTACAATTTCACTTGGTTGTAAGCGATGAGGATAAAGCACGTTGATCTAGAAGATAAAATATTTAGGTATTCATTTTAACCTTAAATATGCTTTGATTGTATAGATAGCTCTAATTTATAGGACCAATTTCAGAGAGTAATTTTTAAAGTTATTTGATTATTAACGGGATATATACCGTGATATGGTTGTGGATGAAACTCCCAATATAATAAACGACTGAAGTGACTATCCGTGATACTTTAAGTAATTTTAAGTGTGAAATTGACTTTTTATTTACTCAAATTTGAGTATTTAGACAGGTGTACATTTTTGTGCAGACCGTGAGGGCCGGCCCCTCTCGACCTGCCAAACGTTTAACGTTTGAACGTATGACAGGTGACCAGACCAGACCAGACCAGGTGAACAGAATGCTGGCACCTACTTTGACTAAAAAACGTGCATTGCCATTCAAAGTGGAAATGCTGCATTCTGGCCACTTTACCTTTAACCATGGGGTTAATAGTTTTTTTTTTTTTTTAGTATAGTTAACAGTATTTATATATATTTTTTAGTATTAGGTTTTAGTTATAGTTCAAGTAGGTACTTACCTAATAATGTTTATTTACTTAGTAGAGAAGAGACAATATAAAAAAAAAAATTGGGAGAGCCACTGTAAAAATCAAGGCAGGTTTCACCAATAGACATGTTATGAAAAGTACTAAAAATATGGAGATATTTTACCATTTTTATATACATACGTTATACATCAGCAATCAGAAATAAAATTCTATGGGTCCTAAGGCACAAAATTTTATTTCTATCCCTGAGTTCTATCTCTAGTTTAAAAGATCACAGATATATACAGAAACCCATTGTCAGAAAGAGACAAACATTTTCCAAAATCGCGCATATATTTACGTTTTCATAGTTTCCAGGCAAATGAACTGAGTTCCTACCCTCAAGCTTATTAACTTGTGTTTGTATTGCTACGCAAACCTTGTTAAAACATTTCTACCTCAATTTATAAATTTTACATCATTACTTGACAGGGAAGTCAACATTTTGTCATTTTGCGCTGTTATTAACCAGCAATTTGAATTTCACTTTAATCGATTTTGATAAGTATGAACAATTTATCTAAAAATAAATTGATGGCAATTACGCGTATATTGTTTGTGTAAAGGCCAATTATATTTTTATCTTTTAGATCACCTTTTTGTGTTGATAATTACAATGTTGTGGAATGGCGTGGACATTTATTATATTGTGTTTAAAATATGAATTTGTGGATCAAAAAGTAATATAATTTTACCCTATTTGCTAATAAACAAGGAAATGAAAAAATGCATATGCGATTGATTGCATTATTGTGTCAATAACTGATTTCATTTTCATTTTACCGTAACATAAAGTATTTGATGGTGATGGGTAAATAACAACAAAACCACCTTAATAGCCGCTATCAAAGTCTCTACTGAGGTATGACTTGGACTTAACCGTGACTTACTTTGTTATTCTTAAACTGTGATTACGACTTGTTTATGTTGTACAGGCTAGGCATTTTACCACAGCTTGCCCGATGATGGTGTGGCCGATGATGGTAAGCATGCCTAGCCTGACAAGGGAACTGGCTCTCAAGTGATGCTGCCGAAACATACCGTTAAGTGACATATTATGACACTGGCTAAATAAGGTGATGGGAGCTAACTTACTATATAGAGAAACATTTTTTTTTCTTTTAAATAAAAAAAAAAACAATATAGTGAAACATTTTTTTAATAAAAAAAAAAAGATTCTCTATATACAACAATTGTTTATTTTTTTACTTGTTATTTTATATATATAGTTTATCAAATCACTGCACGTTTGCAATTTGTGATACACCAGTAAAATCTTCTCTGCTCTAGAACTCAAACGAAGCGCTGAAAACTAATTTAAAATAATCTCACTACTGCATATACAAAGGAATGAAAATGTAATCCTTACAAAGAAGAATCAGAGAGATGAGTTAGTAAAATGTGCATTTAAAACGCAGTATGAAACGAGTTAGTGGTCTAACTCAGACTAATATGAGGACTTATAATCTTTATGCCATGGTTACACATTTTCACATATTATAATTACACACATTTGCCGTGGTAAGGTTGTGAGAGGAGCTCCCGATATTTCTGCGCAGTTAAGGTAAGCGTCCACTGGTTTGGAAGCGGAGCGCACGCAGCGTACGGATTTGTTGCTTTGTATTGTACTGCGTGCACTGGATCGGCAAATCTACGTCATAGAAATCAATACAAAGCATCAAATTTATACGCTGCGTACGCTCCGATTCCAACCCAGTGAACGCTTACCTTAACTGCGCTGAAATATCGGTTGCTCCACTCACAACCTTACCACTGTAAATATCCCGTTGATAATCATATAACTGTACATTAGTAATTTTTAAACTTTTGCGATTCGAACACATGTTTTCATATTTATCGGGACTTATCGCGCACTATTAAATATAGGTAAAAATAGATACCTTTCGCTCGACGTTTCGACTATGTTACAATGGCCGTGGTCACGAGCTGACAAACGTCGAGCGAAAGGTATCTATTTTTACCTATATTTAATAGTGCGCGATAAGTCCCGATAAATATGAAAACATAACTGTACATTGTTTAAATGTCAAACAGGAATATAGCTAAAATCAGTCTAGGGGCATTATTAAAAAAAAACTTTCACGGCTATGCAGATGAAACGTCTCCACTTGGTCGGAAACGGAGCGTACGCAGCGTACAAATGTGTTGCTTTGTTTTGATTTCTATGGTACTGCGTGCACTGGATCGGCAAATCTTCGCCATAGATATCGATAAAAAGCAATAAAATCGTACGCTGCGTAAGCTCCGATTCCAACCCAGTGGATGCTTACCTTAACTGCGCCGAAATATCAGGAGCTCCACTCACAATCTTACCACGGTAAATATCCCGTTGATAATTATACAACTGTACATTGTTTAAATGCCAAACAGGAATATAACTAAAATCATTCTAGTAGCTTTATTATAAAAAATATTTCATGGATCAACAGATCCAGCGTCAAAACAACGGTTGTACCGCGGTCTTATTGTCTGGTTATCATAATCAGCAACATTTTTACACAAGTTTGCCTCAGGTGTCAAAATGAAGGCAATTACCAGTCAGTTAGGCCATTCAGTCTCAGGATGGGTGAATGCCATTTTTTTAACCGCGTGCTTCCTTGTTGTCGTACAACGCGTTGCATTGTAGGTTTGAGGCTTAATTTTTTTTACTTTTAAATCATGTTGTTAGAGGATATTTTAATGATTTCTTAGGTTTCCCTAATATTACACATTGAAATTAAATACTTCATCTGATTTTATCGACTGTATTTACATTACTTTAATTTCAGACGTTTCGAACACTTTGCAGTGTCCATGATCACAGTAGATTAAATGACGGATATCTATAAATTTTTTGTAAATTTATATATTTTTACAAGCTTTTTTATTTAATTGGTATTTTGCAATTACATGTTTGTCAGTTGTTCAGGATAAATCTGGCAAAATTAATTAGAACCAGTTCGTCCTAATCAACTTTGTTGAAATTTTGCTTTTTATCTTTAGTTCTGATGTCAATACAATAGTTATGTAATATCCAATTGTTATTGTAATATTTTCAAAATGACCGCCAAAATAAAAATAAACACATTTAAATATATAATATACGTTTATTTCAAATAAAGCATGTTATAAAAATGTTTTTTTTTTTATTTGTTAAAGCTTAATTGTTTTTAAAAATGTATATCCTAATTTTAATTAAATATGTTTGTTTTTATGATGAAATAGGGTAGCATTTGACTACAACTTCCCTGGTGGAAAGTTACGATGTGGTACAAAGTACTGCCAATGATTTTTAGTCGTAACGTTTCCTACGTTACGTACTACGTTAGTTGTCGTTCACAATATGCAGAGGTCTTGCAGTTATGCACAGGGCTTGAGATTTAATTAATTTGGTGACTGGATCCCTAGCAGGTGGTACTTGCTAACCATTCTCTCTGTTTAAATTTTGATGATTTTATTATTATTTTAAATTGCCTCGCGTAGCGTCCTCGGTATATACCGGTTTTAGTGGTTGAGAATATTTTTACTTCCAGGACGAATATTTTAAAATGTTCCTTTTTAACAAATTGAGACAGAATAACGTGGGAGTAAATACGGTTCATCAATTTTCATTCACCCGTTGATTGGGCGCAAACTCAATTTTCTCCGTAATGTGACGTTGTTCGTTCTCTGCCAAAGTTTCCATGGCCGTAAATTTATAAAACAATAGGAATTATTAATTTTTAAAGTAATTTTTTAAAACATCTTTTTTATGAGGTCGTTATCATGGACATATTTTTTGTGGGTTTATTTTCGTTTCATTAATAGGTACCTTAAACAATTGGAATAGCCAAGCACTTATCATAATAATAATTAAAGTTAAAAGGCACTACAAGATTAACATGAATGGATAGATGTACATATAGAGGGACAAACGGACGGACAGAACAAACTTTTGGATTATTTGTAGTACTACAGAATCCTAATATGCTCCATAGATGACTAGAAAATGGCAGTGGCACTTATTTCTGTATTTTTCATAACAAAATTGACTCCCATAGAGAAATAGATCAGTGGTCTGAATAACAATAATTATTAAAGTTACTGAAACAGTATTAGAATTTACAAGTCACAGAAAAGCATTTTGGAACTGATTTCGTCATCAAGAGGATGAAAAGTAGAGTGTGTCACATTTGGACGTTTGTTATTCTTAAGTTGATTTAATCGTATAATGAATCTTTCGCTACGCTCAGGATTCTACTTTTTACTTTAGCATCCCTCGTTCCACTCTAGATTCAAAATAGCAGCCTCGCTGTAAAAATAATATTTTACTCTGTTGTATGTATTATAAGGAAATAAATTCTATTGTATCGGAAAATGCGTGTGATTCCTTTAAGTTAGCAACCCTTAGAAATTATGCTCGAGGTGAAATAATACGAGTTTATTATTAACAAATAGTACAATAAAGTTATATGATTATTTACGGGATATTTACCGTGGTAAGGTTGTGGAAGGAGCTCCCGATATTTCACGGTAAATATCCCGTAAATAATCATATAACTTTAATTAACAACCGTGATAGTTTAAAACAGTGTTTAAATAGTACAATGTTGATCATCAAAATTCGATATTAATAGGGGTTTTTTGTGACTATGATAACAGGAAGTGTATCAAAAGAACCTTGTATACCAACACTAGGAAGGAAAAATTGAAATGTATCGATTCACGTCGCGTTTCATGAAATATTCAGTGATGGCCACTACTTCATAGACGACTACAGCGTAGCTTAATGTGCGATATGATTAAAATGTGGAATGGTGTTTTTTTAGATATCCAATACTTAATAATGTATTGCACATTATTAAATTCGCATGCAGATCTAAGCTAGCATGTTTAAAGTAAGTATCGCATGATGACATTGATTGGTTATGACAACAAAGCGCAAAACAAAGTCAAAAAACAAACTCTAAAACCTTTTGCAGTTAAAATTTTATTCCTTCGCATTTCTTCGACGTATTTACATTTGTAAGTCAGTATAGACTGAAAGACACACAGAAAAGAGAAGTAAATGGAACGGAAATAAGAAGGAAAATCTGTCGCCAGGTATTGTGACGTAAATAAGAATGTTTATTCTAAAATAAGAATTATTATTCTTATTTATGTCAACGCGTCGAACTCCGCGTCACAGTTGCTATAGGTTTATATGGGTGCAAGTGGCTACAACAAATTCTTACAAAAAAGCGTTGACAGCCGTTCTAATTTAAACAAAAAAAAAACTTTTGTGTGGAAAGTCCAGCCATGATAGAACCCCGAAGACATCCAACATGGCTTTAAATTTATTCTAGGAGTTAAGAACAAACGACTGTTTAATTAATGTAGTATAATAAACGCGGTAAAAAAAGTATTTAATTTCAATACGTGGTACTCGCGAAAACATAAAAAAATCATTAAAATATTCTCTCATAATATAAAAACTAAGTGTAATTTAAAAGTAAAAACTGAAGCCTGCATCAAGAGAGTAAACTCACGTCTCGCGCACTCTGCTACACAGTTTAAGTAAAGTGGTGAGAAACGAGGCAGAATGCCCGCTTAGCATTCTAACTGAAGTGGCACTCTCTCAACCTACTTTGTCTAGTCAAAACTTTTCTTTACAGCCGGCAAAGCGGCTTTATTAAACGACTGTTATCAACTTGGTCTTAAGTGAAAAAGTGAAAATCTTGTAGCCTTACCCGACGTAAGAGTTTACGAGTACTTGTATACTTAAAGTGGAATTAGGGGATGTTAAAAATTGAGTGCCAGACGCTAAAGTGGTTAGTAGTTTCGGAGTTTTCCAGATTTCACGCTCAGATTTTAGTCCGAGTCAGCGTTTAATTAATAATGTAAACCCTTCATTATTCAACAATAATGAACTATTCTAGAAGGCTTGAGAGCCACATTATAAAAATCAATTTGCTGACTTTCTGGCTGAAATAATTTTTATAGTGAAATATGCTTTCAAGACACGAGTAGGTACTTGAATCATAAATTAACAATACGTTAAGGATGAATTTTGAGTTTGAATAAATCTTTATTGGTCCACAATAATAATATAAATGCGAAAATATATGTGTGTATATGTGTTAATGTGTAACCTACTTAACTCCAATAACAGTTTAACAAATTTCGGTGAAATTTATTATAAAAATGTAGATTTCATCTTAGTACACATGCGCTAATTTATCACGAGAAAATTTACGGTTATAGTAGAATAACGGATGAAACCACGGGACGCTGCTAATAACAAATATTTATACTGATTCAGTAAAAGATGCATTGGCATACGTATTTAGATGCATTTGATACGTAAATGAAATAAAAAGGCACGCAGTTTTCGTTTAGACTGCGTTCAATGGCTCGAGCTATCTCATTCGCACGTAATCAAAATTTGTGGGGGGAAAAACAACAAAAGTTTAAAAAACCCGACTGAGCATTGAATTTAGAATAACATTAAAAATAGTTATAAGCAGTTTTCGGGTTGATATAGAAATGATGGTAAGAAAAACCCAAAAAAATATATATTTTTCGAAGAAAAAAAATTAATCGTTTATTTTCAGTCAGTGAATTTTAATGTTCTAAAAATTTCAAATGCGTGGCTTACATTATAATTTGACTTGCTGAGCGCGTTGGCTTTGCTGTAAGAACAGCAAAAAATTTAAGAACGACACTTTAATTTAAAAATACTGGTTAAATTATATATCAGCTTTATAAATCAAATTAATCTTTCAAAAACTCAATAAACCGTTCAATGTACGAGAAAAACATCAGCACACATTAATTATTCTATCCCCGCTTACTAAATTAACTGACAAGGTTATTGTGCTTGTGAGTGACAGTTAAATGCCCCTAAAAACGTGGGCGTAGCAGCAAGGGTGGAGATTCAATGAAGTTTAAAGCTGAATTTTAACTAAGAGTACATTTTTTCATGAAATAATTGAAGAACTGTAGTTGCCTAGATAAACCAAATATAGATTTTGGTATGACTACGAACTTGTTATTTTTATTGTAATCAATAAATTGAAAAACGGCCAAGAGCAAGTCGGGCTCATGCACATTGTTAACTACTAAAGTACAAAAAGTATTGCAAAAAGGCAACATCATGCCCAAATGGTCCGAGTACTTACCGCGCACGACGTTGCATAACTTTGTCGAACAGAAATTTGTCACCGACTTGCACTTGGCCAGTATTACATATTTGTAGTTTTACTTTAGAATGTGTACTATAATTATGCCAAGTATGACGCATGTACAAATTACCGTTTTTACACCAGAACAAATACAAAAATACGTTAAAAAAGTGTGTTGTATGGAGACCCTTTAGTTTTTATTATTACATATTTCTTAGGACATATTCTGTGAAAGTTTCAACTGGTTATCTATTACGGTCCGAAAGATACAGCCGTTAAAAGGTAAGATGAAAAGATAGACGGACAGCCGAGGTTTAGAAATAGGGTCCCGGTTTGGGTATGGAACCCTAAAAAACAAGTAGTATTAATCAAAATTACACAAAATGGATACCCGCAACCCGTAAAATATTTTTGCAAGTTTTATTTCATGCAAGAATAGTAACTGCAATGCAATTACAGTTATTTTTACAACACGTCCTTGCAACGCCCCTGTATGACAATACCCTCGTTAAATGACCTCTGTTATAACAATTTGATATGCATACTGTCTGCTTCTGCAAGCTTGCGTCGTGTCAATGACACGATTAATATTCATGATCAGTCGAGATTGACTCGTCACGCCAGATAGGACGCAATCTTGTTAATTACAAGGGTTTGCATCAAATTGAGTGATATACCATTGATAGCGATGAAATAGTACTGTACAGTGATACATAAATAAGGAACCAGCACGAAGATAAAGGTAGAATTTGTACACAAAAAATGGCGAATAAAAACTGGTGCATGCATTAGTGCCACCAAAAGCCAGTATCAGTGATTTTAAAACAAACTTGATCACGTAAAAGTATGGGCCTTACTTAAAAACATTATTCAAGTTCATATATGTTTTAAATTGCTCCCTCAACTTCTCGCTGATGGCAATCATCACAAGCGAAAACTAGACAGAGCAATTTTATGCTTAGATCAACTTGAGTAACGTTTTTCAGTATTCCCTGTGTAAGTAAAACAAAATCTTAATATTACATTACAATAGGCACATTCCTAATTATTTGCAAGTAATACCTATACAATGTCTTCCACTATATTATGTACTATAATGTTCCACTGTGTAGAACATCTGCTTTTTTTGAAGTCTGTTAAAAATAAGGAATGTGAGATCAATTATTGTAGACCTAAAATAAAAATTAATTAAAATTCAAGCTGTAATTCAATGAACATTGTCAATGATACAAATTAACATAATCTGAAACAAGAACTAATTAATTCTGAAACAAAAAAGTATAGATTCGTTAGATTTTATGTATGTTCACCGATTTCTCCGCTAATTATGAATTGATGTTGATGTTTTTTTTATTTTCGTTTGGTAGGCCGTACTTCAGAAGTGGTCCATATAAATTTCATTAAAATTGGTTTAGTAGTTTGGTTTCTAAATCAAAATAACTGAAAAAAATATGTCAACAAGGTAAACGAAATTGCGTAGTTACTAATTTTGAAGTCGGTTTTTAACGTGATCCACTTGTACTTAATACGGTGTTGAAGCGGAAATAATAATAATATTTTGTAATAATAATAATAGCCCAGACTTTATTAATCCTATACTGTACAATAGTTTCATATTCCTTTTTATACATATTTCATAGTTGCATGTATTTTATATTCAAAAGGGCCTCTTGGTGTTGGCTTCGGCTCCACCAATGCCCACCAAATGTCCGGGCTAGACCCGAGAATATATTTAAATAAAGATAAATAATAATAATAAATACACTAGAGATTCGTTAAACAGAGTTTTTATGTTACCAACTGGAATTTTGATACATAATTTTTGATCGCGTATATGAAATTTTCTACCGTCGCCACTAAATTTGACGTCACGTGTTGGAAATGCAAAACTTACTATATTTGCATTGAGTAATCTATGATAGCATCGTCAGTTTAATAAACTACGATGTTCAGCACAAGTTTGCCACCGAGATCTAACTTTGCCTCAACTACGGCCAAGTTTGACTCCGCGATCTTCGATGCATCCGGCTTAGGTACTTCAAGGTGGGCGTTCGTTAGTGAAGACTGAAGATTAATAAACAGCGGCAAAGAAAGTTGAAGATCTTTTGAGATCAAACGCATTCATTATTATGTTGGTAAACTTTTTATGTTGGCAGTTTTTTGACGTTATTCAACGGACTTCAAAACCAGCAAATTATATTATATGTCTTCTTTTTTAACCGACGAAATAGTGGAGGTTATTAAGTTGTCATTTATATATTTTAATTGTAATGTACGACCACGTATAACTTTTGATCGAACTGTTCAATTTTCATAATTCTTGTTTCATAATACGACAAATAAGGCGATTCAATTTGGTTATGGTATTTTCAACTGATTATAGAAGAGAGAGGTTTTCAATTCGGTCCGGATTTTTGAAGTGAAAACTTCTTTAGGCGCGTTGAGTACTTTTTGGGTGAACAAATCATGGCACTCGCGCCATCGTCACGCTGTACCGTGAATTTTAAAACAGTGCCATCTCTTCTAGAATAGGTGAATTACTACTTAAGTTTTCACTTTTGACGTGCAATCCTATGACTGACATGTTTTTTTTTTAATATCATTGTTATTTTTGTGTATATACACGGAACGATTTATGTGATATTTTTTTTACGTAAAGGAAGCTCTCGAGATGGTACCTCAAAAATATATTCTTTTGCTAAGTGGTTTTTAACTAGCCCCAATGAAACAAAAAAAAATTTAGCACTTGTTGATTAGACAAATATTAGTCATTTTATTCGAGCTCTTACTAATTTTAAAGACGTTATTTATATTAATAATGATTTGTGTATTCATAAACAAAATAATAACCGATACGTTTGATTATGTTAGCAGAAAAGCTTCCTCATAATATAATTACAATAATTCCAATCAGTATTTTCGCTCAAATTACTGAATAAGTTCCTAAAACACTTTGACATTTCAAAAATTCTTAGCGTCCGTGGGCCCTAGTTTTTCTTTTGAAAGACTCATGACATGAATTGGCATACTTAATTCATGTTTCAGGAAATTCAATTGCCATCATCATCGATGATTGTGCTATGAATGGAACGGATCAATTGGATAATTTTGCACTATTATGATCCATAAGGCAACAACTTCAAAGGATATTCGTGCGGTCTAATTGTATTACAATAGTCCGTTCACGGAGAAAGACTAAAGCGTAAGGCGTTCTCTGTTCCACAATTGTATGGAAATAAAAAGGACACAATATGAACCTGGAAAGCTATGATTGGTTAGTAGGTATTACCATTCTCTAAAAATGTTAGGATGCGTTTGCAGTGCCATCTACAAGCAACTATTTTTTCATACATTTTAAGTATTATTATTGTGGACTTGCTTAAATTTGGATCTTACAAAACAAACTGATTTTATAATGAAATACTTGAATAGATATTAACACCCATACATAGAACAAGCACAAATGTTGAATGAGCAAACATTCATCTCATGAATGTTTGCTCTATGTGGGAATCAAACCCACGCCCCCAAGCACAGAAGTTAGGTTCACTACTACTGAGCCACCGGAGGAGAACTAAACTAACTCTCAAGTGATGCTACTGAAACACACCGTTAGGTAGTACTTGGTGACAGATTTTCAATTTGAGGGTACCTAGCCAGCCGAGCTTTACCGGCAGCTCAAGCTTATTTTTGGAATTTGAATTCACATGCTGGAATAATAAGCAGGTAAACAGCATAATATATAACAGTTTCTATGACTCGTTGAACTAGATACTAGCTGCAAGTTAAATTTACTTCCATCCGTCGTGGATGAATAATATACGCTGACTTTACCAATCAAAAAGTGACTTGGAAGCTATAAGGCATAACATACTCATAAAATAGACGCAGACGCGGCCGCTCTCCTTCAAAGCAATTTTTATCTTAGTGCTCTTTTAGTACGATAGAAAATATAATAAGTCACCTCCGTGTCCCACATCCTTTGGCGACGAGCGACACGTATCTTTGTATCGAAATAAAATATCGCTAAGTTTGAAATTGCTTTGATGTAGAGCACTCACATCCATGCGGTACTTGCGCCTTACAAACATAGAGTCATGGTTTCTGCTATTGTATCAACGTCGGATGATTATCGCGATTTCGAGGTTGGTCCCAATGTAAAAGTTGTTCATAATGAGTACAATGACCTCCTTTTGTCTTACTCTACCATTCTGTGAAACCCTGTATCGTATGACTATAAGTCCACAGTGTTGTAGCTAAATACCTATACTACTAATATTATAAAAGCGAAAGTTTGTGTGTTTTTTATTTATGTCTTTTGGCTTTAGGCTTGCGTTTGACCGCCAACTCACCTGATGGCAATGATGATGTTACGAATGTTCGTTACCTCTGTAACTACTGAAACAATTTCTATGAAAATTTTAATGTAGTTTAGTAATAATTTAGGTTCTGGAATAACACATAGGGTAAAATAATAATTATACCGGATATTTTTCTCCACTCGTGACAAATCAATTTCTAATACGTCAGCAAAGCCACGGGGTGCAACTAGTTGAACCATCAATGTTTAATGGTAAACCTACGATATTTGAAAGAATAAAAACTTTTTGTTCTCCAAACGGTTGGTTTACTTTGACTGTCTTCTTTGTTTCCTTCTCCATGATTTGTACTATGATTGGTCATTTCAAAGAGAAAATTCACAGAATGAACATTTTCAGCAGTTTTAAATAGGTAATTGAAATTATAAAAGTTTTCATTCGGAACCAGTTCGGAACGTATTGTTTTTTTTCTTCATAATATTGAAGTAGGTAAATACATTTTGTAGCTACATCTTCTCTAAAAATACAGCTTTCATTCAACTTCTAGCACTGGTGTAAATAGTACCGGTAATAAATGGCCTTGTCCGCGTTTGGTAACAAAAAACTTTCTAAATAATATCGGACGAAACTGAAATATTTTCCTTATTACCAAACCCAATAATTTACATAATCAAAACATCTGCCGTTGTCGACAATGTCCTAATTTAGTTGTTCCGGCCGAAAACAAAATAATCAATGTCACGAAAGAAACAGGTGAAGCCATAAAAATAGCTACCTTAATAAATGGCCGCGGCACCCCCATAACTTTGTTTAGTGGCAAAGGTAAACCGGATTATACTTAAGAAAATATATGCTAAACAAAACTACTTTTATCTGTAAAATGCTCGGGGAAAATATAAATTTATTAGTCGTAAAACTTTAGTCTGTGAAATGCACTGCCTGAATGGGTGTTCCCTGAGTTACAATCTGGGCGTCTTCAAATCACGAGTGCATCAGTTTCTTCTAGGCAAGCGTGCTCCATGGTAGACCACATCATCTCTTAACATCAGGCGAGTTGGCGGTCAAACGCAAGATTAATCCTAAAAAAATATATATTAAAAAACGGAAAAAACCTTAAAAAGTTGTGTAGCAGTTAGATTTTGGTCTTTCCTCTTCCGAGTCTAATTGTTCAATCTGGAAATCTACGTTTAAACTCCCCAAGGGAAGAAAAAACACTATTACGCTTGAATTCTAATTTAATTTCTTAAGTTAAAGGTATTCTATAACCGTTGAACAAATAAGACCATTTGGGTTCTAGAAATTGTATGATAATAGATAGAAACTATTTATTGACTACACCAGAAATAAAAATACCTCTACTTTTCACCTATTTTGTATTTTATTTTTATAATACGTTTTAGCATTTGGATAAAGTAAAAGAAGACTGTAACAATAATAGGAAGAAATTGGTGGAAGACTATTACGTTATGAAAGCGTCGAATAAAACAACCATATTTAGTATTTTAATGAAGTAAAAGTATTTCAACTATTTTTTTAATTGCTCTAATAGGTAATCATATTTTGTCCAACGGTCCTAGACCAACCATCGATATTTTCAACGATTTTTTTGCATCTGTAGTGAAACTAATATAGCATAATGACATAAGTAAGAAATTTGATAAGGTGCATTTTTTTTAATAAAAAGATCGGCAAACAAGCAAGTGATACGCCTGATGGTAAGCAAAACCGCCGTCTATAGACACCTGCAACACTAGCGGTGTTAACGGTGCTTTGCCAGCCCCGAGAGGTAATTGTAGACACCCTTTTTGAAATGCTTCATGTTGAAGCTTGGCGGGGAGACTTTTAGGGGGAGGATATTCCACACCTTGCAGGTCCGCGGAATGAAGGAGCGGAAAAATCGAACGGTGTGGGATTTCCAGCTTTGCAAGGGGGGGTGAGCTTTTATAATATAAGTTGCCAATAAGCTTTCTGCAAAACAACCAAGCCTAGCCTCCAGCTCAGCCTTCAAGTGGAAACTTAGCGTCCAAATTTCCATACAACTTTAAGCCTAAAAAAATTAAAAAGTACTAATATTTTTTTGCTTTATTTTGTCATCCTTCTAGTTTCACATAATCATGAATACAAAAACAACTAAAAAAAACCGCATTTATTTCTTGGTAAAACTACTCGAATAACAAAATGTTAAGTACATTATTACTGGTTAAATTATGTGAAAATTAAGCATTAAATTAAGCCCTTAAATTCAAGGCAGACAGTTTCAATCAAATTGATTGAACTTTCAATTTGCTGATACTTTATTAAATTATCCAAAGAAAAATGAATCAGTCCACGAATTGACAGGTGCGAAATTGATGGAGTTTTCAGACAATATTGACGTAGAGTAGATTCCAGATGAGTAATGCTTTAGCTTTTCTAAGTATTTTCAAAATTTCTAATGTCATCATAGTTTTATAGCACGGTAAATAGTGAAAATATAAAAAAATAAACAATGAATTAACCGACAACGTAATTGAATTCGTATAGTAGGCTGACTGGCCAGCCTTATTGCTCTGAAGACTTCTGACATGGCTTAAGATGTGCAGGACAAATCACGCTTGAATTCAAAATGTACTACGTATGTATATTTTTTTAGCTATCGAAGAATATACTGTCAGTTTTGTTATTTGAAGGTTGTCAATCGCTTATCACAGATATTGCATTTTTATAATTTACTTCCAAATCATTATTAGAAGTGCCGCTTCGTAAATTATTGAGAACAACGATGCAATTTAAATGCTTTTTTATCATGTATCTGTACCCTAAGAGTGTTAACGGGACCTTATTACTATGCCTACGCTATCTGTCTGGTTTTTTAGATGCTGTCTTTTTTGAACGGTAACAGATAGCCAGTTGATTTTTTTGACAGAATATTATAATGTTACCACGATTTAACAAAGGAATAATAAGAAAATCTTATCATATTTTAGTACTTGCTCTAGAGTAAAACTAGTAAGGCGTACAAGCGTTAAACTTGGCAAGATCAAAGTACACACTCTATAGTAAAACATATAATAATAAACACCAGCGAAGTGTGTGTCGGCTAAGATCCCGAACGAAATATAAGAAAACAAATTTTATGATGCGGAACTCTTGGTGCGCGAGTGCGACATGGTATTTAATTAGCTTGTATATATGTAAACAAGCCTGAAAAGCCGTTTGTTACCTACTTCTAATTTTTGTACCAATTTTGAACTTTGTATGTATTTTTGTAATCCGGATAAAAATAAAATGATTTGGTACTTTCGAGATGATTTTGATGATGGAGCAAGCAAGTAAACCCCTGGAGTTTGAGTTCATTTGGTCTATTTTAACGAGTTTTAAACTATAGATAATAATTATCTCATTCACTGATAATTTTAAATTTATTCTAAGTACAATACAGGTAGGTCGTTTAATTTCAAAACTTGACATAATAACTGCAGTCGAAGAACGAGCAGAGACGATGAAAATAAATGATCTAATAAAAGTGTCGTAAATCTAGAGTTGAATTAACAGTTTCATGGCCCTTTTACTTTATTACTACGACTTAGTTTGATGAATAACTTTAATTACGGACGACCATAGGAAGGAACAAACTTTCTTAACCCCGTTTGGAAAGCTCGGCAGCTTAAATCGGACTTCACTTAGGTAAAACCAGCAAAGTTAAATTAAAAACAAACAGTTAAGTTTAATTTTAGTTTTATCTCACCTCACGTAAACAATTTTATCTGTTTAAACGATCTGATTTACTAAGATAGAGTAGCACCTCCACATAAAACAAATAAATAATATATTTAAAAAAAAAACAATCTTCAGTCACTTTCCTGACAGCTTCCATACTCCCATTTCAGTAACAAACACCCATTTAACTCGTTATCTCATAAAAACACAACACAAAAATTGGACATAGAGAAAGAGACATCAAAAAGGTCGCCATTATACTTATACCTATCAAATAACTCTACAACAAAAAGTCTTATTGTCTTATTCTCCTTGTCTCCTAAAATTGGCTTTGCTTCTTCATCCGAACAAAATGAGAATCGAATAATCCCTGACCGTTCCAACCGCATTCGATTTTCATTGTAGCTAATTTCGAACATGAACAGTGGAACAAGTTAGATGGAAAACCTCATAAGAACGATATAAGCCAGTCACTTAACTTGTCACATTTCACTATGGCTCTAAGTTTGTTTACGTTCTGCAAACTTAAAGTTAACATAGTTGGTTTTTTGTTTTCAAGAAAAATATTTTTAGCATTACCAAATTAAAAACAAAACCCTAACTTTGTTATACTTGAAATTAGTCACTTTTTCGGTTTCACAAATTCGGTTACTTGGATGACAATTTAAGTAACCAAAACTGTGTATATAACTTAGAAAAGTCGGTTTTTTAACTCGCTTTTATTAGATTGGTATGTAGCTATGTAACGGAATCTTTTGAATGTGATTTTCATCCGTTTCAAAACTTCTGATTGATTTGAAACTTTGCACACTTATCAAGGACCGATGACAATGCAATAATTTAAATAGTTTGTCCCATGATCCTTACCAGGATCTTCAGGATTAGCGATATTAAAAGGTGTTTTTTTAATTTTTAAACTACGAGATTAATAATTGATAAATATATTCCAAATAGTCTGTTGTGTAATGACCAGTACGTCCGGTACGTTATACTTACGTACATTTCAAAGCTCTAAACAGAAGCTGCATGTGTAATTGTATCAATGTGGTTCATTAGGCAGTGGTAATGCGGTTTCCTACCGCGCTAGTAAAAGTGGTCAGGTTTAGTTCTGACGATTAAAGGTGTTTTTAAGTGCCCTGTGCCATTGTACTTATTTAAGACTAGTGATGTTGCCCGTGGCTTCGTACGTGTAGATTTTCATAATTTTTTTTAACCCTTTTTCCCTCCCTTAATCCGGCTCTTGCGCAAAATAATATACCCTATACTTCAATATGGTTATAGCTTAGCATACCATCGTGAAAACCGCATTTAAATCCGTCTAGTGGTTTAGGAGATGTGCGTGGACAAACAAACAAAAAAGACAAAAATTCCAAAAACTGTCTTAACGTGTTCAGCTGCTTATTTTAAGCCGATATACCATGGCCAAGAAATTTGATGAATAGGTATTTAGCAACTCTATTGCCGTCTCGCTGCGCCCTGACGAGTGAGCTATCGACGTGTGCGTGACGAACAGACTGTGCGTGTGTGTGTGCGTGCCCGCCCGTGCTCCCGCACTGAATGCCTAGTTGCTACAAATTCATTGCGCCTCGCAGTCTACTCGGCTAGTTGATATCGTCGTTTGCCGAATGTCGAGTGATTTTTGTTATTTTGCGATCTGCTCATATTTTACTAACCGACTACGCCAAATAGACCAGGGTCGATAATTTTTGAAACCAAAAAAAAATCACATTAGTATGAAACCCATTATTATGATAAAACTGAAAGGAAAAATAAATTACGGGCGATCTGAGTTCGGGAAGTGGGAGGGGGGGGGGGGTTTAAGGGTAAAAAATGGTTCAACTCGATTTCCAGGAAAACTATAAATCCTATGGATTTATAGTTTTGCAATATAGTTTAATGGCAAAGTTGTAGGTAATCAAAATATCTACTTACAACTTTTGTCCCAATAATTTTAACATACATAAATAAAAATATTAAATACATACATACTTATAAACTTAAAGCGAGATAATAACGATACAGTAACTACTCCAAGATATAGTACAGTTTCACACGACGCTTGAAAACTTCCTGTGAGGGTGCCGGTCTATAATGTGATGATAGTTACGGATAGGATTACCATGTACAATTCCTGTGATAACTTTAACTATAATCTAATAATCTAAAGTAAAGTAGAGGTGTTGTATGAGGACTTGAGGAGATATCCGAGACCATAGATACCTCCGTAACATACTTCACCGTTGTTATGGGTGACTTCAACGCAAAGATGGAACGCGGAATGTTGATGAGTTAAGAGTCTGGTCATATGGGTATGGACAGCGGAATTCGAGGGGCCAGTGGCTGGTTGACTTCATGGAGAAGGAGGAACTCTATTTGATGAACTCCTTCTTTCAGAAGTGACCATGCAGGAAGTAGACGTGGATGAGCCCCGATGGTTCGACCAAAAATGAGATCAACTTCATCATGACGACCAAGAAGCGAATATTCAATGTCTCCGTGATTAGCAAGGTGAAAACCGGTAGCGATCACCGTTTTGTCAGAGGCACATTGAATATCAACAAGCTTGAGAGGTCGCGTCTGGTGAAGTCCACGCTCCATTCTGGTCATACTCAAATCCAAAACTCCAAAGACTTCCAACTCGAATTGCATAATCGCTTCCAGAGCCGAAAGCGGAACTGTACGTACTAAACAATGGGCTGGTGGAAACTGTCCAAGCAGTGTGGTCCAAGTTCTTTAAGACCCCATGCCGGAAAAGACCTCAGAAGCTCTCAGATGAAACCATTAAGCTAATGAAAGACCTGACTGAGATGAGACTGCAAACATCAGCTGATATGTCGCAATATGGCCAACTTAATAGATGAATCTCAAAATCGGTGCGACACGATCTGCGTTCCTATAATACAAGATGTATTAGGGACGCAATCGAGTGGAACCAGGGCTGGATAGTGTTCGCAAAGAATTCGTCTATTGGAAAGAGCCAAATGATGAAGCTGAAGATCGAGGGTGGTAGTATCATTTCATCAAAGCCGAAGATTCTGATAGAACTCGAGAGGTTTTACGGACTTTTTTTTTTTTTAAACTTTCGCGATTCGATCACATCTATTTTTGAAAGGTATCTATTTTTACCTATATTTAATAGTGCGCGATAAGTCCCGATAAATATGAAAACATGTTTTACGGACAGTTGTACATATTGACGCGACAGCCTAATTATCGGTACAGCTCTGGACAAGAGAGCTAAACTGACCCAACACTACACTGAGGACATCCCAGACATCAGCTTGTACGAGATAAGAATGGCTCTGAAAAGCTTAAGAACAACAAGATCGCCGGGTGATGACGGAATAACGACAGAACTACTGAGAGCGGATGGAAAACCGGTACTTTTAGTCCTCCAGAAGTTATTTAATTCCGTCATACTCGAAGGTAGTACGCATGAAGCATGGACTAGTAGGGTGGTGGTGCTCTCCTTCAAAAAAGGTGATAACACCTTATTGAATAATTATAAACCCATCTCACTCCTGAGCCATGTGTACAAGTTGTTCTCCAGATTCATTACGAACCGTCTCGAAAGCAGGTTTGATTACTTCCAGCCTCCCGAACAAGCCGGTTTCTGTAAAGGCAGGAGCACCACAGACCACATACACACGCTCCACCAGATTATACAGAAGACTGCGGAGTATAATCGGCCATTATGTCTAGCGTTTGTAGACTATGAAAAAGCCTTGGATTCAATCGAGACCTGGGCAGTATTGCAGTCCCTCCAGCGTTGTCATATCGACTATAAGTATATCGAAGTGCTGAAGTGTTTGTATGGAAACGCCAACATGTCGATCCGATTACAGGACGAGAGCACGGAACCAATCCAATTGCAGAAAGCCGTGAGACAGAGAGATGTAATTTCTCCGAAACTGTTCACGAACGCAGTGAAGGACGTTTTCAAGCTCTTGGACTGGAACGGATTCGGCATCAACATCAATGGTGAATAAATCACTCATCTTCGTTTTGCCGATGATATAGTCATCATGGCAGAGTCGCTGGAGGACCTCAATGCGATGCTCAACGATCTCAGTAGCCTTTCTCAACAGGTGGGTCTTAAAATAAACATAGACAAGACAAAAATTATGTCCAATGTCCATGTTGTACCCGTGCTGGTAATCGTTGGGAACGATACTCTTGAAGTAGTTGACCATTACACCACTCTTGGACAGATTGTTCATTTAGGTCAGTCCAACCAAGAACGATCAGTACCATCATTCTTGGTCCAACTTAGGCAAAGAGGTTGCCCGAAGAATCCAACTCGGATGGGCAGCGTTTGGGAAATTGCGTGACATCTCGTCCAAGATACTACAGTGCTTAAAGACAAGGATCTTTGACCAGTGTGTGTTGCCAGTGATAACATATGGTACTGAGACGTGGTCCTTAACTGTTGGCCTTTTAGAAAAACTCAAGAGTCACTCAACGGGCAATGGAGAGGGCTATGCTCGGAGTTACTTTGCGCGATAAAATCCGAAACGTGAATACCCGCCAAAGAGCCAGAGTCATCGACATAGATATTCAAATTTGCAAGTTGAAGTGGCAATTGGGCAGGCCACATCGCTCGAAGTACCGATAACCGATGGGGAAGAAAGGTCCTTGAGTGGAGATCACGAACCGGAAGACGCAGCGTAGGTAGGCCTCCCACTAGATGTACCGACGACATTGTGAGAGTCACGGGCATCCAGTGGATGCAGATGACAGGATGTCGATCACTATCAGTATAGAAGTTAAAGGGGGAGGCCCATGTTCAGCAGTGCACGTCTTCTGGCTGATGATGATAAGCTATAATCTAATCACCTAGCAACGTAATAACCTAATGTATTTGAATAAAATTTTGAAAAAATATCTCAACAAAATTAACTAATATTAAGAGAATTATTTATTTATAAATTTTTCCACTTGTTACGATCCTGATATTCCTGATACACAAGTTACAATATTTTTTTTAATTCTTTCTTTTCGTACTTAAATGTGTTATGTGTGAAAACCACGTCAGTTTTCATAGTAAAAATAAATCATGTTATGCGTCAACAATTTTGTCCAAATCCTAACTTGCCGGCCGTTGCAGTAATGTGCTAAATTCACTTCACGCACAAAACACTAACTAAAGACGAGAACCGTTACATATCGATATCGATGGACAGCACTAATGTGTCGATACAATTATTGACTACATGTCTCTTCTCTAACTGTATACGTATTAGACCGACCCTCCCCTGACCTCGAACCTCTGCCCGTAGAGCGCAATAAGGACAACTGCAGCTCGGATCGATTTATACCTACGAAAAGTAGACAAAATCATCGTCTCGGATTCTTCTGTTTCCTCATTCAAAAATAGGCCGATTTCATTATATTTTTCAATTAATTGTTTAAAAAGGATTGATCTCGGCTTCTGTCATTTATTTTTGTTTTACAAACTCATAAATTTTGTTTGAGAGACGTCTGAACATGGAGGTAAAAATTTGATATTTTTTGGGATTTTTAAAGGCTCATATTTCTTATAGTACTTAACTTACGAGAAAAAATAAATGACACAAGCCTGGCCATAAAGGAGATAAATTTTATAAAAAAAAAAATATGGCTCTAGCGGTATTATCCAGGGAGGAAACAGGAGAATAAGTTTGTATGGACTAAACGCTGCCCAAATTGAGCCTTAAGACGCCCTGTGTTTTTTTTTTTTTGATATCACGCAATTTCAGATTTTTCATCTCTACGTTTTTATTATATGTATAAATATAGATATAATAGATATTGCGGTAACATGTTCGCTATACAATCTGACGGTACCCGGTTCGATCCTCGGCCCTGCACCAATGAATTATTTAGAACCTTAATTAATTACGTGCAGTTTCGATGTCATGGCTCAACAATTGTATAGGAAAACATCATGAGGAAACTTACTGATTTCCTCGCAACTCTTACGAGAATAGCTGGTTGTGCCCATTTCATCCCCATATCCTTATCATCATTATCAGCTTATCATGTTCCCACTGCTGAGACACAAGCCCTCTCTCAGAGAGAGAGGATGGGCCCTAATCTACCATGATGACCCAGTGCATTTTGGTGAATGTCATATTGTGTCTTTGAACTTTTGAAATCCTAGGACAAGTATATCCTAGAACCTCAAAGACATTCTAATCTATCTGGACAAGTATGTCCATGGTGGACATATTTGGCCAGTTAAGCTGCATAAATTCTTTGTTGTTGAGGAGTAGGGAAAAAATAATTTAAAAACAAATTCACTTCAGAATTGTTTTCAACCGATTAATTTATCAATTATTACAAAATCTATTGTACAAGCTGTTAATAAAATGACAATGAATAATATCATTTCTATTTTGGAGTCTTGTAATGATCCGTTTATAGGATAAAGATAGACCCCAAAGTGTTGAAAAACCAGGAGATCACTTAAATCCAAGAAAACAGCTGGTGCAAATATCCAATAAAGTTTTCTGGTTTATGAAATGACCTTTCGTTTCCAATATAACAAATAGCTAGTAACATATTTCGATAAAAGTTTACAGACGCCGTTTGAAACTACCACTAGCAATTTCAACTGACCATTATGCTTCAAAAAGGAAGAAGGCAGCAGTAATTCATTGTTCAATCCACGTTTCATATACACGATCAATTCTACTAAAACCGCTGTGCAAGTTATGAGTAACAAGCCCAAATAGGGAACAATGCCAAATGTTATTTAGTTTCTTTGTAACTTAACACATCTGGGTATGTAATTTCGCAATCTCAACACGGCAATATAGTCGAGACAAATATATATCAACAATAAAACGCAGCCTAAAAGATTATGGTCGGTAAAGAAACTTTATTTTTGTTTGGTCTAGAAATACCAAGGAACTTATACCGAAACTGGAATCCGTACGAGAAATTGAATTTCAGTGCGACGATCGGAGAGCACTTTATGTCTTTCTTTCAGTAAATCACAATAAATAGGTGCGAGTATCATCAAAATATGGCAATACTTGATAACGTTTTCAGTCATATTGAATTAGCCACGCCATTAGAAAAGGCTCCCAGATCTGCTATATAATATGCACTGGTTATCTCTGATATTTTTGAATTATATTTTGATCTTTAACGCCATTAAGATATGGGTAATTGTAGACATATTATTTTCTGTAGGTACGCAATCCAATTGAATTTAAGATATTGAAAAAAAAAAACTGTATTCAAAGACGGTATTAACAAAATTTACTGATCCAAATTTTTCCGTTTGAAGTATTGAATCGGTGGCTAATTTGTCGCCAATCTAGATCAAGACTATCAAAAATTTGATGCATTACAGCGTAGAGCTGTCAGAATTGTTAACGATCCCAGGCTTACTGAACACCTAGAACCGCTCAGCATGCGCAGATACATTGGGTCTCTTTGTGTCTTTTATCGCATCAACAAAGGGGAAAGTTCTGAAGAACTATTCGATCTGATGCCAGCATTGCGGTTTTATCATCGCACCAGCCATCACCGCCTGAAAGTTCGTCAACATATCATAGATCTGTGGAAATCGCACACTGTGCGTTTTATGCGTTCTTTTTTGCCTCACACCTGCAATTTGTGGAATGAGCTTCCCGTCAGCGTTAGGCGGCCCGTCTGCTTGTTTGCCACCTGTGGCATAAAAAAACTGACAAACCAGATAAAAAATACTAAACAAAAAGTCCCGGACGGAGTAAAATTTTACAAATGAGTACATATCAAACAATACATTGTGGCAGTTAGATAAATAAATAAAAATAAAATAAATATCTGGGACATTATTGCACACAGGGTCATCTGACCCCAAACTAAGCAAAGCTTGTAATATGGCAGCCAGAAACTGATATACATACATATATATTTTTAAATACATACTTAAATAGATATTAACACCCAGACATAGAACAAACACAAATGTTCATCACACAAATGTTTGTCCTAGATGGGAATCGAACCCACACCCCCAAGCGCAGGAAGTAGGTTCACTACCAACCGAGCCACCGGGCAGTAAAGATATACAAGATATACAATTGTTAAATAGTAGATTTCACAAAGAGTGCATATAACAAACTATTTTAACCTAGACAAGGTGAGGATATATTTAAGTCAAAGATAAAATGAGTTTTATGCACTAATTTTATGTTTATCTGTACGGCCTAGGCTGTCCTGTACAAGAAATCTAATCTGGTTTGTCCGAGAGATGGTCTAAATTTGTCTTTCTACTTCAAACGAAACAGAAAATTAAAACTTCAAAACGAAAATGCTAAAAACATTTTTCAATCTTGGCAAGAGACCGCACATTTTTTACGGGAGAGATAGTTCGCTGTCGCAAAACGAAGTAACGATTTTTGAATCTGCCCACTCGTTGTATACCAACTTATCCAATGAATTGGTTGAGAGAGCCACCATCGTACTTTCAGAACAAACCCGAAAGTTTCCAATGGACAATTTTTGTTCTGGTATTTGGCCGACTGTACAGATAAGTTGGCCGCTGTATAAGCCTCTAGCTGAGCTCTCTAGTGTAGGCACCCGAGGTCTAGCCGGAATGTCTGACAAGCTCGCGTCAAACTCGTCAAGTGGTTGGATAGCGGCTTTGAATGGAAACCTTTTTGTGGGTTCAGTGGGCATTTTTTCAGAAATTTACCTAATAAAGAATGCCAATTTTGGACATATTTGAGAAAGAACGTGCAATGTACATAATTATAATAATATTTTACTTGTATCGTAGAAGCAAAACTATTTATTTAAAAATAAAAATGTCTAAATGTCTTTTGAATAACTAAAAACTTATTTGTATCGAAAGATACGATTTGCTTCAATAGTACTCATCAATAGGTACGATTTTCTACATTAAAAATACTCTACGAAAATTACCAAAAGAAAAATCGAAGAGATTAAGCAACGGGACGTTGTCTCCAGAAGTCATGAATCAGACATGGTTGAAGGAACTCCAACAGAGTCGAAAAATGTTAAATTTATCGCCCCCAGTGAATACCGTGATCTTTGAGATTACTTTTATTTTAAATCAGTTATCAACCTAATTGCAGAGGGGCAGAAGACTGAATTTTTATTAGAACAATGGCTGAGGGCAGCTTATGTCGTATTAGTGTCACCTTTTTCAATTATTCAGTGGTAGACTGTGATTATAAAATAAAATGGTTATATTTTTATAATAAAGACATTTATTTATAGGAATTAAAGAAACAAATACTTAAAAACATATTTTTATATATTTTTCCAACTTTGAAATAAGTCTAAAACATATTTTTTCGACTATGTATTATGCTAAACTCTTACAGTATTATGCTAAACTTAACAATCGAGTTTAGAAAATCTTTTTCCAAAGCAAGCCGCAAAATGGAAGAAAATTTTAAATCCTTAGTGCAGACGACAGCGAAAACACTCTGCCAAAATCACATCCGATGCATATGATTTCCATAAAAGCTCCAAAGCATTTTCGTAAAGCATATGAAACTCTAATCTTAGAGACCTAAGAGCCCTCCGTCCTATTTGGAACTGTTCTTATTATTTTTGACTAATAACTGCAATTTATAACTAGACATCATCTTAATTTATTTATTTACTAGCTGTTGTCTGAAACTTTGTACGCGTAGACTTACAACCCTTTGTTGCCCTCTTGATTAGCCCTATTCGCAAAATTCTTCTTTAATGGATCTCTACACCTCATAAGGAATCTATATGTCGAATAATAGCTTCACAGATCAAGAATTTTTTGAAATTTTGTAATGAGTGAGTCAGTCATTGATTAAGTGGTATTTCACTTTTATAATTAGTCTAGTCGACCGCCCCGGCTTCGCACGGGTGTAAGCTCGGCCTTCGGCCTCGCTACTATGACCCGCTCCAGGAACACAAAATTTCATCAAAATCGGTCCAGCCGTTTTTAGAGTATCATATGTCCGTTTCCTGGTTCTAAGCTACCTCCCCACCAATTTTCAGCCAAATCGGTTCAGCCGTTCTTGAGTTATAAATAGTGTAACTAACACGACTTTCTTTTATATATAGATTTATAGACTTGCTTAGCGTTTTCAGACTAGAAGAAGGCTTTTGACTCGGTTGAGACGTGGGCTATTCTGGAGAGTCCTTGCAGCAATGCCAATTTAACCGATGATACATTGAGATGATGAGATCTTTGTATGACTATGCAACAATTACCGTCCAAATCTATTGCAGAACCAACAAACAAAATAAATTTATCTGCATCAAGGCTTGAGACAAGGAAATTTCAAAATTGTTCACAAACGCTATGAAAGACTTGTGATTTCCTAAGCTTTTAAAATTAAAGTTCAAATAAGTATACACACACATTACTGCATTTAACTGGTGTAACAAGTAATAAAAATTAGATATAAAAAAAAGATAAAATAGCCGGAGGTTATCTCCAGAGATAAAGACAAATCTAACAACACAAACAAATTTCAAATTGATTTGACAATTAGAAGTAGGTCGAAATCAACTTCCAAGATTTGTCTAAATAACTAACGAAAGCTTTTAAAAGCGTGAATAGAAAGCGGAAAAAAATTATAGGTCTTAGAATAAAGCTTGCTTTTATAGATCCGGCACAATCAATTCTATAGCATCTCTAGTTAGGATCTAACGTTAGCCTTGCATTTTATGAAACTGTAGCATTGATGCATGCAGCTTATCTCTCGCGTTGAGTGAATTTTGCTGTGTCGACTGAACATTCTATATCTACGTATGACTTACAGTAGGTATTTATATTTGAATAGAAATATAAATTATTCAGGCCTAAGAAGTTTTTTTAGAAGAAGAAGAAGGGCATCCGACATTATATTGAAATGTCTTTAAACTTAAATGACCATTAAACATATACCTCCCCATACAAAAAAAAAAAACTATCGGGGAATACACCCAGATTGAAACTAACACCCATTTAGGCAGCGCGTTCCACAGTCTAGCGGTTTGCACATTAAAAGTAGAATCAAAGCGCTTGGTACAGGTTTTCAGAATACTAAACATAAAACGATGTCACCTTTTTGCGATTGCCCAAGCAATAAGATATAAACAATGGCAGTAGGGAATTAGGATCATACAAATCTAATGCACACTCTCCAAAATGAATCCAATAAAATAATTCTCGCAATTGAAAAAACTAAAAAACATGCATTAGAATCGCTAATCCTTAAGATCTTTGTAAGGATAATGGGACAAACTATTTAAATTACTGCATTGCCATCGGTCTTTGATAAGTGTGCAAACTTTCAAATCAATCCGACGTTTTGAAAGGGGTGAAAATCACATTCAAAGATTTCGTTACATAGATACATACCAAGCTAATAAAAGCGTGTTAAAACTAGCAACTTTGCGTTGATAGACTATCAACTTTACGCTGATGATCAAGACTAAGATGATTAATCAGAACTTAAGCTTTTTTAATAATAGATAACAATATTCGACGTCATTATCTCTAAACTGGGTTAATTTACTCGTGAGTAAACTAAATTAGACGTAAGATTTGATCTGATCATCCGGGTGTAAATTAATGATGAGCCGACATGAAACGTTATCCATACAAGAATTATAACATTAATAATTATAGTTAATTATGATGTATGATTAGCAGCGCTTTACAGTTTTCCGGAATGTACAAAAATACTAAGGAGTTAACGCAAAAACTCTCGCAGACAAACTTTTATTTCAAGACTTTTAATAATACGTCTCGTTTTGTCTTTCATTTAAAAATAATAATTAGGCGATCTCAAATGAGAAGACGATTAGTGACATGGCATGTAAAAAAGTTGCTAAGTATAGTAGGAAAACGAGAGATTTTGTGTCACTTCAAAATTACGTTACATAGTATTATAAATCCTGTCTACCCTCGTTATGTAAAAATGTACTAGAAAGTAGTTATTGCCAAATTTTATCAAGATTGGTAAAAAAATTGTAATTGGAAGAGATACGTACCTATTTTCACAACATTCATGAGTATATTGTAAAAATTGATTAAGAGAATACAGATTTAGTTAAAAAAAAATACATAGTAATATTTTATATTATTATGTTATTTTTTATATTATAAATAACATAATAATCGGTTGAAATATTTTAAAGATCACAAGTCTCAGTCAGACAATCACCATCATCATTTCAGCCATAGGGCGTCCACTGCTGGACAATGGACATAGGCCTCCGCCATCGATTTCTAAAAGGGCCGGTTGAAAGCGGCCTGCATCCAGCGTTTTTCTGCTGTCTCTTTTAGGTCGTCTGTCCATCTTGTGGGTGGACGTCCTACGCTGCGCTTACCGGTCCGTGGTCTCCATTCAAGAACCTTTCGGCCCCATCGGCCATCTGTTCTGCGTGCTATGTGCCCTGCCCACTTGCTAATCCGGTGGGTTATGTCAGTAACTTTCGTTCATCTACGGATCTCCTCATTTCTGATTCAATCTCGTAGAGAAACCCCGAGCATAACCCTCTCCATAGCTTTATAGTGGCCAGACAATAATTTTCCGTTAATATTTTGAGATATAAGGGGCATTTTGTCCAAATTTGGAACTGGTCCTAGGGGTCACGTTTGGAATGCGATAATGGACAACTGGGCCGACATTAGTTTATTATATATACTTAATAATAATTCACTATTGTATATCTGTTATCTGCTACAATCTGACGTTCAAACACCTAACAAAACTGATCAGAATTTACAATTTTCTATCAGCGTTCTTCAGCTGTTTGAGCTAAATAAACTTGAACCGAGCATAGATGACAAATTTTCATAGAATTGTATCTGTTGGGTAGCTGGTGTACATATAGGTAAATTTATCTTGACCGTGACTTCGTACGCGTGATCTTTCAACCCTTTTTGATTCTTTTTATTCATCCCTGTCTAAAATAGTTTCTTAGCGGATGTCCACACCCAATAAGGAATCTACTTAGTTATCAACTTCCTATGTCAAGTAATTTTCGAGACTTCGTGATGAGTTAATCAGTGAATGTAGTATTTTACTTTATATCTCGAAGATTAATAGATTGAGAAACGTGTAGGTTTCTTTTAGGAATAGGCTTGCGTTTGACCGCCAACTTGCCTGACGTTAAGCGATGATGCGGTCTACAATGGAGCACACTTGTCTAGAAGAAACCGATTCACTCGTGATTTTAAGGCACCCAGATTGTAACTACCGGGGAACACCCATTCTGGTAGCACATTCCACAGACTAGCAGTTTACACAATAAAATTGGAATAAAAACGCTTTGTACGGGTTTTCGGAACTTTTGTTTATTTATTCAGACTCTACATCGACATATTTTGTGTTATTTACGTAAGTTAAATGGAATGAGTCTGACGAGACTCTGTTTATTTTTCCAACTTTCTTTGCAGAAACCCTTTTACGTTTCCCCGTAAACGTTTCTTGGGATGTTTATTAAGGCGGATATAGAGCTGAGTATTACGTGAAATGAGCATTCTCGCAAGTGTTTAGCTAAAAACTTATTTACACAAAATGTGCATTTTGCTGGTCGGAACAAAATAGCAGAGGAATGGAATTCCTTACCTTCGTCTATCTTTCTAAACAGGTAGGTATCCAGGGTAATTAAAAAAAAATTAGATATTTCCTAGAAAAGCGTGCTACCTTCAACCACATCATCGCTTTCCATCAGGTGAGATGGTCAGACTTGAAAATCTGAATATAAAAAACGAACTCGATAACTGAGCCTGTGCCATTTTTTTTCCGGTCCATCTAGCCGTCGGCAATGTGCCGTAGCACAATGCCGTCTAGTAAGCTTTCAAGTAAATAATAAAAATATTTTTTTCTGATGATCAGCAAAATTTTCGACGGTGACTTTTGCTGATTGGCAAGAATTATCACTTAATCACTAAGCGATAATTTTTTCCATAAAACCAAACTTGAAAACCAGATAAGTTCTGTTCATCATTTAGTTCAGATATTCGGTTAGAGTGAATGCTCAGGTGTAACTACGCCTTTAGAACCGCCGTCGGCACTACAGATCTTTCTTTCGATAAACAACGGTATATGTCTTCATAATATATGGCTTCCAAGTTTATATAGCCTTGTTTTTGTCTATGTGGTGTTTTGCTTGCCATTGATAGGATAGTTGCGGCAACTACCTTTAGGTTATTGATACCAATTTATGGTCTTTAAGGGAATGCCTATCATATTTTCATACAAAATTATTCACATAACAGAATATAAGTTTAATAAAACTCCTCTCTGTTGGAAGACACCGATTTAATTTCACACTCCGGACATAAACTATTGTATATACATTTTACTTTAATAATTATTAGGACTTTGAATCAAGGCACACTAGGGCAGAGTCACAATGTAAAATATTGGAGATGCTGCTGCCCAGACCACAGACATAACAGACTGAACATGTTTTTTACAACTACATTCGCAAAAACAGTTATGTTTGCATCTCTCTCGATTACACAAAAATCATAATATTCGTATCTCTTTTTGTCGGAACGTCAACATAATAGAAAAAAATGAGCATGTGGTACGGTGTTCCAAGTTGCCATTTTGCTAAGCTGTCAGGAGGCAGACAGCGAAAACCACGGCTTGCAAAAATTACCTAAAATAAAAGTTATTTTTACATATTTGGTTTAAAAGATATGAAAATACTATGGTGAAGTGCAGTGTCCTCATGTGTTTTAATTCATCTCATAAGATGCCACCCGGTATAACGTTTCACAGGTAAGTTTCGTGTGTCATAATAGAGCTTATTTTGAATTGCAAATTTTCCTTGTTATTTTTCATAAACTTTACAATTTGAAGGCTTGGGAAGGTTGTGTTTCTTCCAATTTCATAAATGTACAAGTTTGGTGGGTGTAATAAAAGTTGATAAGTAGTTTTCATTAAAAAAATATTGTTTCGATCATTGTTTGGCGTTTGAGGTACTTAGACATTGTCCAGGGAACGTATTCAGTAGTATAATAATTAAAATAGATGATTCAGCTCGATGTGATTATGATGACATGAACCTTTTTCATTCATAACTAGCTACTTTTCTTAAGTAATGTAACTAAAGTAACTACCTATTGTGGTTCATGTCATATACACCTAGTGATCTAGATGATGTAATTAAAAGGTTATTTAGACATATTTCAAGTAACAAACATTTTTATTACATTTAAGATTTCCCAAGGATGAAATGTTGAGAAAAGCATGGGTGAAGAATTTGAACCGAGAAAATTGGCAGCCCAGTACAGCAAGTTTGTTGTGCTCAAAGCATTTTGAGGCACATTTGCTCGACCGGACTGGTTTCCGAACAATCCTTAGAGAGTTTGAGGTGTAATGCTTATTGGAACAACAGTTTTCAATGAACAGTCGCTATCACTATCATGAATCTCAAGTTGTACTAACTACATTATGATAACTTGCATGTAATAATTTTCAGAGCGATAACATACCAAGTGAAAAGAAAGCCACAAAAAGAGGTGTTACTGGCAAAAGTGTTCTGCGGGAGCTGCAGAATACCTCATTTCCATCAAATTCAGATCCTGCAACCACATGACACATTTGGTAAATTGTTTTATACAAAAATAAATGATTTGACTTGGTCTGGTGTGTTTGAATATTAATACCCAATGGGAACATCCATAAATTCCATCACATAAAGAGGAGGGGAGGAGGGGTCGACGAAGTGTGACTGACAAGGGCAGGGAGGGGTCGTAAATTTTGTGACGTTACATTTCAGATACAATCTAATAGTATCTGTTAGCACTATTATAAAAGAGTGTCCTTGAGTCCGGCCCGCGTTTTGCAAATGTTTGCGTGTAATGTTTATGTAGTGTTTTTTGCATCAATATTTTTGTGGCTTGTTGGTTCTGCTTGGTATTATATGTCTGTGGCCCAGACCAAGATTCCTCAATCGACCCTTTTTCATCCTCCATTTTGAAATCTTGTGTTGCCAGACTACAAAAAATTGTTTCAACCATTAAGAACTCTAGCATAAGTTTACCTTGTTTGTTATTCTACTAGATACTTTTAACTGACTGTGGCAAACAGGTAAATTCAAAATTATGTAAAAATAAATAAAAAATTGGTTCTAAATCCATTAATATGAAAAAATATTAGTTTCATACTAAATATTAAGAACTGAAAACAATGGACATCATAAAAAATTTTAGTCAGCCTAAGAGAAAAAAAACAGACCCCATTTAATTTGTCGTGAACCCAGATTTATTTAAGGAGGGGAAAAAACTGTTCTCTTTAATCAATTGTCTGGGACTAGCCTTCAATCTATTTCTTCATTTCATGGATTTACGACACTTTTTTCCTGAAAGCAGAAAGCTAAATTGCTCGTAAACAGAAAACTTTGCAATGACAATTTGTCTTTTTACAACATATATATTTAAAACAAAAAAGTTCGTCTCAAAACTGCGATGTTATCAGGCGCTTCTAATTTAAAATGGGGTCGGCAACTGTCAAAGCTGCGTTATTATAGCTAGTATGTATATTTTTTATTATTTCCTTTTGTGAGGGTTTTCGATTTGGCCTTCTTGTGTATTTGCCTTCTACTAATCAAGTTTTTACCTGTCAAACAGAACGCACGCTAGAAGTACGTGAAGCTCTGTCAGGAAGTCGACCACAAAAAAAAAATGTTAACTGTTTGTTTAAATTAGAACGGCTATCAAGGCATTTTTGTAAGAAATTTGTTGTAGCCACTTGCACCCATATAAACCCATAGCAACTGTGTTAGCAACTGTGACGCGGAGTTCGACGCGTTGACATAAATAAGAATGTTCAATCAAGGTTCTGTCACAATACCTGGCAACAGAGTTTCCTTCTCATATCCGTTCTATTTAATTCTCTTTTCTGTGGTCAAGACGCATTGGACTGCCTCGGTGGCTCAGTTGGTAGTGATCCTAGTTTCTGTGCTTGGGGGCGTGGGTTCGATTCCCATCTGTGTGATGAACATTTGTGTTTGTTCTATGTCTGGGTGTTAATATCTGTTTAAGTATGTATTTAAAAATATATATGTATGTATATCAGTCTCTGGCTGCCATATTACAAGCTTTGCTTAGTTTGGGGTCAGATGACCATGTGTGCAATAATGTCCCAGAAATATTATATTATTATATTGATATATTTAATTACAAAATAATTTTAGTAGCCGCTTAAAGTCATAAATCCGCTCTGATATTACGTACGTATGTTATAAAGCGTCGCGTTACACACATAACGTAACTTTTTGGTGTAGCGTTACACTAAAATATGCGATGATAAAACAGCTTGACGCCGCGCCGCGTTCTGTTTGACGAAGCCTTACGCACAATGACTGTTAAAATCTTAAGATATTTATATCCGAGGTTTTCCTATACTTAAAATCAAACTTTTTATTGATTTACTTTTATTAATATTTTGTTATTAGGTGTATGTTTCAGTCGTATCGCAGTATTTATCAAATTGTTAAGTCTACAGAATTATATCACAAAGTCAAATGAAGAGAAACACGGTACACAATAGAAATACTTACAAACATGTATAGTACGTACTCATTTAAAGTCACTGCTGTATTTTTTAGAATAAAAAAAAAACATCATCATCATCACTCCAGCTATAGGACATCCACTGCTGGATATATGCCTCCCCCATCGATTTCCAAAAACTCCGGGTGGAAGCGGCCTGCATCCAGCGTTTTCCAAAAAAAAATACTCGATCCAAATTATTTAACAAGGAAATTAGAGACCGGTAACGAACGACAAACGAACTTTCCTAATTCGAACTGGTTCTTGTGAAGAGCGTGCCACGCTTTTGAATATTCAAATCAACTGAACTTTTGCACTGTTTATTTCAGTCGTAATCGCTTTTAGAATCTATTCGAGTTCCATTATTACTTCATTTGTGTTGTAACTTTGCATATTTTAAAGTTATCGAGATTGAAGCATATTTGCCTTTTATACAAAGTGTATATTCGTTGAGTCTCTTTGTGCAAAAGTGTTAAAAATATGCCCATAGTGATTTATGAATCTTTTTTTTATATTGCATAAAACTACTCACACTGTCAAAGCAGAATAAAAATTAACAGCCCAAATAAGGTATTATAAAAAAGTATTGATACATTTTATGTAGATAATTTTATGATCTACAATTTTTATCTGAAGTATTTTTTGATAAAACTTACCGTTTTGGTGAAAATCGCGAAAAACTCATTTTTGACCTTTGACCTTGAATAAAAAAAAACATACAGAGGAAAGATGGGGAACTTTCAATTTTTTTTTATCATATTTTAAACAATTTTACTTATTTTCAGCTTGGTGGGAGCTTTACTCATAATTTATGTTCTAATTTTACCGGACTGAATTTAACGTTTTGGTGAAAATCGCGAAAAAGTCATTTTTTGACCTTTGACCTTGAAAAAAAACCATACAGAAGAAAGACGGGGAACTTTCAAATTTTATTTTTAATCATATTTTAAACAATCTTACTGATTTTCAGCTTGGTGGGAGTTTTACTCATAATTTTTGGTCTAATTTGACCGGACTGAAAATGCATGACGAAAATGAAAGTGGTTTAGTGGTTACACATCATATTTATAATGGAAATCGTCTGTAGGTCTGGAAATCAGTTAGTCTACAAATAATAATTACTACATTTTGCGTTTCTGTATTAGAACCTATATGATGAATGCTTAGTATGAAAAGCGACAAATCGGGTCTTTCAGCCGTAAATAAAAAGCCATAAAGTATATTCGTTTAAGTCTTAGTCTGAGACGGAAATGAAGACAGTAATGGCAAGCACACAAAGATAGTAAGGGCTCTATCACACGAGATCTATTATCGCGACGGAATGCGTAACTGCAAAAGGTTCCCAGAAACTTGACCCCGAGCATTTCCTTTTCCTTCCAGGGCTAGATAAAAAGAAAAGCCCATGCCCAAGTTTTATTTATTTTTATGGCCAACCATTTGTTAAGGTTCAACTGATTCCATGCCCGGTTTGGTACATACGGTATATGACCACGTGATGTATTCCCGGTGATATAGCGGAAAGTCAGAGATTTTTGCTTTTGTGGTCGAGTGTGTAATCAATATGATTCCACTTTTAGATTAACTGAGAGAGAAGTAGAAAGTACATACTTTATGGTTTGCTATTAAATTGTGAGTTAACGATGGCTGTAAACCAGACGGTGACCACCGATAAAAACATCTGCAGCACTGCTAGATAACTCGAAATCTAGATATCTTTTATTTATGATCTAAGCGGGCAGCTTCTTACTTGCATTGAGTCGCACATTCCGCACTACCGTTGCCATAATAAATAGCTTCACTACCGCAATTAGTTTAGGCAGCATCACGTCGTATTCGCACTTGCAGCCATAGAAAAATAAGCTCTACCCGGTTTAAAATTTACCCAAAGTGCTTCCACGCCGCTTCGAGCCTCGATTGATCTATATCTATGGCAATGATTCTTTAACACGGACCACTTTCAAAATTTCACAAGGACTACGGACTCCTGGCGACGAGATTTTCGAATAAGAAAAGTGCTTTATGAAATTGATTTTATTATTGGTTTTGTTAATTTAAATATCTATACTTCAAACGAATTCTAATAAATAATCTCTTTAAGAAATCTTGCGCTATAGTAAACGCATCATCTGAGTCGTCGACCAATAAACGTCATACCATAAGACCTATAAGTGCGAGCGATTAGGTTCAGATAACGAACTATCAATGGGCAATGGTTTAATGGTCAACACTGGGGAACTCCTTAGCGGTTAACAGCACAGACACGAAAATATGTTGTATAAGCAGTTTTCACGTCATAGAAGCTTGTTTAAAAAATTTAATAGAGAAAAGAAAAGTACTTTGGAAAGATGAAGGAATGAAAAGCTGCCTGTGAGAGTTAGTTAAGTATCAATATCTCTGAATAGTTTTTATTTAAAAACTCTAGAGACTTCGATACAAAGTTTTTTTTACCAAATCGTAATAATATGACGTCAATGGCGTTGGAAGATAATGGACGTTTTCGAAAAGCTGTTTACTATTTATAATTTCACCAAAATTATCTAGGAAGCAAACATGAAACTAAATAAGCTTAATGTAGATCACATGAATGCCCTCCTCACTAACAAACTATACATTATTAAGCGGTAACTAACTTAACACAACTGAACTATGCTGTAACTTAAAACTTCCGTATAAGTCAACTATCTCCTATTAAAGCCAGCCTTGAAACTTATACTATACAGTTCACCTTATGTTTGTCATTCACTTAACAGCGAATGTGTAAACACAAATATCACTTTTCACATGTTTGTAGTTGAACATAATATGAACATGAACATTATATGAACATATTTCAGTTCGTTTGCGTAATGTATTATGCAGGGCGAAACGCCTTTTCCGTGTGACGACTGTAATTATTTTATGAGAAGCCTTGTGTGGAAGCGTGCGTGCGTTGAACACGTCTGTGTTATGTTTTACGTGGAAACCTCCACCTTTTAATGGATATTTTTGGAAGTAAATAGTCAAGGTTGGTAAAAAATTGATAAAAACAACAGTCTGATTGGGGCAGTCCGCAGCAATGGGCACACCGCATTTGCATTATCAATGTCAAGTCACGTCGTCGTCATAAACTTTTCATCCACGGTTACGGATAGTTCTTTTCAACACGCCACTTGTTCTGGATATTTTTGGATGTAAATAGTCTATTATAATAAAAAATTCTGTAAACAACGGTCAGTTTCAGACAATTACGTCATCATAGACATGTCGTCACCATCAACTTTTATCTAACTATTGTTAAGGTATTTTCTTTAGAACGCAACTTTTTCCGGTTTTGTTTTAGTCTTGACCGATGCTTTTCTGCCACCCTTGCGATGACGTCCAGAAAAATTGAGAATGAATGGTAAATGTCAATGATATTTAAAAAAAAGTCAGATCCTTAATGTGTTGCGTTACTTTGCGTGGTTATGGCAACCAGTACCAAATTCATATATTGGTTACAAATAGCTGAGGATATAAATAAGTCATATGTAATTTTAGAACTTGCTGAAACTTTTCTGGATAGAATATTTTGGCGAACACTGGCCTCGTAAATGTGCATTAGAGTATGAAAACAAACGACATGTCATTATTTGGTGAAAAATCTATTCAATATACATCAATTATTAATAATAATGAATTAATGTAGTTTAATGTAAAATTGGTTTTTAAGTAATCTGAAGTTTTATTATTTTTGTAGTGGTAGGACTCTTTTGCAGGGGTGTGCTTGGTGAAGTACCACACCTTTGCCAGTTATTCAACTGCCAAGCTTTATTAGTGTGCAAACACTACTGTGTTCCGGATTGAACGGCAATATTTCCAGCGAAATTACAGGGCACACAGAGATTTGACATCTTATATATTGGGGTGACGAGCGCAGTGCATTGCCATCCAGGGTTTTGAACTGTTGAAGTTCAAAATTCTGAGTGGCGTTGAGCTGTTATGGGCAAGCGTGAAGAGCCATCAGGCGAGTGACTTCGCTCGTCTCGTCATCCAGTATCATAAAAAATAAAAATTGTCGCTCACGTTATTTAGTTCAGAGCCGGGCGCTGACTCGTGTTTATCTCTTGCTACAAACATAGAAAGCATAATATATGTCACAGTTACGCGCACGGGCATAACTTAGATTGAACCGGCGAGATGTCGAGTATGATATCGAGTAATGTAGAGATAGTACACGAATCGACACATGGTTAATATACTATTGCTTGCTTAGATATAACAGTAAAGTCTCTCTCTCCTATATATATAGGAGTGAGGGGAGATATATATATATATCTCTCCCTCACACAAAAACACACACTACACGCTAGGAAGTTATTTCACCTAAAGTTAGTACCTCATCCCAAACTATGACATTGTGGCCCTGTGTCTTCACCATCCGTTGACATTTTGCTCTTATTTGATCTTCAAAATTGTATTAGCATAAATTACCAGCAAAGTTCCATGACAATCTAATAAACGGTATATAAGTTTTCATCCAGCAAAATATACAATACAAAATATTCCCTCACACTCTGAAACTTTGGCATCGATCGGTAAATTAAACCCAATTCTTTTAGTCCATATTGCGTTCAACAAAAATAAAACAGCAGAAGAAACCCAATGGAACATCCGAAATGAAGACAAAAATCGTATTTGCGTGCAGACAGCGTGAGCTTACAGTACATTAGCTGTTACCCGACAAAACTTTCGACATTATTGGTTTTGACTACGATAAGTACCTCAAGTAATACTGTTTGAAGTTATTGGCTCGTTAAAGTAACACAGTATAAACACTTGCAGAGGTTGGGGTTGTTTTTTTTATGGATACGTACAATATTTAAAAAAAAAACAAGTCACTCTCAATTTTATTTCATTTTCACTTTTTCTCTTTATCATTTACATTAATACCCACTAGCTAATTATCTCACCTTTTGTCATAAATAAAAAGTATGACAACATACCTATAGTGATTCATAAAATACGCATATAGCATCTAAATATTTATATATCTATAATTCTATATATTATGTGAATTAAAATTAAAAGAATTCAACTAGTTTGAAAAAGAAGTTAACTTTAAAAGTTTGATTCAACATACCTAGTAACTACCGCGATGAAACTTGCTATCAAATTAAAAGCCACATTCAGGTTTATCCAACTTTGGGGAAATTATTTGGAGAGAAATGATAATACACACATTAACTCACCATTTTGTTCCGTTGTACGTAAAAATGTTTCATGTTTCAAAAATTGTTCACTAGATTAACTATTCAGGGTCTATGCTTCATGCATACTCTAGCTCAACCACACATTTCAAAATTATTAACTATATAAATTAATTAATATACTTTTGTGATATTAGCTGAAAGAATAAAATAAAAAGCAAATTACAAATCTTCTTTTTTTTCTTATGCTTCTTTTTCTTAGTTTTAATCAATCTTGAGACATAGATGTAAATGCATGTTTGTTTTTATGTCAATAAGTAATTAGAATTATCATTTTTTTCTGTAAAATTATCATATTGATTCAAACACGTTTTTAAAGATAAAAACTGATTAAAATAATATTTGTACAAGAATTAATTTTTAAGTTATGTACAATTGTTTGAATTATAATGAAAATTTTAACAAATATGTTATGTTCTTCATTCGTTCTGATTAAATTTCACATAAGTCCATTTAATACCTCAAACCTCATTTATTCATCTACAAAAAATAGAAGATGCACGAAACATAGAAGCACAGGTACCTAATAGGTACGTACATGAACCAGTAACGCAAGATCAAAACAACCACAAAGACCAAGACGAAACGCAAGACTCTAATATTATATAGAGTGCTATTATTTACTTTGTATCAAGTCTTGAGTATGATGGAGAGGAGTGTCGATACGATATACGTTTAACGAGTCAATCAAAAGTTATCGATAGTGACATTAGTTGGGAAATTTTTCAACGTGAATTATGCTAATGTGTAAGTAACTTTTTTATCCAAACATTTTTTTGGACAAATACATTTTTTACCCTAGAAAATGAAATACTTTACGTCTGGCGTTTGATTTATGTTTGTGAGTGAAAACTCTTGACATATACCTTTTTAGGACTTGATATATTATTTAAGTTTAATGTTCGTACCTTCTCAATATCTCATACTTACCTAAATGTGCGAGATATCTCAAAAATAATATTTACGTATAAAATACAGGTTGTCTTTTTACTGATACAGAAATATTAGGATGTACAGGAGGAGGAGAAGAAACCTATGGAATAGTTGTTTTACAATATTTTTCAATTTTGTGCAGAGCGAAAACGCCCTGTTATACTCAAATCCATTGAACAAATCCATTAATGAATTTGATTTTTTTTTTTCACTTTAATCTATCAATGGATTTGATTCGACTTTGACTTCCGCTTTAATTCATCGATTGATTTGATTCTACTCTTTCTTCTGCTATAATCCACCAATAGTTTTGAAACTAAGTCTATCCTCTACACAAAATTTTGAGTGTGTATGTGTATCTGTATCCATTTTACTCTAAAACGGTTAATTGGATTTGGGAGTATTAAGGAGTATTAAGGCAGGTCAATTTGTGGATTAAATGCATAGGCTACTCTTTATAACCCAAAATATGTAAATTTTAGGTGAAATAACGGTACATAGCTAGTACATAAAAATAACCATCCAGCCAATGTCCATATTATACGCAAAATTGGTGTTTAAAACCCGTAAAGTTTGTCGGCAAAAATTGCGTTCCCTAAGCACCGTGTTTTACAGAAAAATGTTTTGGACACCCCGAAGAACATCTAATGACGTCTGGCCAGCGTTTTCGATTCTCGAAATGAAACGTAAAAAGATCATAAGAAACGACATATCTCCGCCTTTAGTGTGATCGTAAAAACGGCAGGAAAAAATAAAAAGAAAGATTGAAAATCGTCTTTTGTCCTTGTGAAATCGTGGATGAAGATGTTACGTATCGAATTCTAATGCTCAGTTTTCATGTCACGTGTGGGACTGTAGGTAGAGAACACAACGCATTCTGCTAGCGACACACACTACACTGCAGGCAATTTAATGTTGAAATACATTTACGAGAGCAAAACTGTTTGTTTAAGAATTGGACTGAAAAAGGCTTTTGCAATGTACTTAACAAGCTGATTACCGAGTACTCGAACACGAAAAATTAAATACTGCTAGGAAAAGAAATCGTTACTAGAATTATGGGATCGACTTTGAAGGTTAAGTTGACATTTTTAAATTAGTGTTGCTGTCTTTGCTTCGTAGCCTGAAATAAAAAACAGGAATACTGTTAGTTGTAAGTTTTAAAACTGTCAAAAAAACCTTCAAAATTGACTCAGTGTATGAGCAAGTAAAAACGACACAAGCTACTATCATTTATTAATTAAATATTTGTCAACATTAACAGAATAATGTGAGGTTTTTCGAATAAAAAATGGCACGCAAATGATCCGTCACATCAAAGTAAAACCTCTTTTTATAAAAATGGTAACGTATATATAAATTTAAAACTATTACTATGTTGCTACGTAGAATTAAAAAAAAAACGAAAATAACTGTGAAGGCGTGTCGATAGAAATATATATGATAAAAAAGTCAAAGAGAATTCATGTTTTGATCAACGTAACGATGTCACAGGTGGCTCTCAAAATGTTGGTAGGTACTCCACAAAGCTGGTGAAGACTATTAACGCTTTTTCAAGAGTATACTCGCTTTAATGAAGCAAGTAATGAGTTCCCGAGAGGCAACAGTAAACAAGTAGACGGTAGTTAGACCTAAATGAAATATTTTAAAAGTGGAGTTTTTCTCATCAAGCATCGTTGAAAACACTATTAAAACATCTAAGCAATTTTTGAGCGTTTGTGATTAAAAATTCCATGAATTTATACTTGCTGGATAAAATGTTTGGTAAATGAGATGGTATTTTAATGGGGTGCTTTGGACAGTAATAAAAATCATAAGGCACTTCAACAAAATCGAGAACGATCTTGAATTATGGGAAATATTATTGAGGATTTAATAAAAGTTACCAAGCAAAACGAAGTACGATGCTACGCATAATTTTGGCATCTTAATTTTTAACTCGATCTTTTCTACGTCATATAAAATAATAATTTATCATTCAGTAATAGGGTGAGTGACGTATTACTTTTGATGTCCCCACCGTTGAATTATTTTACTCGCTTCAGTGTTTCCGTTTTGAACCAAAATCGGGGTAAGGATCTCATATTTCATTTGGAGGGCAGCCATACAACCGAACAATAAATCCTTTGACTTTGTAGCTATAATTCAACATTGTTTTGTAAATAAAACGTATTTAAACGGGAATGTTCCAGCGGAAATGTGTTAACAATGTGAGTAGGATTAAAAAATGACAATACTCGGACACGCACTTTTGGTGTTTGTCATCGGCTTACACAAGGAAACACATGGGATTTGAAAACAAACGCAATTTCCGTGCAACTTTCGGGTTAATTAAATGCTTGTGTGTAACGAAGGACTGACGGTTTGTTCCATCCAAAGACTTATTAGCTAAAATTAATCCGACTTTACAATGCAAAGTTCCAAAGAACAAACACGGGTGACATGATCATTTATTAAGATAAGATGGAGAAATAACAGTAAGAATTTTATGTAGATAAATAATAACATCACATCGATCTTCTAGCTTAATGTCCACAACTTTGCAGGCGTAGGGCTGATAGATGATAAAAAATATGTAATATAAAGAACAAATTACTACTTTCACCAACATAAAAAATATATCTAAATACCAACTTTCACGTTCTTAAACTTTTAAAAAAAACTTCTAAACAAATATTTAACCCGTATTTACCCTTATAGGGGGTTTTCAAAGATTCTTAATTAGTGTCCACCTATTTCTTCTATTATTTCTTACATAATAAGAAATAATTATTTTTGCATAATTTCATGCTATAAGACTCAGCAGTTTAGGCTGTACGACGTCTCTCAGTAAATAAATCCATGTTTATTTTTTAATTTTATTATATAGATCTGCAGATTGTAACTTACTGCCTTGAAGTCTGAGTAGTTTCCCATAGTTTTCGACAGACAAACCCCTCCAAAACGACGTAAATATTGTTTGCCTATGAAAGACAATTAAGACTTATAATTTAATGTGTCATATTAATCTATACTTTGTCCAAGTTATTTTTATCTCTAACAGTTGCAATGGCTTTTTAAAAAGCTAATTTTTTTTTTTTGCCCCGGTTCAGCTACATTTTTTTGCTTCTTATACATAATATTAAGCATTTTTGAAGATAAAAACCCCTGAACGGGTGTTAAAAAAAGATTTGGCCTGAGTAACGTCAACTAATTTAACTGGTTATCTGAATTATTGTAAATGCCACCCGCGGTCACCTATCCAAAGACTGGCTGTGTTGAAGGTTGCTTAACTTCAGTTATCAGTTACAATTTAAGATTCGAACAACGCCGCGATTGGTATAGGTCCATGGAACATTCGTTTTAACATGAGGTAAAGTGAGGCAGTAAAGCTTTAAAACAGCTACTTGTTTTAGCTAGAAAACAGTTTCAACAGAACAAAAGCTTTGCAAAGCGAGTTGATGCGGACTCAACAAACCTTTTGTTCTTAACGTCTACCGAAAATACGCCCAAAATTCAGACGGAGTTCGGACAAGTACAAGTCCATGCGAAACGCAGATCGTTAGGGGTGTTGCAGAACTGGCTAGAATCCCTTTCCTTGATACGCATTCCCTTTGAGACGTTTCAAGTGCGATGAAGCGCAAAGCCCTGAGGACTACAGAAGTCCTCGAAAAACTTTTCAGTACAAATATACAACAACGTGTCTTAAAATATTCAAGATACGGTCGCTGGCACGCAAGCCAACTAGTAATTTGGACATGGGTAGGACATAAACACGCGATGATGGTCAAAATACAAATGAACCGTTCTCTGCTATGGAAAATTTTACACTTTTTTGCCTTGTACGTACAAGGGTTATTTTTTGACTTGTTACCACTATCCGTTCAAAGATTGGAGACAAGTAACTGGCAATAATTAACTTGGTACGCTGTCAACTGATACTGGGCTTGAGCCCACAATCCAAATGATTGTCTTTAGACCTTCAATTCAACATGGCACACAAAAGGGCACTCTAAATGTTTTTGTAGTGTTAGTGTAAGCTTGTATTTTGTTTAGTTCATAAAAGCACTTGCCATTTTAAAAAATAAACTGGCATTGTTAGAAAGTCAATCTTCATTTAAAAAAAAACAACAAGGCCCTCATTATCTAACTACAAACACGCTCGTAACACGGCGTGTTAATTTAATCTTAAACTTAACGCGCCGCTGTACGAGCGTGTTTGTAATTAGTGAATCAGGGCCCAGAGTGAATTGAGAACCTTCCTCCTTTTTTGAAGTCAGTTAAAAACACTAAGAATTTGGTGAAAAATGGTGATTGAAGGAGAAAAATGTCAAATGTCTATATAGGCAAAATAAATGTCAAATCGTCATGATAAAATTCTCAGAACAAAATGTTCAAGTATTTTTAAGGAAAGGGGAAAAAGAACATGTCGGCTCATTACATTATTTTCCTAAACTTGTGTATTTCCGAGTGATCATGTGTAATAATGGTGGACTATTATTTATTAATCATGGACGTGCTAGAATCAGTGAAACAACATGTCTTTGCGTGTTGTTTTCAAAACTCCTTAGATGCCTCTTGTAAAGCCTCCACTAGTTTACTAGAGCATGACTTTGACTTGACCATGACTTGCTTTGCTCGACTCTGACTGTGACTTGTTTGAATTATAATATTCAAATAAAACATGTTACTATATCAATACTTGACACTGGCAAGTGCATAAGAAGTACGACATCAAAATCCTCAGAGACGTAAGAATTAAAAAAAAAATGTTTGTTCCTCTTTCACGCAATAACAGAGACACAGATTGGCGTGATTATTTGCAAAAAGGGCCTGATAGTGACACAGAATTATGTCCCGGAAAAATATACGGTTCCTGAAGTTTCACGTAGGTAAAACCGTAGGACGCAGCTAGTAGACCTTGAATAAACATCTATTCATCTTTCTGACATGGTGCTGTAAGGTATATATTTCTGCGGCTTGAGTAATGCGAGAAAAGATCCACTTTATTGGTGTAAGGAATCCATTCTGGATGATTAACCTTTTATCACTGTTTTTCTTTGCCGAGTTTCCTTCTATTTTTCCTGAGGTCTGTTTGCGCCTTAGGGAATAGAGTGGCATCGCAATTTTATTTTATAAGCAATCTTACAAAATAGAAGATAACGAAATTTCAAGAAAGTTACCGTTGTCCATTACAACGGTAACTTTACGTCTTACGGTATACGTCAATGTTGAGTTCATGGATTTTTCAGTAATTTTCACAAAGACATTTGAACAATTTGAAGATAAGATTGTTTTCCTTGCTGCAAGTCTCACGACCTTCTTAGATGGGGGGCTTTTAAACCTCTGTATCTGTTTGTCTGTCTGTGACATTGTTGCTCCCAAACGGCTGGACCTATTTTGATTTAATTTTTTGTTTGTTTATAAGGTGACTATTGTTCGTGAGTGTTCTTAACTATGATTCAAGAAAATCTATTCAGCCGTTTGGAAACCATCCTTTTACTGATTTTATTTTTATTTTAAATTATTTTTGTTTAAATCTTTGTGTTTATTTTTATATAAATTTCGAAGGTTATCTTCACAAAAAAAACATAATTAATCAGAAAACCTAAAATTACTTAGAATCAATATAAATTGCTTAAAACTATAATTAGATAACTAATCTAATAGACCGTTTTATATCTCAAATATAAAATATATCATCATCATCATTTCAGCTACATGACGTCCAATAATTGACATAGGCCGATAGGTCACCCACATCAATTTCTAAAAAGGCCGGCAAAATATATAGATTTTAAAAATGTTGTGGCTATAAAAACAGCTTATTTTATACTTATTTAATTATGATTATTTGTTTCATCTTTTTTTACAGTTATCCCCAACCAATAGGGTAGATGACTGATGTTTATTTTAACGATATAAACATTTAAAAAACTCATTTTTTATGTCTATGAAATGGCATTATTTTACCTAAGTATTTAAACTACGTGCGCCTATGCTACTATTTTAACTTACGATATAATTTCAAATGAAAGTAAAATCAAGAAATTGTGTCGCAGTGTTCTCAATTAACTTACCTACACTAAACTTTTACTTTACTACTTCGTCAAGCTCAATTCTAATTTTCATAATTCAAAAGGCAAAAACTTTTCCCGTTACGAAGTCGTAAGAAAAGGTTTATAAATCACAGCGAAAATACCGGCCCGTAAAGGTTTTCCTTCGTAATGAAAAACAACATCGTCACCAGTTCGACAAGTTACGTCGACCTCGTGAAACATAGAGTTTATAAGGCTTTAAGGGAAACAAGATAAGAGTGCTAAATACTTAGGTCACAGAGTTGACTGACCTGACTGGATTCTAAATCTAGCTGGTTTGTCAGGTCTAACTTATGTAAAGGAAAGGTGATCGCGAAGATGTTTTTCGACTCAACTTAAGCAGCTTTAGAACTTGTTTTTTATTATATCGTCTTTTTAGGGTTCCGTCCCCAAAGGGGACTATTACTAAGACTACGCTGTCTGTCTGTCTGTCCGTCTTACTTTTACCGATGTATCTTTCGAATCTTAAAAGATAGCCAGTTGAATGTTTTACAGCATATGTAATGTTACGGCGGATTAACAAAAAAAAAGTCAAAAAGTAAAAATTAAAGGAGGGTGTCCCCATACAATAAACATTATTTTTTTGCATATTTTTATAGTTGTCTAATGTAAAAACGGTAATACGTACAAGCGTCAATCTTGGCATGATTACAGTACACACTTTAAAGTATAACAACAAATAATGGCCGAGTGCGCGTCGGTGACAAATTTCTGTTCTCCACTGGTTTCGTACATTGGGCGCGGTCGGTAGCTGGATGGGTATGGGTAACCACCTGGGCGTTGATGGGATTCTGTCTTAATGCACCATTTTTTTACTTTAGTAGGTAGCCAAAAAGTAATATGTTGGTACGGAATCCTCAGTGCGCGAGCCAAACTCGCACTTCACTGGTTTTATTTGTGGTTCGTAAGTGCTGACCAATACTTACAAGATACTAAGTGACAGCTATATTTTTATATTTTTTTAAAGAAAAAGAGCGGCAAACAAGCATGTGGATCGTCTGATGGTAAGCAAAACCACCGCCTATGGATACCTGCAACACTAGCGGTGTTGACGGTGCTTTGCCAGCTCGGAGAGGTAGTTATAGACCTTTTTGAAACGCTTCTTGTTGAAGCTCGGCGGGAAGACCTTTGGGGGAGGATATTCCACACCTTGCAGGTCCGCGGAATAAAGGAGCGGAAAAATCCAACGGTGTGGGATTTCCAGCTTTGCAAGATGTGGGGGTGAGCTTTTCGACGGTGCTTCTTTTTATGGTTGGTAAGTGCTGACCAAAACTTACAACAGAGTAAATGACAGCTCAAAAATAATTTATGGGCCTTACTTAAAAACGTTACTCAAGTTGAAATACGCTTAAATATGCTCCGTCTTGTTTTCGAGTGTGACGATTGCCGTCAGCGAGAAGTTGACAGAGCATTTTAAAACATAGATCAACTTGAGTAACGTTTTTAAGTAAGGCCCTATATGTTTAATCTGGATAGGAAGCTAGCTTTTAAGTGAGATTTTTAGGATACATTGGTTATCTACAGAGTAATTTTTAATGTACTGATGAAACTCTTGAAAGCAGTTTTTCATAATAATACTAAGCAACTTTTGTTCTAGAACCTTCAGCAAAACTTAATACATTTACATAAACAAGTTCATATAAATAATTTTTACTTTGTATTCTGTAGTTACGTGACTCGGCCTCATTCTTTCTCATTTGAGATCGCGTAAAGTTATTGTTATTTAGAAGCCTAATTTCAATATTTTTGTTGGGAAGACGATTGTATGGTAAAAGTAATAAAACAATAGAAGTATGAAGTAGGAAAGCTCTACCGGTCAGACATTTTTGGTACTTTAAAATATATATTTAAAACAACTTTTTTTATGTCAAGCGTTTCGTATTCTTCTCAGCAAACCCTTTTATCTGATACATATATCATGAAGGTATATATGGTCACGCTCCGGCCCATCATCAGGATCATGGTCATCATCTAGGACCAAAGTGCTTTGGAAGTCATTTTCAACGAACCCAAACTCGAAGGCGTTACGTCGTTTCGTTTAGGGGTTTCTATTGATCACCTTCTGTCTCCATCATCAGACCAGCTTGATGGTATCATAAAATTGCATTGTTATCCAATCTACATAAGTATACCAAATTTCAGCTCAATCGATGAAGATAACTGGTCTAAAATTCAGTTGCAAGATTTGTCCCATAAGTACATACTTACAACTACGAAAAACAGGGCAAGTTGAATTAAAGCTTGTAAAAATAACCATGTGCTAAAAAAATACCAATTTTTTTTAGTAATAACTATCTCTTATAATTAACCTACCTCCTAATTGCAACAGTTGCTATGCACTAACCATTATTAAACCTTTGATCTTAATATCTTAATCAAATTATTATTTGCAAAGTTGTTAAAAAACCAAACGTTAACGCCTCTGAATTGGTAAGGTAATGTCAAAAAAGCAAAGGCCTCGTTTTTTATTCTTATCTCTCGCAAAAAACCAAGACTCGGAGGTAAAATGGCCAGCCTATTATTTAGAGGATGCGACAAAGCTTTGAATATGAGTCGACTCTATAAAATTCTTTTTATGGACATTATACCTCGTCATCGTAAAGGCCATTGTTGCATTATATACATTGCCCCCGACAAATTAGGTACCAGCTCTTTTGAACGCTTAATCGTAAATTTTTCATAGCAAATGTTTTCGTGACACCTTGCACTACCATGACTGAAGAAAATCGAAGCGCTTTGTAAGCGTAGCAGGAAAAATTGTAGAAAAACATGCAAAAGCACTTTTCAGTCAGATCATAAAAATTGTTGAACTTATTTTTCATACCTCGTTTTTAGGATTCCGTACCCACGGGTGTAAACGGGACCCCTTTACATATTACTAAGGGGCCTATTACTAAGCCTACGCTGTCTGTCTGTCTGTCCGTCCTACCTTTTAACGGCTGTATCTTTTAAACCATAATAGATAGCCAGTAGAAATTTTCACTGAATATGTAATGTTAAAAAAAGACAAGATGTAAAAACTAAAAGTAAATGTCCTCATACAAGAGTTAAAAAAAAAGTATAATTTTTGTATCTGCTCTAATGTAAAAAATAAAATACATACAGACGAACATAGTACCTCCTCCTTTTTGGAAGTCGGTTAATATTTTTATTTTTTATGCGTAAATAGGCTTGCGTTTGACCGCCAACACGCCTGATGTTAAGCGATGATGCGGTCTACAATGGAGCACGCTTGCCTAGAAGAAGCCGATTCACTCGTGATTTGAAGACACCTAGATTGTAACTATCGGGGAACACCCACTCAGGCAGCGCATTCCACAGACCAGCAGTTTGCACAATAAAAGTGGAATCAAAGCGCTTCGTACGGGTTTTCGGAATATCAACCATAAAGCAGTGCCGATTTTTTTGTGCCCGCTCTGGCAGTCCGATAGAAAAATGGGCAGGAGGGAATTAGATCATGCAGATCCGATGCACACTCTCCGAAATGTATCCGATAAAAACTGATAGACTGGCAACTTTGCGCCGATGCTCGAGACTAAGGAACGGACTAATACATACAAGCGTCAAACTTGGCATGATTGTAGTACACACTCTAAAGTAAAACAACAAAATAAAAAATGGCCAAGTGCGAGTCGGTTCAGCAACGTCGGGCGCGGATGTATGGATGGGTAACCACCTGGGCGTGATGTTGTCTTTTTGCACTACTTTTTGTATTTTATGGCACGCAATCCTCAGTGCGCGAGCCCGACTTGCACTTGGCTGGTATTTTCTTTGGAGTAAATATACCACAATTTTTATTTTTACACTAAAATATAAATTTAAGTAACATCGATCAAAAATACGGCATTTAATAGGCGGCCATATCGCCTGTATCTGTCTTACAAAATATTTTTACACGACAGACTAATTGCATAATTATACAACATAAAGACCCCGAAATTTAAGACCCCGTTTTCCACCATACCTAACTCGTTCACAAATTATTATCATTATTAGATTTAAAAAAAAACTTAAAACAATTTTGGCGATTGGGATGGGATGGGCAAACTATTTGTTTAAGTTTTTATTTATATTTCCGCCCGTCCTATAAAAATATCAACATTAATGTTGCTGTGAACCATTTATAATGTTATTTTAAAGAATGCCTGTTTATTTTTTTTTAATTATCTCAGTGATTTTTTAACCGACTTCAAAAGGCGGAGTTCCACTTATATTTTTATGTTCCACTGTTTTTTTTTTTTTTTAAATGTATGTCACCGATATCTCAGCCAACTGTTGACCGATTTCAAAAAAAAATCTTCTCTTCATTATGGATATACTTCCAATTTGGTCCCATTGTTACCAAGTCAGGATCTGATGATGGTATTCCAGAGAAATTGAGGGCAACCCTAAAATTTTATAGGCATTTATGACGTTTTTCATATATTTTTGGAGTCGGTTTTTAATGTGATCCACTGATCCATTTGTCTATCCAAAAAAAAAAAATGTGCAAAATAGTTCTCGCTCTCAAATGTCTGGTTTCTCTACAAGGCTACATGAAAAGGGTGTACTGAGCCGACAGCGGGGCCAAGTTCCTATCATTGTGCACATCATTTACTATGTTAGCAACTCTGAAATCGCGAAAAAAATATTACCCGTTCCATACATATTAACGAGTGTAAATGACCGTTTTCTATGGAACAGCAAATATTTTTTTCGCGATTTAGGAGTTTTTTCCATAGTAAAAATGTTGTTAATATTGAAGGGTGGGTACTTTGGATCCTTTCAGCTTAGTACACGCTTTCCGTTTAACCCAGTATAAGCGTGCAATTTGACTATTGTGTGATATTTATTTTGTAATATATATTCAGCACAAAAAACACATATATAGAAAATAAATTAACGAGATTTTTATGAAGACAAAGCAAACATTTAGGTAAAGCACCGTCAACACCGCTGTTGCAGGTTTTTCTATTTAATACAACTAAAAAAAACATTAACATGGAAGCTGGGTTGGATAACCCTTAAAAGTTAGATCAATGCGAAGTAAATTATACAAATGAAAAGCGGTCTTACTATTTTCACAGTCATGCTTTTTTAAAGAAACCCACGTACCTGAAACGACGTAAGTTCAGCGACAAAGCAGACTATCATGGACAGTGTTATTTGGCTGCATCAGCTAGTACAAATAGGTCGGCGCGGACGTCGACAGGTCATGTTCCGGTGTTGTCGAGGGTGCATCGATCTTGGGACTGTTCAACGCCCCGTCATTATTCATCAATATCGATAATAATTTCATACGTGTCACTTCACTATTCAGCACTGTTCCTGCGGCGTGTCACTTTTGACATTGGTTTGGTAGTTCTTGGTAGTATTTGAAGTTTTTATTGGTTTAGGTTTTTATAGGAGTGTCATTTACTTTTCTATGCGAACATATTAATGTCTACTCTAATACTCGTATTTTTATTGGAATCTTTTACGACATAGTGCGAGTCTTAAATCAATAAAATGTTTTTCGGTTATTATTGTATTTATTTTACTTATGTATGATGTTGATAATGTTCCGAGTTAATTCGTGTTATTGGACAAATCATTGTTATTTTTTTCTTATAAAATAATTATTTTATGGTGACAGGAACAAAAAATGCATTTTAGGAAGACCCTTTACAACTTGTTTTGTTATTCTACAATGTAAATCTACAACTGTTTTATTTAATTTATATTAATAAAAATATACTAGAAACAAGGGCGTGTTTAATCGTATTACACAAGTGTTATATATTACTCGTATTTAAGCGTTTAGTATCATCAAACTTTTCAGATCTTTAGATATTTTTTTTAACTTTGGATCTTTTATAATTCATGGTATTCATTTAGAGAAGTCAGCTGGTCGAGCCTTATTGTTTAAATATGCATATCTGTGTAATGTTTGATTATTTAATATAAAACCACATTTATGTTTAGTTATTTCATATGTGAAGTGACCAAGTATTTTTTTTGCTATTAACTATGGCCTGGTTTTGTAGGTACAAGCTATTTTTATCATCATCCATAACATCAAGAACTCATCACAATAACTCAGAACTGTTCAATCCTATACTGTAGAATAGTTTCATATCCCCTTTTGAACACTTCCCTTCCAAGCGTGCTCCATCGTAGACTACACCATCGCTTAACATTAGGCGAGTTGGCGGTCAAACGCAAGCCTATAACTAAATATAAAAAAGTGACATCACACTTCATACGCGTGCGAATTTTGTATTTCTTGTAGTTTTTTCAGCCAATGCATTACAAATATCCGAACTGACCAGTGAATCAATTAGAATACTACAAGAGGTTAGTAGTAAGCCAACTGATAATACACATCTTGTACCTCAATAGGTTTGTGGCTCTGAAACCGCAGCCTTTGTAGGTGCCAGCGTTTGATCGACGATGCTCTGTGTGTACAAGCTGTCTGCACCAGACTGCACTACATGGAAGTTGTTCTACTACAATATAGTGGTTGCACGTAGATTTATTACATCGTGTAATTAGGTTATTATACTATACAAATAACTATACAGACCACTATTTCAAGCTACGAGTAACAAGGCCATTAATTATTCTGAATTCTAGACAAAGAACCATGATATAAAATCTAATTTGCATGTAAATTTAGACGTAAAAAACATGCGCAACATATTGTGTGCAATACACAATTTATAAACGTGGTATCAATATAATTGACATCATTAACAGCTTAGAATTTTCCCACTGCTGGGGCTGTCTCTTAAGATTGATGATTGACTAAATCATTTGAATCCTACTATCATACTGCTGAACATAGGTCTCCCCCTTAGAACTTCCACACTGAACGAGAGCCTGCCATCATCTGCATCAAAATATTGAAAAATTTCTTGTAAATTATGAAAATTAAAAACATAAAGCCTATTTCTTTTCTATTTTGGTATACATATTCGCTACTTTTTTTAACTTTCTGGTATCGATTTCCGCGGATTGGGCCACATGTATAAAAAATATGATCCACCAAAAATACGTAGTTAGGTCGGGTTTTATCTAGGGTTATTTCATTTAAAAAAAAGAAACATAAAAATTGTTTTTTTTTAAGTACAAAGATTCCATGTAAAATGGAAATACATTGCTTCAAATAAACTCAAAAATAACAAAAAATTATGAACTCCAACAAACATTATACCTAACCGTAGTGAAAAACTAAGTCCATAAAAATTCCCAATAGGACTTTTTAATCTGTAATATGACAAGCACTTTTAAAACAGAATAATTTGCTGCCACAGTTATTATCATCCAAATTTATGGCCTAAAGAGGGTCCCAATCTGAAATAAAGCCCTAGATCTTAAATGAGTTTTAAATTAAGTTGTTCTAATTATGATAAAACTTTATAATTCATCTCGTGGTTCAACGGCCCAAGGTGAGAGGTAGGGAGAAAAATCGATAATACTGTCTACCTACAAAATGTACACAATAGCAAACTTTTACAAAGGAAACTTTATAAGAAAGTACAACACATCAAATAAAAACTTATAAGGTTTTTATTCATTAGAATTGTTATTGTTAGAACCCGGAACTTTTGGGACGCGTAAATATTGTTTATTACCTTGTTAGATCCACATTTTTCTTGAGAAATTACGTAAGTAGGTATAAATGTAGAAAATAATAAAATAGCTGTAATGCTGCAGATATTTTATTATTTTCTACATTATACTCTACTTAAGTACTATTAAACTCTACTTAAGTATTATTAACGGTGTGCAGTTTTATTTATTGTTAGTTTTACGTAAAAAATTGCCATTTAACAATACCTTAGTCAGATATTATGTCTAAGGTACTTTCGGTGTATGCAAATTACAAATTCTAGTTGCCAACTTTCAAAAGTGACTATGACTTATTTGTTTATATATTTTACAAGAACATTTTTTTTTTTCAAATAGTTTATCTTACTGGCAAATGCACGAGTCTCGCGATGCCAAAATCATCTCAAAAGGAAAATAAAAAAACCATGAAACTGTACATTTCTTATAATTGTCTGTAATTTTGTTAAAGAATAAAAACAGAAAGAAAATAAAATAGTAATCAAGTCACAAACTGAGCAAAAACCAAATATTAGAACAAAACAAATTCAATTACGGTTCGCACTACTTCAAAATCATTCTTGTAAAAGTACGCTTTAATTCTGGATTGTTATAAAATACGTAAGTACACAAAGAAATTGCAGTTAGAGTGAAACAAATAATAGAGTAAACGACGTATATTGACAAAATAAAAACAGTCTCCTAAATAGAACCGGCATTTATTTCAGTATTAATTAGCTATTTGCTATTGTCGCTGTAAAATACGCAAAATAAAAAAAAGTTTCAATTATTACCGTAAAAACTATGCAAATTATTTGTTTTTTTTTATTAAGGTTAAGGTAAAACCAAAATTATACATTCCAAAGTCACTTTCATAAATTCAAAAGGCGATAAAAACAAATGCATAGAAATCTACCGCTGTCACTGCAGTGTTCGAAAAGTCAAGAATTAAAGTAATATAAAATCTCAGTGTAAAATACACGCGATAAAATTCGTTCATAGTATTATACTGTTTTAGTGCAGGGTATATAAATATCATATGTGCTTAGACCCATACATTCAAAAGGTAAATTTATCGGACTGAATGCGTCTTCATAAAATTTAACTTAAAGACTTAACAATACGTCGTGGAAACATACATTTCTAAAAATTTGTTTAAAACACGTCTGGGTACTAAACACATCTCATAGAAGCGACGTCATGCCGTATGCAGAGCTACCAAACTAACGTGAACGAAGGATTTGCTCACATTCACCGATGTTGGCATGGTGCGAGTAAAGGTCGATTCAAGCAATATCAGCCACAGTTCCAACACAGTTCCGGCACAGTGCGAAATATTATTTCATACATTCTCTAAGAACACACTGAGAGCACTGTGTCGTTACTGACACTGACAAGTGGGAATGCGTTTATAGAGAATGTCTGAAAGAATATTTCGCACTGTGCCGGTACTGTATCGGAACTGTGGCTTCACTGATATATTAGGTGAATCGTCCTTATCCTTAAGGAAGCGATCAACAATGGCGAACGAGCGTGAGATGTCTAGCGGCGCATGCGCCTACGTTCACCCGAATACATTCGCTCGCGTTCGTTTGGGTGCGTTTGTTTAGTCTGTACACGGCATTAAAACAAACCCCCCCTCAACATCGATTAAACTTTTTATGTAACGGGGTAAATACACAAAAGTAAATTGTCACGGCATTCTGGCGACCCAATTTAATGTCACAACGGGACGTGTTACCACGTAGCAGTTTCAAAACAAATTTATCCTCTCCCTAGATTTGCTTGCTCGCACTTCGATGGCGCCAAGCTTTTATTATCGTCACAGAATAAATAACGCAGATACTTCACTCAGGGTAAAATTAAAACTGCGTTCGGATTCGGATTGATGTCATCATACTATTCACAAGTTTTAGGTAAATATGCGATAGATACTTTGTCCTATCGTTATTTTGTTCGTCGTATCGTAATATTTTTAACCCCCGATGCAAAAAAGGTAGGTGTTATAGGTTTAGCGTGTGTATCTGTGTCTCTGAGTGTCTGTGTCTGTGTCTGTGTATCTGCGTATCTGTGTATCTGTTTATCTGTGTGCCTGTGTGTATATGTGCCTGTGTCAGTGTTGTCTGTGTGACATCGTAGCTTCCATATTGCTGATCCAATTTTGGTTTAATTCTTTTTCTTTTGTTGCTTTGAAAGGTGACTTGATCGAGGGTGTACTTAGCTATGTTTCTAAAAAATCTGTTCAGTCATTTGAAGGTTATCAGGTCTTATATCAGGAGTTTTTTTCATTCAATTCCTACATGTTTAGGATACGAAGCTTTTACCAGGGTATGACAAAAATCAAGCGAACGTATAAGTAATTCAGAGAAGTGCAATATACAGAAGATATATACAGATCACCCAAATGAAAACTAGCACTCGATTAGTCTACTTTTTACAAGCTTTTATGTTAGTTTGCGTCAAATCTTGCAAATTAATTTTACAACAGGTATCTCCAATTCATTAAGCTGAAATTTTGCATACTCGTTGAGTTTGGATGACACTGCATGGTTAGCTAAGTGACGTCATTGTAAATCCAATATGGAGGACTCACAATGATGGCGGACCAGTTACTTTTTATGCACTCCCATGATTTGGATATCAAATGAAAAGATTTGCCGAGAGAAAACGAAGAAAATCTCGAAAAAGTTCGTAATTTTTATAATTATTTCATTATTGTTATATATTTGGTTTGAACATATTTCAGCGCTGAAGCCGATATCAACGCGTAAAATTACTGGATAAAACTATGAAATTGTCTCAACAAATTGTTTAGTCTCTCTATTTGCCTGTTTATTGCCTTTTCTTGTCTGGACTTGGAAAATATGTAGGAAAAACTATGAACTCTTGAGTATAACTGTGGGTAGTTCGCAATAAATCGAACATAGTGCTTAAATAAACAAGCTAAGTAAGCTCATGAATAAAATATTTTCAGAATGATATACACTCCAAGGTAACAACTGAATCGCTGGTATTTACATAAAATTTACGTTTATGCACATATTTCTTTTTATATCTCAATCAGTTAAGTTACTTGAATGACTAAAACAAATACATTTATGAATGAATCCCATAATTCACACCATAAAAAATATATAGTCAAACTAGCGTATTTTGTCACAAGAAAACGGCGGGGAAATTAAAACTGCATGTAGTCAGTATGGAGGGAGTTTTGGCGCTCGTTGTATAATTATCCAAAACTTGTGTATTTTCGAGTGCTAATATGTAATAATGGTGGATTATTATTTATTAAGTGCTTATGAATGTGCTCGAGAGTGGGTAGTGATATAACGAACAACGTACGTGTCTTCCCGTGAACATGGTGCATGTAACTGCGCCAAAATATCGGGAGCTCCTTCCACAACCTTACCACGGTAAATATCCCGTAAAAAATCATATAACTTTAGTGATATAACGAGGTGAACATGTTTTTTCGTGTTGTTTCTAAAATACCATAAGAGCTTCCTGTAAAGCCTACGCCAATGGGCGGTTTTCTGACAGCTCTGGAAACAGTTCTGGAACCATCGATACATGACGCCGACAAGACATGTTTTTTTTGCATTTGTTCAATGAAACCTACAATACAATATAGAGGAGACATTTTATAACACGGCTAGGCAAGGCACACTTATGTACCTACCAGTTTATGTTGTGTTGTGAAAAAACAAGTACTTGGCAAACAATAACCACAAAATACTATACTACGAAATAAAATAACACAAAAACAAGCATGACAGACAGTGTCAGACAGGCAGATAGATATTGTATATCTATGAGAATAAGCAAGTTTTTTGAATTGATCTTTTTTTGTCTGTGGTTTGGCAAAATTCATATCTTTGTCTTGTCAATGCCATCTATCGCATTTTTATGCACAATTTTTTTCAATTGTTTTTTGGAAAACTTCCCATTACTTTATGATTTTGACTTTGACGATGAGGCATTACAACGTCCTTGACAGAAAGATTCTAAATAGATTGTAAAAAAAAACATTGACAATAAACCAGGAGTCATTTAGTCTGACAGCTGTGACTTATGATACTTATTATTTTCTCTTTGATTATTTTAAGCATAAACATACTAAATACTTCATATAACTGGAAAAAGATCTCAAAAAAATTACTTAGACCCTTAGATAATTATTTGACCTTGAAAATAGATAACTAAGAAAACAATGATGACTTCCTCCTGAACGTAGTGCTGGTCGGGCACGACGTAGGAGTGGTAGGAGCGGTCCATCTGCACGGCCGCGGCGGTGGCGGCAGCGGGAGAGGTCGGGCCCGGCGAGGCGCGCGGCGAGGGCGCGCGGGGCCCGAAAAAAGGAAAAAGGACTAAGAAAAAGGACCACAAATATGAGCAATTCTGAATTTTTTACCGACTTAAAAAAAGGAGGATGGTTCTGTGTTGTAACGTTTTTTTCATATATTTTTTTTATGTATGTTCACCAACTTCTCCGCCAACTATTGACCGATTTCAAAAATGTTTCTTTTGTTCGTTAGTGTATACTTTCTATTTGGTCCCATGGTCACCGAGGGAAATCGAGGGCAACCCTCAAATTTTCTAGGCATTTATTAAAAAAAAAAACATATATTTTTGATGTCGGTTTAAATGTGATCCACTTTTTCTAATTACGATTTCAACGTAATAAGATCTTTTTTTTTTCAAATTTTTCATTAATGTAAATCAACAGAAAATAAAAGATAAGGACGAATATCCGCTCTCGACAACTTAATTATCCACCCAGTGCCAGAAAAGCAAACGTAATTTATCGGTTAGAGCGCAGGTTCGAATACTGCGGATCCTTTCATAAAGCTTTTCGCTGACCAAACTGAATGTACGCACCGAAATATGAACTCAAGACTCACAACATAGATATTTATCACATATAATCTGAAAAACTATGCTATATCATTGCCCAATGTTAAAAGAGCGTTTATGGATAGTTTAACATTCCCCAAAAGAACCAATAAGCGTAAAACCAGTAAAAAGGAATTGCACGTCTATCTGCGTTAATAGTCCATGGTATTTATTGTACCAATCCAAGATTGCGGGAGACTGGACGGCGTCGGCGGATCTCTATCATAGTCAATACGAACAACTTAGCTATAGCGTTAAATGAAGTCGCAAACATCGTGTTTTTAAACAAAACTGAGAGCCATCCTGTATAATTTTTGAAATTCCATTATTTTTATGCCATAGGTCGCAAACAAGCAGACGGGCCGCCTGATGGTAAGCAGTCACCGTCGCCTATGGATACTTGTAACACCAGAGGCATCACAGATACGTTGCCGACCCTTTAAGACTCTATTAACTCGCCTTTTGAAGAGCCATGTATGTATTATGTATGTGTCAAAAAAAAATTTTTTGTATAAGTTGCGCTAGTATTTCTTGCCTTATATCAAGCCAGTAAGTAATTTAATTCTAACTTAAGTATGATATTTTAAAAACTAAGAATGTGTCCATTAACACGTTTCTTATTGTCTCTGTTAAGGCGAAGGCACTTTGTTTACGTGTTCAAATCATTCATTCAAATCGGTTCAGTAGTTTCGGAGCCTATTCAATGCAAACAAACAAACAATCAAATTTTTCCTCTTTATAATATTAGTATATAGATACGAGTATATTAATATTATTATATTATAGTATAGAAAATACTAATGCAATGTTTTTTTTGTTTCTTTATGTAAAGTGTAGATCCAGAATCAATTTTGAAGAGAATATGCATGGGAATTCATTTTATACTGGTACATTCAAACTTGTGATGAAAGGTTTTATGATCGTGAAACAAAATATTCAATTCAACCTATACTCTTCCGATATTTCTTTAAGAAAACCTAAACTATAAACATAAAACAACATTAAGCTACAGTGTTAGGTTAAATAATCATCATCAGACAGAAGACGTCCACTGCTGAACATAGGCCTCCCCTTTAACCTCCACACTGAACGACATCCTGCCATCTGCATCCACTGGATGCCCGCGACTCTCACAATGTCGTCGGTCCATCTAGTAGGAGGTTAAATAATAAAGTAGTGAAATATGTTTTCTTTGCTTGGCATCGTGTGTTTTTGGACTGATGCTAGAGAAAATTATTATATTTTCCTCCAAAACTTCCCCTGATATGAGGAGATATGAAACTAGTTAGCAGTTATTCTGCTTTGCGGTATGTTATCGTACAACGTTGAAGATTTGAGTGGTATCGAAACTAACTTAAAGCAATTGCGGAACAGCATTGATGAAAATGAAATAGCATTTAGAAACCAAGAAAAATACATACTGCTGTTATTCGCCGTAAAATTTGTTTGTATTTTTACTAAATTTTTTGATTTAAGCTGCCCTGTTAGTTTGGCTCAAATCTTGTTACAGAATTTCATAACACCATCGCTTAACATCAGGAGTTGGTGGTCAAATGCAAGCTCATACATATTAAAACAATATCCCAAACCAATTGAGCTGAAATTTTGCATACACATTTAATTTGGATGACAATGCATGGTAAGCTATGTGACGTCATTCTGAATTCAATATGGTGGATTCCCAAAGATGGCGGAACAGTTATTTTTTATGCACCTCATAATATTATGGGTATCGAATAAAAGGGTTTACTGAGAAGGATACGAAAAATAAAATTACGGTACGCTAAATTTAATATGGCGGATGCCAAAAAGCTTGTTTTAAAAAGTATTTTTAAATTAATAATTGTATTTCTTATTGTTGTGGTTTAGGGGTGTTAGTTTAAGTCTTCTGTCTAACTATTTAGACCACGGGGGCTCTCCAGTAGAGGCATCCGTTCAACAACTATTGAAGTAGGATCTCCACCCTGCACCCAAATTTAACCGTCTCATGTATAAATGCACGATAAGCTATAGGTATATTCTAAAGAAATCTGTAAAATTTTTGATAATAAGAGCAACGCGTAAAAGTGAAACAAAAAATTATAGAAGATATTAATAAATCGAGCATCTATGCGTAAAAGGGATAGTGAACAATTTTTTACTATTGTTAGTAATAAGTAGTAAATTATTTAGAACATATAGGTACTTATTTATCTATGACAAAAATATACTAAGATAAATTCTCTCTAACGTCTAGTCTCTAACAGCAATTAGGAGAAAGTATGAAAGGCGCGCGTCTACAAAGATTTCATACCATACTTCGTATATATCTTTGGCCATCTACTTCAAATGAACAGACTATAAACCTGGCTTATAGAAAAATTAAAATCATCAAGAACACTTTATTCGACATAATCTTTAACTACTTGTTATTTTTATTTACTTTACTTTTAATCAAAAGCAGTATTTTTTGTAAAAGAGACCGCAGGAAAACGCTGGATGCAGGTCGCTTCCAACCGGTCATTTTGGAAATCGATAGGTTGGACGTCCTATGGCTGAAATAATGATGATGAGGTATATATTTTTCTATTGTTTACTTAAAATATTCCAGACATTCAGACACAAACACATTCAGTAATAAAAGCCGATCAAAATCTTGATGTAATTACTAGAAGAATGATATTAGATTTACGAGACCTTTACTAGTTATATTTTTGTATTGACATTTGCTTCAAGCACTTTGTTAGACAAGTATTGATTTTGTCATCAAGCCAAATAGTATACGACTCGCACCGCAAACCTTACTGTAGGCAAAGCATTTATTATGCTGCCGGTATTATTATCTTACTGAAAACAATTTATCACAACTCTAAAATTGACTGGTTCCCGAGAATGATTGATTCGTTTCCTTTTATATTCTCGATTGAGAAATAGGTCACTGTATACAGAATGATTGTTGGCAAAGAATATGCATGGGTACGTCTCTTCAATGGCTATTTATTACTTCGAGCGTTTAAAACAAGAGAAGCAAGCCGAAGAATAACCCTTTGCCGACAAATGTGATCAGACAACCATACTTACGACATTTTATAATATGATTTTTATGCAATGTTTTAAAAAAATTACACCCTCGTAACTAGACATAACATCGCTTAACATCGGGTGAGCTGGCGGTCAAACGCAATAGGCTTGCGTTTTTTTTATAAAAAAGGCATTTTGGTAGATTAACTTAAATTTATTGGATTATTTCCTTGAGAGCTGCACGGTAAAATGCATACGAAATTGTGTAATAACGCTGTATTTTATAACTGTGTGCGGGTTTTATGTCGGTGTTGAGAATTTGTTGTGTGCGTTCAAACAAACAGTTCATATACCTGTAATTGAGCTCACTTAGAAATTTTAAAGTCATCGAAAATCAGTTACATGATTTTAACCAAAAAGGCAACAATGCATACCATATCTATAAAAACAATATCACACACACATACACATCATCAGCCAATTAACGTCCACTGTTGGACAAGGCCTCCCTCATAGAGAGGGGTGTTGCCATAATGTCCACGCTTGGCAGGCGGCTTGGGGATCGCAGTACGTTCACCGTGTACTATTAGGACGCTGCTGCCCATCCGGTGGTTCTGGTCGCAGTTTTAGGACATGCCCGGGTCCGTAAAAACAATATAAATTTAATAAAAACCAGTAAACACAATATTATGCAGAATATTTTTTGGCAGGCGGAAAAATCTTTCTTTGAATCTTTAAAGTATGCTTTAGTCAAAATCATTTGGTCAAGGATACCTCAATGCAAGTAATAAATAATAATAATTATATAGCAATAAATAATTATAAACAAAATTAAGTGAGTTTTTAATTTTCATTGGCTACATTACGAATACAGATACATTCAATCATGAGATTATCCGATAAATAACTAAAGTAACCAATTTTACTCAAAATATTAACACGCTGGCAATGGCTTGGCCACATCAGTGGAAGAACCAACTATCGAAGGGATAGACGTGTTCTAGAGTAGAGATCAGAAAACGTAGAGTATGGCGTTCTGCAGCCAGTGACGACCTGCGAAAAGATGCTGGCAAGTGATGCGGTAAGTAGATGATCGTGCCTTCTGGCGTTATTTTAAAAGAAGCCTACGTTCAGCAGTGGATGAACATTAAATAGACTAATATTATAATGATGATGTTGATTCGTTATAAAATATATATATATTGCTAAAATGGCGAGAGAACAGGGAGAGTGGATTAAACAAAGGTGGCCTATAATACCCAGCAGTGGATCACTCAGGGCTGATGATGATATATTGTCATCTAGTTTTAAACATTATTTAAAGTTTCAAGTCTTTTTTTATGCCATAAGTGACAAACAAGCAGACCGCCTGATGATAAGCAGGTAGCGTCGCGTATGTATACACCACTGAAGTGAGAAATTTTTCGCTTTTCTGTGTGTAACACCAGAGGCATTACAAATATGTTGCCAACCCTTTTAAGACTTTATTAACTCGCGTTTTGAAGAACCCCCATGTTGGATCTACTTAGAAAACACCGCGGAAGGTAGTCTTTAGATAATTGGGATGTACCGTTTTTAAAATATGTTTTAAATAGACAGATGTTTAAAGAGTTTATAAAACGAGGTCAAAATACACTACTGAGATTACAAATAATTTGATACATTCTGTTTGAAGTGCGATAATATTTGACTATGAAAAATTCGAACTCAACTGATGTGTTTGACATAATATTACTTTCTATAAAATCACTCACAAATTGTTATAATTGATGTTACCAAAGTTGTATAACACGAACCCGGAAATAGTGTCATTTTAATATTATGATTACTAGTTTTTTAACCGACTTCCAAAAAGGAGGAGGTTATCAGTTCAAACTGTATTTTTTAATATTTTTTATATGTTTGTTACCTCAGAACTTTTGACTGGGTGAACTGATTTAGATGACTCTTTTTTTGGTCCCATTTGAATTTGGTCCAATTCTGATGAAGTCGGTTTTTTATGTTGATAATTCTTTTTCAAACTGTTCATTCGATTTTAATGAAACTTAAACGTAGTCCAAGCATTTATTTTCTCTGACAGCTGGAATAAAATTGAAAACTGAAAAGAATTGTACATTACTGCTGCGTCCGGCAACAGAAGCATTTATATAAGAACGTGACAGTGTAGGCCGAGATGTAGCCAAGGCCAGCATACGTGAGTCCATAAATGCTCAGTTACCGCTAAAGATTAAATATTTTTTAAACTAAGTGTCAATAAAGTAGGAAGTAATAAAAATAAACTAGTACCGACGTTTGTTTAAAAAGTGTGAAAACGACCCGATGTCCATGTGCGATGTGCGCTAATCATAATGGATTTGATTACGTTTGAAGAAAAAAAAGAAGAGAGAGATAGAGTTTACTTCTTGGATTTCTTTGAAATTTTCTTGGAATTGCTGTAGTAATTCTATGACACAAACTGACTTAAACCAATATGGATTTAATTAACAAGTCTTATTGTCTATATTAGTTGGTTGAGTGATACGTCTTATTAATCATTTAAGTAACACGATGTATTTGGAATGGCATTGTGAACATAACCCATTTTGACCCTAACTTAAGCTGTCATGTCTGTATATCAAGAGTATTTTGGTGAATTAATAACAACATAGAGAAACTACGCGAAATGTTTATGCAAATGCCGAGTCGTAATTCATGTCTGAGTTTTTTTGTTACGATCAACTTGCTCGTCTGATAGTAAGTGTCAGGTTTGCCTAAGAGAGTTTAGTGTCACTCAGAATAAAGAAATTTAAAGAATAAAGAAGTTCCAAACCCTGCGTGGCAATGTACTGTAAGTAGTCCTCACCTTGATATATTTAAGTTATTATTTAAGGTTTTATTATTATTTTATTATCATCTATTTAATACTAGGCTTTATTTCAAATCTCATTTGTATAATCGTTTAATTATAATATAGCCTCTTTTGCACTTTTCATATTTTGACAGCTTTGCATGTCGATTTTGTGAAAATATAAATGCTTACAGAATAACATTGTCTTCTCTGCTCTAAAACTGTCTTATTTCGTTTTAATTTTTTGTTTTAGTTAATCCCCCAGATGTATATTAAAATAATTTAGTCTGTCAACTAAAACTTGTAGGTCTTAAATATGTAGGTGTACATAGCTATCGTCAAAGCTGCTCAGATTTTTAAATCGAAATGGCAATGGGCAGGCTACATTGGTCGAAGAACCGATAACTGATAAAAAGAAAGGTTCTTGAGTGGAGACCACGTGGACCGATAACATCGTGAGAGTCGCTGGCAAACAGGGGATATGGCAGGCTGTTGTTCAGTGCGGAGGTCTAAGGGGGAAGCCTATGTTCAGCAGTGGACGTCTTCGGGCTGATGAGAATGTAGGTGTGACTCTGGATTCAGGGTCTTAGAATACGGCTTGAGTTCCTGCTCTACCTATCGTAATGGGCGATTGAAAGAAATGTTTGTGCTCGTGTGTGATAATATTTGGAAATCTGACCTTCCATTGCTCGCAAGCAAGCGCAAACGAGCCCAAGAAAGACAACGGCGTGGTTTGGCCGACACTGCTGTGGTAGAAGGAGGGAAAATGCACTGAGTATTTCCGAAAGTGTTGCTTCAGAAAACGTGCTAGTTACCCAAGCGTTCCAGAAAATTATCTAGCCCTTCATCACGCAAAGAATCAGGCTACCGGAAAAAAATAGTAAGTGCAATCCTACATGAACTGGCTATCGCAATACAGCCTAGTGTCATTAGAAGATTTTCCAAAAAGCTCGAAATCTCGGCAACTAACATTTTGTTTAAAGCACAACCCTACGAATAGAAAATACATTTGAAATTCCAAACCATCTCCGCTTCAAAGCATAATATTTGTGTAAAATCCATACAGATATGAAATCTCAAACTCAAAGTGACGTGTTCCCGTTCCATTTATTTGATACACAAGAGATTCAATAAGCCCGTCACATTCGCATGGAGGCAATATAACTTTTAATTCTGTCATAATTTTTTATCCTTTTTCATTCTTCTGGGTAGGTTGGGATCATAAAATGTAGGACGAACAAGTAAAAGTGCGGAACTATTTTTACTGGCAGTAAAGTGGTCACAACACTAATTGGCGTGTGATGACCCTATAAAATAGAATGACGTTGTAGAAAAATATGGGCACGGTCGTATATAACTTTTTTATATATGATAGTAAATCACCGTGATACTTTTTACGTTTGTTTTGATACGATGAAATGAAGCCAAATTGTGATTATAGTAGACCAAAATAGATAAATTATTGTTAAGTGTACATCTATAAGCAAGGCAGATGAATCAGTCTCTACATATTATTATAATCAAAGGTCTCTTTAACATTCCAAATCGATTGACTAAGCATTTTATATGAAATATAATTAACCTATTTTGCTGATGCCAACTAGGCTGTGCTTTAAAGAAAGAAAAATATGAAATAATTACGTGTCAAGAATAAGACTTTTGTCGGCTAAATAGGCAATATGACTGAAGCAAAAAAAAAAAATTTGTTATGTGTTAATTAATTTAGCTTTCGTTTTGATAAATAAAGCCATTTTGTTTTCGCTAGTTATAATAAAAGCTATCAAGCGTAAAGATTTAGATTTTGTATACCCAGCAACAGAGGCCTAGATCACAGCCATTGCAGTCCCACTTCGGCATCGGTATTTTTCCATAAAAATATACTGAAACCACTCATTTATTTGATAAATAAAAACCGTCACTACGCAGTGAAAAAATAAACACTACAGTATTTTGAAGTAATGTGACACGTATTTTCGTCTTGTGAGCCGGCGTTCAAAACGCGGCGCGCGGAAACTAAAACATTTTTGTTAAAATTAAAAATGGCACTGACGAGTTAATCAAGAGTCTTCTTTGAAGAGTTTAAAGGTGTCATCTCGTAGGGTTTTTGAGCAGTGATTATGTTTCGATAGGGGTTCTGACGCGATATAACCCCGCGCACGCCGCGTTACCAACTGAATCAACCCTGACTCAATGCCTCCGCCCAACTGAGAGCGCCTGCTCGTCACCCTCCTAACACCAATATCAACCTTAACCGGAACATATTTAAGACCAAAATAGTCTGCACCTTCGTCAGTGGTGAAGAAGATTCGTGCTTCAGTCCGTATAGTGGCCAATACGCATGTCCACGACACTGTGTATAAATTCGTATAGAGGGCATAGTTTTCCTGTACATTTGGATTTTCTTGAGTTCAAGGACTTTACGTTATCTGTTTGAGTTTTTGGGCGTTAAATCTCTATCAAGTTACACGATGAATTGGTTATAGAAATGGGTCCTCGTCGAAATGGTTTGGGTCATCGATCCTCTCATCATAAGACGGATGCTTAACATTGATATTAGAATTATTGATGGGTTCAATGGCTAGGGAATCGTTCTTAGCATATAAACTTCTTGCCAACTCTTATACGCGAAATCATAGTTTAGTTAGACAAACATTATGTACAAAGTTTATACGTTTAGAAAGATCTATTGATGGAAAAAACTCTTCACCGTTATCAACTCTGAATTGTATTGAACACTTCTTAGAGTATAACATATTAATGTGTTATAATTTGTACAAATATTTATGTGTCAATACATAATGAGTAAAAAAAATAAGTACTTATCTTAATCATTTTCATAACAATAATATAAAAATTCGTTCTCATATAAAATGTACCAAATCTTAATTCGTTTTCATTATAAAATCAACAAGTTTGTTTTCAAACACAATAATCATATTCTTGTTTCGTTCATTCTCATATAAAATGATCGTTATCGACCAAACTATAATTCGTTCTCATAATAACAAACAAATTCGTTATCATACACAATGGTGTAGGTAAACGACCAAATTTAAATGAGATAAATAGTTCGTATTCAGTTGTGAGTGTAATGATGAGATTGGTGGATAGAAACTTTCAACAAAATGCGTTAGGCAATATGGCATAGGTAATAAGTCCCTTTTTATAAGTTTTTTGTTTTGTATTTGAAAAATTACATATATGATATAAACAAATGACTAAAGTTATGATTATAAAATTATTATTACTAGTACTAGCGTACTATCTATTCTAACGGCATCTTAATATATAATTCCTAAAAAATTGGTACGCATCTTACATTATTTTGGCAACTCAACAATGTAATATGACTCTGAGGAAAGATCAATAAAATGCTAATTAAAATGATGAGAAAAGAAAACTGAGAGGCTAAAATTAAAAACCTTTAATTAAAAGCTTCTGTTACTTCCCCAAAAAAGTGGCAAAAAATTGCAAACAGAAATCTTCACCATGTTTTTGCAAGAAAATTAATGCAATGAAAATTACTCGTCCCTTTTTCTAAAAGCTTAATTTGAAGTTTATTGCCCACTATCGAAGAGCTATTAAACTCTATCTTGGGTGCAGACCTTACCCAAAGAACAATTTATGTAACAACTAATCACTTTGCGACAATTCTTATTTCTGATAAGGTACTTTTAATGGAGGTAGTACCCCCAAACCTTTTTCTAAGTGACAATGCGTAGCCCTTTTAATAATCATGACTGTAGAAGAATCGAAAACGTAGTGCCCTTTATACGCACAGTGATAATAAGCTGAAAGAAAGACTATCTACTCATTATTACAAACAACTAATTGCGCCCTGCGGCTTCACTCGCATGATTTTCTCATGAATCGTATATTTTGTGATTTAAATTGTATTCCATGTCCTTTCCGACCCTTGAACTAACTATGCAAAAAAAAACATGTCGATCCATTGTTCTGTTGTAGCGTGAAAGAGGAACAAACCAACATACGAACAAACTTTTAACTGACTTCTAAAAGGAGAGGGTTCTCAATTCGGTTGTATTTTTAAAACGCTTTTATTAGCTTGGTGTGTATGTATGTAACGGAATCTGTGAACTTGATTTTAGACTACTTCAGAACCTCGAATTAAATTGAAATTTTGCACACTTATCAAGGACCGATGACAACGCAATGATTTGTCCCATAATCCTTAGTAGGCTCAGGATTAGTGATTTTAAAACGTATTATTTTGTTTTTTTAACTGCGAGAATTATTATATATATATTTTTTGTTTTTACCTCAGAACTTCGTTAATTATAAACCGATTTGGAATTTTTTATTTCATTTAAATGGATATACTTTAAGATTAGTCCCATAGCAATTAATTAAAATCGATTTAGTAGCTTGGCTTTAAAAACAAAATAACTGGAAAGTTTGGTTGCTTGGATGACATTATTGTGTCATCTAAGAAACGAAAAATGCAAATTTTACTAATCATGAAGTCGGTGTTTAAACTGATCATTATGAATTAAGAATATTATTATGAGGTATGATTATGGGACCAACCCTAAAATCACCAAAAATATGAAACACTATTTTTCTCATACATTTCGTGGAGTGTGAATGTTGTTTTACTATGGATGAGCTGAATTCATTTCGTGATTTCAATGTTTTTGATAAGGATGAGTAAAATTACTTCTATTCGATCTACTGTTTTGTATAACATGTCATCGAAATAACGAAAACCTTCAGTTTTTATGTTATAATGGGTTCTTGGTTTGAACGTTTTTTTTTGTAGATAATTATGTGTTCAGCTGCTTATTTTAAGACATTGTGTTTTTTTATATATCTCATTTACAGATTGTTTTATCTCTACGATTTTATTATTTATGTATAGATAAGTAGGAACATTATATAATAATTAAGTTTTAGGTTTTTAATATCTGTGTTATTAATAATTTTTTGTGTAAATAAAAACTATAAATAAAATAAAAAGACTGTTTTAAACTATCACGGTTGTTTAAAACAGTCCGTAAATAATCCTATAACTAGTGTTATATCATTATTTACGGTATATTTACCGTGGTAAGGTTGTGGAAAGAGCACCCGATGTTTAGGCGCAGTTACATGCACCATGTTCACGGGAAGACAACGACGACGGATGACACGGGGTTGGGGGTGTGTCTTCCAGTGAACATGGTGCATGTAACTCCGCCGAAATATCGGGAGCTCTTTCCACAACCTTACCACGGTAAATATCCCGTAAATAATCATTTATAACTCTAGTAAAAGAAAAAGACTACGTCACACACCCTATCTGAGTTTTTAATGTAGTAATACATAAGAGAAACGATATTTCTGATTTTTTGTTTCCTAAGAGTCGTTAAGAGTTGTAGTCGTAGGACTCTTTCGCAGGGGTCCGCCTGGGGAAGTACCACACCTTTGCCAGTTATTCAACAGCCAAGCAGTTAGTGTGCAGACACTACTGTATTCCGGATCGAAGGGCAATTACAGGGCAGACAGAGATTTGACATCTTCGCAGTGCATTGCCATCCAGGGTTTTGAGCTGTTGAAGTTCAAAATTCTGAGTGGCGTTGAACTGTTATGGGCAAGCGTGAAGAGCCATCAGGCGAGCAACTTCGCTCGTCTCGTCACCCAATATCATAAAAAAAAATTGGCCTTGTTAACATGCTTAGTTACACTACATCCCCAAACGATTAAGCTGGTATTTTACATGCACGTTTGGATGAAAATGCATGGTTATAGTTAAATGCCGTCATTCTAAATCCAATATGGCAGACTCCCAAAGATGCCGTATTTTTTATACACCCCCATGATATGGGTATCAAATGAAAGGGTTTGCTGAGAAGAATACGAAAAACAAAATTACGTCACTAAATTAAATTTGGTGATTGCCTTAAAGCCTTTTATTAATAAGATATTTTTTATTAGTAATTTTACTTATCCATTTCTCCGTTGTCTTGAAAGAAATTGCATAGTATGTATGTGTTCAAAATTTACGTCGTCGCTTGCGTTGTCCTTTTGGGTTTTAAAGCTTTAAGACGTCATTAAAAAAACCTCAGCAATTGAATTGATAAATTGACTGTACTCCCAATTCTGAACAAACTATTTTCAGGTTTTGCGTATTAAGTATATTGTATATATGAACAGACAAGATGAAAAGTTTGGTGACAAATGGATGATAAAAACTGTACCATGTGGCCATTCTTCAAGAGTCATTTATACATACCCACTAGTGTACAAACAGTAAATAGGTACCAATTGCACAAAACTTTCCTTATTTTTTATCTGCATGTCCTGACTGCACTTTATAGTCTAAGACCCGATGAAGATTGACCTTCACCGATCTGATAACCATATGAGACGTATTTTTCTGGTTATCAGATCGGTGAAGGTCGATCTTCCACGTCTCCTCTACTATTAGGAGTCACCGTAGATTTCAACATACAACAAAGACAAAAAACTACGATATTCTGACCACACCCTCCCATACGACTACAAAAACAGGAAAGAAAACTCCCGATAACGAGTAGAGTCACGGGCAATAGGCTGTATTATATAACAAGGCCAACCGTGATTCTCGCTTGATCAATATTAATGCACAGCGTTCCCTGAATAAGCATTATACGACGGGAACCTTTCTACGTAATGAATATTTCCTAAGCTCTGTAAGAAACCGAGTTATTTTATTTCAGAAAAATATTGTGTAAGTGTTTGGCGTAGGGCTTTATGTGAAAGCTGTTTTGTGTTCTGTGACTTTTCCGAATTTTCGACTCTCATTACGTTCTGCGATCAACGGTTTTGCAAAGCAATCTTTCGGTTTCCGCGCATTTATCCGGAACAAAGAGAACCCCATGTGTTAATCCTGGGTACAGCCTCAATTTTAACACAAATTTCATCTAAAACGTTACGGAGCTGAGTGAGCATTTTAACACCTGCACGAGTTGTACGCCATTGTTTATTTTCCCTACTTATGCTTTACCAAACAAGCTTGCGGTTCGTCTGATGGTAAGCAATCACCGTTGCCTATGGATACCTGTAATACCAAGAGTATTACAGATACGTTGCCGACCTGTAAATAATTAACAGCCCTTTTTAAGTCGGTAATGACCATTGATTTTTAGATTCTACGCCCTAAGTAGCTGTATTTGTAAAAACTACATAATTTCAATTCGTCAGCATAAGTAAACATGACTTTTTCTAATAGTTTGGTAAATAGTTATATTTAAAACAAAAATTACTAAAACTTTCATGTTAAAGTAAGTCTTTACAATGTTGAGCCGAAAAACTTATTTTTTTTGTTATGTGACATTGAGGTCGTAGTTGGTATTTAACCTTCAAATAGTATGCGTATTTTCATGAATAATAAATAATTGGCAAAATTATTTCGTACTCAATTAAAATTTATGACCAGAATTTCAGTCATTTAGTTTTAGGTCTACTTTAGGTACTCATTAATTATTTTGATCCAAAGCTTACTAATAGGCATGATGACTATTTTTTTTTATTATATCATAAAAAGGCTGATCATCAATAGATCCTATCAACGAAAACAAAATTTAAATTAGTTCAAAAATAAATGAGTTATAAGTATTTTAACTTCATGCTAGACAGAGAGCGCACTATACTGAGCTATGACGTCACGCCTCAGGCGCGGCATACAAATGATATACTAACACACGCTTTGCGAGAGAGGGATGGAGCATCCCCTCTCTATCCCCACCCAAAACTTTAAACGCTCATATCTCAGAGATGAATCAGCCAATTCAATTTATTTTTTCACTATGTGTGATGTATTTAGTTACATTCATCGGTAAGCCAGTTATTTGTAATAAATTAAACATTAGGCCACATGCCTATTATAGCATACGTAAGAATACCATTTGAAAGTTGTGAGTATTTGATTATTATCTAGCTGGGACACAAGCCTTTCCTCAGATAGAGAGATGAGACAGAGAGAGATAGAGTGAGGGTGTACCCTAATTCACCATGTTAGCTCAGTAATGTTGGTCAATTGTCACATGTCTTTGATCTTTTGAGTTTCTTAGGTAAACCGGTTTCCTCCACGACGTTTCCTTCACAGTTTTTAATCGATGGAATCAAAATTGCTCATAATTTATTTAAATAAAGAGCAGGGCTGAGGTTCGAACCATCTGCTGCCAGATTGTAAAGCGCATATAATACAAAACACACAATAATTTATTTCATGAAAATACTACACCCAAAAAATTACTGCGCTAACCATGAAACTGGATTTGATCACCCGTATCTTGATGTAAGGCTCCCCTAACATGGCAAATAATTTTAATTACATTTAGTTTTTAATTACATTTTAATTACATTTAGTTTAGTAGTTTTATAAATATGAAATTAATGTTTTAATTAACGCAAATATTATAATTAAATTGTATCACATTTCAAAAATACTAGTAATAATAGCATGTAATAGTCAATGGTAAAAATAGTAGTCAAATTTTTATTAATTATTGTTTTTAGGGTTCCGTAGTCTGACAAGGAACCCTTATAAATTCGTTCTGTCCGTACATCCGTCCGAATCATTCTAACTTCTATATGTATTAAGATAAGTTCATGAAATTTTGCACAATTACAGTTGTAATACTTATAGATCTCAATTTTAAAAGTATAAAAAACTAGCCGCCCGTCCCGACTTCGCACGGGTGCTTTCTTCTCAATTTCGGGTAAACATAGTGTAATATAACCTATGTTACTCAGAAATAATATAGCATTCTAATGGTGAAAGAGTTTTTTATATCGGTCCAGTAGTTTTTGTGTTAATTCGTTACAAACATACTAATCTTTCTCTTTATAATATTAGTGTAGATAATTATACAATATTGCATTTTAGGGGTGGCTCTGGTACATGTGAAAAAGGTTTTTTCAATTCACCTCCACATGTTTTACATTGAAAAGGTCTTTTAAAATGCAGGTAAGGTTTGATACATAACTTTTTTATGAAGTCTATCCTTTGCGAAATATGGCCCGCCAAAATGGCAAAAAGTTGACCCCCCCCTGCATTTCTAAACTATAAGACACAGAAACATGTACATTCATTTTAAAAGACCTTTCTCTCATAATTGTCTATTAACCAAACCAGTGAAAAGTAAAAACAATTTTTTTTTTATTGTTAACTAATCATATTCTGGACTGAATTTTATTAGACAACCCTTTTGCAACATATTTTTTGAAAAATTTAATTGGATATAAAATACTTTTCATCCATTAACCAGCTCAGTGAAGGTCTTTCTATGGCGGGATCTTAGACTATATAGTGTCGCTGTCGTGTCCTTTAGTAATTACGCTGAAAGCGTTTCTATTACTCATTCTCCTTCTACGAGATTATCGATCTAGACTGTGGTGTCTGTTTTAACTATATTTTGGAAGCTCTACCTGTCCCAGCAGATAGAATTGAAGTCTACTCATTACTCAGGCGATTGTTAGATAAAGCACGCAACGTGCCTTTGTTATCAACATGGACCATTTTCCGCTGCGGTATTGCCAGGTTTGTAGGTTTTAATACGGTCTCTTTTTAATGGAGCGTGGTAATTTAATTGCTTTGTTGATTTAAGTCGAAAGGAATTTGCATTATGTTACTATTTGGGAAATGCGTTTATAAATTATACGAATGAAATGAAAAGTGCTGTTACTTGTTAAGTGCTTAATAATGATAGTTCAGTGGATGGCGTACATGAAATTTACCTGGTGGCGAAGGAAAACATAGTGAAAGAACCATGATATGATCGTACTGTCAAGTAACCAGCTAGCTAGTTACCACCCTCAATTTTTATTTTTATTTTAACGCGAATACCACCAACTCGCCTGTTAGTAAGCGACGATGTGGTCGAAGACGAAGCACGCAGACTTAGAAGATACCTATTCACTCTCGTCTTGAAAAAGCCGAAATTATTATTAAAAGGTATGTTGCCAAAGGTATTCCGACTGCATGACTTGACATCCAGTTCACATTCCAGGAAAGGTGTTTAACTTATTCGAATTCACTGTAACTACGTCAAGCTGTGGTCAAACGCCTAGCCTCTCAACCATATAAAAGAGTATGGCTCTAATTATAAGCTCCATAGATCACTGGTTTGCCAAAACGTCTTCCAAAACGGCGTTTCAAAGACTTTTCAAAAAACTTTGAATGAATTGCATTACTGGTAATAGGACAAATTAAGTAAGCTTTTAACTGCTCACAAAATTCCTTGTAAGCCTGTCTAAATAGAAATGGCAACACTTTCCCCGTTACCAAGAAAGCAGTTACAAGTTTGTCATATATCTTTAACCTTTAGACCTTACTACTTAGTAATAAAGCTTTTATTGAGTTGTCCAAGATTGTTTTCGCCCTAATTACTTCTAACGACTTAGGATCATAACTGGGTTTCCTAATTGAATGTGTAAAGACCTAAATAAAAATAACGATTTTTTTACTGAAAATAGACTTGCGCTTGACCGGCAACTCGCCTGATGTTAAGCGAAGATGCGGTGGATAATCAAATTAATTAAATTAATTTAAAATTCAAATTATTTCAATATGTTTTTGATAAATTGAATCTAATATAAAATGATATATAAACTACTATTATTTTTAATTTATAATCTAATTAGTTATCTGTATGTTAGAGTGTGTGCCATCACTTAACAACGGTGAAGGGAGGAAAGCGGTATATCAAAAAATTTCAATAGTGTAAATATGTATGACATTCACAAACTTGCAATGGGCCAGCATGGTGGATCCATCCCCTCTTATCCCTCTTATCCCCTCCCTCTGAGAGGAGGTCTGTGTCCTAGCAGTGGAACATGATAGGCTGAAATGTCGATGATGATGAGTAATCTGTAATTAAATCTTCGATAATCTTAGATAAATCATTGATTTACAGAATGTTACATATTGTGGTAAACACATCAATACCCATAATTCACTTTTCGCAGTTAGCACTGACTTCTAATATTTTTAAATTCCTCATTCCTCACATCAAAACAACTGAATTTTTTTTTATAGCCAAAATATCTGAAACGTAATGTGCACATTTTTAAACGTACAAATTTGACCCCTTGCGGCTTACCAACTCGCCAACCCACAAAAAACTCCCCAAAAGCGGGTACTTTGCCAAAAGCGGCTAAAACCGGTTACCATCCTGATTCCAGACCGGACTTGCGGTCAGGAGCGAAAATACGAAAATCCGTACTCCCTGCGTTGGAAAATAACAAAAGCGGACATTATTATTACTAAATTAAGCTCCAAAACTCACGCTAAAGCTTTGTTTGACATTTTAATAATGATACCTAATTTCTCTATAGAGACCTATTATTGGTATTGCTTTATCTATGACGGAAACGAAAAATATATTTATATCCATTTAAGACATCGAGATACAGTAAATATAGAGTCACAATCATGCCAAATAAATGTCCGAACCAAAACTCGGCGCACGCTAAACATTGCGCAGACTTTGTGGTTAGTTGTAAGGCAACTGCGATCCGAATACAACGCCGCTCGATGCCAGTGCTATGATGCTCCAGTTAGTGTACAAGCAACGTTGAATACTATGCAAGCGACATAACCTCTAAATTGAAGTAAATGTGGCAATGTGAAGAATATAATTGATGTCTAGGTATTTACAATGATGCTCGGACGTTTTTTGATTGATTTCACTTAGAGACTGACTCCATAAGTATTCTATCTCGACAGTATTATACGTTTTTGTTAGAACATTTCTCTATATCAGCTAAACCGAATTGAATTTTTATCAAAATATGTCTAACGGTTTAAAACGTATGAGTTTTTTTCTTCTGAATTGTCATAGTTTATCAATTCTTATTTAAAAATATACCTACTAGTAGATACATCAAAACAGATTTTAGTTATATTTGAAAGATTTGCAAGCATTGCTGTTTTCGACAATTAAAATTCGGTCACGTATCCGACATAAATTTTAAAACAAAATTCCTGTAACAATAGTTCTACTTCATAACATGACCAAATAGGTCAAAATTTTAAAACAATCCAATATAGGTTAACTTCTAACAGTAAACCACTTCGGTAGTTGAACTGATTATAGCGCATTTTGCAGTGAAAACGTTGCTCTGGTACTAAGCCAGATTTTATGCCTAGTGCCATTGTTCAGTTGCCAGACACAGAAACTGCACAATGAGCTAAATTACATGAATGAGCTGCCAGAAAACGAGTATGAATACAGAAAAAAAAAAATTTTTTTTAAACAAACTTTTATCTCTGCTCTTATAATCTATGATATTCCTCACCTGCCAATTAATTAGTTAATTAGTCAAGTAGTAGTGTCAGTTAATTAGTGTTGCTGATATTTTTTTTATTCTTTCTTTAGCAAAGGAAATGTAATCCGGAGCTTCAGATTCAATATCTCATTAACATCAGGCGAGTTGGCGGTCAAACGCAAGCCTATTACCGAATTAAAAAATATAGAATTTATTGCAATATTACTTTATAGTTTTCTACTCTTCAAGCTCTTTCATTATAATTTAATACCTAATCTTAAGGAGATTAAAAGAAAAAATTATGCGGCTGTTTTAATATAACGTTACTTATTTTATCGTCACTTTCATTTGCTACCCATATTAACGGGGTTGCCATACGAGTAAAATGTAAACTATTAGCCACCTTGTGGCGGCAGCCATTTTAAAAATATTATAATATTGGGTATCGCATATTATAATTGTCACCAAAACAAGAGGTGTATGCAAAATTTCAGCAAAATAGGTAAGGAAGAACTAAGAATGGGTTTCTTCTAGGTGAGCTTGCTCCATTGTAGACCGCATCATCGCTTAATATCAGGCGAGATAACGTTTAGTTAGTATATTAATTAAAATGTTAAAAACGAAATGCCTAAAATTGAGCTAACATAAAGTTATTCTTCTGAAATAAGAGCCTGGACAACATAAGTGCTAGCAAAAGCCTTTTCAAAGATGCTGGAGAGAGGTAAGATTTAAAACAAACCTATTTTGTTTACGATTTCAGCCAACAAAGGAAATATTTTTAAATGAGAACGAAAATAAATGCAGTTTTCACAACAAGTGCAGTGCTTATATATACATATACTCGTATCTATCTAAAAGGCGATGTGTATATGTATGTTCCCTATGGACACCAAAATGGCTGGATCGATTTCGATGAAACTTTCAGACAATCTTCAGATTAGCCCAACGAGTGATGCTGTGAAGTTTGATAGTGATCGAATCAACAGATTTTTTTGAGTTTTAATATTTTCTCTACAGGAAATAGCTTTAGCGATTTCATTCATCTTCTTTTAATGTTTAATGTTTACAAACATAAAAACAGCTAAACCAATTTGGATGAAATTGTGTGTTCCTGGAGCGGGTCATAGTAGTGAGGCCGAAGGCCAAGCTTACACCCGTGCGAAGCCGGGGTGGATCGCTAGTAATATAGTAAATAAACAAATTAAAAGACAGTCAATAATGAAAAAAAAAACCATGGTTCCGTTTCTGGACTTTTTTGTCAAGTAAGTAATAAAGCTGCAGCAGTGTCAATGGTTTGTATCTATCGAAACGCACTCTTGCTATAAAAAAATATAAGACAATTATAAATCAAATTTCTTTTAAACATTGCAATAAAAAAACATAATATTAACTTTTAAACGGCTAAACAAATTATCAAAACAAAACTACTAAAACCATTGCAATGGATACTGCATTCAAATACGAAAATGCATTGAAAACAGTGCAGCCGATGACCGAAACACTTTAACAGGCAAATAAACACACATACGAGTAAGTTCTTACCCCAAACCTACTCAGTTCTATAGTACGTAAAATGAGTAAACTTTCTCAATTCTATACTCAACAATGAATCTACTTTACTACGGTATAAAAAGGCATCAACAATAAAAACAGGAGCAAAGTTCTTTGTGAACGATTTTGAGAGATTTAATTGAAACATAAAAATCGGAAAGATCTTTTGATTTAAGGTCCTCAGTCATTGGTAAAGCCCTTCAGAATGGAATGAAGCGATTGAGGGCCATAATATTAATGATTGAGAAGCATTTTTGGCAACGTCATACAAAAGTAATTTAGGAAACTTACCCTGCTTCCGCGTTTGATTTTTCTGAACTAGGTTTTGACCTCAATTTCACGCTCGTGGACTTAATTTTAGTTTGATATGACACCTTAATTTAGGAAGGCCGAGTGCTTGAGTTTGTATTTGTTTGGCGTCATCTACTGAATAATGAGTTATGCAAACATAAATTAAAATATTTATAAATAAGATGGAAGCCTAAATTCAGTTGCAAATATTGCAGATGGTAAAACTTTCTTCAATGGTTAAACGTTCTTACTTAGAATAATGCTTAAAATTGCCGTTCCATTTTTGCATATGGCAATTTCCGTCGGCAATAAGTTGGCGAAGCAATTTTAAGTATTGATTAGAGTCGTTATCGGCTAGAGTCGAGACACGTCGTTTAGAGCACTTAAGCGATTCTGCTGCATAACCCAATCAATTTCTCTGTTGCTGCATGAAAGAGAAACAAACGAACAAACAAACACAGTTTCGCAATTATAATGTTAGTATGGTCTGGCTTCTCAAGTCCACACCTACATAACTTCATCCGCACCGCTTCAGCTATTCTTAACTATTGTTCACGTCAAGGCCGATCGCATAACTAAGCGTTATTTCCATTGTTCCGGAACTGCCGTAGACGAAGCCTATCAAATATTCTGGGAGAGCTTTTAGTCTGAAATATTTATAGACGAGTCACACGGTGACCCAGAAGGTTTTAGAAACGGTCTCGAAATATCGAGTGAATTCCACGTGTTAATGGAAAATCACGACAGAAAGGCAGAATTAAAAAAAAAAAAAAAAAAAAAAACATGGCAAGACTACCGTTTCATGGTTTTTATTTTGAACTTAGACCAAAAGATCTAAGATTTCTGAGCGGCTAGATTCCATTTTCATTTTGCAAACTGCTAGAAAGTAGGATGCGTTGGTGTCTGCTCCATGGTAGACCGTACCATCGCTTAAGATCAGACAAGATGGCAGTCAAATGCAAGTAATAGGCTTGTAATGAAATAAATGTATTAAAACTTTGAATTGAAGATATGGGTTTTACGTGCCTGTTACATAAAATATAGCAAGCAATTTATCACGTTGCTTAGCCTTGGAAATAAAGGACTTTGATTTAGGGACCGAACATGTCAATGAAAATTAGAAAAATTTCGGCCAATTTTCAACTGCTAAGACTTAAAAAGTATTATTATTGTTTTATTTTGTTATCTCCCTAATTTCACATAATGAAATACATGTAAGGTTACTTTTTAATTTTTAACACATTGGCTAAATTCTAACGATCATTTGAAAATTCTACACATCATTGAATTTCTCATAGAATTTCCAAAGCACGCAAACTCATCGATGTCCATACAGGAAAGTGTTCGTTTTATTACACAAAAAGCCTTACCTAAGTGAAACGTTTCCAAATATCAAAACAGAAAACTCTATACCGGAGCCCATTCGGTTGTGAAAACCAACTGTATTCGTTTCTAATAAAGTATTTATTGGGTTGAAGTAGTTACGGCCTTTACAACAGCCTGTGTTTATTCGGTCAGCAACAAAATGTAAATAAAACGGTATGTATTAATTGCTAGGTTTCACAGTTCGTTTATCGGCACTTCCTTTTTTATTGTATTAATGAAGCTGAAGATAATAAAAGGGAAAATTGAAGGGAAATAAGTACGTTTATGCGATTCTTGCATTAAATTATGGTAATGCAAGTTTTCCATGAATAGAAATGGAACTTTTGCATTTTTCAATACCTATGTTTTCACTATGCGAAACAAGTTTAGAAGCTTTAGAATTAAATTTTAATATTTATTTATATTCATGAAAAAAATATCATTATTTTTTGTCTGGTTCTATTTCTACATGCTGGGTTAATAACCACAGCTCAGCTAAGAGACGTTGTGGTCAATGATACGTATAACTTGGTTTGAACTATAAAGTAAGGATGCCACAACACGTTGCTGAAAATAATCGGTAGATTGAATCTGTAATCATCATTATAACTGTTACTTTATATATATTCCTCTCCCAGGGCACGACACAAAGTCCGATTCTTGACATTTCTTCTCACTTCACTTCCATATAACAACGACACTCAATCTATCGCCTTTTAATGAAGGTAACTTTTGTCAACTTCCGGTCGTAGGTAAGCTTTTTAAGCATCTAAAGCGTAAAGCAGTCGGTTCATTTTTATACTTTTTATAGAAACAGTCAATTTAATGTATTCTTTTTTTTGCTAAATACGTATGAACATTTTTGATGCAACTTAGTAGGACAGAAATATAAATTGAAAAAAGTATTTTTTTCCTAATAATGATATTACGTTATTGAGAAATAATAAATAAACAGTTATTCGAAAAGTAAATCACATAAACAAAACCTTATTCATAGGTATATTTTCATCTAAAACGGACGAGTAGTTTCTTAAAAAATAACTAACTCAATTTTGTATAAAAAGTTTTTTATGCTTAAAATTTATTGATTTAAAGTCCCGTCTTAAATTTTACAATTTTATCGCCCCTTACTGTGACCTTTATATTTTTACAACCCCTATACTGTTTTTACAACCTTTTATATTCATCTTGCCTTGTAAGTTTAGAATTTGACAAATTCTGCAACTGAATTTTAAAATAGTTCTCCTCAACCGATTGAGCTGAAATTTTTAATACATGTTTAGTTTTGATGACAATGAATGGTTAGCTAAGTGACGGCATTCTAAATCCAATATGGCGGACTCGCAAATATGACGGATCAGTTATTTTTTATGCACTCCATAATATGGGTATCAATTGAAAGGGTTTACTGAGAAGAATACGAAAATTAAAATGACGTCACAATAAATTCAACGTAGCGGACGCCTAAAAGCTTGTTTATTTCACGTTTTTATTGTTTAATACAAACTTTAAATAATATTGAAACTACTTGCTCAAAAATTTATAAAGCCCAGATTTACGGTACACAAATTATCATCGAACAAATACCTATACAAACACACACACACAACGTCTGTTTCCGTAAATTCTGACATTAAACATTGAATGAAATTCTGGCTTGACTTGTTTGGTTATTTTAGTGAGAATAAATAACAGTCATCAACAGCCAACTCATAATCCAATAGAGCGAAAAAGGGATTATCCATCGAATGCCATCATTTAATCCTCTCAAACGCGGCGGGCATTTAATTCATTTCACTGAATCGCTTCGACTATTTTCAAGATTCTCGCGGGAGACCGTCTAAAGCTCGCTTTGATTACATAACTCGAAACTAACTGCAAATAAAACTGATCGGGCCGTGATTGGAAATGCATCAGATACCATTGTTTTGATCCTACTTGAATTTACACTGAGAAAGCTTTGCTGGTAAACTTGGACGCTTTTAGGTTGCTTTTAGCTGATAGCAGTTTTATTTCGCAGACTTCTGTATTGACTGTACGAAATCAAGACAGTTTCGATTTCTTTCAGGGGTAACAAGTATTTTATTTATGACGCGGGAATTACTCACGTATGGTTAAGCCGGTTCTTGGACTATAGTTTCAACCGCTCCGCGACTTTTTCAAGATGAATGCATGTGCGTGGCTCCATCTCGCTCCATGCAAAGCAAAAAAGATCACCAAATGCTGTTGAAACTATAGTCGGAGTAACTGGCTTAATCATACGTGAGCAATTCGCATGTAATATAAATAAAATGTGTGCAAATCACGTCAGTTTCCATGATAAAGGCTTATGGTAATAGAAACTAATACATAATGTAGTTTTTAGGGTTATGTAGCCAAAAGGTTAAAAATAGGACCCTTTTATTGAGCCTACGCTGTCTGTCTGTTTGTCTGTCCGTCCTACCTTTAAACGGCTGTATCTTTGGAACCGTAATGGATAGCCAGTTGAAATTTCCACAGAATATGTAATGTTACGGCGAATTCTCTAAGAAATAATATAAAAGTCAAGAATTCAAAACAAAAGGGGGGTCTCTATACAACAAACGTATTTTTTTGTAATTGCTCTAATGTAAAAACGGTAATACGTACAAACGTCAAACTTCGCATGACAATAATAATACACACTCTAAAGTATAACAAATTATTACAAATTTATGTTTATTATCAAGTTATAACTGGTAATTTCGTTACTTGGACGACCACATCATTTCTTTTACCGAATCGAAATACCACATTTTACTAATTTTGAAATCTGTTTTTTTTATTGATAATTTATTATTATATTTTGTGGTGGTACGGAACCCTACAGCTCATAGTCACACAACAAGCAATGGAGATTGCTATGCTCGGAGTTTCTTTGCGCGATAAAATCCGGAACGTAGATATTCGCCAAAGAACCAGAGTCACCGACATTGCTATTAAAATGTCCAAGTTGAAGTGGCAATGGGCAGGCCACATCGCTCGAAAAACTGATGACCGATGGGGAAGAAAGGTACTTGAGTGGAGACCACGAATTGGAAGACGCAGCGTAAGTAGGCCTCCACTAGATGGACCGACGACATTGTGAGAGTCGCGGGCATCCAGTGGATGCAGATGGCAGGATGTCGTTCAGTGTGGAGGTTAAAGGGGGAGGCGTATGTTCAGCAGTTGACGTCTTCTGGCTGATGATGATGATGACGGAACCAAAGACCTAAGTGTGAGAGTCCGACTCGCCCTTGGCTGCTTTTTTTTTATTTGAACCACACTCTTTAGTTTGGAGCCTGATTGCGCCAACCACTGAAGAATTACTCCTAATTAAGTAATTAGCGCCATCTAGTGAAGCCTCATCGAAGGAAAGCCCTGAAAAGCTTTTATTATCAACGATTAGAGCCATCAATACAAGTTTTTATGTTCGGCAAATACAAAACTGCGGATGTTAAATTATCTGTTACAAGTGAATGCTATAGTATAACAACTCCATAAGATCATTTTTAAATTCAAATTTAGAACGCAAAGAATAAAGCTAAAATGGACACCAAATAAACATTGTTGGACGCTTAATTGATTTCAGATTTGGCAACAGCTGCCCGTTACTGCCACTTCTAGATAAAGTTTTAGTTCAAAGAACTAGTTTTCTACATCCATAAGACCCTTTCCTCTAAAGGTGAGTTGTCAATAGTTTATGCATGACACATGATTTCTATTTAAAAATTTGTTGTTCTATTAGTTCTTCGCCATTGAACCATCTCAGCCAGTACAATATATCCTCAAAACAAATAAAAATATTATTTAAGAACATAGTAAGCATCAAACTAAGGGAGTGCATTTAGGTGACATCTGGTCACCTCGTGGAGACCTCCTTTACGTCCGTATCATCAATTGACTACATATACATAGTTAAAAAAACAAAAAAAAACACGTTTTATGTGACTTGCGTGCGCGCTTGGGAGGTGAGGAGAAACGAGAGAAGGGGTGGGATGGAGATCGACACCGCGTTGTGCATGCCGCATGATAGTTCCCGTATTTCCCGCTAGCCGGTATGATTTACACCATTGAATATTTCTACTTCCACCTCCTGATCCTCATCTGATCAGTTTGATGGTATCGAATTTTTGTATTTTTGAAATTACATATATGTACTTGCAAAGTTTTAAATCGATACGAAAACTAGAAGTTGGTTTTGAAAACTAGAACGACTTTCACGATTTGACTACATTATTAGTTAGTTAACTAGTTAGTTACAAAAGAAGCTTATATATAATGCGTTTAAAAAAAGAATATATTTTTTCCCTTAATTTACGTTGGGTAGTATTACTACTTTAGATTAACGTGTGTCAAATAGGTAAACATCAAACAATATGAAAACATCCGAAACAATAAAATCAAATATTTATAACTCGCAAACACTTGAGAAACATTTTTTTTTTTCTGTGTTTTCTATTTCTTTTTGTTGTGAGTAAAACACTTTAGCATATCGTTTTTTGTTTCGTTTTGTTAATAAATTAATTGTTACTTGGTATAATGCTTATTTTGGAAACATAAATTCTAGTACCTACTATATCATTGGCAGACGAAAAAGTCGAATTCATATTTTCGCAATGTTATGATCTGCCTATATTATTGTTTTTCTCGCTTATCTTTGTTTGGGGAATGTGTTTGCTGACTTATAAACAGTTGTGAGCTTGCCAAGATTGGCTTTGCATGCCTATTACAGCGTATTTTTTTATTGAATCATTTGAAATAATTAAGTGCCTCGTGTAATTAAATAATTGTCTCCATGTCATATTGCATGAACACCGCCGTAGATTTTGAACGTCAACAATCCTACAAACCAACAGCTTCGTATCGTGTCAATACAGCTTTACTTACGTAACCGCCATCAAGAATCGATGATTCCCGTACCTTAGAAGACAGAGAACTAGATCCCGTCTGTCTCTATAAGCATTATTTTCGCATTTATAATATGTGTGACAAAACTTGATGCTCTTTAATAACTCTTCATCATATATAAACGATAAACAAGATAAAAGGCTACAACAGACAAATTACCATGGCACCAGATCAGCATCGCCTCAACTGCCACCGTTCATTATTATTTCTATGAAACCCTGAATTGTAAGGCATAAGCCTCGTAATAGCATTGTCTTGCCTCAGGACAAGTTAGTGAGCTGCTAGCAGTTCGTGGTCAATCTCCCTTAATCGCGTTTACATCAGGTCGTCACCATGCTTACGTCTCGCCGTAGACTGAGATGGCGTGCAAACCGGCTGTGGACTTACGAAAACCTTCGCCTACCCGTAAGCGCAGCGTGTTCTTGCTTTGGCCGAGAGACACTTGGGAGGTGCTGAGCCGCTCCAATTACAAGCTTGCGTTTGGTTCCAGAGTTGATATTAGTATGGTGTGATCATAAACCGTGGTGTAGCATCCATACATAAGTTTTTTTCTCTGTCTGATTCCATAACAGAGAATTGCAAATTGTACCAGCCCCTGTCTCTCTTACATCCTTTTTAATTAAATTTACTGGTGGTAGAAACAATTTCAGTCTCTCACCTGAGAACAACCAAGATGTGGTACTGTCTTAATTACAGTTACTTGAAGTCGTGTCGTCGACGTGCCGCATTCGTGCCGAATAATTAATCGGTCAAACGTCGTCTCTCGTTCCAGTTAGGAAATTGATCGCATGACCTTTTTTTTGTTTGTACGCTCTTATAAATGCATCAGGTAACGTAATTTAAATTTGTCTCTATCAATCTTGGTCTTGAAAAAAAAATCTACTGATGACGTCAAGCTAAATAAAATACAAAGTAACACTAACACTACAAAAACAGTAAGACTGCCCTTAGACCGTTGACGAAATGATAAAGCCGTGTTAAAGATTAAGCCCACTATCAGTTGCCAGCGTACCTAGCATGCTAGCGCCATTACCACGCTGAATAGCAATGCTTATGCGTTGAGCCAGAAACACGCCAGCATTTTGGTCACGCGTCGCATTAACCAGGCTCTCTGAAAGGTTTTGAAAATGAGGTGAGCTTCTGGTCCCCGACGGCCCAATGGCCCAACGTCTCGACCCCAAACGCTTCAAAATATATAACTACTGCCAAGGTTAGCATATTTGCGCTGCTTGTGCGGCTCTGCCGAATTGGCAGCCGCACCAACTTTACCTTGTGTCTCAGGAAGATGTGACGGCGCCAAAGTATCGACACAAGTCAATTGTAATTATTTAACTTGTATATCGATCTCTGTGGCCCTGATAATTTCACATAGCATCACTTAAATATAGTTTACTTTATGTCAGCAAATAAAATCTAAAACGTATATGTTTATGCTGTAAATATCATTGAATCAGTGTGAATTGATTATTATTAGTTCTTTCACCTTTTAACACAAATCAACTTTTAAAACAATTTCCTTTTATTTCCTTTACATTGATAAAGTCGCTTCTGAAACTAGTCATGGCGTGCTTAAACCAATCATCGTAATAGTAGCCTATTTTGTCGGATAATCAGTATGTTTTTCTGTTCTACTGATGGCTTTTGCATTAGTTAATAGATGCTTTTACAATGATGACCTTGAAGACTGATAAGTCATTTAGTCAGAGAGCGGACTTTTTGTAATATATGTTGAATACTTTTATATAAACAACAATATGTCCAGGCCAGCGGAGTCTATGGGTCTTTATTTAAGTAATAATGTTGGGCCCTGGAAAGGATGTTGTGAAACGATATCTCTTTATTACACACCAAAAAATACAAATGAAACTAACATCAAAAACAAATATACGGCAGTATAATGGGTGGCCTTATCACCTAGAGCGACTTCTACCAGGCAACATTTGAAAACACCTAGCTTCCTACAAAAAAAAAAACTAGTTGACTGATTATTAAATAAAAGTAACGACGTAAGTAGACTCAGTAGGTATCTACTTTAAATAGTAAAATTATTATTGTTATATTTTTTTTCTACAACAATGTAATGTAAAAAAAAGAATTTTATATCGTAGAATTTTAGATAATTATTATTATACTGACGTGTATTTTTTTTTATGGATAAATGACATATCTTTTGACATATATATTACTTCGTCTAAAAAATGTTTTCTTATACATTGTTTTCTCTCCCTATCTATTGGTTTACTTTTTAGGACTTATTTATCACTTAATTATGACACTTAATTTTTTATTATATTTATACGACGCATATAATACCTATTTACTACCAAACATAGCTCTGAGTGTAAAAATTCAAAGCTCTGAGGAAATAAACACCAAATCTCATGCTGAGGTAATAAAAACGGAGATAATCCACATCCATTTTTCATTTCCTCCCAAAAAGGTAATAAAGCAATTCCCTACGGGAAACTAGTAAATTCACCCTATTCATTTTAGAAAACATCGTGAACTTGGAGCAGTAAATTTTCTTTCGATCGTTTATCATAACCTGAGAACACGAAATCACGACCTTCGCATCGATAGGTGTTTATGAAGAATTTATTAATTTTTCATCTCCCATCCTCGCAAAGTTACCAGACATTTTTCCAATACACTGAACTTAATTTTTTACCTGTCTGTAAGACTTAGAATAAACTAGAGCTTATGATAGGCGGCTACGAGAATTGCGTTTATTTATTCAACTACATGGGATTAAAGTGGCAAAAGATAATTTCCCATAGCTTTGACCCGTCAAAATGTCAAAATAAGTGTATCGTATTTTGTTTGTAGATTATTTTCAGTTGTACTTCAGATGTTTTGAAGTTCAATATACGTAATTTTTATTTATTAATTTATTATTTACTTATTTTGTTATATATTTAACTAATTAAAAAAAGGAGGGGTTCTCAATTCGGTTCTCTTTTAATGTTTATTACCTCAGAACTATGTCATTTATGACCTTTTTTTAAGGATTATTCTTTAATTTTGTCCTATAGAAATTTCATCGAAATTGGTTCAGTAGGGGGCTTTTAAATCAAAATAACTGAAAATTTTTGTTTCTGTCATGTCAATATTATGTCATCCAAAAAACCGAAATTGCATAAATTTTACTAATTTTGTGTAGTTAGTTTTTTAAATTGACAATTATTAAGTTATGTAATGAAAAAAATTAAGCACATAATATGTTGTAGAATTTTATATCACTATAATCAAGGACATGCCGTACACTGTTTTTGCACGCCAATGATGATTTGAAACTACCTACTAGTTTCATATAGTCAAGGAAATGTCGATAACTGAAAAAGAATAAATTAAACGAAAAACAATTAGAGAAAGAATATACGAATACCAATATTATCTCTCAATTCAATTAACGTCAAATCTTAGTTATTTGAAACCTGATTGATAAAAAAATATATTAGGAATACTTACTTTTCAAGTTTGGGCAGCTCAATGTTGTATAAAAATTAAGCTTCATTTTTTTCATATTTGTTGGGCAAGTTTTTTTTTTTTTAAAGAGTAGTGTTCGTAACTGGCATGCGTTGGACACTTGCAACCAAAGAAACATATTTTTTCTTCTGTTTTGCAACACTAGAGGAGAAAAGCTATCAATGCTTTATTGGCTCGTAGAGTTTGTTGTACATATACATCTTTTATGCACGTTTAATGTTAAAGCTCGGCGGGAATACCTTTAGGTGAGCACTTTTCACACCTTGCAAGTCCGTGGAAGAAATAATAGCACACTATAAAGTAATAGGTCGAAGTTTTAGTCTTTGCTATTGAGACTATTATGAGCCATGTCAGACCAAGTGCTATGAACAATTATATAAAAAAACTATAGTAATACATTTATAACAACACCATTGAAACACCACAACATGCAAATCGCTAAATGCATGTGAACTAATGTATGTGATGATAATGTATGGTTTCATATGGAGCATGCCGATTCATAACATAGATAACTGCATCCCACAAAATATACTCGTAGGTAGGTATATTACAATTATATAATATCAATTACTCAACTCTGTACCAACATCGCATACCGAGAGTGTTCACTTTAAATGCAATTTAACCCCAAACCGCAGACGAGAAACAGAAAATTTGTTCTAGATAAGTATGTACCTATGAATACAAAGTATGACAGAAACACCCTAAAGATGTTTTCTTCACAGCAATCCGTGCACATGCGCCGGTGAAATAATTTATTTACACCCAGTATTCTTATACTTCACGATAGATGGATTCACATTGTCAACAATGTAGCGCCATCTTTTGTCAAGCAGTAAAAACAAGTGGATTTATTGGCGCTTTCTTTTGTTGAATACTTGGAAGGTATGTTATTCAGCCTCTCCCTCTGTCCTTCCTCTATGGTATGCAATCAGGCGTAACTTTGCGGAATTTTATATTTTTTTCATATTCAAATATATATATTTTTTGCGAATAAGTCCGCCTTTGATTACCAACTCGCCTGTTGGTAAGCGACAATGAGGTTGAAGATGAAGCACACGGACTTAGAAGATAGCTATTCACTTAAAAGAAGTTAAAAAAAAAACAATCCATCCGTCCATAATTTCATATTTTTTTACATATTTAAAGAATTTAGTGTCTACAGAGATTGTATAAAATTTGTGGTTATTTTATAAAAATTTAAGCTCTATAACAATCGAACAAGCCATGCGCGTCATATAACATTTTATAACAACGCTTGATAATGATCTTTTACCTGAAAGCGTGACGTAAACTAACATATTATTCATCCAAAGAGTTAATTTAAAAACCACAACCCATCCTGTTCTCACTTCTGCACTGTTATGTTAAGAATGCATTCAATTTGCGTCACTAACGCATGCTAGGTTTCATGAACAAAAACTAATAATATAAACGAACTTTGAAACACGAAAATTCATACCTTAAGCCGCGAGCAACCGCTAAATATAATATTAAAAGCATCTACTTTGTAAAACATAATTATTTAGGTTTACCTGTGTCATCTGATCCCGTGGTCCTGAACAGGCCTAAAACAGAATTTAAAGATATTTTGTATAATGATATTGTGATCGGTATTTAATTTCATTTCCGCTACGGGCAAGGATTAACAAGTAAAAGCTTTCGTGATAATGCTAAAGAGAAGTTAAACTTGCTTTGTCGAATGCTTTTTGGAAATATGAAACTGATATTATATTTAAACTAAAAGAATCAAATGTTTGAATTTTGATAATAATTATGATATGTGTTTATATTCTACGGAATTTACATGAGCGGTTATATATCGCATGTTGCTCTTACCATAGACGATTTTTTTCGTCTATGCTCTTACTATAATTTCAGCCTCATTTAGTGGTCTTTCTTAAGGTCAGTGCGCGTGCGCAGCTTCGTCTCGCTTTGCACATAAAATACCACCAAATGTTTGAAACCATAGTTACAACTGCATTTGGTGGTATCAAATTAGCCATTAAATTTAAATATATTATAGTTAAATTAAATGGCTTAATCTTACGTGAGTGATTCTTGTATAAACAAAATGTATGAAAACCCACGTTAGTATAATAAAATTATGATAGTATATCAATTAAATTGAAAACATGAACCCTAAACTTACCATAATTATGAACCTAATACCAGAAACACTAAGAAATACAAGAAATGAGGAAATCCATATACGAACGAAAGTTGCCGACATAGCCCACCAGATTAGCAAGTTAAAGTGGCAGTGGGCAGGGCACATAGCACGCAGAATTGATAAACGATAGGACCGAAAGGTATAGAGACCACGAATTGGTAAGCGCAGCATGTAGGAAATCCACCCACAAGATGGACAGACGACCAAAAAGAGACCGCAGGGAAACGCTGGATGCAGGCCGCTTCCAACCGGCCTTTTAGAGATCGATAGCTGAGGCCTATATTCAGCAGTAGACGTCCTATGGCTGAAATGATGATGATAATAATGAGAAACACTAAAAGTAAGTTTGTAGAGGCTGCTTGAGTGGTCAACCCTGTTGTGACTTAGCATTCCTGAAAACAACCGATACCTACAATTTACCGTAAGAACCAACCCAAGTTGTAAATATCACTCTGGGTCGCTCATCCGAGGACTGATCGGCTCGTCTATTGCTATTATTGTGATATGTTATAATTCAAGCGCTATAAGATAACACTTACTTGCTACCAAGCTGTTTTATAATACTTATTTTACCATACTGATACGTTAACCAGTCAGTCTTAGATATAGCTGGAGAGACAGTGGAGAAGAGCCTGTGCGAACTCCAATCTGTCCCGAAGCAGTAGAATATCGAGGATAGAAAGAAGTGGCATCTTTTTTTTACTGAAGATCGATTAACGTTTGACCGCCAACTCGCTTAATGGTAAGTGTGGCCGAAGCTGGAGCACGTCAACCTGGAAGAAACCTGTCAGTTTAGCCTCGAAGATGCCTGAAAAATAGTTCACGGGAAATAAATAGGGTAGTTCCGTTCTTGGGCAGTACGCATCATGAATGTGGAACCAAATCGTTGAGTATGAATTGCTGGAATTTCCACGAGAAACATCTTTGTGCTTGTTCTGTAGTAAATAAAAAAGCACGGGTTGTGTCATAAAACTTTTGTATTGAGTCTTTAGCATCGGGTACCAAAATTCAATTGGGCTGTTGCGTCAAGTAAGTCAGTGAGTTTTTTTATGCCAAAGGAATTTGAAGACTTTTGCCCTAACATCAGCCGTATGACATGTGTCCTCTAATGGAAAAACTGTCCTCCATAAAAAAAAACAAAGACTTTTGTTTAGGTATTTACCATTTGATTAAATTTACATGTAGTAAAGTTATGGTGGTATTCCATGCTATTTTACTGCGCACACATATTAAATCAAAATGATCCAAGTTTCCCGGTAAACTAACTTGAAACTGTCAAACTCTATTCACTTACCTATAAAGAAAATTTTATTCTACCTGGGATGATGAAAATCATAATACTTTATTCAGACCTCATAAAAGTCTAGAGTTTTAATCTTAAATGATTCTAATGGCGCTGATTTTATGAAGTTTAATATCACTTCAGATTTAAAATGAAACGGAAAAAATGTATTCAACGGGGCTCTGTAATGGGTACAAGTTGTAATTACAATTATTTGAAAAAATAATGTTGTTTTTGCCTTAGATATTTAAACTATGGACAACAGGTCAGTACTCAAAAATGTCCGAACCAAAGTCTGACTTAAACAGTAACCTTTAGTAGATTCCCCCTCCCCCCTCGCCCCGTAAATCTTCCGCATGACAAAAAAGTTGGCGAGTAAACAGTGCAGTAATTACTTTTTTGCAATAGGCTACCGGACTGATTATTTTTTATAACAGCGACCCGCGCCGGTTTCTCACGGGTGTAAGTCTTATTATAAATATGTAAAATATCCGTGAAAAATTATCTAACTGTTGGTGAAAACCACATCGAAATTCGTTGCGTGTTATGGGAGAAGATAACGGATATACAGACAAACAGACGCGGAATAAAACAAAGAGACAGAGATGTATAAAAAACTTGACCGTGAAATAGAGCCAAACACCAAAAACTAAATTGAAAAGTGACGTCTAATCTTGAGTGAGTATTCCCGTGTAATATATATAAAATGGAAGATATAATAGCATTTTAATACTGTTCTCTTTGTCAATTTTAATGTCTTGCTAAAAAGAAAACGCACTTACTAAAAAAATTTAGGTTCTGTTTTTTTTTTAAATGTCTTTTTGTGTTATCCACTTTCGCCTAATATTTTTTTACACGGGCTAAGCCGCGTGCGCGGCTAAGTACATACTATATAATAATGCATGTACGAGTACATATTTTGAAGCGGGAGAAATAAATGTTAGACGGTTATCGCATTGGGTCTCGACCTGTGGTTAAATACGCGAAGGGGCGGAAGCGGGTTATTAGCTATAACCAAAATAAAATGTATGTCATAACCAAAATAAAATTTATGTCAATATTTAATTTAATTTTGGTCGTAAGTTAGCACGTTGTCTGACGGGTCATAGAAATTGTAAACAAAAATAAATCACCACTATACATTCAAAACATCTACGTCTCTAATCCAAAATAATATGAAAAATATGCATTGTGTTCGGTATATATTCGAGTAGTCGCTAAGTGTTTCTGCCCTAGAGCACTGGCGTATTGCCAATACATCACAATGGGTGTACAGATTCGACTGTCATGACCCTATACGTTGCGTAGCCTTATAAATATCTCATATTGCCTTATATTGCATGTCATCGCCCATTGGCTGTGAATTAAAAGCCTTCAATTACAAAATTCTGAATATCAAAAATAACCAGAATTTGGTTTTGCAAATTTTGTAGGCCTGTAAGTAATATTAAAACTATAAACGCGAAAGTGTGTTCTCTTTTACGCCACAATAAAGCAACAGTAGGACGTGATTTTTTACACGATGCTATTAAAAGAGTAGGAGAGTGAAATATGTTACTTTTTATCCCAGAAAATTGTACAGATTATGAAGAAGGTCCCGTGGTTGAAATCAGCTAGTAGATAAACATTTTCTATGTTTCCTCTCCAAACACCCCGTCGTCTGTATTCATCCTGTTAATTTGTCATCATCATCATGGTTATAAGCCTATTGATGTTTCCACTGCTGAGACATAGATCTTCTCTTAAAAACAGAGAAAGAAGATGGACCCTAATCCACCATGCTGGCCCAGTATATGTTAGTGAACATCATTATGTCTCTGAACTTTTTTGAAGTTTTCGGACATACCGGTTTCCTCACGATGTTTTTCTTCACCGTTAATATAAATGTATACCTAAGGCTAACTTTACTGTTAATATTTACCAATATTGCAACTTTTTTTTTAGTTTAAGCTCTTTTATTAACTAAATAAATTACAAGCAAACGCTTAATAACTAAACTAATTGAAGTATTATTTAATTATCCATAGACCGTTGAATTCCTAAAGGCAATTCAAATGCTCAAAAGTCCACTAGCGAATCAGTTTATACCAGTTTATAGCGAACCTAGTATGCAGTGGCATTACCACGCTGAATGGCAATGCTTATTACCAGTCAAATTTGCAAGTTGAAGAAGTGGCAATGGGCAGGCCAAATCGCTCGAAGAACCGATAACCGATGGGGAAGAAAGGCCCTTGAGTGGAGACCACGAACCGGAAGACGCAGCGTAGGTAGGCCTCCTACTAGATGGATCGATGACATTGTGAGAGTCGCGGGCATCCAGTGGGTGCAGATGGCAGGTTGTCGTTAAGTGTGGAGGTTAAAGGGGGAGGCCTATGTTCAGAAGTGGACGTCTTCAGGCTGAACATGATGATGATGAAAACTTAATTTGAATTTGAATATTGGGGATAAAATGTGTTTCTTGTAGCACGTGGATAAAATGTATCATAATGCAAACAATGTATTCATAATGCAAAGACGTATTATGAAAAAGACACGAAACTAAAGTTGTTTGTATGTTGTTTGGAAGTCTTCATGAGTCGTGTGAAATTGCACTGTATCCCGGAGTAGCTAGCTACTGTATCTTTATGCTCTCGCTTTAAGTTTATAAGTATGTATTTAATATTTTTATCTATGTATATGTAGGCGCATCAAAAAAATTACAGTGGCAAGAAACAGAACTCACAGTAACAGATGGCAGCAGACGGCTAAAAGTTGACGTTTCAGCACTCTATCGGAACTTCTAGTGCATAGCATGGATGAGATTATTTAGTTAAATTCAAATTAACTTTATTTAAACTTTTAAATTCAAATTAAGTGTATTGTATCACAGACAGGGTAAAAAAAACACACCACTTTGCAATTAGCCCCAAGATCGCCTTTTACGCACAATTTATTGAGCTATGTACACATCTGTAGAAAACTGTGGTTTTATTCAACTTTACCACAATAACGTCGACATGAAACATCTCAATACGAGGTTCAAACAGCACTTTATTATGTCTTTCGCAAGTATTTCATGTCCATTTATTAGACGTAAAAAGTATAGGTACAATAAATACACAAATAAAGTGCCTTAAACAAAGGGTCATAAATATGTTTATTATGACGGCGAATGCTTCAGGGGTTATGATATGTGTCATCGGGGTCTCAAAATAAAAATTTCAGTTGTTTTATGCTTTGGTGAAAAAGTTTGCATATAATAGCGGCTTGGAATTCGCACGCGCAAACCACCGCAAGAAAGAAAAACAAGCATCTTTCTAAAAATCGACAATGACACTTCTTTTTTACCGACTTCCAAAAAGGAGGAGGTACTATGTTCGTCTGTATGGTTTTTTTCTGTATGTTCATGAAACATTAAACATCGCCTTTGATCATAATATTATAGCTTGGATTTGCCTTAAGCTCGAGCTAGTACTGAAAAAAGTTCGCCGTAAACTGAAAGGGGCGAGGTAAACACGTATTGCACACTCTGACTTAATTACTACTAGTTCAACAAAGACACACTTCAATATTGAGTGGCACACAACTACAACCGAGATGATAAAATGGGCGACAATTGAAGTCCTAAAGGGGAAACTGAAGGTATAACTGTTGGTATTTTATTATTATAACACTTCCGTTAATTTTTTCTAGGTCGCAAAAATATATTTTTTATAAAATCCTATTATTTGCAATCAATACTGCTTGTTGCAGACTACTTTACAAAGATTTCTAAATACTTAACTTAGTGCACTTGGAACTAAACCTAATTTGTTGCTTGTTCGAAGCTTTAATTATTCCGAAGAACATTGCTAGAAGGATCTAGAGTTCTTCGTCTCGTGAAACGGCTCGTTGTGTTCGTACATTATGCAGTAATTGAGCTCTATCTGTTAAATTATTAATACGTCAGGTGGTTCAAACTGTACATTAGACAGCAAATTTGGTGGAATAAGCACTTAATTAGGTAGTGCGATGTATTATGTTACGTTTATTTTTTCTCTAGACTTGTAACCTTGAGTGTAGAGTCTATCTTTCGTACGTCTCTATATATCTCGGCCGCGTATTTGAACGCTTAAAGATATAAAATGATTGAAAGTAGATACTAACGGCATCCAACAGGCTTTTTTGGAGATCAAAGGGGAGGCCTATGTCCAGCAGTAGACGTCCTATGATTGAAATGATGATGATGAGATACTTATGTGAAATATAAGTCAAACTAATAAAATAACAAGAATGTTGAGAAAAATTTACATTTTCATATAAACAAACATCTTAAAACCATAAACATATGATATACCTACTAAAAGTATATTTGACTAAGCTAAAACATAAATTATATTCTTGGAATCACTCCTTTGGTTTCCTGTGTAACTTAAAATTTGGTACAAAAAAGATCGCTCAACATTCTTTTGAACAAAAAATTCTTATGAAAAACCCGTCAAGACAAGATTAAAAATAAAAATGCTGGAGTCGCGAGAATTTCGGGCCATGAAAGTGTAAAACTTTTTAAGCTCGTCTCACACATGTAAATGTGTTTACGAGAATTCTCGAATTCAAAGTTGCAAGGCGCTTAGAACTTCTCATGCAAATATCAAGCATGAGCGATCTATGCAAATAAGAATTGCAATGAATTCATTTTTAGTGAGTATTTATTTGATGCCAATTTTATCGATTTGTATGCAAGATGTAGATTCACTGATTCGTTTGTGAAGGCATGAGAATTAAAAATTAAATTATTAATTTAAAAATTATTTTTTAAAACGAGCATTTTAGATTTTTCTTTCAAACGAACTCTCTCAGCAAACCCTTTCATTCGATACCCATATTATGATGGTAGATAACAAAATGTTGTCCGCCATATTGAATATAGAGTGACATAATTTTATTTTTCGAAGTTTTTTCAGTATTTTATTAGATACACATAAAACATAAAAACAAAAAAAAAAAAACAATTGGTGCAGAAAAATAAAGCCATCTTTGAGAGTCCACCATATTGGATTTAGAATAACCTCATTTAGCTGACTATGCATTGTCATGACGTGTCAAGCTAAACATGTATACAAAATTTCAGTTCAATTGATTTGGGTTATTGTTTTAAAATTCAGCTGCAAGATTTGATTCATACAAGGCAAGTTAATTAAAAGCCTGTAAAATAGAATTCATTTAAACAGTTGTTCGCCCCAATGTGACCTCGCGACCCCTACTTCTCAACTTCAGGACCTAGTTTACTGATACTAAGATTTTTTTAATAATAATGATATCTACTTAATTTCATGAAAATCAGATCAACGGTACATAAGTAATTGTTGAACTATTAACAAAATGCGCTTTGATTGATGTTACAAATAACTATTTATAATCATTATCAGCCTTTCATGTTTCCATTGCTGGGACACGTGCTTTCTCTCATAGAGAGAGGAGTGACTCTAATCTACCATGCAGGCCCAATGCATGTTGGTGAAGATCAATGAATTAAGTCTTTGAACTTTTTTGAGATTTTTGAACATAGTCGGTTTCCTTACGATTTTTTTCTGGCAACATTTTTGAATGATGGTTTTAAAATTGCACATAATAAATAAAATAAATAAATAAAATAAAGTCTGGGACATTATTGCACACATAGTCATCTGACCTGAAACTAAGCAAAGCTTGTAATATGGCTGCCAGAGACTGATATACATACATATATATTTTTAAATACATATTTAAATAGATATTAACACCCAGACATAGAAAAAACACAAATGTTCATCACACAAAATGTTTGCCCTAGGTGGGAATCGAACCCACGCCCCCAAACGCAGGAGGCAGTTTCACTACCAACTAAGCTAACGGGGCTGTGTAATTAATTTAAATAAGTCATTGGTCATTGGCTAAATAATTCATTTGTGCAGGGCCGAGTATCGAACCAAGTGCCGTCAGATTGTAAAGCGCACATGCTCGGCCAATATCGCTCACAAATATATAAATATAGATGATAAATAAATTCTTAAACGTTATAAAGTTGTTCAGCGCTTAAATAAATGAAGCAAATTTTAGTTTTATGTATAACCCATGTATATTCCCAATAATGCTAACAATGTTTAAAGCATAACTTTCAAACTTACCTTTTATATAAGGCTTAGCCTTACTATGTTCGGCTTCATTAAAACAAGCTATTTCAAACCTTTGTTACGGCACCAAAAGGCAATGATTAGAAAAGGAAGAGATATGCAACTTTCAAATGTTAAATGAAAATTACGTAGAATGGCAGTAAGGGCTTGTTCTAGTAGCCTCACTTATAAGCCAGGTCCCATTTCATACTTACTATAAGTTTCACCGCATTCAACTTTACCATTACTTAGCATTTGGTGAGCTGTAATTAAAGGCTTAGGCTGTCAATCATAAAATAAACTTTTATAAAATAGAGATTCATCAAGTTAACACGAAACTTTGAATCATTACTGTACTCATATGGAAGACAGGGCATGATAAGATTAAAACTGGGCACATTCAGCCCATGAATCCAAATGGCGTGATGTCATAATTTATCATCATCTACTTCACATCTTCTGCTGAACATAGGCCACCCCCTTAGAACGCCAAACTGAACTATAGCCTGCCATCTGCATCCACTGGATGCCCGTGACTCGAGATTGGGTGTGACAGGAGGTCCCTCTGACTATTAATAAATTACGTCAATACCTTTTCTATAGCATTTCAAGTGAGAGTTGTCCTACTGACCTTTTTTAATCTGCACTAATAGTTCGTTAATGGTCAACCGAAAGCTTTATGCAACGAACAACTGACGGCTTTGAAATCACCAGAATGGATTAATGAACACTTTGTTTTACTTTCGGATATTCACTTTGTTGATTTAATAACGCTGTTTAATAATGATGAATTATTGCTGATAATAAATGGAATTTTGCTGTTTTGAAAATGATAATACTTAAATTTAATGAATAAGGTTTTCGGTATAATTATGGCTCTTTCGACATCTCACGAGTACAGCGCATTGTCGCGCAGGAATGAACTGTTGAAGTTCTAAATACTGGGTGGAACTGAACGTTATGGGCACACGTGATGCCATCCATCGAGCAAGTGACCTGCTCGTCTTGTCACTCAGTTGTATGTACTACAGTTGTAGTTTAGTATAAACTATTAAAATTATCTATTTAAGTATGTATTTAAAAATATATATGTACGTATATCAGTCTCTGGCAGCCATATTACAAGCTTTGCTTAGTTTGGGGTCAGATGACCGTGTGTGCAAAAATGTCCCGAATATTTTTTAATTCTTCTAAGCAAATTCATGTTTTTTTTTTTTTTTTTATAGTTGCTGAATAGGCTTGCGCTTGGCCGCCAACTCGCCTGATGTTAAGTGATGATGCGGCCTACGGTGGACCACGCTTGCCTAAAAGTAACCGATTCACTCTTGACTTGAAGACACCCAGATTGTAACTATCGGGGAACATCCATTCTGGCAGTGCATTCCACAAACTAGCAGTTCGCACAATAAAAGTGGAATCAAAGCACTTTTTTAAAGCAAGGGTCGTTATTAACTAAACAAAAGACGCTATCACTAACAGTATAAAAACATTTGACTGCCCTAGTGTCCATAGACCGTTTAAAGCCTTAAGACAATAGTAAAGTAAAGTAAATTTTTATTGCATAAAACTGTGTACAATGGTGGAGTAATTGCAATCCATATGCTCAAGTTAATACTGATATCTACACTAATATTATGCAGAGGAAAGATTTGTATTTTTGTGTGTTTGTAACGAATCAACTCAAAAACTACTGGACCGCATAAAAAAAAATCTTTCATCATTATAATGCTACATTATCCCTAAGTCACATAGGCTATATTTATTACTAGAATGTTTAAATAATAAATCTCCACCCGTGTGAAGCCGGGACGGGTGGCTAGTACTTAATATATGTATGCTTAAAATATTAACTTATTGCCATATGTATTTGATACAGTGCTGTTGCCCGCGACTTCGTACGCGTAGCTTTTCATATAAACTTTCAATCCTTTTTTTCCTCCCTCAATCCGGCCCTTGCGCAAAATAACATAGCCTTATACTTCAATCTGGTCATAGCTAAGCATATTCGTGAAAACCGCATTTAAATCCGTCCAGTGGGTTAGGTAAGAGATGTGCGTGGACAAACAAACACAAAATTTCTAAGAACTGTCTTAACGTGTTCAGCTCCTTGTTTTAAGACGGGCGTCTTGTGTGTTTTTTTATTTGATTTCTCGCAAATACTTTTTTTTTATCTCTACTTTTTTACTATATATACTTAAATAATAACGTATATTTATGTCACAGGCGTTTATTACAACACAGTTCTAGCTAGTAGTGTAGCTCAACTAAACTAGGACCAGTGTTTTTGCTCTGCTATTGCAGCTGCCAGCTGCAATAATAATGCTAGCAGGGTGCTATGAGTGTGAACCGTTATTTATTTTACGTTATTTTACTTAATAAGTTATCGGTCAAGTGTTTAATTTGTTAAAAATAACAAGCTTAGTGAGAAAATACAATTAAATGTAATACACTAACTGAAGAAACAATTTAAATTGCCTAGTAAAGTTTTGAGATAAATAGGTAACAGTTTAAAGTTTAAGTTGTAATCCGTGTTCGGATTAAGGGTACTTATGTCCCTTTCCTGTTAAGTGAGTGTCATAATGGGGTTTGTATGGCGTTCTTACATGTGACGTCATTCGTAAGTATGGTTCGCTATCTCTCTAGCAAGATATTAAAATGCTTATTATATCTTCCTTAATTTTGAACACATATCAATTTTGTTTTCGGTGTTTGGCTCTATTTATGATCTTTTTATTTTTATTTTATACACATAAAAATCTCGTGTCACGGTGTTTTTGGTCGCACTCCTCTGAAATGGCTCGGCCAGTTTTTATGAAAAAAAAATATGTATATATAGTAGGTATGAGAATAGATCGTAAAGTATTTTTCATCACCACGCGGGTGAAACCGCAGGGCGCAGCTAGTAAATCAATAAAAAATTATCAGTCGGTAGCCTATGATGAGTGTTTTACAGGTATTTTGTTAAGTATGACAATGTACATTCTTTTAGGCGATAGAAATATTGCGAATAATTTTAGTAAAATATTTTACCAACCGGCGCCTGCTAGACAACATAAGTTAGAGATACCGCAGCCTCAAACTGATATTGATATAGCAATAACCTTAAACGATATTATGGAAGTAGTTAAACAGACAACCAGGGGAAAGTCTCCAGGGATAGACGGGCTGACCATAGAACATATAAAATACGGCGGCATAGGTATGTACCATGTACTATCTGTTCTATTTACAGCTATCATAAAATCCGGCCATCTACCGGCAGCACTCACTGATACAGTGATAATTCCGATATGTAAGAACCGTAGAAAGAGCATATCCAGTGCCAACAACTATCGGCCAATAGCCCTCGCTAACATGATAGCGAGGCTTCTGGAGAAGGTTCTGCATAAACGCGCCGCTCCGTATATAGAATCGTCGGATTGTCAGTACGGGTTCAAAAGCCATACATCGACCAGTACAGCCATCTATGTACTCAAGCAGGTCGTAGGTTACTACAAGAGCAAGAAGACGTCCGTTATAGCATGCTACCTAGATCTCAGCAAGGCATTCGACCGCGTAGACCACAACCTGCTGTGGCAGAAACTTTATGATCGTAATGTTCCTGGTCCGATAATACAAGTGCTCAAAAATTGGTATCAACAACAAAGAAATCGGGTACGGTGGAAAAATGACTACTCCGAGTCCTCTGAGCTTAAATGCGGTGTGAGGCAGGGGGGGAGTATGTCACCATCCCTCTTTAACTTGTTTATGGATGGTCTGTCTAAAAAGCTCTTGCAATCTTGCGTAGGCTGCTCCATCAACGGGACAATGACAAATCATATTGCCTATGCGGACGACATGGTGCTATTAGCACCATCTATATCGGCGATGCGCAAGCTTCTGGCTATATGTGAAGACTACGCAGAAGAACACAACATGAAGTACAACTCTGATAAATCAGTGTACATGATTTTCAAGAGCGTGAACTGGTGCCCTGATCTTCCTCCTCTAACGCTGTACGACGTCGCCCTGGAAAAAGTCGAAGAAGTCAAATATCTCGGACACGTATTGAGCTCCGATTTATCCGACCATGGTGATATAGAGAGGCAGAGGCGAGCCATCGCAGTGCGCGGCAATATGCTGGCTAGGAGATTTAGCCGCTGCAGCGAAGCAGTGAAGACTCAGCTGTTTATCAGTTACTGCACCAGCGTCTACACTGTCGAACTGTGGACGAACCACACCAAGGCTGCCATGAGCGAGATGCGCGTACAGTACAATAACGCGTGGCGCGCGATGTTCCGACTGCCCCGGTGGTGCAGCGCGAGCGGCATGTTCGCCGCGGGACGCGCGCCCTGCTGGCAGGCGCTGCTGCGGAGCCGGTCGGCCGCCACGCGCGCCGCCCTATACCGCTCCGACAACACTCTGGTGGCTGCGGTGCGGAACTGGCACTCTAGTCCCCTACATCGTACATGGAGAGCGTACCACACGCCCATCACATAATTTTAATTTTTATAAATAATGTTATCGTTTAGTGTTTAGTTTTAAGTTTTTAATTTTGTATATGGATGTAAATCTGGAATAAAAATATTTCATTTCATTTTCATTTCATTTCTTTTCACGGCCCAACAGAATCCGATAGGATATTTTTTTTTCTGTATCGTGAAATTAGCAGCCGAATTACCATAATCTGTTACAAGTCGTTACCAAACTTAATGGCAGTAACAGACGTCCATTTCCGCATCATCCCATCATTTCCTCGTATCACGAATTGCAATATCAAAGTAATACTAAGCCGTTTAGTGAACGTTTCCACGGATATATCTATCACGACAATTTTTTACTATATCTGCTAAGATAATTATAATAATGAAACCTGTCTTACCAACAACTGACTTAACATTCGCTCAAATATGTTGCAAATTTTAAAACTTATGGTTTGACTATAGCAGCTGGTATCCAGTGACGTTTGTCACTAAAATTGTTATTATAGGCCGAGTGGCAAGTCCTAATGTCAGAGTTTTTAGGCCGCCTAAAGACCTATAAAGTGATGATGTAGGCAAAAATGGTAAGCAAATTTAGCTTGACAAGGGCACAAGCGCTAGCATTGCATTCTTTTACCAAATGTCACCTAAAACATTTACCGGACCCTATCATGATTCCTAAAAAATTCAATTGTCACCATGCTCTTTCTGATTCATTTATATAAAAGCCCAGGTCGCAAGTGGATTGCAAAGTATAGCGATATGCCGAGTTAGTATCTCAAAATAACCATCGCTAGTGATAAGTGCAACAACAGTGCCTAAAGACAAAGGTCATTGACCAGTGTGTGTTGCCAGTGATGACATATGGTACTGAGACGTGGTCCTTAACTGTTGGCCTTTTGGAAAAACTCAGAGTCACACAACGGGCAATGGAGAGAGCTATGCTCGGAGTTTCTTTGCGCGATAAAATTTAGAACGTAGATATTCGTCAAAGAACCAGAGTCACCGACATAGCTATTAAAATCTGCAAGTTGAAGTGGCAATGGGCAGGCCACATTGCTCGAAGAACTGATAACCGATGGGGAAGAAAGGTTCTTGAGTGGAGACCGCGAACCGGAAGACGCAGCGTAGGTAGGCCTCTCACTAGATGGACCGACGACATTGTGAGAGTCGCGGGCATCCAGTGGATGCAGATGGCAGGATGTCGTTCAGTGTGGGGGTTAAAAGGGGAGGCCTATGTTCAGCAGTGGACGTCTTCTGGTTGATGATGATGATGAAGAGTGATAAGTGCCGTGTGTGGAAATGTTCACTTTGTCTAATACAAAGAAAAAAAAGGCAATTAAATGCACGACTAAGAAAATGTCGATGTTGTACGTAAACAAAAATAACTAAGCCATTAGCCAATTTTGTCACTTATTGCCAAAAGTACTATCGAATCTTGTAACAGTATTTTCACTGTTACAAGGTTTTTGCATTTTAGTAGAAATTAGTTTTTATACGTAAATTTTTACAAAAAAAACTTACTATTTTGTATTTGAGACGGGGATTTATGCTCACTGTTCCATCACTGTTATTTCATGGCTGGAGGATTATTTTGAAAACATTGAAAGTTTTTATGTTGTTTGTCACTGGATCTGGCTATTTTTAAGTAGAGCGAAGTGCTTTGGTGGTTGTTTATGTGATATTGATCTACCACTTTTGAAAGTTCATGTATAATAATTTTATTCGTTCAAGATTACTTAGTACTCGTATATAAATAAAAACACTGAGGTAAAAGTGAAGTAGACAAATGAACAATGTTCCGTCGGTGTGCACTGAATCTCATTCTTCTTCTTGGCATGCCATAAGAAGTTTTGGCGAGAGTTTACAGTCGGAATAAAGAGTTACTGAAATCATCTATAAAATCAGCCTAGCTTTACTAACATGGTTTATTCAAATTAGCACGCAATTCGACGCAACGACATTCATTCGCATTCGCTCATGCCATCTGATATCACACATTTGCAATTGTAATTCTAGTCACAGCAGTAGTTGCTTTAATTAGGATGGAAGAACGTCATGTTGATGTATCGGCGTGATATTAATCAATATTAGGGCCTTCTGTTCAAATTTTTCCAGATGTATAGTTGTATTTGCTTTAATGTAAAAACGGCAATACGTAAAAGCGTCAAACTTGGCATGATTATAATACTGTTAGCTGAGGCGACTGCAGCGCCACCCCCCAAAGCGGGCAGCAAGCGGTGCTCTGCCTCTTTCCCAGGCTTGCGCTCGTGACGATCGGTCGTATTTTGTTTGTGCTATTTATGTAAATTGTTAATATTACTTTCTTATACCAATAAATTATCATTGCGTGTTATATAAATTCTTTTTTTAATATTTTTTGAAAGAGGTTTCTAACAATACACACTCTAAAGTAAGACAACAAATAATAAATTCTGGCCAAGTGCAAGTTGGTGACAAATATCTATTCCTCACCAAGTTAAGAAATGTCGGGCGTGGTCTGTACTTGGATAGGTGACCGCCTGGACGTAATTTAGTAATATTAGGTACACTAGTTTTTGTGTTTTGTGGTGGTACGGATCCCTCAGTGTATGAGCCTGACTCATACTTGGCTAGTTTTACACAATATCTAGTTTGCTGTATCTACGCTTTTTGCAGGTTACTTAACCGGAACGTCTGGTAACGTCTATGTGCGATCTGTAATTTTTTCAGACACGCAACTTGTCACATTTTTCTACATTGAAAGTATTTACAAATCAGGTATACAAATACCAACGCATTTTTATTTGTAAGAAATTATGATTGTTTATTTTTTGGTGCTAGAGTTCCTTCCCAGATTAGTATACCTATTTATCTATCTAAACATAACAAGATCTGCAGAAAGATTTAAATTATATGCAACTATGCAAATATTTTGCAGATTCTAACCTATAGGATTTGGGTAAGTATCAGAGCCAGCAGGAAACTACAAAACTATCCTAAGCAACGACGTTATAAGGCCTAATGGCTATAAGTCCTTGATCCTAGGACATTAGAAAGAAAGTGACGCAACAGCGCAGATTTTAATTTAATACCTATTTGAGCAATTAATACAAACGTTTCTGGTCCTATTTGCAATAATGACAATTTATCATATACTTTTTTAAAATGCTACTCAAACAGAGAACTAGTAAAAAACGTAATAGCAGTGAATGCTTTTTTGCGATGAAATCCTTTTTATCACCAAAAAGGCACCAAAGAAATAGTTTGAAAGACATTCAAGAGAAGCAGCATTGGGGTGCAGCCTAAGTGAAATCTACTCAAACTCAGTGTCTTGCCTCTAACATAAGGCACCTTGGCAATAGCAACATATTGTGGAAAATACTAACAGCATACAGGTCACATTGCGGCGTTGTTTATTCTAGGGTCATTTGAACGAGAGGTAGTACCTCCATGCGTGACCACACACGAATTCAAAGGCATCTTTTTAATTGACTCTTACGACAGACATGTGATCCGTGAAGCCGTATTCCAAAACTCTGTTTCCAGGGTTAAAAGCAAAGAGCGCCTGGATAGTGGTATAATAAAAGCTTATAAAGGGCCAGTTTTGCATTTCTTCAAGTATTCCACGCATATTCTTTTATCTACTTGGAGTGCAATTCTGAATTTGCAAACGGGGCGGATATGAAGAATCTTATTATTTATTTAACCAAGGAACTAAAAAGAAATCGCAGGTGCTCGGTCGATGTTTCTAATTTTCAAAGTTGCATATTTTAAAAGGCAAATTTTCACGAGTTGTTTTCCCGACTGGGATTCTCAGAACCGTTACATTTTGGATTATGATGCCTATAAGAAGAAGCAGGTACTTGAATCTTTCCTCTTTTTGCTGTTCTCGAATAACGGCTCCATAATTTGCTGACTGCAATAACACTAATTTACTTTTATGATGATGGTTTTGATAACAGCACTGTGTTATGACACAGTATCATAAGCTCTGTTTAAGGTATGATTTCTTTTTATGTCGTAATTTAACAGCAGAGTTTTTGTTCACCTGAAAATCTACTTTTCATTACTCATACTCGGAAAGTAGGTCTGAAGTTGCCTGAGGAGCGGGTTGAAAGTAATACATTTCAGCCCTGGGGAAAACCACTTTTAACTGACAGTGACAGTTGACAACTGACAGGCACTCAAATTATAAAAAAAACTTGTTCTATTTCACATTTGTATTGAACCATGTTCCAACTTTTTTTTCTCCTCAGAGGATTATGGTCTCGCACTTCTCGTGCATTTGCCAGTGTCGGTTCATGTTTTTATTTTAAGTATCCTTGTATTCGTAATGAAAAGCACAGTATTTACCTCGGGGTTAAAGACTTATTTAGTCCCTCGAACTATTAGTGCCGCTTGCTACGCTTGGGCACCAAACCCCGTCTCGGGACTAAATAAGTTACTTTCACCCCTAGGTTAACAATGTACTATTTCACTACTGACACTGCAAAGTGTTCGAAATGTCAGAAATTAAAATAATGCAAAATACACGCGTTAAAATCCGTTAAAATGTTTTATTTCAATATGTAATAAGTTAATAATAATCTGTATGTGATGTATCTTTCTGATATTAATAAATTAACTATGAACTATGAACTAATAATCGCAAAAACCTAAGAAACCATTAGTAGCAAGAAGATTTAGTATGAAAAAGTGTAATCAAAGACATTATAATTATTTTAATCATCTGCTACTAAAATTCATTTTCATCATGAAAGTATGTGAAAGTTATACCAATAGAAAGGGTTTTTTTTTAACTTGAACTGTTAAAACTAGTTAGAATGGATTTTTTTTTTTACTTTTCCAGATATAAGAGAGTAATATCAAATAAAATTAAAGTAAAAAAATATGTGACTAACGTTATACTATATCAAAATATGTATACACGCGCACACACACGCACTTTGCTGGTTTTTGACTACATTTAGCATTTACATTTAAGTAGCATGCTTTCGTGCTACTAACTAGCATGTGTAACTGTACCTTTATACTTTCACTATTATAACAAAATTCAACACCATCAATATGGCTAGTGTTTTTTGACTACAGTAATGCAAATCCCAACACTTACATAAAAGGCCCGTACCGTGCTACTAAGCCAATATCGTTTTTCCGTTTCGATAATTTTTTACCCAGTTTGCAGCGAGTGAATTATTCTACAATAGTTAGATACAAGAGAAGGTATAAAGCTTGTTATACTGGGATTCATCTCCTAATTTTCCACCCTCAGAAATGGAATATTATCTTCAAATTTAAACGAAATCATATAGCCTTTTCGATAAAAAATATTGACGATTGAAAGATATTGCATATCAGTCAAAAACAGTCGAATTTTTTTTTTCTGAAGGCCGTTAAAAATAAAATTACAAAAAAAAAAGAAAAATTATATCCTTTGTATTTTCGAATAAAATATTTTAAAAGTTATTTTACTCATTGGCAAACGCCTTGAAATAAAAATGAAAACGTTGCAAAATTTCACAAGCGTGTATACCCGAGAACTCAGACGAGATACGAGCCATCCAAGGCAGAATTTACAACTGAATTTCCCCAGATGCACTTTGGGCAGATAAAACACAAAGATATCTTTAAGAAAATTTGCCCTTTGTGTAATTTAAGCTATCACAAGTCTGAAAATCTGCACTGCAAGGCTTTGTAGAATAACGCGTAGAAACGAAACTTCATATTCCCTCCTCGTAGATTGAAAGATAACTTTAATAAATTATCATTATTTAACTAGGTATCGCGACTTCGTACGTTTAGACTTTAATATAAACTTTTAACCGCTTAAGTTCTCCCCTGTTTTAAGATCCTTTCTTAACGGGTGTCTTCAGCACAAATGGAAAATAATTTACCTGCCATATGTTAGCTACGTAGGCCAAGAAGTTTCGAAATTTCGTGATAAGTAAGTGATTATTAAGATAAAATAAAAAGCACCTTACTTAGTTATCAGACCAATATCTTTAAAAATGCTATAGAAAACTCAAAAATTTGACAACCGACATAGGATCCGATTATGCTTATGATGGTTCGTCCAAAGATTATGCATTTTGTACCATCCGGGTCTACGCCATATTACCAGTATTGCGAGTTGAATATTATTATGGCCAATTGTAGTTTTTAGAGTTCCGTACCCAAAGAATAATGATGATTATGTCCTACCTTCAAACGGCTCTATCTTTGAACCATACTAAATAGCCAGTTAAAATTTTCATAGAAAATCTATAAATGTTACGCTGAGTGAAGTATAATAACACTCAACTTTTATTGTGTATAGTATAGGTACTAGATTGTAGAATGCGCTGCATGAATGGGTGTACCCCTCAGAAAAAAAATGGAAGCGTTATATATACTGTTTCCCCTCTGGCATTTACACCCTCGGTCGTCCATTTGATCACATCATTTGCAGTTGTGTGCGCTCAATATTGAAGTGTGCGTTTGTAGAACTAGTAAGAATATGTCAGTGTGTGCAATACGTGTTACCTCGCCCCCTTCCGTTTTTGGCAGACTTTTTTCGGTACTAGCTCGAGTTTAAAGGCAGATCAAAACTATATATTATCAAAGGTGTACCCCGATGGTTACAATCTGGGTGTCTGCAAGTCACGATGACTCGGTTTCTTCTAGGTTATCTTGATCCATCATCGTGTAACATCAAGCGAGTTAGCATACGTAAGCCTATTTTAATAGTAAAAAAAAGGGAGGTCGTATGGGATCACTGTACGGGACAACAAACTGAACAAACTTATCGTACGTTTTTTTCTTTGTTCAAAAGTAAAAACGGTAATATATGCAAGCATCAATCTTGGCATGATTATGATATAACATACATACTCTAAAGACCACAGTAAATAAATACCGGCAAAATTCGAGTCGGGTGCGCCTTAAAATTCCTGTATCTACCTTTAGTACAAGATTTGATAGTTTTCGAAAACTTTTTTCGTTTTCGTTTTGTTACATACATTGCTGGGCTGAAAGCTATTCGAAACCTTTTTTCGTATTTGAGTGAAGCAATCTATACTGCCGATTACTACCGATTTTAGTTCCTCCGCGTTTCCGCTGGAGGCGCTTTGCTAAAATGTATGGAAAAATACAAAAACGAGAAAAGTTTTCGAAAACTATCAAATCTTGTACTAAGGGTACTGGATGGAAAGAAAGAAAATAATAAATTTAAGTGTGGAACCTTTGGTGCGTGAGATTAAATGATGACAAGGTATTAGTATAGGTATATGTCTTTTTTATCTTGTTTCAAAATAGACATCTACATAGTAATACTACACCCCCCCTCCCTCCCCCACTAAAATCATAAGCATTTTATTTGCCAAGCGGTAAATAAACAAAAACATCTTTGCTATAAACTGAAAGAATTTATGGACACGGAAACGCAACCAAAAAAGTACAAAATAGTCACTACGACTTCGAACCCTTTTGGCGGAATGAACTCGCGACCTTGGTTCATATTACGCATAAACTGACGGCCTTCGTGATAGCGAACACCTTACTTGTAAAGTTGGCCGAATGATGGAACTAATTTTTTCCATTAGAATGTTATTCGTTTTGTTCTTATAATCTGAAGGTGGCGCCCCTTCCCAACAGTACAGATAAAATAGTCGTACTACTACAAAACCTTGACTTAGTTGACTCATTTTACACACTGTTACGTTTACTTTGTTTACTCCATTTTACCTGAAATTTTCAGTGCCCGTTTATGCAGACGAACATGAACAAACAATTTGTATTCCTGACACAATAGCTTTAAATGGGCTTGATTTAAAAAAATGGGTTATCACAATGAGTAGAATTTTCTACAAATGTTCGGAGACAAGACTATTATTTTTTACAAGTATTTATTTTGTTTCACCTGTCCCGGTGTCTGTGTCTGTAATCAGAGTTAAATTTTGCAAAAATCTCGCTAGTTAAATTTAACCCAATCCCAGGTGTTCGATTGAGCTGAAATTTGGCATACTTCTCAAGTTCCAATGAAAATACAATATTATGGCAACAGCGAGCTGATTTAATGATGGTGACGATGGACAACGGAACTCCTCGATGGATGAGTAATTGGGCTCATTTTGATCAGCACACCATTCCGATCACTAAATTTATAAACTCTTAGTTTGAAAAATTAAAAAAAACTTGTTAAAGAAGACGTTTCAGAGAGCTCTTTTAAGGGGGGACTCTGTGACTATTCCCCAGCGCAAAGTAAATAGCGAATAATTATGTTTTTCTATTGTGTATACCAATTCAGTTTTCGGTATTTTATTTTTATTTTAATTTAGTAATAGGCTTGCTTTTAACCGATGATGCGGTCTACAATTGAGCACGCTTGTCTAGTAGAAACCGATTTACTCGTGATTTGTAAACATCTAGATTGTAACTATCGGAGAACACCCGTTCAGGCAGCGCATTCTACAGACTAGCAGTTCGCATAGTAAAAGTGGATTCAAAGCGCTTCGTACGGCACAATGAACCTGAATATTGAATGTAGACATTGTCTAGATTCAATATTTTACGTGACCATTGTTGACTATTCACACGACTAAAGATTTTAAAGTATATAGAAATATTGAACACTTACCAACATGTAAAGGATGAGACGAATGCAACGGCCGGACAAGTGAATAGTCTAGACAACACGATTGTAATCTTACTAAAGCTTAACAAACTGCTATACACACTTGAATAAATCCAAGCCATGACAATTTCAATTGTACAGCTAGATGTTAAGATTTATAGTCTGCGATAATATACCAATAGAAAAAAAAGACTACTGCAAACTTGCCAGGTTTGGTATTATTTATCGTTGTAATCTATATAATATAAAAAGTTGAATATCACATACTGACTAACTAGCTTATCACGAAAGTATAGCAAATAACAGTGGTGGACTAATTTTCCTGCTGGGAGCCTCCGAATCTCAGGGGCCTCCTTAGAATTTGGAAGCCACCAAGATCAGCATTTATAATTGAATCCCAAAGACCAAAATACGGTCAGTTACTAAGAGGCATTACATGCACGTGTAGGCCAGTGGTGAGCGCAAATAGCTAAAATTATCATTTATGGTACATTCAACGCTCTGAAAAAGGTGATAAGGTTTGTAGAATGGTGTAATTTTCGGTTGAATTAATAATGCCAAGATATCAGAATAGCAAGTGACAATATGACAAAATATCTAAGTAAGAGAGGAAGAGTAAAAAATTCTCTGACGACATGTAAAGTTCTGTGCTGTCTAAATGGTATCTGTCCAATATTTCAGTCCAATGTCGATAGTTTTTCTAGCAAAATTTACTTTATAAAACAGTTCATGGCAAGCTCGTTTAAAGAAGCTTGCCTACGCCAATGTATTAGCAGGTAAAACAAAAACCATTTTTGCGTAAAGGAGACCAACCAACAATATTGCTCCTGAAGCATAGGTAAGCAATTTGGAAGCCCCTTGGCAAAAGTCACGGTGCACTTCAGCGTCCGAACTTTTAACAAGCAATATAGTATTTTCAAGTACTCCAGAACTCCTTCGCTTTGCTAAGGGTAAGACCAAATATGCAGAACTAACTTCCTTCACTAGTTGGAAAGGCGCCCTAAGAAAAAGAATAAGAATTTCGTTACATTTTGAATCTACCTATGTTAATCTTGTGAAAAGTGTGTTTAGAAATTTCTTGATAATAATACAGTGTTATTAGCAACTAGCTGTGCCCCGCTGGACCTGCATGGATTTCTTCTCATTATCATCAGCTGCCAATGAAAGTCCCGTCCAAATCGTTTCTGCCGTTTTGGAGTCCATAGGGAACATGCATACATATATTCGCACATCGCCTTTTTACAATATTTTATTTAACCTGTCTTGTTAGTATGTGTGGGATAAAACTTGCAACTGAATTTTAGAGCAGTTATCATATGAAAGGGTTTTCTGTGAAGAATACGAAAAATAAAATGACGTCCTACTAAATACAATATGGAGGCCACCTAAAAGAAAAAAAAAACATATTTATGTAAAAGTAAGTACAGACTGCCTTCTCATTTTTTTATTTTATTTTAACTTACTTCTAAGACGTGAACACTTTTGGATCATAATTCTATTTTATAATCAATAAATTATTCATTAAAAAATCTTAAAAAGAAGGAACCTATTACCTTTCTATAACTACCTCTATTAGTAAAATCACAATAAAATTAACGTGAAACATTCTTCTGCAAAAGATTATACAATAGCTGTTTTTTTTGTGTTATCTAGAATTAAATAAAACTGGTGTTACAATCATAGTTTCTAAATCGACCCTTATATTGTTGAGAGAAAAAGTTTGTTACTTTGTTTATTTTAGAAGATATCATCTGAAACTACTGAAACGGCTCAAAAAATTACTGCACTGATTAAAAGCATCATTATAACTGAGTGAGTGAGCTGTTCTATGTTCACAATACGGACAAAATCGCAGGCATAAGCTAGTGATTTAAATTAAGGATAAATGATATTCCTAGAAATCATACTAATCACAGTCGACATAAATTTCAATTCACACGTTTATAATGATTATTTATCAACTATTATATTATTTACTTCAAATCTCGAGTTAGAATACTGTGAAGTAAAACCTCTTCTGCAAAAAGGTCTCTGTGTTACACTAAACCGGTTAAGCCTTTTGCATACATAATGCTCAAGACTTTTGCATACCTATTTTGTTACAAAATATTGAGATTTTGTTGGAAATATATTCTTATTGTCGCTACAATTTATCCCCTTTATTAGACTGAAGGCCGGGCAGGTTTCGGGAAATGGATAATGAAAGAAAAATGAGTAATGAACTCTGAATTTAATACTGAGCTCACTATTTTGTTACATCAAATACACACAAGATTGAAGTAGATTGATGTATGTGCCACTCTAAAATACAAAGAGGTAACAAACATTTTGCTAACGATTCCTTACTTGCAATCAAATTTTTGATCACGGTTTGAACGCGTAGCGCACTCTCTCGTTCCAAGCATTTCTTCTGACAGCTTCAATTTTATTGTATAAAGTTAAATGAAAACCAAGAATTCGGATCGGTACGATTTTGAAAATAAAGTCATTACGAACGTGTAGCAGGCACCCGATATTCTTCAGTGAAATATTATAGACAATCAACATACAACAAACGCAAAATTTATCCGTTTTTCTTCTTTTGCGTGATAGATATTTTTTCAGCTTATTATAAGGTCGGGGAAAAAGTTTCTTCGTATTTTTAAAAAAAATTCAAGACATATTTTTTTCAAGTTTAATTACATTTAATTATAATATATATGTGCCATTTTGTTCGATAACTTGTTGCCATCTTGTAGGTAGTGACATGATCCCGTTGCTGTAGAATTTTTGGGACTTCTGATCAAAAAAATGCAACAAGTAGTTTTGACAGTCCTCTCTTGATGTTAATCTAACACTACCCAAAGAATTCTGAAGAGATCGAAACAGGTGGAAATCTGAGGGTGCAAGGTCAGGGCTATGTGGTGGATGCATTAACACTTCCTAACCAAGCTCTCTAAATTTTTGCTGAGTGGCCAAAGATGTGTGCGGTCTGGCGTTATCATGATGAAAGACCACACTCTTTCTGTTGATCAATTCCGGCCGTTTTTTCTCAATTTCTTTTTTGAGTCTCATCTGCTGTTGGCAGTAGAGATCCGAATCGATGGTTTTGCCCGGCGGTAAAAGCTCATAATGAACGATGCCCTGCCAATCCCACCATACACACAGCATCACCTTATTACGTATTAATCCGGGTTTCGCTACAGTCTGTGGTGCTTCACTGCCCTTTGACCATAATCGTTTGCGCACATACTTGTCGTAGGTGATCCATTTTTCATCACCAGTGATCAATCTTTTCAAAAACGGTTCGGTTTCTTTACGTTTCAATAGAGAGTCGCAAATGAGTACACGATTCATTTGGTTTCTTTCAGTGAGCTTGTGTGGCACCCAAATATCGAGTTTTTTTGTATACCCAGTTTTTTTCAAATGGGTCAAAACTGTTTTGTGGTCAATCCCCAGTTCTTCAGCTACGTCGTAACTATTAATATGCCGATCTTGGTCCACTTTTTCAGAAATGGCATCTACTTTATCCGTAACAGGGCGACCAGAGCGAGCTGCATCTTTGACATCAAAATTCCCGGACTGAAAACGCTTGAACCAACATTGTGCTACTCTTGATGACACTGCATTAGGTCCATAAACGTCACAAATTTTTTTCGCGGCTTGTGTCGCAGTTTTCCCTTTTTGTAATAAAATTTCACAATATATCGAATTTCTTCGTTAGATTCACTCATTTTATCAAACAAAAAAACAATTGAAAAATGGCGGGAAATTGCTTTTTACTTTTTGTATTCCTTTTTTAAAATGTCATATTTTTAATGGTATCAAAACCAGCCAGATACAAACAGTACAACGGATGATATTTTTACTACAACCTTATACATACAAAATACGAAAAGACTTTTTCCCCGACCTATTACAATGTTATTGTAGCTTTCAGAATAATGCTTGAAACCTATTCTGAAGGTGTTACTTTAGCACAAAACTTTGTAATGTAAAATAAATACATTAAATATTGTCATAAAATATCTCGAACATAGCTAAAACTAGTGTTTGTTAAACATAAATAACGTTGTCGAAAGGGTATGAAAACATACATTTGAATTTACTTTAGATAAATAAGACAATAATTAAACACGAAGTTCATTTGACACAAACGAGGCCGAATCTCTTTAGAACCGAATCGCGGTGAACGTGGAAGGAAATGGGAAGAGGTTGTAAAATTTTACGGCTTATTACGTACCTAATCTAAATGGATGGAGTCCATCCTCCATCCCAGTGCGGCATTAAAGTTATGGTTGATCGCGTAGAGGTGAGCAATGAGTATTTTGGTCAGCTTGGTGTTGCAAGACTGAAGAAACGGATGTTAGTGTGTAAATTATAAGAACTGTGCAAACAATTGTTCGGAAGAAGGAATTGATTTATAAAACTTGATAAGTACGAGAGTCACAAAGAAAATAATATTAAAATACGGCCACAGTTAGATATTCCTACATGTAGCTAGCAACTGCCCGTTTTTTTATCAGACTGCCAGAACGGAAAAGAAAAAACGACACCGCTTTATGATTGATACTCCAAAAACCCGTACGATGCGCATTGATTCCACTTTTATTGTGCGAACTGCTAGTCCTTGGAATGCGCTGTCAGAATGAGTGTTCCTCGATAGTGATAATCTTAATGTCTTCAAAGCACGATTAAATCGGTTTTTAGGTAAGTGTGCTCCATCGTAGACCGCATCATTGTCTAAAGTCAAGCATTGTAGAGGTCAAACGAAAGCGTATTAATTAATTATAATAAATTAAAAACCTTCCAGCGTTTTTTTCATGGGATGCTTCAACTCGACGTGTACATACATAGTCACACAGTATTAGCCTATCATGTTACCAATGCTGGGACAATAGGCCTTCTCTCAGAGAGAGAAAGAGAGAATGGGCCCTAATCCACAATGCTGGTCCAGTTCATGATGATGAATGTCATATGTGTTTGAACTTTTTGAGATTCTTGAACATAACTGTTTCCTCACGATTATTTCCATCGCTGTTTTTGAGCGATGGTATCGATGGACTGTGTTCTTCGAGTTCATATTAATTCGTAATTTTATCGTAAGCCATGGTTTTTTAGATCTTAGAGCTGGCATCGAAGCAAGATTGATTAATTGTTTGTCTAGAACTGCTCCGGACGATATTAAGACAGTGGCGGTGATCTCGTATCTATAACTTCAGACCTTGCACCACCAACGATGCGCCACCGCTTTACCGCCAAAGTCATCAGAAATTTACTTGCCTGATTTGACAATTTTATCACGGAACTCATAACTTGACTTATATGCAACGGAAAATATCTCTAACAAATTTCAGAATAAATCACTACTCTGAAAAATATTACTGCATAGCAAATGTATCGTCTTTCTAGGTTTTATTTTATACCAGCAGCTCCCCGCAGTTGCATCCAGATAGCGCATGCTGTTTTCCGTTTTCTGGGATATAAATCAGGGGTAAAATGTTAATCCAGGGTATTCGCTATCTACATACCAAATTATATCTGAATCTGTATAGCCGTTACGGAGTTGAGTGTGGACAAACTGACACACGTACACAAACGTAGCGTACACAAAAACCTATCCCATTTATAATTATAAATTTAATCAAGAACTAACAAACGCCTGTAAGAAGAATGAAGCAACTAAACGTGTTCTAATTTCATTTCTTGTTTGTATCCAGGACAATTCAGAAGGGATTTCAAGGAAAGGATCTAGCAACACCGTGTTGCTGCAATAAAACGGTGAATAAAAACGTAATACGGATTTGCTGGTGCACATGGCATGGAAACAGCTCGTCCTCGGTGTTTTTATTGAAATGTAAAGTAAATCTACTGTTTAAAAGATAATAAAAATAATAAGTTCATAATAGAATTTTCAGAAATAAAACTACTACGTTTTTTTGACGTCAATGAGTCTTTAAATTTGCTTCCATACGGGGAGGCAATTAAAAAACTGATGATAACAAAATATGAAAATATGGGAATGCAGTTTGATGCTGCAGCGACATAATTTTCTATCATTTACATCCAAAATTTAATTATACCTATCGATAGATAAAGGATAAAAGAATTTAACGCCCTTTAGTTTTTACTTTTTGACTTTATTATTAGGACAGACTAACGAACAGAGAGATGGGTGGACAGATAGATAGTGTTGGTTTAGTATTAAGGTCCCGTTTCACCCTTTAGGTAAGAAACATTGTGCGCCCGATTGTTGGTCTTATAGCCATATCAGAGGTCTTCAGATGGCTTAAAAACGCTAACACAAATAAATGTGTTTTTAAAATACTATCCATAGAACCATTATCATCCATTATCCAAAGCAGGCCGATTAGATAACCTTTGATAGAAAGTAGGTCAGTGTTCCCTATCCAATGAATAAATCTTTCAATAGTTAGGCTATGGACTCGATAACGTTACATCATAGCATGCAATGATTTTAATTTCCAGATTTGATGTCAATAAAATAAATGTCAGAAAAAAAACGTTATTCTATATCAACGTATTCTATAAGCATTATGGCCATTAGCGTTGTTGCCATTAGCATGCTAAGTCGGTACGGTGCCAACTGGTTGTCACTGTCTTTAGATCTTCAATGGTCTATGGGAAATACAACTCGTCATAATCATCATCAGCCAGAAGACGTCCACAACTAAATAAGCCTCCCTCTTTAACCTTCACACTGAACGACATCTTGCCATCTGCATCCACTGGATGCCCGTGACTCTCACAATGTCGTTGGTCCATCTAGTGGGAGGCCTACCTACGCTGCGTCTTCCTGTTCGCAGTCTCCACTCAAGAACCTTTCTTCCCCATCGGTTATCGATTCTTCCAGCGATGTGGCCTTCCCGTTGCCACTTCAACTTACAAATTTAATAGCTATGTCGGAAACTCTTCTTTGGCAATCCTTTTTTTTATGATTGGCCAAGGAAGTAATTTTTTTATGTATATGTTTATCTTTTTAGTGATAAATTATTTCAGCTTGTGGATTTGAATTGGTGAGTTGACTACTCCACTAATTAATGAGGGGTCGACCCGCTCCCTCGACCCATACATCTCCAAAGTAAAAAAATCATTGTTGTTTAAACATTTGATATTCTGATAAAATGAACTTCAAGCAAATGAGCTCCTGAGAAATAATGGAATGAATATTTTTATTAAGATCATTTAAAAAAATGCAGATGAATACTAAGTCGTTTTTATTTACAGAATTAATATAATAAAAATTATCGTGCTATTTCGGAATCATAAATCAGTTAACTACACCCAAATAAATTTACACGGAGTGGTGGTATTAGGGCGAAAAAATATTTACATAATATTAAGAAAATGTAAAATGTAACTCTCTTTTTAATGTCACTACAAAAAAAAAAATTACCATAAAAATGGCTGTCAGATAAAGTTCTAATTTGGCCCATCAAACAACACAAAATACAAATAAGCATTATTTCGAAATAGATGTTAATAAAAAATGAAATTTGTTCTGTTGAACTATTATTATTTCAAAAATAAAAACTTTATAAAAGAACTGGCTCATAGATTTTTTTTTGGCCCGACTAACGCTAAACTGTTTCCGAGCGCTGTTAATGGTCAGCGTATTGCATTTATGCACATCAAAAATAGATTTTATTTATTTGAATATAAGGTATGAATATCTGGATTCTGTCTCAGACAACTGCCAGTTTCATAGTACCCAAATAATGCACAGCTCGTATACAATTTATAGTAACAAGATCCTCCAGAGAAGGGGTATTGCAGTTTATTGGCACTTTGCCATAGTGTGATCCTAAGGTCCCTTATGTATTGTAGTCGCCAACATGGCAGATGTGTTTGAATTGTGAGACCGTACATATATTATAGTATGGGCATATCTGGCATAATTGATACCTAGGTACACCTTTTTGTCTGTAATAGGCTTGCGTTTGACCACCATCTTGCCTATAAGAAACCGATTCACTCGAGATTTGAAGACACCTAGGTTGTAGCTATCGGAGAACACCCATTTAAGCACCTTATCTAGTTTTAATGCACTCACACCATTAAAAAAAAATGTGAGAGCTTGTGTTTGTGTAACAACTCAACGCCATAACAGCTAAATTGATTTTATTACAATTAAAAACGCAAAAACATTTATTATGTAGGATAGTGGGTGAAACCGTGGGATGCGGTCAGTGGATTGTAATTTTAGGGGAAAAAAATTGCGCATTCTTTGTTTCCCACCGGTTGAGATTGTGGCCAAATGCATGTCTAGACCGTAGTAAAAAAATACTCATCGTTTCATAATTCAGCAGTAACAAAACCCTCGTGAAACAACTGCGGTAAAACAGATGCCAAACTGGCCGCTAGGGTGCGATTTCTGACGCTCCATTTTAGAGGATTTATCTTAATAGGGATGAAGCCAGACCGTGGCCGTCTAAGGCAGTGGTCGCTTGCATAACTATGGTTTTAATGATGTTTTTGGTAAGCCAAAATGTGTAGCCACACTAAGCTTCAGCGTTAGAGTAAAGCTGTAAAATGAAAGTGTAGTTAATCTAATTGCATTACGTTGTTAATTAGAGGTGAATCTTTATCATTATTATCCACAATCTCTTTTATTCCACTGCTGGATAAAGGCTTCTCTCTTGTTGTGCCAAATGTCTCGGTCCCGCACTAAACTTGTCTTGCTTTGACCACGATTCTAACCAGCGATCATATCTACACTAATATTATAAAGAGGAAAGATTTGTACCTATTTTTGTATGTTTGTATGTTTGTAATGAATAGGCTCCGAAACTACTGAACCGATTTGAAAAATTCTTTCACTGTTGGGAAGCTACACTATCCCCGGGTGACATAGGCTATATTATATTTTGTAGCGAGGCCGAAGGCCGAGCTTACACTCGTGCGAAGCCGGGGCGGACGGCTAGTAACTTATGTATTTACGTGTTTTATTTTTGTTAAATACATTTTGACCGCGTACACTGGGTGTGAATATTCTGGGATATGATTGTAGTCATGGACAACTTTTACTATGGGTGGGACCAACACTGAAATAGCGAATAAAAATATCTGCTGTTCCATACATTTTGTCAGGTGACAATGACATATTTATAAGGCTTTTTTTTTAAAGCTGTTTTTTTCGCGAGATTAGGGTTAGTCAGACAATAAAAGTAGTAACAAAGATCAGTACAATGCACATAGCTGAGGTACAATGATATCCCAAAATATTTCCACTGTCTAACCAGTCACCACAAGGGAAATTTCTATGTTCAGCAGTAGACCCTCAGTCTTCTGGTTGATGATGGTGATGAGGAGCCAAAGATAATAAAAGAAAATATTGCCAAAATTTGGAAACATTAAACAAAAAATACATAATCAAGCAATATTATGCTACACAATTCATTTGTGTAGGCTCAAAACAACCGTTGAATACTCGCAAATAAACCAAACAAAATGCGTAAATCAGCCTAAAATAACATTCCGCGAATCCGACACTGAATATCCATAATCTAATTATCCACTCCAGCTTCCTAAACAAGCGCCTAACAGATCTCAGGTGTCAAATATGGCTGAATGTTTTAGCAGGTAAAGTGCGATGCGGTCAGAGAAAAAGCTGAAACCTGCGCTACCGGCGTGACTTCATCACACACTCAGATATATTTTGAGTGAGCAGACCTGACTTTTTTACCGAATCGGTAAAATTTGAATATGACAGGTTCTCTCAATGTTATTAGTTTAAGAATTTTCCAGTGTTTGAAATAATTATACTGTTTAATGACAAATTCAGTCAATCATCATCATCATCAGCCAGAAGACGTCCACTGCTGAACATAGGCCTCCCCCTTTAACCTCCATACTGAACGACATCCTGCCATCTGCATCCACTGGATGCCCGCGACTCTCACAATGTCGTCGGTCCATCTAGTGGGAGGCCTACCTACGCTGAGTCTTCCGGTTCACGGTCTCCACTCAAGAACCTTTCTTCCCCATCGGTTAACAGTTCTTCGAGCGATGTGGCCTGCCCATTGCCACTTCAACTTGCAGATTTTAATGGCTATGTCGGTGACTCTGGTTCTTTGGTGAATATCTACGTTTCGGATTTTATCGCGCAAAGAAACTCCGAGCATAGCTCTCTCCATTGCCCGTTGTGTGACTCTGAGTTTTTCCAAAAGGCCAACAGTTAAGGACCACGTCTCAGTACCATATGTCATCACTGGCAACACACACTGATCAAATACCTTTGTCTTCAGGCACTGTGGTATCTTGGACGAGAAGATGTCACGCAATTTCCCGAACGCTGCCCATCCGAGTTGGATTCTTCGGGCGACCTCTTTGCCTAAGTTGGACTTACCTAACTGAACAATCTGTCCAAGATAGGTGTAATGGTCAACAACTTCGAGAGTATCGTTCCCAACAATTACCGGTACGGGTACAACATGGACATTGGACATGACTTTTGTCTTGTCCATGTTCATTTTAAGACCTACCTGTTGGGAAAGGCTACTGAGGTCACTGAGCATTGTATTAAGGTCCTCCAGCGACTCTGCCATGATGATTATATCGTCGGAAAAACGAAGGTGAGTGATGTATTCGTCATTGATGTTGATGCCGAATCCGTTCCAGTCCAAGAGCTTGAAAACGTCCTCCAATGCGTTAGTGAACAGTTTCGGAGAGATAACATCTCCCTGTCTCACGCCTTTATGCAATTGGATTGGTTCCGTGCTCTCGTCCTGTAATCGGATCGACATGGTGGCGTTTCTATACAAACACTTCAGCACTTCGATATACCTATAGTCGATATGACAACGCTGGAGGGACTGCAACACTGCCCAGGTCTCGATTGAATCGAAGGCTTTTTCATAGTCCACAAACGCTAGACATAATGGCCGATTATACTCCTCAGTCTTCTGTATAATCTGGCGGAGCGGGTGTATGTGGTCTATGGTGCTCCAGCCTTTACGGAAACCGGCTTGCTCGGGAGGCTGGAAGTCATCAAACCTGCTTTCGAGACGGTTCGTAATGACTCTGGAGAACAACTTGTACACATGGCTCAGGAGTGAGATGGGCCTATAATTATTCAACGAGGTGTCATCACCTTTTTTGAAGAAGAGCACCACCACACTCCTATTCCATGCTTCAGGCGTAGTACCTTCGAGTATGACGGAATTAAATAACTTCTGGAGGACCAAAAGTACCGGTTTTCCACCCACTCTCAGAAGTTCTGTCGTGATTCCGTCATCACCCGGCGCCTTGTTGTTCTTAAGCTGTTTCAGAACCATTCTAATCTCGTACAAGCTGATGTATGGGATGTCCTCAGTGTAGTGTCGGGTCAGTTTAGCTCTCTTGTCCTGAGCTGCACTGACAAAAGGCTGTCGTGTTGAGGTGTACAACTGTCCGTAAAACCTCTCGAGCTCTCTCAGAATCTCCGGCTTTGATGAAATGATACTGCCATCCTCAATCTTCAGCTTCGTCATTTGGCTTTTCCCAATAGACGAATTCTTCGCGAACACTTTTGAGCCCTGGTTCCGCTCAATTGCGTCCCTAATACATCTTGTATTATAGGAACGCAGATCATGTCGCACCGATTTCAAGATTCGTCTATTAGGACATACCCTTACATACATTAGGGTCCCTTCAATCAAATCATTCAAATTCAGTCAATCAATCACTATAAATTACCACTATCACGGTTACAAAGGAAGATTTTGAAAACGAAAACATTTTCAAAGTATGGCTTCTACTCTATGCAATTTAGTGATTTTATATTTAAAAAATCTGAAATGCGCGAGCGATATTAATTCAAACTTAGCTGCCCTTTAAAAACAGATTAACATCAAGCGAGTTGGCGGCCAAGCGCAAGCCTATTTAACAATAAAAAAAAAAAATTAAAAAAAGATTAATGAAACGAAATAATATTGATTTATGTTTTTGCAATGTGCTGTTGCATTAACTGAGTAGGTATGCCCAAACTTAATTATTTTTGCATTTCCTGTGCGGTGCCAGTGGTTAATGTTAAATTGGATAGTCATGCAAAATTGTTTTCAGATGTAGCTCCAAAACAAACACCAATTTAATCTTCTATACATATTTATAAAAGCGAAATTCACTTACCTACTCATTCACTCACACAAAATTACAAAATTTTGAAAATTACTTGACCTACGAAAGAAATTTGGCAAGTAATAGATTCCGTAAATATTTTAAAGAAAGGTTTTTTTATTCAGATTCAATGTTTTAATATTTTAACATGAATAAATATTATATTATTTGTTTTAAACTATCACGATTGTTCACTACAGTTATGGGAGCTCCTTCCACAACCTTACCTTGGTAAATATCCCTTAAATAATCATACAACCGTATTTTATTATTATTTTCTGAAAAAGACGGATAAAGGATATGAAAAGGGGGTTACAATTTTGTGTAAAAAAAAAAATTATTACGAAGCTGAAATTCGGCAAGTAGATTCCTTATGTAGTACAGAGCTCCACTTAGAAACGATTTTGCCAAATGGGTCGAATTAAGGAGGGTAAGTCCTTTGTTTTTAATGTTAGGGACACGGAATTTGGTATTCAGGTTAACGGTTTAAAATAATTATATACTGTAGTAAGATTTTTGTAGGTATATATCTGTTAATAATCATATTATAACTGTATTTCATAACTTTGAGAAACGATTCTACAATAATATCGCAACGTACTGTCGTAACCAAGATTTAGTCAAAAATAGATGCGTTAAAAGTATAAATCGCTTTATCAAACTAGTATAAATATTGAAACCGAAATAAATTTTGTAAAGTACGTAGTGTCACAGAGCTAAACAATATGGCATAAGTAGGTATTTATCTTGACAATAAGATCAGTAACCACGATATAACTGATTACCATAGATAGCGAAAAATTAGCCACGTACTGAAGGAAACGGATAAAAACTAAACGTGTAAGTATTTGTGATTTAAGTGTGATAAGCAAACATTTTCTTCCTAAAAATATGTAATTGTACAAGGAAAAATTAACACTGTTCAACATGGTCACATAAATTTAATAAGTTTTTTTTAAAACTAATAGTCGAGTCTAGTTTCATTGAAGTCCTAATATAAAACTGTGATATTTTAAAATAAGATTATTAGACTGACATCAAAACCAGGTGTTCATAAGTTGTGGTGGAATTGATTAACTTGCATACCCACATTCAAGAACCCTCAAACACAACACGCTTTTTTGGTCAGTTATAAAAGTGAAAGTTCAAATAACGCAAGGTAGGGTAATTAAAAAAGTATTCGACAAAACCATAGATTTAGAATAGTCGTAGTTCCATAAGAAGCGGTCAAACATCCAAAAGTTGATTACGTATAGGTATACATTTATTGTTAAAACTGTACGAATGCTTGTTGAGTTAAGAGTTAGCTGAGATTAATCTGGGAAGACTTCGCCCTACCGAGACGGAGGATCTCTAGAGGAATCTAAAATTCTAAAGTTAAGAGATTGGGGTAGTTGTAAATTCTAACTATTAGAAATAATGTAAATAATTAATCAGAAACGAGCGAAGTTCAGTCATTACTGCAATAATATTGATGTGTATAATTATTTGTATGCTGTCAAAACTTTGATTGCATCCATCTGTTTATAGTAAACTAGCGACCCGCTAGTGTAGGTTTTATTATATATATAAACCTTTCGTGAAAAAGTATCTAACTGATGGTGAAAACCGTATCAAAATCCGTTGCGTGGTTTGTAAGAAAATAGCGGATATACGCAGACAGACAGATGTGGACAGTGAATTTTTTTATACTATGTTTAGTAGAATGATTGATTGCCTTGGCTATTTGAAACGTCTACCGATGGCAAGCCGAACACTGTATACGTGGGTTTCGTATTGAACTCCATACTAAGATTTTAGGCTCTCGAATATATGGAGTTCGATACGAAAACTTTTTCGAGTGTTCGTATTTTGCTTATAGTCTGGTATATTTTTAATAAGTACCACGTACCATATTGTGTTTCCATAATGCAAACAATTTATACAAGTCGAAGTGTTTTGGTGATGAAAATATCAAACAACGTTAATTTTCTATCCAGAAAAAATATAATACCAATAAATTATGACGAATCTCACAGCATCTGCTGGTTGGCTGCCAAATACGAGTGACATAACCTGTGTCTGGAAAAAAATATAAGAGCGCGATACAAATAAGTTACCAGGAAATCTAGCAAAACATCACATTAGCCTTGAACTCAGTTGATGGTCTCATAAAAAATCTAAAGAATCACTCGTATTTTTGCATAAAACACCCCGCGATGAACGAAGTTCGAGCGATCAGACGGGAAGCTTTATCACATGTCGACAATGAAATTGATGAGAAGCCTTGGTGCGGCATAATCTCCAATACCACGGTTGATCACTTTGCATAGAAGTCACTTCCTCAAAATATATCACACATAATTTTCGGTAGAGAAAAGTGTAGCTCGTAGTTTATCTCCATAGCAAATTGTTAAAAGAACGGCTATTTGGCACAAACAAGTTTTTATTTTACCAAATCTTTACTTCGCTTCCCTCTCATTATTAATGAGAAAGATTAAAATAAGCTCTTATACGTGCAAGGTTATTTATAGGCTAATACATTAAAGGATAACCGCTGGCTTTAAATCTCTTTGTGCAAATTCGTTGCCAGAAAATCTCAGTAAGTGTTATGTTGTGTTTAACCAATTTAGAATTTCGAGTGTTAGCTTAGGTACACGTTTTATAAATTACGTGACCTATAAATGTGAAAAATCACATTTGCTATAGCGTAATGCATATCTACGTCAGATGGTGTATGATTTTGTTAGCACTATATTTTATGTTCAGCTTATGTTAGCACTATATTTTATGTTCAATACAGAAACACAGCTAGTTTCAATTCTATTAGACTTTTAGTTCTAGCAAACAGAACCTCTACATAGATAAACAAACAGTATAGTGCAATCTATTAACCGATCTAAAGTGCATTGCGCTACCTTTATCCCAGTGAATGGATGGATAGCTGATGATAGTGTAGGTGCTGTGTTGCCTGAGTGGGGTTCTCAAAGCCATGACATTTTGTCCTCCAAGTTGCAGATGATTGCAGCTCCTCAAATGAAGCCAAATTGACATTCAAAGCCAATTTTTCATAGTGCGCATATGATCGTGATGAAAAATCCGTGATGTATTGAAAACAATTTGCTCGTGACAAGCGTTTTTCGTGCCAGGGTAATGTCAGGGGCGTGGGGGAAGGCTATCAGTGGTCATTTAACGAAGCTATAGGGACGACACATTCGCCAACTAATTTATTACTTTCGTGATCCAGAGATACCGTCTCCTCGACTGTACAACCTGACATGGGTAAAGTGAATGATAAATTTAAATGCTATCTGCTAATGCTATTTCTAACATGCTCCTATGTGAACTTTTTACCATCTTTTAACCAACCAAACTCAAACCTTGCTCCTTTTTTTTCTTGCCTGCAAGTTTTGCGATCGTTTTGTGTTTCTGTTAATTAGCGATTAATTAAATGATGGTTATACTAAATTTCATTTGTATAATTTTGATGAATATTTTTTTTTATAATTTAAACATTTTTTAATAGTATTTTTTTGTTCATAACGGTTGTACAGTCGGTTGTGGTATTGGCGGTGCATAATCCAATATTGAAGCCCACCGTTTTAACGTAGGTTACAGTATCCCCCGTGGCCTCTGTGAATGCTCGCCTCAACCGAGCTCGGCGCGACTGCGACAGGGTTTGCGGACATAGGAGCAGGCCCTGAAGAAAAACACAAATCAAATCAAACTCAGCCTGATTATGGTTACTATCACTGCTAATCACAACAATGATAATCCTCATCCCGCTCGCACGCATAACATGGCAAGAACGGGATGACCCAATTGCAATTACAAGGGAGAGTTTACAAAATCAGGCTGCTGATCATCCAATGATCATTTGATTTGATTTCATTACGGACCCATCACTAGACTAACACAGCACTTACACTACAGTCTATTTTCTAATATTTTACATAGGGATAAGATTATAAGGCGCAATATACACTTATGAGAAGATATGCGGATGCTCGCGATCTTTTTCAAAGCAATTTTAACGTTCGTTTCCTTTTACCATGATACAAACAAACAAACGAATCGCACGATAGCAGAGCACGTACGACGCACGCCCGCAACCTTTTCCCTCTAATTAACAAACTGTGAGCAACCTTGGAACAGTAAGTACTTGTAGTGGTAGGACTCTTTTTCAGGGGTCCGCCTGGGGAAGTACCACACCTTTGCCAGTTATTCAACCGCCAAGCAGTAGAGTGCAAACACTACTGTGTTCCGGATTGAAGGGCAATTGTTCCAGCGAAATTAAAGGGCACACAGAGATTTGACATCTTATATCTCGGGGGGACGAGCGCAGTGCATTGCCATCCAGGGTTTTGAACTGATGAAGTTCAAAATTCTGAGTGGCGTTGAGCTGTTATGGGCAAGCGTTAAGAGCGAGCGACTTAGCTCGTCTCGTCACTAAGTATCATAAAAATAAAGTAAATCCATCTTTTGTCATTACCTCTCTTTAAAATTTGGGTCTAAGAGAACTAGAACTAATTCCGAGGCTACTCCATGTTTTCTAATAACCCCATTATGTATTGTATCGTATTAAAATGACACTTAGATATGAATTGCTTTGAAGAAAACGTTCGCGTCGATGCTTCGTCTTACGAGTGTTATTTGCGACTAAGATGTTCTATCTCTGCAAATGCAACAACGAAAGGTGCTGTACAAAATTATTTCATTAAAACGAATAGGAGGTAAATATTTAAGATAAATTTGTGAAATATCGAGAGAATTTCTAGGAAATATATAATACTATTTTCAAAAACATAGACGCCTTTTCTCACATTGAAATTATTAGTAATGTCTTTACATTTTTGTGGATAAACTAATGAATACTACTCTTTACACTCTAGGCTTACATTAATCTAGAAAACACACACAAACAAGTAACATCGTTAAATTTTGTGCCATAAAAATGAAAAAAGTATGTACACAGTATGAGAGTAAGCAAAAATTGTACCGAATGTTTTGTGTATGTGTGAGTGAAGTTGAAATAAACGGTAACGGCAGCTTTTCGTTCAAAAAGCTATTTCGGCAATTAACCAATTTGCTTTTTGCTATTCCCATGCCTCTTTAATTAGATAGCCTTTTCCTAAGTGCTCCAAGGGTGGTGTTTAGCATTTCCATTATTTATTTATCTTTTTGCCAAAGCTTTTTGCCACATTTTTTCTTATTAGTCCGTATAACGAGATTAAAATTCCACCCAACTGAGTTTTAGGTCAAAAAATATATTAATCAAACAAGACATTATTTCCGACGAATCATTAATTTATCTTGAGTATCTCGTTTAGCTTACAATCAAACGTAATTATAATAAATACCTAAGTCTTTACCGCTATGGTAAGCCTTTATGGTATACCCTTTGCACGTTGTTGATTTATGAAATAAGATGAAACGAAATTGAATGAAAATGTTTGGATTGGTGGTGCCACCTACCGGCTTGGTGACTTACCTGTTTGAAGGGTCGCATCCCTCCGTTGATGCGCAGAGAGTCGGCCGCTATTCCAGCGATGCCGTCACCAGGTTCCCTGAGTTGCCGCAGTGAGGCGCTAGGGTGATGATGGGCATGGTGCGGGCAGTGCGTCGCGCATGCGCTAGACTCCGGTTGTGAACTCTGGCGGATGATTCTGTTAGTTGTTGTCGGCAGCAACAAGGCCGGTGGTTGGATGACAGGACACGTACTGACAGCATGGAGTGAACTACTACAACCGCAAGGGTAGTGCAAAGCGGATCGTACACTTTCCCGCGAGACAGAGCGCGCTAGTTGTAATGCCGACATTGGCGCCGTGGACTGCCTCCGTTCGCATACACGACATCTGGAGTACGTGTGTGGAACTAGCTGGCAGGTGGTCACTGACCCTCTGTGGGAGCAGGTCGCTACGGGAGATACGAGCGTCTGAGGACGGTCTGCCAGTTGGTCACGGCATTGCAATTCTATATCGGGGACGCTTCTCGTGGCCGCGGCAGAGTCTTCGATTCGTACCGAGGTAGCGCTTTCTTCACTTCCAGGGCCGCCTGATAGTTGAGGCCTCAGATGAGTGGTGCAATCTTGTCGCTGTAGAACTGGCTTGACAGATCGGTTCTCCACTGGTACGATGACGGTGACAGCTGGCCCGGTGGTGACGAGTAGGCTGGCGGTCTCGTCACTGCTGCCGTAGCCAGAGTTATTTGTGATGGCTTCAGTACTGTCGGTTGTTGGTACTGACATCTTGATATGGTGTTATCTGGAACAATTACACAACAATTATTCCGAATTCAGATAAAATAAAAACATGACTCAACGCTAGTTACCTACTATCAATATACATACTATTATATACAGTGAGGTTATTTTTAATTTACAAAAAACCTCTCACAAAGAGCTCTTTGTAGGGAGTTCCCTACAGCATACTGCCCCGGTAGCTCAGTTGGTAGTGAACCTAATTTCTGTGCTTGGGGGCGTGGGTTCGATTCCCATCTAGGACAAACATTTGTGTGATGAACATTTGTGTTTGTTCTATGTCTGGGTGTTAATATCTATTTCAGTATGTATTTAAAAATATATATGTACGTATATCAGTCTCTGGCAGCCATATTAAAAGTTTTGCTTAGTTTGGGGTCAGATGACCGTGTGTGCAAAAATGTCCCAGATGTCCCAGATATCTACGTGAATAAGTATTCACTCTGGCCTTTTTTATACTAAAAAAAAAACCGTTTTATGACTTTTAAATAAACTAGCCAATTACTTTACGCTGTCTCAAATGAGAAGGAACGCGGAGTCTTGAGTAAGCAGTCTTTTGCACCTTTAAAATACAAACTTGAAAAAATTATACATACTTTAGCTATAGCACGATATTTTTCGCATAGCTAATAAATTTCACCACGAGAGATCACCGGCATATATAAAATATAATCCTGTATAAGACATGACATGTGTATATGTTAAAGTGGACATACACTAAATATTCGCTATTTACTATTACTAAATTGCTCTTGTTTTTAGTGTAGATATAAAAAATGCTGCACGCTAGATTTTCATGTGACTTGTAAAGCTTGCAGTGTCTATATTAATAAAAGTCAATCCCAACCTAAAGCCCACTCGTGTCATTGTATCAATTCATTTAACCACATTGACAATAAAAACACCAATATAAGAAACACGATTCTGAAAAGGGTTGACACCTAGCTCACGGCAGGAAATTCCTACTTAATCTGTTTCATGTTTATCGTATAACATGTATTTCCCAGTGTCCACTGGGAAACCCCACGGTTACGGTTAGGTTTAAGGACCTGGGGGATTTGCGGATCTTCAAACACCGCAACATGTGGATTAAACGTAATTTATTGCTCGCCGAAATAACATAACTGGACTAAACACATAATACACATGGTTAAACGTAACGGCGGAAATAAGGTAAAGAAGATCATTGTACTCATAATTATGAAAAGCTATGGCCAACTCTGTATAATCAAATAGCATAGTATAGAAACGGAAGAAAAAACTGTTTTTTTTTCCCACTATTTTAGGGTTGGTCCCACAGTAAAAGTTATTTGTAATGATGAGTATAATTATATTTTTAACCGGCTCAAAAAGGAGGCGATTTTCAATTCGGTTGTTTAATTATTTTTTTATATATGTTACCTCTGAAAATTCTCATGTCCTCATTTTTAAACCGATTTGAATGTGATTTGAAACGTTTCATATTGGTCCTATAGAAATTTCATAAAAATCGTTTCAGTAGTTTGGTTTTTGAAGTCAAAATAATTGGAAAAAATAATACGACGGTACAAGTAGGTTCACGAAATTGCATATTTTCAAATTATTAAGTCGAGTTTTTAAATTGATGATCATTTGGCTAACTATTCAAACACGTAGACATAATAATATATATTCGTATATTTTTTTCCAGTTGTTAGATAAATAATATTTTTCCATGTACATAATATTTGCAAAATGGAATTCATAGGTTCAATTAAATGCTTTTTTTAAAGGTTTTTGAACTATAATTTCGCCACCCCAATGGCACTATCCGTGGTCTAATTCAGGTCATCTATAGTGCAAGTTTTAGGGCACGCTCTTGCTCGGGGGCTCACACCACAGAGGTCTTTGGTATTGAAGCCTTTTATAAAACTCCACTTTGCCATGTTACCACTTGTTTGCCACTTAGGATTGAAGACGTTTCAGGGTTTTCCAAGTGAACCAGGGTTCTTTATGACCTGGTCAAGCTCTTTGGCAGGGAAAATATAATTGGGAGGTGGACTATGCACTTTTTGCAACACAACAAATCCAGCGTCGTTGGGATGGCCTTCAAAAGCTGGTGTGTGTTTTGCAACTTTTTACGGCTGTTAGATGCCTCTGAGTAGAATAGGGGGTGTCACGGCTGCCTATTTCCTAAAGACGTTTTTCAGCGGCCGTAGGCAACATTTCTCCTATCTGCTGTTGGTGCAGTTCCTGAAACAGGGTACAGATTATTAAGAGGTGTTGGTTTCAGGCACCATGTTATTGTCCTACATATTGTGCTCCCGCAAGAGAGGTAGATGTACTACCAATCTTACGGGAGCAGAACGATGCCACACTGGACATACGTACTCCCCAGCACATAAGCAAAGGGTCAATTCAATGGTCCAGAGTGTTCCCCAAGTTGTTGAAGTGAGATAAGATTAGATATTAACATACAAACACAAGTTCGGTGATTGTGACTTTATTTTTTCTGCGTAAGCGCCAAAACAGCCAAAACAGCAGTTTGCTGGAAGCGTGTTTTTATTTTATTTACCACTTGATTCTGTGATCACTGAAGAGGTTATCACTGGGTAGTGATTATATCCTTTAGATACTGTTACGGGGTTTGATAAGTAGACCATCACATTCCATACATTTCATATAATTATATTTTAAGGGTGTTTAAAGTTGAAAGCTAGCCAGTTGCGTGGAATGTAGTCGGTAAACACATACAAAGAATTAGTAATTCGTAACTTGTAATAATTTTGTCTCGATAGCTCTAATATTTTTAAGCAACAATTTTCGTCCTTAAAAATATGCATTAAAATATCCGCACGATTTAATCTAGCAACAAAACTTCAAATGCGGCTTGCGCGAGCTTGAAATTGAATTTTTCATCTCCCCTAGCGAACACAAACTGCTTTGGAATCGTAGTGAATAAACTACGTAAAGAAAATGTTGATTCACTTTGATTTTGCGGTTTCAAAGGAATACTTTATTAGAAGAATGGCTTATACTAATACGTTTCAACTAGTAAATGCATATTTAAAGTAAAGCTTCTTTTATCAAAGGCCTCTTATTAAGCTATGTAACGACTTGCTAGCATCGATTAAAATGCGTTTTACAATTAACAAGCTAAGTCTATTTGATTAAGGCTAGTCGATTCCTGAACCGGTCGAAGACTTTGAACATGCCCGTAATGAAACTGGCTCTCAATAAAGACTGCCAGAATGTACCGTAAGACCAAAGATTTCCGTAAGACATTCTTTCGCATATTTTTCGGACGATAGTGAACTAAAAGACTTCTAAAACAAGCTTTACAGGTTTTCTTCGTAATAACAAAATAAAACCACTGTACATTATCATAAATAAACTTTATTAATTGGAAAAAAAAAACTTTCATTTGATACGTACCCCCTCGTACGTATACATAAATATGATGATAGATAAGAACATTTTGTCCGTGATCTTGGGGCATCCGCCATATTTAATTTATCATCTAGAACCACAGACCATAGACTCATATTATACTAACAGAACAGTTGAATAAAACCTTGTAAAAATATTTCCTTCAGCGAAAGTTCATTGACCCTTAGAAATGGCATCTGATCACGCCCGTGTCATGTGTGTCCGTGTGTCTGTGTGTCTGTGTATCTGTAATCTATCTGATGCATCGTACCTGCCAAACGGCTGAACCATTTATTTATTTTTTGTGGAAAGGTGACTTAATCGAGTGTGTTTTTAACTATGATTCAAATCTGTTCAGCCGTCTGAAAATAGCTCGTTTATTGGGAGTATACAAACAATTGTTAAATTTAATTGCTTACTACAGACCAAAGTTTTCATAATATAACCATCAGGGTGTCTTCAAATCAACAACAATCAGGTTTCAAGAGTAAAACATGCTCCATCTAACGATACGAACGACTGTCTTCTTCTTTCGAGTCGATGTTAGGAGGTCCTATGACCAGCTAACAATAATGTGTAAGATCCTTCGAGGGAAAGTAGATGCGCCGGATCTTAATGACCAGCTATGTCGGCTTTTTGTTCCTGACCAGTATCTTCGAGGCAGGAAGCATAAGCTTTTTGCAGTCCCGCGTTATAAGACAGTTGCCCACGAAAAATCCCCGATACCACGATCACTTGCTGCGCTTAATACCCTCCTTGACGCTAAACAAGAGTGTGACGTGTTTGCAGATGAATGGAAGGTGATAATGTCGGAATGCTTGCGGTACTGTGACAGGATTGCGTGATTGAAGTATGATATTTTTAATTGCATGATAATTATTTATTTATTGTAGGTATTGTTATAATTTAGTTTGACATTTTGACTTTTTTAATTATTCATTGTAATACGATCATTTATTTTGTCATTCTTTGCATGGCACCTAACTATTTATTGTAATATTATAATCATTTGACATTTTGACTTTAATTATTGTATTTTTGACATTTTAATAATTATAATCACCAGTTGTATTGTTATTATATGTATATTGTGACATCAAATTTAAGTACGTTTAGACATGTAATTAGTTGATCTGGTAGGTATTTAAATTGTATAATTATGTAATATTATTGTCTATCGTTAGTGTAATTGGTGTTTAACCGTTCTAACTGAATAAATACAAATACAAAATACAAGATGTTTCATTTTTAACTAACTAAAATTTTGCCACTACAATGGCACTCTCTGTGGCTTCATTCAACGACCGTCGAAGACATAAGATAAAACTACTTATCTTAAATTTAAATAATTGTATTAGTTTCCACCTACAAATACAAGCCGTATTCTTTTGATTATGCACATTACAATAATGTTTAGGTTAACTTAAGCTCCAACACAAAAACAAACAAAAATGTATTCTAACAAAATATTGTTCAGTGTTTTTGCACATTATACATAATATCTGACCACAAGGGACACATTTGTTTACATTATGTTCGCCGTCCCGAATAAAAGGATGACCTTTTGAAATGAAAGCTTTGTGAAGTCTGGTAGGCGTGTGATTATTATTTTGTTCTATTTGCTTATGTTGTCTTATTAAATATCAATAATTACTCAACATAATTTGAACCCCGATTTATAATCAATTCATTATATTTTTCAAACAGTGTAATTAATCTTCTAATTCATATAAAAGTTTAACGAGTAGTGAAACAAAAATAATTGTACCCAAATTCCATATTGTACGATAAAGCAGAAAATACACCAGAGATTCGTCAAAGAAGCAATACATGTGATTAACTTGTGCGCGCGTAGGTACCTACATATTTCAATATGCAAACAGGTTTGATTGTTTGTCAAATAAATAGAGGCGAATACATAGAGGTTAAGTTAGAAATTTACAGACAAAAAAACCATTGACATTTCCTGATGGTGTCCTCTAATTGGCCCATATTACGGTGATACGTTTCATGTTTGGCGGGAAATTTAAATTTCAAACAGTTTTTTTGTCCTTGTAGCTAGGCCGGGTAATTATTGTGAAATGGCATAGTGTTTGCGAAAATTGTTGGTCGTTCTTTACATTATCATGTACAGCTATTAATCAGTTACTCACCATATTACTTACATTTGGCAATAAACCGTTTGAAACAGCAAAAATTAGTTTATTGACAAATATATGTAACTAGCCGTCCGCCCCGGCTTCGCACGAGTGTAAGCTCGGCCTTCGGCCTCGCTACAAAATATAATATAGCCTATGTCACCCGGGGATAGTGTAGCTTCCCAACAGTGAAAGAATTTTTCAAATCGGTTCAGTAGTTTCGGAGCCTATTCATTACAAACATACAAACATACAAAAATAGGTACAAATCTTTCCTCTTTATAATATTAGTGTAGATTATGTGCATTGGAGATAAATAACTTTACGCGAGTTTGTAAAGAATAATAATCAATTTTCGTAAACATTATTATCGTTTACAATAATTACTCGGCCTAGCTACAAGAACAAAAAAACTGTTTGAAATTTGAATTTCCCGCCAAAGTGAAACGTTTCACCTTAAGCTATAGCTATCTTGTTTTTTGAATTGAAAACTTCTTTAGGCGTGTTGAGCACTTTATGGGTGAACAAAAATCATGAAACTCGCGTCATCATCACGCTGTACCGTGTATTTTAAAACAGCGCCATCTCTTGTGGAATAGGTGAATTACTACTTAAGTTTTTACTTCTCACGTGCAGTCCTATGACTGATGTGTTTTTTTTTCGTAGTTCCTATTAGGCAACTTTTTAATGGAATGCGAAAATTACCCCAAAATATAAATGTATTGTTACTACTTCTATTGCCGGCTGCTGCAGTAATGTATAACACCGTAATATTTTAATTGATCTTTGTTACTGTAATTAATTATCTGTTCTAATCCATAGTACTCCTAGAGCCGCGATGCAAGTCATGTACTATCCAAATTGTGTACCTTATATTATATGCTTTACTACAATTATCGTTAGTGTTCAAATATCTCCATGTTATATGTAAAAAAAACCCTATACCGCTAAACCGCTTAACGCAAAAACTGAAAGCACGGCTCACTTACTAATTTTTCACGAAACTTGTAGCAACACCAATGAATGAATAGTCCAAATGCAAAACAAAAAACCGGCTAAGTGCGAGTCGGCCTCGGGCACTGAGGATTCCATACCACCACATATCTTGTTAGTTACTAAAGTACAAAAAAGTAGTGCAAAAAGACATCCAGGCGGTCACCCATCCAAGTACTGACCGCGCCCAACAATTGCTTAACTTCGGTGATCGTACGAGAACCGGTGGTGAACAAAAATTTATCACCGACTTGCACATGGCCATTATTCATTTGTTTTACATTAGACTGTCAATCATGCCAAGTTTGACACGTATTACCATTTTTACATTAGAGGAAATACAAAAATGGAATAAAAATATACAACAGACAGCGTAGGCTTAGTAATAAAAAACTAAGGGTCCCTTTCTGCAGGGTAAGTTAGGCCTGATGCGTTCACTTCAGCCACGCCACCTTAACCTTGATGTCTGATGCGAGTTGTTTACGAACTTAAACTTTTACGTATAATCGATATAATTTTACTTCCAAAAAAATCGAGGACTGACTTTTCACTAAACTCTAATACTATCAAAGAAAAAACCATGACCTGTTTTCAACACATCAAATCTAACAATAACCCTGTAATAAGGCATGTCCAAGTGAAATGTCCACCATAAACATTTGCGAATTCACGTATTAACCAACGATTTTACGGCCAAGACATAAAAATATAATAATTCATAAAAGCATGCACCAAGAATAGTGAGAAAATAAAGCTTAGTTTATGAGGTTCAGACCAATAACGTAATATATAGTTCGTAATATAATTCATAACGCTCGGCATCGCCTCAGGTCATTGAATAAGAATTGTTTGGAAACCTTTGTCAACTATAAAGTATATTTGTTTAGTTAAAAAAACCGCCAAGTGCGAGTCAGGCTCGCGCACTGAGGGTTCCTTACCACCACAAAATACAATAATTATCAATGAAAAACAGACTTCAAAGAGTATTTGGATTCGGTGATGAAGAAATGATAAGGTCATTTGAGTAACTAAATTACCAGTTATAACTTGGTAATGAACAGAAATTTGTCACTGATTCACATTTGGCCGTTATATTTTAGAGTGTGTACAACGAGTATTGACATGCCAAGTTTGACGCTTGTACGTATTACCATTTTTACATTAGAGCAATTACAAAAATACGTAAAAAAATACGTTTTTTGTATGGGGACCTTCTTTTAGTTTTATTATTTTGACTTGGTTATTTTTTATTTTATTTTACCCGCCGTAAAATTACATAACATTCTGTGAAAATTACAACTGGCTATCAATTACGGTTCCAAAGATACAGCCGTTTAAAGGTTGGATGGACGGACGGTTAGACAGCGTAGGCTCAGTGATAGGGTTCCGTTTTTTACCCTTTGGGTACGGAACCCTAAAAGTGAGAAGATTAGATAATTCTTTCAATTCAATTCAATTCAATTCAATTTATTGAGCTCGTGAGCCTGGGTTACAAAGTTGGTACATATTGTGTATAAAGTTAAAGATCTCCAGGTCCCCGCTTTGTCAGCATACAAGCAGATCCTGATTATCCTGACCTTTAGTCGTCTTTGTGGTTTTCAAAATGATAATATTAATTTCATAAGTTGCCTTAGGAATTTTTGTTTACCCAAAAAATATGTACGAAACCTTATCTCTGTATAATTTACTGTCTTTTCAACACTTTAATAATATATAGTTTGGATCTGGACAGATATGAATAAAACTTAGTATGGAAGTAGCTACACACTTTAACACATACGCTACTTTTTATCTATGCTACTTTTTCATCCCGAAAGGATAAACGTTTCCTGTAAGATATCGGGAGAAACCGAGGGCCGCTGCTAGTCTGATAGTAATATGATACAAAAGCCAACCATTACGTTAATTAATCTAATTAGAAGTATAACATTGAGGAAACGTTTCAAGCAAATTACACTCATAAAGTGATGACTTTCAACACTTCGTTAATTCACTCTGTATATTAGTTTTAGGAAGTAAGTTAATTAGTCGTTTGATTTAATTAACGTTTGATATTCAGCTGTTTTAGAAGTTTAACTCTTCAAGGAATTCCCCAAAATCTTCTACTTTCGAATCAATGCTTCGTAAATCATTTATTTGTTTGTTTTTGTACCAAAATTTTGCCACTCCAATGGCACTCCTCGTGGCTTCATTTAGGTCGTCTAGTGTGCAGGTTGGAGAACACGCTGTTCTCCATCGTCCACCAAGTGTGACATTGTCTGAAGGTTCACACCACAAAGACATTCGGTATTCTGATACCGAATGTCTTTGTGTTGTGTGCCTTTTGTATAACCTCACTTCGCAAAAAAACGAAAAATAGAGATAAAACTTGCAAGAACTTTTCCCAGTATCTAATAAGTCAGTGAAGTTAAGCAAAAATTTATGAAGATTTGGATCTGACCATTTAAATATTGCGTTCTAGGCTTGAAAAGTTTGCGATATCTGTCAAAATTTTTATAAAAATATACGTCGTATTGTTAAACCTTCTTAAAATAATAAAGGAAAAAATTGACTATTTTATAGTGAAGTGCTTTTTCACACTGTATAATGTACTATTTAAATGTTATTGACTGTAATACCCCACAATGACTATAATACGGACCGGGGTATGTCCTAAAACTGCGACCAGATCCACCGGAGGATGGGCAGCAGCGTCCTAATAGTACATGGTGAACGTACAACGATCCCCAAGCCGCCTGCCAAGCGTGGCGATTATGGCAACACCCCTCTCTATGAGGGAGGCCTTTGTCCAACAGTGGACGTTAATTGGCTGATGATGTGTGATGTGTGACTACAATAGAACAGATTATTGATGGCGTTACAATATCTAAATTTAAACAAATTTTATTAAATAAAGGGTTAAAAATTCCATAGAAGAAAGCACTTTCAGTTTTTGCAATTTTTTTCAATTTTCCGGTAATTTTACACCGTTGAGGCGAACAAAACAATTACAAATTTTATCGGTTGGACCATATTTGAGTTTTTGCGACGCACTGCAATTTATTTGTATATATATATATATATATATATATAGAAGATAGGCTTGCGTTTGACCGGCAAATCGTGCCGTCTACGATAAAGGTCAACAGAAAATCGACCATAGTATATGTTAGAGCGCTTGGAGCGAGTACCCGGATTGGGCAGGTTCGAATTCTAGCTGTTGTCAAATTCTTAAATTGTCTTTGTCTTCTAAAAATTAAAATAAACATACTCAAGGACGTAGTTGGTTTACGTTTGGGTTTAAATTAGTGAACTTGTACTGACCACTGAGTGTATTTGTATCTTAGTGCTACCGTAGGTGATGACATTTTTCATGTTATGAGGCCTTCGGCGAAATTAAAAGACTAGGTTTCGCCACATATATACATCAACAATAAAATACAGTTCAAAATGCCAAACCATCAGAACAAGCTATTAGGCTGATATTTTTTCGCCCGCTTTCAAAAGTAACTCGAATGTGACAAAATAAAGCGTTTAATTTAAAAGTAGATTTCTAATGTGGATATATTGTATAATTTGTGTATGTACATAAACACGACAACAACTTTGACCGATACGTAGTCAAAGTTGTATATTAGCTGGTTTATAGACTCAAAGTAATGATTGCTCAAAGAAAACATTTAATGGTCAAACAATTTGCTCCGAACTATGACCTCATGACCCCGATTTATCTCATATTTAACCCTAGATCATTAAACATTATTCCCATAGGTGACTCGATTTCTGCGCATTCCATGTGAAGGTATGTTCCAGGCACTCACCTGGCTCGCCATGCTCAGTACGTTCCTAATTACGAGTAATTGCTATAGTGACGTGTGCGCATGTATTGCAGCCGTAACCGTTTTATTAACATAATTTTAGCTCGCGGGCTAATGTTTAGTGATTACGCGTGCAAAGAAAGTCAAATTAAGCTTTGAATTGTAAAAAAGTAACGGACTTTTTTGAAAATTTATAATATTGTAGCCTCACTTATCAAATAAACGAAAAATTAGCGCAGTTTGCCCACACCAGAAGCATAAGATGTCCACTTTTGTAGAACATTTGTGGCAAGTAGGTAATGTGTGTTATGGTTTTAAGATACTTTAATAAATCACCTTTCATATTACTTAACATTTTCTTTATTTTAGGAAATATGGTTTAGAGAATAATATTATCGTTTCATTTGTTAGTCAAAATGCCTGATGATTAGTGACTGTTTAACTCGTAAATATGTTCAGTGATCTAGGGTTAAATTATCAACATTATTGAATTAAACAACAGACTTTCCAGATTTAATAAATATCGCATTAATGGTATATTAGTTATAGTTGAAAAATACAAAAAAACTCGTAAGCATACAAACGCTGACATTTCACCTTACTCGAAATCTCGAAATCGAGCAAAATATGATTTCACTATGATCATAACTTTTTACAAAACTATGGTTACGTATTTACAGCTGCAACGGTTTGTTCAACAATGGGTAAGCCATGTGACACGCCTTCAAGTGGCCTGAAATCTCTTACACAAAGGGCTGTCTACTCAGTTTTAAACCCTTCGCCACCCAAAGAGCCACCGTCAAGAGAGTAGACGTTTGAAATCTACCCTCCCGAATGGCACCCATCGGGTATATTTTATTTTTATTAAGGATGTTCTTTTAGGGGTACTCGGTTCAGCCGTTTGTGAAATGAAGTTGAAACTTGTTTTCAGGTAGAGATATATGGATACGGGTAAATGCTCATTTCGTGTGTTTTTCTTTGTTGTGGCTTAATTGATCATGTGAAAAGCTGTTCTTTGTGTTTATAGACGCGTAATTGTGTTTCTTTAGCAAGTACAATGTGGCAAGTAGACAAACAATAAACATCGTTTGTACACGAGTCTTTTGTGGTATTGATTGCAGAGAGCTACGAGAATATTATAGAAGTGTTTCTTGGGATTCGTTTCGTAGCCTCAGTGTGAATTTTTTGTGTACTGAGAGTGTGTGTGTGTGCGTGTGTGTGTGTGTGTGTGCGTTTGAGAGTGTGTGGTGTGTGGTGTGACCTTGATTTGAACCAACTGCTAAATGCCAGCTACGATTGTGTAGGTAGATGACGACTGACCTGAAAAAAGGTTATATATTTTTCATCTCACAAACTTGGAAAGGCTTTCTTTGTTTTTTAAATCTGCGCCCAAAAGTCGTTTTTATTCGCTAGCGTTGAAAGTCAATTCAAAATTAAAACGTGATGAATGTTTCAAATAAAAGATTCCAAGCTCGTAGAACAGCACCCTTAATAGTTTGATACAAGAAGGTCCCTATCTTAACTTAGAAGAAATACAATATTTTCCTTACCAAGGTGAGATGAAAAGTTGTGTTTTTCGTTCGGCAGTAAAGTTATTCTGCGTCTCGTACGTTTGAAACACTCGCTACACTCAGGTTTCAGTACAAATACTCTCGCCAAGAAACAACTTTACAGCCTTGCATAACAATTAACTATTTCAAGCGTCATCTTCTCTTTATATAACCTTGTGTAGCTTTACCGGCTTGTGTAGCTTGACAGATGTTTTAGTGTGACTTGTCGTTAGATTACGTATCCGTACCCAAAGGGTGATAACGGGACCCTATTACTAAGCCTACGCTCTCAGTCTATCTTACCTTTTAACAGCTTTATGTTATGAACTGTAATAGATAGCCAACTGAAATATTCATAGTGATGTAATATGTAATGTTACGGTGTGTTAACTAAAAAGTAGTAATAAAATTAATAATTACAAAAAAAGGTTTAAAAAAAAACTTTGTTTTTGTTCTAGTGTAAAAATGCTAATACGTATAAGCGTGTTATATCCCATTGAACCCCATACAATGATGTATTGCACAACCACCGAGAACGTCACTGCCGTCCACATAAAAGGAGCCCACGAGTACCCCGCGTCGCCTTTCGTCTCTTAACTTCAGATCGTTAGGACATCCCTTTCTATTAATTAGCAATTAAGAAGTTTATGTAACTATTAATAATAAATAGTAATTATAAATCGTGGTTTTTTTTAAATCCACCGTGGCCGCCTCTCGTAATTGGCGCAGTCGGTAGGATTGTAGAGTCAGTGCGTGCGTAGACTTTCACCGTGAACACAAATCTGAACATTCATGTGAACAGACTTCTACTAGTGCGTGCTGATAACGTCTCAACGTTTTATCTACTATCCGGAAAGAAGAACCTGAGAGCAGCCACTGGGAAGCAGCGAAGGTCACACGACATCCAACAATTGATGAATCATCGTGCATCGCCACCGCAATGATACTGTGAGTTGCACAATTCTAAGGATTAAGTAGCTACTTCATTCCTTTCCCGTAACTCACACTTCCCAACATTTTCCAACCACGATTTACTAGGGGAATCGTTCCCCAAAGAACGTCCTCCCGCATAGCGCAGAGGGACGCTTTTCGTAACTTAAATTTAATAGAAGAAGAAATAGATTTCAACATGAATACAACCGATAAGAAAATTGATAGTATAATAAGAACGCTTAAGTTAGTACCCGAGTTTGACGGCACTCCTAATGCCTTAATTAGGTTCTTGTCATTATGCGACAAGTTAGTTATAGAGTATATTAACCCTGAGCCAGGAAACGAGCTGACCAACTTAGCTCTAATAAACGGCATTCTAAATAAAATCACCGGTCCTGCCGCAAGGACCTTGACCACGAATGGGGTCCCATCAGACTGGCATAGCATCCGAACGACCTTAATAAATTCTTTTTCGGACCATAGGGACGAGACCGCCCTTTACACTGATCTCTCACATCTAACCCAAGGTTCAGACACGCCTCACATATTTTATGAGAAGGTTCAAAATTTGCTCAGTTACATAATGACGTACGTTGAACTTCATGACACTATTCTTACCACAGTGCAATCGAAAAGAATTTTATATCAAAATCTAGCTTTAAAAACCTTCCTCAAAGGTCTAGATGAGCCTCTAGGCTCACGCATTAGGTGTATGCGGCCACCTACCCTAGAAACAGCACTGATATATGTACAGGAAGAAATGAACGTCCTGTACCTACAAAATAACTTACAGAAAAAGCCCATGCCCTCCAGCTTCGCAGGAACACCCGTAAAACCTTTCAGCTTTGATAAGTCTTTTGTACCTCAAACGTTCCGACCTCGTTTTGGAATGCCACAAATAGAAATGAATAAACCCAGACCAATTTTTCAAGGTCCAACTAGAACCCAACAAATGTTCCGAGCATTGCCCCGATCCAACATGTCGACTGGTTTTAGAATTACCCCACGACAACCGAATTTTCAACAATTTCATAACCGGCCGCAAGTCCCACAGCCTATGTCTGGCGTAAGCCACCCAGTAGCAAGACCTTTACCTCCGACTCGACAGGTACATGACTGGAGAATTCATGGTAACCCACCACCAAATAATTACTTCAAAACTCGCGAAGTGAATACAAATGAGTTCTACGAACCTTACCAAGACTATGAATACGACTATGACTATTACTATGACCCCAACCAACCTGACTACGAGTATTACAACTATGACCCCGTACCAAGTGAAGAAACTTCCGCAGTTGTCTGCGAAGAGACCGATCACGAGCAAAATTTTCCCAAGGGTCAGACGGACACTGCCCCCGAATAGAAATACACGTTCAGAATAAGAGACGCCTGCCCTATATAACATTCCAAATTCATCCTGATTGTCCGCCTTTAAAGTTTCTGATTGACACAGGAGCAAATCAGTCGTTCCTGAGTCCCGAAGCAGTAGATCTATATTTCCCAGACTATGCTTTAAATTACGACCCATTCATTGTGACAAATGTACATGCCACTACTAAGAACAATTACTCCATAACCATACCTTGTTTCAGAGAAATCAAAGCATCCGAACCAATTAAATTATATGTGTACCGATTTCATGAATACTTTGACGGCTTAATAGGGTGCGACCTTTTACAACATTGGTTGGCTAAAATCGATCTAGAAACAAAAACCCTTCAGACTAGATCAGCATCTATACCTATACGTATGTATACGTCCGATAACGTCAACTTATATGAAGACGTTATTCAAGCGAGATCGTCGAAATTATTAAGACTTCCAACAAACGTGCCTGAAGGTGAAATCTGTATTGAAGACCAAACTATTAGTGGATGTCATGTAAACGAGTGTCTATCCATCGCTAGACATAACCGTGCTTTCTTAGAGGTATCTAACCCCACGGACTATGACATTATCTTTTCATTAAGTGAACCAATCCGCGCACATATATTTAGCGAACAGACTTTACCCATACCGACATTTGACACCGCCACCTGTCCTCGGACTCGCGATGTCTTATCACGGTTGCGCACAGATCATTTAAATGTAGAAGAGACAGCTAATTTAAAAGCGTTATGCGCTAAATATGCAGACGTGTTTTATCTAGAAGACGAGCCCCTGACCTTCACCAATCAAATTAAACATTCAATTAATACTACTGATGAAGAGCCTGTGCATAGTAAGACTTACCGATATCCCTACATACATAGAGAAGAGGTCCAAACGCAAATTCAAAAAATGTTAGACCAAGGTATTATACGACCTTCCACATCTGCGTGGAATGCCCCTATTTGGGTAGTCCCTAAGAAAATTGACGCATCTGGTAAAACCAAATGGCGAATAGTCATTGACTTTCGGAAATTAAACGACAAGACCATCGATGATAAATACCCAATACCCAACGTGACCGACATACTAGACAAACTAGGCAAATGTCAGTATTTCTGTACCCTAGATTTGGCATCTGGTTTCTATCAAGTGGAAATGAATCCTAGAGACATTCACAAAACAGCCTTCAGCGTTGAACATGGCCATTGGGAATTTTTGAGAATGCCCATGGGATTAAAAAACAGTCCATCTACATTCCAACGAGTAATGGACAATGTGCTCCGAGGCCTACTAAATAGGATCTGTGTAGTCTATTTGGACGACATTTTGGTCTTCGGATCCTCACTTCAGGAAGTAATAACTAACCTCAGTACAATTTTCGAACGCCTTAGGCAATCAAGTCTAAAAATACAAATGGACAAGTCCGAGTTTCTCAAGCGCGAAACTCCATATCTAGGTCATGTAATCACTCTTGACGGTGTGAAACCTAATCCCGATAAAATCAAGGCCATCTCGAACTATCCTATTCCGAAAACTACTAAACAGATAAAAGGATTCTTAGGACTTCTAGGATACTATCGACGCTTCATACCCAACTTTGCTCGCGTAACCAAACCTCTGACCGCCTGTTTAAAAAAAGGTGCACTAATTTCCTTGACCCCTGATTATGTGAACTGCTTTGAGCACTGCAAAACCTTGCTGACAAATGACCCCATTTTGCAGTACCCTGACTTCTCCAAGGACTTTATCCTGACAACTGATGCATCAAATTTCGCTTTGGGCGGTATCTTATCCCAAGGTACAATAGGCTCTGACAGACCAATTGCCTATGCATCTAGGACCCTTAACGAAAGCGAGACCAACTACTCAACGATTGAAAAGGAACTCCTTGCAATCGTATGGGCAACTAAGCACTTTAGGCCCTATTTATTCGGACGTAAATTTAAAATAATTACTGACCATAAGCCCTTACAGTGGCTCATGAACATAAAAGAACCCGGTTCGCGTTTGACTAGATGGAGATTAAAATTAGCCGAGTTTGATTACACCGTTATACATAAGAAAGGCAAATTCAATACCAACGCTGACGCTCTAAGTCGTATAGAAATATACAATGAAGAGACCGATTCGTTACAAGTGAATACGTCACAAGCACCGCGTCATGACGATACGTCATCAACTGTGTCAGCGACAAGTACGTTATCTACACTCACGGCCCCGGACAACCCAGTACACAGCGGATCGTCTACCGAAACAGCTCACACTAGCGCAGAACAACCTATCTTAGATATTCCTATCAACGATGATCCCCTTAACAAGTTCCGGAAACAAATCATCATAAATATAGTCAGCCGCCTAGCCCGAACAAAACCGATAGTCACGAAACCCTTTGACAATTACCTTCGAGTTTCAACCGAAGCCTCTGAGGAAAACCTCGAGCGAGATATCATAGACGTAATTAAAAAACATGTAGACCCAAAATTACGAACTGCGATCTTAGTCCAGCCCATAGGTAAAATGCTCAGCATCGTCCCTATCATTCAAAAAACATTCCGAAGTTCATCTATGAATCTAGTGCTAGTAAAAAAGAACATAGAAAATGTGTCCGACTATCTAACTCAACAAGACATAATACGCAAGTACCACGACGGGAAAACGAATCACCGTGGTATCAATGAAACATATAACTCACTATCACAGAGGTACTTTTGGCCTAAAATGAAATCTGATATTACTAAATTCATAAATATATGTGTAGTGTGCGGTTGTGCTAAGTACGATCGTAATCCCATACTACAAGAATTTAGAATAGTTCCGCCTCCGCATAAACCGTTCGAGATTGTGCACGCTGACGTATTAACCATAGAACAGGATAAGTACTTAACTATCATAGATTCATTCTCCAAATACGCACAAGCTTATTTGATGACTGACTGCACAGCTCCTAAAATCATAAAAGCCCTTCTTAACTTTTGCACACACCACTGCTTTCCACTTACCATCACGACTGACCAAGGAACGGAATTTACGAATCAAGTAGTTGCCGAATTCCTTCGATTACATAAAATCCAACATCATACAACTGCTGCAAATACACCAAACGAAAACGGAATGATAGAGCGTTTCCACAGTACTCTTCTAGAGCACCTGCGTATACTGAAACTGAAACATATGAATGAGCCTGCTATAAACTTGGTACCTTATGCCCTCATAGCTTACAACAGCTCCGTGCATAGCTTGACAAAATGTAGACCGTACGACTTAATCACAGGACACTTTGACCCACGAGACCCGACCGACTTAAATATCACGGACCGATTATTGCAAAAGTACATACAAGACCACCATAGTAGAATGGAAACAGTCTACGAACTTATACATGACTCATCGTTAGCTGAACGTGAAGCTTTAACGACACAAAGAAATAGTGACAGAGACTCTATTATAGACTATTCGACTGACGAAGAGATATTCATACGGAACCCAGCAGCAGACCGACAAAAGTTAGCATCGCGTTTCACCCATGACAAAGTAGTTACTAATCTACCTATTCACATTTACACTTCCAGAAAACGCGGACCCGTTGCTAAGCGCCGACTAAAACGACAACGTAAGACTGATAAGACTAGAGACTCTAATTTGTTACAGATACCTACTGATACTGACGCACTTGGCCCAAGCTCAAGAAATCCGACTCGAAAGCCTTGATAATGGACCTGGGATCTTACCTTTCAAACTGGGACCTACTAAAATAGTTTCCCACTATCATACATTTCTGCAAGATATCGATTTGGCTATTTTGAATAAGCATTTATTATACTCACGCAACCGACTGACAGAATCAATTCAGCAATTAACTAATACGAGCTATCCCCTATTCAAATCTCAGATAAAGTATCTTTCATATAAACTAGATAAAATACAATTGCAACTAAGCACATTCGAACCATCCATTAGAAATAAAAGAGGCCTTATTAATCCTCTCGGTACATTAATCAAGTCCATATCCGGTAATTTAGACAATAATGACGCCTTAAGGTTCGAAACTGTTTTACATACCTTAAGATCGAACGGATTAGCTATTGCAGATAAGATGAATGAACACATAACTTTATATAAAAAGTATTCCGTTCAACAAACGCAGCTTTTAAATAATCTTACTCATAACCAGCATAAGTTAGAGAACGCGTTATCTTACGTCATTAATATGACGTCATCTGATAGCGAACGCGCACTTAGATTATCTTATATCGCGCAACTTTTCGTTGTCTTAAATGACAATGTAAGAGAGTTGTCCGACGAAATGATTAGAATAGAAAATATATTAGCTTTTAGTCGCACGATGTCTTTGCACCACTCTATTTTATCTATTGAAGATTTAAAATTAATGCTAGGTAAGTTACGTGAATTGTATAACACGGATGAAATTTTGAATTTAGATTATAGGTATTACTATGATATAATTAGTTTAGGTTCTTATTATTCGGGTAGGAAAATCGTGGTAGTCCTTAAGTTTCCTATCACTCTTATACTAACCTTTTCCTTATTCAGATTGTGTCCCGTTCCAAATAAAAATCACGAAGTTATTCTCCCTCCTTATCCTTATGTAGCTACTACGTCTAAAGAATTCGTGTACATGGAGGCTGAATGCCCGAAGGTTGACTGCGTACGCATCTGCAAACAACATCTCGGACACCAACTTCGAACTAAGCCTGACTGCATAGAAAAACTCATTAATTCACAGGAGATAGATGAAACGTGTAAAATCACGCCTATCTCCCTGTCTAAGGAAGCTCTAATAGAGCTAGACAGTCAGCACTACGTCGTCTCGTTCCCGAAACCTACGAGAGTTCAGTTATCCTGCGGACCAGATAAGCACCACATACTTCAAGGCAGTTACCTCGCAATGATACCTAAATCATGCAAGCTGCAAGCGCCGGAATTTACATTGACCAACCTCGACGATAAAGTCAACGGAATTACTGTCGAAATCATCGCACCACCAATGAATCATCTTCCCAGAGTTGGAGCAACCTACCGCCTGACTTCCGTGAATCTCAGCTCATTGCACAACATTCAGAAGCAGATCGAAACTGAGACACCTGTTCGACTTATTGCAAATACCTCTGACGAAGTACTTTATCACACGACAATACCCCTTTACACAATTATAACTGGAATAATTGTTGCAAGCTTAATTGTTGCATTATATCTACATCGACGTATGACTCAGAAGATGCAGACTGGACAATGTATAGAAGAGAACATTGAGCTATCAGAACGCCGTAAGCGAGACGCAATATTTGCACTAAACGTTAGCAAATAGTTGCTCATCTAAGGGGTGAGGTGTTATATCCCATTGAACCCCATACAATGATGTATTGCACAACCACCGAGAACGTCACTGCCGTCCACATAAAAGGAGCCCACGAGTACCCCGCGTCGCCTTTCGTCTCTTAACTTCAGATCGTTAGGACATCCCTTTCTATTAATTAGCAATTAAGAAGTTTATGTAACTATTAATAATAAATAGTAATTATAAATCGTGGTTTTTTTTAAATCCACCGTGGCCGCCTCTCGTAATTAGCGCCAAACTTGACACGATAATAGTAAATACTCTGTAGCAAAACAACTGATAATAAACACTGGCCAAGACGCAAGTCCGGCTCACACTTGGCCCGCGTTTATTATAAAATACAAAATACTTGATAAAAAATGTTATAGTTTGCATTTTTATCTATAAGTAACTGATTTTGTGTGCCAAATAAATAATAATAAATTTAAAAATATTGCAATATACTATTTCAAATTCGTGTTTTTAAGGTTTCGTAGTCCTAAAAAGAGCCTTTACAAGTTGGTTCTGTCCGTCCGTCCGTCTGTTAAATTATTTTAGAACCTTCTTATTTTTATAGTTAAGATAAGTACATGATACTTAGCACAATTACAGTTTTAGTACAGATCTCAATTTTAAAACAAGTATAATATTTCATTTTAGGGGTGACTCTGGTAAATAATTATTATGAAATGGGATGATATTTTTTTCACTCCATCCATTTGCTGTGGGGTGTCATTAAATAGGTATTTTAAAATGAAGGTAAAGTTTCATACATTGCTTTTTAACAAGTGTATTTTGCCATTGCAAAATTGATCCGAAATATTTGAGAAAGAAACTTGTTAATTGCCATGTTAATAATCCATATAAATATACCTTCATTCAAAATTATTTCAAAAAAATTCTGATAATAACTTATAGTAATAATGATCTCCTGATAATGAGTTATAGCGATAAAACTATAATACATTCAAGATGTTTTAGAAGTTCATTGACTTTTGGTAAAATTATTTTAAACAAAGAATGTTTATTTAGTAGTTATTTTTTTATCAACCCATATCTATACTAATATTATAAAGAGAGATTTGTATTTTTGTATGTTTGTAACGAAATAACTCAAAAACTACTGAACCGATTTTAAAATTCTTTCACTGTTGGGAAGCTACACTATCCCGGGGTGACATAGGCTATAATATTTTGTAGCAAGGCCGAAAGCCGAGCTTACGCCCCCGCGAAGCCGGGGCAGGCGGCTAGTATATATGATAGTATAATATGTTATGTTAGGATGATACATCTCGGAAAAGTTCACAGAATTTAATTCCTCTTGAATTTTTCTTTAGCCACCAATTTCTGAACTATGTATGTGACTACAATAATTGTTGTTAGGTTACTGAACCCTACCCTATATGCGTATCTAGAAATGCCTTGGCCAGGGTTTTTTTCCTCAAATTAACTGTATCGCTGCAAAGGCTAATGTTTAAATTTACAAAAGTTACGTCTACGGTGATGTTTTCTAAATTGAAGCTCTAAATCAAAGATTTACGGGATAACGATTACAATTTAATGAGAAGAAGACAAAGCGCAGATTTAACTAATCCTCCATTTAACTGTGGATTAATGGCAGGAAGCAATAAAGGAACAGAGTTGCAATAGAAACAGTACTCAAGATTGTACACATTTTCGAAATGGAGCGTGTATTGACAATGAAACCGATGCGTATGCCATGATGGCAAACGACATAAGGCTCTCTTATGCCGTCATGTTTCACATCTGCCGGGTGTTTCGTGACAACCAACTATTTTGTCTTGATTCAGTTTTTTTTAAGTTGTATATTTCGGAACTGCCTTTTATTAATTAGGTACAGTGCAGCATTTATAACTTCTAAGTTATATGGGGCTGGCAGAAAAATATTCGGAGTAAAATCCTAACAATTACACTAATCACTAGTTCAGACTAAGCTACTTAGTCGTGAATATTGGCGCAAATTGGCTAGTCAATCGGTTTTTTATCGGATATATTTCAGAGAATGTCCATCAAATCTGCATGATCGAATTCCTTTGATAATTTATATAGTTTGGATCTGCCTAGTACCGAAAAAGTCTGCCAAAAACTGAAGGGGGTGAGGTAAACACGTATTGCACACACTGACATATTCTTACTAGTTCTACAAACGCACACTTCAATATTGAGCGCACACAACTACAAATGATTTGATCAAAATGTATACGAATGGATGACCGAGGGGGGGGGGGGGGCGTGTAAGTGTAAGTTGTAGGTATAACGCTTCCATTTATTTATTTTTTCTGTGTCAAATTCCCTCTTGCCCATTTCTCTATCAGACGGCCAGGACTGGCACGAAAGGCGATGACGTTTCATGGTTGATATTCTGAAAACCCATGCATGGGGCTTTATCGCCTTGGTTGACTGTCAATTAGGTGTCAGTTTGTATCAGACATCACCCATAAATATTGTGTGATAAATATGTTAAATATGTTTCTTTAGGTAATTTCTGATATTTAACTATCTAGGTACCTCAACCAATCAAATAAAATTGTTAAAGTTGGGTCTCTTGAAAGATGTATCAAATAATAAAATTGATGTTTGTTATTGGCAAAAGGTAGAAAACTTTTAAACTGTTTTTCAGTACATAAACGCTTTCAGACTTAATTACACCGCTAAGGCGGGAAGAAAATTATGATACAATATTAGAAAAACGATCATGTTTTAAGTTAAAATTATTCCATCGTACCTAGATGAAAACCTTCAAAATAATAATTACTTACTGATAACCAAAATATGTTATAATACGAATCAACGATTCTTTTAAGAAACGTTTCCCGGGGTTTGGTAATTAAAATAAATTGGAAGTCGTGAAACGCAAATAAACTGAGCATTCAAAAAGTTTGAATGCACTAAAGCACCAAACATTTCTTTTTCCAGATTAAGGGAGTCTGGAGGTACGATTTCTTCACAATCTCGTGAACTCTGCCATCTCGCGATGAAACTTCCAGTAGTGACTGTAACAATGTAAAAAGTAAACAAAGGCTTTTGAGAGCTATGTTTATGGAAACTACTGGTATTTTATTTGTTTATTTTAATGCAACTGAGTGAGTGATGCATTAAAATAAACGGTTGGCAGTGGCTGAAGAAGAGACAAGCCGAGGATCGGGTTGAGTGACATGCGTTAGGAGAGGGTTGTGTTCAGCGGTGGATTAATATAGGCTGATTATGGTTATGATGGCGATGATGATGATGATGAACTGAATGATAGGATAAACGAGATTCTTTTGCCTGAATGGTCCGCATCATGCTTAGTCATAACAGTTCTGTACGATCCAGAATTTTTAAATTTCTATATTTCAAAATCCTGCGAAAATTTGCACTGCGCTTGCATCCTGAGATATATTTAATCATTTACTATAAACATTGCCTTCAATCCTAAGAATAGGGATGCAAACTACTGTTTGGCTGTTGAATATCTGGAAAATTTTATACTTCTTTATTATACTACAAAAGAGTCCTACCACTACTAAAAAAATACTAGAAACAGTTATCTATGATTCCAGATTAGTCATCGATTTGTTCCAGTTTTCATGGATATTTATTCGAATGTTTTAGGTTTTTTTTGGTACAGGTTAGAATTACTGAACCAGTGGGAATTGTTCCTTATATTCTGGCCCCATTACCATGTTGTATAGCAATGACAATGTTCACCCTTTGAGTAGAGTAGAGGCCGGCATTTTTAGTCACGTGTTGCATAGACCAGACGTGATGATAGACGCGTTAGTGTAATTGGTGTTTAACCGTTCTAATTGAATAAATATAAATTAAAAAAAAAAACAATTAACATAGATTTATTAACTAACTCCGGGAATGTTAAAAGTAAATAATTGGTAATCTTATTACTTAGTGTAAAGACGCCGGAAATGAAGCGGAAGCACATAAGAGATTCATTTATGAAACAGTTATGAAAATGTACTTGCTTAAATTAACACTTGATTTGGTATTTTTTGTAAATTAATACATTTCAAGTAAGTACATCTAAACTGAGAATAAATAATAGAAATCATTAAATAGTTCCAATATTAACAGAATCCAAACGATAATGTATTTTGATATTTAAAAGAAAACAGCAAAACAGAAAAAAACAGCAAAACATGCAACAAAAAGAATGCCAAGAGAATAAAACACGTACAAGAACAAAAAACTAATCTTATTGAATTAAACTTATGATATAAATTTTTCTTAACTGCTTGGAAAGTTTTTGTTTTTGCTCTTAAAGCTATAATGCTTTGACTCCTAGTTCACAAAGGAAATGAAATAGCCAAAGAGCTCTTCAAGCTCTACTAAGTGTGATTCGTAGAGAATGAAACGAAATGGATGGATTTTAGCAGTGCATTAGCAGATGCTGCAACGAAACAGAGTTGCGACTATTGTGTTGACTATAATTGTGATGGGCTTTTTTTTGGGAATAAAACTAAAATATGTCAAGTTTAATCTGGAAAACGAGGGAAATCATAAAAAATTTAAGAGATTATGTCGTCAACTTTATTTGCTTGCATTGCATCAATTTGCACTGTTAGGGAACAGTGCCAAATTCATATTTTGGTTATAAATAGTTGAAGATATAAAAAAGTTTCTTGTAATCTTTGATAAGTATATGATATGTGAAACTTTTTTCGATATAACAATTCGTTTATTCAAATTACCCTGTTCGTATGTGTGGTACAAATCTTGCAAATGAATTTTAGACCAGTTATCTTTAACCGATTGAGCTGAAACATATAATGTTATGGTACCATTGAACTGGTCTAATGATGGAGAGCAGAAGGTGTCCATAGAAACTCCTAAACAAAATGACGTAATCCCATCAAGTTTGGGTTCGTTGGATTGGTCTTCCCAAGGACTTTGGTCCTAGATGATAAATTCAAATGACGGACGCCCCAAGATAGTGGAAAAAGCGTACTTATCTACTATCATGATATCGGTATTAAATGAAAGGGTTTGCTAAGAAGAATACAAAAAAAGCTTGTTTTAAATATAATAGGTCGGGGAAAAAGTCTTTTCGTATTTTGTATGTATGAAGTTGTAGTAAAAATCTCATCGGTTGTACTGTTTGTATCTGGCTGGTTTTGATACCATTAAAAATATGACATTTGAAAAGAGGAATACAAAAAGTAAAAAGCAATTTCCCGCCATTTTTCAATTGTTTTTTTGTTCGATAAAATGAGTGAATCTAACGAAGAAATTCGATATATTGTGAAATTTTATTACAAAAAACTGAAAAATGCGACACAAGCCGCGAATAAAATTTGTGACATTTATGGACCTAATGCAGTGTCATCAAGAGTAGCACAATGTTGGTTCAAGCATTTTCAGACCAGGAATTTTGATGTCAAAGATGCAGCTTGCTCTGGTCGCCCTGTTACGGATAAAGTCGATGCCATTTCTGAAAAAGTGGACCAAGATCGGCATATTAGTAGTTATGACGTAGCTGAAGACCTGGGGATTGACCACAAAACAGTTTTGACCCATTTGAAAATAACTGGGTATACAAAAAAACTCGATATTTGGGTGCCACACCAGCTCACTGAAAGAAACCAAATGAATCGTGTACTCATTTGCGATTCTCTATTGAAACGTAAAGAAACCGAACCGTTTTTGAAAAGATTGATCACTGGTGATGCAAAATGGATCACCTACGACAAGAATGTGCGCAAACGATCATGGTCAAAGGGCAGTGAAGCACCACAGACTGTAGCGAAACCCAGATTAACACGTAATAAGGTGATGCTGTGTGTATGATGGGATTGGAAGGGCATCGTTCATTATGAGCATTTACCGCCGGGCAAAACCATCGATTCGGATCTCTACTGCCAACAGCAGATGAGACTCAAACAAGAAATTGAGAAAAAACGGCCGGAATTGATCAACATAAAGAGTGTGGTCTTTCATCATGATAACGCCAGACCGCACACATCTTTGGCCACTCAGCAAAAATTTAGAGAGCTTGGTTAGGAAGTGTTAATGCATCCACCACATAGCCCTGACCTTGCACCCTCAGATTTCCACCTGTTTCGATCTCTTCAGAATTCTTTGGGTAGTGTTAGATTAACATCAAGAGAGGACTGTCAAAACTACTTGTTGCATTTTATTGATCAGAATTCCCAAAATTTCTACAGCAACGGGGTCATGTCACTACCTAAAAGATGGCAACAAGTTATCGAACAAAATGGTACATATATATTATAATTAAATGTAATTAAACTTGAAAAAAATATGTCTTGAATTTGTTTATAAAATACGAAGAAACTTTTTCCCCGACCTTATATATTTTTTTATTTATGAATAATTGTATTAGTTTTTTCTCCTAATCTATCTCCTTTTTTTTTTCTTTTTCTAATAGCTCATCATCATCAGCATCATCAGCTAGAAGTCGTCCACTGCTGAACATAAGCCTCCCTAGAACGTCATGGCTGTTGGTTATATTATAATGGCATTTATGTAATGTAAATTCATTAATGTATACCTGATGGCTATTTATGTATGTAAATTCATTTATATAAATGAATTTACATATATATACATATACTCGTATACCGAATGGAATTTTTTTTTTTCATTTTTAGGGAAACTTACACCCTTAATACCTAGTATAAACTTAAAAATAGATTTGATGACTGGGCCAATTACAAGTTTCCGCCTATAGAATTTATGTAATGATAATTAATTTTATTTTACCTGGATTTGAGCTGACCATCTTATATCGGATATCGACTCTTAACCAACAACTCCTAATACAGTTGTCGGGTAAATTCAATACTAATAAGAAGGTATTGTAGTTTACTTGTATGCAAGTATGTTTGTATCTATAACAGCCTAAATGCTACAAGCAATTTGATAAATTATGTGTCGATATATTTGTGTAGATTATGGGAAGGCCACTGGGTGGTGAATTTGTCATAAATACGAGTACAAGATGACGACATTCTAATTCGATATGGAGGCGATGAGTTCTGTACTGACGTCTCACTTGGGATGTATTGTGCAGTCATCGATTGAATAGGTCTTTTGAAATAAGTTTTAAGGCCCGCTACGAATATCGCTGTCAGCTTTTGGTCTTGCCTGGTATTTGATCTACTATTGTGGTAATACGAAGTGTAGCAAAACCTCATTTATCAGCTAACAGGATTAAATTTCAAATGAAAAGACACGACGTGTTTAATCCCTTATCACGTTTGAAAGCATTACAACGATTTTGGGAATCGACCCTGAAATTTCTTGAAGCCAAATCTATAGTCCTAGCCTTCAATACGTCAACCCTTCATACAAAGAGACCAATTGGATTTACCCTTCAAAAACAGATAAGCAGAGTGACAAGGGTAATATTTAACAGGGACAAGTACATACATAGACATAGTATGAAGACGTTATAATAGTTTTTTTTTATATATTAAGCTTGCGTTTGACCAACGACTAAATAGGTTAAAGTATAAATAATATTTCCGTGTTTTATTCATTTTGTTCGAAAAAAAAAATTGCGAGCTTTGGCGGCAATAGGTTTAATGAGTAATAGAATAGTTGCATAGCATTGCATTTGCAAATATTGTTCTTTAGTCAAACTAATTTGAATTCGCGTTAAAAAAACTATCAGGCTATAGCGTCAGCTTATGACGTTACAATGTTGAACGTTATTAACATCATTTCCAACATATTTTTTTAAATATTGTACTTGACTAAAAAATACCACTTGGAAGGCCTATGTAACGTTAGTGGGATAAAATTGACTCCCACACAGACTGGTCTATCGTAGAACAATATAGAGAGAAGTGAAAGAATGGAAAGGAGGCCTTTGCCAAGCAGGGGGAAAATAACAGCTGATACAATAAAAACTAGACCCAGCCTTGGTTTGTAAATCAATGCAGCGCCGTTTTATTTTTAAATCTGTGTCACATTGATCCCATTGTTCCCATTCAACCTGTACGAACAACGGTGGAAAACTCCAATTGATTGCAATGAAATTCAATTAACCCGTTGCTTTTCAAATCAAATTAATTAATTTAAAACGTCGATCAAGTCTGATTGGGTTTCAATAATTAATTATTATTTGTTTATGAAGTTTTACATAGATAATTTAAAGTTATACCAAATTACTAAGCAATAGAAAACATAATGATTTTAGATAATCATTTGTGAAAAATATCTTAGAGGTTGTTACATCAAAACGAGAAAAGAAAATTTGAGGTGAGGAAAATTTGAACACATCATAATTATTTTGTAAACCAACCAACCAACTCCTTCATTTCCGAGTAATGTATTACAGAGTTCAACCACAACAGTGAAACAGATTACAAGTCCAATATTGACAATGGCAAAAGTTTCCTTGTACTTACAGCTCCACCTTGTCGCGTAAAACTTTCCACTTTGCAAGAAAGTAATACGCGATTGGAAAGCTGTCTGTTCACTTTCCATCGGCAAATCTTAAACCGTTAAGTGCACTGTGCTCGCAATGCAACTAGCTGCTAGAAATGGAAAAGCAATGCCAGATGAAGAGCAACCCTGGGAAGGGACGATGACAGCGAGGAGCATCGTGTACTATCCACGCAACCATGACTACACTGCCAAGAGTGCACAAACTTACAATATTGTAAGATTTTGCGGTAGCGTAAGTTACATTGTCAGATAATATGATTTCGTAAAAAGAGTATTTCAAACTACGGTAGCAATTACATTATAGTTCCTGTAACAAGATTAAGATCGCTTGGAATTCAAAGCACTAGAGAATTGTCCAACAATTTCTATTCAAATATCTCCAACTCAAATTGGTGCCTGGTATAGAGCACTCTTGACATCCACCTACAGATTTTGTAGGAATTGAGAATCTGGGTATTATTGTGCTTGGTAATCTTATAACTATTATATATAATTATATAATGACCCCGTTCGGCTTAGCATACTTATTCCATATAAGCCTGTATATATAATATCTAAAATTGGTTTTAATCTAATAGGTTACTACTCACTGCTAGAATTACTAGGTAGGTACCTACTCACCTTGTTATAAAATCCTTTCTAAAGTTTCTGAATATGAATTCTACATTCCGAAACCCACGACTGGAAAAGAGCTCGTAACCCTTAAGGCGTTCGACACATTTTGATAAAATACAGAATAATAAAACTGAATTTCAAATTAAAAACCGGCCTGCTGTAATAATGGAGAAAAAAAACTTTTAGCCCAATTGCATACTTTCTCCGTTCCGTCGTGGGTAAAAACTACAGTGACACTTTGACAGGCAACTACATGGTTCATTTTTTATGTGGAAATCTTAAGCTCGAGTCTAAATATCGTAAATACTCGTCTGATTAATTGATGCATATCGTCAGAACAATTAATCCTACAAAATAATAGGATAACTCAAGTATATACAAATTAGAAATCATTGACATGAATGATGTGTACAAACTTTTCCTGTGGTACTAACTCAGTAATGCTCACACGTTTAGATGAGCACCAGATTGAAGTCAATTGCTCGCTGACTTTACTAACGCGCGGTTTTGTCTCGACATTCTTAAGAGTAAACATAAATATAAATTAGATACATAATTATTATATTATAAAAACACCTATAGTCACATTAGATACAATTTATTTAGACTACAACAGACGCAATGTTTTTATTGCCATATCTACATACTCGTAGATGGATGATATATCATTCATGGATATATCATTGTTGAAATATAACAATTATCATTCTTTAAAAAACTAAAAACACGCTTTAAATTCGCTAATCCTGAAGATAGTGGAACAAACTTTTAAATTATTGCATTGTCATTGGTCCTTGATAAGTGTGCAAAGTTTCATATCAATCCGACGCTTTGAAAGGGGTGAAAATCACGTTCAAAAATTCCGTTACATAAATACATACCAAGGTAATAAAAGCGGGTTGAAAATATGATAATTCTCTCATTTTTATTTATAGATTATGATGACCTGCTCTAGTAAATGTTAGAGCCGCCCTTTAGGTAGATTAAAAACTCTGATATTCAGTTGGCCACTAAGCGTATAAGAAATTACCTATTTCAATCTGTAAAATTGTTTACGTATCGCAAATTCAACAATTCAGCTTTACGTAGCATTCTTGAAATGGAATTTCATAACACGTAAAGTTACACCAACAATAGTTCCCTGTATAATAACCTAGATTGTATTCGAGATTCAGAATACGGAATCGTATTGAACGACAATATCTGATATTCAAATAACTTCGGTACAAATTGCTAGCTATTGCGTCGTTATTACTTATTGATAGTAATTTTGTTCTGAAAAAAGAATTGAAGCCGCAGTGTAAACTGCTAGTCGTTAGTAGTTTTATTCGCTAAAACACAACCCATCCTATCTTCTCATCACATAAAACGCAAGTCTAAGTTCTGTGTGTTATAAGTAAGTTTGTTATTTAGGCTGATTCATCAGCGCAAATTTCAGAATTTTTAGGCTGGCCCATAGTTCCTGTATTATTGTCTACTCTTGAGTCGTGGAGTGATAGAATGTTCGTGTTTGTATCATCATCGTCATCATCATCAGCAAGAAGACGTCCACTGCTGAACATAAGCCTCCCTTTTTGACCTCCACACTGAAGGACAGCCTGACATCTGCATCCACCGGATGCCCGTGAATTTCACGATGTCATTGACATACCTACTGTAAATGTTAAATAACTAGTTATGATATGGTATTTACTCAATGCGGACTTTGCAAATGAACTCCACGGCAACGCACTTGTAACCAATTAATAAGTCCAATTACTCAGTAGGCACGTAAACTAAAATAGCAAAACACAAGCTATAACGAAATACTAGCGCTCCGAGAACGCGACATTTGCCACACTGACGGCAGCCATTTAAGCGGTATATGCCTCAACCAGAACCGTATAGAAGGAAAATTAATGTTCTAAGCAAGAAATTCCATCCGTAGAACGTTACCTTATTGCTGTAATTAGGTAGGATTTAGGAACAGTATTTCGCTAAGTATCGTAACAATGCGAGCAAATTTTTTCTCTACGATGTACCTACTACTATAATTTCTTTGGGGTTCTGGAACGAGTAAAGTATTGAATTTCGCACAAAGTTAAGAAATAACCACGGCGAGGCCATAATTACTTTTGAGAATGACCTTTCTTTTCTAACCACTTTGGATGCTCGCAGTGCTATTTGCAAAGTTTCCACCTCCTAATGTATTCCAACTTGTGTCACACATCATTATTGTCACAACTCACACATTATCCGTGTATGTATAGTTAATGTTGGTATTTAAAATAGTTATCCAAAAGCGTGTCGAGACACGCATATTTGATACCGACTGGTATCAGTATGCACTTAGCTGATTTAAAAATAAGAACGTAGTTCCAACGGCTTCGATAGATGGCGCTATATTTCTAAGTAACCTACCTAACCTATAAAATGTTTTTAACTTATTAAAGTACTGCACAAGTCCGTCATATAAAAAAAAAGGATTCTGTAACAGCAACACTAATTTACATAGACAATATTATAGAGTATTAATGGTGTCACAAAAATGGCCTCTACTCAAACCGAGCAGCGCTGATATTCCGTTGAAGCCGCTCAATGAAGTCACAATATTAGGTCACTGCAAGGAAGTAAAGGTAACAGTTTTGAATGTTGTTTTGAAAGTTAAGCAACAGGAGCAGATGTCCGCTTAAAAATTATTTTGCAAAAGGGGTAATTGAAGAGGACAAAAAGGGGATTGAAACTTTATATGAAAATCTACGCGTACGAAGTAACGCCGGTCAACTGCTAGATATATTTTATGCAAGAAATATTTAAAACAGGAAAACAAATACTAACTGTAAATTCAACATGTTATTGTTGGATTATAATGATGAGTACAATGATTTCTCTTTGGAGTCTTACCAGCACTCTAAGTAAAACAGAACTCTATATGCCTGTACAACATTCTCTGCTGCATCACCATGCCACTGCCGCTCACTTCTTTTGTATAAGCCACACCTCATATACACTGTTGTGGGCACATTTATGGTTAACATAAATTTTCGATACAAAATTAGTATCATATGTTAGTGACGCAAACTCTCGCCGACTTTTTGCTGCCTGCGAACTCCTGCGAATTGCAATCGTTACAATCGATTCGCCTAAAGATGTTTATTTATGCCTACATCACGCAGACTACATTTTTTTCGTCTGAAATACTAGTAGCTCTAAAGGAGGTTAAATTAAAGCCAAGAGACGGTTCTGCAAAGACGAATAAAATAATATTGCAAGCGCATTTGAAGTTTTCGTTGAAACTTTTTGCGTGTTTTTGAAACGTTATCCACTTTTACGATTGGAAGTCTGCTAAATTACAGTTGTATAACTGTTTTTTACGCTAAAGTTTAACAGGAAGCGGTAAAATGTAGGTACGTATTTTTGTGGAACAAGTATTTTGAAATTGATTTGATGGAAACAAATGAGAAAAGTTTGAGCAATGAATTTTGGAGTTACCGATGTTTTGGAAATATGCACATGTTTTATTTATTTATATTCATATTGAGTTTCTGAGGGCTGTTAATAATTGTATTTCTAAAACTATTCGTTATATATATAGCTAGGAACTAAGCTTTTGCTTGTTAAGCGATGGTATCGAAGCGTTAGCGTAAGTGCTATACAAACTGACGGCACCGGGATCAATCGTCAGCTCTGCACCAATGACTTATTTAGTACTGAAATAAATTATGTGCAGTTTCGATGAGTCCTATAATACAGGTAATCTACCTAGGATAGGAGTCATAGATTAACTAAACTTGTGTAAACATTATTGGTAACATATATATTTTTTTGTTTTGTTTTTGATGCTATCTCATAACAACATAAAACATCGTGGGGGAACCGATATGTCCAAGAACCTCAATTCTAAGACATGACATTCACCAACATACACTGGACCAGCATGGTGGTTAATGACCTCACCTTCTCTTAATATTAGTGTAGTGTATCTACTTTGTGAGCATGCCCTTGTCAGCTCTAACTGCTACATTTGTTTTTATAAAAAACAAATCCTGTGTTTGACAAATCCTGGCCAAGTACAACCGGTACATACCAAGGATGCTATGCGAGGCTAATGAAATTAACAAAACATCCAAATTCTAATAAAGAGGGTAGTCGAAAAATACCATCTGCTAGGGCTATCCAGTCATAAAATTAATAAAATCTTAAGCCCAGCTATCATCCGGTGATATCTGGTCACCGTGAGCGACTACTACGTAAATAGAGAAAGTTTTGATTAAATATCATTATACGGTACTTGTAAATACTTTTATAACATTTCTTTATCTTTATACATCTGTCATCTAGTTCAACTGTGGACACTGCTAAGTATTTAAACGTCAGGAATCAAAATAATGTAAAACGCACGCGGTAAAATAAATTAAAAGTTTTTAATTTCAACTATACCTCGAAAACTGCGGTAAAATAGTATTTGAAATTTTCGATAGAGAATATTTTATTTGTAACAAAAATAAACACGCACGTGCGCTCGCACACACACACACACACACACACACACACACACATACGCACACCCACACGCATACACACACCCACACGCATACACACACACACTCACACACACACACTTTGGTATTTAGAATACTCTAGTTACTGTGAATTTTTACAGTTTTCATATCCAAAATAGGTGAAATACTTAGCTAATGAATAGTTAACTATTGTTAATACCATAATCGTATACCCACAACATAAAGCATATCGCACATAATAGCATAACCTAATCACCTCTAGGACTAAGCGCACAATACACAATAGATTTAGGTGCCTAGCATGTTGGTTCTACATGAAATATTTAATATAATAGCCTTAGGCGTGGTATACACAGAAGAAGCGAGCGGTGGACGAGCAACGTGGCGCGGACAAAATAATATCTCTCAATTCGGTGCAATGCAAGACACGCCATATAAAAGACGTGGCGTGGACGCCAGCACTCTTCTCCAAAGCAATTTAAACTTTAGAGTTAGCAAAGAGACGCATCGCGCAAAGACAGAGGGCGTGACACGCTAAGAAAATTTCATGTTTCGTAACGTATTAAAAAGATGCTAAGGTAAAAAATTGTTATGAAATTAAATTAAATAGTTTAATGTCCAGATTTGCATCCATAACATAAGTTATAATAGTAGTTAGTTAAGATTAGTATTATAAAAATTAAATCCTTATTACAATAATATATTGATGAATAAAACAGGCTATGAAGGAAAGCGCTGCATCTTACTACTGTGTCTTGCGCTTTATTGTAGCGTAAATTATAAGCAGGTGACGTGGCACAGGTACGTTGCCTTGCTGCGGACATAACCGCCCACACGTCCGCGCCACGTCCGCAACTCGTCTTTTCTGTGTATACAACGCCTTAGTCGGTACTATACCGACCAGCATAACATTTCTGTACGCCATCCAATGTAATTAAGTACGTACATAATTAATATTGAGTAAGACCAATGTGTAAACAAAATTGACATGTTAAATGGAACGGAATAATTAGAACAGACTTGAAGGAAGATATAGGAATTTTACTGCCTCGAGAGCGATACCCTTTCAATCTTACTTGAAAATATCAAATAATAATTGTTTTTGAATTTATTATCTTAAAAATGTGTACCTACGACAGTTTTAGTTGGATCATATTTCGCATACTTAGTCCAGTCGAGGCAGACATAAAATTAGCCTGAAATAGAAAAAAAACCGGGGGGCCGAATTTTTTTTTTAACGTCGGGGGGTCGTCGCCGTCGTGGTTGGACGTCTAATCCCGGTAGAGGATTCGCCGCCATCTTGTTTTAAATTTCAATGTTTTCGTTTTTCTGAAATAACTAGTTAATTTTCAATTTTAGAGCAAATATGAAAGTATCCGAAGTTGTTGGAAATTTAATTTCTCACAAGTTTGGTCATTATTTACGCTAGGATCAATATTTGCAGAGTTATACTATCAAGTACGAAAATATTGATCATGGAGTAAAAAAAGTGCGAGAACCAAATTTGAAGAAAATAAAATTCCACCCATTACGATTTTTTTGATAAACTTGAACGAAAAAATTGAACTTTAAAACAAGACGGCGGCGAATCCTTTACCGGGATTAGTTAGAAAATTAAGATTTATACTTACAACAACCCCCACCCTACCCCGACGTTTGAAAAAAAATAGCTCCCGGAATTTTTTCTAGTCTGCCCCGACTGGACTAACTACACTGGTATAAAAATTATTATCAAACTCCACTTTCAATTTAAAATATTAATTCAATGAAGAACCCCACATAATGCAGTCGGGACTTCAATCGAATTTCTTTTTCATTCCCACTATATCTATATGGGTTCTAGTCACCATCATTATATTTAATGATGACTACCCACTGACTGTCAGTGAAGTTAGAGGGATCTATCGACACCTCATTTATCAAAATTGGTTGAACCCTTTAAACATTAGCTCAGACAAACAAGGGAGATATGTCTTAGTAGTACTAAGACATATCTCCGATAACGATAATTTTATTGCGTGTACTAAGTTAGTACACGCAATAAAATTATCGTTCGTGTTCAAAATGTATCCGTGTTTTATATTTGTATCCCACTTTTTACACTCCTTTTGGCATGGACATAACAACTTTAATGCCTTTAGGTTTTGTACATCCATGCCTTTTGGCTATGCAACATATTGACATTATCTGCAATAAAATACTCAGTATCATCATCATAATCAGCTAGAAGACGTCCACTGCGAACTTAGGCCTCCCCCTTTAACCTCTAAACTGACCGAACGTCTGCCAACTGCATCCACTCAATGCCCGCAACTCTCACAATTTCGTCGGCCCATCTAGTGGGACTTCCAGTTCGTGGTCTCCACTCAAGAACCTTTCTTCTCCATCAGTTATCGGTTCTTCGAACGATTTGTCCTGCCCATTACCACTTCTTGCAAATTTTAATAGCTACCTATGTCGCTGACTTTGGTTCTTTGGCGAATATCCACATTCCAGATTTTATCGCGCAAAGAAACTCCAAGCCTAGGCTCTCTTCATTGCCCGCTTTAAATGATGGCTTTTTGAAAAACTCAGAGCCACACAAGGGCATAGTATACTTGAGTAAAAACTACTACTTCTGTTTGCGTGAATTCATAAAAGTAAAAAATATAAAAAACGTTAACATTATGGAAATATATGGAATATACAGAATAATTTCGCGTAGCGAATTCTTTTCACAAGCCCCATGTAACCAAAGGAACCTGAAAGGAAAGAATTTAAACGAATGCAAATAAAAAAGGGAAAATATTACACTAGATGAAATGAGAATTGATAGGTACGGAAGTACTTTTACAAGAAAACTTACAGAAATAGTCTTGAAAATATTTATGAAGCTAAGGGCTTTGTTTGGTTACTTTACTCCGTTTATTCACTCAACCATAGTTTCGATTTATCTTAAACTTTAATACTAGAATGCTTATTAGAAGACCTTCAGAGCCTTTCGAGGTCTGCAACATATTTGTGATGCCCATGGGCGTGTATAAGGGGCGGTTTAGGGGATACGGACCCTCCCCTTAGCATATGACGAAAGAAATCATGAAATATTGGTCAAAATATATATGTGCACGCGCCGCTCGGTTGTCATAGCAACTGTTCCTTGCTTTGACAACGAACGATACAGCTGCGTTAGAAGCGTTTAGAATTCTGCCTGCCAGGTAATAACTTTGTACATTTTTGTACCAGCGGAATTTGTGCAAGCTATAGCTAAGTCCATGGTGATGTTTCTGGTGTTACTGGATACTTGCAAAACGACGTTTAGGCGACGGTAACTGCTTACCATCAGGCAAGCCAAGTGTTTGTTTGCGGCCTATAATTTGCATAAAAAAAACTAAAATTCACATCAGATCTAATTCTACAGTATAACTCCGAACAGTAGGATTAAGTCTAAGTCCATTGTATTCATCAATAAAAACAACTGTAAAGGCTAAAAAACACATAGGACGGGCGCGGATCGGGCGCGGGTCGTGTGCGGTGCGGATCAGAAGTACGGCATGTCAATGTATGATTACCTGTTTATATGAACGACAACACACAGAACGCGTGCGCGGGTCAGGCGTGGAGCGGGCCGGGTATGTGTGTTGTCGGCCTTATTTATAAACAGGTAATAATAGACACGCCGTACTCCCGCTCCACACCGCGCACGACCCGCGCCCGTCCTATGTGTGTTTTAGCCTTAAATTCTGTGACCAAAACTGAATTCGAAAAAAAAATTTGTTACTAGCTGCACCCGCTAGCTGTTAAAGCTGCCCGCTAGTTGTTGTCAAAATCGGTCCAGCCGTTACATACATACACAACATGTAGCGTTTTATCAAACACTGTTTTAAACTATCACGGTTGTTCACTACAGTTAACAACCGTGATTAATTACGGGATATTTACCGTGGTAAGGTTGTGAAAGGAGCTCCCGATATTTCGGCGCAGTTACATGCACCATGTTCACGGGAAGACAATCCCATTGTGTTCAGAAAAAGTTTATTTTATTTTATTTATTTCAGTGAATAAAGTACATGCTAGGTATATACAACTCTGCCAAACTGCGTAGCAGTTTGTAGGCAGATATCTACTCTCATTACAACATTGCAGTATTGAGTAGGAACATTTTTTAATTTTCTTTTTATGGCAAGTGCCTTTACTAATTAAACAAAATACATGCTAACACTAACAGTTCATCATTGGAACACTAGGAATGTCTAGCGTTGTCTAACGCTAACGTATTCGGAACACAATGGTCTGATCAGAAATAGGATCAAGGTAGACACATAATTTGTACTGCTCTTAGTATATAATTATTGTAACTTTTTGCAGAAAAAAATATGTATCCGTAACGTTATTTAGAATTTTCTTTATTCTTAAACCAACATGTCAATTCAAAGTGTATACGAGATAAGTTTCTCCCTAGACATTAATATCACGTTCGACGGTCTTAATACGTGACTTCGATGCATTTTCAGTGTGAACAGAGCTCGCTTCTGCACTATCTGATCTAATTGGATTAGCTGGCAAATACGACTTATACATCTTACCTTCTGTGACTTTGCAGTGTTAGTGTTGTTGTAAGGCAATGCAATCTCATACGATAATTGGTCAATAATCGAGACTGGGATTTTACGGAGTTTGTTTTATCGGATGTTGCAGTCGGAGTTTTAAAATTTGACTTGTCAGAGTCGGAACCGAAATTGTAGACAGAGTAGAAGCCAGAGGTGGAAGCAGAAGAGAAATGTGATAAGTTCTTAAGTTCGATTATTCCTTTACTAACTTTCGTAAAGGAGTAATCGACAGAAAGAACATGGGAGAGGGGATTCCCGCGCGTCAAGTACAAACCTATTCTGAACCTCCGCCGTTACGCACCTCTGATTCAAAAATGTCGGATCTGAAGTTGGAATTGGAGGTGTAATATCAATCGGAAGTTCCAACTTTTCGGAATCGGAATCGAACCTCCGTAACATCCCTAAATCGAGACTTTAATTCAGTTATTAATAAATAGTTTTTCTAGCATTTAACTTTAAGTGCTACTCGTTAAATCATATGCAGCTTTGTTATTTTAAGGAACATGGCATAGCGTGCACTGCTAATCTGCCAAGTTTTGAGCTATGCCCCATGCACGCCACATGCTTACTATTCAAACCATTTGTATAAAGCATTTACAGATTTACATGGAAAGGTGCTACTGAACCTAAAGAAGGCCATTGTCCTTATTATTGAACACATGGATCATTGAAGAAGAAAAACAGCTGTTCCACAGAAATTTGCAATTTACATTCAACAAAATTTATGGAACGGCTGTTATTTTTTCATGATTTTTGGTCAGTCCCAAAGTGAATGAAAACAAATTGGGTAATAAGATATTTCTGACTGTTTATATCATGAATTACGGAATTAAAATTTATGAGATGAAATAAACCACGACGATGATAATCTGATGCCGACATCTCGGTTTTATCATCGCACTAGCCGCCACCGCCTGTAAGGTCATCCACATATGATAGATCTTTTGAAAACGCATACTGTTCGTTTTACGCGATCTTTTTAGGCTCACACATGCAATTTGTGCATTGCGTTCCCTCATGCAGCATTTCCGTGTTACCATAACATGAGGTTCTTTAAAGGGATTATTAATAGCGTCTTTAAAGGTCAGCGACGTAACTGTGATGTTACAGATATCCATAGGCAACGGCGATCGTTTACCATCAGACGTTGCCTGTTAGCTTGTTTGCCAGCTATAACATATTTTTTTTTTTAAAAAGCTTTTAAGGCTAACACAATAATTTTAATTAAAAATGCACGTTTTCATAGTACCTACTTAAAGATAAAAGATCCAAGAGAAACCGAAAGTTTGAGGGAGATTCAGATAAACATACTTTGAATTAATTTCAAACATCGTGTTCAAGCACTAAGCTTTAGTGTGCTACTACACCAGTTTTCGAAAGTTCTAGTGTTAAATTTAACACTTTTTGAAAGTTGCAGTTGCTATTCTTGACTGTCTGTTTAATATATATATGTAAGTGGAACTAATATCAATAATATATATAAAAGGCAATGTGTGTATGTATGCCCCCACTATTTTGAAACGGCTAGACCGATTTTGATTAAATTTTCAGGCAATCTTCAAATTAACCCGTCAAGTGATCCTGTGAAATTTTAGTTTTCTAGTGTAGGTAATTTTTTCTATAATAAAACTTACTCTTGGAATACCTAGATTTCTGACATTCAAAGTTGCCATTCATTCGAAACGGTTGTTTTATCCTGCAGTTATCAAATATCAAAACAAATATTGTCACATCAATCAATAAGCACTATTATAAGGTTATGACAGTAAAGTGCTCACACCTACGCATCCAGTGCGACTTCATCGTAATTTTTATTTTGCAATAACCGCACTTTTGGGATTACTATAGCCTTCCACATACCAAACGCATGCAACGGACACTATAAAGCTTCAAAATATACCGGTAGCCAGCATCTTATCAGCGCAGTCACGGTGCAGCTCACCTGGTGTGTGAGTTTTCGTACAGTTTTGTGTTTAAAAGGGTCTATGGTCCACGCACAAGCTGCGCTGCTGTAGCTACTGCACGTTTGTAGAAACCTTGAGTAGGTACCTTCAATTTAATTCTACTTTTGGTAAACCACAGCATAATAGACCTTAGATTTGTTTTAGGATTTTATTAAAACAATGTATCATGTTAAGTTAGAAATATGAAAACGATTTCCATGTAGTCTGCCATTGTGAATAATCGTTTTGACTACATAGCTCGCCCAATTAACATTCATGCTCATTAAATGCTTTGACTTGGACTTTCCTTAGGGACTTCTGAACTCTTATCATTGTAATTTGGATCTAAAACAATAAAAATATATTTGCGAGAAAACTAAACTTATGTTTCGAGACCGATAGCAGCGTCAATGGACAAGAGCAGACGACAGATCACCGACTGAAAAGGATATATCCTGGTTATTGTTTTTGAGTTTAGGCAATGTTTTAAAATTATTACAACCAACGAAAATATCTGGAATATACCGTGATTGCACAAAGCGTTTCTTGAGTTAATTTTCAAACAGTTTATATTGTTTTTGAATGTCCAACAGCGCAGCTAACAAATTGCGAGAAAGACGGAAGAAGTTGCTAAAATGTCACGGCTTGACTTTACATTTTAGTCATATATATAGCACAGGCTTGACCTGAGCTTGGTGCTTGAAAACTATGTCAAGGTCGTCACGCAATCCAACAATGTAGATATTTGTGAACCATCATAACATTAAGTTTAAAGCCAGTCTTTGAACAAGTGATTTAGGATATCTAACACTGTAGTGAGTTACTTAACACTCGTCAATATAACGATAGGTATGTATATTTTTCTATTCTATCTATAATGTTGCTGCATAGTGCTAATCGTATTTATATCCGTCCAATAGACGTTTGTTGGGCATTGATAAGGGTTCAGTTGCTACTAACTGCATAAAAGCATATTGTGTACCCAATACATTTTATAGCTGCATTCATGAAGCGTTAGAAGTGTTTTTCTTGACGCTATAAGAAGTTGAGAAAGCGGTTGAAGCGTGATAAAGATAAAATTATAACACCATGAACGGTTTAATTTTTTCTTTATAAATCATTTAGACACATAGAAATGCAAATATATTTTCGCACAATCTTGAAACATTGACATTTAGATTGAAGTCACCGTAATGCGGATTTCTAATCAATGGAAGCCACATTCTTTGTGGTCGGACGTAGAGTCAACATGCCTAATGTTGACGTTCTCTGACCCAAATGTTCAAATTAGAGCGGAAGAGATGGAAAATTTAATGATAATTCCGAATCCTATTTCGAATCAGTATTTAAAACAATTTGATATAACGTCGAATAAAAAACAAGGAAAAGAATGTATTTTACATTAAAAAAATGCATTTCAATAATCTTAGTGCGCATAGTTGATTTTACCATTGTTATAGAGCAGTTGTTGGTATTTAATGGTCTTAAATCTCAAGACTTTTTGAAAAATACCGTTGTATATCATGGTACTCAGGTAAGAACTATTTTGCAGGTGCGAGGAAAAAAAATTGCGGTACAAATAATCGGAATAGTGAAAAGAGAATTGAATACCATAGAAACTGACAAATGTAGTATAGAACATTCTTAAACCTGGTGGAGTAATGATATATGTAAATGACATTGGCTAGGAACAAAAACCCAAAGTGTGGGTTATCTGGCGTGCCTTAGAGGTAATGTCTTAACCCTGGCAATGGGGCAATAGAATACGGCACCGGTATTCCCCTGCCTGTAGTAAGAGGCTACTAAAAGGGGCATGAGATGGTCGGAGCCTCCAACCATCCCCCTCCGACTCGGAGGTGGGGCTTTGACCATCCACCCAAGCGAGCCCCGGGAGAGGACGACAACGTTGTCGAGGGTAGAGGGGCTGAGATAACACGCAGTTGTCGAGGGAAGAGCCGTAGCACAGTGCTGAGCGCTCTGGTGTGTCTCTAAGGAGATCTCGGAGCCTTTTGTCAAACACTAAATATTGTCGAGGTTCAGGGGTTGTGGGTATAATTTCACATAACCTGGCTGCACTCCAATGGATAACTACGGAATATTTTCCCTACGAGAAAAAAAGGAGAAGTCATGTCTAGCAGTGGAAAAAGAAGATTAATCTGATTATGATAATGAAAAATTCTTAGGCAATTGACAGTTTTTCTGTCACGTCACTTTCACTAAAATAGACATGGAAGTAACGAAGAATAATAACAACTTCAAGTGCTCTATAGTTAATTCGGAAAATTATGTTCCATTTCAAATTCGAATACGTCCCACAAAAACATACAAAATTAATACCGAATATAGTGTTAATATTTTGAAATAGCAGGAATTATTTGCAGGTTTCGGCTGAAGTTATTTCCGAAACAAAAGTGCAGCATACGACTGCTGCGCATACAACTTAAAATGACATGCTTTCAGTAGATGGTGAAGTTATAGGAGTACTAGCTTTTAGCCGCGGCTTCGCCGAAAATAGAGTTTATGTTAGGAGAACAGAGTATGACATTATTAATTCAAATTAATATTTTACTGACAATATTTTACGTGGCAGTTCCATTGTATTTTTTTATCTAGGAGAACTAAAACACAGATAATAAACAAAGGGTCGATTGTCACTTGAATAACCCTGAAATAGCGAGCTGTGCCATACATTTTGTCAAGTGTGAATAATCGTTTTCTTTGGAACAGCTGATATTTTTTTCGCGATTTCAGGGTTGTTTCTATAGTGAAATTTGTTCATAATGATGAGCATAATGAACCCCATTCGGCTCAGTATATCTCTACATAATATAAGAAGTCGCTTTCCGCGTCTATCTGTCTGTCTGTATGTCCGGTAACTCCTCCTAAACCACACAACGGATTTTGATGCGGTTTTCACCATCAGTTAGATAATTTTTTAATTTTTTACGAAAGGTTTATATACACAATAAAACCTAATAAAGTATTTATGTAAGCAGAAAAAAAAAACAATATTTTGCAACCAAGTGGGCGAAAAATTAATTTACATGGCTTACGTTCACATTTTTCACTTTTTTTTTTAATACACCGCGGAGGTTCGGTAGTTTTCTTATAAACCTGTATAGGTTTTTTTTCCTGTTGACCAGATTAAAAACTCACAGCACAGACATCAGGAGCCTTAAGGCTAGCTGTGTTAAGCGATTGTTTAGTTGTGCGAAACGTTGCGTGACTGCAAACTGTATCTCAGCGCATTAAGGTTCACGTTTGCGTGATTTTCCGCACTGCACTGTTTCGAGCCCGCGTTAAGAGCTGCAAGGTCTCATACATCAGTGCCAGGTAAGTATTTTTACATAATATAACCGCGCCATATATTTTTTTATCACGGGGAACAGCTACGTTATTTTGAAATTCCCAAAAGCTTATTTCAAGAAAGCTTTTATATATTCACACACACTTTCATCCATTTATGGCAATAATATTCCGACGGGATTCGACGAAAACGGTATCGTGATGGATAACTGATGTGAAAGTTCTACGAAGTCGATACGGCTAGATAATTCGTGTTTTGCCCGTAGAGTAATAGATAATGCAGTATGCGTGGCCAATTACATAGTCTTGTTTATCAATTTATTTCGGCTGGATCAGTTTGGATTTTTGAGTCGGAAGAAAATTCAATATCTACGAGTATCTATAATATAAGGTCGGGGAAAAAGTTTCTTCGTATTTTATAAACAAATTCAAGACATATTTTTTTCAAGTTTAATTACATTTAATTATAATATATATGTACCATTTTGTTCGATAACTTGTTGCCATCTTTTAGGTAGTGACATGACCCCGTTGCTGTAGAAATTTTGGGAATTCTGATCAATAAAATGCAACAAGTAGTTTTGACAGTCCTCTCTTGATGTTAATCTAACACTACCCAAAGAATTCTGAAGAGAACGAAACAGGTGGAAATCTGAGGGTGCAAGGTCAGGGCTATGTGGTGGATGCATTAACACTTCCTAACCAAGCTCTCTAAATTTTTGCTGAGTAGCCAAAGATGTGTGCGGTCTGGCGTTATCATGATGAAAGACCACACTCTTTATGTTGATCAATTCCGGCCGTTTTTTCTCAATTTCTTGTTTGAGTCTCATCTGCTGTTGGCAGTAGAGATCCGAATCGATGGTTTTGCCCGGCGGTAAATGCTCATAATGAACGATGCCCTTCCAATCCCATCATACACACAGCATCACCTTATTACGTGTTAATCTGGGTTTCGCTACAGTCTGTGGTGCTTCACTGCCCTTTGACCATGATCGTTTGCGCACATTCTTGTCGTAGGTGATCCATTTTGCATCACCAGTGATCAATCTTTTAAAAAACGGATCGGTTTCTTTACGTTTCAATAGAGAATCGCAAATGAGTACACGATTCATTTGGTTTCTTTCAGTGAGCTGGTGTGGCACCCAAATATCGAGTTTTTTTGTATACCCAGTTATTTTCAAATGGGTCAAAACTGTTTTGTGGTCAATCCCCAGGTCTTCAGCTACGTCGTAACTACTAATATGCCGATCTTGGTTCACTTTTTCAGAAATGGCATCGACTTTATCCGTAACAGGGCGACCAGAGCGAGCTGCATCTTTGACATCAAAATTTCTGGACTGAAAATGCTTGAACCAACATTGTGCTACTCTTGATGACACTGCATTAGGTCCATAAATGTCACAAATTTTATTCGCGGCTTGTGTCGCATTTTTCAGTTTTTTGTAATAAAATTTCACAATATATCGAATTTCTTCGTTAGATTCACTCATTTTATCAAACAAAAAAACAATTGAAAAATGGCGGGAAAATGCTTTTTACTTTTTATATTCCTTTTTTAAAATGTCATATTTTTAATGGTATCAAAACCAGCCAGATACAAACAGTACAACCGATGAGATTTTTACTACAACTTTATACATACAAAATACGAAAAGACTTTTTCCCCGACCTATTATATAAATAGATTTTTATTTTTATTGAAAATAACGGCTTCAGATTTAATGTTACGGATTACCTGTTTCATGTTAAGATTTGTCTTGACTACTTGAAGTACGACTAGTTATTTTTTTGTTTGTTTTATGCCTGAAAATCCAGTTACCTTATTTTTTATGCATAGGTGGCAAACAAGCAGTCGGTCCGCCTGATGGTAAGCAGTTACCGTAACACATAATATACTTGTAACACCAGAGGCATCACAAATACGTTGCCGACCCTTTAAGACTCTATTAACTCGCCTTTTGAAGAACCCCATGTTGTAGTTTCTCGGAAACACCGCGGAAGGTAGCTCATTCTACATTTTGCAAGTGTGAGGCAAGAAAGACCGTGTGAATCGCACAGTATGCGATTTCCACTGGTATATGATATGTGGATGCGCTTTCAAACGGTGGCGGGTAGTGCGATGATAAAACCTTGACGCCGGCATTAGATCGAATATTTCTTCAGAACACTCCCCATTGTAAATGCGATTAAAGATACAAAGAGAACCAACCTCTCTGCGCATGTTGAGTCACCTGAAATTCAACGATGCATTTTGTAATACGACTCTTAAAGTTATAATTGTAACCTTTTAGTGTTATTACATTGAAACTTCAACATATTGCTTAGATACGAGACAGTCATGAAAAGCGCAATTCCAGTATCGTTCGGACATGTTTTACGACGTATGCTATTATTTTGCTCTCGTTACTCGTAAAGTGAGTGCATTTTATGTGAGCACTCGCTTTTACTGCTCAATGTAATAGGTTATAGTTAGATGTACGAATTTACCTTAAATAAAGTAAATTTTTGAGATTTTACTGCACTTTTACAACTATACGGTCAAAACGTGATGGGGATTGTATATGAAAAATCGTTTACGTGTCTATTCTACAGCTACTAGAATGCGTAAACAATGTATCAAATTCATTGTCTTTTCCTTAGCACTGTATAAAATTTACCCTAGTATTAAAATCCCTATTCAACGAACCATAATGAGGAGTGCACAGATTAGTCAGCGACCACAGGTTAGTCAACGACCACAGTATAGTCAGCGACCACTGTATAGTCAGCGACCACAGTTTAGTCAGTGACCACAGTTTAGGCATCGACCACAGATTAGTTAGCACCACATTTTAGCCAGCAACCAAAGCTTAATGAGCTACCCAAAGCCCTGTTCCGTTATTTTAAGGAGCACGACAGAAGTAAAAGCAAAAAAAATGCTATCCTAAAATACATTTATAATTATTTATACATTTAAAATTGATCTATATTTACGTACCAAATGTAGGCAATTTGGTACATAAATATAAAAATTTATAACCTTGAGAAGTGACAAACAGACAGGCGGAAAAAAGTAAGTGCGTTGCATTTATGTACTCAGATTTTTACAGTGATTAAACATTAAGTCCGAAAACCAACACCGTTAATGTCAGTTAAGTATACATTGCAAACGCTCATTGATACTCAACAGTCGGGATTCCTAGGAAACTAACTCAAATAGCTGTATATATTCTAGCTTAGTCGCAGAGCTAAGGTAACGGTACGCTAAGATCTGTAATTAAATAATTATCTTTTCAGTTATAATTTAATATTAACTACGAAACTATTATCTTAATAATTATAACTTAATATTAACCACAAAACACCCATGATCAGTCCAAGCATTTATTTGCTCTGACAGCTGCAATGACATAGTAAAACACTGATTTAAAACATTTTATTTTAAAATTACACTGAGTAAGTAATTGGACTAACTAATACTAAGCCGTTTTTTATACTCAAAGGTAGGCTTGCCCTTGTCTATCAGCTCGCCTGATTTTAAGCAAAGATGCGGTCTACGATGAAGCATGCTTGTCTAAAAGAAGCCAATTCAGATGTGACATAAAAACTCCCGGATTATAACTATCGGGGGACACCTAAAGAGGCAACGCGTTCCACAGTCTATCGGTGCGCAAAAGTGGAATCAAGACGCTTGATTCCACTTTTATTGTGCGCACCGATAGAGCGATTTCATGTTTTCGGAACATCATCTATGCAACGATGACGCCTTTTCCAGTCAGGCCGTTATCATAATTAAGTATAAATAGATTCCTTTTTTTCTTTAAAGATCTAGACGTTAGATTTTAGCGACAAAATAAAAGCTAGTTATTGCACTAGATTTTAGTAAATAATATTGTGCAATGTCAGATTTTAAGGCCCCAATCTCACTTATACCTATGGGTATTTAAATGTAACACAGTACATAACAATTATATGTTTAGTTAACTATAGGTAGATATTAGTATGATTATCTAACTTATTTTAGAGAAGATGTTTATTTACATAAAATTATGAAAATACTAGCCGTCCGCCCCAGCTTCGCACGGGTGTAAGCTCGGCCTTCGGCCTCGTTACAAAATATAATATAGCCTATGTTACCCGGGGATAGTGTAGCTTTCCAACAGTGAAAGATTTTTTCAAATCGGTTCAGTAGTTTCGGAGCCTATTCAATGCAAACAAACAATCAAATCTTTCCTCTTTATAATATTAGTATAGATATAGATACTCGTTGCCATTCAACTCCGGAACGTTCCAATGGATTCAATCTTTTATCATCTTTTATGATAGTAAATTTAACGGTTTCTGTAGAAAAGCTGGTAAAGTCGCGGAGCTCATTTATAGTGACCAATGAAGAGCCTAACTTAAGTATCTAAATTATTCAACTATTATAACCAGCAAGCAGTTATGCCGTCGCCTCTCCACCTATTTTACTTAAATACGAGTGAAAATAAAATTATACACTGAGGAACTTCAGCTTGCACTCGAGTTGATTACAAAGTGCTAAGATTTGCATTTCAAACGACCAGTGGTAATAGCTGAGGTAATGGAGACTCAACTGTTACTGCGGAGCACCGAGATGAATAAGGTGAAATGCAGCGCAGTTTTCACTATTAAGCAATTAAAGTAACATTGAAAAGAAACACTTTAAACACAGATTTTATCGCGTGTATTTATTTTGATTTTTTTTCCTCATAAGATGACTTTGGCGTCGCATTTCTTATGCATTTTCCAGTGTCAAGCGTTAAATATTTTCATGTTCAATTAAATATAGTCAAACAAGTCATAGTCACAGTCAGAGTCAAGCAAAGTAAGTCACGGTCAAATAAAGGTCAAGTAATCATTACACATAATTATTTTTCATCATATGTGACACAAAAAACTATAAAAATCTTATCAAAAACTCAATACTAGAATAATTATAGCATTCACGCAGAGTATTGTCCTAGTCTAATCAATATTAGAAAGATATCTTCGTAAAATGCTTTATGAAGGTCTTATCAGATCTTTTACTATGGTCTGTTGAGGTCTATGTCTTCTTTCTCTCTCGAAACATAAACGGTTGACAACTTTTCACAGATTGTAGAATTTCAGACCTGGGTTCAAGAGTGTTTGACGCTGGCTCTACTATCAGACCTAAAATCGTCCGCCTGCAAATTAACCTATGTCATAAAATTATTGTAAGTTTTTACTAGCCATGCATTAACACTAATAACAGAGTTGCCACAATAACATAAAATCAGATATCAGAAAAGGAAAATGCACAATACACACTAAGTGGGCCCTGGACCTTAAATGTCAAACGAGCAGACCAATGTTGTAAATAAGGAAGATAGTTTAAATGGTGATAGCTTACAATCAATTTGGGCAATGTATAAAGAAAGGTGTTACATGGGGTTCTTTAAAATGTAAGTTAAAAGATTGTGTTATAAGTATCCATAGCCGACGGTGAAGGCTTACCATCAGGCAGCCCGTCTGCTTGTTTGCCACCAATAGCAGTAAAAATACCCTAAAACTCTGTTTTTAAAGTAAATACATACCAATACTAAGTATATTATAATTATAATGTCTACCTATATTATTAAACTACCTGAAACATTAACGGATTCATCCATGAACATTTCAGGTAGCTGCTTTAGTAAATGACGATGGATGAATTGAATTTGACATACCTAATTGTTATTGTAATAACATTTTTGTTCGTTTTTTTTATTGAATATATTATTTAATTTGATGTACCTAGACCCACAAAATAATATTATTAAAAAAAAAAATTGTCGTAGAAGAGTGTACTGGAGAAGTTTGACTTGTAACTATGGAGTTATTAATAAAGTATTGTATTGTACTTCCTCGTGAGCTATTTTCAAAGGGCATGTACACGAATTTACTGTCATAGTTCTATTTGTTAGGATCAAATCGCTTTAGGCAGAACTACTTAGGCTTAGGGAAATACGACGGATTGTTGTGCAGTGCCTGAAGCGGGATCAAAACCTTTACGCCCTCATCTATCGAGAAATTCATATCCTCGATCGTGTATTTGAGCGCACAATTGCGGTATAGTAAACCAGGTGACAGAAAGATTCGCATGCCTTTGGTGGATGTCCAATGCAGGTAAGTCTTCTTTATGAGGGCCCGTCATATCTTTCACAGAACCGTTATCGGTTCGGTCACCAGTTATCCGCTGTAGGTATGTTCTTGAGTGGAAACTACGAATGTAGCATAAGATACCCTGAGACTCAAAGGAGTGACGATATACGTAAGGCAGTTAGCAGTGACTGAAAGCAAAAAGACGAAAATCAGGCAACGTTTTGTGCCCTTGAGAAAGGCCTCAGATCACCAAACACTGGGATATAATTAAGGTAGAGCAGCTGGTGCGACCGCATGAAAATCAGGCTGGATGGTTTTAGTCAAACGCACCCTTCAGTTGACGTTGCCGCCTTTTTTTGTGGACTATTAGTTAGTACATTAGTGTCACTGCAAGTTTTTGTGTGCGTGAAAAATTTGCAAGTGAACTTATACTTTTTGCGTTAAGCCGTTTAGCGGTATAATGAAAAAAGTGGGTGTAACACGGAGACATTTCAAACACGAACAACATTTGTACTAAGGCATATCTCCCTTGTATGTCTGATCTGAAGGAGAGGTCTACATCCAGCAGTGGACTAAAATGGGCTGATTATGCGTTAATGCAGTAGACTAATATCGGCAGATGATTTTAACGCAGTAGGCCGGTTCGCCAATATGAATTATTATTGCGGCCGACTGCCTCTGCTCAAGCCGAAAACCTCAAAGGGCGCAAACCACACCACATATACACACCTTGACCAACCTACATGAATACTCCGTTTGGAGTGTTCATGTAGGTCGAGAGACGAGAGAGGAACGATGGCTACGTGGGGGATGCGCCGCCTTGGGGCTTTATCGGGATTGGCCAGGCGATTAGTGGAGGCGTCGCGTGTCCAGTATACTAGCTTTTATTTCGCACAGAATTGAGCATTGCCATTCAACGTGGCAGTTCCACCAGCATTCTGGGGACCTTTCCATCCACCAATGATCATTTAGTTCAAGTTTTTAGTTTTTATTTAGCTATTAAAGTATTCGTTTTTAGATATTTTAAAATTTTGTAAGTTTTCTGTGTGCATAATAAAATTAATTTATGCATTAGGTACTTATACTTTCTTGAACAGACTAGTACAAATATATCTGTTCAACCCTGCGTCAGAGGTTATTTCTGCCACAGTTGACAGTTCCGGCAGATCTATTTATACAAGTACGATGCACTTTGAAAAGTTACGATTCACTGAATCACTGACTATAAATATATACAAACAAAACTTTGTGGAGCACCGATCAAAGTTGTAGCTCTCTTTGAAGACATAAATCTCGGGCATACTCAAAATATACGATATATTTGGAGTATGCCTGAGCCCAGTTGTTTTTCAATATGTGGTCCAATAATGAGTACTAATTATTTATTGTGATATGCCAACCGTGACCATATTAAAAAACCATATAAAAATATATATTTTTAGACAAGCGTCTGATATGAACACCTTTTATAGGTGTTTAAAACATTCACCATATAAGTGGTTAAACACTTAAACTATGTAATCGAATAAATAATAACGTACTCGTACTAGTAAAGCCCTCGAGTATAGGTTCGTTTAGTTTCTTTTACTGAGTTTTTCACGCGAGGATCTGATGACAACTGATGAAAACACTACAAAACATTCTTTGAGTAGCAAAATTAAACTAAAAAAGCTATTGTAGAGTTCCACCACCTTCAGACTGTCTGAAGGCGGTGGAACTCTACAAAAGCTTTATTATTACTGATGAATAAAATAAAATTACAATACAAATCTACAATAAAATTACTATTACTGATGAAAAGCTATTGTAGAGTTCCACCACCTCCGGACAGTCTAAGGTGGTAGAACTCAACAATAGCTTACAATAGCTTTTTTTAGTTGATATTACTACTCACATGAATGATTTGTAGTTTTTTTTATCAGTAATAATAATTTTATTGCGATTCAAGACGGAAACACCTACACACGTTTATAATTAAGATCCGCATTACAAAATGCAATATTAGTAATATGGATGTAGAGCACAAAACGAAAAAATAAAGCCGTGATTGCCAAGATGAATATAAAACAAATGAATCATTACACTAAAATTGTTAACTATATGTTAGTAATTTAATTAAATCTATATCAAACTTTTCCTACGAGTCCGAAAAACACTCGTACCTTTGCAGATTGGAGATAATACGCTAATATGTTGAGGTTTTCCAACATTTGAACCCGTTATTTTCAATACAAAATATAGATCTATTTATTACAGAAATTGAATTATCTATAGATCTTTCTATATGATAAAATCAGATCGCAAAAAATCCAGTTTTCGTTGCTATTTTCGTCAAAGATGTGAGAATGCTCTTAACAGTGTGTCAGAAACATCGTGAATCACAGCGGATGTGACTACATAATTATGCTGTTGAATTTAGAAAGTTTTTTTCAGATAGATATCTACGGTTGCCAAATTTTATTAAAAACATAACATTTGCCGCAAAAATGTACGCGTAGAAAAAAAATCATGTCTTCCGTTAGACACCTGCATGGCTAACGTGCGTACCGCGACAAAATCTTACGTCGAGCGAGAACGCGACAAGGTGCCAACGGTTTCATATACGCTTGTGTCACTTTTGCACAATAAAAAGAGTCGATAAATTTTTGTCGCGGCGCGCATGTATGACCAGCTTCATCTGTTCTATTTCCACCCCACTCCCATACAGCCTTTATCCCAGCCCTTTGCCAACCTACTGCAATCCCTTATTATCTTGGTATTAAACTCCGCATTTAATGGCTTCTATTAATACACCTATGATTTTTTATACCAGGACTTTTTGACTCCCAACTTCACCGTTTTTGTCTAGTCTGTCCATCCAGTGTAAGGAAAAATAAAGTTGTTTCAAATAATGTCCACAATTTTTTTTTGCTCAAAAACAATTATTACACTAAAATATCGATGCATCAACACAAAATATACTTAAGCAACTATAATAATAATCTAAAGACGTAACTATGTTTCTATTCTTATTTTTATGAAATTGAAGAAACTGAATTTATTATGGAAACTGACGTGGTTTTCACACATTTTATATATATTACACAGGAATTAACCTTGATAAAGACCGCCGTATGCGGTCGAAACTATAGTCGGAGTATCTGGCCTAATCTTACGTAATTCCCCTGTAATATAAAAATAATAATAATGGATATTGAAAGCTACCACTGCATTACATTAAAATAGGAAACTTATTTTTTAACCAAAGAGAGTGTTGAATCTTCTATTATAATGAGTAGTTTTTAAAGTCTATATAATGAGAGTTATTCTGGATTTGAGTTAAACTTCGGTGACTACGGAAAGAGGTTTAACTCAAATCCGGGAAAAATGTTAACATGCGTACATGTTGGAGTTTTAAACATTACCGATTCATTCGACCTTTTCAGACCTTTTGCACTTTACTGTGACTATCCATATCCTTACAAAAGATCCTTCCGTTTTGAATACAAATACAGCTGATTACTCGAAAGGATTGAGGGTCCTCGTAAAAACTTTTTCGATTGTACCGTCTCTATAAAAACTATGATGGAGGGTAGAGATGAAGTGGAAGACGGGTTTTCTTCTTGGTATTAGTTGTTGGGAATCTATTTTTGTGATATTTTTTGTTGTAAGAAGTGATTTCAACATTTTTAACGGTAAAGTGCTCTCGTCAGTGAGAACACTAAGAAGTAGGTAATTTCAATAGTCAGTTTACAAACTTAACAAAATACAAGCCAACTCTACCAACTGCGATTTAGCCTATTTCATAAGAAACAGATAGTATTTTCCTATTGAACGTTGAAGGTCTAAAGATTAATCAAACACTCAACACCATTACTAGTTGGTAGCGTATCCACCATGCTGCCCAACTAAGCCCAAGAGCGGTAACAAAAAAAAATAGATTTCTGTTTTTTCGCGCATCTGATAGCTTACAAAAGTTCGCACCAGATGGAGTAAGCCAAATAACCGTATCTACATTGGAACATTGAAATAAAACACTAAAAAAGTTTGTTTTTCTTTTAAAACTCATGTTTAAAATCTATTAATTCTAAACGAAATGACGGTATCTCATAAAAAACATAAAATAATAATGTTGGGTTTTTAAACATATATTTAAGAAATATATTGGTCCTAACATAGGAACATAAGTGAAAATAAATTAAATGATATATCATTAGGGTAACGAAAAATCAACTTTCACAAAAACTCGATTATCTCGAAATACACATAGGCTGAGATACTGCTCTTGGGCTTATGACGGCAGCATGTTGGTTGTATTACCACGCTAAATGGCAATGCTTAATTCGCTGAGCTAGAAAAACGCTAGAGCACTGCTCACGCGATATAAAAATTTCAACAGCTGTTTTTACTATATTGGTAGTGGCAGTCAGTTGCTCTCCTTTTCTCTGACTATTATTTAGAAAGGATATTATAATCGAGGATTTTATAAGTGTGAAATAACAGGATAAGGTTTAATTTGAGTTGATACTAATTTACTTGATTAAATAATGTAGTAAAATTTTGTATGTTATTTGTGTATGTAATGTTTAGTTTTTTTTCTATCTGTGACAGTTTTTTTTTTCTCTCTGGTTGCAAAATTCATGTAGCTAACCTTTATTTGTTTTTATTTTAGTTAATGAAAACCAACATGATGTACATCATTGCATTGCTTAAGGAGGAGATCGAACCGGGTGCCAGCAGATTGCCACTATCACTCGTGTATTCCAAACATAAGGAGTCGGGCAATGCCAAAAAATCATTACATTGCACTGAACATTGTATCAAAAATACCAATAACATTTTTTTATCACTCTTGGTTATTGAAATAACTCTGGAGCAGTTATGAGTGAGAAATATTTTTTTGTTAATTTGATGTATCTTTTTATGTACCTAAAGCCAATTCTATAGATTTCATTGATTTTTGCTAATAACAAGACAAACCGGCACTTTTTTATTTTCAGTGAAAATAACTCTGGATTTTAGGCGCTAAATTTCTTTAACATTTTTAAATACAGAATAATGCTTCATTAATTTGATTATATTATAAATTTTATAGTTTTATCCATAGAAAATAAATATAAATTTTAGTTTAAATTAGAACGGCTGTCAAGGCATTTTTTTTTTTAAATTTGTTGTAGCCACTTGCACCAATATAAACCCATAGCAACTGTGACGCGGAGTTCGACGCGTTGACGTTCATAAGAATGTTCAATCAAGTATCTGTCACAATACCTAGCGACAGAGTTTTTTCTGCGGTTTTATCCAAGGTATGAGGTTTTGGTCTAGCGTGGATAGATACCAGCATTCAATTGTTTTAATACTTATTTCTGATTCGCCGGGCCTGAAATGTATATTGTCTTTTATGGATGTTATCGATGATAAATTCCATTACCGTAATAATATTTAGGCCATATTATAAACGCTTTTTAGCTTTTAAGCGTACAGTGCACATTTTCCCAAGGGAAATAAGGGCAGATGGCTATTTTACAGCTCATAATTTAGTACTATTACGTCGTCGTAAAAGCTCGTATGTCGGAAATTCTTTTACAACTTTATCATAACTATAATAATGTGCCTCGGTAAAAATCACACAGCCGTCTATGATGGAACATTTTGTTGAAATATTCGGCTCTATTAAGTTCTGTGTACGTTCATTTTAGTTTTCAACTCCGTTAAAAAAAGATTTTCTTATGAGTATTTACTTTGCACTTCATTCATCTCAGTCGGTCACTTAATTTTTTTAAGGATATAAAACGATTGAATACAGTTTTGTGCAATCTAAGGAAAACAAATAAAGAAAATATAATTACAAATGGATAGTAAAATTGTTATTTTGATTATAACAAAACATACCTAAAAATATTTTAATTTTTTTTCTAGTTTGCCATTCAATCATTTCATTTATTTATTTATTATATACACAAAAAAAATTACAATCATACAAAACAAAATCTTACAAAAATATGTTCAGACCTGGATTGTAATGCAAAAATATGTGCAAACTTAAAAACAAAATGAGAAGACATGGATGAGGTTAGTGCCCAACTTATACATGTGTAATGACGAACTACATAAACGTGTAGACCGCACACTGACTACAAGTGTCGCAGGTGTGCGTACTCTACACAAGTATGTTATGTATCTATATGTTTGGAGCAGGCAGACTCAACACAGAGGTTGAGTCTGATCTGACGGGTTTGGTATAGAGAATACCCTTAACTGGTAATTTCTTAAGAAATGTTCATTGTCAGTTTGTCACTTCTTTACGACTTGAAACGGTTAAATTGATTCTGATTAAATCTGGTAGAAAAAGAGCGTGCATCATTAGGATAATTATTTTTATCGCATAAACATAAGATATTTTTAATGGTTGACAGCCTAGGCGTGTGGCCACAAAGTTCCTGATATGGTGTGGTGTGGTATGAAATGGTATGGTTGACGACGGTAAACACGTCTAGCCTGGAATGGGAACTGGCTTTAAATGTATATCAGGACTTATTGCTCATTTAAAACATATGGGTTGAAATCACGAAAGTTTGGAAACTGGCTGTCAATGAAAGCTGCCGAAACACACCTTTAGGTGCTTTTCGAAACATCCGTTCAAAGATATGTTTAACGTTGTTAATATTACATAGACTTATAAAACATCAGGTCCGTTTCATTTCCGGACAGACCGAAAGGCTTTTAACCATTTACTTCCTATCAAATAAATCCCAAACCCTCACTTCAAGACCTTTTATAACGCCTCATTTTAAAAGCAAATATCCCATTTAGAGTCAAAAGGTTTTCGTAAACCTTAATTAGACCATCATCTACCGTTTTCCTCTTACAACTTCTCAAAGCGTCTGGAAATCACCGTTAAAGTAAACCAACGAGAGATACTACCTATCTACAGATGCAGTAAAAACAAAATTACCCTAATTCTGTCACTCGGCCAAATTTCAGATTCAAGATGCGAATTAAAGTCTTCTCTCTACTAACCCATTGAACTAAGCAAGTACGAATAGCGATAAGTAATGAAACGAGGAATCGCGATCTCTTGCAAGCATTTGAAGTTTTTAAACCGACTTTCAAAACGGAGGAGGTTTTCAATTCCACTGTTTTTATATATATTTGTTATCTCAGAACTTGAACATCTTGTCACATCCCGGTCAGGTCACATACAGGTCCCATTTCAATCTGGTCCAGTTCTGACATTGAAGTCGGTTTTTTATATTGATATTTTTTTATCATCTGTAAATCTACTCAAATATAAAAGTTTAGATAGTAAGTTTCCACACTGCATAGTTTAGAAGTTACCTAGGTTGCGTAGCGTTGCGAACGAAGCTCTATGGATTTAGCTAAATTTCGGAGATGTATCATCCCGATATACCATACTAGCGACCCGCCTGGCTTCGTACGTGTGTAAGTTATATTACATAATATATAAACCTTCCGTGACAAATTCTCTAACTGATGGTGAACACCGTATCAAAATCCGTTGTGTAGCTTGGGAGGAGTTAGCAGATACACAGACAGAGAGACGCGGAAAGCGACTTTATTTTATACTATGTGAGATAGAGAAGATACTTTTAACTGGTTTAGCAAAAGAGAAAACTACTTGCAATGACCTTTAGCTACAAGGTCTTAAATTTATATCAGCTTATCGCCATAACTCAAAAAGTTGTGTACGAAATAATATCTTCGAAATAATTTTTTATTAAGTTTTATAAGATAACGTTATCAGCTTGGCAAGTTACAAGTTTCTATGTCTAATAAATTAGAAATGCAGGGAGGAAAGGACCAATTTTTTGCCATTTTGTCAAGCCATAATTTGCAAAAGACACACTTGATAAAAAAGTGATATAATCATGAAACTTTAGCTTCATTTTTATTCCCCGACGCAAACAGAGAGGTGTTATAAGTTCTTGTGTATTTGTGTATGTTTGTCTCTCTGTAGCATCGTAGCTCCCAAAACTGCTGAACCGATTTAGATCAAGTTATTTATTTTTTTGTAAAATGATTTTTGTAGTGTTTTTCAGCTATAATTCCAGAAAATCATAGCAAAATTTCATGCACTTACCTTTATAACTTTAGAAGTTCGTTCTAAATAATTAATATGGACGGACAGACGAACAAATAGATGGAAAGAACACAACAAACTCATAAGGGTGTACTATGGAAACCTAAAAAGAACTTATTATTACTCTCAAAATGATCCATGCGCTTGTAAATCTGCGGCTAGCCTTCATAAACTCACTTAACAAAGCTCTTTTCACATTTATTTTGTAAGTTTTTAGTATGGATAAAATATATCGTTACTCGTTCCGTGGAGATGCTCACTAAAGCAAATTTCATCCCCGAAGGTAATAAAATGCGCAAACAAGCTACACAATTACCAATGCAAACGACTCACGAGATTTTGACGATCCCATTTGAGGGACTTTAGTGAAGGTACTAGATAGTATATCTCCAATTCTAGCTAGCTCTATTATGGTAGTCCCTACCATATTATAAATGTGTAGATTAAATACCTTCACACATGACTTCTAACTAAGTAGAAGCAATACCGGATATCGGTTTAACTTGCAAAAAAAATCCCGTTTGGGTGATTTAGGTAAAGTGTCGTATTTACCTATAATAGACGCACTTTTCATATTTGTGAAACTACGATCCATTTACACTCATTATTTTAGGAATTATTGAATACCTTATTACGTTTTAATAATATTATGCGTAAAGTTTAAGCAAATTTACAATTTTTTCGCAAAACATCGTTTTAGTACGCAATCTATTTTCAAACTATGGAACTACAAATCTGACGGCTGTCAGTTTGTTTGTTTGTCCGCGCACATCTTTTAAACTACTAGAAGGATTTCAAAGCAGTTTCCATGAATATGCTTATAAAATACCTGATTGAAACATAGGCTATATTAATTTATGATAATAAATAGTAAAAAGTTTTTTTTAAATAATTATTTATAACGCCATCTAGCTTATTTTATAGTAATGTTGTCGTAATGACAGACTTCTACTCGCAGACATGGTAGGTAGGAAGACTGAAGCGGCTGTTGCCATATAATCCCTACCATATTATAAATGTGTAGATTAAATACCTTCACACATGACTTCTAACTAAGTAGAAGCAATACCGGATATCGGTTTAACTTGCAAAAAAAATCCCGTTTGCGTGATTCAGGTAAAGTGTCGTATTTACCTATAATAGACGCACTTTTCATATTTGTGAAACTACGATCCATTTACACTCATTATTTTAGGAATTATTGAATACCTTATTACGTTTTAATAATATTATGCGTAAAGTTTAAGCAAATTTACAATTTTTTCGCAAAACATCGTTTTAGTACGCAATCTATTTTCAAACTATGGAACTACAAATCTGACGGCTGTCAGTTTGTTTGTTTGTCCGCGCACATCTTTTAAACTACTAGAAGGATTTCAAAGCAGTTTCCATGAATATGCTTATAAAATACCTGATTGAAACATAGGCTATATTAATTTATGATAATATATAGTAAAAAAATATTTTTTTATAATTATTTATAACGCCATCTAGCTTATTTTATAGTAATGTTGTCGTAATGACAGACTTCTACTCGCAGACATGGTAGGTAGGAAGACTGAAGCGGCTGTTGCCATATAATCTATATGTAAATAAAAATATAGATATTCGCCAAAGAACCAGAGTCACCGACATAGCTATTAAAATCTGCAAGTTGAAGTGGCAATGGGCAGGCCACATCGCTCGAAGAACTGTTAACCGATGGGGAAGTAGGTAAGGTTCTTGAGTGGAGACCGTGAACCGGAAGACGCAGCGTAGGTAGGCCTCCCACTAGATGGACCGACGACATTGTGAGAGTCGCGGGCATCCAGTGGATGCAGATGGCAGGATGTCGTTCAGTGTGGAGGTTAAAGGGGGAGGCCTATGTTCAGCAGTGGACGTCTTCTGGCTGATGATGATGATGAAATAAAAACGAATCGCCGAAATGTATGTACCCGCATAACTTCCGATAGACTGCACCAAATAGTTTTTTTTGTGTTTGTTATTTTCAGGACAGCCAACTGCTTTTGAAGAGGTTTTACAGTTTATTATGGCGTAATTTAAAGTACGTTTATTTTTGTATTGACTTCTGACGTGCTTATATACCAAGTCGACGGAGATTAAAATGAATACATTTTTTTTGCCAGGATCAAACTTAAGACCAATAACAGACACACAAAGTAGGTGAACTCGCGGCATCTAATCTGTTACTGATCTATGATTAGCAGCTATTTTGGATGTTATGGTGGTGAACGAAAGCGGTTTAGTTGTTGGAAGGGTCGAGGCGCAGAAGGCGGGCAAAAATTATTTAGACATCATTGATTGGCAGTCATTACGCGGAGTAATGTTAAATAACAGCGATTAATTATAGATACCGCTCCATGCTTCCTACTTACTATTTACTAATAATTCAATAATAACGTTTGTCATGCATGACATTTCGCTTGACTTATACCAATTTTTTTTCCTTATTGGCTCCATGGCTCCACACTTCCAACGTATTTAACCAGTGAAAGTAATATATTATTTGCTTGAAATATATTTGAAACTATGGACATGTCGGGATACCTGTATCGAGTCAGATTAAAACTAGACTAAAATCATACTATGACGATAGTATGACAATCCGCATTAAAATGGAGAGCAATAAATCTACAATCATGTCATATGTGTAGGTATTATCTATAAAATATTCAGTATAAATAATCCGATGGATTTGTGCCTATTTAAAGTTCCGTTCGTGTTCGTTAGTGTAACATTTATATTTGGATATGTCAGTCTAATCGTCCACCCACTAATTACTTTGCGCTACGCGTACGAAGTCGCGGGCATTAGCTAGTTCCAGATAAACCTAAAGGCAAGAACTATTTGAAACTGTCATTAAAAAGAAGGAGCCCTCCGGGTTTTACTTTTTTGCCTATAATGTAATTGAAATACTTGCTCAGATGTGACAGTGTTTAATTGCCTATCTAGTCCTTGCTCTATAACATGAAACAATTTTGGTATTGTACCTACCTAGACCACTTCTACACATTTTTGGTCAAATTGAAGGTAAACAATGATGGGCAGCATTTCTTTTCACACGTACTAAAACTATCGGTATTTCACATAAAAAATTAAACAAATAGTCAATTTCTTTCCCACTTGCGATTCATACATCGCAGTCTCGAGTTTTCACGATGTCGTACAAATCAAAATTAAATAAGAAAACTGAGCCGTAAATGTATAAAAATATACGGTTGGTTTTGGTAAAATAGTTTTGTTTCGATGTAAATTGTACATAGATTTATGTTAAAATTATATTAAAATATATTAAAAAATAAATAAATACTTAATAATAATTTTAAACTACTAACTACTACAAACCTGAAATATATAGAATATGGATAGATAATTATAATTACGGTAAGGTGTCATTAAATAGATTTTACAACAAAATAAAAATATAACAGCAAAAAAAGCGTAAAATTGGGTAAATTAGTCACATAATTGAAACATTCGTACGTATAGAAATATTACACATGTTAATGTAGATGTAACTGTTTTATTAAAATCAAACGTAAAACCCAAGGGTTTTAACCCTATATGACTATATTTTGAGCTAAACCCTCAAGAAAATTTGCGCAACACTCAACATAAAAAAATAGCTTGTCATTTTAGGACTTAGATGTAAATTTTCCATTAGTAAATAAATTCCTCAACTAACGAGTTTGTAGACGTATACGCTTAATTGGAACATTTTAAAGCAATTTGTCGGATGTTTTAAGACGTTTAAGTACGAACCTTCTTTACCTTCCTGTACCTTCTTTCTTCAAAGTAAAGATTAGTGTTAATAGTTTTGGGATACCGTAGAAAACGATGTCATGATGAAAGCCCCAGTTCATTTATGTCATTTATTAAAGGTTAAGTATTAACTTTTAATAACCTTAACCGTTAAGGTATTGATCTATTAAATCTTGGTAAATCATATTTAAATGAAAGGGCTAAACCAAAAAGTTGATGTTCTCGTCAAATATCACATATCGGGTCCTGAACTTTGTCTAATATACCACAATATATTTAAATTATTTATACGACTTCAAAATGAGTAAACTAAAAAAATAAAAAAATATTAATTATTGTTAATAAATGGGTTTTTATTGGACTATTTTGAGAGCTTCTTCTACATAATAAATAATCTAAAAACTTGAAAGTATAGAAAATACGGATTATATATAGTTGAGTTTTTTATTACCCGACTTCATAAAAGGATGTTTTTTTAACTCAATTAATATTAAAGAGATAATTTATTTCTCAATTTCTGTCAATTATAAGCCCAAAAATTTTTCAGCAAGGCTATTTTTCTAATTTGGTTAAACCCATGGGTTTTTTTTTCGAAACTCAATATAGATATTATCATTACGGAAGTTTAAATATTTATTAAAAAATAATTATTTAAAGCCAAACCAGCATATCATATTAACAATAAAAATGGCCAAGAAAAAAATTCTTTAAAGACAACACTGTGAGCACAGTAAATAGTTTTAACATACCTAAATGCACAGACCTACTACCTATAGATTTTCAATGAGCGTGGCTAGCTCAGTGCCTCTCGCTTCAACAAGGTGTGTTGCCACATTAAAATTATTTGCTTTAAGTTAGGGTAATTTACCTACTATGACGAGTAGTGAATCTCTTCAATGAGTAATTTTGGAAACTTTGGAAAATCTTGTGAGATGGAAGGATATCTGAAAAATACTTATGAACAAAAGAAATTAATATTAAGATCCAAATCCATCCGTTTAAAGGTAAGACAGCTTTAAACGGCTGTATCTTTCGCGCCGTAATATCGTCAGTTGAAACTTACACAGAATATGTAATGTTACGACGGATTAACTAAGAAATATAATTAAGTCAAAACTAAAGAGGGTACACATCCACACATACAACGAACGTTTTTGTTAAGGTATTATTGTATTTGCTCTGGTGTAAAAACCAAACGGTACGTAACGGTAATCGGTACAAGCGTCAAACTTGGCGGATTATAGTGCACACCCTAAAGTAAAACAACAAATAATAAATACTGGCCGCGTGCGAGTCGGTCACACATTTCTGTTTCCCACAAGTTAAGCAACGTCGGGCGCGGTTGATACTTGGATGGATGACAGCCTGGGTGTGATGTTGTGTATTTGCACTACTTTTTGTATTTTGTGACGGTACAGAACCCTCAGTGCACGAGCCCGACTCGCACTTGGCCAGTTTATTTATTTTCATGGATGGAATTATGGATAACATCCCAATTAATGAGATACTTAGATAAAACTCTTTATTATTTACAGTACTCATATCACACACGATAAATCAGACTTCAAAAAAAGATTATTTTGTTTTATTTGAACAAAATCACGCTGATGATGATTTATGATGATATATTTTCTTTGATTTAAGTACATTTAAGTGTGTTTATTAGACCCTGAGCAGCTGCAGTTGCTCAAAAATATAATTTTTCCCTTTCTGATATTGGATTCGGCATTGAAATGACTGGAACAAATTCTACTATGTTTTCCTGGCACCCAATTTTCACAACCAGTAGCACTGATCCATTTTATTCGTAAGCCAGGATCAGTTGGAAACCTGCAGAACGAATAATTTATGTTAATTGTGGTGGGTAATTTCATTTATAAACTGGCAACATTGATTGTTATTCTTCTCAGTTAATATTTTGATAAAACTCATAGGAAATACCACAAATCGACCAAAAAACGGACTAATTATGAATAAAATATTTACGCATTGATATCCTGAATTTATTTAGGTGATCATTACAAGCTCTATATGTTTACTTACGTGTGAAATGATATTTCATCGTTTTTTCTCTCACTGCGGTACTTGCAGCCCAAAATGATACAACCAACCATTGTAAATGTTTGTTTTACAATTATTTCTAAGACGAAACACGCATTTATCACATAAAATCACCAAAAAAATGCAATAAACAATATTCAGACCCGTTTTGTTTGTCGCAGAACCGTCAGATTTTGACATTTCTGATCCAAAAAACAGGTCACGCCGATAAGGACAAAAAATTCTTGTTATGTCCTTTTTGTACTTGTGCTGAGCCATATCAATTTGTCTCTTTCACTTGCTTTCACTGAAATATATTGCCGGGCCCTGCCTAAATGGTTTTTTGACGTTAACCATAGACAAACATTCGGTTATTATCACAGAATAATAAAGAGCATAGAATCCGACACGTGATTTACAAAGCGTATAAGGCCATCTGTCAAATAGTTTGTAGCCTTTGGAGTCTTTTTCAGGTCCCTCCTAGGTACATTAAAATAGTGTATAACCCTGCAATTTGCCGTCCTGTCTAAAATATTTTCGTTGTGGTAAAAACAATTTTGGCATATGAGTAAAGAATGTAACATATTTATTTCGTTTATGCTAAATTTGCACTACTTTTATGCTGTAAAAGTTATGTGATTATTTACGGGAAATTTACCGTGGTAAGGTTGTAGAAGGAGCTCCTATATTTAGATTCCGATATTTCAGTCTGTCTTCCCAGTCCAGTCTCCCCAGTCTTCCCGTGAACATGGTGCATGTAACTGCGCCGAACTATCGGGAGCTCCTTCCACAACCTTACCACGGTAAATATCCCGTAAATAATCATATAACTTTAGTGAACAACCGTGATAGTTTAAAACAGTGTTTTATGCTGTTGTTCTTTTTTGTAGTTATTATAAAGAAACGCTTTGTGGCATAATATCATACTTCTTTGAATATACTTAGGGAACAAGATTCTAAGGGAACAAACAAACATTTAACAGGACTTCTTATAAAACCGAAACATTTTATATCTAGCAAATCCCTCCGTGCCTTGTACCTTGTATATTTTATCAGTCTACTCTTCCGGGGATTTCCTTCCTCGGAACCAAACAAAAAGACGGCAAGAAAACTTTCCAATTTGTCGTAACTCGATCTGACTTTATACTTTCCGCCTTACCTTTACATAATTACGTTCTATTCTATTAACCTAAGGTAGTGAAATTACGATATACTTTGAAGAATAGTGTTTCATATGATTATGTTCCCTCTCATAGGGTCTCCTCCTAAAGTCAGACGAATAATAATTTAAGAAAACCGCAACAAAAAATAGCGACGTGCGGCAAAATAGGGGGCGGCTCTTCCCGGTAATTACCACATTTCATCAACAATTTCATCGGATCTGTATGATCTCTCCTGCCCATTTTCTATCGGATAGCTAGAGTGTGCACAAAAAGAGGACCACCATTTCATGGTTGATATTTCAAAAACCTATACGAAGCGTTTTGATTTCACTTTTATTGTTCGAACCGCAAGACTGTGGAATACGCTGAAATGGGTGTTCCCCGATGGTTATTATCTAGGTGTCTTCAAGTCACGAGTGAATTGGTTTCTTTTAGGCTTATCTATCTATGATACAATAAAAAAGGGTATGCAATGAGCTTATATTACTCTATATAAACAAATACACACAAATTTTGGCCCGAAAAATTGTTCTTGTAGTGGGTGAAACCGCGGAGCACAACTAGTTGTTGTTTTATTGTTGTTGACTTAAGTCTGGCAGTTGGTTTTACAACCTGATTATTATGGAATGAATAACTTCTAGATTTTTATTCACAAGCTGCGCCCTACGGTTTCGCCACCCCTCACACATTATAATTTTTTCCGGGATAAAAGTAATCTACGTGTTAATATAGGCTAACTAGCTCCGCAACTTCGTTTGCGTGAACATTAAAATAGTCCCTGCAGACGGAATCACCGGAAATTGCAGTAATATGTTACTAACAATATTGTTTACAGGAGCTATTATTAGTTGCTTATCATAATGTAAAACATCACATAACGCAAAACATCAGACCAATATTTGCAATTAACAACGAAAAAAAAAAACAGTGAATTAACAAAACTCATGTTTTCATATTTATCGGGACTTATCGCGCACTATTAAATATAGGTAAAAATAGATACCTTTCGCTCGACGTTATAACAAAACTCATCAATTCACTGAACTAAACAATAACGAAAACCTACTAACTAATAGTGCGCAATCCTGATTTATAATGACCTCCTTTCATCGCAGATAGTCGATGAGCGTAACCCTGTTTAATAATGACTTCCTTTCGGCGCAGTGTAGCCTATGTGCGCAACTCTGTTTGATAATGACGCCTTTCGGCGCAGTTTAGCCTGTGTGCGTAACCCTGTTTAATAATGACCTCCTTTCCGCGCAGTGTAGCCTATGTGCGCAACCCTGTTTAATAATGACCTCCTTTAGGCTCAGTGTAGCCTATGTGCGTAACCCTGTTTAATAATGACCTCCTTTCGGCGCAGTGTAGCCTATGTGCACAATCCTGTTTTATTATGACCTCCTTTCGGCTCAGAGTAGCCTATGTATATAACCCTATTTAATAATGAACTTTCGGCGCAGTGTAGCCTATGTGCGCAGCCCTTTTTAATAATGACCTCCTTTCGGCGCAGTGTAGCCTGTGTGCGCAACCCTGTTAAATAATGACCATCTTTAGGCTCAGTGTAGCCTATGAGCGTAACTCTGTTTAATAATGACATCTTTTCGGCGCAGTGTAGCCTATTTGTACAATCCTGTTTAATAGTGACTGCCTTTCAGCGCAAATTAGCCTATGTGCACAACCCTGTTTTATAATAACCTTCTTTTGGCTCAGTATAGCCTATGAGCGTAAACCTGTTTAATAAATACCTCTTTTCGGCGCAGTTTAGCCTATGTGCGAAACCCTTAAGCTAATAGACCGATTTAAATTTAAATTGTTTACTTTTAATTTATTTATTCTTCGTTTGGCAATATCTCTATGACTCATTTGGACTGATCTGACTTTGACAATAAACGCCAGCTTAAGATGAGCTGTACGTTCAAAGGCTCCTATACATTCCGGGGGTCAAGTAATTTGTGATGTCTGTAATTTCTGAACCACGAAACCGATGACCTTGAAATATTTACGGTACAATCATTGATGTACCTCCTTTCTAACAAAAAAAATTAAGAAATCAGACTACGCGTTAATGAAATAAAATTAAGTACGCATTTTGACTTTCATCCCTTCTCCCAAAGGAACCATGCTGAATTTCGGGATAAAAAGTATGTAAGAACCTACCTCGTACTATGAACTCAAACCATGCTAAGTTTCATTTGAATCCATTCAGTAGTTTTGGCGTGATGCGCGGTCGTGATACAGACAGACAGACAGACAGACAGACAGACAAAAATGAAAAAAATTACAGTTTTGGCTTCAGTATCGATTATAGAATACCGTCCAATATTTTTTTCAAAATATCTTCAATGTACAGAATTGGACCTGTTACAGTTTTATTATAAGTAATAATATAGATTCCACACCTTCACTTCGGCCCTTAGACTATTTAATAACTACTATATGAAATCATGTCGATTCGTTGTTCTGTTGCTACGTCTTTTTCGCAAGTCTTTATTTTTTCCATTGAGCAAAAAAAAATTACTTTCGCATTTATAACATTAGTATGATGATGATATTTGATTTTTTTCACCAATTTCTTCCATGGAACTTAAGTTGCTATTACGCGGGCAATTATCAGCAATTATTTCCCGGAAATAGTCGCCGGAAATAGTGGAGCAATTTGGTTAAGTTCTTTGCAATATTGTCTCTAATTGCTCCATACGTACCTACTTATGACACTGGCAATTTTTAGCAATTATTGTACGGAAATAGTCGCCGGGAATATTGGAATAATTAGTGGAGCAATCTGGTTTAATTATTTGCAATATTGTCTCGAATAGCCCCATAAGTATTACATGTCGCCAATATGAATTAACTAAATAGATTGCTTTGACTGATTAAGTTGTACCTTATCGCTCAATATGGTGTGACCCCGAGCAACAAAACTTAAATAAATTGACGTGACATAGATGTCTAGAAATGAGCATTTTAATTTACCCGTGTAACTGTATGTTAACGTACAAAATAAACTGGTTTTTTTTTAATCTATTAAGCTTTTTCAGCCCTTTAGTTTCAGGCACTGGTTTAAAAGACGTCAATAGTTTCAGGTAATAAAAACAAGAAGGCTTTTAAGATTAAAATAAAAAATCCAAAAACTTATACAAACTTAAACAATGAAACATCTCCGTATGTAGGTCGGTAAGTATTGACGCGCAAAGCTTTTTAATTTACTTAGCTGACGCTGTAACAGAGTAATTTAATTAAAATTACGGCCTTCTTAGCTGGCGCCTTGTATTTTCGCCTGGTTAGTGACAAAGTATGTTCGGTGGATGTGGCCGCACAGACATGTACCTGAATAGACCCTGCAAGTTCACCTACTTTGCATGTCTCTGGCCTGTCCTAGGTTGGATTAATACTCCAACTACCACTCCGCATCATTTTAAGGTCAGACTTCAATACAAAACTATCCAATTGTACCATAGGTAACTGTAAAAACTCTACGAAAACAGGGCCTTTTTAAATTTTTCCTCTTGAGAGGATTTAAGCGTCGCACATTTTATTGCCAGTGTCAAGTATTGAATTATTTTCGAATTTTACTAAATATAGGAAAACAAGTCACAGTCAAAGCCAATCATAATAATTCACAGTCATATTCCAAAGTTTACCATAACTTCTTCGTCTCTTCGTTTTATACAGCTTTGCGATGCGAAATATTATATGTATAAATTCGTTGATATACCTACCGCCTATACGCAAAATTTTAACAGGGGCCGTATTGTCATCTGTTTTAAGTGATTCTGTATAGGTGATTGCAAAAAGTTACAAGAACGCAAACCGTATCTCGACTCGTTAAAGTTCACGTTTGCATGATTTTCCGCAATCACCTAAATTGAATCGCTTAATCAGGTGACGGTACGATCCCAGGTACCAAGTTGGCTGTGTAAATGGAGTCAAACTACCAATAAATTGCTATCATGACATTATAGTACGTTTTACACAATTTGAGGTGCTTACGGTGTCTATACTAATAAAGATCTATGATGTGGCCTCACATTACATGAGTTTTGGGGCGAGTAATTCTAGCAGCCTGGTAGAAACAGTGAAACATTATATGCTCAAATTTATTGGATTCTCGGCATTTATTTATTTATTGACTGCCCCGGTGGCTCAGTTGGTAGTGAACCTACCTTCTGTGCTTGAGGGCGTGGGTTCGATTCCCGCCTAGGACAAACATTCATGTGATGAACGTTTGTGTTTTTTCTATGTTTGGATGTTAATATCTATTTAAGTATGCATTTAAATATATGTCGGAGAACCATTATTCTTATCGACATCGTCATTAGTGGTTGCGAGCCTAGTGGGCGTCATCAGGGTAAAGTGCGAGCACAAAACACAATAGTCACAGTTTCACTATATTTTAATTTAGATTTAAGCTTATTTCATTTTACACTTGTGATTTTAACAATAATTTTAAAATAAAAATGAAGTTAAGACCGAGCAGTGGGTTCAGGGCACCGATCATACTTTAACCAACGATACTTTTCAATACGAATGCTTCCAACGATCCAACTCGATTGGTTGCTGCCACCAGAATGCCGCAAAGAAGTGCCGGCCTCTCTAAAGTCAAGATGGCGCCTCGACCCCACTCGAGGCACGTGCTCTGCTCCGATTGGTCGATATTTGAACAACAATATTCATAACTTTTAATACATTGGTAAGTTTTTTTAAGTTTAGAAAATGTAACAAAACAAATTAAATTAAATTACGAATTTTAAAAGTAATTAAAATGTAAACAAATAACATTACAAGAAAAGCTAGTAAACAACAATCAACGATTCATAGCTTCCTCCGACATATAATATATATATATATATATATATATATATATATATATGTACGTATATCAGTCTCTGGCAGCCATATTGCAAGCTTTGCTTAGTTTGGGGTCAGATGACCGTGTGTGCAAAAATGACCCAGATGTTTATTTATTTATTTATTATCAGTCACGTGGTATACCGCAACTCAGTAACCATGTGCTTGAAGAGAACACCTAGGTTGGGTAACTTTTGAACATTCGCGATTTGAACACATGTTTAAAATTTTTATCGGGACTTATCGCGCATTATTTTATAAAGTTAAAATATATACCTTTCGCTCGAAGTTTCGATCATGTGACAATGGCCGTGGTCACGAGCTGACTGAAAACTGCGAGTGAGTCCGGCGAGAAGAGCAGGTGTTGTGTTCTTCTACCCTCACTTGAAATAACAACCAACCAAACTAAACTATTGACTATAATAGGTGATAAGTCCCGAAAAACATTTAAAACACTAAGCTTCGGTTGGAGAACTATATCTTGGCTGCCATCTGCCATAGATTTCCATTTTGGAGGTTTTTTTATTTGTTTTTTATAGCAAAGAAAGTGCTATATATTAAGGCTGCCAAAACACACCGTTAGGTGCTTTGGGACTGATTTTCAACTTGAGGGTGTTGGCCGACCCTTAAAAAGTCCCCAACCACATGCTATAGCTTTATCAGCAGCTCTAGTTTCTTATTGCTATTTAAATCCTTGCCCCTCAACGTAGCGTTTGAAACATAGCATCAATCTACAAAATCTATAACACGTTGCACAAAAACTTTTCTTGCCTAATCGTCAGACACTTAAAAGTATAACAACTTCCAAGTAATTTCAAATTGTCTGACGATTGCTTTCCAGTCTAACTTGGTATCGAACTTGAGCATCCCGAATGAGCAGATAATTTAAATTTTCGATTCCCTTTCCATAGGCTTGATAGTGGTCGTAATGAGATTTCAAGTTCAGGGCCTACACAATGCAAAATTTATGGACAACAAATAAATTTTAACAAAGTTGAATTAGGTAAAGATAACAGAAAAAAAAAAGTTTCTCAAAACAACATTTTAGCTATGGGTTATCATAATTGAATGCATTTTAGTGTATAACTAACTATACACTAAAAACACGAGAGAATCGTTTTCTTCTAGACAAGCGTGCTCCATAGTAGACCGAATCATCGCTTAACATCAGGCGAGTTGGCAAAAAACGTAAGTTTTTCATTAAAAGTGTGGATAGATGAACTAAAACACAGACCGCAGGAAAACACTGGATACAAGCCTCTTCCAACCGGCCCTTTTAGAGATCAATGAATATGAGTGATAATTGAAATAATGAATGACGGTGATAACATTTCATGTCTGTGTTGCTAACCATTGAAGAGTTTCCTAGTCAGGACCCAACCCTAAGTACAGCAACCATGTCATAATAAAATAAATATAAACGGCTAATATAATGATAATAAAATACGAAAACATAATTTCGTATCTGTGCTGTTGACCAAGAGTTTCTTTCATCATCATCATCAGCCGGAAGACGTCCACTGCTGAACATTGGCCTCCCCCTTTAACCTCCACACTGAACGACCTGATGCTGCCATCTGCATCCACTGGATGCCCGCGACTCTCATAATGTCGTCGGTCCCCTACCGGAGGCCCACCTACGCTGCGTCTTCCGGTTCATGGTCTCCACTCAAGAACCTTTCTTCCCCATCGGTTATCGGTTCTTCGAGTGATGTGGCATGCCCATTTCCACTTCAACCTGCAAATTTTAATAGCTATGTCGGAGACTCTGGTTCTTTGGCGAATATCCACGTTCCGGATTCTATCACGCAAAGAAACTCCAAGCATAGCTCTCTCCATTGCCCTTTGAGTGACTCTGAGTTTTTTCAAAAGGCCAACAATTAAGGACCACGTCTCAGTACTATATGTCATCACTGATAACACACACTGGTCAAAGACCCTTGAAAAGAGACTCTTGAGAGTTTCTTTATCTGGAGGTATATATTGGATGTCGATTCAATCATGCTTATCATAAAAATTCATTGTCATCGGAACTGAATCAACATGTAAAAAAACATCTCTGTAGGATAAGAGGAAGTGGCTTGCAAGATTTTACCTAAACAAACAAAGTAAAAGATCCATTTAAAAAGGAGTAGAAAGAAATGTCTTCTTACATCTGCTAGAATGGTCGAGAGGTCGAATGCCTTTCCCCAAATAGTCTCTTGTTATTGTTCGTGTGATCGAATGATTGTTTCGTCAAATTGGCACATGGTCGAAGGGTCATGATGTTCCACATCATGACTTTCCGACCATTTGTATTTGACTTGTATTTTTAGCAAGCACAAATCATTTTGTCCCTTCATAAAAAAGCATTCACTCCAATTGCATTGTAACCTTTCTACTTTATTACAGAGTTGTGTCCCCCCAGTGTCTGTCTTGATTACGCCCAGTGGCCTGATTAAATATATCGAAGATCTTCGGAAATTGGCTATCAGACAAAGATTTCGGCTCGTCGAATAATTGACAGCTTCGTAAATAGAGAGTTTCGCTGTTTTAAATTGGCTTTTTATCTCTGCTTCGGTATAATAGGACTTCCAATGTGATTAACGTAAAACCTATATTGATAAACGAAAATCGTATAGGGTTACACGGTACGGTGCTAAGCTGAAAGAAGGTCATTGTTCTCATTAATAAGAACATTTTTTGCAATGGTTTCAATTCTAAGATCGTAAAAAGATATAAGCTAGATTTTGTACCGAGGGTCAGTGAAATTTTTCTATGGAACCGCAGATTTTTTTCCGCGATGTCAATTTATGATTGTTAATTTTAAAAATTGTTCATAATACGGAATGTCATCCATGAAACAGTGTTCTCGTAGATTTTTTATCCTTATTGGTTAGATCATAATTTTATATTAACTAGGGCGCTAAAATACAGCAAGGGTGCTGCTATGTTTGTAGTAAGATGCGTACGTAGCCCAGCGTGCCGCATTTTTTTCACGCAACATGACGTCACGAGTGTCATTTAGGTTATAGTTTAACTCCATATGTGTACGTCGAACTGCAAGGCACTACTTCTAGTATGGCACAATTTAACATTTTTGTACTGACATCTGACATGCCAATATTTAGAAAATAATTATCATATTTTCCGAACGCATGGCATATTTTGCAGTTCCGTCGTTAGCGGTCTTCCCGTCCATCCTCTGCCTTCGACTATGAAGTAATTTGTTATACCTTAAATTGCATTTAAACCAAATATTGTGTGCCAATAATACTAGTTTACCACCAGTACCAGCTACTGCCAAGACAACGAAGATCGATCTGAATGAAGTAGGAACATTGATTCATCTTAAGGCACACACACGAAAAGTAGGTGAAATCATGGAGTCTATCTTACTCGTAATTATGGTCCGTGCTTTTAGGGAAAAAAAAGTTTTTGGGATCTCGTTATATATATATAAGCTTTTGCTTAGTTTGGGGTCAGATGACCATGTGTGCAATAATGTCCCAGATATTTATTTATTTATCACTCATAACGCATGAAACTGACGACCATTTCAATAATCAAGTCCGACGCTATTCTGTAACGAGGGTTATTTTAGTTATTTTTTTAACTGTGAATTTAAGTGAACCAACGTCCTAAATTCCTGGCAATATTTTAGTTGGTGATTGCCTAAATTTTAGGATATTTTAGTTATATATGTAAGTTAAAGTAAGTTCCTTAAAATTTTCTAAGATAGCTACAGAACAATGGAGCCGAGGCCTCTAACAAGAAGTGTAACAGACAGCTGGACAGTTAAATGGATACCCGATATCCGACTACTATCCTAACCTACCGAAATAGCGTCTTTGCTCACCGCAACCTAATAATAATTGACATTCACATGTATTTGACGAGATAGAATCTTGTTGCCTCAGGATCGGGAGGATACGGGATCTCGAAGGTTTCATTAGAGTAATAACAGATCACAAGTCCATATTCCGTGAAACCGAGAAGACGGAATCTGAAAGAGAGTAATGGACCATATAGACCAGGCCATTGGATGAGCATTTCTACTAAGCCAAGCTATTGTTAGCGTTGTGTAAAAAGACCATGGATCACATACGATAGCTTGATTTTCGACTACGTAATTAACTGGCTTATTGGCAGAATTGTCTGTTGAATGATCTAGTGTAAAGTAAATAGTCAATTTATGGGCCATTTACGTACACCATGCCATTGATGAGCAACTCTACTAAATGAAGTTATTATTGGCAAAAATTCGATTGTGTAAAAAGTCTAATGATTATTTATGCCAGAGTGTTGATTGCGTAATCAACGGCTAAAATTGACCATCAAACGGCCTGGTGGAAAGTAAATCGTCCATTTACATCCCATTTATACTAGGTTTTTCTTAACCTCCACACTGAACGACATCCTGCCATTTGCATCCACTGGATGCCCGCGACTCTCACGACAATGTCGTCGTTTCATCTAGCGGGAGGCCTACAAACGCTGCGGCTTCCACTTCGTGGTCTCGTGGTCATGGATTGCCACCTCAACTTGCAAATGTTAATAGCTATGTCGGTGACTCTGGTTCTTTGGCGAATATCCACGTTCTGGATTATATCGCGCAAAGAAACTCCGAGCATAGCTCTCTCCATTGCCCCCTGTGTGACTCCGAGTTTCTCCAAAAAGCCAACATTTAAGGACCACGTCTCAGTACCATTATGTCATCACACACTAGTCAAAAACTCTTGTATTTAGGCACTGTAGTATGTTGGACGAGAAGATATCACGCAATTTCCCGAACGCTGCCCATCCGAGTTAGATTCTTCGGGCGATCTCTTTGCCTAAATTGGACTTACCTTACTGAACAATCTGTCCAAGATAGGTGTAAGAGTATCGTTCCCAACGATTAACGGCACAAGTACAACAATTTGTTACAAAAGTCTACCGAATGTCTCAACTCTAGCTCAAACAAAATAAAAACAAATTTGCATGCCGGAAGGCCGAATAATGGCGCACCATTGTTTTCTTCATTTCACCTTGTTTGTGAACCCATTATATGCAAATAAATGATACAATACAGTACAATAAACTTTGTAGGTACGGTAAGTATTATATAGCTCTTCAACAATACTTCTTTGAAACTTTACCGAGGTATAGGAAATTTTCCGAAAGAAAACTTAAAAGCATCGCATGCTTGGCCGGTGTATCAACAAATTATACAGTTTTATCGTTGGAAGAAAAATGAACGACAGGGTCGACAGAGTTAAATGTTCAAAGTGTTATAGATACCTAATACGCTATGTTGTAAGCTATGTACCTAATGTGTAAATGTAGGTAGTAGTAGTTTGGGTATTCATTTGTTTTTATTTTCTTCTAAATAAACTTCGTTTTCAAGAACTAAAGAAAGAATAAATAAATAAATAAATATCTGGCACATTATTGCACACATGGTCATCTGACCCCAAACTAAGCAAAGCTTGTAATATGGCTGCCAGAGACTGATATACATACATATATATTTTTAAATACATACTTAAATAGATATTAACACCCAGACATAGAACAAACACAAATGTTCATCACACAAATGTTTGTCCTAGATGGGAATCGAACCCACGCCCCCAAGCACAGAAAGTAGGATCACTAACAACTGAGCCACCGAGGCAGAATAAGGTGTGTTTGTAGTGTTAAGTACATAGAATATGACAATAGATTTAAATGAAAGTAAAATATTAGCTTAGAATTCATTGCATAAATTCAGATGCAAATAACCCACCACACACTGTTCCTAGTGCAATATTGACCAATAAATAACTCTGGCAGCATTTCCTTTTCATGCTGAATAACAATGCAGCTTTTTCATAAATTTGATGTTTTATAAGTGCTAATTTGTTGCTCTGCCTATATTTTTAAGTTTAAATGTACATGAATACTGACATCGACCCATAAAAAGCAATTCAAGTTTTAAATACGACCAAAAAAATATATAATAATTGTATAATGCGCTTGATTAATAGGTACAAAACTAGTGCCCAGCGAGACAAAAGTGTGTCAAAATATGGCGCTGACGAAGTAGTACCTATGCAATTTAAAAACGTAAAACGATTATTATTTATTCCGAAAAGAAAATATGGAAAAATGGATAAACATAATCATCCATTTGCTTTCAACGTAGTGTTTTTTCATGCCGCCTGTTACTTACCTGTCTTTCAACGTCTGTCCAATAATATGGAAATGAAGCTTTTTCCGCCTCAATATTTCATTAGCCTCGAATAAGCATAATTTTACTCTACTTCATACGGAATAGAGTTTAAAGTTGCAAAACTTGAAACAAACGTTTAATTCAAAGTCCACAGCCACAACGTATGCAGATGAGACAAAAGGTTCGATTGATTTTGTCCTTAACAACAGAAACGCGGGATGAATCTTATGAATAATATCAAATTAAAATGTTCAATGAAGTGTCAGAATGTAATTTTACTGTCTGATATGATAATCAACACATATTAGTCAAACAGTGGAGATATGGTAATAAGGTGGGTAACGCATCTGGCCGAAATCAAGCTAGATGTCTTTCTACATTTTTTTCAACATTATGATTCAATGAATACATTTAACACATTTCTTGCACCCACAAACAATACGCTTACTTTTGAGTACGATAAGCGTAGGCCCACACTTTAGTGCGCGAACTTTCTTCGTGTAGATACCTAAGGTGATAGTGAAGTCGAAATACATCTCATCGGTACTCAAAAAGAGTTTAGGTATGGGGCTCTAGTTAAAAGTTAAAAGTTTCAGGAAAACCTCAACAACTACTTCTAAATCCCCACAATTCTACTTTCAGCTCTCTCTAAATATTTCATCACCATTTACGAGGAAAACGGATAATAGCTGGACACTAGAAATCAGTTAGGGTTATCAATAATTCTATCTCATTAGGACCCTGTAGACTACCATAATGGGTTTCTAATTAAGGCTATCCACACAAATAACACCCTTATTTTCACGGTTTTATAGACTAATCTAGTGTGAAATATTCAGGGTTTACCATAAAGTTCCAGCAAGACTTCCTATGTCCTTTCCAATTTTCCATTTCGCCGGTCTGAAAATAGGGTTATCACGCTTTCTTTTTGCATTCGATAGTATTGGGCACCCGCAGTAATGATTTTGGACATATTTGTCAACCCTATCAAACTCTATCTCTTTATTATACACTTTGTAACTAGCTACAAACGGACTTTAACTAACGATGTAGTCAAAATTAATATTCGATGTCGATTTCAATTTTAATTTGTCCTATCGATTTAAAACTTTGCTAGTATACAATCATTTGGATGGCAATACTATAATTTGGTACCATCAAACTAATATAATAATAGAGTCAGGAGATAGGTAGTGTAACTTTTCAATTGTGAATCATACTGGCAGAGTCATCTAGCGGGAAAGTCACCAACCAACGTGTCGTATGAGACGAGTGGCGCAGTGTCAATCTGATGATAGAACTAGGAGGAAAATAGTGATACTCTCGGGTTTATGACTCCTTCGGTTTGTTTTAATAAGTCACATAAGCGTGTTTTTTTAAGTTTTCTAAACTTAGTTTTTATATTTTACAGTTATTTACTGGACAGTGTCAAACAAACCAAATTACCGGATTTTCTCAATTGTTTATGTAACGTCGAAAAATGACAAAGGAAATAAAATCCAACAAATACTTTTCGTTTTCTGATAAAATAATGCCCTACTAAAAAGTTTAGTTTTCCTGAAAAATTTGCCTGAAATCTGTGAATCCGTAACACAAAATAATCATGACAAATTAATAAAAGCCATACTATCATTATCAGCCTATGATGTTCCCACTGCTGGGATATAGGGCGAGTTCTCTCAAAGAAAGAAGATGGGCCCTAATCCACAATGCTGGCCCAGTGCATATTGGTGAATGTCATAATTATTGTTTCTTCAAAATTCTTTTCTTTTTAACCGACTTCTAAAAAGGAGGAGGTTAGTTCAATCAATTCGACTGGTTTTTGTTACCTCAGTCCTTTCGACTGGGTGAACTGATTTTGACGATTATTTTTTTATTTGAAAGCTAGTGCTTCTCGTGTGGTCCCATTCAATAAATTTAGTCCAGTTTTGACATTTTTATGAACTCAGTTTTTTATATTGATAATTCTTGGAAATAACGTTTTACTCGCGATGTTTTCCTTCACCGTTTTTGAGGGATGGCATTGAAACTGCACATCTACACTAATATTATAAAGAGGAAAGATTTGTACCTATTTTTGTATGTTTGTATGTTTGTAATGAATAGGCTCCGAAACTACTAAACCGATTTGGAAAATTCTTTCACTGTTGGGAAGCTACACTATCCCCGGGTGACATAGGCTATATTATATTTTGTAGCGAGGCCGAAGGCCGAGCTTACACTCGTGCGAAGCCGGGGCGGACGGCTAGTAACTTATATAAGTACTAAATAAGTCATTGGTGCAGTGTCAAAGATTGAACTGGATGCCGTCAGATTGTAAAGCGCACATGCTTCACCACCTCACCACCTTACCCACCATCGCTCACCATAATTATATGACGCCATATGAAATCCAGATGACTGCATAAATATTTAAATTAATATTCCATTATGCTTGTATTTCAATAATATTTCGTTCCAAACAATAATTCAAATACAACGAGCGCAAAATTCTAACGGCCAAACAAATTTTCAACGCAATTTCCTGTTTATAGGATTCTGGATCATAAAATCTGCGCGACTAATTACGAATTAGTTTCCTCGTAAAATGTTTAGCTGGTGTTGCTTAAACTTCTGTGATTTTATTCAAATAATTGATTATAGCAGCTTCTTAGCCTTGAACATCGGCACAGAGTTGCTTAAGTCTATCGATTTTTACCGAAAACATTTCGTATAGTGTATTTTCGGATCTACATGATCTAATTACCTCCTGCCCATTTTTCTATCGGATGGCCATGACGGGAACGAAACGACAGCACAAGGTGATTCCACTTTTTTGTGCGAACCGCTAGATTTTATAATCATCATCATCATCATCAGCCGTAAGAAGTCCACTGCTGAACATTGGCCTCCCCCTTTAACCTCCACACTGAACGACATCCTGCCATCTGCATCCACTGGATGCCCGCGACTCTCACAATGTCGTCGGTCCATCTAGAGGGAGGCCTACCTACGCTGCGTCTTCCAATTCGTGGTCTCCACTCAAGAACCTTTCTTCCCCATTGGTTATCGGTTCTTCGAGCGATGTGACCTGCCCATTGCCACTTTAATTTGCAAATTTTGATAGTTATGTTGATGACTCTGGTTCTTTGTCGAATATCCACGTTTCGGATTCTATCGCGCAAAGAAACCTCGAGCATAGCTCTCTCCATTGCCCATTGTGTGACTCTAAGTTTCTCCAAAAGGACAACAGTTAAGGACCACGTCTCAGTACCATATGTCATCACTGGCAACACACATTGGTTAAAGACCCTTGTCTTTAGGCACTGTGGTATCTTGGGCGAGAAGATTTCTCGCAATTTTCCGGACGCTGCCCATCCGAGTTGGATTTTAGAATACCTTGCCAGAATGGGTGTTCCAGAATAGTTACAATGGGTGACGTGACTTAGTCACGAGTTAATTGGTCTTTTCTTGGCTAACGTGCTCCATCGTAGACCTCATCATCGCTTGGCAATAAGCGATTTGGCGGTCAAACGCAAGCCTATTTAAAAAAAAAAACAAAGATAAGTTATTATATGTAAAAAAGTATTAAGAATGTTACTAAACAAATATAAATAAAATAAATAAATATCTGGGACATTATTGCACACATGGTCATCTGACCCCAAACTAAGCAAGCTTGTAATATGGCAGCCAGAGACTGATATACATACATATATATTTTTAAATAAGTACATACTTAAATAGATATTAACACCGAAACATAGAACAAACACAAATTTCATCCCACAAATGTTTGTCCTAGATGGGAATCGAACCTACGCCCCAAAGCACAGAAAGTAGGTTCACTATCAACTGAGCCACCGAGGCAGTCAACTGAGCCACCGGGGCAGTCACAGTACTAAACAAATATCATAGCTTCCCTTGAAAAGAACCGCCGCACGCGGTTAAAACTATAGCCGGAGTAGTTCCCGTGGAATATTAACAAATTGTAATCATAATGTAGATATAATTAAATAGCAGAAAACTCAATATGTTCAATGTGAGTTTATAAAATAAATGAAAATCAGATCTATGGATATATATCGATGTAACGAAAAATAGAAATGAAATTCCGTCGTTATTTCTCTAAAATTAAAATGCATAACCACGGGAAAACAAACAAAAAAAAATGATAAAATTCTCTCTTTCTCTGAAAATTTAACAACGTTTTCATATAACATGTGGTCCATCGAAATATATTTTTGATGATCTGGCCATTGCCAAGGCCGAACTTCCGTTCCAGATTTTACCTCAATAAAACTATAAATTTCCTCGTAATAACTCAGCTATTGCCCTGAGTCAGCTGGAGATGAATCAATGTAAATTTATATTTTAATATATATGTATTTTTCTTTCGATTGTTTTTGTGCATTTTGAACAAAAAATAGATGAAAAAAGAGAAAAAAAGTTGTGGCTTAGAACTCAGTTTACCAATGCAGTTTAAAGAAGTTTAAATGACAAGCAAAGGGAATCACCTAACATAATTATTGTGTTTTTTGTTTTTCGGTGTGTAATAAAGAGATATTGTATTGTATTGTGTTTTCTTTGTGTTCGTGTTAACTTACTAGATTAATTTTATTACTTTTAAGTAACCAGTTGGGCTGTAATTTAACTAAAAAAAAACACTAATGTAAAAAATAATGTTATTCAAAAACATTCTTATAAAATTTGAAACAACGTTTAAACGCAGGCATTTCCAAAAAAATATCAATGCATTTTCCTTTAAAAAAAATTTCGTTCTCATAGCACTTTTATAACTTTCAAAGTTATGAAAACTTTCATAATTAGAACATGAGGCCGATATATTTCCTTCCGAAAGTTTGCTCATTGATTATTCCGACGGGAGTTGAACTTAGAAAAGTACGGTCAGGATGAAAGTTAGTGTGAAACAATTTTAGAAGAAACTTTAGTAAGAAAAAAATACTGTTTTTAAGGTTTACTTGTCTGATTTATGATATAAATGTGATATCAAGAAAATGCATAATGTTCTTGTGTTTGCACTATTTTAAATGCAAAAATATGTTTTATTATGGGAACTGACGTGGTTTTAACACTGACTATAGTTTCAACCGCGTTTGGTGGACTTTTTCAAGGTAAATGCGCGCGTGCTGCTTCGTCTGCGTCCACGCACTAGATGACAGCGGTTGCTGATTGGATGTGGGGGTGAGGGTGCGTAGAGAAATTATATTGCACCAATGCGCACTGGAGCTCTTCCACACTAGAAACTTCTGTGTGTCGAGAATACTCCAGCACACGGAGCTCACCACATCGCCACTAGTCCCATGAACTCCATGAAGATACGGTCTCCATGTCGGTGGCAGGTTCCAACCTCCATCCCGATCTGGTCGGACTAACCGGTTTAATCATACGTCAGTAATTTCCGTTTCATATAAATACAGAGTATGTTTGATTGTTGGTTCGCCTCACTTTTTCTCGCTTTCAATAGAGTAATGGACCTAGGTGATTTTCATAATCATGGATATATTTAAGGGCTTGGAGAATGACATACTTCTACACTGGAAAATGAACAGTTCCTGTCAGATTGTCAACGTAAGTAAAATGGTCGTTTTAAGATTCAACGTCACAAAATATCTTCAGTGTAAATTTACCATTCAAACTACATCGGAAACATCAATCACAATTGGGATCACATAAACATCACGATTGCCTAATTGCCTATCGGAAACGAGGCGCCAACAAGCTACTGGCAAAATTTAATGGAAGTTGAAATCGTAATTATTGTACCAAAGAGACAGCACTATATACCATAATATCTTTCAAAGCAAAGCTGAACGGGATCTAACTTTTACTTGTAGCAATCTAATGAATTTATTGTGGGTTTCTTAAGATTGGATTCTGATAAATACAGCCATTAAAATTTATAGACACAAACAAATTAAGCCCTAACAACTAAAAAACTAATGTAACTGCTGCTAGTGGATATTGTTCCCAAAATGCCTGCTTTATTACACGTTGTCTAGTACTGCTCATCCTTTGAGCAAAGTATATAGGACAGCATTTTTGTCGCGACACAAACGTGACTCGTGACATGACATGTATCAAAAACGTGATACAAATCTACAAAAATAATTGGCTCTGAACCCCACGGGCCCATGGTTTCGACTCCAAAAGGCTCATATATGTGTCCACTGTCCATAGTGTATTATATTTGCGCTTTTTGAGGTTTTCTTCGGATTCAGCCGCCGTGCCAGCTCTCAGCTCTGACTTCTGGAAAAATGTGACTGCTTAAAGATGTCAACGCACATCGCATGCCACACCAAGGGCCTCCCCATCTTGCACGGAATTAAACTCAACCAGTCAAGTCCTTTGCCATCATATAGTGCGATGGCGCTCGGCTCAATAACGGCCGCGCTGTTGGCGGCGGTAAAAGTACAACGGATGATGTCGTTAAGGCTAGCGTGGCGGAGGATCCTACCTGCACTCCATGTGCAAAATTATTAAAATAACATAATGTGACGGCAATTTACTCTTAGTGCAAAGTTTATATACAACAGCGTTTCTGGTTCACGCAAAATGTATAACTTTAACATCCTAGGATATCAGCTATTTTAATATTGCTAGTTATTATGCTTAACTTATTAATTTAGTGGACTGAGTTCAGAACGAATCAGTCTATTCTAAAGAAACTCGGCATCGCACAGTATTTATCTTCCATCATTGAAGCTTGCATCATCACATTCTTTGAGAATTTATCGCGACACCGATCTCATAGAATGCTTTGTGGAGCAGGGTAAGATTGAGAGGACAATACCACGCGGCAGATCACCATACTGACGGACGGTGATGGACGTTTGGACGGTGGACCGACCAAATAAAGCCTGTACTTTATGGTCCCGTGAACATGTGCACAAGAAAGGCTGCAAATACATGACGAATGGCGACGGATTGTGAAGCGACTCACCAACGTAACTGATGACCATGATCACTCTGCCTAGAGTGCTGACAAATAAGAATAATTTTAGTGGAAACTTTGCACTAATCATAAAAACGTATTTTATACACTACTGCTTGACTGTTGAATAACTGTAATTATTTTTACCCAGGTGGATGTAAAAGAGCAGCCTACTAACCAATGCTATGACATAACATTTTTGCGAATTCATCTTATTTCATATTAGTAACATTTACACCTTTTCTAAAATCTTGTAGGTAGGTAGAGCAGAAAGCTACCATCCTAACAGAACCCAATATACAGCGTGAGAGTGATAACAGCTGTGCACCGTCCAGTCGACACAATTGGAATCCCGACCAATTTGGACCTTTTGTAGTCCTTAAACCTTTTCAGAGTAAGTTATAATAACTATATTGCATTATAGGTTCATGCCACGCAACGCCATTGTAACCTACTCTAGTTGTAAGTTTTAGCTAATAATAACGCTAATAAGAAAAACATTTTCAACCGTGCTAATAAACTAATAATGCTTCACACGCATCTACAACATCTATGACCGCAATTAAAATTTGCAAAACATATTTGGACTTTTTGGACATAAGAATAAATTATTATCAGCCCGTTTTTCTACATGTGACGAGTGTGATGGCAAATAAATCGAATCAGAATCACTCATAGTTCTCTTTCTTGGATTCTGTGTCTGGTTATGCTATGGAACATACACGAATATATTATGAACAACTAACACCCAGACACAACAAATATTTAAATTCATTATTCTATTATCCACCTGACCGAGAATCGAACACGGAACCACTGTGATACCACCGGTATTATTTTTTTCCAGCATAATGTATTTTAATGTATGTAGCAGTTTTTCGATAATCGCTTTTTTTATTCGAATGTGTTTTTATTGTAATATGGCGTAGTATGAAGAGCTATTTGAGCGTAAATAGAATTGTATATGAATTAGATGGCCACCAAAGGTTGTTCATTATTGTCCGCTGGATATTGTTCAAGATATATAATTTGAATACCATAACAAAGCAAGAAAATTTTGAAGTACAGCTGGTTGAATAATGCAAGGTATCTTTGAATGATAAATGATAAAAAGCTATGGCACATAACTCAACTAGGGGAAGATTATATTATAAGTTCCTAATCATTTTCTTCATTGCGTTTAAATGTGACATATACATACATACTCTATGGTGCAATTGCAAAAGACTTTTGATGGCGAGCGCGTAAAATCTCTATTAGAGAAATGGGCAAAAAAACAGTCAGTTAAACTATATTTATAATAATATATTCTGCTAACTGAAAGTGTGTTTTCCCGGCGAAGACGTCTTAAACCGAGTTTTATGGGTAAGGCCATCATTTAGAAGTGCCCTTGCGCTAGTCACCCCAAAGAGTTCATTCAAGTCCAATGCCGCGTTTGCTAACCATTCGATCACATTGTAGAGACCATCTGAAGCTGAAAGCTATGACCATTCTTACAATAACCTGAAATTGAGTGGTGGCTTTTTGGCCCCCCATACATTTTTGAGTTTTACTCGGGTATTTAACTTACAATAAAGCAAATGTAAACACTATCGTAAGTAACGTGTCGTAGTTTCTCCGAATGTACCCGATTGTGCACACAGTTAACACAGTGAGGTTTTGTTATTTCTAATTGTTACTGGGAATTAGGTTTCCTCGATACAGGCTTGCCTAGTGAGGAAACCAAAAGAAAGTGTTGTACAATAACATCTCATGCAAAATACTTTAAAACTCTCATTAATTGTATATTAATTTACTTCAAAGTGTGCCAAGTGTGTGTTCAAAGTTTTTGCAGTAATAAATTTTTTTCATTTTTTTTATTTTTTTTCAGTTATTTCCGTTGTTGTGTTCTGTGTGTTGGTGTGTGTTTTGTATGTGAGTAGATGCAGTCATAAACTATTTACACAAATTTTACGGAAGCAACTTACAAGTGTAAGCGCGATCTCAGAGGTACCCCTATAATTTATTAGGGTACCTACGCAAAACAACGTAGGCTAACCGTTTTTTTTTTTGTTAAACTCGCGATCTTTCCTACTGACCACAAAATTCCCACAAAAAGTCAGCAGGTATTATTTATACCTAGGGACCTACATTTATACTGAATGTAATGAATCATTTACCTTTTTTTTCTAAATTGTAATTTGCTTACTTTTGACCTCCAAATCGATGATACGGTCTAGGATGGATCACGCTATCACTCGTTACTTGAAGTCACCCTAACTATCAACGACATTAATTAACAACCTATTCAGATATTGCATTCCACAGTGTAGTGGTTCGCACAATAAAATTAAAATCAAAGCGCTTCGTTCAGGTTTTCAGAATATCAACCGTTATCATCTTTTCGTGCCCACTGTGGCCGAAATTAGATGAAAGTTTTTGTTGCCGCTGGATCGTTTATTTAATGATAAAAAGACATAGAGTTTCTTTTTATCTTTCTACTTACTTATCGACAAACATCTATTCTTCACCTCCTTACGCCGTTCGATTTCCGCCAAGAAATTTCGAAAAACTTTAGCGTCGGGAGTGGGACAGGGATGAACTGATTAAAATATATCTCACTATGGATGAACCGCTCGAATTATGTGTGTAGGATCTATTTTTAACCGACTTCCAAAAAGGAGGAGGTTACCAATCCGATTGTTTTTTTTTTAAATCTTTGTTACCGCAGAACTTTTGACTGGGTGACCCAATTTTGATGGTTCTTTTTTTATTTGAAAGCTGGTGCTTCCCATTTGGTTCCATTTCAATTTGGTCACGTTCTGATAAAGTCAGTTTTTTTATATTGAGAATTATAGCCGCACAATACCTTACAAGTGGACAGCTCCTGAACCATGGTACTCGTATATAGGTACTTAATATAATTAAGCACGCCGCATTGGAGTGCTGTTCGCGTATGCATGCCTTCTATAAGACCACATTCACATTTAACGTGTTATTATTAGTTTTAAAACCAAACAATAAAATAAAACGTTACGAGTATTACTACTTACAATATTACTGTATTTATAATCTGTTTAGTTACTTCATAAAAAGAGCTGTTATTGACCTTCAAAGAAAATCATAAATAATATTCCCGAAACATTACTTTATTTCGCGCTCCATTTGCTGCCCCCATTTCTCAATTTGACGTGGGAAATATTCAGGTAAAGAAAAAAAGCAGTAAATCAAGACTAGCGGAGGATTCCGTGTAACAAGTGTCGTAAGACATAAAACACACCACGCGCCAATTTATTTGTAGAGTTGGTCAAACAATGGAACTAAAATTTACCAAGGTATGCCATAGTTGGTTATAATTTTTTGTCAGAAAATATGGTGGTGGCGCCCTCATTCAACTTTGCAGACAAGTTAGTCACACTGTACAATGCCGTCGAGAGTCTAAGTGCTGAATAATCTCTTCAATTTAGGGAGATATGACAAAAATATCTTTAGAAATGCCTTGACATCTCCCTTGAGAACTCTATGAGAATTACCTTATCGCTCAAAATAATTACACAAATTTTAAAAAATACGAAAGTTTGTGTGTGGGTGTGTATGTTTGTTACTCCTTCACGCAGAAACGGCTGGATGGATTTGGATAAAATTTGGAACATAACTATATAGCTTATGTCCTCGATTAACACAGAAGCTATCTTGCATTATCATCATCATCGCCATTTTTCATAACCACGCGGGTAAAACTTTTTTCTTTAAAAGTTACTTTTTTCACTTCAATGGTAAATGGCACGATTTACGTATCATATAATTATATGGCACCCGTAGCATGAGGTGCCTATTCTGGAGCATTCGATATTAAGATATTTGTAATGGAATCGTGACGCAGATATAATATATTTTCGAATGCACCAGAAACCCCCTCTTTCAAGCACTTAATTGAAGGAACCACTAAAGTTGAAAGATACATGATATTCACCAACATGCACTGGGCTAGCATGGTGGAAAGGCCCATCTCTGAGAAGGCTTGTTCCTAGCAGTGGAAAAATGATAGAATGATAATAATGATGATGATAGAAAAAAAAGAAGAAAAAAATATACATTTTTGGCTATTTTCGAATAAAAAGCCACACCTCCTGTTCTTGGCAGTGGGAACATGATGACTGATAATGATCATGATTATGATGGAAAACCCGAAAAACGTGTATACAATCTTGGCTAATTTTGAATAAATACCACACCTATGACAGCAAGCCCGAAATTACAATACAAAATATAATATGGAAAAACTATAAAAGCCTGTTTACAGTATTAGCTACTCTTGAATAAAAATCCACATCTCTGACAACAAACCCGAAATATCAACCCCAATATTCATATTAGGGCGCTATTTATACAGTTTCATTTTGACGTCAATATACCTTACCACCGGCACCATGCCTCCACACGTGGTACAATATCTGGCATAAATAATTCAGTTACTACAATACATCCAATATAATACAAGCTATGATAATAATTCATAATTCACTATAATATAGTTGTTAGATAGTTGGAAACAGTTATATATTTTTTTTGCTAAGGTCTAAATTTGGCGATTGTGCTATAATATATTATTCATAGATCACAAACGTCTCGAAAACTATTAGACTATCAACCTCAATGCATGTTTGTCAGATTCGTGTTTATTTTTGTCATTTTTATCAGTCTATTTTCATTTCCAGTAAAATTAAGTTACAAATTACTTTTCCTGTACCGCTATTACCAAAATAAGCTAAATAAGATTTAGCTTGGGGTAGGAAATTGGAAGATTGGCCAGTTAAGAAAACGAGAAAGAAGGTTTGGAATGGACATCACTCATTCTTGGTGGTAACGTCAGATGCAGCCGGAAACTTGATGACGGATGATCTATCTATGAAAAAAAAAAGGTTTTGTCGCAAGTATATTAACTTATACGTTCTTACTTAGAACTTATTTTGTCCTAAAACTGCGACCAGAACTACCGGAGGATGGGCAGCAACGTCCTAATAGTACACGGTGAACGTACTGCGATCCCCAAGCCGCCTGCCAAGCGTGGGGATTATGGCAACACCCCTCTATGGGAGGCCTTGTCCAACAGTGGACGTTAATTGGCTGATGATGTGTGTATGTGATGTGTTCTTACTTAGAAGTATTAGTTAAGTTGATCAAAGCTTAAATTACTATACTAACGTTTATAAGTAAGGTCTTTCAATTGACATTTCAGTCAGTTTGGATCAATCTGATCAGAAAATCATGATACAAACAAAATAAAACATTAAGGTATACCTAAATGTTTTATTTTGTTTATAGTAAGCCAGATATTAGATAAACATGTTTTGTTAATTTATTTTGTTAGATTTTGGGCGCAGGAGACCCGGCTTAACAATTAGCTTATTAAGGATGTCCGTTCGTGATCACAATCCTAATACACTAATACATTAATGAAATTTATGAAATAGTATTATTTTATTCGTGATTTCACGGTGGTGTTATTATAAAACTTGTACATGTATAAAAGCTTGCCCGCATGATAGCTAAATATGTTTTGTTAGATTTTGGGCGCCGAAGATCTGGCTTTAGACAAACAACCAAGGTCTAACCTTTTAACTTGTCCCTTAGAAACATTCGTTGCATATGCCATTAGAGGTTACACTGATCTTCCAGACTTTATAATTACCCAACGTTATACTAACCAGTTTTTTACTAGAGTATACCATGAACTTTGGCTGATATACCTGAAAATAGAAAAATCAAACATAAAAAAATAGTTTTAAAATTATAACTACTTGCAATTTACGGGAAGAGTTCTGTTTACCAACATTTCTTACTTTTTGGTCCCATTTTGGTCTGATTTATTTTAAGTCCATAAAAGTACATGATAAGGATAAGAAAAACCTTCTGTTAATAATAAAACCAAACCCAAAAGATAACTAAGAACCGAGCGACGTTTTCTTTATGGATAAGTCGTTACTGTAAAATTGATGTTTTCATTTTATGGCCCGTCTTTAGGTTTTATATTGTTCCATTCAATCTATTTTATATCCACTAAGCAAACAAAGCTAAATGAAAAGCGGTGCCTACTCAATTTAAAATCTGAGTTTTCGATTAAAGTAAAATAAATGTCGATGGAATGACATGGAAAAGTAATAGTATGCTCACATAAATAATAAACTAATGAATAAAATCTGAGTTTTCGATTAAAGTAAAATAAATATCGACGGAATGTATTTAATGACAAGGAAAAGTAATAGTATGCTCACATTAATAAACTAATGAATAAAATCTGAGTTTTCGATTAAAGTAAAATAAATATCGACGGAATGTATTTAATGACAAGGAAAAGTAATAGTATGCCCACATAAATAAAAAACTAATGAATACCTCAAACTAATTAAATAAAAATAAATTGTGTTTTAATGAAACGTATTTCATTTAATTATATTTTTATTTGCTGTATAGAAGAAAAGTAAGACTAACTCATACAACTAAAGTTAGGAATCTAGACAACTGCCTACGAGAGGTTTTAACTAACACCAATAACCTGTATTATAAAAACGAAATGTGTGAAAACTCGATGAAATGAAATTATTATGGCACAGTATAAATAACAGCAATATACACAAGTACAGAAGACCCCAAAATTACAATATAATAAATAGAGACTCACGCTACGTTGCAATAAAGTTCAGTTTAGCACCCGCTGCGAAGATTACCTAAATTGCATAAATACCTCTGTAATTAGGTATAATGTATAAATCTAGTTAAATATAAAGTTCAGGTACGTTTCGCTGCCTGCAGGCTTTTATCTATCAAATAACAGAGATTCTTTTCCTTTGATTGTTATGAATTTACAGAATCACTCTGTCACTTGCGCACTCATTAGGTTAGTTGCAAAACGTAGATCAATTCTTTATATATATATATATATTAAAGGCACATTTGGATGCACCCAAGTCTAAAACGCTTTGTCCTCGCTGTGAGAAAAACCTGCTTATGAATAGATTAGAGTAAGTAATTGCCAATTGCTTGCGGAAGATATAATGCTAGGTAATAAACTTAGTAATGCAGTCTTCAATGGTTTCCGTTAATATTCTGAAGAAATCTAACGAAAGCTGTTTAGGTATAATCAAAAAAGTACTTTAGAAGCGTACGTGTATCAATTAATTTCCTTTAGAAAGATTGTTCACAGCTTATTTCAATCTGAAAAGCATATAATTTCTTTTGCCCTTCATAGAGCAATGAACTGGGTACAGTGCAGGTTTTTAAAGATAACACAAATAACTGTAAATCTAACCAATTTCATGAACATTTAAGCCTTTCAACCTGTCACTTCTAAATCGAATTCTGAAAAGAACTGCTGATGCTTATCAAGCTCTTTAAATTATTATTCCTTTGTGGCGTGTTTATTTTCTGAAGATCGAATATGTAGCGATTTTGTGATCTTGAGTGTAGGCTTTAAAGGAAAATGTTGATAGAAATGTTTTCAGATTTAAGAGTTACGTAGATATATAATTAACACTTTTTTTCTATTTGAGCTAAGTTTGTATTTATCTCTGTGTACTAACAATTAAAATAATAAATTTTTATGACCATAACTAAAGTCACAAACATCTTGAGAATTTCGCAAAAAATTTTTTATGTTAGGTGTTAGTTAGGTAGGTTAGTGAATAGGTATCTTCTTAGTCTGCGTGCTTCTTCTTCGACCACATCGTCGCTTACCAACAGGCGAGTTGGTGGTCAAACGCCGACTTATTCGCGATAAAAAAAGGAGTTTGCCCATCACTAACTTTACGTCACTAAGTCACTTTTTGATCAAGAAGTTTTCCCGTCACTAACTTTTTCTCAGCATTCGTGGTTTTTGCTCAAAATGTTTGCCCGTCACTAACTTTTCCTCACTATGTCAATTTTTGCTCAAGGGATTTGCCCATCACTAACTTTTCCTCGCTAGGCCGTTTTTTGCTAAAGAGGTTTGTCCATCACTAACCTTCCCTCACTACGCCACTTTTTTCCCAAGAGCTTTGCTCATTATCTTTACTTTTTCCTCACTACGCTGTTTTTTTACTCAAGGGGTTTGCTCGTCACTTAATTTCCCCACCACGCTGCTTTTTGCTCAATATGTTTACTTTACGCTTAGTTGCTTAAAAGTATTTAATTTTCCATGTGTGGTATACTTAAATAATTACATAAATAAGCTTACGCGGGTGGTCTAGAGTTAGAAATGGGTATACATTCAACCCATTATAAAATTAACAGCTGAATCCGAATGGGCGTTGCTTCTGATATTGGAATTCAATATATCTTCAGACCTACGGGCGGAAATAAACCAATAAACAATATACTTGACAGGTTAACATAGCCATTAGCAGCGTCATATTTTACTGAAATCAGTTAATTACCGGTTGAGAGGCTAGGCGTTTGACTACAGTTCACCATATATTATAACAGTGTGTTGTAAATGATAAACTGATATGGGAACTGGTTCTCAAAAATACACCGTTACGTGCTTGGTGACAGATTTTCAATTCAAGATGGCCAGCCGAGTACTACTCCTACCACCATGCTATGGTTTCCTGACGATATTTTCCTTCATCGGCAACTAAAACTTATTGTTGGGATTTGAACCCACACCCTTCGGAATGGAATTCTAACGTACCAACCACTGCATAAAAATCATCGCTATATTAACACAAAAGTTAATTGGTAAGTTCCAAAATACATTACGAAATCATTTAATTTTGCATTCATTCTATTCTCATCCCTGTGTCATACTTCCCTTACTACTTACTACTAATATCTTCCCTTTTATTTTATAGTACATAACTAAGCAATGTATTATCGATGGATGAGAAGTTTTTTTAGAATGAGCAAGTGCCTTAAATACTATTTATTACAAGCTAGCATAAAATTTAGATGCTAAATTTAAATCCCTGCCAAGCGTGGGGATTATAGCAACACCCCTCTCTATGAGGGAGGCCTTATCCAAAATGTCCAACAGTGGACGTTAATTGGCTGATGATGTGATGTGATAAAATTTAGAAACCCCTTTTCCCGTCCCGTCTTTCTCTTATCGCCTTTATACAATAAAAACAGTTAGATTTCTCATAGGTCTTTAAATAATCTAAATGATCGAGCCCACTATTAGTTGGCAGCGTACCCAGCATGTTGGTGGCATTGTCACGCTGAATGACAATACTTGTTAGTTAAGTCAGACAAACGCTAGCATTTTAGTCGCGTAAACTAAGCGAGTAAGTAGGTACTCTAAAAGATTTAAAATAAAGTTAAATAAAAGAATGACAATATTTAGCCTGACCATAAACAATTAAATTGAAATTACTTCTGGACGACTGCGTACATAGGAATATGTTTTAACTAAAATAATTGGCTGAACTTGTAATGTTCATAAAATTTCGTTAGACATCCGTCATCTAGTTTACCTATGACTACAGACGCTGCAAAGAGTATTAGCCTATTCAAATACCAATACACGTTATTACAGATGGCCGATGGGGCCGAAAGTTCTCGAGTGGAGACCACGGACCGGTAAGCGCAGCGTAGGACGTCCACCCACAAGATGGACAGACGACCTAAAAGAGACCGCAGGAAAACGCTGGATGCAAGCCGCTTCCAACCGGTCCCTTTGGAAATCGATAGGGGAGGCAGGCTATATTCAGCAGTGGACGTCATATGGCTGAAATGATGATGATGATGATGACATGTTATTTGAATGGAATAAAATAAATGTATTCACATTTACATTTGTTACCAATCTTTCACGGATGCTTTAGCCCAGTTACGTACTTGCTTCGTTCTTCCCGTGACAGTTCCAAATGCTAAAGTCAATCTGTCTGGCTCTACGCTCAGACAGCGAAAGGTCATTAATATCTTTTATCTCATGTGTATGCCCTTACCTCCTTACTGCGAGCGCAGATTTGGAGCAAAAATATTGGTACAGCGCACAGACCTACTACCTAGTACAGCGCTAACAACTCTTTTTCTTTGTGTAAGCAATTTATAACTTAGACATTTATGATAATATATGATTGTTACTAAGTAGAAGATAAAAAAAAATTGTAGATGATCACTTCAAAATAAAATTTTAATTTAAGAAACTCAGTGCATTAGATTTTTTTTATCGAAGAAGATCAGTCACGCCTGTCCTAGAACTGGAAAGAGTTTTTTGTAGAAAGAATACCACGAATCGGCTTCTTAGCGTAAAACACCTTATGATTCATTGGAGTAATGATACGGAACACAATCGACAGTGACTGGAAAGAATAAAGGAAAGGAATTTAGTTCCGTTTGTGCTGCCAAAAAGATAGTACCATGCAAGCCCCTCTGACGTAAATATCGTGCACTCCCCCCAAGCCCTCCTCCAGGCTGACCCGGAGGGACCATATGGCAACAAGGATGAAGCCATAAAAGAAGCTGGATATGGTTGGCCATATCCAGCTTTATTAGACTACAATTATACTCGAGGTGCCATACGATTCGCACCAGGCTGGGTTGTCGCATCCTTCACTTTCACTAAGGGCAGTGTCCCCCTAAGGCCTGCCTCGGCATAAAGATTCCCCTAGATTTCCCTACCTTTTCTACAATGAGGAAGAAAGAACCGGAATGACCGACAGATGTTTGGGGAATCAATGCAAGGAGAAGAAGCGAAGTAAAAGTCAAATATAATTGGCGATCTTACATTTATGAGGTGAATAACTAGGGCTATAAACTAAATATTCCGAAAAAATAAGCCAATAATAAGAAAATTTATTCTTAATTAATGAGTATAGCCGACATTGACTGTACCATAACCTACAGCTAATAGTTAGGAAAATACTATATTTACAGTGATAATAGGAAATAAAATTACCATCAATACAAACTATTCTTACTAGTCATATCAATAAGACGAAAAATATATCCTTTTAAAGATAAGACAAAGATATTACAAAGTTGATGTCTAGCTGGCAGCTATGGTGTGTAATGTGGACTAATGATAATACATTAACAAGAGGTTTTTTTATTTTTTTTTAACATGTTTCTCTTAATGTTTTCGCGGTTTTAGTATAAAGTGTAAAAATTTCACGAGAAAATGCTAAAACTACGACTGCCGCCAGAGTGAAAAGCTTGTTCCTATAAATACCCGCCCCTCTGTTATGGCATGTTAATTTGGAAGCTCACCTTGAACTGATTTATTTATATCTGGAAATCTAAACATTCCGGAAACTTTTATGGCTGGCGATTATAAAATCTCTTGCAATTAATAACGTCACAATAAATTTACTTTTACCTAACAAATTTTACGTCCTGCTAGTATATAGGGATTATAACAAAGTCAGAATCAGAGTAACAGAACTAATTGCAATCGGTCTTATATTGCGAATGGCATAAGTAGGTAAGTAAGCATGTAAAGCTAAGTGGCCCGTCCTATCAGATTTTTAAGTCCACCCGAAAACCTATGACATTACGGCTGTGTGAAAACCACGTCAGTGTCCATAACATTAAATCACAGATATACACAACCAGATCAGCAATATATTTCAGTGAAAGAGACAAATTGATATGGCTCAACACAAGTACAAAAAGGACATAACTAGACTTTTTTGTCCTTATCGGCGTGGCCTGTTTTTTGGACCTGAAATGGCAAAATCTGACGGTTCAGTGCCAAACAAAACGGGTCTGAATATTGTTTTTTTGCATTTTTTTGGTGATTTTATGTGATAAATGCGTGTTTCCTCTGAGAAATAATTGTAAAACAAACATTTACAATGGTTGGTTGTTCATTTTGGGCTGCAAGATCCGCAGTGAGAGAAAAAACGATGAAATATCATTTCACACGTAAGTAAACATATAGAGCTTGTAACGATTACCTAAATAAATTCAGGATATCAATTCGTAAATATTTTATTCATAATTAGTCCGTTTTTGGTCGATTTGTGGTATTTCCTATGAGTTTTATCAAAAAATTAACTTAGAAGAATAACAATCAATGTTGCCAGTTTATAAATGATATTACCCACCACAATTAACATAAATTATTCGTTCTGCAGGTTTCCAACTGATCCTGGCTTACGAATAAAATGGATCAGTGCTACTGGTTGTGAAAATTGGGTGCCAGGAAAACATAGTAGAATTTGTTCCAGTCATTTAACAATGCCGAATCCAATATCAGAAAGGGATTTTTTTTAATGCCATTGGGATGTTATCCATAATTCCATTCATGAAAATAAAGAACTGGCCAAGTGCGAGTCGGGCTCGTGCACTGAGGGTTCTGTACCATCACAAAATACAAAAAGTAGTGCAAATACACAACATCACGCCCAGGCTGTCATCCATCCAAGTATCAACCACGCCCGACGTTGCTTAACTTGTGGGAAACAGAAATGTGTGACCGACTCGCACGCGGCCATTATTTATTATTTGTTGTTTTACTTTAGGGTGTGCACTATAATCCGCCAAGTTTGACGCTTGTACCGATTACCGTTTTTACACCAGAGCAAATACAAAAATACCTTAACAAAAACGTTTGTTGTATGTGTGAATGTGTACCCTCTTTAGTTTTGACTTAATTATATTTCTTAGTTAATCCGCCGTAACATTACATATCCTGTGTAAATTTCAACTGATGATATTACGGCGCCAAAGATACAGCCGTTTAAAGCTGTCTTACCTTTAAATGGATGGATTTGGATCTTAATATTAATTTGTTTTGTTCATAAGTATTTTTCAGATTATCCTTCCATCTCACAAGATTTTCCAAAGTTTCCAAAATTACTCATTGAAGAGATTCACTACCCATCATAGTAGGTAAATTACCCTAACTTAAAGCAGTTAACTTTAATGCGGCAACACACCTTGTTGAAGCGAGAGGCACTGAGCTAGCCACGATTATTGAAAATCTATAGGTAGTAGATCTGTGCATTAAATAAATAAATATCTGGAACATTTTTGCACACACTGTCATCTGACCCCAAACAACATACTTAATAGATATTAACACCCAGACATAGAACAAACACAAATGTTCTTCACATGAATGTTTATTCTAGGTGGAAATCGAACCCACGCCCCCAAGCGCAGAAAGTAGGTTCACTACCAACCTGTGCAGTCATTATCTATACTTAAGATTTGTATTTTTGGATGTTTGTAACGAAATAACTCAAAAACTACTGAACCGATTTAAAAAAAAAAATTCACTGTTGGGAAGCTACACTATCCCCGAGTGACATAGGCTATATTATATTTTGTAGCGATGCCGAAGGCCGAGCTTACACTCGTGCGAAGCCGGTGCGACCGGCTAGTAAGTATATAAGCATGTAAGTAACATTGAGCAGCGGGAATAATTGGAATATTGTGTAAAATATTCGAGAAAAGACCTTATAAGATGGCTGTATGCTATATTTAATTCAATCATCACCACTATAACAATTCTATTTTGGTACCTACTGAGAACAAACCTTATATAATTATATGATTTATTATATTTATTTAGATCCTTCCAGTCGCTGGACAGTTAGTTACCGACAGGCTTGTATACTTTAGTAGATATTCGAATCATATATTGTATGGCTCGAGCCTTCAGTCAATACATAACCCATAGCTGGTTCCCACGGTCAGTAGACACCAATCTATGAATAATGTAAACTACCTACAAGTCTGTGTGGTATTTAATGTGATTTTGGTGTACTATATTTCATTATCGCGGTCAGAATAGTGTATTTCGGACCACATGTCGTTTGGAACATACCGTTCGTGTGATGTAGATAAAAATGGTTTGAATCAGTCATCGGCTTTTAATTAGTAACATGAAATTATATAACGACAGATGTTGATTTCATAGATCCTGTAATGTTGATACCTAAATTAGAAGAATGTCAAGAACAATCTTCAAGTATAGTATCTAACCGCTCATTTTTAGGGTTCCTTAGCCCGACAAGGAATCCTTATAAATTCGTTCTGTCCGTCCGTCCGTCCAAATTTTCAGAACCTTCTAAGTTCTATAATTATTAAGCTAAGTGCATGAAACATTTTGTATAATTACAGATGTAATATAGATCTCAATTTCAAATGTATAAAAAATACATAATATTTTATTTTGGGGGTGGCTCTGGTACATTTGAAACGGGGATGTTTTTTTAACTGCATTTTCTCATTTAGGGTATCGTTGAAAAGATCTTTTTAAATGAAGGTAAGGTTTGTTACATCACTTTATAATACACCTACGACCTACACCTTACGAAACATCGCCCGTCATAGTGGCAAACAGTTTTCCCCAACCCTGTTACAAATGCTTGATTTTATTTGTGCTATATATACTAAGTCAATAGCTATAAATTATTATACTAATATCTACTTATACTAATCCTCATAATAATTTACATATTAATAAAAATAAAAACAGTCATAGGACTAAACGTCAGAACTGAAAACTTAAGTAGTAATTCATCTATTCTACAAGAGATGGCGCTGTTTTAAAATACACGGTACAACGTGACGATTATGCGAGATCCATGATTTTTGTTCACCCAAAAAGTGCTGAACGCGCCTAAAGTAGTTTTCACTTCAAAAATCTATGATTATGATATTTGACTTGGGTATTTTAATTTATAACGCTTTGAACTTTAATTAAATTAATGTAAGTGGTGTTTCTACCGTTTTAATTAGACCGCAAGGGCGGTTTTGTGACGAGCCGTCGGTGAATTGCGACACCACATACCTCGATTCCAGGGTGCTATATGAAACCACAAACCCTAGCTTGCCTTAACCGGCTATCTCGGGCTGGAAACATAGGAGCTAAGAAGCTAACCTCCAGGATGGAAGTTTTAGAAGCATAAAGCCGCGAGTAGAGTTCAGTGAAAGTGCAGCATACTTTTAGAAACCTTTAGCCACGCCAATGTTGTCTCTCCGGCGCTTAAATAAGGCAGCCTTTGTGGAGGGCTCATTTAGTAGGTGGCAAGTCGTCACCCGCCACAATATTTTGATGTGAAACATAATAATACTATAAACCAGCACAACACCATCAAGAACTCAATAGCCCAGAACTTCTCAATTCTATACTGTACAATACTTTATTCTCTTTCACAAACAGTCCTTAATTGTATAGGGTCCACCAATACCTTTCAAAAGTCAGGCATTAGACACAAGAATGAAAAAAATATACAGACAAATAATAATTTTATAATATATGCAAAATTCAGCAAACCTACTTAGCACTAAACAAACTTTTCTTGAAATATTTATACCCACTCAATAATACAATTGCTAAAGTTCAATAAAGCGAATTTGAATTTCAAAGCTTCGGTAATATTTCAAAGTCATTCAGAACTTTTTATTTAACCTTCAATCAGTAACTACTATACTTAAAAGTTGAGAACACAAGTTACAAACTAAACTCATACGTACTCACTTTCATCGCCCCAAGAGTTTTTCTGAAGAAAACTTTTAGAAAGATTTCTCAAATTGATTTAATGTATTACTTGTAGTCAGTTTTTTTTACAATTACATCTGTTGTAGATTGTTAAAAGCGAATAAAAAACGAAAATTCTGATCACATTTGCGAGTTTTTTCACATTTGCACACTTTTATTTTATGAACTTGCAATGTTTGTTTGTATAGGTGTAGTTCCGATCACAATGCATTTTTATGGAAAATATGACTTGAATCGACGTCTAGTATTAGCTTTATATTAAAAAAACTCTTCAACTGTTAACAGCACCGTTACAACATTTTGTGTAGGCATTTTATTATGACAGCCGGTTTCACTTGCGTCACATTACATGCTTTTTCTGTGCACATACCGGGTGACTTTTTAACCGAAACGAAAAAGATATTTGACATACGCGGTATAGAAACCTGTTAATTTTTTTAATGATACTGGGTGACGAGACGAGCTATGTCGCTCGCCTTATGACATTTCACGCTTGCTCATAACAGCTCAACGCCACTCAGAATTTCGAACTTCCAACAGTTCAAAACCCTGGATGGCAATGCACTGCGCTCGTCACCCCGAGATATATATAAGATTTCAAATCTTTGTGTGCCCTGTAATTTCGCTGGAAACATTGCCCTTCAATCTGGAACACAGTAGTATATTGTTGTGATTTTTTTTTTTGTTCAACGGGGCTTATCGCGCGTTATTTTATTTTGGTCAAAACAGGCAATTTTTTCTCGACGTTTTGACCATGTTACAATGGTCATGGTCACAAACTGACTAAAAATAACAGGTGAGTCCGGTGAGAAGAGCGGGTGTCTTTTTCTTCTAACTTCTCTTGATCTTATTCATGAAAATCACTATTATTCTATCTTCCATACACTACAAGATTATTATAATAAATCTGTTAACTAATTATTTTTGATGAAACTCGTGACCAGAATGCCGGCCTCTACTTTGCTCAAAGAGTGAGCATTGCCATACAACGTGGTAATGGGGCCAGCATTTTGGGGTAATTCCCACTGGTTTAATAGATTAGTTTAGTAGTTAGGTATTTTTTGTCGATTATATTATTATTAATATTTTATATTAAGAAGATGGTTTCTCTGGTACTCGCCGAGTGCGAATATGCTCGCGTATTTTTATTTATTAAAATTGGAAAATGTCGCTAAAAGTGGTCGAAAAGAATATCCTCGAATTGCTCCAGTCCGTCGCCAGTCTCACTGATGAAGTGGGGTCACTGCAGTCTATGGTGAAGAGACAAACCGAGTTAATAACGAAACAAGCTGTATTAATTTCTACGCAAGGCGATCTCATTGCCCAAATTAAATCGGATTTGGAGGGTAAGTGCCTGGTTGAAAAGCAATCGACGACGTGTGAAGATGCCCCCCTACCGAGGCAGCGACCGATCCGTCAAGTACGATTAAATGCGACCGCTGCCGCCGCTAGCGCTGCAGCGCCTCAAAAATCTTGCGCTGGAAACAACCGGATCGCGGCTATGAACGTGACACCGACACCGAATACTTTCAACGTGAGCGAATCCAAGCTGAAGCAAGTCGCCGAAGATGCGAAGTCAGCTCAAAAAATACTTGCATCAGCTGCTAGTCATGGGACAAGGTCAGCTGATACCGCCGCTGACACCTGCGAACACGACAATTTGAGCACTAATGAAACCTGGACTAAAGTCGAAAATAAACGTTCGACTCATAAGGTGCGTAAAATTATAACTGGATCAGGTCAAGCTGATGATGAACTCCAGACCGTGGAACGAATGCAGCATATCCAGGCATGGTCTTTTAAACCTGAAACTACGGCGCCGAATATCCTTAAGTATCTGAATAAAATCAAACAGTGCGATAAATATACTGTAGTAAAACGTGACATTAAAACAGACAGGCACGCTGCGTTTGTTATCGGATTTCCTGAGAGCTTGTATCAGCTGATTAGCTCTCCGAGTACGTGGCCACCATTAGTCAAGGTATCGGACTGGTTTCTCGTCCGCCGCCGCGGCGACACGACCCGCGGTGGCCAGTCCACTCCCACGGAGCCTCAGCGGGCGCACGTATAATCAGAATGCGACTGCGGCGCAGTCTCTCGTAGTATGTCACCAAAATATCCGCTCCATCAACAAGAAGACTGGAAGGATAGAAGTGTTGCTGCGAGGCGATCTCAAGTGCGACGTACTTGCGATCACGGAGCACTGGAGTAAAGAAGCCAACCTCAAATGTGTGGCTATTGACGGATACAAACTAGCGTCGTATTATTGTAGGAATCAATATGACCACGGCGGCTCGTGTATATTTGTTAGCGATAGTACGAAGTGTGTTGAAAACTTAGATTTAATATCATTATCAGTTGAGCTGTTTATGGAAATTTCAGCTATAAATTTAATCGAAATTAGCATGACAGTAATTTGTGTGTACAGAACGAATTTAGTTAGCACTAAAGATTTTTTAATATATTTCGAAAGATTGCTCGAGAGGATTACGGAACTGGGTGTAGATTGTTTAATCATTGGTGATTTTAATATTAATCCTGCAGACGCGTCAAAAGGTGACTTGAAAACCCTGACGAACTTATTGTCGGCCCATGGCCTAAGAAACGAGGTGGACTTTCCGACTAGGGTAACGACGTCGACATCTACCTGCCTAGACCATGCCTACACCAATCTGCCTGCGGGCACGGTGACCGCGGCGCCGGTTCTCACTAACTTGAGCGACCACCATGGTGTTAAGTGTACGTGGGTAGGTAATAAATATTTGCCTACCGCCCGGTACGTTAGAAGTTATTCGCGCGCCAACCAACTTAACTTCGCTATCTCCCTAGATAGCATTGATTGGGAAAAAATTATGATAGATAATAGTACCGCTACGAAAAAAGCATCATCAGTATTAAATAGTATTAGAAATAAGTTTGATATATGTTTTCCGCTAAGGAAATCGTTTATTAATAGGAAACCTGACTCATCTTGGATAACACCAGATGTAAAAAATTATAAATGCTTACTCTTTGACATGATTGAAATTAGTAAACAATTTCCAAATAATGATGCTATTGATACAATTATTTCCGACATGAATTATTATTATGACACGCTAATTAAGAGTACGAAATCAAGACATTATTCAAATATAATTTATTCGGGTAATAACGCATCTAAGGCTATGTGGAGTGTAGTTAATAAAGAAAGAGGGAAAAGCAATTCCCCGCACGTCGACTTCACAGAGTTGCTTAGAAAACCCGATGGCAGTAGATTCGAGTGTAAGAAGACCGCAGTCGATGCGATGAATACCAGGTTTTTAAGTGCGGCCGCCGCATGCGGTGCGCCGCGCGCGGACGTCACGCGAGCATTCTGCTTGCTGGCCGCTGCGCGCGCGCCACCCGACCGTTCGGTAAGACTGCGTAGGTTTAGCGCAGACGAGGTGCATCGTATCGTCATGACTAGGATACCACCAAAAACTTCGAAGGATGTATATGACATATCTATGAGTCTAATCAGAATGTCTATAATATCACTTGCGCCTATACTAGCGGACCTTTTTAACACCTGTTTGATGGAAGGTTCTTTTCCTGATCCCCTTAAAATCAGCAAGGTTTCTCCCCTATATAAAGGGAAGGGGAAGCGTGAGATCATTGACAGCTATAGGCCGGTCTCCATTATTCCTGCAGTCGCTAAAATATTTGAGAACGGCCTCAGCTCTCGTCTCGCGGAGTTTCTCTCCGAAACGCGCGCTTTATCCGACAGGCAATATGCGTACCGCGAGGGACGCTCGACCACGGCGCTAACCCGCGAAGTCGTTCGCCGAGTTATGGCAGCTCGAGACCACAGACCCAAGTTGCAGGTGGCAATCCTCTGTTGTGACCTGTCAAAGGCGTTTGATGTCGCGGACCACGACGTACTTGCTGTTAAGTTGCAGCATTACGGCGTGGTGGGCGCTTCTCACGCTCTTCTGACGGGTCTGATGCAGGAAAGATCGCAAGTGGTCGTCGGATGCGGTGGATCGCTTAAATCTGATCGCATGAGATCTGAAATGGGTGTGGCGCAAGGATCGTCAGTGTCGAACATCCTGTTCACTTTGCTCCTGAACGACCTGCCGGACGCCGTGACCGCTGCAGATGTACTGATGTACGCGGATGATGTGGCTGCAGTAGTCACGGCGCCGACGGTGGACGCGCTCGAGCGGAAGTTGAATGACGCGACCTCACAGCTGTCGGGGTGGTTCCACACAAATGGTCTCGCTCTTAACCTTTCCAAAACTCACTTCATTCAGTTTGGTCTGTCGGGTAGGTCCCTGCGACCTTTGACAGTGCTTGTGAATGGAGTGAGGATTGAAGAGCAGGAATCTACAACATTCCTGGGATTTGAAATAGACCGGGGATTAAAGTGGGATCAACACATAGAAAAGGTCTGTGGCAGGCTTGGAAGTGCGTGCTTCGCTCTGAGTCGGGTGGCGAGAGTGGTTCCGAGAGAAGTAGCACGAGCGTGCTACTTTGCAACGGTTCACTCTCAGCTTCAGTATGGTGCGGAAATGTGGGCTAGAGCTGCGGACTGGGAGCGAGCGTTCCGCATGCAGAAGCGTGCAGTGCGGTGCGTGGCGCGTGTACCCTGGGACACTCCGGCTCGTCCACATTTCAAAGAGCTGGGTATCCTGACGTTACCTGCCATATTGATTTATCAAGTGGCAGTGTACGTCAGGGTAAACCTGGAGACGTACGCGGAGCGCGGCTCAATGCACAGTTACTCGACTCGCGGTAAGCACAAGTTGTTGTCTGTCCCGCGATCTTCGGTGAAGTCCTCTAAGTTAACGCATGTGATGGGTCCCACCGTCTACAATCACCTGCCGGACGATGTCACTGCAACACTCACTCTGTACTCCTTTGAGTCACGTCTCAAAAAATGGCTGATCGAGCAATCTTTTTACACGTTTGACGAATTTTATAAATGTATAATTTAATTTCTTCCAGACTTAATTTAATTACATTACCTGTATTTTTTATTTTACTATGACATAATTTCAATTTATTATTATCCAATTTTTATAATTTTGTATTTTTAATTCCTTTGTATTTAGTCTAATTTATTGTTTGAGATGTATTATTTTAACCAAATTCATAATAATTATGATTAATAATTTGACATGTAAAATAACATTTTATAAATATATATGAATATGAATATGAATATGGATGGAATGTTATTTAAGTTACTGAAATATATTTACTAAGTAAAAAATTAACAACTGATAGGTACCTATATTATGCCATAAGCTTGTATTCCATGTATCTATCACAAGTTCACAACCTATTTTTACCGTTTCGGTAAATAAAGTCACCCGATTTATGCCGAGTGTTCTTTTAGATGCCTTATTCGAGGTAATCATTGTACTCATCATAATGCACAGCTTTTACTTTGGGACCAATACTAAAATCGCGAAAATTTGCTGCATACACTTAGTTATCTAACCTCGACACTAATGCTCCCATTTATCTTCAAAACGCCGGGACCAATTTAGTTATTTTTTTGTTTTGTTTGAAAGGTGACTTGATCGAGAGGGTTCTTAGCTATGATTCAAGAAAATCTGTTGAGCAGTTTGAAAATCTCGTCTACAGTTCTTTTATCGTTTTATTTTTGTTATTTAGATTTGTTTTTTGCGATATCAGGGTTGGTCCCAATGTAAAAATTGTTTATAATGATGGGTTCAACAATATCATTAAATGCATTCGGTATATACGAACTCTTTTACTTCGTACTTATTTATTTTCTCATAATACTGTCGTTTTTACCAAAACAAATAATAAACAGGACTATTTGTTTCAATAAGTAACAGCCAAATATCGCAGAGAAGCACGCAATTACTCTCTAACAGAACGACCACTGCAAGGGTTCCACTGTATCCTGTTACGAGAGTAATGAATCTCTTTCCACGGAACCCGGTATCCACTCCAGATGTTCATTAGAACGGCACGGCCGACGGCTTTCTGACACGCTGGTGGCTGACAGTTACTAAGATTCTGCGATTTGTGAACGATATTAAAGTTTTTCATACACCTATTATAAGGGTTCTATGAGTTTGGTACCAATATCTACATTATATCTATGCGTCTAGAATTTTTAAAGTTTTCTGCATGATGACCCGTTCACTCACAGGCTCAACATTCGATTGAAGAGGAATCTCCCGGACACCCATCAGTGGGATGAGAGAAAATCTTTCAAAACCCGCACACTCAGTGCGAGGTTAGGGGGAATCCTTTGAGATCTGTACACTCTCCAGGGGGATGAGAATTAATCCTTCGAGATATGTAGAATCACTGGTGAGATGAGTGTAAATCAGTTAGCAATAGAAATTTTTAATCTTTTGCGATTCCACTCAGGTTAGTCAGCCCGTCACGGTCATTGTAACACGGTCGATACTTCAAGTGAAAGGTATCTATTTTTAAATTAATAAAATTATGCACGATAAGTCCCGATAAACATTTAAAGCATGACTAGGAATCCTGTGAGATCAGCACACCCATCAATAGAATGATCATAGATTATTTACAACTTACCAGTGGGATGAAGAGTAATTTATGTTTATCGGTATTGTTATATCACCATATTTTATAATATAACGTTAGAGGCTTGTATTATCCATCCCCAAGCTTTTTCATCTGAGAGTAAAGCATGGAAAAAATACGATTACTGAGTCACTGATAAGCTTCTAACAATACTTTGTTTTTCTTTTTGGGTGGCTTAGTTTCTTGGGCAGTACATTTAATTCATTCTCAATGCAGCATTATCGACTCGGCGGCGGCGTTCTATTGGCAAGCAGCAATTTATGTTAGGGTGAGCGCTGTTTTTCTATAATTATTTGTTGGTAATTATTAGCTTTCTACCAGATGTATACAATAGATTTTAATATATAGTATGTAGAGATGTTTAGCCAATGAAATAAAACGGCCAGGGCAGGAACACAAAGGCGACACTGTTTCACGGTTGACATTTTTGAAAACCCAAACGAAGTGATTTTGTTCCACATTTTGAGCAAACCGCTAGACTGTGGAATGCATTGTCTGTGTGGGAGCTGCAGCTTGACAGTTAAAATGTAGGGTTTTCTACAAGTGGCCAGTAAATTTGTTTCTTTTTGGCAAGCATGCTCCGTTCAACTGCAAGTCTATATAATTCAATAACAAAACATTATCTATTATGCAATAGTAAAACCTGAACATGAGGTTAATTTGGTCGTACCCAAAATAAGTTATTTAACTGGTGTCATAGAACTGGCAGTATGTGGCACAATTTATAAACAGAATCCCAAGTCCTATTCTACCCTTCTTATGTTTATTACGTTCCTAATTAAGAGACCTAAAAGCATTAGTTAAAGCATAATTTATTAAGTTAAAGTAAAATTACATAACTCGTCCTCAACAACGCGAGGGTTTTCCGTGATTTCACGTCTTGCTAATTATTAAAGGGTCAGACAACGAACAAAAGCTTCTATATAATAAATATGTCCTTCATAACGAACAGAACTTTTACAAATGTCAAGTATTTATGATAAACTTTTCATTGTATCACGGTTGGTGTACCATAATTCTGCGTCGACATGCTTATCAATGTTTACAATGACAATTATATTAAAATATTATCATTGCTTGCTTATAATTCGAACTTTTTTGATTATTATTTCTTAACGAATTGTTTGATTATTATATTTTTCACTTTTCACCAGCTCAAAAATAGTTTTGTTATCGTTTAAAATCTGCGTATAAACATCGTTTTTATGCACTTGCGCGGATAGTAAATTCAAAATTAAAACGTGAACATTTGTCAAATATTCGCATTGTTAAAACATTCCGACTCCAACCTCTTTGAATAGCACCTCCAATACATTTTAAGGATGTTGCTATCTTAACTTTAAATAAATAATAACACTTTCCACAATAAGGTGAGGTGAAAAGTTGTGTGTTATACTCGACTACAAAATTGATTTGCATATTTGCCACATGCACCCAGCGCTACGCTCATGGTTCTACATTAGAACCACTTGTTTTCAATCTTAGAATCTTTTGCTTGCTCTGGATTCTATACTAGGCCACCAAACAATAAATTCGCCGTCTAGTACAACTGAACTGAGCGTATATTATCTTTTCTCTCTTATTTATTTTTCTGTTTTATATTATTGATGTTGTAGTGTGTTGTGCACAAATTAAATGTTTTTTTATTATTTTTACAACATATATATATAATATGCATTTGTTTACCCTTTTGTATCTCTACATTCAGTCTTTTCATACTTATATTCTCTTTCACGTGGTGCCCATAAGTTTGTTTACTGGAATCCACTTCATCATCATCAACAATTTTCCACTCACTGTTGAGTAATAGCTTAGGTATCTATATTCATCGCGACATATTTTCCTGCCCTGTGCCTGTCTACACTGTAGAGTTGCACTTTCAGATTCTTTATCATCTCGGTTTGTCAACAAGCTGTAGCTATTGGATTTACAAGGGATGGACTTGAAGCAGTAAAAACGTCCTTATTTATTTTTGGTAACGAGAGGGTAATCTTATTCAGATTCGTGCAACTAGGTTATGTTCCCCCTCACCCTCTTGATGGTCCGTCTCTATGCCTGACGGAGGTCACCGAGATTTCCATAGAAAAGCACCGGCACCCCCTCTCCAATAGCACATTACTTGAGGCAATACTCGTGGGAAATGCTCAGAGCCCTAATTTCACAAAAGCGGCCGTTTTCTTCGCAGGAGTTGCTCAAAAGCTCTCGAACGGTTGGTCAGATTTAAGGATCAGCCCACCCTAAGCCCAGATGTCTTTTCAAACGGCTGACGATAGGCAGGTGACACCGAAACCACATTCAAAGATACTTCTCTAGGGTTAAAGTCCATTTACCTAATCTAATAAAAACATTAATTTTTCTTTTATCCATGATTCCTGTCTCACTTTCAATAACGATGTCTTCTTCAGATTGTTCTAGCAGTGAAAAACAAATGTTCAAGTACTTATCCATTGACGGTAATTACTTTAACTTGAGACCAACGCTACTTGAATATTTCATAAGCGTTCATTTCTGCGTAAAGATCATAATTCAAAGGCGATAAATACTTGCCTGGATTATTAGTTTACACCTTTAAGATCAAAGTGTGATAATTTTAGCCGAAGCCTTACGAATGAATTCAATTTATTTGTACGAATTCTTAAGATTGGATTACTGTATATTGGATTATTACTTGATTGGGTAAAACCTATACCAGATTGTATCTGTTTTTATTATCAACATCATCAGCCAATTAACGTCCACTGTTGGACAAGGCCTCCCTCATGAGGCAGGACTGCTAGAGCAACCTGAAAAAAAACTTTATTGAAAGTGAGACAGGAATCATGGATAAAAGAAAAAATTATCGAAGGGGTGTTGCCATAATCCCCACGCTTGGCAGGCGGCTTGGGGATTGCAGTACGTTCACCGTGTACTATTAAGACGCTGCTGCCCATCCTCCGGTGGTTCTGGTCGCAGTTTTAGGACATACCCGGGTCCATGTTTTTATTAGCTTAGAGAATATTGAGCATGCTGAAAATGAATAAATTTTTACAAAAAAATATCACCATTGTTTTCATTTATCGGCATGTTATTGATTATGTTAAACAAGTAGATAATAATTAATGGATTAGGACTACTTAATTAACTCTATTTTACTGTAAATAAATCAAATAAATCTTAGAAGGTTAAGGAACCTTCTTTAAATTTAAACTGATTAACCGAATGACAGTTGACAGTTTCAAAATTTTTGTAGATAATACAATAAAACAAATATGGTTTACTTTTTTATTTTAGCTGAATCGAAGTTGTGTGAAAAATAGGCTATAAATTGACACCATAATATCATCATCATTATCAACAGCTTTTTATAATTCTCGGTACTTAACGCTATTTTTTACCCTGTTGAGTAGTCCAGGTTTGAATCGCGGTGCTTATATATCAATATATATCTATGAATAAATATAAGACTAAGATGCACTAATAGCGATGTATTAAGACAGTATTAGTTGGAATCCATCGCATTGATTGACTGGCAAAACTGGACCTAAAGAAACTGTCTACGCGGACTAATTCACGATACATAACTGTAAATTTTTCCAGGATAAAAATAGCCTCTGTGTTATCTAAGCTATATCCATCAAATTTCATTCAAATTAGTGCAGTCGTTAAGAAGTTATGTGCGGAAAAACATACACACACACACACACAAAATTTCGCATTTCTTGTTCGCATTTATATTATTAGTTTGATTATATCATTATAGTTAGACATAAAATAATTCTACAAATTTGGAAAATAACGGTAGGACCGCTTTTACGTTTTCTTTTTAATATTAATGAATTATATTAAATTTTAGAGCCTAGTTAGACAAAATTGCTTTACAACAACGACTAATAATCGTCCCTTTGTCTAACCTTAATCTTATCAGCAATTTCTTGAATAATTGATCATCATAAATTTCTCTTCTTCTTTGTAAAGAAATGCCTCTGAGATAACGAAATAATACTTGAATTGAATAATAACGACCATTTAACCAAAGAAACAGCAGTACTTAGCTTTAATTTTAAATCGCCGTCTTTACAGAATAATAAATACATAAATAATGAAAGGACTTTGAAGTTAATTAATGTAAATAATATAATATCTGTCAATAAATTGATACCTATACCTATGGAACTGTATTAAGAGCAATACCACGTCCCATCCAGCAAAAGCTAAAAAATAATACAAGGAGACAGACTCTAGTATCATATAATATAAAATTTATTAGCATAACAATATTACTAAGAATTATTGTGCAAATGGTATTGATTGTATTGCAATATCATTAAAAATATTACTGAAGAATTAAAAATCTAATATGATGATTATTTATTTATTTTAAACTGTAATACTAATTAAAATAAAAATTTAAAATGTCTAAATAAAATATAATGCACAGTTTAAAATAAATAATCAACAATTATTATGAACTACCTATATGTAGATAAATTCCTGAAAGTCGATTTTAAGCTAATTTTAATTGTCGTATCGTTTTGATGCGTGTTATTAGCTTTAGAAACCTAATAACCTAATAGGTTTAGAAACCTAATAACATGTAACACATTAAGGAAACTGACGTGGTTTACACACATTTTATTTACACATATTACACGGGAATTACGTCTCGCTTTGCGCAGGCGCGCGCGCGCATTCACCTTAATAAAGACACCGAATCCGGTTGAAATTATAGTCAGAGTAACCAACCCAATCTTACGTGAGTAATTCCCGTGTAATATAAATAAAACATGTAATACAATTAATAACCGTACAACCTGCACTTTAGACGACCTGAATGAAACCACGAAGAGTGCCATCAACCCAAATTGATGATGGCCAAAGTTCGTAAAAAAAAACGAACAGACTAAGAAGAAGAAGATATTTGTAAAATATAAAAACTAATAAAAAAGGTTATAGATAATAAAATTATAAAAACTGCTGGCTGGATTAGAACCTGCACAATCCAGATAAACACCCTGAGCGCTCTAACCGTTAAGTTATGATCACTTTCCTGTCAGCCTCTAAATTATTTAGCTGTTTTGCAACCATTCTAATAGATGGTGACGCCATCTGTGATGCTTGCTACATGAAAGTAATTACAAGGTTAATACTTTCCAATAAAATACAGACATTGCCAAAAAACACATGTAGCTAAATGATTTATTGCATCTCTTTTTTCGCAGCAGAATCTTAAAATAACGACTACCATCTTGAAAAATTAATCCACTCTCTGGCAACATTGAAAAGTTATTATTTTTAGAACTTTCAATGTGACCTAATATTAGAAATTTTATGTATTCTTTATGAACCATCTCAAATGCGACAAACATGTGTCTTACGTTCAAAAGCCTAGCTAAACTGATCAGAATTTGTGGTTTTCATTATACAATATCTTTTTGCAATGCATAAACAATTGCAGATGTTACAGAAAATAAAAGAATGCGAATAGTGTAAGAATTTGTTTAATATTTTAAGTGACGTGAGGTTCCGAGGTGCTGAGCAATTTGAGGCGGCCCATTTCGAAAATTACTCTTTATAACCGACTCCGAAAGGTCGGACGTTATGAAATCGATTCTTATTTTTAACACGCTTTTATTAGCTTGGTATGTATGTATGTATGTGCGTATGTATGTATGTGCGTATGTATGTATGATGTATGTAACGAAGTCTTTGAATTAGATTTTTAACTACTTCAAAACTTCACATTAAATTAAAATTTTGTACACTTATCAAGGTCCGATGTTAATGCAATAATTTAAATAGTTTGTCCCAGGATCTTCAGGATTAGTGATTTTGAAGCGTGTTTTTGAGTTTTTTAAACTACAAGAATTATTTTTTATACAGAGAAACTAGACAATCTCGAGCAAAACTGAGAGTAGTAACTAATACATGGTTACACAAAGTGGTACAATTAGCCGAAAGGAACTAATTGTGCTGATCATTTTAAACAAATACTAATATTTTATTAATAACACCAATATTATATGACAAAATAATACAAGTATATTAAATTACTAAAAAAATATAACTCGACTGTATTGTATAAATAGTTGGTAACTGAGAAAAGTAACAGCGGCGCACTGCGTACCTATCTATACCTACTCGTAGCTATTTCATACCGATTTATCTCGAAACCGAATATTAATTTCATAGTAGTGTTAAATTTTTTTTGTCATCATTTATGACAATATTCTTACAAATAAACTGATTTTGATTTGATTTGAAATTTGCTGAGTGAGCTCTACACAAACTAAGGTAATAATTGATCTATCTAGCAAAGTTAACTTACTATATTTCCCTGTAATTTATTTTTTCGCTGACGCCATCTTGATTTCGGGTACCCTATGTCACTCCCACTATTAAAACGATTAATAAGACACCGCACATATCGAAATTCAATAAACCGTTTAGGCTGTAGAATGTGCCAAAAAACCATTAAACATACATAAATACTTACACTCGAAAAGCATTCCGTCCGTCTTGCGCAGTCGGATAAAAAGGAAAACTCTAAATAAATAAATAAATAAATAAATATCTGGGACATTATTGCACACATGGTCATCTGACCCCAAACTAAGCAAAGCTTGTATTATGGCTGCCAGAGACTGATATACATACATATATATTTTTAAATAACATACTTAAATAGATATTAACACCCAGACATAGAACAAACAAAAATGTTCATCACACAAATGTTTGTCCTAGATGGGAATCGAACCCACGCCCCCAAGCACAGAAAGTAGGATCACTACCAACTGAGCCACCGAGGCAGTCAGGCTCTATATTATCATAACTATAAGAGCCCTCTATTTTTGGTGTTCTGAAAGAAACTTCAATTCCTGTAGTCCAATCAACAGATCTGTATTTTTCATTGATAATAACTGCTTCAAATTTGGAGAAAAAAAAAACAATTTTTGAACTTATTACCTCCAATTTACAAAATTAGATTCTGTTAAACTTTTGCAGGAAAAGTTTGAGAGTGAATATCGAAAAAAAAAATTTTGGCTTACTGGTTTAATATACGTCTTGACAATCACGGCTTTATTATTTCGTTTTATGCCCGAAAATCCAGATACTTACTTAAAATTGAATCATGCATTCCGTAATACGGCTCTTATGAAATCAACTACGTCGTAGAATAAATTATAGTAATAGGTCGGGGAAAAAGTCTTTTCGTATTTTGTATGTATAAAGTTGTAGTAAAAATCTCATCGGTTGTACTGTTTGTATCTGGCTGGTTTTGATACCATTAAAAATATGACATTTTAAAAAAGGAATATAAAAAGTAAAAAGCAATTTCCCGCCATTTTTCAATTGTTTTTTTGTTCGATAAAATGAGTGAATCTAACGAAGAAATTCGATATATTGTGAAATTTTATTACAAAAAACTGAAAAATGCGACACAAGCCGCGAATAAAATTTGTGACATTTATGGACCTAATGCAGTGTCATCAAGAGTAGCACAATGTTGGTTCAAGCATTTTCAGTCCAGGAATTTTGATGTCAAAGATGCAGCTCGCTCTGGTCGCCCTGTTACGGATAAAGTCGATGCCATTTCTGAAAAAGTGGACCAAGATCGGCATATTAGTAGTTACGACGTAGCTGAAGACCTGGGGATTGACCACAAAACAGTTTTGACCCATTTGAAAATAACTGGGTATACAAAAAAACTCGATATTTGGGTGCCACACCAGCTCACTGAAAGAAACCAAATGAATCGTGTACTCATTTGCGATTCTCTATTGAAACGTAAAGAAACCGAACCGTTTTTTAAAAGATTGATCACTGGTGATGCAAAATGGATCACCTACGACAAGAATGTGCGCAAACGATCATGGTCAAAGGGCAGTGAAGCACCACAGACTGTAGCGAAACCCATATTAACACGTAATAAGGTGATGCTGTGTGTATGATGGGATTGGAAGGGCATCGTTCATTATGAGCATTTACCGCCGGGCAAAACCATCGATTCGGATCTCTACTGCCAACAGCAGATGAGACTCAAACAAGAAATTGAGAAAAAACGGCCGGAATTGATCAACATAAAGAGTGTGGTCTTTCATCATGATAACGCCAGACCGCACACATCTTTGGCCACTCAGCAAAAATTTAGAGAGCTTGGTTAGGAAGTGTTAATGCATCCACCACATAGCCCTGACCTTGCACCCTCAGATTTCCACCTGTTTCGATCTGTTCAGAATTCTTTGGGTAGTGTTAGATTAACATCAAGAGAGGACTGTCAAAACTACTTGTTGCATTTTATTGATCAGAATTCCCAAAATTTCTACAGCAACGGGGTCATGTCACTACCTAAAAGATGGCAACAAGTTATCGAACAAAATGGTACATATATATTATAATTAAATGTAATTAAACTTGAAAAAAATATGTCTTGAATTTGATTATAAAATACGAAGAAACTTTTTCCCCGACCTTATATATCGTAGAATGACTTCTGATTTCAGGGTTGGTCTCATTTGTTCTTAATGATTACAATGACCTCCTTTGAGCTTATTTCCACTGTTCCATGTAACATGTATGTCCTATATAGTATTTAAGTAATGAGACCGACGGTGACCCAGCGGTAGCATGTGCACATTAAAATCTGACGGCACCCAGTTCGATCCCCGGCCCTGCACCAATGACTTATTTAGTACCTAAATTAATTATGTGCAGTTTCAATGCCATCGCCCAAAAATGGTAAAGGAAAACATCGTGAGGAAACCAGTTTGTCCAAGAACCTCAAAAATTCAAAGATATATGACATTTATCAACATGCACTGGGCCAGCATGCTGGATTAGGGCCCATCCCTTCTCTCTCTCTCTCTCTCTAAGAGAAGGCCAAGTTCCAGCAGTGGGAAAATAATAGGCTGAAATGATGATGCCATGAGATAGATTGTACCGATTATTTATCTTGAATGCTTTTGTATATCAGTTTTTATTTATGGTAACCATTTACTTAGAACCACCTACATAAAGGCATTCAAACAACCTCTGCTGACCTTTTAAAATTGTCTGTTTCAAGGTGATTTCAATCAATATGAAAGAGCTAGGTTATAGTGCTCGCATGTATGGCTTCGAGTCAACCTTATTTTTTGTGATCTAATAGTTCTATTCTGTGTTTTTCGTTAAAAATTCCACATAAATCACTCTATCACACATGCGAATTTGTGTGTAATTATATTTTTTACCGACTTAAAAAGGGAGGTTGTCAATTCGAGTGTTTTTTTAAATGTTTGTTACGAGATTACGCCGCCCATTTATGAACTGATATTGATGATTCTTTTTTTGTTTGCTACGTCATACTTCAGATATGGCCCGTATAAACATTATCGAAATATTCAGCGTTTTATGAGAAAATCAACGAGTACTAAAAAGATACACATATAGAAGTTCGAACCGTGCTCTGCGAATTGCTTTTCTACTTGACTTGGCAGCTTGGTTATAGACTCTCTTCTTCTTACGTGCATCCACAGACTTGCGCGTACGAGCATCAACCCAGGCTAAATATGCATCATGTTTCCGTGCTTCCGCACGGTCGCATGCAGCATTTAACCATGGGCGAGCTAAGCCAGGAGGTGGAGTGTCCGAATACGGAATAGAATATTCCATGGCTTGGCTCAACACTTCCGTAACGGCGTTGGCGCAATCAGTCGGGTCACAAGAAGAGAAGCAAACAGCCCGCCAAGGATAAGATGCCAAAAAATGCCGCATCTCATCCCACTTTGCTGACTTGTATCGCCATATCCGCCGAGTGCACCGAGGGCTGAGATCGGGCGGGGTATATGACGAAACAGCCTTCACCAGACAGTGGTCAGATCCACCAAGCGGAGGGGATACCGATATGGAGTATCTGTCTGGATCATTTATCAGCAAAAGGTTCAAGCAGTTAGCAGTGTGGCTATCAACATCCGGAACCCTTGTAGCTTCTTGGACCAGCTGAGTGAGGTTAAGCGTCAACGCAAGATTGAACGCCTCTCTGCCTGCATGGTCGGTCTCTCGGTATGGGAAGAGCCACTCTTTGTGGTGACCATTAAAATCCCCCAGAAGAACAAGCTGGGCTGAAGGGTACCGTTGTTGAGCCACATCTGCCGTCACACATAGGTGCTGAAAAAGACCGGTTGTCTCTTCGTCTCCAGTGTACGAGCGATAGACAGCTAGTGTCTATTCTAGTGAAAATTCTTTATGCTAGATAAAGATTTTTCTCTAAGCCAGTGTCGACCAGAATCCACAGAATGGAAAATCTAGGATCTTCAAGGTCGCGGAGACGCCTGTAGCAGATGTCATCGCGCGCATAGACGCAGATTCCCGCGCGATTTAAACCTGTGCTCCAGAACATAGCCTGGGTAAGAACGGTATGCTACGTCTGCGGGACATCTGATCTGGGTCTCTGAGAGGAACAGCAAGTGTGGTTTCGCAGTCTCGAGGTGGTGGTGTATTATATTCAACAACTTTTTCTATTGGACTAACAGTTGTTCCATAGAACAATTACTGTTTTTCTTGTGTCATATTTTTCTAAAAAACAACTAAATCAGTTTGTTCCATAGCAAAATATCATTCACGCTTAAAGATATGTATGGAAAAGCTGATATATTTACGCAATTTCAGGTTTGGTCCCATAGTAAGTTTAATGGCATCTAGCATCACTGATCTATGTAACCCAACACGTACGTTAATCCATGCCAACACCATCGACAAATGTTAATCCATGCCAACACTCACACAACCTTGCAACACTCATTAAACTGAATCAATCTCACAGTACTACAATAAAATTATCACCGTCTCTTTTAAATTCAATATATGTGAAAAGGATAGCAACAATAGGGTATTTAACTGTTTTTACGAAACCATATCAAATTGAAGGTATATAATAATTATAACGCAATATTGTGATTTAATCTTCATAATTTTCAGTTTAATTTGTAATCGTATTATAAAAGGACAGTCAAAAATATAAATTACCGCGTATATTATACTACCATCGACAGTTACATCCATGATACTACCGCGTAAACGTTCCCTTTGACATTTTTGGGGCCACGTGACTTCAGTGACGTCACAAGCAAGCAAACAAGTTCTTACTCGCCGTACAATTGTTGCCTCTATTACTTTTGTATGTCAAGTCACGAGATTAATGCAGTCAAGTAACGAAATTAATGAAAAATATTTTTATTTCGTATTTTTCTAAAAATTAGGACATTATTTTGTAGTTTTTTTTTATATATATAATTATCTTCTAGGAATAAACCAGCATGAATCATAATTGTGATCATAATATTTTAAATACAGTCAAATGCCTTCTGTCAAAAGTTAAGCTTAGAAAACGCTACAACGGATTTGACGTCATTATTTATTTGTTGAAATCCCATTGTAACATCACATCACATCATCAGCCAATTAACGTCCACTGTTGGACAAAGGCCTCCCTCATAGGGGTGTTGCCATAATCCCCACGCTTGGCAGGCGGCTTAGGGATTGCAGTACGTTCACCGTGTACTATTAGGACGCTGCTGCCCATCCTTCGGTGGTTCTGGTCGCAGTTTTAGGACATACCCGGGTCCATTGTAACAAAACTGTTAAAATAAAGCGAAACAAAGTATCAAAAATCTTGCACCCTAATGACATTATTAATTATGTTTGAAATTTAATTAATTTGTTTGAAAATTCTTTATTCTCAATGTCCTTGCCTAATTACATTATAGCCTTAACAAAGTTTGAATTTGTTTTGTTTTGTAATTTATTGATTTCCCAGCGCATTTATGTATGAAACAAGGTGAGCGCTTACGTACTTTATAAATAGCATTGACCCGCGGTTTCATACACTTTTCTATATAAATAATTATTCGGGATAAAAATCAAATAATCAGCCAGATAGGTAAATAATCAATAGCTCAATATTATCTCGCATCTAGCTCACCACATTGTTCAAAATATAATATTTGTTGGACGTGTTAATCTTCTTGTTTTATGGTTGCTAGGGTTTAATTGAAAACACCAGGCATGGCTAGTCCATGCAAACAGTATTGATCAAACGCTCTATCGATAACCTACCCTTTGCAAACACGTTCAATCAACCTTAACAACGGAGTGGTAAAAGCTATTTTCGTCAGCGTTTATGTAAAGTGGTCTGGTTGCCGTGCAATATGACTAGACGATGTTATGTCGCGCCCTGAAATTGTAAATTAATGTTGCTGCCTTAATAATGGGTTGTTATAATTAACTGGATTTTCCTATATATTTTTTTGAAGTTTCATAATAATAGTAATAAGTATACCCAGGCAAATGTACTCCATCTTTGGTCGCATTATCCCTTTCCATCATGTGAGATTGCGATGAAGAGTTAACCTAGTCAGATGTGGAGTAAAATTTTATACAGAGCTACACGGGACCCTATACACAGCACTAATTTCTTCTAAGGAACACGATTACAAGACATAGATGCGAAACGCCTTATTATCAGGATCCGTCTGAAATCTTTCTACACTTACACCTACTGCAAGACGCTACTCTTAATGCATATCATTGAACTCTGTTGGCATTTCTCTGCATCCAGTTTTTACCTGCATTTTTAAGTCAAAGTCAAAGTCATTTATTAATAAATATAAATTTACATGTCAATTCTGATTATTAAATATAAATTGTATAAAAATAAAAAACAATACAACAAAAATTAACGAATCAATAAGCATGTCAATTGTCCTTACTTAAAAATATATATTATAGGTACATCTGTATATGTATTTAGTTTATTCAATCTTTTTTTTTTACGCAGGTTATCACTCCACCTGGCCATAGGGTGTTGTTAGATGTTCAGTTGTATAACCCTTCAAATTCTGTCTACCTAGCGCCACTACATACCAAGGCTGGTGAAGGAACCTATTAAAATCTAGAAATGCCAGAACTTTAATCGAAGCTACGGTTTTCAACTCGCAAGTGCGTGGAATGCTGTATTAAGTTGTCTTAAACATAAAAATATTCATCCAAAACAAACTTGTTCAGAATACCATACGTAGTGATAAAATGAGTGCGTTTTGTCAAGACTTAGGTTCGAGCTAGGAGTAATAGTGTTCCGTGGGTTCAGTTCCAGTGATTAGGTACTGTAGGGAAAGGCTAAGAAAGAGGGTAGATCGTTTTGTCTGCACCTAACTTTGAACTGTTCAACCAACCACTCGCATTCTTTAACATCGGAAGCTCCATCCAAAACCTTATCACGGTAAATATCCCCATAATATTCATAAAACTATTGGGTAATTTAGCTTATGAATGGACTAAGTGACATCAGTCCACTAAATAAAATTAAATTGAACCCATGACAAAAAGGTTTGTAATGGTTTCTTAGGTTTTCGCGTAAACACTTTTTACGGTTAAAACCCGTGTGTTAAACATTACATTTGAATTTTTGACGTATCATGAAGTTTTATTTTATTAAAACTTAAAAACGACATAGCAAAATACTTTCGAATTATCGTGATTTGACATAATGAATTTTCAGAGTAGCGAATTTGGAATAAAAATATTCCCAGAATAACACGGTTCTAAGTTCCAAATGTTGAAGTTCCGTCATATAGTCCAAAACATTATACACCACCAAACTGACCCTCCATCTACACTCGTCCCATGACATCATTGTTAAGAATACACAATGTAGTGAATCAGTTCCTTTCATTCGATCCCCTCCGACCTAGATACGGCAAATCGAATCACAGGAAATGCTATTTAATTGGACATCAAAAAACACTATTCCTATTAAAAAATCAACTTAAATAATATCTGGGCACCAAGATACACCTACACTAGGTGTTGAAAAAAAAAACAATTGCAGGAGAAATAAACCGCAAAAAATAACAAGTGAAAGTGCGAATTTCTTGGGCAAGCTACATCTTCGACCACGAAATTCCCATCAGGTGAGATTGAGGTCAAACACAATCCTATAGTCTATTGAAAAAATAAAGAAATAAAGTTTAGCATTGATAAATCTCATTGCATATTGCCTGAGGATTAGACCCCAAAACCACTTACAATGGATTTGGATAGTTGGCGAAGTCTTTTAATTTTTTAGTCTATTGAGTGAGTTAAAGCAAAATATTTTTCTCTCGTTCTCTCATTCTGACTGAGTTTTGACGGGATTTACTTTGAAAAGTATATTTGATGTGGGTCTATGTAACAGCATTTTGGCTTCACAAGTTTCTGAGGAAGCCAAAATGATCTTAAAATCGTTAAAGAAAGTTATATTTATTTATTATGTGACTATTTAATTTATGTACATAATTGGAATAATGTTGTTTTTGTGTGATTAGTGTTTATGTATTCGATTTGTCTATTTGTTGCGTAACCAGAGCGTAACAAACCTCATTTCTACAAATAAAGATAAAAAAGTCCACTGTAAAAAGAGTTGTTGTAGATACGCACTTATGATAGAAAGCCCTAACCTGAAGGTTAAAAGAAGAGTTCAACTGCGCTTCGCAGCCACCTCCTGATTTTGGTTTTGGTTAACGTTGAATTCGATGCGCGTTAAGGATTTCTGATGTGCAATTAAATATGTTCTCAATGCTCGACACGCTGAAGACTCCGAGGAATTATAACAAGGATTATGAATGATTTCGACAAACAATGAAGTAATTTCTAATAGGATTAACCGTTAATGAGTTATGTATGGACCCGGGTGTATGTATGTCCTAAAACTGCGACCAGAACCACCGGAGGATGGGCAGCAGCGTCCTATTAGTACATGGTGAACGTACTGCGATTCCCAAGCCGCCTGCCAAGCGTGGGGATTATGGCAACACCCTTCTCTATGAGGGAGGCCTTGTCCAACAGTGGACGTTAATTGGCTGATGATGTGAGTTATGTATTATTACAGAATACATATAGGACAAGGTATTATTAAGAGAACAGCTACAGTACTTGAGTTCATTTAGAAATACGAAGATAGGTTATTTCTTATTATCAACCGAATTCAAAAAGAAGGTTCTTTATTTGACTGTTTTTTTTTTTTTAATGGTTCATAATCAGCGAAGATATTTCGTAAAATATCTTCGCTGATTATGAACCGATTTGAAAGATTATCTTTTATTGAATAATTTCAAGATCTCAAGGATCCATTATAATTTTGAGAAAATTTTCTATCTCTTAGGGTGAAAATTAGAATCTCCTTGATTATTTTACTGTAAATATGTAGGTACCTATTGTCAATAAGTCAATTATTATTTTACTGTAAATATGTACCTATTGTTAAATAACTTACTCGGGTACGTGTATAATACTTTACTGCGCAACCTTCACTGATGAAAAAAGGAAAAATAAGGGCGAGTGCAAAAGGAAACATAAAACTATAAAGTAAAAACTTGTATCTACTCACGAAATGCCTTACATTCGTCATTCTTAAACTAAATATTTCAAAACTTCATCAGTGAACTTAATGAGAATGTAACTAGCTACCCTCGTAAAATCAGCAAATCAGCAAAGGTTAATTTAATAAAAACCAATTCAAGGATCTATATATACTAGGTAGAGATCAAACTTAATCTGCCATACCTCAAACGCGATATAAGCTTTATTGCAAGGAAATTAGACTTAATTTAGATCCACGAGTTCTCTCACTGTATGTATCAAGATTTACCAAAGAGCAGTACTTAAGTTAGTTCTAACTCAGTTCCCGTGGCTCGTTAGGCCTCTCTAGTTCTTTGTTTGTGAAAGCTTTTTATTAGTCACGTGGCTTTGATTTTCACCTTGGATTGAAAGCCTGCATTGGATGGAAACTGTACTACTTCGTGAACATCTTTTTCAAGAAATAACGTCATACTGACATACCGGTCTGACTATCATATGTGACGGGAGTTTTTCTTTAGTATTTTAATTTTTCAAGATTTCATCATTATCATTGTCAGCTTATCGTGTCCCACTGCTGGGACAAAGGCTTTCTCTTATAGAGAGAGAGAGAGAAAGAGAGAGAAAGACAGTATGAGCCTTAATCCTGACCCAGTGCATGTTGGTGACTGTCATACCTCTTTGAACTTTTAAGGTTTTTTTTATCGCGTATAAATCCGCGTTTTACCACCAACTCGCCTGTTGGTAAGCGACGGTGTGGTCGAAGGTGAAACACGCAGACTTAAAATATACCTATTCACTCTGGCCTTGAAAAGGCCCAGATTATATCTCTCAGGAACCAACGGAAGCTGGCAGTTTGTTCCAATCCTTAGCCACACGGATTAGAAACGTAGAATCGAAACGTTTGGTTAAGTTTCCTGTATATTCCGGTTTCCTCACAATATTCCTTTCACCGTTTTTGAGCGATGACATCTAAACTCCGCACTATATTGCCATACCCAAGCAGGGTTATTATTATGTATTACCTAATTTAAACATGCTACCTAACATCTGTATGTGAACTTCATAATAATTATGCAATAAATTATTGAGTATTGAGTATTGAGTATTTAAACTACAGATAATTTATTTAAAGTACTAAATAAATCATTGGTGCAATGCCGAGGATCATAGTTTATTTTTATTGTTTTTTTATTTAGTAACGAATGATATATACTTCTCGAAAAATATGAGAAAACCTCAAAAATAGAAGTAGCGAAACCCACGACTGTTTGTAACCACCATGATTTTGCTCTACTAAATGCGACTTTAAACCAATATAATTAAGCCTTATGATCACCTTTACTAATAAAAGTTGCTTAAAAGTGGGTAAACCTCGATTTTTTTTTTTTTTTTACTTTCTTCTTTTATGAATTACTTATTTTATCCATATACAAGAAAGAAAGAAAAAGTTTTTTTTCTTACTTGTCATGATTCATCAAAAACGGTTCAGCCAATATAATCCTGAAAAGGTAACAAACAATCAATGAAGCAAAGTAATTTATGCATTTATAATAATGGTGCACAATAAAAAAACTGCATTTCATCCACCAGACAAAAAAAATGCAAAATCTTACAAGAAGCCTGCGTGTGATGGTCTATCGACATGATTTTAGTGAAGTTGTAAGGCATTGTAACAAAACCCAGAAGTAGACATTGAACTTAAGCCCGCATTAGGTACCTATGTAGGTAAACTCACAAGACAACAACCATAAGTATAGAGAAAAACTTTTCCTATGATGGTTAATATTATCTGCAAACCAAAAAACTTCATAAATAAAGCTAGAACTATGTCACAAAGTTAAAGCTTCAGATCATTTTGGCCTATTTTATTGTTAAAACCCTCAAGTCTTGAATATAAATGTGCAGACACCCACATTAACATAGTCGAGGTGCGAGCCAACAAAGCGGTCAAGAGTCGCCCTGAGTCCCTCACCCAACCTTGTTATAATTCTAGACGTTGAAATACTCAAGCACCGAAGCGGCCCTTATGTGACGGACAAGTAACCCTCAGGCCGCGTTTTCAACTTGAGCGGGCAACGGGGCAGTGAGAGGTTCAGATATTCATTACGGTTTCCATTGTATGAAGTTGTGTTTGATGACGACTGCACCAGGTTACTTCGAAATTCAGAACACAGAATCTTATCACCGCGAAGCTGTTTCTTGACAACGAGCAGCGAGGTAAGAACGATGGCAGGAGTAAGAATGATGGCATCATAAAACCGTTCAAGCTGAAAATGTGTAGTGGTATTGTATTTATTGCGAATACAATAATACAGACAGTTTTATAGAAAACTGTTCTCGATGACAACTGTACTAGGGAACTCAGAAATTCGGAATTTAGAATTTCCATACCACGGAAATCACGAAAGTCGCGGAAGACATAAATCGTCGACAGTGACAGTGACGATGATTCTGATGTACCATTCTCTAAAAGCCATAATAGACGTGCTGACCACGTACCACGGACCGCCGTTTGACCGAACAGGAGGGAAAGGGAAAATTTTATCTTTCCCTCCTGTTGGTCAGACGGCGCCGGCGGTCCAAGGTACGTGGTACGTACGTCTGTTACGGCTATAAACTAAACCAAATTTGACAGCTCTGAAATTGTTGCCGGTTAATTAAAACCGGATGGTTTGAAGCGATTATTTCTTCTCTTTCTCTTCAACTATGTTGCTCCGTTGCCTGATAAGTCAGAAACTCAGTTCTAGGAAATGATGGCTGATGACCATAACAGAACTTTAACATACAGATATATCTGAACATTCATGAATTGTAATTATTATTATGGCCCCTTCACCTTTTATCGTATACCAAATATAAGGGCGGTTTCTATTCCATTGTCTAAGAATAAGGTTAGTCCATCAAGATAGCTTTTATGGTCCGGCAGACACTTCGGTCGGTCGTAAATAGTGCAGGTTCCAAACCTATTAAATTAGGTATATTTGTCAAGAACAGGTGTGATCAAAGGTTGTAGGGGTGGCTTTTAGAAACGAAATTCTTCTAAGTAGTACATTCTTGCCAGAGTATACATAGTAGAAACGACGGTGGCAAATGGAAGTTCTGTACGAACATTGCATTGGCTAGGCAGTTGTTGAGCTGTGAATTATTTAACTAATTTGGTATGATAATAACTGTTATCAATTATGTTTTTCTTTTCATTATGTATTTATTGTATTCTCAGTGTTAACTCTTATATATTGTTGTTACTATATTCTATCCGTGATGTAATTGGCTTTTTATATGTATTTAAGTGTATCTATAAAACATTTGTAACCAAGCCGTTGGTCGTCCTGACAAAAAAAAACTTTTATCGTCATCAGTCATCTTGGCCGTCAGCATCTCTGATCAGCAATGTTTTTCTAGTTTTCATTCGTTGCAATTAAACATACAAATTGTAAAGGACGTACTTGCTGTGTTAGTAAAGTGTAATACCTATCCAGCAAGTAAGAGACCACTTTTTTCGTTTTTTCTTGATATCAGCAGGCTTAATAGTAAATTTTATTGGTAATTGGATTCGATACATTTATTTTCCATGACGTCAATAGATGGAAGAAAGATATAAGAAAGAAAAGAGATAGAAGAAAAGTCAGTCTGTTTTCTGACTTTCCTAAAGCCAGACAGGATGAGTCCTGTTATAGTTTTATCGGCTAATATACTGGTATATTAGCTGATAAACTCGCTGTGTTGGTAACTCTATAAATGAAATTAATTTTACATCATTTATCATAATCATTTATTTTATCTTTAGTTTCCTAACGACCTACGGAAAAAAACGATGAAAGGGTGTTTTTTGTACATATACAGATATGTCTTTTATTCATAAAAGGAACTACCTACCTAGTATTTGTCTGGAAGCAACATTTCCTACCGGTTTCGGAAGGAAGCAAACAAATGAAGATCCTACCAAAGGAAATAATCTCGACAAACACAAAGAATGTAAAGGATGTATGGAATGAAATACATCTAAATCAGGAGCAAACTCTTTCAAAAATCAACCTTATTGCTTTAGAAGATTTTATCCAGTCTCCTACTAAGATTGATGTATAGGTTTTTGTTATAATATGCAATAAGGAAAGAAAGAGAAGGACAAGGAAGGAATAATCTCACTGTGATCCCACTGTCAATTGATCTTGGCGAACGATTTTAGTCTGATTTTTGACTTTCATCATATATCATAAAAGTAGTTCATAACCATGAGTACAATGGCCTCATTTTAGGTAAATACTACCATTCTGTGTTGCCACAGTTATACAATAATTATCAATTAATAAAATCGACATCAAAATTAGTAAATACACAGTTTCGTACTTACCTGAACCATAACTCTGAAGTAGCCTACCAAACAAAAAAATAATCAATAATTGACGGAGAAATCGGTGAACGTACATAAAAAATACAGTGGAACATAGAACCTCAGCCTTTTTTTGAAGACTTATGAAGTCGGTTAAAAAGTGCCATGCAAGTGTTGAAAACTTAAAATTTTGCTTTGCTTATTTTTCTTTTAATTTTGGCTTGTGAATAAAATGAAATCGTCATTTTATTTTAATGACAACATTACTTGATACTTTGTTCAGTATTTTTCTGTAATAAATCTTAGTTGTAACATTACATCAAGGCAGAAATACCTTTGTTGAGACTGGCAACTCAGCAAACTAAGGGTTGGGCAAGACGTGTCCTGAATAATCTATTATCTATAGATGAAGTAATTTTGCGATCTAGCCATTCTAATACTACCTATCCATTGATTTTGATGAAGTATGATTGTACCACGCAGATACAAGTAAAACACATTAGTATATACAAACATAGTAAATACTGGGTCCACTGACCATAAAACAGTAGGTAAAAAAATTTGGCCACAAAATAACCGTACAGGGACGTTTATTACAATCTGTTGTTACAATAATTATGCCTATTTTGTTTCCTTGCGAAATAATGCGGAAATTTAAGTTGCCTCAAGGCATTTTGTTTCCACCCAGTGTTTTATTAATTGTTTAAAAATGAGTCTGGTACAAAAGACTCATAATTTTGCATCATATCTTTAGTTGTTTGTAATATATACCCACACTTTATTAACCATCACGTTTTACAATGTAACAAAATTATTTAACTTTTAGTTATTAAATGACTGTTAGAGGTGTATGTAGCCTAAGAAGTCAATATATTAGTCTGTCATCTACATAAGACCGTATCTGTATTGTTAGAATTTAATTAATGGTAAATAAAGATCTTTATGAAATCAAATCAGTGTTTTGTTACACGTCTCTGAGTTTTTTACGCTAAATGTATTGCCACGTGTTAAATCAAAAAAGTTCACATTTGGCATGGCAATTTTGAGAAAATTTTAATCATCATCATCATCATCTGCTAGAAGACGTCCTTAGACCTCCACATTGAACAACAGCCTGTCATCTGCATCAACTGGATGCCCGCGACTTTCACAATGACGTCGGTCCATCTAGTGGGAGGCCTACCTAACTGAATTATTCTACCTAAATTATACTACCAAAATTTATGATCATTTTATTCATATATTTTTTAGGACATCTAAGGTCACTTTTGTTTAGTACATTAGTACAAAAGAATTTCATCAAGAACTCATGGTAGTAAAAAACATTAAGAAATTTAATTTAGTTTAAACATAAATGTACTTAATACAGGTACAGTGGGTCATTTATACCTACGAGGCGCTCCCTGCGGAATCATTACCCGCACTAAATGCCTCAAAACACTCACATTAGTGTCCTCTGCCACTGCTTTTAGGATGCTATGGCTACTTCCCACATCCTCTTCGTCAGCGACACTACTTTTGTCTATAATAGTATGAAAACTGTCAGTATGCCTGCATGTAAACATTTCCGATGCACTACAGAAACGGGGAAGTTTCAACATTATCCTATAATATTGTTACACTGAATGCGTTGGGTGTTTAACGATTTAGGTACAGCTGAACCACAGACCACCCGTGTACAGACAATGGCAGTATGTCTTGAATGGAGCAATTTTGACCTGGTTTGTACAGCGGGATTCGATTCGGAACATGTTCCCATGAATCGCCAAAGCCCTAGGCTCCTTTACATCGGCATCGTAAGTCGTCGGTAATATGATGTCCAAGATATTTAAATCCTGATCAATTTTATTGATCCATGAGATCTTTAATCTCTTCTTAAAAAAATCGTTTTCAACCAACAATGAACAAAGTTTTAAAAGGCTTAAACGCCAAACTGTGAATAGATAAAGTAACCTAATGTTTAATCTTTGAACTCCAACAGAAGTTTAAACCCTTAATCCAAATGCTTTTTGAAGCTATTTTAACTCAGTTTTAAATTTAAGCCCTAGAAACAAAATAAGCATCTAAGTTTCGAAGTTAAATAAGTTAGATAAATAAGATTAAGTCTAAATTAAGTTCTTTCTTAGATTAGTATTTTAAGACGCTAATTACTTTTAGTTTCATTTCGGAATAAAGCTATCTATTATATTCTGGTTTTAGTATCATAGTCATCATCCACATCCTTATTTGTCCCACAGCAGGGAATGGGCATCTAGTCTTCTGGTCTCTTACTGTGTCATCTGCCTCAATCACACGCTGGTCAATTTAGACCATACCTCCAGGACCCTTTATTTTTTACTTCTTGACTTTATTATAATTTCTTAGTTTATCCGCCGTAACATTACATATTCTGTGAAAATTTCAATTGGCTGTCAATACATATCAAAAGATACCTACAGCCGTTAATAGGTAGGACTAGGACGGCCAGACAGCAGATCAGTAATAGGGTTCTGTTTTAACCCTTTAAGTACGGAACTTAATTATGATTCTTACACGGGAAAAAATATTTATGGCCATTTCGATTCAAATCGCCTGCTTTTCAAGTCTATTTATATGTAGAATGAGTTAGTGAGCTTAGATTGAACACTTGAGTTTAGAATACTTTGTTTGATAAATCGGTATATTTTGTTCAAATTTTAATTCATAGTGCATCACCGCCGGCCTTTTGCGGTGAGTGAAGTTTTAAGGACATTTTCTCATTATATGTCCTAGGTGGGCGGAATGTTGAATGTAAGTACAAATAAATTGCAATAGATGGTGTTGTTCACTGTTAAAACGTGCAAACGTTGTTTCCATTTTATTGGTAGGCCCACAGTTTTTTTTTTTTTTAAACTAGAACAACCTTGACAGCCGTCAAGGCATGTTTGTAAGAAATTTGTTGTAGCCACTTGCACCCATACAAACCCACAGCAACTGTGTTAGCAACTGTGACACGGAGTTCGACGCGTTGACATATAAATAAGAATGTTCAATCAAGTATCTGTCACAACACCTGGCGACAGAGTTTGCTTCTCATTTCCGTTCTATTTACTTCTTTTTTCTGTGGGTATGCCATTTGAACTCTCAAATTTAATAAACTAGACATTCAGTAGTCGGTAGACACCCGAGCAAGCCTCGTAATATTGTCGCTGAATTCTTGTAATCACGCAATGGTCTGATGCTGATGCTGAGAGCAAAGTCACTGAGCGTAATGGCTCAGTGACTTTGCTCTCAGCATCAGCATCGGCGACGCCGTGGCCGTATTGGCTGAGCCCGAAGCCGCGAACGCCATGCGTTTGAAAAGCACACTGCGTATGCTGGCTTTTTAAATAAAACCTCAATGTAGTGGTGGAAAAAGTCTAATTTATTTCCTCGCTGACGCGTCAGCACATGCACGTGCATTCTTTTCGACGTCTAAATAACGCTTGAGCTATGGGATATTGATGTTGATATTTCATTCATAACCAGCGACCCGCTCTGGATTCGCATAGGGTTTTATTATATAACTAGCTGTTGCCCGCGACTTCGTACGCGTAGTTTTACATATAAGCGTTCAAACCTATTTTCCTCCCTTAATTTGGCCCTTTAGCAAAATAATTTCTTAGTAGACCTATAACATAATGAAGCTACTCGCCAAACTACAGCTTTGTAGATGCATAACTTTCACCACAACGTTCAAACTCCATACTAGATATTTACCATAAATAATAATTTTAGTTAAATAAAAGCTTCTATAAATTTTACCATGGTTTTGACATACATAAATCACTCATTAGTTTTATTTTAAAACACGTTAATTGAACACAAATTCTAAACTTTCAGTACTAAAAAAAAGATTTACACCGCCTCTTCGCAAAAATCTCGCAACTGTAAATAAAACGTCCTCTTAAAAATATATACGCGTATTTTACGGTACGCCGACGCCAGCGTGTTTCTTGACCGATTTGTTTACAGTTTTCGTTATGGGGTCAGGGCTGCCTACGTAAAATATCCAACACCTGCGTAATAGGAAGTATGGTGGTATAATGTCAAGATATGACCTCGGCATTTTCCAGGTTAGATTGAGGATAACCTGAAATAAACCAGCGTCTTTTGTAAAAAGGTAACGTACATTTTTTGTGTCAATTTTCTTGTAGGTACTGTGATAAAGTCACATTTTTACCGAATAATGTATATGCGTTTGGTAAAAGGTTGCGTGTACAAGAATGTGTATGGTTGTATCTTTATGTATTTTATAATTTTTCATCAATTCAATCAAATTTATTTATTTCAGAATCCGCAGTTCCGTATTCTATTTATAATTGTCAAAATAAGAATTATTAATATTTCACACATTGCAGAATTAAACCAATAAAAAAATCATACCAATATAATAAAAATTAACCTAATTTTAAATAAAAAATATATAATTGTACATGAAATATGTAATTATCTTAACCTATAAAATATAGCGGCTTGGATCCCGGAATGCTCAATATGAACTCAAAATAGATTGATTGCCGACTAGCGAGGTTAGCCGGCAAATAAGGCATCATAAACATGTGTCGTGTGTTGTTTGCTAAATAATTAGGAACGGCTGGACTGATTTTCATGATATGTTGGATTTTTTTCCGCCCTGAATAGCAGAATAAGTACCTATTAACACAACCAAATTAGTAGGTACAAAAGTGTTCCATACCTAGCCGTGTTAGAAAATGTCTCCTCTTCCTTGTATTGTAGGTTTATATCGGTTTCATTGAACAAAATGCGAAAAAAATAATATCATGTCTTGCTAGCGCCATCTATCTATGATTGCAGTACTATGTTCCTAGAGTTGTCAGAAAACTTCCCATTGAAGTCATTGATAAGTATATCAAACCATAGTTTTTTTTGTTGTCAAAGTCAAAGGAGGTTTTTGTATTGGTAGGACTCTTTTGCAGGGGTCCGCCTGGGGAAGTACCACACCTTTGCCAGTTATTCAACAGCCAAGCAGTAGTGTGCAAACACTACTGTGTTCCGGATTGAAGGACAATGTTTCCAGCGAAATTACAGGGCACACAGAGATTTGCCATCTTATATCTCGGGGTGACGAGCGCAGTGCATTGCCATCCAGGGTTTTGAACTGTTGAAGCTCAAAATTCTGAGTGGCGTTGAGCTGTTATGGGCAAGCGTGAAGAGCCATCAGGCGAGTGACTTCGCTCGTCTTGTCACCCAGTAGGTATCATAAAAAAAAGGCTCGTCTCTACCAAAGAGGTATATAACGCGATTGAAACCGCGGGGCGCAGCAAGTTCTACGATACAAATAAATTATTTCATGCTCTAGTTTTTAGGAACAGTAAAAAAACAAGACCCTATTTTTTTGTCTTGCCACGTTCTTAATACACCTAAATTGTTTCAATAGCTGTAATTTCGAGAGTTGTTACAAATTCTATATAATAGGTCGTTTTTCCTTAAATGTTTTTTAACGAAGGGATTCTGACCCTCATTAACTCAATAGATATTGCGTTTGAACATTCTTTAATTCAGAATCACACTTATAAATTAATTGTGTAAACGGCTTACATATTTTATTGTATTAAATAAATATACAAAAATTCTTTTATTGTTTGATCACATCTGTCTGGAAATAACCAATTTACACGCGATTTGAAGATACTTAGATTTATAACTGAAATTCTCAAAGTTAGAAGGCTTTGAATAGGCTTGAATCAAAACCATTATAACCCATTTTACTAAACTCTCAACAACAGACTCAAATCATACGACTCGTTAAACGAGTCTGTTTTAAACACAACTTTGATGTTATGATCCCGCTTCCTTATCACATGAGTTCACTCATGTCATCATGCGAAATATATTTACACGCCAGAAATATCTCATTACATTCCATGTATTTGACATTTTATATGTGTATTATTAGGGTTTACTTTAATAATGGAAAGAAAACGCGAGAGAAATTTCCTTTTTTTGTGTTTGTCTTTCTTTATAAGGTGTATAAAGAATTACTTGTTAAAAACGAAAGAATAATAAAATATATGACTCATATTTATTTTTGGACTGTTTCGTTGTGAGTGCCCTGATGAAAGTAATATTCGAAAGTATTTTTTCCAAGGACCGGTAAGCGCAGTGTAGGACCTCCACCTACAAGATGAACAGACGACCGAAAAGACACGGCAAGAAAACGCTGGATGCAGGTTGCTTCCAACAGGAATCAATGGCGACGGAGGCCTATATCCAGTAGTGGACGTCTTATGGCTGAAATGCTGATGATGATAAGATATATTTTTTTAATAAAATAAATGCATTATGCAGCCCTCATTCGTTAACTGCTAGATAATGACAATGACCTTTTTACAAACTTTACTAACCGACTTAAAAAAGAAGGACGGTTCTATGTTCCATTGTTTTTAGGGTTCCGTAGCTCGACAAAGAACCCTTATAAATTCATTCTGTCCGTCCGTCCGTCTGTCCGTCTGTCTGTCCGTCCGTCCGAATTTTTTAGAATCTTCTAATATCTATAATTATTAAGATAAGTGATTGAAACTTTCCGTATAAAAAAAATATAATATTGCATTTTAGGGGTGGCTCTGGTACATGTGAAATGGGGATGAAAATATTTCTCGTGTTATCGTTAGGTATCGTTGAAAAGGTCTTTTAAAATGAAGGTAAGGTTTGTTACATCACTTTTTTATAGAGTCTATACTTTGCGAAACATGGCCCGCCAAAGTGGCAAAAAGTTTTCTCTATGTTTAAACCATAAAAAGTGTATGCTATGTTGGGATCGTACATCGCTAAAATTTGGCTAAGTCCACAGAGCTTCGTTCGTTCGAATTTTTCTATAACTATCAATTTCTGAACTATGACTATAATTAAGGGGCAACTTGGGCAGCGTTTAGTCCATACAAACTTGTTCTCCTGTTTCCTCCCTGGATAATACCGCTAGAGCTATATATTTTTTTTTTTATCAAATTTATCTCATTTATGGTCAGGCTTGTGTCATTTATTTTTTCTCGTAAGTTAAGTACTATAAGAAATATGAGCCTTTAAAAATCCCAAAAAATATAAAATTTTTACCTCCGTGTTCAGACGTCTCTCAAACAAAATTTATGTGTTTGTAATACAAAAGTAAATGACAGAAGCCGAGATCAATCCTTTTTAAACAATTAATTGAAAAAAAATAAATCGGCTTATTTTTGAATGAGGAAACAGAAGAATCCGAGACGATGATTTTGTCTACTTTTCGTAGGTATAAATCGATCCGAGCTGCAGTTGTCCTTATTGCGCTCTACGGGCAGAGGCTCGAGGTCAGGGGAGGGTCGGTCTAATACGTATACAGTTAGAGAAGAGACATGTAGTCGATAATTGTATCGACACATTAGTGCTGTCCATCGATATCGATATGTGACGGTTCTCGTCTTTAGTTAGTGTTTTGTGCGTGCAGTGAATTTAGCACATTACTGCAACGGCCGGCAAGTTAGGATTTGGACAAAATTGTTGACGCACAACATGATTTATTTTTACTATGGAAACTGACGTGGTTTTCACACATAACACATTTAAGTACGAAAAGAAAGAATTTAAAAAAATATTGTAACTTGTGTATCAGGAATATCAGGGTCGTAACAAGTGGAAAATTTTATAAATAAATAATTCTCTTAATATTAGTTAATTTTGTTGAGATATTTTTTTAAATTTTATTCAAATACATTAGGTTATTACGTTGCTAAGTGATTAGATTATAGCTTATCATCATCAGCCAGAAGACGTCCACTGCTAAACATGGGCCTCCCCCTTTAACCTCTATACTGATAGTGATCGACATCCTGTCATTTGCATCCACTGGATGCCCGCGACTCTCACAATGTCGTCGGTCCATCTAGTGGGAGGCCTACCTACGCTGCGTCTTCCGGTTCGTGGTCTCCACTCAATGACCTTTCTTCCCTATCGGTTATCGGTACTTCGAGCGATGTGGCCTGCCCAATTGCCACTTCAACTTGCAAATTTCAATAGCTATGTCGATGACTCTGGCTCTTTGGTGGATATTCACGTTTCGGATTTTATCGCGCAAAGAAACTCCGAGCATAGCTCTCTCCATTGCCCGTTGTGTGACTCTTGAGTTTTTCTAAAAAGCCAACAGTTAAGGACCACGTCTCAGTACCATATGTTATTACTGGCAACTGGCAACACACTCTGGTCAAATACCCTTGTCTTTAAGCACTGTAGTATCTTGGACGAGAAGATGTCACGCAATTTCCCAAATGCTGCCCATCTGAGTTGGATTCTCCGGCTTCGATAAAATGATACTGCCAACCTCGATTTTCAGTTTCGATATTTGGCTTTTCGCAATAGACGAATTCTTTGCGAACACTTTCGAGCCTTGGTTCCGCTCAATTGCGTACCTACTACATCTTGTATTATAGGAACTTAGATCGTGTTGCACCGATTTCGAGATTCGTCTATTAAGTTTGCCATATTCCGACATATCAGCTGAAGGTTGCAGTCTCATCTCAGTCAGATCTTTCATGAGCTTAATGGTTTCATCTGAGAGCTTCTGAAGTCTTTTCCGGCGTGGGATCTTAAATAACTTGGACCCCACTGCTAGGACAGTTTCCACCAGCCCATTGTTTAGTACGAACAGTTCCGCTTTCGGCTCTGGAAGTGATTATGCAATTCGAGTTGGAAGTCTTTGAAGTTTTGGAGTTGAGTATGATCAGAATGGAGCGTGGACTTCACCAGACGCGACCTCTCGAGGTTGTTGATATTCAATGTGTCTCTGACAATACGGTGATCGCTACTGGTTTTCACCTTGCTGATCACGGAGACATCATTGAATATTCACTTCTTGGGCTTTATTGGCACTTATGATGAAGTTGATCTCATTTTTGGTCGAACCATCGGGGCTCATCCACGTCTACTTCCTGCATGGTCGCTTCTGAAAGAAGGAGTTCATCAAATAGAGTTTCTCCTTCTCCATGAAGTCAACCAGCCGCTGGCCCCTCGAATTCCGCTGTCCATACCCATATGACCCCACTCTTAACTCATCAACATTCCGCGTCCCACCTTTGCGTTGAAGTCACCCATAACAACGGTGAAGTATGTTACGGCGGTATGTATGGTCTCGGATATCTCCTCAAGTCCTCATACAACACCTCTACTTTACCTACTTTACTTTAGATTATTAGATTATAGTTAAAGTTATCCCATAGGAACTGTACATGGTAATCCTATCCGTAACTATCAAATACAAAGTAATTTATTTTGACAAAATTTAGTTTCACATTGTGTTGTTTTCCATAGGCTCCCGAACTAGTCTGGGACTGTGTGTCGGGTATCATCACATTCTAGACCGGCCCCCTCACAGGAAGTTTTCAAGCGTCGTGTGAAACTGCACTATATCTTGGAGTAGCTACTGTATCGTTATTAGCTCGCTTTATGTTCATAAGTATGTAAGTATTTAATATACATACTTATAAACGTGTATATTATTTTAACCAAAAACTTGGTTATTTGAATTTTTCACATAATTTTGAGGTTATGTGAAAAAATTATTGTGCCAAAAGTTGTAGATCTTTTTATTACCTACAACTTTGCCATTACTCTTTTTTCCATAGAACTTGTAGTTTTGCCGGAAATCGAGATAAACCATTTTTTACCCTTAACCCCCCCCCCTCGTGGGAGGGGGGGGGCTCCCACTTCCCGAACTCAGATCGCCCGTAATTAGGGTTCCGTAGCCCGACAAGTAACCCTTATAAATTCGTTCTGTCCGTCCGTCTGTCTGTCTGTCCGTCCGTCCGAATTTTTTCAAACCTAACTTCTGTAATTATTAAGATGAAATTATATTTAAATAATAATTACAGTAATATAATATAGATCTCAATTTTAAAAGTATAAAAAATATATTATATTGCATTTTAGGGGTGGCACTCGTACATGTGAAATGGGGATGAAATTGTTTTTTTAATCAACTTACTCGTGTGGGATATCGTTGAAAAGGTCTTTTAAAATGAAGGTAAAGTTTGATACATCACTTTTTTATAAAGTCTATACTTTGCGAAATATGGCCCGCCAACGTGGCAAAAAGTTGCCCCCCCCCCCCCCTGCATTTCTAAACTAGACATAGAAACTTGAGTCTTACAATACAGATAGGTCATATTTAAAACCTTCATTCAAAATTATTTTGAACATTATCTGATGATGACTTTTTGAGTAACAGCGATAAAACTGTAATACATTCAAAGCGTATCCAAACAAATAATGTTTTTTAATCAGTTTTCTCTATGTTTGAACCATAAAAAGTATATGCTATGTCGGGATGGTACATCTCTGAAATTTGGCTAAGTCCACAGAGCTTCGTTCGTTCGAATTTTTCTATAACTATCAATTTCTGAACTATGACTACAATTATATGGCTTTAGTTACGGAACCCTACCATATGCGTGTCTCGACACGCTCTTGGCCAATTATTTATTTTTCCTTTCGTTTTTATCATATTCTCCTCCTTTTCTAATGGGTTTCATCTTCCATCCTAATGTGATTTTTTTGTTTCAAAAATTATCGACCCTGGTCTATTTGGCGTAGTCGGTTAGTAAAATATGAGCAGATCGCAAAATAACAAAAATCACTCGACATTCGGCAAACGACGATATCAACTAGCCGAGTAGACTGCGAGGCGAAATGAATTTGTAGGCAACTAGGGAGCACGGGCGGGCACGCACACACGCACAGTCTGTTCGACACGCACACATCGATAGCTCGCTGGTCAGGGCGCAGCGAGACAGCAATAGAGTTGCTAAATACCTATTCATAAAATTTCTTGGCCGTGGTATACCGGCTTAAATGGCTTTGGTTACGGAACCTTACCATATGCGTGTATCGGCACGCTCTTGGCCAGTTATTTGTATGTATGTTCACCGGTTTCTCACCGATACTTCCAATTTGGTCACCAAGTCAGGATTTAATTATTGGATCCAGGGAAATTGAGGGCAACCCTCAAATTCTTTAAGCACTTATTACGTTTTTCATATATTTTTGAAGTCGGTTTTTATTGCGATCTACTTGTTTTACCAACCTTGTTAGTTTAAGTCAAATCTTGCTACTAAATTTTAAAACAGTTTTTGCATACGCATTTAGTTTGGATGTCATTGCATGGTTAGTTTGATGATGTCATTGAATCGAATATGGCGGACTCCTAAAGATGGCGGACCAGTTATTGTTTATGCACTCAAGATTGGATATCTAATGAAAGGTCGTAAATTTTTTTTTTTTTATCAATACTATTGGTCCTGCGCCGATCTCATTAATAAAATACAGTTAAAGCAGCGCAGACAAAAAATCTAATTTAAAATGTGAAATATAATGAATTATAATCAACCAGATTTTTAATAAACTTATAATAAAATACTATGAAAGTGTCTTAGGCCATGAACCACGTTCTTTAAAAACTCGGCTTACTAGGTAAGTACATAACATAAATCAAGGGCTCAAAGTAAGCCGTCGTGGATAAAACTTCTGAAAACTTTACGGATCCTTCGTGGTACCAAATTCACACCTATTTCAACGTACTTATTATTTTTGTAGCAGCTCCTCAAAAGTAGGTTTTTAATCACGACTTTTCCAGTTTTTTTTTATTTTTGAAGTGAAAACTTATTTATGCGCGTTGAGCACTTTTCGGGTGAACAAAAATCATGGAACTCGAGTTATCGTCACGCTGTACCGTGTATTTTAAAACAGCGCCATCTCTTGTAGAATAGGTGAATTACTACTTAAGTTTTTACTTCTGACGTGCAGTCCTATGACTGATGTGTTTTTTATTTTACCTGTATGATTAGGGTATTACTCATGTATGATTAAGACGGTTACTCTGACTATGGTTTCAACTGCATTTGGCGGTCTTTTTCAAGATAAAAGCGCACGCGTGGCTCTCTATTTCTTTAGTTACTAAGTGTACAAGGAGCTTAAATTAAGAGTGCATTTTAGTCATCTTTTCAGACATTGCACATTTTGTAATACGAATCGCGAGGGCATTCTTGTATTTGATTGTAATACTACATGATATTATATTAAAATAAAATTATTTCATTTAGCTTTTACAATGTTATTGCTATTTTTAGAGCTAAATAAACGTATACAGCGAGTACAGTGATATTTAGATTTTACTTGTTAGTTTGACGTGCAGGTTTAGTGTTAGTTTAAATCACTTGAAAGCTTCTAAAGTGGTTTTACGATTGACGATCTAACAAACAAAAGAGATTGTGACAACTGAAGCACATTAGCGTTTAGTTATAAATACCACCTGCGGTCACACATCCAAACACTGTACGGTAGGTTAAAGGTGGCTTCATTTCGGTGATCAGCTTATTCAGCACTTTTGATTTCACTTTAATAATTAATAGAGACTTCACCTTTTGGGGTCACCTATCGCTGATTACTAGAAATCAAAGATCCAAAGATCTTATCAAAATTAAGAAGAAGGCAAAATAAATTGGATATCGAAGTATCTAGGTAAGGACTTTGTTATGAGTTCTCAAATATTTCAGTTTCTAATTCTGTGATTGCGTCACAACAAGAATGTGCTGGAAAATAATGAGCACAAATATCAACAACTCAAAACAAATCAAGTGCGCGGTAAATATTACGTTCCCGAATTATCGTTCACCATTAGCGAAAAAAGATCGTTCATTTTTAGGGTTCCGTAGCCCGACAAGGAAACCTTATAAATTCATTCTGTCCGTCCGTCTGTCTGTCTGTCTGTTTGTCTGTCTGTCCGTCCGTCTGTCCGTCCGTCCGATTTTTTTAGAACCTTGTAGGTTCTATAATTATAAAGATAAGTGCATGACACTTTGTACACATACAGTTGTAATATAGATCTTAGTTTAAAAGTATAAAGTATATAATAGTATTGCATATAGGGGTGGCTCTCGTACATGGAAATAGGGTTGAAATATTATTTTTTAATGTACCTCCTCGTGTTGGGTATCGTTGAAAGGGTATTTTAAAATGAAGGCAAGGTTTCATATATCACATTTTTATAAAGTCTATCCTTTGCGAAATATGGCCTGCTGAAGCAACTGAGCTGCTCGGCCGCGGGGAGCGGGGCAAAGTGTGCGAAACCAAGAAACCATAATTTTCGCGTAGCCTGTGAGGCTACACGTCCATTGCTTAAAGGTTAATTTTAATTACAATCTAGCTAGCCTAATGTGAGGCTAATAAATAGTTTAATTATATTTTAAACTATCACTGCAGTTCCGATTATTAACGGGATATTTACCGTGATAAGATTGTGGATAGAGCTCCCGATATGCAGATCCCGATAACAGCTTACACCAACACCCAATTGCACACATAAGATGCAAGTATTGACTTTGAACTGTTCGACTTAGGCACTTGTCTCACCGCCGGCGATGAGCGAGAAGCGATTAGAGCTAGAAACTAGATACGAGTAGGCGAGCAGCGAGAAGCGAGTGTGTAGTTCCTATAGTTGTCTCGCAGCTCAGCGCGGCTGAGCTGGCCGAGCGTACAGTCCAGCGCCAAGCAAGTATCGCTGAGTGAGTTTTATTTTTGATAGTTTGTTGTCACTGCGACAAAATAGCGGAGAGAAAGTTCTCGCCGGCAGTGTGAACCACAGAAAATAATATTTTTTTGTTTAAATTAGAACGGCTGTTAATGCATTTTTGTAAGAAATTTGTTGTATCCATTTGCACCCATATAAACCCATAGCAACTGTGACGACTGTGAGTTCAACGCGTTGACATAAATAATAATGTTTAATCACATATCTGTCACAATACCTGGTGACAGAGTTTCCTTGTCATTTCCGTTCTATTTACTTCCTTCCTTTTCCTTTTTCCTTTTCTGTGGTGTGAACGGCCAGCGATCAACATTAATGTATGTGTCTCTTTTATTGACACGGCATCTATGTCTTTTGTTCGTTTTTTGAGCGAGAAAATAGTTTATAGCTAATCGCTTGGTCACTGGTGGTGAGACAAGTGCCTAACCACCCGCATTCTTTTAGACTTATGAACATGGTGGCTGTGGCCAGGTGCATCTAACTCCGCCGAAATATCGGGAGCTCCATCCACAAACTTATCACGGTAAATATCCGGTTAATAATCATGCAACTGTAATTTAATTCTACGTAAGTTTCTACGTATGTTATTTTAAAATAAAGAATGTGTCTATAGCTACAGAATTTTCTTATTGTCTCTATTAAGGGGAAGAAACTTTGTACACGTGTTATTTAGAGGTTGCTCTACACTACTTAACACTAGCAGTTTTTAAGTATTTTAACAATGATTGTGTGGAGTGTGGTAGTGAGTGTGTATGTCACATACGAAATTTCACATTTATTATGTTATTTTTGTGGTGAAATTTCAACCATCAAACTTTTTCACTTTTTGTTAGGTAAGTAATCCTAAATGGTAGGTAGCACCGACGAAAGCCCTTGGCATTTAAACGTGACATTAACAGACTTCGTGCTTCAGAAATATTACAAAAAATGAGCAAAAAACTCAGAAAATAAAGAACGTGGAAATATTGGAAGGCTTCAAAAGGTAAGGACCACCTAAATGAAGAGTATATTCCAAGTAATAGGGTATATTCAGGCCAAATGGTTCGTGAAAAGAAATTTTATGGATATCTGTATCTCAAAAGATGTTATGAACAGGAAGTATACAGGATGACCCTAAGTATTAGTCTGATACCTCTCATGGCTAGGTAGTTAAAATAAAGTAAAGCTTAATAGGCACCATTAATAGCAAAACGTTAAACCTTTTTTACAAGATTTTATTCAACTTGCCCTGTTAGTAAGTACGTACTTATAGATAGATAGAAAACTCTTTATTGTTCACACCAAAAATTACATACGTACATAGTAGGTAACATAAAAAAACTTAAAACTAGTGAAACAATTGGCGGCCTTATCGCTATAAGCGATCTTTTTCAGGCAACCTTAGTATGGAGAGGACATAAAGAAGAGGTAAGGGACGGGGTGTGATGTAATAATGGAATAACTGGTATATAAAGCACGTACGTATACCTACATGCGTGTTTTGCAAGATTTCTCCAACACATATTATGTGTTGGAGAAATCTTGCAAGCTGAATTATAACCACTTCCTCTTATACTACCGAGTTGAATTTTTACATGTTGGTTAGTTCCGCTAATAATGTATTTTTATGGTAAGCATGACCTGAATCGACATCCAGTATTAGCTCAACATAAAGGAAGTCTTCAACAGTCAGCAACACAGACACAAAATCTTGTTTAAGCATTTTAGTATGATAACCGGTTTTAAGTTTTACTATGACAAAAATGCTACACTCAGGTTTAGGTCCTACCTACAAACAACAAAAAACATCTAAGACAAACATGAAATGTTGTATACGCAATCAATTATGATAACCCATTCTAAGTATCACCATGACATGGCTACACGAGCTTGTTTCATAAAAAATTTTTACTATTAATTAATTTATCCATACTTAATATATAATCATATCATATCGTATCGTATCGTATCGTGTCGTGTCGTGTCGTATCGTATCGTATCGTATCGTATCGTATCATATCATATCATATCATATCATATCATCATAATCATCATCAGTCATAAGATCATCCAGATCCACCGGATGCCCACGACTCTCACAATGTCGTCGGTCCATTTAGTAGGAGGCCCACCTACGCTGCGTCTTCTGGTTTGTGGTCTCCACTCAAAAACCGTTCTTCCCCATCGGTTATCAGTTCTTCGAGCGATGTGGCCTGCCAATTACCACTTCAACTTGCAAATTTTAAAAGCTATGTCGGTGACTCTGTTTCTTTTGCGAATATCCACGTTCCGGATCCTATCACGCAAAGAAACTCCGAGCATTGCTGTCTCCATTGCCCGTTGTGTGACTCTGAGTTTTTCCAAAAGGCCAACAGACAGTACCATGTCTCAGTACCAGATGTTATCACTGGTAACACACACTGTCCATATATATAAACGCGAAATACCACAAAATCACTCATTGACTTTTCATAAAATCTAGAAACTACAAACAAACAATAACAAATCTAGTTTCATTGCAAAATATTAAAATTTGTCATAATTATAGAAACACGTTATTGTGCACACCAGAAATAAAAATTTACAAACAGAGAAACTTACTTGCAATTCGGCCTTATCGCTAAAAGGGATCTTTTTTAGGCAAAATTTATTGAAGTTGCCACAAAAATAAAAAGTACAACGAAGTCAAAGACCTTTTAGCTGATTATAATAAAAAACCCTAATATAAATATATGGTCTTATTAACAACATTCATTATGAGAAGCCGTCAATTTTCCGACCACGTAGGCCGTAAATATCCCGAAACTTAATACCTAGCTCTAACATTATTAACCACTCCACTATGTCTATAACAAACTTAATATATTAACGTGATCTACTCTTACCTTGTATGTGTGAAAAATCGATATCAATTAGCTGTTCGTTGTCGCTGGTAAAATTCTAATCGATTCTACATTAGATATGTATGAATAAGTTTTATACTCTAAACACTAACACTACTGCGCGTCTATTTAGTTTTCCAAAATTTGGTCCACACTCCACTAATACATATTTACAGTAAAGTTTTCATCGGATATGAATATTGATATCAAGGGTTGCTAAGTCACAGGTTTGGCCCGATAGGTAAGTTCTGAAGTTGGTCTAGGTTTTGGCTAAATATTTGGGTTATTGGTTAGTTCACTGTACACGGAACTACGGACGAAAATAAACTTTTCAATCCATCAGTAACGCATTCTCTTATCGGATCATACATTGTACATAGATAAAAGGGATAGTTCGCCGTCTCACGGTCGTCGTTTAGTGTCCAAGTCACTACGCAACAGTTTATGTAAAATAAATTGGGATACTTTCGAAAGAAATTCGTTTTTTCATATTTCGCGGCAAGTTATCGGCGGCGGAGTGACACAACCACTCGCCTTGCCGCCTCGACGCGGACTGAAGTCGCTGAAGGATTTTCCAACACTTCGCTGTAGCATGATTGAAACTGCTCGTGGTATTTCCGAATACCCCATATGAGTGATAGAGACAGATATTATTTTCTGATTGCGTTTTCAATTGTCTGTCAGGAAATGTGAAGGTGTTGGTATGAAAATAAACATGCATTGAACAGTCTGGTCTCCTAAGTACGAATAAATGCATATTCGGAAGACATCAGTAAACTTCCTGTATGTATAAGGCCGTCTGCTGTTATACTAAAGGCAGCAAGAGGAAAAAAAATTGGTGGTCTGAAATAGGCAAAGACTAGAAATAAGTAAATAACTGTGATGGGTACAACCTAGGTGTCTGTCTGTATGTCTGTCAAGTCGCGAGTGAATCGGTTTCTTCTAGGCAAACCTGCTCTATCGTAGAGCGCATCATTACTTAACATCAGGTGAGGGGTGGCGGTAAAACACAAGCCTATTATCAAGAAAATTTGTCGTGACTATAGTTTTTGTTTAAATATATTTGCCAAAACTTGAAAATTCTTAGTATTTGGCACTGGATGAATATACATGATATCTGGACCAAAAATTTAAAAAAATAGTTTTTTTTTGTTATCATACAACATATTATATAAACAATTTTTAGTTCTCAAAAAGCATCTTATTACTACTTAGATGTCCAATTTTCTCGTTATTCGATAAAGTATTCTTAAAATTTTATTTAATAGGCAGTCATAAGTATAAAAAATAACTGTATTATTTCTTTTTCGAAGGAAATCTCCTATAGATTCCACAGATTAAACAACAATAACACTAAAACATGTGCAATCTCATTCCTCCCTCCTCCTTGCTTTACCAAAAAAAAAACGTTTTATTTCAGTCAGACGCGAGTGTGTTTGTGTTTTTTTTTTACGCTGTAGTTTGCCAATGGTGATTGATTTTACGGATTCGCGAAAAACTCCTATGAAAAAGGTTACCTACTGTTTTATTTTTGTATTTGTTTTAACAAGTTATTTTATTTTACATGGAAAACAAACACCTAATAACAAACACAGTAGATATACAATGAATAGTTACACAAAAGCCAGAAAAAAGTTTTCACTGATATAAACTAAAATAGTGTAAATGCCTCGTTGCAACACCAACATAGGCCTGGATAGATAGGTAGAATTTAGACAGTAGGTAAGATAGTTAAAGGGGTTACGATTTCAGTATACATAAAATTGTAATCCATCTAACTAATAATAACTTTAACCGAGCAATTCTTGTATATAAATTAATTACGTGTATCTCGGAAACTGCTCTAACGATTTGGATGAAATTTTGTATCTAGGCAAGGTTTTGCTTTTTAAGTTTGCCTATATAGATTAAAAAAAGCCGTCCCAGGTACCTGATTATTATATAAACCAAATAGCTATTCGTACTTTAAATATCTAAATCATATTTTAATATAAACTGGTACGGTATTGATATGTTATGTCTTTTTAAAGAGAATGCGATGCGTGAATAATTGGTGAAAATGGTTGTTATTGTGATGTGGGTAGACTTGATATTATATAATATACTAGCCGCTCGCCCCGGCTTCGCACGGGTGTAAGCTCTGCCTTCGGTCTCGCTACAAAATATAATATAGCCTATGTCACCCGGGGATAGTGTACCTTCCCAACAGTGAAAGAATTTTTCAAATCGGTTCAGTAGTTTCGGAGCCTATTCATTACAAACATACAAAAATAGGTACAAATCTTTCCTCTTTATAATATTAGTGTAGATTAGTTGGTACTTAATTGAATAAATCAGTTTATGCATAGCATTAGCATATGCTTATTTTTCAGATTACTAAAAAAATTAGTAGATGTACTATTTTTAAATAAAATCAATTTACGATAGTTAAATGAAAAAAGAATCCGAAAACAACGTCGCTGGTGTGTAGAAAAAGCCTCAGACTCTTACTAAATTGTTACCATTGTTAATATCTATTTAAGTATGTATTTAAAAATATATATGTATGTATATCAGTCTCTGGCAGCCATGTTACAAGCTTTGCTTAGTTTGGGGTCAGATGACCATGTGTGCAATAATGTCCCACATACAAAAGTCACCAAATTACATTATTTTTTTTTACTTTTCCTTGGACACGTTATTTGAAGTGAACTTCTTTAGGCGCGTTGAGCCCTTTATGGGTGAACAAAAATCATGGAACTCGCGTTATCGTCACGCTATACCGTGTATTTTAAAACAGCGCAATCTCTTGTAGAATAGGTGAATTACTACTTCTGTTTTCACTTGTGACGTGCAGTCCTATGACTCCTGTGTTTTTTTTTCCTCTGCAGGGGTTTTGGCTTCGCACTTATGCATATGCCAGTGTCAAGTATTAAATTGTTATAAAGTTAGATTATTTTGAGTCAAACAAGTCAGTCACAGTCAGATTCAAGCAAAGTAAGTCAATGTCTAGTCCAAGTCATGCCGTAGCACAATGGTGGATTCTTTACAAGAAGCTTCTATGCAGCTTTGGAAACAACACGAAAATACATTCACAAAAAGTGATAAATAACCCGGTGTACCGGGTTATTTATCACTTAACCACACTCAAGCACGTCGACGAGTATTCATTAAATAATATCCACCTTTGCTACCCATTAAGGCTCGAAAATATACAATTTTAGGAAAATATTAGGTACAACGAGACGACATGTTTTTTCCATGTTGGCTCCAAAACTCACACGACATTTCAAAATGTTCACTTTTTAAACAATTACTAATTTGCAAAACAATAAATACTACGATTTCATAACCTCTGATATAACTTATGTTTAATTATAACTACGTCTATTTTTTAAATAACATATTATAGATATTCACACACGCGCACACACTGAGAATAGTAACTCTCACGATGAGTTGTGTATACGATCAGATACATCTCTGCGCTAACAGTTTACAAAAAAACTTTTTTGTATCTCAACTTTTTAGTATAGGAAATCAATTATTGTAAAACGTACCCTTGGAAGACGGTGCCTTTGCAACACAGTTTTTAACTCCCGGTTCCTGAAACACGATGAATACTAATTTGGGATCCAGAGGCATCACTATATTAAATGTACTGTTACTATTAGTTTCCAAATAAATTATTTATTAATTGATTGATTAACTAACGCAAAAGGCATAACCACACTTATATTGTATATTTATTTGTATTTACAAGAAATCAATTATGAATTAGATAACGTTATCACATCAACTTTAATATGTGTAAGTAAAAAAAGGTTCGGTTCCATTAAATCAATTTTACAACAACTTTTTAAAACAGATCAGATCCCTAGTGGCGTAACCTCCATTAAAAAGAATCTTTTTACATCGAAAACATTGGTAAAATAAAACTCTATATAAGTAATTAAAAAGTATCAACCTAAAAATCTCATGAGAGTAACTTTCAGGCAAATATTATAAATTTTAGCTATTCCAGAAAATGTTGTGTAACCAAAATATTGTTCAATTATAAAACAAACTAACCCAACTTAGCAAGCTTGATCCACTGGGGATACAAACAATTAATATGACTGTGGGGAGAAAAAACAGTTAAAACTTTAAATATATCTTGGTTTTAATCTGAACATCAGGTACAAAGCATGCATAAATTCTTGGCTTGTACCTACGTTGTTGTACTAAAAAAGCTGTCTACAGTTTTTTTAGTACAACAACCATTGATAATAGAATACTATATTGGACTATCAATGACAACAACGTACAAGCCAAGTGTAGTCAAGTCTAGCCAAGTGTAGTCAAGTCTAGCCAAGTCTAGCCAGTGACAAGCGTCACAAGAGAAGTTCTTTTTTTAAATATTAATATAGTAAATTTTACAACGAGTGCATAAAACAAGTTATTCTAGCCAAGTCGCTTATCATATTTATGTCGAGGATAAAATGGGTTTAATGTACGAAGTATACACTCGGCTTTTCACTTTAATTGCAAGGAAATTAAACAGTGTAAGTAATCCCAATCACTTCAATTGTTTTTTTTTACACATTTCGGGTAGGCTAAAGCTTTTAAGGCCATACCGATTCTTCATCCGTATTTTTTATACAAAATATAATTAAAATAATGAATGTCATAATATTTACTGCATTTCATTTGTGGTTTTTCTGCATTTTTTCTGTTGTTTTTTTTTGCTTTTTACTCTAAAAATTAAATCTTAAATTTGAACCCATGCCCATTACTGAGCACAGCAAGGCTTAATTAGAGTTTCTTAAGGAGTTTTTGAATCTACATGAAAAGACAAGTTTTATCCCCATTTTATCACTTGCTCACACTCGAGCACATTCACCAACACTTAATAAATAATAATCCACCATTATTATACCTACATGAACACTCAAAAATATACAAGGAAAAGTGTTGGAAATTTATACAATGAGGCATCATGTATTTCCCACGTTGCCGCAAAACTCAAAAATTTGAACAATATTATATTCTATTTTAATTCAATCGTGTTTCGCCCATTACTAGGCAAGCTAAAGCTTTTTAATTATTATGAGTTTTTTTTAACGTGGCAAGATTAGTGCCTTTATTAACTAAACAAAATACTAGCTAAAACTAACACTAAATAAACAGTTAGACTGTCCATAGACCGTTGAAGGTCTAAAGACAATCCAAATGCTCAAGCCCACTATTAGTTGGAAGCGTACCCAGCATAATTAATATGAGAGTAGATATCTGCTTACAAACTGCTACGCAGTTTGGCAGAGTTGTGTATAGGTACGTAGCGTGTACATTATTCATTGAGATAAATAAAATAAAAAGCCAAACAGCCTCATCTTACATATTTTTAACCGACTTCAAAAAAGGAGGGGTTCTTTTTTTTTTTTTTATGTTTGTTACCTCGGATCTCCTTCATTTATAAACCGATTTGGAAAGTTATTTTTTGGTATACCTATCCTTAATATTTTATTCACGTTGGCGCCAAATATAGTTGTTATAGAAATTTTGTCATCAAGAAAAAAATTATGACATTTTTATTTAAGTAAGACATTTTTATTTAAGTAAGACATTTTTATTTTATTTAAGTCGGTTACTCCGACTACTAACAATAGCACTGACACACATTCGCATGTTTTAAATTTCAAATTTTAATGTAGGTATATTTTTATTATTTTGTAAGTTGGGTTCTTTATATTTTTTTTTCTTTTCTATATTTGGCTATATATTGGTAAATAATAATTACTTAAATTCTAATTTTTTATAATAACTTGTTATGTTATTTTAAATGATTTAATTGTTTGCTTTGGCATAATATATAAGAGAAGCCACTGGCACCCGACACACAGTCCCAGACTAGTTCGGGAGCCTATGGAAAACAACATAATGTGAAACTATTATTTTTGTCAAAATAAATTACTTTGTTTGTTTGTAAATTTTATTTTTATAAAATACAAACAGTATTTTATAAAATAAATAAATAGGTATAATAAAGATAGCCAGCACCTGCTGTAAAATGTTTCTTCCAGCCAGCTCTTTGATTATGAAAAGGCATGGCAAGCTGTTATTAGTTTTGAAAATGAGAATCAACATCTGCCTGTCAATAGTAATCTATAACAATGTCAGCCAGAAGAAACCGAAATAAAAAAAATGGTTAATTAAGAAAAACTCAAAGTAGCTTTAACTATTCCTTTGTCTTCATCCAATAATAGTAATTTATTCAACTGCAAAGTCAAGAGTGAGGAGCAAAGTTTCTACTTCAGAGAAATTGTCGCCGATTGTTCATAATTTATAGCTCGACGACGTCGGAGCCTAATTTATAAGTTATTAAACCGTTCACGAGGTTATAAAGACATTATGAGCTAAGGCGTGGCAGGTGTGTGTGGCGCTGATGGTACTTTGATACTACCTCAAAATACCTTACCCTCCGTTACCTTTCCTTTGGTATTACCTCAAAATTAATACGACAAAATATGGTACCCGCACAGAATTACACGCACTTGGCCTCCAACTCGCCACTAATTTATTACTTTTTTAAATTTAATTAAAATACTAGTGGATCTTGCTGTGGTCCACACCGCTGCCAGTGTGGCGTTCCTGTCGACCAGTTCGGCTACCACGGGCTTTCATGCACAAGGAGTGCAGGTAGGATCCCCCGTCACGCCAGCCTTAACGATATCATCCGCCGTGCTTTTACCACCGCCAACTGCGCGGCCGTTCTTGAGCCGACCGGCCTTGTACGTGACGACGGTAAAAGACCGGACGGGATGACTCTGATTCCGTGGAAGATGGGGCGGCCCTTAGTGTGGGACGCGACTTGTGTTGACACCTTTGCGCCGTCACATCTTCCCAGAACGCTGAGTAGGGCTGGCGCGGCGGCTGATTTCGCAGAAGACCTCAAAAGGCGCAAATATGGACAGTGGGTACATTTTTGAGCCTTTTGGGGTCGAAACCATGGGCCCGTGTGGATCAGGAGCCAAAAAAATTTTCAAATATTTATCATCACGTCTGGTTGATGCAACTCGTGACCAGAATGCTGGCCTCTACTTCGCTCAAAGAGTGAGCATTGCCATACAACGTGGTAATGGGGCCAGCATTTTGGGGACGATTCCCACTGGTAGCGGTTTAATAGATTAGTTTAGTAGTTAGGTATTAACATATCGTTTTTTTTATTTTTTTTTACTATTGGAATGTTGATTAAAATACATGTCATTTCAATTAATAGGTATATATTTTATGTTTCAGAATTAATACATTTTTGTTTTCAGATTTAGTATTATCATATTTCATGTGTCAGACTTAATTAATTTTTGTTTCAGGTTACGTTAATTTTAAATTTATGTAAGTAATTAATATTTAATATCAGGTTAGGCAAAATTAACATTATCAACAAATATTTACCAGGTAAATTTATCACAAATTCCTTATTGTACTTGAAACGACGTAGTACACTAGAAATTCATCAGTAAAACAGTTTTGATAAGCTAATAAGTAAAAGTTCGAAGTCGTTCATTGAAATTATTCTTTTATGCTTTATTTTAAATCGTTACTGTGCGCAGGAGCATGAAGTATGACAAAGACGTTTTTATGATCTGAAAAAAGAAGAAAATAATCAATGATTTACATACGTAATTAATGTTGAGTTGTGTACTAAAAATTTACCTGAGTTTATAAAAAGTTAGATGCATTTAATAAAACAATGTCTAATTTTGCTTGCAACGAATATAGACTATTATCGGTACAAGTTTTTTTTTTATTAGATAGTTGCAATAACATTGTAAAAATCTGAATGAAAACAACAAATTTTTATCACTTTTGCTAGGTTTTTTAACATAATACTGTGTACAAAGTACTCGGATATATTTATATGCAATATTAAAAGAAAAGGTTTTTATTAAGCTTTCTAGTACATATTTATATCGATGGATTTTTACAATATTAATATGGTTGTCAGAGCAAATAAACGAATTATAATAGTGTGAATGCAAAGATTACCTTTAATATTCTACTAAGGTTTTCGTTATCTTATGCTTCATACATTTTTAAGAGTTTGTTTTAATCAATTTGGTACAGTTACGTTGACTTAATTATATTTATGTGACGTTCTCCCCAATCCGACACCAGCTCAAGCGCCTCAACTTCAGACACTAATTTGTTTTTACTTTCTTCAACGACGGCCAGTGAGGTGATTGCACGACCAATATACTGTGTATCACCGGTGCTATCATCCACATAACAACGCATGTTGCTGGTTTGCAACATTTCATTGATATGGAGAATAAACAGCGTCGGTGATAAAACAGAACCTTGCGGAACGCTAGCATTGATAAGAAATCTGTCGGAGCAAGAACCGTCAATAACGACCTTGCACCTGGATCGCCAGCTTTCTATCTAATCGGAGGATCAGGTAGAAAGCTAACGATCCAGGTGCAAAGTCCCTCTTGAAGGCCGTAAGATGGTAGCTAGGATAAAAGTGCCTTGTGCCAGACCCGATCAAAGGCTTTGGCTATGTCCAGACTAACTGCCAGTGCTTCCCTTCTACTCTCACCGACTTCTGCCCAGCGGTGAGTGCATATACCAGAAGATCACCAGCTGATCGGCCTTGACAAAAACCGTATTGACGGTCACTGATGAGCTGATGTTCTTCGAGGTATCCAAGAAGCTGGGTATTTACCACTTGCTCCATCATCTTACAGAGTAGAGAGGTAATAGCTATGGGCCTGTAATTAGACGGATCATACCGATTTTCTTTCTTAGGGATCGGGTGGACCAAGGCAATTCTCCACGATGATGGCACATATCTGGATATGATAATAGGAAAAGCCGCGTTAAGACCGGGGTCAACTCGGGAGCACAAGTTTTAAGGACAATGGCCGGAATGCCATCTGGCCCACTCGACTTTTGCACATCAAGGGACATGAGTCGTTTTGAAGCTCGATCAAAACATAGGTATAAGTAGTGAATTGGATATTAAATAATTATTATTTCATTTGCGGAATCTATCTCGTGTATGTTATAGATTTTGAATGGTTTTATTTTGTTGTTATGTGTTTTAAATTTCAAAAAAACGTTTTCTCACTTTTTTGCTTATGACTTCTTTAATTTTTAATTTAAGGCAAAAAGTTTTATAACATATTTGTAGGCAAAACAATTTGCTACAAATTATGTCTCAACAATTTTTTTGTAAGACGCATAGTTTCAGAGATATCGCGAAAAAAGTGTTTTCACCCCCTTTTCCAAGATGGCGGCCGAGGAACAAGGGTCGTGACCCCACAAACTTGAGGTTAAGCTTCTATTGACCACCCAAACAAGTCCCAAAAAAAAATTGTGTCCTCTAAAAAATGCAAAGCTCATGTAACATTTCAATGGACTACAAGCACAAAAATTGAAGCCTGTCTATTGTCATATTTCATCCCTATTATATCATAAGAAAAAAAAAATTGTCATCTAAGTCAAAGGAAGTTGCAGTCGCTTCCAGGCTTCAAGGAGGAATATAATGCGGATAAAACCGCGGGGGGGGTTGGTTATTATTATAATTGTGGATTTAATTCTTACCGATGCCATTGTTTGCACGCCAATTGATACCATCCCCATTGGTTTGAAACTCAACGGTTCTTGGGCTATAGTAAGATAAAATAATACAATTTTCCTGTTCCTTACATCCATGCATTCCCAGGGCACATCATATATTGCTGACGGTATTCCGTCACTCTGAAAATATATACATCATCAATATCATCATCATCAACTCAAAGAAAATTAAACACTGCACAAATTAATTCAATACCACCTACATGTACAAACTCAAACTAAATAACTGACCAAGAGCGTGTCGAGACACGCATATGGTAGGGTTTCGCAACCAAAGCCACATATGTAGTCATAGTTTACAAATTGATGGTTATAGAAATTTTCGAACGAACGAAGCTCCGTGGACTTAGTCAAATTTCGGACATAGCATATACTTATTCATTTTTATGGTTTAACCATAGAGAACACTGATTGAGAAATTGTTTTTATTAAGATTATTTAACAAAAAGGTCAATGACCTGTTGAGCTAGAGAATGCTTTTAATATATTACAGTTTTATCGCTGTTATTCAAAAAGTCATGATCAGATAATGTTCGAAATAATTTTGAATGAAGGTTTTAAATATGTCCTATCTGTATTGTAAATTACAAATTTCTGTCTTATAGTTTAGAAATGCAGGGGGATCAACTTTTTGCCACTTTGGCGGGTCATATTTCTGAAAGGATAGACTTTATAAAAAAATAATGTATGAAACCTTACTCATTTTAAAATACCTTTTCAACGATAACACGAGGAGGTACAGTGAAAAAAATATGTCATCCTCATTTCACTAAACGAGAGCCACCCCTAATTTTTTATACTTTTTTAATCTATATTATATCTATAATTTGACTGCCCCGGTGGCTCAGTTGGTAGTGAACCTACTTTCTGCGCCCCCAAGGGCGTGGGACATTTGTCCTAGATGTTTAGGGATGTTTGTCCTAGATGGGAATCGATTCCCATCTAGGACAAACATTTGTGTGATGAACATTTGTGTTTGTTCTATGTCTGGGTGTTAATATCTATTTAAGTATGTATTTAAAAATATATAAGTACGTATATCAGTCTATGGCAGCCATATTACAAGCTTTGCTTAGTTTGGGGTCAGATGACCATGTGTGCAATAATGTCCAAAATATTTATATTTATTTTATTATTTTAACTAGCTTTTTGCCCGCGACTTCGTACGCGTAGATTTTCATATTAACCTTCAATTCTTTTTTCTTCCCTTAACCCGGCCTTGCGCAAAATAACATAGCATATACTTCAATCTGATCATAGCTAAGCATATTCGTGAAAACCGCATTTAAATCCGTCCGCATTTTCTTCCAGGGGTGTAGGAGATGTGCGTGAACAAACAAACAAAAATTCTAAAAACTGCCTTAACATGTTCAGCTGCTTATTTTAAGTCGCCCTGTATGAAGTATTGATAGAATCATAAAAGTAATAAATAACACCGTCAACAGTTTTCAAATCAAAAAGATAATGTGACCACAGTGCAGAGCATGTTTTGAAATTTTCTTTTTGTCTAAACCATTAAAAGTATATTTCCGGCCAGTTTCGCTGGCCACGGAACCCTGACATAATGCTTGTCTTAACACGCTTTTGGCTAGTTATTTCTTATTTCGCGTGCATTTGTATGTATACCTTGATTAAAAAGCCATGAAATGGAACTACTCTATTTATCTGTTAAAATATCACAGTAAAATAAAATTATTTCTATATTCTTACTGCAAATAATATACACTGTATTCTTCTAAAAGCTAAGTTTATATACCTTGCATAAAGGGTGCAGCAATGACTTATGTAGTGGCTGTTCACAAAACCAGACCACAGACATAAACATATAAATTTAAGTATAGTTAAATCTATTACATAAATATTATATATACTATTTAAACTTAACCTAGGGTGAAGTAATTTTACAAAACAAAAAAAAACATACTTAGTGTGATAGGGTACTTAATTATATATGAGATGATACAAAACTTATGACGCTACTTTCTTAACTATTTATATATCGATATTTATTTTCTAATTATAATTTTCTAAAATTTATCATCGAATAAATCTTTTATCTCGTAATAACATTTTTGGGTTAGAAACTTACGAAGTTGGTTCTGGAAAAATGTTATTATTTATTTCTTTCTTTATTGCGTCCGGAATTTTGTTGTATAGGTTTATTTTCATGTACAAAGGGCCTTTTTTGAATATTTCTATTCGCGGGACTGTATTAAAATAGGATGCGGTATATTTTGTGTTTTAAATGCTAACATAGAATAAAACCATGAGAATGTAATATGGAGCTTGGAGCTTCCCGGTGTGGTACTGGATGTAGATGCGACCCAGGGACAACGTCATGTATGCGGTCGGCTAGGTCTGCCAGCACATCGAGTGATGACGTCATCTGCTGCGAAGCAATGATGGTCTGCGTGCTGTTCGGTAGGCGGCTGGTCCAAATCATGCGTAAAAAGTCTTCTGGAACTCCGGGGCCTGCTAGGTGTCGTAGATGACGTAAGAATTGAGAAGGCTTACGATCACCTAGCTCCTCGTGTGTTAAAAGTTGCTGTACCTTTTTTCTCTTGATGCGGACAAACGTTTAATTAGCCCCAGCTTGAGTTTTTCGTACTTCTCGGTCACAGGCGGGTTGACGATGATGTCTTCGACTTCAGCTGCCTATTGCGGGTCAAGTTGTCCAATCACATAGTAGAACTTGGTGCTATCTGCAGTGATGTTGGAAATCGCGAATTGGCCTTCGATCTGGGCAAACCAAATCGCCGGCTTCTCGGGCCAAAACGGTGGAATTCGCACGCCAACTCGGAATACATTGTCATCATCTTTATTCTTCGTGTCAGCCGCAGTGCTATCAGTACGATCTAGCGGCATTCTGACCTTTGTCGGTGGTGTACGGTTCATTCAGTGGTCACCAATTATAGTGGATTTGTACTATTTATATAGAAGGAGAGGGTTAAGCTACCGACAATGGAAGAAAATAGCTGAGTCCGAAAGAAATTATAAATTTAATGCAAAGAAAAATCTTAGACAAATCTTAGAAAAAGCGAATGACAATTCCATTTGAAAATCGGTGTTCTTTTATTTTTTTCTTTTCGCGCCCCAGCGCCACACGTCGTGGAAAATTGGAATGAAATTCACGAAGGTTGGCGCAAGGAGTACGAGTACGCCACACTCCTACTCCATGCACTGGAATGAATCACCAAAGAGGTTTTAAGGCCTAAAACATGCTTGATCTACACGTTCATTCATCTAAGAAGGTTAAGGAACCTTCTTTAAATTTAAACTGATTAACCGAATGACCATGTTGACAGTTGACATAGTTGACAGTTTCAAAATTTTAATGGCTATGTCAATAACATTCTCTTTACTTTGGATCTCCTTGCTTGAGGCTATGTGACGATCCTCATATTACGTTTCGGGTAACGAAGAAATAAATCATTGATTTTTATTTTCGTTTAAGTATGTAAAAATAAAGAATTAAAATAAATGATATAAGATAGCCTATGTTTTAATCTGGTAATTTCTAAGCATATTCGTGAAAACCGCATTAAAATCCGTCCAGTGGTTTAGGAGATGTGCGCGGACAAACAAACAAACAAACAAACAGACAAAAATTCTAAAAACTGTCCTATCGTGTTCAGCTGCTTATTTTAAGACGACCTGTGTGATATTTTTTTTGTTATCTCGCAATTACAGATTTTTTTATCTCTACGTTTTTATTATATGTATAGATTGTGCTAAGTAAATATATTTAAAACTATGGGACTACCTCTAAAGTATGACCTACCTTCACTGACTGACTGACTGATTTGTCATGAAATCTGCTCAACTAACAAAGTAAAGTAAGTAAAGGTCAGCTAAGAAAGGATTTTGCGAAAGTGTCACAAATTCGTGGGCAACAGCTACTATAATATAAAAATCACACTGATATTATAAATGCGAAAGTTTGTGTGTATATTTGTTACACCTTCACGCAGATACGGCTAGACGGATTTGGATGACATTTGGAATCTATATAGCTTATGTCCTGGATTAACACATAGGTTACTTTTCGTCATCATCACTACACGGGTAAAACCGCGGGGCGCAGCTAGTATGATATATAGCTAAGAAAAATCACTAAATAAATTCCAATATCGATAATGGTTGTGTGATAAAAATTTACGCACTGTTTAAAACAAGTATCCCTGTACACATCTAAATTAATCTGATAGACCGTTGGTCGATCGTTCCCAAATACTGACAGCATTGCCACGTGGGATTACAATACTGCGTTGCGAAAGGTGCCAGCCAAAATTTTGGCCAAGAGATGCTTCCACTAGACGAGATGATATTTTATTTTAATATTTATGTCTAATCAGTAATGATTACATAATAATATTATATTAAACAAACCAACCTGAGTACCAATAAGTTCAAAGATAACGGAAATCTGGATGAGTTGTTGAAATGTAACAAATGTTAAAATTCCATAAGTCCCGATTGCTTCTAAGGTCTAAAAACAAAAAAAGTATTCAATTAGATTTTCAAATTTACACTGCTGACATCTATGTACAGAAATCTGCTTATTCCCATGTCTGTCCCAGATATCTAGTACTTGAAAAATTTGCCCCATCTGTTGAAATCTACATCATCGCAGTTTTCTCTACTAATTACATGCCAATCACAGTTATTTTCCCTCTGACAACATTTTAAGCTATTGTTTTCTGCGTGTCGGCTAGCAGCCTTTGGAGTCAGAATAAGAGACTGGCTAGCGGTAATATAACTTTGAACAGATTGTACGTCGCATTTCTCTCAATTGTGACGACTGCTGATTACCAAAATTGGCGTAGGTTTGGGTTCACACTGGTGTGTTTTTTCGTTAAGCGTGTCACTGATACCATTTGCCATTTTAAAAGTTTCATTGGGCTGATCCTTTTTATATACATCAATTAGTATAATAGATTTCAGTAGTACACAGCTTTTCTTGTCAAAAGATTTTCAAAAGGCTCATAGTTAAACTGCTGTAACCATCCACTTTAGCAGTATTCAATGTAAGATGTTCGCGGTTTTATCATCGCACCAGCCGTCATCGCCTGAAATGTGGAACGAGTCCCTCTTACGGCATTTCCGAGTAGCTTTAATATGGGGTTCTTCAAAAGGGCTGTTAATAGAGTCTTTAAGGGTCGGCAACGTATCTGTGATGCCCCTGGTGTTGCAGGTATCCATAGGCGACGGTGATTGCTTTCCATCAGGCGGTCCGTTTGCTTGTTTGCCACCTATGGCATAAAAAAACATAACTAGAACGTAATAAAAAAATAAACATTTTAGTTTATTTAGTCCTTCTTCTGAGACAAACACCGACTGATAATCTGATAAAATAAATATATCTTATGCCACTTTGGCTATGAAGACAAGTCTAACGTCACCAAACATCAAAGTCGGTCAATTCGTTTAGGCTATAGGAAATAAAAGAGTGGTTCGTACAGAACCACTTTTCTATATTTCATTTCAAATTTTGAGATTCGCGCGTAATGAACATCTACTATCACGTGACCACGCATAGAGTAACATTAGTTTCCAAGTATTATGGTGATGGTAGAATGGCTACGAGCCGTGCGTTTTCGTTGTGTTGGTACTCCGACCTTCGGGAACCTTCGGGACCCGACCTCGAGCAGTTGGAGATAAACCGTCGTGCGTGATATACGTCTCCACCTCACGAGTGCGCAACCTCGGACCATACGAGGTGCGCGAGCGCGTCTAACGCCACCCCATCTTCTGCATCAATTACAAAAGAAAAACTGTAAAGCGAGCGTAACCGCACACCCCGAGTGCCACCTTCGGATCCTCACAGGTCAGTGGCTTTTCTTCCTCACCATATTTTGGTCCTTCGAGCCGGATATCTTGTTTTCTGTGTTGTGGTTACATTTTTACGTCCATTTTATCATATTGAGTCATATATTTCGAGTCGCCATACCGCTATATCCAAGTGTTTGGTTTTGATACTGCGTACTTTCAATGTAATTGTGCATATTTCGTGTATTATCGTTGCGATGTTACTAATCCCGATAATATTATTGAGTTAAAGTTGAGTTTACACCTTGTTATTTGCTTTATTTTGTATTGCGCCGAACTTCGACCTGCAAAATGGCGGAACAAGATATTTACGAGCGAGATATTATACTTGACGAAGTCAAACGTGTATTAGAGTATCACGAGAAAGACGAACAACAATTTCGAATTCGAGCTAGAGATATTTTACAAACTCAAAGAAATTTCATTAAATTGCAAACTAAAATTGAGAGGTCATTGTTGAAATTGCAAACTTTAAATCGAGAAGAGCAACTGCAAATCAGAAATGAATTTAACGATTATTACTACGCGATACAGGGTCATGTAGACGAGCTGAAGCGAAGGGATGATGAGGGCAGGCGAATGAGCAAAGCATTATTACTAAATAATTCCATGCAATCTAATCACGGACATTGTCATATTAATAAGTTGCCTGTTTTACCGTTGCCATCCTTTTCCGGCGTGTCCACGGAGTGGACGTCGTATCACGATTTATTTCGATCAGTTGTACACAACAATGACAACTACACAGATGCGGAGAAGTTTAGGTACTTACTTCTTACGTTAAAAAATGAGCCATTTAATCTGATCAAATCAATACCTATCACGGATGAGAATTATTCAATTGCATTAGAGATTCTTAAATCGAGATATTCGAACAAAAGAGCTATTGCTTCCAAACATCTTGATTGCATTTTTGATGTTGAATCGTGTTCTGAGAGGAACGTTACTGCAGGTCTGCGTAATGTTTTGAACATCTATCAGGAGAATATAAAAGCGTTGGAAGTAATGAGGTTTCCCATTACTGAATGGAGTTTCTTGTTGTTACATATTTTATTACGTAAAATACCTACTTCGATACGCAAACGTTTTGAATTGTCGTTGAAAAAACCTTCCGAGATACCAAGTGTTGAGTCATTGATTCATTTCCTAGAAAAAGATTTAATTGCAAGCGAAATTGTTGATTCCGGCGATAAAAAATCTCAAAATGTGGGTAGTCCAAAAATTCCTCAGTCGAGTGGCAGAGGCAACTCGCCATCTGCTAAACGCCAATCTTTCCGAGCGTTGAGTGCAAATGCCTCGAATACAAATAAAAAGTCGAGTTCAAGCGAGTCTCGACCTTCATGGTCTGAGAATAAAGATGGCAAGTGCGTTTGTTGTGACGGTCAACATTCGTTGACTAGATGTAGCAAATTTATGAGTTGGTCACCGCAGGTGCGTTACGAGTTTATTAAACAGCGAGATGTATGCTTCAATTGTCTAGGCAGGTCTCACACCGTATCACAGTGTACGTCGAAGTATCTATGCCGATCGTGTTCGAAAAATCACCACAGTTCGATTTGTTTCAAAAATAAAGGCGAACTTCCGAGTACTGATAAGAATGCGTCCTTATCTTTTTCTGAGAAATGCATTGAGTTTGAGACATCACCGCCATCTAATGCAGTTACATCGAGTGCGGCGACACAAGTAGATTGCGCGTCATCAAGTACTTGTTCTGTTCCGACAGTGCTGCTTGCGACCGTACTAGTAGATGTATATGTTGGTGGTGAGAAATGCTCGACCGTTCGTGGTATGGTCGACACTGGCGCACAGATTTCTTTTCTTTCAGAAGCGTGTGCAAACAAATTGGGTCTCAAGCGTCGTTATTCGAAAACTCCCATATATGGCATAGGAGATAGCGCGCCTATTCGTTCGAAAGGAGTAGTATCATTTAACATCACCCCGAGAAATGAGTCACAGCCGTCAATACCGATTGATGCGCTGGTTCTGCCGAAACTTACGCATGCGTGCATGCCAAGTGTCAAATTACCTACTTCCGGTTGGCCACATATAAATAATTTAAAACTTGCGGATCCTTCGTATCACTTACCACAACCGATCGAGATGATATTAGGAGCGGATATTTTACCTCAGGTATTTTTAGGTGACGTGATATCTGGAGGTCCCGGTTTACCTATAGCCATGAACAGCGTGTTTGGCTATGTGTTGTTAGGAAAGCTAGCGTTCGATTCTCCGACTTTACTTCCAGTTCAAGCTTGTTTTAGCTCATTTTCCGATGACGGCGACTTGAAAAAATTCTGGGAGCTCGAGTCAGTACCTGAAGTGAAGGTACTCACCCCCGAGGAACGTCTATGCGAGTCCATTTTCGAGAGTTCACAGTCTCGTGACTCCACAGGTAGGTACTCAGTTGCTTTACCCCGTAAACCTGATGCCTCACCTCTTGGCGAGTCACGTGACATTGCCCTTGCTCGGTTCCACAAACTGGAGCATCGTTTGGAGCGGAACCCGAGTCTCAAGGTTGACTATCATTCGTGTTTACAAGAGTATTTGGAGTTGAGTTACATGGAGCCGGTTTCAGACCCTCCATCAGCAGGTAGTACATACTACATTCCTCATCATTGCGTGATTAAAGAGTCATCTACGACTACTCGAGTTCGTGTAGTTTTTGATGCGAGTTGTCCCAGTTCTAACGGGACTTCTCTGAATGACATACTTTTGACTGGTCCAAAACTTCACCAGGATATTGTAGACATCCTTTTGAAATTTCGAATGCATAGTGTCGCGATTTTAGCTGATATTCGGCAAATGTATTTGAAAATAAAGGTTTGTGAATCAGATCGTGACCTTCAAAGGATCTTGTGGCGTACTTCGCCGAGCGAGCCTATACGCGATTATCGTTTGAGTACGGTGACATTTGGAGTTGCTTCGTCACCGTACTTGGCGCTTCGTACTATGCGGCAGTTGGCCCAAGACGAAGCAGAGTCATTCCCACGTGCGTCCAAGGTTTTATTGGACCAAATGTTTGTCGATGATGTGTGTTGTACTGTGAGTGATGAGGAAAACGCACTTTTATTGCAACAGGAGTTGATAGGTATTTGCAAATCAGCTGGTTTCGAGTTACACAAGTGGCATAGCAACTCGCCAGCATTACTTGCTGCAGTTCAGGCGCCAGTTGTTCATGGTGAGCGGCAGGATGAGGTGTCCTTCGCTTCCATGGAGAAAGACAACCAAACTAAGGTCTTAGGTCTTCAATGGAAACCTCAGAGTGACCATTTTACATTCAGTGTGCAATGTACCTCGAATGTCGCTACGAAGAGGGCCATTCTGTCGCAGATTGCGAAGATCTATGATCCGATGGGTTGGATTTCACCAGTCACAATTTTTGCAAAGCACCTGATACAGCTTTTGTGGGTCCGAGGCGTCCAGTGGGACGACCGACCTCCAATTGACATTATAAATGCGTGGACAGCTTTCGTCCAAGAGTTACCTCTTTTATCGCGAGTGTCAATACCGCGTCAGGTATTTTTTCCATCGAGCAGTGTTCAGCTCCATGGTTTCTGTGACGCTAGTGAGCGTGCCATGGCAGCGTGCGTGTACGTCCGTCTTACTGACGACGACACGAAACAGGTTCGGACGTTTCTTATTCTCGCGAAAACGCGTGTCGCCCCGATATCATCGTGCCTGTCCATACCTCGCCTCGAGCTTATGGCAGTCGTGATGTTATCTAAACTAATCGAGAAGGTGCAAAATACCTACCGCGATCGCGTCAACATTACTGAGACATACGCGTGGTCGGATTCGTCCGTAGTGCTTGCGTGGCTCCGATCACCGCCGTATGAGTGGAAAACTTTCGTTTCGAATCGCACAAGTGAGATTCTCACTAGACTACCAAAATGTCGCTTCCAGCACGTTCCGTCAGCCCAGAATCCGAGTGATGCACCTTCTAGAGGTCAATTACCTTCGACATTCTTACAAAATGATATGTGGTTTCACGGCCCGAAGTGGCTTCATGAGGAACCCGCTGTTTGGCCAAGGTCGAAGCACATCCCGAGTACGAGCGAGGAGAAACGCAACGTACCAGTTGCGGCACTACCTTCCATTCAGATTGAGGAGATTGAGATTGTAGACAAATACTCGACTTTAGGTAAATTAGTTCGAGTCACATCTTATGTGTTTCGTTTTTACAACATTTTAAAGTCGAGAGTTAAAAAGGAGAAAATTTCCCATCCAAATTTCATTACAGTCCATGAGTATAATTTTTCCCTAAATAGATTGATCTATTTAGTGCAACATCAAGTCTTCGACGAGGATTTTAAAAACATTTCAAAAGGTCAACGACCTTCGAATCAGCTGAGACGGCTTGATCCGTTCATTGATGAGTCACAGTTCTTACGTGTCGGGGGACGCTTGCACAAGTCGTTGCTTCCCTACGAATCAAAACATCAATTGATTTTGCCTAAAAAACATCGGCTTACGAGTTTGATTATTGACGATGCCCATATTTCGCATCTGCATGCGGGCACTCAAACTGTTCAATACCTACTTTTACGTAAGTATTGGATTTTATCGAGTCGAGACGCAATACGTAAACATATTTTCCTGTGTGTGCGCTGCTTTCGTGCGCGGCCGGTACCGTCGCGACCAGCTATGGCGCCACTGCCTGCCGCTCGAGTACAGCCGCAACGTATCTTTAGTCGATCTTCTGTAGATTATGCAGGCCCATTCTATGTCCGGGCTAATAAAGTGAGAAATGCAAAGGTCATTAAATCATGGATGGCAATTTTCGTAGATTTAAGTGTGAAATGTTGCCATTTTGAATTAGTGAGCGATTGTTCGACAGAGGGTTTTTTGGCAGCATTGCGGCGATTTACGTCCCGCAGAGGCATGATAACCGATCTATATTCTGATTGCGGGAGAAATTTTGTAGGGTGTGACAATTATTTAAGAGAATTGTACGAGTTTTTGAGAAACGATTCGGTTCAAGCTGTTTTGAATTCTCATACCTTGCAACAGGGAATTACCTGGCATTTCCAGCCACCGAATTCTCCTCACCTAGGAGCTTTACACGAGACGTGGGTGAAGGGAGCCAAGAGACATCTCTGTCGAGTTGTAGGTACGCGAGTACAGACCTACGATGAAATGCATACCTTATTGTGTCAAGTTGAAGCCGTGATCAACTCGCGGCCGCTTTGTGTTCTGAGTTCTGACGCAGCTGATCCGCTACCCCTTACTCCGGCCCATTTCCTCATCGGCGGCCCTCTGACGGCCCTTCCGGATGTTTCCCTGACCGAGTCAAACCCCGATCGCCTACCTAGGTGGCGTTGGGTACATCAATGTGTTCAACATTTTTGGAAGCGATGGAGCCGAGAGTACTTACATGAGATACAACAACGTAGCAAATGGTATACGGATATTGGATCCCCCATCTGTGAAGGTGACATTGTTGTTATGTGCGATGACAATTTGCCTCCACTCAAGTGGAAGTTGGCTCGTGTACATGCCCTTCATCCTGGTACTGATAATAAGATTCGAGTTGTAACTTTGCAGAGTGGCCGTAGCTTTTACAAGCGAGCAGTTGCAAAGGTTTGCAAGCTTCCTATAGAGTAATTAAACGAGGAGGGTTAGGTACCTTTCCTTCAGAAGTACCTACCACTTAGCTTAGTGATTAGAGTTAGAGTAGACTTAGTGATCATAGAATAGTTTCATATAGATGAGTATGAGTAATTACGTTGAAAGAAATTACGTTCTTTCAAGGTGAGCGGTATGGTTCGTACAGAACCACTTTTCTATATTTCATTTCAAATTTTGAGATTCGCGCGTAATGAACATCTACTATCACGTGACCACGCATAGAGTAACATTAGTTTCCAAGTATTATGGTGATGGTAGAATGGCTACGAGCCGTGCGTTTTCGTTGTGTTGGTACTCCGACCTTCGGGAACCTTCGGGACCCGACCTCGAGCAGTTGGAGATAAACCGTCGTGCGTGATATACGTCTCCACCTCACGAGTGCGCAACCTCGGACCATACGAGGTGCGCGAGCGCGTCTAACGCCACCCCATCTTCTGCATCAATTACAAAAGAAAAACTGTAAAGCGAGCGTAACCGCACACCCCGAGTGCCACCTTCGGATCCTCACAGGTCAGTGGCTTTTCTTCCTCACCAAAGAGGAATAAGGTAGAAGGTGAAAAATACATACAAACAAACGTCCGAAAAAAAGCAGTACCCTTAGTACAAGATTTGACAGTTTTCGAAAACTTTTTTCGTTTTCGTTTTGTTCCATACATTGCTGAGCTGAGGGTACTGATGATTTTCAAATGGCTGAATAGATTTTTATCAATATAGCTAAGACTATTACTGCAATGAAACCTGATCTTTCTTCTTGTATAAATAAAAAATAAATGCTGTTTGATACTAAGCGCATCACTTGAGTACGGCCGCCCAATATGGCATTTTTTTTATATTTGAACAAGTCCGAATGGAGTTAAGAGAAAGAAAAATTGGAAAAGTTGCCCGTAAAATGGGAAAATTCTGAAGAAGAAAATATAAGTTCTTTTTATGGGATTTTTGTATAAAATCAAGACCATAATAAAATTTTTCTGTATTGAAATTTGGACAAGGCAATTTCTGTCAAGTTAGCTGGTTTCAAATGAAAAACTGCATTCAAAACGGTCCGCTCCTTTGAGAGCTACGATGCTACAGATAGACACACAGTAACACTCCACATTTATAATGGTTGTGTCGACATTTGACATATTTGGAAAACTGCTTACCCTTAAAATAAAGACCAATTTATTTGCCACATGACTAATTCCTAAAAAAAGTATTTTCTACCCCTTCTTTTTAGAGCTGAGCTTAAAAATATAAGAATATTTATATTACAAGATAATGATAAAAAGTATTATACCATTTCAGAACTCTCCAAAAGCAAAATACATCCGCATATTTGAAAATATAAAAAGTAGGCAGCTATCGCAACTCCAAATAACGATGACATGTCACTCAAAAACCTATGGAAAAATATACATATAATTATGTAAAATAACTTTGATGGTACATCCACCTACACTTAGATTGGTTGTAAAGACAGGTCATGAATTGGAAAGCTGACAGAAAAGCGAACTTAGATGTTAGAGCGCGCGGGGCGCTAACCCGGATTCATCATTATCAGCCTATCATGTTCCTACGGCTGGTATATAGGCCTTCTCCCAGAAAGACAGGATGAACCCTAATCCACCATGCTGTCCCAGTGCATCGTGGTGAATGTCATGACTATCTTTAACCTTTTGATGTTTGAAGACATATCGGTTTCCTCACGATGTTTTCCTTCATAGTTTTTGAGCATAGAATAGATGGCATAGAAACTACACATAATTATTTAGATACTAAACGTACGCATTTATGGAACTTGCGGCGCCTTTATTTATATTATACTACTTACTGCTATTAACTGGAAATTTTGGATAGGACTGTTTTTTTTTATTGGTCGTGTCGAAAATTAATTTACTTAGGTACATTAAATTACGTTACATAAATAGCTATATGAGAAAACTAATTGTCAAGAACTACTTGATTCTGAGAAAAAATGAACAACAAAAGATGAAGGACTGTTTTTGCCAAACTATCTTAACGAGATTTTTTTTACCAATCGCGTTTGTAAAATTTCATTAAACTTATTTATTTTAAACCAAAATATGAATTTGGTACTGTTTTTCATAACCGCACAAATTTATGCAACGCAACCTAAGTTGATGACAATATATTATTATCAACTCTAACGCCCTGAAACTCGAGGGTTATTTTTATGCCGTAAAAAATAGGTTGCTGTAAGATAGTGGGTGAAATCAAAGGGTGCTGTTAATTTATAATATTAGACTAATACTTACTCTTTGATATATTTATAATGTTTTATGCTTTCTATAAGCAAACCACGAATATGGATCAACTCTTCCTGACTATACCAAGCTGATGACGTATTTCCATTAAACGTTCCCGTCATATTTTGAGGTCTTGGAAAATGGGTCAAATTATATATGAGTATTTTCAAGTGCCCCCACACGTTAAATATAATAACAAATACATACGAATCTAAAACGCAGTTTAGATTAGAAACGTATGTTGAAAACATCCAGTTCAAAATGTAAACGACTATGAAACCGCTTAATTCTGTTTCGTAGTTAAAAGGCATTTCGTAATGTACAACTTGCTCGAAAGTAGCGTTCGGAGGCCTCACTGTTTTGAACATGCCATTTTGATAGCTCTCATACATAGGGGTCAAGTTGTAGAATATTGCTCCAAATATCGCTTCGCATTGTAAAATTAGACAAAAGAAAGATGAAACTTTCTCTACTTGTTTGTATGTCTGAAATTCAATATATGTATATTAATAAATAAGAACCGTCTTTTCGAGATCTGAGAGAAATTCAATGAACGGAATTTATCTTTTTAAAAATCTTCAAATTTTAATGAAAACCACTCGCGAGTAAAACATTAAGGGCCATTTTTTCAATCCTCAGTTAAATATTCAGATAAGCTTTATTCCATTGTAAGCATAATTTCAAATTTTTCAATAGTCAGTTAGAGTTTGTCTGCGGAGAAAACCTATAAATTTATTGTGTTGGTAACTATCTGACCGTTTAACTGCGGATTGAAAAATCGGCCCTAAAACAATTAGATCGAGTTTTCACGTGACATTACACATTCAGATATTCAATGATAAGAATCACTAAAGCTTTTTAATGCCACTTAATTATATTTACGTATATTTTAAAAAACCGTCTTCAATATAAGTTAGCGCTCGGACAAAATTATTATATAAGCGCTCAAAATTCGTACTATTGGAGCTGGTTCAAATTAGATTAACAGTTTGTGGGACCATCTTGAGAGCTTCTCTCTACATAATAAAAGTATTTGTTCAGAAATGTCGTTGTAAAACAAGTCCGCCATTATACTGTTTGTGATTGTTCCGATGTTGTAACTTAGTGAGTTATGTTGATACCCATTGATTGATTTTTTTAAATATTAGGCGGTGGACCCTTCAGCAAAGAGAATACAAACACTACGCTAGAAGTATATAAGTAAGTATACACTGCAGTAGAAGCAGATCAGCCGAGCGGAAGGCTAGTTGAGTATTGCTTTGCTGTTAAACGATAATTAACTTTTAAATTTTGCTTATATAGTGTTTTTTATTATGTTTTACTGTTAATTGTTTTGTACCTACAAAAATATATTTTAACAAATGATAATATCAAAAAGAAAACAATACTGATGGCACTGAGTTTTCTTGCCATGTTATTTTTCTCCGCGTCTAAGGCATTTGGAACATGGCTAATAGAATCATTATGATACATGGAGTACATGATGTTCTAGGGATCCATGAATTAAGTGATAGATATCCTAATGAATGAAGAGGTGGATTCCAATAACGTCAGCTTATACGACCATGTAGTAACATTTCATAGAGTTTCTTATACCTAATTGGCAATTGAATCATAGATTTGAGTTTCAGTTACATTGTATCTTGATGATTCTAAAACGCACGATTCAAGTTGTAGGTAAGCCAGTTTCAAAATAATTGCATCATAATGTTTGTTTCTGCACAATTTTTTTACTTCAATTTTACAATTTACCTTCATTGTGAATTCACTTTGATCTTTAATATGAAATAGATTAATTTTATTAATGAAATTTTGACACAGTTCTACATATTTTGCTCTCATCGGAATTATCATTTTGAGCTGAAAGTAAAAATTATTATTATTTCACTGTACAAAAATAAATAGAGTAGAATGCTGGTAGTAACAGGAAGCTAATAATTGAAAATTGGGCTAAACGGCCAATTATATTGGGAGATGCCTATGTCCATTGTCCATTATAGGACTAGAATATGCAAATTACGGTGTCAATAATTATAATGATAATATACATATAAAGCACGTTTACGTATGTTCTAAGCTTCTTAACCTTGAACATCGGCGCAAAGTTACTAGTCTGTATGTATTTTACCGGATACATTTAGAAGATTGTGCATCGAATCTGTATGATCCATATTTCTCCTGCCTATTTTTCAATCGGACGTCCAGTACGAGTAAGAAAAGACGACATCTTGTTATGGTTGACATTTAAAAAACACGCACGAAGCGCTTTCATTCCACTTTTATCGTGCGAATTGCTAGACTTTGGTACGCGCTGCTGAATCAGTATTCCCCGAAAAATATAATCTAGGTGTTATTTCTTCTAGGCAAACACGCTCCATCGCAGATCGCATCATCGCTTAACAAAAGGTGAGGTGGTGATCAAATGCAATCCTATTCAACAATAAAAAATAGTTGCGCGTAACGTTAAGCGTCAACTATACAATTACTAATGCCCGAAATGTTATTATACCTACTAAATTTAAAATGTTCACCACTTGTAACATGCTAGTTAAAAATAACATTAACTGACACTTAAAATTACTTACCAACACCACAATAACCAATAGAGTGTTTATGTAATTTAATCCCATATCCAAAAAACTGATTTTACGAATGTTGTTTTTAATATATAATACACTGAGTACAAAAATGGCTACATAAAAACCAAATATATACTTCGTGTTTCCACTATACCATCTTTTTTTACCCATTACTGCGTCTGGCCAAAATCCGAGGACAGACAGAGTAGTAGTCATAACTTTTATATATAGAAGGTCCATAGGCCCGGCAGGTTTCCTAAAACAAAAATAAATATGTACCTATAAATTAAAAAACTCATGACCAATTCGGAAAAAACACTTATCTTATTAGCTTATCTTTTAAACAGCTGAACAGATTTCGATCAAACATAGCTAAGAACCTTCACAATGACACCTGCTTAAAAACCACATCCAAATCGATCAAACTGACGCTGCTCTGCACTTAAAAGGCAGTCTCACCAAGTCGCTGCACGCAGAAGTTTCTTTCCCATAATGTCGCTTCTACTTTTGGAGAAGACATTTGAATTCAAATTCAGGTTCAGATTATTTATTGAGAATAAAAACAGCTAATTCCACTATAATTTATCTTACAAGCTGTCAAATTAGATCGATTTCCTGATAACAAATGGGAATATAAAAAATAGATAGAAAGAAACTATTTAATCTTTTTTTTCTTCTTTTTTGAAAAGAGAAGTAAATAGAACGGAAATAAGAAGGAAACTCTGTCGCCAGGTATTGTGACAGATACTTGATTGAACATTCTTATTTATGTTAACGCGTCGAACTCCGCGTCACAGTTGCTAACACAGTTGCTACAGGTTTATATGGGTGCAAGTGGCTACATCAAATTTCTTACAAAAAATACCTTGACAGTCGTTCTATTAAAAAAAAACAGTTTTTACAGTTACCTACGTATCACAAAAAATAAAATTACATTAATTATTATCACTATTTAAGTTTATTTCAAGGTGATCTGAAGTTTAATTGCTTACAGTGTAGTCTATCCTTCCATATTCGTTGGTAGCAATTATTATTATTATTTTTATAATAAGAACAGGAAACAAGCATGCGATCCGCCTGATTGGTTATTTAGAGCATTAAAAAGAACTAATTTATACCTTGAGGCCCTGACTCTGGTAATTTTGATTTGATATTTCATTTCGCAATGCGCACAAAAATAACCATTATTTATTTCTTAGATTAATTTTTTTAACAAAAAAACACTTGCTTTACAAAAAGAAACATGCCGATCTTTTTTAAATCTTTACGGTGGACGATATGTTCAAAATCATTTAAAATAAATAATCTGATTGTAAATTATATCCTTAGATCCAAAGATATTTCAAACTTATCCAAAAATAACCAAACTTTCCAACATCAAAATATGCCATCATATCCATGAATATAAACGTGGTGAACAGTGCGACAAACTTATTAGTAGAGGTGGCTTAATGCGAAAATTTTCTTTTATCAATTTACCTGTCTCTTTTATTTGGAAAACACAATGGTGGCTCCGCTTCTAAATGGTACAGGTAAGTTGGTAATACTGTAGATAGAATGTTCTGCAAAACTGCGTGGCTCTTGCCGCACGGGCCATTATCCTGAATAATTAGATTTGTTGCCAACAAGCACTGTCTTTAGGGAAATCACAAACATATTTGTGACTCGGACTTGCAGTCCTTTCGACCACGGGATTTTGTTAGATAACAGCGCTAACTGAAAAAGTTACTCACACTGGAGACGACACCTATATAACATTGTTACACTAGAGTAATAGTGTTCCGTGCACCTGTCGCAAAGATTTTACAAAAGCTCTCGCGGCATATGGAGATCACAGATTAAATCGTAGTAAGACGCGTCAAAAAAATAGGAGTCAGGATTCGAGAGTATCTTTGAGAATATTTTTACAAAATAAGAATTTTCTGATTGTAGTGTTTTTGGTATAATGTTTAATACTGTTTTGTCTGACAATATGGAAACAGACGGATGAATGGCAGCTACTATGAAAGACCAATAGCAATATCCATAATTATGAAAACTAAAGTATTTTTGGTTTGTTAATTCTAATAGAAAGAGGAATAGGCAATGCTTGGAAAAGGTACTGGAGTCTAAAAGAAGTGATGAAGAACAGTGAAACAAGCATGACCATCAAAAAGAAACTTTTCAACACCTGCATCTTCCCTGTCCTTACATACAGATGTCAAACATGGGCCCTTACAAAGGCACACGCTCGAAAATTAGAAGTCTGCCAAAACGCCATAGAGAGGAGCATGATAGGGAAAAGATTATCAGACAAAATAAGAACATCAGCAATCAAAAAACAAACACAAACAAAGGATGTTTCAGTTACAATAAGGAAACTTAAATGGAAGTGGACGGGGCATACTATAAGAGAACGAGAGAAATGGTGTAAAACTATAATGTACTGGTATCCGAGAGACAGAAAAAGAAACCGAGGTAGACCATTTAGGAGATGGGTGGACGACATTAAAGCAGTTGCGGGCAGCACATGGACCAGAACAGCTGAAAACAGGAATATATTGAGGCAGTTGGAGGAGGCCTATGTCTATAATAGACAAACACAAAAATGATAAAAAAATTAACTAAAACAAATATATATATGGAGGAAAATATTGTAATAAAATTAATACTATTGTTAAACTTAAGAAATAATTAATCAAATGAAATAATAATTGTGCATGTAATTTTTTTTTTTTATTTGTCTGAATAAAGGCTCTTTATTTTTTATTTTATTATAATTCTAACATAACCTCGACCTACAAGTGAATCAGAGAAGACAAAAATTTGCCACCAACTTAAGCAATGGTCCCAACCACAATATAGTCATTTGGTGGCAAATCCAGAGATCGATTTTAGTAGAAGAGTTTTCTTCAGTAAATGAATACATTAAATACCCTGTTTAAGAAAAGTATATTTTTACACAACACTATTTTAAACTCTCACAGTTGTTCACTACAGTTTTATGATTATTTACGGGGTATAACCGTAAAGGTTGTGAATGGAGCTAAGACTAAGAAAGAGGGTAGACCGTTTTGTCTGCACCTAACTTTGAACTGTTCGACACCACCCGCTTTCTTCAGTCTTCCTGTGAATATGGTGCATGTAACTGCGTCAAAATTATATCGGAAGCTCCATTCACAATATTACGATGGTAAATATCTCATAAATAATAATATAACTGTATATTTTTACATATTATTATGTCGGATAGTATCGCCACTACTATACGAAATAAACGTTGTATTTTTTATTTATTTGATACAAACCTAATAATTATCCTAGAAGCAATATAGGCATAGTTATTTTCTACATCTGATTTGGACTTATTACATTAATATACTTTATACTAGTTCTGTTGCCCGGGACTTCGTACGCATAGATTTCCATATTATAAACTTTCAACCTTATTCCCTCCCTTACTCCGGCCCTTGCGTAAAATAACATAGCCTCAATCTGGTCATAGCTCCGTCCAGTGGTTTAGATGTGCGATGGTCAAATAAACTAACAAACAAACAGACAAAAATTCTAAAAACTGTCTTAACGTGTTCAGCTGCTTAATTTAAGATGCCTTGTTTGTTTTTTTTTTATTTATATCTCGCAATTACAGATTTTTTTATCGCTACGTTTTTATTATTATGTATAGATCAGGAATAGAATATGTATAGATATCGATAGATGAAACTATGTTTTTTTTAATAACCAGCCCTGCTTTTCAACTTTGTACGTTATTGACGTAGTTTTAACTTCTACTGAAATTAATTACGTCATTCGTCCAAAGTTCAGGAACAAATCTGTCTACGGAATCTCTACGAAATCTACGGAGTCTATTTTTTTCGATTATTTAATTAAAATATAATGTATCACATAATAATACTATAAAAGTATAAGTATATTTACTGAGAACGTGATACGTCATCTTCTTTTTTCCCTTTGCTTCGGTAATTTTGGAAAGATCTGACTGCACGAGATGCCATTGTTGATATCACATTCTAAGTGACAGTGACGAAGACTGGTTAGCGATTCGTGTCTTATTTGTGGTATAAAGGCCGTAGCATACGTTACGTACTTTTATGTGTCGGAGGAAACGTGATATTTTCGTCTACACTAGTCTTCATTATTATTAATATTTTATTTCAAACAATTCTCGGGTCTAGCCCGGACATTTGGTGGTGGAGCCGAAGCCAACACCAAGAGGCCCTGTTGAATATAAAATACATGCAACTATGAAATATGTATAAAAAGGAATATGAAATTATAAATTATTGTACAGTATAGGATTAAAAAAGTCTGGGCTATTGAGGTGAACAGCTTGTGGATGGAATAACAGATCTATAGAATGAAAAACGGCACCTGCCTTATCCTGTCTCATCTCAAATATATTATTAATATTTATTATTATTTATTTCTATGTACAGGTTTACGCATATAGACCGTAATAAGCCGAAAGGAGCTCATTACTCATCATTATGAACAACTTTTATTATGCGACCAATTTTTTTTTTTTCGCGATTACAGTCGCGAAAAAAATCTTTTAAACAAATATAAACTAAATTAAAATTAGTTCAGCCGTTTGGGAGCTAAGATGCCACAAACAGCCGCACAGATACACAGACACACAGATAACTACATAGATACACGTCAAACTTATCCCCCTTTTTGCGTCGAAAGTTAAAAAACAAGGGGCTGATAGGAAAAAGGAGGGGGAAGGGGAAATGAAAGTAATTTTCTACACACTTTTCTGTGTACTCTCTTTTTTTGTAACAGCATTTTCCTTGTCTAATCTTTGCTACATTCTATAACGAATTTTGCAATAAAAAGTTGTTGAAATGGAGTTATATATTTTTGCCGTCTCTGTCATGGGATGTCGTGTTTTAATATGACAGAGCGATGAACGAAGCACGTCTACCCCTCTCAGGCGTGGATTTTTCCCGTCTCGTATGCTCCGACCTTAACAAAACAAACACTTAAACACATAATACCCTTAACTTAATTAAAGACTTGCAGTTTATTTAATATCTAACCATGTGAGTATTTATACTTAGACAGGTGTTCAAGTGTTGAAACTGGAAGATTCCCAGATGTTATTGATCGGAAACGCGTTTCCCGTTGCCCGGAAGCGAGTTTAATAAATAGTTATATCATTTGAATAGGTATGCTATAAAAATTACAATGGTCACAAATAGTACCAACAGGCATTATGTTTACCATCACGTGTAGTGAAAACCCCTAGTGATAACCAAACAAATGAGCCCAAACTCGACGGGTCTACTGTAAACCATTAGAAAGTTCCGGCAGCCACTTCCAGGTTTCATTATCAGACTCTCGATATGATGATTGTGTATAAGAAAGTCTCATGTTAACATAGTACATGAAACGTACCTGATAGTCAGTAGGTACTTTCAGAGCTCTGCTTCTGAGTTCATCATCAGCTCAGATGAATAGTAACGTAATTATCTATACTGCGCCATAATATCAAGAGCATCCACAAACTTATCACGTTAATCAATTGAAGGGAATGACCAAAAAGAGATTTGATATTTAATATAGGATGACGAGCGCAGCGCATGTTACAGTTGTTCTAAATTCTGGGTAACATTGAACTGTTATAGGCAATCGTGACGCTTACCATCAGGTGAGCGGTTGGCACCTTTTGTCACTCAGATCCAAAAATCATAGATACATCCGTCATAATATTTTAACTTAAACGGAAAGGTTAAGTAGAAAGGTTCTCTGCTGGGCAACAATTTCACCGAATGTCTCTTGCTCTCTGAGAATGATTGTGGTAGGAAATTCATTTATTTTTTTACTCTGGTGATCAGCTTAAAAGCAAGAACGCAATGTGGTCTTAGATATATATTTAGCGTATGTTTAATCTTGTTTTTGTCGCAAGTGAAACAAGGTGTCGGTTTCTTATAGGCAAGCGTGTTCCATCGTAGACCATATCATCGCTTAACATCAGGCGAGGTGGTGGTCAAGCCCAAGCCAATAATTATCTAACTAAAAAAGTTGGGACTTTGTAACAATGTTCGTTTGGTATCACTCGTGTCTACTAACTACGATATTACAATGACTTAGAATTTTATTAGTCTCGGTCTCTGATACCCTGAGACACCTACCAATTAAAGGCCCGAACCTTCAAATGGCATTTCTACCGCCATCTTCTTACATACTTGCGAAACTAACAATGTTTTTTTTACTGACTTCTAAAAAGGAGGAGGTTATCAATTAAACTGTTTTTTTTTTGTTTGTTAGAGGTAACAATGGATAACAACACCCACCAGATGACCTTATCGCCATATTTTTTTTTTACCTCAGAACTTTCGACTGGGTGAACCGATTTTGATGATTATTTTTTTATTTTAATGCTGGTGCTTGCCTTTTTAGTGCTGGTGGTTCAGACATTTTTATGAAATTGGTTTTACATTGATAATTATTTTATTTTATTACTATTTTCTTTAGAAGTTTTTAGTTGCCAAACTTATTGCTCTAAATCATCTGCTTTACAAGGTTTTTGTCATATTGAGAGTAAATGATCAGTTCTAGAGTTTTATCATTACACAAACTTACAAATTTTTCAAGCACACTAAGGTACTTCTAGCAACACCTCATAGTCCACATGCAAAGTAATTATCAATATAAAAAACTGACTTCAACAGAACTGGACCAAATTGAAATGGGACCAAACGGGAAGCACCGACTTTCAAATAAAAAAAAATCATTGAAATAGGTTCACCCAGTCTAAAGTTCTGAGGTAACAATTGAAAAAGGGCGATAAGGTCATCTGTTGGGTGTTGTTATCCATTGTTAGCTCTTTATTTATTTATTTATTTTAACATACAATTGGTTTATTGGTCTTTAGTTCGGATGGTTATCATAAAAAAGGTAAGAACTTGCATACTTCAAGTAACAATTTATTGTGTTTTTCCAATTGATTTTTATATACAACTAGCTGCTTGTAGTTTCACCCTCATTGATTATTCCTTATATTATCAGCTATCTGCCAGTGAAAATCTCGTCAGAATTGGTAAAGCCATTTTGGAGTCCATAAGGGACATACATAGATACACACTTTACCTTTTATATATAAGAAGAAGATCCCGCGGGTTATCGGTACCAGGTATCGAGGGTATCTATGCGGGTGAAACCCTACCCTCGATTATAAATAGCCTAAGCAACATAACATCAGTTATCTGCCAGTGAAAGTCCTAACAAAATCGGTCCAGCCGTTCTATTCTGCAAGCTAAATGAACGCGCAAGTGAAGTGATAAGCTAAGTGAATGTGATTTTTTCTTGCCTATTTCTCCAGATAAATGTCAATACATCCAATTATAAGGGTAAGGGACTACAGTCACGGGTTAACACTCGGCAATTTGACATTTCTCTATAGTAATCGACAAGAAAAATACACGGTCACTTAGCTTATCACCTCACTTGCGCGTTCACATAGCTTGCAGAATAGACCTACTGGCCTTTGAAATCCATGGGTAACATACATACATTGATTTATATATATTTATATATATATTTGTAGATAGAATACGCTGTTTTTATAGCCATTAGTCGTATTTACTAATACATACATTCGGCAAAGATTCAACGTTATACCCTTAATACGTCTCGAATCGAATGTAAACAATCAAACATTAAACACATCAATTGATTTTGTATAAAGAACCTTGTATTTGGTATTATATCTCAATGTAGCTGGCTATAGTAACATAAATACATGTATACATGGTTACACTTGCTAAGCTGAAAGAAGCTTATAATTGTACTCATCGTTATGATATTTTATATTATGGCACCAAACCCGTACGTGTACGTATCTACTACGAGTAGGTATAGATAGGTACGCAGCGCGCCGCTGTTACTTTTTAGTTACCTACTATTTATACAATACAGTTGGGTTATATATATTTTTTTTGTTTATTTTATCTACTTGTTTTTTTAAATTCTATATATTGGCTACAGGCTACAATCATCTTACGTTCATAAAGCTAGTCAAAATGACGCCAGGACCTATATTCCGCACGGGCTAACGCGTGCTATCGTGGCCACGTTAAGTTTACCTCATAAAGTTGGCTTCTATTGCTTAGGAAATAAAGTTCAACTTTTGGAGGTTAACTTAACGCGCCACGATAGAGCGCGTTTGGCCCGTGCAGAATAAGGGCCCTGTTACTTTTTTCGTGCAGATTTTTACAATTTTACACTACTAACTGTCACTGTCAGAACTGTCAGACCCACTCATTTGGCGGTCACACTTCAGATAGTACTAATTTGTAGATAAATATAACAATTAGTCACATAGGCACGTAGATCAATTAGCAACGGTTCAACGAACGTTAATTAAATGTAATGGCTTGATATTTAATCTATGGTAGCTAAATTGCTCGCTTTATCAAAGATAAACAACTCTGTGTATATCAGTAGTAAAGCTTTTTCCAATGACGCTCCTGTGATAAATTTTGCTTTGGCATACTTGTCGATTCAGTTTGTTAAAAAGTCTGGAATTTATATGTATGTCATAACTAACTCAAACTCATTAGTTTGTTTGGCTTGAACAAGCTTTGTTAAAAAAAAAAATTTGAACTTCTGGATTTTTATGAACTTAACTGAACGCCAAAGGAGTTAGATGTAACTTTTTTACAACTCTTTTTTAAGTTTCCGTACCCAAACAGCTTCAACTGTGCTCTTTTACTAAGCCTACGCTCTCTGTCTGTATGTCTGTATCTCCTACCTCTTAACGGCTGTATCATACAAATTGGGCTTAGTCGGACACGAGTTTTTGTCTTTGCTCTACTTTAAAAACGGTAATATATACAAATTCATACTTAGCATGATTATAGTATACATACACTCTAAAGTATAACAACTAATAATAAATACTGGCCAAGTTTCTAAAACGTGCGACGCCAAAACCCTCTAAGAGGAAAAAAAGATCTTATTTGCGTTAATAAAATGTCAATTAAACTCGTACCACATTCCGAATCAGGGCAATAGCGACAACGAAGCCAACAACACTAATGAGGTAGTGAAAATCACACGGCATGGAGCAAGTTTGTCTGTCCTATGTTGGTCCTCATAATAACCATGGTTCTCACTATAGAAGGCGGCCTAAGCTTCAAATTTAATTAGACCTTTGATGAAAGTTATTTTCAGTACAAGCTAAGTCACTTTCACCCTCTACCTACATGTACCTACATAATAGTACAGTTTGTTGAGGTCGACAATTCTATGCAGTTTTCAATTTGCTATGCTTGTTCTAGGTGGTTTTAGCAAGAAGACAGAAAACTGCCACTTAGTCATATCACTGAGATGGTTTTGCACTTTACGAAGTTATACACGAAACGTTGCTAAGCTGAAATGGGGTCATTCATCATCATCATTTCAGCTATAGGACATCCACTGCTGGACATAGACCTGGGACCATTAGGTATATTCATAATTTTAAGCAAATTTTAGTATAAGATCAAACCTGAAATCGCGAAACAAGCTAAAAGGTTATATACCTTTTCGTAAAATTACCTGAATAAAGAACGTTTCGCTAGTGGTTTTTTTCTTGACTAAACCATAAAAAGTATAAGTATAATGTCGGGATGATACATCTCCGAAATTTGACTAAGTCCAGAGAGTTTCATTCGATTTTTTCTATAAGCAAATTTCTGAACTATGAATGTGACTACAATTATTTATACGGCTTTCGTTACGGAACTCTACCATATGCGTGTCTCGACACGCTCTTGGCCAGTTAATTCACCTGAATCAATCACATTTTTGTCAATGTAACCACCTCAGCAATACGAAGGCCATGTAAAATACCCCGATATATATTTTATGAGCCGCCATGATACGTGACCTAAAAACCTTCTGAAAGGAAATGTCTCCAATTAAAAATTGATGGTCGTCAGCCATCGTTGAGTCGACGTTTTGAACTTGGATGTATGAAACGTGAGATATGGCTTCATGTTATATTGTAAATGCTATCGTATAAAATAATTCCAGCCTGTGTATTCTAGTCGCGAGTGGGTCGTTTTTGTCTAGGCAAGCGTACTCCATCGTAGACCACGAAATGGGGTCAAATGCCAGAATATATAATTATTACTATAAATTAATAAAATAATTCTCGCAGTAAAAAAAAACTAAAAAACACGCTTTAATATCGATAACCCTAAAGATCTTTGTAAGGATAAGAATGCAAACTATTTTAATTATTGCATTGTCATCGGTGCTTGATAAGTGTGCAAAGTTTCCAATCAATCCGACTTTTTGAAAGGGGTGGAAATGACGTTCAAAGATTCCGTTATATAGATACTTAGATTCATATAGATACATACCAAGGTAATAAAAGCGTGTTATAAAGAGTCCGTTGACTTTTTACTGAAGATAAGTTTAATGTCACACGTGCAATCAAGACATTTTTAACCCCCGTCGCAACAAAGGGATGTTATAAGTTTAAGGTGTATTATTTATGTCTATTTATCAGTGTGTCTGTCTGATGCATAGTAGATTCCAAATGGCTTAATTGATTTTGATAAACAAAAATGGTTCGAAAGGTGACTTGATCGATAGTATTCTTAGCTATGATTCAAGAAAATCAATTCAGCCGTTTGAAGTTTTTATTTTGATAACAATATGAACAGGTGACGTTTTTTAAAGAATTTGCTATATTTTTGGCGATGTGGTCATTGGTGGTAAATATGATTAGCCCAGCAATAACACTCAAGTGAGGTTACACCAAATGAAAGCACACCGTCGTGGCCATTTTACAATTTATTAGTTACAAGGAAAGTTTATTTCAGGTTACGTGTTTTGTGAACAGTTGTTATTAGATAAATACGTTATTATTTGAACTATAGAGATTATTTTACTTAAAACTCAGTTGTTATTTATGTGTTTAGCACGTTAAATTAATTCAACAGGAAGACCAACTACGGGTGCTTAGATTCTAAACGGAAAAAAGTACATTTTCTGTGGCGTAGATATACTTGATAGTTACAAGTTCATCAGTCATTAGTTTTATGTTCTAATAAATAGTTAAAAAACAAATATACCTACAAGTTTGATAAAGGGCACTGACCCCGAAACCGTGGAGATACACAACTATAAATTAAAATCACAATTTTTAATTACTTGTAAGTCTGATTTATGTATTTTGAAACTTTATATTTTGGATATATTATTTAAAAAGTTGCTACCGGTGAATTACGAAATTGTTTCACCTGTTCAAAATGCCTTTAATTCAAATAAATATATTCTTATATTCTTGTCTAACTCAAAATAAAGACTTTCCATCTCCTTCTATCAGCAACTTTTATATTTCCTGTGCCATAAATCAATGTATAATAATATAATTAAGTTTTAAAGCTGTGTATTACTTTTTAAGCCTTCATAACGATATTTATTTAGCTATTGGGAATAAAAAGCATTAAATCAATAAAATGTATCAGTACGTGCTTAAATATTGAAACTTACTCAAAGAATTTGAATACCGAATCTACTTATACATAAAAGGAGTATGTGGGTTTAAAATACATAGTTAACCGTAAAAAAAAACTCAAAGATCGTGTTTTTAATACTGAAATACGGCAAGGAACAAAAGTTCGGGATGCCAGTAATAAATCTCAAGTAGAGCTGGGTAAGACACATGGCTAAGTATTGTGTTATATTAACCATGCTATGTGATGTTATAAATTAACACAGTATAAATACAATCACCTATAACTATTTTATTTCCGTAACATTTTTTAAACTTAGCATTTTGACGATAATTAAAAACACTTGCCTAAGAGAACTGCTAGTCTGTGGAATGCGCTGCCGGAATGGGTGTTCCCCGATGGTTACAATCTGGGTGTCTTCAAATCTCGAGTGAATCGGTTTCTTCTGGGCAAGCGTGCTCCATCGTAGACCGCATCGCGCTTAGCATCCGGCGAGTTGGCGGTCAAACGCAAGCCTATTACAGAATAAAAAATAAAAAAATGGTCTCAGGTTACTCAAAACGAGGTGGGTAATCCACAACATGATCTGATGACAGATCCAAGATTAGAGTGGAGCCAAGGCAAGCAGAGCGTTGGTCGTCTGGCAGCAAGACGGGTTCATATTGTTAAAAAAGCGGGGTCGAACTTGGTTGAACCTGGAACAAATTAGCACGGACTCAAGCAGATAGCACAGAAAGGGAGAGACTAATACTCAGCAATGGGCTAAACCCAGTAAAGAAGGCTGTGAGTGTTGACGATGATAAAAAAGGTTGTAACTAAAGGAACCCTATAAAATCTGTTAAGACCTAGTTGACGTAAAAATTATTTATTCAACGTAATCTTGGCCTTTCACGATTTCGAGTTTCCGATAATTAGATGTTATTGTCAATAAAAATACCAAAACTGAATCTACTACTAGCATAAAACGGAATTCTCTATCTACATCGAATATATACATGAAATGCGTTGCTAAAACATTGTCCAGCAAATGCCCAAATGATATGCAACTCATGCTAGCATACCTTACTAACTCATGCTCAATTATTGAAGATCTTATGCATCATTAGTTAGTTTTTATTTATGTGACCATACATTAAGCAATTAATCTCTTACTACCACATTAACGGAACATTTCACACATGCAATGAAAGCATTAAAAGGGAAAGAGGAAACACTATTTTCTCAGCATAGTAATAAACAAAAAGCAAATTGTTTTGCTGAACAAATAAATGTGCAAACGAACGCGAACAAATGCGAACGAACGAGTAGGTGTGGATATGTTACAGGGAAAGCGAGCACATCCGAACGAAGTATTCGCTCGCGTTTGCTAGCACTTGCTGAATATCGGTGTATCATTGCGAGTGAGAAAGCAATAAGATATATTGACTGGAGTATCAGGTTTTCTGCTATACCAATTCGACTGTGTATTGGTATCTAGCGGCATATTTGCTTAACTTAGCTCACTTTCGTATTAGTTTAGTAAGTCTATTCACGGCATAATATTAATGATATTTTTTTTATTAAAAAACGCAGGAGTGGCTTTATGGTGACCTGTCGGTGAGTGACGACACCGCGTTCCTCGATTCCACGGGGCTAAATGAGACCTGACCCCAGGTTTGCCTTAACCGATCGTCTGGGGGTGGAAACCGCAAGAGCTAAGAAGCTAAGCTCCAGGGTGGAAGGGTTAAAAAGCATATCGCCGCGAGTAGCTCTTAGTGAAAGTGCAGCACACTTCTCGACACCCTTAACCACCCACGCAAATGTTGCTCCTTCGGTTCTAATATACGGCAGCCTTAGTCTTGAGCATCGGCGTAAAGTTGCTAGTCTATCGGGTTTTTTATCGGATACATTTCGGAGATTGTGCATCGGATTTTGCTTAACTAATTCCCTACTAGGCCATTTTTCTATCAAACTGCCAGAGTGAGCACGAGAACTCGACACCGCTTTATGGTTGATATTCCAAAAACCGTACGAAGTGCTTTGATTCCACTTTTATTGTGCGAACTGGTAGTCTGTGGAATGCGCTGCCTGAATGTGTTCCCCGGTAGTTACAATTTGGGTGTCTTCAAATCACGATTGAAACGATTTATTCTAGGTAAGCGTGCTCTATCGTTGGTGGTCAAACGCAAGCCTATTCCTAAATATATAAAAAAAACCTTTATGGGGGCCCATTTAGTGGCTGGCAAGTCATCGCCTGCCTAAATATATTTTGAGATGAGACCGGATAAGGCAAGTGTCGTTTCTCATCCAATAGATCTGTTTTCCTATCCACAAGTGGTTCAACTCAATAGCCCAGTTTTTGTGATGGTTTCGTCTTGGTGATGGTTTCGTCTCCACCAATGCCTAACAAATGTCCGGGCCAGACCCGTGAATAAGTGGAAATAATGATAAAAAACTTCATACAATTTCAGGAGGAGACTTGAGGTGACTTACCGTCTGAATAGATGAACATACTAGGCGTGGGTTTTTATTAGACTGCTGACTGAAACCGATTCGAACGCAGCCAGGAAGCTGTTCTGACATTGACTCATATAAGTCAATGTCCCCTTGTGTGACCATCGACCATTTGTTTGTCCGTATTTTGTTCTGTTTGTTAATATTTTTTTTGTTCATTACATATTTTCATTTAGTATATACCATGAGACTGCTATGTTTAAATTATTATAAACGTCCCAAAATATTTAAAACAAAACTGGCCAAGAGAGTGCGAGACACGCATATCTAGAAGTTCGAAGCTAGAAACTTCTAAAGGACAGACGTGCAGACAGACGGAGAGAACGAACTTATGACCTTATGAACTTATGAAGGGTTCCATTTAGTACTACATAAGGTGTTAGAGAATATTTTATTGTATAAAAATGTGTAAAAAATCACACATACAAAGATATTTTATCGTCGACAATTTCCTACTTCTCAAGTTAAACGAACCTATAAAAGTTACGAGTGACATTGCGGTTTACGACTAGAATATAAATGGCTAACAGTTCTAATGTTCCATTAGACTGAATGATAAATTGAGACTAGTTTCATTACTTTATCAACTTTTATCGGCTTTATTAAGTGCTTAGAGGGTGACTTAGCTCAAAGATTCTTATCTTAAAACTAGAGTTGCAGTTTTTACCTTAACCCCGGCTCCCGTCCCAGTCGCAAATTTTCGTATGTTTGGATACTTAATAGATAGTAGTTTAAATTTTCACAGAATATAATTTAATGTGACAGCGAATTAACTAAGAAATAATAATAAATTCAAAAAGTAAAAACTAAAGGGGGCTCCCGTACAAGAAACGTTTTTTAACGTATTTTTTTATTTGCTCTAATGTAAAATCGTTATTACGTGCAAGCTTCAAACTTGGCATGATTATAGTACCTATACACTCTTCTAAAGTAAAACAACACATTTTTGTTCACTGCCAAAATAAGCAACGTCGGGCGCGGCCGGTACTTGGATGGGTGACCGCCTGGGCATGATGTTCTCAGTTTCTTGCCTCACGTTAACCTAGAAATCGTGTTTAATTTAGTTGCTTTTTTTATATTCTGTAATAGGCTTGCGTTTGACCACCAACTCGCCTGATGTTAAGCGACGATGCGGTCTACGATGGAGCACGCTTGCCCAGAAGAAACCGATTCACTCGAGATTTGAAGACACCCAGATTGTAACTATCGGGGAACACCCATTCCGGCAGCGCATTTCACAGACTAGCAGTCCGCACAATAAAAGTGGAATCAAAGCGCTTCGTTGCTTCCTTAATATTTTATCACCTCAACCACGGATCTTTTTGTGGGAATAATGTGTATGTTGAAAGCGGCATAATGACCCACATTGAACCGTCCTGAGTACGTCCACAAATGCAATCGTTATCAAGTCCCGAGCCCTCGTGCCCGTACAATCGATGTTTTAGCCGTCATCGCTAATGAGCATGTGTATACATAATGAATCATCCGTGTTTACTCGACCCTCGTAACACAAACCGTTTGTGGAAATGTCACCGATTGTGGAACACTGCAAAGGGAGAGAATACCAAATGTTTGCTCAGAGAGACAATACCATTTCTAATAAATAAATTAACATTGTATGGCCTCAATGACATAATTATATAAATCAAAACAATATTTAAATGTTTGGCAAAATTAATAAAAACTGTTTTCTGAAGAATTTCTAGTGTAATTCCGCTTCAACGTCGCTTCAAGTACAATAAAGAATTTGGGATAAATTTTACTCGGTATATATTTGTTAATGAAGTTAGGTAATTTAATTGAGTTTAATTTTGCCTAACATGAAATAAAATATTAATTACATAAAGAAGAAAATCAACGTAACCTAAAACAAAATTAATTAATTCTAAAATATTATTTAATTTAAATTTAAAAATTATGGTAATGAATTACACTAGAAATTCATCAAAAAACAGTTTTGATGATGGACTTCCGCAAACTAACGCCTAATTCAATCAACTGCCAAAATTAATCCTTGTAGGATTAAAAATCTTCGAGATGAACTATTTTTTGTAGTTTTTTTTTTAACTCTGTTGATCTCTCTATCTTGTAGTTATTTTTATAAGCATAAACGAAGCAACATTATCAAGATTTTAATTTAATAAATTATTTTTGAATAAATCCAGATCTTTAAATTAAATAATTGTCTGAATATTGTAATGGTTTTCTTAGACGCTTTTAAAACGAAATAACAATTAAACAAATCTTGTAATTTGATTGAAAACTGCATAAAAAGTACTGAAAATATTTTTGAAAACTTGCCTGAATTAAAATTAAATTTTGAATGAATAAACGTTAGCGTTATTTTATTTACTCGTATAGCTCACATTTTACTGAAGTAGGTACATTCAATAATTTTTATCTTGAAATATTTTAAAATGCTCAACAAAACAAATGTTTTTATGCTTTAGTTAAGTGACAAACGAGTAGATAAGTTGTCTAATAATCTTAGTAACTACTTAAAAGTAAAACTTTACGGAAACGTTCTTAATAAAAATATTACCGAAACCCTAAAAAAAAAAAGTAAATAAAAAATAAAAGTAAAGTAAACAGTTACATATTTTATAGTAAAATAACTGGAGTGCTCAGTGTATTTTTTTCTAATTGGATGTACCTATTCGATCTACGATTTGTATGAATTAAGAGCAGCGCCATGTAGATGGCACTGCTTTTACTTCTAAGCGACCGAATATGCAAACGCAATTGAAAAACACGCACTAGGCACTCAAAACGGTCAATCACTTTCTCACCTAATCCACAATTATTTTTTATTTCACAATATTTTCACATATTTTTATTTTAATATAACATATTTAACATTTGTTTTCATATTTATCGGGACTTATCGCGCACTATTAAATATAGGTAAAAATAGATACCTTTCGCTCGACGTTTCGACCATGTTACAATGGCCGTGGTCACGAGCTGACTGAAAACTGCGGGTGAGTCCGGCGAGAAGAGCGGATATTTTGTTCTCCTACCCTCACTTGATCTTGAAAAATTGCAGGGTTGCAAGGTATCTATTTTTACCTATATTTAATAGTGCGCGATAAGTCCCGATAAATATGAAAACATGTGTTCGAATCGCGAAAGTTTAAAAATTACTATATTTAACATTTTTAATATTTCCACAATAATATTTATTTTGAATTTCTTTTGTGTTTCCTACACAAAACAAATTCAAAATAGAGATAAAACTACAAAAATAATCGGTTATATTCAGTGGTATGTAATAAAAGATATGTTTTAGGCGAACAACATTTCTTTAAAAACTAACTAAAAGCAGCAAATCTATTGTTTCAATAAAAATACGTGAAACACGCACGCATGAAATTGAAAATTTTTTTCTTGTCTCTCACAATGAGTGTTTTGTTAATAAAGACACAGGAAGGCATTTTATTATTTTTTATTTATTATTTTTCCAAAAACACTTAATTGGCTGCGGTGTGTTGCCGGACACTCGGAGTGCGTGACTGAGAGACGGCCGCTGTAACGAGTATAATAATTTGCCTTGCATTCGTCTAGTCAATATGGTGGCGGGCACAATCTATCTGTAACAGGTAAAAATATCTTATATTCGACAAAAAGTGCGTGATCTTTCCACTTGGCTAGACTGTTAAAACTCATTTATATTCAAAAAGCACACGTAATACATGTTTTTAAATCTCACGAAGCATTATTTGGCTTTTCACGTCGAGATTTTCACGTTGAAATCACCTCCAAGCTGAAAGGTAATTGACTGTTGAACTTTGGATAGTGAAACTTTTTATCGCATTGTAAAAGCGTTAATTTATTTACAAAAAGTAATTTAATTTGGTTCCAGACAGACTTTATCACAGAAAGTAATTTACAAAAAAAGGATTTTTAGGAAAGTATCAATAAATAACTAATTGAGTACGTACTTCATTTCAAGTTTTCATTTTACCCGTATTAATATAACATACCTCACATAAAAATCGAAAAACAATTTAATTGCAAAAATCAAAGATACTTGAAACTATGTAATTGATATCGGGTCAATGTTCAATAATGAACCAAAAATAGATAACAAATCATTAACTAAGTAAGGTGATCATTTTGATACATAATACACAGTCATACATATTTTGACAGAGGATTTAAATTTTGTTTAATTTTGTCGCTATTTCTAAAATGTACCTTAATAAATACAAATTTAGAAGATATCTTTTTCTTGTTTTGTACTTAATCTAACGTCCTTTTGTATTTGTCAATCAATGGTAAATTCGGTTCAATCGCTTGTCGTGAAAATGTAAACTAAGGATCATACATAAATTGTCCATTGTCAGTAATATTATAGTAATAGATAATAATTTATATACAACTATGTGTGATTTTTATCATTTATTACCTGAATTTTTGATAAATTTAAATGACGTGTTTTAAAACAAAAATAAAAAAAATACTATACTATTAATGACTTTATAATAACATATTGTACTTTAATGAGACTAGTAAATTGGCTTTACCAAATATATGAATTTACAATATAATTGACATGATTTTATGTAATTTTATGCTGTAGTGGTAGGACTCTTTTGCAGGGGTCCACCTGGGGAAGTACCACACCTTTGCCAGTTATTCAATCGCCAAGCAGTAGTGTGCAAACACTACTGTGTTCCGGATTGAAGGGCAATGTTTCCAGCTAAATTACAGGGCACACAGAGATTTGACATCTTATATCTCGGGGTGACGAGCGCAGTGCTATCATCCAGGGTTTTGAACTGTTGAAGTTCAAAATTCTGAGTGACGTTGAGCTGTTATGGACAAGCGGGAAGAGCCATTAGGCAAGCGACTTCGCTCGTCTCGTCACCCAGTATCATAAAAAATAAAAACTTTAAAATATGTAAGTAACATATTTTATTACTAATATAAATTATATTATTAGCATTGTGTAGCTATTATGATGTTCAAAAGTGTACATAACTTTACCAAATAAATAAATAAGATGATTGATTGATTTAGCTTGTCGCTAGAAATATCCCTACGATATATAGGTATACTTACATCTATTATAATCCTGCGGATTGTTTTCGCATACCCGAAGGTTTTATCTGAAGTATATCTCAGTTTTTGTTGCTTATTTTTAACATAGAGCTCGACGCTTACTCTGGTTTGAAGTGGGGACCGAACAATGGGGACAAGGGCCGTTGACAATCTCACTGCTGAGTTCTTTTTATTGGGACACGAACAAAATTGTCTTTTGCATAGAATATATGTTGAAATATTTATAGTTTTTTTAAGAAATGTATTTTAATATTCATGAAAGTATCATTTGTAACTTTTAGCCGGAAAATTCTGATGAAGATACTCGACATCACGTCGTAAGCTTAAATCCAAGTTTTACCTCTGCATGAAATAGTGACAAGGTTATGGGATCTACGCCTGCACGAAGAGATACACACGAGTTAGCGCCTGCCTCAGAACTAAATGACGTAAGCGACAAATGATAAAACTCATGATTACCCATTTTAAGAACCATTGTAGTAGAATTACATTACGTAAATAGCCATATTAAAACATGAAAAAATATATTGTCAAGAACTTTTAGATTCACGGGGAAAAACCTAAAATCATGTTTTAGATAGCCTCTTTTTGCCGAAAACAAGTGGTGAAAATGTTCTCTATGTAAAAGAATTTTTTTTCTATACAATAGAGAAAATTTTCAGCACTCGTGTTTCTAAAATTATTATATCTTCAACTATCGCAACAACTTCCAGAGCGGGCACAAAAAAACGATTTTGCTTGATAGTTGATATTCCGAAAACCCGTACGAAGTGCTTTGATTCCACTTTTACTGTGCGAAGTGCTAGTCCCTGGAATGCGCTGCCTGAATGGGTGATAGTTCGATAGTTACAATCTGAGTGTCTTCAAATCAAGAGTGAATCGGTTTCTTCTAGGCAATGCTCCATCGTAAACCGCATCATCACTTAACATCAGGCGAGTTGGCGGCCAAGCGCGAGCCAATTATTAAATAAAATAAATATATAAAAAAAAAACTTTAAAATCAAAATATGAATTTAGTACTCTCTGTCCAAATTGATAAAACGCAACCTAATTTGACGACATAATACGTCAAAAATTTATTACAATAACTTAAACAACATTCCAATAGTAAAAAATAAATAAAAAAAAACGATATGTTAATACCTAACTACTAAACTAATCTATTAAACCGCTACCAGTGGGAATCGTCCCCAAAATGCTGGCCCCATTACCACGTTGTATGGCAATGCTCACTCTTTCAGCGAAGTAGAGGCCAGCATTCTGGTCACGAGTTGCATCAACCAGACGTGATGATAAATATTTGAAAATTTTTTTGGCTCCTGATCCCCACGGGCCCATGGTTTCGACCCCAAAAGGCTCAAAAATGTACCCACTGTCCAAGGTACTATATTTGCGCCTTTTGAGGTCTTCTGCGAAATCAGCCGCCGCGCCAGCCCTACTCAGCGTTCTGGGAAGATGTGACGGCGCAAAGGTGTCAGGAATCCATGAAAAATGGCGGTGATGGCGGATCAACGTCAAAATATATAAAATAATAAAATAAATTATTTAAAATAGCACGTCCAAAAGTTGCACCAAGTAGCTGTGCCGTATATACTCGTATATATTTTTAAGCTTGATAAGAAGTGTTTATTTTGTAAGGCGTGCGCAACGTTACATATTATACTCTATCAGCTGATTTTGAAATATTAATTTTTCACTTCGGAGACGCGGCGCAGTTCCCGTGGCAACCATGGCGCCAAGCCGTGGGGCTGCGCAACCCTTGCACTACCGCGCATTGCGCTGTAGTGATACGCATGTGCATAGTCTGAAGTCCACCAGAATTTGAAGTTTTGAAGACGAGTCAAGAACACGAGTGCTTTTGTATAGTTTATGTTTTTATGGACAATTTTTATAGTGGTTCTTTTTTACTGTTTATATAAGTATATGAATCCCACAGTTGTTACGCCACGATGCGCGCAGGTGGACGGAAATGGATTTCAGCAGACGTATGTGACACAGGAAAATCTGGTACGATGCATGGAATGTACCCAGGAAAGCTTTTTCAAAGGTAATAGAGGCTTAAAAATACACAAAAGCAAATGCCACAAATCAGCTAACACCTCTCTATCTGCTCCCCTTTCACACCAAAACCCAATTAATACTTCTGTCCCAACCCAATCTTTCTGGCAAACTTTAGCTAGTAACAAAATCAATAGACCAGTTCTTAAGCGTATACCCAGAGGTGCCCGCATTTCTGTCTCCGCAGCCTTATCTCACGCTATCAAGGATGTGGTAAGTTACAACACAATGCGTTCCTGGGAACACTTACTGTCATTCCCGAGTGCTGTGCTTCACGTTATCCCTGATAAAACTAACAAGAAGTCATTAACAACACGTGTTAAAGAAAACTGCGTGAAGTACAGTAATCAGGAAGAGACGACCTTAATTTTGAATAATAATTGTGACTCAAATCAAAATTTTAAATTTAACATGAGACTGCCAACTGAGTCTGCTACGTACAAGCTAGTGGAAAGCAAGCTCAGTGATGGAGACATCAAAGGTGCAGCACGTATCTTGTTTTCCAGTGACACCATCGCGCCATCAAACCCTGAAACCCTCTCGATCCTGAAAGGGAAACATCCACCCCCAGCAGGAGATCTATTACTACCTGAAGCACCGGTAGATAGTGATAACACCGTTGAGGTAATGGCATTAGAAGTTTCTGCAGCCATCAAGTCCTTTCAAAATGGGTCTGCCGGAGGCTTGGACAACCTAACTCCGCAGCATTTAAAAGATTTAATATGTGGTGCAAGCGGAGAAGCCGGGGAGGCCCTTTTGAGGGACCTGACGGCTCTTATAAACCTCATGTTATCGGGCCGAGTAAACGGTGATATCACGGATATTTTATACGGTGCTAATTTATGCGCTCTTAAAAAGAAGGACGGTGGCATCAGGCCAATTGCGGTTGGTATGACTTATCGGCGCCTCGCTGCTAAAATCTGCTGTAAAAAGATAGGGCCGGATTTGGCAAACATTTTTCAACCTAGACAGTTAGGATTTGGCTCGCGAGGTGGCTGTGAAGCTGCCGTTCATTCTGTCAGAACCTTTTTGGATCAAAATTGTGGGGATCTGCTGCTGAAGGTGGATGTAAAGAATGCCTTCAACTCAGTAAATAGGGGTGCCCTACTAACGCAAGTAAAGGAGAAAATTCCAAATTTATACAGTTTTCTTTGGCAATGTTATGGTTCTTCTTCAAAATTAACTTATCATGGTAACGAAATCATTTCAGCTGTAGGCTGTCAGCAAGGTGACCCCCTTGGACCTGCCGTTTTCAGCCTCGCCATTCACCCCATCATCCAACGCTTGCAATCCAAACTTAATGTTTGGTATTTGGATGATGGAACGTTGGGTGGTGATGCAAATACCCTGTATGACGATCTCGCTTTGTTGACGTCTGAGTTTCGCACCATTGGTCTCGAGTTAAACTTTTCTAAATGCGAACTATACATTCCTGACTCATACCCAGCAAAGGATTTGGTCATTCAAAAATTTAATATTTTGGCCCATAATATTAACATAGTTGATAATAGCACTCTTCGTTTGTTGGGCTCTCCTATACTGGATGAATCTTTTCCTTCCTTCATTGAAGAAAAAATTCAAAATTTTATGCATTGTTCGGATCGTTTAAGCAAAATTAATACCCATATGGCTTTCACAATTATTCGTTTCTGCCTTTTTGTGCCCAAATTTACATATCTTGTACGATGTAGCCAGCTTTGGAAACATTCAGATCTACTCCATAAATTAGACAAAATTATCCGAAACACTTTGTCAACTATTTTGAATGTAAATTTGAAAGATCGGGAGTGGTTACAGGCTTCACTTCCAGTGCGATTGGGGGGCCTTGGTATTCGCTCCATTACTGGAGTCGCTCTACCCGCTTTCCTGTCTTCAGTTCATAGCAATCAACACCTAATCGAAAAAATTCTTTGTAACTCTTATGACTTTGAAGTTTCATGCATGAACGAAGCCAGGAACGCGTGGAAAGTAGCATGCCCTAGCATTGAATTACCTAAGACTCCATCTTCACAGCGTCTATGGGATGGACCGATCTGTGAGCGAGTGCGGAAACAACTTTTTGATACGTGTCTAAGCTCTACAGATCGTGCCCGGCTCTTAGCCGTTGGGGAGTGGGAGTCAGGTTTGTGGCTACAAGCCCTCCCTTCGCCCAATACTGGTACTCTTTTAGATTCCTCCACTTTCAGAATCGCGACTTCCCTCCGCCTGGGCGCATCTTGCTGTGGTCCACACCGCTGCCAGTGTGGCGTTCCTGTCGACCAGTTCGGCTACCACGGGCTTTCATGCACAAGGAGTGCAGGTAGGATCCCCCGTCACGCCAGCCTTAACGATATCATCCGCCGTGCTTTTACCACCGCCAACTGCGCGGCCGTTCTTGAGCCGACCGGCCTTGTACGTGACGACGGTAAAAGACCGGACGGGATGACTCTGATTCCGTGGAAGATGGGGCGGCCCTTAGTGTGGGACGCGACTTGTGTTGACACCTTTGCGCCGTCACATCTTCCCAGAACGCTGAGTAGGGCTGGCGCGGCGGCTGATTTCGCAGAAGACCTCAAAAGGCGCAAATATAGTACCTTGGACAGTGGGTACATTTTTGAGCCTTTTGGGGTCGAAACCATGGGCCCGTGGGGATCAGGAGCCAAAAAAATTTTCAAATATTTATCATCACGACATAATTATATTATATCGACAACGCAATCTTACGATTGTATTTTTGTGGAGCCAATCTTCTCAAGTATAAATACAAAGTCTAGATATCGATGACCAAATGTTTGGGACAACTGAGTGAGTAATCGGTGCATATCGCATGCTCGACCAACCGCAGCGACAGCCAGCCATCGATTCTGTTAATTATAGCCAGACAGTCAACGGCCACCACGCTTGGTCTGTTGGACGATATTCGAGCTATGACTATGTTATAATGCGAGACAAAGAAATCCTTACTAACTTTTTCTTAAGGGTTCTGTTCCTCAAAAGAATAAAAGGAACCTTTATAGGACCACTTCATTGTAGGTCTGTCTGTCAAGACCTTTTTTTTCAGGACAGCGTGGTATCAATTAGAAATTAATATCAAATTCTCACTCTCTAATAATCTCTTTGCAATCCCTTGCAGTAAAAAATCAAACTTCTAAGTCAACGCAATCAAAATATACGGGCGTTTATGCCACATATTTTGAAACTCGCAAAGGAATCAAGACCTACAGGGTACTTCCCGTTGAGCTAGAATCATGAAATTTGGCAAGAAGCAAGGTCTCACAGCAGTAATAATGAGCAGGATAATGGATCAATTTTTAGAAAGATATGATGGTCTTTACTACTTAAAATATTATTTTTAAACAGGTATTTTAGCAAATAATCGATACGACAATTTTAGTTGTTGGTAAAAATGTACTTTTTTTTGTATTGTTAGGTTAGTTAGCTAGTTAATTGCAAGTAACACTAATATCCAACTCGGATGGGCAGCGTTCGGGAAATTGCGTGACATCTTCTTGTCCAAGATACCACAGTGCCTAAAGACAAGGGTCTTTGACCAGTGTGTGTTGCGAATGATGACATATGGTACTGAGACGTGGTCCTTAACTGTTGGCCTTTTAGAAAAACTCAGAGTCACACAACGAGCAATGGAGAGAGCTATACTCGGAGTTTCTTTGCGCGATAAAATCCGGAACGTAGATATTCGCCAAAGAACCAGAGTCACCGACATTGCTATTAAAATTTGCAAGTTGAAGTGGCAATGGGCAGGTCACATCGCTCGAAGAACTGATGACCACACACACACACTTCATCAGCCAATTAACGTCCACTGTTGGACAAGGCCTCCCTCATAGATAGGGGTGAACTGATGACCGATGGGCAAGAACGGTTCTTGAGTGGAGACCACGAATTGGAAGACGCAGCGTAGGTAGGCCTCCCACTAGATGGACCGACGACATTGTGAGAGTGGCGGGCATCCAGTGGATGCAGATGGCAGGATGTCGTTGAGTGTGGAGGTTAAAGGGGAAGTCGTTCAGCAGTGGACGTCTTCTGGCTGATGATGATGATGAACACTAATATAATACGTGTATAAAAAGACGAACGATACAATTAACGATGATGTCTGGGCAGAAGCATGTGCGCTTTACAACCTGACGGTACTCGGTTCGATCCTTGACCCTGCACCAATGACTTATTTAGTACTTAAATAAATTATATGCAGTTACGATGCCACCGCTCAACTACGGCGAAAAAACATCGTGGGAAACCGGTATGTCTAAGAACCTCAAAAGTTCAAAGACATAATGACATGCACTGCACTGAGCTAGCATGGTAGATTAAGGCCCATCCTCTCCATCTCTCTGAGAAAAGGCCTGTGTCCAGCAGTGGGAACATGATAGGCTGATAATAATGAAAGAGACGAGCAACTGAGAGAGGGAGAAACTATATTATGTTTCTTTGTATAGCGGCAACTTCTACAAAATTATTTAGACAGCAAACTCCTGAAGATGTAATATCCCAAGCTATGCAAGAATTCTTATATTCCGCTGTCTTCCTTGTTTCTTCTTGTTAATATAAAACGAGTTTACCCATCCTTTGGGATTATACTTGACCGAAACGTCTTAATATAAACGTAGGTTCAGATAACATAAATATCTTTTATGTGGGGTTATCTCTACTCAGTTAATATCTTTTGTTATCGAAGCCGTAAGTGAAATTGCTATCGTATGTAGGGTTACACGGAACGGTAGTGATAAGAGGAAAATAATTACACTGATGACCTCCTTTTGGTTTATTACCACCATAAAACCTCTAAAAAACAGATCAGTCATAGGACTGCTTGTCAGAAGTGAAAACTTAAGTAGTAGTTCACCTATTCTACAAGAGATAGCGCTGTTTTAAAATACATGGTACAGCGTTCGGTGACGATGACGCGAGTTCCATGATTTTTGTTCACCCAAAAAGTACTCAACGCGCCTATAGAAGTTTTCACTTCAAAAATTATGACTGAATAAAAAAATGTATTTTAATATCATCGGAAAAAGTAAAATAAGAAATATATAATGAGAAACAAAAAGAAAGAAAAGTATCTAATCAAAGAAAATTTTCAGACAATTGGATATACTTGATCTAAAATAAATGCTTTGTCTCGTTTCGCACGTGACAATTTCCATCAGAGTATTTCTGAAGTGAAAACTTCTTGAGGTGTGTTGAGCACTTTTTTGGGTGAACAAAAATCATGAAACTCGCGCCATCATCACGCTGTACCGTGTTATTTAAAACAGCGCTATCTCTGGGAGAATAGTTTATGATACTGGGTGACGAGACGAGTGAAGTCGTTCGCCAGATGGTTCTTCACGCTTGCCCATAACAGCTCAACGCCACTCAGAATTTTGAATTTCAACAGTTCAAAACCCTGGATGGCAATGCACTGCGCTCGTCACCCCGAGATATAAGATGTCAAATTTTTGTGTGCCCTGTAATTTCGCTGCAAACATTGCCCTTCAATCCGGAACACAGTAATGTTTGCACACTACTGCTTGGCGGTTGAATAACTGGCAAAGGTGTGGTACTTCCCCAGGCGGACCCCTGCAAAAGAGTCCTACCACTACAAGAATGAGAATGAGAAAGAGGTGAATTACTACTTAAGTCTTGACTTCTGACGTGCAGTCCTATAACTGATGTGTTTTTTTATACCTGCATTTTCTCACTGCTATGCCAAGGTCTCCCCCAATTCCTTCCACTTGTCTCTGTCAGCAAAGCACCGACTATTCTATATTACACCCCCCTGAGCCCGTCGCGCCCTCGGGTCTGGGGTCACCTGGAAGTCGATTGTTCGAAAGCACGTTACCTAAACCAACGCTTATTTTTTATTAATTTAACTTGAGTAATGTTTATAAGTAAGGTATTGTTATCATTATAATGTTGCCAAAAACAAAAACACGGTCAGCTTTTGTTTGTTTGTACTAGGATAAAATATTTGTACCTGCATTTTTATAACAATCAAATATTAATAATGCAAACTGCGAAATGTTTTTAAAACCATCGAAAATATTCCGAAGCATCGTTGCCATAGGTTATTCCGGAAACATGCAATGTGTCGGGATCGGGGCTCCATAAATCACTTTGCATTCGACACAACTCCGACCTGAGTCGATAGGAGATAGCTATACTGCTGACAGTGAACAATCTCGATACAATCTAAACTTTAGTTTCGTTTTCGTTAAAGTAAGTCGTTAGTTTGAATACAATACAATTTATTTTTACCAGTTTCATGTTTTTATTAGTTTTTATAAGCCTTTATTTTAACCTGTCATGTTAGTTTGTGTCAAATCTTGCAACTGAATTTTAAAATAGTTATCCTCATCCGATTGAGCTGAAATTATGCATACACGTTTAGTATGAATGAAAATGGATAGCTAAATCCAATATGGAGGACTTGCAAAGATGGTGGACCAGTTATTTTTTTATCCACCCCAATAATATGGGTATCAAATGAAAGGAGTTGCTGAGAAGAATACGAAATATAGAAACGTCACACTAAATTCAATATGGCGAGCAAATGGCATAGTACAAGTACAATACTGATATTGTAATTTTTGGGGTTTATTCCCAGCCGTGTGGATGTTTGAATGTTATTAAGTACTAGTTACACCCCGTGGTTTCAATCACTTGGTTTCTCCTTATAACAACAGCTACTTACCAGTGAAAGTCCCGTTTAAACCGTTCAGCCGTTTTGAAGTCTATAAGGAACATGCACACATACATACATACATACCCACACACATCAATATAATATATTAAACACATCGAATTTAATATATAATTATTTAGATGTTCATCTTTCAAAGTTTATACTGAATTTTCTCATAGCTGTGCACTAATTTTATTTTGTCCTATATTTAAATAGCGTGTGTTAATTTACTGCCGCAATGCCAGTATATTGTACCCGAACGATGCCATGAATTATTTATGGCATGAATCCACCTAAGTATCGAAAACCCGAAAAACCCGGCAAGCGATAACACGGTACGTAGGTGTTACTGCTTTATTGATAGTAATAACAATAGGACGGGAGTAACGCTGTGGTCTTAGGTTTTTACTACATAAGAATATTATATTACAAGCTACAGCTGGCAGTTTTACCTGGTATTCTGGACAAAAATCCTTGAAAATCTGTGGAAAAAAAGTGCATTGTTTTAACTTCAATAACATTTTAATGATTTAACGGTGTCAAAACACTTCTTACAGCCTGCTTACAGCCGAGTTAAAAATAAACTACCTATTAATGGGCATTACTGACTAAACAAAATACAAGCTAATAAGTATTAAGATACTTTAACAACTCAGTCTACTATACAGAGAACAGTTGGATTGCTGAAATATATGACGGCGCATTAATACTGGCAGCACGCGAGTCGCGCGCGCTTAGGGGCAATTGAAGTATATGAAAAGTCTCTGAAAGTCTCTGAACCATTGAAGGTTCAGAGACAATCCAAATGTCCCACTACCAGTTGGAAGCGTATCTAGCATGCTGAAGTAAACCCTTGATTTTTGGTCACATATTGCATGAATAAACCCGCCAAGTGCGAGTTGGGCTCGCGCAATGAAGGTTCCGTACTACCCAAAATATAAAAAGTAGTGCAATAATTATCAATATAAAAAACCGACTTCATAAAAATTTCAGAACTGGACCAAATTAAAATGGGACCCCACGGGAATCACCAGCTTTCAAAAAAAAAAAAAAAAAAAACAAGTCGGTTCACCCAGTCGAAAGTTGTTTTGAGGTAACAGAAAAAAAACATACAGTTGAATTGAGAACCCCCTCCTTTTTGGGAGTCGGTTAAAAAGACAACATTACGCCTACATGCCCATCAAAGTACCAACCGTCCCTGAAGTTGCTTAATTTAGTATTTATAGTTTTTTTTTTTTTTTTTTTACTTTAGAGTTCGTATATAATCATGGTAAGTTTGCCGCTTGTACGTATTACCATTTTTAAATTAGAGCAAATACAAAAATGCGTTTAAAAAACGTTTGTTGTGTGGGGAGCCCTCTCAAGTTTTTACTTTATTATTAGTTAATTTGCCGTTAAACTTTACATATTCTGTAAAAAATTCAATTGGCTATCTATTACGGTTCGAAAGATACAGCCGATAAATGCAGGACGGACGGATCAACACGGACAGACTGGACGAGCAGACAGACTGACAAACTGACATGCAGCGTAGGCTTAGCAATGGGGTTTACACTCTTTGGGTACGGAACCCTAAAGATATTGGATAAGGTGAGCAAAGACTTTTTGGACTGGAACGCATAATAATGAAAGAGGTTTTACGGACTATTGTCATTATAATGTTAACGGGCTATTGTCATTAAATTGCTAACGTTTATCAATCAAAAATCTACCTAGCCGAGAATTGATCTCAAGATTGCTCAAAAGGCAGACACTACCGGCTAAGTCAGAGCTGACGTCAAATTCATATTAAATGCGAAAGTGTGTTTGTTTAAACCTCTCTCAGCAGCAACAGAGCAACGGGAAGGCGTGAGTTTTTACCTATATCATCCTATATATACGATAGTTAAACTATACTTTTTAAACCCAGAAGCAAACTAATGGGTGTTATAAAGTTAACGTGTGTACGTATCTGTGTGTTAGTCTGTGGTATCAAATCTCTGAAGCGGCTGAACTGTTTATTGACTTTGACTGAAATTGACTAGATTGAGGGGTTTTAACCGATGAAAGAGGAGGATGGTTCTATGTTCCACTGTATATTTTTTTAAGTATGTTCATCGATTTCTCCGTCGACTGATGAGTGATGAGCCATTACAAAAAAAATATTTTGTTCAGTAGTCAGTATCTGATGATAGGATCCCAGAGAATTTGAGGGCAGTACTCAACTTTTGGTACTTATTACGTTTTTCAAATATATTTGAAGTCAGTTTTCAATGAGATCTACTTGTCTTAGCTATAGTTCAAGAAACTCTGTTTAGCCGATCAAAGATTATATCAGCTCTTATATCGGGTGTTTTTAAAATGTTTCTTTTATACTTTTACTTTTTAGCCCGAAAATTTTACGATACTTGAGGGATTGTTACGCAGATAGTTTAGATACATACATTTATATTTAATACAAAAGGTAGCATAAACCTCTACAAAAAAAAATTAACATTCCTCACAAAAGTGTTAATTCAAAAACATCGACACAGCATTTCATAGTTTATGGCAAGAAAATGCTTAGTTTGTTTATGTGTAAATAACTGGAATATAACGTAAACACGTTATCTGCTTTCATACACCAATATTTATAGTAACGAGAGAGTATGACTGTCGGTCTTTGACCACTGAAGAGTATAAATTTGAAGTGAATGACTCCCGAGGGTGATAAAGTTCGTACATAAATATCACTAAAACATAAGTAACGTTCGTAGCTCTGAAGCCATCTAAAGCTATTTATAAATAAATGTGTGGTTAACAATTTTGTTGTACTGAAAGATATCAAACTAATATTATGAATTTGAAAGTTTGTGTGTGTGTGCCTAAGTATGTTTGTTCGTACTCCACTGTAACGAGGAGGACGAGATTACTATCAGGCGAGATGGTGACCAAACGTAGATTTTTATAATCTTTAAAAAAATGTCTGAACAGATTGCGATGAAATTTTGAATGAACACAGGCGACACCTTTTATTAACACATAGAATACTTTTAAACTATTTTTTTTTAAATAATTGATTAACACGGCTGGGCATCGAACTTGGAACCTCCTGTTCTTGATGCAGACGCGCTGCCACTGAGACTTGCTGGTCGTTTACAAAACACGGTCAACTAACACAGACCTAGATCAGATACTGAAATTCATAATTTAAACACCAGCTTGGCCTTAACCCGGAAACTCTTACTCATGCGATAGACGCACTCCCATTTAATCATACCAGTCATCAACTGAAAGTATCAATCAACACAACAGTCGCTGAACTATTTCAAAGGCCTTCAGTTACCGAAACCCTAACATAGTCTATACTTACCGCTTTTTGCCATAGAATAAGTGGCTTATTGCTTTTGCCATACACCTTTCACTTAATTTAGCTGTCGAGGTTAGCGTGTCACTTAGTTCATATCATAGACTCCGTAGACACCCATAGTCGCTACGGCGTAGTACCTCGTAGCCGTAGACATCGTAGGCACCCATAGTAGCTACGGCGTAGTACCTCGTAGCATTAAAACGTACTTGTAGCACTACAGCGTAGCAGGCGAAAAATTATTCATTTATTAAAATAATCAGAATAATTTTTATTGTTTTTGTTCGGTGGTGTGTTGTTTATTGGTTAGTTTGTTCCTCTTTCACACAGCAACAGAGCAACGTATTTACGCGATTTTTATTGCGTGCGTATGGTCCAAGGGTCGGAGAATGTACAGGTTTTTTATCCGGTAAAATTTACAGTTCCTCACGACTATCTACGAGAAACCTGTCCTTGTGTCGATATCCAATTACAATGAAATTAGCAAGAAAATAGGTCTTACATACGTCCTAGCGTTGCAAATCACGCTCTTATTCTTGTAGTCTCTGGTTTAGGAATACGGACTTTGGTTGCAAGCTATGCCTTCTTTTAACACTCTTTTTTTTTAGACCCAACGGCTTTTCATCTAGCTGTCAGCTTACGATTGGGTACAAGGTGCTGTGAAGCTCATAGCTGTAAGTGTGGTATTGCAATGGTTCAGCTCGCTATCTCTTGCTTGAGAAGTGCTGCTCGAATTGGCCGACACAGCAGCTTGAACGACATCATACGTGTCTTTTTCCACTAACAATATTGCAGCTGTGGTCTTGCGCGTGACGATAAAAACAGGTCTGACGGTATGACACTTGTATAGTTCCCTAGAAGTTGGGACGGCCCCTTGTATCACGTAAATATACTAACTTTGGCAGTGGTTACATATTTGCTAGCCGATTGTGGTCAAGATGAGCCCTTGAGAACCGGGAGCTCACCTCATTATAATAATCTTTCAGAGCACCCGGTTAATGCGACGTGTGACCAAAATGCTAGCGTGTTCCTGGCTCAAAGTATTACCATTACCATTTAGCGAGGCAGTGCCGCCAGCATGAAGGGTACGCTGTGAACTGGTAATGGGCTTGAGGATTTAGATTGTCTTTAGATGTTCAACGGTCTATGGAAAATCCAAATGGATTTTCTGATGGCCGTTTCATTTCAGTAGTTATATTATATTATAGTAAGCTTGTATTTTGTTTAGTTTATAAAAGCACTTCCCAGTATAATAAAACTTCAATGCCATGCATAGTTAATACCATTTGAATGTATATTGTGCAGCGTACAGTGTCATTTTCAATAGAAATTTTGTATACGTGCCGCTTTTGTGATTGCAAAGGCTCTAAATTACTCGTTATAGAGTTTGTACTACAACATCAAACTAATCAGTGAATCATCCCTTATTTTTAAAACGAATGGAAGACGGTACCTATCTTTTATTCTGAAATTGCATTTGGAAAATTAATTTAAAATTCCATCAATTTAAAATTCCGTTGAACCATGCAAACCACAATTCACTACGTTAATAAAGTGAAAACGAAGCTAGTTTTCTACGTATTTCACTTACTTTAAACGTACAATGCCAATACATTTATCGCCTGAAAGCTTGTCCCGAAACTCTTTTTCCACTAACTTTCATCTAGTTTGATTAAACTTTCTGGAAACTTGATTTCGAGTGAAAAAAGGATATGGGACCGAAAAAGCCGTTTATTTGATGTACCAACTTAACGCTTTTTTAACATATTTCTGCAAAGAGGTCAGTTCACTCCGTTTTTAGGGTTCTGTAGCCCGACAAGGAACCCTTATAAACTCGTTTTGTCCGTCCGTCTTCTGTCTGTCTGTCCGTCCGTCTGTTCATCCGTCCGAATGTTTCAAAACGTTCTAACTTCTATAATTATTCTTACAATACGGATAGGTCATATTTAAAACCTAGTCTAACCTATCTAAAACCTAAAAAGTGTTTCGAACATTATCTGATTATGACTTTTTGAGTAACAGTGATAAAACTGTAATAAATTCAAGGCCTTCTAGCTCAAAAGTCGTTGACCTTTTTACAAAATGATCTTAACAAATAATGTTTCTCAATCAGTTTTATCTATGTTTAAAACCATAAAATATATCATTCAGTGTTTGCAGATGCCTAATATTAAGTTAACATAAATAACAATTTCATGTAATAAGATTTTTTTTGTAGTCATCATGATGTCTGTATAACATTTCTAGGTAGAAGCTAGAGCACATACAACTGTTTGGTCACCTATGTACTTACCATGTAAATCACCTAGTTTCACAGACCAATAAAGTAAAAGTAAATCATTGTAGCATTATCTAGACAACCACTGTGGACCACCGTCCACACACCACAAGGATATATGTACCTATATCTCATCCGAAGGTAAGATCTTTTGTGCCTCTATTTTTGTAGTGTTTTTTCTGTGGAGTCAATAAAGTGTTGTTGTATTGTATTGTTCTTCCATAAATGCCGCTAGTCCCTGCTTTAATGAACTATAATATCGACATGTATTATCAAGGCTCAGTTAACTGCATATTAGGTAACCACGGACGAACATCGTTAGTGGCTCAACAGACACCGTAATCACCTTAGTGAAGCCCACGAAGGCCTGAACCGTAGTTACCCGAAATGAGTGGATTAACTTTCCGATATATACGGAGATTAGGTTTACTACTGGTGGTGAAGGGTAGCCAAGTGTCTGAACAAGGCGGAGAAAGGGGGCAAATAGCAATAAGCTCCCCGGATTCAGCCGCGTGGATTATTTTAAGAATCATAAAAAAAATCGGGGCAATTTAGTTCACTCTCCGACTCTCAAACTAAATCTCTATAAAATAATCATGTCGATATGTCGATCCGTTATTGTCGTAAGGTCGTTTTTATTAAACCTCAGTGCGCGAGCCAGACTCGTCGTACTTAGCCCGTTTATTTTTACTTGATGACGAGATTCTTAGAACGGAGCCGATAGTGATATTTTTCAATAGCTAAGCGTATGTTTTTGTTTTTTAATTTATAATAATTTATTTCACCCCTAACTAAATCACTCGGGTGGTCTCTGATCCGCAAACAAACTATCCTATATTTACATAAACTAACATTGTATTGGAAATTGCTTTGAACGACAGTTTCTCGGAACTTAACCACTGTGTTACCACTTCAAAGACTAGCCCAAACAATAGATTTGATGAAAGGAACAGTAATCACTGAAATTGTGATATTAAATAATGGAATAGGTTACGATTATAAAACTTGTATATACCTTTATTTTAGAAACAAGATTATTATATAGCTTGATATTTAAATATTAAATACAGAAATCCGTAATAATGAGTGAAAAGTCAATGAGTGATGTCGCTATGAAAACAAATATGCGTTTTAAATTCAGAAAAAAAACCTAAGTTCGTAAGTGTTTAACCCTTAATACTCGCATGGGGTCAATGGAATTTTACGCGCATAAAAATTATAATTTGGTCGGTCAGTCACCGCTATCGCCAACAGTAGCTTCCTAGTTTGCATCACATTTATATTCGTATGATCACACTTCTGTGACAAACAGGACGTTGGAGAATTCGCATAGGTACATTGTTGCTATCCGTGCGAGTAATAAAAAACTTTTTTCGTCCGAGTCAAGTAATGCAAGAAATTAGGAGTCTGAATAAAATTCGCATGAAGTAACCAGTCCAGGATCTATTGTCTATCATGTGGTGAAAACGAGTCTAATTATTTCTTAAGAATTGAAAATATCTCGACGTTGAATAATTGTGCATCAACAGCGAAAATAAAAGATTTTGAATTGTGTTTTTTATAAGTTCCTCATGAAGAGGTTGCTGTTGCTACTAAGGAGGTTGCTTCAAGGAGTTCAGCGGTTAAAGCCGCGGCGCGCAACTAGTTAAATAAATAAAAAAATATCTGCAGAAATAAAATGTTTTTTCCAATTGCCCTGTTTTTTTTTTTGTTTTTTTTTAATGTTTCTATATTACCTCCTATACTAGATATAATTATAGTCTAATTAGCTTGACCAATTTTGGTGTGTGGGGTCGTTAGATTCGTCTTTATGACCAGAGCGTCATAGCCTATATTATGCGTTCGGATATTTAAATTTTCTTTTAACAATCTACTTGTTTGAAAATAGTAGATGCTACAAAGCATAACGACTCTTTTCAAAATATCGACATGTTGGCATGCACTGCTGGTAAATTTAAAGCAGCAGTATTTCAAAAGCTCTCCTCATTATAAACTTCTATATTTTGAAACAATAATGTTATTATTATTTTAGTTGTTAAAAATTTTCAAAGGCATTAAATTTAAATTTACATATTAAATAAATAAATAAATAAAAATGTATTTAAATAATTTGTGTTGCATTCAATGGGCTGTATTATTATTAAGTTTATTAATCTATATCCATGTTGTTGTAACATTTCATAATATGGCTGTTTGCTGTTCCTTAATAAATAAAATAAAAAGCAATTTTGACCTTAACTGCCTTATAATACGATCCAAAACCAAAAAAAGATACATCCGTGTCTCACGCCTTCTGCCGTAGCACAACGCGTCCATATATTCTCTCGTTTCTATACAATCATCAGTAATTGCGGTTATTGTCCGGAGATTTATTACAATCGTTTGGAATAACTAGGTCTATCCCAGGAAGGTAATGCTAACGCGTCACATGAGAAGATACCGCAAATCCCTTTGAAACTGAAACGAAAAATATGTTGCGAAAATCAACAATATACCTAGTATCTACATGCCTCGTATAGACACGGAGCAGGTACAAAGAGGAGATGGTATATTTACTCTATATTTTTCTTCACTTCCATGTAAAACATTGAGTAGGATTAGGGTCGTTACCATCATTTTCTTTTACAAAAGCTCGCAGCGGGCACACCTAAAAACAAATACAATATGGCGCTTATATTATTTTGAGGGTTCCGAACCCCAACATGGAACCCTTATAAATTCGTTTTGTCTGTCCGTCTGTCCGAATTTTTTTTTTGAACCTTCTTACCTCTCTAACCATTAAGGTAAATAAATGCATGAAACTTCGCAAAATGACAGTTGTAATATATATAGATCTCAATTTTAAAAGTATAAAAATATACATAATATTGACTTTTAGGGGTAGCTCTCGTACATGTGAAATGGGCATGTTTTTTTTTTACTGAGCCTTTTGATTACTTTAATATGAATTTAAAAACGGTCAATATTCGTTATAAATAAAATCGGAATACCTTGAAACCTCACATGGCATCACGGTGTACAGTTCTTTAGACAACTTTCAAACTTTCGCGGTCTATAATTAACATTCGGTGCTTGGTTTTTTTTAGATAAAATACTTCTTGCTCGACGTTCTGACCATGTTGCAATGGCCGTGGTCACGAGCTCAAGAACAATTTCAGGGTAATAATATTAATACGCTATAAGTCTAGATAGGTAACTAAAACACAGTTCCTTGTGGCACCTCTTCTTTTATTTTCTTCTCTGTAGATAGGACAATAAAATCCCTCCAATAATTTTTTGGGTCACGCTTAGGGCCCCAGAGAGCGGCGTCGTTCGCTTTTTCTACTGTATCCTGTAATAAACTCCGCTCTAGGCATCTTTATAGTACGTGTCTGATGGTTTATAGGATGTCCTTCAAATATCAGATGTTCGATGTTTTATTTCCAAAACCATCTTGCGACGCAAGAAAAGAATTGGGTACATATTACATACTAACAACGTCTGGCGGTTTTAACCATGAATTGCCAAAAAAAAAAAGACGAGGGTGGCGGGCGTGCCTCGCAGGTGGTTTGGTCATGGCAGAGGATCCGAAATAAAACGCCGAGCACTTAGTTTTAATGTTTTATTAGCTCAAACGATTAATCAGTTCACAAAATACTGGATGGCACTGATATAGCCGGATTACTCAACGGAAACGTGGCGAGTTTGATACCACGAGGCAACAACCGTCCCTGATCGTGTCTCGACCTTTAATACCCGCAAAGAGAATATAAGTAAGAAATACCCGATGCCCGGCGGGTTACCTCGCCTTTTTCTCTAAATGTCATATGTCAGAAATGTCCCTTGTCAAACACCGAATTTGTTGCAATCGTAGTATCGACCTCACCCAAGTATACCACTTGACGTTTCCACCGACAGATAGCGCCACTATTCTGACGCTGCGATATATTATTTGATAATAATCCATCATGCTGAAAATACTTACAATAAAGTAGGATGGTAACAAAACTAAAAACAAATTCACGCAAAACTCCCACGTTTACATAGTACGGCATTTTTGCAAACGAAAAAATACTGCAGCTTTCAAAATGCAAAACAAACCCAAACAAGGCACCACTGCAGTCAACATGCAAGCTTAAAATACCCTGAAATAGCTTAGTGCATTCAACTGGGGGCTTCGAAAGCCTCCTAAATGGGGCATACAGTATAATGACTTAGATTGGTTTTGTTTGTACGGGTCAGAGGTGAATGAACGCTCGCGTGATCAACTTGTGTTATGGTGGTGCGCTAGACTGCAACGCCAACGATGTATGAAGAACATGTGCTGAAAATAGTAATTTTAGGATGAAGGTACATCTAATGTATATTCGCACAAAAGGACCTGTACTGTATACACTACGTTTGAGTTTTATCAAGGTGAGAAAAACTCAATTCGTTATAGGCATTCGTGCTATCATAGACCTCATTATCGCAAAAGGGATAATATCAAGCGAATAAACAAATATACATATTAGTAAATTTATCTTTGCATTAGAGAATTTTGAAAGTTACACCTCGGCTCCGTAATTGATAGAACAATTTTGCTATAAATTTTCGTTCGTAAATATCTCAGCGACAGAAACACCTTCAAAACAATCATAAATCCATACTTCTTTACTTACTTAATATTATAAATGCGAAAGTAACTCTGTCTGTTTGCTACATAATCACGGCTAAACGGCTTAACCGATCTCGATAAAATTTTGCGAGGTTATAGTATGTATCATGAGGACGAACATAAGCTATTTTTTTCTGAAGAAATCGTGGACGAAGCCACAGGTACAGCTAGTATATTTATAAATGTTAAATTCTTAAGCTGCAATATAAATAAAATTTTAAGATTTATCTTAGAATAGATGTTGTGGCGTAACTTTTTTCTTGACCACTTTGTTCTAACTCAATTTTAGCTTAAAAAAAACTTAACAATTATAAATCCTGAAGAATGCAGTAACAAAGATCTACGAACAAAGGTTTGAATACCTAGTAGTATTTACTGTACTGCAGTGTATAATTCAAACTGGAACAGACATAAATTCGTAGCTCTACGAGGAACACATACCTAAGTGTTTGTTAATTTATAGTTATCGGATATCCTTTAGATACTGCCGTCTGACCTACTAAAAAGTTGTCTGTAAAATTACTTTGTAGTCTAAAAATAAATTAAGTGACGATTTTAGAAAGCAGTAAAAAGTTCTGTAGTATTTGTGTTTAGTGCTAGTCGTTTTTGGAAGATATATTTTACATAAATTGTTTTATGCTGAAACACATCTTTTGTTTATGTCATTTATTTAATTTATTTTATAAAAATAAAATCATCAGACCTGTTAATTTTCGTAACAACGAATTTATTTCCTATGAACTTTGATAGCTTTGGTATATACTTGTCAAAACTGCTATGGCGGAATTAATAAAGAAAACGCATAAAAAGTATGTCAGTTCAAATAAAGTACCTGAGCGACCGAGCTACGCTCGGTATTTTTTTTAACTGTAAAGATAAACGTTAAAAAAGCAACATTTAATCTATATACAAAATTTCATCCAAATCGTTAGAGCCGTTTCCGAGATACGCGAAATAAATTTATATACAAGAATTGCTCGTTTAAAGTTATTAGATATGTTTTACTAGCGGACCTGGCAGACGTCATCCTGCCCGCTATCGGATCCAATTATGTTTTCAAACCATTCTGGAACCCATTGAAATAAACACAAAATTTCATCCAAATCGGTCCAACCGTTTAGGAAGAGTTAGGTGACAAACACACGTACAGAAGAAATAAATATATTAAGGTATATAGATTCAAAACCTACATATAAAAAAATACATACAGACGAACATAGAACCTCCTTCTTTTTGGAGGTCGGTTAAAAATAGAACGTAACCTACACGAACCTTGAGAGAGGCCTACGCCCAGCAGTGGACTAAGGTAGGCTATCATTATAATGCTGTATGCTTGACATAAAATACTCTTACCCATGAAATATTCTTACTTGTTTACGCTTCTTGCGAAAACTCGTTGCTTCGCTTAATTTCCTAAACTAAGTGAAACTACTAATATTCCGCAGTATGAATTAAGTACGTTTATATATATTTTATCATCAGGTGTTTATGACAAGGCTTTGAAAAGTTTAACAGTTGTTTCTGATAGTTCCCAAGTTAAGAAAGTTATACAAAACAGGCTTTGTCTTATCTCAAATCCAAATAAACTGGTTTAATCCAATAATTTGGTTAATCAAAACAGAAAGCCGAAAGCTTCTGTCAATATTGAACAAAGTTATATTTCCATCTACAATACTAATTTCTGCCAAGCTTTAAAAATTCAGAAACTAAAATTAAGTATGAAATTTAAGGTTTGTATATTATGGGTATAATTGTGGGCATAGATTTTTAACGTATGGATTTACCAGGATTTTTTCAACAAAATTCTCTACCATCTGACAGTAAAACGTGTCCTTGAGTATTTTGACTACATAGTCAGGAAAGAAGATGACTATTTGAATAAGTTTGCGGTGACTGGAAAATTTGAGGGCAAGAGATCACGAGGTTTTGAGGACGAGTCACACTGGGCTAAAACTTTGTAATTGTGATCGGATCAGATTTACACCACACTCGATACTTCATGTCGCCGGAGTCAGGAGACGATAGTGTCATCATCACAGCCTGAAGATGTCCACTGCTGATCATAAGCCTCCTCCTTAGAACTCCACACTGAACGAGAGCCTACCATCTGCATCCACTGGATGCCCGTGATTCACTCAATGTCGTCGATCCATCTAGTAGGAGGCCTACATACGCTGCGTCTCACTTTTTATCAATTATAAAAAAATAACTACAAAATAACATGTCAAGTAGAAGAGCAGAACAAACCGCAAGGCGCTATTGGTCTTAAATTAAAATAAAAACAATCTGTTCTTGTTTCAGTCGACAAATAGGGTTATGGACTACCTGATAGTAGATTTTTATTAAGTGACAGCTATGATCCACCATCCGCAATCTCGTCGGACAAAGTATCCTGCATATCTTCACTTGAGTCTGATGCATTCATCCTCGTTAAACCTTCGTAAGTTGTTTAAAATAATTGCTGAAATTGTAGAAAGCTAAATTGTCCACTGATTTTGCTGACTTTTCGCAACCGCACTGATTACGGTCTAACCTGTTACCATGAACGTTTTGATTAATTTAATCTTTAAACATGTTAACGTTTCAGACTGCTCTATTAAATTAATCTGCATAATGATTCTACAACGCGACCTATTTATAAAAAGAGCTAGCCAAATCAGGAAACTTAAAATTTTCCTCAGACAGCTATCAGTTTGCTTAGATGCTACGATTGTGGGTCCCCCAGTCAACTTTACAGATAAGTTGGTTACTCTTTAACCCTCATCATTCCGTTCATGACTTCCTTCATTAATTATTTCTGACTTATTTTGAGACAAGAGACCATTATGTATGACTTTGTGTATTACCAAGTGTAAGGATTTTGTTTATTTGATTCATGTATTTGTACATTTGCGACCATTCAAAGAGGTAAGGTAGGTAGGTAATGTCATGTTAGGGGCGTTCTGCACTGAAATAACTAACTTCGGTACTTGAAGTGTATATACTACTTTTCCCCCTGCTAGCGCCTGGGAGAAGAAATTTACTCAGTTCCTTTAATATATCGTAGTTTTTTTCGTAATACTATGAAAATAAGATGATGAGACTGAAATTCAATGCATTAAGTTATTTTTTATTTAAAGCAATAACTCTCTGTCAGTGAAAGTATTGAAAAAAAAATTGCTGCATTCATCATCATTATCAGCCAGAAGACGTCCATTGTTGAACATAGATCTCCCCCTTTAACGACAGCCTGCCATCTGCATCCACTGAATGCCCGCGACTTCCACAATGTCGTCGGTCTATCTAGTGGGAGGCCTACCTTCGCTGCGTCTTCCGGTTCGTGGTCACCACTCGAGGGCTTTTCTTCTCCATCAGTTATCGGTTCTTCGAGCGATGTGACCTGCCCATTGCCACTTAAACATGCAAATATTAATAGTTATGTCGGTTTTTAATTACTGTATTACCCATCGTTAATATTAATCTACCTATCAGGGTAACGTAACACTCATCAAAAATTGTATAATTCTTATACACTACATTATTTTAAGTATTGTAGGTACACTTTCAAAAGGGTTTTTCAACTTACATTGTCACGAAGTATGGCTAGTCTTGAACTTTTAAGAGCTCCCAAAAATAATAACGTAAAGTGCCCCATAAAAGGCATGATCGCAGTCTTTCATCTTGTCGCCCAAGCAAGATTATCCACTTAACATTTTTGTATGGATATTAAAATGAAAATCTGATTTTCTGCAACGGAGCGAAAAATCCGCTGAAACGTAGAGTGTGGGAACTGAATCAAGAGATCCTCAGAGACATCGATGCTGAGAGGAAAACCTAATTCATTTCAGTCTTTGTGTGTTATTTTTTAAATCAGTTTAATTACATTTCTGGCACGTCTGTATGATCTGGTAAAGCAATAGTACATCGATATAGAATATTCATTATTGAAATAACATCTCTTGTCGATAGAGTTTCAACCCGACCTGAGCTTAACAGTCTTCTACCAGCGTTTTTTCCTCTCTGTACTTGATGTTTGCCTTTTTTTTATATTATAAACTCAGAATTATTTTTCATGTAGATGGAAGTTACCAAGTGTGTATTAATTTACGGTCCAACACAGTCCGGATTGACAGACGGCGTTAATTATTATGCAGCAAGTATAATATTCCACAAATCAGTAACTCATCCACTTATTCTTGATTTTTACCCACGACGGAACGGAATAGGTGAATGTGTTTTGGTTAAGAGGTAGTGTCAGTATTCATGCTTGTATTTCTTTTATCATTTCCTATTAAATGGCTGGACCAATTTATTGTTGGATTTGTTGAGGCTTACATCCCATGGTTACAGTGATTCGTGATGTAAAATACAAAGGCCTCCTTTTGGTTTAGTACTATCGTTCATTGTAACCCTGTTTAATGGAGGTATAGTTACATGAGCCATAACTTTGAACTTCCTTTACGATTTTTCTCATTACTGACATCACTTTCATTACATTAAACAATTTTGAACGCGGTTTTTATTTACAAAACAACTTATGTAAATGAAAACCGTGGCTTATCAAGTGTAGTGTTAAAGTTACTTCACTACATCTAAGTAAAGAAAATGCTACTTTCAATGTCTCTGTACGCTAAGAAAAGCATATCTTCTGCCTGTGAAACATTGGAGCAGTAATCTTTGTCACAGTCAGTTACGGACCTAACTAGGTATCTACGCGGGACTTTTCCAATGAATTATTCAAGGCAGTTGGAGACTCTAAGCCAGGTTGTTTTATTAGGGATCCGTAGCAAAATACATGGTTAGGTTAGTCAAAATAGGTAAATACTTAATTTATTTAATAGTAATTTGGTAAATACATTTCAGTATATTTTCACAATCAACACAACAACTGTTGATTTTGATTCAATAATTTGCGTCATGTGAGGATCTGGCATTTGGTAGGTGGTGGTGGGCATTGGCATGCTTTTAAATAATTCTATGAAATATCGATAATCCTACTAGTTTCACATAGTAAATAAAAAATCGTAACTGAAAAATATATATACAGTAGAACCTCTATAAGTCGAACATCAAGGGAGACGCCAAAAAATTCGAGTTGTAGAGTTTTCGACTTAGGCGGATTTTGATACGACATAAAGAGGTTGAGATACATTCTTATAAATTTTGATTTAAACACATATTTTTATTTATTATAAATCAACATCATTTCAAAACATCCTTAAAATAAAAACAAAGCATTAAAAAAAAACAATAAAATGGCTTCTGACAATATTTCACTCGACAACAAATGACTTGCTTCTCTAAAATTCAAATGAAATGAAAAAAAAAATTAAACACCTGACACCAAGCAAGCAAACACGTGTAGTAACGAGAGTCATAAATTTGTGGTAATTCTATTCATTGTATATTCCTAAATTGCTTTCTAAGAAAAAGTTGTAAAATAAAACATTGCAATGTTCGAGATACAAAGGTAAAATTTAATGTTTCGAGTTATGGAGGGAAAATATGTCCTAAAATGGCTTGGAGGGACTCACTGATTATTTCGAGTTATAGAGGGTTGAGATTTGGAGTAATGGAGGTTTTGGTGTTTGAAGGGAAGGGAACAAAACATTCTTTCGAGATATGGAGGTATTTTTTATTTTTTTAATATAGAATAGATCTACGTTTGGCACCAACTCGCCTGATGGTAAGCGACGGTGTGGCCGAGGATGGAACACTTTTTTTTTTACTTTCAACTGGTTTTCAACTTATCGAGGTTCGACTTAACGAGGTTCTACTGTATTATAAACAATTAATTACCAAAAGGGTACCAACGGAGTTTTATAATATTACTAAGACTACGCTGTTTGAATGTATCTCCTTCCTTTCTTTTAAACCGCACTGGATAACCAGTTGAAATTTTCACTGAACATGATGTAATGACCGTCTCTTTGACCGTCTTTGACATCTACCCAAACGAGTCGTCTCCATAGAGCCACTATGATCCGTTTCTAATCCATACGGCCAAGGATTGGAACAACCTGCCGGCTTCCTTATTACCTGAGAGATTATAATCTGGGCCTTTTCAAGGCAAGAGTGAATAGGTATCTTTTAAGTATGTGTACATCATCTTCGACCACATCGTCGCTTACCAACAGGCGAGTTGGTGGTCAAACGCGAAATTAATTGCGAAAAAATATATATACTGTATTTCTTGCGTAAAAAGTTGGTTACCTATCGAGTTACCGAGATTGGCGCGATTATCGACCCACCAGAGTAAGCTTGTAAGTCTTGCGTTTGTGGTTTCATCCAGGGGATACAGTTAGTTTGTTGGGTTGAAACTTGCGGTTAGCCTTGGTGAAAGTAGATTGACTGTTAATATTCTACAGCATTGATTTGCAAAGATGATGTTTTAGACCCAACATCCATTGATATTGGGTCTAGAACAAAATTCACCGAAATGGTGTCCTAATTTTATCAACATAAATTTAGATACGTCTTAGGAATACCACCAAACTATGTAAAATTAAGACTATGTTGGTCGTTTAAACAGTGTCTAACAGTTTAGTTTGCAACAAATGCAAAGAATACCTCAACAGTTGGTATGGTTTAAGTCTATTTTTGATTCGAATTTTTTTGAGTGCTGCGGTAATGTCCATAATTTAAATATCTTTGCCCTACAGTGTTATTATTTGTTGCATCAGGGGATTTACCCGCTTTTTTATTTTTTATTCTTATTATCTTAGAAAAGTAACGGTCTTAATTAACAGAGTTAATAATTAGCTAGAGACAAAGGGGCCATTTAAAAGTTTCTACTTATAAAAACCAAAGTAAATAATATGAACGCTAAAACATGTGAATGAAAATATAGAAGTAGACTATTGTTCGAACAAATAAAAAAGCAATAGACTCTAAATAAACTAAGATGAAGATTTTAAAGCATCTGTTCGCGTTTTCGCAATTCTAAAAATCCTTATACTGCAAATTTTATCGCATTGCCTCTTTTTGAAAAGAGCGAGTAATAACAAGTAGGTATATATAAAATGTTACTCGTATAATAGTTACATGCTAAATGTAGTTATATGCTAAAATCCCAGCGCAGTGCAACTTAGAGCTCTGTAATCTAATCAGAAACAGTTTAATTTCCGTACAAACCGCGCACAACGTGTCTTTATTAAGGCGGGCGGCGGACAGATTGCTAGCATTGTGTCCGACCTAGGCTTCAACTTGACAAGTTCGTTACCCAGTCTTACAGCTTTTGTTAGTTTACTTTGCTTATATAGTTATGTTTTGGTTAGCTAACTACAATTTTTACACAAAATATGTATGATAGCCGACATCCATATACTTCGTTTTCATAATCTTTGATCGTCAAAATACCTACCTTGGTATTTCAAGGGATACCTTCGTAGTAGATCAGGCAGCTTAAGTGGATGGTCAGAGCCCCAACTTTGACCATCCCGAACCCATAGGTCCCCTTTTAGTAGGCTCTTACTACAGGCAGGGGGTACTGGTGCCGTATTCTATTGCCCCGGCACCAGAGCTTAATCTTTGATCGTCGAAATACCTACCTTAGGTATTTCAAGGGATGCCTTCGTAGTAAATCAGGCAGATTTTGATATTAAAGAGTTAACGGTTATGTTGCTTATATTTTGTTTACTGAGGAATCCGAAAATTAATAACAATTGTCAGAAATTTCACTCAAAATACATCTGAATGTGTTGAGCACTTTACAATTAATTAAATAATTTGAATATGGGCATTTTGCCCTAATCCACTTTGTGTGTTTCTCACTTGTCGTGTAGATCGATTAGGTTCATGTTCATAACATTCAATATCTTGAATATCTTCAATTTCCCTGAGGGTCCAATTCCCCAAAGTGCAAAGCCCAAAAAAGTTCTTTATGTTTGTTTTTTAAGTCACCTAAAAGCTTCATGGCCTAGCAAAAATTTAGTAGCCAACAATTCGATCAAAATTTTTTTCGAAGGCCAACCGGCAAATAGTTACAAACTCACACAACAAAACCTGCATCGAGTTTTTCATAAATAACTAATTTTAAATATCAAAAAGTTAAATATCATCGGCATGGGCATTACCATAAAATACATATTTATAGCATATTCTAAGTATAGTCTAGTCCTAAGTAGTATGATATTTGCTATTTGCAATCGTCGCTGTCAAAAAACGATAACTGCGAATTCAGCGATGACTTCTACCACCAATAAAATTAGTCAACAACCAAATCAGAACATTTCCGCGACAATTTTCGTCTACTATTACTGCCGCATGTGTGTCTATGCCTGTTTTAATGGTCTTTAAATTTCGACCATAATAAATCACAGATAGAACTCCAACGGTTACTCTCTTTTTTACAAAAGTTAATTTAATGCCACAGTTTTATCAGCTTCTCACAGACACGTCACGTGCGAAAACGAAACAAAAGCTATTAAACATTCCTGAATACCACACAGTAACGTAAAGGTCTTACCACAAAGAATATAATCAAGGTTTAAACATTATTTTATTCATTTATTTGCCAATATACAAGCTACATGAGGTTCTTAAAAACTACAAATTTTAACTAGACGTCGTCTAAAAAGCTAACATACTAACGACTACTTGTATATATTATTATGAAATCTGACGTGGATTTCACACATTTTTTGTTTTTACTAATAATAGACTCTTATTTGAATTGCTATCTCGCCTGATATTAATCGATGGTGCAGTTTACAATGGACCACGCTTGCCTAGATGAAAACAATTCACTCGTGATTAGAAGATACCCAGATTGTAACTGTCGGGGAACACATTTTCAGGCAGCGCATTTCGCAGACTAGCAGTTGCTCAATAATAGTGGAATCAAAGCGCTTCGTACGGGTTTTCGGAATATCAACCATCAATCTCGGTGTCAATTTTCGTGCCCACTCCGGCAGTCCGATAGAAAAATGGACAGGAGGTAATTAAATCATGCAGATCCGATGCACACTCTCACAATTTAGTTTAAGTATATTTTCAATAAAACCTAGCAAGTTCAGAAATAATAAAAGACGCGTGCAATATTCCAAAGAAACTCCCTAACAAGTCGGCACATTACTTGGATTATACATCAATCATATATTATGTTCCTACCACGTGTTCCAATAAAGGACCTTTCAACATGATTAATAGTAATAGAGCGTCCATAGCATTTTGTTGATTCAGCCTACCTGAAAACGTTGTAGGTTAAGAGCTAAGGTTAAATTGAACGTTGAATCAAAAACTGATAAACATATATTTATTGGTTTGTATATTTTTATTATAAATGTATTTATTATTTACTAATATGATTAATTAATATTTGTTTTCTTTTAGGTATAAAATACAACTAAACCTCATTATTTTGACAATATTCTAACAAAAATTTAAATTACAAACAATAATAATATAAAGTTAAATGATTATGATGTCTTCCCGTGAACATGGTGCATGTAACTGCGCCGAAATATCGGGAGCTCCTTCCACAACCTTACCACGGTAAATATCCCGTAAATAATCATTTAACTTTAGTGAACAACCGTGATAGTTTAAAACAGTGTTTAAAATAATATATTTTTGTTTGTATATTAAAATAATTTAAATTTGTTTTTAGCTAACCTACATCATCTCCTATCTTGTTATGTGTTATAAGTATTTTTTAATAATAAATTAATGAATACTAGTTCGTAATGTGTCATACCTCGACTGAATGGTCCTTTATTATTTATTACAAACTAAGCATATAATTTACAGACAAAAACCAAACCTTACATGCTACAGCTTAGGTGGGCAAGAATCACAGCACTTGTCTCTATATTATCCAAAATTATATCCAGATCAAGTTGTTGAGAGAGCATGTTATTCATAAGTTGCATGAATCTGTGTGAATGTTTTTTTAATCAAACAATTTGCCCTCGCTTGAGGTCGCTGTCGTGCTTGTAGAATCCAGAAGAGTTGGCAATGTAATGAAATGCTCGTGGTACTGCAGAGTTGTCAATAAGCGGCAGTGACTACTTACCACTGCCTCTAGCTAGTGGATCCTCGTGGTTTAAAGTAAGTACAGGTGGCGAAAGTGCTTATTATCGCTTTAGAACTTAAGATTATTATCATGTCACTACAGGCACTACTATCTATTGAGACGTAGATTTCTATTTTACGACTGATGGTGAATTAGAAAATAATGATCCTAAAATAGACCCAGGTATGTCCTAAAACTGCGACCAAAACCACCGGAGGATGGGCAGCAGCATCCTAATAGTACACGGTGAACGTATAGCGATCCCCAAGTCGCCTGCTAAGCGTGGGGATTATGGCAACATCCCTCTATGAGGGAGGCCTTGTTTAACAGTGGACGTTAATTGGCTGATGATGCAATGTGATCCTAAAATACCACTAGTGGTAAATCGGAAGTGGCACTTTCCAATTGACCACTGATGGTGTTCAATTGGTTAGAAGCGCCTGTTTGCTACCATATTTTATAGGACAACTCGAAGATAAGCAATTTTCGACACTTTGGGTGTACCTTGTGTGGCTGCAAATAGCGTTCCCAACTAATGGATCCGATGAGACGTAAACTTGTCGAACAAAAATCCAAAGTCTGCGTCAAATACTTTCAAGCTAAAACCTCTAGACACGACATTACTAAACGACAAACTAACAACATTGTATCGTTTTATTGCTCAGTTTACAGCAACTGCACGCTAGGTGTTCAGGGCAATGTTCCCAGTGAAATTACAAGGCATAAAATAAAAGATTTTACAACATATCTGAGTGTCTGGCGCAGTGTAGTGCCCTGGTATGTTTTTATCTAAACTTTTTGATATCTCTACAACTATTACGCACAGATTTACTTCTTATTAGATGATGAACGTGACCTCTTTGTGACGTAATTGAATTTAAAAAAACTTTGGACTGATCTTGATTGGAGAAGTTAAGCCTGGAAACTACTCTTGGTGGCAGAGAGAAAAAAATACGTTAAACTTCCAGTCAAAAGAGGAAACGCGAGTTCGAAAGTCAGGAAACACATGGAGATTGACGTACTTATCGCTAAGCCCAGCATCAGTAGAGTGATCAAAACCCAGATATTCTGCTGGATAGGCCATTTGTATGGGTGAGAGAATCGCGATATCTTAGAAAGCGTATTTTGGAGTTCTCAACGGCTTCCAATCGCTGGAAAGATTGAAAAAGATGCCATTGATTCAACCTGCGTGATTTCCTAATCTCTGACTGGAGAGAAACCGCGAGATCATGACCTATAACATTCGCTTGTTTTAGGCCTCGTAAGGCCTACAAGAGGAGGAGATGGTTCTTGGATTTTGACCTATATATGGCGCTGGGAAAAAGTTAGAGTCGTACAGCGGGAAATGGAGAGAGCTATGCTTGGAGTTTCTTTGTACGGTAAATTCCAGAATGAGAATATTTGAAGAGGATTTCGCCGAAGAATCACAGTCACCGAAATTGCTGCTCAAATTTGCAAGTTGAAGTGGCAATGGGCAGGCCACATCACTCGAAGAACTGATAACTGGAGAAGAAAGGTTTTTGAGTGGAGACCTTGAAGCGTAGTTGGACCAGCGACATCGTGAGAGTCGTGGGCATTCAGTGGATCCAGTTGGCAGGCTGTCGTTCAGTGTGGACGTCTTAAAGGGAGGCCTATGATCAGCAGTGGACGTCTTCGAGCTGATGATGATAATGAGGGTCACTGCGCCAGCGAAGTAAGTGAGTAAAGTGTAATCAGTTTGTCCGGTAGATACTAGTCTAATTCTTTAAAAAGATGTCAAGTCCCGGTCGTCGCCGTCGCCTCGGGGAGTCATTTGTCTTGTCTCAATTTATTCGGGTTCCTCGAACCTCGCCGCTATACTTGAGTACAAGATCTATCTTATATTCGTATAAGTAACTCAAAAACCACTCAAAACTATATAAAATGTTACAATTCTCAGATTTTTTTCTTCTTCATAATATGGCTACCCAGAGCCAGTCAAAAGGCACAGCATGATACTTTGCTTAATGATGAACACTAACCTAGGATAGAGAGAATAAAATATATATTTTATTTATATTACAAGGGAATTACTCACGTAAGAATAGGCCGGATACTCCAACTATAGTTTCAACCGCATTCGGCGGTCTTTATTAAGGTGAATACGCGCGCGCGGCTGCGTCTCGCTTACGAGTATTTTTTTGTTTCGCATTTTTATTCGGAGTATCCGGCCTAATCTTACGTGAGTAATTCCCGTGTAATATAAATAAAATATGTGAAATAAATAAATAAATAAATATCTGGGACATTATTGCACACATGGTCATCTGACCCCAAACTAAGCAAAGCTTGTAATATGGCTGCCAGAGACTGATATACATACATATATATATTTAAATACATACTTAAATAGATATTAACACCCAGACATAGAACAAACACAAATGTTCATCACACAAATGTTTGTCGTAGATGGGAATCGAACCCACGCCCCCAAGCACAGAAAGTAGGATCACTACCAACTGAGCCACCGAGGCAGTCAAGAAACCACGTCAGTTTCCATAATAAAATATATATGGAGAAAACAAAATAGCTGAAGATGGCTATACTAAAGTAGTCAGAAAGGTGAAACGTTCCAAGACTAGGACACAATATAGAATCAACAGAAATGCCACCAGAATAAACGTTGGGTAGTATCAGCATCCATGGCAGCCAAAAAATCCTAACTAAATAATTTGGTATGTCGAACCTACTATAATCAGAGATTACAGTTATTTGCGGGATATTTACCGTGGTAAGGTTGTGGACAACCGTGATAGTTTAAAACAGTGAATCAGAGATTATCCAGAATACCTTGAAGGTTTCTTTATAAAGACGCTATTTTATGCATTTAAAATGCTGCACAATATCTTAAGGCCTATCCCCTACAATAGAGAATTCACGTGATCGTTTTTCTTTTGCTTTTCTGTGCGCGTGTTGTCAAACTGATAATGTGATATTATATAACCTGTCGATGTACTTTTTTTTCAGTCTAAAGATGGGTGGGCGCAAGTGACATTTACGACTGAGTACTACCTTAGAGCGGATGACACATTGAATTGTAGGACGGCCTAAGATCTTTGAAGACAGAGCATTTATATGACTTTACTTTTAAAACCTGATATGATGATGGGTATCAAGCACTTCCTGTCTTGTGTATACACTCATTATCATCATCTTCATAATCGGCTTATATTGATCTACTGCTGGAGATACACCTGTCACAATGCACGCCATTTAACCCAATCGTCGCTTTTTTCGCTCCCAGGTACTACTACGCTTTTTGTTGCTAGCTGCCTAACTTATATTGTCACTCCATACAGTCTCAGGGAATCCCACGCTCACTTCAACTCCAACGGTGATGGGTTCTACGACAGAAGTAGTTACATGCTAGTTTTCTTCCGCACACTACCAACAGTTCCTCGTGGAAATTCTAAAAATTCGTGCACAACAACTTGGGTCGTCATTTATCAATGAGTCATTGTCATTTATGATACTTTTTGCCCAATAATGAAACTCCCTGCCATTCTCCTTGTTTCCTGAGAACTACAATCTAGGCATTCACAAGACTACAGTGAATAGATTTCTTCCAGATCAACGTGGTCCACACTGTCGCTTAGCATCAGGCGAGTTGGTGGCCAAAAGAAGAATCATTATATCTAAAACAAATGCTCGACCCACTGCCAATTCAGCACACAGTGAATCATCATCATCATCCAGAAGACTGAACTGAACATAGGCCTCCCCCTTTAACCTCAACACTGAATGACACCCTGCCATCTGCATCCACTGGAGGCCCGCGACTCTCACGATGTTGTCGGTCCATCTAGTGGGATTCCTACCTAGGCTACGTCTTCCGGTTCGTGGTCTCCACTCAACCTTTCTTCCCCATCGGTTATCGCTTCTTCGAGCGATGTGGCACAGTAAATACTCAAGCCTATACTAAGCTATTCTTTTACTTGTTTCCATAAGCACCAGATAAAATATTACCTAAATCAAGCAAAAAATTGTATCAAAGCTTATACCAATAGGTTAGCTTTTTAAAATTCAGTTTTACACTCCTTAACTTATAGATCATACTGAATTATGATTTATCAAATTTTCCAACAAAGGATTCCCACTGCGCGCCAATCTCCTTCACTTCTCAAATCTTAGTATTACGTTGGTTTTAGTATGCGACAAGTTTTGTCTCAAAGCTGCAAAAACTAGCAATTTCTTTAAAGCTAAACCCAATATTATTTTATTATGCATTGACTTAGAAAGGATAAAGTCTCGGTAGAGCGACAAAATAAATTGTTAAAATCCTATTCTACGGTCAACCGACTCACTTAGGCAAAGTTGAGGGTTGGATCTCTCCATTATAGATAGAGACCCTATTTTTGCCTCGTAAGAAAGTTGGGGAAATCGGAAAATGCTTGAGAAGGGACACAATAGGAAATTAGACGTAAAACCATAATACCATTAAATATTTAATCGGCTTTTATTCATAAGGCTAGTACCATTTTTTTTTTCTCTTCCTCATGTTGAATCTGGCAGTATCTCGCCTTCTTAGTATTTTTTATTTATTTGTTTATTTACATTGCCACATAATGACACATTATTAGTAATATTTTGAACAAAATGCACTACCATAGATAGAGAATAAATATATTTTCGGTGATACCTATAGGTATCACGGAAATGATGTGTATACACATCATATTCGGTCTATAGGTTGTTGTCTTTGGTGTTTTTAACGGTTACTACTTACAATGAGATTTGAATTTTTTAAATATACATGAGTTTGAAACGTTTTTTCTTCAATAACTCGTCTAATACGTAATAAAAAAATATCAAAAATAAAACATTTTGTTTTGGAACTTTCCGTCGTGTCTCGTTTTTCATATCTTTCGATAGATGGTTAAATATTTTGTACATCATATACTCCTTTGCTGACTATTTTTAGTTATTGTCTTCTCAAAGATATTTAAAACTATAGATGCAACATCATCACATCATACTTATTTTTCGAATAGAGATAACTGGAGGACCGGAGAGTGACATAGGATACTTTATGTCCAGAAAATATGTACGTTTCCTGAGAGAACCTTCATGCAAGTGAAACTGTAGAGCACAGTTGTACCAATAAAACCCGACTTACTAAAATTATGGACCGATTTTCAAATTTACGATAAAAAAAAATACTTTCTTTACCGTTACGTTTGTACTTATTTTAACCCCCGACGCAAAAAGAGAGCTGTTATAAGTTTAACGAATGTATCAGTGTGTTTGTATATTTTTGATTCCCACAAGGATTCACCAAACTACAAATAAATTATTATTCAGATTAACTTAAAAAATATTTTCCAGAAACCGCTATTTTTAAACGTGTTAAAAAGTATAAAACTCTACAGAAGAAGCTTGCCTGTTAAAATTTTCTTTGCCCATTGTTTCCGGGTTGTTTCGAGCTCAGTTTCCTACAATGGACGCGAGACAAAAGCCCTATTTATAAAGTCCTTCTCAAACTTGAACGCGCCAAAGGTTCAGTTCACAGAATATCTTAATAAAAAAAGACCAGATTGTTCAATACACAGTTAACAGTGGTACTAAGCCAAAGAGGGTGATTGTAATCATAATTATTAATTACTTTTACTACGGAACTAACCTTTAAATCATGAGAATATTATCAACATCAACTTTTTCATTAATCCGTGGTCAACGATGCTGGTATCATTTAATCCGTGGACAATTACGATGCTGGTATCACAAGTAGCTTAATTTTTTCTTTTCTTCTGTAGTTTTATATTTTGTTGTATACAGTTTGTAGATCCTTAAATAAATTGAAAAAAAAAGAATCGTTGATTGTGAATGTTTTTTTTTTACTAAACAGCTGTTTTTGTTGCGGTTTTAGGCTCAGTTCCATAATGAAAGTTGTTCACAATGACTAGTTTAATAACCTCGTTTCGGCAAAGTACTACTCCCACCGTTCCGTGAAACCCTACAACAACATCGATTGTTTTAGAAAACAAGTGAACTTAGTGGAGTATGATAAACAAAGTAGGTATAGTAAAATAAAGTGTGCCATAACCATTGATAAATATATACGACTACATAAGCCATAACTTTCTTAGCAACAATTTAACTAAACGAGTTATTTTCATTGCGTTCCTTTCGTACTATAAGCAGTCAACAAATGCTCAAACATTTTATTACACGTAAATATACTTAAAAAGAAAAAAATACTCCGTAAAAAAAGGAATTATTATTACAATCAGACTGTTTTCACCAACCCTTTTAATATTCAATTTAGGCAAGCATACTCCGCATATAAAAATACTTTATTAACTAAGCTCGTACGAATTTTCTATATTTTATAGCCAGTTAAAAAAGGGCACTTATTTTCTTTAAAAAGTCAAGGCCAGCAAACCGGAAACCGCGGAAGTCAATTAACGATCTGATGAATGTAATTACTGTGAAGTTTAATAGCTTTCAAAATTACGGTATCAGGAGGTGCTGTCACCAATCTGTAAACCAAATTGTTAAAAACTGTAAACCTCAGATCAGACAAAAAGGGAGATATGACTTAGTAAAATTATCGTTCCTGCAGGCCTAGCACAGGCCGTGGACAGATTGACTTTCCACCGTTTTTATCCCGCTAGAAAGAGACAAACGTATCCATATTCTAGCGCTGTCGCGTCTACGCGTGGATAAAAACGGTGGAAAGACAATTTTTCCACGGCCCATGCTAGGCCTGCTGTTCAAATGTCTCAGTGTTTTATCCACTTCTTTCACGATACCGCTACTTACAGCGGTACTACTTACTAATTTTTCACGCATATTAAGAAACTTGTAGCGGCACCAATGAACTATCTTATAGTCCACATGCAAAAAAAAACGTTTTGATTTTCTATTGTATAAGTATTGTTTTTTTTTGCCACAAATAAATTATGTCCATGTCTATGTCTAAAAAAGGCGGCAAGGTCTTTTGCAGGGTTCGACTAAAGGCTAAAGGCATATCAATCTTCATTTAGGCCGCAGATGCGTTCGCACCCGCCACGCCACCATACCACCACCACTTTATATATCTCCCTTGTATGTCTGCTCTGAGGTTATCTACAGTTGAAGCTAAAACAAGCGTGTTAATAATTACATGTGGTTGTCAGAAAATTAACTGGATTGTGTAGGACGTTAAGTTATATGAGAAAAATTCGCGAGGTTATACACGGTGCAAATATAACGCAGATGGTTTGTTAATTCGTGATTGGGAACAACCACATTTTCTTTATTCACAGTAACGTAACACAGTCACTGAATGGATTCCACGTGAAGGTAAAAGAAGACGTGGAAGACAAAGGAAAAGGTGGAGAGAAATTTTCACGAATAGAGCTGGACTTGACTGGATGACGAAAGCAAGGGATAGAGAGGAATGGAGGAGGCTAAGGGAGGCCTATGCCAATGAGGCAACTTCTAGAGATTTATTTTAAGTAATATCTGTAGTAGAATAACCCTTTTTATTTTTATACCATTGACACAGTCTGTCTTAAAATTTTCAATCTACCATCATGATACGGGTACCAAAACAAAGGGTTTGCTGAGAAGAATACGAAAAAACTTGTTAGTAAAAAGTTTTTAAAATTTATCATTTATTTCTCTAACTACCCTCAATTTATAATCGGAGATTATGTACTTACTCACATAAAAATCATACGAGTTTTTATTTCACTTTACATTATATCAGCTAAGATGTTTTCGCTGCCTACCTTACCGTTCCATGGTAATTTTGTAAACTATATTCCTCAAGGCACAAGGTCAATTTCCTATTTTCGGCACACCCCTTTACGAAACACTTGGGAACTCGATGACCTTTCACACTTCTTTGATTTGCCCAATTTTCCATACATACTTATAAATATTCATAGTAGGTTCACTAAATAAAACAGACACAGTACTCTAAATCACAGGCATTCATTCGACCATACGTTGTTATTCGTTGCCTTAGATCAGACAAATAAAGGAAATATATGCTTTAATTATTGTTCGCGTTCAAACGTCTTCGTGTTTCTTTTACTTTGTTATATAACGAACGCAATTTTTTTAATTACGTCACACTTATTCATCTTACCTGGCCTACCTATTGTTATTATGTAGTTGTATTATGTAGTGTATTGTTGTTATGTATAGCAAAAAAAACTACGATTAGAGTAAACGTATTCAACTTTGTTATATTTTTGTCTTTCATTATTTTTTAACCGACTTCAAAAAAGGTCGAGGTTATTATGTTACATCGTTTTTTTTATGTATGTTCACCAATTTCTCCGCCAATTATGAATTGATTTTCATGATTCTTTTTTTGTTTGGTAGGCCATACTTCAGAGGTGATCAAGTAAATTTCATCAAAATCGGCCAAATAGTTTGGTTTTAAATCAAAATAACTGAGAAAAAAAACATGTCATCCAAGCAAAACGAAATTGTGTACCTACATATTTACTAATTTTGAAGTCGGTTTTTAATGTGATGCGCTTGTTTCCTTGTCTTTATGGCCTTGCGGGGGTCGGTTTATTTTGTATACTGTACTACACTGTACTGTGTGTGTCTTCTTATTTTGTACTAAATACCGCTTTTTTATAACTGAACATTAAAAACATCAAAAGTATAAAAAAATACGAATTAGATCCGGTAATAACTTTTATATAATTATCTCTCTTGTTTTGTTTAATTACTATTTTAGTAAAAAAAATTGGTCTTTTAGTCTTCTTGATGATATTTACTATATTTCCTTTTCATTACGTAATAAAAAATATTCAATGGTGCAATGTTTTTTATTTGTCTATGTTTTTACATAGCTTGGTAATCTTATATTTTTTCACCGCCTTCCAAAAAGCTGGTTAAAAGCTGGTGCTTCCTGTGTAGTCCCATTTCAATTTGGTCCAGTTCTGACATTTTTATGAAATCGCTTTCTAGCGTTCCGTGCCCAAAGGGGTAAAACGGGACCCTATTACTAAAGCTCCGCTGTCCGTATGTCCGTCTGTTACCAGGCTGTATCTCATGAACCGTGATAGTTAGACAGTTGAAATTTTCACAGATGATGTATTTCTGTTGCCGCTATAACAACAAATACTAAAAAATATAATAAAATAAATATTTAAGGAGGCTCCCATACAACAAACGTGTTTTTTTTTGCTTGATATTGATAGCGGCGGTAGACGCTTCAAATATTCACAGAATATTAAGTTACATGTTCACTTCATAAATAAATTGTTAAATTAAAATATAATTAATATTTATGGGGGCTCCCATACAAGAAACGTGTTTTTTTTTGCTGTTTTATATATAAAGGTACGGAACCCTTCGTGCGCGAGTCCGACTCTCACTTGGCCGGTTTTATACATTGATAATTATTATTAAATGTCGCAGTAAGTTATGCTACTGGAATACAAGCACCAAAAACCTATTGCTAAAATGGACCGAAGGTAATACTTGCCCGGATTCCAATAGTTTCTGGTACCCAGTTGGTGGTTACTCCCTATATATTTCCCTTTGATAGTTATGAATAGTTTTGATTTTACGTTTTTAATCCTCACATCTAAAGAATGGAACAATCTGCCAGGTTTTTTATATTATAGCCTTGATTAGGAAACCAGCCAAGCCTATTAGTAAATAGGCTTGGCTGGTCCTTGTTTCCTGATAGATATATTTTATGATCTACAGAATGTTTTTAAGGTCAGAGTCTAAGATTATATATGCGATGATAACATTGCAATTAGGTAAGTGATTATTTTAATCAGGAATATGTGTGATTGTTTCCCAAAACTTGGCTTCAGAACTATTTCATTCAATAATACATTTTTATTAAGAAACGTGTCAAAATAGTATTAAAATGCTATTAGATTTAGATTATTTAATCCTTCCAAACACTATACGTATGTACATATAGCACAATAAAGAAGGTAAAATGAAGGTCGACACTAACTTGAAACATAGTATATTTATGCATTAAGACATACGAAGTATTTATAAGTATGAAATCTTGGGTCAGAGTGTTATTTTGTTTTGTTTGAAAGGTGACTTGATCGAGAGCGTTCATAGCTATGATTCAAGAGATCTGATCAGACTTCAGACGCTTGAAGATACTGATTATCTTCAAAATACAATTTATACTTGTATTATTTCTTAGGCACAACCAATATCAGATCGTGCAGAGCTGAAAATCAAATAAAAACTGACGCCACGCCAACCTTTTTAGAAACGTTGATCTAAGGCGGTTCTTTTTGTGTTTCTTCGTAGATATGGTGTATAAAGCACAATCACTCGAGTGGATTATGGTCGTCATTCGTGCCGCAAATTCCACCCTCAGTAAGAATCTGTTTATTTACATCCACGTAAAGTAACGTAGGTACATACTATTATTCCTGGCTAGGAAAAGAATTAGTCAATATATCTGGATCGCGAAGCCCATGCTTCGTGCGTTTTCTATTTTACTCGGGAATTTCAACTTTTATATATATATATATAATGAAATTAATGTATGTAATAAAGGCCGTAGGCGCCACTTTCTTCGCAAGGTTCAAAGTTAGGCGCCGATACGATGGATTATAACATGATATATTCGTGCTAAATAGTTGCTATTATATCGCCACCTATCGAGTAATCTGGAACTATTTCCTTTATCAATAGTTCTTCTGGAAAGCTCAGATATCTACCCCTATACCAACCCGTCCAGTTTGCGTCATTCATATTAAGTAAACCGTCGACTAATATGTATGATATGTGTACATATATACGTGATTATATTCTCCATATAGAACCAAAATTTACCAAACGAAAGCTCCGCAAACAGTCCGACGAGATAATATTGGTCTTCACGTGCAAATTTGCACAAACCGCTTAATAAAGGGCAGCAGTATTTACACACGAGAGAAATTACGATAGTATTATGATATCACACTTACATCACAATCTTTATATTAAAAATACGAAATTAACTCTCTCTGACAAACAGACAACATAACTTATACTATATATTTCTCGAAAATGTCTTAAATTGGAACGAAAACTTTTTTCAAGCTGTTATTTAACTTGCAATGTTTGTTAGTTTGTTTGGGTCAAATCTTGCAAGCTGAAATAGAACCTGGTGCCTCTCTAAACGCGGGCCTGAATAGGTGCAGTTTGTAAAATCACGCGACCGCAAACCGTATCTCGGCGCGTCGGTCCGCGTTCGCGTGATTATGCAAACTGCACCTATTCGAGCCTGCATTTAGAGTTGGGCGTAAGGCCTCAGTTTCTCCTAACCGATTTTTTTACAAATTTCGCGTAATATACCTTTAGTTCTGGTGACAATACAATATGCAATACATAACATTGTCAAAATAAAAATAGAAACACTAAAGTAAAATCAAAAGCATCATTCAAATAAAAGCTTATTTTAAACGTTTTTAGTTAAAAGTTTGTTTTTTATATTGTTAAATTATTAGTTTCGGTAAAGTAGGCTCGATAAGCTATTAGCTCCAGGCACTTTAGGGGTTTCACCTCGGAATGAGAGATAATAAGCTGTAAACTTGTAGATATAAACCTATATTTTGACATTCTAAAAGTTGTCTCAAAAGTCTAATAAAATCTCGTGTCTACGTTTTAAGATATTCTTGGTTAAAAGTCCCAAAAATTTGTTATTACCAAATATCGCGCTTCCTATGGTTTACACACCGGTCTTTTCATTTTATTTCTAAATTCAGGACCTTTTTGGAATTTCTCCTGCATTTAGGACAAACGCCTGAACTTGCAGAAATTTCCAGAAAAATCAGGACGTATATGGCATCCCTAGACTACCTATATTCCGTTCTAAAAAAAACTCGTCAGTGACAGATCAATTTTACTTCAGTTATTTATGATTACTAACGGAATATTTACCGTAGTAAGGTTGTGGAAATGTAGCGTGGGACGCCCTGAGACTCGTTGGAGTGACGATATACGTAAGACGGCTGACGGCTGGAAGATAAAAGCCGAAGATCGGGCTGAGTGGCGTGACTTGGGAGAGGCCTATGTCCAGCTGATAGGCTGATTATGATGAAGATTGTGGATAGGGTGTAAATAATAGTAGATTATTCACTAAGGGAACAAAGCAGTGTCTTGAATAAGCATATTGAACCCTGAGCGTAACGAGGGACTCTTAGAGTTATATAGTGTCCTGAGTGAAACGAGGGGTTCAAGTTGCCCAAGACGAAGACAGGCTTTATTCCAGAGGAGCATACTCTACTTTTCACACCTTCTGTGAGACAATAAAAAGCCGGGGCTTAATAAATTATTTTCGTATATGTGTTTTGATTTTGCCGGTAGTAGATTATTATTAATCTCTAAAGCGTCTGTTTTGATAAACTCTGGAGTAGAATCAAATCACTCGACATTTTTTATCAACATGAATCATAGACTAGGTATAGCTACTACTTATGTAGCTAAGTCTTTGACATGAATATTGTAATAAAATTCACTGAAAATCACACAGCACCACAGACATATAATACAGAAGCAGACCCAACAAGCCACATAAATATTGATGCATAATACACTACATATACATTACACGCAAACATTTGCAAAACGCGGGCCGGACTCAAGGACATTCTTTTATAATAGTGCTAACCGATACTATTAGGTTGTATCTGAAATGTGACGTCACAAAATTTACGACCCCTCCCTACCCCCTGTCAGTCACGCTTCGTCGACCCCTCCTCCCCTTCTCTTTATGTGACGGAATTTATGGATGGTCCCATTGGGTATAAATATTCAAACACACCAGACCAAGTCAAATCATTTATTTTTGTATAAAACAATTTGCCAGATGTGTCATGTGGTTGCAGGATCTGAATTTGATGGAAATGAGGTATTCTGCAGCTCCCGCAGAACATTTTTGCCAGTAACACTTGTTTTTGTGGCTTTCTTTTCACTTAGTATGTTATCGCTCTGAAAATTATTACTTGCAAGTTATCATAATGTAGTACAACTTGAGATTCATGATAGTGATAGCGACTGATCATTGAAAACTGTTGTTTCAATAAGCATTACACCTCGGGCAAGGATTGTACGGAAACCAGTCCGGTCGAACAAATGTGCCTCTAAATGCTTTGAGCACAACAAACTTGTCGCACTGGGCTGCAAATTTTCTCGATTCAAATTCCTAAACCATGCGTTTCTCAACATTTCATCCTTGGGAAAATCTAAAATGTAATAAAAAAAATTGTTACTTGAAATATGTCTAAATAACCCTTTAATTACACTATCTAGATCACTACGTATATTATATGACATGAACCACAATAGGTACTAGGTACTTTATTTACATTACTTAAGAAAAGGAGCTAGTAATTAATGAAAAAGGTTCATGTCATCATAATCACATCAAGCTGAATCATCTATTTAATTATACTTCTGAAATACGTTCCCTGGACAATGTCTAAATACCGTAAACGTAAAACAATGATCGATACAATGAATTTTTAAAGAAAATACCTTATACTATTTTATTTATACTACTGAATAGAATACTGAATACTGAATACGTTCCCTGGACAATGTCTAAGTACCTCAAATGCCAAACAATGATCGAATCAATATTTTTTTAAAGAAAACTACTTATTAACTTTTATTACACCCACCAAACTTGTACATTTATGAAATTTGAAGAAACACAACCTTCCCAAGCCTTCAAATTGTAAAGTTTATGAAAAATAACAAGAAAAAATAGCAATTCAAAATAAGCTCTATTATAACACACGAAACTTACCTGTGAAACATCTTGCATCTTATGAGATGAATTAAAACACATGAGGACACTGCACTTCACCATAGTATTTTCGTATCTTTTAAACCAAATATGTAAAAATAACTTTTATTTTAGGTAATTTTTGCAAGCCGTGGTTTTCGCTGTAAGCCTTCTGTCAGTATATTCATGCTTAGCAAAATGGCGACTTGGAACACAGTACCACATGCAAATTTTTTTCTATTATGTTGCAACGTTACGACAAAAAGAGATACGAATATATGGTTTTTGTGTAATCAAGAGGGATGCAAACATAACTGTTTTTGCGAATGTAGTTTGTAAAAAACATGTTCGGTCTGTTTCTGTATTAAAAGTCTGTGCACAGCACCAAACACCGTCTTTTGTTTCACATTATTTGTAAACAAACCTTTTTCTTTTCTTTTTTGAGTTCTGCTTATGGCGGCCCGTTCGATTTTCGAACAAACCTCTTGACAGTGCCATATGGGCATTTTTTACTTAGAGTTTTCCACGAATTTCCACACGAATTTGACGTTCCAAATTCAAATCACCTTATTCCCTAGGGAGTTTCATACAACTTTATATCTCTTAAGAGATAATGCTTTACTTTACGTTGAGGTTGCATGATATGTAATTGGACATTGTCGAGCAGGTGGTGTGAAAATGTTATTTATGGAACAAAGAAATTAGAATCACCGTGGGTAAACCCGATAAAATACGGCCGCTTGTACACCGACGACGTGGCATTGACTATGATCGACGTTGAGCCTAAAATTGGTTTAATAATTTGGTTGCTCAACAGTTTACGAGTTTGTATTTTCCACGGTTCATTTCAGCAGATATTTAAGCAGATTATCAAAAAACCAGAGGATTATCACTTTGCACGTTCCATTTTATTTTCCTGGAACGTAAGTTAATTAATTATTTTCGAAAGGGTTCAGTTAGCATCAGGTTGTTAAAAAATTCAGCGTGGACTGAATTTCAGAGTTTCAGAATAAAGCAAAAATATGAATTACCATCTTTTTTTTTATATGTATATTGCATTATGTATCCGGTATGAGAACAATACCTACCTACAGTTTTTTTTTGTGCTTATTGCATTATGAATTGCTCTTTAATAGTTGTACTTATATTATGTATTGCGTAATATTGTACGTACTAAAAGTACATAAAAGATTTTATATATCGCAAGCATAGCTTTAACTACTACAAGATTACACATAATAATATGGACGTCTTTGTACTCATCATTATAACCTCTTTTTTTCTGTAGATCCAACCCAGAAATATATTAAAAAACGGTAAAAAATCCATGGAAAGTTTTCATTCACTCATAACTAAATTGACCACTTTTTTTTGTTATATCAGTTTTTTTCATTATCTCATTATTAGGTATCATCGCTTCGTGTAAGCATGTAGGTATATAATAACTATTTGTATATTTAGCTCAGGTATTTCCCGTTCTTTCCCCGTTATTTCGAACCCGTATATATACATTCGCACTTGAACACAATATTTTCTGGGATAAAAATGTGTACAGGGGCCTCACAGCTCGAGCCTAGCACGGGGCGTGGACAAATTGTCTTTCCACCGTTTTATCCACTTGTGTGTGGAACTGGAAATAATTCTCTTTTTCACCTTACATGGCACGGCAACCGGGGAAACCGGGGAAAGGGATATAAATCCCTTTCCCCGGTTTTCCAAGTTGTTTCCACTTGACGTTTGTCGTAGACATTATGGCCCGCTACTCCCGCTAATAGCACGGACTCGGAAAAACGTGGATAAAATCAGAGAAAAGTTTTTTTTTTTGTTAAATTAAAACAGCTGTCAAGCTGTCTCTTTTTGTACCCAGTTGCACCCATATAAACCCATAACAACTGTGTTAGCAACTGTGACGTGGAGTTCGACGCGTTGACATAACATAATATTAACATTCTTATGTATGTCACCGGGCGAATCCGGAATCCAAATACCGGGCGACATAATTTATTTTCCTTCTCATTTCCGTTATATTTACTTCTCTTTTCTGTGGATAAAATACTCTCCTATCGACATTAGACAGAATATTTATCACATGTCTTGAATATTTGGTACAAAATTTTATTCTCATACAAACCAAATGCCGCGAGCTGTTTATAATAATATTTTTAGGCGAGAATTTCCCCTATTTTAGAGAAAACTACACCGGAGATAATATGGTCGAAATACCAACAATGTGTTTGACGATCATACATCAAAACCGTGACAAATAAATATGCTCATGTTTATATAATCCTAAGTTGGCCTAGAGGCAGAACTACATTTTCTACGAGCAACTATAAGTAGGCTATTTTTAAAGAAAATTAGGATGGAAACTTAAGAAAAAGGACTAAAACATAGAATTAGTGCAAATTTATCATAAACGATATAACATGTTAATTTCTTTACAGATATGCCAAAATTTTTGTTACCAGAACGAACCAGATATATTTTGACAGGACGACAAATTGAAGACAATTACACTATTTTAATTCTACTAGGGATCTGTAAAAGGCTCCGAAGGCTACATACTATTTGACAGACGGCCTTGTACGCTTTGTAAATCACGTGAAGAATTCTATGCTCTTTATTATTCTGTGATGCCGATATACTAGTTCAGTTTTACCTTAGAGTCCTTAGACAAAAATGTTTTACAGATACTCGTATGTTGGTTGCACTGTAGTTAGTCAAACTCAATTTTGGCGCGGTCGAAATTATGTCGGTCAATGTCTCTCGGATGACATTTCTAATGTGAAAGACAGATAATCAAAATAACCTCAACTGCGTCAGAATAAGGTTCCTTGAAAGTATGGTGGCTCAGTTGGTAGTGAACCTACTTTCTGCGCTTGGGGGCGTGGGTTCGATTCCCATCTAGGACAAACATTTGTGTGATGAACATTTGTGTTTGTTCTATGTCTGGGTGTTAATATCTATTTAAAAATATATATATGTATGTATATCAGTCTCTGGCAGCCATATTACAAGCTTTGCTTAGTTTGGGGTCAGATGACCATGTGTGCAATAATGTCCAAAAAAAATTAAATAAATAAATAAATATTGAAGACTGATAAGTACGTCATTTTACAATGACTTCGGAACGCTAGTCTTTCCCACCGCCACCGTCTATCCCCAAGTGGATACACATGGGATAATCTAACACAAAAGGTAGACAAAAATTACAACGGGATAGGATTTTTATCCTCTCCCGGTGGAAAAATTGTCTACCGCCCGTGAAACCGTATCTCGGCGTGGTAAAGTTCACGTTCACGTGATTTTCCGAACTGCGCTGTTTCAGCGCTCATTCGAGCCCGCATTAAGAGTTAAAACGTTCGTAAAACTACATCTATGCAAAAAATCACGTCGGTCTGTTGCTCAGTTGCTTCGTTGTAAATGCTAATTCATTTTCAAACAAAATAATGGAAGAGACATATTTAAATTTCTGATCAACCCACAAATTAGCATTTGAATAAAACCCAGACTAAAGTCGTTAATTATTAATTTGCTATCTCTTGGCTATCTCATAAATTAATAACTGCCTGATGGAATATTTGACTTGCTTGAAGATAATGCCATCTTTAGTAAGATGTATGAACTAAATGGTAAACGTAACAAATACTTTAAAGTAACACCTAATGCAATGGTAAGAAAGTGAATATACTAACATTTTGTCCAAAAACATCATTGTTAAGTGAAACTCTGGTAGATGGCGGTAGTGTCAATTGGAAATTTTAAATGTACTTATCTGGTGGTCTCCAGTCTCCACCGTTTCGTTCTAATCATTGTGATTTCATTATACATTAATAGATGTCACTGTGTACAGTAATAGATTTAATAGAATAGTAGTTATTTCGTACTAGCTGATACCCGCTACTTCATAGGCGTAGAGCTTAGCCTTCGGCCTCGCTACTATGACCCGCTCCAGGAACACAACATTTCATCCAAATCGGTCCAGCCGCGGTCTAGTGTTTAAAGTTTTTGGTTAGGATCAGGAGGCTCTGTCCCTACCCGCAAAGCGTGTGCAGTCTCCGCTAACGCTAAGAGTAATAGTATTCCGTGGTGTTAGTATCGCATTTGTATGCCGCGCGCAAGGTTTGACGTCATAACGTGCTATAGCGCGCTCTCTGTCTAGCATGAAATTAAAATACCTACTTTTGGACAAGTAGGTATCAATTTTGTTTTCGTTAATGATCAACTTTTTTAGTCACAGGTCTATTGCATAGTCTCTTAATTTTTCATTGAATCTATGTAGCAGGTATATAATGACTCTGAGAGTGGTAATACCTTACTCATCTTTTTCTTTTCTCAGTTGTTAGTCCCATCAACACGCATCTTCATCAAAGGCAGGATCATCAAAGATTTTACTAATTAAAATATGATTGGTACCCATTTGTGACGTCTTTGGTAGGTTAAAAATACTGACTATCCTCAATGGTGGTATAGGATTATGTTAAAAACAAAAGAAATAATATTTTATTGGAATTTATTTCATCATCAATTTCAAACTACACCTTCGAATTACACTTGATTATAACTACGATAAGCTATATTCACCTACATCCCGATCTGGACCTAAATATGTTATCCAAAAAATTTTGACACGTTTTTGAAACTTCCATATAATTATACGAATTCCATTATCGTTATTTCTACTTTCCATTATGCGTTTACTACATTATTTCTGAGGCTGTTACACACTTGTGACTTGTTGTCTACAAATTATTGTTGAAGTTAGAAATCGTCGTTTTAAACGAAATACTGGACCCTGGTAGTTATTGAACACTAGTGTGTAGCAACCTTAAGTTACATTACCATACATTAAATCTAATTTAAAAAATTAGTGGCATGCTTGCGCAAGCTGCTTTGCGGTGGTTAATATTACGTACATAATTATTAAAAGTTTCACATACAAATTCGCTCTTTCCCATACATTCTACATTAAATCTACATCCTAAATCAATTACAATAACACAATAAACATGTTAAGGTGGCAACTCAGTCTGTGATTTTCAGACAACTTTAACCCGTCAAAACTAAAAAAGTTTAACCTTTAATTTGTATTTTGATAGCCTTTTCAAATGGTTAAGAACATACCATGAACTTAAAAAAAAAAACGAAAAACTGTGTATCAATTATTAATTTCTTTGTAGCTAATGACACTTCCTTGATTGAAATCAGTGGGATGGCAAATAAAAATAAGTATATACTTTTCATGTTGGTGGGTCAAAGTTGTGTGAAAATCAGAGGCTAAGTTAAGCCCTTAAAAACGTAATTTTTAAGTCTCAAACAACTTTTTCAAAAATCAGGTACAAATCAATCAAAATTAAGTCTAAGGTAACTGAACCATGCAGGAAGTTATAAATTGAGATCGTGGTGTTACACTAATATATAGTATGTAAATAAACAAATGAATTAGTCATTAATTTTACGTACACTTTTACGATAAATACAAACTTATATTTTAACACAACATTTTTTTGGCGTATTATCATGTTTGAAACTGAAAATCACAGGAATAACAACTCTGAATTACCATTTATACGACTTGCACGAATCACCAGGGTTGATTCTCGATCAATCGACATTGCCCCTGTCATCTCTACATCACTTATAGGTATGTCAATCTCGAATGCTCATGACAAAAATAATAGTTTCAGATTACTATAATTTTCCAGATAGTTGAGTGCAGTGTCGCATAAACGGACTTAAAAAGCATAGCTGCCTTTATCCCTTGAGGATAACATTTCGTTCTATATCGTTGTTTAGAATAAACATAATCATTAAACAGTTATCTGTTATGGACACATAAACCTATATTAGTTAAAATGAGTGCCCCATGTCCTATCTAAGTCCTAATGTAACAAAAAATATAAATAAGATAGTGAATGTTACATAACACGTGCAATTTCATTATACGATCTTATTATTATAGTTCCGTGCTAAACTGGGGTTAAGATTTAACACTCAAGTAGTATGAAAAGATATAAAATCTAGTTAAAATTGGTATATATTATAAGTACTTTTAACTGTCAAATGCCTAAATGCTGGTTTGATAAACTAAAATCGATAGGTTTCCGTGACCGGTCTACCTACGATGTTCATGACTCACTACCTTTTTTTACTGCCGGCTAAATTCAACTCTATTTCAATAACATTTAGGTCGTGCTATCACGTATTAATCGTGACATCTACAAATGTTTGATATAAATAAACTACCATTTGCTATTTGTTTCCGGCCTTGCGGAATATTACAGTAAAAATTCGCATAAACATGCTTTTTTCATTCGCATTGTGTTTTCATGAGTCATTGAATATTTCTATATTGTTTGCAAAGACGGTACTTTGATTAGAATTAGTGTTTCCTAGCTCTCGTTTTTCTCATTCAAAAACACGCCATATAAGTTTTATGTAATTGTTATTTATAATCTAAATACTTAGAGCAAAATGTTTAGAGCTACTCTGAGAGGTTGACTTTAAACTTAGGCCATATTGGAAAAATATTTACATGTTGTAGAGGTCAATCTGATAAAATGATTTTGCGTGATTCATAGTGAACCAATCGACCGGGTTATCGTTCTAGCAATGAGAAATATCATCGCTTGCGTCAATAGATTTAAACATATCATACTATAATATAAAGACAAGTGATAATATGATAACACTGACTAATCATTATGATACCATTCTAAGATAAACAATGAGTAATATCAAGCTAAAATAACTATTTCAATTCAATACACACATGAAAAATGATTATATGCGAATAAATAACTATAATTGGCTGCGATAATTGGGACTAGCATAAATACAGTGCTGCTTTCTGACCGCTGACACGGTTAAATAACCTAATTCTTTGGTATTATTTACTGGTTTAATCTAAAGCTATGCAGATACAATAAATAATGCGCTTGTGCTTCTTAGCAATTGAGAATAACTGATTGCGTTCTAGTATATTCTCGGTTCTTTTATGTACACCTCATCTCGCCCTAAGTTTGGCTTTTGCCAACTAGATGGCGCTATTTCAAATAAAAACCAAAATCCCGCAGAGCGTGTCATGTTCTGCGTGACACTAATGGTTCGTTCAAAGAAGAACAGCAGGCAGAGGCGTGGATAGTGCCATGTGCTCAGCACCCCGTACTGGGAGTCTCTGGGCTGTGACGTAGTGCCTCATGAGGGCTGGGACGGTGGGGAATGCTGTGGCAGCCCCACCGAGAGTGTAGCCCTCGCCGCCTCGACAGATACGCATGTGCATGAAGCCGCGGGTTGATCTGGGTAAGAAGAAAACATCAGTTAGAGCTTTATAAAAAAAAAAACTTGGTTACAAACTTTCTATTACCATTATAGTCATTACTAAAGTTGTTTTTCGTAAGTTTAAGGTTTGCTTAAGTTTTGTTACCAAACCCATTCCCGTCGAGGGAAGAATGTATGAATGATATGGAGTGAAGTAAAATTTAATTGCATTTTATAGTGTTAGCAGTTGAATAATGGGGACATTATTACTATAAACATTATAGAATGCTACAAAAATTTATTAGTCATAAATTTTCAAGTAGTCAAGTAGATCCATCTAAAAACTTGAAAATGCTTACTTCAAACTAAGTGAGTAGTCATGTTTCGCTGATTCACTGTTCCTGACCAAAAACGCGCCTTCTTCGGCTTCTCTCAGTAGACTCTCAGCTTCAACGCGTGAAAGGGTACCATGGTACCACCTAAAATAAAAATAAAATAAAAATTAGGATTCATAAGATTAATGAAGGAAAATAAATAATATGAGAATTCATGAAATTATTCAATAATAATTATAAAATAGTAATACTAAGTGCACTCATGGTAATTAGAACTATATAATAATGCCACTGAGAGAAAAAAGAATCAATAATATTCACTCAGAACTCAAAATGAGTTGGTATTCATAAGTTTATCCAGATGCTAATGTTCTGTTTATCTTACTTATAGTGGCCTAAAATAAATTCTGGCATCTTTTTACTTATTTTCTTTTGAGGGTTTTACTTATATATTTTTTTTCCCACATACATCATGTTCAATAGAAAAAAATCTTTATTTGCTAAGTTTTCGTATCAAATAGTTAACTTACCCTTGTCGGTCAAGTGGGAGAGCCGCATCAACGAGATCACGAGGTGGTACTATGGGTCCTAAATTTAAATGCAGCCCCTTTGAACTGCTGGAACCTCCGCTGCTACTTTCAAAGTTCAATTTCAAATTCGGCTTGTGCTTGTTTCCTAAAAAGAGAATCATTCATTAAACACTAAATCATGTCTAACAAATCTCTTGGATGAAAATAGCGAAATCTCAAATTTAAAAAGAAAACAACTAACTAAGACGTTTCCAACGTCAGACCGCATGCAATCCTACAAATTGCGAACTCCTAACTCAACATAACGGATACAAATTGCTCTTAACATACAGGAAAAAGTTTCCCTCAAAAAGCACTCAAGCAAATTAAATATTGGGCGTTGGACCAGAGAATTCCGTGTGAAGTAATCCCAAGTCATACGTCTTAATCGGCATAATGCGGTCGCAGTCGCTTCGAATTATGGCGATGCAAAGAATTGACTCGACAGACCCTTCGTGCACTTCTTTTCCAAGATTGACAAGAAAATCCTACTGACGTAAATGGGTTTTGAACAAAACTGATCGACAAAATACTCTAGGGAGACTGGTATGACATGCATAACATAAAATGATGCTGACGTGAAACAAATAAAATTTCTAGTACCAACCTTGATTTAAGTCTTGTACGCTTTGGCTGGATGAAGCATTAGAGATTGCCCCTCCAAAATCATTGTTTAGTTGCAGAGATTGACCTCGCAACTTCCGTCGTAATTTAGGCATGTCAAATGGCAAGGATCGTAAGTCGGCTTCAGCTTCAGCGCGTCGTCTTCTCAACTTCGGCATGTCGAAAGGAAGATCCGATAAATCTACGTCATCAGTTTTCCTCTCTTCTTCAGTGTTGCTGTTTTTGAAATTAATAAATGCATTTCGGGAATCAACGCCTTCACGGGAATGAATTGAAATGCCACTATCAGAGCCTTGAATTTCCGCATCACCACCCGTCGAATGTCTGAAGGTAAGATTCAGTATATTTCTGTTTTGCAATGCTCGGCGTTTCGGTTTGGCGACGATTTCAACTGTTGTCGTTTGTATTGTCGTGTTTCCTGTTTCACCATCATCCGGTGACACCTTTTGGGAATTATTATTTTTGTTGTTATCGGACGTTTCCGATGCTGGTTCTTGCGAAGATTTATCTGATATTGGACTTAAAATATGAAGTTTAGCTGGATGATGTCCAAACCCCGAAAGCTGCATATGGTGTGATTTAGTGAACGGAACGTTTCCTGAATCCGAACTATGCGAACTTAAAGAAGACGAGTGGCGACTTTCTGAACTACTACTACTCCTGTCACCTTCACTGTTACTGCTACGCAGTGACTCCATACTTCCTCCGCTGCTGCTAGTCGCCATACTTTCTGTACTGGAGTACTTGCGTCTTGGACGAGTTATGCTAGGCCTACCCTTAAATTCCATTATAGGGCCGACCCCCTTGGGCCCAGTGTACCGATTCCTTTCAGGTGTGTCAGAATCGGAAGTGGGCCGGCCCTTAATCTCTAAAAAAATACCGTCCTTTGATTGCCCCCTTTCATCATCACCATCGTGTGACTCGCGACTTGAGTCCCTAAGACGCTGTCCAATATCCAGTTCTGCGGAGGCTGAACCTTTGACGTCAGCCATACTGGCTTCACTGCTTGTTACACTATCACGGCCACGTAAAGATTTCACGGGTAACCTAAGATCTTTCAAACGGGGGTGTGCCGGTTGTGACTGAGGCAAGTTAGGTGCGCTCTTAATGCTGTTCATAGCAGACCCGTCCTTTTGCTGAAATTTTGTTGGCAGTGGAGCCGTAGACGGTGGAGATGGAGTGTAACCCCGCAGTGGTAATTGGGACGTCGATGCCGTGCGCTCTTCTTCTTCAATGTGCACTTTTTCCAATTCTTCTGATAGAGCGCAGGCATTGTTCTCGTTCTCTCTTTTTTGACGAATTGTGGGGATCTTTGAACGTCGAACACTATCTGTTTTCATAGTCACCTTACGGCGACCCTTATAGTCAGGTTCACTTCGTTCGACGGCCTCAAAAGCGGACGAAGCTGAGGAAATGACTTTACGCTCTTCGGCTTGCAAGAGAGCTGGATGGTTGCTGACACGGTCAAAATCATCCAAATCATCGTCTGAACGGGTTATTTTGCAGTCAAAAGCAGTTTCATATATCTGTCTGGTGGTCATCTCTTGCGGCCAGCGGGGCAGTGGCGCTGGCACGTAAAAGACGCTTCGTGAAGGACGTTGGTCCTCTACATCTTCGGGCGCGGCGCACGCGCAGCCGGCCGCGTCGCGCCCACGACGCCTCGGCGGCATCCACGCGCTCTCGCAAGACGAAGAAGATGATTGCTCTAATTCACGAAAGCCATCTTCAGCAACTGAGAATCTTTTTGGCAGATTAGGTCGCTGGGCAACGTGAGGTGCGTCTAGACTAGCTGATTTTCTATAACGCGGGCCTCGAGATGAAGATGTCGTAGAAACAGTCGGGGCTGATGGTGCCGGTGGGGGTGGCGCTGTTTTGAACAGGTCTCCGTAGTAATAAGGACTTGGGTTACGACGAGGTGCGTTTGCGTAACGCGGGTCTGAGCGACCACTGTCAGGGGAATGAAGGGATGGCGCAGTTGCAAATGGGTCAAAGTCTCCAAACTCGTCTTCCTCTTCTTCTGACGTCGATGATTGTTCCTCTGATGAAGACTCTGTAACAAACAAATACAATTTAGTCATTTTAAAACCATTTTAACCCACCACCAACGCTTTATACAAAAGAAAAGGGTGTTGAAGTGCAGTTGAAAGGCTTTAGAAGATAACCTCGTGGAGACTCGTGGTCATAAGTGATAACGAGCTAGACTCTTACTCGTGATTTTCCTACTTCTGAGGTCGCCTAACCTTGTCTCAAGTACCGTATAAACGAGCATCCGAGCTTTCCATATTCACTTGAAGACGCAGTAGATTGTAAAGAATTTGAGAGCTTTTCCTTTTTATTTCCGAGAAAACTGAGTGGTTGTAATGTCAAGGACTGTTGAACAGTTTATTGATATAGCAATGTGTTTTTAGTAGTTTTGTTCATATTTCTGGTAAATTGAGTCAGTTGGATTGTATGTCTCTCGTTGTTGTGTAAAGTAAGCTCTGTTCATACAATATTAATCATATTACTATCATACTAACATTATATGTGCGAATGTGTGTCTTTTGTGCAGCCACAGAGCAACGGATCGACATGATTTTTTACATAAAGATAGTAAAAGGGCCGGAGTGTGACATAGAATACTTTTTATCCCGGAAAACTTAGGGTTCCTGAGAATATTTCCACGCGGGTGAAACCACATTGCAAAACTAGTGTTAAATAAAGTTCTCCGACTTTCCATAAAGTTTTGTACGTGTTTTGTGCATAATACAGATTTTTCTGGTTTGTACCGTAAGCAAACAATCAATGAAAGGCCCTACCTTTTTTAACTAATCCTAATTTCCATTTCGATCAAACTCGAGGACTTTTATATAGCAATGAATGCATTACAGCCCCCATACTTCTGCACGCAGTTAATATTATTTCAAAAGAACGAAATACCCTAATGAGAAATCCTTGCTTGATGCAACAAAGCACTCCTTCTGAATCCATCATGGGCACAAAAAGCTTGGGTTTTAACCCTCCAGCTGTAGGCGACGATAGGAAAGAACTAACGAATCGTGGACTACTACGGCATGCCATTTTATAATAACTTTTTTAATGGAAACAATTCCTGTGTAAAACTCTTTTGTTTTAATTCCGTGTTTACTTTCCGTCTTTGTCGTATTTTTCCGTATTGTTTTTATTTTACAAAGCTCTTTAGAAATTTTTAGTTATTGCATTGTTATTGTGAATTTGATTTCTGAAATTATTTTATGTAAGCGTATAAGTCAGTTTACTTGCAAATTAACCTTAAATAAAAAGGACTCTGAGATGTTTTTTTGTTTTATTTGTCATTGTAATTAAGTAGCTACTTGGTATTTGGATAAATTGATACGACAAAGCATTCTCATTGAATAAAAGTCGACGCTGAAAATGCCAACGTTGGAACCCCCGCAGCCCCTTGCAAATCGGCTTGAAAAACCTTGCAAATTGTCTATTAGCTTTGCATGGTAGAGGGGGGGTGGTAAGTGACGTCATTACGAGACGTAATTACTTTTCCGCATGGATGACCAGGCGCCGTGAGTCAAAATTTGTTAAATTGCCGCGATTAACGTGTTAAATGTCTTTCTGAAACGTGTTCGATGTGAAAGATTAGATGTAATCATCTGTATGTCTGTAGATCCGATTAGCAACCCTATTTATACTGAACAAAGGTCAAATTTATGTACATACATCGAAATAGAATTAGTATTTAACACAATTAGAAATTATTAGAGATTGATTAAGATTTAAATATATTTTTTTCTGTTTCTTTTAAATTATTTTCTATGAGTCTCATTTACGGAATTGACATGTTCATTCCACTTTGCTACTAAGTACCGTCTCACATAGTTTCTTTTACCTTTTTTTTTTTACAGTAAAGTATTTTCGAATTCAAAGCATTAGTCTCTCCGGGCGTATTTCCATTTAATCTAGATGCACAAACGACAAAAGAGCTGATTAAAAGCTGGCATTGTCGTTCCACTGGCTGATATTAGCTGGTAATCTCTAGATAGTTAAAAAACACAAACCAATGATTGTTGAGCCTGAATATAATCATGTGTAAGAAGAAATATAGATTTAAGGACTCGGCGCAGCGAAGTTTATCCAACTTCGCTGGCTCAGCGCTTAAAATTTACACAATTTGACTCGCCAAACTTGAAAAGTGCATAGGAAGGGTATGTCCTTGCTTACTTGAAACTACACTTTTTTTTAACCGACTTCCAAAAAGGAGGAGGTTCTCAATTCCACTGTTTTTTTATGTTTGTTACCTCAGAACTTTGGACTGGGTGAACCGATTTTGATGATTCTTTTTTTTATTTATTTGAAAGATGGCGCTTCTCATGTGGTCCCATTTCAATTTGGTCTAGTTCTACTTTGTTTTATTTTTTTACAATATAACGATTAAAAAGTTATTTCCACGGAAAAAAAATTATAATTGACATGTGTCGGAACTGTTCTCTAAAACCGATTTGGTTTCTGACATTTTTATGAAGTCAGTTTTTTATATTGATAATTATTTACAATGTTATTTCAGTCTGTTATCAGAGAAAATAATCGAATCGAAATTGACTAGTTAGATAACAAAATGAAACAAAAAAGTAAAAGTTGATAAAAATCAATACTTGGAATGCAAGCATGAAGGGGCCTTACCCCTAGCTTAACTTTTGCGAGCCAACTTTTAGTAGGTACCTGATAGGTACCTAAAATTAACCAACTCATTTAAGCTGCATCGTTTAAAAGCGTCTAACTTGAATGAACGAAAATCCGTTTTACTATGCGTGTGTGCGTGATTATCGTTCATTCAAGTTAGACGCTTTTAAACGATGCAGCTTAAATAAGTTGGTTAATTTTAGGTACCTATCAGGTACCTACCAAAAGTTGGCTCGCAAAAATAGAGCTAGGGGTAAGGCCCCTGGTGTAGATGGGTGAATAATGTGCGATAAAAGTTATCAAATAATAAAGTTATTATAAAAGATAAGATAATATTCTAATTAAAGAAGAAACCTTATCTTTACCTTCCAAAAAGATTTTGCTATTAATTCGTCTTGAATGTCGGGGGTTACTTATACTTTAAATAAAACGTACTATAAATAAATTACTGGAAACGATTTGTCCCATGAAACGCTGTAATTAAATTTAAGTTTTTTTTTTTTTTTAATCTTTATTTAAAGTGCTTTTTCGCAAAGCGAAAATGTCGCACTAATTAACATTTAAACACAAAACATATCATTGTCACACATCATCACACGAGTATTTGACTATAAATAAATAAATCATTATGAACTTCATACCTATCCCTCATTTGACCCTGAGATATTAGCTATCCCAGTGTCAAATGAGGGTTGATCTATTTGCCAAACCAGATTTAACCAAGGCTAGAACCCTCTTTGTCGTTTCCGCGGTAGGTTGGGCCAAATAAGAGTTGCATAATCCAATGGAACTGCCGCGAAATAAAAAGCGTCTTGGTGCTTCATTCCGAACACACTCCATCAGAATATGGTAGGCGTCCTCCACTCTCAAGCAGTCTGCGCAAAGAGGCGATTCAACTTTGCGCATGAGGTGGGCAAACATATTCAATGGAATGTGTCCGGAACGGAGTCGCAGCAATAAAACTAGATCCTGCCTACACAACCGGCTGTCATCTATCCACGGAGCGTTTAAAGGCTGCGACTGAATCGTTTTGAACCATATACCCTTTTCCTGGGATCGTTTATCAAAATACTCTTTCCATAGATCACGACACATCCTCTTAACTAGGTACAAGCAGTCATTGTGAGTGGGGAGTAAGGGAAAGTCAATTCCATCACTGCAAGCTTCTTTAGCTAATCTATCGGCTATATCGTTGCCATATATACCTACGTGTGAGGGAATCCACTGTAGTACAATAACTTTAGACTGTGATGACAGTTCTAAAATTGATTTTATTACAGTATAGGCGATCGGTGCTCCTCGAAAAGTCGAGGTGCAGCGAGCCAGATGTTGGAGTGCACTTTTTGAGTCAGTTAAAATGACAAATTTGTCGTGATTTATGGATCCAACATACGATAATGCTTCAGCAATAGCAATTAGTTCTGCATACATAATCGACACATTACAGTTAATTTTGAATTTCATATGATGATTATTGATCTCGTCAAAAAAGGCCGCACCAATATAGTTATTTAATTCTTTAGAACCGTCAGTAAATATCCTATAAAATTCGCTATAATTAGCGAGGGTCTCATTGCATATAATGGAGATTTCAGATCTATTATAATTACGTTTGGCTCTAATCATAGGGTCGATAAATTTAATGTTATTGTGTAGACCTATGTTACTAACCCATGTACTAAGCGAAAACATTTCCAACTGTGAACTGGAATAGACGGGAGTATCTTTTAGATAGTCATGCAGAGTAATGAGTATAGGCATTTTCTTTCCATGCCAAAATGGTTTATCTTTTAATTCAAATAATTCATCTAAAACTGGGTGTATTGGATTAGAGGTAAAAGAGCTAGTTTTAAGTTTAAATTTTCCGGCCAAATAATGTCTACGAATGTCCAGCGGCTGGATATGCAGATCAACTTCCATCACGTGGATAGGTGTCGTTTTAATATAGCCTCCTATCACTCGCATAGCTTGGTTCTGTATTCTATCAACTTTAATTAAATGATTTTTGCAACTACTGCCGTACAAGAAACTCGCATAATCTAATCTGCTTCGAATTAAGGAGATGTATAAACGCCGCAAGTGTTTTGGGTGTATGCCCCAACCTGGACCTGACAACACCTTAAACAGTTTGATGTGTCTACTCATTTTTTGACAAAGCTCATCGATGTGCTTCCCCCACCTCAATGAGCTATCAAGCCAGAGGCCAAGATACTTAACCGAGTCAACGATGTCTAAGCACGTGTTATCAATTTTTAAGTGGATCTGATGAGTCCTATCTTTTCTTTTTCTAGTGAACAAACAAACTTTGCTTTTGACTGGGGAGGCTTCTAATCCTATAGTTTTTAATTGTCGCGAGAAAATATTTAAGGCTTTTTGCAGTTTAGATTGAGTACTTCTAAGTCTGTTTCCACTATGAAACATGACAAAATCATCCGCGTACTGCGAAATGTAAACGTTCTTAATGTTTTTACAAATACTAATAGTTGCTACGTTGAACAGTAGGCAACTGGATGGGTCACCTTGCGCCAAACCTTGGCCTGTATACCTACAAATCGTATTGTTGCCTATTCTAATGTTTAAATTTCTGCATTTCAAAAAATTCCAGAGATAGTCACACACTTTTGCGCCTACGTCAAGCCCGTTTAATATAAGTAGCAGCTCCCTTATATCTACGTTGTTGTAAGCACTGTTTATATCAATAAAACAGCCAAGAGAAAAGTGTTTTTTAGTAAAGCCGGTTTGTATTCTGGTAACTAAGTAGCTTAAATTGTCTAAACAAGATCTTGATTTCCTAAAGCCTACGGTGTTGTCTGAAAAAACATTTTTACCTTCCAAAAACCATTCTAACCGTTTAGTGATAATGGAATGGAACACTTTGCACAAACACGATATCAGAGATATTGGTCTAAGTGAAGCGGCAGACGACGGATCGCAGCCAGCCTTCGGAATAGGTATAATCTGTATATTGCGCCATTGTTCTGGAACAAAGCCTTCCGTAAGAAACCTATTATATAGCGACTGTAGTATATTTTTGCCAACTTCAGGTAAACGTTTTATCATGGAAAAGGAAATATTGTCAGCACCGGGCACTGTATCAGTTCTTTTTATGCTTTTATCTAATTCATGAATAGAGATCGAAACTTCTAAGGTGTTATTCGTAGAAGAAAATACCGGCTTATCAGGAGAGGCAAAGTCGGGAGTCAGGCTATGTAGTAAAGAGTGAATACGATCGTTATTTACGTACCTATTACATTTGTTGTGATAGCCTTTTACCCATTTCATTCGCTTCCACATATCACTGGATGACGCAGCGGTATCGATAGATGTGCAGAAATTTTGAAAAGACCTACTCTTCGATTGACGAATTAATCTTTGAGCTACTCTAATTTTATCTTTAAGAATAGTTAAGTTGGCTGGTATCGGATTCTTTCTAAATTTTTTGAGTGCCAGACGACGTTCGGCGACTGCTTTTGATATTTCTACGTTCCAATATGGTTTTGGTACAAAGTTATTGCACGGATTCTGATTAAATTTTATAAAAGGTATGTGTTTGTCAGCAGCTTTGTTAATTTCATTTATGAAGAGATCGTACGCGGCTTGAGAGTCATTCGGTAATTGCAATTCTGCTAGAGCTGTTTCTAAAGTAGTTTTATACGAAACCCAATCGGCTTTTTTAAAATTCCTTTTTTGGATCGGGTCTAAATTAGCTACGCATTCTGTTGATATTTTAATTATAAGGTGATCGCTATCTAGTGATTCGTTCATTACCTGCCAGTTATATCTTATAGCTATATCCGTCGAAATAATAGACAAATCCGGTGATGTTTCTCGAAGCTGGCCATTCACTGATTGAACTCTTGTCGGAGAACCATCATTGAGAGGTATAAAATTGTAATTGAGCAAAGTGTCATAAATTTGCGTTCCACGGGAGTCGGTCTTATATGACCAACTGATATGATGACCATTAAAGTCACCCAAAATTAATGTTTTTCTATGACATAATGATAACAACTCATCCCAATCTAGCTGAGTAGTTCCATTTCGAATATGTGAGGGACAGTATAATGAAATTATATTTTCCAGTGAGGCACAATTAAATAGTTTTACATGTAGAATTTGAATATCAGAGTTTTTCAGCCGTGATTGAACTATTTGTGATTTTATGGAGGTATGTACTAAGGTTGCTACTCCTCCATAACCATCAGATCTATCTCGACGGAAAACATTATAGCCACTAACTCTTAAATCCATGCGATTGTCGTACCATGTTTCATTCAGCGATGCAATATGAACCTTTTCCTGTGATAGAAACTGTTCAAGGTCCAAAAGCTTACCCTGCAAACTTTGACAGTTCCATTGGATTACGTTTAACTTATACCTATTTCGTAGGTTGTTATCCATAATTATCTAGGAGAGATTTTATGAAAGGCAAGTCACGAAGATATTTTGTCAAAAAGGATACTAGCCATTGAACTCCGATTTTTGCAGCGGCTTTAAACTTATCTACAATCGGATCGTCTTGTCTAAAAAATATATTGATAAATTTATCTAAAATCTCCTCAAATGAGCTCTTTTCTTCACGTTCTACTCTTCTTCTTTCTTTCCTTTCGCAGCTATTCACATGTTCAGTCTCGTTCGCAGGGACTACGCCACACTCTGAGTCACTGCAGTAACAGTCCCAATTATGCGTAAAATCGTTGCTTACATTTTGATTGTGGGTGTTCTTTCTTGTTTTATTCTTTTTATTTTTCTTGTTTTTTACTGGTTCGTTCTTCTCTTGATTGTGCTCTTTTGGTTGTTTTTCACTATTTGGTAAAATTAGATTTTTAACAGCACTGGCGTACGTTAAATTGGGCTGGGACACAGGCATATCTAGTCTGAAGTCTTGATCTTCAACACGAGGGCCTAGTCTAGACGGTGTCCGTGTCTTAGATTGGGATAACAGTGGATAATCCGTTAATTCTTCAGGTGGAACTGGACTCGTGACTGGTACATACATAGTGAGCGCTTTACGGTACGTACAGTTGAAGTCAGCCATAATAGATCTTATTTTTCGCTCCTTTAAGTAGACGGGACACTTTTTGCTTAGCGCTAAGTGGTTACCTGTACAGTTAACACATACAAAAAAAGTGGTTTCGCAGTTTTCATGATGTTTACTGCATTTTGGGCATACCACTTTCTTTCTTGGGCACATCTTCCTAGAGTGGCCAAACACCCAGCAAAAGGAACATTGCGTGACTGGGAAGGTATATGGCTCGACTCTCACTCGTATCCCGTGCACATATACGTACGGAGGGAGGGAAGATCCACTAAAACACAGTCTTACGCATTCACTCGGTGTCCATCCTGTCCCGTCATCTGATCTTCGAGCCAACCGTTTCACTGCTAGCAGCTCTGTCTCGCAGTTAATACTTTTAATGATATCCTCATCTGTCAAATCCAGCTCGACTTTTCTAATCACACCATAAGATGATTCAACCTCTAAAGGTCTGTAAACTCGCCAACCTTTATCTTTAGCCGCTTGACAAGAAGTCAATTTATTGAGGCTGACTTCATTCGCGAACTGGACCAATATCTTGAATGGGCTAATATATTTGATGTAAAGAATGTCCGAGATGTTATTTTCTTTTAAGAAGAGTGCGAAAGCAAATTGTTTCAGCAACTCTGTCCCAGATGTAATATAGACTTCATTTTTTTCTTCTACCACATCATCTCCTATCGTGCTTTCTGGACGAGATCTTATTCTCTTCCCACTTCTCTCTACTTGGTTCCAAGATTCTTCTTCTACATCTCGTCTGCGTTTTGTCGCTCCGGTCTGCTGCACACTAATAGTATCCGCAATGTTTCCTACCGAATGCCTCCGCTGTATGCCTCCAATACTGACCTCTGGTAGCTGCGAAAGTTCAGACTCCATCACTTCCCCAGCTCGAGCCGAAGCCGGAGTATCCGCCATATTGGATTCGATGCACCGAATCCACGCCAATTGAGCGCACGCACTTGGCGTGCGCCGTAGATCGAACTGATAAGAGACAATAAATACAATAACACTTGCGTGCTATCCCTCCGACAGCTGCGGTCGAACCAAAATTTAAGTTGGAAATATTAGTAACAGTTTTTAGTCAAAGCTATCATTAAAGCCAAATAATTTCAATTTTAGGCAACTTTTCTAAAGCTAAAACCTCTTTGGTTTCGTCTCTTTTCTCAATTATTTTCTAGAAACTAATTTAACAAATAGATTTCCAGTATCACTTTACAAGAATATACAAAGATTGTAGGCACACAGGTTTCTCGAAAACGATATGCATCGTGGTCTTACATTTTAATAAAGGCAAAGCGCAGGACTCGTTTTAGCGGCTAGAACAATAGACTAACTATGAGTGGACTCTGCTGCAATTGTTACGCCAGAAGAATAGCCCTTTGTCCTGCAGACCACAGAAGATAAGTCATGATATACCAAGGATTTCTCACCACGCTAACAAAGAATGTGAAAAAAAGCTATTTGTGATTGTTTAGGCATATTTGTTGGGATTGTCAAAAAGTAAGATTGATTGATAACAAGTTTTTTATTAAAAAATATCTTTTTTAAACCAAGCTTTTATGAAATTAGTGATCGGAACAGTGTGCTGATCAATATGAGCCCAAACATTGCCAATCTACTATTATCCGTCGAGGAGTGCCGTTGTCCACCGTCAGTCCGTCACCATCATCAAATCAGCTCGCTGTCACCATAATATTGTATTGTCATCGGAACTTGACAAGCATGCCAATTTCAGCTCAATCGAACATCAGGAAGTGGGTCAAATTTAACATGCAAGATTTGATTACAGACAGACACCGGGACAGGTGAAACTATATAGAAGCTTGTAATAAATGACCAGCTATTTAATTGAAAACCACATGACTGTAATGAATTTTCAATATGTAATAACTACAGATCTTGGAAAAAAATTATTAATGATTATAAAATTCCATAATATATAAAATTCATAAATTAGTTATAAGTTGTCATTTGTTTATTTTATCTATACACTTTAAGATTTATAATTTTTTTAAAGTTGTTTTTCTTATTAAGTACGTTTTAGGTACGCTCAGTTACAAACGCATTAGAAATTCGTGAAAAAAAGTATCCGAGTTTATCTAAATACATTTTATAAATACCGACAAACTAAATTTAAATCCTAGTAGGTACGTCGTTATGAGAAATTCTAATGTACCTTGCAACAAATATAATATAGTCTATGACTCAGATAACGTACATAGCCTACCTTTCTTAATAATCAATATGGTTTTAGGCTACTTTTGCTATGGATATTTTTTAGCGCCACCGTTTTCAATATTTTAAGTAAAAAGCTTTTAATTCAACTTGCATAATTATATGTTGCAAGTACTTAAAGATGCAATATTTATTTGAATTTGTTAGTAGTTATCAAGGTCCGTTGCAATTTGCCAGGATGTTTTGCCAATCAACACTGCGATACCAATTGTTGCTACAATTTGCTAAAACGAATCGCATCCATCGGATGTAGGGTGTTGTATTACATAGAATGACTTGTCTGGAAACATTTCACTACTGATATTGCTGTTGCTTCAGTAAAGGTAAATGATAGTATATACCATAGAAATAGAATTCCATATAAATTTAATCAATATAAGTAGGTTTTCGATTTGTTGAATTGTTAATTATGTATGATTAAACATCTATCTATAAGGTTTGTCACTTGATATACAAACGTATGGATGGTTCTAGTATAAAACTAACGAAAAGAGTGTCTTGTGTTTCTATATCAATATGGATTATTTTACAAAAGGACAATCGAATTTTAAATCTAGGTTACAACAATGCCTTATTTAGCTTGCAATAAACGTAGGCTAAAGGTATAGAATAATAGTTAGTACAGATTTTAATTCAACTTTTGAATCAAACTTTTTATGGGATTAACCATCTATCCATTCATCCATTCCTGCTGTCCATTGTTTTAACTGTTATTATAGGACAAAAAAAATAGTAGTATTTTTGTCTTCTACGCAATAATAACTATCAAAATGTATAATTTTAATATTTATATAGTCGTATCAAGTGCAAATTCAGTGCAAATGTTATCAATCTCTAATCTATGATTGAACTCGTTTTGATAAATATTACTAATCGATCGTCAGCAAATTCTGTCATATCTTATCATCTTCCAGCAAACAAAAGTATATTTACGTTGAATTAGAGTTTATGGGTAGATACAAGATAGCATCATGATTCGAATGCTAAAAATAGATTTACAGTTGAGTTATAAAACTTGCGCAATGAGTTATGAAACTATCATAAAGAAAGTCTAAAGAGTTCACTTACCAGATTCGTAGTATGGCTGAGAGCGGTGTCGAGACTGCTTCTCTTGCCTCAGCGGCGCAGACGGCGCTGGTTCAGGCGGGGAATCAGCAGACCCTTCAGGCGCACTTTCAGGACTACGCCTGGACCCACTCGGAGCAGACAAATCAAAGTCGGTCCTCCTCGCCGATTCGTAGTCGGCACGGCGTCGCGCCGACTCCGCGTCAAAATCAGGCCGCCTTCCCGAATCGCCGTCGAACTCCCGGCTTCTGCGACCTTCGTAGTCGTATGGACGCCGGCTGGAGTCGAAATCGTAGTTAGCGCGACGATCGTAGCGCCATCTGGTGGCTTCAGGGGAGCGGCGAGTTTCACGGGAGCGGCGGCTGCGCTGTGGAGACCGCCGGGCTGTGTCTCGTGGTGTGCAATAAGCTTCTATGAACTCGACCTGGAACAATCAAACACATTGTTATAAAACTACCAAGACAAGTACGTCTATAACGTCTTCAGAGGAATACTCAGTTCTTTGGTCGTCAAATTAAATGTCCATAGATGTTCTTAAAACGGATATTTAAGTATACCCAGGTGCCATTAGCTGAAAAGGAGCCCTTCATCACGAAGGTCGATTATGTGGCAGAGTAAAGTGGTAATAAAATGCAGCGGTCACATATTCGGTGACCGTAACGGCCAGTTGGACGATGTCTCCCCTCGACGGGGCGTCATTACCACGACCCGTTTCTGTTTATGGGGACGGATATAAAGAATATTATGAGATATTGTCCCAGCATCGGCTATACCACGAAGTGATAACACTTTGAGAGACGCCTTCAAATTTAGTTTGGGTGAGACAAATTTTACGAGTCTTTTAGAATGTTTCACGTTGTTATTTGTGTTTACGTTTCTTTTTAATAATTGGTTTTTTTTTATGATTAATTGTTTGAATACTATTCACGTCAAAAGTGTCAATGAAGTCTGATACGGAGCATGATTACCTATGCAACGGTCATATGGATTATTTACTCTTGCTTTAAAGCGACATACTTTATAGGTATCGAGGCAGGGAATGCATGCCAATCTCCGTATTTAGAGTGTAAGAGAGTGGCAGTCCGTATTTAGAGTATGTATTTTAATGATAGCCGTTATGTTAATTGGAAACCTATAAATATAGCTGAAACAAAGTGAAATCCATCCGTTTCCGACCCCTTTCTAATTGGTGGATGTCTCGAAATTAAAATAATGAGTCGACGAGAGTTCGCATGTTTTATTGCGAATCTGTTTATAAATAAGATGATATCTGTTTAACCCGAGGGTGGTTTCAGGCCATTAGAGTCTGTGATGAGTTCCTCGCTTCCGCGCCTCCGGACTCGAAGGGTCTTTCGTACCAAGAGTTCTCATTAAGGGTTAAATTAGTACGGGCTCAGATGGATTTCACTTTCGAGAGTTGTTTACGTAAACGTTATGTGCGTGTTCTTTATGCAATTGATGTCATAAGAGTTTTATGACGAAGTTTAATACTGTCATTTCGTGCGAGTGATGCGAATCCAAACTTTTGTATTAGCTCATTTCCTGTTGTCAACAAGGTCTATAAAAGTCACGATTCTAAAAAAGGAACAAAAGAAGCTGATCTGTCTCTTCCCTGAGGCCAGTTCTTCATAAAGTTTTGCTTTGAAAGGGTAGGCTCGCCTCATCTGGCGCATTGTTTTATGATTCCTTGCTATGCATGAAAATTTATTTACATAATTAAACGTTGGGGTAGCCACCCCATCGTTTTGATTTGCGATGTCTACAGAGATTTAGTTATTTGCATATTTTGATGTTTAATTAAAGGCTTGAGTCTTTCAATGTGTTTTTATATTTTTACGTTTTCATAAATATAGTTGAACCTGTAGTTACAGATCAAAAATCGATAAATCGGTATTAAATGAGATCGTAAACAAAAGAATCGGTGAAGATATGTATTCACATGTTTTCAGAGTATTTTTGAGCTCTAAATAGGTATGTATCTGTCGATAAAGTAGATAACTAATTTGAAAGTATTTCAATAATAACATAAGAAGAATATATTCATATAATGATTACTTAACAGGCAATGACTGGCAACTTACATGTTTATATACCTAACTATATTTTCTGAGTAATACGCAACATTATTTTATCTTGCTTTATATTGTAATATTCATGCTAAATAATGACTTGCACTTTAAACGTCACAACTAAAATCAACATGCAATAGTTTCATTTTATTTATCAAATTCAAATCAATGCTGCCATTGAAGCGTAAGGGTTAGCTCTGAAAGGGATCAAATTGAATTCAGCTCAAGCACACATGCTCGCATCTGCCCATTCATCAATTGTATCGTATAATGGGGGAATAGTAGTCAACAGTTCACTACCTGTGTGTATCGACAACACGCTCAGATTTATATGTGTAGATGTTTACAACGCTTGCCCTGCGCTCGGTATTATGTTGCTTTTAATTAACTTCCTACTACTACATGAAGTCCGCATTCGTAATAAGTATATTAATTCGTATTCGTAATAGTATTTCTACTTTATGACCTCGTACCACAGAAGTCTTAAAATTAATTCAATAAGGAAGGAAGATGAACAATGATATAAAAAACATTAACATACCTTGTAACGATAAACTCTGAGAACAAGGAAATAAATCAATTCTTCGAGCAAAGCGAAATCTTTGACTAGTTGATTAGCATTTAATAGTCAGGTTTTAAATGTTTTCTTAGAAGAATGTTTAATCACAAAATTGGAATTCAGGATCTTAATTCAAGAGCGAGAGGAGAGTACCTATTATATTTCCAAGCACGTGTATTCAGTTCTGACGTCCTTAGATAATATGAGTCACCTTTATCGTTTTTATGTACTTATGAGCGTTACCTACATAGTGGATAATATTTCCACGAGTCTCGTAAGATAAGATGAATTGTATTATGTTATCTCTAAGCCTTGGAATATTGCGTTTTTGTATAGTTATTGTCTAACAAGTTCTTAAGTTAAACTACATAAAATAACAATCAGGCGAGAAATCTTAACTTAACAGTTCTCAGTTTTGTTGATAAAATTGTCTATTCACTAAAGTACCTACCCATTTTAATATTTTTCCCATTACTTTTAGTATTATCATCACAGTCTCAGCTTCATTGTTTTCAAGATCATTAAAACAGTATGAACTAAATTGTCATCCATATAAACAATTCCGGGTTCACCCGGCGCGGCGGCGTGAGTAATACGAGCAGTATGAAGGATGTGGGGCAAGACGAAAGTTTCAGACGGCCAGATGAGTCACCGGCCGGGCCCGATGTATAAATACCAGAGACACGCCTCCTGGGATGGCTAAAATAGCGCGCTGTGTCGCGTGACTGCGATATGGTAATACGCGTTCCTTAACTCCATGGAAATTTCCCATGGCAAAAGCCACCCATAATATGGGTAAGTTGATCGATATCCTAATATAGAGAGCTTGACAAGAGCCATAAAACAGTTTTACCAATTTTATGGCACCTATTTGAATTCTCAAAATTATGAGTCAACGATTCCAAGGGTAATTTGTTCTAAAATGAGGAACTTAGAGTTCATTCACGAGAATGTCGCTACACGCAATAAATTTTCTAAATTTAATGCAAGTCTAAAACAGATAGATGACTAAGCATCTAGATATTTAAAGCAAAAAGTCACATATCCTCAGACGGAGATATTACACTCACTCATCTGTAATTAGTTAAACAGATCCGAGGCAAGAATATGAGCCATGAGTCAGAGAGATACCTTTGTGTACGTTTTGTTTACAATAACAATGATGACGTAAATATTCTTGTTGTCCTACGTTTTCTTCACAAACCCGAAATAATGCATCCCCATACTTTTGCTTCTGTTACTTAGGGATTTCACCGTACGTTTTGTCTTATATAAAACAAAGCTCCAACCAAATCACGGTATGAATTAGAAATAAATAAAAGTTCGCTGGTAGGAAATTGCATTTTTCAGTCGACAATCAGCATGGTCATGCCAAAAACTCTGCTAAACACTGTCTGGTCACGTTCAGCAAACCAGAGACCGCAAACAGGTCTCGCAGCAGTAGCCCAATTAAGCCAACTGTCTTTTTTGTTTTCACTCTTACAGGCTTCTAGGGCATTATTTTCAATTATTTCTTGACTGTTGGCTCAAAGCCCTGAATTGATGTCTGTCATATGTCTAGTCAGGCGACGATTCGTAATAATAATGTTTGTTTTGGAATGAGCGTAAGAATCGAAGAGCAAATTCTATATTGGAATTTGTCTCGGTTGAGTCTCGACTTTACGATGACATCAGTTGTACTCAACGAAGTTAGCAACTACTGTAAGTACTTATTTGATAAAACAAGCAGGAAATAAGCTTAATTACTAAGTTTCTCGTCCAAATCGCCCTAGGGTTGGTTTAAGTAGACCCTTACAAATATTTCAATGGGAGAAGCAATTATGGAATATATTTTGAACACCTTCTTGAAAACGTTATTACTCTCAAATTATAATGAAAATTAATTTGGAAACTGTACGAGAAACTTAACTAACTTACGTATTTTCCTTATTTTATTAAAGTGCTCAGTAATTTTATCGACGAGACAACCTTTTTTCGAAAGACCCAATGTTTTCAATGAATAGAACATTTTATGGGCTCCATTGTGAGTACAAGAAAGAGTAACAAATCAAATTCTTTTCTTCTCTAGCTATTCATCTGCTTAAAGTTAAAGCTTTTGTTACTTTTAAGGCGCATGGTTTTGAATAGAAACTATAATGTAGCTGATAATATTTCTAGTAAGATTTGATCTCCTCTACCAGGTACATAAAATAGTCAATAATTGTCAGTTGTTTACAATACCTATTTAAACTTTAAAACTAAAGTTATCATCTGAACCTGAACCTGTTAACAGAAATGTATAAGTATATATGTTTATAATTAACTAATTTGAAAATTAATCATGCATTAATCAGTGTTGAGCTCAGTAGATATATAATTAGAAATACTGATATAAAACATAAATGATAAGATATCTGCTAAAGTAAATTTGTTATAGGTAAGTGCATGTACCTACTACATATTTTCTTCTTTCAGAAACCACTGTCTTTTTTCAGAAAATTGAAAACATGACAAAATATTGTTCTCTTATCGAAAGAGCAAACTTTGTTCTCTGAACTTATATAACTCAGTTAAGTCAACTCCTGATATCCGTGGTTTCAAATCAATATATTTTACTTCTAGATAAGAATTTTTTAAACTGCTTCAAATTAAATTTATGATAGTTCCTACTATGTGCAGACTTCAAACTTCATCGTTACATTGAGGAATTATCAACTTAAACTACAAGTGTATCTAACAATTCAATCATAAAGTCGTCTTTGACATCAAATAAATAATGCAGTTAGCAACTCACCACATGCACCACTAGAATCCACTGGGCAATTTGTCGCATTTTTGATATCAATTTCTTGTTTGAAGGCATTTTTAATCATTCATGTAATCCAGTTGTCACAATCAAATCCAATAGTATTTAGGGAATCCACAAATAGCACTGAACGATCACCAATTTTATCGACCGATTCACTGCTGACACGCACACAATATATCTACTATGAAACTAAACCTACACTTTCTCACAAACTTGTTCTAGTACACTCAATGTTTATTAACAGTAACTTAGCTCTCAAATGCGTAATAGCCAGGCGTTATGCAGAAAAACTGCGATATAAACGCCTAGGACGATTTGGTTGGATACTTCACGAGTCCAACTGTAGACTGACAACACTACTCAAACGCTATACGCGAATGTGTAAAACGGTGACTCATCGCCCCGCATACTGTTTACCGAGGCTTGAGTCATCGTGGTAAGAATACACTCGGCAGCGATGTAGCGCTGCGCTGCAAGAATAATATCGAACAAACTGTTAGACCGACCGGAGTATTAAAGCGCTGGAACGCCTTATTTTGAGCTACCGTCTCCATTAATACCTCGATTCCGCACGTGTCCCACTTTATAGTAAGCGATTGTGAGCTCTAGCTCACTGTTATAAAGCATAAACTTTTCCCTGCGTTGTTGGGTAACGAAACGTAAACTTTCGCGTTTGGGTTTCAATTCGACTCGAAGTTATGTTAGATTACACTCAACCGGTTTGACTAGGTCGAATGCCGTTTTGAGGTCGTTTACGCGATACGTTGAACTATCCAACAATGGTGACCAATAACAAGGAACATTGGTGAACAGAGCAGTTGCTGGAATGCAAGCTTAGGTACAGAGAACGTAATTAAAACAGATTCAAACTAGATTAGAAATAGTTACAAACGCTTTCGAAACAAGTCCGTACGGCGATAGTGGTGCAAACGACACTGCCAACAATAAATTAGGTTTACTGACCAACGGTTCTCGTAGTCGAATGGTTAAATCCAAGTGCACTGAATGGCGAGCAATGGATAAAGAAATTAGATTAATTGTAGACGCTGATACAGAATACGGTGGACTAAGATTGTCTGTTTGGCATTTACAAGGCAACCTTATAAGGACATCGTGTTTTGCGTAACTTGTGAGCAACAAAACTAAATATTTCTAACAAACTGAATGCTATAATAAAAAACTGACCAAGTGCGTATCGAGATACGCATAATCTATCCAAAGCCTTATACCTAATTGTGGTCGTATTCATATTTTAGAAATTGGTAGTTCATTGGTAATAGAATTTTTTTTAACGAACGAAGCTGTGTGGACTTTCAGAGATGTACCTACTAAGCCAGAAGAAGGTCATTGTAGGTAGGAATTAGGTACTCATAATTATGACCAATTTTTACTATAGTAGGGCCAATCCTGACACGAAAAATTCAAGTCATTGTAACAATCAGTCATCAGTGAAAACATATACTTATAACCTACCTAGGTAACTCTACCAGTATAAATAATTATTATCACATCATCAGCCAATTAACGTCCACTGTTAGACAAGGCCTCCCTCATAGAGTGTGTTGCCATAATCCCAACGCTTGGCAGGCGGCTTGGGGATCGCAGTACGTTCTCCGTGTACTATTAGGACGCTGCTGCCCATCCTCTGGTGGTTCTGGTCGCAGTTTTAGGACATACCCGGGTCCAATAATTATTATCGTAGGCAAATAATTATGTGGTAATTAGATAATTAGTTATTTATTTAGCAAGGACTGGAATATTCAACGCACGCATGAAAATATATGTTTACATAAAGATAAACTATAATAACTCTAAAATTCTACCTTACGACAACTTTCAGACGATAATGAAAACATGGAAGCGACATCACAAATTATTGACATTTCCATGAGATGCAAAAACTGTAGATAAGTCAATATTTGCAGTGAGATCACGGCAATGTGGTTTATGAATTTCGTAGGTAGGTATTTGTAGCTAATAATCTCTAATAACATGGCAACGTAAAAAAAATTTTTGTGTACGACAAATAAAATATTCTAACGAACTTTCAACTTGACCAAAAGTAGAACTGTATTGCAAATACGGTCTTTATGTCGCAATATAATATGGTTATACAGGGTTACGCGAAAAAGGTGTACGAAGCCAAAAGGGGACTGATTATACACAATCATTAGAAACAACTTTTACCTACTATGTGGGACCAATCTTGAAAGCGTGAATAAAATATCAGCGTAATTCCCGTGTAATATAAATAAAATGTGTGAAAATCAGTTTCCATAATAAAATATCAGCTGTTCTATCATATAATCTTGTGTAAATTACCGTTTTCTATAGAACACCTTGTTATTTTTTTCGTGATTTCAGGGTTGGTCCCATAGTAGAAGTTCATATTGATGAATATTATGGACCCCTTGTGGCTTAGTACACTCATTCCGCGTAACCTTGTAGATCACCCTTCTCTTCAACTAAGCTCCAACATCACCTGGAAGGTTCAGGTGAATCAACAGTCTTACTTAGAAGACCGTAAGTTTATACACGACGCGATAATGGTCGGCAACTCATACAGCGTGTCACGACTTTTTACCAACTTCCAAAAAGGAGGAGGTACTATGTTCGTCTGTATGTTTTTTTTTGTATGTTCATCGATATTTTCGCCAATTGTGAACAGATTTAAAAAAATCTTTTTTAGTTTCATCATCAAGTCAAGATCTGGTGATGGAATCTTAAGGAAATCGAGGAAAACGAAGTAACAATTTTTTACCCACTTTCCGGTTTCCGATTGAGCTAGAATTACTTATGTAAGTTTAGTAACAATGCAATAATCTGGTACTATTGAGCTGATCTGATGAAGGAGCTAGGAGGTTGATAGTGAAACTCCTCCACGGCGAACAACAAAGACACGAAACTTTCTAAATGGATTAAACCATAATAGCCTGTTCTAAATTCCATCATTACGTGGCTCATGCACCAAGGGTTGACTTCCGGCGAGGGATCTCCTCAACAGTGAATAGGACATCGGACTACCTACTTGGCTTGGCTGGCACCGACTTCAAATAGATGAGTGGGTAGCGCTTATAATAATTATATTAAATAATTTTTCGCTTTTGAGTATCTATTTGCGTTTCGAAGTCGTTTTTTTTAATAATTTTTCTCGTACAATTGTACACATGCAGTCATCTCCAAGATCATTTCCTTCGCTTCGTGTACAAGCAATCTGCTAGAGTCACCGAGAACCCAATAATTCATTGATGACCTTCGTGTACGAATAGTCCGAGTGTTAGAATCTCAATCAACAAAATTGCCTTGATGATCTAAGCCCCAAGGTGAATGATCTAGAGTTAAAACTCTCCTATTGGTGATCTCATTCATTGTCAGAATACGAATGACCACAGAGAAAATATTGTGAAAAGATGGCAAAACCAACAGAGACTGTGCACTTTGATTCCAAGTGAGACCAGACACCATCTGAAATAACGTAGGTAGATATTTCACTTTTAAAGAATCCGCTTCCTAAACGCGATTACAATTTTTTTTTAAAGATTACAGAATATAACAAAAAAATATCAGAGATTATGTTTTTATTTTATTTGTTGTAGTTTTACTGATCGTAACTACTGGCTTTATACTGTGCTAACTAATTCACCTGTTTTGTATACAAAAATAACCACCACGTTGTTGTTATGCGTTAATTTAAGGATAAATTTGTCGGCAAACAATCGTGAAAAAAAAATACATACAGACGAACATAGTCCTCCTTTTTGGAAGTCGGTAATATAAGAAAGCGAGACTTAACGTGCCCTTCAGTGTCAATTTATTATTTATTTATTTAATAATAGGCTTGTCTTTGGCCGCCAACGTCAATGCGCAGTTTCACGCATTGTTGTAAAAACCTTGTTGTGACCTATGCCATCTCCTCTGTGAACCTACTCCGTGACAAATGTCCGTCATTGTACAAAAGATTTATGAACTTTTGCGACATGTAACCATCGTTACTCAATTGCTGCAAAATGGAGCAACTATGCGTCAATTTGACAGCAGTATTGAAACCTCCATACATTTGCAATGTCAACCAGTGACACATGACTTCACTGTCGGCGTAAAGATTAGAATTTTGTCTTACATAATGTTTTAGCAAGTGATTAATAAGTAAGATACATTTTTTTTTTTTTGGTTTTCATCGTCTCCACAACTTGCGTACGGTTGATGAGATCTTCACGAAATTTTGTAGGAAAATAGTTTATTCCAATACAATTAGGTAAGTTTGAATATAAGCAAAATTAGTCTATAGGAATTCCCGATTTTGGCGTAACTACGTCACAGCTCGGATCAAACATCTAGATTCAGCTAGTTTAGATGAAAACTGACAGTATCTTGGGTCAATTCAAAACTTTACCTATATGGCCAAAACATTCTTATAGGAGTTTTGGAGCCAACGTGAAATAATTCTCGCAGTTTAAAAAACTAGCAAACACGCTTTGAAACCTCAGTCCTGACGATCTTGGTAAGGATAATAGGGCAAAATATTTAAATTATTGCATTGCAAAATATATCAACCTTTCTTCCCCATCGGTCATCAGTTCTACGAGCAATGTGGCCTGCCCATTGCCACTTCACATTGCAAATTTTAATAGCTATATCGCTGACTCTGGTTCTTTGGTTCAGGATTTTATAGCCTAAAGAAACTCCAAGAATAACTCTCTCCATTGCCCGTTGTGTGACTGAGTTTTTCCAAAAGGCCAACAGTGAAGGACCATGTCTCAGTACCATATTATGTCAGCACTGGCAACACTTCAAAGACAATCAAAGACCTTTGTCTTTAGGCACTTTGGTATCTTGGACGAGAAGCACTTTGACTATCAATTCAATTAATTTATTTCGACCAATTACTTAGATATTAAATAAAATAAATATAGGTATTAATAATAATAAAAAAGGGAGAAAAATAATGACCCTCGCTCCGGCTCGTACCTTGTGCAAAGGTTGGCCATCGCCATTCAGCGCGGCAATGCTGCTAGTGTTATGGGCACCTTCGCACAGGGTACAGTTAGGGGCGGGTTATTCGATTAAAAATATTTTATTTTTGTTTGTAATTTAAATTTTTGTTAGAATATTGTCAAAATAATTAGGTTTAGTTGTATTTTATACCTAAAAGAAAACAAATATTAATAATAATTAATTCTGTCTTACTTTGGTTGACTCTGACTGTGACTATGACTTGTTTGACGATATTTAATAAAACTTGATCCTGGCAAAAGCACAAAACGTCCGGTGCCAAAATTTCCACAAAAGAAAGAATATACAAAAACATGTGAGTGAAAAATATATTTTAAGGCTTGAACCAGCCTGAACCAATTGAACTGAATTCAAATATTGTGTCAATTTATCAAAATTATACAGCAACACGGTTTCGCCCCTATCTTCTTTCCTGTCAATGTCATGTGTACCCATGCCCCTTATCGGTGAGTCATACAACATGTTCCCAAAGTTTCGGTAGCATATGGATTTGTAGTTCACGTATGACTGACTCATGCGCAGGTGTGTGAACATTACACGTCTGTTAATTACGTACAACGGAATAGGTGTAAGGTAAAAGGGAAAAGTGGTAAGAGTTTTGATAATCTTTTGTATCACTATGTGTTTTCATAATTTCAATGTATAAATAGGTTGGTTGAGCTTCAGATCAGAAAAACAAGAAAGATGTGCCTTGGTACAAATTATCTTGCGGGTTCAAATGTATGTTTCTCACACATTTTTTACTATACCGCTAAACCGGTACACTAATTGTTTTACGCACACTAAGATTGATTGAGGATTGCAGCATCACCAATATACGTAATAAACTAATAATCGTTTTTTTTTCTATTAAGTATGTCAGTGTATAGACTTCAATTCCTCCGTTTCATACAAAATATATAGGTAAATTAATTTTCTTCATACATATATTTTTCGTGACTTTTCCGGTATTTGAATACTTTTTCTAATATTCGGGGCGGAGAGAAATCCAACAAATTGAAGATCGTGAAAATCGGTCCAGTTATTCTTGAGTTATAAATAGCGTTACCAATCAAAGTACAATGTATATTGTACTTTGTTTGGTATAAAATATATATATATATATAGAAGATTTTCATCTCATGATTGAAAACAATTAAAGGCACGATGTAATCAATCTTGGCTCACATTCTTAGAAAATATCTGTTAAGTATGAGTTATCATTTCGATGCTTGAACCCACGCAAAAGAATGCTTAAAAGGTAATTTTAACTGGTATTAGTTAGTTATGGCACGTTTACGTATAAGAACATTTATTTATCTTTCGTTTCTACATAATCATATTTTTAACCTACAGAAAAAACAGGAGGTTCCTAAATCGACCCGATTTTGTCGAACGTTAGACAGTCAAAATCAAATAACCCTCCTTTTAGGAGGGTAAAAAATAAATTCATGTAAATAGTCAGTTTTTCTACTAAAGTGTGCAAGCCGTCTAGCGGTTAGGTGACATTTTTTACAAAAGACAGTCAAGTGTGCAGTGCCTAAAAGCAAAAAGCCGAAGATCGGGCAGAGTGGCATACCTCGGGAGAAGATATCCAGCAGAGGGCTGGTGTGCATTAATGATAATTAGTTACCCAGTATCATAACCGCCGTTTTCTACAATTTACGCCATCAACAACACCATAACCATAGTCAACGTTCAACATACGTCAGAGCGTGACAAACATATGACAAACTCCAGCCCCTAAAATTAACGAACCTTATTCAACCTTTTTTATATTAAATGCGTCACCTGTCAACCCAGACTTGACGAATAATATAAGTCATCTACACTAATATTATAAAGAGGAAAGATTTGTACCTATTTTTGTATGTTTGTATGTTTGTAATGAATAGGCTCCGAAACTACTGAACCGATTTGAAAAATTATTTCACTGTTGGGAAGCTACACTATCCCCGGGTGACATAGGCTATATTATATTTTGTAGCGAGGCCGAAGGCCGAGCTTACACTCGTGCGAAGCCGGGGCGGACGGCTAGTGTTAAATAAAGTTATAGGTACTATTTAGAAGTAGCAGCTGTCTATTCAGAGAATTGGGAATTACACACTGTTGTTTTAATTGTTTATTTTGCGTAGTAGAGTAGGTTTTACTGCGTTGCGGATGAAATAATTGCATTGGAAAATTATACAATCATGCTGACGTGTTTCTGGTTCAACGCATAAGCATTGCTATTCAGCGTGGTAATTAATGCTGCTTGCTGGTTACGCTGCCAACTGTTAGTGGGCTTGAGCATTTGGATTGTCGTTAGACCTTCAACCGTCGATGGGCAGTCTAATAAGTTTACTGTAGTGTTGGTGTTAGCTTGTATTTTGTTTATCATGTAACTAAGTATGACACGTAGGGAAGACCCATGCTGACATGGTTTTGTTTTACGCCAATCAATTACAAATTCCAACATTATGCATTCTTCAGGAATGTATCCCTAATAAATGTATTTTGTTTGTTATTCAGGAATATATCCCCAATATACTCATTTTGTTTGGCGTTATCCTGGTGAATGTTATGTTATTAGTCATTCGTCAGAAACTCTAGGCTAATACTACAAAACTGGCTTTATCATATTATATTAATGATGCCAGCTTTTTTTGTACAAATACGACACTGTTTGTAAATTGAACAAAAAATCTGTCGACGATAATGCAAAAATACACAAAGATTTACGTCATGATGACATCAGAAGCCTGAGGAAGCTTTTATGACGCATAAAATAAACTTTACACGACCTGAATGGTAAGGTGTAAGTCAGAAATACAAAACTTAAAATACCTGTTGAGCAAAAGCTTAAAATGGATCATGACGCATCGACAGTTGTGAATAAAATGCTGTGAAAGTTATATAAAAGATTGTAAAAGGTACTGGTGGTCCGAGAATGGTTGTTTCTTCTTATCTTAACCTTGAAAATTTTCACATTTAAACGCCAGATAACGGCCTATGATAAACTAAGCACCAGTAAGATTTGTCAAGCATTGATTATATCTCTCAGGAAACAAAGAAGCCGGCAGGTTGTTCCAATCTTTAGCCGTACGGATTAGAAACGTAGAATCGAAGCGTTTGGTACGTATCCAAGGAAAGTCCAGAATGTATGGATGGTACTGGGCTGATTTCCTACTTTTCCTGTAGTAGAAAGGCGATTTCTCTTTGGCAAAACCTCTCTGAAATCTGATGAGGGCAGGATCCGCGCCTGGCTGGACGTGGGTCCTAACCACTGGATTGAATTTCATAATCCTAAAAATCCAAATCCTGTCCATCAAGCGCAACTACATACCAAGGCTGTACTTACAGTTTTTGCGATAGGCTGTTTTGCGGTACCTATAGTGAAAAAAATGCGTGAAACATGGACATTTGACACGAACGATGATTGTGCTAAGGCAAATCTCTCTTGTTTGTCTGATATGAGGATCAATCTAAATAGTAATAGCTATGGTAATAGTATGCTTACCGCAAACCTCAAATAATGCGTAAAAAGACATATAAAAGCATTCCCTTCTAAGGCAACAGCTGTACTTTTGCCTAGAAAATTACTAGACAATACGTCAAGACCAACTCATAGCCAGTCCACGTAATGTTGTAACTTACTAATAACTTAGACAAAACAATGACACACCCTCATTCACGCTAACATGACGTGTAAAAATAGGGATGTACCAATTGAGTCACATCCTGAGTCACAGGAACACAATCGCCCTGTTTTATAATTGCGATGAATAACACCCAGTGATTTATTATACGAAATACGAATCATTGACTAGCAATTAGCATAGTTATGAATGATTTTATTGTTAATTATCATTCTATAGACAGATAGCTCCGCGATTTGTAGCGGCATTGAGCCGTGGATGAGTCAGCTTGATAAATGATAGCCTTTTTCCACGGTTTGCAATCAGTACCTCTTATAAACTGTGGAAAAAGTACAAGGTTACAATTGTCCTCAGTATAGTGGGTAAACAAGACGCAAAGTGGTTTATAAAAATATATCATCAATAGACTGTGATAATTCACAATTGCTTGATAAACTTGTCTCAGTTCCAAGTAAGTATTTAAGTGTCTGTTATTTTCATTACTATACGGTGTGCAATGTTCTTTTCTACACGATCTAGTCTAATTATGAGTTAGTTTTTTTTTTCATGTCCAGAAGAACCAATGTCATCGACATAGCTATTAAAATTTGCAAGTTGAAGTGGCAATGGGCAGACCACATCGCTCGTAGAACCTATAACCAATGGGGAAGAAAGGTTCTTGAATGGAGACCACGAATCGGAAGACGCAGCGTCGGTAAGCATCGCACTAGATGGACCGACGACATCGTGAGAGTCGCGGGCATTCTATGAATGCAGATGGCAGGGTGTCGTTCAGTGTGGAGGTTAAAGGGGAAGGCCTATGTTCAGAAGTGGACGTCTTCTGGCTGACGATGTATATTTTTTAAATTGACTGTCATGGTTTTAACCAATAAATGAAAACAAATATTAACAATAAATAATTTTAGGTCATTAAAAATAATGAACTTGAAATTAATGTATGGTATAACAATTTTATTACACTTATGATGCAAATAAATTTAATAATTAATATAATTATTGTTAAACTGAAATTTATTTTTATTATTTTATAAAGAACTTTTGATAACCTTAGAAGTTCTTTGTGAGATTAGAAATGCCTATATAATTATCACTACAATTGACGTCAATAGATATATGTATAAAAACAATTCTCTATCTACTTTTTTGTCACAACAAGCTATTCATGATTTATGCCACAATGACCATTTGTCATGCATGGGGTTACAATTCCATATTGCAACTGCAACACGTACCTACTTACTCAGCAGTTGCTTTAGCAAGCATTCCTCGTGCATGCGAAACTGACTCATAAACTTAAAAAGGATGCTTAAGTCGACCAAGCGATCCAAGTGACCGAGTAACGAACTTGCAGATACAATCATCGAGTTGAATGACTCGAAGTATGTGACTCACTCTTTCACAACACTACGTTCTTGAAAGGTCACGAGATACTTGTTCATTGAATTTTTTTTGTAACGTGGGTGTGGCGGAGAGAAATTGCTGAGAGTTTTGCTGTTGGCATACTTTCGCTAAGTAAAATAAGCATGTGTTAAATTTTCGTGGTAGCGGTGCTTAGTAGTGGATATAAAATGCATTCTCAATTCAATTTGCTGGCTTGATGCGCTAATATACGTTGGTCTTTCCATAAATTTGTTTTTAACTAATTTTCAGTATTTGATTGATTTCATCATAAACTCATTAGCGGTAAAAGTTATCGTAACCTCTAATCGAATGGTAATGACTTATGCACTTGTATTGATATCAGAAGATAATTGAGTCCCATATATTTCAATCAACGAATTCCACTTTTTAGAGAGATTTTTTTTCCATTTCAGACCTTTTTTTAATGTTTTCACCAACTAGGCGTTTTATCACAATTCACAGTATACCTTATGTTAGTGGCGGTATCGTCAAATATGGTAAAATAACCTTTAACTTACTAAAAAAAAGTGAACATGTTTTCTTGTGACCACATAACACTAACAGATTAAAGCACTAAAAAGTAATGATATAAAAACTAATCTTTTTCATGTATTACACTCCACAACTTTAACTTTAACTTTTGTATAAATAGGCTTGCGTTTGACCGCCAACTCGCTGTGATGTTAAGCGATGAAGCTCTCTACGGTGGAGCACGCTTGCCTAGAAGAAACCGATTAAACTTTATAAGACCACAAACACTTACTTTTTTCAATAACTTAAACAACATTCCAATAGTAAAATAAAATAAAATAAAAACCTAACTACTAAACTAATCTATTAAACCGCTACCAGTGAGAACCGTCCCCAAAATGCTGGCCCCATTACCACGTTGTATGGCAATGCTCACTCTTTGAGCAAAGTAGAGGCCAGCATTCTGAAAAATCTTTTTCTGTGAAACAAATTATGAGTATTACCTTTGGTGCCGAGATCTCATGAAAGGAGCTGGGCCGTGGAGTAGGTTGTCCTGCTGACACGCAGTCTACTGGGATGCTGTAGTCAGCGCAGAGGGCAGCCTGAAGCAGAAAAGAAAAAAAAAGCTTTAAAAACAACTTCAAAATTAGCACGTGGTCCGAATCACCTCAACAGCGACTCCCCAATGACGCCAATAGCGCCAACAAGCCACAGATAACTTTACTTGGCGAGCCGTGTATCCTATAAGCACCATTGGCGTCATTTGTGCTGTTGGCATTCATTCGGAACGAGCTATTAAAAAGGGAGAAAATAAAAACGTTACGATTTACCTATTCCTCTGACTGACCATCGTTAGTTTTACAAACAATAATACAACACAGAACGAACTTGTAAAAGTTCCTTGTTGTACTACGGAAACTATCTGTTGTTGTGTCAGAATAAGTAGGTACGTCAAAAAAGAGCCAGTGTTTAGAAGCCACAGACAGAATGTCGTAAGCACACTAGGTTCTGGGCATGCTTAGGTTACCCAAATCCCATCTCAGGCGATGTACCATCCATGGCAAAAGATGTTATCGCAACTGTTGCTACAAATTTAGCTTATTTTACTTTTATTTCAGACGCTACATATATCATCGCTTGTAGGATATAAGCAAATGATGATAGAGTTGATTGAGAACAAACCCATGTAAAGAGTGATTTGTTGTTAAGTTTTCACCATTGCTCTATTCACAATTTAATAAGCTATAGTTTTCTAGTATCTGGTTTAAAAATAAAGGTTGGGTTTGTTTTGTGAAAAGACGAAGCGTGGACTGGCGCCTTGAGACAGGACTATGTCCAGCTGTTGACTACGATAAAGCTTAATGTCATGATGATAATGTTGAATAAATGTTGAAAAAAATAACGCTTTAGTCCATTTGTAGCAAAATGTAATCTAAAAGCCAATAAATGCTTCCAATAGCCAATCCAATACGAGAATCCATTATTCTAAAAACAAACAAATCGGACGATCTGAATATCTCCTGAAACCAATAAAAGCTTAAAAGGGACGTAGAAAGCGTAAAGGGAATCTGCTTTCATTTGCAAGGAGCCAAAATTAATTGAGCACAATTATCTTTTTGTTTTGCCCCCAAAATGAAACCGTCTCTGGCCATTAATTATAAAGCTGCGACACGGTGCCAAGTTTAACTGTTAAAGTATTTCTATACAATACATTTGTTAAGCTCAAATCGGTGGTGTTTTAATAAACGATTTATGAGAGAGGGAATTTCTTAGGAATAGTTTGTAGGGATTGGTATGTTTTGAATTACAACTCAAGAAGGTTTAGGTAAAAATATTCACAAAATAAGTTTTTTATTGATATCTTTTCAAACCAAGTTTTTACGAAGATCGGAACTCTGTCTGATCTATCGAGAAGTGCCGCTGTCCACCGTCACCATCATCAAATCAGCTCGCTGTCACCATAATATTGTTTTTTTATGCCTTAGGTGGCAAACAAGCAGACGGGCTGCCTGATGGTAAGCGATCACCGTCGCCTGTACCTGCAACACCAGGGGCATGACAGATACGTTGCCGACCCTTAAAGACTCTATTAACAAACCTTTTGAACAACCCCATATTAAACCTACTCGGAAAAGCCGCAGGAGCTCATTCCACAAATTGCAGGTGTGAGGCAAAAAAAAAACGCGTAAAATGCACAGTGTGCTATTTCCGCCGATCTATGATATGTCATCGGAACTTGACAAGTATGCAAAATTTCAGCTCAATCGAACACCGGGAAGTGGGTCACATTTAAATTCCTAGATTTGATTACAGACAGACTCCGGAAAACTAAATAAAAGCTTGTTATTTTATTACTTGCCTTCACTGAGAATATAGTTTTATTTCAATGATAGACTTGAGCAATAACTTGTATATTCGCCGTTTTTCGCTATTTCCGAAAACTAAAAAAAAAACTAATAGAAGTATTTTGTCGATCGCTATCTTTCAAGTACGTGCTTGACAAAAAAATCTGTTAGTATTTTTTTATCAGGTTTTTCTTGAATAGAGCTTACTATACCACTTTAGTCGTATGTACTTATTTTACTTTAAAAAACACTCTAATGTGAAAAGCTATCCACATCTAAAACGTAGCCTGCAGACTGGTGCAGAAATTCAATTTAGTCCTGCATTAAAATTTAATTTCTCATCTTCAACTTGCTTTTCGCAGCTTCCATATAAGATAACGACAAGGATCGTTAGGTTGTCTGTACTCTTCAGCTTTATGGTGATAGGGTGAATAGTTTTGATATTGAGTTATGCAGACGGAGGCTCCGTGTATCATGGAGTGATATTGGCCGCTATGGTATTTCATAGGTTGAATAATGGAGGAAGGAATGCCAATACAAACACTAGGCCACAGACATATAATATTATATGTCTGTGCACTAGGCATGTTTTCGATGTTTGATGTTTTATTTGCACCTCTACAGCTAGCACATATGTGAACAAACAGTCAGAGTTAGGTAAATGCATGCAAAATATAAAGCATTTTTATACATTTCATAGTTTTTACTTCTATTCTTTAATTATGAAGAAATAATGTGCAAATGTTTACTATTATTAACATATTATTACTAGTTTCGACATGATTAGTATTCAGCACATGAATTTTTGTGGTATGTGATAGCTACCAGTTCACTCTACATCCTTTTTCCAAGGAAAACCACTTATTTATAATTCCGTGACTAATCTGTGAAGTTCCTTTCACTAAGGCATGTTTTTCTAGAGGCTTTTTGTTAAGTTTCCTCCTATCTTATAGAGTACGTTTAAAAAAGAGTGGACTTAGCCAAAAAGAGAATTAAACGAATTTTTAATGTCAATACGCCTCTGTCATCTGAAAAATGTCAAATTCAGCTACCATGAGCTATCCTATCATTGTGTTGCGTTTTTGGGTGAATTCGCTTGTTATTTATTGAGATATTTGTCCTTTCAACTATACAATCAAATTCCACTTTCTTTCTGAGTACTCAGTTCTCTAAGTACTTTTCAAGGATTTTCTATATGGCACTTAGCTATTATTTTACGTTGTCAGTCTATTATGCTCCAATTGTAGGAATAAACTTTATTTGCGAAAATGTTACGTCAGACTTTTTTCTAACTAATCCATAAATATTTTTCCTTTTTTCCTCAAAAACTTTTCTTTCTACGTCGTTTACGGAGTCAGACATGAAGGTCCCACTTAGGGCCCGCCCCTACAATCAGATTATCATAAGGTTCGGCCCACTGGTCCGGATAGATAAAATTATCGTCCACAAAGGGAAGGTAATTTAGCCTTTTGTCGTAGTTAATGATTTTAAACTGGCCACGGATCCGTGACGTGGGACAAAAGTGATTATTCGGGAAATGTGACCTGTCCAAAAACAGAAGCGAATAGTGAGAAATGCAATGTACAGTTAGAAATTTTCATTGTGCTCTTTTCCACTTCTAGGCCTTCCATGTTGTTTTTATATGCAATAAAAAGTCGTAAATCTGTTTAACAGATTCAAGACACGTCATCAGATTAAATGACCTATGTAATTTCTGACCTTTTTAAGATTGCATTACGAGGTGTTTTATACTAATGTGAACCATAATTAAATCAATGGCTAGTGAAATGTAAATATATCGTGAGAAGTAATTATAATTGCAAACAAGGACCGTCTTTCGGTCACGTTATGAGAAAAGGCAACAAAAAATGCTTCATCGGGTCAATTTTGGAAAAACTACGGAGAAGAAAAGTATCTGCTAAAGGCAACACTCCTATGAACAATTTGGAGCGCACTCATGCAAGAGCGACAACTTCTAGAGAGAAAGTTGCTGTAACGATAATCTAAACTCTAGTATCAAAGAAACACTAAGAAACAGTGGATGCAACTATTAACACTTGGCGTGTAAAATTACAAGTTTTTTTTAAAAATGATACTGGGTGACGAGACGAGTGAAGTCGCTCGCCTGATGGCTCTTCACGCTTGCCCATAACAGCTCAACGCCACTCAGAATTTTGAACTTCAACAGTTCAAAACCCTGGATGGCAATGCACTGCGCTCGTCACCCCGAGATATAAGATATCAAATCCCTGTGTGCCCTGTAATTTCGCTGTAAGTATAACTAGAAACAAAAACCACTAAACTATAATAGCTTATATGTCTAATAATAGCGTTCAGTCATCCAAAATTACATTCTATACATACTACCCATTAACATTTCCAGAATCCAGACTGAATTCATGCAACTGTACTTGATTTATTGTCCTCCGAGTTTGGGCGTTAAATGGTGCGAAATGAACGATAAAGATTAGTATTTCATGAATATTAATTTATTCAGGTTTGGATTGACTTGTGCCGATAATGGCCAGTCTATGGTTTGGTTATGGTTCCCCTTCGATTAGGGTGGCTTAAACTGATTGTAATAGGAAATTATAAATTCAAATTGTCTGGTATGATTTTTCTAAAATAATTTTGGATGTATGCATAGTCGTTGTCATATATCGCAATATCCGTAAATATATCAACGAACTATAAGTCATATAAAAACTGTAATTTTGAAAATCTTCGACTTAAATGTACACATTCAAAATAGAAGTCATTTACTTATCATTTTTGAAGCTAAACTACATTTTAAAAATGTAATTAGGTAGTTCTAAGTAATGTTTTTTTAAATAATTTTCACTCATCAATATTTTGTTCTAGTTACTAGTTAGAGATATTAAATTTAATATCAAGATAAAAAACCTGTCAACTATAATAGTAGCGGCTAATCAAAGAGAAATTAGAAACAACACCATAGAAGAAGTACTTGCTCTGTTATAGTATATTCCTGTAACCCGAGATAGCGCCCACACGTCGGCGCTTTGGTCTCACGTAACAAAGGATTTGTCATTGTGGACCAACGCTAGACCGACGCTGGATTATCGAACTATAGATATGACTATGATAAACACTAATGAAACACCGGTATCATATTTCTTTAGATACTTCGCATATACATATAGTATAGAACTGAATTAAAAAAGACTATTGTCCAAGGAAAAAAACTATTAATGTATTAGTTACAGGAATATGTCAACTTTTGTAAATTTATGAGGTATATCGTTTACATAATTGTAATAAGTAATTTGTGAATACCGTAATCATCAATGGACTTAGATTGTATTGCGGAACATAATTCCTAAGCGAAACAGCATCCGAAATATCGTAAACAAACGGTGTAGTACACCTGTCCACAGCTGTGTTCATTCTCTTGAGATATAGAACTATCAAATTCCATACATACGAATATGCAATGAAGACTATATACCTCTCTAACCCGTAGCTGAAACACTAGATGGTCTGAAATTTAATTAACTGACCCCTACATTCTAAACGGGATTGCTTTGGTGATTTAGATAACAATTGCGATCGGAATGGCTAATCATCTACGCTTAATTCTGTCACTGTTCATTTCATGTTATCTTGTTTGATAAGTAAGATACATGATCATTCTTGTAAGAAAAAATTATGGTAAAAAATTGATTGTTTTGTGGATTGCACTTTAATGCATATATCTAATTAGCTAATTACATTCCTGAAGTAGGTAATGCTTTATTTTGCAACCAACATTAAAAACCCCTTTAACAAATCTTCGAACTATAAAACAAGTATGATCAAGATTAGATTATTTTAATTCATTTTAACGAAATAATCGAAAATAATGAGCTTAACAAAGCTTTTCATCAGGTAGAGTTTGTCAAAATTAGAAGTTTACTCAAAAAATTAGTCAAACGCAAATTACTTTAGAAGCAACTAAGTTAGACACCTTTAATCAATTAAAGGCAGATGTTGCCAGCTTGTAACTTAGCCAGCCAGACTATGAAAGGGCTGGCTGCCACAGTGGAGTGGTATTCGTTCCACATCTATAAAGCTTAATTTAGTAGTTTATCCATTGTATAATAAGGAGGAAGTTATTCTGAACTATTTGTAATATATAATTATAATCATTTATAAAATCAGTACCATAAGACAGAAGGCTTATTAATTTATCATTCTCATACTCAAATGCCTAATAAAATTAGAATCCTATATTTTGCTGTATTGGTGTTTATTATCTTAAATTTATTTTAATACACATAACTAAGAGTGATCATGGAATTTCAATAAGAGAATGATACCTACATTCCAATTCCACTATTTAATTTAAAATGTTCCTTTTTTTTATGTATAATATATCGCCTAATTTTCATGTTGAAAATTGTTATAACTACCTAAAACAAAACATAGAGCTCCATTGTGAATCACTAAACCGATATGATAATGTTTTACACAATCAATAACCTATAGTTATTATAGATTTACTATCAGTTAACAGCTTTATTAAACCGCGTAATATCAATTGAAAGTAGTGACAAAGCGAAAGAGCAATTTATGATTAGTTAGTACATGCAAAATAAACGTTGCAATATCAGAACTATTTTATACTTTAATAAATAAGCAATGATCTTAGCATGTAACAGCGATCACGGAGTTGTAGAGGTAGTGGCTGGCTACCGCTAACGCTCCGTATTCTCATCATGATATAAAATACAAAGCTGCCTCGTAGTTCTTTCCACCGTCAGAGTCCGCCAAGCTATCTGCGCCTAGTTGCTTATAGAAGTTCAAGTGCGAGCTGAATTTTCTATTATTATTTTGTAAACAGATTGTGCGATAGATTAAATCTGATATAGATGTTAGGTAAAAAAAAACATAGTAATAGCATTTCCAATCATGCTGCTAGCATGTTGGATTTAATTTTATAAAAAGAGCGTCAAACATGTAATCGGTCCTCCTGGTGGTAAGCAGAAACCGCCGCCTATGGACACCTGGTAATACTTAGTGCTATGCCTGCCCCGAGAGGTAGATGTAGACACCTTTTTTTCACTTGAAACGCTTCATGTTGAATCATGGCAGGAAGACCTTTGGGAGAAGGACATTCTTTACCTTGCAGGTTAGCGAAACAAAGTAAGGGGAAAACTGGACGATGTGGGAATTCCAACTTACAGATTTTTCGGGTAAACTGTTAGTAAACGGGCTTGTGCATTTAGATTAATTGTTATTATACAAAATGCTTAGCAGTTGAGGTATTTAGAGTAGATATTTTGTTTAGTTATCAAAGGTTATAAAGGAAAAAGTTGTTAGATGAGCAATCACTTTAAAAAAAAGTTTTTTTTTTGGGAAATGCTTTGCAAACAGCAAAGCATTTCACTTAGAAAATCCAATTGGATCTCATTTTTTAAAACTTACTTAACTTCAGGCAGAGATTAAACAATAGTTACCACCGCAGTATCGTCATTTAATTATAATCTACCTAAATTGATGGTTTCACTGCTTCATGGAACCTCAATCGGTACTGTTCGCACATTAATCCTAAAGTTATCATGTTTAATTAAAAGGAGTATGTGCGAATGATTAATTGTTTACTGATACTACTAATGCACATAGATAACCACGAATCACAATAAGTAATCTATCATCAGTGCTCTGAATTTCATTTAGGCTTTCGTGGTGCAGATGGCAGGATGTCGTTCAGTGTGGAGGTTAAAGGGGGGGGGGGGCTATGTTCAGCAGTGGACATCTTCTGGCTGATAATGATGATGACTCGTGGTGTGTAGTACTTTTAACAAGTCTCAAATTTGTATTTGTTAGGACTGTACTATTTTTTTGTATGATTAGTCATATTATAATAGTCATACACATGGTCACAGCTTATATTAATTTTGAATAATTCTCGTAGTTAAAAAACTAAAAAACGCCTTAAACACGCTAATCCTGAAGATTCTGGTAAGGATAATGGGACAAACCATTTAAATTACTGCATTGTCATCGGTCCTTGATAAGTGTGCAAAGTTCCAAATCAATCTGACGTTTTGAAAGAGGTGAAAATCACGTTCAAAGATTCCGTTACATAGATACATAGCAAGCTAATAAAAGCGTGTTAAAAATATATATGTATTTATCTAAATGGATAATGGAAAGGTTGATTTATTGGATAAATAAGGCGTTACTTTGCGGAAGTTCATCTTCAAAATTGTTTCTTAATCGAATCTCTAGTGTAGTACTTTAACTACACTTGCTAGAGATTCGTCTAAAAATCAATTTTAAATAAATGATTGTTTTAAGTCCACAACTAAGAATTTATTGGTTTTTTTTTTGTAGGAAATGAATTAAAAAAAGATCCGTGATGTCAAGCAACGGATGTTCCTGCCAGCCGTGAGATGAGTAGCCGCGTGTATAATTAACATTTCAGCGCTGCCGTGTTTACCATTGAAATAAAACTGCAGGGTCTGGTAGTTTGTCGTATTGATTGTTGCTCTCAGTTGATAGAAACGCAATAACATGATCAAATATAGAAGCCAAGATACAATATATAAAAATCTTTAAACAGCACAAAAACTTCACAAAATCTACTTACCTTATTCATAAGGTCTCGGATATAAGTAAAAGAGTCATGTCCAAAGGGTAACAAGTTGAAACAACTTTAATTTCCGGTGAATTAACATTTCTACTGTGTGGAGACAGGAAGTGAGCGCCCTTTGAGTTAATGTAGACCTTTTCGGAATACAAAGAATTTAAAAGACTTTAATGTTTTATCATGCTTTTGATTTCTTTGAGGAAATTCTTTAGAAGCAATCGATTACTTTTTAAGTCAAATTGTTTTTTTTTTTTTACGCGATTAAATCTGCGTTTGACCACCAACTCGCCTGTTGGTAAGCGACGATGTAGTCGAAGATGAAGCACACAGACTTAGAAGATACAAATGTTAGTTACATAATTTAGTTTTGATTATCCTCTATTTCTCTATTTATTTGGGTATTTTTTTAAGGTCACACAGGATAACACGGAAAGAATGTACTGACCTTGAGCTACGAATTAAGAAAAACGTTGTAAAATGAATCAAAACGTAGTGGTAGAGCAGTTTCTAATGCCTGGCTAACTACCTACTACCCTCAAGTTGAAAGTCTGTATTCAAATACTTAATGGTATGTTTTAGAAACCTCCGTTAAAAGGCTCGTTTCTCTTCTAGGCTAGGCGTATTTACTATCTCCAATCACATGGTCACATAACATCAATAACCAGCTTATTACCTTGTTATTACGTACGTACCTAAGTAATTCCAGAATACATTATTGAAAAAAAAACATTGTATTCAGCATAATCTATAACGCGGCACAGCTAGTATTCACTAGCTGTGCCCCGTGGTTATACCCGCGTGCACAATTTTTTAAAAACCATACTTTTTCCAAGATAAAAAGTAGCTTATGTAGCTCCGGTCCGTGAACTAAATCAATTCAAATAATTCTCGTAGCTTAGAAAACTAAAAAAACACGTTATAAAATAGCTAATCCTGAAGAACCTGGTAAGGATAATGGGCCAAATTATTTAAATTATTGCATTGACATCGGGCCTTGATAAGTGAGATAAATTTCAATTTAATACGTTTTGAAGTAGTTTAAATATATCGTATACATACATGTATACAAGAGGCCGCATCATCGCTTAACATCAGGCGAGTTGGCAGCGAAGCGCAATCCTATTTAGCAATAAAAATAAAAATAAAAAAACTAATAAAAGTGTGCAAAAAATTAAGTCGATACATTGATCAATTGCTGCGTGAAAGAAGGACAAACAAACCAACAAACACACTTTAACATTTATAATATTAATGTATGTTTAACAAAAATTTCAAGTTATTTTTTATCAATATCTTTTAATGGCAATTTCAGTCATAACTATTTGTTCCTCTAACATATTAACCAAAAGCTTGCAGCTTATAACTACTAGGATTCAATAGAAGCCCTTCGATCAACAGAAGCTGCGGAATAATTTAAAGGTAAGGGTGCGTAGGCAAGGGATAACGCTGGATGTGGTAAGCCACTAGGGGCTGGGTACTGGACAGTTCACTCCAATTGAGATTGTGGCAACGGTGCACTGATTAATTGAAAATAGATGCTGTTTTCTGTAGTTTCAGCGTATAGAATTTAATTATACACTTATCAACGTAGTTACACAATGTAAACAAATTTATGTAATTAAAATACATACATACTAGGCATACATCGTTTTAGAATGTGATACAGATCATTAATTAATCAACTTCAATGTTATTATTTTTTAATTATTGCATTCTGTTATGTATTTTTATAAAATAAATGAAATTAAATGAAAATATCGCACTCTTTTTTGACATGAAAGTTAGATAAGGACTATATTATGCTAATTTGACTGCCCCGGTGGCTCAGTTGGTAGTGAACCTACCTTCTGTGCTTGGGGGCGTGGGTTCGACTCCCACCTAGGACAAACATTCATGTAATGAAGATGTGTGTTTGTTCTATGTCTGGGTGTTAATATCTATTAAAGTATGTATTTAAAAATATATGTGTACGTATCAGTCTCTGGCAGCCATATTACAAGCTTTGCTTAGTTTGGTGCCAGCAGACCGTGTTTGCAAAAATGTTCCAGATATTTATTTATTTTAAGTTAATTCAATTAAAACTTCCTAAATCGCCCTCAGTACATATAGTTGTTATCACAAAATGCTTACGCTTTACCTCTTGATTGTGCTATACATGCAAATTTTTCTGTCATTCTGTTTTCTTCAATTTAGTTAAGTTCTCTATTTTTATCAATTTAGTTAAGAATGTATATACCTGCATGTTTGGAAACACCCTCAAGTGTTGCCACACTAAAAAAACTTGCGCACTTTACTAAAATTGTAACTTGCTATGTTCGTTTCTTACTTCATGAATAAGAAAGATAAGATAATTTATCAGATCGAACAAATCGTCTGCAATCAAACTCACAAAGATTACAAATGCGTTTAAATAAATACCAAAGTCGAAACGCGAAATATGAATCATGATAAACGTTTGACTTCGAAATACAATCTGAATTTTGTCTTATCGGCTGTTATTCGATATTCAGTATTCATTCCAATTCGATTCCGATGGTAGCTCGCTTGGGAATTCAGAGTATTGGCCGAAGAAGTCCAAGATTTCCTTCTGGTATTAGCAGTGTATTCGATTCAGGCTGTCTGCTTGAGTTAAGGTAGTGTTATTGATACACATACATTTGGCATGGATATCATTTTGTGATCGTTTCATGTATGAGTTAAGAAGAATTTTAACGTTTATTAATTTAACAATTACACTATATAATATTTCTAAAGTTTATAGCTATTCGTATTATTCTATTAAAAAACTATTTGTAGCACGAAACTGCATACGCGTAGACTTTCTTTTAAACAGTTGACCCTATTAACTCGTCCCTGTCTTAAGATTCTCAGTGAACGTACACCCAATAACACTCTATAAGAAATCTACTTGTTAAAGGTCAACTTCGCAGGGTGTCTATATATATATATATTTTAGAAATAGCCTTGCGTTTGACCGCCAACTCGCCTGATGTTAAGCGATGATGCGGTCTACGATGGAGCACGCTTGCCTTAAAGAAACCGGTTCACTCGTGATTTGAAGTCACCCAGATTGTAACTACCGGGGAACACCCAGGTGAAGTATTTGTTAAGATTTCACGATCATCAGTGAGTCATTGAATGAATGTATGTACTTCATTCTTATAAATATTTAGTGATGAAACAAGCAAATAACTCTCCTGATGGTGCTTGCCACGCTTGCATTTTCTAATGCACCCAGCATTTATTACTTCGTAATCTGACACGTGCTGCGTTAGCATCCTTAGATTTTAGCTAAACTAAACTAAAAAGAAAAGAGGAAATATTGAGTTAAGTACAATACAAAAATGACTGGCAAAATGTACTTCAAAGCCAAGATAGTAGTACACTATATTTATGTATAATGGGCAGTCCCCTTCACCGCATCCAATCTATGATTCATTCACCCCCAACCTCAACCCGTGAAGGATTTTCAAGCATCTAGAAAGTCCACCGGTGTATTGCACATGCACAATGTAGTGAAATAAGTAAGGAACTCTTTTGTTGGCTGTAGGGTTGCGGGCAGTGGGATTAGACAGTGAATAGCCTCAAAAGGGATGGAAATAAATTTTATTCCCAAAGGGAGAATCTTGGAGTTTCTGATGAGCTTCGCAAGTAGTATTTGATGAAAATTTATTTATGTTCATCAAAGTTTATCTTCACGGGGTTTTTTAGCCATGACAAAACGAAAATTTGGCCCAATCGTAGTAAAAAGGTACCAATTTAAATGACTGGGTAATTTTTTTATTAAAAGTTTTAATTCCATTTTTAAGTAATCTTCTGATACTAGATCAGATTATAGGCATGTTTGAACTAAATATGCGTAGCGGTTTAAAAGGTAAGAGCACTTTTTCGATATTTTTTTTTTTAGTTTAATTGATATTTGTGTTTACAATATGTATGTATAATTGTGCGCTTGTTAGGTTTACTTTTGTTTCATAATGGTTTAATATCTAAGTGGAATCGAAACCCCGAAGCACTCAGTTGCTAAGTAAGTAGCAGTAGCGATCACTCATACTAGAGTTGACCGGACCAAAAATCGGTAAGTTTCGCTTTCTTACCACCCTTACAACAAAAAATTTACCTTTCTATTAGAATATATATAACTAGCCGTCCGCCCCGGCTTCGCACGAGTGTAAGCTCGGCCTTCGGCCTCGCTACAAAATATAATATAGCCTATGTCACCCGGGGATAGTGTAGCTTTCCAACAGTGAAAGAATTTTTCAAATCGGTTCAGTAGTTTCGGAGCCTATTCATTACAAACATACAAAAATAGGTACAAATCTTTCCTCTTTATAATATTAGTGTAGATTAACACTTTCAACGGATTGTATCGCGTGTATTTAACATTATTCGAATTCCTGATGATTCGAACACTTGGCTGTATCGGTGGTCGCGAAAACCTAAGAAATCATTATATTTTTATATGTTACCGGCAACATCAAATGAAACCGTTCATCTGGCTATATTATAAAAGCTTGTTTTAATCATGCGATCGTTCTTATCTAAATGTATGTTATTATTATTAATGATATTAACCACGCTACTCAACGTTTTCCGCACCACTCACCCTACTAAAACCTCTGGAGGATAACTTTAGATAAAAATAAGATAAATTGTGGCCATAACGTCTCTCTGACTCGAAATGAGTACTTCGGACAAAAAAGCAAGACTATTATCGGTTATCTATTATCGGTTTCGACAAAAACAAAATTAGTCAGCAGATCACTTGATACGTACTAATTTGATAATTATAATATAAGACCATCATATAATCATCATAATAACAATTAGTTTATATCCTATACTTGAAAAATAATAATAAAGTACAAACTTAAACGAAAATGTAGAAAAAGGGAACCACATTCCAAAACGTCATCTGTGTATATATTTTTATTTTTTTCAAAAATGTTTTATTTTTATGGGATTACCTCTGAAGTATGGCCTACCAAACAAAAATATAATCATCAAAACCAATTCTTAATTGCCGGAGTAGTCACAGAACAAACATAAAAAATATAAGTACAGTCAAATTGAGAACATCTTCCTTTTTATAAGTCGGTTAAAAATAATTATTACTGAAGAACTGTTACAGATGAGTGAAAATGCGAACAGTGGAGAGACCGAAGAGAGTTCTTAATTTGAAGGCAAATAAAGAACTAATCTAAAAACGTAACGATTTCAACGACAATTTAAACGATTTCAATAGTATACATAGTACTGTTTGATTCAAACACAAGTATATTTGGCTTATTTATGCTAAACCTATTTTTTCCTGATTCTTAAAAATATCTTGTTACATATATGGTAAAATAGATCAATTTCCACCCATTTATAAAGTCACAAGTTTTGTTTACATCAGATATTTTACTCATCTCATACTTCAAAACAACCCTCCACATTTTAGGCTTCATATCCACCCATCTATCAACTTGATAGCTTTCGGCCCGTATCAGTGCACGGCATGATTTACACGAGCGTCAAAAAAGCCCTGTCGTCCATTTCGTATGGGCAGCTGAAAATAATCGCACATCTCTGAAAAAACTGCGGATTTTGTATACTATTAATAAACAGTTAAGGTTCAGAATGAGTTCTTGTAAGCTGAATTAACTACGATCGTACACGTACCTATAGTGTAATGATGAAAATGCAGCGGTCAACGAGGTTTGGTTGGTGGTTTTGGCAGTGTTTTTGGAAATGTAGTGAGCGTGTGGAAAGGCGTTTGTCATCGGATATGAATTGTTGTTTAGGGCCTTTAGTCTGAATTTATATAAGTATAGGTACATCTATTCTCGGTCTAAGCATTTATTTGCTCTGACAGCTTCAATAAAATTGTAAAAAGCTAAATAAAAACACTTTCTTCACACTCAGGCGAGCGACTTCGCTCGTCTCGTCACCCAGTATCATAAAAAAAAACTTTATATTTCACTACAGTACCTATATATGGTACCTGCTTTACGTTCAAAAGCGTGAGTAAGTAGCGAAAGTGATCAGAATTTACGTGGTTTTTATTCAGTTTTTTTACAATGTTATTGCAGCTTTCAGAGCAAATAAGTGATTGGACCGAGTTTAGCGCCTTTTTCGTTTTGTTAGCTGCAAAAGCTAATAAAAATCGTTTTGAATGTACACAGTGAAAGATTTGAATAAGAAAAAAAAATATCAGTCATAGGACTCCACGTCAAAAGTGAAAACTTAATTAGTAATTCACCTATTCTACAAGAGATGGAGCTGTTTTAAAATACAAGGTACAGCGTGACGATGCCGCGAGTTCCATGATTTTTGTTCACCCAAAAAAATGCTAAACGTGCCTAAAGAAGTTTTCACTTTAAAAACGCTGGCCATGCCTGAAGCAGATTAGCACAGGGCCAATGCAAATTGCACAGCAAGAGAAAGGCTATCAGCAGTTGGATAAAGAAGGCTGTGGATGTTTATGCTGATTTTTTTCAATTATTATTAACACCTACAACGTCAATGAGATACTAAAGTTAATCCAGAACGTTAGAAGCAAAATATACAGTAAACCCTTTACCCTAAACATAAGCATAACGTCAGTGCCAGAACTTAACGCTTACAAATTGACTCCTGATCCGACCCACGTCAAAAACAAAACGTTTCAAACAAGTACTGTTGATGCTGTTTTTTATTTACGCCCCTCTACGCAGTAGACTGTTAACCCTTCATGTTTGTCAGCAAAGGGCAATGTTGTAAAGCCTACGTACGTTGTGCATTTCGTCTTTTTTTGCTTAGAACCGTGTTTTTCAATGAGACCTACCCTGAAATCGCGAGAAAATATCAGCACTTCTATACATTTCATTGAGTGTGAATGACATTTTCTATGGAATAGCTTTTTTTTCAAGATTTCAGGGTTGGTCCCATAGTGAAATATGTTTATAGTGAAAAAAACACCTACTTAATGATAATCTTAAAGTTATTAATTCATTGACTGTCAAGAATTTCGGACTAATGTTCCTTATATGTATAAGGTAAGTCAGCACTAACATATGTGTCGTATTTATTACACATATGGCACAACAAAAAAGTTTTGTATGTGTTCTAATAGGCTAGCCCTACGCATACAAAGTTGCAGACATTTATCTAGTAAGAAAAAGAAAAGTTGACAATTAGCCTCTTCTTTGACATTTTATAGAAGTTATATCAACCGAGCCGACCCGAATGATCAAACCTAGATACAGAAACATTATTTACCGCCCAAAAGTTTCCGACGTGGTTCAAAATTATTGTTCTACAACAGTAGTAATAGTTTCAGTACTATAAATGTACTCTGAACAAGCAAAGTACTTATAACAATCAAACTTTTGCAAACAGTAAACCTTTTACGCTATTCATTTAAAATTAAGTCAAGTGTCCTCAGATTATAAAACACGATGACAGAGAGACAACGTCATCCGCATACATTGTGCCGAGTTAGAAGAGTTGAGGATTCTTGCGAAAGCAGAATACTGTCCGACGACAAAAGAGTCTGGTGTTTGAGCGCACTTCGACAAAAAGCTTCAGTGAAGCGGGAGGCTGGTGCCACAGATCAGAAAAAATACAGATGCACAAGTCGGTAAAATGCCAAAAATCGCCATGGCCATCAATATCTCTTCAGAGTGGGTCTTCTTCTTCTGTTAGAGTCAGCGATTTTTAAATGTAACTGTCATATTATTTATGAGTAGAAGGAGGCTACAGAAATTGTGGCAGCAAGAATCATGCAAGATTCAGAATTGGTTATAGATAATAGGTTTTAAAGGTCTGTTGCAATGTTTTAGCGATACATTTGGTGTAGCAGATATCCAAAGGAGATTGTACCTGTTAACTAACATATGACTTGTTTGCTTGTTTGACACCTATCACAAAAAATAACAGATCAACCTCAACTGATGCTATTTTTTTTTTGCAAAAAAAAATACATAGTTGAAATTCTAGCTATTTATAGAAACTCTACTATGCATAATAATATAGCAAATTATTGTATATTGGTTTTAGCTGATTGCGCTTATTGGAGTTGTCGTTCTGCCGTAATCTGTGCCAGTGCCTACATCGTAGCGTCGTATCTGCGGGCTGCCTCTTTGTTCTTTGACAATGTTTTTGATGAATGTAACGCCAAGTTTTGTGACAGTTTTCCGAATGGAAATCTACTCTGCGGGAATGTGAGTGGTTCTCAAAATGAGGGCATAACTGAATGAAATATGGCTAATTTGTTATTAAAAACCCTTTGCACAGTTATCTGGTGGTTGAAAGCTTAGTATTCTATCGAAGGTGCGACGGTACTTCACGTCGGAACAGTTGCTTACACTGTACCAAGCACAAGTTTGGTCGTGCATGGAGTACTGCTCTCACCTTTGGGATGGATCAGCTAAGTACCAGCTCGGAGCTTTGGAATCAATTGAGAAGCGTGCCAAGATGCTCATCAGCAACGAAGCCCAAGTTCAGACTAAGCTTCTTAGTCTCGAGCATCGGCGCAAAGTTGCTAGTCTATCGGTTTTTTATCGGATACATTTTGGAGAGTGCGCATCAGATCTGCATGATTTAATTCCCTCCTGCCCTTTTTTCTATCGGACTGCCAGAGCGGGCATGAAAAATCGACACAGCTTTATGGTTGACATTCCGAAAACCCGTACGAAGCGCTTCGATTCCACTTTTATTGTGCGAACTGCTAGTATATGGAATGCGCTGCCTGAATGGGTGTTCCCCGATAGTTACAATCTGGGTGTTTTCAAGTCAAAAGTGAATCGGTTTCTTCTAGGCAAGCGTGATCCATCGTAGCCCGTATCATCACTTAACATCAGGCGAGTTGGCGGCCAAGCGCAAGCCTATTTTACAATAAAAAAAACTGTACAAATAAGCAGTTACAACAACTTAAGCTTAAAACAATATTATAGAGTTTTTGCTATTTTCTCTCTCTCTCTCTCTCTCTCACACACACTTCTCTTCCTGGCCATAGTTTACATGGTAGTGAAGAAAGCATTATTGTTCTTTCTTCTCCACTTCGCTCTATCATGGGTATCATCCTCGTAATCATTTTCTCTGAATGTAATACGAGTATGGATGTAATAAACGAAGAAAAAACGGAGACAGAATGCTATTGATTCCGAGAAATGAAAAAAAAAACGGAAAATCAGGTAAAATAAGGAACGCATCATCGCTTAACATCAGGCGAGCTGGCGGTCAAACGCAAGCCTATTTTTAATTAAAAAACAACAGTTTACTTTAAACTTGGTAAATTTAGAGGTAATATTACTGGCTCTACCTATATCATAGCTAAAGTAAAATAATAACAGGCCCCTAGTTCATATTTCGATGGCACTTGAATGAAGTTAGGAAATTTTATTAGCAGGTAAGTAAGTATGCGTATAATGAAATCATACGCGTGAATAATTTTGATATTACTTCGAGTGTACCGTTGGGTTGTTTGATGAGAGCCCAATGAAGCTTACTGATATCTCTTACCTATTGTTAAAAGTATGATTATTTTCCGTTCGTTAAAAATAGTCCTACATTAAAATAAAATTTCTTCAGGATACAAAACAAATAAATAAATAAATAATAAATAAATATCTGGGACATTATTGCACACATGGTCATCTGACCCCAAACTAAGCAAAGCTTGTAATGTGGCAGCCAGAGACTGATATACATACATATATATTTTTAAATACATATTTAAATAGATATTAACACCCAGACATAGGACAAACACAAATGTTCATCACACAAATGTTTATCCTAGATGGGAATCGAACCCACGCCCCCAAGCGCAGAAAGTAGGTTCACTACCAACTGAGCCACCGGGGCAGTCAATTCATGCTAAAGTTTCTATTTATACAGTATCAGCTGTGTTTGTTTTATGCAAACTGTGTACTAAAAAAACGATATCATAATCTGCATATGTAATTATTCGCTATTATAGGAAAACAAGAAACCGAAGATCTAAAAAAAAAAAAATTTTTTTTTTGTAATGTATTTCCAATTACAAACACAAATATATATGTGTACAACTGTATTTTATTTCTATTTTAAGACATAAGCAGAGTTTTACAGTCTCACTAGAACTATAGAGACGATAAAACCAGAACACTCCCCACAATGGTTTTCAATCGACATTTTCGATTAACCCGAACATGGTCGGATTAGAAAAAGTCCCATTTTCAATTAACACTACACTGTTCTGGCTATACACCTACCGGCGAACTGGCCGGCGACATACTTCAGCACGGTCGTCTATAGTATTGGAAAACGGTACCTAAACTTACCTATTTATTTTCTACCATTGCATTAAAAAAGCCATGCTTATTCATTTGTTACGCTTCGCGACAACTGTGACAACTCAAGAGAATTACAGAAAAATCTGTATAATTGACCACAATAAAATTATATGCCTTTTGTTACGGAACGTTACTATATGCATGTCTCGACACGCTCTTGGCCAGGTATTTTACGTTGATGTGGCTGAGGCTACCCGCCTGTCCCGCAATATAAGAATGCGTTGCATATTGCTAGTATTAATTTATGTACTAGCGTATTCTTCTAAGATTTACGACAACGATATTGTAGAATCGCGAAGGAAAAAAGGGTCATAATGAGGAAGGTTTTTCTGCAGTATGCAGAGGCCAAAAGATTCAATGTTCAAAGATGACTCACTGCTTCCTTCGTAATTTGGATGAATGCGCTCAGCCCAGCCAAGGTAATATTTCCGTGTAATCCAGCTCGCCTAACTAGTGCAAACGCAGCCTTTTTTGGTACACGAGGAGACCTTAATTGCGCAAATTGTTTTTTTTATTTATTTTCGCCGTGTTGCCAGTGCGGTCAAATTGTGAGTTTCATGTGCTTGTCACGTCGTCGGTTTCAACTTGTTTTTTTATATTTTTTTGACTCATAATGTTTCAGTGTATGATAATTTAAAACGTTGTTAAAGTTTAACTGCACTGCATTTAAATACCTTTACTTCATTTAAAGGCAGTAAAAATGGAGTGATTAGGAGCGTTTTCATTGTAATGCGAATAATGTAATAGGAATTTGATAGCATTCGAAATCAGGCCTAAATTTGAAAAATGGTCGGTTTCAAACGTTATTAGATCTCACTTAGCAAAAATACTTTCGACTTAAAGGGGCATCTCAGTTTAGTTTTCACACATGTTTGACGCATCAAAACTTGTGTATACCTTTTTTGTTTTATTTTATTATCCTACTAGTTTCACATAATCCAGTACATGCCGTTAAGTGAAACTTACCTCATTATATTTTTTAAGCTGTACATACAAACGAATTAGGTACATTATTCCAGAATGCAACAATCAGGGAATTGTATATCAGTCAGACAAAAGATGTGCATTTATCAACTCAAACCTAACCATTATAAATTACATATCAAAGCCATGACTTCACACATTTTAACCATTACCGACCTATATGCCTTATAAGTACCTTTTCGATCTCCCCAAGTGGAAAGAAAAAAGGGAGACACCAAAAAAGCATTATCTGTACCTACACATCGAAGTAAAAAGGCGAATAGAAATGCTAAGGGAACCAACATGTGTACAATTGGCACTATAAGTATTTCTCCGCTTTGGAAGGGAGAGTAATCGTCTCCCTGCATATCACTTTTGCTTCGTACTGATGGGATGGAAAGTGTTATCTGTGTCTTCTAGAATAGATATCATGGTGTATGTGCGTTCGGGAAACTGCGTAACATCTTCTTGTCCAAGATACCACAGTGCCTAAAGACAAGGGTCTTTGACCAGTGTGTATTGCCAGTTATGACATATGGTACTGAGACGTGGTCCTTAACTGTTGGCCTTTTGGGAAAACTCAAGAGTCATGCAACGGGCAATGGAGAGAGCTATGCTTGGAGTTTCTTTGCGCGATTGAATCCGGAACGTGGATATTCGCCAACGAACCAGAGTCACCGACATAGCTATATTAAAATTTGTAAGTTGAATTTGCAATAGACAGGCCACATCGCTCGAAGAACCGAAAACCGGTGGGGAAGAAAGGTTCTTGAGTGGAGACCACAAACCGGAAGATGCAGCGTAGGTAGGGCTTCCACTAGATGGACCGATGACATTGTGAGAACCGTGGGCATCGAGTGGATGCAGATGGCAGGATGTCATTCAGTGTGGAGGTTAAAGGGGGAGGCCTATGTTCAGCAGTAGACGTCTTCTGGATGATGATGTATTTTTATGCTAACCTGCTGTATTGTCCCACAGCTGGGCAACTATTACAGAAAAAAAACAGGCTCGGCTATTGAAGAATTCAACAATCCACGTCCTTACAACTTTCTCTCCAGATCAGTTCGATGATACCTAAATATTATTATTGTCATCCGGATTATATAATAATTGCTGAGTTTAAAATCGATTCTTCTATTCGATTAAAATTTACTTTCAAGAATTGTTTACGTTGTTCGTTAGCGAAACTAATAAAAAAAACAGTAGCTCTAGAAAAAAGAACGGCAAGGAACATACACAGTTAACAGACATTATTTTCATGCAAAGCCCTTTTTCTCTTGGCTATACCATTTAAAAATGGCCGCAGATGTAAAAAGTTTCAATAGCTTGAACTGAAAAGCACTCGAGTGTAATTATTGTCACGATATAACTACCCATATCTAATACAATACAAGTCGATGTTAGGACAGATGGGACTTATATAAAGGTTTTCGATTGTAAGTAATTCAGATCTTGTAGTGGTAGGACCCTTTTGCAGTGGTCCGTCTGGGGAAGTACCACACCTTTGCCAGTTATTCAACCGCCAAACAGTTGTGTGCAAACACTACTGTGTTCCGGATTGAAGGGAAATGTTTCCAGCGGAATTACAGGGCACACATGTAAAATGACTAGTTGACTGATAAAACTGAAAAAGAAAATGACGATTGAGAAAAAGTGTGCAAAAAGACGAATTTTACGAATTTTGATAATAAAAAATAATAGAAAGATAACAATAACGATACGATAACAAATAATTTTCACATAACACTGGTGAAACATACATACTTTTAAAACGCATGCATAATAATAATTGTTAGTCACTGAATCATGTTTTGCTTAAGAGGCGTACAAATCTAGAGAAAGGTGGCAAAAAAATATCGTAAATATTATGTAACAAAAATCTAGATTTAAATTGAATAATTGTAACAATTTCAGTATAGTTAAATATCATGTTATTAATTAATTAGCAGATAAGACATCAATAGAACCGCAAAAACTTCAACATTATGACATAGGTACTAAAATTACCTGTACTGAAAATAAAAACATTTATAAAATCACTAACTTAGTAAAGAAAACAAAAGATCTACAAATTATTTAATGTCATCACAAAATAATGTCATCGTAATAAAGCTCAGCTCTTCAGTACTAACAGCGTAATATTTCTATGTTCATAAAAGTCCTTCCCACGTCCGTTTACTAACATGCTAAAATATTATCAAAATGCGCACGCACGAACCTATTGAGTAGAACGCTTACGAATATTTACATACAAAAATAAGCACTCTAAGAAAAATACCTAAGAATCGGTAAGGTTTCTTTTGTTCGGAATCAAGGACGAACTGATTGCGATTCAAGTAAACAACCTTTCTAGGCAAGCGAGGTACGGCGCGGCGCAATGTAGTTTGAGCTTTATTTGAAGAGATAAAGTTACGTCACTTGGCCAAACTAGAACGAAGTTTTGGCACACAGTTAATTTTCAGTTAGATTGGTTTTACTGGTAGAGTGTAATAACTTTTATTAACATTTTTTTTTACTGGCATTTGATTCAAAATGCTTCTTTTAACGAGTTATTTTCATTTCGTCAACAACTGCTGTCTATAACTCTATCGAATTTCAAGGGTCATGTCCCGATTCACCTACTCTAGAAAACGTATATCCCAACGATTATTAATTTTTAATTCAATAGTAAGCTTGCGTACCGCTACTTCGACAGTTCTCCGAGTTACCTTTTCGTTGCCCTTCTTTGTTTTATTAATTTTTTTAAATATCAAATCTGATATTTAAAAAATGAAGTTTTAAAAAAGCCCAGCGAGCTGCCTTTTGTGATTAATATGACGTCAAGAGAGACAATTTGCGTAATTTAATTATATTCGCACGCCAATGCTTCAATATAGTTTTATAGTTTACCTTAATGCAAGTCGATATTTTTTCAATTGACATCTGATATGCATTTGGACAATGCCAAAATGGCTGAAATCGAATTAAATAATGTTACTTGCTGGTGGAAGCATTGATCCAAATTAAAACATACCACAGACATGCAAAGTAGATAAAAGTAGGTAAACTCGCGTTTTTTTTATATAACCATTACGAATCTCAGTAATTCAATTAACAGACCTAAAGCAGAGAGTATAGCAAGGGAGAGGCCTATATCTAGCCGCGGAAAAACTGTTAATGATAATGAAAGGAAAACCTTTCAAAAATAAATTCAGATTGAATACTGCGTATGTTTTTTACTGTGATTACGGCTAGGACACAAGGACGTCTTGCGAATGCCTACTGGAATGTCAGTGTAAGAAACAGGAAAGTGTATAAAGGTACTCGTAATAAAGGTGATTTTTGCGGGGATTCAGATGTTGGTGCCGAGTTGATAAACAAGGTAACGTTATAGTCAATAATATTAATAGCTATCTCTTTGCCCATTAGAAATATAGGTATAGGTATTATAGGTATACCTACTTAATAAATCTGATGTGGATTTTAATCAAGGGTACCCCTTGATTAAAATCCACTTCTCTTCAACTTGTTATGTTCTACAGTTGGGCAAACGTCTCTTTATCTTTTGCCTGATAAGACCCTAGTATCAGGGTAGAAGTCACCACTTCATAAAACTCTTTTTACGTGAATGAACGTGATTTTCACCCCTTTCAAAACGACGGATTGATTTGAAACCTTACACATTTATTAAGAACCGATGACAATGCTCAAATAGTTTGTCCCATTATCCTTAACAGGATATCAGGATTAGCGATTTTAAAGCATGTTTATTAGTTTTTTAAACTATAAGAATAATTGTTAGTATGTGTTTATATTCCCTGAAATTAGTTTTCGATATATTATGTTTTAAAACCTCACTTAGGTAAACTTCATGGGCCTTACTTAAAAACGTTACTCAAGTTGACATACGCTTAAATATGCTCCGTCTTGTTTTCGCGTGTGACGATTGCCGTCAGCGAGAAGTTGAGAGAGCATTTTAAAACATAGATCAATTTGAGTAACGTTTTTAAGTAAGGCCCCATATCATCAAGTAAAAATAAATTGAAGCTACAAATTATCCAAGAGTACACTTCTGTAGTGATTCAGTAAATATTCGAATCTATATATAAACATAAGCTTTCTCTATCATAGTAAATGTAAACGGAGAAATGACCATGTTTACATAACGCGTGCCAAGCCTGTTTGCCGAGATGATTGGTTATACAGCTCTAATCCAATATAAATATAGCCGGCTTCAATATAATCAGGAATTATGTAAACACGAATATTTGAACGTGAGTCATACAAGACTGAAATAACTTCACCTACTGAAATGCCGCAGACACGAAAAAATTATTCACGTATGAAAGATACAATATAAACAGATTTGATAAATATTGTTTACGCCTGAACACGTGAAAAAAATTCAAAGGACATTGAATTTTTATTTGCTTTGATATAATAATAATAAATGTAGCTGTTTTTCAATTTTAAGGGTGGGTATCCACCAATGCTATATGAAGCTATAGGTTGGATAAGTCTTATTTTTCCATGAAAATGGGAAAAAACTACTTTCTTATGATAAACATGCTAGGTGTTTGCCACAGCTCACCGTAGTTAAGTGACTGTGCGGCTGAATAAGGTTAACACGCCTATCCTGGAATGAGAACTGGCTCTGAAATGATGCTGCTGGATCACACTGTTAGGCAACAGGTTTTCAACTTTAGGGTAGTAGCTGCCCAGCTACCCAGCCAGGCGTTAAAAAGTGCCATACCACTATTATATGGTTTCCCCAAGATGTTTTTCTTCACCGACAACCCTGCGGTTTGGATTCTGAACATGCCAACCACTGACCTACTAATATAATCGCTACAAATACACATAATATATCTTCACACATTGGATCGTTCAGCGTTTCGATTCTACTTTTCTAATCCGTACGGCCAAGGATTGGAACAACCTGCCTGCTTTCTTGTTTCCTGAGAGATATAATCTGGGCCTTTTCAAGGCAAGAGTGAATAGTTATCTTCTAAGTCTGCGTGCTTGATCTTTGACCAAATCGTCGCTTACCAACAGGACACTAACCAAAAAATACAAAAAAACATGGTATTGCTTCAACTCAACCTAGCTCTACGCAGCTTAGGTGAATTCCAACCCGCGATTCTGTTTATAAATAAAGCTACAAAAGAGTTATAAGAAAAATAAAACTATTTTAAGAATAGCTTAATGGCTCACAACTCATACCATTCAATCCAGGGAGATCCGGTAAGGTAGCGTGGCGGGTGCAAACGCATCCAGTCTAACCGAGTCTGGATGCCTTTAGTGGAACTCACCCTGCAGACAACTTTGGCACCCTTTTTCGGTTGTGGACTATTAGTTAGCTCATTAGTGTTTATAAGTGTACTTACCGTTTTTGCGTTAAGCGGTTTAGCGGTATAGTGATGTTTTTAATGTAAATGGAGACATATCTCACTTGTTTGTCTGATCTAAGTCTAGCAAGCACGGTTAAGTGTTTTTCGCGATCCAGACGCAGTCAGCGGAAAATTGTTATAAACCTGTTGTGGGGCAACGCTCCGTTTGTTCAGGTGACGACGGTGACTTATTTAATTCGTTTAGTACAATCGAAATTGTACCTTAAAACCAAGCAGTAAACTTGAGAATGAGAGCTTAGATTGTGACGCCAGGAAAATGCACGCTGCCGGGTCTCGAGTATAAATGTTACTCTCGAGAACACAAGTAGCGAGAAATAAATAACATTTTCCGTCTCTAGACAGAACACTTTCAAGTACAAGTAAATATCGGTTGATTGTTTTTCACTGTCCAGTATCGTTTATATATGTTTTATTATATAATAGCGACCCGCCCCGGCTTCGCACGGTTATATCTTTTATTATATATATAAACCTTCCATAAAAAATGATCTAACTGATAGTGAAAACCGCATCAAAATACTTTGCATAGTTTTAAAGATCTAAGCATATATAGGGACAGACAGAGGGAAGCGACTTTGTTTTAATACTATGTAGTGGAGCGAAATAAAAATAAATAAATATCTGGGACATTTAAATTTTTTCATAAAGCGCTAAATCAATTTAGATAATATTTATATGGGACTACCTCTGAAGTATCAGGACCTACCACACAAAAAAAATATCATCAAAATCAATCAATAATAATTGGCGGAGTAATAAGCCTAACAAACATACAAAAATAACCATACAGTTGAATTGAGAACCTCCTCCTTTTTTGAAGTCGGTTTAAAAAGCTTTGTGGTGTTTTCCCCGGAATTCTGCTCCCGAGAATCAACCGACATCTATTCTTCACATCTAAAATATGACATGAATTTAAACGCCGCCGTCATGTAAACCAACATCAGTTTGTGAACATTATTTCCACCGCACAGTGGTCAGATAATTGAATATCATGATTAATATTCAGTACGCACCAAGTGGCATGTCCACGTAACGAAGACAAATCAAACTGTGGTGACCTGAGTGGCATGTTTTAGATGGACACCCGCCGGTGTGAGACAGAAACCCATTAACTCAAGATAGTGGTATTTATCTTTTGAATCCCCCAGTCTACCACGCGAGGTGACTTAACACTTATATTAAAGAAGCTAGACTATTCGCTTCGTCGAAGAGCATTGGATATCACTAAAAGTATCGATTAATTCAATAGGTTTCATTCATTTGCACTTGTGTAAATACTGTTTATATTTTGCTCCTCAATGAATACTGTTGTTTTTCGTATAGTTCATTTCTTATCGTTTTACTTAAAATGGACCAACTAAAAATCAACAATCAATAACTATTAATAAAAAAGTTGATTTGGACGACATAATTTTTCAAGTTATTTTAGTTGAAAAATACTACTGAACTGATTTAGATGAAATTTCTACGGGACCAGTCCAATCTGAAAGTATATCTAAACAAATAAAAATATTGTTTAAATCGGTTTTAAACTGAAGTAGTTCTGGGGTAAGAAACAAAAAATTCAACTGAACTGAGAACCCCTTCCATTTTTGAAGTTGGTTAAAAACAACACTTAAGTAAGTTCATATATAAAGGCTTAGTAGTCGACTGTAATGTCAGAGTTTTTAGGCCTCTGTCATAGCTCAACGGTTATTAGAATTTAACGTGACATCGGTCCCGGTAGCGCTTAGTTACCCGTTACTTAACTTCGGTGATATTTTAGTAAAACCTAGCAGAGTTACGCCACGCACTTCTTATTCATATCAATTATAGTCTGTCCATTATGTAAATTACTTTTTGACAGGTCATACAAAATTGAAGATATAACTTTGTAAAGCAAATTATATCCTATGTAAATAAATACGTTTGATCTAGCATTACCAGGTTATGTCAACTTGAAAGCCAAGTTGATTTAAAGTTGACGTAACCTTGCAAAGAGGTAATGCAACGTCAAAATCAAGTCAACATCAAGTCAGTTGGTGCAAATCAAACGTATCTATTTATATGGGATATAATTTGCTAGACGCTTTAGAAAGTTATGTCGTCTACGTTGTGTGAAGATATTCACGAAACTCTAGCTAGTACAGAAAAAAGTCTGCCAAAAACTGAAGGGAGTGAGGTAAACATGTATTGCACACACACTGACATATTCTTACTAGTTCTATAAACGCACACTTCAATATTAAACGGCACACAACCGCAAACGAGATGATCAAAATGTCATCACCCCTTGGTCATCCAGACCAACGGGTGTAAGTGCTAAAAGGAAACTGTAAGTATAACGCTTCCATTTATTTTTTCTAAGTAATAGAATATAGAAAGAGTTTTACCTATTTTCTGGATGAGACAAAATGGACAAGCCTAATCTTAGACGTAATAAATGAAATGTCTGGAAGAGTAATAATAAGCCGTTGAAATCTTCAGGAAAAGCTATTTCGCACTGTCAGTGATAAATGATTGCCACCGCGTCATTAAAAAAACGTTGAAAAATATTGTTTTCATAATTTCAGTGGGTACTTACCCATCTTTCGTTGCCTTCAATGTCAGCGCTTCGCTCAACAGAGCAAATGTTTGCGCTGAACTGTCGCGCTTTCAAAGCATTTTGCCTGCCTTGCAAAACTGTAATGTTTTAAACCTATGCAAACCACTTTGCATAACCCAACGTTCTCTTTGTACCTAAGTATTATCTGAAACCTGACTATAAGAATCATATTAGTATGTAAATTCTAGACCACATGCAATAAATAAAAGTTTCGTATTTTTTAAATAGATGGAGTAACTATTGCGTCGACTTACTGTAATTTTCTTTTTCATGCGAGGGTTGGAGCGAGTCAAATGTGAAATTTTCCACTGACCTATTAACAACACTGGTTTAGTTCTTCCGGTCTTGTTTTTATATACAACTGAGTGACACGATGAACAAGTCGTTCGTCTTATAGCGCTTCCTGTAAGACAAACGCCTACCTGAGCTTCTTTTTTGTTATCAACGACACTGCGCTGTGCTTTATTATGCGGAAGAAAGAATTGTTTTCCTATTTTATTTTGTCTTGCGACTAAAAAAGAAACATCATCATGAAAGTCCGTCCCTATTGAGAAGTTTTTTTTTAATGCTCAAAACGCGGTAGCTTGATAGTATGTGGCAAGATGCGCTGTTAAATCTTGGTATAAATGAGAACTCTAATTAAATAACACATTTATTGCCTTCAAATCCAGAGCACAATAATGATGACTGGCGGTTAACTGATGATGTGATACTTCCCCTGCAGTACTTTACGAATTTTTTAGTTAACTTAATTATTAGTTTGTATGATAGAATATTTGCACTCGAATGCCCAAAAGGAGGTAATTTTTCTGACGTGGACTTTTGATGTAATACTTTTTACAGTACATATTTTCTACAAAGAAAGACTAGGTAGCCTTATGTAACGTTACCAAAGGAGGAAAACGTAAGTTTGCAAAATTACGTGGCATGTTGTGAACTAAATAGAGCCTTTGTACGTGGCCATCATTTATTTCCCGGCATGCGTGTTCTAGAGGCATATGGGCCAGTCAAGCCTCTTTTTGTATGCAAATGACTTAGATCGTCGTATTTCAAAATATGTATATGGCTAAGTAAACGTCAAAGTGATTTCAAGAAATAAACATTTCACTTTTATTGCATGATCAGTTCTTTAGAAAGTTTATTATCCTTAAAGTAAGTTATCTATTTTGAATATGGTGTTGAATATTTTGATGTATTGATTTTGATGAACAATCATAGCACACAAATTAAATCAAATATTTGTCAAAAAAACAAATCATTTATTCGGGCATAATTTATGGTAGGTTATAGTATTGATCCCAGAGGCTCCCAAACTAGTAGCATTTTAAAATTAGGTAAAAATAATAATAATAACAATTTAGAATTTTGATTACCATGCCAATAAGTAGCCAAAGAAAAGAAAATTATAAAATAATATTTAAACTAATAAATGCAAATAGCCTGCAATATTCTATGCGCAGTTTATGAAATAAGTGTGATCTTTGAGTGTGTGTGTCTGTGTCTGTTTGTGTGTATGTGTGTGTGTGGTGAGAACAGAACATGGTAAGTACACATGCATACAAAGTAGCATATAGGATCGTACACATTTAAATGTAGTATATCATGTCTTTGCCAGATGCGGCAAACAAATGTGAGGAAGAAAAATATAGTATTTTTTTTTGTTAAAAACTATGTCTATGTTGGAATAGTCTCAAAATCGCTAATTTTGTACCTAAATTAATAAAAGAAAGAAAAAAAGGTACAATCGATTTATTTTTCAAAAAATAAATATAAATGCTATTGTTTATGATGTCTGGGTAAGTATATTCCGACTTAACTCTATAATAACTCAACGTCTTTTCGCGTAATAGGTTATTTAACCTCCTTTTAAAAGGGCGATTATTATACCTATAGAACACTGGGTAAAACCTGGGGGAAACAAGTAGTATAGAGAACTAAAATAATTCTGGAATATGGAATAACATAACTTGCATAAAACCATGGAGTAGTTTCGAGTTTTAGTCTTTACACTTTCAACCTAACCTACGAACTTTATTACAGTTAATATTTACCACATTAACTCAGCACGCAATATATCGTCCGAAATTATCCCTACAACCTAAATAAAAAGGCAAAGCTTCGTTTAGCGAGCTAAGTAATTTAGAAATCCATGGTTGCTTCAATCATCATCATCAGCCAGAAGACGTCCACTGCTGAACATAGTCCCCCTTTAACCTTCCCACTGGACGACAGCCTGCCATCTGCATCCACTGGATGCCCTCGACCCTCACGATGTCGTCGGTCCATGTAGTGGGAGGCCTATCTACGCTGCGTCTTCCGGTTCGTGGACCGTCTCCATCCAAGTTAAATGGCTAAAAACTAGAGAACAAGTATTAACAAAAAATGGCTCAATAACAGGACAGGTCTTGAAATAAGTCAGTATTTTCTTACTCTGTACTACCAGATGCTCTATGAAATCTAACTTGAGAGTTGTATCGCAAAATATCTTGAGAACTTCTATGAACAAATTTATAATAAATAGGCTTAAAACAGTCTTGACATAAGCCTTTCCATATCACTCTAATCTGAAGTTTTATAAGTCCCACCAAGTGGAAAAGTGTCTACTGGATCTCGTGCTCTTTACTTTACTATGTATTACAAGACGTTATATGTACTACCAAAAGCTCTGTCAAAACTAACTTGGGAGTTATTTCGCTAAAAATCTTGAGAACTTCTTTTAATAAATTTAAAATGAAAATGCCCAAAACAGCCATTTCATATACCTACACTCACTCACTCATGTTCTGTATTTACAACTATATCCGTACGCAAAACTTCCCATTAGTAGCCACTATGACTCACTCAGTCTATAAAGGGTCAAGGTTCCTCAGTTTCCTTCCAACTTTGAACAATGACGGCAAAATTAGCACGATATCTAACATTAGTCATACACGAATAGTCTAGGCATTTTTGTATCGAAATAACAGGCCGAGTGTACGTAATAAGAACTAAATTAATGATACTAGTGTTGCGTGAAATGAAATATTATTACGTTCGGTAAGAATAAGAACTGAATTCGGGATGAAAACGCACCAAGTTGCAAAGTTTCAGTTTTTTATGTACAACCACTTATCAGATATAAATACTTAATTTACATTGCATAACAATTTACGGAATATCTTTTACTCCGCACCTTTTTTCCTAATAGATTAACAGCTCATGTATCTAATGTTCTTTTAGTTTATTAGTTCAATCGTGACACATTATTTATATTTCGTGGATTATACAAACAAAAATACAAAAAAAATACTAAAAAATTATCTATGCATACTTACAATTTGATCAATCCTGCGCAGAATATAAACAGAATTAAAATGTCAGCAGAAAATAAAAGTCAAACGAGGTTGTAAGCAATGAGGAGATAATCGATGAATTGAACTATCTGAAAAGCTTTCATCTCATGATAAAAAAATACTTCATGAATCAGCATCAAAACTTAAAGCTACATTTCCACAATAAAATATCCAAACTTCTTAAGTAAGAACCAAGAGCAAACTTCATCTTCAACCGCGATCTCAAACAACTTCCTAAGCAAACCGAATTCGTCTTTATTCGGCCTCAAGCTTATCACTATTGATCGATGATACTCCAACCGCACAAACGAAATGCCCCAATTTTGGTATGACTCACCACTACAGGTCGAACGACCTTCGTCGTATAAAATTATGTCTTTTATAACCATATCGATTCATACAGGAAAAGATTTTAACATGTTATTTTGTTTCAAGTTATTTTTAACCTTGTTTCCTTACTTACGGAGATGAATCAGATTCTTGTGCAGCTCTAAAAGTAGAAGTTTTTCCTAAAATTGTGCGTCTCATGATCACACATCTCATGTTTTCTATTTATAGGCTTTTCTTGAAAGGACTTTAGTCATACAATTTCGTAGACAGATGTAAAGCTACTGTCAGAAAATTCAATATAACTTTGTGGTTTGACAGCATCTTCAGAATTTATGTCATTGTTTTGATTAAAAGAACAAATTATAAAAATCCCTGTATAAATAAATAAAATTAAATCTGTATAATCCCTGCATCTCGGAATGGGGCGACCTTAATCTAGTGAAATTTATGATGAAACACAAGTATGCGCGTTCTATGCGAAAAAAACTCCGTTTAGTACTGCTCCGCGGTTCCAGGGCATTCTCTTGAAAATCTCAAAGAACTTGGCGGAATCCTCGGAATAAGGTCCAGTTTCGGGATCACTTGGAGGCCAAAGCTAAACTCGCGTCCAAGAATCTCGGTGTACTTAACAGAAACTAAGCGACTTCACGCTGGGTCAGCGGCTTCTACTTTATAAAGCACAAGTGCGGCCCCACATGCGAGTATTGCTCCCATCTCTGGAATGGTGTACTGGAATACCAGCTGCAGCCTCTTGACTCCCTACAGAGACGAGCCGCTAGAATTGTTGAAGATCCCAAGCTCACTAACAAGCTGGATTCAGTTAGCCTCCGAAGAGAAGTAGGTTTCTTCTGCATTTTTTATCTCTTGTTTTTCGGGGAATGCTCTGAACAGCTTTTTGATCTTATTCCTGCGTCGGACTTTCACTACTGCACATGCCGACACCGTCAAAAAGCTCACCCCCACATCTTGCAAAGCTGGAAATCCCACACCGTTGGATTTTCCGCTCCTTTATTCCGCGGACCTGCAAGGTGTGGAATATCTTTCCCCCAAAGGTCTTCCCGCCGAGCTTCAACATGAAGCGTTTTAAAAAGTGTGTCTACATCTACCTCTCCGAGCTGGCAAAGCACTGTCAACACCGCTAGTGTTTCAGGTCCATAGGCGGTGCTTTTGCTTACCATCAGGCAGACCGCAAGCTTGTTTATTAAGAAAAAAGTTAAAAAAAAATTTTAGTAATATGTTTAATTAATTACACAAGCTTTTTTGCCTACCATACAATACCTAAAACTTCCCTTTGAAAGTTCCCACGACTGATCCGTTTATGATGATTCAATGAAATATAACAACGATCATTGAAGAAAAATCCGTGTCCATCCGTCAATATGCGTCATTTGTCAATTCCTGGTATAGGACCATGATGCTCTCAGGATATGAGGCATTACATTATGAAATAATGTGCAAAGTGTGACTGTTTATAAAGGCATTTTATGTCATTTCCTTCCTAGCGTTTTTTTGCTAATAGATCAAAGCCCGAAGGCATTAGGGCTTGGCTACATCACCACGGTGTGGCTCCGGCACTGTCACATGGTACGGGGTGTGATTTCTTGCCATGGCACGTTGCCGTGTTGTGTGAACGACGTGGTCGAAGAGTGCTGGCCAGCGCACCTCATTTCATGTATCATTTCTGCCATTACATAGGTCATCTGTATGTATCACTAATGATTAGACAAGGATCTTTGACCAGTGTGTATTGCCAGTGATGACATATGGTACTGAAACGTGGTCCTTAACTGTTGGCCTTTTGGAAAAACTCAGAGTCACACAACGGGCAATGGAGAGAGCTATGGTCGTAGTTCTTATACGCGATATAATCCGGTACGTAGATATTCGCAAAAAAACCTGAGTCTCCGACAAAGCTATTAAAATTTGCAAGTTGAAGAGACAATGGGCAGGCCACATCGCTCGAAGAATCGATAATCGATGGAGAAGAAAGGTTCTTGAGTAGAGACCACAACCCGGAAGACGCAGCGTATAGGAAGGCCTCTCACTAGATGGACTGACGACATCGTAAGAGTCGCGGGCATCCAGTGGATGCATATGGCATGCTGTCGTTTAGTGTGCAGGTCAAATGGGAAGGCCTATGTTCAGCAGTGGACGTTTTTTGGCTGATGATGATGACTCCTGAGATATAGTCGATTCCAAAAAAACATTCATAATTAAGCGACTATATAATATATTATCGCGTCACCGACACACAAAAAAATTGTCTTCAAAACTTCTTTTTTATAAGTTGGTTGAAAAGAACACTTGGATCAATTGAACGAGTATTATAAGACAAATCAGTTATGGAATAAATTGATTCACTTCGCACTTTTTTGCTATGCAATTAGGGTCATAATGTGTCATCAAGATCTCTATGTGGATTTCATAATATGCAATAAATTATTGAGTATTGAATTGATTAGATTTTTATTTGTGATTTCGTACTATCGCACATAATAGTTGCCTTTAGTTTCACCTAACTAAATAGAGTTATAGGTAGGTAACTTCAATGTAGGTGTAACTATAACAATCTACATAATTATAATTATGTAGTTCTATTTACAAACCAATGTGCTGATATGGGACCTATTTAATACGAAATAAGAGCCATTATTGAATATCTAAGGCAGATTATGGAAAAGCTTATTATATTACTCTAATACCTACCGAAGGGAGCCACGCGTATTCTAATTTGCGTTAGACATGATGTAAGTAGGTATTTGTAAATACACTCACGTGCCGTTTGTAAATTGAATGAACCTTCGCGATAGGAAACCTTAGGAAAGGTAAGTACAATAATCTTGTCGTTGTGTTTCTGCAGAATACTTTTTTTTTTGAAAGAGTAAATACAAAAAGAAAGAAAAAAAAAGCTATTTTTTTAAATTTATGTTAGATACAATGTAGATCTATGTTGTTAGCTAGAAAAAAACAATATCAATGTTTAATAAAACCGTAGCAACTATTAAACAAACAGTACCGAAAGTAGCATGAAGCAAGTAAAGAAAGTAGCATGAAGCAAGTAAAGAAAGTAGCATGAAGCAAGTAAAGAAAGTAGCATTACAATACTTAACTTTGTTTATTTAATTTTTTACTGCGCTAAATTGTTCTTTGAAGGTATACACTTACCTACAATACAAGCTTCGCTTAGTGTAGGTTCTGTGGACCAACCTATTTGTTACCTTAAGCCGAATATTTTTGTCTACTCGTATAATGAAAATAATATGATTGTATCCCTACCTTAGTATTTTTAAGTATAAATTTTAGTGGCTTTTGTATCAATGAAAAATAAAGAATATGAATACTATGAAACTAATACAAAATAACTAATTACTAAACATATTTTTTCAAACATATACTGACGCGCGTTCCGTCATTTATCTTCAGAGATTCATTCACCTTATTTTCTCCACCTTCTGTATGTGTTCCATAATAATTCACCTACAAGCCGAGATAAATCAAAAGAACAACGGCGCTAAAACAATATTCACAAAAACGCTTACCCAAGAAGGGGTCGGAGTAGTCGTGCACCTATCAGTTCCACCATAAAGCATAATAAATCTTACTGATCCAGCGAGAGATCAGCTCAATGCAGATGATGAATGTCTATTTTTTTATAATAAACATCTTGATTTTGATACCCTTATTCTTAAGAGACCAATGCTATGTGTAGAATAGATCAAACACTACTAAATTTATGACCTAAGTACTCAAGTTACCCGCAGTTAGAGTTACAATTTTATGGGTCTTGGCATTATCAACTGACGCTTTAAATCTAGTTTTTTTCTTTCGAGAATAGGTCGTTTTGACTGGGGGGTAGAACCAAGAAATTAGTTTTATCACCGACATTATTTTATGCTACGGAAAAAGAAAAAATGCCGTCAATTCCGTCACACCACTAGCTAAACTTAACTTATCTGTCAGGACTAAAATTATCAGCGTCTCTTTTCATTTCAATAAGTGGGAGGAAGATGGCAACAATTTTAGAGCTGTCAAATATAGTTTAGTTTGAATAGTGATAAAACAGTTATCATTTATAATTATAAATCGAAACAACGATTAAATTACAACAACAATTCAACAACAACACCTAACTATAAACCAAACACTAAACTTAAAAAACTAAACTAACCAATTAAAGATCCTATTATGGAAACTACTGGGTTTCACACATTTTATTTATATGACACAGGAATTACTCACGTTTGATTAAGCCGGTTACTCTGACTATAGTATAGCTATAGACTATAGTAAACTATAGTCGGAGTAACCGGCTTAATCATACGTAAGTAATTCCCATGCCATGTAAATAAAATAACTGAAGATCGTTTATACTATCTTTAGGCAACGAAGGCCTAAAGAAGATAAATTGAAATTATAGATCGTTTGAACCATCTGTGGTACAACTGAATCGACACAATTATCGTAAGCATAAGAATTACCGACCTGCCCTCATGCTAATAGATGTTGTGGTTGAAATCCAACAACTCAAACCTAGAAGATATTTATTAAATTTACCATGAATAATGCTAAAGAAACTATCTGTGACGAAATTAAATAACCGGCATTCCTTGGACGTGCCAGTATATCCCTCTTTTATTTTTCCTTTAGACAAAAACGGGTCGCAGGATTAAATCATATAGCATTTCTGAACATCTAGTTGACTCTTATGAAAACAAAAAGCAACGAGACCGATAAAATAATTAATTACATTGGAGCGCACTATAACGGGCGTAACGGGACGTATATAAGGTCACTATTAGGTCGATTACATATTATAGTAAATGGGTTAGTAACGTACGTAAACAATTTAGTTTGAGTATTCCATTATACCATAAGTAGGGCAAAATGAATTAGGACAAGTTATTATTATTACCGGTTGAACTGCAAATTTCAATCGATACGTAAATTTTAGCAAAAGATATTTTTTTATAAATCTCTTGTGTATATAAACTGTTAAAACTTACAATTTTATCCCAGTCTGATGTACAAAACAAAGCAGATAGGGTGCGCATTACTATCATAATAATACTGTGGCAAAAAAAAACATCCAAATGCGGTACGAATGAAAATTGTTACTCTAGAAAATCCGTCGGTGACGTCAAATGTCTACAAACTTCCATAATAACACCTAACTTTTAGATTACTCCATGCAAATAAAAGGCATAAAGTTAGGCGCCCGGGCTACTTTTTTGGGTCAATTAACGCTTGGGGACAAAAACTGTAGCCTTGGTCTTAACACAATAAGATTTTAAGAAGATTTTATTGCAAAAATGGAACGCTATGTGATTATTTCCAAGATTAAAAGTAACACAACAGTGATTATACTAGAGGTATTCGAATTAGCTGTACATAGCAGCTTAAGTAATGTTTTAACCAGCTCCTTGTCAGTTTTAGAATTTTTACGACTGAGTTGGACAAGTGCTTTAAGCAATTGACATGAGTACCTAAGTCATTTCACTTAAGGCATCCTACATCATCACCATTATCGAGAGCCCGAATCGAGCTATTACTAAGGTTTTCTCTTCTATGTGAAATTAATCCCTGCCTTGGGGTAATCTCATCTACGTATGACCCGTGATGAGTCTGGTGACGTCGGCCTATCGAGCTGGGTGTTTGTTGGTGGAGCGCTTGTCTGCTATCGGTATCCATTTTGTCTGGTAGCAATCCGATATGAAATGCAAAATAAAGATGTGATAAAGAAATCCAAAAATGTTGTTAGCGCCTTTTGTCCAACATTAGCAATACATACCTACTCCGTATTACGTCAATGCAAAAGATGTAAACATGGCCAATTAATTCCTTATGGTGCAAATAACAATCACAATAAACACCTGTGCGTCAAAGGCATGTATGTTTATTAAGAATGCTTATTTAATTTATTGTTGTTACCATTGCATTTCATGAATCACGGTTTAATATTCCAAGTACGTAAACAGTATCATTGTTTCGTTTACTATTTATTATTCATATGATAATTGTATAAAAAAATATAATAAACAACGTGTCACACTCATAGCTCTACACTAAGATTCCCTGTGATGGCATGCCTTGGAACTTACACAAGGCAAGAACGAATAACATCCAGATCTTTTTTTAAGAAAAGTTTTTTTTCGTTTACTGTGCCAAGGTTTAGCACAATTAGATGATGTACGATGAACGGTGTTATAGTAATATTGTTTTTAGGTTTAAGGCCCAAACCAAGTCAAGGTGGAAAGAAGAATCAAGTTTTAAGACGATGTCGAGAAAAGAGCAAAGTGGATGACAAAAGTTTTCTAGACTTTTGAGTTCCTGATATTTGGGCGCAGTTTCGTGCACCATGTTCACAGGCAGAAAATTTGCAAAATTGTGATGAATATCCTGTGAGTACTATTTTAAATGTAGTAAACAACCGCAAAAATCTAATTGGATAAGATATATGACACCACTTATACGAGTATGTGCATAATCTGGAGAAAACAAAGAGAGTATGGCAGTTACTGCAGAGATGTTGTCCAAACTAGATTGGCAAAGTTAAAGTGGACCAAGAATGAGGTAAACCGATGCCATCAGAAAAACGTCTGGACATGGATGGGTGAGGGCTGGTGAAAAGAACGTAGACATTTACAGAAACAAAGTAAGCCCTATGCTCCGCAGTATATAATTTATGACTGACAACGACGATGATGTGGTATCAGAGGTAGTATCAGTAAATTTGACCTTTAGACGTAAAGCTCAAGCATAAATCAAGTGAGTACCTAGACATTGAAGTGATAGATAAGTAGTGGGTTATTTCTTAGTAATTTGATGATGCCAATTACAATATGGAAATTCCAATATTTTTTTTACAATTGTATTACGGATACTGACGTGGTTTTCTCACATTTTGTTTATATTTACTCACATGGGAGTTACTCACATAATTATCACATATCGGATTTATATTAAGTCGTGTGATGAATTGACGAAACAACTGATGTATTTATTTCACGTTTCACTATTTACCAAGTTGTGATGAGATCAGTGTGATGAGTTGGTGACTAACCCCATATAAACTACCAAATTATAATATGTTCAGCCATTTGGAACAAAGTAACACATACTTTTTCACATTTGCACAAACTATGCATTTAATTTTATAATATTAGTGTGGTAACAAATTTATGAATTACAGGCAATTGAATAAATTAATTCTCTTGCTTATTGCCAAGTGATCATATTTATAAAAAATATATACTTTACCGAATTAATTTTCCTTCAGTAACGATTCCGTATCTCTTTACTGATTTCTATTACTCTACATAGTTATTAAAAAATGTTAACTTTTCCTGATGAGATTTATACAGGAAAAACATTTAAAATAACTGTAAAATAAATTACGTAATATTTTATACGTAAATTTTAAACGTGTGTGCTAAAAAAATAAGGGTCTATATTTATAGAATTGGGTTGACTTTACATCACGTTATCTTTTTAAATTGTATCAACCACGTGGATTACTCTTTATAACATCAGCTATCTGCCAGTGAAAATTCCCTCAAAACCGGTCCAGCCGTTTGGAGTCCATAGGGAACATACACATACATACGAGTACATCTATTTTATAATATATTAGACAATTTAAATACGAGTATGAAGCATACGAATCTCATCAAGAGCTTGAGTAATTTCAAAATAGCGCTTGAAAAGAGGTTTGTACGTAGATCATTACCATTTGGCGCATTTTAAGTACCGGGCGGATTAAAACCTTTTATGGCTGGAAAAATTAAAGAGATTCGAATTTCAAATTCAGAAAACGTACAGCCAAATCGTAAAATTAAACTCGACTTCACACGTAATGAGGATTAAGGTTGGAACTCTCATTAATATTAATGGTTAGGAACTATGTGCCTGCGAGTGAAGTGAATACTGTTTTACAGCATATATTTTAGCGTTACTCATTCTAGGTAATAAATACATTAATAAAAAATATACTTTGTATTTTCTCAGGTTCTTTATCTATAAATAAAATGTCTTTAGTTATGTTATATTAAATTTTGACAACAACATCGACAATTAAATAGATTTAGGACAGATAAATAAGTAAGCTACTAATTTCATCTGCAATAGAATTTACGACGCAAAATGCTACAAAATCCTTGTGGGTAAGTGTCGATCTTATACGCTTTTTATAGCAAAACACATATGCAATAGGTACACCGTAGATATCTAGTACCACTTGATACTTTTACCTAATACGAGTACCAAAGTAAAAGTACCAACTGTATTTTTGCTCCATTTCCCTGCGATTGCCACTTTCGCCGAGCGTTGGAAAAATTCTATCGCTAATTGAAAATCGCGTACACTGTGGAGTGGACAAAAAAGTAAGCCTTTGTTTACTTTTATGGTATAAGTAAATTTAATTCCATTAGATTATTTTTCTTGTTGCACTTGTCCTTGTTTTTGACCAGCTTCCAATCTGTAACGTTTTCTTGTAATAACTTAAAATCAGTCTCATCAAGGCACCTTCACTTACTAGTTGGTGAAAATTTTGTGAATTTTGAGATGTTTTTGCTCCTTTGGGTAAATTTATAGAATTTGATAATTTAATTTACAATAATTTCAGTGAATTTACAAGGTTTAATGTCCAATCAAATAATTTAATAGATTTATTATTTGTATACCTAAGCTCTGGCTATGGTAGAAAATTTGGTTAATAAACTATTTCAATTTCATTATGGAAACTGACGAGAATTTCAAACATTTTATTAATATTACATGGGAATTAATCACGTAAGATTAGGCTGGGAGTATCCAGACTATAGTTTCAACCGCATTCAGCGGTCTTTATCAAGGTGAATGCGCACGCGCGGCTGCGTCTCGCTTTGGCAAAGTATAGTCGGAGTATCCGGCCTAATCTTACGTGAGTAATTCCCGTGTAATATAAATAAAATATATTTCAGTTTCATAATGAAATTAAAAGGAACTCGAGTGAAGTGTGATGAGTTCTAATTTTTAGATCTACGTTTGCCCTTATGAGCAGGCGTGCCGTGTGCCACCGGGAAAACATTTTTCTTGTCCCAATACTCATTCGAATAGTTATAAAAATATTTGGACTAGAGAGACGTAACTTTGTGATCTTCTTCTTAGTCGGACACTCTTGGCAGAGTGGTCGTGGTTGTTAATACGGTGGTACACGGCAGGTCTTCAACGTCGTCGGTCTTCCCGGCGGCGATCACTGATCATGTAATGCTTCTCCATTTTACTCGGTTCGTCGCATTACGTGAACACTCTGTTATGGAAGACTTCGTTGCTGTCTTAATGAGGTCTGTCCAGCGTGTAGGAGATCTGCCTCGACCTCTCTTCCCTGCTACTTGACCTTGGACTACCAGTCTTTCCATTGAATCTTCGTTCCTGGAGATGTGCCCGAAGAATTTCAGTATTCGTAATTGTACAGTCGACGAAAGCCTGGTCTTAATATCGAGCTTCTTTAATATTGAAAGATTGGTTCGGAATGCGGTCCATGGGATCTTTAGAAGGTGCCTCCAACACCACATCTCCAGGGCGTCAATTTTTCGACGGTCTAGTAGTAGCAGAGACCAGGTTTCTGCTCCGTATAGAAAAATTGGAAATACAAGAGATTTCATAAGTCAAACCTTCGTGTTTTTGGTTATTCTCCTGTCCTTCCAAATCTTCCCCAACCTTTCCACAGCAGATCTGGTAATGGCACACCGTCGTTTAATCTCGTCTTCGCAGCCTCCTTCATTAGATATGGTAGAACCGTGGTAAACGTATCTCTGTACTACTTCGCAATTTGCTACATTTAGTAAGTCTGGACTGTTATCTGCGGCTCGGTCTACTATCATCATTTTCGTTTTATCTCTGTTAATTGCAAGTCCAAATTGGAGACTATTTGATTCTAAACGAGTTAAAAGACTTTCCATATCCTCTTTAGTCTGGGCAAAAAGTGTAGTATCATCAGCGTAACGGAGATTATTTATCAGCAGACCACCAACAGCGATGCCTTTGTTCCATCCTTCTAGGACAATCCGCATTATATACTCCGTATAGATGTTGAATAAAAGTGGCGACAGAATACACCCTGTCGAACCCCCGAATCAGTGTGAAACTTGTCCGAAAGAACATCATCCACACGAACAACTGCGGCCCCTTCCTCATAGAGTTGCTTTATCAGGTAGATGAGATGGTGTGGAACTCCCATTTCCGATAGAATCTTCCACAGCTTACTATGTATGACCGTGTCAAATGCCTTTCGAAAATCGACGAAACAAATCAGCATTGGGGTGTAAAATTCTCTGGCCTTCTCTATTATTTGTCGCAGTATAAGTATTTGTTTGCGGGTGCCCCTTCCCTTTACGAACCCAGCCTGTTCAGTTGCAATCTGTCGCAATGGGTACGCCTGGAGTTGACTGTTTAAAATATGCTGCATGACTTTACAGGCGTGCGAAATTAGGGATATCAGTCTGTAATTGTTGCATATTTTTTTTGGCGAACCTTTCTTATGCAGAGGTATGAAAACAGAGTGTGTCCAATCATTCGGCCATGTGCCGGTTTCCCATATTCTGCAACAGATGGTATGCAAAACATCAATACCAGACTCTCCCATAGCCTTGAAAACTTTTATTGGGATGTCATCAATTCCTACGGCCTTGTTGCATTTTAGATGTTTAACTGAAGCTCGTACTTCATCTCGCAAAATATTCGGTTCACGCTCTTTTAAACCATCCGGGTATACGTGGAGCTTGATGGGGAACTATTAGCGAAGAGAGATTTACAGTTATCTTTCCAAACGTCCACTATAACTTTGTGATATTGTTGTTGACATTCGGTTTAGTACAATTCAATCATAACATTCAAAACTTCAATGCAAAAACGGACAACTGCTAGTTATCCATTATTTTCCCCAGGCTGAAGTGATTACAACACCATAATCATTAACCGCACCAGCCAAAACAGCTTAATCTTCTTGAAATACGATCGCGTGAGATACGCCCATTCTAATCTTTGCATTTGCAGAGGAACTGAAGTTGCAAGTTAACCGTTATATGCAAGAAGTTAAGTAAAAGCTTATTAAAGGAAGATTCAAATGTATATAGCAGGTTTAATGCAAAAAGATGAACTATGTTTCTCCTATAGATCTCGTACAGTAATTCCGTTTCTAAACAGTTTTAAAGATGAAATTCCGCAAAGTTACAACTGATTCAATAATTTGTCGAGACAGACTCTGTATGGAGTGCTCTGTTTGGAGTATAAAACTGAAGTGAGAATTGCAAAATATATCGCCTAATTTACCTCAAACTCAATTGCGTGATACACACCCATTCATAATCTTGCACTTTTGGTTAGGGGCATCTTAGAGTGCAAGTTAATCGCCATATATTAGGGCCATACATCATTAGGGGCCCCTGGACCCCTGAGTAAGGTGTCCGTGTTGGCTGTACATACACGTATAGGCTTCTGGGTAGTAAATCATTTCGATTGGACGTGTTTATTAAGCTGTTACATATATGTGGATTGTAAGTGTAGTGTAAGTAAGATGGTGATGGTGATTTGAAAGTCAAACGCAAGCCTATTACTTCAAAAAGTTCGTGATGTTTTTCTTTATTACATTCCTTTATTCACAATTTTACAATATATACCCTAAAATCTTAATTATGAAACAAAATATTACAAATTATGAGTCACTGGATCTGTGGAAAGACGATCGCAATCTAAGCCCAAACGTTGATTTAATCAATGCCAACAGGCAATACTTTTTCAGTGATAAATTTAACAAATCGTAATATGTGTATACGAGTAAAAAGTTTTGGCAACAATATGAAAAAAACTACAATACAATATAACAATATTTTTTTTTAAGTCGCATCGTTGTATAAGTTTCCTAAACTTGTGTATTTTCGAGTGTTAATGTGGAATAACAGTATTTTTTTATTTGTTAAGTGCCCGAGTGTAGAAAGTGATGTAACAAGGTGAAACATGTATTTCCGTGTTTTTTCCAAAACTCTACAGAATAATAGGTGGATCACATTAAAAACCGACTTCCAAAAAAATATGAATACGTGATAAGTGCCTATAACATTTCTCTGGGATCCCATCATCAGATCCTGACTTGGTGACAATGGGACCGAATCGGAAGTAAACCCTACCAAACAAAAGATTATTTTTTTAAATCGGTCAACATTTGGCGGAGAAATCGGTGAACCTGAACATACATAAAAAAACAGTGGAACATAGAACCGTCCTCCTTTTTTGAAGTCGGTTACAAGTACAAGGATAGCTAGTAAGTTTATCATTGATTAATTTAATTTGCAGTGTCCCGCAACATCAAATATTCCTAGCTTTAGGCGTGTCAAAACTCAACGCACTACCTTATGATTAATCATCAAAATTATTCCGAAGATCCTAGAAGAACAAACATTGACAAGACAAACAAACTACTTCACACCTTTCAATTAGATTAACATGTCTATGCAATACATGCAAAGTGTAAATACATCACTTGGTAATGGAATATTTTTGAAAACGTATGGCATCAATATTCTTACGTACTTGAAACTAATCACTTTTTGAATTAAAGATTAGCGATGAAGATAGAGACACGTTTCCAGGTAAATCATTGCCACCGGGAAAACGTACTAGCTTTGGATTAACCTCAAATCAGAATAACAAGGGAGATATATTATACAACAGCTATTGTTCGTGTTTAAATGTGTCCATGTTTCGTAAAAAATTCACTACCACTAAACCGCTAACGAAAAAACTGTATCATGCACTTATGGAATAGTCTTATTATAGGTCTCGTTAGTTTAGTTTTTATATTAATGTTGTATTTTCATATATATGTAGTGTTTTATTTTTATATTTTAATAATTTATATTGTAAAAACAAAATGTATGTTGTGTCAAATAGTGATATTGTCAATAATGTAAGGAACTCGATCTCATTTGTAACTACCTAATATGGAACACTGTTGTCTGAAATAAAGATTTATTATATTATATTATCTTAATAATTAAGTATAATTAAGAAGTTAAAAGATTCTTAAAAATACGGACGGATGGACGAACGGACGGACGGACGGACAGACAGAAAGACAGACAGACAGATAGACAGAAGGACGGACAGAACGAATTTATAAGGATTCCTTGTCGGGCCACGAAACCCTAAAAACAGCTATTTTGCATATAAGTGCGTAATTAGCAGTGACATCGACATTGTCATGTCTACATCATGAAATGACCACGATGCTGTCACGTGCCTGGAGAGTTTTCCTATGTCCTCTCTTTTACTCTCGTGGACATTGAATTCAACTAAAACGAGATAGAGTATTTATGGTCATTTGGTCAAGGCTATAAAGTTAACTACCTATAGGTTGCTATACTTGAATTTATTTTCTCAGGTAACAGAATAAACGACTTAAGAGCCCGCTTTTCGTCACAGATATTGCGCACGCTTTTTTTGCAATTAAATTCACTGAGCTGGAATAAAAAATACGATTAGCCGTTATATATCTTCAAATTAACACTGCGAATGTTTTAAAGCATTTTCCATTCTGATATTATTTATTATTTTAGAGTAGTAGGTAAAAAATAGTTTTGTTTGTTTTTTAATAATCTATTTCCCAGAGATACACATTTACCTGTTGAGACATTTTTGTAAAAGTTGCGCTTTTGTTCCTTAGAGATGCATTTTACATAGAAATATACAATACACTTACGAGCTAGTGCCAGTACACTAAAATATAAAAGTTTTTTAGGTGATATTAATTTATTTTTTATATTTAGGTAAAAAAATATGTGATATAGTATCGGGAAACGGGCTCTTAAAAAGGTTAAAATGATAATTACGTTGAGTACGTAGTTTATTAAAATCAGTAATTACTGTTTAAATTTACATACGATTGCGTAGATTATATTATACAGTGACATCGACAAGTCACGAAATGATCACAAGGTTGTCACGTGACTGGAGAGTTTTCGGAGCGATAGCAACTATGACTCATTGTGCCGTATGGCCCTATAATTTCTAGACTCTGATCTTATAACTAAGATCAGAGTCTAGAAATTATAGGGCACTACAACGCAAAGTCGCGTCGATTGGAGAGACGAGGCGGATTGACGGCGTGCATGCAAAAAAAAGTCATTCCCATTTACCGTAGCTTCAAAATTATACCGCTAAGCTTCTCAGCCGTGTCGCTTCTGGACTGGAATAAACTTTAATAGGTAATATGGTAAAATTTTGAACGTAGTATAAACCTAAAAGACTTAATTTTTCCACGACCGTCCACAAGCCATTCATTTCCAACATATTTAAGCTCCAAAACATATCTTTGGAGATTTTGGTCCAGCTGTACTGTTGACATTTCAGATGAGACAAAGGAGATGTGCCCTAGTACCCTTACCGTTTGTGTTCAAATGTCTCCATATTTAACCCACTTCTATTACGATACCGCTAAACCACTTAACTCATTTTTTAATCGGCAAATCTTACTCTCTTTTTCCGCACACTAAAAACTTGCAACGACACTTATAAACGAATAGTCTACATGCAAAAAAAGACGGCAAATTCGTCTGCTGAGTGAGTTCTATTAAAGGCATCGAGTCTAATATAGGCCTTATTCGTTCTCACCTGCCACGCCATAGACTAGGTCACCTGGTGGAAAGCAATGTCGTGGCCGAAGATGGAGCATGTAGCTAGAAGAACATACCTAGAAGGCACTTGTTCACTCTGGCCCTAAAGACACCTAGCTAATAGTTTTCCGGAAGGACGGTGTTTCCGAAAACAAAGCATTCCAGTCCTTAGCGGAAGGTGGAGACAAACGGCTAGTTAGAGCCGGTGGCATGTTGACTATGTAGGGATGGTATTTATGTATTATCCGACTTGTCTTGTTGTAGATGGGGGAAGGAAGGATTAGGTGGTGAAGCTTAAGGTACACTCACCAAATTGCAGCCTCTGAAAAATTGCCAAGCACGCTACCTAACGCCGATGCTCAAGCTTCTGCACCTTTGAAGAAACAAGAATCAGAAAGCAGTGCCCCGCAGGTTTCTTCTGCTATCCTATATATTTTTCCCAAGACCACCATCACTGTTAGCCTGTATCGATACATAGCTGGGTATAGGCCTCCTCTCCTATGCGTCATTGATTCCTGTCTCGGGTCAATCCATCCACGTACAACCGAGTCAGGGATCAATTGCTACCGGAGGTAGCTTATACCACATTTTATTCAAATTCATTCTGTTGTTACGGAGTTGAGTGCGGACAAACATGCACACTTACACACAAACTTTCGCATTTATAAGAATAGTGTGATAAGAAGAAAGAAACCCACGAATTACACGCTCCATTCGTGGGTTTAACTATACGGATATTCTTTTTGTCGACAGATATATTCGAGAATATCATTGTACTCATCATTTTTTGATGCTATAGGTGGCAAACAAGCAGAAGGGATGCCTGATAGTAAGCTGTCACCGTTGCTTATGGATACTTTTAACACCAAAGGCATCACAAATACGTTGCCGACCCTTAAAGTCTCTATTAACAGCCCTTTTGAAGAACCCCATATTAAAGCTACTCGGAAATGCCGCAGAATGGGAGCTCATTCCACAAATTGCAGGTATGAGGCAAAAAAGAACGCGTAAAACACATAGTGTGCGATTTCCTCCGATCTATGATATGTGGATGAATGTTTAGACGGTGGCGGCTGCTGTGATGAATAAACCGCGATGCCGGCATCAGATCGAACAGTTCTTCAGAACATTCCCCGTTGTAAATGCGATAAATTTGGGACCAATGCAGAAATCGCAAAAAAACGGCTGTTCCATACGTTTCGTTAAGTGTTAATTATCTCTTTTCTTTGAACCCAAGTGAAAGTTGTTTTTACAATGATGATCCTTGACAATACAATATTTTATTTGTAACAACAATCACACATACACACTTAGAGCAGAATACTTCCGTCGTCTAGAAAAACACCTGGTATATTACACACAAACTCACAAAGATTATGACATCACAGAAATCTATTGTGCGTCGAGATAATTTACAACGTGCCTGAAACAAGACCACCCGAGACGCCACAAAGGTTTCCCTACTGAACATTTTAATCTATCCCAAGCTCGTAATGTCTATACGTACTTAACTAAATTACTTGCATAAATCATATTTAAACGTGACGAACGGTGGCGCCTGCTTTTACTTCGTAACTATGCAACCGATAAGCTTCTCTAAGACGATAGAGATTAGTGCTATATTCGTAGGTGAGATGAAATCAAAGATAGAAACGATGAAGTGCTTTTGAAATATACAAACTTTGTGGTCTAAGAATAGAGTTCAATTTCGATTTGTATTTATATTTGGTAGAGGGAAAAGGTTATCTAGCCGAGACTTTTTGGAAAATAATTTCTATTTGGACGACATCTCAACCGCTTTGATATCTGAACGAAATTGTTCGAGTATTTTTTTGCGGGCGCCGGTGTTCGTTGATTGAAAAGTTTAACTGTTTTATTAGAAAGGATTTTACTGGAATGGTTATTATAATCTTGTGGAGTATTACGAGGACTTTTAATTTGCTGGTATTCATCTTGTTTTCATTTGATACTTGACTTCAAAACGATCGGTTTTCTATAGAATAATATTCAATTCGATTTGATTTTGAAAGGTCTTTTATATATATATATATATTTTAACACAGGGTTAATAGACAAAGTAACATTTTATCTTATTAAGACAACATTATGTAGGCGATGATTGCCTTTTAAAAATTTCTATATACACATTATATTGGAAAATTATATATTACTTGAAATTGAGGGTAGTTCGAAAAAAAATTATACTTGATATTACCATACTACTCTGCTCTTTCATAATAATGTTTGTGTATAATGATACAAGTTAGTTGTCTAAATTAGACAGACATTTCAGAGAGCGTATCTTGGAATCGCAAAGCACATAGACTAGGTACAGCTACTATGACACATAATGATTGCATCCATTATTTTCTTTTATCGGACGTCCAAAGAAATGCAACCAAATGCACCATTCGTAATACATCGTGGACATTCCTAACATCTTAAAACATGCTGGAACAAAAAAACAATTGGAAAAATAAATCATTGCTTTCATAAACAGCTAGTTAGATTTTTAGTAAATACAGCTAGATATATCGCCACTGAAATAGTATTATTTTGGTTAATACATAATGAAAAAAAAATCTAAAACTCAATACAATAGATTTGTTTTGTGAAATAGACTTAATTCTTTTTTGTTTTCGAGAGAATAGATCATAAATAAATCTAACCTACCTATCATTCTTAACAGAACTAAATGGGTACGAAACAGTACGAAATAATTTCATTCGATTTCCCTTAACACGTTCTAACATAAAATAAAAGGTACTTGTTTCGAAGTTCGTGCAGATCGCACAATCTGCTTCTTCCCACCGGGAACTTTGTAAAACATTCACTCAATGATTTATTCTTCCCCTTATCTGTGGGTACATGTTCCTACTCCATTAAGATTAGGTATTCATGGTGCACACCTGATACTTTAAGAGCGTCTGACAATGCTGTAAGGAAATGTGTAGGTGCTTTGCATGTATGCGGTAAGTGTAAAGTTTGCGTGTGTGAAATAGAGGTCATGAATTGAGGATTACGTTTAGGGGATTAGGTTGATCGTAATGACGTTTGAATTTATGTATCTACTGGAAACGTGACTGCTGAACGGTTTCTCCCTAAAGAGGCGGTCTTTGAGGAGAAAAGTAGAACAAACCTTAGATACAAATTTAAGTAAAGTTGTGGCAGTTATTTTTGCAGTATGAGTCGGTGAAGGTAGTACTGTCAAAACATTACCCCGTTGCCTTACGTGGAAAATGGCGCTAGGATGATACAATGATATGCAAGAAATGGTTTTATTATAGAGTTGTTGTTTGATTTCGACTTGTGTCGATACATTAGTGCCGTCACATCTTCCTGAGACCGAAGGTAGGGCTGGTGTGGACGGCGGTTCGGCAGAGTTGCACAAACGGCGCAAATATGCTAACCTTGGCAGTGGTTACATATTTGAGACGTTTGGGGTCGAGACATTGGACCCTTGGGGACCAGGATTTCACCTCATTTTTCTTTCAAAGCGCCAGGTTTATGCGAAGCGGGACCAAAATGCTGGCGTGTTTCCAGCTTAACGTATATATAAGCATTGCCATTCAGCGTAGTAATGCCGCCAGCATGCTGGGTACGCTGCCATCCGATAGTGAGCTTGAGCATTTGGATTATCATTAGACCTTCAACGGTCTATGGGCAGTCTAACTGTTTGGACTGCCCCGGTGGCTCAGTTGGAAGTGAACCTAACTTCTGTGCTTGGGGGCGTGGGTTCGATTCCCATCTAGGACAAACATTTGTGTGATGAACATTTATGTTTGTTCTGTCTGGGTGTTAATATATATTTAAGTATGTATTTAAAAATATATATGTGCGTATATCAGTCTCTGGCAGCCATATTACAAGCTTTGCTTAGTTTGGGGTCAGATGACCGTGTGTGCAAAAATGTCCCAGATATTTATTTATTATTTATTTTTGTAGTGTTAGTGTTAGCTTGTATATTGTAAAGGCACTTGGCTTTTATAAAAAGTAAGCAATAACAATTTACAAACATTTATAGAAACGTCAATTTGTCCCATCAAAACGCCAGTTGCCAGATGCCAGTTATAATAAAAAGTTTTATTTCTGTTCAAAATATCAAATTAGTTCAGAGCTAAAAACGTCTTGGCTTTTCCCAACCCTCTTTACACTGATGGCTCTACGTCGAAATTTGAGATCGTTCAAGCAGGTGGAAAGCACACCTTAAGTGGTATTAGACGGGATCTTCGGATTGACTGTTAGTTTAGGTATAGTTCAAACAACTTCACTTGAAGAGGTTATTAACACCAATTCAACGAACATACATTTTAAGTCGATGTATGCTGTCAAACATCCTAGCATTTTTTCTTGCTTAAAATGCGTTTGTAGTCGGCAACCCTCAATTTAATTACAATCTACCCTAATATTAGGCTTTAAATATGCTTAATATTGTTAGTATGATCTCACAAATATTCAAAAATTCATAGAAATGGGACTAATAGGACAGACTTGTCCTATTAGAATGAGAGACCTCTTTTCACTAGATCAATTATGTAACTATTTCTTGTTTGAGAATAGACTGTATCTATACATATAATAAAAACGTAGAGATAAAAAAATCTGTAATTGCGAGATAACAAAAAAAAAACACACAGGTCGTCATAAAATAAGCAGCTGAACACGATAGGACAGTTTTTAGAATTTTTGTCTGTTTGTTTGTTTGTTTGTCCGCGCACATCTCCTAAACCACTGGACGGATTTAAATGCGGTTTTCACGAATATGCTTAGAAATTACCAGATTAAAACATAGGCTACCTTATATCATTTATTTTAATTCTTTATTTTTACATAAACGAAAATAAAAATCAATGATTTATTTCTTCGTTACCCGAAACGTAATTTGAGGAAGTCACATAGCCTCAAGCAAGGAGATCCAAAGTAAAGAGAATATTATTGACAGAGCTATAAAAATTTTGAAACTGTCAACTGTCATTCGGTTAATCAGTTTAAATTTAAAGAAGGTTCCTTAACCTTCTTAGATGAATGAACGTGTAGATCAAGCATGTTATAAGCCTTGCAACCTCTTTGGTGATTTATTCCAGTGCACGGAGTACACGGAACACTATTACATGGAGTAGGAGTATTACATTCTCTTGGTTTTATGCTATGTTAGCATTTAAAACACAAAATATACCGCATCCTATTTTAATTCAGTCCCGCGAATAGAAATATTCAAAAAAAGGCCCTTTGTACATGAAAATAAACCTATACAACAAAATTCCGGACGCAATAAAGAAAGAAAGAAATAATAACATTTTTCCAGAACCAACTTCGTAAGTTTCTAACCCAAAAATGTTATTACGAGATAAAAGATTTATTAGACGATAAATTTTTGAAAATTATAATTAGAATATAAATATCGATATATAAATAGTTAAGAAAGTAGCGTCATAAGTTTTGTATCATCTCATATATAATTAAGTAACCTATCACACTAAGTATGTTTTTTTTTGTTTTGTAAAATTACTTCACCCTAGGTTAAATTTGAATAGTATATATAATATTTATGTAATAGATTTAACTATACTTAAATTTATATGTTTATGTCTGTGGTCTGGTTTTGTGAACAGCCACTACATAAGTCAGTGATGCACCCTTTATGCAGGGTATATAAACTTAGCTTTTAGAAGAATACAGTGTATATTTGCAATAAGAATAAGAATATAGAAATCATTTTATTTTACTGTGATATTTTAACAGATAAATAGAGTAGTTCCATTTCATGGCTTTTTAATTAAGGTATACATACAAATTCACGCGAAATAAGAAATAACTAGCCAAGAGCGTGTTAAGACAAGCATTATGTCAGGGTTCCGTGGCCAGCGAAACTGGACAGTCAAATTTCAGAGATGTATATCATCCCGACATGACATGATATACTTTTAATGGTTTAGACAAAAAGAAAATTTCAAAACATGCTCTGCACTGTGGTCACATTATCTTTTTGATTTGAAAACTGTTGACGGTGTTATTTATTACTTTTATGCTTCTATCAATACTTCACACAGGGCGTCTTAAAATAAGCAGCTGAACATGTTAAGGCAGTTTTTAGAATTTTTGTTTGTTTGTTCACGCACATCTCCTACACCCCTGGAAGAAAATGCGTACGGATTTAAATGCTCTTTTCACGAATATGCTTAGCTATGACCAGATTGAAGTATAGGCTATGTTATTTTGCGCAAGGCCGGATTAAGGGAAGAAAAAAGGATTGAAGGTTTATATGAAAATCTACGCGTACGAAGTCGCGGGCAAAAAAACTAGTATACTAATAAAAAAACAGATATTTAAGTTAGTTACGTCAATCAAAACCTTCAAAATCGGCGTCATTTCTCTAACACAAAATGTAACTTTTACATTCTTCCTATCCTTGATGCTATTTCTATTCCATTTCCTCACTTATTTCCGAGAAAAACATGTATCTTTTTCAAGTTCAGAAGTAAAGACCCCTAACTTTGAAAAGTACGTTTCTAAGTTACGCCCTAAGCAAGGGTCAGTCCGACTGCTCACTGCTCCCTTTCCCAACTTAATAAAGGGTTTCGATATAAAACTTTCCTATCTCTGGCATGGTGAATTAATAAAATATAAATTTCGTTTCTTTTTTTCTCTTAATCCAATTAAGTGGATTTCGTTAATGTGTATTGAACCTGGCTTGATTCCCTCATTACTATTTTGTACAAAATTTCACCTGTAACTAGAATTTACTGACGGTTTAAATACCTTTTTTTAAATTAGAAATAGGTACGAGTATTACGTTTACTGTCAACATCATAAAAAATTTACAATTATATTTTTTTAAATTTTTTGAAAGATATATAAACTTTTTTTAAACAGGCTTTTTGTATTCTTCTCAGCAAACCATTTCATTTGATACCCATATTAGGAAGGTAGATATGGCCACCCTCCGGCTTCATCATCAGGACCGCGGTCATCATCTAGAAGCAAAGTGCTTGGAAAGACAAATCCAACTAACCCAAACTCGACGGGGTTACGTAGTTTCATTTAGGAGTTCCTATGGCCACCTTCTGTCTTCATCATCAGATCAGCTGGTTGGTAACATGACATTGCATTGCAACCGAACTTACATAAGTAGGTATGTCAAATTTCAGCTCAATCGGTTGAGAATAATTGGTCCAAAATTCAGTTACAAGATTTGTCCTGAATTTTGACAAATCTTGCGACTTAAATAAAAGCTTGGGCTTAGGGCAAGTTAAATAAAATCTTGCAAAATGATTTTCAATGTGTGATAAAAAGATATAAGTTATTTAATTAACAGTATTTAATTATTATCTAACGATGTAAAAACCCCCTTAAAAGTCTGGTCACGTTAGAACAAAATAGTTGCTACATAACTGCAGTTGACAGCAAACAACGCTACGTGCTACGAAAGCTACATCGGTGCTACAGCGGGCGTGACGTCATCACCTGATTTACCGCTACGGCGCTACGAGGGGCTTATTGACCAACGACGACGAACTAGCATATAGTTCGAAAATACAGGGTATAATAGCGTTCTAAGCTTGAAGTGTACTAAGCTTGCTTAAAAATTATCAAGTGTTCCATGCGTTTTACTGTGTCAATGATATTTTTCTATGATATCATTGATTAATTCACGATTTCAGGGTTGGTCTCACAAAAAAAGTTGTTCATAATGATAACTAACTATAATGACATTTTCGCCTTAGCTTGTAAATAATTTTGATCATTAATCTTAAATCATTTATTTATTGCATTTTAGACGCACATTCAAGTACCTATTACATAAGTATAAGTAATTTTTAAATACCCCTTATAATTAGTTATACAAACTACACACAAAATTATTTTTTCGTAAGGTCAGCAATTGTGGACTGGATGATTTGCTTCGTAAGTAAGTTCCATCAATATCAGTCAAGCCGTTTTGGAGGCCATAGGGAACATACATACACACATCGCCTTTTATATATAACTAGCGACCCGCGCCGGCTTCGCACGGGTGTAAGCTCGGCCTTCGGCCTCACTACTATGACCCGCTCCAGGAACACAAAATGTTTTTAAATGTAAGAACCTTCTACGAAGTATTAGAAAACATAAAAAAAAAGATGAACGAAATCGGTAAAGCCGTTCTCAAATCATGGCGTGACCAGGAGAAATGGGGGTTTCTTTTTTATATGTATAGATAAGAAGAATATGATGATAATGATGATGAAGAGGAGGAAAATTTTCACAAGTCACGAGTGGAACCGTGGAACGCAGGTAGTTAAGCTGTTATAGTTCGAGTTTGCGGTATTTTGGCATAGTTTTGAGATTGATACTGTTTGTGGTAACGATAGTGGTATTTAACAGGCTTCTAACGCTGGGGATGTTTGTACAACTTTCAGCTGCTTTGAATGTTATGTTATGTTGTTGAAAGTTCAGTTTATCTGAGAGCTGATCAAAGAGCTGTTTTGCAAGTATAAACTCATTTTGATATAAACAAGTTGTTAAACACTGTTAAGTTATCACGGTTATTCACTACAGTTATATGATTGTTTACGGGAAATTTACCGTGATATGGTTGTGTATAAGGCGATATATCGGCAGAGTTAGATGTACCAAAGTGTTTTGAAGTCGCGAGTGAATTTTCTTCTGGCGCGCTCTTTCGAGACCGCATCGCTTATATCAGGCGAGATGGTGGTTCTTAACCGCTTGACAAACCTCAAAAAGTAGGTGCACTTAGGTAAGTTGTCATACCTGTTGATGAAATAACAATATTAATTAAAGATTCTCAGTAAAATCTCAACTCGATAAATATCACTTATCACATTATTTTGTAGAGTAAAAACAGTTATTTACAAGTTAAAACACTAGTCACGTTTTCTTTCCTACACAACGAATCAATGGGTTCGACGCCCACGTAGAGTCCTCATGTGGCTCCCATATCGAGTTATTCTCTCATTAATGTAGAGATAAATAAATCAATATTACGTCCACGTATGTTTGTGCAAGGGTGTATTAACGATGGCAAGCGTAGTGGGTTTGGAATACAGCAAATATATATCTGCACTGCTGCTGATTTTAAGGCCGTCTGTTCCCACTTTTAGCAATTTTGGTCATTCTTGTATTAGTTTATCTACTTCCTTGGTTAGCTTAAAATTATAAAAATGGTGTCATATCAAAATTCAAATTCAAATTCAAACATTCATGTTTTATCTTTGAAAAACCATAACAAGATTGAGGATATTTCGATCCATAGAAAAACTATATCAAAATAACACTGATTTGTGCGTACCTCCCTGATTTTTTTGGATTCTTTCAAATACCTTTTTACTAAATGACGTCTACGATATCTCAATATTAAGATTTCATAGTTATAGAGAGTATATAATTTAAGCAACTTAAGTAACGTTTATAAGTAAGGCCGATTAAGTTTAATAATAGTTCCCGCTCGACTTCAAATACGTGTATAAGCCATTATTTTTCTTCTTTGTAGTGACATACTGTAGAGCTCAAAAATTTTGTGTTATGGGGTTTTTTGATGTCGGTTTTTTTTACGATAATTTATTTGATAACTTGCTGTTGCCCGAAGCTTCGCTCGCTGTAGTCCAAAAAAATTCGGTTCGTTTTTTTTTTCTTCTTTTATACAAACCATATCCTGACAATAACGAACACACAAAAAAAAGAATTATCCAATTTGATGATGTCGTTCGGAAATTATGCGCGTACATACATTTCGGCGATTCATTTTAATTTATATAAGATAGGAGATTTGACCATTTTATGATTGTGGAATGCTTAAAACCTAAAATACATGGTACTAATTTTCCTATAGCAAGCTATCGATAAATATGCGTCAAAGATTGGACACTTAGAGAAAGAAATTTAATAACATAATTTAGCTAAAAATATGAATTCAAGTTTAGTGTTATCACAAATTTTCTACCAACCTATAAACAGAAGCCACGTGTGTCTCGTGTCGTCTACACGATGACTGTTCCCATAAATATCTCGTTACACCAGTTTGGAAGCGACCTTACAAAAAATCACTCGACATTTTTTGCCCCGAGTCAAACCTTGAAACTTTCGCAATCAGGGGCAAAACAAAAATGGATACCGGGGAAAGTTGGGCGGGTGTCAAATTAACGTTTTTTCATGTACACGTGTTATTCGTATATCAGAAAAAAATTTATATGAACAGAAAGTGATCAAAGGGCTACCAAGAATAAATGTACGAATAAAAAGCAATAATATACGCTAATGATGTCGTAAAAGTAGTTAAGAATAAGAGCTAATAAACCCGAAGTTGATTACTGGCATGAACTTGCCCAAGATCAAGAAAGAAGGTGCTTTTGAGCATTAGAACGATACCCATCTTGAGTCGCTTATTCGATAAATTTAGTTTAATTTTATGAGAACTGAACCTTCATGGATTTAAGTCACAGTATAATTCTGAATTTATGAATAAATTGATATACAATCACATATACCTACTGAGATCAATTTTGAAAGTTTATTTAACAGTCTTAGTCTTAATTTAAATAAAAGTGTTTACTAGGGCATGATTATATTAATTGACTTATTATTATATATATATATAAATTTACTAGGGCATGATTTTAACGTGACTGTGGCTTTATTTTATAGTCTGAAATAAAAAAGTGCAATATTTTTAGTAAGTTTAAAACTGATATAACGCGGTGAAACATCTATTTTCGTGATATTTCCACAAAACTCCATACAAGCATCTTGCAAAGCCTTCAACAATTTACGAGGGCAAGATTTTAACGTTACCGTGACTTTTTTGGCTTAACTGTGACTTATTTGACGATATTTAATTAAATTATATAATATTTAATTACTTGAAATTGGCAAATGCACGAGAAGTGCGACGCCAAAATCCTCACAGCGGAAAGAATAAAAAACATACAATGCTTATCGCTTATGCACAAGCACAACTTAAGTAATTGCCTTTTAAAATAAACAAAATTTAAATAACTTTAATTCACTTAAAAATCCCGAGCGAAATCACAGTTTTATCTGAAGAGTCCGTCTTAGACGACATTAGACAAAGAGTGAGGGGCCATAATGTGATTTAAGGTGGAGGACAGACAAGCCACGTTAATCTTACCGTCAGTCCCTAGGGCGTCATTCGCTAGCCATGGACAGGGGCTGAAACGTGACTTCTGCACGTCTTAAAATGTCCATGAATTGATTTGTAGAGGTCATTTATTGGAAATGATTTGTAGGACGCTGGTTTTTTATCAGACGGAGTCTTCTTTTTTCGAGTCGAAGTTTGGTGAAAAATAAAAAATATTTTAAATTGAATAAATTATTATTTAATTTAATGTACCTACATAATAAAAATTACTAAAATATAATTATTATAAGTATAAGTTTATACACATTTTTGTAGTAAAGTGTACTGAATGAGTATGACTTGTAACTAGGCATAAAGTGATCAAGCAATGCTCTCGCCACTTTGACATATTAGATGCCGTTTAGAGCTGCATTACTTGCTTTGCTTGCCGCATTGCCGTTTCGAACAGTTGAAGATCTTAATTCTGAGCACTAAATTGTTATGGACAAGCGTGACGTTTACTATCAGGTGAGCGACTTGCTCGTCTGTTGACCTGTTGAACTTGTTGCATAAAAAATAATATCAATTTTATCAAAATCTTCGTGGTATAATCTAAACAGTGTACTATTTAGTAAACTGTTTGGTGTGTAGCCGACACTGATTTAAACTGATTTGTGATTAGTAGATAATTAGTTAGCCACTAACTCATCCTTAATCCCCTAAGTGAGTTACGCTAATACTGACCGCGACTATCATTATGTAGTCCGTCCGATCCACTCATATCATACCGCAACAAAACATAGTATATGTACAAAATACATGCCACATAATGGGGTCACAGGTTAATAGGGTAAAGGCCTAGCGGACACCAGGTGGGCATTGGCAGTTCACAACACAAATTTTACAGTCTGTGACGCGTAAGCGAAATTGTGTTTTATGAGGGGATGTTTACAGATTATATTAGAAATCTGAAAAGGGTTATTTATTCTCAGCGTTTTGTCGTACCTCTTATGAAGTTTGTTGAGGATGCTTAGTAATAAAACAGTAAGTACCTTAATTGTCACTAGGACATAAGACATAGGTACGGCTTTTTTGCTTCATGGTAAATAGCAAAAGCAAGATGCTAGAGCAATTATTTGCGCATTGTAAATCCAAGAGTAATTTTGTTACTATTTCTTTGTTTTTACAATTTTTATGTTTTTTCCAGGGCTTAGCCAATATTTACACAATGTAGCATGAAAGCAGTGTGCAAAATTGAGAATGTTTTTTTTTTTTATCCCAGATTAGTAGGAAATTTGAACCTCTAGGGTTATAACGGTAGGGCGCATCTTTAGTGCCATAAAATGATACCAATGATTCACAATGTTCACAATACCGGAGACCTTCTCAAATTCAATGGTTGTCTGGATGTCGTTTTTAGCGATAAGGCTGCAACTTATGACACTAATAATAAATAAATAATAAATATCTGGGACATTATTGCACACATGGTCATCTGACCCCAAACTAAGCAAAGCTTGTAATATGGCTGCCAGAGACTGATATACATACATATATATTTTTAAATACATACTTAAATAGATATTAACACCCAGACATAGAACAAACACAAATGTTCATCACACAAAATGTTTGTCCTAGATGGGAATCGAACCCACGCCCCCAAGAAGTTTAAGCTCGTAAGTTTATCAGTATGTAATTTTTACTTCTGGTGTGCACAATAAAGAGTTTTTATAAAAACTTAGCTTGGTCCACGTGCCCCCTAACCCTAATTAACATATACAACTGTCAAATTATCCGTTCACGGGTGAAATCATCCCTGACAATGACATACTAAGTTTCCGGTAGCAAAACCTTAATAATTAACAGCCCAGTGTAAAGTTACACAGACAATACTGACGTCAATGGGTTTTATGATGCAGTGTCCACGTCCAGCGTCCTTTCATCATTAAAAGGGCTATACTCATTAATTTGTATAACATGATACTGAATAATGAGCAGCGTCTAAGGGAATGTTCTGTGAGGTATTGATTTAAGAGTCACGTAATAGAAGCGAAAATTTTAGCAGATCTTACACAATAGGTTACCAAGGACTAAGTAGTTTTATTGTCTTACAAGTGCTGTTCAAGCCCGCAACTTCGTACGCGTAGCTTTTCATTTAAACTTTTAACCTTTTTTCCTCTTAAAATCCGGCCTTTTCGCAAAATAACATAGCCTATACTTCAATCTGGTCATAGCTAAGCATATTCGTGAAAACCGCATTTGAATCCGTCAGAACTGTCTTAACTTATTCAGCTGCTTATTTTAAGATGCCCTGTGTGTATCATCAGGCCTATTGTTAAATACAAAGGTTGCCTTTACTGACACAAACTAGTTTCGATATTCAATAAAGTTTATCGTACTTGCAAAGAGGAATCGTTCCAGACTACTTAAAAATCTTGCGCCAACTTCTCCAACACTAATAGGGTAGTCCTTCTTATTTCTTCAATTAAAAATCAAGACGCAGTCTGGCAAGTTTTATTTAACTGAGTCTTACCTGGACGTTAAAAAAACGTTAAATTGTCACCGCAACCAATTGCAGGCACCCACCTGAAAAGAAGGAGACATTCATGAATATTCTGAAAAGCTTTCAGCTTCAAGTTTATTGAAAAGAATAAGGGGAGACATCGGACAGGTAAGAAGATATTCGTGCTACACCCGACGTCAGACTAACTAATTTTGTTTTATTTTGTTCCGTAATTGAGTGGACGTTTCAGGCTTTATTTTTAACTAACAGCGTCCTGTGGTTTCGCCTACTACTCTACAGAAACTATAATTTTACGGGATAAAATGCAGCCTAATGCTAATCTAGGATATAAGCCTTCATACCAAATCAGTTGCTGCCAATGAAAATATTTTTTGTTTATTCAGATAACGTATAGTTGTATTTAACTAATTTATTTGGTTAACAAATAATTTGGATAACTATAAGCACTATTTAAGCATATAAAACACTAATTTACCTACAGCATGTTCGCGTTAAAATGTGTTTACCTTTGGTCTTGGTTAATGTAAAAATTTGAAATGAAAAAATTAAGCTTAAAATATTTGTATATACAAAAAGTAATTTTCTTATTTCATTAAAGCGTTGCATAACAACCAAACTTCAAAAATACCGGAGTTACGGAGTTGAGGGGACAAACATACTTACAAACTTGCATACACACAACGTTTCACATTTTATAATGTTAGTGTTATAATCAAATGTTAGGTTTTGAAACATTATTGTTATTTGCTTATTAATGTACAATTTCAAATTAACTAAAACTACTCAAATTAAATAATAATCTAAGTTAAAATAAAATTAAGATTTAAAAATTCAAACAAAAAAGACGATCAAGCACCAAACCTAGTTGACTTTTAACCATCAAAATTAGCAAAAATGTCCGTTAAAAATAACTTTCGAGGGTAACCCTGATTAGGTACCGGGAAAAATTCATTAAAAAGAACCGACGACAGTATTAATTTATACGACCTAAATAAATAATTAAAGGTATGCTAATCGATTGGACGACCCTTATTAATGTACTAAATCAGGGGGATTCAAATCACCTGGCTCAAAATAATTATTGACGTTTCCTTCTATTTTCGTAATGTGTTTAAAATTAAGATACATATTTACCTATTTATATTCAGTACTTCAAATAAGTTTCTAAGATATGGTAAAAGTATGTTTTTGGGCTGTATGAACTCAACTTTAAAGTAATTGGTGACAAATTTTTGTCTACTTGAAAAAGTTTTGTTTGCCTGACCGATCGAACCCGGGACCTCCATATCAGAACAGAAGGCAAACGCGCAAACAACTATGTACGTTTTTAGGGTTCCGTACCCAAAGGGTAAAACGGGACCCTATTACTAAGGCTCCGCTGTCCATCCGTCTGTCCGTCCGTCCGTCTGTCACCAGGCTGTATCTCATGAACCGTGACAGTTAGACAGTTGAAATTTTCACAGATGATGTATTTCCGTTGCCGCTATTACAACAAATACAAAAAAACAGCATAAAATAAATATTTAAGGGGGCAACCATACAACAAAAGTGATTTTTTTGCTCGTTTTTGCTCGATACTGATGACGGCAACAGGTAGACGCTTGAAATATTTACAGAATATTTATTTATATATTTACTTTAAAAATAAATAATTAAATTAAAATAAAACAAAATATTTAATGGGGGCTCCCATACAAAAAACGTGAATTTTTCTATTTTTATTTTTAAATTTGAAAGGATATTTATGCTTTCAAGTTGTCCCATAGAAATTTCATTAAAATCGGTTCAGTAGTTATAGGCTTTTAAATCAAATTAACTGGAAAATTCGGTTGCGTATTTTACAAATTTTTGAAGCCGGTAGAATTGATTATTGTATTGTTGGGATTTTAACCAAAGCCTGTGACGTGGAAGTGGACATGCCAACCACTGAGCTATCATCCCTACAAAACATACCAGTATATCTTTGATACTATTCGAAAAAGTCGTCGGTCGTAGCCTCAAGATCTGACTAACAAGGCAGATAATTTTAAAGGGGACGTGGGGGTTGCAACCATAAAAAAGACAAGTAAACGAAGAGAAGAGAGAACGGAAATGAGAAAGAAAATCTGTCGCCAAAAATAAACATATGTTTACAAGTCAGGCCTTATAATCACTTACATAGAAGATGTATATGAAAAAATATACAACATAATATGAAAAAAAAAAAAAAAAATGAAATATAAGCTAATAATAATCAAACATTAAATTAGTAAAAACACCGTACATATACACCTATATTGCATTTTTTTGCCATCAGTTTTTAGAAACTGGTCAAAATCATAAAACGCTTGGTCGATAAGCCAGCGTTTTAATCTAAATTTAAAACAGCTCAGAGTCAGCGCATCTGTCACTGTCTTTGGCAACCGGTTGTACACCATCGGCCCCATAACGTCCGTCGACTTGCCGGACTTTGCTAGTGAGTGCGTGATACCAACAAGCCTGTCGGCAAGCCTGTATTGTGACAGAACCTTGATTGAACATTCTTATTTAGATCAACGCGTCACAGTTAATAAATAAATAAATATCTGGGACATTTTTGCAGACACGGTCATCTGACCCCAAACTAAGCAAAGCTTATAATATGGCTGCCAGAGACTTATTATACGTACAATCGTACATATATATTTTTAAATACACAATTAAATAGATATTAACACCCAGACAAAGAACAAACACAAATGTTCATCACACAGATGTTTCTCCTAGATGGGAATTGAACCCACGCCCCCAAGCACAGAAGGTAGGTTCACTACCAACTGAGCCACCGGGGCAGTCGAATGACTGACGTTTTATGGCTGCAACTGGCTACAACAAATTTCTTACAAAAATGCTTTGACAGCCGTTCTAATTTAAACAATTTTTTTTCTGTGATTGCGACCATATTTTTTTTATGATACTGAGTGACGACACGAGCGCAGTCGCTCGCCTGATGGCTCTTCACGCTTGCCCATAACAGCTCAACGCCACTCAGAATTTTGAACTTCAACAGTTCAAAACCCTGGATGGCAATGCACTGCGCTCGTCACCCCGAGATATAAGATGTCAAATCTCTGTGTGCCCTGTTATTTCGCTGGAAACATTGCCCTTCAATCCGGAACACAGTAGTGTTTGCACACTACTGCTTGGCGGTTGAATAACTGGCAAAGGTGTGGTACTTCCCCAGGCGGACTCCTGCAAAAGAGTCCTACCACTACAAGAAAGGAACGAGGATGAATGATATGGAGTAAATCAGGTTTGATGCCTTTAGTTGAACCCCACAGAAGACCTTGCCGCCCTTTTTTGCATGTGGACTATCAGTTCATTGGTTTTGGTACTAGTTTCTGCATATGCGTGAAAAATGATTATGTGAGCTGTGGTAACAGTTTATGCGTTTAGTGGTATAGTGAAAAAAAATTATTATGCACGGAGACATTCGAACGACATTTGACGAAGTATAACTGTACTAAGGCATATTATCTTCCTTGTTTGTCTGGTCAGAGGTCGTAGCTATATGTCACGCAGTGTTTACAGTATCCAACAAAAGCAAAGCTTACTCAACAAATCCTTTTATCTTTCTATTTCGTCGCGCGCCCTTTAAGCTCAATCGTGCTATAATGAACTTTGGGAGATTAATTATTTTCTTTTAGGCTCGGTCAGTCTGATTATACGTGACTCGTGGAAAGAGCTGAAACTCTAATTAATATTTTGTGAGAAAATAGTTAAGCATGCCAACATTGATTCTTTGCGATTTGGGGACACGTAGATTGATTAAGTGTATAGTTTACCTATACATAATATGTATTTAAATTTTTAGTATATCATATTTTATGTTTTGTTTCACGATAAAAATAATCATAAAATTATATATTTATTACCAGAAATTATAGAATTAAAATAAACGACATAACATACCCTGTGCGCTTATGAGGTCATTGGTTAGCATATTCGTGCAAACCTCATCAAACATCGTCTAGTGGTTTAAACAAACGAATACGAAGACAAACAAAAAATTAAACTGACTTAACGTGTTCAGCTACTTATTTTAAGATGTCCTGTGTTTTTATTTATTTTTATAATAAAAAATCCCTAATTGACGCTTCATACTTAGTTGACCGTAAATGAATGAATGACTAATACCTCTCTACCCCTAACGACTGACGCCATCTGTTCGTAATTACGTTGCTACGTGTTTTGGAAAAAATCGAGTTCCTAATTGTTTTTATAGCAATTTCGCATTCTGCGGTGGACCTTCCTTTATTATAAAGTAGCAATAAAGCTTTGGGTCAAATAATGAGAGTTTCATAGACGATTTTTGGTCATACGCAAAACTTCATTGTTTTACACTGTTTTAAACACTGTTTTAAACTATCACGGTTGTTCACTAAAGTTATATGATTATTTACGGGATATTTACCGTGGTAAGGTTGTGGAAGGAGCTTCATTGTTTTGTTCTGTTTTGTGTTGTTAAAGTACAATATTTAGCTTTAAATTAAGTAGTAAAATGGGATACATTGCTAATATACCTTTTTTCATTAGATTTGCGTTAAACTCCACCTCGCCTGATGGTAAGCGAAGATGAAGCCAAAAATGGATACGCTTGATTGTTAAAGAGATTAGCTAACAAGAAGGCAGTTGGTTAGTGGTCACCGAGAAATAACCAAAGTAATTTTAAAGGTGTTATTATGAGTATTTTAAGCGTACAATAATTATTATTTTTTGGTACGGATTTACTGCACTTTTGTATAGTATAGGGAAATAAGCTGAATTGAATCATTACATTTTATTTTTATCCGAAATCCGTAAAATTTTACTACAATCGTGATTGTAAGCGTATTTATGTTAATTATGGATTTGTGCATTGTACTGTTTAGTTTAATAAGCACTTACGGAGAAAATAGAAATTCATATTTGTATCAGTAATTAAATTACTATTTTTGACATAAATGAAAAAAGAAACTGAATTTATCATCTCATAATTTTTAAGTCAGCCAAAAACGGTAAGCGTTTGGAAATAGTCGATACCACTGAAGTAAGATTTTTTCGTTTCTGTGGTCGATAGTGAGTATTAACCTAATTAAAAAATACTTATCTATTCTTTACCTCTAAAAAAATAACATACTGATCAAAATGAAATTATCAACGTAAAATAACTATAATGTAGTTGTATGTAATGTTTCTTTACAAGAGCATTTATCTAGAATTTATTAAAACCTTCTTTAAAGCTAGAGAAAGCCACATTAATATCAAAAAGAGGATAATCCAGGTTTATGTACGCGAAAATTTTATTTCTTTATTATGCCCACCACAAAAGACCGCTGGCCACAACAAAGCGCGAGATTTACCCGAGTTTACCAGTAACTGTCCTTTCTCTCTCCTATGATATGCGCATTTTTATAAGCATCGCGGTTCGGCCCCGGTGTCAGCGATTAGCGGGATGAAGAGCTAAAGTATAAAAAAGGAGAAACAAACAGGCGTAATTTCTAGATCATAAATCTAATAGACAGTTTTTAGGGTTCCATACCCAAAAGGTGTAAACGGCCTACGTTGTCTGTCTGTCCTACCTTTTAATGGCTGTATCTTTTGATCCGTAATATATACCCAGTTGAAATTTTCACATAATATGTAATGTTACGGCGGATTAATTAAGAAATAATATTAAAATGTAAAAATAAAAACTAAAAGATGCAACATACGTATTTTTTTTTAAGTGCTCTAATGTTAAAACAGTGACACGTACATGCGTTAAACTTGGCATGATTATAGTACCTATATAGGTACTCTAAAGTATAACTACTAATAATAAATAATGGCAAAGTACGAGTAATTTTTTTGTGCACCACCGGTTCTCGTACGATCACCGAAGTTAAGCAACGTCGGTTTTTAATAAGGCCAATCATCATACCAAATGATAAAGAAGATGTTTTATCACTATGGGTGGGTTATTTTAATAGCTAGATTAAAGAACCTGGTTCCCGCCACAGAATAGTTTTAATAGACCTCAAAAAAAACCAAAAAAAAAAACCGGCCAAGTGCGAGTCGGTCTCGCGCACGAAGGGTTCCGTACCATTATCTATAAAAACAAAAAAAAACGTTTGTTGTATGGGAGCCCCTCTTAAATATATTTTATTTTAATTTCATTATTTATTTTTAAAGTGAATATATAACTAAATTTTCTGTGAATATTTTAAGCGTCTTCCTGTTGCCGTTATCAATATCGAGGAAAAACGAGCAAAAAAATCACGTTTGTTGTATGGCCCCCTTAAATATTTATTTTATTTGTTGTTATAGCGGCAACAGAAATACATAATCTGTGAAAATTTCAACTGTGTAACTAACACGGTTCATGAGATACAGCCTGGTGACAGACGGACAGACGGACAGCGGACAGTGGAACCTTAGTACTAGGGTCCCGTTTTACCCTTTAGGTACGGAACCCAAAAAAAATGTCAAAACGAAAAATACCAACATGAAAATTGCATTTATTCATTCGTAATGTTAGTCTTAAAGATAATAATGCTTACACAATCGTTTTTTTTTTTTACTCATAATAGTCAGTGGTTTCCCTCATCAAAAAATTTGAAAATTAGAAAAAAAATAACTAAAATAAACCTCAATATACAAGTTTTATTATGATATACTTTCAGTAAAAACTTGTTTGGAACTGAAACTTTTATGAGGAATACTGTGTTAGAGGTTTTGTGTAAATTTCAAAGTAAAGTCGCGTCCTATTACGGGTCTTGTGGACCACTTTTATGTCGCTGTATATTAGACCCAGCCCCGACGACATCATCTGACAAAAAGCGGCACTTTTCTAAATCCAGATTATATTCTCATCTCGGGAAAATGTATTCTATATTTATCGTCGGTGACCGGACATTTTTAACAATGACCCGTGAATGCTCCGAATACCTTTCATCGACGGAGATTGGCTGGAACGGATTTGGGTATAGCGGTAGGTATGCGCTTTTATAATCCAAGAAAAGGGAATTGTTTCCAGCAGAATCTAAAAATGGTTGTTTCAAACAACTAATTCTGAATATTAATTTCTTTAATACTTATCAATGATATATATTACATCCGCTTTTCTACTGATAGAAACTTTATATTATAACAAGTAGCCTATATTTGTTAAGTCTATTTAGCCGTTAAACTAAGTTTGAGTTTGACTAAATTTGAGTGGAAACAAACATACAGATTGACAGTTAGTGTGATTCTGTTTAAAGCAATACTAAAGTTCTTCGCATTGACAATGGTACAGAATTAAGCTTTCACTGAATTCTACACTTTCCGTAGATAGTTTTTATTTTCCTCAGCGGAAGTGAATCGGCGTCACCTGATATCGGCGACTGCATCCGGCAGCGCATCCGGTGGCCACCGATTTCACTCTTTGTTTGTTTAATTTGTAATCAATGTTTATTGTGTTTGTTCACATTGTGTGTATTTTTATTTACTACGTGTTGGTGGACGTGACTGGTGAGGGTAGGAAGATACCTCGTAACCTTACGTCGTATCATATCCTTACATTATGAACTTCGGTAAAGTCTGCACGCAAAATCCTTTTTTTATTATTATTATACAAGAAAAATACAATCTTACATAACACAATCAGCCTTACTCATAAACGTTATTTAAGTTAAGCAATGCTTAAATTGCTGGTAACTTCTCGGTGACGGAAATTGTCACACATGAAGACGGGACAAAGCAATTTTAAGCATTGCTTAACTTAAGTAACGTTTTATTTATATTACACGGGAATTACTCACGTAAGATTAGGCCGGCTTTAGGTATCCGGCCTAATCTTACGTGAGTAGTTCCCGTGTATATAAATAAAATGTGTGAAAATCACGTCAGTTTCCATAGTAAAATTAAGTAACGTTTATAAGTAAGGCCGTATATCTCCTATTTTACTTTCAGATATGGATTGTAATTAAAAAATATGTGTAAACATTGAAACAAATTAAATTAAAAGTCATGTATTTTTTTTAATACGAACTGCAAAGTCTTGAATGAAAAATGGTATGCACTCCCCCCCCCCCCCCCCCCTATCTCGGTGTTCCATATGAAGTACAACCAAGCGCAGCGTAGGACGACAAGATATTCAGATCACCTAAAAGAGACCGCAGAGAAACTCTGGATGCAGGCCGCTTCGAACCGGCTCTTTTGGAGATTGAAGGGGAGACCTCCTGGGGAGGTCTAGCAGTGGATGTCTTATGGCTGAAATGATGATGATGACGAATTCAGCAACGTCAGGCGCGGTCGGTACTTGGATGGGTGACCGCCTGAGCGTGATGTTGTCTTTTTGCATTACTTTTTGTATTTTGTGGTGGTATCGAACCGTCAGTGCGCAAACCCGACTCGCACTTGTCCGGTTTATTGATATATTTATATCAAGTTTTCCAGAACCACTATAACTTCTCAAGGCAACCTCTACCAACGATAAGACACCCTCTACCCGAAACCATTAAATGGAGAACTTGGGTAACAGCAGGGAATATAATAAATAAAAAATAATAAGAAAACTTTCCCCATCATGCTATGCAAGACATCGAGAGATGGCAATTCACAATTTTTTTATAACATTACCTAAAATAGACCATACTGAGTACATCATACTGTCTATTATTCCTTGAAAAAGTTGTTAAATTATAAGGTGCAGTATTCACTTGAGAATGTTACCATAAGAGTTTAGGAACTGCAATCACTCAGTGCGTAATCTCTTAGGATTTCTGAGCCTTCACGATAGTGTCAACCCTGCTCTTTTGTTTTTCAAAAAGACTGCGGGCTGGAGATAAGAAGTGGATTTTCCTGTGACAGAAATTTAAAGGTGAACCCATCTGTGAGTGACATTGATGCCTTTTTAAGACAGAGCTTTAATAAGGAGATTTTCACAATGCTTTACATATATTTTAAACCCATGACATCATCTTCTATTTCTCAGTTTTCCCATATTTGTCCTCGGAATATTGCACCTAATGCAGCACTGAACTTCTTTGTTAGATTTCAAGAATGTCAGTTCTGTAGAGGTTAAATCGATAACAAATAACAATCTGACGAAGGACAACAGTAGAACAAGAGACGGTGTGACTGTCACAGCAAAATAATAGCCAGAACTGAAACCTCACAATCCCTATATCTCCGCAACCCCTTGATCTATTTTTCTCATATTGAATATCAAAATTGTATTGCATTTAACTACTTGCTTACAAAAATAATGACGATCGGATTAATAGTACTCAAGTTATTATCGAACAAAAATACAAACATACATGCGTGTTTGTATTGTATTTATAGAATCACCAACTTGTCCCATTAAAATCTGAGACCTCTCTTCGCTCTATCAACAAACACTTAATGCCTAAGATACTTAATTAGCCTGCTATACGACTAAACAGTTGGATTTCAAATAACTAATCAAATTAAAAGTCAAATTCTTAAGCCCACTACCGTAGGCAACTTATGCATGCCGGCAGCATTACCGAGCTGAATGGCAATGCTTACTTTGAGCCAGATAATAATTGTGTCATTTTCGTCACGTTACAATATTTCAGACTCTATTATCACGCTGACTTTAATTATCAACAACAAACTTCAGAGCACCCATAAAAAGTATAGCGAAATTTAAACCACGTAAAAACAAAGAGAAATTTCCGCCTTTAGCGTTTACCACTATCGACACCCCGTCAAAGCCATAACATCCCCGCAGTTTGAAGAGATGCAAAAATGACGGCATCCCCTTTAGGGGTGACGCTATGACGTCACACCCCCTCAGAGGCAACGTGTTGCCATTTTGTTTTCGACACTTCACTTTAATCACTGTGTGAAAACATAAACAGTCGCGTTCTCATTTCGAAAAGAGCAGCATAGAAGGTGTAAAGCAAAATATGCAAACTCTTTGTGAACTGAGAAAATTGCTTTCACACCTCTTGAGGTCTATCATTTAGGCACGCTTTTATATTCATTGTTTTCTAAACAGTTTTTGAAAAATTCATCTAGTCTGAAGTTACAATGATCACGGTGTAATACCCCGATTAAATAAAAGTAAAGTAAATTCAATATTCAATTCGAATGAACGAGTACCGAATTTTAACTGTTTATTTTTTAACCAACTTCAAAATGAGAGTGCTCTCAATTCCGTTGTATTTTTTTTATGTTTGTTACCTCAGAACTCCGTCATTTATAAACCGATTTAAAAAATAAAATAATTGAAAGGATATACTTTCAAATTGGTCTCATAGAAATTTCATCAATATCGGTTCAGTAGATTGGCTTATAAATAACTAGAAAATTTTGTTACCTGGATTACAATATAATGATTATCCAAATAACCGCCGAATTAGCCCATTTTATACTAATTTGGGAAGTCGTTTTTTTTTTAATTATTTTTATTTTTATTTACACACTAGTGCAGTTGCCCGCGTCTTCGTAGGCGTAGATTTTCATAAAAATTTTCAACCCTTTTTCCTCCCTTAATTTGGCCCTTGCGCAAAATAACATAGCCTTTTTATGATACTGAGTGACGAGACGAGCGAAGTCGCTCGCCTGATGGCTTTTCACGCTTGCCCATAACAGCTCAACGCCACTCAGAATTTTGAACTTCAACAGTTCAAAACCCTGGATGGCAATGCACTGCGCTCGTCACCCCGAGATATAAGATGTCAAATCTCTGTGTGCCCTGTAATTTCGCCTATACTTCAATCTGGTCCCAGCTAAGCATATTCGTGAAAACCGCATTTAAATCCGTCCTGTGGTTTAGGAGATATGCGAGGACAAACAAACAAACAGACAAATGCTCTAAAAACGGTCATAAAGTTTTCAGCTGCTTTTTGACGCACTATGTGTTTTTTGTTTTATATCTTGCAATCACAGTTTTTTTTATCTCTACTTTTTTAACAGGTATATGTATAGATAGATAATTTACATATCACATGCGAGCGCAGTCGCATTCAATTACTATACCCAAAACAATATCGTATCTCTCACAAACAAGCGCAATAAATTGTTAAAAATGACGTCGCATTATAGATTTATGACCCGTTTCTGAATATCGGAACCCGAATTAATACGTCCGTGTTCGATTATCAGTTTTCGATTCGAATAATCGACACTGTGATTCAATAACGCAAATGAGAGATGAGAATGAATACTGTCCGTGCGAGCTATTGTTTCGATTATGACACATATCGAGTGTTATCGCACGACTTCCGATCCTGTCAGGACCGTTGATTGGCTATTTAACGAGGTGCATACATTTAGCGGTTAACTGAGCAGAATTTTACTAGTAAGTTGCAATTAGCCACCCGCAAAGTCAATTAGTGAAGTTGTTATGTTGTAGTTATCAACATTCGAGAGCACCAGACGAAAATTAACATTTTATGCATTATTACCTTTCATATGAAGTGAATAAAAAACGTTAGAAAATTCATCTAACATTTTAGGTTAATAATTCAATTTACGTATTTATAACGACTTCGTTTATAACGATGTTTTTTTTTTTACAAAAAATCAAAATAATATTCACGTATTTGCTTCTTTTGTTATTTATTTCGTTCCTTGTAAGTACGGATTCGTCTGTCTGTTTTTACTAACACCCGTAAATAACGACCAACTATTTATAACGAAATAATCGCGTCTAAAAGATAAGTAATGTTGAATTAATATTTTATTTCAGGTAAGGTCTAATTAAATTAACATCCTTAACAATTATCTATGGAGTAAAATTTATCCCAAATTCCTTATTGTACTTGTAGCGACGTGGAAGCGGAATTACACTAAAGATTCATCAGAAAAACAGTTTTGAAGATGGACTTTGGCAAAGTAACGCCTGATTCAATCAACTACACGAATAGTTTTTTTTTTTACTTGCTAATGACTAAGTTACAAAAAAGTACCAAGCAGTAAGCAAGCAAGCGTTTACAAGCTTACAACCATCGAATTAATAATTCTGCCGCATCTTCGAGGGTTGGGTAGGATCTTTACAAGATAAATAGCCATTAGTTAATCCAAGGGCAGCACGGCTGTATTTCACTCCGGCAATATTGCTTATAGTAACCGCTTTAATGAAATAAAATTTGCATATAATCAAGATTTATGCGAGATAAATAACCGTGGCTAAACAATGATGTTTCGAATTCGGGAAGTTGTTTTCTAATTGGCTAACAGATGGCGGAACGAAAATTGCAGACGAAAAAGTTTGCTTTTCTTAGCACAAGAACTGAGAGTAAACTTAGGTACCAAGTTTTTCTACACAGTAATTTTGTACGGAATTTAATTTGTCTGCCATTTAGTACAAATTACTATACTAAGAATATAGCAGCATATACGGAAAGGCTGTAAATGTTCATATTGATATTAATATAAATGCTAAAGTATGTTTATTTGTTTGTTTCTCTTTCATAAGCAAGAAATCGACGTGATTATTTTGTAGAGATAATTGACGGGCAAGAGAGTTAGATGAAATTTTAGTTAAACAATAAATATCACGTCTTTTCGTCAAGAGCTCAAAGCAATGAACAAAAAAGACAGTATAGTCTTTTCATAAAACCTGCTCCAGTCTGCAAAGACTATAATAAAATGAGCCAATTTAAAGTCGCAGACAAAAGAAAGGATTTAAAGTCTTAAATCTGGGACGGTAAACAAATGGACAAAACAAGGCGACGTATAACTTTATAAGGGTCTTGTCTTTATTCGTTGTGCATTCTACTCATTAACTGTCGCAAACCAGAATAAACAATGTTCTCCTCCTCTCATCATGCTCATGCCTGAGGGTCGTAACATCCACTCCTCCTCTCATAAACCTCTCTTTGATGATTTTACAATCATTTTTCATCACCATCACCTAACTTTCACAATCCCAGGCAAATGCATGTCGCATGAATTTGACGCATCGTATTTGATGTGAGTAAGATGATGCGAATCCGGTCGAATAAGTGTTTTTTGTAATATTATCCATGATCGAAATAATCACGTTGTTTCTTATTTGAGACAGAGGAGGCATAATTGTAAATAATGAGAAGCAATCTCTTAGAATGCCCAACGCAAGGGTTGGTGTACAAGTCAAAGAGGGTAATGCGTTTTGATTAATCAGCGCATAATTTTAATACCGTTTAGCAGGGGTTGTAAATTAAGGACTTAACTCAGCGCCTAATTTTTACATAACTTAGGCCCGCCTAAACTCTTAAGTAGTTTTTTTTTTACTTACTAGTTTCCTGGAAATGCCGTAAACCGAATATCAAAACAAAAATTAGGAATATTTTCTTCACATTTTTTGTTTCGTTGTACGACTACAAGGAACCCTTAACATTTTGTTCTGTTCGTCAGCATGCCCTCTGTCTGTCCGTCCAACTATCCTTCCGCTTGTCCTTCTAAACTAATTCTTTAGAAGCTTCTTACTTCTGGTAAGTGCATGAAACTGCACAATGACAGTTTTGTGTTATATCTTACTTAGAATTTAAAAAAATCATATTTTTGTATTTTATACTCTTTTTGTTACCTAAGTATATGAAAAAAGGAATATTTTTTTTCGCTTTACTGTTTAATGTGGTATATCGTTGAACAGATCTATAAAAATGAAAGTAAGGTTTAATACATTACTTTTTTATCAATTATATCCCTTGCAAAATATGGCCCGCCAAAATGGCGAAAAGAAAAGGCAAAAAGTTTAATTCTATAATTTTAAGTCATTTCTAAACTATGCAGTATGCAAAACTTGCTATCTGTTATATCGTACGCGTGTCTCGACACGCTCTTGGCCAATATTGTATTCTTTAATCGTGAAGAGAAAACAAAATCAAAGTTAGTTTCAAGTGCATATTCTCTAAAACTATCGCTGCAAAATTTATCTCGTACAAGTAATACCATAATAATGTGTTAAAAGTGTGTACAACGACATACACTAATACGATTAGTCTGTGCTGCCAGCTATAAACCACTCACGTTAATGAATTACGAGGGCTTATCTCTCGAGATATTAATATTCACTTGCACACTACAACAATATCTACCTTTTTAATAATTAATAATAACACTAATTTCAAATAAGTATTCATGTATGCATATTCTTATGTTTTTTTTTTATGATACTGAGTGATGAAACGAGCGAAGTCGCTCGCTTGATGGCTTTTCACGCTTGCCCATAACAGCTCAACGCCACTCAGAATTTTGAACTTCAACAGTTCAAACCCCTGGATGGCAATGCACTGCGTTCGTCACCCCGAGATATAAGATGTCAAATCTCTGTGTACCCTGTAATTTCGCTGGAAACATTGCCCTTCAATGCGGAACACAGTAGTGTTTGCACACTACTGCCTGGCGGTTGAATAACTGGCAAAAGTGTGATACTTCCCCAGCCAGAGTCCTACCACTACAAAAATATATGTACTGTAATATATTTTAAGTGATTCATTTTTAATTGAATATTTTTAAAACCTACTTAAATTTTATAACCGTCCATAATCTCCTATCCATTTATAATCTTCACTATCCCATCTAAAGGTTGTCTTGGAGATATTGTTTTTAGCGATAAGATCGTCTTTTTCTATCTTATTCTTCTTGTATTTTTTATGGTGACAATAACTGTTCATGTTCGTCATGATCAGCCAGAAGACGGCCACTACTGAACATAGGCCTCCCCCTTAGAACTCCACGCTTTCAAATCTAACTCAGTTCATAGACACCACAATACAGAACTGTTACTTTGAATTGAGCTAAGATGGAAACTAAACCAAAATCTTTGCAACAAAGCGTCTGTTTTCCACTGAAATATCAGACTGAAAATTGCTGAGGTACATTCAAACCAAGTTGACAAATACGACCACCGCGTTACGGTGCTGCATCCAAGACTTGAATACGAATGGCCTAAGATTCATAAAGATATAAAGCCGCACTAGGACTAGGAAATACTGTACAAAGTGTATTATGCTAGGGACATAATTGTAAAGAACTATTGTTTGTATGAAATTACAGGCATATATGTGCTTTCCAGTCGTATAGTCGTACATTCCTAGTCAGCACATATTCAATCTACAGGAAATAATGGTTCAATAGAACAAAAATACTAGATGTCGGGATTTGTAATTCAGTTCTAGCCTGCCCTGAATCTGATCTTGCAAAATTTTGTATAAGATACTGTTTTGTATAACATGGTAGAATTAAGCCTAAAATAATGATCACAGAAAATTTCTCACATCAGTAAAAATAACGATATTGTTGTTAATTTGTATTTCAGTTTTATAGAATTTTAGTTTTCTTTTGTTTTATAGGTATATTTCATTTCACTTTCACTAATATCATATATTTGAAAGTTTGTATGGATGGATGTATGGATGGCTGGATGTTTGTTACTCAATAACGCAGAAACGGCTGGATGGATTTGGATGAAATTTGGAATATACATTGCTTATGTCCTGGATTAACACATAGGCTACTTTTCATCATCATAATCATCACCGATTTTCATCATGACGCGGGTGAAACCGCGGGGCGCAGCTATTCTTATATAACGTATCCAAATTTCGATATAGTTTTCTTCATGACGTTTTTTGCTTGTTTAATTCCTCTTGAGAGAATTTTGGTATCGCACGTTTTAAGCATTTGCCAGTGTTAAGTATTGAAATATTATCAAGTTAAATTAAATACAGTCAAACATGTCATAGTCACAGTCAGATTCAAGCAAACTAAGTCATGGATTCGTACGGTAGCGCGCCACGTAGAGCATATCGTAGTGCGATATAACTTTAAGATACTAAGCACTCGCAGAAACTTTGGCATGGAAACTGGAACATCATGATGTCAGGAGTAAGAATAAAGTGTAAATTACTGAGAGAATTGAATTTTGGCAACGTTTAGACGGTGCCTTGACTTAGGATGCGGTTGTGTACGAACGTTTACAAAACATATTTGTTTGGTAAAGTTAGGTGTTCTTCGGACCATAAAATGCATTTATTTTTATATAACTACTAGCACTTTGTATGAGTTGTGAGGGTCGCGGGCATCCAGTGGATGCAGATGGCAAGATGTCGTTCAGTGTGGAGGTTAAAGGGGGAGGCCTATGTTCAGCAGTGGTCGTTTTATGTCTGATGATGATTATGACTTTGTGTGAGTATTAATTTATTTGGATCACTCGTACTTTGTATGAAATTCAATTTTAAACGCTTATTAGTTTTATGGAAGCTGGTATCTTTAACCGAGAGCAGTGGAAATCGACTTATAGCAATCCCGGGGCAAAAATCTGCATAGCATAGAAAGTGGTATTTTCTTGTAATATGTACTGGAGGCAAACCGGCTATTCTTTTGCGCGGTATTATTTCTATCCCCGTTGCACTTAATATTCAATCCGAATGAGAGTGTGAGAAAGCTTATATCGCTGATCCTGAAATAACCCACTAGTGGAATTATTACATAAGTTGACACCCACTATCACTTTCGTGTCCTCCTTTTCGCGCGTGGTGTAAATTGGCGCAATCAAACGGTAGCAATATTGTAATAACCCCACAGAACTCATTTTTACTCGATGTATCACACAACACTAGCAAGTAGGTGTAAGTAATGTTAAATGCAATACAGCTTTCACTTTCTGATTTGTAAGATAGTTTTTCATATAGTTGCCGTCTTTCTTGGGCAGTCAGGCATAAGTAAACCCCGATTAGTCTTTTAAAGAATAAGTCTTTGAGCTAATAGAGTACCTTTTTCCCATATAGGGATAAGGCATATTGCGAATAGACCTTTCAAGTATGACTTTGTACGAATAGGGCATTTTTAGAATATGGCATACCTATTGTGAACTAGTCTTTTTAAAATAAGTTTTTGTACGAATAGGGCATTTCCAGAATAAGCCATTTTGAGCATAGCTCCTAAGTCCTAATAAGACTACTACAGGTCATATTGCAAACAGGTCTAATGTTGACTAAACCTACTACAACGACAGAAAAAAATATTAGTTAAAATTTAATATGTTATACTTAGATGAGCGTTTACATCAAACCAAGCTAAATGTACCAGTGAATTTTAAAACTGCCTCGTAATTATCGGCGCACCATAATAACGGCAATGCACCAAATATATCTAAAAGGTGCTGATCTTGCTCAATTGCACGGAAAATCGGAAATTATGACCTATTCAAACCGTTTATACCAGTTCCAACTGAAAACGTCCAAAACATAAACCGGACAGAATTTATGTCGCTTTAGTGTGAACTCTCTAGACTGTGAATATGTATAGAAACATTAATTTATTTATTGAATGAACACCAACATGATATAACGTCATTACATTGCATAGGAGAGGCAAGGCAAAATAATTTGGCTAAACGTCATCACAATTATAGGTGCAGACTACATTTCTAGAGTTAATTATGATATGACATTTTATAACGATTGCAGCTATGGCTGCAAACAAATTTAATAATCGGGATGAAGCTACAAGTAGGCGACTGGTCGGACTTGCCGTGCCCGCTGCTACGCGATAGACAGAGATAACGCGACAAGAGTTACGCGATAGATAGAGAGGCAACTTGTAGGTTAATATAGCAGTAGGTAGTTAGCGCTCGCACGTCCTGAATTGGACTTTATTGTGTGGTAGTAAGAGTCGCTACTTATTTAAATGCTTTTGCGGAGTGAACCTACTGTACTTTATGTACTCTGTTACGAAACTCAGCGCCTAAAGACGACAATGAACAAAATTTCGCGCTCCGTCCACATTCTTGAAAACATTTTCCAGGCGTCTTGAACTCATACAAACACTTAATTGGACGATTACACTATTGTTCCGCAAACCCTCCTGTGAAAGCTAAAAGGGATCTTAGAAGGGATATAATTCATTGAAGATCCCCTTTATCTCACTGCTAGATCAGCTTTCATTCAGAATTTCATTTCATTTTCACCCTCTCCTGCAGTGTCGCAAGAAGAAACAACGTCTTACTACGAGTACAAAATTTTCATCGAAATCTTTGATATTATAAAGTTCTCTAGTTGATACTAAATCAAGTTGTAATCTTCTAGAACCCTATGGCTCGGTCAATCGAAGAAGACATGCCTCACTCTTTTTTTAAAAGCTCGGAATAGTGTACAAATTTTGGCAAGTTTTTCTTACTAAGGGTATACATTATATTATTTGTCACTTTTTATTTTCTTGGCGTCTTTGTTACAAACCATTACAATATTACCGCATCAAACATAGTCTAGTTTAGCTTAAAAAAATAATAATAATTGTTAGTAGAATCAAACTTCGTTAGTGTTTTGTTCTTTATTAGTGTTTTGGTAAAGTTGCTTCATATTTGCGACGGTCTTTAAAAGAAGAATGACCGACTAACTCAAGTTTAAGCATGATGTGGAATTGAAAAGGGTCGCTCCGAATGTCTTTTTCTTATTTCGACAGTTATTACAATTCAGTGGAGTAAAGTGACATAAAACGTTATGGACGGAGTGAAATAATTTTTATAGACGTATAAAACTGAGAGTATCAATCAAAATGCTGTAGTTTTGATTTTTGTGCTAAATAAAGTATACCAAACGCTTGCATTATAGCTAGATCTAAAGTTAATAATATATGAATAGGACACATGGTCAGGCGTTATGACAGCAGATGAAGTATAACAGTAACCAAATGGTGGTCTAGACTAAATCGAGAAGCTGTGATAATGAGTTGGCAAAAACACACTAAGAATTTTTTAGATACGACTAGCAAAGATGATGAAAAAGGGATGATGTGTAATAAATTAATGGGACAATGTAATAAATTACCGAGAGACTTTGCTTAGCAGGTGGCAACTCTGTGGTCTAGTGATGAAGATGAAGAAGCCTACAACATTTTTTTCGTTTCAAACTCTGTTTGAGTATAATATAATTAAGTGCAAAACAATCAAGGAACCACTGAGTGGCCATTCATTTTCCTTCTCAAAAGTATTCCACAATTCTCCTAAAATAGCACCAAGATATGAACTTTAAAAAAGAAGAAATGACCTTTATTTAAATTTTATTGTCAAATCTCTTTCACTTGCCGTTTAAAATGAAAGAGGGTAGACAATAGTAATGTTCTCATTGAACGAGCTTGGTCCTTTTATTAAACGCCGTCGCAGATTTCGGTGAATCTTATATTCCTTAGAATTCTGATTCTGAGAATTGTAACAAGTCATATTTCTGCGGATGTTCGATGAAGTTCAAAATATTCTATTTAAATCGAGAGCTCACGAATATTATTGTCATTATAGGATAACTTAATTTTTGTATACTTTTTGGAGAGAGTAAAAGGTAGTCTCGATATCTAGTTCTACAATAGCAAAGGTTACTTCATTCACAGAATAGATAATTTCTAGGTAAAAATTATTTGCTATACCTTTTCGTGGGTATGCCAGTTATTATTGACAGTATACTAGAATGGTATCTACTTTACTAATATCTGCGTTTTGCAGTTCTCTCCGCGAACGTTTGCCCTAGTTTTCTTACCTTTTCCTAAATTTAGTATATCCATATTGCTAACTATTTTACATTTTGTCGTAAAACGGTAACAAAACGACGATAAGCATATGGATAGGAGATATAGTGTCATTTACATTAGGGAATATAGTTACTAAAATAGGTTTATAACAGTTAATCGGGCCTCGATCTTGTCTTGCTATAAAAATCATACAGTTCCTTCCAGTTGGTATCCTTCAGCTTCATTCTATTGAATTTTATTCAATCTGATTGTACTTTCCAATCTTTGGTTACGACTAATCCCGGCACGAACAATAAGACGAAATATCTCCTCGCTAACACCGTACGTTATTGCCTCTAAATCTTTCACTCTGATACATTGAACAGGGTGGGTCCCAGAATAGAACCCGAGTGGAGCCCTCAGGCAATTGCACTAGGCCTTTAGTGTTACTATTACCGATCGATGCGTCTTTTTCGGCCTTTTCGGTCCGCTTGTTCGGACCAAATATTTATCTTATTTCAGGATTCCGGGCTTCCTCCGATACTCTTATTACGGTGTTAACAAATAGCAGTAAGAGATTGTTGGTTTTGTATACGTGTTTGGGATAAGAGGATTAATTTTAAATGGGTTTTAGTAAATCTCAGTGTTTATTTTACTTTTTCGTTTTATTTCCTCTGTTCCAATGCCCTAAATATGCATCTGTTACAAAAATTGAGGCGTTAGGGGAATATCTCCATCATTATAATGAAAAACTATAGTAAAACAAGAAAAGCTTCGAAGAAATTCTAAAGGCCTGTAAATTATGCATTAACAAACCTCATCTCGATTTTTCAACAAGAATTACCTTGCCCGATCAAATTCCATCTTCTTGATTTGATATTTACCCACATTTTACAATATCTTATCTAAAATTCATCTATTCACCCGACTGTGATACGGCCCAGGTGTCTCGGCATTCAGCACAGTGCAAAAATAAATTCCTTCTCCACATTCATTCCAATCACGTACTTCCAAATTTGTCATATTGGATTTTCGAGGAGACCGCCCATCATACGTCCCCTCTAGCTGTCACTACGCGAAAATGAAAACATGCATCATGAAAAAAACCACTTTGAACCGACCCTTAACGTCCGCAGCATAAGAACCATATCAACTTACTGACAACAGGAAAGCTTGGTTGAAATACCTTAAAAATATTTGAAATTAAATTTGGTTTCGCCAAATGAAAACTTTTTCGACGTGAGCAAAACTCGTTAAGCTTTGTGTTTCCTTAAATTAGTAGAAACTTTTCAATAATATCTACTTGGGAAAATGAGAAGCATAATTTGCATACAAAAGAAAAGTGAGAGGAATGTAGAATATGATAATACTTTGTCCCGCATAATTTTGAGGGTCTGCCTGTGGATAGCGATAACCGAATACAACATTTTAATGAGATAACTGATCTATATTTGTTTTGAAACCAAAATGAAAGACAAAATTCTTTTTGCAAACTCCTTGTTTTTTTTTGTGTTTTGCGTGTTTTTTTCTTTTGTCATAAATAATTTATGTCTAAGTCTATGTATGTCGATATCTTCGCCAACTATATACCGATTTCAAAAAAAAACTTTGGTATTCTTCCAATTTGGTCTTATTGTCACCAAGTCAGGATCTAACGATGGGATCCCAGAGAAATCGAGGACAACCCTCAAAATTTATAGGCACTTATTACGTTTTTCATATATTTTTGGAGTCATTTGAAGTCGGATTTTAATGTGATCCACTTGTTTTGTATTATGTTCGTAACAAATCGAAAATCCAATTTTTATTTAAAACATTTTGGTTATTCGATATTACATATTGTAGCACATCCCTAATCAACTGAAAATCAAAATGCGGAAAATAGCGTGGGGACTCTAACGGAGGGTTAAATTCGTGTTATCGATTTGTTTTTATGACTTTTGATGACGGTTCGAATTTATAACCGAGATAATGGAGATCGATACGATTTAACAATCGTTAACGCTGAGTGTTGCTGTGGAAATATGATAAGGCGTTTGAGGAAAATGCTGGATATTTATATTATTCTTGGAAAACCAATCAAGACAATAATTATGAAAAATAAATTCATTTTTTGCTTATTATAGGAAAAGTCGCTGGGAAAAGGAAAGCCGGTCGTAGGATGAAACGTAGTAGTAGGATGGGTCGTTGCGTAACATCTGAGAACGGACGGCTTACCAAATGGCGAGACCCCCTAAGAAGAAGCCGTAGCCTAAACTTGTAGTAATATTGATAGTGAAAGAAAACTTATACGTACTATTATTTCATCATCATCATCATCATCAGCCAGAAGACGTCCACTGCTGAACATAGGCATCCCCCTTTAACCTCCACACTGAACGACATCCTGCCATCTGCATCCACTGGATGCCCGCGACTCTCACAATGTCATTGGTCCATCTAGTGGGAGGCTTACCTACGCTGCGTCTTCCGGTTCGCGGTCTCCACTCAAGAACCTTTCTTCCCCATCTTCGTTTTTCCAAAAGGCCAACAGTTAAGGACCACGTCTCAGTACCATATGTCATCACTGGCAACACACACTGATCATATACCGTTGTCTTTAGGCACTGTGGTATCTTGGACGAGAAGACTACTATTATTTCGAAGACTATTAATTCTGACTGAAGTACTTATAACGATACCTTATTTTAAATACAAGAAAGCTCTAATTCTAGTATTATCCCTATGCTCATTATTACGCGTTTTTTCGCATGCTCACCCTTGATAAATTCCTGCTGTGGAGGGGAGATATAGAAGATAAAGGGGACATTATCGAAATACCGATGTCCTCGTATTAAAGCGGGAAAACTGAGAGTTAAAATGCGATTTATTATGGTAGGGTACAATTCCGTGTCCTAATGCTGAGTTCTACGCGTCTGGTTGCGATTCTCTCTGGATAAATTTAACTTTAAAAAAAGCAGTTAATGTGCTTGATAATTCGACACCAAACGTTCTTTTTTAAACTTTCGTGATTTGAATACGTTTATAGTAAGTCCCGATAAACATTTAAAATCTTTAAATTTTTTATATTTATTTTTTTTACCATATAATATCTTTTAAAACATTTTTATTTTTTAACCTACGTTTGAATGAATAATTATTAATTTTCTTAAATTAAGTTATTTATTTTATGTTGATGTGGTTATAATAAGAGATATTTTTCAATTTAAATCTACAAAACAATATAGATAAAATCGAGTCATTCTTCCAGCTCTGGTTAGTAATCATGATTACTGTTTATCTTCTTCGGGTGTTAATACAATTGCCTTAGAGTATGATATAGTTATTTATACTGTGTAAGATACGTATTAATGAGTCACGGGAGCATTATTACCTTATGAACTTAGCCATTATTGGATCTATCATTATCAAGTTTGCCATTATACACGTGGTCATTACAAAGTTTATTGCAAGCTTTACCATTAATTAGGGAGAGTAGCATCATAACAGATGAAGAATCACGCTGTGTGGGAAAGTTACGATGACATTAAATAAACATATTGCGTACCGTGGATTCCTCATAAAAACATACGTACCGGTTATAGTATTATGGTTATTACAACGTTAGGCAGGCTATATGGAAGATATGGTTCAGAATTTAACAGTAATAAACATCGGTGTTTTCTTAGGATTATTACATATTGCACACCGTGAGGGATGTTAGTTATCTATACTAAAGATAAAAATATAGATAAAGATATATCTATACTAATATTATAAAGAGGAAAGATTTGATTGTTTGTTTGTTTGCATTGAATAGACTCGGAAACTACTGAACCGATTTTAAAAATTCTTTCATTGTTGAAAAGCTACGCTATCCCCGGATGGCATAGACTATATTATATTTTGTAGCGAGGCCGAAGGCCGAGATTACACCCGTACGAAGCCGGGGCGGGCGGCTAGTATACAAATATTTATTCATTGTTACTTTGCCAGACGATCGTGTATTTCACATCAACATTTTCTTCTCTAAATATTTTTCATTTACCTGAGAAACGAAAGCTTTACTTTCTGCATTATTCGCTAGATACTAGACATATATATTATTTTCGTGTAATACAACGGATCCAGCAGAGTTCACTTCGAGGTACAAATCCCTCGAGGTGTCTCGAAAGATGTATTTCCAACACGTCGAGGCAGGGAAATTCAAATCACACAGGAATTGTGCAGTCACAATATTACTAAAACTACCATAAGTTTAGTATTTTTGTATATGGAATTTCATTATTAAACAGTTAATAAATATCTTAATAATAGAAGGTAAAAAAATCACAGAAATTAGAATATTCAAATAACTTTATTTCACATTAAACAAAATATTTAAAAAACTCATACCATTTTATATGTATTCCAAAGTTATCACATAAATTCAAATATTTTTCAAACAATGCGTGCCTGTAAAATGTGCTGCCAAAGCCAAAGCTTTAAATTATAAAATGACGCAGTGCTTTGATGCTTTTGTAACTCTAAAATTTGACTACATTTTTGTTTTTTAGCGTTCCGTGCCCCACGGGTGTAAACGGGACCCTATTACCATATGAGTAATTATTACACATATACTATTACTAAGCCTACGCTGTCTGTCTGTCTGTCCGTCCGTCTGTCTATCCTTCTGCCCTACCTTATGAATACCCAGTTTAAAGTTTCAAAGAATATGTAAGTTACAGCAGATTACCCAAGAAATAATAAAAAAGTAAAAACTAAAAGGAGGTCCCAATACAACAGTTTTTTAAACGTATTTTTGTATTTGCTCTATTGTAAAAACGGTAATACGTACAAGCGTCAAACTTTCCATGATTATAGTACACACTGTAAAGTAAAACAACAAATAATAAATACTGGCCAAGTGCGAGTCGGTGTCAAATTTCTAATCACCGCTTACCGGTTCTCGTACGATCACCGAAATACAACATCGAGCGCGGCGGTTCTTGGAAGGGGTACCGACCGCCTGGACATGTCTTTTTGCACTACTTTTTTGTAATTTAGTAGTAAACAATCACAGAAAATAGAAGTAAATAGAACGGAACCAAATGAGAAAGAAACTCTGTCGCCAGGTATTGTGACAGATATAAGATTGAACATTCTTATTTATGTCAACGCGTCGAACTCCGCGTCACAGTTGCTAACACAGTTGCTGTGGGTTTATATGGGTGCAAGTGGCTACAACAAATTTCTACAAAAATGCCTTGACAGCCGTTCTAATTTAAATATTTTTTTATTTTCTGTGTTAACAATTTATGTGATGGTACGGAATCCTCAGTGCGCAAGCCTGACTCGCACTTCGCCGATTTTATTTTACTTGTATAAATAGCTTATCTATGAATCATGTAATTTTTTTTAAATCCGTATTAAAGCTTTTTTAATAAGCAACGTACTTAATCTCGCTTTTTTTAAGGTCTAAATTTGTTTAATGTACCTAAGTAAAATCTAATGAAGCATGGGATCATGATAATTCTATCAGAAATAGCCAATTCCATATCTATAATTCTCTATATCACAATATGACTAGTATTAATAGTCATAGCGCATGAATTCTAAAAGGTTCACCGACCCATAGTCAATACTATGCTTTTACAGCTCAAAGTTCTGAAGGGCTTGAGTAGGCATTGTTAAGTATCCACCTAGACGAGCTTTAAGGGCTCTTCAAGGACCTGCCCTGTCGCCCTTCGCCATTATAAATGTTTGCTGCGTCATTTAGAAGGACATTAAGCGCTTAACGTTTCGTTTTATCTTATTGGAAACTGACCTCTGGTAAAGTAATTTTCTAGTAATAACTATTGTCTAAAAACCGTAAGTTGTTTTACAGCACCATTTTGCTTCATAGTATTCTTTCATAATTATCTGATGAAACCCAAAACAACTAACTTCATAAACTACACTAATGTAAAAAAAACCTTAAACAAAAGAATACATGTTATATGTAGGTTTAGAACATTTAAGGTAACAGTTTTTCCGCATAATCGGTTCTCTTTGGTTAAATCTACTTTTTAATACTTAATAAACTGTAACACATCACTGCTTTTTATAACTGACTAGCTGCGACCTGCGGGATCACCCGTATAATATACCTCCTTGGTAGTGATAGCAACCTCCTTTGATTAAGATGACTTTTTTTCTATGATGTAATATATCAATGTGCCGTTCCAAACAAAATGTACTTATGGGAAATGAATTTTCTTCATTATTTTCGTTATTCATTCCGATATTTGATTACTTATTTGGGGTGGAGAGGAATCCAACAAATCAACGATCATGAAAATCGGTCCAGCCATTCTTGAGTTACAAATGGTGTAACTAACACGACTTTGTTTTAATAATAAATAAATTATAATATATAGATTTGTTTATGCATGTTCGTACAAAATCTTAACTATCAAACGTCACAAGCACAAAGACGTTGTGACGTTTGACAACTAACATTTATTCGTTAGCGAACAATAAAAACCATTCAAAATTGTATGAGAACCTCGTAGCTGTCCAGACAGAAATCTCTGCGAAAATGTTGAGAGTACGGGATGGTGATTGCAAGATGTGTCAAGTACTCGAGTGACAAATGAGAGACGCGCATTTTGAAATTGGAATTCTCAGAGCGATATTGTACGAATGAGAGCGAAGAATGAAATGTTTTTAGACTTTTGGTAAGTTTTTATAAGATAAGGAAATTAAATTAGGCTACTTAAGTGTAGAAGTAGGCAGCACACTGCGCTCCATAACTGGTGTGTTCGACGCGGGCCAAAAGGCTGCCAGATTGAAATGGGATTGGGCAGGACATGTGGCGCGTATGAACCCCGACCGATGGGCCAGGATCGTCACACAGTGGGTGCCTGATGGACGACGCAGGCAAGGAAGGCCTAGGAAACGCTGGCGTGACGATCTTGACTCATTCCGGAGAGGTTGGCAAGAGGTGGCGGAGGACCGAGATTTATGGAAAGAAATGGCCGACCTTTGCCCAAACAGTGGGACAGTATAGGTTATGAAAAAAAAAGTGTCGAAGTAGATTAATTACGAAAAAGAAGCAAGCAACATAAGCATTTATGCATGAATGAACTCTGGTGTTGACAACATTTTCTCCACCCTAAACCAGCGTTGACAGCGTAAGGTGTTAGCAAAGGTGAGATTTGACGAATAGATGAAAAGGTTGAAAGAAGGCAGTTCCAGCGGTCATCATTAATACGAGTTCTCTTATGAGTTGGCAACAAAGGAAGCATTTTCTTTTTCAGCCTAATGGCTGGATATAATATAATATTGCTGTAATAATGGCTGGCTATAGTGGAAAGAAAATTAATTTCTTTTGATCCATAACACAGAAGAAAGGAGTGGCAAGAAAAGAAAGGAGGCCCTTGCCCATCATTGCAACAGATTACTATTCTTTTCATTTTATAGTATAAATAAGAATATTATACAGATCGATCATAATAATAAATTTATACAAAAAAAATACTAAATTTCTTAACACATCAATAACTCCCAACTTTTAATCAGAATCAAATAAATTCATAGCAAAAGAAACAACTCTCAAACTTTCTACTTTCAAAAATGTCCATCACCCCCGTTTGCAATCGTCGAGTTAACCAATTAAAAACTGAAAGCAATCGGAATCGCGACCCCTGCAGAAGAATTCCTTCCGATTTCATTATAACGAGGAAGTTGTAAATTGAAGTTATTAATCCAAGTTTCGGAATGGCGATGGATCGCCGCCCGTTATCAGGTCACTAGATTTTCCAGTTGGATGAACAAACCTTCCTATTAAGGCGGATCGATGTAGGCAATACCATAGTATGAAGTATACCTAGTACCTACACTCATGACTACATTTACTAATTGAGTTATCATTCTCGATGTTCATTACACGCTTTTCATTAATAAACCGGCCAAGTGCAAGTCGGGCCCGTGCACTGAGTGTTCCATACCACTACAGAATACAAAAAGTAGTGCAAAAAGTCATCCTCACGCCCATGCGGTCACCCATCCAAGTACCAACCGCGCCCGATGTGCTTAACTTGGTGGTTAACAGATATTTGTCGACTCGCACTTGGCCGTTATTTATTGCTAGCTGCGCTACGTAATTTTTCCCACATGGAAATTTATGTCGCAAGGGAAGAACAATATCATATAAAAAAAACTGTGTTATTCCAGAACCTAAACCATCTAAATTCCAAATTTAATCAAAATTGTAGTAGTTATGGAGATACATGGTAACAAAATTTCACACACACAAACTTTAGCATTTATAATATTAAGTAAGATATAAATGTTGTTTTACTTTAGAGTGTGACACACAAGCGTCAAACTTGGCATGGTCATAGTACACTATAACCATGCCAAGTTTGACGCTTGTACGTATTACCTTTTTTACATTGGAGCAAATACAAAAATACGTTAAAAAAATATTTGTTGTCTTTACAAAAAAAGTAGTTATTACTTTAGTGTCTGCCTTAAAGAAATATTTTATTAAATGACCAAAATATCTTTTTCTTAATATTCTTTATACTTACATTGAAATTTGCAGCCCGATGCAATATCATAAACTTTTAAGCCCACACAATAGAGGTTCCACTGTTTCGGCACCAGCCATCCATTACCGTTCAGCACGAAAAACAAATATATAAACCAGCACGAGAGCAGACAAAGCCATCGTTAGTTCCTTTTATTTTAGAGCATAGTGTTTTATTTTGATTTTAAACAATAGGTAAATAATATTACAATTTCAGCTAATGATTTTCAGTAGTGTCAACTTCTTTCTAAACCATTGTTCGCTCTCCTCTCTTCTTTATCTAGTCTGACAAATCATCATCAGCCCTGAATGACCCACTGATGGGTATAGGCCTCCCTTTGTTTATGCCACTCTCCCCAGTCTCTCTCGTCGTATCCACTTTCCGACAGTTCTTTTGAAGTCGTCAGTCCACGTCATCCTCGGCCGTCCCGGGTTCCGCCAACCTAGTCTCGATATAACATAATTATTACATTTAAAAATTATGTATATTATGATATTTTATTCATCTTTCTCTACATGCTTAAATAATTATAAACTTGCCCCTTCTTTTACTGTGTTATCCATATTATTTGTATGTTTAATAACGCAATTTTTTCTTTGAATGATTTGAACTCAGAATAAAAGATAACTTAACTACTTAAGAACGTTAAGATTTTTTTTAAACTCTTTTTGAAAATCAACGCAGCAGTGAAATCTGTAGCATTGTTGCTATGTCGCACTGGACATTACAGCGAGCGACAAGAGAACATGTATCATCTTTTTTCTCTCTTTGTATTCTTCTGTTTAGTTAGAGAGATAAAAATTGTTTATTGTGTAAACCAGAAATAAAAATAACAAACAGAATAGATAACACTAGGAGCTAGTCTAGTGCCACAAGTGCTTGTTTTGTAATGTTGATGTAGTGTTTTGTGCACAAAATAAATCTTTTATTTCTTTTTTAAATACTGATTTTTACTAGAAAACTTATAACTTCCAAAGGCTAATAGTTATAGTATAAACACTATTGCATAACCTAGTACTAGAACGCATAATTTCCAATTTATCACCTTTAACTTTTTTTATTTTTCACTTATCCGCTTTCACCGTGTCCGCATTTTCCGGAATTCTAAGTCCATCTTCAGGATTTTTGCTACTTCCTTGTCTAATTTTATCGGTGCGTAAACAACTTGGGACTTGAAGAGAGAATAAATTGTTCTTGCATTTTATAATATCAGTAATACTGGTAAGTATAAGTTCTTGTAAATTTTCCATTCAATCGTACCCTCCCGGAGTGGACGAACTTTCATGTCTGACGCGTAACGAACCTTCATGGACGCTAACAATGTACTGGCGAAGATAAAAGCTTTTGGATACTTTGGATAGTTCAAGTAGTTAACAATTATTAATTTATCAGGCCGATAGAAGTTTACCTGTCTCAATTTAAAATAAATTTGTTTGGGTTAAGGTCTTGAGATATACGAAAATCTCAAAAAAAGTATTTATTTTATATTCATCATCCTCATTTCAGCCATAAAACGACCACTGCTGGTTGGAAGCGGCCTGCATCCAGCGTTTCCCTGCGGTCTCTTTTAGATCGTCTGTTCATCTTGTGGGTACTGTGGGTCGGCCTATATAAGTACGCTGCGCTTACCGGTCCGTGGTCTCCATTCCATATACGTGGTATTTATTTAGTAATATAGTTATAATACATTATTACAAATATTATGGATGAACCTGCCGGTCTATTCTGCAAGCTAAGTGAACGCGCAAGTAAGGTGATAAGCTAAGTGAACGTGTACCTATTTTTCTTGTCGATTACTATAGAGAAATGTCAAAATGTCGAATGATCACGCTTGTCTGTAGTCCCTAACCCTTATAATTCGATTTTTTGACATTTATCTCTAGAAATAAGCAAGAAAAAATCACATTCACTTAGCTTATCACTTCACCTGCGCGTTCACTTAGCTTGCAGAATAGACCGGCTGTTTCAGTTTTATTGTAAGTATAGATTATATTATTCATTATAATTCTTCCTGTAGGTACATAGTTCAGATAAAAATTGAGTTCAAATCGCTTCCGTCCGCATCTGTACCTAAAACAGCGAAAACTTCTCAATGGTCATTTGCTTAGTGGAACTTGAAACAAAGTTAGTGACGAGAATCGGCTTCAGAATAACAAGAATACGGGGGTGCGTCGCAAACTATTGAACGATACGAATTTTGTACGTGATCTTGACCAAACTGATTTCAAACTGTATACCTACTCGCACTTGTGCATGGGCTATGTTTTATTACTTACTAGCGACCCGCCCCGGCTTTGGTATATGTTTTATTATATATATAGACTAGTTTTTTTGCCCGCGACTTCGTACGCGTAGATTTTCATATAAACCTTCAATCCTTTTTTCTTCCCTTAATCCGGCCTTGCGCAAAATAACATAGCCTATACTTCAATCTGGTCATAGCTAAGCATATTCGTGAAAACCGCATTTAAATCCGTCCGCATTTTCTTCCAGGGGTGTAGGAGAAGTGCGTGAACAAAAAAACAAAAATTCTAAAACTGCCTTAACATGTTCAGCTGCTTATTTTAAGTCGCCCTGTGTGAAGTATTGATAGAATCATAAAAGTAATAAATAACACCGTCAACAGTTTTCAAATCAAAAAGATAATGTGACCACAGTGCAGAGCATGTTTTGAAATTTTCTTTTTGTCTAAACCATTAAAAGTATATCATGTCATGTCGGGATGATATACATCTCTGAAATTTGACTGTCCAGTTTCGCTGGCCACGGAACCCTGACATAATGCTTGTCTTAACACGCTCTTGGCTAGTTATTTGTTATTATTTTCTAATTATAATTTTCTAAAATTTATCGTCGAATAAATCTTTTATCTCGTAATAACATTTTTGGGTTAGAAACTTACGAAGTTGGTTCTGGAAAAATGTTATTATTTCTATCTTGTTCTTGTTGTATATGTTTATTTTCATGTACAAATGGCCTTTTTTGAATATTTCTATTCGCGGGACTGAATTAAAATAGGATGCGGTATATTTTGTGTTTTAAATGCTAACATAGAATAAAACCAATAGAATGTAATACTCCTACTCCATGCACTGGAATGAATCACCAAAGAGGTTGTAAGGCCTATAACATGCTTGATCTACACGTTCATTCATCTAAGAAGGTTAAGGAACCTTCTTTAAATTTAAACTGATTAACCGAATGACAGTTGACAGTTTCAAAATTTTTATGGCTATGTCAATAACATTCTCTTTACTTTGGATCTCCTTGCTTGAGGCTATGTGACGATCCTCATATTACGTTTCGGGTAACGAAGAAATAAATCATTGATTTTTATTTTCGTTTATGTAAAAATAAAGAATTAAAATAAATTATATAAGATAGCCTATGTTTTAATCTGGTAATTTCTAAGCATATTCGTGAAAACCGCATTTAAATCCGTCCAGTGGTTTAGGAGATGTGCGCGGACAAACAAACAAACAAACAAACAGACAAAAATTCTAAAAACTGTCCTATCGTGTTCAGCTGCTTATTTTAAGACGACCTGTGTGATTTATTTTTTGTTATCTCGCAATTACAGATTTTTTTATCTCTACGTTTTTATTATATGTATAGATAGATATAGATAGATAGATACATTCCGTGAAAATTATCTAATTGATAGTGAAAACAGCATCAAAGTCCGTTGCATAGTTTTAAAGATCTAAGCAAATATAGAGACAGACAGAGGGTAGCAACTTTGTTTTATACTATGTAGTGACTAGCTCTTCCCCGTGGTTTCAACGGTATGGAGATTATCTCCGGAACCGTACATTTTCCTGGATAAAAGTATCGTAAGTCACTCTCCGGTCCTTTAAATATATATTTGCAAAAAATCACGTCAATCCGTTACAGCGTGAAAGAGGAACAAACATAGACTGTACTAAGTACAACTTTGTACTAAGCCGAAAGGAGGTCATTGTACTCATCATTATGAATAACTTATACTACGGAAACAACCCAGAAATCGCTAAAAAATATCTGTTGTTCCATACTACCCGGTGGCTCAGTTGGCAGTGACTGCCCGGTGGCTCAGTTGGTGGTGAACTAGCCTTCTGTGCTTGGGGGCGTGGGTTCGATTCCCACCTAGGACAAACATTTGTGTGATGAACATTTGAGTTTGTTCTATGTCTGGGTGTTAATATCTATTTAAGTACGTATTCAAAAATATATATGTATGTATATTAGTCTCTGGCAGCCATATCACAAGCTTTGCTTAGTTTGAGGTCAGATGAACATGCGTGCAATAATGTCCCAGATATTTATTTATTTTATTTATACATTTTGTCGACTGTCAATGACCGTTTTCTATGGAACAGTTGGTTTATTCGCGATTTATTTATTATTTATATTTATTATTATTTATTTCCTTATAACCCTGTAGAGTGGTTTTACTTTACCCACTTTTTGTTCTAAAGCTTTTTGTGCTGTGCGAAAAATGTGCTTGTTAAAAGTCTTCATTCAAGATGAGTAGCCCAGCGAATTAAGTGTTATTCTTTGGAAAAAACTCAGAGTCGCACAGCAGGCAATGGAGACACATATGCTCGGAGTTTTTTGCCCGATAAAATCCGGAACGAGGATATTCGTCAAAAAACCACAGTCACCGACACATTTGCTAAGACTTGCAAGTTGTAGCGGCAATAGGCAGGCCACAACGCTCGAAGAAATGATAACCGATGGGGCCCTTAAAGCCAGGATTCAATACTCTACATGTACAAAATCTAAAGTCAACATCAGACAAACTAACATCCTGTGGTCACGACACCACCGCTGGGATGTAGAAGAGTAGACTAGGATGGGAGGGCAAACTTTTGCATGCGAATTGTGGAGCCTAACGAACCACGGGCCTGAATCCCGGCTACAAAGTTTGTGGACTGTTTTAATGGGTATTGTCAAGGATGTAGAAATATACCTTGTGGCTCAGTAACTAATTATGTATGTAGTTGAGAGTCTATGAGAACAGATCGACGTTTGTATGTATGTTTGTGAGTATATATGTATATTTGTTCCGTGATAACTTGAGTACTGATAATACAATACTATCATTTTATTATACACCAAACAAAATACAAGGTAAGGGTCGACGGTGTATATAATAAATATGATATACATACGAATAAATTCTGAATATACAAATAATACTATGTAATTACATACCTCAAATAATACATACATAAATTATCAATTATAAAAAAGAAAGATAGTGATTGTAGACATAATAAGAAGAGATTAAATAAACCCGATTATAATTCAATCATCATGAAATTTTGTTGGCCAACAAAATTAGTTGAACTATATCTATAGATATAGTTAAACTGTTAACTGTGCATACCAGAATAAATAGTTACAAGTAGTTCGTTCCTATACAATTTTACGTTCTAATATTATAAGCAAAATTAGTCCAAGGGTTGTGAAGATAGCGTGCGAGGGTAGCGAGGTCGCAGTTTGGGGTGGTAGTTAGTTTAATATAATTTATTCAGTCATGTGCGAATATTTGTAATTGAGTCGTGGTATTTCCGTGAATAACCCCGAATAATCTTCCAGAAAAGTAATATTTAAGAAACATCAATTTCGTATTTATTGACTCACGTTAAGTTTTATGTTCACGTCAGTCGTCTCTTGATAGTTAACTCCTGAGGTTTAACTCTTTGACTCGTATTTCTTACCTGAAACAAAAGAATAACCAAAGTCATGTAAAGGTTGATACCTATTTAGGAAAAATACTTGACGAAATAAGAAAATTCATCTCCATCATCATCCTATACTAGTCCACTGCTGGACTGGACATAGGCCTCTCCCAAGGCACGTCACTCAACCCGATCTTCGGCTAATCTCTTCCAGTCACTGCCAGCTGAAACTTAAAAATCTAAAAAAAAAAAAAAACTAGTGTCAAACAGATTGACATTGAAGAAAATGAGCAAACACGTTAAACAGCCCAGAACTCGAAATTGTTCAAGATTTCACGGTCAAAACAAATTTCAAACAATTCCTTTTAACTCTAAAGAAAACGACCAACGGTAGAAATTAGACCTGCCATTCATACCCTTAAAATGTGATCCAAGATTGTTCCCCAGGGAAATTATGGACTTAGCACCTGACAACGTTCAAATTTTAATGCTACCTTCCACAGCCCGCCCGCCCCTTTTAGTCTCGAATAAATTAACGCGTTTTTGTTGCTTTGCCATTTGTAATTGTGCAGGCGCTTTGCATTCTGCCCGGATGTGTGACATGTGTTTACAAAGTAGGGCGGAGCTGGGTTATGCGAAAGCTTTTACAGCTTTTCCTTGTCATATTGCAGTGGCAAAGTAAAAATACGCAATGCTATATTTTTTTTTGTATAACTAATTTTGGTGTGGCATCAACTTATAAAAACAAAATAATTATGGCCTACCTACTTGGTAATTATGGTGTTGGTAGTTATAGAAATAGTTGTTCAATGTATGATGATGTGCTTGATTTCACTTAACCTTGCTGTTCTGGTGCTGAATGTGTGTCAGAAGCAGCACAGCTTAAACGCTGATCTCAGTCTTTTTTTAATACAAGAACCAAGCTACACAAGGCATGAGCTTCCGCGGCTACTGCGCTGCTCAAGTTCTGCCGGCCTATTTGGTGTGTAGTGTTAGGCCCTTGAATTGTTACAATACACAAACCCGCATCAACTTGCTGATTTTGGTCTGTATGAGCACTTACAATGCAAGTAGACAATGTTCTGATCATGAGTGGCCACTTACCTTCTTGTAGATAAAGCCATATAGCTGACTCCTTATTTGTATAGCAACCGATAACAAAAGTGGGGCGCGTTTTCGACAAATGAAACAAGGATATTTTTATAATAAATTGGAAGACTTTCCTGAATTTGACTTGCTTAATACATCCACGAATTCACACACACATCATCAGCCAATAAAGTCCACTGTTGGACAAGGCCTCCCTCATAGAGAGGGTCGTTGCCATAATCCCCACGCTTGGCAGGCGGCTTGGGGATTGCAGTACGTCCACGAATCCAATTAGACTAAAATATAATTATTGCCATAAAATGGTTTTAATAGCACGAAATAAGTAAGTACCTACCTATCTATTAATTTTGTGCTTATTGGTATTGCTTTAAATCTATTCTATAGTGATATTTGTAACGTTTCTCTATCTCCCTCTGCAAACAAGAGTATAGGTGTGTATTATGTATTCTGTGGTAAAGGAAATATCTTGGAAAGATACTTACACCTTGTAAGATAATTCTAATTTAGTCTACAAGTTGATGACATGGTAGATATATTTACATCAAGTTGCATCGCAGTGGACGTGCCGTGTCGGATGTGCAGCAATTTGTGATGGCTGTCGGCGGTTCCGACACGGACTAGATAACAGTTTAGTACCTACTTTTGGAACGGCTTGTATATTTTCATTGCAACATGCAATGGTTTTTTGTATAGGATTTATTTTAGGACTTGTCGCTCTTATCTTCCTGTTTTCCAATGGTTTCCTTTATGTAAATTAGACTAATGTATCTATCTATCTATATCTATCTATCTATCTATCTATATATATATATATATATATATATATATATATATATATATATATACTATATACTTAAAATAAAAACGTAGAGATAAAAAAAACTGTAATTGCGAGATAACAAAAAAATTATCGCACAGGGCGTCTTAAAATAAGCAGCTGAACACGATAGGACAGTTTTTAGAATTTTTGTCTGTTTACTAAAGTTAAATGATTATTTACGGGATATTTACCGTGGTAAGGTTGTGGAAGGAACCTTACCACGTTGGTAGTCTTCCCGTGAACATGGTGCATGTAACTGCGCCGAAATATCGGGAGCTCCTTTCACAACCTTACCACGGTAAATATCCCGTAAATAATCATTTAACTTTAGTGAACAACCGTGATAGTTTAAAACCGTGTTTTGTCTGTTTGTTTGTTTGTTTGTTTGTCCGCGCACATCTCCTAAACCACTGGACGGATTTAAATGCGGTTTTCACGAATATGCTTAGAAATTACCAGATTAAAACATAGGCTATGTTATATCATTTATTTTAATTCTTTATTTTTACATAAAAGAAATTAAAATATCAATGATTATTTTCTTCGTTACCCGAAACGTAATATGAGGATCATCACATAGCCTCAAGCAAGGAGGTCCAAAGTAAAGAGAATGTTATTGACATAGCCATTATAAAAATTTGACTGTCAACTGTCATTCAGATAATCAGTTTAAATTTAAAGAAGGTTCCTTAACCTTCTTAGATGAATGAACGTGTAGATCAAGGATATTATAGAAACATAGGCCTTACAACCTCTTTGGTGATTACATCCAATGCATTTTGCAAGACAAGCATATGTCAGGGTTCCGTGGTCAAAGCCATAGTTGTGGTCGTCTTCATATAGTTCAGAAATTGCATGGTCATATTATAGAAAAATTCCAATGAGCGAAGCTGGACAGTCAAATTTCAGAGATGTATCATCCCGACATGACATGTTATACTTTTTATGGTTGAGACAAAAAGAAAACTTCAAAACATGCTCTGCACTGTGGTCACATTATCTTTTTGATTTGAAAACTGTTGACGGTGTTTTTACTGTTATGCTTCTATCAATACTTCACACAGGGCGACTTAAAATAAGCAGCCGAACGTGTTAAGGCAGTTTTTAGAATTTTTGTTTGTTTGTTCACGCACATCGCCTAAACGCCTGGAAGAAAATGCGGACGGATTAAAATGCGGTTTTCACGAATATGCTTAGCTATGACCAGATTGAAGTATAGGCTATGTTATTTTGCGCAAGGGCCGGATTAAGGGAAGAAAAAAGGATTGAAGGTTTATATGAAAATCTACGCGTACGAAGTCGCGGGCAAAAAACTAGTCTTATTATAAAAACGAAGAAGAACTTCATCCTTTTAGTACTTATGACTAAAGTCACTAGGTTTAAGCACCTACGTCACCACTAAATCGTTGTTCAATTAGCTAGGTGATCATCAAAAACAGAGTTTTTTTTTAATTTACTTACATACCAAAAAAGTACTTCAGACTACACAGCTAAACGAGCCAAAAACAAGCGATGTAACGCCGGCCGGAAAAATGACATTACATCCTAGATACGCGTTATTGCCATGCATATGTGCATGCAAGCATCTGTGAAACGAGCAATTTACAGCCGTGGAATGTGCAAGCTAGTGATAAAACTATAATTTTTTACTCTCATACCGTTCATTATATTACTACAAGATTTCAAGTGCTGTAACTGCTAAGCATTGCATTTCGACAACTAATACCTACTTATTATGAGAATTGCGATAGGCGCTAAACCTGCTAAAACTTGAAGAAAAATGTCTTCGATCAATCGACTTTACACTGTATTACTAAATTTTTACTAACTATATTGGCTGGTCATTCAACATATAAAAACTTCCTTAGGTACTCTTAAAGAAAGAAGTTAGTAATACAATGTGATCGATGACCGAACTAAACTTACCTACTGTCAACTAGATCTGCCGGTAATCCCGGATCTACGTATAGTCAAGTCGCCACCAAGAGTTAATGAAAGGCTTAGTCCTCTGAGTAAGTTTTGCGGTTTCTTGAAACGGCAATATTAAAGTTTCCGCTACCGACCCTTATCGCGTGGTGTGTCTACAAATTATGTGAAAACGTGCTGAAGTTGAGAGTTTGCAAGACTTGCAAGCCTACATGACTACATTATTATATATATATCTAATGTTAATGCAAATCCTGGATAGAGCCTGAAGATTTGAATAACTGGAGTGTCGGGCCTCTACCACAGACTACTACAGTATTTTCTAAAGCAAACTAAACTTGAGAACCCAAAAGTTGCTGCCACCTTTTTCTCATGTGCCTATTCAAATACTAAGCATGTAACTTAAACGCTCTAAGTACAGTTAATAATACGTACTTAGAGCGTTTAAGTCTTAATAGACCAAACTAAACTTAGGCACCCAAAAACAGATTGCAATTCATCTTATTAATGCCCTCTACCAATCTAAGCGCAGCACATATTCAAGCTCGACGGAGCGGAGTCAAGACTTAATTAAATAGTGTTTACACGTAGATATAACTGTAAATACTGTTATATATACCTACTAAGCATTATACTACTGTGATACCTGGTATTAAGTATAGATATTGCTGTAAATCTATGTGAGTCTGACTTTACTCATCCAAGCAAACCTTTTTATAAGCTTTTATTTAAAATGCTTTTTAGTATGGATCAAGTCTTACAACTGAATTTTAGAGTTATCCCTAACCAGTTAAGCTGAAATTTTGCATAGATAGTTACCTACACGTTTAGTTTGGATGACAATATGGTTATCTAAGTGTCGTTTTTTTTTTTTTGACGAGACGAGTGAAGTCGCTCGCCTGATGGCTCTTCACGCTTGCTCATAACAGCACAATGTCACTCAGAATTTTGAACTTCAACAGTTCAAAACCCTGGATGGCAATGCACTGCGCTCGTCACCCCGAGATATAAGATGTCAAATCTCTGTGTGCCCTGTAATTTCGCTGGAAACATTGCCCACACACATGCCCATTGCCCATTGTCGACACGTGATCTGATAAATCCAAGGACCTTATAATGCCAGGTTTTATAGCGTCATATGAAAAATCTCCATATAACTCGTGACAAGTACCAGGTTACGAGCAAGGACTATTTGTTAGATCACGTGTTACGTCACTAAGTGACGTCACTAAGTAACGTGACGTGGGTTTCGGGCCTAACATACTAAGGTAATTAAACAACAATAAATAATAAACCAAAAGCTTTATCTAGTTACAAACGTCGTAAACAATCAACGGATTCCAGAACTAAATAAACCATTAGTTTATATAGGTCTGACATTCCCTCACAAATCTAAACTAGAAACAATAGTAGGTAAGTAATAAATAAAGCCCTTCCATTGAGCATAGAAAAGTACCCATCCATCCCCTTTCGTACTAAAGCTAAACGGTCATAAAAACTAAACGTCGTCCATTGCGGGGTGTAATCCACGTAAATACAAGTTGTACAAACAATGGTGTGTATGATGAAAACAGTGTAATGATACGTGAACAAACAATGTTCTGGTGATGCCGCGATTGCGTCGAGAGAGTTCCATCCCATCAAAAACATATAAGTATGTGAAATTATAGCCAAGTCAATATTATGAACTGATATATGCCTTGGTTGTTGACTTCAACGACAAAAGAAGTGAGATCTAAATGTGAGATCTAACCTAGGATAATATATTGAAGCCTTAGGTCTGACTTGGCTAGTTCGAATATATATCAAAACTTAGTAAGTACGGTTCGCGCAAAACTTTATGAGCCCTCTGAAGTTAGGCCCAGTGGCTGCGCAGTACGCCTATTATAGGTATCCGAGGGACTTTACAGGGCGTCGGGGAGGCCTCGGGCCTAACTTCAGAGGGCTCATAAAGTTTTGCGCGAACGATACCTACCAAGGAAGGATTTTTGCAAATTCATCCCCCAAAAGTGTTGAATTGTAGATGAAAACTTGTATGGAAGTTCGTTTTGAAGTTAGAAAAACACTTAGTTGGTCAATCTACTTAGGTGTCTTCAAATTACGAGTGAATCGGCTTCTTCTAGGCAAGCTTGCTCCATCGTATACCGCATCATCGCTTAACATCAGGCGTGTTGACGGTCAAACGCAAGCCTATTTACGCATTAAAAAAATTTTTTTTTAAGTAAATGTTTGTTGTATTATCCTTTTAGAAAACTAATTTTTCAAGCAAATTAAATAGGGGATGAAAATTTGCATGAGCTTCGTCATTCCCTGTTATTTTAACTGGTGGAAAATCCCATCGGGCATACGGTTTCTAATTATATATTCGAGAAACAATGATTACTAGCCTTGTCTAGCTTCAGGAATACAAAAGACGTATTTCCAGTCCACTCGCCCCATACAAACGGCTCATTTGCATGTCAGAAAACACAGACATTTATGCCACACTGAATAATGATGCACTGCGAGGGATGTACTGGCATTGTGTGGACTGACCATTACCTGACTAATGCATTTAGAGATGTAATAAAACTCTGAGGTCTGGTGGTCAAGCACTGGGGTGCGAAGAAGTCAAATTGAAACTATTAAAAAATTCATTAATTAAATCTCTTTACTCATTTAAAATACAAGTCATGATATCTTTTTAGAAAATAAAACATATTTTTAACTCCTGGCCCGAATAGAGGGATGTTATCTGAACATTGTACCTAGCTACCAAACGGCTGAACCAATTATTATTTAGTTTGTTTGAAAGGTGACATAACATCATCATCATCAGCCAGAAGACGTCCACTGCTGAACATAGGCCTCCCCCTTTAACCTCCACACTGAACGACATCCTGCCATCTGCATCCACTGGATGCCTGCGACTCTCACAATGTCGTCGGTCCATCTAGTGGGAGGCCTACCTACGCTGCGTCTTCCGGTTCGCGGTCTCCACTCAAGAACCCTTCTTCCCCATAACACTTGAACTAACACTTATGAAGAATATATATTTAGCCGTTTGAAGATAACCAGCACTTTTATCGGGGGTTTAAAAAAACAATTAATACCTACTCGTACGTATCACATTATCAGCCATCAATATCCACTGCTGAACAAAGGCCTCCCTCTCAGAGGGGTGATGCCATAATCTCACGCTTGGCAGGTGGCTTGGGGATCGCAGTACGTTCACCATGTACTAATAGGACGCTGCTGCCCATCCTCCGGTGGTTCTGGTCGCAGTTTTAGGACATACCCGGGTCCTCGTACGTATCAACTTGGCAATAAAACACTAAGTTGTGGTAAGTACCTATTTTATAAGACCAAGTTCTATCGCTACACGCATTGATTAACAAATAAGTATGTGAATTCAGATTTAGTACTAAAATGCATTTCATATACATTTTCAATGATTAAAATCACTGAAAATGTATATAAAATGAAGTAAACTCATGCACTTTTTTCGAGAACTTTAGTACTAAACCTGAATTCACATATTAACGAGTAGGTATTAACAAATTGCATACCTAATTTAAATCCTATCTCTTTATCATTATTTATCTATTTTAGTTTGCAACAAATGCAGTGTAAATTCACAGATTACTGTTATTGTAAGTATAGTTTTAGTCTAATTTTGGTTATGTTATTTTTGATCGCTGATCGGAAATCCATAGCTTGAAATATCTATAGTTTGGTTATCTTTGTATACCTATCTTTGGTTTGTATCGTTTAGTAATTATCTGTGTATATTATATAATACAGTCAATACTCTTCAACGGTCCAAAGTACTTTTAACTGTTAATAAAAAGAGTCAAAAGGTCTTTGTCTAAATACAATATCAAAGTATGTAACTTATGCAAGCACACTAAGTTACATTCGCGCACTAGGGAATTAAAGTTGTGGACCTACATTATTCCTTCATATTTTATGTTCTTATTTATTTACAAAAATTCATGGACAACAAAACCTAATAAAGTTGTTACGTCCATGCAATAACTAAATAGACACTTCAATGATCAAAGTACTGACAGAACTGCGTCTCATCAGCGAATCCCAAAACAAGCCAAAGTCCACTCATCTGTCAAAGCGGCAATGTATAAATTTAATTAAATGGATTACAGAAGGTGCCCCAACACTCGTATTTAGCACAAGTCATGTATCTGCCCTGTCTCGTTCTCGTATCTAGTGGTGCTTTATACTTGAGGAGGCAACGGGAACTTTGACTTGGTTAATTTAAAGTTGAACCAAACATGAAAAAAAAAAACAGAAAAATGTACGGTCCATAGAGAGTCAAATTCATGTGATTAAAAATAACATCATTGTAGTGCCGTCAAATTACTTAAACTTTAATAATAATGGTCTTATATAGAAATAATAATGGTCTTATATAGAAAAGGTAGACGACCAAAAAATGGTGGAAAATACTACCTGCGCGATGGACAAACTAAATTAAATTTCTAACTGGTCTGCCCATCCTTCATATCTTAAGGTATTGAAGAACACAGTTCAGAGGAAAATAAAAAATCAAAATGCTTCTAATCGGACACGACACTACTAAAAAGATTAGAGAATAGTACAACAAAATTGATGCAACTGTAGGAAAAAGGCAATTATTTGGCTATAAGTAACACTACAATTCAGCATCATCGTAATCAGCATAGTTTATTCCACTGGATATAGGCCTCTCACAAGGCCCGATCTTCTGCGTTTGGCTTCTAACCACTGCCATTCTCTTCTAACCACGAGTCTCAAGGCGCCCTATGCCACAGATGCTACGTTTCTAATCATGTTCTCCACTCTAAGACACAACTACAACAACACATACACGCACATATTGTAGAAAATTACAACTGGTAGCTTCCAATAAGGTTTATTTCTGAGCTGACCTTTACTAAAGTAATCACGACCTCTCTCACTATGGCTACTAGGGTACAAGAGGGTGACTGCATTCTGTTTAATATTGCATGCAAGCTACGTGAACTGTTTAAACTAGAGGACCGAGTGTGGGGGAGAAACAGAAAAACCCTGATCTCGTTTGATGTAAAAGTATTTTTTATTCGTGGTTGTTTCGATAAAATGGCATAAATATTTCGTAAATATTGAATCTGAGTGTGGGCTGAAGAGAAATCGCAGCTTTAAGCTGAATCAAGAACTTTGTGAACGTATGAAAATGTGTAACCGTGAGATTTTCCTCATTCTTATTATCTTGAAATACCATTTCAAAGCGTTCTGATGTTCACATAAAACGCTGTGATGAGAAAAGATGTTTTTTTCTTGGTTGTTTTTGTGGACAAAATCACCACAAACGAATCGCATTATCTGTTTGTCGTGGCTGCCGTATTATTAAGATGGCCAAAAACTGAATTTACTAATTATATGGCTGCGGTGGTTTGGATAATCCCTCAGAAGACGTGCATTTTCCCGGGATTAAAAGTATCCCATGTTATAGATATAGTTCCGTGCAGAAAACACGTAAATCTGTTGCTTTGTTGCTGCGTATAAGAAGGACAAATTTGCACTAAATATAATTAAAGTATGATAATTAAGTAGCAGCGTCCCGTAGTTTCACTCTCTATTTATAGTTAATATTTGTAGGATAAAAATAGCTTATATGTTAACTTAACGCATAAGCTACCTCCATACAAAATTTCATTCAAACCTATTTAGCTGTTACGGAGCTGAATGGGAATAAACATACACAATTACACATACACACAGCCACGAACTTTCCTACACGCGATTATTAAAGTCTAGTTTTCATTATTTATAGTTTGACCAGCGTTTGTGTCCATTATACTTGATTACAAATCTAAATAAGCATACCAAAACTCAAGTCACCCTTCGTTGTGACTCGTGTAAAAGCCTATTTAAAAGCGCGGTGAGTCATACCTTCCTTTATAAAATTGTGATAGGTCATGTACTACTTAAGATTCTTGTACTTCAATCAATCGCATATCTGACTGATGGTATGTTACTTAGGCACTAATACACAAACTAGTATTATTAAGGAAATATGATCGAATAGTAAGATAACATATTGTGTTAGCCCTAATCTAATTTATTTGCTGTTTATTGTGCATCACGGGTAGTTCTATCGTGCTATCAAAGCCTTAAGGCCTAGAACATACGACCTAGAACGACTGAAGCCATTTATCAAAAGTAGACAGTAGTTTTATATTTAAAAAAAAACATCAAATGTGCGAGCGATTTACCCGTGGACCCGGGTATGTCCTAAAACTGCAACCAGAACCACCGGAGGATGGGTAGCACCGTCCTAATAGTACACGGTGAACGTACTGCGATCCCCAAGCCGCCTGCCAAGCGTGGGGATTATGGCAACACCCCTCTCTATGAGGGAGGCCTTGTCCAACAGTGGACGTTAATTGGCTGATGATGTGTGATGTGTGCGAGCAATATTGCTGCATCCGGTATTCTGGCCCTTAAGACAACAGGCAAGCCTCCGAAAAATCCTAATGTTGTTTAAGAACATACAACTCTGAGGCCCATAATTTAAGGTTGCTTAAATTTGGTGCACTCTGGTAACGTGGTTCGCCAAGTTGAGCCACTCCAAGACGAAGGCGATGATATAGCTCAGTAGATAACATGACTGAATTCCAAACTAATAAAGAATGTGAATATTAATCCTAACAATGAGCTGGCTCTACCTTGGTGAAGGAAAACATCGCGAGAAAACCATATGATCGTGGTAGGATACTCTCTGAAGCCCCGCTGGCTAGCTCAAGTTGAAAATCTATCGCCTAGCATCTAAAGGTGTGTTGCGGCCACTTCACTTGACTATCAGATCCCATTCCAGGGCTAGGCATGTTTATCATCTACCAAACTATCAATAAACATCAGGGGAGATGTGCTCAATGGACCAGAAAGTCAAGTAAATTTTCGATTTTGTTTGGTTGTGCGTTCGAAACTATTTTTTTTATGTCCGCGTTTTAACAAATCACCTGTTGGTAAGCAACTATGTAGTCGAAGATGAAGCACGCAGACTTAGAAGATACCTAATACTCACTCTCACCTTGAAAAGACCTAGGTTTTATCTCTCAGAAAACAAGAAAGCCGGCAGACTCTGATTGATGATCAAGATGTTAAACTCAAATTCCAGTGGTAGAACACTAAATTGAACCTACACGGCTTAGACTTTCACATGCATTGTTGAAGACAAGTGCACTTCGCAACCTTAAAAATAATTCTCGGCAGATCCCAGCTGCCTGTACCTAAAATGTTTATTCTCTCAAATAACTCCCTCATTAGAATGTCTGAGAGGTTCTTGGCCGAAATGTATTTCTTTGCCAGCCCTGTTGTCCTATGTAAATGCATAAATGTGTGCATTGTCATCCCTCGAGACAAACTCGCAACCGGCAACATGTGTTCTGTCGTATATACGTCTTTGAATATTTGGGGACTTTTCTTTGAAAATTTACTTCTGTTTAATGAGATCTTGAAGCGAAATGAGAGCAATTTGAGGAGTTTTTAAACATTTATCAAAGATGTGATGAAAACGGTTGAAAAGTGCTTCAGATGGGGAAACTTTTTACAATTATTATTCCTACTACAATTATGCTTTTTTTAAACAACTTTAATAATAAGACTTTATAACTAAACAAAATAGAAGAACACTAATTAACTAAATTACTATGCCTATTATACGAAAATCGTTGGATTGCCGTTGAAGGTCTGAAGACAATCGAAATATTCAAACCTACTTGCTTTATGTTACCAGTTCAACATTTTATATTTCGATGTTGAATCGATGATTTTCAAAATAGTCTCTCAAAATTTTATCAATCAGGAATGAACGTAATGTAAGTAAAACGACTGAACTATTCGATACTTTTATTCAAATCCTAACCATCGCAGTTTGTTTAAATTTTCCATCGTCCGTAGCCCCTCATAAAGGGGAGAGCGCGTCAAAGCCATCGGGCGCCGTGCAAAACAAAACATCACAACTGGAATTCTGGGTACTAGACTTGGACGTTAAAACTCCAGGATATGACACTTGGCAGTCTTCATTTTACACACAAACTGAGGACTTTTAACACAGTCAAATACAGAAAGCACTTACACGTTCCACGTTTGAGCCACAATTAGAATTGCAATTAAGAATGATTTTGTGCGCAAAAGTCTATGAGTGTAGGAAATCTTTTGAAGAACATGTAGCCAGCTTCAACCTCAAGAAGCATACTTGTGACTAGCCATGACTATGTTGTGACGCAGGTGACAGAGATGTGTAAGAAATTGTATTGTAGAGTGCTACAATCAATTTCTTACTCATTTTTATAGACATTTTGTTTATATTTTACGGAAATTACTTGATAATAAACCGGTTACGCCGATTATAATTTCAACAGTAATCAGCAGCCTATTTCAAAATGAATACGCACGTGCGTATACGTGACACTTTGTGTTTTGTTGAAAAAGTATGTGGTTGAAACTATAGTTTGAGTAATCAGCTAATAATGTTAAGTGAGTAATTCTCTTATTATATAAAAAAATGAGTGAAAATCATGCTGGTTTCCAAAATAAAACTAATGATAATAATCGTCGTTTGTACGTTGTTAGTAGAACGTTTGTTTGACGATTTGCTTACCAATATTATGAAATTTTGTGAACAACTAGTTCATTCCAATATATTTTTTTAAATCAAATAATCATGAGCAAAATCTGTCCCTGGGTTGCGCAAATATAGAGGTTGTGAGGTCACAGTTTGAGGCGATCAACTATTTAGTTTAGTTCTATTTCACTTGTGGCACTAGCTCATAAGTGTTTTCTGTCTGTTTGTAATTTTTATTTCTGGTGTACACAATAAAGAGTTTCTAACTATCTATCACTTTACCCAATACCCAGGAAACGTAATTTCACTAATCCTGCAGGCAGTCATGTCCCGTGACGTATACGTCCTAGGTGCAAGGCTTCTATATCAAACATCATACCTCTTTGTTGAGTTAATCCGATTCTATTCCCAGTATCTGTAATATATTGTGCGTATTTTATACGTAGAGCGTATACACTAGGTCTAGGATAAACTAACTTACACATACACTGTTCATGATTCTTTACAACGGCAAAAAGAAGACTTATGTTTTGGCAGTCTATGTATGTTCAGTTCCCTCCGTTGAATGGTTCCCACATAGAAACTCTTTGAAAAGAATAAAAAAACAGATGTCAAAAGTTTAAAAAAAATACATATGTCAATATGACAGTTTTCTTGTCTAAAAGCAAAAACAAAGGAGTTTCGACGCAAACGTAAAAAAAACATGTCGTCCTATTATATTATTTTCCCAAACTTGTGTATTTTCGAGTGTTAATGCATCATAATGGTGGATGTGTTTGTGGGCGTGCTTGAGTGTGAAAAAGTGATAAAACACGGTGAAACATGTAATTTCGTGTTGTTTCCAAAGCTCCATAGAAGCCTCTTGTAAAGTCTCCACCACTTCGCTAGGGCATGACTTTTACTTGACCGTGACTATACCGTGCTTAACTTTGACTGTAACTGACTTGTTTGACATCATTTCATCAAACTTCATATTAATAAATTAATACTTGAAGCTGGCAAATGCACAAGAGTGCGACGCCAAAATCCTCACTCACTCACATCCTCATTTCGCCTATGTAATTTCAAATTTGTGACATTTCACGCAGAATATTATGATACTTAAAATGTGTCAACATGCGTGAAATTCCGTAATTTTACATCATCGCAGTTATTTATACCCTTTATATTTCATAACACTATGTAATAACATAGATTAGTTACCCTTTGCCGGCCAAATATTTCGGTTATCCATCCCCGATATAGTGGGAGCACCTAAAACCCGTCCCATGTCCCCGCCCGCCCTCGGGCATCAGGGCGGGAATTACGTAAGCCCGAGCGATCGCAACAATTTTTCAATCGAGCATCGCTTGGAGCTAAAACGTAAACGCTCTCCCTACACTTAAATTGGAGATGCTTAATCATAATGTAAGAGGTTATTTTTTTGCCGACAGGCCAGGCGTTTGACCACAGCGCACAATGTTTTTTTTTGCGATTTCATGATCAGTTCCTTATTAAAAGTTGTTTATAGTAATGAGTACAGTGACCCCCTTTCGGCTTAGTAAACCCTTTCTGCGTAGCCTTGTATAATCATTATTAACTTTCAAAAAAACATATCAACCTATCAATGATAATACATTTTATGTAGCTAACTGAGTAAAACAACAAAATCTATTTTACGAGAACTTTCAATGTTTACAAAGGCGTTCTGTGCCTACCTAAATAAATATGGACCGTAAATTAATTCCACGTACTAAAACGAAAATATTGTGCTAGTATCTGATGAGAAAGGTCGTTTTAATCTAAACAAAGTGGCAATGTTTCTCCTAAGTTCGTTCCTTAAATGCACCGTTTATTTAGAAACAAATAATAATTTTCATAATGGCCACCCCATTTTTCAGCTCTTAATTTCCCCTCTCCTTCGCGCCTTGAGACAAAAGATTGATATATTCTCTCATTTTCATTAAGTTAAATGATTAATTCTTTTTCACCCTATTCTTTCTGCGTTGGGTTAATAAAGTAGGATGTTCTAAGTTTCGATATTGTTTAAGAAAAACCGTTCAATCAGCAACTGTAAAAAAATAATTAGGAAAAGCTTATAGAATCCATATCAAATTATTATAATATGTTCAAGACAACTAAAGTACAGGATATTATTTTGACCCTAAGATAATAATTTTAAAATAAATGATAAAAATTTGAGTCATAATTTGCTTTTGCACGACATAATTATAAGCCATGTCGATAGCGGGGGGAGGGGTATCGTATGGCGCTTGTGATTAGAGAAAACAAAAGTCATTCATTCAATTCGCGTCTAGGATTGGCCCGCTCGAAAAAGATCCTGCTGATAATGTTGTACCATTTCATCACGGCGGGGTAAAAGATGAGCTGTCAATTGGTTATATCGCCATTGTGTTGACCTAACAGGCAAATAAGACTATAGAATTGATGGACAAACTTTAAAAAGGCGAAGCTGAGGCACAAACAGCGTGAGTGTATCCACGTTTAACTGTTAAGGGTTGTAAATTCCTAGTTTTAAACATGGAAGATATCTATGACAGAAATGAACCTACATTCATGTTTGAGAAATGAATACTTTTAAAACTGGATCAATAAATGTGTCATCATGATTAATTATATCTAATTTAAAAAAGCATGTCATAAAGGTCATAATTTTATGAATCAAAACTCAATTGAATGATCAAAATTGACTTACTAAGTACCAATCAATCCATTTCCTTACCCGATTTAATTACTGAACGATTATCTTTGACCACAAATAGAGGAAGTGGTTTTTCGTGTTTACTAAAAGGAAATCGTGTGGAGGATTTCCTTCGCAGTGATCCAATTAATTAGACATTACATTCAAATTGGAGCCGATATAAAATGCAATTACTGAACTCACTACTTAGATCTTTAGACTGCTGGGGCATTCTAAAGACTACTTACTAAAAACTAACTTAAAATAACTATACAACTTAAACTAAAAGACTATTAGTTTAGGGAAAGGTCTCCAGAATGCTGGCGACATTACCACGTTGAATGGCAATGCTCAATTTCTTAGACAAATAAATTATGTCTATGATTCATAATTATAGCAGGTTAGCTACTTACAATATTTTATGGCAAATTTATGATATAAACTACTGAAGCTTTACCTAATATTCTAATACCATAAATCAAAACAACTTAAAATGCATTTTATACGTATCCTTTTGTATTGACATCAAACTTTAACGTATGTCTAAGAAATATAAATTTTAAATCGAAGCGGTGTTTACAAATGGGTTTATGTTTAAACTATTTAAATGTTGGAGACATTCGGATATAACGGTAAAAGGCCGTTAACCTACAAGTTTGGCAATCAACTTGATGAATAAAGCCACTTTGCGGTGAATATTATCTATTATTTGTCCTGATATCGTATATTATCGGAAATATCTAGGTGAATGTAAACAAGGAAACGATTCAATAAACATTTTATGTACGACTAGCTACGCCCCTCGGTTTCATCCGCATTATATACCTCCTTGAAGCAACCTCCTATATACGGCTGCTTGTACGCTGTGACGTGCCTAGACTCTCTAGTCGCCTCTACTGTAATAGACCTTTATCCTCATCACTAAAGTTAACTAAGCAGGTCAATCAATATCCTTTGATAGTCGGTAAAATCCTACCGCTTGTGGAGTTTTCATGTCGTTGGCAGCTACTCTACTGCCAATCGAATTAGCCAATTGGGATGCGACTGAAACGTTCAAACGAGGCTCGGTGGAACGAAGCTTGAGCAAAGCTCGGCTAATCGAAGGATTAAATACAATACTTTCGCCCGATCAGATAGGATTTTCATTCAATGATTGATTGAAAGAAATCTAATAGATATTGGAGTTAGTAATTAATATTTTCTAATCAACTGCTACAAAAGACTCGGGATAGACGAGCCAATAGAGATAAATAAATACCTAATACCAACACTCGCTGTAAATCCATTTCGGATCCAAGGTACCCCTAGAGGACTGCCCTGGGGATGCCACGGGAACTATGATTCGGACCTGTGACACCCCCAGGTCCTCAAATTCATACAACTGTGTACCAGTGGTATCACGGGTTCTATTTACTAAAACACTGTTTTAAACTATCACGGTTGTTTACTAAAGTTATATGATTATTTACAGGATATTTACCGTGGTAAGTTTGTAGAAGAAGCTCCCGATATTTCGGCGCAGTTACATGAACCATGTCCGCGGGAAGACTGAAGAATGCGGGTGGTTGGTGAAAAAGTTCAAAGTTAGGTGCGCCGAAATATCGGGAGCTCCTTCCACAACCTTACCACGGTAAATATCCCGTAAATAATCATATAATTCTATTTACTAGTTCTCAATAGATAACAATCCGGTATATAATGACAAGAATCCAACATGTAACACTGAAGAGCATGCAATTATTTGACCGTCACAAGTATTATCCTGAATTGATAAATGCTATCTAGAATTTAAATATAAATTTAAGAGCACAAAAATTAGGCAACGCTCCAAAATTTTAACATTTTACTGCAGTGGTTACCAGAATGTTTTCTAAAATACAAATGCTTTTTTCTTTATTTCCACAATAAGCTGTATTTTGTAGGTTGTGTATAAATAAAGAAAAAACTGTTTTTATACACATTGGTCATTGCCAAAAATCTAACTAAAAGTAGGTATTTACAATAATATGGATTAAAAGTTACATATGGTACTGAGACGTGGTTATTTGCCTATTGGAGAAATTTAGGGTCACACAACGGGCAATGGAGAGAGATATGCTCGGAGTTTCTTTGCGCGATAGAATCCGAAACGTGGATATTCGACAAAGAACCAGGGTCACCAACATAACTATAAAAATTTGCAAGTTGAAGTGGCAATGGGCAGGCCACATCGCTCGAAGAACCGATAATCGATGGGGAAGAAAGGTTCTTGAGTGGAGACCACGAACCGGAAGATGCAGCGTAGGTAGGCCTCCCACTAGATGGACCGACGACATCGTGAGAGTCGCGGGCATCCAGTGGATGCTGATGGCAGGTTGTCGTTCAGTGTGGAGGTTAAAGGGGGAGGCCTATGTTCAGCAGCGGACGTGTTACGGCTGATGATGATGGGTTAAAAGTTTCATCTCACCATCAGCAGCACCGAATTATTACTATACACTGATTATTTTTTATTTAACATTTTTTTTTGCTTCTCGATCACTCGAGTTAAGACAAGTAATGATTAATGAAAATTCCTAATTTCTGAACTATTCTTTACATATCTGTCACTGTATTTTTTTATACCGTTTTTCAGTATAAAAAAAAACAATATGTATTAAACAAGTGTTTTATAAAATTTTCAGTTTTCGACATTCGATGTCGTATAAATAAAGCGGCCAAGTGCGAGCCGGGCTCGCGTACTAAGGCTTCCGTACCACTACATACATTATTAACTGCTAAAGTACAAAAAGTAGTCCAAAAAAACTACATCACGCCCAGGCGATCACCCATCAAAGTACCGACCGCGCCAGACGTTGCTTAACTTCAGCAGGTCTGCAGTGAACAGAAATTTGTCACCGAATCGCACTTGACCAGCATTTATTATTTGTTGTTTGACTTTGGGGATCTTTAGTTATTACTGTTTGACTTTATTATTATTGCTTAGTTAATCCGCCGAAACATTACATATTCTAAAAACTGTTTTAATGATGAATTTCTAGTGTAATTCCGCTTCTACACTACACTAGAAATTCATCATTAAAACAGTTTTGAAAATGGACTTCCGCAAAGTAACGCCTGATTCAATCAACTATTACATATTCTGTAAAAAAAAATACTGGCTATCTATTACGGTTCGAAAGATACAGCTGTTAAAATGTAGGACGGACAGACAAACAGCGTAGTCTTAGTAATAGGATACCGTTTACAACACTTGGGTACGGACCACTAAAAACCACCAAAATTCAAAATAAAAGAATCTTCAAAGTATTCCTGGCCTGTTACACACAAAAAAAATGGTTTATTTTTCGTATAGAAGTTAACCAGCATTGAATCACAAACAGGCTGGCTATATCAAGTTCCTCATATCATGTTAACAATTTCTTTTTTGATCTTGTCCCGTAAAAAAGGTACCAATTCGAAAGTATCCAAAGCTATCGATACATCCCGATAGATCTCGGGTGGCTCAGTTGCGGTGATTACTTCCAATTATTGGCATTCGGCGCACATGCGGCTGCCATCCTTGTAATTGGCTTTATCGGGGGGAAAGAACCCGTTTTTACGTCTAAAATTAGGTTTTAGTTCTAATTCTGGGGGGCAATTAGAACTGTCTGAAGATATTAACTGGTATTGACAAAATACTCGTATTTATTTGTTACTAACTGACCCGACCAACGCTGTTCTGTCCGAATTTCAAACAAATTTTTTTTTTAAGTTTTCCGCGAACTTGCTGCGCAATTTCTCCAATTTTATTAATCTTCTATACGAACCCGGTATTGAAGCTAACAAAACAAACAAACAAAAAGTTCAAGTCATTTTTGAGTTTTAGGGAGACTAACGAACAGCTTTTTTTAAATATAATATAGAATACGAAAAGTTACCTTATAAATAGGTCTTAAACAGTTATAGGAAAAAACTATTATAGTTCACTATTCCATAAATACTACCAAGCCACAATTTTGATAATTCGGTGGCGTTCGTGGAATAGCTAACGCAAAACACTTGGGTACAATTTGCCTTAAGTGTGATTTAAATTGGTGCCTTGGTTGAAATACCTTGTATTACGAAGTTTTCCAACAGGCAACAAGCTCTCAAAAGCGTTAAAATTAGAAAAGTTAAATAAGTAAACGAAATATAGAAAGGGTTCTCGAAACAAGGCGTCATTACTATTTACAAATCACACAACGCCTTTTAGAAACACATATTTTTGTGTGTTTATGTGGTACTGCCTATTGAATCTCATACAATAATTTATTTGTTTATTTTTAGTTATGCCTTATAACCAACAATTATCGACAAAGACTATGTAGAGGTAGTAACTACAGCAAATACCTAGCCACCGTAAAATGTTGTAGAGGCGTGAAACGAGATTATAGAGTAGATATAGCAGAGACCTGACGTCGTAAACTACCGAAAACGTGCAGAGATAATACAAGTTTATTCGTTCTCACGTCCTGTAGAGTGTAGAGATACTCCAAGTCCAAGTAACTTGTAAACTCGGAGTTATAAAACGTAGATGAAAGTTTTCGCATGGACAAGGTGACACGGAAACTACGACGTCGGTAATGAAGTAAGTTTCATTTTAAGCTGGTTTTAATGGTTACCTGTAAGTATTGTGTAAATGTGAAATTTAGAAGGTTAGGTACTCTAACCAGTAAGACTAAGACATAGCGAATGACAAAAAAACTACTGGCTGGTACAGAGACTACTAGATTTTTGGCCACCTTGTATGACATGATAAATTATTGAAGACCATCATAGAGGGAAAGGCAGAAGGAAAAAGAGGACAATGATGAATAAGGAGAGCATTTTTAGATTTAAAAAAGTGAGCTGTCTTGTCGTGTCTGTATATACATGCAGGAAGGAGAAAAGCTCGCAGAAGCCCGTCAAACCTGAAAGTTATTTTACCGATAGGATGCTCTGAATTAATTAATGATGAATAAATGAATGAAAGTCATTCTTTACGTCATATTTCACAACATCGAATATTTCTCTTTTATATATCAGAGTTATTGAACGTGTTAGCAGTATTGATAGTGTTACCTAATTTGTATTGATTTTGTGGTATTTCTATAAAACATAATTTTTCAGTTTTACCCGTTTATTTTTAGAGTATACTTGTATTAAAGTTAAATGATTATTTACGGGATATTTACCGTGGTAAGGTTGTGGAAGGAGCTCCCGATATTTCGGCGCAGTTACATGCACCATGTTCACGGGAAGACTGATCATTTAATCATTTAACTTTAGTGAACAACCGTGATAGTTTAAAACAGTGTTTATACTTGTATTACTTAAAAATGTATTTTAATCAGCTTTCGGCCCAAAAATTATCCAATAAGATGAGACGACCGACCTTATTGGACACCTCTATATATTATGTAAAAATCTCGTATCACAGTGTTTGTGGTCGCACTCCTCCGAAACGGCTCCATCGATTTTTATGATTTTTTTCATCATCGTCATCACTATCACAATTTTTAGTAGCTAGTATTACATACATATTTATCTCGATATTCAAGACTCCAAACAACCTTGTCAAACTTTCTTCTCCGTGCCAAGTTACACTCAATACCACGTAAGAAGATCCGTATAAACAGGTCAGGGTTGGAATCATCCAGTAAGCCTTCAAGAGTACGCAGTAAATTTAATTTGCTTAAATTAATAAGAGCGCTGGGGCAATGCTTTTTGGCAGCTTCAAGCGAAGCTAACTTGTAACTTTTTGTAGGAACGTCTCCTTAATTTTCACTGTTCAATTTCTATGGATAAATAGTTAGAATTTCAGACCTGTGGACATTTCCCACGATTTTAGTAATAACAGAGACAGAAATTGTCAGGGACTCTAATTCTATTAAAAGTGAGAGTGTTAAGTGGAAAATGTTCTGGTCAGATAAAATTCTGAATTACTATTGTATACTCAATACTCAATTTATTTATTGCGATATATGTATGCATGCAGACCTTAAATAACATGTTTTTGTCTTAGATAACACATCTTAAAATACATGTAGTACAAATGACCCTGTTAGGGTATGGCAACAGAAAGATATACTTTCAACGATTGACCTTACAAAATTCCAGACAGGAACGAAATTGAGATAATATAAATATCTTCAATAGGCTTACAATTTTAAGGCTTATTTCTGTTTTTTTTTTCCTTCTAAATTCATATTTTGTTTTTCGACTTTTGTTCGATGTTCATTTATTTTACGTTTTTATCAATATTCTTGTTCGGTTCAATATTCACGTTTTTTCTTTTTTTTTCATCTTTTTAAATTTCTTTATGTTTTTCGTTTTTATTTCGTAATTAGCGAGATCCTGTTGTCTAGATCAAAATAACCTATCATACATATACTCGTAAAATCCCGTAGTCTAATCCCTGGATACACGCAAAAAAATCCATGGTCCGGTTAAAAAAAATACATGGTTTGGTCAACCGGAGCACGCTTCCGTATCCTCCCTGGGTCAACTTAAATTTTAGGTATTTGATTACTTCACTCAATTATTCAGTTTTTCAGAACAATATTACCAGTTACCTGATAATATTACGTAGGGTACGTATACATACGTACGTTTATCATTATCAATAATTAATGTATTCTTAACTTAATCGTAGGGTGTACTAAAGGGTGCGTTTTATGCGTCTGGTACGTTACAAAATTGGCTTTACTATTGATTTAAACGTTAACACCTCATCTTCAACCGAATTAAAGCAATACCATTCGCAAGCGTATAGACTCCTCGAATTAACTCCAAGCTTACCCCTGGCTTTCCACACGCCTCTACCAAAACATTTCTAAAAAACCAATTTCCCTCCGCAATTCCATCGCGCGTTTTGTTTCACCTAAATATTCAAATGGGAGATGAAAGCAAGTAATGGTTGGTTACGTCCACGATGGATTCGGCTCGTAGCATTAATTTATGTAAAGTATCGGGTTACAGCACTCTGTATCTAAAACGTGATACCAATGTTGATACAAATTGTAAACGACTATGGTATCGGTGAAAAGTAAATGAATTTGTTTCTATAGATTCAAAGAGTTTTCATCTGCAAAGATGAAAATTGTTGGGGCGACATTTTCGCGTCACAAATGCGTTTTGTCGTGCTATCAACTGTTGAATTTGTAGGAATCATTCACTTTCAATTACCAATTTAGCCCCGTTGGCCCAATTTTTTTTAAATTGTAAAATAGGCTTGCGCTTGGCCGCCAACTCGCCTGATGGTAGTGAACCTGCCTTCTGCGCTTGGGTTCGATTCCCACCTAGGGCAAACATTAATGTGATGAACATTTGTGTTTGTTCTATATATGGGTGTTAATATCTATTTAAGTATGTATTTAAAAATATGTATATTTGTATATCAGTCTCTGGCAGCCATAAGCAACTGGCAGCAGTAAGCTTTGCTTAGTTTGGGGTCAGATGACCGTGTGTGCAGAAAATGTTCCGAATATTTATTAATATTTTTTCTTTACTAGCTGCGCCTATTTTACCCGCTATTCTACGGGATATTTATATTTACCCTGGATAAAAAGTACCCTACTTGCAATCTGAAGTATTGACTACCTCTTTTATCCAAATATATTTATCTGTTACGAAGTAAAATAAAGACATACACTCACACACAAATATCCGAATTTATAATACTTTAATTAGTGATGTTTGTTTAAAAAAACATTCTTATATCAGTTAAAATCGCATCGTCTTCTTTCGAGTATAAATAGTTCAAAGTCAGAAACGCAAGTAGGTAAGTGTGGCATGTTTTTTTACAGCAACGAATCTTCGTGTACGTGTATTGGTATATATTATAATGTAAAAATCAATAAAGCATGCAAAATCAGTTCTACAAAAAAATCGTCTTGACACTTCCAGTCCGATTGGCAAACAATTTTCACGTCAAAACTCCTAGGCAATTTTTAACGCCATAACCCACGAGAAAATAAAATATTCCAAGTTCAACGTTCTGAAAAATATATGTATGAATATCTTAAACCTATTTCATATGTCTAAGTCATGCATGAGCTAGCAGCATTGAGATCACTGACACACGCTGAAATTGTAAACAAGCGTACCTGACTGCTAAAGGCTGGAAAGCTGTGATCGACAATCGGGATATTTAATTATACACTACTGTTTTTCCACTGACCACGATTTTCACTGTCTCTGAAAAGCAGTTTTGGAACGTTTGTTTTTGTCTTATACCGGACACTTTGAGGGAACGCGAGGTGTCCCTGCAACCGCTCAGGGGTGACTGTTACTGTCACTCAGACGGAGTTCACCCCGATGACGTCATCGTAGACCAATTGGGGTGGGACTTTTCGCGCATGCGTTTCATATTAGCCGGTTTCCCAGTCCAGGGAAACGTGTCGCAACGCGTCGCTTACATTGCTGTGTTGATTGTTTGGTTTAGGAATACGCGTATACTTAACCGTCAATGTGTACGATTTGGGAGTTTTGGTGGCTGTTTACGTTCTTAGTGAAGTGCGCTTCTGGGGGTGACAGCTTTGAGAGCGCCCCCGATGGGCCTTTCAAAGGACTAGCGGCGCAATTCTTTTTGTAACTGCCAGTGGTGTGCATCGCGCATTTCGAATAATTGAGACGCACGGTATATGATTTAATTTGCCCTTTTCACTTTTACGAATGGTTGTCGGGTGAAATACGAGTCTTTGTACACAAGCTATTCAATCTTCATATTACCAGACTAAAAAAGTATTGCTTTTGTAAATCTACCAACTGCTTGGTCGGTTGAAGTGTTTTCAGAAGGCATACGAACAAATGTATAACTTTTTCGATTAAACGAAAAAAGGTTTCTATACATACATAGAAACATTGAAGAGTGTGTCTGTATTATGTTCGTGAAAAAGAATATATTCTGGGTTATATGAAACGGTGGTTTGAACCGACAGCAGGTGATTTGTACTCATTATCATAAACAACTTTTACTAGTAGACCAACCCTAAAATGAAGAAAAAATTTCAACTGTGAATCGCTTGCTTTCATTTCACATGAAAATATCATGCAAAATGACTGACTTTGGAATACAATCCCAAATAAAAGTCGCATTCATTTAATAATCATATCACTTGCCAAAAGTCTGCCAGATTAAAATGGGATTGGGCGGGACATATGGCGCGTATGCATTCCGACCGATGGGCCAGGATCGTCACACAGTGGGTGCCTGATGGACGACGCAGGCAAGGCAAGCCTAGTAAATGCTGGCGTGACGTTCTTGACTCATTCCGGAGAGGTTGGCAAGAGTTGGCGGAGGACCGAGATTTATGGAAGGAAATGGGGGAGACCTTTGCCCAAGAGATGACAGTACAGGTTAAGAAAAAAAACACTTGCTAACGCTACCAGTGGTTTAAACAAGTCGAGTTTGCTTTCTATCTATATAAAATCTTTCATTTTGCTTAATGTTTTCTTGCGAATGCGCAATGAAAGCGAGCCATTCAAAAATTGAGCCCTTGTTCCATACATTTCATTAAGTGTGAATAACACTGTTTTTTCCGCAATTTCAGGCTTGGTCCCATAGTAAGAAAAAACATAAAAATGCGTACAATTACCTCCTTTAGCTTAGTAGGTACCACCGTTCCGTATAACCCTGTGACTTGAATGTTTTCCCTGAATACATAGATTGTTACCTCGACTATTAACTCCATTTCTCGATCGTCGATCGCCCGACGTGCCTCCTTGATGGATACGATCCGATACTAGCCTAATCTTGCTTCAGCAGTTTTTCATACTCAATCACCTCACTCGAAGGTCTTTAATTTGCCATCCGTCTTGTACCCTCGTAGGCACAGATTGTATCGATAGCGTATGGCCAGAAATAAATGTTGGTTCCCGTAGAAACTTGCTTGTTCGGTAGTTTATTTGATTAACAATGTATGGTCAGGTTGTTTACAAAAATGTTTCACGGCTCAACCCAAAAACAAAAGATTATATTTCTCTCTACCGCTGAAATTCAGTAAGCATTGATTTCATTAGCAATTTAATGCTCCAACCCTGAGTGCAGCAACCATGTTATGATAAAAACTTAAATCCTTAAATATCGTAATAAAATGCATACACAAAATTTCGTGTCTGTGCTGTTGACCGTTGAAAAGTTCCCTTATCTGGAGCTAATCCTGGATGTCGATTCGGGTCATGCTTACCATAAATATGCATTGTCATCGAAATTGAACCAACAAAATGTAAAAAATCAACTCTGAAGGATAAGAGGAAGTGGTTCTAATTCAGTTTGCAAGATTAGTTACTTTATTTATATTTTATTAAAATAACTTTTAAAATTTATTTCTATATTACAACTGTCATTTTGCAAAGTTTCGTGCACTTAACTTAATAATTATAGAAGTTATAAGGTTCTAAAAAATTCTGACGTACGGACAGACAGACAGAACGTACTTATAAGTGTTCCTTGTCGTCGTCCATCGTAGGCCGCATCATAGTTGGCGGCCAAGCGCAAGCCTATATTACAATTAAAAAAAAAAAGTTAAGCAAAAGCTTGTAACAAGGGCGTGCGTTTGAGTGCAGTATGCACGTCTGCGGATGTGCATCCTTCTCTAACTGCGCAATTTAGATGCATCTTGTTCATGATAGACCTTTTGACCGATGCTGTTGACTGGCATGTTGAGCTACTCACAAGCACTCGATACAATAGAGTCAGAAGTCAGTATTCCTACTAAGATCCTCTCTAACTGACCAAACAAGCTTTTAAATAAAATATACATATTAGCACTCTATAGTGTGATGTATTGAGCCACATTATACGTAAAATATATATGTTAAGGGACGCGGGCTAAATGTTGTGGTTTCAGCCCGTAACGGTAGTGAATAATTAAGGGTGGGATTTCGCGTATGTTGCCTATTTCGGACATGGTATAATAGTGGTTTTCATACATGAAATCCGTGTGGCCTAGTTTTGTGAAAACCCAACATTCGAAAAGATAATTAAGTACTGCGAGCTTTTGAAGTTTCAGGCATAGACGGAATTTCATGCATGAAATTCAGGTAAATTTCATTGAATACCTAGCTCTATTGTACTGTTTTAATAAAGTAGGTTTTTGTTTTTGTCAGATCAGACAAACAAGTGAAATATCCTGTACTACATAGTACAATATAATTTATGTGTAAGTGTTTCCGTGTTTCACCCACTTTTTTCACTATACTGCTAAACCGCATAACACAAAAACTGTAATTCTGGCACCCTTCATTTTGCACACACACGAAGAAACTTGCAGCGACACCAATGATAGTTCACTGGTGTACTAATAGCCCACGTGCAAAAAAAAGCGATAAGGTCGTCTGCAGGGTAAGTTTGACAAAAGGCATCAAGCCTGATATAGGCCAAATAGCTTAGAGACCATATCCCACTTTTTAACCGACTTCCAAAAAGCTGAAAGTTCTCAATTAGGCTGTTTTTTTTTTTGTTACCTCAGAACTTTCGACTAACCGACTTTGATGATTATTTTTTTATTTGAAAGCTGGTGCTTTCCGTGTGGTCCCTTTTTAATTTGGTCAAGTTCTGTCATTTTTATGAAGTCTGTTTTCTACTTTGAAAAATAATTATGTTTTATAGGACTACGCATTTTTATAAGCATTTCATATTTCACTTGACTGTGAAATTACGATACTAATTAGGGATCAATTTTTTTCCGTACTGAATGATCATTACGGTCCGACTAGATTCGCACCACCACCACCATACACACATCAGTGTACGATACGCTGCATATCGGTGATGATTTGGTAAAATGACACAAAGCATAAAGAGATAGTGATCACGACCCTCAGACAGGAGGAGCACGACAAGAAAGTGGATGAGAAGACCATAAGGATCCTGAGGATGAATGTACCGTACAAAGTTGCTTTTCTCTCAAACCTCATATTCAAGACGACACTTTTCTACAAGCCACCATATGGCAGCTCTTGGCATAAGTTTTCCTGCAAGACGGTCGTTATCCATAATGTTCAGATGCTCAGGATTGGTCGAGATTGTTATATAGTCTGGGAGATAGGGGCTACATATTGTTATTTCTGAGTAAATCTACAAAATGCGTGAGAGTAAGCATCTCACGCATTTTGTAGATTTATTCAGATTAAGTCCAACCGTGAAATGGACGTCCGCTGAAAAATTATTATCGTAAAAATCGTTACATAGTCGTTACTCGTAAAAATATATAGGTACACAAAATGATTTTGACAAAAAAACCGACTTCATGGGAAGTGGGAGAAACTGAATAAATGTGATTCATCTCCTAAATTTTCAGCTGTCAAGGCGGAATATTATCAATTTAAATGGTGGTCCCATTTAAATTTGAAGATGAACTTACCTTCTAGATATATCATATTCAATAAAAAATAACCAAAATACTGAACTCATAAAATAGCATGCGTAAAACTAGTTTGAGTTGTTCCCATTCGCTTTAATTCCGTGTGCTAGTTTTAAACGTGCTCCTAGCTTAAAGCAGTTAATTGGACACACAACAGACTGACACGATACTGATAGACATTGACATGCACACTCCCCTTCCACCCGCGCCTTAAGAAGCATGCTCGAAAATCAAACGGCAGTTATTTTTGTGGCAGTGTTTTACACACATGCAACTAAGTAACATTTGCTATTTATAAGAAAGCTTTTGGGCCAGTATACTTTTGAGACGACTTTAGACGTAGAAATGAGCATGTCTATCAGTACCTACCTCTAAAATCGTTTCACAATTGACAAAATATATCGCGTAAATAAACAAAAAAATATGACAGTCAAATTAAGTTTTTTTTTTTTTATAGGAGCTGCTATCCTGAAGTTTTATAATTACTTAGCTCTTAGCCTAGCCCAGTCGCCTGTGATTTATCGTCAAGATAGCTGACGTCTGCGTCATAACTCATGTAAGGCGAGGAGCACAAAAAGTAGTCGAGACACGCCCGAGAATAAGCCGTAATTGTTGTGACTTTTAGATAAGTGGTAGGCCCCTAGTGTGAAAATTATGTCTTACTATTAGCTGCGCCCCATGGTTTCAACCGCTATTAGGAACTGTTATTTATCTTCGGGTAAAAAATTGCATAAAAGCTGGTAGATTGAATCAGGCGTTCTTTTCGAAAGTATAATGATTTCCAGTGTAATAGAAAATATGAAAAATGTAGGCAGCATTAAAATATATTCCAATGACAAATATCATCATAATTATGAAGCTCTTCCACGTCTAGTTTGAAAATTAAAATTGTATATTTCAGGTAAAACCCCATATAAAGCGAGACAGTATAATAATCATAAGTCACAATAACTAAACAATATAACAATATGTAATCAGAAATAAAATTAAATAAAATAAAATTATCAGAAATAAAATTAAAATTAATTCAATAAAATAAGTACTAAGAGGTTAGTTCAAATTCTATATAAATATAATCTAGTCAGTTCAATGGTAAAATAATGTGTCGCATCAAAAAAGCTATCAGACTTAGTACTTTCTCTTCGGCATTGGCTCTGCGAGTGCTTGTTGTAGCATTGCCAAATGAAAACACAATCCAGTTTTACCATTGATGTAAGGAAATAGTGGGAAGATACGGGGCGAACTCCTTGACGAGGACCGCACAAATTAGGCCTAATCGACTTCAGTCACAATCGAACTGGCGTTTGTGATAGCACGTGAAGTACTTGTCAATATTTTGTTTGAACCGAGCCATATTTAATGGGGACAATGTTTTGATGACACGCGTCCTCCCCCTTTTTGAAACAATCGAGTTTTACCAATAAATGAGAGGAGTTTTTGTTAGGCAATTACTTCAATAATAAATAGACAAATAAGCGCAAAATTGTCCAAAGTTTCTAAGGATCCTTCAAATGAAAGGCATGCACAATGTATATAAATAAATGTATTGTGTTTAAAGTACACCCAAATACACTGCCTGCTCATGCGATACAACACGGTATAGATCCCATTGTTCAAAAATAAATTAATCAAACGATCAAATGCAAATAAAAAGGTACAAATGACATCGAAGCGGGGTGACGAGTTGATACAGTCAAAACTTCGCAGTAGAGAAACTCTAGAAAAGCGATAGCTAAATGCACTCAATTAACACCATTTCTGCCTGATAGCTAACAAAATGAAAACTATACATAAATTACGGCAGCATATCTTGCGTTCGTACACGTGGCATAGAAACGCTTATACCTTTCTAGATACAAATGATAGGTCAAAATAATAATTGGCCAAGAGCGTGTCGAGACATGCATATGGTAGGGTTCTGTAATCAAAGCCATATAATTGTAGTTATAGTTCAGAAAATTATGGTTATAGAAAAATTCGAACGAACGAAGCTCTGTGGACTTAGCCAAATTTCAGAGATGTACCATCCCGACATAGCATATACTTTTTATGGTTTAAACATAGATAAAACTGATTGAGAAACATTATTTGCTAAGACCATTTTACAAAAAGGTCAGTGACCTATGAGATAGAACGCTTTGAATTTATTACAGTTTTATCGCTGTTACTCAAAAATTCATCACCATATAATGTTCGAAATAATTTTGAATGAAGGTTTTAAATATGACCTAGCTGGTATTGTAAGATTCAAGTTTCTATGTCTTTTAGTTTAGAAATGCAGGACCCCCCCTGCACTACCTACTTTTTGCCACTTTGGCGGGCCATATTTCGCAAAGTATAGACTTAAAAAAAAAGTGATGTATCAAACATTACCTTCATTTTAAAAGACCTTTTCAACGATACCCCACACAAATAGCTGGAGCGAAAAAAGATATTCATCTCTATTTCACATGTACCAGAGCCACCCCTAAACTGCAATATTATATATTTTTATACTTTTAAAATTGAGATCTATATTACAACTGTTATTATGCAAAGTTTAATTAACTTATCTAAATAATTATAGGAGTTAGAAGGTTTTAAAAAATTCAGACGGACAGACAGACAGACAGACGGACAGAACGAATTTATAAGGGTTCCTTGTCGGGCTACAGAACCCTAAAAAATACTGCTGGAATTCTGATTTAGTAACAAATATCAATTCAAAAGCATGAAATTGCAAACTTTTACAACTACAAGAAATCACTGATACAATGTTGAATCAAACACTTTGTTTACATACCGGTCACGAAAGGATATTTTGATATTTATAAGTTTGTCGGTTGTCACCAAAATGCTTGTTGATACTAATCTTACTATTTTTCCTCCTTTTTTGACACCGATATCTTAACCCAACGAAACACGTAGGTATCTCGATTCATCCTGATTTCAAGATTCCAGTTCCTGTCAGTAGTATCAATAATTCTAATAACACAATACTAGTATTTTTATACTTTGCTTATACTACCGGGTCTACCGGTTGTTTATACTACCGGTTATCTAGTAGGAAAATTAAGAAGAATAAGACATACACAATCGAGAAAAAAAATATTAGTACAAAAAAAGAAGACATTACTACTAGTTATCAAGCAATCAGAAAATATTTTTATCAGATATAATTCTTACCTTAGAAAAAGTTTGAATTGTTACATTGTATCGTTATGCGTAGTGTTTTATCGTTCGTAGTGGTATTTTTTGTTTTAACTCCTACACACTTCATCTACTGTTTATAGCATCCGCTATGTAGGCAGGGCAGGGACCCTAATCCAGACAGGTAAGCTGGCCTAATTTATCATCCCGAAACAAAAGAGGGCTGAGCACAACTCTATGTGCTCAATACAAACTAGGATTTTGTGAACAATGCGCGAATTCGACATCTATTTATATGCAAATATCGTAAATCCATATGATATACAAATTAAATCACAACAAAGTAGGAACTTTACTTTTTGCTTATAACTAAATCAAACGAACACACGGTTTATTTTATTTTCATCCCGAATATAATACATCAAAAATTGTATAAGTACTACATGGTGTTAGTTACATGATGCATCTAACTGCGCCGAAATATCGGGAACTCCTTCCACAACCTTACCACGGTAAATATCCCGTAAATAATCATATAACTTTAGTGAACAACCGTGATAGTTTAAAACAGTGTTTAGTATAAGTACTGATTATCATACCTACCTCCATATAGGGCCTTACTTGAGTAACGTTTTCAAGTAAGTTTCATAGTGCATAGCCATAAAAGCTTAAATTTTAACTATGTAGGTATAAGATGATATGTTTTATGATATATTTATTTGTAGGAATAGATTAATTATTCTAAGGTTTAGTTTTTAGTTAATATTTAAGTTTTAGTAAATTTTCTGTTTTTTATGTTGTGCATAATATGTATAAGATGAGCTCATTGCTTAATTTTTTTACCCACTTCAAAAAAGTTCTCTTTTCGTTTTTTTTTGTGTATTTCGTATGCGATATATTCGACGATTTGAACCGATTTTGGTGATTATTTTTTCATTGAATAGGCTATATTTCTCAAGTGGTTAAGCATGTAAAGAAAATGTTTCACCTCTAAGGGTGGAAAATTAGGGGATAAATCCTGTTTATTTAATTACCCGTGAAATCGGTTAATGTATTTTTTTTGTTAAAATTTAATTTAAAAAATTAACTGACTTCAAAAAATCAGGTTTCTACTCGACTGTATTTAAAAAAAAAACTGTAACCGTAACCCAAGTATTGTAATGCCGTATTTCAGCAATAAAAAACCCTATATAAGATTATTTCTTACATAATGTCATCAATTAAATTACAACTACTGTGAAATTATGGATAACAAATTTTATCTATACATAGACATCTATTACAAAATCATTTTCTGTTTCATATATATCAATTACAGACTGCAAAGCAAATATCACCAAAAAAAATGCCCTCCGTATCAATAAGTATCTATTAATATGAAACGAAAATCCCTCTATTCACGCAGGATTTTAAGCTGCCAAAATGCTGTATACTGCTCCATTTATTTCGTTATTAATAAATGGATCCAACACACAATGGAGAACTTAATTCGGCATTGCAAATGTAGATGAAAATAGTCCTCTCATTTTGTTTAATTAATGGGTATCGATTGATGCTAGTTATTTCGCGCCGACTGTTTATGCCGTGTACAGACTTAGCGAACACACGCGAGTGAACGAGTTCGAGTGGACGTATCAGAGAAAGTGAACGCACGAACGAAAGATTCGCTAACGTTCGCCAGTATTGCTAATGTCGCTACGGTACGTTGTAAGCGGGCGATCGGGTTTGAGGACACAGCTATGGTGAACGAGGGTGCAGTGAATATGCGCCTACGTTCGTCTGTATGCATTCGCGCGCGTCCGTTTGCGTTCTGTCGCTGAGTCTGTACACGGCATTAAAGATTCTAATTCTGAATAGTGCATTTGCAAATTACAGATCACCAAGATTACATTTATTTTTTCAGCTATTATTAAGCCCTTTTACAAAAACTATGATAGTTCTCAATAGTCTAACCAGTCTTACCATGTATGTGTGTAGCTCAGTGATTCGCACGGTAAGTCACCCTATCATCTATAAAAAAAGGTGGACGCAACTCTTTGGCCTCTTAAAAATGTAGTTGCCTCCTAAAACCTCTATGAGCAAAGAAATTATTTCGCAAAGCCAAAAGCCCATACATTAAAAATAAAGATTTCTTAAAAAATCTTTGTAGACAAAATAGTCCTGAAAATAATTCTGTATCAACAACCAGTATTTGAAAGTAATCTTATAATACTTTTCCCCAAAATCTGCATACATAATATATTTCTTATTCCGCAAAAGCGAATCTTGATAATCCAGTCCAGGAACCCACGGTATGGCTAACCTTTCCCAAATTTAAGACCAGTTTACGCGTGCCTCTTTACTTTATGAGACAGGGTTTGGAGGCCTAAAATATATTCTTTGCGATAAAGCTTATTACATTTTTGGGAATACCAGACACCATTCTTGCCTACAATGTATGATTCAGTCGTGTTTTATTTTGTTGTGGTATCGTATATCATATTTAATTGCTTATCTGTCAAATCCGTGTCTACATTCTTAATTTTCCCTTGAATAGTTTGGGCATTTAGGTACAAAAACTGTAATTTAAGATTTTTTCCTTTTGTGAACCTAACTTCCTCTTATAAATAATAGAGTCAATATGGCTATGAACGTGAATCTAGAACAGCCGTCTCATTTTCTCTTTAGTGTTAAAGTGAGACAAACGTAGTAACAGTGCTCCATTAGTGCCCTCATCAAATTCGTTTATAATTCAAGTTTCTATTTAGAAAGATAAAAAACCCAACGACGTCATCTATAGCGGATGATTATTCACAAACGGTAAACCTAAACCAAAAATGATGGAAACTTTACTTTCATTTTGAAAGGCCTATTCAATGATATGTCATATGAAACTAAAATAATACTTTTTTTGTTCATCCCATTTATGTCCCCACGTCGCTATCCTGTACTTATGTTGAGGTCAACAACCCATCAACCGACAATAAAAAGGAGGTAGGGTAAAGGTATGTTACGCGATATCTTCGACGATGGTAAACCGATTTTAATTAAAACACTGTTTTAAACTATCACAGTTGCTCACTACAGTTATATGATTATTTACGGGATATTTACCGTGGTAAGGTAAGTCTTCCCGTGAATAGAATACATTCTATTTATATTTATAGATTAATAATTAATTAGAAGATATTCCACCTCCAAGCATGGAAAATTAGTCCCGTGAGGTTGGTAGTTTTTTTTAAACGAATTAATTATCAACTGGTTTTCCGTCATTGTAGCCTTAAAACTGTGTCACAGTACGCACTATACAATGTTTAGTAAGTATAATGCTGGCCCTGGGATAGAGTGAGAGGAGGGGTAGCTCTAGGTGCTCAATAGCAAGGGGCGCCAAAATGCATAATGCGAAAAAAAATCGAACAGAACATAAAATTTTGATGGCACCTCAGGGCAGGTGCGTCGTGGCACACTTGTGTTGTGCGTCAACAGCACAAAATTTTTACGTGGAAATAGTTTTTTTATCCTGAATTAGCTCATGGAACACTTTATCTTGGAATTGATTCTTAAATATATAGGTTTCATAAATGAAACGCGCCGAATGAAAATTTTGTCCTAGCCTGATCAAAAAATATAGGGCCGGTGCTGTATACATCAAGTCACATACATATTTACTCGCACATACAAATCCGTCTGTTCTAAAATAAAGTACCATTATTTCTCTCATCCATCATTTCTAATCAACACACAAAATCAAATGAACAATGTACTTCCAAAATAATAAATACCAAAAAAACATACTGTCACGATAAAGTAACACACTGTAACCTAAACGCCGAAAAAAAATCAAGCCTGGCAAAAATACAGACATGATGAATAGACTTGGAGATATTCTTTACCAATTTGAAATGAATCCAATTCATATTTGACAGGGCACAGAACAAATAATCGCAAGGAATGGTAATGATACAGATCGATATGAGATGTCATGTGAATAATAAAAACAACAACAGATAGAGTAGACTTACGAAGCTATTAGAGTGGTATAGTAAAAAATGAAGTTTAAAACATCAGCAAATACATATAAGAAAATGTGTCAATAACTAATTCTAAAACAATAAAAAGAATTTAATTTTGCGTTTTAAGGGTGGTACATGTAAAATGGGGATGAAGTATATTATTTTTGCTACAACCCCTCGTGTGGGGTATTTTGTTTAAGGAAGTTTTTAAAATGAAGGAAGGTTTCATACATAACTTTTTTTTCAAATGTATCTATATTTTGTGAAAAATGGCCGGCAAAAAAGTTAGTCCCCCCTCTCTGCATTTCTAAACTACTAGACATAGAAATTTGTAACTTACCATGCTGATAGGTTATATTAAAAACCTTAATTCAAAATTATTTCGAATATTTTCTAATTATAACTTTTTGAGTTATAGCGATATAACTGTAATAAATTCAAGATGTTCCAGCTCAAAGGTCATCTAATCACCTTTTCGTGAAATTGTCGTAACAAAAAATGTATTTCAAGTAGTTTTATTTTTGACTAAACCATAAAAAGTATATGTTATGCTGGTATGATGCCCCTCTGAAATGTAGTTAAATCCACAGAACTATGATTGTGACTACAATAAATATGACTTTTGGCTATGAAAAACGGAACCTTACGATATACGTGTCTGGAGAATCGAGACGCTCTTGGCCAGTTATTTATTTCTTTTCACTTTCAGGATCGGTATGAGAGCACACTACAATGTGAAGAACGAAAGAGTAATCGGGTAAAACTAGAAGGCGCAGAAAGTTTAATTTGAATCCTGCTAAACAAGTTCAAATTCTCATTAAAACCTTAATAAATTACTTAAAGGCTTATCAACAAAGAAGTAAAAACAATAATAAAGAGCGGAAATGGTTAATGACCGTATAAACCTACTGGCTAAAAACCTTAGAGCATGAACTACATGCTAAGTCACTTTCGGCATTATGACGAATCCTTTGATCCCATTTTTTTCTTCGCATTCAACCGTTTAGCTTGGTGAATTGTTGTGTAACGTGAATAAAATCCATCAGCGCTAACGCATGTCGTTCCAAAATATATTTTTGCTTGAATTACTCTGAGGAGACAATTTGAAATAATGTGACCTAAAAATCAAAGAAGTTCTTGGGACAACTATTTAGCATAATTAAAACCCGTCAGATACGCACACTGGCGCCGAAACTAACTAACTAAAAATTTGGGAAACTACGGAACTTTGACACTGCGAAGAAATTGGCGCCATCGCGTTGATCTAAATCTAGGACAGCTGATTCGGAAATTTTACCAATGTTTTAGCCTCCGTCTTAATAGTGATTATGAATCATAAAAAAAATTACAAGTGAGAGTAGAACTTGAACCCAGAGGGTTCCATACATCTATACATATAATAAAAACGTAGAGATAAAAAAATCTGTAATTGCGAGATAACAGAAAAAAAATCACACAGGTCGTCTTAAAATAAGCAGCTGAACACGATAGGACAGTTTTTAGAATTTTTGTCTGTTTGTTTGTTTGTTTGTCCGCGCACATCTCCTAAACCACTGGACGGATTTAAATGCGGTTTTCACGAATATGCTGAGAAATTACCAGATTAAAACATAGGCTATCTTATATCATTTATTTTAATTCTTTATTTTTACATAAACGAAAATAAAAATCAATGATTTATTTCTTCGTTACCCGAAACGTAATATGAGGATCGTCACATAGCCTCAAGCAAGGAGATCCAAAGTAAAGAGAATGTTATTGACATAGCCATTAAAATTTTGAAATTGTCAACTGTCATTCGGTTAATCAGTTTAAATTTAAAGAAGGTTCCTTAACCTTCTTAGATGAATGAACGTGTAGATCAAGCATGTTATAGGCCTTACAACCTCTTTGGTGATTCATTCCAGTGCATGGAGTAGGAGTGTGGCGTACTCATACTCCTTGCGCCAACCTTCGTGAATTTCATTCCAATTTTCCACGACGTGTGGCTCTGGGGCGCGAAAAGAAAAAAAATAAAAGAACACCGATTTTCAAATGGAATTGTCATTCGCTTTTTCTACGATTTGTCTAAGATTTTTCTTTGCATTAAATTTATAATTTCTTTCGGACTCAGCATCGAGCTATATTACTACGTATAGAGGAGACGGCGCACATCCCTACTATGTTCCGTCCAATTGCAGTCATATGGCAGCACATCACTTAGTTGCTTGCTAGCTCTTGAGCAATTAAGTCATGTTTGTTTTAAAACGAAAAAAGTTCAAAAGTATTAAATATGGTATCGTGTGTGTTAAGATATTGCACGAATAATTAAAAGAATACGTCGAAGTGCAAAGGAATAACTTTCCATCGGTGAGTAATTAGATAATCATTTACAAATTTTACAATTTAAGTCGAACAAAATATTCTCGGACGTAGCGTGGATGCCGTGTTGCGTCATTTGTCATAGACTAAAAATTAAGATGTGACATTGTGTTTGTAACAAGTGTAGGTAGAATTAGTTGAAGTTTTTTTTTTATAGTGGAATATAATAATCTAACACATATTTAGAAAAGTACTGCCTAGTGATTTAATAAAAAAAGATAAAAAATATGATGAAAAATAATTATTGTCTTTTGTAAAATATAATTTTAATTTTAAAGGTTTCCACGTCTGGGCCGTAAAGATAGAGAAAAATGGATTGCATTTGTCCAGAACAATCGAAACGAAGAAACGTGGTTACCATCTAATAATACTTACATTATGTTCCTTGCATTTTCGCGAAGAGGATAAATATACCACAAAATCGGGAAGGCGTTTTCTGAAGAAGTCTGCTGTACCTTGTGAAGATGTAAGTAACAGTCATGAAAATAGTTTTGCTCAAGACAAGTAACAAAATATTATATCAGTCGTCATTAATATTAATTATGTTATGTTTTTTTTTAGCCAAGAGTGTGTCACAGTAGTACTGGAACAATGGACGATTAACTGGTTCCCAGTTAATCGTCGGATACATATCTGGTTACATTTCCCGGATTCTGACAAGGTCATTAAAATGCGAAGTATGTGTGGATAGCTTAAGTACAACAGAAAGGCTGCCACATCATAAACTTATAACTATCAAAGATATGGGTGGCTTGTCGTACTCTACAGAAGACGTATATAAAATATGTGTCGCCACGGAAACTGTAATACGAAAACTTATAAAACAAAGTGGTTGGAACCAATCTCTCTACTAAATATTATTTTAGTTATATTACAGTTAATACTTTGGAATATTTTGTTCAGAAGGAAGTATTTACATCTTTACTTCAACATTCTTTTAATCAACCAAGCACCTTAAATCACAGAACACATTTGATACGAGCCATCATAAACAAGTACACAACAATTCGCTTGAAACATGAAGCTAAAACTGATCAGACTAATAATGTTTTATCTAAGCGGCAAAAGTTAACTAAACTTATACTGTTCAAAGGTAACTAAATAAACATATTATTACAAAAAATACTTACGGCTTTTATTTTATCTTAGATCAAATCACAAGGCATTTTTTTAAGGAATGAGACTCTCCATGGCTCTGAACCAGTTAATATAGGGACATACCATTAATCAAGAAGAAATATTTTGTATTGAATAATTAGCTTACCTGGAAAGGTTATTACTAGTATAATTGTGCTACCTACAATTCAAGACGTAATCTATATAAAAAACCAGTAGTGTCCTGATGTTTCCCCTGCTATACCATAGGAATAGTATATTTTCCCTGAAAAGCCTATGTGGTAATCCAGGGTATAAGCTACCCCCATACTAAATTTCATCAAAATCTGTTCAGCCGTTACCGAGTTGTCTGGGAACAAACACACTTACATACCTTACACACGCACAAACTTTTTCGCAAATATAATATTAGTGTGATTAAGCAAACAATGGTATATATTAAATACTTAAACGAATGAATTAATTTAACTGAAATATTCATATTATAATATAATACTTTCTATTGTTCAATTAATTCAACTAATAATAAATTATGAAACAAAGTGCGAATTCAATTGAAGCTTGTTAGGTAATATAAAACTACGTCACTTCTGTAGTCAGTCAGCAGTTTAGTCTATAGCAACGACAGGTTGATGCAGAACGTTGAACGAAACGCGTAAGCGCTTTGAAAAATCGCGGCGCTTACGACTTTTTCGTCGCGAGAAAACTATACCTTATAAGCGTTCTAGCGCTGAATGTTTATATTGGCTGGTTAGACGACTAATTATTGTTTCGGCGGTGAAGCAAACTTTAGGTTATATTCTTAACAAAATTGAACATGATCTTTGTTTATGGTAGCTTCTCTATACGTAGTAATAAAGCTCGATGGGACTCAGCTATTTTCTTCCATTGTCGGTAGCTTAACCCTCTCCTTCTATATAAATAGTACAAATCCACTATAATTGGTGACCACTGAATGGACCGTACACCACCGACAAAGGTCAGAATGTCGCTAGATCGTACTGATAGCACTGCGGCTGACACGAAGAATAAAGATGATGACAATGTATTCCGAGTTGGCGTGCGAATTCCACCGTTTTGGCCAGAGAAGCCGGCGATTTGGTTCGCCCAGATCGAAGGCCAATTCGCGATTTCCAACATCACTGCAGTTAGCACCAAGTTCTACTATGTCATTGGACAACTTGACCCGCAATACGCAGCTGAAGTCGAAGACATCATCGTCAATCCGCCTGTGACCGAGAAGTACGAAAAACTCAAGCTGGAGCTAATTAAACGTTTGTCCGCATCAAGAGAAAAAAAGGTACAGCAACTTTTAACACGCGAGGAGCTAGGTGATCGTAAGCCTTCTCAATTTTTACGTCATCTACGACACCTAGCAGGCCCCGGAGTTCCAGAAGACTTTTTACGCATGATTTGGACCAGCCGCCTACCGAACAGCACGCAGACCATCATTGCTTCGCAGCAGATGACGTCATCACTCGATGTGCTGGCAGACCTAGCCGACCGCATACATGACGTTGTCCCTATAGCCCAGGTCGCATCTACATCCAGTACCACACCGGGAAGCTCCAAACTCCATATTACATTCTCATGGTTTTATTCTATGTTAGCATTTAAAACACAAAATATACCGCATCCTATTTTAATACAGTCCCGCGAATAGAAGTATTCAAAAAAGGCCCTTTGTACATGAAAATAAACCTATACAACAAAATTCCGGACGCAATAAAGAAAGAAATAAATAATAACATTTTTCCAGAACCAACTTCGTAAGTTTCTAACCCAAAAATGTTATTACGAGATAAAAGATTTTTTCGACGATACATTTTAGAAAATTATAATTAGAAAATAAATATCGATATATAAATAGTTAAGAAAGTAGCGTCATAAGTTTTGTATCATCTCATATATAATTAAGTAACCTATTATCACACTAAGTATGTTTTTTTTTGTTTTGTAAAATTACTTCACCCTAGGTTAAGTTTGAATAGTATATATAATATTTATGTAATAGATTTGACTATACTTAAATTTATATGTTTATGTCTGTGGTCTGGTTTAGTGAACAGCCACTACATAATTCATTGCTGCACCCTTTGTGCAGGGTATATAAACTTAGCTTTTAGAAGAATACAGTGTATATTTGGAATAAGAATATAGAAATAATTTTATTTTACTGTGATATTTTAACAGATAAATAGAGTAGTTCCATTTCATGGCTTTTTAATCAAGGTATACATACAAATGCACGCGAAATAAGAAATAACTAGCCAAGAGCGTGTTAAGACAAGCATTATGTCAGGGTTCCGTGGCCAGCGAAACTGGCCGGAAATATACTTTTAATGGTTTAGACAAAAAGAAAATTTCAAAACATGCTCTGCACTGTGGTCACATTATCTTTTTGATTTGAAAACTGTTGACGGTGTTATTTATTACTTTTATGATTCTATCAATACTTCACACAGGGCGACTTAAAATAAGCAGCTGAACATGTAAAGAACAGTTTTTAGAATTTTTGTTTGTTTGTTCACGCACATCTCCTACACCCCTGGAAGAAAAATGTGGACGGATTTAAATGCGGTTTTCACGAATATGCTTAGCTATGACCAGATTGAAGTATACTTATGCTATGTTATTTTGCGCAAGGCCGGATTAAGGGAAGAAAAAAGAATTAAAGGTTTATATGAAAATCTACGCGTACGAAGTCGCGGGCAAAAAAGCTAGTACTTAATAAAATATGTGTGCAGATAGTTCATCCATCCCGGAAATTGAATCTCGCCGGAAAAAGGTTCAAAAGGTTGAAGGACTATTGAAGGACAAACTTAACTTTGTAGTTGAGGTGCTCCCATACATACCAATTATTATATATGTAAGTTTGTAATAGCAATATCATTGTTTGATGTGATGCAACTACATATGAACAGCTTTCGGATTTTTTTCCTTTTGTCAAATTTCAAGATTCTAGATCTAGGTCAACAGGAAATACTCTATATAATAGGGTTTGATTCCGTTGTGCGTGTCAAAATATGCGGCAAAACGGCCGTATCTTTTTTTCGCGTACAAGTCCGTGTTTTGCCACCAACTCACCTGTTGTTAAGCGACGATTTGGTCGAAGATAAAGCATGCAAACTTAGAAGATACCATTCACTCTAGCTTTGAAAAGTCTTTGATTGCGTTGACTTAGAAATATGTTTTTTACAGCTCCAAAGGGGTTGCAGGCCTGAGTATTAGATATTGATTTAACTTGATACCCCCACGTATTTCTGAGAAAAAGGGTCTTGACAGACAGACAGACAGACGGACGAAAAGATCCAATAACGGTTCCTTTTTTCCTTTTGAGGTACGGAACCCTAAAAATAGCGACATCTAATGAAACTTATTAGAAGAATGGCCTTTTTTCTTTGCTGTCATTTAATAAAAACTCGTGCAATAGATAGTAAACATATCATAACATAATTCTAGACTTCTTAACTCTATCGCGTGAGTGCAGATATCGAGATATCGAGAGGATCAGAGCGCAAGATCGATGACAATGGATACATCATTACAAGCCATTGTGAGCGAGTTACAAGGTCGCACCTCTGAACTTGTGCCTTCTGCAAAACATATATGTACCTCTGGACCCGTGGAACAAAAGACAGGTGTGCGAATGAACTTAACACGAAATACAAATCAATCCAAATAATTTTGCAATCGGTTCGATATGCGGCCGATATTAAACATCAAAAGTCTTACGAATATGATTAAAACTATATCAACTTTTACTGATGGAATCTGTGTCGCACGACAAAGAGACCAACAAAATTTGGTTAATATGGTATAGTATGATAAAAAAACACGCTTAGTTGAAGTTTCTATAAGTAAGACCGCAGATGTGCATTTCATTGGTGGACAATAATCCCCCTTCTCAGTTCGTTTGCTCACTGCTGAGCGTCGAGAATTCGGGATGCTCCCGACCTTTTGTAATCTGGCGACAAATCTGGTTCCATCTCTGGCGGTCTCCAGCCTAGTACATCGCATCAGAGATGTTCGTGTCGAGTTCTTTTGACACTTGGTGGGTCCATCTTGTTGGGCTGCGCCCCCTGGGTCTTTTTTAAATAATATTGCAGCACCCTATGCAATCATTTGATTGCTTAGGGTGCTGCTCGAGGGTCTCTGAACAACAATATCATCATCATTATTATAATTAGGCTATTTTAGCTCACTGCTGCTGACCTTAGCCTCTCCCACGACAAACCATTCAGTCCGAACTTTGGCTTTTATCTCCCAGAAACTGCTATCTGCCTCGTATATCATCACCACAGAAAAGAGAAGTAAATAGAACAGAAATGAGAAGGAAAATCTGTCGCCAGGTATTGTGACAGAACCTTTATTGAACTTTCTTATTCATGTCAACGTGTCGAACTCAGCGTCACAGTTGCTAACACAGTTGCTATGGGTTTATATGGGTGCAAGTTTAGTGGCTTCAACAAATTTCTTACAAAAATGCATTGACTGCCGTTCTAATTTAAACAAAAAAAAAACTTTTCTATGATCGTCACTGCATCGAATATCAAGGGCCAAACTCTATACATTAATAACCTCCGACGCAAAAAGAGGGGTTTATAAGTTTAAGGTGTGTATCTATGTTTACCTATGTCTGTGGCATCGTAGGTCCCAAATGGCTGAACCGATTTTAAATTAGTTATTTTGTTTGTTTGAAACGGGACTTGATTGAGAGTGATATTTGCTATGATTCAAGAAAATCTGTTGAGCCGCTTGAAGATTTTTAGCATTTTTTTCGTTTTTTATTTTTTATATTTCAATGTACGAGTATACTTCCTGCCATTTGTCCTTTGCTATAAACATACTTTGAGTCATTGTAATGTTCATGAAATGCAAAACATGGTAACAAGTGTAAGGAGGTGGGGTCGCACGCCTACATCACAATACTCAACATACTCTGACTTGCAACTCTTGCAAAATACATTGCGTTTGATTTGAAAAGCCAACCCTATTAATGTCAGGAGATGTACACAGTCTATGGTAACTGTTTTTTTTCTAACAGATTATAAAACAATGTAGACACTTGACAGTCATTAAAAAGAACATTAAAATTCCTCCTACCAATCAGAGATCCGATCGGAGACCCGGGAATATCCCAATATAAGTAATGTAAACCGTCATGTGTGTGCATGTCTACCGTCTTAAAAGAAGATAGTTCGCTATATGCAGATAACAGTAGCAAAAAAAATCACTGGAAATATAATTTTTATGAAAACGATGATGGCCGAGGTAGCATGTGCGCTTAACAATCTGACGGCAACCGGTTCGATTCTCAGCCCTGCACCAATGACTTTTCAGAACTTAAAGAAATGATGCGCAATTTCGATGCCATCGCTCAAAACCAGTTTTTTTGCAAAATAGGCTTGCGCTTGGCCGCCAACTCACCTGATGTTAAGTGATGATGCGGCCTACGGTGGATCACGGTTGCCTACAAGAAACCGATTCACTCTTGACGTGAAGACACCTTGATAAACAGATAGACAGTAAAGGAAAAGAAACCGATATGTCCAAGAACCATAAAAGTTCAAAGATATGTGACGTTCACCAACATTCACTGGGCCAGCGCGGTAGACCAGAGCCCATCCTCCCCAGCAGTGGGAACATGGTAGGCTGATATTGATGGTAAAATAAATTTGAAGTTAAAAATATTTTAAAAACTGTATTTGTTTTTATTTTTAAATCGAGATGAATATACATATTTAATGGGATTTTTTAAATATTAAACAAAACTTTTTGTATTTTTCTCAACAAACCCTTTCATATGATACCCATATCATGAAGGTAGATATGACCACCCTCCGGCTCCAACATCAGGACCCTGGTCATCTAGGACCAATGTGCTTGGAAAGACAAATCCAACGAACCCAAATTCGGCGGGGTTACGTCGTTTCATTAAGAAGTTCCTATGGCCACCTTCTGTCTCCATCAACAGTCTCCTTTGCAAGTCATTCAACCACCAAGCAGTAGTGTGCAAACACTACTGTGTTCCGGATTGAAGGGCAATGTTTCCAGCGAAATTACAGGGCACACAGAGATTTGACATCTTATATCTCGGGGTGACAAGCGCAGTGCATTGCTATCCAGGGTTTTAAACTGTTGAAGTTCAAAGTTCTGAGTGGCGTTGAGCTGTTATGGGCAAGCGTGGCGAGCTATCAGGCGAGCGACTTCGCTCGTCTCGTCACCCAGTATCATAAAAATAATAAAAAAATAGACCAGCACAATGGCACCATAACTTACATAAATATGCAAAACTTTAGCTCTATCTGTTGAGGATAACTGATCTAAAAGTCAGTTGCTATATTTGTCCCACACCCGACTACTAACAGGGCAAGTTAAATAAAAGCTTGTAAAATACATAATCTACCATGATAAATGATCAGAGCGAATGACGTCACGATTATGAATAAAAAAAAATTAAGAAAGTTCAGCAATGTTTACATATAGTGTTTAAGGTCGTGACGTCATAAAGTGACGCCATGACGTCATAAGGTGACGCCATCGCCTGGGAGTGTTTTTGGTGCAACTACAAAGTTATAGTTAAACAAGATCGAAAAACTATCTTACTAACTCTTCTCTTCTCTTTCTATCTTTTTCTGCAGAAATAAGTTGTTTTTTGAAATGCGTAAGAAAATCGCAGAAAATGAGTTATCAAGCCTACTCATGCTTTTATCTGTATAATTTTTTTCGTATGTTTCTATTCCTCTCAAAGAAATACGATGGTAATCCTCCATAATGAAAATCAACATGTCACAAAGCGCAATCAGTCAAGCACTCTACTATCTGTCCGCCTACGCTCAACTACTTACTGAGTAAGCCCTGTAATCCATTTTTGCTCGTCATTCCTTACTTGGACAGCAATAAAGATAGCCCGCGCTACAAATGACAGTGTCTATCATTTTACTCTTTTCTCGGCGATCATCATCATTTCAGCCATAGGACGTCCACTGCTGGACATTGAACTCCCCCTTTCTCGGCCATACGAGTACCTATTTCTATATTTCAGTATACGATCAGAGATATTCGAAAAATTTCTTTTTATTTCGTGAGTGAACTGTTTTTTAACAAATTTAATATTCCCAATGTCTCGGCAGGATTTGAACTATAGGACTTCTTTGATTTCAGGCCATTCATATTTTTCTAGTGTAGCTGGTTGGCTACAAATCGATAATTTATTTCCATAGGAAAAATTACATCTATCATTAAAATTCTAACCATAAATATGGCTGCCAAAAAGCTAGGTATCCTATCGAAGGTGCGTCGGTACTTCACGTCGGAACAGTTGCTTACACTGTACCAAGCACAAGATCGGTCGTGCATGGAGTACTGCTCTCACCTTTGGGATGGATCAGCTAAATACCAGCTCGGGGCCTTGGAGTCAATTGAGAAGCGTGCCAAGAGGCTCATCAGCAACGAAACCCTAGTTCAGACTAAGCTTCTTAGTCTTGAGCATCGGCGCAAAGTTGCTAGTCTATCGGTTTTTTATCGGATACATTTTGGAGAGTGTGCATCTGATCTGCATGATTTAATTCCCTCCTGCCCTTTTTTTCTATCGGACTGCCAGAGCGGGCACGAAAAATCGACACCCCTTTATGGTTGACATTCCGAAAACCCGTACGAAGCGCTTTGATTCAACCTGCTGCGCTACCTGAATGGGTGTTCCCCGGTAGTTACAATCTGGGTGTCTTCAAATCACGAGTGAATCGGTTTCTTCTGGGCAAGCGTGGGTTTGCGCTTTGATTCCACTTTTATTATGCGAACTGCTAGTCTGTGGAATGCACTGCCTGAATGGGTGTTCCCCGGTATTACAATCTGGGTGTCTTCAAGTCACGAGTGAATCGGTTTTTTCTAGGCAAGCGTGATCCACCGTAGGCCGCAGCATCGCTTAACATCATGCGAGTTGGCGGCCAAGCGCAAGCCTATTCTACAATAAAAATAAAAATAAAATGTCGTAAATGGATCTGGAAAACTATGTAAAACTCTCTTTCATAATTTTTGTACATTTTAGAAGCAATAAATCTTTGTTCTTATTAAAAAAAAAACACTATTGGACAATATTTTTAGAATAACAGCCATCATCATCATTATCAGCCTGAAGACGTCCACTGCTGAACATAGGCACTTAAAACTCCACACTGAACGACACCCTGCCAACTGCATCTACTGGATGCCCGTGACTCTCACAATGTCGTCGGTCCACCTAGTGGGAGGCTTACCTACGCTGCGTCTTCAGCACGTATGCCTTGAATAACATTGCAAATGGTATAAAGCAATTTTCGTGTTGATATTTTGTAGGATAGTGTGACGTAGGTGATCGAAAAATTGTTTTTTATTAATCTCTTCCGCCTAAATGGATTAAGTTTACCTTTCTTCGAATTAAATTTTAAAAAAATTGTCTAATTGCAGTTGTTGTACATAAACTGGTTCTGCTAGGTTTCCTATTTTTTTTTTCTTTGCAAAATAGGGAAGGTGATTGCATATGTCCCCGGTTGTCAGAAGTCCACAAAGAGCAACTGGGTGGTGACTCTACATGACATAGCGTCGCAGTCATCCTCCAAGGGCATCAAAGAACTGAAGCGCCATCTGCCGTCATTCATAACTCTCTGCACGCCGATCGCAATCTAGAGTCGAACGTGTCTAGAAATATGAATCTGCTGCTTCATTGTGCTCATCCTCTAGGAATTTACTGAATATAAACTGTATAAGCTTTCCTTTAACTCAAAGGTTTAATACTCTACTAAAACTCATCGTTTAATTTCCAGACCAATTTGACTTGCCAGAACTGAGTGTTTTCGAATCGCAACTGAATCTTTAAGGCAAACGCCGCGATTCCAAATAACACGACAGTCTCGTCAAAGAGGCCCGACAATGTAATCCGGTATGTTGATTCTCGCGCAAATTGCTTTCTGGTCGATAATTGCGTTCCAGATTACATTCTTGTCATCGACAGAACAATTTGCATAGTTGACACAACACTGGAATATTAACCGTAGGCATTACAACCATTAAATCAGTCGTAATGTCAGAATGATTAAGACAGCATCCCTGCCCTTAAAGGAGGAATCAAGGGGGGCGAGAGGCTATAAGTAAAAAGCTCTCACTGATCAATACTTCATGACTGAAGATCGCAATCATTGTGTAAACAATCTTCAACCTTAAATTACCTTTTTAATAACATAAACAAAATATTATTATGCAAACTAGAGGCTAACAATAAAATAAAAAATAAATAAAATAAAATTATTAAATTATTAATTATTAATATAAATAAAATTTTGTGTTTAACTAAACCGTATCAGTTTCCTGCGATACAAGCCTAACCTAGTGCAGGAATCGCAGAATTTAACAATATGAATTCAAAGCTTTCATAGACATAAGTCACTGTGTGTTCTTAGCTGATAAAAAAACGTATATACCCAAGCCTATGTTAATGCAATTTTTTTTTAACTTCATTTGTTTATATTACAAGGTTACACAGGACGGTGATACTAAACCGATAGAAGGTCATTGTACTCATCATTATGAACAATATTACTACGATCGTTAAAGTAAACATGAATGATATGACCATGTACATTAATGACCGCAACAAAATAAAAATAAAAGTACTTAAAGCAATTTTTTTTAAAATACTCTATTCACTTAGTTTCAGGCTCTATTCTTATCAAGGCATTTTACCGCCTTCAACAACAAGTTACTAGTAAATGTCATAATGTGTAATAAATATTTATTACACATATGATATTTACTAGTAACTTGTTGTTATTATTACTTACACATATGTGAATATATAACAAAGTGAAGAATGTGTGAACTTGTGAACAACTTCGAAATTGTGAAACAAAATCTGCTGTTCCATAGAATTATGAATGTATGAAACAGCTGTTCCATAAACTTTGTTGAGTGTCAATGACTGGTTTTCTATGGAACAGCTGATTATTTTGTCATGATTTTGGGGTTGTTCCCATAGTTAAAAAAAACATAATGATGAGTAGAGTGACCTCCTTTCGGCTTAGTACATGGTATATGCGTAACCTTGTACTCATACAATCATCATCATCATTTCAGCCATAGGACGTCCACTGCTGGATTTAGGCCTTCCCCATCGATTTCCAAAGGGACCGGTTGGAAGCGGCCTGCGTCCAGCGTTTTCCTGCGGTCTCTTTTAGGTCGTCTGTCCATCTTGTGGATAGACGTCCTACGCTGCGCTTACCGGTCCGCGGTCTCCACTCGAGAACCTTTCGGCCCCATCGGAAATCTGTTCTGCGTGCTATGTGCCCTGCCCACTGCCACTTCAACTACAACACCCACTTACAAAACATTATAGAATGTTAGATACAATAAATATATACAAATCCGGCAACTTAAATTTGGAGATTTTTATAACACTTCCTTCTACGTTTTTTTCTAAACTAAAAACATCTAAACTAAGGCACTATAACATCTAGCTGTTCATAAAATAATTTATTTAAAGTATTCTCGTGAGATGAGGTCGTTAACCTAGAACTTGCAAAGTATGACCTTGTCGTTCTGTCCAACGAAACAATTTAGAGAGTTCGTTTCTTTTTTATTCCTTACTTTTCCTTTTAAATGCAAAAACAGTTGGGAGTATTTTTTGGATTATGCAAATTGGTTGGATAATTTTAGTCCTTAGGTAAAGATGCGAGCGTTGACGCATCTTTAATCAGAAGTTTATTGACTTTTTAATGTTATGCAATGACAGTTGGTTAAAATATTGGAATAGTCATTTCTTTACTTGAAATTGAAAGTCCTAATTAGGTTGTCCCAGAACATAGCAAGATGCTTACTTACTTTTGACTCTCGCATTTGATTGTTTTTTTTTACTGTGTCTACTTTTGAAATATGTGCTTCAGTAATTTTGCTAAGTTAATATTTCAAAGGAATTTGGATTCAAATTGACAGGTCCTTACTTAGATTAGGTTAGGTTAGGTTTCCTTCTCCAGTTTCCCTCTCCAGTTAAAAGCTATTTTATCTCAAAACTCCGTGGTTTTTCAGCGTTATGGATTCAATCGAACTAGATAGAGCAAAAACAAATTACATGATTCCTTCCTTAAACTTCTTACCTCTCTTACTCTATTATTATTAATTAAAAATTTAAACATTCTCATACAATAATTATGTTTTGATCTTTTTACGTTAAATCACATGGTTAAGTTTAATGAACCTAAACTAACTGGAAACTTAGTCACTAAACTCTTAGCACTCATATGTTAAAAACTATTATTTCCCACGTGTGTTCTTGGTTAATAACAGGTGTTATGTATATAAATCACTAACAATTAAATTACTTTTTTAAATACAGGATTACACACGGTCATTTAAAATGTTATCCATAACCAAATTATGTGACATATGTGTTTCTAGACAAGGTTTCAATTACCCTAGTTGAAGCAATTACTTTGGTTACAACAATAGGGTAGATAACTGATGTTAATATCGTTGAAACCAATAGCTTTGATGAAGAATTTAAGTAACTATAATGTGTTTATTGAACAAAATAGTATAAATCGGTTATTAATGTTCTGATATATAAGCGTTTAAAATTTTTGGTAGAGAAATCTGTCCCTTTCCCACAAAACAAAAATGACGTCACGCCTCTGCGCGCCATATGTACTTATCAGAATAGAATTTATATGGCGTACAGAGAAGTGACGTCATAATTTGCTGTTTCGCGCTCTCTGTCTAGCATGATATTAAAATGCTTATAATTTGCTTATTTTTGATCAGATTTTCATTATGTTTTCATAAATCAGCTATATTTATGGACTTCATTTTAATAGGACAACAAAAAACAGTCATCTAGCCTATGACTTTGGTTGCATCAATAAACCCTAGTTACAGCAATCAGGTAAGTTGGTTACAACAATTACTCTGGTTACAACAATCTTACCTGGTTACGGAAACAAATTAAAATGTTAAACACGTGAATAAAATTTGTATGTGCCTATTAAAGATTAGGAGGGAGGGAAACCACCTAACCCAAGCAGTTAGCAAAACAAATGGCATTTTTTTTTAAGGTTATTGTAGAGGCTGATGTGCGAAAAAAATATATGGCATATATTAAAACAGACAACATGACGTCACATCATAAACAATAACAAATATTGTCGCGTCTAAACAGTATTGTTTACATAAGAAATTTTTAAGCTAAAGTATGTGGAGTCAAAGTTCACACATTTTATCGACCGTCTGTCCCAATTTTAAGACTCGCCAAGTTAGGTAAACTCCTTACCGATGATTCATCTGGGGTCACTAACACATCATTTGGAACCAGTTACAAAAAATGCCATAATTTTCAAACGTGATGATGTTTTTGAGTGAAATTACTCAAAAACGTGTGACACTTGTGTGAATTTTTTCTTGGAGATGGTGATCGTTAAATAGGTCGACAACTTTGGTTCAAAATAAGACTACTAAAATACTAATTTTTGGACAAATACTTGGCAAATGACATAAAAGTGACTAAGACTTGTATGACGATATTTTTTTTAAATGTACACTGTTAAATGCTCAAAATTGTAAAAATTTAAAAACGCCTTTTTACATTGTAGATCCAACACAATCTACTTGATTTGAAGCAGGTAACAATAACACTAAATTAAACACAACTCTCCTAAATAACTGTTTATTAATGTTTGTATTTTAACAACCCAACAAAACATCACGGTTCCATTACTGAAATTAAAAACAAAATTACAGAAAAACATTATTTTATCTACTTAAATACCAGCAACATTAACAAAAACGCCCGCATTTGTGCAAACAAATAAATATGCTTTATCGTCGACCACCGACTCGATAAATACGAAGGAAAGCCTAAACCGCAAACAGCAGAGCAAAATTAAATAGAATATTATCTTCAGTCACATTTGGCAAAATTCCTAATTCATTTTTGCCTTTCCTTCGTGTTTTTTTTGTAACAAGATCAAAATAAGAAGAAAAATTCTACCGGATAATTTTATTTCGCTTTGAATTTTTACCGCTCTGAGCTACTCTTTACAATACCTTCGTGTTAGGTCAAAAGACATTTTTGTTTAAGTTCATATTCAAATATTATTTTGTAAGCACGTGTAATACATGTAAAAAAGGCTTGAATAAGAAGCCGTAGAGATCAGGCGGCAGCCTACACTTTTGTTGATATAAATTTAGCTAAAGAAATTGAATAGAGAAGAAAGATGATCTATTAATTTAGACTACACGTTGAAGTAACGTATACCTATTGTTACGTATATTCCATTCCGATATACACAAAATGTTTAGCTAAACGAGTCAATTTGTGATTAAAAAAATTATATACCTACCTCGCTTATATTTTAAGAGCCCTCTCAGTTTTTTTGACGAATAAAGCAACTAAAGCTGGGTTTTTTGCGTTTGATTCTATCAAATAGAAAGATCTATAGAAAATTAGATTTCTGTAAGAAATAGATCTGCATTTTCTTTTGTTGTTGAAATAACTACAAATACTTCTTTAGGCATCGCGCCGTCAGGTAAATAGGAAACAAACAAAAAAGTTTCACTGCACGAAAGCTCTTTCAATTGTGCCTTAAAAAGGACGAGCCCTAAAGTATTTGTATCAAAAACTGCTTGATTTACTAAGTGCTACTTCATTATCGTTACGAATACGTCATCCTTTTTCTCAAGATATGGCTAATGAAATTTAAATCAGCATGGGAAAGGATTTTTAGAACACCAACGACAAGAGAAGTGTTCGCAGGCATTCATTCATTTGAATTATTTTCCAAGCATATGCAAGAAATGAGCATGCATGCAGCCGTAACAAATAATGATGAAAGTAATAAGTTAATTAGTCGTCACAATAACAAACACGATTCAAATCAAACTGCAACGTTTACCGTGCAATCACTTACCGTGATACTCCAAAAACAAAACACTTTTGTATTGAATTGTTGTTGCACACTTTAGGATGTACTGTATAAATGTAACCAACGCTTAGATTGGTTGTAATATTGGGCCCTGGGTGATTATAAGCGTAGATAAAATAATACCTAGAAATAATAAAAATCATCACATCAGCCAGAAGACGTCCACTGCTGAACATAGGCCTCCCCCTTTAACCTCCACACTGAACGACATCCTGTCATCTGCATCCACTGGATGCCCGCGACTCTCACAATGTCGTCAGTGCATCTAGTAGGAGGCCTACCTACGCTGCGTCTTCCGGTTTGTGGTCTCCACTCAAGAACCTTTCTTCTCCATAGGTCTTCAGTTCTTCGAGCAATGTGGCCTGCCCATTGCCACTTCAACTTGCAGATTTTAATAGCTGACTCTGACTCTGGTTCTTTGACGAATATCTACGTTCCGGATTTTATCGCGCAAAGACACTCCGAGTATACATAGAAATAATAATATTTCACATCTTTTACACATTTTTATTCTATTCAACGCAAATTCTCTAAAAAGACCCCCATTCTCAGTTGCCCATCCAGTAGTGCCATTTGACACTCCCTGATAAAGTCTTCACGGCTTTGTGCAATTTGACTGTAATTTTCTTTTTGTATATTACATGCAGTTTTTTTGTTTTACATGCACCGTAAATAAGGCAGCATCTTTTGGCAGTGAATTAATAAAACGCACGAGGCAGCGAAGGGGTTATTATTGCGATGTAGAGCATTATTAAGGTTAAAATGTCATCCTTCTAGTAAATTGGTTTTGCAGTGTTCGTTTCCCCACATATTCCAAATGTTTATCTTATCATCATTCGTCCACTGGCTATCGAAGTAAACCAAGAAAGACATTAGTGTTGGATATATGCAATATTTCGTTTTGATATATGTAGTTCCATCCTTCGGAGGAACTCTTTTCAGGAAGCAATGCTAGAACTTTACAGAGTGACACAGAGCGGCGATATAACGGATTTTAATTTATTTGCAATTATTTTACTTTTCTCCACAATCACTGGCCAAAATAATAGTCACAAACTTTTATGTTTATCTTAGTAAAAATAGTATAAATTGCTTTCATTGCTGCTATTTCAAAGTCACTAATAAATTTCACATTTTGTTTACTGTCATCAGCTAAAAACGTTCAAAACAAAAACAAAGTGAAAAATTGCTAGTTAACTTCACGAAATGCTACCACCGTGAAGATATAAGTACTTTTTAACGGATTCATAACTCAACTGGAGTTCTACTTTGAAACTCGTAAATCTTGCAATATTTTCGTTACAAAGACTGTGTCTCCTCGGATTTATGGAGTTTACAGAGGATTTTCATTTTCAATGGGTTTTCATCTGTATTAAGGAAAGAAACGTGATTTATTTGTGATTTTGATTGTAAAATGATGTGCATCAATCGATGTCATTCTTTAATTTTATTTTGCCATTGATGTAATTTTTTCTAAGTAGGTACCTATTTTGCCAGCTATGCGAACTTATTCTAAGGCAATAGATATTATTTTTATTAATTGTCAATCTCATTAAGATAGACATGGGGGTTACAAGACGGAGACCAGCCGCGGATCCCATCAATTTGAAAACAATGAGAGTACATATATTTCTGTTTTTTTCTGTAAACTTCGCAAGATGGCGATAATAACAAAATGTCTGTTTTAAAACCCTTAAAGGTAGCCAACGCACCGCCAATGCTGAATAGTTGGGCGAATTTTGCCATCAACAGTGAGGGAAGAGATAGTGAAAATCTTTAAAGAGGGAAAATAATCTTGTTTTGACACACACTACTAAAAGAAAAATACAAATGAAAAACTAAAAACGGATACAATTGGATTTAATGAAATTAGCTAGATGAAAACGGTCTGAGAAGATATAACACAGAAAAGTATGAAAATATAAATTTTTGACAAAAATAAAATATACCGTTCGAACTCTCTATGGGATCTATATGGGACCAACTTTTTGTACGCTCGTGTTTACTTCTTCGACAAGAGTCGGAGACGTTGTTCACCTAAACACAATTTTATAACATCTAGCATTTTCGCACCCCATTTCCATGAGGTGAATCGATTAAAGTACAAGAAACTTCAGAAATTGCAGGATTGCAGGAATCCAACATTACCGAAGCCGTTCATCCTAAAGCCGAACTCTGCAGATATGACAAATGTGTGCGAATATTCGCAAGAGCACTTGTTAAAAGTTATCAGAGCGTGACCGCAAGCGTGGGCGCACTTTATTATATATCGCTCTCGCAAAGAAAAGGGTTCCATTATTTATTGATCAGAGGCATGAAGAGACGCGGTGACGTCATGATTGAGTGTCATTTGATTAAAAGGAATGATGTTTGCGGTTTTGTTTGTTAATTTCATTACGATTACAGTCGATCGAATTCGTCGCGTGCATTCGTCGAGTGCGTTTATACGATGGTAGCTAGGTGCAAAAAAATTGTAGTGGTAGAAGGAATACCATGCCTTTGCCAAATTTTTCTACCGCCTAATAAGAAATAATACTATTTCCGGTTTTAAGAAAAAAAAAAACGTATTTTACGTAATTAAAAGTGGAATCAAGCATTCTCTCTAGAATAACGTGGCAAATGTTTTTATTAGTATGCTTAAATTTTCTTGATATTTTCTTTTTATTTTGGTGCTTTTCTATTTTGTCAAAAAAGAAAATATCATTATGAATGTTATTTTATATTTATAATGATATGCAACGAAATGTTATTCCTCAATTATTTTTTTATTGCGGCGATGGGGACTATTTTGGCAAACTACGCAGCTTAAAATCAGATTTTTTTATTATTTTAATTTGTGTCGACATAATCGTACTACATATTTTTTTAATTAATTAATTATTTTAAATAGATTATCTTTTGGTACTCGAGATAATTCTAACGATACCACTCATGTCATATTTGATCTAGGCGTTCAGGAGTTATGGTGGAATTACAAAAGCCATATTAGTTACATACATACCTGAACCCTATAAACATATTAGGTATAAAAAAATTGGGCAATCTCGTATAGAAAGTCACGGTGACTTTTGTGACCCGTGCACGCAATGTCTGTCTTAAATTTACCTACCAAGAAATTTGTGCCACACACGTAATACAGGAAAATCAAACAAAACGGTAAAATGAAGATCCTAAAACGGGAGTCTTTGTCAGAACATAAAATGTATCAACAAGCAAATAACTTCGGGGTTGCTAAGTCAACAGAAACACTGTGTTAACTTTCCGCTTTTACTGAAAACACTGTGGCATCATGTCGTAATAACAATCTGTATTTTGATAATCGCTTAGTTTTCAACGAAAAGTTTTTCCTCTTATTTCGATAATGTTCTAAAATGATAACGTATGGTAGCTCTTTTTCAAATAAATTCATTATTATACAACTCGTGCAAGATCTTCTGTTGCTAAGCTGTTTTTAAACGAGAATTTGACTATATATACGGGGGCTATTTACCAAGCTAACCACCTATTTTTGTCAAATTCTTCCATAAATTATACTTCAAACATCATAATATGCCGTTCAAACATCATAATATGCCGTTAAATCATTATGTTAGATTTCGGTGGACATCGGCCTTTTTTATACAGAAAATATTACGATATTACTATTTACTATGGAGCCTTCCATCATTAATTTAATCATTTATCTTTGAAGCTTCATTCCCATTACGTAAGACTTTGCATTTTTATCTGAAATATTTTCTTACCATGCAGGAATAATAAAGAATACGGGATATTAAAATGCGGGGGGTCCCAAAAATGTGATTGAATTTTATAAATCTCCGCGGTCGTAAAGTGATGACAAGGTTATGATCCTGCATCCGTATTTTATAAGGTCTTATATTGCATACTTTGTGAATTATACATCACCCTTTTATATCTGTTATCACGTGCTTTAGGATTCAGATCTAAAGGGTATTTTTCCGTACACTGAGATCAGGGATTTTCTAGTTTACCCGCATTAATTCGTGACAGGCCAAGCGAATAAAAAAGTCGTATAAGGATTCTGACACTAGAACTTCTGACACTCGATTTCATAAAAAGCAGACACCCCAAGAAAAACCTTAACATTATTCACATCTTTACTCATCTAAGCCCAACTCTTATGTTACGAAATGTTACCAGAATGTCTTACTTTATTTACAAGGCATCCCCTTGTCTCCATTATTGTTTAGTCAGAATAAATGTGTCACCAACTAAATCATTGATGTATTCATTCGAGATAGACCCTTGTTTTATTATTCCCGATATAAATCCACTTAAAGTGATGATAAGCCCAAAATCGAATTATGTGCTTCATTACTGGACTTTATAAGGCGATGACAAAACCATACTTTTGTTTTATTTATACGGGCTCTTTAACTTGTGATAACACAGATAACGAAAAACAGATGCTAAAGTTATAAAAACTATGAAAAACCGCGATAAACTAAAATAGTTATCAAAATTTTACACCGTGCAACAAATAAAGTCTGACAAAATGTAAAATAAGCCTGTTGTTGCTAATCTTTTTTTTACATGACCTTTTTCGTGAGCTAGAAGTTGTCACAGCATTAGCATCACTGACGTCTGTTATACTTACTAGTATAATAGATGTCAGCGATTAGCAAAGATTAGATTATCCAACGATTCTGCATAAGAGAATTAGGCTAAGATTAGATGCAAGCGTTGTTGACAAGTTTACGTTCAGTGTCGTTTGATCACAGTTAAGTGTTCGCTTTTTTGACCTTCTGAGAGTTCAGATTACTTTGTCATCTCACATCTTGTGCACTTGCACAGCAGTCTTTTTATATTTTCAAGCACCAAACAGTTCACCTTTCTTAGTGAGGGTGGGTCGTAGATGATTGTACAGAAAAGGTTTTTCTATCTACGGTTATTACTATTTTTGTCGTATTTTCCGCATTGTCTCTCTGTTCTATGTCTGCTCTGTTGTGTTTTACTCTAATCTGCGTCTCAAAGTTGCAAGGAAATAATACAATCATGTTCTTTTGTAATCAAATCAATAGCTTTGATGTGTCTCCGTTTGTAAGATTCGCATATCGTTTTGGTTGGATGGGACCCATAAAACTTCTGCATTTGGGAAAGACTGCAGTTACCGAAGGTCAAAATCATTAGGCTGAAATAAATTGCTATGTTGTTAAATGGACACTTACTACAGTGTATTGATTATGTGGGTGTCGACATTCAAACAATGTCATAGTCTGTTTTGACAGATAAATAATTATAACAAAACAGACACTTTGTCTGTAAAAATACCAGGTCTAGTGAAAAATTTAATACGTACAGAAACTAAATAAATTATTGAAATTGGCTAATAAGTAAGTTCAGATAGGTATATTAGAGTTTAATGATTTTGGTTCAATTAGAAAGAGATTATGTGTCCCTTTCCCGCAGAGTGTCATTCCATTCATGATTGTGTGATTTCATTTCGTTTATTCGGTAAATATACAAAACAGTATGCAGTAATTTAAAAATAAAATTGAATTTACATTTTAAAGATTTGTATCACATTCTAAAACTACGAGTATGTATGTAGTGTCTGTATGGAATTAGTATGGCGTATTTAGGTTCATTTGACGTCATTAGTCATTATAAAGCGCTCCCTGTCTAGCAAGACATAAAAATGCTTATATCTTCATTAATTTTGAACACATTTTAATTTTGTTTTTGGTGTATGGCTCTATTTATGTTTTCACCCGCGGTTTCACCCGCGTTATATACCTATTTAAAGCAACGTCCTTGGTAGCGTTCTGCTATTCGGGCGGAGAGAAATCCAACAAATCGAATATCATGAAAAAAGATCATCTTTATGCGTTACTCTGTATAATCTACATCATTTCTTGTTCATTAAGCAAGCAAATCTGTGGTTTAAAATTGTTGATCAAATATTTTTACTTCTCAATTCAAATAAATGGAATGATTTTCAAGAACGCAAGTCAAATCTGCAAAAGAGCTCTTTCAGCGAAAACATTCGTTAAGTTAAAAAAAAGCTTAGAATTTCCCCAAATGTAATACCCTAAACATAATCTCATTTTTCTTTCGAATCTCTCAAGTGGTTCTTTGTGAAAAACTCACTACGCGCTCCACTGAGTTTTCTTAATAAAATATTTCCCTTACGTAACATATTTTCTTTAATATTTTGTAAAAGCAAATTAAATGTAAAAGGATATTATTGCGTACCTACAAACTTAAGTACTATTTCGAATTCTGGCGCCAACGTGAAAAACACGTCGCCTCATTATAGGTAATATTTTTCTAAACGTGTATATTCGATTTTCTGATTTTGCGTGTGACAATGTATAATTATTATTTATGATATACTAGCCGTCCGCCCCGGCTTCGCACGAGTGTAAGCTCGGCCTTCGGCCTCGCTACAAAATATAATATAGCCTATGTCACCCGGGGATAGTGTAGCTTCCCAACAGTGAAAGAATTTTTCAAATCGGTTCAGTAGTTTCGGAGCCTATTCATTACAAACATACAAACATACAAAAATAGGTACAAATCTCTCCTCTTTATAATATTAGTGTAGAAAGAGGCCACCTCGCTCGAAGAACTGATGACCGATGGAGAAGAAAGGTTCTTGACCACGAACCGGAAGACGCAGCGTAGGTAGGCCTCCCACTAGATGGACCGACGACACGAGACTCGCGGGAATACAGTGGATGCAAATAGCAGGATATCGTTCAGTGTGGAGGTTAAAGGAGGAGGCCTATGTTCAGAAGTAGACGTCTTCTGGCTGATGATTATGATGACGATCAATGAGGCATATATTTTCTTGTTGTTTCCAAAACTCTAGTAAGGTCTTCAGAGCTTTAATTTTGACCGTGACTTACTGTTTGCTTGACTCTGACTGTGACTATGATTTGTTTAACGATATTTACCAAAACTTAAAAATCTTTCAACACTTGACACTGGCAAATCTCTATTTATACCTATAATACGGTCTACGATGAAGCACGCTTGCCTAGAAGAAACCGATTCACTCGTGATTTGAAGACACCCAGATTGTAACTATCGGAGAATAGCTATTTAGGTAGTGCATTCCGCAGAATAGCAGATCACACAAAAAAAGTGTAATCAAATTAGGAGCAATTTTCTATCATCAGATCAGTTCTAAAGTACCAAATTATTGTATTGTCATCCAGATGACATATACATTCATATGTTTGCAAGGTTTCAAAAAGAAACGACAATTAGAAGGTTAAAATCTATTTACAAGATTTGTTTTCACACTTTGATTTGTTTTTTAATTTTGTTTGTTCAAGTTAATCTACCTAAGTGTTAAAAAGGTTATTAAAATCACATTAAAAACCGACTTCAAAAATATATGAAAAATGTAATAAGTGCCTATAAAACCCCGATTTCCCTGGGATCCCATCATCAGATCCTGATTTAATGACACTGGGACCAAATTGGAAATAAGACAAAAACCTGAAATCGGTGAACATACATAAAAACTAAAACAGCGGCACATAGAAACGTACTCCTTTTTTGAAGTCGGTTATTAAGGCTTATTAGGTCTTAAAGGATGTTCCATTTATCATTTTCCAAATCTTTTCACTCGTGGGCATGATAAAGACAAATCCCAACGCCTTTGAGATTTGAATAATTACTATACAAAAACATTTAAAACCGTTATAAAAGGTAAAGCCCTGATGATTCAACCAAGACCGTAATTTCCAAGATTTTAGGTAAATAAATTGAAACGTGAAAAAAAGGAAAAAAGTGAATTCTGGAATTTTGTTTCCATATAGCGTTAGGTTAGGAATTCGATGCACCGAAGTAATAATAAGTGGCCAAGAGCGTGTCGAGACACGCATATGGTAGGGTTCCGTAACCAAAGTCATAAAATTGTAGTCATAGTTTCGAAATTTATGGTTATATAAAAATTCGAACGAAGCTCTGTGGACTTAGCGAAAATTCAGAGATGTATCATCCTGACATAACATATACTTTTTATGGTTTAACCATAGAGAAAACTGATTGAGAAACATTCTTTGTTAAGATTATTTTACAATAATAATCAATATAAAAAACCGACTTCGTCAGAACTGGACCAAACTGAAAGAGGACCAAACGGGAAGCACCAGCTTTCAAATAAAAAAATAATCATCAAAATTGGTTCACCGCGTCAAAGTTCTGAGGTAACAAACATAAAAAAACAATCGAATTGATAACCCTCTCTTTTTTGGAAGTCGGTTAAAAGGTCAATGACCTTTGAGATAGAATGCCTTGGACAGACAGACCGAATTTATAAGGGTTCCTTGTCGGCCTACGGAACCCTAATAAAAACTGAAAAACGTTTAATCAAAACTTTAACAATGCAGTGATTCACAAATTGTTACTATTGATATTTTTCATGACTAAAATGTCATAATTCTCACAAAAATAGCTATTACTCATAACAGATTTGATTTCAATTGAAAATACGATAAATAAATACTGACCAAATGCGAGTGGGACTCGCACACCGAGGGTACCGCACCCAAAACAATATTTTCTTTCATTTTGTTAGGGATCTTTAGCGCGCGTCCGAATCGCATTTGGCCGGTATTTCTTATTTTCCTGTATAAATTTTGAGTGTGTACCATAATCATTCCAAGTTTGACGCTTGTATATACGTATTACCGATTTTAAACTATATCAAAAACACAAATACGTTAAAAAAATGTTTGTATTATGGGGATTTCTGTTATCATAAAATCTAACTTTACTTTAAATTATTAAAAAAATATGTTTTGTCTTTGTTATTATTTCTTAGTCAATCCACCGTAAAATTATTAATCCAAGAAAATTTCAACTAGCTATCTAATACGGTTCAAAAGAGACATACCTTTGGGTACGGAACCCTAAAACCATAACATACAAAACAACGAATGACACAAAAACCGAAGGACTCTTCCGAAACATGACTTTGATGCGCCTACATACTATGATGCAGCCTTGCTTTTGTAGTTAGTATAAACCTCACGTAATGCCACATCCTAATGTATCATATAACTTAGGTACTTTAAAATATACATATTAATCTTAATCCTTGAATGTCCGACAAAGGTATCCTAACTGACATTGAAATATTTAAGACGGAACGGAAAAACAAATATATGAGCAGCAAAATTTTAAACTTTTGTACCTAGATTACGAGTAGGAAATATGAAGGTACCTAAATATATTCACTGTAATACTCTAGGTGCACCCCGTGGTTTTTACCCACCATTCTCAGAAAGCGGTAATTTTCCGGAAAAAGAGAAACCTACAAGTCATCTCCATATTACGTCCAAATCCATCTAGCTATCACTGAAGTGAGTGCTGAACCAATCTACACCGAAACTAAAGAACAGCGCTGGGCATAGAAAGATTTACCATCATATATCAGAGGAACGAGCGCAGTGCATTGCCAGAGACAGAGTTTTGAACTCAGATCAGACAAAGAAGCGAGATATGTCTTATTACAGTTATCGTACGTGTTCAAAATGTCTTCTTGTTTCACCCATTTTTTTGGATTGCGTAGGTATCCAAAGGGTACCTACGGAACTCTATAACTAAGCCTACGCTGTCTGTCAGTATGTCCTACTAAACGGCACTAATACGTTAAAAAACACAAGTGATTTTACAAAGCTACACCATCCATATACTAACAGATGAAAAATTTGGAACAGCACATTTCTACATAATAGTTGGATAAAAAACTCGTTGATATTCTAAAGCAGGTAAAAAATAACCTTGTGAAAACTAAGATATCAGTGAGACCATTTTGGAGCATTAGATATTATTTCTTTCACCTGTCACTCTGATGATGAGAAGAACAGGGACATTAACAATGCTGCAATACGCCAGAATATCCACATGTGATTCATTCAAGTAAAGCAATAGTCCTCTACAAGCAATTAGACTTATTTACATCATGTTGATATGGTCAGCGTTAACCATAAAACTAAATAATCGCGCGACGCCTACGATGCTTTGTAAATGGGCGTCATACAATTAATGTCTATTGGTAATGAATAGTTTCATTGACTGTTGATAAATAGGTATTTCAATTAGTGAATTGTATCAGCTTTTTATAGATAATCCGACTCATATACAACCTATAATATATATATATATATCTGGGACATTATTGCACAAATGGTCATCTGACCCTAAACTAAGCAAAGCTTGTAATATGGCTGCCAGAGCCATATTTTTAAATACATACTGAAATAGATATGAACACCCAGATATAGAACAAACACAAATGTTCATCACACAAATGTTTGTCCTAGATGGGAATCGAACCCACGCCCCCAAGCGCAGAAGGCAGGTACACTACCAACTAAGCTGACGGGGCTATACTCAATAGATAACCTATGGGGGAAAATAGTCTATTCGCAAATTCAAGTTTGTGTATTTCTTGCAGTTTGCTTTACCTAGAGAGCCATAAGATTTAGAGTATATTTTCTCCCTCTATAAAAGTTTAGAAAAACCCAGTTGGGTATTTTTGGCAGTAAAGATTTCACTAACGGTAAGCTTACACAAAAAAATATACCTACCAAACTCACTAAGACCTATTCAATGGTACATCACATGAAGTGATCGCAGTCAAAATATTTTTTTTATCCCTACGTGACCTCTTAATTCCTTTCCTGTCTTTTTTCTTTTATTTTTTTATCACCATCGTGTATTTATGCAAATTTCACCTGTACAATAGCCGTCCTTGAACAAAAAGGAATCTATCAAAATCGCAATTCAAACAATCTAAACCATTTGAGGCGTTTTGGCTGCAGGAACACAAGCATACATTTATATACATACACGTTCAAGTCCTCCTTTTTACTTTGTGTCTTTTGGTATTTTTATGACTAGGTGACAAACAAGCTAACGGGCCAACTTGCGGTAAGCGATTACCGTCGCCTATGGATACCTGCAACACCAGGGGCGTCACAGATACTTAGCCGACCTTTAAAGACTCTATTACCAGCCCTTTTGAAAAACCCCATGTTATAGTTACTCGGAAATACTGCAGGAACAGGATGGAAGCTCATTCCAAAAAAATATTTAATAATAATTTTAACTAAACTTTATTTTTATTTTATTTTTTTATTAAAATAGGCTTGCGTTTGACCGCCAGCTCGCCTGATGTTAAGCGATGATGCGGTCTACGATGGAGCACGCTTGCCTAGAAGGAACCGATTCACTCGTGATTTGAAGAGACCCAGATTGAACTATATATTAGTTGGCCCTGAACCGTGACCTCGTGATCCATAAATCTTCGGAACCCCTCGATCAATTTTACCCATATTCAAACTGATTTTTTTACTTAAATGAACTACTTGCCTACAAAGTTTAATGAAGATCGGATCGTGAGATACGCGTGAGTCTTCCCGTGAACGTAGTGCATGTAACTACGCCGAAATATGGGGAGTGCAGCTCCCGGCGTAGTTCACCACCTTATCATGGTAAATATCCCGTTATTTATAATCATATAAATGAAGACTTTTAATGTGCTTTTTACGTGTCTGAGTATGTCTTATTCGTATTTTTATTGGACAAGCTTAGTATGTGACATCAATTTTAAAGTAACCGTCATATTTGCCCATCAGTAATGAAATTCACATCAATCTTAACGTGTTGTTCTACATCCTTATAATATTTCACCAAAAAACTTAATTTTTCCTAACTATAACATCAAGGTGAGGTCAATGAATCGCTTGGATCCGCAAGCTGCGTGTGCGCATCCGAATCGCAGCCGCAGGATGTTTTCGCTCGCTAAGTATAAAATTGCTTTGCGGCCCAATGTGGACACAGTTCTCAACGAACCACGAACACAGAAGGACACAACATGAAGCTGGTGAGTCCTTGAATCTAACAGTGCCAGTGAAAAAGTGCAATATTTTCCGGATTTGTGGGAGAGAAAAAAAAACTAATTTCCGTCATAAAAGCTTTTCAATAGTATTCGATAGGATTCTATTTTTGTTGCTTTTTTTATTTCAAATACGTGTTTCCAAGAACATAGCATATTTAAATTGTTAACTTTCAATGGAAAAAATTAAATTATTTTAAATTTTAAAAACTAACTAACTCTCGTCGAGATACGTAAATGAAGTTTTGTCTTTTCCAAAAGTGAAGCAAATGTGCTGAATTGAAAGAACTTTGATTAGCGTACTGCCTCTCGTCCCCATGCCAGTTAATTTATGCTATCTTGTTCATTTTGTATTCAATATAAATTTGACTCAATTGAATTAAATCCCTCTAACTATGGTGCAATTCTATAATATATGTATTAGCCATAGTTTTCAAAATAAATGGTATAAATTAAAAAGAGAATATGCACAAGAAACAATAAAAAAACTATGGCCAGCGCTTAGAAATGGTCGAACTAAAAAACGTCTTAAACCACACTATTGTGTTCTGGGTGTTTAATCTACATTTGTTGCAAGCTAAATTGGATTTTGTTATAAGGACTTAGGATTGAAGTATATAAGTTTGTCGGTATTCCTCTAATGTACGTATCTAAATTTAAATAGTTAAAAACTCAAGACAAGCTTTTCATTAATTTTGTACCAGACTCAACATCCATGTGAACAGCTCTTAAATATTTACCAGGAAAGTTTATTGAGTACTAGCTCCCCCACAGGTTTACCTACGTGGATTACTCCTTATATCATCAGCTATCTGCCAGTGAAAGTCCCGTCAAAATCGGTCCAGCCGTTTTGGAGTACATACTTAGAAGAAGAAGAATAATTTGTATTTTGTATTTGTTTCTTTTGATTAGCACGGCTCAGCACCAATTACACTAATCACAGATTATTAGGTAGAGATAAAAAGAAGAAAATCCTAACTCATAGGCATGCATTGACCGATACCTCGCCTGATGTTAAGCGATGACGATGGAGCACGTTTGCCTAAAAAATCGATCCATTCACGACGTGAAGACACTCAGATTGTAGCTATCAGAAAGTAATTTCGAACAGAATAATTTACTTTCTTTCTTTTCACAGGTATACATTTTTGCCGCCATTTTGGCTGTCTCGGTCGCCGAGACAAGTGACCAAAAAGTCTACGATGATTTGGTAGCAATGGAGACGATGGAGTTAAAGAAAGAATCGAGCGATTTGACTCCAGCTGCGAGCGTGTACAACTATGTGCCGCCGAACCAGAGGCCGTCCCAGTGGAATCAGCCCCAGAACTACGTGCCTGCTCAAACGTGGCCTCCGAAAGCTAATCCAATCCAGCCCATCCACACTCACGTCCCATCAGTCCCTATTAACGCACCCTATGTCCCCCCAGCACCAGCTAGCCCCCCTTACGTACCCCCCGTACAGAGCGACTACGTGCCTCCCCAGAACTACTATCCTCAAAACACTTGGAGTACCCCCCACTACCAAGTTCCCACAACGACAACTCCTATCCCCGTGATCAAAAATGAACAGCAATATTGGGACAACGGAGCTTATAGATACGAGTAAGTCATCCCATTTATTAATTACTAGCTGCGTCTGCGTGGATTACTTCTTATTTCATCAGCTATCTGCCAGTGCAAGTGCCGTCAAAATCTTTCCAGCCGTTTTGACGTCGATAGGGAACATACATACATGTATACACGCATCGCCTTTTATACATAAGATTTACTTTTTCTGTTGTCTTATTTGAAACTAGTTGATTGAATCAGACGTTTGCGGAAGTTTATCTTCAAATCTATTTCTTCAACGAATCTCTAAAAAAAACAAAAATTGGAGTGGAAATATAATAGAGATTCGTCAAAGAAACAGATTTATTTAGCTATGTTCGGTTAAGCAATAAATTGTCAATGTAAAGTCGAAAAAGCACTTTTGAACTTAAACAAGTTTTTTGGCAAGTTCTCATTCTAATAATGTAAAAATTACATTCAAAAATATAATTTTTTAAACCTACCCCACACGACCCCACTAGGTGGACCGACGAGATTGTGAAAGTCGCGGGCATTCAGTGGATGCGGATGGCACTGATGGCAGGCTGCTGTTCTGTGTGGAGGCTTAATGGGGAGGCCTATGTTCAGCAGTTGACGTCTTGAGGTTGATGATGTTGAATTGTCGAAAAATAACGTTTTGCGTTTTTTTTTATAAGTACAGCGTTTATAAACTTTTAATAACCTATAAAGAAAGTAAATATTGCCTTGTTATCCAGTTCTGAACTGAAATATTTAGAGTTTCAAGTCTCTAGTCCATAGAAAGGTTATTTTAAAAGCGATTTTAAAATTTGTACAAAACAGACAAAAATACAGACAAGAAAGCGAATATGTTTATAGTTTATCTAAAAAAATGTATTTTATCTTTTCTACCCTTAATTGCACACGTCTTCTAAGGCTTTTATTAATTATTTCCATTCTAAAGTTGCCTAAAAGAGATCGTTTTTAGTGATAAGACCGCCAACGATTTTTTTAAATTAAATTTTTGTCCTCTGTATATTAATGTTTTGGTGTGAAAAATATTCATTTATTGCATATATAATTAACATTTAATCTACTATACTAACTTACATAAAAACACTAACGCGCATTACGAAAACGAATTATTTCCATATCACATTACTCAGAACATGACATTATAAGACCAATAACAACGAACCAAATAAATCATGTTATTGTTATTCAAAATATTCAAATTTATATCACTAGCTGTTGCACACGACTTCGTGCGTAAACTTTCATATAATCTTTCAAACCGTATTTGATTATTTATTCGTTCATTCGGCCTTTTCGCAAAATCCTTTCTTAGTGGATCTCAACGCCCTATAAAGAATCTGCCTAGCAAATTTCAGCTTCATAGGTCAAGTACCTAGTTTTCGAAATTTCGTGTTGAGTCAGTCAGTTAGTGACCGCATTTCGGTATTTCGCTTTTATATGTATTATTATAGAAATGGGAATGTAACGGTAGAGGATTATTTATTACGGCAAAAAAGTTTTAAATTAACATCTACACTTCATTAAGATATTGACACTCTTATGGCAAAAAGATAAAAAAGCTAATAAGAAAGGCAGACAAAGCCTAATAGACAAAATGGCGATAGTAGATATGCATAATTTTATAGAAAGTAAGATTGCCAAAACTAGTTTTCCCACGGTGTTCTATTTGTTAAATACCTACTCCAATAAAACCAGAGACCTCTTCCAAAATCTCAAAAAGCCGGAAGTTTTAAAATGTAAATGTTATGTAAAAGGAACATTTTCTGTGCCAAACAAATTTGAGTGGACCTAACGGTCATCATCTTCGGAGCATTCTGTTTAATAAAACGTCCGGTTATTTGACAGCCAATAATAACTGTTTATAAACATTTTAGCAGCAAAAAGGCCCTAAGTTTGCATAATTTATGTATGGGATGTATTTTAGTCATCAGGTTAAGGCATCAAAATTTACCGTTTTTCGATGCCGTTTTTTATTGATCAAATATGTTTAGGGTTCCGCACTCAAAGGATTTCGATGGGACTATATGACTAAGCCTACGCTGTCTTTCTGTCTATAGGGCCGTCTTTAACCTTTTGGAGGCCCTGGGCATATTAAGATAATGGGGCCCTTATGACAGAGCATCATTTCGTTAGAACAGACAAAGAATGTAGATAAGCTGATTTTCGGGCCATAGTAAAGTAGCTTAGCGCATGCAAAATCTAATAAGCAAGTAGGTATTATAGTCAGTCTTTATCCTTTGATTTTTTCGGTGATCTGGCAGAAGCTAGGGGGCCTCTATCGATCGAGGGGCCCTGGACAAGTGCCCAGTGGGAAAGAGAGGCCTGTCTGTCTATTCTACCTTTCAACGGCTATATCTTTCGAACATTAATAGGTAGCCAATTTTTTTTTTTATAGTATGTAATGTTAACGGCGAATTAACTAAAAATAATAAAATCTAAAAGTCGAAAAAATAAATACATGTACTTATTACAACAGACTTATTTTTTAATGTTTTATTTGACTTTGCTCTCGTGCAAAAACGGTAAAAAGACAAGCGTCAAACTTGTATAGTTATGAAACACATTCTAAATTAAAACAAAATACTTACATAATAAACGCTCGCCAAGTGTGATTCAGGTGCGAGGTAAAGGTCATGAACTGAATGAAAGAAACACATTTTTTGGGTGCAGAACCCTCGGTGCTCGAGTTTGGCTCACAATTGGTCGGTGTTTATTACATCATCGTAGCAAAGGACACAGATGTGTAGGCAGCTTTGTTAAAAAACAACAACTCAAATATACAAATTTTTCTTGCTGGTCACAAGTAAAATTAGAAAGATATATTTTTGGAAGATCGAGAAAAAAGTCTAAAGAATTTTCAGAATACCATTTGAAACTTCTGAAATTGATTCAATTTTCTTCGATCACAATATTTCCTTGGTTTAAACATTTGCCAGTAGCCAAATTACATTATAACAGCTTTTCACGGCGTCTTTTATGGTAGAGAAGATAAAGCCGTTTGATGTTAATCTAACTTAAGTTGTTGGCCTTGAAAAGGATCCGACGTAAAGCTGGGATAATTTAAATCGTATAATGGACCTGCCGGCAGCACATAAAAGACACACGTGTCATTATGTTTGCATCGTGTCTGTTTGCTCTGTATTTTGCTGGTAAAAAATAGGTACTACTTCAAAAAGTAATAAATGGTCTTATTTGAAAATGTATTAGACTCGTTCCAAGTATTTATTTCCTCTGACAGCTGTAATAACATTGTAAAAATCTGAATAAAACATAATCTTTTAATATTTCATTGAAATAATTATATCAAGTACCTGCTACAGTCTTACGTTAAAAAAACTAGGTAAAATTATCAGAATTCGTTTTCATTTAGCTTTTTACAATGTTATTACAGCGATCAGAGCAATTAAATGCATGTACCGATTTTAACATCATTGGACAATTTTTAACATCATTTGATTATCATTGGACGTTCTATGGCTGAAGTAATGATGTGATGAACGATTATGTGCGTAAATTTGGTTTGCCTTGTTCTCGCGTAAACAATTTCCATCGGCGAGAAGTTGACAGAAAAGTTTAAGCATAGACTAATTACGATGATGATAGACACTTCGGTACCAATACCAAAAAAAAACCTCACTGATTATCCAAAACACTCTAAGCTAATGTTAATTGCAGATACCAGATCGCTGACGGCACTCACGTCGGCGAAGAAGGCTATTTCACCGACCCGAAAGGCACTGAAGAGAGCCTAGTGAAGAGGGGATGGTACTCCTATGTAGGCCCTGACGGCAAGACCTACACTGTCAAGTATTGGGCTGACCACACCGGCTACCATGCGTATGGTGACCATCTACCCACTCCCCCTCCTGTACCAGCAGCAATTCAGGCGTAAGTATTTCATACACCTAGGACAAAGATACGAGTTTGATGTACCGATGATATGGAAGATATAGCAACCACATCTTCACTTTCAGTCAGATGGTCTCACCATATAATTAATCTAGCTAACACCGTTAACCTAGACTATAATTTTAGACCTACAAAAAAATACATTATTTTTTGATGAAATAAGCTAGATTTATTACACAAGTCTAAATACTACCTAAGCTAACAACAACTGAAAACAAACAAAACCAACGGAATGGAATAAAAATTTACACAGAATTCTAAATCAAGTCTCAACGATACAAACTTAAATGCCTTGTAAAATAAGATGCTATCCTTTTAAAGGACAGTTAAGATGGTTGACATTGACAGTTTTGAGGGTCAATTTCAGGCCATTGAACAACAAGTTTAGAAAAAACAATTGACTGCACGTATTTGTCCTTACTGGGCCAAAACATCCACTAGTTATTATTTCGCTGATCCACGCAAATTTGTCAGTTTTTTTTTCAACCTTTGATGAAACGTAACGTCTTTAAAGCTTGTGAAATTGGTTCAGATTATTAGAAACGTATCCGCTAATGAATAATATAATATCTTGGCCATTAAGACTTCTGCTGAAGTAGCACAAATTCATAATGAATGAGATGTAACCACGTCAAGCTAACAACGGGACATCGAGGGCTACACCTATCACTCAAATCAAGATTAAATTAACATAAACATAATGGACTCCAGGTCAACAATGCCATACATTTGCATAAAGAGTTGTTAGACGACCGACAAAAAATATCTGACGTGATGTATAAACATCTAAATCTAGATGCTAATTGGTCAATATTAATGTATACTCTTTCTTGCAGTTTTAAATGTTTCGGTAACTGGGTTTTTTTTATAACAGTACTTTTGTGTACTTTTATTTTATTTTCTTAAAATTTGCTCACTTTCTCAGTTCTATTTCAAAATTGAAATGATTTGTTACATTAAACTAATTGTATTTTCTCTTTTACAGCGCCCTTGACAAAGAAGAAGCTGAAAAGAACAAACAGCCAGTTACTTACCCCCCTACCCAGAAACCTTACTACCCTCCTCAACAAACCTACTACCCCCCTCAGCAAACTTACTACCCACCTCAGCAAACTTACTACCCTCAACAATCAGGTTACGGTAAATAAGTAAACTAGGTATCATAGTCAATCCATGATAATCGTACGAAATATTTTCGAACAACGAACTAGAGATTACCAATGTTTAAGAGACGAGTATTTCTTAGCCATTATTAATGTTATTTATTAAGCAATGATTGTAATTACTTAGGTATACGAATAATTTTAATACCTCGGATATTTTACGATCAGTGATCTGGATCACGATTGATCATTGTGATCTTGATTACTGATGAGATATGGATTGATAACGGTTGTGATAATTATAGTAGTCGGGCCAGTGATATTTGATGTATTTGTAATAAATAAATGAATTTCATATTTTTTCTTTTCTTTTAATGTTACTCTATCTGAGAGACTTGATGGTGGTGTGCTGCTTTTAACAAAGGTATCTGAAAATAATTTCATTAAGTACTACGCGTGTGACGAGGATAACTTAATGAAGAGGTATTTTTGAATAATAATAGTTTATGAACTGACTTCATAATTAGTAAAAGCGCACGAACAAAACTATTGATATTAACAAATCAACAGGTGTCATATTAATGGAGCTGGTTAAAAATCTACTGTGCCAAAGTTAATGAAATGATTGTTGGTCTACTTCGAAAGCTTCCTCTACATGATAAAATTATAACACGTATAGACTGTTCACAAAAGTCAAAGTATTTTTTTTTTTGTTATTTTTTTATTGTAAGATAGGCTTTTTCTTGGCCGCCAACTCGCCTGCCGTTAAGCGATGATGCGGCCTACGACGGATCACGCTTGCCTAGAAGTAACCGATTCACTTTTGACTTGAAAACACCCAGATTGTAACTCTCGGGGAACACCCATCCAGGCAGCGCATTCCACATACTAGCAGTTCGGACAATCAAAGTGGAATCAAAGCGCTTCGTACGGGTTTTCGGAATGTCAACCATAACCCTAGTAGTCGGTGTGCACACATAATAAATAAAAATGATAAATACGAACCGAATTGAGAAGTCAGTTATTAAGGCTTTTGTCTTGGTGTTTCGATGATGCAGTCTATGATGGAACACCGAAATATAGCATAGCAAAAGTAAAGAGCATAATAATTATGCGTTACTAAGTTTAATAGGCTTATATTGAAATGGAGTTTAAAGAAAGTCAATTTTAACTAAATACATCGCTGTTCGCGGCATCACAGTAAATTAGACAAGGACTAAAACACTGTCTAAGTACGTAAGTTTAGTTCTAACATCTAGGGTTTATTATGGAATTAAACGCAGGTCGCGCATACGAATAAACATTGTGTTCTATACAGCACTTGCAGTTTGCAAAATATGATGCGTGTGCATGATTCTAATCTATACGCGTGTTACGTCAGCGGCCGACGTTAGTGTAGGAGAATATCAAGTCTAAATACTTTAAAGTCAACGCAATTTTTATATTTAATAGAATGTATCTCTGTGTATAAAATAATAAACACCTTTAAACAGTTATGAGAATTTCGGAAAAAATATTAAGAAGTAAATGAATTCTTGGAAATTGTATTAAGGAAAATTCTTTGAGGGTGATTGACATTATGTAATGCATGAGATAATATGAAATTACTTCAGTCGCACTAAAATGAAAATAACAATTGTCGTTAAACAAAAAAATAACTAAAAGAACATAAAGGACGAAACGATGTAATTTAAAGAAAATTAAAATATTTCGAAAGTCTGAATTGGTAGTGCGGAACAGCGAAGGGTGTCCAAAATTCCCAAAAACAGGTTTTGTAGGTCATCGACTCGACTTTGACCATTACCAACCTTGCATCATTTACGGGCCTCGGATTCAGGATGACGGCAGAACCACGCAATTTATCGACCCATTTATCGAACACTGCCCTTCCGATGAATCGGCTGCGACCGATTCTTTTAATTGGTTCGGTAATGTATTGTTGTGTTTTATTATTAACTTTACATGTACTGTGACTCATGATTGTGAATTATGTGAACAAACACTAACATTGAACAGTGAACATTAACAGTGAACTTTTTTTTTACATGTTCATCTTTGTGAATGATATTATAAGTGTTCATAAAAAACAATTTTGTTTATTAAAAGTAAATTCATAAACGCCAACATCTTACTTCTTTATACTTTTCAGTAATTTCATTTCATTTTACCCGTTTACAAAATAAACAAATAAACACAATTTAAACAACTGAGATCATCCACCGTGCTTTTACCACCGCCAACTGCGCGGCCGTTCTTGAGCCGTCCGGTCTTGTACGTAGCGATGGTAAAAGACCGGACGGGATGACTCCGATTCCGTAGAAAATGGGGCGGCCCTTAGTGTGGAACGCGACTTGCGTTGACACCTTTGCGCCGTCACAATGACATCTTTCCAGATACAGAGTAGGGCTGGCGCGGCGGCTGCATTCGCAGACGACCTCAAAAGGCGCAAATATAGCCCTGGACAGTGGGTACATTTTTGAGCCTTTTGGGGTCGAAACCATGGGCCCGTGGGAATCGGGAGCCATAAAAAAATTCAAAGATTTGTCATCACGTCTGGTCGATGAAACTCGTGACCAGAATGCCGGCCTCTACTTGACTCAATGAGTGAGCATTGCCGTACAACGTGGTAATGGGTCCAGCATTTTAGGGACAATTACCACTGGTAGCGGTTTAATAGATTAGTTTAATGGTTAGGTATTAATTTTTCGTATATATTATTACTATTTTTTTTAATGTTTGAAATGATGACTATGTTATATAATATCCAGAATAAATCTAAATTGATTTGAACAACTTACCCTAATAGAGCTTATTTTTCTTAGAACTATAATATTCGTCCCTATATAATATTATAAAGAGCAATGCTTAGGACGCAGAATCAAAGACCCTTTGTAATGCAATACAATTCTTTCTCTCTCTGTATTTTATTCCAGGATGTATATTAAAATGATATTATTTTATTTAAATGAAAAATGCTTAGCTATTCAGACTAATAGCGATGTCAATACTTATATTTATTAACAAAGTATTTACAAGGTGATCTTCGTAAGCTACATATTACAGCAGCAAGGGTAATTAACTTCTCAATTATCTCGGACAAAAAGATGTACACTAAAGACAACTAAAGTAAAGAGAAACTTGGCTTGGCGATATCTTTCACGAATGCCTGGACACGATCTTCTCACGTGTGTATAAATATATGCGGAATTCATTTTCATTATCAGTCCATTTTCTACTAGGGTGCAAGTGTGACGTGAAAATTGTATACAAAACAAGTGACACAGCTTCAGGAATTATGAAGCTGGTAAGTGTCACGACAAGTGATTGTGCTTACATAATATGGATTTTGCTTTCGGATGACTTTGAGCTGTAAGTCTAATGTAAACTTTTTTTTCAGATACCTTTAATATTATTTACAAGTATAGCAGTGGATGTAAAGTGTAACGAACTTTTCACTTTCCCTCCTAAATTTCATCTACCAAATTCAGGAATCATGCTTTCATCGGATAGCTCAATTTATTTGCCACCAGAATCACATACGTCTGCTCCATATTATGCGATAAAGAATGTTAATAATATACCATTTCCTTATTTACCCCATACTGGAACCAAAGCATCTTTGATTCCTCCGACATCTTATCCTGTAATTGTTTCATCAACTATGCTGCCGGTCCATAGTGACGAAGCTGAAGATATCGATGAGAAACAACCACTGCCGTTTCAATTTCAAAAACATAATCGCACCCAAAGAAGAGATCAAGAAAAAATAGAAAGACAAGATTCAAGGCCAAAATTCATGAACTATCAACCAATAGATAGAATTGACATGAAACCGCCTATTGGATTATTTAATAATAACCCACCTTCACAGCAAAATCCGCCACAACAGAAAGCAACACCACGTAGTATGATAATTTCTGCTGAACAGCAAAGAAATGATGCGTTTGATCATCTTAGAGGAGCCGCTGCTTACCAAGGACCTCAATATTTACCAGCACCAAATGCACCAGGAGTATATATTTCACCCACTACGGAAACTGCAGTTCCCATTCTTCGATTATCTAATGAAATGGATCTAGATGGAAGTTTCAGCTATGAGTAAGTATATCAGCTGGTTATAGAAAATCTTCTCTGTATTAACAAAAAATATTAAATCCATGGAAATGTAATCCTTACTAATTATATTTAATAATTTTAAGAGCATTGGGAGCTGATCAGACGCACTACGTGCAACACAGTCGTATGGAAAACTCGGGTACTGATAAAGAAGAACAAGTCGTAGAGGGCTCATACTCATATGTCGGTGACAATGGACAGACATACACAGTTCATTACGTCGCAGACTCAAAAGGCTTCAGAGCTAGTGGAGATCATCTGCCAGTAGCGCCACCAATTCCCGAAATCATCCAAAGGTATGTTTTATTATATCTATGAAATTAAAAGTTCAAATATAGTGGAACTTTAAAAAGTTATAAATCGTAATATTAATGTGCTATTTTAGGGCAGTACAATTTAATCTAGCTGAAGAAGCAAAGAGGCCATCGAATCAGAAGCCGTGGAATGAAGAAAAAGAAAACGAACTCAGTGAAAGTGAAAGATATCACCGGTTTGTAATGCCACCCACAGTGCGACCTTTATTTACAGGGAAAACTCCTGAATCCTTTTCATTTGGATTCGCTCAGGGAGCTCATAATACACAGAATTTAATCCCAGCAGCAAGTACACAAACCCCAATTAGAGCAAACAATGACTTCTTGCAAGATCAAATAAAAGCCAATGCTAATAATGGTAACAATGGTGGAATAATATCACCACAAATAACTTTTCTGGCTTCACAAGGTGCTCACCTTCCTGGTGCCAATACACAACAATCCATATCTAGAGTATTTACAACCGATAGAACAACATTACCACAGTTAGTTAATTACGAAGCTACTGTCAAGGAAGATACTGCAGCAGAACAGGTTGAAAACAATAAAGGACTTTGGAGGTGGCAATATGGTTTGAACGCAAATATAAATCACACTCCTGAAAAAAAAACAATTTCTAGATCTTCGGGTGTTGGCGACGATGTCATGATCAATTTTGGTGAAATGACATCCGAACAATACACAAAAATGCTAAAATCTCAGTTGGAACCAAATATGGGTACAACTCAAAATGATCAAATTGCACAGCCTGGTGACGTTATGAAAGTTTACAAAGAACCTAACCACAATACAAAAGTTCAAAATGGTATTAAACCTGATCCAAAATTTACCATGGCATCAACGGTCAGTAGTATTATTTCAACACAAATGCCAGATTGGCAAAAGAATTATAATATGTATGAACATATTAACTCTTACCAATCTACGGAGAACTCTAGGTCAAGGCAAAATGTCGAAGATTCATTTAGTTCTCGATCAAAACTTATTACACAGAATAATTTCATTCCACAGAGTCAATTGATTACACAATCCTATGATTACGAAGATATTTCTTATGAGCCTAAAAGAATAAGCAGGTCTTCTTCTACTTTAGCTCCAGAAGTTTTACCCTTCTTTAACTATAACAACATGAACAATTATGAAGGAGAAACACAAAATAGTTTATGGTCTAGTCCAAATCCAATTGAAAATGGTCAAAAAGTCTCAAATACAGAAGCTACAGTAGTAAATTCTACTAGGAATAATATACAATTCAATGATTTTGCAGTAAATGGAAACAAAAATGACTTCAAGCCAATAATTCCTTCTCATACAGTAGAAAAACAGGAAGAGCAAAAAACTACAACAGAAACGATCGAGCAAGACATATTTGAAACAAACATGTTCTTAAAAAACCTATTCAAAAGCAATAAGGATGATCAATATGTAGGAAACAAAATTAGAGAAGAAAATAAAAAATATCAAGCAAAAATACACGCAGAACCTAAACCGGACAAGACCCCGAATTTTATACAAACACAAGCCAAACCACATAATGACATCAAAGGAATGCCAAAAAAGTCCCTCGATATAAACGATATTATGAACTACTTATCAGCAAAAAATAACTTCGAATCAATAAAAACAAAGCCTAAATCAAAATTTGGATCTAATAACTATAACCAGAGACGAGAAGTTCATTTCATACCTGTTCAACACGAGCAAATTAATTCTGATGAGAATGATGACGAGGAAGAAAATTCAGATCACAACCCAAGCAATCATCGAACAAATTATTACCATCCGGAAGAATTACAGGGCATTATTAAGAATTATAAAGTACTTCTGAGAAATAGCAGTGCTTTTAAGAATGGACAAGATGTTGATCAGTTGAGAAGGGACCTTTCACCACCGCCCATCAAAATGTCACATACCAATCTGCCACTTTTAGGACGTGCAGGGCCGTCTATGAAGAGTTACCTGCCACCAATATACGTTTAACAAAGCCTTGTGATTAATTAGTTGCTTTTTTATTTTGTAAATATTTTAGCAGTCTGCATTTACTAGTGTAAGTAATTAAAATTAATTACCTTTTCTCGTCATTTAATTTTTTCCTCTGTTACTAAAAGTCCATCCACATACTGATGCATCGTTCTGGATACATTACAATTATTCTGGCTATAACATTAATTGTATGTACAAGTTTCATATTTTGATTTTCTATAGTTGAGGACATAAATAACTTTAATTTAACTATAGAAACTTGATAGGTGAAACTTTTTTCGATTAATATTATCCAATTTTATTACTAAGAAGAGGAACAAAACGTAACATCAAATAAATCCTTTTTTTACCAAACATTCACGGGTAGACATAAATTTGATAGGCATTGATCTCAGACTAAATCCAATGCCTTATTTTTAAAATTAGCCTTTTTTATTATTTTATTTTCCATTTAACCAAAAAGTATCATCAAAAACTCAAAAAGTATAATGCTAATGCCTTTTTTTTACTAGGTTAGCTACCTAGTTTCATATAATTAAAACATGCTGTTAATTGAAAATAAATATCATTTTTTTTCCAGTTAACAAAAAAGTATAATAAAAAAGTAACAAAAAAGTGTTCAGAATAAAAAATGTGTGAAAATCAGTCACTGAAGTTGATGTAGAAGATCTTCAAACAAGGTTTTTATGCGGAAACGAGATAACGGGCGCTAGAAATCTATAAGTAACCATAAACAGCGTATAAACTAATTACTAGGCTAGAATATAGCGCTGCTAAATGCTACCGTTTCAGTATGAATCTGCTTTTACTAGAAAATAGGCATGGCAAAATATTGGTTACTAGAGTGGTAAAGACAAATAAATTATCAGAGTAAAATTATCTACTAGTTAATCTCTCTTTAAAACTCAAATCCAAACTAAATTCTTGAAACCACCTTCTCCCTATGTAAGAAAAAAACCATTGATATAGATAAAGAAATAAACAAATAATAATGGTGTCGAAAGCATAAGTAGATACTCGTATTGCGTGCGCGTTATTGGTGCATCATCTCGCTGTCTGCACTGAAAGCGTAACGAGAAAACGTTTTCTATGAATTGTTGGCGTTCATCACTAATCGGTGTTACGAAGACGGATCTATTGGTTGAGTTGCTTTTTAACTACTTTAACAAAATTATTTCTTAGGTTTCACAATTATTAAACACTGAAATTAATAAAATTATTAATTTGTATTACTTTAATAAAGAGGATGTTTGGAAAGTACCATCTGCTTGAGATCCAGTTATCAAATCAATAAAATCTCAAGCCCGGTACAAAACTGCAAGATCCTTGAATATAGTTAGCAACTAATGCGTCATAGGACTCATAGGGAACGTTTTGATTAAAATCATTCGCGGTACTTGTAAATCATTTCTAAACATTTTTTCAGACATCCGTCATCTAGTCTTCCTGTGACACTGCAAACTTTTCAAGTCGTCAAGAATTAAAAAGTCAAATCCGTTCATCATTATCAGCCTATCAAGTTCCCACTGCTAGGATACATTCCGTCTCTCAGAGAGAGAGAGGATGAGCCCTAATCCACCATGCTTGCCTTATGCATGATGGTGAATAGCATTGTCTTTGAACTTTTGTGATTCTTGGATATACCGGTTCGGTTTTTACTAAAATCCGTTAAAAGTGATTAACTTCAATGTAATATTAACAAGACAATAGACGACTTTGCTACTAGTGACTTTACCATTTCCTTATCACCTATCACGAATGATGTTTACTTCATTTTTTACCTACATTTCAGTTACAAGTTTATGACATCACATTACTCTAATACAATAATGTGAAAGTTTGTATGTAAGTGCGTATGTTCGTCCCGACTCAATTCTTTCACTGATAAAAGGATTAGAATGAAATTTGCAAGGAAGGTAGGTATCTTCATACCAAATCTCATTTAAATCAGTCTAGTTTCGATACAAGCTATTTATAATATTCATATGATGTCTAAAGGGCTTTAACGATATCACGCCCAGGCAATCTAAAGACTTTTAATCAGGTCGTTAGTATGTACGTACTAAAGCCTTTCTTGTTTAAGGGGTAGTACAAAAACTAGATTACAAACATTTGGGTCTCAGATTTTACGTAAGATGTTTAGTTAGTAATAATAATCCCTGTGATATAAATTATAAAAGGTAGGGTACACAAAATTTACCTTGTATTAAAATTGAAGGAAGCAAAGTGCTCGAAATTATGCCACACGACGAAAACGGGAGAGTTCTCAGCGAAGCAGTAAAGATAGAGCACGATTTTCAGACCCTTTCAAAACCGTAAGAAACAAGTAGATTTCATTACAAAACAATACTATAATGCAAGAATACTTTATTTTTACCATAATAAAGATATTACAAGAATACATTGTATAGGCTCATAAGACGGGAGACCGAAGTAAACTTTTGATAAGGTCACAGACGTAACAGGGCGAATTCCGTGAAATAGGTATTTTGATATACTTTACTCACACGATCTCAAGTATATCAGGTTATGAAACAATTTAGTAGTACCAAGAAAATACCTGACTTAGGGATTCTTGAATATTCGCACATCATAAAATATTCATGACACGTCGTCCCAGTCTTTTCATTCGCCATTCACGGATAGATATACGTATGAAAACCTTTTCTATGTATAAAATTGAGATCCTTATCATAAATTCTAGCCTATAGTCTGGATAAAAGCTAATAAATGCCTGCAAATAAAGTTAACTCAGTTTTAACCAAGTATAAGAGAAAAAGAACCTAATACAAGTGTACTATTAAAAATATTAGTACCACAAGCTACAAAAAATACCTGTGCCCAATTACTAGTCAACTCACTATAATTTTCTATCGCGCCGCATCGTCACTCAATACTCAATTTGTTTATTGCAACATATTATTAACTAACTCATCTTATATTACATGTCGTACATATGACCCTGTGAGGGTATGGCAACAGAAAGAACGGAACGATCTATTTGGGCATCGTCGAAATGATCCTTGAAAAATTCGTCTAGGGTGTAGAAACATTTCGATTCTAAGAAATTTTTGAGAACATTAGTTAAGCTATTTTTTTCTGTTTTTTTTTATATTTATTTTTATTTGGTAGCTTATTGTATATTTTTACGGCCATAGATATAGGACTAGAACTATGAATTACTATATTAGATTTTGGTTCGATAAGTTTTACTATATTGGCTATTTCTAGTAAACTAATGTAGATTTCATAGTATTTTTTTTTTAAATCTGCTCAACAAGCTTTATTTCAATAATAATCAAGTTAGCCATATTAAAATAATGAGCTTGGTTCAATATGTCCCATAGTCATACTTTGTAATTTTCAGGGTTCCATACATAAAGGGTGTAAATACTGTAAATGGGATCCTAATACTAAACCTACACTGTCTGTCTGTCCTACTTTTTATTGGCAGTATCTTTCGAACCGTAATTACGGTTCGAAAGTTGTATATTGTTTATGTAGTTGTATACTATCACTGAGCTATACCGGTCGTCAATTTGTCCGTTGCCTTCTTTTCAAATGCACAATACACACATCTGATTGCGTCGCGACGACAAATTACGTCGTTCCTCGTGAAACCTAGTTTGTATCGTCTAATCATACAGCCTCACGCTTTGTATGAGCCAGACGGATGGAAATTTGATAAAGATATTTTCCAGTCGGCATATGGGACCTTCCACCGTCTGAACTGAAGTGAGCCTATTGTTGTCAAGCTTTTGAATGAAAGACGAATTTATCATCTTTCAGACAGCAAATGTAGAAATATCAAATTGGAATATACAACTAAACTTTTTCCTAGTAAAGCTTTTCTTAGAACCAGTGCAAGCTTCACAATAATATGACTTCTTTCACGTTTGTCTCCATAAGACATCACTAAAATTGACGCCGATTCTGTTATACATTCTCTAAGCTAAACTAAATTTGACAGTTATATAACTGTTTCCACCTATTTCTGCCATGTGTAAAATGAAAAGAGACGCCGTTAATTTTAGTCCTGTCAGATTAGTTTAGTTAGTTTAGAATGCTACAACAGAATAAGCTACCGGACAGGTGTTTGATTTGTTTAAATATAATATGATTAGTGAAAAATTATACAAAATAGTTTCAAAAACTAAAAAACACGCTTTTAATGATTTATTGCATTGTCCTCGGTCCTTGATAAGTGTGCAAAATTTCAATTTAATTCGAAGTTTTGAAGTAGTTGAAAGTCAAGTTCAATGATTCCGTTACATACATACCAAACTAATATAAGCGTGTAAATATAATTAAATGAAATACGAATACATACTTAAGAAGTTATTGAAATCGGCTAATAAAGTTCTGATTAAACGTTTAAAGTTTTTCCCGGATTATGAAGGAAATGCTTTCTTCCTTTCCCGCAAAGTGAGTTTCAGTATGAAGTTTGTACGGCATACCATCAAGTGATGAGCTACACACGCAATTATTTAAGGTTAAAAAACTTAATTAATTCGCTTTTGGTGCCATCAAAACTTAAAGCCCCTTGCCATGAAATACTTACTCTGCATTCGTCTTTTTCGAGCAAGTTTAAAATTTTACAGAAAAATACAAAACACGCTGTAACTGTAACCATTTCAAGGTTATTTTATTTTGTAATCCTTCTTGTTATTCCTAGTCTCACAAAAACTAGAAAAAGAAAATATAAAAAAAATCTGATTACGGCATGAACAGTTTTTTTTTTCTATTCGCTTTCGTTTTAATTGTCAACTTGTATTGTAATGTATTCACACTTACAAACACCATTGCGATATGTAAACAAGAATCAGATCGATTCAAGCCACATGAAGGACATCAAAGTGCAAATAGTAGAGAGAAAAATATGTAAATAGTAATACCACAGCAAGATCAAAGGCGACAGGCTGAGTGAATGCAGGCATGCAAGGTGAAGGAAATTCTAGTTTGAGTAAGTATTACTGATATTTTCTTCTATTTTGTATTCTGTACTAGAATAGGCATGTGGCCTAATGTTTAATTTATTACAAATAACAGGCTTAGCGATGAATATAACTAAATACATTACACATACCGAAAAAATAAATTGAATTGGCTGATAAATATCTAAGATATGAGCGTTTAAAGTTTTAGGTGGGGATAGAGAGGGGATGCTGCATCCCTTTTTTGCGAAGCGTATGTTAGTATAGCATTTGTATGCCGCGCCTGAGGCTTGACGTCATAGCTTAGTAGGTATAGTGCGCTCTCTGTCTAGCATGAAATTAAAATACTTAGAACTTATTTATTTTTGAACTAATTTAAATTTTGTTTTCGTTGATAAGCTCTATTGATGATCAGCTTCTTTATGAGGTAATAAAAAATATTAGTTATCATGCCTATTTGGACCCAATTTAAATAGAAAAGAAATAATTTATTGAATCAGGCGATACTTTGCGGAAGTTAATCTTCAAAAAAAAACTTAGACGAATCTGTAGTGTAATTCGGCTTCTACGACATAACAAGCAAAGTAAAGGAAGGACTATTTATCACTTTTTTTCAGGTTATATTAATTAGCATCATTAACAAAGTTCTGTAAAATGAAACATAAATAACTTTTGATTCTTAATTTCTTATTGTACTTGATACGATGTCGACGCAAAAATACACTAGATTCGTCTAATAAATACTTTAGAACAGAGGTTTTTTTAAATTCAGTAATAGGCTTGCGTTTGACCGCCAACTCACCTGCGATGATGCGGTCTACGATGGAGCACGATTGCCTAGAAGACACTGCTCGAGATTTGAAGACACCCAGATTGTAACTATTGACACTTGGAGACAAATTTAACTTATTTCGAGTTGAAATCTTGCCATTATTTGCGTAGTCTAATCTACAAGTCACACGATCAACTATGGGAACCTATTACCAATACACGTGGAATTTGCATTTTTATAATAAATCTTTTTTGAAGCTCCGACTTTCCACGCATTTCTCTCAGCTCAATACATATAGGCGAGTGATTCACAGCTATCGGTGTATTTCCCTCTATCCCGATTGTCGGCGGTAAGAGCTCTCATTTTTCATTTCTCTCTGCACTTTTAGCTTCAACAGTTGTTTGATGAAATGGTCTCTAGCGCTCGCTGTCTAAACTTTCCTTTTGTAAAAACTTTTTTCTGTTTTGAAGAAGCTGTATTTTTAATGAAAAAGGTAGGTAGACAGTTCTGAAATATACCAACGTAGTACTGACGAGAGTCTATGTTGGAACGTTTAGCTTATTTTGATTTGATAGATTGCTTTTTAGCGACTTCAGGAGGAATTCAGTCCGTATTTATTATGCATCTATCTATTTACTGTTTAATTATTGTAAGCAATTTTAATTTTGACACATCACGTCCATTGCTGAACATAGGCCTCCCCTTTAGATTTCTACAATTAACGATAGCCTGCCATCTGCATCCACTGAATGCCCGCGACTCACGATGTCGTCGATCCATCTACTGGGAGGCCTATAACTACGCTGCGTCTTCCGATTCGTGGTCTCCACTCAAGAACCTCTCTTCCCATTGGTTATCGGTTCCTTGAGCGATGAGCGATGCCCGCCCATTGACACTTTTTAATAGCTATGTTTGTGACTGGTTTTTTGGCGAATATCCACGTTCCATTCTAACTCCAAGCATAGCTCTCTCCATTGCCCGCTGAGTTTTTCTAAAAGGCCAATAGTTAAGAACCACGTCTCATTTGTATATTTATGTTACCATTTATGCCATCACTGGCAACACACACTAGTTAAAGAACCTAGAAATTGATGTACCATTTATTAATTGTATTTTTAATGCTTGTGAAGTTAGTATGAAAACTTAGTTTACGCGCCCATTTGTAATTGAACAAAACTTCGATTTGTGATCACTTAAATCTTTTTTATCGCGTATTTGTTCACATTTGACCACCATTTGGTAAGCGATGTACTCGAAGATGAAACAAGCAGACTTAGAAGTTACTTATTAATTCTCACCTTGAAAAGACCTAGATTATATCTCTCAGAGGAAACAAGGAAGCCAGCAAATTATTCCATTCCTTGATTAGAAATGTCGAATTTTTAGGGAAGTCCTCTATTATGGTGCTTACTTAAAACTTTAATATTGCTCACTTACACCTAATAATTAGTTTCAATATTAGTTTTCCGAATCACTACCGCACAATAGGAAACTATTCAATTTTATTGACTGTTAATCATTATTCTATACAGCTATTCAGTGCGTCCCTTTAGGGTAAGCGATTAAAGTTTGGTCGTTATCGTTTATTGTACGACTAATATAATGGTGAATGCGGCGTTGTCGTGTTGAGAGGTATTTGAGAAGGGGTGCCATCTAGCCCAATATTAAGTAGATATGACTACCCGTATTATGTATCTCTTACGCAAACATTAGATATAGGTACCTACTGCTGTTTAAATAAATAGAATACAGCTAGATATAACTAACTGGCAAACATTGCAAAATAAAATTAAATAAATGCAACCAGAATGTGTTACTGCGAAAGCTGGGACTGTGAACGATCGAAGATGTGGAAAAACCAATATACACACAACAAGTGAATCACATTAAAAACCGCCTTCAATAGTATATGAAAAACGTAATAAATGCCTAGAAATTTGAGGGTTGCCCTCGATTACCCTGGAATCCAATCGTCAGATCCTTACTTGGTGACAATGGGACCAAATTGGACGTAAGTATACCCTACCGAACAAAATTTTTCGGAGCGGAGAAATCGGTGAACATACATATAAAAATACAGTGGACCATAGAACCGTCCTCCTTTTTTGCAGCCGGTAAAAATCAACAAAGTTGAAAACGGTTTGGTTTCAACTAATTTTGTCGTTTTCTTCTAGGCAAGCGTGCTCCATCGTAGACCGCATCCGCGAACGCAAATCTATTACTAAAAAAAAAAATCTCAATTAGTGTACTTAATTAGATCATCCAAATTAAACGCCCCTACCACCTAGTAATCCAAAGAACGTTCAACTATAAGTCGCTTGCAAGGTATCAGTGAAAAGTAGCGCAATTTTTTTACCGAGTTTATAAAAGAGGGAGTTCTCATATCTGTAATATTTTTTTATGTTTGTTACCTCAGAATTCCGTCATTTATAACCCGTTTTGATTACGTATATTTTTATTTGTAGGGATTATACATTTTGAGATTAATCCATAGAATCTCATACGAAATTGGTTTAGCCGATTAGTCATTAATTCAATATAACTGAATAAAAATATGTCAACCAAGTAAACTAATTCGTGCACTAATTTTGAACTCGGTTGTTTAAATTGATAATTATTCTGTGCTTTATTCAGTAATTTTTAGCCTATTTAGATAACTAATTATATATAAAAAATATAATCGAAAGAAGAAGTATGAAAAGTCAATATTTATTATGTAAGTGAATCTAATACAATGCGTGGTGGCCATTAGAGTTTTTTTTATTTTATTGATTCAACGGAGTAACTACACTTCGAAGCTAACTTCGAGGACCCCAACCTGCTTTTATTTACAAGCAACTTCGAAACATGTGATTTATAAGGACACGAGGACGAGGACAAATATCCGAGGACAAGCAAAGGAATGTTGGGCTTGGGCCCCCTCGCCTTCTTTCAAGGGATTTGGCGAAACAAACTTTACCAATATCGTAGGAATCAATTTACACGAGATGTTCAAACAAATGTGCGACATCCCTGAGTTTATTTAGAAGGCTTTGACTTGTATTTTCGTAGTTGTAATCCGACAAGATAGATAATAAAATAACTTAATTTTATTATAAACATGCTATCTTTTCACACAATCTTTTGTTTGCTTAATGGTCTTAAAAACTTGGTAAATTCCCACATCGTTGGACATATTAATTTACCTTGTCTCTATATTCAAGACAAGAATTATAAATCTGTGCCTTAAAACTAGCGTGATATAGCTTAATTTCAGTTTTACACTACAAGTTTTTTTTAGTTCTGATGCCTTAGCGGTCGCTATATTTCTTCGCTATTTGAAGAACCGTTTGTAGCATTGCGTTTAAACTCTACTATCAAAGATTTAAAGTTATATTTTACAAATGCTGCTATCAAGTATTTAAAACTTTACAGTGGTAGTCTGTAAATGCATGGAGACAAGGTTGAAATTCATCGTTCAACTAGTTTCAGGTAACTGAAGGCTTTTTGATTGTATCTCCCTCGAGTATGGGGATTTCGCTAAGTTGCAGTCTAACCAGTTTTTGGCTACCTACGGATTTAGTTAAATTCAGTGTAGAACGGTAATCAATCCTTTAGTGACTAACACATTGTGTTTTAAGAATTTTTAAAAGGTATAAATTGTAATATATATGTGGACATGTATATTCGTAGATACTTGTTATTGCCGCGACTTCGTGCTCGTAAACTTTCTTATAAACTTTCAAGTTTTCACAAAATCCATTCTTGGCGGACCTAGACATCAATAACCGTTAGACCACTGAGTTTACCGGAACCAGAGGGCTATGCTAATGATGGTTCTAGTCGGACACAAGAGTTAAAGAAATTTGGCAGGTAGATTCTATACGGAATTTACCGGCATTTCATTGTCACCACGCGATGGCCTTTAACATAAATAGGAGAAATATAAGTTTTTATATAGTTTATACAATTGGTGGTAAACCATCGTGGTATTGCCATATTATTAACTCTCCTACGATTTCCGCTTGGTAGTTTTTAACTAGATCAAGTAATCGCGTTGCGTGCTGTCCCACCCTCGTCCCACCGGACTGTAATCAACTCCGTATTTCGTATACGCTGTACGCATTACGCACTGTAATTGAAAACGTCGCGCGATGTTCATTTTCCACTAATTAATCGCTGATGACGACGACGCTTCCCCTGATAGGTATTGTGATGGCTCCGATTGAAGGGTGGTAGGGATTTACAATAATTACCTACTGGAGGTAACTATAAAATAGATATATTTGTAAGTTTGTGTACCTACTTATGTATGGGAATTTTTACACAACAGACCGTTAAGAACTATAAGGTAGATACAGGTATAAATAAGTATTTATAACTGGCTGGCTGTATTATTGCCCATGCGATATTGTTTCTCTCTCCCTACTTCGTTCTTCCGTTGCTACTCTATCAGTTTTTTATCGGATACATTTCGGAGAGTGTGCATCGGACCTGCATGATCTAATTCCCTCCTGCCCATTTTTCTATCGGACTGTCAGAGCGGCCACGAAAAGGCGACACCGCTTCATGGTTGATTTTCCGAAAACCCGTACGAAGCGCTTTGATTCCACTTTTATTGTGCGAACTGCTCTGTGGAATGCATTGCCTGAATGGGACTTCCCCGGTAATTACAATCTGGAGTGTCTCCAAATCGCAAGTGAATCGGTTTCTTCTAGGTTCTAAGCAAACGTGGTTCATCGTAGACCGCGGTAGGTGCGGTCAAACGCAAGCCTCATCATCATCATCATTTCAGCCATAGGATGTCCACTGCTGGACATAGCCCTTCCCCATCGATTTCCAAAAGGACCGGTTGGAAGCGGCCTGCATCCAGCGTGTTCCTGCGGTCTCTTTTATGTCGTCTTGTCCATTCACGCTGCGCTTACCGGTCCGCGGTCACCACTCGAGAACCTTTCGGCCCCATTAGCCATCTGTTTTGCGTGCTATGTGCCCTGCCCACTTTAACTTGCTATGTCTATCTATCTATGTGATGTCTATCTATATGTAATCCGGTGGGCTATGTCGGTGACTTTAGTTCGTCTACGGATCTCCTCATTTCCGATTCGAAACGCAAGCCTATCATTATATTTAAAAAATGGTTGGTATGTCTATTCGATTGAGAATGACATTGACAAAACTAATTTCGCAGGTCCTGGACCAAACACCCCAGCGCAGGCGCTTGTAGAGCGCTTTTCATGATTGTAATCCCACGGCAAACAGCAGAACTAAATTTCTATGTTGTAGTTGTCAGGCGTTGTTACTGTGTTCTGACGCTACTGAGATTTTTATTAATTTGATATCGTTAAAGAGTCGTGTACGATGCCTAAAGTTGTTAAAAGTGCTGCGCAAAAAATTATACTGATAGTGATTGATAAGCGATGACAGCGCCGCATCTGGGGGACTTCTTTCATGAAAAGCACTCTTCCTATTATGTGTGAAGGAATTTCTACCCTGTAGGTAGTTTTAGGTCATTTCATGCATTTCATAGCCAAATATTGCACAAGAGTGAGCTCTGGCCTATTAAAATAAATAAGAATTATTTTTCACCGGTTAATATAGCAAGCAGTGCAGGATCGCAATTCACACTAATATTATAAATTCGAAAGTAACTGTGTATATAAATGTATGTTAGTTCCACTCATCTCTCCAACAGCTCAGTTGAATGAAATTTGCTAGTTTATTACAAGGCAAAATTGGGCCTGAGAGCAGGAGGCTTCAGGGGAGGCTTTGTGAAGTACTAGGCGGTGCATACAAAGTATGAGGATGCATAACAGGTTACCTACCTAGCTTGGAGCTCAGACTATTCGGCTCCTTCAAAGCGACAAATCTTCATGAATAAAGCAAACAACAATTCGAGAGGCCAAAGAATAACAACTATTTACCAAACTCGCACAAAAGTTTCTACATATTCTCGTAAAACTTTGAAATCGTATGTACGAAAGCGTTTCTAGAAAATATTCGCATGAAAAATTGAACGAGGCAACGCGGCACAGAAATGTTTTAAGTTTGCTCATATGGAAATCATGGTTGTTCAGATTTTACATTTTCAGGAGTTCAACGTCTTTTTTTGTTTGCTTAAATTTTCTCAGTTATGAATCAACGTGCTATCATTAGGGGGGTTTGCCATATTTCCCACAACTGGCGGGCGGCTTGGGGATCGCAGACTGTTCCACTAGATGGACCGACGAGTCCATCGACGACGACGAGTCGTGAGAGTCACCGGCTTCCAGTGGATGCAGAGGGCAGGATGTCGTTCAGTGTGGAGGTTAAAGAGGGAGGCCTATGTTCAGCAGTGGACGTGTTCTGGCTGATGATGAATCAATATTCTGACTCCAGATTAAAAACATTGAATACGCTAGTAACTTTTGCAGAACCGGTCGGTAAAGTGGTTTTCATGAAAGAAATCCCTCCATACGCGGCGCTGACATCGCGTATCTATCAAGGTATTATTTCTCGAGCAGCAGTTTTGACGATGGCAAATATAATAAAAATCTCACTAGCGTCCAAACACAATGACAGCACCTGACAGCTACACCTGAAAATATACTACAAATGGAAATTCAATTCTGCTGTTTGCCGTGGGACCTCTTACATAAAAACCTTTTTTTTTTTTTTTTTTATTGGAGAATATGCTTGCGCTTGGCCGCCAACTCGCCTGGTGTTAAGCGACGATGCGGCGTACGGTGGATCACGCTTGCCTAGAAGAAACCGATTCACTCGTGACTTGAAGACACCCAGATTGTATCTATCGGGGAACACCCATTCAGGCAGTGCATTCCACAAACTAGCAGTTCGCACAATAAAAGTGGAATCAAAGCGCTTCGTACGGGTTTTCGGAATGTCAACCATAAAGCGGTGTCGATTTTTCGTGCCCGCTCTGGCAGTCCGATAGAAAAAAGGGCAGGAGGGAATTAAATCATGCAGATCAGATGCACACTCCAAAATGTATCCGATAAAAAACCGATAGACTAGCAACTTTGCGCCGATGCTCAAGACTAAGAAGCTTAGTCTAAACTAGGGCTTCGTTGCTGATGAGCCTCTTAGCACGCTTCTCAATTGACTCCAAGGCCCCAAGCTGGTATTTAGCTGATCCATCCCAAAGGTGAGAGCAGTACTCCATGCACGACCGAACTTGTGCTTGGTACAGTGTAGGCAACTGTTCCGACGTGAAGTACCGACGCACCTTCGGTAGGATACCTAGCTTTTTGGCAGTCGATTGAGCCTTGCTTTCAATATAGGAGCCAAAGTTGAGTGTAGGAGACAGAGAAACACCCAAAAGCTCAAGCTGGTCAGATATCGGAACGGACACATCTCGGAAAGTAGGAGCCAGATGGAATGGCGTCCTTTTTGCGGAGAACAGACAAGCCTGGGTCTTAGCGGCATTGAACTTGACCAGGTTGGCATCGCCCCAATCGGAGACTACCTTAAGTGACAAGTTCATGCGCTCAACCATGGCCTCTCTGAGAGACTGTATTTCAGGTCCACTGGTTTTCATTCAGTGGATTCACTGGATTTCATTTTCAGTGCATGTCAATTTTGGTGTCTTCAAATCGCGAGTGAATCGGTCTCTTCCATGCAAGCGCTGACCACTTAACATCAGGCAAAATGGCGGTAAAACGCAAGCTTACATTCAATAAAAAGAATTGTTGTGTCTCTGAGTGGCGAGGCGAGCGAAGTCGCTCGCCTGTTGGCTCTTCACGCTTGCCCATAACAGCTCAACGCCACTCAGAATTTTGAACTTCAACAGTTCCAAACCCTGGAAGGCAATGAACTGCGCTCGTCACCCCGAGATATAAGATGTCAATCTCTGTGTGCCCTGTAATTTCGCTGGAAACATTGCCCTTCAATCCGGAACACAGTAGTGTTTATGCAAACACTACTGTGTTCCGGATTCTGCTTGGCGGTTAAATAACTGGCAAAGGTGTGGTACTTCCCCAGGCGGACCCCTGCAAAAGAGTCCTACCACGAGTCCTAGTGTAGAGTACAAACGGAACATCCATCCAAATGTAAGAGGAATATCCAAAAATATTTGTATAATATTGTTTTATTGTGTGTTTGAATGTTTAGAAAATGAAGCATCTACTTATCGTTGTTAACCGACTTCCAAATAGGATGAGGTTATCAATTCTACTGTATATATTATTTTTTTTGTTACCCCAGAAGTTTCTACTGGGTCAACCGATTTTAATGTTTTTATTTATTTATTTGAAAGCTGGTGCTTGGTGCTTCCCGTTTGGTCCATTTCAACTTTGTCCTGTTCCGGCATTATTATGAAGTCGGTTTTTTATATTGATAATTATTCTACTGAAGAGTATTCAATATACCTCACAAGCTGTTTAGTGTGACAATTTTTCTTTCCCCGCTAGTTGCAGAACTGGGAGTCAGCAACTATTTAGAGCATATATGCTCAGTTACTGACTAGACTGACATATAGTTGCTGACTCCCAGTTCTGATAGTTTTCTGAAATTTACTTGGCTTTCATCTCGCTGTATTGAAAAGACAAGTAAGGTTGAAATAAGAATGCTTGAGTTCGATTTGAGGGTAGAAGTAAGCTTGCAAAAGGAATCTTAGAGGTGGTGGTAAGCCTGAACAGCTGGCGTATCGCATTAGTATGTTGATGAGATAATCAAGCACAGTGTACGGCGAAATGTGATTTATATTGCCCTCTAGGGCTAGTTCAGTATTGATCGGCTCTAGATAGGGGAAAATGATCGGTAGAGAGAAAGAATGTGACGTGTTTTATGGATCTTCTGCTGAAAAGCCATCACATCACACTAGTATTATAAACGCGATCGTTTTTGTGCGGCTATACGGCTAATATACTAAATTTCAAGAACAGCTGTTCGCAGAACAGATGACCGATGGGGCCGAAAGGTTCTCGAATGGAGACCACGGACCGGTAAGCGCAGTGTAGGACTTCCACCCAAGATGGACAGACGACCTAAAAGAGACCCCTGGAAAACGCTGGATGCAGACCGCTTTCAACCGGCCCTTTTAGAAATCGATGTGGCAGGCCTATGTCCTGAGCTGAAAAAAATGATGATGATGATGACTAAATTTCAATGAATTTGAGTATGGAGATATAGCTTATACCTACCCTGACTGCTCTCACCGGCCACATATAATATCTCTTTAGTAGGTTTTCAACATTTTTAATAATAAAATAAATCGGCCAAGTGCGAGTCGGGCTCGCGCATTGAGAGCTTCGAACCACAACATAAAATACAAAATACTCAATATAAAACAAAATTTCATTTTTTAATAGTTGATTGAATCAGGCGTTTATAAAAACAGTTTTCTTATCTGTTTTAATTTGCCTGATTTCTAAAAGAAATAAATACAATTTCAATCAAGGCCATACGCTACTTAAATTATTACTAAAAATTTGTAATTTAGTGCAAAGACAAACACGCCCAAGGTGTCACCCATCCAAGTACCGACCGCGCTCGACGTTGCATATCTTCGGTAATCGTACGAGAACCGGTGGTGAACAGAAATTGGTCACCGACTCCCACTTGGCCAGTATTTATTATTTGTTGTTTTTTACGATAATCATGCCAAGTTTGACGATTTACCGTTTTTACACTACAGCAAATACAAAAATACGTTTAAAAAAACGTTTGTTGTAATTATTGGGACCCCTTGAGGTTTTATTTTTGACTTTATTATTATTTCTTAGTTAATCCGCCGTAACATTACATATTCTGTGAAAATGTCATCTGGCTATGTTCCTATTACGGTTTGAAAGATACAGCCGTCAAAAGGTAGGACGGACAGACGGACGGACAGACAGACAGACAGCGTAGACTTAGTAGGGTCCGTTTACACCCTTTGGGTACGGAAACCTAAAAATCACTGAGTGGTAATTTTAAAACAAAACTTTTGGTCCTTCGAATAAAACGTCGGGGTGAAGGAAAGCACATAGTTATCTCACGACGGTTTCCTTCAACGGCTGTGGAATTGGACCCACACCGTTTAGTTTGGAATTCTAACGCACCAAACAGCGAAACTGTGGCCCTAGTACGAGCACTTGCGATAAAGTATTCGTTCCGTAAACGATAGCAAAATGTATGAAAAATTTAACAGCGCCTATATCGGATGTAAAGGGAAACTGAATTTTTCATACATTTGCTATCGTTTACGGAACGAATACTTTTTCGGAAGTTCTCGTACTAGCCCCACTGAGCTATCATCGCCACCTATACCTAGGTACCTATATAAATCTTTAGTTAGAGTAAAAAGGTTCGAAGCTGGGTAGAAGGTATATCTACTTATTTAAATATGTATCTCATTTTAATAAGAAGCCATCTTTCAAATTCATCCCGCTCATCCCAAAATATCGTCCGATCGGGTGACCACGTCGTTCTCGTAATTGATAGGACAAAGATATTAATGTCCACCCCAGCAACGGGTGTGCACAATTTATGTCGCAATACGACCTGCGGGCTTCGTGGCCACCCTCGGTGTAGACACGATATTCAACATGGCAATTTTCATACCGACGTGTGATAAATAGGATTAACCTGCATACGTATCGTATACTTACTCGTAGTTTGATAATTTTCCTTATAGGTACGTACTACGTAGGTAAGTATAATTATATTATACACGCGATAAAATCCGTTATTTTTATTGTAACAATTTCGAAAACCTAAAAGATCATTATAGGTAGGTATCTACATGACTTTTTCATCCGGTTTATTATTTCTAAGATAATGACATACAAGGTGTCCTAGGCTGTAATTCCTAAGATAATGCAATATGTTGATATGACACAGTTCTTAAATTTGGCCAAGTAGCCAAAGAGCTAACCTTATCCTATCCAGCAGTGCAATGCAGTCTCGGAACGCTCAGGGCAACTGCACAATTTCTTGTGTCAGCAGTCTCCATGATATTCTGATCAGTTAAATTGTGAAATTAATATGTGAAATCTAGTGTGGTTACTCACGGACCCGCTACATTTAACTCTTTTGTTATTGGTCAATAAGTAAAGCTTTTAAATTTCATATATATCATTGTAGGTACCTTCCCTAACTGCTAGGAAAACAGAGCGACATCTGTAGGGATTGCCCATCAATATTATCAGAGAAAGTTCAACCCGCTTCAAAGTTTTATCCCAAACCACGTGAGTTACCTTTGCCATTGCTAACCAGTTTCGTTACAACTTCGACTTTCACATGGCAGATGGCGCTATTAAACATTTCAAGCTCTTTTTTTGGCGTCTCACGACTTAGACATTTTGCCAACGTTAAGTAGGTATTAAAATCTTTTCAAGTTTTATTTTATTATAAGTATATATTTTACTAGTCACTGTCAGAGTCAAACACAATAAGGCACGGTCAAGACTAAGACATACCCTAGGAATGTGGTGGAGACTTTATTAAAGGCTTCTTTGACGTATTGGAAACACCACCAATATACACGTACGAATGTATATCATACATCATACTAGCGACCAGCCTCGACTTCGCACGGTTTAGGTTTTATTATTATGTATAACCTTCCGTGAAAAGTTGACCGAGAAAAACAATATAATGAGATGACATGTTACGAGTAATTAAAGTTGGCGCCAAATATCCGTAAAAATTTCTACAATAATTTAATAGGCTGCTGGATGATCCTTATCATTTGTATACTGGATAAATTGTGTATAATTATATTACTTCAGGAATACTGTGTTTTGAAGCATGTTCATCAAACTATAGCTTAAAAGGTCCCTAGCTTAGGTCCCTAGTTACTAAGTACATTCTTTTACCTCATGTTTGCGGTCATCCACACCTAGGGTTGCCCAACCGGATTTTTTTATGGGTAGGTATGTTTATCCTGGGAAGGTATTCCCTCCGGGAATGTTTATCCCCGGAAGGGTTTTTTTCCGCGACAATGTTTATCCTGAGAAGGGTTTTTTGCCTCGGGAATGTTTAATCCGGTAAGGTTTATCCCGGGAATGTTTATCACGAGAAGGTTTATCCCGGGAAGGGATTTTCCGCCGGGTAGGTATATCCCGGAAATGTTTAACCCGGGATGGAATTTCTCCCCCAGGAAATTTTATCCTGGTAATGTTTCTTCTGGGAATGTGTATCCCGGGATTTTTCATCCTGGGAATCTTTACTGTTCGTCCTACCTTTTAACGGCTGTAATAAGTTTTAAACCGTAATAGAAAAAGCCAGTTTCAGCCAGTTGAAATTTCACATAATAGGTAATGTTACGGCGGATTAACTAAGAAATAATTACACAATCAAAAAGAAAAATCTAAATAAGGTGGGTGCAATCCCCATACAACATTTTTTTTAACGTATTTTTGTATTTGCTCTAGTGTACAAACGGTAATTCGTACAAGCGTCAAACTTGGCATGATTATAGTACACACTCCAAAGTAAAACAAAAAAAAAACTGTTTAAGTGCGATTCGGTGACAAATTTCTATTCACCAACGGTTCTAGTACGATCACCGAAGTTAAGCAACGTCGAGCGCGTTCGATACTTTGATGGGTGACCGCCTGGGCATGATGTGTTCTGCACTACTTTTTGAACTCTAGTCACAGCTTTAGTAGTCAATTTATGTGGTGGTACGGAACCCTTAGTGCGCGAGCCCAATTCGCACTTGGTCGCATTTTTCATATTTTTAAGACGTAAAAGGGCTGTCTGCTTTAAAACAATGTGCTTCGGTCATTTTGCGAGCTTAATACATAAGTTTTATACTTAGAATAAATGGGAACAAGTGTTTATTCCATTTTTGCATTGCAATGCATATATATTATACATTATGCGCAAAACACACATGGACCGTCTTCCCATCACCGCGTCTAGGTGCCAACTACCTTGTTGGAAGTTCAATGGGAAGTCTGGAACCCTTTCGGCAGACTTTGTAAGGACCCTATGTAGGCGAAGATAGCTCATCTAGATAAGTGGGTAACCTTTCAGTGTGAAGCGTACGCTATCATATCCTTGCTGAGAGTTGAAAACTAGGCTTTATAGGAAGTTTTTTGAGGAGATACGATAGTGTGGGAAGAATTTAATTCAGTCTCCAACAACTTTAACCAACAATACCGTTATATCTACGTATTTTTAATGGGTAACACGGAACGTTGAACCTAAGCCGAAATGATTGTTTTTATCATTATGAACCAAATTTGCTTCCTGAAATTGCGAAACAAATCGGGAGTTCCAAACCTTTTGTAGAAAGTAAATGTAATTTTTCTATGGAACAGCGAAAAAAAACGTGATTTTGGATGGCTCCTTCATAAAAATAAATGAGTGAGCAGAACAGGTGAGTACAGTGAGCTCCTTTCAGTTTGACTGTTCGTTAGATGTATGTACATTCCTTATTTTAAGCCTATGTTTATGTTAAGAAATATAATTTCATTTTCAATCTTACCTGAGAGCCAGTAGCAAACTCATCAGCCGGAGTCTCTCTCGCGAATCGCTCGAATTTGAAACTGTTCGACCGGTAGAGTTCGTTGTCTTCTCTAGATCTCCTGCCACGGCAGAATCGACGCGTGATCGACGTATGCCTGGAATGGGAGAGCAGGATTTGTTGAGACTTGCTGTATACCAAACAGCGGTGATCTTCCGTTGAAGCCGTTCAACGGAGTCACAAAAGGCTTAAAAACAGCGCAACATAGAAACTTGAAATACTATATTAAACTAAACATTTTTAAAATAAAGTATACGTCGACCCAAGTCGAGTAGTGGTCTTGAGGGTTTGTTTTAACAATTTTTATGTTTTATCTCTACTTCCATATCTACTAATATTATAAATGCGAAAGTAACTCTGTCTGTTTGCTACATAATCACGGCTAAACGGCTTAACCGATCTCGATAAAATTTTGCGAGGTAATAGTAAGTATGTATCATGAGAACGGACATAGGCTATTTTTTTCATCATCATCATCACCGATTTTCATCACCACGCGGGTGAAACCGCGGGGCGCAGCTAGTAATTATTGTAAATTGAAGTCGCTTTCCGCGATGTCTGTTTATCCGCTAACATCTCCTTAAACACGCCACGGATATTGATGCGGTATTCACCATCAGTTAGATATTTTTTCACGGAAGGTATAAACCTCCTATAATATAAATATACAATAAAACTTACACCCGTGATAAGTCGGTGCGAGTTGCTAGTGAATGTATGTACAAAAATGTTTGTAATTATAGTTTGTCTCTCTCCTGTAGGTACCCACATGAAGCATAAATTGCCCAAATGTTTCAGAAATCACCCTATCTTCTAAAGATGTCAGCCAACCTAGATTGCTTGTTCTTCTTGTAAATACACGTAAACGTAAAACTATCTACGTGGGTAAGTAGTTGTAAATTCAAGCTTGTTTACCTGTTACTTATCGTAGGTAGGGCTTAGCGCAGCTATAAAGTGGAGTGGCGTAAAGGGGCTAATGATATACGAGGGGAATGAAACAAACGTTTATTTAACTGTGGAATAGGTATGTTTAGTTAGTAGGTATGTAGGCATTTGGCTAGTTGTAGGTAGTTTTTTAATCAGTTTTAGGAAAACTATTTAAAATCAAGCTTAAAGAAACGAACACTAAAATATAAAACTAAACTAATCGAATTCTATTTATTACCTAGGCATTGAAATGTTGAATACAATTCTAAAAGTCGTAGGTTTACTATTTGACCGCAGGATTCAAACATGCATTTGCAACGATCTGCAACGATTGCCTATAACATTTAAATAGTAGTTTGAAGTTTTTTTTTGTACAATATGCCTACGTTTGGCCACCAACTCGCCTGATGATAAGCGACGGCCGAGGATGGAACACGTTGATCTAGAAGATATATTCACTATGCCTTGAAGATGTCTAGATATAAAATTACTTTCAAAGTACAAATAAAACCGGCCAAGTGCGAGCCGGACTCGCGCACGAAGGGTTCCTTACCATCTATACCTCTTCTTCTATATCTATACATATAATAAAAACGTAGAGATAAAAAAATCTGTAATTGCGAGATATCAAAAATAAATATACTCAGGGCGTCTTAAAATTAGCAGCTGAACACAGTTAATAACTAGTAACAATAAGACAGTTTTTAGAATTTTTGTCTGTTTGTAGCTATGACCAGATTTAAGTATATATGTATAAAAATAAAGGGTTGAAAGTTTATATAAAAATCTACGCGTACGAAGTCGCAGGAAACAGCACTAGTTATCTATAAAAACGGCAAAAAAGTCACGTTTGTTGTATGGGAGCTCCCTTTATATATTTGTTTTATTTTAATTTAATTATTTATTTTTAAAGTGAACATAATATAACTAAATATTCTGTGTTATTACAATAATACTAGCTGTACCCACGACTTTGTCCGCAATTTATTCAGAAAAAATTGCCTATGTCTGTCCTCAAGTCCTCATGATACATAGATTACCTCGCAAAAAAATATCGAGATCGGCGTTTAGCCGTGATTATGTACCAAACAGGCAGACGGACAGAATTACTTTCGCATTTATAATATTAAGTAAGTAAGTATGGATAAGTAGGTATAAGTTTTATCTCTAGAAAATGCGGGAAACCACAATAGTGCAATAGAATCTGCATAGTGCAGCTAACACAATAAAAGTTGTACACGCGTACTTAATTAAACATAGTTTCTGATGCTATATTATAATGTTTAACCGACTTCCAAAAAAGAGGAGGTTATTAATTCAACTGTTTTTTTTTTGTAATGTTTGTTACCTCATCACTTTCGATTGGGTGAACCGGATTTGATGTTTTATTTATTTATTTGAATGCTAGTTCTTCCCGTGTCGTCCGTTGTCGTCTCATTTTGATTTGGTCCAGTTCTGACATTTTTGTCAAGTCAGTTTTTAATATTGATAATTACAACTAGGAAAGTTCTCAATCTAATTGTGTACCTACTATTAATTATGTTTTGTATGGGTCTTACCTAGTATCACTAGAGTGAAGAGGCCACTGTATACCAAATAACTTGAGTCGAGCTGGAGGCCTTCGCTTCTGCTCCGTACGCGCGGTCTCTTCTACTGGAGGCGTGTGGTGTCGACTCCCTGAAGAAGCCCTAGTACCACTCCTACGACGACGTCTACGTCTCCTCTCCACCAGGATAAAATTATCCCCGTTCCTGATAATATAAGACGACCGCAAAGTTGACTTCTCCTCCCCCTGTGTTTGTCTTATCAAGTCAGCTGTTCTCAACGTGTGAATGTTCTGATATTCTGCCTCTTGAAGCGGTCCAGTGTTTGTGTCGGTTCTCGTCTCTTGGCTAGTGCTAGTCCCGCTTCCATCCCTCTTTTTGCGAGAGGAATGGAGACCAACCCGACGCCAAACCTTTTCCATCTGTGTGAGGTGTCATCCCATTGTTATTGGTTCACTTTTTTTGAGGCAGTTTTAAGAGTCACTGGAGCGTTTTGTTCTTGTCAGACAACATTGAACATCACAAAATAGTCAATGACACAATACACTTGTAATCAGCGGTTATTAAACGTCTGTAATAGTTAAGCACTAATGAATTACTGATCAGCCGATTCCTGACATCGTTCCGATGACTTATTGGATGCAACGTCTATCAAAGACCTTTGTTTATAAAGTTAATGTTTCTAGAAATCAGGGTGTGCTTTATACCGTTTATTAAGACGTACTGGGTTAGTAGAATTAGGGGAGAGAATAACGTGTTTTTGACATACACTTACGGAGGTCCCGGCCTAACAGGGCGCTGGTTTGGATTATACGCATGCGCGGTCCCCCTCGCCCGTTGCCGAGGCTCCAAAATGGCGGACCTTCGACCCCCTTCCTGTTATTGAATATCTAATTTTATCGGCTTGCATTCATTGTTGAACCTCAGCTGCGATGCACGTTGCTGCTTTATTATTCACTAGCGACCCACCCCGGCTTCGCACGGGTGTATGTTTTATTATATATATAAACCTTGCGTGAAAAATTATCTGACGGACTAACGGAAGAGCTACCGGATATACAGACAGACAGACTGACGCAAAAAACGACTTTATTTTTTACTATGTAGAGAAGCGATAGAGATTCATGTTTCGTCCAGTACCAGTATGAAAGAATGAGCAGTAGTTTCAATTTAATTATGAAGCATAGGTATTTTTGGGAAGCACCAATGCTTGCCACTCCACCGTGATCAAACATAATGACCTGACGATGATGTACAAAGTCGCGCCTCTTATAATCTATGATGACAAAGAAAGCCTAATATTCACACAACTTTGGAGGACCAAAACTTGGAAAGTAGAGTCATTCGGAGCAAAAAGATGCACTTTTGCCTTCTTTGCTTTATAACTCGGGAAAATCTGAGTTATTAGAAACTCATTTATACGCTATTTGCTGCACATAGATAAGGCTCATAAATAAAATTGCAAACAATTTATTAACCATTTGTTTATGACATTTTATTAAGCATGAAATTATAAATGCGTTCTTAAAATCTCAGAGCGAAGCAAAGAAGGTATAAGTACCTACCTACCTATCTGCCTACAAACTGCTACTCAGTTTGGCAGAGTTGTGTATAAGTAAATAGCATGTAAGTTATTCACTGAGATAAATAAAAATAACCGGCCAAGTGCGAGTCGGACTCGCGCAAGAAGGGTTCCGTACCATTATCTATAAAAACGACAAAAAAAACCACGTTTTGTTGTATGGGAGCTCCCCTTATATATTAATTATATTTTAATTATTAAATTTTTATTTATTTTAAAGTGAATAATGTAACTCAATATTCTGTGATTATTCACAAGCGTCTACCCCGTTGTCAATATCGAGCAAAAGCGAACAAAAAAAACCGTTTGTTGTATCGGAGCCTCCTTAAATATTTGTTTTATTTAAATTTAATAATTTATTTTTAAAGTGAATATATAATTAAATACTCTGTGAATATTTCAAGCGTCCACCTGTTGCCGTTATCAATACCGAGCAAAAACTAGCAAAAAAAAAAACATGTTTGTTGTATGGGATATTTATTTTATTCTGTTTTTAGTATTTATTGTAATAGCGACAACAGAAATATATCATCTGTGAAAATTTCAACTGTCTAACTATCATGGTTCATGAGATACAGCCTGGTGACAGACGGACAGATAGACAGACGGACAGCGGAGTCATAGTAATAGTCGTACCCAAAGGGTAAAACGGGACCCTAAAAAGAACGAAAAGTGCGTTCTTTTGCCCTCATTGTCTTTATACGAGTACGTGCGTCTTTGTGCGTAACGCCGACTGAAGAGTTTAGTGGCCTTAGTACGAGTACTTGCGAAAAAGTTATCGTTACGTAAACGATAGCAAAATGTATGTAAAATTCAGTTTCCTTTCACGTCCAATAGAGGCGCTGTTAAATTTTTCATACATTTTGCTATCGTTTACGTAACGATAACTTTTTCGCAAGTGCTCATACTAAGGCCACAGGCGGTGTTATGGCGTCGGGTGTGGAAAAGACAAAAATTGTCCTGCTGGTCGCCGCGGTTTTGCGCCTCGTCGCAGTTCGACTAATTAAAATAAAACTCAAGCAAATAAAATAAATAAATAAGAGTATTGATTTTTCGCTGCGACGTCGCCGCTTGCCTTAACTCTACCTATTTTTTAACCCCCGACTGAAAAAGAGAGGTATTATATAAAGATTAAGACTCGATAATCGAATATCTGCCAATGAATACCTATGTCCCGTCAAAATCGGTCCAGTCGTTTTAAGCCGTCCTTAGGAAACATACATAATACCAAGGATGATTTATAATACACATCGATTTATATATAGATACAATAATCCGAATGAGTTTAGAAGACTAATATTTCGTCATTGATTAATCCACGCAAATATTTTATTACATGTTGGCGCCAAAACTCGTCAGTGGATTCAAATTATTCCCGCGCGTTTTACAGCTTGTTAACGCCATCTATCGCTTTGTCAAAGAACTGTCTTCGACAGTAACTAGATGTTAGCGCCATCTAGTTCGTTAAAGAATAAATTGCGAAACGAACTATTTTTTATTGTCTATGCTATGACATAGACAATAGAAATAAAAATCTTTTTTTTTGTTATAGTGAACAGGTAAACCGTGGGTAAACCCCACAGTTGTGTATATCTCAAAAATATACAAAAACATTTTGCTATCATCAGAATCGACATACCTACAAACCCTAAAGTTTCGCCTTTACCTCTCAATCCGTCGTGAATTCGTTTACATATTGAGCACTTCTTTTGCAGTAGGTTGTGTGCCGCTCAATATTGAAGTGTACGTTTATAGAACAAGTAAAAATATTTAAACGTGTGCAATACGTGTTTATCTCGTCCCCTTGTTTTTGGCAGACAGAATACTTATTACACACACTGAAGTGAGAATTTTTTTGTTATCCTTTTTTCTGTGATAACCACAGACCTACTACCTAACACAGTACTTGCTCGCGATAATCGGCAGATCCAAACTAGGTACTTAAATAATATATCAAAGATAGTAGTGATAGTAGTCCATGGTTCTTTAATCTAATTTTGTCTTATCTACGCATTGACCTCTATAATATTTATGGTAGAATTATAATATATCAACGTCACAGTCGATTCCTACGTCAATGCCAAAACACATTTAACTTTTTTATTTCAATTCTTATTTCTGGTTCGACACGATTTTTGCATATAGCCCATTAGAAAATACGATGTGCATACACTAGTTGGCATTTTTATTTATTTAAATTAATAATAAACGAGATCACTTTCGAAAGTTTTGGCCGGTACATCGGTTGGTTTAATTTTTGCGGTGTTGATGACACCTGATGGTGATGTGGCCAAATGAGAAAACTATTAAATAACCGTAGATTGATTCATTGTACCAATACGAAAATGCCAGAGGTTAACTTTATTAGACAGTTAAAATAGTGGCACTGGCCGTTTCGATGATTCAATCGGACTATAATAATAAAGAAAATCATTCCACAATGCGTAGCAGTTGCACAACTCACACTATTTTGTCTATGTTAAATATAAGTGCTGCCAACGGCATGTCCTTCTCCATTCAATACAGGGGAAAACCAAACAAGATAAGCTTGATCCATTTATTTTATGTACTTAGAACAAAATAAGTAAAAATAAAAATATTTTTATTTATTAATTAATAAAAAAACAACATTGTTCACAAATGAAAATGCAATAAAATGCTGCAAAATTACAAGCAGAGGTAACATTACAAAAGTTCATAATTTTACCTTATGGGGGCATTTTTCATGGACTTAGTTGTTACTGATGTGCCACTTGACTTGCTTATTAATTTACTACCTTGCCATACTGCAAGCAGATTGTCATTTGTTTTTAAATCAACTTGCAATTTCTCCCAGACTTTCTTTTTAGGGTTTAAAACTTCATCAGATTCACCTGTCTCAAATCCCTCTACAACAATTCTGTCACCAGCTTTGCTGTCTACTGGAGGCAGTAAAGGCTCCACTTGTTTAGGCTCATCTACTGAAGCACATAGCACCATCCCTTTGGACTCTATACCACGCATCTTAGCTGGCTTAAGGTTGCACAGAACCACAACCATTCTGTTTTGCATCTCTTCTATAGGCACAAAGTTTACTAAGCCAGACACTATTGTTCTAGGCTCTTCCTCACCCAAATCTATCTTTTCTACATACAATGCCTCAGCGTCAGGATGTTTTGAAACCTCCACAATTTTGCCAACTCTGATATCCAATCTAGATGGCGTAACTTCATCAATAGCAGCATTGGCGTTACCTTTCGTTTTTGTTGGTGGAGGATATGCTTTTTTAGCTAGCTCTTGCAGTTTCGGTTCGCTAAATACTTTTTGAACAGGTGCCAAAAGCTTGTTAATAGCTTGCTCTACAGATGCTTTTAAATCTCCTGGGTGTATTTCATTTTTAGCAAATGAATTTTCTAAGTCTTCAAAGTTAGAAAATTCAATTTCACCACCATATTCAGCAGGCCTCACAATTTTGAAAGTTTCCTCAGATGACATAAGAGGAAATACTACATGTTTAGTGAAAGACAGCACCCCATTATCAGTAATGTTGCCTGGTTCACAGAAAGCTTTCTTCAATTTCTTCTTAACATTTGATGGGTTATCCAACAGATCAATCTTGCTGTCTTCTTCAGAAGCTGACATTTTGCCTCCAGTAAGTCCTGGGACCATTGGGTTCATTAAGTGTACTCTTTTAGCATAGCCCAGGGCTGGCAAATACTTTTCAGCCATAGTGAAGATTTTCCTTTGGTCCACACCACCAAATTGAGCATCAACTTTCAGATATTCTTCATCTAAGGCTTGTAGACCAGGGTACAAAAGACCACTCAATAAGGGATGCTCTACTTGCTTTACCACCTCAGCCCCGGCTTTCTTCGCATCGTGTTCTGTGATAACGGATGTCATTCTGTAGACATCTAGTGTGAACTCCTTATTAAGTTGGTACTCAGTTCCTCTGACAAACTTAAGTTTTTCTAAAGGCACACCAATTGACTCCAACATGGCTTTTATGGCCACTTCATAATATTGAGTCCGTAGAGCCAACAGTTCCCATGGGGCTTTCATATTATCAAGATAAGCGTGTAAATCAGCAAACAATATTGTTACCTCACAACCAGCTTTGAGAAAGTCACCTATTTTAGACATAGGCACAAAATATGCTACATGAGGACGTCCAGTGGTAGCTGTACCCCAGTATATTTTAAGGTCTCTCTGCTTCAATATTTCATTGAGTTTTTCCTCACCCAACACCTCTTGCAGGTTGCGCGTTATCAAACGCTTCTTCTCCTCCCATGTTGCCATCGTAATATGGAAAACTTCAAGTCCTGAAAGTAATAATTTACAAAGTAGGTTAGTAGATGTCGTTTCATTTCGGTAAATTTTCTTTACATGTATTTCTTATTGCGGTTGTATCGTTAACTGTTAAGTATAGATTTTGGACTTACCTTGTCTGAAATAAGTTACAATCTACAAATCTGGACACTTCGAGATATCAGAAGTAAAAGAAATGAACACGTAGAGCTTACGAAACTGGGTGAAATATAACCTCTGAATTAGCTAAATCTCAAGCTGCTAATGAAAACAAATGTGCGGCATATAAAATAAGAGTTTACAACGAAAGAGTTACAGTTTGTGATAGTTTTTATTGTGTTGGACCAAAGAATTTCATGTTTTTTCAGGGATAAAAATAAAAAATATTGAATTTTTTGTAGTAAATGAAGTTAGCAACGAATCAAATTACTTGTTGCCAACAGCTAATTGGCGCTAGTGTAGCAGTGAATGCTTGCGTTTCCTGTCAAAAGCGCCATTGCGCATGACAGTCAGTGCGGCCTTGCAGAGTGAAGAGCGCTGCCAACAAAGGCCGAGTCGATGGGGTTACAAAAAGATTGTTAATTTGGACATTTTAACCCTTTTGTTGTTGTAATTATAATTATTTTATATAGGTTGTGAATCTGTGATTACGGTTAAGAAATGTGTGAATGATATGAATCGTGACGGCTAGCAAGGAGTCAGCTGGTCCACAGTGCGAATAGTGAATAAGCAATGGCGGCCTTGCCTGCAGGTGTTCAGTATGGGTTATCATCGGAGCCTAGTAATAAAGAAAACAAGGAACTATTTTTCTTCAAATTGACGGACTCAGCGCTAAAAGCAATACAAGACTTCCTTAGAAATAACAGGGTAAGTAAAATCGCCATATTGTTACACCAAAATAAAGATAAGCCAACAATGTCAGTCGCCATACTTTTATTACACTAATTGAAGTGAAACTGCAATTTTACTAGTTTTACATCAACAAATCGGTTTTATAATTGCGATAATTAATTTCTTTACAAGTCTAGAATGTTTGGGCGTTGATAAAGTCTCTTCTACAATGTCACGCCACGTCAACATGTAGAAAATTTGCTCTGTTATTTTCACAGATTTACATTTCATACGGCTATAATTAGAGAATTCGTTCTTATTGTTGCGGAATTCGATGTTTACTGAGGGGTTACGTTACAATCCGTATCATTACCTACATTACAAAGCATAGAAAAGAAGCTGAAACTCGAAACTTCATGAAAGCAATTCACAACTTAGATAATACTCATTCAAGATCAACAACTTTTACGCTTAATTCGCTATCGCCCCTAGTAAAAAGCTACGGCTAGTTATCAATTTCTGTAAAAATACAACTACACATTCATGCCTTATTCTAGAATGGAACAACTGTTTAAAAATCAGCAGTAAGTTTGCTAAAATCGTCTGACTGTTGGTAAAGTAAGTAGTAAATCATTCAAGGCTTCTTCATGCCTATTTGCAATTTTCAAGGCGACTTTAATAGGTACCTCTTATATTACTAAATAACATTAACATAATAAACAGTAACCTTGCATATCTTAAAACTTTTCCAATAATTATTAAAAAAAATTTTTTTTTCAATATTGTATGTTTCTTATTATTTATTAGTAAGAGGTTTAACAAATATAACAAATAATCCCGAATACATAGGAGAATAGAGAAAGTTGGTGTCCTTGTGGCTCCACCCACATTTATATGACCTTACATCATAACTAAGTTTTAATGATTTCTATTGCACCAAGCACAAAACATCACACAAAACATGGCGCTGATAAAAACACCATTAGAAGGACAGATGACAAAATCTGACAAGTAAAATTACATGACTTGTATTTCAAATGATTGTGAATAGGTAGGTCTATAAAATTTATTCTGGTGAATTCTCTCCAGTATCTCACATAGGTTCATATACATCAAAACTTAACAAACTTTAACTAACCATAGATATATGCACAAATTGCACAATACAACCCAGGTGTCGTGTAGCGATGATAGCTCAGTGGTTAGCACGATCAGATTCTAATCTGAAAGGTTTGGGTTCAAATTCCAACAATAAACTTGAAGAAGGAAGGAAACCATAGCATGGTGGTAGGGCAATATCTAATGCCCTGCTGGCGAGCTACCTCCCTCAACTTGAGAATGTTACCAAGCACCTAATAGCATGTTTGGTAGCATCACTCAAAATTCTGAGGTTAGGTGGGTTTACCATCATCGACCCTGTCACTGAACTTAACATCAGGTGAGCTGTGAGACATCAGTGCAACCCCAATTTAAATAGTACTCCCTCCCTGGTCAACCCCAACATAAATAGGTAACCATCCTGTTAAGTTTTTATGTCAGCCTTTAGTTTCTTTTCTTTACCAATTTGTCTTTTGAACTTTCTACCGTTTCTGACATTTCTTCCAAATGTACATCATAAATACGTACTGGTTAAACTCAATTCATCTTAGTCCGATTCGATGAACACTGGACTTAGTCATTTCTTTACCACTGGCCTTTGATTTAGTACCACAGTTTCCTTTAACATTAAAAAATTAAGCTTCAAGGTTAAAAGCAAATTTTTTGCCAAGACTTTGTAAACAACTTTATTGAATTCTAGTGCTTTATTGTTCGGAAAGATGGCGTTGGGTGTTTGTTAACATGAACTATTTTATCAGCGCTTATCAATTTACGTTATTATTGTAATTAAAGCCATTATTGAGGTAACTTGAACAAAATAAAATATGTCTAACACTTGTGATGTTTTTTATACAGGGTTACGTGGAAAGTGTGTACAAGCCGAAAGGCTAAGTTATACTCATCATTGTGAACATTTTTTACTATGGGGCCAACCCTGAAATGGCGAAAAAAATATCAGCAGTCCATACATTTTGTAGTGTCAATGGTCGTTTTCTATGGAACAGCTGATATTTTTTCTGCAATTTCAGAGTTGCTCCTATGGAAAGTTTTTCATAATGATGGGTACTTTGGAACCCTTTTGGCTCAGTTACACCCTTCCCACGTAACCTAGTAGTGAAGATTGTCTATTCAATTTCATCTTGTTCCTACCATGGTATCTTCCTGATGTATGCTACTGATGATAATTTCAGCTATAGTGTCCTGAAAAGGTAATAAACAGACCTATAGAGTTAAGTATCATAAAATCAGAATTTCCAATATTTATTGGACTATTTAACCGATGGGGAAGAAAGGTTCTTGAGTGGAGACCGCGATCCGGAAGACACAGCGTAGGTAGGCCTCCCACTAGCTAGATGGACCGACGACATTGTGAGAGTCGCTGTCCTGTCCAGTCCAGTCCATCCATTGTCCAGTGGATACAGATGGCAGGATGTCGTTCAGTGTAGAGGAGAAAGGGGGAGGCCTATGTTCAGAAGTGGACGTCTTCTGGCTGATGATGATGATTGTACTATTTTCAGAATTACTATGGATGAAGCATCTAAATTCATTATAACCAATAGATAATGGGTCTAAAAATTATAAAAAGTATGTCAAAGGCGTTTTAATTAAAAACAAGAAAAGTATACATATTTAGAATCATATAAAACTTATCTAAATTAATCTAGTAAACCGTTGCCCGTAAGCATGGTTTCCAAAATTCTGCATGCTAAGCCGCGTTGGATTGCAATACTGACCCGTTGCCCAAGATATCGAACCAGCATTTTGGGCACAGGATGCTTTGATCAGACATTTAGATAATTCTTTAAAAATATTAAGATATCCAAACTTAAAAGACCTAAGTAATGAACAATTATTATAATTTCATGAAATCTAAAATCAGCATTATCATCATCATCAGCCCGATCTTCATATTGTCGTTTGCACAGGTCACTCCCTCTCAGTCCCTTCTCTCACTCCACTCATATTAAGCATTCGAAGAGTAATTCCTAACATTTCATATCAAGCGTACGACTTGCTCGCAGGGTCACTTCTGGCATTCAGTATCAGGAATAGACCTGCTCCCAGTCACTAACAACAAAAAATCAGTGACGGTATTCCTCAAACTGGTAGACAACCTGCTTGAAAAGTCACATCCGGCACTCAATTTGTAGAAGATCTGCTTGCAGTCACTTCTGGCACATACTATCAGACAACCAGCTCACAATTACTTCTCACACTTACTATCAGGCAGACAACTAGCTTGCTAAAAGGTTCACTTATTACTAGGCAGACGACCTGCTTGCAGAGTTACCAGTAGCGCTGACTATCAGGTGGACAACCTGTTCACAGTCATTTGTGGTATTCACTATCAGTTGGACGGTTTGCTCGTGGCCATGGACGTTGCAATGTTATTGAACTGATGATTAAGATGCATCTGAAAAGATAATATAGTATTTTTGCTCATTGGCTAAATCAGGGGTATTTTTTATTTTATTTTTTTATGATACTGGGTGACGAGACGAGCGAAGTCGCCCGCCTGTTGGCTCTTCACGCTTGCCCATAACAGCTCAACGCCACTCAGAATTTTGAATTTCAACAGTTCAAAACCCTGGATGGCAATGCACTGCGTTCGTCACCCCGAGATATAAGATGTCAAATCTCTGTGTGCCCTGTATATTCTGAAACCCCAATGAAGTGCTTCAATTCCACTTTTATTGTGCGAACCGCTAGACTGTGAAATGCGCTGCCTGAATGGCTGCTACAATCTGGGTGTCTGTAAGTCACGAGTGAATCAGTTTCTTCTATGCAAGCATGCTCCATCGTAGACCGCATCATTGCTTAACATCAAACTAGATGCAGGTCAAGCGCAAGCCTATTTGTGAAAAAATATTTAACAACAACCCCTTTTCTTGAAGGGTGGAACAGTTTAGACCGCGACCCAAAGCCGTGCTCCGTTATTTAAGGAGCTCAGCTGGTTTGTGTAGGCTGTCAGAGGCAAATACAATACAGCCCAAGCGGGATGTTAGTGCAGGTCTTATCACCCCTACGTTAAATTAGAATTAAACCCCTTCTCTTTGGTTTACCATCTTTGCCATATTGTCATTTTCCAACGAGAGGTAATGCATAATTTTCATTGCTTAAGATATACATGATACAGTTAATTAATTAATCAAGTATAATATACCTACTATGCGAGGAGCGATGGTGGCCTAGTGCTAATTTAAAGTGAGGGTGATAAGACCTGCACTGACATCCCGCCGAGCGCTAGCATATGTACGCTATACAATCCACAGAAGAGAGAAGGCCCTCTTCTGTGATACAATGATCTAGCACCCGGTTCTATCCTCAGCCCTGCACCAATGACTTATTTAGTACCTAAATATATTATGTGCAGTTTTGATGCCATCGCTCAACTAAGCCAATGAATCTGATGCTGGTTCATAATCTATCCACCTACTTATTGGAAGTATTATATATAACTCAGACAATATGTGCTGGACATAGAAGTTTGACCTTGTATTGTTATAATTGCACCTATTCTGTACTATGAATGTATTGACATGACAATAACTTGCATTGTAGATGTAAATCAGGCTTAGGTGAGAATATACTGGGTATATAGCAAGTTGCTCAACAATTATAGTGCTGTAGTTATGTAAGAAATTAAAACTAAATTTTATTTCACTGTACCCTGTGTCTATTTTTTAGCTGTATGACAATGTGATGTATAGTTATAATTCAAAACAATATTACTTACTCTTAAATTTTTGTGCGAGCATAGTGCCATCGCTCTGACATTTATACGCCTAACCAGCAAAACGTGATTTAGGATTTTTTGATATTTAAACATTTGTGAATAAAAATGCATAAAATTTCTCACGTTGTATGCAAATAAACGATCTTTATCCTGTGGCTGGCTTACTTAAGATTTTTCTTCTTGTCCCTAAAGATATTTAATTCTCAATTCTCTTTTGTGGGGGAAAGCAATAAATGTTAGGTAAATATATTGGTCTTGAGAGATTCCCAGTCATCCCAGGTGGGTGTACGGGATTCGCCTTAGGTGCAATCCCGTACACATTCTTGTGGGGTAGCACTGTACCCAATAAGTTGGATTTCGGACTAAATGTCTGAATCATAGATATAATAAACCCGTAGCAACTATTTATTAATAATTTAGAAATCTTGCCTGCTTAATAAGTGATTGTTATGATGGTAGGATTAAAATTTATTTGGGTATTTCTTAAAATGTATCTAGCCGGTAAATTCAAGACATTTTTCGTGATTTTTGTACTAGACAGGTCAGCACAAAATATTGCTTTTTCTTTTAATGGTCCTGACTGGATGTCCTGATGGACAAAGTCCTATATTCCATGCATTAAAAAAAATCGAAGTTCGTGGAGCTGTGCTACAAAACAATAAAAAAATTGCGAAAGTACCAAATTTAGGCGGTTGAAGGGTTATAAATATGAAAGCCTACGCGTACAGCAGGGTTTCTTAAAGAGGGGCCCATGACGCGAGTGCCAGGGGCCCACAGTCCCGAGGTTCATTTATTATAATTAGTTTAAAGTATACAGTTACTTATTTAAATAAACAATAAACCAAAAATAAATCTGTTTCTAAAATTCTAAATGTTTTCTGCTTCTAAAATTCTCGTCACCAGGGGTCCGTAGTGTTTCTGAAATTTTTAAGGTCGTCCGTAACTACAAAAAGTTAAAGAATCATCAGACAGACGCGGGCATCAGACTGTTCTTCTCACAAACATCTGCTTCACTGGGAAATAAACCCATAGTTCGATGGGCCCGGGGCTCTGCTGTATAAATAAGGCAGACACGCAAATACTATCTCTTAACCAAAACTCTCTTTTACTTCTCTGGTAAGGGCACTCCATCTTAATTATGCCTACAGCAACTCAACAATTTCCTCAGCGGTTGCCTTGGGTTGCCTTCCTCATTCTTACTATTGTGTTGCTAAACTAAGTATGACTGAATGCACTCAGAGTCACATTCATTTTGGTTGATTTAAAATACTTACTAGTGTATACATTGAAAGTTTTAACCTGATAAGTAATAGACCTGATTATAGAACTGATAATCTTAAAACGGTTTAACAGATTTTCTTGAATCATAGCTGAGAATAATCGGTTCAGCCGTTTGGGATCTTCGATGCCACAGACATACACACAGATATACTTACACATTAAACTTATAACACCCATATTTTTGCGTCGGAGGTTAAACCCTGATAAAAGCGGCGAAAAAACTGAAGTATTTGTATCTTTATAGTGCTAAAAATTTATACTTTTATTTTAATAATCCTAATTAATAATGTTTATGAATGTAATACATAACTTAGAAAGTTAATTTGAATAGCAAGTTAGCATTTTACAGTCATAGCTCCATTTACAACTAAATTGGCTTCTATATCAAAATTCCTCATTAAATTACATAATGAAGACAATATACCTACTAGAAATACTATTTATGCGATTTGTACGACTGTCGTGACCTATTTTACCGTTGAAATGTGTAATTACGATTTAGGCCACCGAGGTCGCAAGACCGCGATCGCGCTATTCGCCTGCGTGCGAATATCCACCTTAAAACCCTCATAATAAGATATTTATTCTGGTTGCGTTCGCAACAGTGCGACCTGGTTCACACCTTCATCGGAACGCTACAATTACAGACCTTTATCAGATAGACACCGCCATTTCACCTACTTTGCATGTTTGTAGCTTGTCTTAAGTTGATCGTTGCTCATACTAGCACGCCGCACAATAGGGTAAATGACTGATGTTAATATCGTTGCAACCAATAGCTTTGATGAAGAATTTAAGTAAATATGATATATGTTTATTGAAAAAATAATTTAAATCGGTTATTAATGTTCTGTGTGATACAAATTGTGCCAAATTGCGCTATAGTAAACTATAAAAACTCCTTAAAAGCTTTCACAGTCGTGAAAATTGAGTTAATCTGCAACTAAATCTTTACATGGTATAAAATAATGCTGCTTTCCGCGTCTGTCTGTCTATATATCCGCTAACTCCTCCTAAACCACGCAACGGATTTAGATGCGGTGTTCACCATTAAATATCTGAGACATTTTTGCACACACGGTCATCTGACCCTAAACTAAGCAAAGCTTGTAATATGGCTGCCAGAGACTGATATGCGTACATATATATTTTTAAATACATAAATAGATATTAACACCCAGACACAGAACAAACACAAATGTTCGTCACATAAATGTTTGTCCTAGGTGGGAATCGCACCCACACCCCCAAGCGCAGAAGGCATTAGTTAGAGAATAATAATATATATATATATATATATATATATATATATATATATAATAAAACTCAATGAGAAGCCGGGGCGGGTCGCTAGTTGTTTTCATAATTTCGTAGTAGTTACAAATATTGCGGCCTGCTGGGCTTTCATACAATTCATGTGCTTGCGGATTCTATACTGATAAAAATCTGTGCGTATCATAATGACAAGTGTTTAGGGCAGATATTTACATGTAGGAGAGCCAGTCATCTTGAAGACACAAGTAGCATGTAATCTATGGAACTTCCTATCTGATTTCATCCTTAGTCTATTAAGGCGAGGTTTTCCCACTTTTAAGCAACGCTTGTTACTACTGATGACCGTAAGGCTTAATATATTCTATTAAAGTCTAATTTAGTGGAGCAAAACCATGGCGCTTAGACACGAGTGCGTTTCGCTACCTATATTTTTGAGGTTTTTCCCAAATTTTTCGAAACGAATAGTTGTAGTGTAAACTGTACCTTTAAGGTTCCCTCCATAATTATGAAATCTGCATATTATTAGTAAAAAGGTAAGTATTCAAATGAATCCATAAAAAAAAACAGAGAAAAGCGTATCAGTGTTTAATTATTTTTTTATGGAGCGAAATGTCAAAAACTTTTTTAAAGATACTGGGTGACGAGACGAGCGAAGTCGCTCGCCTGATGGCTCGTCACGCTTGCCCATAACCGCCCAACACCACTCAGAATTTTGAACTTCAACAGTTCAAAACCCTGGATGGCAATGCACTGCGCTTGTCACCCCGAGATATAAGATTCAAATCTGTGTGCCCTGTAATTTCGCTAGAAACATTGCCCTTCAATCCGGAACACAGTAGTGTTTGCACACTACTGCTTAGCGGTTGAATAACTGGCAAAGGTGTGGTACTTCCCCAGGCGTTCCCCTGCAAAAGACTACTATCTTGTTTCGATCGTTCATTACGGTTTCCTAGTATATAAAATATTGAATTTTGACATGACACCATTTTTATAATTATAAACTTATCATGAAAGTAGACAAACTAAAAATAGAATGACCAGAATTGCTAAAAGTGGGAATAGAGGGCCTTAACTTTTTGACATGTGCAATGTTTCTTTTTCGGCTTTCTTCCACCTTATGAAAGGTCGTTTCAATTTCATTATCTTTCGATTGTTATCAGCCTTATCTTTATCAGGCCACTAGTATAGGAAGTCTGTTAAGCCGTGTGCCCGAGTATATTCGCTGTTCGTTACGAATTAAACATCAGATTGCTCCTATTTCTAAACGCAGGCATTCTGTGCGTGTCGTGCCGTTCAAGCCCAGTTTCGCAAACTCTGTACATTAAGTAAGCGAATCGGGCGCACAGCCGCAATGACAATGTTGGGGCGGCGGCGCCCGAGCAGGTGAAAGTACCAAGCTGCCGGATTACTTGCCGAATAAAAATATTTCCAATTAGCATATTCCGCCTGTTCTAAAATGTGCTAAATGTTTGTCGTTTTCAATAACTCGTTGAAACGCTCGAGCTATGACACTGACTTCATAGCGAATGTGTATAAAATATTATATTTATATATTAATTTTTTTGTTGTCATTAAAACAAAATAAAAACTACCAAAAAAAATGGTTAAAATTTATTATACTAAATTCTCCTACTTTATTATTATTATATGAATTACAATTGGTAATAATACAAATGAAATCAAATAATAAATGACGTCAAATTACAAGCTAAAAAAATTATAATTAATCTGATACATTTATACTATTATTGTTAGTTAATAAACATATAGGGTTGGCAACGTATTTGTGATGCCTCTGGTGTTACAAGTATCGTATCGTATGGTGTTACGACAGTGACTGCTTATCATCAGGCGGCCCGTCTGCATGTCTGCCACCTATGGCAAAAAAAAAGTAATTATATTGCATTTTCCAATTATATTCAAAGTAGTAAGTAGCAAAACAGTAAAGATCCGTAGTAAGTAGCACTCAAGTCGTAGCTCAATAAGATGATCCTAGAGATCTCAGAAGTGAAGCAACCTACATACTAGTCAGTTTTCGGATAGCTAACCACAAGAAGCACCGTTTACAGAAATGAGCCCTACCGTGCCGTATTCCATTTTAGACCCTGATTGTTTTTCCTATAGAAACAATCTTCCAGCCTTTTCAGAAGCCTAGCGCTTACTAAAAACTACCTTTAGCCATGGCACAAACAAGTGTGGTTTGTCAAAGGTTACCTGCAAAGTTCTAATTTGATAGTGGACGTCAAAGAACGAAGAGTATCATAATTTTGACGCTTTCTGTCTGTTGCTTCTTAGCTCGCAAACGGAGAGAATATTGCATAGTTTTTTTATTTACTTTTGCAGGGGTCATTTTATGGGACTGTTTTTATTTTATTAATATCTATTTATTCAAGACTTACATTAAATAAAAATTCAAGTACTTACGACGTTTATGACATAAGACATATTTTTAGGGTCTATGTTCCGTGAAATTGGGATTAACAGGTAAATCCAAAGAGTAATCCAGTACAAAGACTAAACGTCATTATTTAATGAAAAGTCATTAAACCTTATTTTATCCAGTAAACCAATATTTCAATACCATCTAAAGAAGTATATTCTATTTTGTATAGTGATTACATGATTTATGATTTTAATCCTTTCCTGTTTACTTTCGTCTACATTTATTTACCACTGTCGTTAATGCGATTGTCATTTTCAAAATACGTACCATTGTAGTTGGAATTCGGGTCAAATTGGCAATGGATAACGATAGCTGTACCATGACAGGAAGTCATTGAATACCCAATGTTCTGGTATCTACCGCCTTCTAACTAGTTAAAGATCTTGTGTCATATGACTATGTCTCGGGTTATAGCTATGGTCCTACTTGCAATTTACTTCTTCTATAGTCTGTAAGCTGCTTTCATGCTCGGGTTATAGCTATGTCCTACTTGCAATTTACTTCTTCTATAATCTGTAAGCTACTTTCATGCTCGGGTTATAGCTATGGTCCTACTTGCAATTTACTTCTTCTATAATCTGTAAGCTACTTTCATGCTCGGGTTATAGCTATGGTCCTACTTGCAATTTACTTCTTCTATAATCTGTAAGCTACTTTCATGCTCGGGTTATAGCTATGGTCCTACTTGCAATTTACTTCTTCTATAATCTGTAAGCTACTTTCATGCTCGGGTTATAGCTATGGTCCTACTTGCAATTTACTTCTTCTATAATCTGTAAGCTACTTTCATGCATATAATCTGTAAGCTACTTTCGTGCCGATAAGAAGATAAATTTGATATTGATAGTGTTCTCAGTCCTTGCGGTTGCTATTGGGTTCGTCGTTTTGTCTTTAAAGCTTAACTTGATATTGTCTATGTTAATATGGGAACTTGTTAAGACTTGTAATTGTGACATTTTGTAAAACTGGTCCCTTAATTAAAAAAAATAAGCCTGTTCTCAAAAGTTGTTGGTTCGATGTATATTTATTTTATCGAAAATCTATTTTGAAGGTATGAATCACACCGAGCATGTTTAAAAAAAATGTAATGAGTTTGAAGAGACTGCAATGTGTAGTTGTAATTTTTTGTTATAATATCTTTACCTGTAGAGCAGATGCTCTTCACTCCCCTGTAAAATCCAGTTTGCCAATGTAAACAATGCGTAGAGGTGCTGTAACGCAAAGCTCGTCTTCGGTCGCCCACCTGATTTCTGATTCCCTGTGCACGTGCTTGACAACGATGTATATCTTTTGTGGCTGCCAGTGATTCCGAGCACCCATTCTTTGCTTCTGCCAAACGATTATCAACACTCCTTTCCTTTCCTAAACTCGAAAATCCCTCGACAATATACACCGCGGCAGGTTTGGATGCCACTTTTTTTCTCCCCGCTTTGTAAGCGTGCCACCTGGCCTTTTTTCCTGACCATAGCGCCCATTCAAAGGAATGAATCACCTTGTTCCGATCCCGAATGAGTGTCCAGTGTATAGGTTCAAATAGTTAAGATTTAGAGGAATACATACACATTTGCTTCATTTGATGAATCACCATTCAGTCATAATCAAGTGCAATCTGCATTTCTTGCTTGCAATTAGACATCCTATGATTTTATCGCGTTTCAGTTTCATTGAGCAACTGAAAGAAGAAAAACTACTGCTTAGTCATGTGTCGTTTAGTCTTACGATGTAATTATGAAGTGCTGTCGTATATCTCCACAAATAGGCAACTGTACCGGATATCCGTGATATTATGCCAACATAATTATAACAAGCCTGAGTAGGTAAAGAGAGTTCTTCCACATTAAATAAAACTTTATCACAATGGAATTTCTAACAGGATTTCAAAAGATATTCTTTAATGGTTCAGTAGGTACCTTACTATTAAGAATCTCAACAAACATTAATATTTACTAGATAAGGTTAGATAAAATCTTGTACAAATGTAGAAGAAGGTTTCAGCCAAACTAATAAACAGGTAAGATAAAAGCCAAATGAAATGTTGTGATGATCAATAACCTTATAGCTTGTCTTCGTGGATTCCAGAAACGAATTCAAATCAAACCCCCTTATGGTTTGATTTTGCAAAAAAACTTGCACTATAAAAGTAAGGCTTCGTCTGATTATCACATTTCAAAGTCGGAAGTGTTAGACCATAAATAAAAAGCGTCAAAACATGAAAATCATAAATTTTCCTAGATGAATCTAGTGTTACGTTAGACACTTTCGTCGCTACGATCGCCAGGTTATGGTTAGTATTGGGTCGTGATAGATGTGTTGTGATGTAGGCGTGACGGAGTTGGCCGAGGTCGTCGCACCCTCCGTCCCCCAAGCCTTGGCACCTGGTCGTCCCTAGCTAAGCTCACTTGCAAACAGATGGTTCAATCTCCTAAGAAATCCTTCGGGCCTTTTTCTATTATATACGCTTTGTAACCACTGGCAGTTCATCGTACATCTTTCCCTTTTTAACTTGTGTTAAAAGGTTTATTATAGATTTCTTGCCTCTGTGTGTACGACCTAAATTGAAGGAAACCTGTCTGGCAAAATGTCAGCGTTTCTGTTGGTGCTAACTACCGTGAAATACCCGACAATATCAACGTTGTATACTCTTTGTTAGAATAAAGAGCTGAATTACAATATTGGTGATTTGCCCCGTCAAGTAAGGGAGTGAAAAACCTTAGACGAATAATATGATATTTTGATGAAGGCTTACTATTTTTACGAGCACCAACAATACCGCTAAAAGAGACAGACGAAAAAGATAGTAGAAAGGCTCTGAACGGAAAAGAAAACCATGGTAGATACATCCTTCGTAAAGTTCAAGCTAAAACAAGCTACATAAATTACATACGCGAGTAATTATGCGAAACAATTTGAAAACACCCATTATTGATTTTTATCACTTTTATCACCACATAGTAGGGCTTTAGAATTTAAAACAGCTGACTATAACAATATTTTTTTTGTTGTAATCGTTTACTTGAGTATTTAAATAAAGTCCATGTAAATTAAAATAGAACTTGATACGTTGTTTACGATTGCAATTCCAATGCTGTCAACAAGTATCACCATGTAGCCATTAATATCAATGTAAAAGCTTGTCATTAAAATCAAAAGTAAGGACATGTATGCTTTTTGAAGAAGTTTGTATACAATAATTACATTTCGCATCATTACTTTCCAATAAGCAGACTAATTGTAAATGAGCTGCATACATTTAAAGTAAAAAAAGAACTATAAAGAACGTTTTGTTAGGTAACGTTAAAACTAGACAAGAACAACTTTCATTTTATTATTGTCTTGAAATTCCGTCTCAGATAGACGCTCCGACACCTTGTATTACTTATAATTCACCAACAAGCCTTCTCATAGTTACCACCTTGCGACCACTTTTTAAAAACAATACGTAAAAAACTAACAACTAATTTCACGATTAGTTCAATAAAAGGGATTCATCCCCTAAAACTTCTACCCTTTGATGGAACTTCTAGAACATTTTCTTCAAATTTGAATGAGACCATCCTTGAAATAAAAGTCTATTCAATAAAAAATTGTATGTGAACAGATTGTAATCTGTTCACACAATCGGTGAAGATATCGCGTAACTTACACATAAAAAATATAGTCGAATTAAGAATCTCCTTGTTTGAAATCGGTTTAAAAGCAAACCGTAATCCGACATGGTGGAACTTTTTCTAATAATGTTCTTACTTATAATGGTGTCCGAAATCTTCAGTCTTCTTGATAAATAAAGGGAAATGGCATAGTTATCGGTAAATGTATGTCACCAATGGAGCGGCTTTGAGTCTTCGAACAACGGTGCTGGGCGGCGTCGCACAATTTGACGCTTTCTTATCTCGTCAGACCACGCGGTACCTTGAACTGACCTCTACACTACACCGAAAAAACTGTCGAAGGTTTCATTAAATGTTACCGCTTCGATTTTATCATACATTTTATCCTAAATACATATCAGATGATTTTCGAAATTTATTTCCCGAGTAGATGCTTCGGTGTGGTACTATGGACGTTGTATTCCATCTATTTCATTCTAAGTAGAGTATTAGGATGTGTAGTAGAGATCTTACCGTTCTAGATTTTAGCCCAAGTATGAATACCCTGCTTAATAGATCTCTCCCATTTATCCCACCCACTGAGAACAGTAAGTAGTAAATTAACACTTGTCTGAGAGCTTGGTGTAATTGATTTTCTCCTCGTCTAAAACATAAGCTTGTAAAAGCTTGTAATATTTTTTTGCTTCGCTAAAGGTCACCGGCATATTCCGCTAAGGTCACTTTGTGCAGGTATTTTATTGCTTCACTCTGTACAACGTAGCAATTCGACGCAAGGCCAAAATTGCTTTTGTATATTTTTTATTCAACAAAATGATACTGATTATGTAGTACTTACTACATCTAGTTTGGACGATTTGCACTTAGTGTAATTTGCATGCTGTGGTTTGTACGTAAACAAGCCCGTATTGCCCCCACATAGATGGCGTGTCATTCTTATCGTTTTCATATCGGATCATGTTCTTTCTGAATATATCAATCTCCTTATCAATATTTAATTCCTAAAGTCTAATCGCTTGGAAAATATACAATCTATTATCAATGAATTTACAACGTCTATTAATGTGGAAGATATTATATTTCTCAGTTACATAACAGGCGACTGCGGGCGGTGAAAATAATTACATTTGCATTCTAGCAGGCTTACCGCTTCAATTCAAACTTCTAACACTGATGATCTTTTACGGGTGTTCTAAATTAGTATTGGAATAAATTATTCACAAGTTTCGACCTTGCCTGATCAAACTGGTTTGGCATTCACAACATAATTCAAACTCCATCTATAATATAGACTATTTTATCATGAACATAGCTTATATTAAAATATATATACTTAAAAGCAATAAAACGTTTACGATAAAATATTTAAAGTTTGAGGAGACGCGTAATTGTTCCATCTGGGATTGCAGCGAACCTTATCCATTCGGTCTCTTATGGGTTTCTGAGCGTAATCGTTGGAATCTCCAAGAGTCACGGCTATGGATGTTTCCAGTTCCGGGTCACCCCCCTCACTTCTACGTCTAGACCCCAATGCAACTTGAATTTCACATTGAGCTCCGCGGTTAAGTAAGTAACTAAGGCAATTTTTAAGTTTACATCATCAGCTTTGCCGCCCAGCCTAGTTATGTTTCTCGCGTTCGACCATCGCTGGTTGTGCAATGCCCAAGACTTGCCGACACTTGCTTATTGTAGCCAGCCCGACTTGTTGCCCAACTAGTTTGGCTTCTTGTCGTCTAATTACTACGTTTCATTAGGTTATGCCTTATAATCATTTGGAAATGACAATGTTCCATATTCCTTACCTGGTAGGCTAGAGCTAATTCTTCTTTTGTAGGTATCTTTGAGGGTTTCTGGTACCGACTGTCATCTACATAGTTTAGTAACTTACATACTTTACATTTTCAACAAGCTATTACTACAGTGGTCACATAGGTATTACCCAGTGTTTCGAGTGTTGAAGCCTCGGCCACGCCAATTTTTGTATTTGGATGATTTGCACTTTGTGGCACGTGTTTTTATTGTATTGTTTTGATAAAAAGGCAATTTCATGCTGAATCTTGTTATTTTTGATAATTGGTTAAAGTTTGTTATGTAGTTACCTTGACAAAGAAGATGTCTAAATGAATTAATGCATTCCTTAATAAGTTACCTTCCTCCTGGAATGTATCAATCAGAGAATCTCCTTAGAATCAAGAGATTAAGAGATGTAGAGGGCGTGTGTGGTCTCGTGTTATTTACTGTAGACTTCATTAAATATTATCACCCGTTGTTGAATAATTTCACCTACCACCTACTTAATGATTAGTAGAGATCTACGTATACTTGTTGGTTTATTTTGATTGCTTTAAACTAATAGCTCATTAATCGATCATGTTAATTCTTCATGTAAACGTTAATTAAGTACTTATGTGAAATCTTAACGCAACTTTTTAATGATCCGTGGTAATTTTGAACGAGTCGATCGCATTGTTTCAAACATAAGTATGACTTTAATAATGACATTAAAGACAGACAGTCCCGGTGGCTCATTTGGTAGTGAACCTACCTTCTGTGCTTTGGGGCGTGTTCGATTCCCACCTAGGGCAGACATTTATGTGATTAACATATGTGTTTGTTCTATGTATGGGTGTTAATATCTATTTAAGTATGTATTTAAAAATATATAAGTACGTATATCAGTCTCTGGCAGCCATATTACAAGCTTTGCTTAGTTTGGGGTCAGATGACCGTGTGTGCAAAAATGTCCCGAATATTTATTTATTAAAGTTTTTGCTGCCTTACTTATAAACGTTACTTAGTTAAGCAATGCTTGCTCTGCTTCGTTTTCATGTGTGTCAATTTCCGTCAGCGAGAGGTTAACAGAGCAATTTTAAGCATTGCTTAACTTAAGTAACGTTTATAAGTAAGGCCGCGTAAGTAGAATTTAATAATAACATTGATATTTAAAACCACAAATATGGATGGATATTTGGTCGGCGCTCAAACCACGCACCTGTCATCCAACCCTGTCACAACCAAAAGTAGACTAAACTCATACTAACTATTAAAGTAATCTGTGCATTCAAGCTACATTATTTAGCTGTAAGATAATTTATACATTGTTCCACGAAATAGGATTGAAATTAGTTTATCGGTATTTCTAATACTTATTTAAATAATTATAAATATAGGAAAACTTAAGACACTTTTTTCGTGATTTTTAGGCTTCCGTACCCAAAGGGTAAAAACGGTACCCTATTACTGAGCATGAGCTGTCTGTCTGTCTGCCCGTCCGTCCGTCCGTCCTAGCTTTAAACGACTATATCTTTCGAACCGTAATAGATAGCCAGTTGAAATTTTCACAAAATATGTAACGTTATGGCGAATTAATTATATTAAAAGAAATAATAGAAGAGTCAAAAAGCAAAAACAAAAAGGATACCCAACCATTTTACATACAACAAACGTATTTTTGTATTTGCTCTTGGGTCAAAACGGTAGTACTAACAAGCGTCAAACTTGACATGATTATAGTACACACTCTAAAGTATAGCAACAAATATTAAATAATGGCCAAGTGCGAGCGGTGACACATTTCTGTTCATTACGAAGTTAAGCAACGTAATTTGGTTACTTGGACGACCTCATAATTTCTTTCACCGAATCGTAATTGCATATTTTACAAATTTTGAAGTCGGGTTTTTAAATAATAAATAATATATAAATAAGTAATAATAAATTTATTTATTTACCAATAAAAGACACAACAAAAAAAGAAGTAAAGAGAGCAGGAAACTTTAACTACTTATTTAACATTCAACTGAAACCAGTGGGTACTAAGTATAACTAAACAGGATTGGCGGTGAACCCCAAACTAAGCACAAGGCCTGTATCTTGGGGCTCTAATTAATAATTATTGTTTTTTGTAGTGGTACGGAACCCTCAGTCCGCGAGCCCGACTCGCAATTGGTCGGTTTTATTGTACTACACCCAATATACATTTGTTTTAAAATCAATGATTGACATAATGTTATTCAATTATTGCCTTGTAAACCCCCGCATACGTACCAAGCTATTACGTCAGCGTGTTTCCCTGCATTTCTTGCAAATGTGGACACAATAGTTTTACATCTAGACAACGTTGTAAACATTGTTGTTTAATTTTTCTATGACTCATTTCTTGGACGACTTTAATGGTATTAAGTTTCAGCGTGAATTGACTTTGTCTTATTTTGTTTCAGGACAAATTAAATAAGCCGACTATAGTGTTCCTAGGTGGAAATGAAGGGGTGAGTTAATTACAATATTTTTATTAATATTTGTATGTGCGTACAAATATTAGGCTTTAGAAATAAAGGGCCTTACTTAAAAACGTTACTCAAGTTGACATACGCTTAAATATGCTCCGTCTTGTTTTCGCGTGTGACGATTGTCGTCAGCGAGAAGTTGAAAGAGCATTTTAAAACAGATCAACTTGAGTAACGTTTTTAAGTAAGGCCCAAAAACGATAAACAAAGAAATGTGAGCCAAGTTGTTCAAATTCTAAATTTATTAAAACGTTATCTTCATATTACGGAAAAGAAACATTAAATGTAAATTTCTAAGACTTGGATCTCTTCGTTTATCGTATATCGCTAACTGGCAAAACAGTACTTTTTCGTGTCACTAACAAGTAACTAACTACCTAACTACATCAATGTAAGCAATGTTTATTAGCTTAAATGCATCCGATTACTTCTGCAAGTTCTTACTTGAGATTTCTTAATGCTGATGATATAACAATTCACTCTAATGCACGTACTTGATAAATACTGTTTACATAATTCCGCGACCTTATCGCTTCAGACATTTGAAATGTGGGTTGAGAAATGTTTGATACGATCATGTTCATTTTTTCCTCATTACAATATAGATATGCCTATTTTTTTGTTCTATCAGGTGTCAGTTCCGAATTTAAGTCGGTGTGAAAGATCAAAGACTTAAATTAATGCATCTAAGACACAGGTATAATTTTCCTTTAATTCTATCTATTTAATGTGATGATTTTGAATGAATAAGAACTAAAGGAAAATTATACCCATGCATCGTGGAATTTTTAATGTCGTTTACATGCTAATTGCCTTTTCAGCGAAGCCATTGTACTTCGATGCTTTTCTTAAATTACCGGACTGAATAATGTTGATGCAAACAATGAAAACAGGACAGTCACATCAGAGCCCTCTCCGCCAGGTGGGCCTTGACTTGCTTCGTCTAGTAGTTAACGCTTGCGGCACTCGATACGGTTGCGAAATTATTTGATGACCCACTTAGTTGATTCCGATTTGCTGCGGCGGTACGTTCGACGGTCTATTAAACTTTTACCCCAAAACACCTATTTCGAAAAGCAAGTCGTCGCTCCATCGCCGTCGTCGCCGCGCCTTCACGCACCCGCAGTGGCCTCGCCATTTAGGCTTCAACTCGGAGGCTTTGTATCGATCGATCGACAGTCCGTGTCATTGTTTTTAATTGCGACATGCATACCTCTTACATTTGTATGTATGGTAACATTTGTTTCTTTGTCACCATCGTCCTTTTCATCACGGCCTGCTCGAGTCGTGTTTATGTCGATTCCTTTCGTTTATTTGTGATGAGAGTACAGTTTCGATCCTTTGTAATTGCTGCATTCATTAAACTCTATCGCAAAAAACGTAGCTAATGCAATTTTGTTTACAAGGTGATAATCCGCGGTCGATCCCCGCCGAGCGACGGGCGCGCGGCGCCTGCGACCGGTTCTCTGCTGGCACCGCGCTCGGCTGCCGGTTTGACGTGATCTCTTCTCGCGTCGCTTGTCCAGCCTCACTTGCCCGTATCATATGTAAACGACCCCGACAACCTTATTCCAAAACTAAATGATCACATTTAACTTCTTTCATTTTTAAACTCAAACTGCTCACTATCATTATACCCAGGTTTCATATTAAAACTCGCCGTGTTACGACACTTAATGCAAATTATATTTGCCGTCAATAAAAGTTCAACCTTGGCTTTGTGATTTTTATAAATATAATCGCGAGAGAACGTCGGTTTAATGCTGTTCTTTGAAAACGCTTCGCCATCATTCCTCGAATATCTGTGTATCGGTGCGATAGGTCCGAGAGTTTGGCACATGTCCAACTTGCACATAATAACCACAATTCAATGAGTCGCAGACCAGAATAGTAAATAAGATAGAGTGGACTGTGTAAAAATAGAACCGGCTCCAGTCGTTAGAGGACGCATGTGGATTGCACCTTCCAGGTGTTCAGGACGTTGTCCTCTTTACTTTACATCACTGTTCTTGCAGCTACCATCCTCACAATATTATTGTCATTAAGGTTGAATCTATTTATCCTTTATCTTTATCATTGATACTATTCTATTTGTTGCCAATTTCAAGCTCTTCGTATCAACTGTTATCTATTCAACAAATGAATCACCCTCAACGGTTGTACAATGAACCCAATGTTCTGCATTATAAAATCAAATGTTCATCACACTGTAACTTGGAATACGATTTGACTCGGTCAGGTCGTTGTCCTCTCAAGACTTTATTACCTTCACCAACGGTTTACGGAACATTACTGCAGTCCTTGAAAACAGGATTCGATTTTGAGTATAGTGTCTATATGTAGGCAAATTTTGCTGTAATTAGTACTTCTATTTCTTCTCCTGTTGCTGTTGTCAGCTTAAAATTAAAATATTCAGATACCGTTCTGTCACTGTCACACATTCTAATTTTAAATTGGTCAGAAAAGGCACAACGTATTGGTACCGTTGTTGCGTTGGTCACCCGTTGATATTTTCGAACACAAAAGGTTTGCTTGTAATTATCGCTTTATTCCTAAACGCATAGTAAAATAATATTTATACTTAATGATGTTGGGACCTTTACAAATATTTAGGCATACCTATATTATGTTGTTGTTTTTATTATAAATCTGCTATTGACTACCATTGCTTGATGTAACATGATGCTTTAATAGAAGGTTCACTTGAGATTTGAATACGGCCCATGATTTTGAAATTTGTAAATAAAACAAAATGAGTCACGTAACCTTTACAAAAAGCAAGGCGATGTATGTGTTTTCAAATTTCCCGCAATGTCATGGTAAAGGAGAATCAACAATGTAACGCCCACTCAAAAGGACATTGAAACTGAAGTAGCGTTTAGTGTTAGAGTTTCATGATATTATATTGCTAAAGTGACTGGAACAAAGGTGTGTAGGCGTGAACCCCTTTATCAGATCATAATGGGTGCAGCCACGTGATCAAACAATAGTGTTTACACTGGTCACAAGGACGACTTACTGTAATGTGTCCAACGCTAGAACTAGAGCTCAAAAGCGCATTTTTTTACGCCACTCTTGCACTTGACCCACTCTAAAACCTTGCAAACGAAAGTCCAAATGGCGAACCACTTTAAAATTAAAACTATTTAAAGTTGTTCACATTGCATCTGTCCTCATGAATTTAAATTGCAGTCGGTGGCCTTATTATTAATATATTTTTATCATGCGAAAAGAAATAAAAAAATGCGTTAACAACCTACTTGCATAGAGCTAAAAAAAAATTGAATTAACCTTACGTAGTTCTAAACTGTGATTGCTTAATTTTCTCTACAAAATAGTTTTTCACATTGATTGATTCAATTCGTGGAGAAAACGTTTCTGTTATTGAGTGTAAGAGTGTTTATTTTACTTGCGTATTGTACATGTATTGACGTCATCCAGTGCTCAGTGAATGCCCATCGGCTCGTTAGGTTTATTCTAAATCGTTTAGGTATTGTAAAGTTTGTTAATGACGAGTGTGACACCATCTATTGTACCATCCATTATTACTTTTCCTTTTTATTTAGGTAAACGCAAGCTATGTTTATTACACATATTTTGCTGTCAACAGATTTCATTAGTTGCTACTAGTCGAGAATTTCACTGACCGAACAGACTATAAAGCTAAAAACTTGAAGTACGACGCGTTTGAGCTGTATGTCTATGTATGTAGTAATTGTAGGTACCATCCGAAATCACTAAAAACTCTCACAGCAACCGGAAGTTATTAAGAAGAGCGTTAGAATCAATACTAAGGCCGCTTGGTTATACACGCGTCAAGATCTGACCGTGGTGTCAGGGTTCGTGCAGTGTGTTCATTTGATATCCCTGAATTTGAATATCGGATATTGTGTAGGTCAACATGTTTTTGATAGAGGAAAGACAAATTAGTTTGTAAATCTTTGAGCTAAAATGACAGATTGATTCGAGATTCACAAAGAATTGTACATTCTGATTAGTAGAGCGAAAGTTTTGACTTGTCTGTAAATGAATAGAGTTGTACCACCGACGAAGAACTGAAGCAGGGTGGCGGGAGCGAGCCGGTGGAACGGTGCTCGATTTCCTCGTGGTAATTGCTGAAGTATGCGGACGACGGTGTCGTCTTATTGGGACTCTGGGCCGGCCGTACGTGCGCGCTATTCACTTTCACTTCGCAGCGCGTGCCTCAACTATTGGTGGTCGGCAGACGTCACTTAGGCGTATCTGCAGGTGCTATTGAGGGCGTGTTCTTAATTAGAATTGGTCGAGGGATGAATGGGCCTTGTGTCTTAATCTCTAGCTCTACTATCCACAAGTACACAATTCTATCAGAACTTCTGAAATCTTTGTACCATTGGGTAAAAAGTTCTTAGTTTTTTGTGTTCTATGTCAACAAAACACTTGCATCACTAACTTATCAAACACTTAGTTCCAAAGCAGTTTTGTAAGTGTTATCGAAATATTTATGAACTTGACAACGAATACTCATAATATTGTTCCACATAAGTCAAATAATGAATCAAGATTCAATTCAACATTTCGGATAACCACCTGTGTACATCTCACTTCTCAAATATTTGTACATAGCGCTGCTCTGTAATAGGCCGAACCGATATGATGTTCACGTCCACATAACTATTGATAAAAAACTAGTACCTACCTACCGAACATCATCGAAGTCAATTCTCAAAGCTTTCACTTTTCTGATTTGGGTTATATCTGATCAAGTATTTTCATTAACAACCCTCTTTACTGTCTTGATTTCTTGAAATAATATTGCTAAGTACTCAAGAGGCCCATTTCGACTTATTTTTACCTACATTTTATTAAAAGCAATTTTGAGAAACGACCTTTGCGCAAGCTCTACTCGAGCATTAAGGACACTGCAGCAACCGTTAAATTACAACAGAAGTATGCTTCCATCGCTTCTGATTTTGCTGCGACTCGTGCCAGTCTCGTGAATACTAATATTAAAGCGGTATTTGCACTGACCTGCAGCGCTTGATTTACAGGATTGATTGTAAAGTTTTGCCGTGATAGACGCTGAGGCAATTATGCAAATACAGTACCAAAATTCGTGATATTGTTGCTTAGGTTCAAGCTAAATAAACTTTATTCACGCTAGAAACAAAACTTCATTAAAACAATATTTTGCCCAAATTAGATTTGGTAGCATGATGCAATGTTTCTCGATCATAAAGATGTTATCTCTTAGTTTCCTTTAAATTTTATTTAAGTAACTCCTGAAGTAAGATTCGGTAGAGTGGTGGTCAAGCCGGTATCCCACGCGTGATGCGTGTGCCTTTCAAGTTTTATCCGTAAGGCGAACGCTTTAATGCTGTTTTTCCATTAAAGAAGGGAAAGTTGTCGTGTGCCTCGATGCCTCGTGTCCATCATACATAGCTAATACCGCTTTCGATGCCTAACGAGGAAGCGTACATGAAAATTATATGCTGTTAGTTGTTAATGCCTTCTCTACATATTGGGATTCTGGTATTCTCGTCGTATTTCTCATGTGATAGGTAATTAATATAGCTAACCACCATCACGGACTTTATCAGTTCTTGATTATTCATTCAAAATTCAAAAAAGTATCAATTGTACCTAATCATCAATAGTTCATCATATTTGGCTATTGTCTTCAAATTAATCTTTACTATTTTTCCCCACACGCTGATATTCCTATAAATATTGCATGTACGATTATTAAACATTTTGCTAACATTTACGTGACAGGTAAGTAAGTATTCATATCACCTCTTCCTATGTTACTTGCCACTTTGCTCGCGCTTACTGTTGCACTTTTTGCACATGCTTTGAATTTCTCCTCAGACATGTCGTCGTTCTCCTCGCTATGTTTTCCGACACTGGCGTTTGCTGAATGTTTGTTTTCATGTAAATAAATAATATATATCTGGGACATTTTGCACACACGGTCATCTGACCCCAAACTATTAGCAAAGCTAGTAATATGGCTGCCAGAGACTAAAATACGTACATAATATAATATATTTTAAAATACGTACTTAAATAGATAATATAATAACACCCAGACAGAACAAACTTAGGTGTCTTCAAGTCAAAAGTGAATCGGTTACTTCTAGGCAAGCGTGATCCATCGTAGGCCGCATCATCGCTTAACATCAGGCGAGTTGGCGGCCAAGCACAAGCCTATCTTAAAATTAAAAAAAAAAAACTTCATCACATGAATGTTTGCCCACGGTGGGAATCAAACCCATGCCCCCAATATATGCCTATATAATAATGGTTGCCTGGAATAGATCGCTTTTAGCGATAAGGCCGCCACTTGCGGCACTAGTTCGTAAGTGTTTTTTATCTATTTGTAATTTTTATTTTTGTTGTACACAATAGAGTTTATCTATCTATATCCATTTAACTTACCGCGTTGAATCAATCTTCGTGATATGACAGCTCAGGTCATACCGCTGAAGTAGCTTCCATTCCTCACTGTCCTCTGCCTTTGACCTCTTGATACGTTAATTTAATGTATTGTCACGTTACATAACATCCTGCTCTACCATTTTACTTTAAAAAGGACGATATTGATCCTAATTTTATATTTTGACAAAAAAAAGAGTATGTAATGCAAGAACGGAAGAATTCGCAAAAATCTATTAAAACTACTCGATTTGACTTCGAATGAGATCACTTTATGCAATGATGCGTGCAATGTGACATTGTATTATACTTAGGTATTTACCTATAGCCCGCAGATAGCGATTGTTATTGCTGTTGAATAATAATGGAACCAAATCTATAAAGATCATGAAGTAATATATCAGTGGGCTTACTAATAAATGTTTATGTGTCTTCCTTTAGTACAAACGCTCAAGATTATATTGTCTTATGGGTTACATCGATTTCATTGTCAATCCTATTGTTGTATAAGTGAGATTGCTAACAAACTCTAATACGAACCATTCTAGTCCTGTCAATCTTTGAATTTATGTAAAATGCCAATAAACTCCTAATTGTAACTCTAAGTTATTTCAACTCTATATGCTAATTATCTTATTCTCTAATGTCAAAACATAACTTAATCTTATTAAAATGCAAGCGGCGACAAAAATTTGCATACTTTGGGCCTCTATCCAATCAGCACTGAGAAACCTGTTCATAAATTAAACTGTTGCCATACTTGATATACCTTGCTGAAAGGGCAAAAGATCAGGCGTACGTACTGTTTACGCTTGTATGTCTTCACCACCGGTGTGTCACGTGTTTTTGTTGATACATTTCGTTTGTTTACTTATGCTTTCTTTAAAAAATTGCCCAATTTCTATAACCTCATATTATATTCCGTTTTTTTTTTAAATACGACAGTTTGAATTATTTCTACCTTTTAGGATAAGAAGAGAGCACGGAATTATCAACCTTATATTTTTTTTTTTTTTTTAATTTATTTAATACCAAATATTTACAATGTTTTACATCAAAAGTTGTCTTAAAACCTAGTTAAGGTTTGACTAGACAACTAGTTCTCGCCATTTACAAATTTATATACCTAGTCTAATTAACGCAAAACAACCACTACAAAAATAAAATAAAAACACATTCAGCTTAGCTAAGCGTTGCACGCGAACACACAGAACAGCCGTAGTAGGCATTTACCACATACTTCTCGGAATAATAGTAAAAATAAATAAAGCCTTAAAATATGCCAGTTCATAAAGTCTCTTTTGGCATTGAAATACATATATTTACCTAAATTTTAGTTGAGAAACATTACTAAACTATCTGGCTCTACTTTTTAAAGCTAGGTTACACAACAATGACACACTATCTACCTGCTTGGTAAATAAGCACTAACGGTGTTGAACTCGATTCAAAATCACAATAAAAAGACCCAGAATAGACTAGACCATCTGACTTAGCAACAAAACCGCTTTCACCCAAACGCAACTCTAAATCTTTTTGCCTCTAATTGAATTTACCACGGAATATTTGTGTAGAGTTTGAACTAGTGTAGAGTTTTGATCTTGCTCTCATTCCTAATCGTAATAGGCACCTACATCTCAACAAGTTCAAACATTGTCAATATTGTAATCTGTACATTATGTTCTGTATGTCGAAGCCGTCTGTCATACACTCCAGCCAAGGCCTAGTACATCCGGGTACGTATAGAAAGAGATCGAGTGGAAGCAAAGTGTGGTGCATAAGAGGCACTGGCTACATTACGAAAGCTCGCAATGGAGTCGATAATAAATTGTACCTGACAGTGTTACGTAAGTAAACCAGGTAAAAGTTACCGCTCGCTCGCGGCACTATTCTGAACTTCAGCTAAATAGACAACGCTTATTGAAACTGCCGAAGTAGTTGTTAAATCCTTCGCACTAAACTTAGTGTGCCTCATAATGATAATGAATCATCTTTGTAAAGTTCAGAAAACTTAAATGCAACGCGCAAACGGTGTTGCGTGGCCTTCACCCCGAAACCTATTTTTGATTTGAAAGAGACACGTCCAACGAATGTGACTAAACCGATTGTTACACAAGTTTCCTTTAATGATATGCCCTATTTACTTTTATTTTAATGCACACAGCATTTTTCTTTGACTGCGCGTGCTCTATCACTTTTCCATTTTTATAGTTCACATTAAACAGTATCTTAATACCCATATAAAAAACCCTATTTTAATATATTTGTATGGAAAATAGTGAAATTTCATATTCAAATAATTCTTTTAAACCTATAGACATGACGCTGCTGTCGTCAGTCGTTCGTGCCCGTACAATCTATTTGAATACAAAATATGGGCTATTGAACTGATTTCAACATTTACAATTCGCTATGATGTTCAAAACAAAGAGCTTGGTTGGACTTGAATTTTCTCAAAAATGCTATTGAGTTGTATGCTTCAATAGAATTTTACTTCATCACTTATTGTCTTAGTGACAAATTTATATTCAGCAAGTTCCGCATATGAACTGAACATAGCAATGTTAATAAATCCAATACTTCATTGAATATCAGTAAAACACTGGAAAAACACGGAATAGACGGAGAACCGGTCTCGTTTACAATTGTTTTCGCCCTGCTTGCCGCCCGCTTCGTAATGCCCGTTATACAACAAATCTTATTAGCTCAACTAGAGACTAACAGTTACGTGGCGTCTATACATAAAGCCCGTCGTGGTCAATTTCCTGCACATCATGTCTAATCATTATGTACACAATGGGCGTCTACATTTTTTGTAACATAAGGTAACCGTATTAATAGAAAGCTGCAATTTTTTTGAACTGGTTCTACCTACATTTATTTGCACTACATTTTTAGGAGTTCATTTTCACCTTTCTTATTTGCATCTTCCCACTTCTATGCATGTTTCTTGCCATCAACCTTTGCCCTATCTTGCGCTGCGTTTATCTGTTTCACGTTAAATCGCTGGTGGACAACCAATGTCTCGCTTACTATTAGTTTCTTCAATTGTGTATGTATATTATAGTCATTCATTTCTTCGTTAGAATTTTCACCGTAGCCAATAAAACGCGTGTTTGCTGTTTGTTAAGCTTGAGAGTAATTTTTAAGAAGTTGACGCAAATTAGGCATATACTCGTAAGTAATTTGTGTAGCCCATTGAAAAGTCGAGTTTACGTTTTCGTACGCAAATTACGTTTGTGTGTGACATATCATGTTATTGTCATTATAACACATGTATTAACATTCAGTCAAAAACAACGACGAGGAAACTAAAGTTATATGATTATTTACGGGATATTTACTGTGGTAACGTAAATATCGGGAGCACATTCCACAACCTTACCACGGTAAATATCCCGTAAATGATCATATAACTTTAGTGAACAACCGCGATAGTTTAAAACAGTGTTTAACGACGAAGAAGTTACAAGTTTTTTTTTTTATAAACCTTCTGATTAGAGCTGATATTCTTCATACAGCTGAACAGGTTTTCTTGAATCATAACCAGGAACACTCAATCAAGTCACCTTTCCAACAAAACTAAATCAAAATTGGTTTAGCCGTTTAGGAGCTACGATGCCACAGTCAAACACATATATACATGTTATACTTCTAACACCTGCCTGTTTGCGTCGGGGGTAAAACCCTCGTTGATGTGAAATGCGAAATCCATAAAACAATAAGTAGAAATATGGCAGAAACGATCAATGTCAAAATTGTTTCGTATAAGAGATAGGGAACTATTCCACAAGCCTCAGGTAAGCCATATATGGTTAGGAGTTGGGATATATCCGCCTAAAGACAATAACCGGCGCACCCACTACTCGGATGTTATATTGAATCCAGCCACCGACCGTAGTTTCGCAGTCAATTTGTCTGCTTTATTGAGTGTGCTGTGCGCTTCTGTTTGAGTTTCAAGCTCCAACTATCATTGACATACGGTAACCTTATTTGCCAACTTATACCTACACCAATATCGCGATTAAGGTTGTAATTTGTTATTTATATGCCCGGGTTACCAGGTTATATTTTATCAGAAATGTTCGAGTAAAAGTTAACGATCGTGAAAACTGGTCGCATTAGCTCGTTCTGTAATAATGACTAATTAGTTTAAAACACTTGTTGGATTTCCTTTTACACCCGAAACATAAATTGACAGGGATCCAAAGTCCCACTAAGTACTTGCATTTACACGAACGAAATTGAGTAATAACTTCTTGTGCTTGTTAAAATTATAACAAATTGTTGTTTATTGCCGTGAAATTCGATCGTTTTCTAGCTTCAGTCGTATTTCACGGCGATCATGAGGTTATCGGAACGATAAACAATGCCTGGTAACAGAATATACCTAGCGATCTCAATACTGAATGTTAATGGGACTTGTGTATATTTCGCCTTCCCCCTACATCGAGTAATTGCGTAGGAACCCAGACGTAATATAGCCCGTAGAGTAGGAGGCGTGGCCGGCGTCACGTCACGCCGGCGCCGCGTCTCTACTACTTGATTGTTCAGGATTATCTGGTTCCATTATTCGCACATTCATCCCTACATTTATAAAGATGTGAGGAAAGCTTTTACAGCTTAAATAGACCGTGCTTATTAACTGCATCTACTTGTTGAATATGACCAAATAATTCTGTGTCACGCGTAGCTCCTAGAAGTATTTTGTTTTTTTAATCAGCAGGATTGCCTAAGTCAGAATAGATTTCTTGTTATACTATTTAACTGGAATTTAAATAATCGATATCTCTCTATATTAGCATCTCCTGTAGATTCTTTTCGTTCAGCATCGGTTTCACTGTTATTTATTCATGTGTTTTAATTTATCTGTGTATTCCGCTTTGGTTTCATAATGAATTTATGCGATCGAACAGCACGAGCGTGCTCTTCAACAAAAATTCCTCGGATCCGATCTCAACTCTCGAACGCGTGTTTAACGCCTTGATCTAAATACCTGCGACATCATCAAGTCTTTTACAATGTGCGTCTGGTAGTGCTTCGACAGATTCGATTCAATTCATCGATCTAAATGCAACTGATCGATCCTCACCGATACAGTTTACGCAATTATTTAACCAGCCTTTTAATCAATCGATAAATTTATGAAGGTGTTTGCGTAGGTATATAAAGTAAAAAAAAAACTTTTAACCTCACTTGTCCCGAGGCTTGCCTCCCGAGGGAAATAACCTCGGTCAGTACCCTTTCGCATTACTGTACCATACCATCTTTTGATGGAGGTGTTGAATCTTTGCAGGTGTTTGTGTTTTCTGATGTTTCGTGTTTCTATACATTGAGGAATATTCCTTTTCTTTAAAATAATGAAATTACTTAAATGTAATTTTTACGTGGAAAATATACTCGCCTTACAGTGCTCCACATTATGAAGTAAAAATAACTTCAATGCCTGACCTTTCTTATTTATGCTTGTGTATAAATAATACAATGCTTGATTCTTCTGGAAGCGACTAGTTGTCAGTAAAAGTAATGAGTGAACACAATAGCCGTGCGCATCCTCATCTTTAATTCTTCGCTACAGTGGGAACAGCTATTCGCCTTTTACTTACCATTGTTTCTGAAATAGCTGTTAAAAACATCCATACACATACATACATGCCATTCAATTAATTTCATGTCATCAAATCGTGTCGATAATTCTTCAATAGCTTGTTATTTCACCTATCTGTAATGACGAGTGAAACGATTTGCGAATGTGCCAACGGTCGATTAGTTTTCGCAACTTCTATAGGAGTTTCACCATTTGTATCTCAATAATGAAAGATTTCTATGTATTTCACGTTGTATCAAAAGGAGCGGCAATATTTGATTACGCAAGGTGATCACGTGATCCAGTGGTGGCTATATGCCTGCCCAAGTAAGTAGATATTCTATGTATCGACGGAACTATCGGGCGTTGGGTAACCGGCGCGTTGGAAAGAGCTTCGTTACGTAGAGGTTTCGATACAGCCTCGCGACGTAAGGCCGTGGTTGCAGTCACGTCGCCGGTGAGAGGTGCCCCTCCTCTGGCGGAAGGTCGCGAGCTAAGGAGAACGGCCAGAATGAATCCTTACTCAAAACCCGCCCGACGACATCCACGCAACGCTAATGGAAACTATTTAATACAAGCCTTTCCATTCTGTGAAATAATTTGTTCTGCAATCCAAAAAATGTTATCTTTTTGACGTAATCACACACTATCCATAGGAAGCGATAACAAAACACGCGTCCAAGTGTTTTCAAGTACTAAGCAATATAATTGTTAAACACGCGAACAATTATAATGAACATAAAACAGTTCATAAACCGGAATAGAAACCTACATGAAATATAGGTAAATCTAAATCTAATATTGTCGACAAGGTATAGCTGAGCGTTTACTTGGTCGTGACGACCGCAGAATTTTCGCAACCGTATCAGAAGTGTTTGCTAACTGATGGAAAAATTAGATTGCTCGCGGGCAACCGCTCAAGTCGCTGTTTTTCTTGCTTTGATTAGTTTACTTGAAATCGTAATCAATCGAACGAACGTGAATGCAAGGTATTCTGGTTCGAGCGCGACTTTTTAATAAGCCTGGCATCGGCCAATCAGCGAGTGGCATTCGATGCGAAAAAAATCCAAGTTAGTCCGGCGCACACACGAGCCTGATCAATGGCTACAATATATGCGAGACTCGAATACTGTTTTTCACATATAATTAAATGAATCGGTGTTACCTCACCGTTGCCGACGATTGCGACAAGAGCGGCCGCATCGTCCATTAGAAAGTCGGCGAATATGCAAATAGTATCGTAGAAACCTCACGAATAACTGGCCACTCACTTCGCCTTTAAATGTGTCTGCGATGAAAGTGACTATTACCGTTAGTAAATTGTGTTAAAACAATTTCTTCCGTAGACGCGTCACCGAATTCATTCTCTACCGCGGTCCGCGGCGCATCTCCATCTGTTATCAAGTTTCCCTTTTCAAAAGACAGTGTCTCTTGTTGTACTGTTAAATGGAAAACATTTTGTTTAAACACAGAACAGTGTTTATCAACACGTCAGCTACTTGTACGGATACTTGCGTTTTGTTTATTTATAAATACGAAGCCCTACTACTTCTCACGATTTCTTATTTATGATGTTTCTCTTTAGCTTTGCTATTATGACTAGCTTTATCTTCCTTGTTATTACCTTTGACAAGCCAATTAGGCTGGCAATTTAATTTAAGTAGCATTTTAATATTTATGGTTTATTTTATTGTATTATTAAATATTGCCTAAAGTTTGATAATTTTTTGAAGATTCAATATTTGTACTAAGTTGTTAACCTGTTTGGATTCCAAAGTTACATTTTGGCAATGCAAAAGTCCAGTGACATTGTAGACTTCTTTGTATTCATTTGGAGTTAGTCATCGAAACTAAAGCTTCGTCGCCTTGTCCTTTTAGTCGAATGGTAACATTCTCGTACATTCAGCTTGATGATGGAACTGTAAACAATATCGATATATGTAATTATTGACAATATGTTTATCGCATTCGTACACCAATAAAAAACAAGAGGACGGTAAGCAATTAACATGGATGGAGGCAATCACAACCCGGTCGCGTGGATTTCCCGCTACGATTCGTGTTGAAGTAAACCATTTATTATCGTACGTTGCTGACGTATGATGATACAATATTAAACAATTTTGTATTCTAAATCAACCAGTCCATAAAGTTCAATTTGTAGCGGCCAACAGGTTGCCACCTTCGCGACGTTACGTCAATAGGATACAAAGCGGCTGGGGCGCACGACCGCTGGTTAAGCGTCCGGGTCTGTCCCCTCTGAGGAACATTATAATAAGAAGTTCACTTTAAGTCAACGATAAAAGGAAACAATTTCCATGAGTTATTGGTATAAATATAAAGTATCTGAAATAGAACCGAGGAATAGAGAATAAGCCTGCGACGTATTTGTATTCGTGGCTTATATATCTCTCGGTCGAGTGAGCCGAACGGACCGGTTGTGACGGCCTCTCACTTCGCAACTCCGTATACCGCTCGCCGCTTGCTGTGAAATTAGGTAACCAACAAAAGCCACAGTCGCTGCGCACGACGGCAATACACAATAAAGAAATCTCGCCCCACGAGCGCAAAATTACATGAAAACAGCTGAAAATAGACCAGTTACGCATTAGAATGACGTAAGAGCACGATTTACAAACTCTGTCATGTGTAGTCTGATAAGGCACCTTCACAAATTAATTGACTGGATGGCATTCTAATAATGCCTTGAAAAACGGATGACGGATTTCCTCGAACATACCTATTTTCCGGCCTACCCGAGTCGCTGCTCCGACCTTCGCTAGAAGACAAACAATGAAAACCCAACGACCTTGACATGATACAATCTGAAGATTTATTGGGCTAATTGCCTATAAATAGTTTAAATCATATGTGTTATTGTATTAGTCACAACAGTAGAAAGAAATCGGTCAATAGAAGCAGCAAACCAAACAATAGATGAGGACATGAGAGAACAGATGATGCGGGCAAGACGGCTGTTCACCGAATGCCAAAGTGTTCCATCGCGAGGCGCTCTTTATATCGGTTGGTTGTACCGCAGCAGAGAAAGCCGCGCCCCGCGCACCCCGCACCTTGTGCGCCTCCGCTCGTAGCGGGTTTTTTCCTCATTAGCTCCATAATTCCATATTATGTTCTATGCTTTACTTTGTGTTTATCAGCGTCGCCTCATCCAATGAACGTCACAGTATTATTGACTTAGCCTTTTAATGATACTAAATATTAAGTCGACGTAAAAACAATACTGGTAGCATTCCTACCTATTTTGATGTCTATCACCGAGCAGCTGCCTCGAATACGAGGAAGGAAGCTGGATACATAACTCCAATTAGCTCATGATACCTATATAATTATTTTGTGAAATAAAATCGTTTATTGGAGGTAATCCTGGTATCCGCAAATGTGTTGAGGCGGGACACGTCGGGTTATTGCTCCATCAGTCTGCGCTTCGCGACCCACTCTTAATAGGTTAATTGTCTGGCATTGTGGTGCTGGCACAAATCGTCAGCCACGACCTTAAAGTGGCTAGCGGCCACGCGTGTGCGCGTCACCAAATGAAGCACGCTTCGGTATCTCATCTCTGTTCCCTTGATTGGACAGTTTCATTAACAATGTAGCATCACAAGGATTCTGCATCTCATCTACGCAATAAAACTGTTGGTAACCTAAAATAACAAATATTTTCTCTAGAGGTGAAACCGAATTTGAAGAGGAAGTAAAATGAGACCACTCTGTGTTTTCTGGCACTCACATAACGTAGCGAACCATGAAAAACTAATGGCGACCTTAATAAACAAATTCATTAAGTCATGCCCGTTTTCTCACAATGATATCTACCTACTTGAGAAAACAGAAATAAGTCATCCAGTGATATAATTAAAAATAGTTGTACTACTTACCCGATAAACGGTCATATTGACCTTAACACGTATGGTGTAGGCGATACAGGCGAGTTTGCTATTTCAAGCGATGAAAGTCATCAATCACACGTGAAGCTGTGTATACGCGCAATTAATATTTACGGCTGCAATAACATTAAGCCTTCTGGTCCATACCCTTATTAGAACCTACAGACAAGAAATGTCGTAGATTTCTCGTGGGACCATCCTGATCCCTGATTCTTTGTCAACTTAGTTCGATTAAGCTGACAACGCAGGTGTATCGCGATAGTTAATATTCTTAAGTTCTGCAGTAATATTTTTATAGCTTTCCACACTAAACTGAAACTACAACGCGCCCGCTATGTCGTTTGTGTGATTCACGTAGGTATCTCGTGCCAGGTTACCCACGTTGAAGCTTCTAACATGTTTCACACGAGACATGTGAATTCTTTGTAAATTATTCACATTTACTTGTCAAAAATCGCATAATCTCTTAGGACTTCCTTTTGTCTTTTTGGTCGATGCTTTTAGGGTCTTATCTGTTCTCGTTTTCGTCTCCCCAGAATAACTATTGTTTGTCGCTTTCTTACGTCAATTCGCGCGACCGGCGTTTAAACTATTCACGCACCAAACGCCCCGTGCAGATACTATTTTGGTACGACAAAAGAAAACATCGGATACTTATAGTTTTATTGGTCTTACGTTCCCCAGAAAAGCACAACATAATGTTACTTTTTCAAATGATACTATTACTATTTATAATTTATTACCTACGTAGATAAACTAAGGTCTAGTAAATGAGGATGGCGTTTTCAATTTGATTGGCATGTCGAATTTACTATGTTAATGATCTTTGTTGTTTACGCTGTATCGTTACTTTCGAAGAAATCCCACAATAATACGCCTTTTTGTATGTCACGTTGCTAAATTATTTATTGTTAACCTTTATCATGTAATTTTATCTCTATTTTCATAGCGACTCCACTCTAATGCTTATGTTTTGTCTTTTTCAGAAAATCACGATTCCAGTCCAACCCACGGGTGAGGCTACGTTTTACTTCACCATTAATAGCAATGCAGAAATGGAGGGTCCACAGGTATGGCCAAATACATTTTTACATATAATTTTTTGACAGTCGAGACATTAAGGAAAAATATGTAAAATTAGAGACTACTTAAAAATTACTTATCTCATGAACACCAACATGATCTTCGTTGTCGTATTAGAATTCGAACTTCACCATAATTACAGGAGCAGACTATCTAGACACGACATCCTATAAAAACGAGAATTGATGTTATGCTGTTTTAATTACTAAAATTATTTTGAATTAGAACTTCAAAAGGATTAAAAAATGCATCTACCTAGTTATTCCCTCCCTATGTAATCAAAAGAACATATATAAATAGATAACACTAATTTTAAACTAAATGCCACATAGTAACAGTTCTTAAAATAATGTCTTCATTATCTATTTAGCGTGGCATCCCATTTCACCTTCATGATCCACAGTTTGCGTCATGCGGGTATTATCAACGAAATAATGTTGTCGATGCCCGACATGTGCTCAAATTCTTACTTTTTGTTACATCTAGTATTCAAATGAATGCACATAGAGCAAGGAACTTTAACTGTTCCCAATCAGCACAGGGACAAACACCAAGAATATCTATTTTCATTGTGTAACATTCCCAACAAAAATATAACATTTAAACAACTTGTTAAACTTCAACAATTTATTGTTTACCAAAAAGTAAATGTTATAAATCATTTAACACCGTGTGACTTTCATGCAATGTTAAGTTTGCAATAAAAATATTTCAAGATATTGAGCAGTTTATGACATTACTTATTATTAAATTGGCTTATTAGTTTAAAACTGATGGAACATTTGTGATGTGCTAGTTTGTGATTTGGTAATTCTATTACCAGGATCATGCATCCATCAATGCGATCATCCATTGCTTTATATTCGTTTTTCGTTGCTTATTTATGACACCAGTGAACACTTCTCAATGGGAATTCAGTTTCCAAAGCTGTGCTGATTCTATATAGTCTTTAAGTCCTTGACGTCATACTGTAAAATCTCTTTTTAGGGTACCATAGTCTTACAAGGAACCCTTATAAGTTCGTTCTGCCGTCCGTCTGTCTATCAGTCCGTCCGTATTTTTTTTTAGAATCTTCTAACTTCTATAGCTATTTAGGCAAGTGCATGAAACTTTGCACAATTACAGTTTTAGTAGATAGGAATTGATCTCAATTTTAAAAATATAAAAATATGTAATTTTGTCTTTTGACTTTCTGGAACATGTGAAACGGCCACAGAAAAGAGAAATAAACAAAAAAAAAAATATTTTACTGTGGAAACGGCAATGTTTTATATTTTTCGCTGAACCGTCACGTGGGGTATTGGTGGGTCTTTAAAAATGAAGGTCTGGTTTCATCCATCACTTTTTTATCAAGTGTATATTTTGTGAAATATGGTCTGCCAAAGTGGCAAAAATTTGGTCTCCCCTTGCATTCATATATATATATATATATATATATATATATATTTTATGTTGCTCAGCTGATCGACAAAGATGACTTTCGATTGCGGATTTATTAATATTCTCCATGGCTTCCCTCGTGTTCACGTTTGACTTTGTAGGTCGCGGAACGGTGGTATCCGATAAATAAGTTACGGCCGACAAATTTGTCAGAGCAAACTTACTCACGGTATGGCTATGCCATTCGGACCACGCCCTGAATATTTTCACCAGATTCAGTCAACAATATATTTAACACGTACGTATTTGCGTGAGATAGCACTGACCACTAACTGTAATGGTAAGTATTTACATTCTTAAATAGCAAATAGATCAATGTTATCTTTAGGACTACATAATATAACGATAGAAACTAGGCCGTTGATGAATTTTAAATTGGTCTTTACTATCGTTGTTACCTTTGCGGCCTTGAAATAAATGGTCACGATGGTAATGGAAATCATATTACTGCAGTGCTATTCTGCTTTCCAAGAAACCGATTGTTAGCCAAGCGCCCTCTATCACGCGGTGGTAAAGTGCTTTTTTTCTGCATTGGTCACGAGATCGTTCTCGGCCTGCCCGATAACCTTTTAAGGAAATTTTACAATACCTTGGGTTTGGTTTGGCCGAACTCTCGCAAATAAATGGAAAATACGTGAAGTCATTGCCGCGGAGACATCGTGCTACCGAGAATGTTACACAATGGCTGGTAGAAAGCGCGATTTCAGTCGCTGAGCATTTGTCTTGCATCATAAACAGTCCGTTCAAGTTCCTTAATTTCATATTTTCCACATTTCACCGAGTACCTTCTAATGTATAATGAGATTACAAGTTCACTCCGCTTGATATCTTCCAGTTATATAAAGACCTTTCTTAAGTTTCGCACTGCATTCTTTGAAATCTTATACTTCATGATTTCCAGCTCGTCTCGAAGTCTCATAAAAATGTAAGGTAATCTACTAACACAGTAGAACAGATTCATCGGAGCTATAAATGACACACGCGCGTTGGCGTAGCAATTTCACCCTCCCACGAGCTTTCAGTACGCCGGCATTTAGGGAAGCTTCTATAGTAAAAACATCAATTTTCTTATGTAATATTTCAACCAGTGATAACATTCGGCGCTTACAACGTAATGCCATTCATAAATCAGAATTTCGCTGCTGAGAAGACTCGGTTGTAACTAATATCTGTTGCTTTCTTACATTGCGCAAAATATATTGCAGTTGCAGATGTGGATTCTTTATTTTGGTCTGAGTGTTTAAAGTATTGGATACGGATACTATGCACTAAAACTGAACTGGAAATAGAACAGATTCGAGGAATTTCTTTTGGTACCTATCTTAGTTTCAGTTGAAATGTCTGATTGATGAAAACATGTATTCCGAATTCAATGTATGATTCAAACCGACTAAGTTTTACGATTAGTCTTTATTAGTATGTTGTTAGTTGCAAACGTTGCATTAAAATATGTAAAGAAAGGGTTATAAGTTTGGTTTTAAGCTGTAGGTCAGCAGCATAACTCAGATATCGCCCGCGATGCGACAGGGCTATGGGGCAAGATGACAGGGGTTCCTTTTATCGTCTTTATAGTAGGTGCGATTTGGCTTATTGCAACATTAGTGGTCATTCCCGAGCCTATAGGGTAGCAGAGCGGCTTGTTGCGTACAAAAGAGCGGACGCTGTCCTACCCTCACTTGATTTTGCTATAGCGTTCGACCGATACCAACATAGTTATTATGTCTGCAAATTACAAATGATACAAGTTATGCTATTTTAGCAATGGTAAATACATCATTTTGCGATTGCGAATTGAAACACGCCATACGGATATCATTTCCAATATTTCCATTACCGCCAAATAAAAGTCCCTATACATGTTTCCAGGGTTCGTTCGAGTGCGTCCGGAGCGACAACCAGAGGCGTCTGGAGTCGTGCGGGCCGCTGCCGAGAAGGATGCGGGTGCAGGCGAACGACGATTCGTACGAGGCGACGAAAGACCGCATGGCGAGGACTGTCGCCGCGGAACAGAGTAAATGGTACGTCACTTCTTGTACTTTGGGCTTCTCGTACAGCGAAAAATCAGATCAGAAGACGAAAAATCATATTACGAGGAAAGCCGCAGAGGAACAAAGTACGGAATAGGTACGATTTTCCTTCCATTTTCAATTGACATTTTGACTAAGTTGATTTTCACTATGGGCGTGATGACATGGTACTGAGACGTGGTTAAGGACAACCTCTCAGTACCTACCTGCTGGCCTTTTAGAACAACTCAGCCACACAGCCGGCAATGGAGAGAGCTATGCTTTGAGTTTCTTTGCGCGATAAAATTCTGAACGTCCATGGATATTCGACGAAGAACCAGAGTCAACTTAGCTAATAAAATTTGCAAGTACAAGTGGCAATGAGCATGCCATATCGCTCAAAGAACCGATAACCGATGAGGAAGAAAGGTTCTTGATTGGAGACCACGAACTGGAAGACGCAGCGTAGGTAGGCCTCCCTCTAGATAGACCGACGAAATCGTGAGAATCGCGGGCATCCAGTGAATGCAGATGGCAGGCTGTCGCTCAGTGTGGAATTCTAAGGGGGATACCTATGTTCAGCAGTGAACGTCTTCTGGGTGATGATGATGATTTTCACTAGACATGGTAGCTTTATAAAGATCCTCATAAAGGAAAGAGATGTAGGGAAAACCGAAAGGACGTTAGTGACGAAGTCGAACACGGTAAGCATATCGTATATGCTGAGTGGCCTAAAGCCGTAATGTCAGACTTTGTAGCCTGGAATAGAAACTCACTTTCTAGTAAAAGAGCTGAAAGACATCGTTGGCGCTTGGTGGCAGATTTTCGACTCGAGTTCACTACCAAAGTGCAATACCACTGTGGTTTCCTCACGATGTTGTCTTTCACATGAAGCCTTAGTTCACTGACAGAGTTGACAACCTCGCTCTGAAGTGTGGCTTTTGATTGCGTCAACCACCTTAAGAAGAATTAAGTCTCAGGCTGCCTTGTGCATATTCTAACGACTAGCAAGAACCGGGAACTAATTACCACATGAATAGACTGGGCCTTGATTCATTAACTACAAACACGCTAGAAACGCGGTGAGTTAAATTAACCTAAAAAGTTGCCTTTATTTCCTAGGGAATAGAGGCCAATTTTTTTGAGCTTAACTTAACCTCATTTGGTCTTTATTTACTAGGGAATAGAGGCCAAATTTTTTGGACTTAATTAACTTCAAAATGTTGGCCTTTATTTCCTAGGTAATAGAGGCCAAATTTTTAGAGGTTAACTTACGCGCTTGACGCGCCACGTTACGTACGTGTTTTTATTTTAGGAATAGGGGTCCCAGTAGTGAAGATAGAATGTTTTAAACTATCACGGTTGTTTAATACAGTTATAAGATTTAAAAAAAAAACGGTAAATAAAAACTACAAAAAAAAACCGGTAAATATACCGTAAACAATCATATAACTGTAAGATAGAATTGAATCTGATAATAACCTAACATTTACGAACACTGAAACGTTGATTGTATCATTATAGTTTAGCTGTTCTCCGTCAACTTCACAGATGGAATAGGTGAACATGTTCAGTAAAAAACTCTTGTCATTGGTTGACATTTACATGCGTCACTTGACATTTCAATAGTAATGTAGGTAGTGACAATTTTTCACAAAAGAAAACTAGAACTTGGCGCAAATGCAAAATAACTGGTTCCCAAACGAGATTGATACTAATGGAATGAAAATAATAGCTTTGTGACACTTAAATTGAAGACTTGAAACCGCTAAAGCTTGTGTGGTGCTAGGCTGTTTAAAATGCTAGATTGTTCTAAGGAAAACAATAACGAAACATAAATGGGAAAAAACCGGCCAAGGGCGAGTCGCGCTCGCGCACTGAGGATTCCGTATCACCATAAAATTTGTTTACATGGGGTTACTTTTTTTACTTTATTATTATTTCTTATTTAATCCGCTGTAATTCCATATTCTGTGAAAATTTCATCTGGCTATCTATTGTTCGAATGATACAGACTTTAAAAACCATAAAAAAGAAAAGATGATACATTTTAACAGCCTACCTCCACATAACTTAAGTGAAATCCCGCCCTTAATGAAAACGCTGTAATGTTTCAGCACCCGCGTGATCAAACCTAACCAAACGGATATCGGGCGGCGAGTAAAAGTCCGCTCGGCACATCCGTACCCCACTGCAGCTCAAGTCGCGGAGCGGCTGGAGCGAGCGGAGCGCAACGAACGGACGGAGCGTCCGGAGCGGAGCGAGCGAACGGAGCGGGCGGAGCGGCCCGCGGCCGCGCCCGCGCCGACCCGGCCGCACCCCCCGCCCGCGCATCAACCGCCCCAGCCGCAACCCCAACTCAATCCACACCAAGCCCAACGGCCGCCGCCCAATTCGGATCTCACTAGGCGGTCATTGAAGTGAGTACTTTACCTAACTTCTTTCTTTCTGTCCGCGATGTTTCCTAGAAGCTACAACATGGGGTTCTTCAAAAGGCGAGTTAATGGATTCTTAAAGGGTCGGCAGCGTAGTCGTAATGCCTCAGGTGTTACATAGGCGATTGTGACTGCTTAGCATCAGGCAGTCCGTATGCTTGTTTGCCACCAATGGAATAAGCAATTATCAATATGAAAACCGACTTCATTAAAAAATCACAGAACTGCACCAAATTGGGACCACACGGGACCACACGGGAAGCAACAGCTTTCAAATAAAAAAATTATCATCAAAATCGGTTCACCCAGTCGAAAGTTCTGAGGTAATAAACATAATCGAATTGAACCTACTCCTTTTTGAAAGTCGGTTAAAAAGCAAGCATGCCCTCCGGCAAGACGGGATTACATCCTGCGAAAGGCAACTCTCAGATCTCTAAACTAGTCGTAAAGTTAACAACCACTGACCCAATTTGGTTTGTAAAACTTCTTTTTGAAGTCTAAGTTTTGTCCCAGGGATTCCCAATTTTAAATCACCAACCACGAAGTGTGTGTCGTATTCAATTGCTTGCGGTATTTTGAGAGATTTACCGGTAAAATTTCATGTTTTCAATCATTGTCAAATGCATATTAATTCTGGGAAAGTTGCTTTGCAAGATGCACTTCATTTTAACCAAAAAATTCACGGTTTGTTATGGAAAATACGTACTTATACCGTAGATGAAATCACAGGGCACATCTAAATTCTAATACAATGTCTCCGATTGGCTAACGCGTTGACCTCGTACAATCTCTGCGGGAATGTAATCTACTTACATATAACCGAACTCATGCTTATGACGCGTTGAATTGTTTTCATACACTCACACATTGTTTCAAAGATGTGAACTTGTAGAAAGAAATTTCTTTACCAGGTGTTATGTCGAATAATCTGTCGTTTCTGTGATGTTTTTACGAATTAGAAATACAAGGAGAAATTCATCACCATAATCAGCCTATCATCTTCCCACTGCTGGGACACAGGCCTTCTCTCTGAGCGAGAGATGGCCTATGATCCACCATGCTGGCCCAGTGCATGTTAGTGAATATCACGTGTCTTTTCAGACATTCACGATGTTTTTCTTTACCGTTGTTGAATGGTGACATCGAAATCATTTAAGTACTAAATAAGTCATTGGTGCAGTGACGAGAATTGAACCGAGTGCCGTCAGAATGTAAAGCAAACATCTACCTCGGCCACCATCGTTCAAGGATAGATTCAGTAGCTTTTATTAGTAGAATTATTCTGTGACGGATGAAACTTCTAACAATATCCGCTCTGAGCTGTACTCTTAACCGGGCTATGAAGAATTATATTCACACAAACCTATCGTTAGCTTTTCTCTATATCACATAAAGTACGGGGATCACACCGGATCCTGTCTCCATAAGAAAGCACTGAATTTCCCATAGAACATTGTCTGAGACAACAAAGAATGCGCTAAATCAGCACCGCTGTCCAGTAGCCACTCTGGGCTCGGTTGGACGGATGATCAAAGCCCTAAAACGACCACACATGAGTTCAGAGATTCCCTTATAGTCGGTAGGTGATACTGAAGCCATATATTGTATAAAAAAATAACCATTTTATATACACTTATTTATTTATTTTAACATACAATTAGGTGGGCAGTTACAGGGGACCCCAATTCACCCACCCATGGATATAATCACTTGTTATTATTAGAAGACACCAGCTTGCTTTACCTATATTACAATGGCCACTTATCATTAAAAACAATACCAGAGGAAAAGTTCGTTCAACCTTAACCTACCTACCTGAATTCACCCTCTGCTATTGCAAAATTATCGTGCATTCACCTGATAGACAATCACAGTGCATACAATGTAGTAACGCCACTTAGAAACATTATTATAATTTCATCAAAATTCATTAAGTAGGTAATTATCATTAATCCCACATTAGTATTTGTATATTGTTTGACATTGAGAGGTTCATTTACCTAATAATACCTACAATTATAATTGTTTATCATCTAATGAAACGCTCTATTAAAATAATCAAAGTAAATACAATAATGGTCAATAGTTTAATCTACCCTATGACCTAATAAGTTGTTTATGTTATGTAGGCATGCAATTCTGAGATCATCACACCATGAAATTGTTTCTATGTTTGTCCAGATACTTAAAACTAAGAATATTGAGTAAGCGCTCAAAAATGTTCTACCCAAAAGTATATTAAAAATATAGGAACTGTTAAGGTAATCTATGGCCGTGGAAGGAACACGTTGATCTAGAAGAAATCTAATCACTAGCCATGAAGATGCCTAGATTGTAGTTCTCAGGATACAAGAAGGACGGCAGGGAGTTCCATTCTTGAGCAGTACGTATTATAAATGTCGACCCAAATCGTTGTGTACGAATTTTTCTAAAATGTATCTAAACTGATTTAGGTTAATTCAGGATACCTACTTTTTCTTGAAATTGGTACTAGATCCAACCATCCAATCCATGTGCTTGTAAATCTATGATAGTGTTTTTTTTTTTATGTGCTTAAATGATAAAAATCGAATTAAAACGCCTTTTAAATTACAATCTTTTTTTACACTGGTTCTATTGAGGTGCTGTAGCTTTCTACCACCAGCCTTCAATAAAGGCCATAATCCATTGCCATGGCTAGAAATTAAGAGCGACCTAGCTAATGAATGTAGGGCAGAATGTAGACGTGCAATCGACGTGCCGCACATAATACGGCCTTGTTTCTTATCCATAAAGTAGAGAATCCTGTCAAATTTCCTATAAAAATTACAGCTATTCTAACGGCACTTTGATAGTTGCCACAAGCGTAAACCCTCGAGATGTTGGCTTGTTTCAAAGTATCTAGTATGGATAGCATGCGCAGGCGCACCGCGACAAAATCTTGTCGTCACTTTGTCGAGCGAGAACGCGACAAGGTGCCTACGGTTTCATATACACCTGTCAAGCTTTCGCACAATAAAATTTTGTCGCGGTGTGCATGCTAGCCCGGTTGGCCGCACTCACGCCTGAGACGAGGGCGATGTATCCTCGGTCGTATTAGATCAGCGTAAGGACTCTGGTCTCTTTGTACCGACCTCAAAAAAGAATAGGGTTCTTAATTCGGTTGTATTTTTTCATATTTATAAACAGATTTGAAAAATTATTATTTTAGTAAAAAGGATTTACTTTCAGATTGGTCACATGGAAATCTGTTTAGCAGTTTGGCTTTTAAATCAAAATGACTAGAAAATTCTGGAAATTGCGTTATTTACTAATTTTGTGAAGTCAGTTTTTTTTATTGATAATTATGATTGTTCAATTGCTTTGTAACAAGTACGGCGATAATATAAAAAACCGACTTAATAAAAATTACAGAACTGGGCCACATTGAAATGGGACCACACGGGAAGCACCAGCTGTCAATTAAAATAATAATTATCAAAATCGGTTCATCCAGTCGAAAGTTCAAAAGTAACAAACATAAAAAGAAATACAGTCGAACCAGGACGAGGTTCTCACTCCTCCTTTTTGGAAGTGGGTTAAAAAGGGGACTAGCATAATCGAATATCGACAAAAGCCCCAAACAAAAATTTGATTTAAAAAACTATTTAATTAAACATGTACTATTCTGAATGGAACAGTAAATCAACAACAATTTACATACTGCGGAAAATTTGCAAAAAACACATACAATACAAAAAAGCAAGTAGTTGGCCTACTTTGCACCTACTGCTAATTAACGTTTTTATGATGTATTTTTGCTATAAAAAACACGAGATAACAGATTCTCTAGTTTAGTAGTTTTGTACGTGATTACGTAATTGATCTGCGTAGTTACGTTGTATAATTATTTAGTATGTAAATGAGAAAAGAAACCATGTTGAAATGAGAACAAGGTTCAAATTTATAATAGTCACTTACCACTTTTTCCTGTAAGGATTTAAAGTAACCTTATGATGCGTACTGTTTCCTAGTCAAATCACGTCAAGATCGGCTCAGCCGTTTAGTCCTCTCGTAAAGGTAACTAACATACTAAAACTACTTATGTGTCTCTAATATTCATCGTCATTAACATTATTTATCCCACTGTTGGGTATGAACCTTCCTTGCTGTGCCATCTACCTCGATCCTGCGCTAATCTGGTCCATGCTCGACCAGCGATTTGAACAATCGTCGACCCATCTCGCTGCCGGATGCCAAACGCTCCGTTTACCTTGCCTGAGCCACCATGTCTCTACTTTACTCCGCGTTGCATAACTTCGTCTATTCATTTGATATGATTGGGTAGTTGACGGTGATTACAAATAACAGGCTTAGCGAAGGATTATAATTAAAAATATTTCATTTATAACCTCCACACTGAACGACAACCTGCCATCTGCATCCACTGGATGCCCGCGACTCTCACGATGTCGTCCGTCCATCTAGTGGGAGGCCTACCTACGCTGCGTCTTCCAGTTTGTGGTCTCTACTCAAGAACCTATCTTCCCCATCGGTTATCGTTCTTCAAGCGATGTGGTCTGCCCAATGCTACTTCAACTTACAAATTTTAATAGCTATGTCGACTCTGGTTCTTTGGCGAATATATACGTTTCGGATTTTGAATTATTGTAAATGCATTCAATTATGATAAGCATTCTTACGTGTCGCCATGACATGGTGTATTACATTTTCTTTGGTAAAGCTTGTGTTTTTTTATATTAATTTGTTTAGGCTAAGTATTCTGTTAGTGTTTGTTTCCTTGCGTTCTTTTTAGTTAATAAAGGCACATGTAATAATGAACTTATGACATGTACCATTGTTCGCGTAGGTAAAACCAGGCGCACGTATGTTGTGTCCATTTTCCCTATATTCTTTACCAAATGGTTTGAAACAATTAGCGCAAGTTAGTAATATCAGTGACTCACTGTATTAGCAAGGTTTTTCAGAAAACCTTGTTGTGCAACATTTATTATCAACATAATAATATACAAGTCATAGGCTTGAGATACTGCCAAATAATAAATTTTAAGCTGATATTTCTTATCTGTAACTTGGTTTTGCTCGCGGCTTCATTCACGCCGTGAACAAAACAGTCTATCATTATCATCAGCCAAAAGACTTCCACTGCTGAACATAGACCTTCCCCTTTAACCTCCACACTGCCACACAGCCTGCCATCTACATCCACTGGATGCCCGCGACTCTCACAATGTCGTCGGTCCATCTAGTGGGAGACCTATCTACGCTGCATCTTCCCGTTCGTAGTCTCCATTCAAGGACCTTTCTTCCCCATCGGCTATCGGTTCGTCGAGTGATGTGGCCTGCCCATTGTCACTTCTTGCAAATTTTAATAGCTATGTCGGTGATTCTGGTTCTTTGGCAAATATCCACGTTCCAGATTCTATCGCGCAAATAAATAGCCTATATCAGTAGCTTTATCAGTGAGTCACTGCGCCCCGCGGTTTCACCCGCGTTGTATTATACCTCCTTGAAGCAACCTCATTTGTAGCAACAGCAAGCTCTTCGAATTGTTTTTTCTATTATGTAATAATTATGTCAATGTATAAGACTTCTTGATTTCATGTTCTTATATTTTTTTTTATAAACAAGAAATCTGTTGGTCCTATCGCTAAATAAGGATCACTAGCTCGGCTAATCTAAAGATTGCTTGAAAATTTCATCATAATCGGTCCAGCCGTTTCGGAGTCCATAGGGACATGCACACATCGCCTTTTATATATCAGTGATAGAATTTTCGTAATCTTTACCATACTCCCAGATATTACTTCCTACATACAAAGTAACAAAGGTTAATTTTCAATACGATAGTGAAGACAATAGACAATCGTTTATTTTGTTGTTAAAATCACATACAAAATTTGTTCAAGAGACATCACAAAATGGACATAGTAATTAGTTAGGTTATTGCCACAAACCGGCACCGTTATTGATATTAATCTATATATATAAAAGAAAGTCGTGTTAGTTACACTATTTATAACTCAAGAACGGCTGAACCGATTTGGCTGAAAATTGGTGGGGAGGTGGCTTAGTACCAGTGGAGACGGACATAGGATACTATTTTGTAGCGAGGCCGAAGGCCGAGCTTACACCCGTGCGAAGCCGGGGCGAGCGGCTTGTATTGATATACATCTCTTCTCTACATACTTAGTATAAAATAAAGTCGCTTTCCGCGTCTTTCTGTCTGTATATCCGCTAACTCCACCTTAAACACACAACGGATTTTGATGTGGTTTACACCATTAGTATGATAACTTTTCACTGAAGATTTATATATATAATAAAACTTACACCCGTATGAAACCGGGGCAGGTCGCTAGTAAATTATATAGGATGTTGGACGTGTCGAGTTTCCATGTCTTGCACGCGAGTTGCAAGTTTCCAGCCTTGTCTATGGCCGATTATCAGATTACACTAAAAGTCCACCCTTTACATACCTACGTAAAAGTTGTTTTTATCGACGCGCGTATTAAAAAGATTTGATAAATGCTGAACCACGTAACAGCTGATAACGAACTGAAAACAATGATGATTGTTTCAATTGATAGCATTTGCGATCAATATTTTGGACGTACTCTTGTTTTTGTTAAAGAGTAAACCCAAACAATGACGTAACTTTGGTCATACGTTTCGCCTCAGATTTTTTATGGATGTCATAATTATAGGATGAAAGTTTGTTTGAAGGACTTAACTTTCTTAACTTTAAAACTAATCGTTTATCGTAACAAAAGAAGAGACATTTACAATTTAAATTGTAAAATCACTAAACAAAGCCCGAAAAAGTTAACGCCCATCTACTAGTTTTGATAGCTTCTTGCAGCTGCTAGTTGCTATACCGCTGGGATACCCAAAGGCCTTCTCAGAAAAAGAGGGTAGGCCCTAATTCACCATGTTGGCCATTGCATGTTGATGAATGTCGTATATATTTGAACTATTGAAGTTCTTGGACATACCGGTTTCTTTCGGAATCGAAACTGCACGTGATTTATTTAAGTACTAAGTGAGTCATTAGAGCAGGGCCGAGGACCGAATCGGGTGTCGTCAGATTGTAAAGCGCACATGCAACCTCTCGGCCACCATCGCTCACTACTGGGATTTTCTTGCTGTGGTTTAACTTTTACATTTGATCACACACCTATTTGATAGCAATTAGAACAAGTAAAAAAAAACAGTATATTTGTGTGAAATTACTGGGCATGAGATTTGAAATCTAATATCTTAGGGTGACGAGCGTAGTACATTGCTGCTCAGGGTTTTGAAGTTCTAAACTCTGTTTAGTTCTGACCTGCTTTGTCAAGCGTGACGCACCTTCAGAGTCTCTCAGTTACATTAAAATGTTTTCATTTCACATGTTAACAGTTGCCTTTTCTTTTAATTGCAGAGAAAGACTTATACAGTTATTAGCGTTGAAACCCTTCAAAAAGCCTGAATTGTACGCGCGGTTGTTCAGTGGTAAGTTGACATTACATTAGACGTAATTCAGCCTCGAATTCATTAACTGACTTTCCTAATAATCTACGGCCTTTGGCATAAACTACCGTAGAGTTTGTATGTATTGGCTAACCTCTTTTTTGGCTTTGGCTTCTTTTGTCGATACTTCTCGTTAACCAGGAGTTGCCAGAGCTCAATAGCGCTTCTATTGAAAATAAGCTTCTTTCAATTTGTATGTATATCACTTTTTGTACGGTAAGTTTGGATTGAGAATGCCAGTCAGTGAATTCGAGGCTCTAATAAAATTAGCAAATTCCATTGACACTAGTCTAACATTGCAGAAGGCATGAAGGACAAGGAAAAAGTTGTCGTCGGGAAGATATTGACGCAAATCAGTTCCCTAAAGGACAACTGTTACCATTTACGTAGGCACTTTTGGAACGACGTCAACGAAGATTGGCCTTTCTACAGCGAGGAGGAGAAACGTATGCTCAAGAGGTTGGTTTTTAATTTAAAGAGATAAAACGTATGAGAAAGTTATTTTGAGCAGCAGACAGCTGATCCGGTACAATCGAAGCGACGATACAAGGTTTGTATTTATTAAAGGCTTATGTCAAAGTAATGGTATGTCAATGTCAGTGATTGGCATTGTTGGACATGGCATGGTATCTGTTCAAGTCCCAGCAATGAGCTTCAGTTTCTGGTGGAAGAAAACATCGTGACGTCAGGCAACCGAAGATTAATAGGCAATTTTTCCGACTGACTTGCTACTGACATGAGTAGTTGAAGGCAAACGACGCGCTGGTCACAACATCTGAGAATGGAACAGCAAAGCCAGGGTTTAACAATTATTCCACTTGGCACTAGATAGAGAGAAGTTTGCTGAGCTGACAACCAACCTCCAGTAGTGGAGAGGCACATTGGAAGTAGAAGCCACTATCATTAGTTTTTTTTTTTTTTTATTGGTTCACCAAACTGGTCATACACTCTTATCTTAGGAATAAATACATTAGTTGAAATTCTATCGCCGTGTGCTTATCAGTGTTTTCTGGCAGCCTAAAGGCAGTACCTATTCCACGAAAAGGGTATTTGCCATAGTGGTGATTGTGGTTAAACGTTCATTAATTGTCGTAGTTCAAAAGAAATATTATAATCTAATCGAGAAAAGAAGCCGCATCAAGCCTTGAAATCTAGCAGAAATACGGCTGTCATAGTACGAAATGTGGAAAAGTCAACAGTATTTCTGTTAGATATTAAATGTACGGACACTAAATACAGGTAAGTCATAGCTATAAAAGGGCCGCTCAATTCATATTGATGATGTGATGTAGTTTACGCCTTCTACAAAATACTTCATTAGTAGAAGATAATCAACTGATTTCCAATCTGCGTTCTGGCAACGCTTAATAGGCAATGAGCCCTATGCCGGTTGTAATTTCAGTTTGTTTTGTCGTAAAAAGTCAGATGATATAACTATCTTCGGTAACAGGCGAGTATAAATCGACTATTGATTTTGAACCTAATTATTTAGTAAAACATTGATATTAAGGTAGAAATTCCGCTACTCATTTTCGCAACATTTTGACTCAGAAAAACTTAAAAAAGAATCCCTTTTTTAATTTATATTAATATCCCATTAGTTTCCTGAGTTTTGCTGGATTAAACTTCTGCTAAAATAAATACATATTGTAGTAGGTGATGATCCGAAATTTGAAAGTCATGACTTACTGGCTTACATAAAAATTATCTTGTCACTTATTCAGTAATTCCTGTAAATAAATTGTCCAAACCCAGTCTAAAATCTTAGTCCTCATATCAGTGTATAAGATTACACTATACAATTATCTCCATTTTGTGTCAATGGATGATTATTTAATAAGTACACACTGTCCAGATCCCGTAGCCAAAATAGTATGAAAAACCAAATAAGGCAAGTGATTATGTGTGTTAAATATCTCGGTGTTTCGCGAATATAGCAGCTCTGAATAATTTAAATGTGAAGTCACACCCAATGTACCTTTTTGATTTCTAAAACATACTCTAATCCCACAGGCGGAAACCTCAAAATCTAACGCCACCGCTGAGCAGCGACTCTGCCAACTCTTTGTCCCCGCGCGCCTCGCCGAGCACGAGCAAAAGGCCCGCGAGCATTGGGCTCGCGAACATTTCCATCGACGAAGCGCCCGCGGTTAAAAAGCAGAGGATCTCTCACTATCGACGGCCCTCGCCGCCTTCCTCGGGATACGCGACCACTTCGTCTGGGGAGCGACACGCGTCTGATAATGAAGATGATCGGACTACAGGTAAGATTACGACTGTAATCAAAATACAAAATCATTTATAGTTATCAAAATAAGGATGCAGAAAAATAGGTAACCCTTCCTGCTGCTTCAGCGTTAGCTGTGATGCAGCAGATAGTGTCTTCCCAAATATAGGAACATTTACAAATAAGTATATAGTAGGAAAGTAAACAACACACAAGGTTTAGATAAATAAAAAGAAAAATAAATAGGTAAAACTTTATATCTATTTTATGAATGTTGTTTGATTTTGGATGACTATTCCACTCGTACCAACATGTCTTCAGTTGATTTATAATCGAATCGTATAAAGAAAAATCGTTTAACAAGCTTACACCTGACGTTGATTTAAGTGAATTGTTGGATACACCTATGTCACAGATATATAAGCTAAAGCAGTAGGTTGACTTTAAACAAACGCCCGAATCGAGTGACGTAATCAAACCAGTAACTGCCAGTAGGCATTGATGTCAATGACACGTCCGAGTCAAACTAATGCTATAGCTTTTATATCTACTTTGCCTATGTGGCGTGTGAATCCTATATCATTTTACAAACAGTCAAATCTCCCGCCGCAATAACAAAGCAATGTAACTTAATTTAAGTAGTAAAAAAACCCGATAAAAGAGCTGATTGATGACTTAAATGGCTGAACGGCTTTTATTGAATCATAGATGAACACACGATCAAGTCGCCTTTGGAACAAAAAAATTATAAATCAAAATAGTTCATCCGTATGGAAGCTACAATATCACAGACAATACTCAGATACACACGTTTAACATAAGTTAATAGTTATCAATATAAAAAAAAACTACTTCATAAAAATGTCAGAACTGGACCAAATTGAAATGGGACCACACGGGACCAGCTTTCAAATAAAAAGAGAATCATCAAAATCATTCACCCACTCGAAAGTTCTGAGGTAACAAACATTAAAAAAAAACATATACACAGTCGAATTGAGAACCTCTTCCTTTTTGGAAGTTTGTTAAAAACCTATCTGTTGGCGTCGGGGGTAAATAAACATCGAAAGTGAAAGCACAGCTTTGTTGTCATTCTGTTTGAATTTCTGCTGTACATAGCATTTAGGCACCTCAGTCCATGAAGCGCTATTATACACCTATTGATCAAAAACCACATAGCCAATACACTGCACTCGATAAAAAATGTATTAATTCGCAATTTTAGAAATCGCATTTGCGGTAAATAACATTTGGCCGATCAAACTAAATATCACACTGTAACAAAATCAAGCGATATGATGATATAAATATGAACAGTATAAAAGCAAATTCTAATCCAACTCTGTTCAAAATTTAGCTTGAGAATCTAGCAATATCGAGACATAAAAGCTAATGGTTTCGAATTCGCTTCGCCGTACCAGTAAACTGGTTCTAACCGTAATTAGACTAGCTAATGGAAAATAATTAATAAACCAGAAGCCAAATGACTTTATTAATATTCATTAACCATGTTCCTAGAACACCGTGTGAACTCACCATATGAAACGGCTGTCATAAAATAGCTACCGCATCGCGCGGTGAAAGTAGCACGGAGCAGTTTTTAACCAACTTCCAAAAAGGAGGAGGTTCTCAATTCGACTATTTTTTTAATGTTTGTTACCTCAGAACTTTCGACTGGGTTAACCGATTCTGATGATTCTTTTTTTTTTATTTGAATCGTGGTGCTTCCCTTGTGGTCCCATTTCAATTTGGTCCAGTTCTGATCTTATGAAGATGGTTTTATATTAATAATTTTTATATAGTATGGTACAAAAACAACTGACAATCTATGTGTATAAACTTAAAAACTGGTATAGAAAAAAACATATTTTTTCTAATCAAAACATTGTACACAGCATTGTTAATATAAATTATCTTGTTTTTCACAATACATCTAAAAATATATTTTTTTAATGAACCAAATTCAGATGAAAAATATCGAGTTTGTCACATACGTTGACACATTAAATCATTATAAAATTGACACATACGATGGAGCGGGTTGTTAAGCCGACATTGTTATTTGAGGGAGGAATACTAAAAAGCGTAGGAGTAGGTCTACGTTTAAACATTTTACGTGTAGCAAAGTTAATGTAAAGTAATTCCTCACTTAGCAAGCTGTTCGCAATGTTGTAGAGGGAACACATATCAGTGATTTTACGTCGCTGTGCTAACACAGCGCTATGGATATTAGATATAAGTATAGGGGTATACTCAAAACCAACTTACAATTTGAGGAAAACCATTCGATTAAAGCACATACTGCACATAACACAATATTTTGTAGTGGTAGGACTCTTTTGCAGGGGTCCGCCTGGGGAAGTACCACACCTTTGCCAGTTATTCAACCGCCAAGCAGCAGTGTGCATACACTACTGTGTTCCGGATTGAAGGACAATGTTTCCAGCGAAATTACAGGGCACACAAAGATTTGACATCTTATATCTCGGGGTGACGAGCGCAGTGCATTGCCATCCAGAGTTTTGAACTGTTGAAGTTCAAAATTCTGAGTGGCGTTGAGCTGTTATGGGCAAGCGTGAAGATCCATCAGGCGAGCGACTTCGGTCGTCAAGTCACTCAAAATCATATTTAAAAAAAACATACTACGTTATATGATGACGCGTACTACGTCCACGATTTGTTTACAAATTAGTAACATGGAATGACACTGAAGTAAAAAAAGCTAAAAGTTTTAGGTGACAGATGAAGGCAACACTAAACTTAACTATATGAATAAGAGGTCATGGTCACACCTAACGTATCTTAATTAAAAAAGGAAGTAATATCATCAAGGGTACATGAACATAAAAATTTCAAACAAAACATTTATAGATCGGACAGATATTTCTAAGGTTATCAAGATACGTTTATAATACACTATTCTATTCGGATTGGCCTCGAAGACTGTTACCATTCTCGTGACTAGTAAATCTAGTAATGCACTTATTAACATTCTTGAATGTAAAACTGTTTATATCAGGTAATAAACTGTATCAATAATTAAAATCGGCGGCCAATTAGGTTTCGCAGCGTTTCAGGGAATGGGGCTAATTAGTTTTGTAAGTAATTCCTGATTTGGTTTATACATTATGGCGATAGCGAACAAAATACGAGCCTGGTGGTAAGCACCACGTTCGCCATTGCAATGCCACTGCTGCCAAACCAATTAGAAACAAAAAAACGACACTAAAGTTAAATGATTATTTACGGGATATTTACCATGGTAAGGTTGTGGAAGGAGCTCCCGATATTCCCGTGAACATGGTGCATGTAACTGCGCCGAAATATCGGGAGCTCCTTCCACAACCTTACCACGATAAATATCCCGTAAATAATCATTTAACTTTAGTGAACAACCGTGATAGTTTAAAACAGTGTTTAAAAAAACAACAACTTTTAAACAAAAAAACAGAAAAAAACAGTGTTTAACTTTTAAACAGCTGAATATTCAACAAATACAGTTAATAACCATCTTGTTTAAACTTAGCTCCATATGTTTGGGCGCTACAAAGTTACAGACAAAAACCCCTTGTTTATCGACGACATTACGAAAAGAGAAAACTGTATAACAAGTTTCCATTTGTTGAATCGTCTAAAACAAAACCAAATGCCAATTTCAGCACTGTGTTTGATAATAAGGTTTTTACTCGGTAAAAGTTTATGACACCAAACTTTGAGTGTACACACTACACATGTGACACTAGCGACTCCATACCAAGGATTTGTCTAAAAAAGTCTGTGCAGTCCAAAAAAATCTGCATAAGCCAAACAGAGATGAAAAAGATTCTGCATTAGCAAGAGAAAAACTTTTGCAGGCAAAATATGTTGTCTACGAAAGCCCTGTCTATTGGAAATTTAGACATCGTTTATCATAGTTTTTTTATTTGTTTCCAGTAAATAGTAAGAAAGATAACGGCTACACCCTCAATTTCACAACTGTGAAGGAACTCTGTCAAAGTCCAGTTAAGAACGGAGTGACGAACGGTTATAGGACTAGCCCCCCAGTAGAGCAAAATATCACAGGTAAAACTTACACAGATTTAGGCTCAATTCACACCGAGATGGCAGCATTAATTTATCCTGAAACATCCTAATGTAATTGGAAATAATCTACGTTAATCACGTAGATTATCTATGATCACGTTACGGGACGCGTTCCGAGTCACGAAAACTGCACAAGTATGCGCTGCAAGCTAAAAATATTTGGTATTGAGTGTGCTATGTGCGCATTTGGCACAATTCGGAACGCTCGCTACGTAATTCACAATTGCAATTGATCGTTTCGCGGATGCTTTACATTTATTCAATCAAGTTAGTTTCTAATGATATACAGCGCGCCTTACGCATCATTTGAAACTATCTTCATAAAATACATGTTAGGTTAGATGAGCGCTGCTGTCTTGGTATGAATTGATTCTTATGGTTGTGGTTTTTAGGATTATAGGGGATCGATATACCTATTTTAGTTGAAATGTGTTCAATGTCTCATGATTATTATGTGAACACGTTGTGACTAAATTAAGTTTACGGATGGGTTACTTAGTTTGTAGCAGAATAGCATTTTATTATGGTGTTGGTATAAAACTAATCTAGGTTTTAAAAGTGGGATATATTAACCTGGTTTGTTAGAATGACTAAACGATGCTTGCTGTGGCATGTTATGGCTTTCTTTCAACTTAGCTCTTTGTGCGGCCCTGAACATTGGACATTTTCATACCGACCAAATTTTTCTGATACTTTTCGTTCGATTTTGATAAAACTTGAAAGTAATAACATTAGCAATATAAATGCCTAACATGATTTAAATTCTTGCAAAATCCAAAAAATAATAGTAATTATATAATATTATGTGTTTTTATTTCCTATTCAAATACACTAAGTTTAATAAAAATTGAACAAGTAGCCTTCGTAAAAATTTACGAGTATGTTTCGAGACTGACCCGGATGTCCAGGGTGCCCTGTTATTTTTACTCGAATATAAAATAGTCCAATAATTTTTTTTTAAACAGTTCACTTGTTGGACGTAAATTATATACGTAGCTTTATTATAATCCATACCCTATATCTGGGATAAAATTATAGAATGAAATGGATGTAAGCCATGCTAAACAAAGTCTTTAAGTTCAATATGGGTTTGGATAGTGAAAAGACTTTGCCATTGTCTTTAAGTTTCTATCTAAGCAATAAGGGTTTTGGCTAGTAAGCCCTGCAATGCAGTCTTGTATTTAAATTGAATATGGGGTTTGGCTAATAAGCCCTGTTTCGCAGTCTTGTTTATAAGTTGAATATGGTTTTGGTTAGTCAGCCCTGCTAGGCAGTTTTGTCTATAAGTTGAATATGGTTTTGGTTAGTGAACCCTGCTTGGTAGTCTTGTCCTTAAGTTCAGTATGGGTTTTGGTTAGTGAGCCTTGCTAGGCAAATTCTTCTCTTTAAGTTCAATATTAGTTTTGGTTATTGATCCCCGCTAGGCAAAGGCTTGTTGTTCAATTTGGGTTTGGGTTGGTGATGGTTTGCTCTCGTATCTGTGATATTAAGGGTTGGTCGAATTATCTTGTTACTTACCATGCTGTTACTAAGCAATGTTTAATATTGACTTGTATTTATTTTTCAGAAAAGGACATCACAAATACAGAACCCTTAGAAACTTCAGAATTAACGTCAGTGCCTGATGAAACTATAAATGAAACTGAAGAGATTGAAAGGTATGTTTCAAATTCTACGTACAAGTTATCTATTATATTATAAATCACAGACTAGGTATAGCTACTACGTAGCCCAGACTTGTAGTTACGATTATTTTCAATGGAAACAATTCATTCAAATAACTGAGGAGCGGGGTGAGTGGTTACTAAATGCTAATTGGCCCATTCAACGTCAGTTCAAAATGTAAACAATGCTAGTGATGGCGTACCTACGGTATTGGTCGGAAATGACGAAGTTCAGTGGAATCAGTGGGCGTGTTTTTATATCAGTAGTGGTCAACTGATGAAGTGTCTGAATATGTTCGCCCTGCATTAAATGTCTACTTTATGGAAAAAACTGACAGCCATCTGTAGAGGATAGTACGGGATGTCGATAGATTGAACACTACATGTTGAACACTTTAAAGGCGAAGAATATTGTCAGCGTCGATGGAACTAAATCAGAGTTTAATTAAATGTCTGTTTCCAGGTTATATCCTTGCATAACGAGTTCTAACATGCGGCGAGCGTACAAGAACGAGTTTGCGGAGCTGTACACCGAATACAAGAGTGTTTACGCACGCGTGGAGCAAGTGGCGTGTCTGTTCACTCGCTTGGAGGCTGAGCTCAAGAGAGCCATGCCGCTCTCGCCGCATCATCAGGTGAGTGATGGGATCTGTATGACACATCTAAGTCACTATAGTCGCTCTATAATAGGCTAGATGACTATTTTTTTAACTGTCCTATTAAAATTTAATTATTGCAGCCCATTAATATAAAAACCGACTTCATAAAAATGTCAGAACTGGACCAACTTGAAATAGGAACACACGGAGAGCATCAATTTTCAAATAAAAGAATCATCAAAATCAGTTCACCTAGTCGAAAGTTCTTTTTACTTCTGAGTAAAAAACATTTTAAAAATCAGTCGAATTGAGAACCTCCGCCTTTTCGAAGTCGGTTAAAAATCACTGACTGACACCACAAATTCTCGAAAACTACTTGACCTACTAAGCTGAATTGGCATGTAAATTCCTTATGGGGTGTCGAGATCTGCTCAGAATTGCAATAGGGCCGAATTAAGAGGGACTAAAGGGGGTCGCAGGCAACAGCTAATAATGTACAATACCTTCCTCAGAGCATAGAACAACGCATAGTAGAAGAATACCGGCGCGTGAATAACGACGCGGAGTACCAGGCGGCGCGGCGGCGCGTCAACTACCTTCATCGTAAGCTCACCCATATCAAGCGCATGGTACATCAGTACGATCAATTGGTGAGTTCAATTATACTACTGCCATCATTGTCAGCCCCACACAGGTGGTGAACTCGTGGCCATGGGTTCTCTGTCTGTCTTATGTTACCTTATAAGGAGGCGTCCATTAATTACCTGAGGTGATTTTGAAGATTTTCAACCCCCCATTGGTGAGATGTTGTGAGATTTGGCTCAACCCTCTCCCTAAGTTCAATTATACTACTGCCATCGTTGTCAGCCCCACACAGGTGGTGAACTCGTGGCCATGGGTTCTCTGTCTGTCCTATGTTACCTTATAAGGAGGCGTCCATTAATTACCTGAGGTGATTTTGAAGATTTTCAACCCCCCATTGGTGAGATGTTGTGAGATTTGGCTCAACCCTCTCCCTAAGTTCAATTATACTACTGCCATGATTGTCAGCCCCACACAGGCGGCGAACTCGTGGCCATGGGCGTAGCCAGGAGTTCTCTCTCCAGTCTATCCTAGCCTATAAGGGGGTGTCCATTAATTACGTGAGGTGATTTTGTCGATTTTTCTACCACCCCCCTCCCCTTTGGCGAGATGTTGTGAGATTTGGCTCGACACCTCCCTACCCCCTACTCGCACGTGAGATTTTCTAACTGAGTATATTTTGTGTAAATACGTTAGTCTGTAATATATTGTGTAGGATTTCGCCTTATTATAGTGGAGAAACATGTTTTACTTAATATAAACGAGTTTTCTCGCAATTAGACATAAAAAAAATATTACGTGATAATTGCCAAATACCTCTCCCTCTCCCTCACGTGAGACTGTTTCGGCTAAACACCCCCTCCCCCCCCCCCACACCTCACGTATATAATGGATGCCCCATAACAGCTGTATCATGTAAGCTGTAAATAAGGATGGATTATTTAGAATTTGACATACCTAATTATTATTGTAATGACATTTTTGTTCATGATCATTTTTATTTGTTTAATTGAATAAATTATTATGTAATTTAAAGTACCTAGACCTATACATAATAATATTATTAAGATATAATTTTATATACAATTTTGTAGAAGAGTGAGTGTGAAGTTTGACTTGTAACTATGGAGTTAATAATAAAATATTTGTATCTTTTAACCGTAATAGATAGCCAGTTGAAATTTGGCCAAACTTGGCAATATCATAGTACATACTCTATAGTATAACAACCAAATAATAAATAATCGCAAAGTGATAAAATCGGTAAGTAAGGTAAAATTGATAAAGTTGGTGATAAAATTCTGTTCTATACTAAGGTAAGCAAGTAGTACGTAGGGCGCAGTCGGTACTTGAAAAATGACCGCCTGGGCGTGATGTTGTCTTTTTACACAACTTTTTGTATTTTATGGTGGTACGGAACCCTCAGTGCGCGATACCTTCTCGCACTGTTCCAGTTTATTCAAATTTATTTTATTCTGTCCATATTTGGCAATAATTAACATTATTGACCTGCTATTATTGTATGCAGTGCCTTAGGGAAAAAATGAAATAGGCTAGTTATAATTGTTTCTCCTTCACATTTCAAGTCTGGAACGCATTTAAAAGACCTCGGAAGCCTGCCACCAGTAAGTTGGAAGAGTCCACAATGTAGTTACATTATTTTGCACTTATTTCACAGTAGATTGTTGTAGCACTTCATACCACATAAAATAATATATTTTTTTGTTTAAATTAGAACGGCTGTCAAGGCATTTTTGTAAGAAATTTGTAGTAGCCACTTGCACCCATATAAACCCATAGCAACTGTGACGCGGCGTTCGACGCGTTGACATAGATAAGAATGTTCAATCAAGTATCTGTCACAATGCCTGGCGACAGAGTTTCCTTCTCATTTCCATTCGATTTACTTCTCTTTTCTGTGCTTCATACTGCTTCCACACATGTTATCTCCGAGCAATTCATTCAATTAGATTATTTTATCTATCAGACTTACTTGGACACTCAACTAAATAAATAAATATCTAGGACATTTTTGCACACACGGTCATCTGACCCCAAACTAAGCATAGCTTGTAATATGGCTGCCAGAGACTGATATACGTACATATATATATTTCAATACAAACAATACTTACATACTTAAATAGATATTAACACCAGCTATAGAACAAACACAAATGTTCATCACATGAATATTTGCCCTAAGTGGGAATCGAACCCACGACTCGAAGCGCAGAAAGTAGGTTCACTACCAACTGAGCTACCGCGGCCGTCTTATTTGCAGATCTGGAATTTAATTTCATATACTAACTTTAATTTGCACTACGAGCCAATCACATGACACTGTCACTGTGTGAAATGTCAATTATTTTTTTGGCTGTAAATTATAACATAACCTATGTGCATTCGCCTCTTTATAATGGAAACACATAATCACACCTCTTTGCACGTTGGAATATTGTATGCACCTACATGATATTCAGAGGAGACAAAAAACACCAATAACTTTAACAATGGACGAGACCTCCAAGTATAATCACGAAATATTATGAGATGTATGTTTGAAGTATTATGAAATGACTCTTTAAAAAATAGGCACAGTAAATACCATGAACCAAAAGAAGAAGAAAAATTTGTTAATGTATTTGACCACCAATTCGCCTTGTAGTAAGCTATAGGATGGCCTACGCACGTACGATAATTTCTCTGTTCAGCTTATTTATTAATTTCGATGGCAGGAAATTCTATTCCACTCACACAATAAATTCTTAGCGATAAGTTGTAGATGTGGAGTGACTATTGAAACCACAGAAAAGAAAGAGAAGTAAAGAAAAAAAACTTTTTTCTGTGATTCAAACACAAGATCAGGGCCCACCCAGGCCAACTAAGGAGTATTATTTCATACTTGATAAGCCATTTTAATAATGGCCTTACTTAAAAACGTTACTCGAGTTAATCTGTGATTAAAATTGCGCTGACTCGTTTTTGTGTGTGACCATTTGCCGTCAGCATCGAACTATAGAGACAAAAACGTGCAAAAAAAATGTCCGAACCAAAACTCAGCGCACGATACGCCGACTTTTTGGTTATTTGTAAGATAACGGCGATCCGAATACGATGCTGCGCGATGCGAGTGCTATGATGAAATAACGGACAAGTAACATTGAACACACAAGCGACTTAACGTTTAAATTGAAGTAAATGAGGCATTGCGAACAATATAATTGATGTCTATGTATGTACAACGGCACTCTGACTATTTCTGACTGTCTTCAATTAGATATTGTGACTCTTGGTATTGTATCTCGATGGCCGTCAGCAAGAAGTTGATAGAGCATTTTTAAGCATAGATCAACCTGAATAACGTTTTTAAGATAGGCCCATAGTAATTTCTTTTAGCCTTTTAGGATGAATATCATACGTAAGTACATGATACTAAAGTAGATAATTGTCCACAGCGCAACCTGAAACCCGAGCGAGTGGCGACGGCCAGCACGACTCAGGCGTACTGACACGCGCCATTCCCGCCGCCGCCGCCCGCCATACGCTGCAGTTAGTATCGGTATATATCGCGCCAACACACCAACGCAATGCATTACTGGACGATTTTATAGTACTATAGTTACACAGTGCCTCCCTCAAGAGTTATATATTATTGTACGTTTAAGCTTTTTATATTGTAAGGCCTTTGGAAAGTACTCTTAAAGGGTCACGTGTGTTAAGACGGGCTGAAGCGTGTCGCATCGCATAAAGTACCATGGTGACGTTAAATGTCAATCGCGATCATGTCACGAGTAAGGTGGCGCGATTGCGATTGACAGCTAACGTAATCAAGCTGCTGGTCGTTGCTTATTAGACTCATTCAACTCTGTCTCGGCTAAAAGTCAAGGATTTAATTGTGAGCTTTATTCTTTTATGCATTTGCAATAGAGCTCACATTTCATTGCTTTGAACCGAGTTTATATTGTGAGTCTAGTCTGCGATTATCTCGGTTGTAAATTCAAGCAATTAATTTCCTTTGTATTGTGATCCGATAGTCTGCTCTCATCTTAAAATGTTCAAACAAAATGGACTGCCAATGAGGTAGGCTGCAGTGAGATGCGGTTGGTCCGTCCTAATGCGCACGGCCTACGGTCCTGCCAAAGCCGCGCTGACTGTTATGCGAGTTTTGTAAGGATCGAAGGCGACGCGTTGTTTTCAGCTTTAATTATAAACCTGCTTGTTGGCTTACCATGATCTACATCACTTCGAGCTTGGAAAAGTCCCGATGATGAAATATGAGCTCTATATCATAGTAGGAACTGCAGATTTTTCAACGTCAATATTGCAATGCATTTGCTTCATACAGACTACACGACGAAGTATAATTAGTTTTCTGATGTATGAGTTAGGATATAGGGCTCATTTTACAATTACAGGGCTTATCCGGACCCAGAAATTGTATGTAATTCGTGGTCGCAGAGAAGTCGGTACTGTGTTGATTTATGCTACGCGGTACTATTGATACTGTATCTAATTATGGGTTGACTTTAGGTTAAAAATCGTATCAAAATTTGATCCATAGTTGACGTACAAGTCAAACATACCGATGAGTGAAATTACACTATTACCAATGAAAAAACCAAACTGACCGGTTTTTTCATTAGTTTCAAAGTATAATTAATGTTTGCAAAGCAGCGCGTCGCATATTTTTTATGCAGCTCGAGTCAAATGGCAGGATTGCTAATTCACTATCATTATATATTTATTATTCAAGGACATGTACATATTGCCCCACTAGTTTCTACTTTAAAATCATAGGTTCTAAATTTGTTTTATAGCATTTTAGACCTCAACTTTTTATCTTGTTTTATTAACTTGATAAATGTTATTTTAAACATCGCCAAATTAATTGTCGTTTGAAATGTATTGATATTATTGTTATTGAAATCATAGATAGTTTCCTGTTATTTTTCTTTAATAAATATTATTTACACATTTATTCATGTATTATTATATTACATGAGATCAATTAATTGAAATTTTAAATCTCAAATGTCACTATAGAATGGGACGTTTTTTGACAGCTGTAGGAACATAGTTCTGCAACCATCGATAGATGGCGCTCACGAGACATGATTTTTTTTTCGCATTTGCACCTCTATTTTCATATAACTTTTTTTTATGATACTGTGTGACGAGACGAGCGCAGTCGCTCGCCTGGTGGCTCTTCACGCTTGCCCATAACAGCTCAACGCCACTCAGAATTTTGAACTTCAACAGTTCAAAACCCTGGATGGCAGGCAATGCACTGCGCTCGGCACCCCGAGATATAAGATCTCAATTCTCTGTGTGCCCTGTAATTTCGCTGGAAACATTGCCCTTCAATCCGGAACACAGTAGTGTTTGCACACTACTGCTTGGCGGTTGAATAACTGGCAAAGGTGTGGTACTTTCCCAGGCGGACCCCTGCAAAAGAGTCCTACTACTACAAAGACACACACTACAGTACTGTACTGTAAGTACTTGGTTTGTTAGCAAACAATAACCACAAAATACTATACTACAAAATAAAATAACACAAAAACAAGCATGACAGACAGAAAGATATTGTCTGTCAATGTGAATAAGCACGTTTTTTATTGACTTTTCTTCATCTGTGACTTTGCAAAATCTTCAGTCATTTCAACCATGTCTAGTCAACGCCATCTATTGCATTTTAATGAACAATTTTTTTATTGCATTTCGGAGAACCTCCCACTGGCATTCCCTGAATAGCGTATATCGTCATCCAATCATGAGTGACAAATAAAGTGTTGGGTGTGGTAATGAACTTGAGAAATATATTTATATACTCCTATATAACTGATAGATAACAGGCAACCTGCCAATTTGGCCAACGAGAAGAGACATTCATGGTTAAGGTATGTTCTGTGTTAGTCATTTCGGCGTAGATAAGCGAGACAAAATATTATGTTACATAGAAGTATGTTAAGTTTTTCCATTATTTCAACGGAACAAGGACCTTAACCATTTGGCTAGCTACTAAAGATTACTAAAGATATTCTAAAACCGGACATGAGGGCCCATACTGAATATTAAATCTTTTTATATGCAAATTGTTGTATATCGCTTTGACTTCACGTTTCTTCCTCATTGTTTCTCATAATTACTTCGTAAGACAGTAAATGGACGGAGGTATCTCCTTACTTTTACACTTTGGAAGGAAGCAAGGAAGGTCACTACGAAAGTTGTTTGTTATTGTCCTAATGCCTATGACAATCACATGCGACATTACGTCGTATTTCGATAGATTTAAAGTATCTATCCAGTTAGTCTGAATGAGTTTTTTTTTATATTGTAAATAGTATATGTATAAAAAATTAAATTATCATTATATAATAGTCCAATGATAGATATATGTTCGTCCACATTTAATTCCATTCGAAAAGTATTGCCGTCTAACATTGTTGTCTATTTAAATTTTTGCTTGTAATGTTTAATCACTCATTTTGTACTGTCTAATTAAAAGGTCAATCTGTTAATGATAAAGCCAATTAGTAACAACTTTGCGGTCAATTCTCAACTTAAAAAGTTTTGTCAACAAAAATGTCGATTATAAAACTGATAGCCAGTTGTTTGAGATAACAACGTGTGGCTAAATAATAGTTATTAACATCTAAAGCATAGATGTTGTATAGAAAACTAGATGGTGGGGCACCAAATTTACGGGCTGTAAAATACCGAATGTAAGGAAACCCTTCTCAAAACGAAGACTGTTTATAGTCCTGATGATTGCTGATAAGATACCACAAAAATGTTTTAAAAAAATGTTCGCAATGTAATGCAAATAAAATATCAGCTGACGCTAGAGGTCAACGAACTATCTTCGCCGCGCGCACACTTGTACGCTTTACATTGCTGGTTTACAAAATTCTAAACTTCGAAAACAAGTATAAGGCAAATGGTTATTGGTATTCAATTGTGTTTATATTGTAGTATAGTACAATAGTAGCGTTTTGCCTTCGGGAGCGATCCCCTTACACTCGGTATAACCACAAATCAAAGTGTAGTCATATTTCGGACTAGTTCGGCCCGATTATAGCTAGAAATGTTATGGATCATTATAATCTTGTAATAAGGTGCATAATAAACTGAATATGTTAACATTTTAAAATCTTTCTACAGTTGCTAGCTATTTGCTAAACGTGGCCGAATTTCGACATGTGAATTCTTGGTGACCCTCTGTCTAGTCCTATCTTTCATCTCAGCCTAAAAGAGACCCAACTTTTCTATATGAAGTCAATTGAAACGCCTTGTGAACAGGCCCTTACATGTTTTATAGTAAATTGATCTATAAATCATTCAATCGTCCCTTTGCTTCAAAACAGTCCATCCATAAAATTGATGTTGGACGTACATTTTTATTTATTTGTCTTGCCCAGCTTGCATGTTGTATATAGTAGTATTGGATAAAAAGATTATTATATCGTGTTCTTGTTGAAATTTTTGTTATGGGTAGTGTAATATTTTTCAAAGTATTTTTTTTTTTTATTATCTTCATAATCGCACTTCGACTTGTGCCGTGTCCGCCGCGTTAGAAGATCTTGTAAATATCCCGATTTTAAGGAAATAACTCATCTGTGTCACAAACCTGCTCTTGCATATAATAAAGATTGACGATTACGTAGTTTTAGAGATGCGACGGTGGCACGGCAGAGGTCGCTAGTGCGCGAACAGTGGTCATACTATTTGCCAAAATATTATTACTTTAATCGTTACGAAACGTCTTGAAAGTCAGCAACAACCGGCCAGTGTTGAACATCCACTAGGAAATAAGATTTCTGGTCCTCTTTGGTAAAACCCTCCAAACTCACAATAATTTTTTAGTAATGTTAGTATACATTCGGGCCAGCAGATAATTCCACGAAACTTAGGTTTTCATAACGCTTTTACTTAGCAATATCCTTTCTCTGGCCCTAATGTGTGGTCCGTCTTGCATATTTTGTCCTGAATATAACGTCCATATTTGAAAATGATTTAGCGTTAAGTGGTTCTCGTTTTTTAATATCGTAAATATGGCAAAATAATTTGTGCAAATCCAGTTCTAATTTGTTAAAGCATAGGTTGGAAAATGGCATTAGCGTCCTATAAAACATGTCATTTAATTTCATCTGATGTATCACATTTTTGTTATTTAATATGTATACTATTGTAGTGTTAAATTGGAGCATTTTACGTAGGTTTACGAAACCTTGTTGATGGGTTAAATGTTAACTTCAGTTATTTTGTCAATTATCATGTCAAACGGCGTTGCTATTTAATTTTCTCATTGTCAATTGTTTTTTAATAAATGCAGTAAGTTTTTCATAGATGTCAAGTTATTTGGTCAATTCAAAAGAAATTGCCTTTTTGTTGCTCATGAGTACAGTTTGTGGTTTTAACGCTTTTTTACTCATAATAATGCTCAATGTTATATCGTCATGATATTAGATGATTAAATTCGCTTTTGGTTTTAATTTATTTCTCTTATTTATTTATCACGAAAAACTCTTTGGTATTTTAGTACAGTAGAATAAAAATGACATCTGGCTAGACCGAGGACAAAACTTGGTACTTTTATCATAATTTATTATTTCCGTGGCATTCAAAACTCGTTCTCCGACAGAATAAAGTAGTATCGCGCGGAAACAATTCAAATACAACCTTATATCGCAGACTCGTAGGTGTTCAGATAACAGATCTTATCATTCGTGTTTACGATTCATTATCGTCTTTTCAATACTTCCGTAGGAATCTAGGAAAATTCACAGCGTTCCAATGAAATTATGTTTGAAATATAGAAATTATTAGGTACAAAATTAGACTTCCCGTCACAGATTTGTTGAGATTTTGCTTGCCTACTTTAATCAGCTTTTTTTTAATTAACATTAATTTGATAAATTCGAACACTGAAATACGTTACTTGTTACCATTAGTGTTAGTGCAATCAGTTGTATGACGCAATTCGTAATAAAAAGCGTATTATTATGAATTATTTACTTTATCATGAGGAGATACTAATATCACATGTTATATTATCGGGAGGTTGGATTTAAGAAAGTGAAAGATGCATTCCATTTGTCAAAACCGTTATCTAGCACTGTTCATCAATGCACCTTTATACTTTTCTAGTATAAAAAAATATTATAAACCTATATTTTTGCAGGAGTCGAGTATGAAAGTATGTCGAGCTTTTCTCTCCATTGTAAGAGACGAGATTTCTAGCTCCATATAATTGAGAGAAATTCGCTCGACACATTATTTACAAGTACCAGACCACTTACAAATAAGATGTCCCTTTAAAAACTTAATTCTAAAATAATACCTAATGTATAAATGTCACAAAGGGAGTAAGTAATTGTGCTGTCAAAATGTTGCTCGATTGTTACCGAATAAGTTATTTAGTGAATTGGACAGAAATATTTGTATTTTGTCATGTTTATACAAAGGAAAAATTATCTCAATAAAGTATCATAGTCCATTTGTACAGTGTATGCGATACATAGTTACTAGTGACTTTTTAATGTTTTCTTGTATCCTAGTTAGTTATATTAGAAATACTAATTCCCCAAATATGTATCATGCTTTGCGGCATGACAAACAAGCCACAGTGGTTGTTTATAATGTTACGTTTGCCAATTTTAATTGTATATTTTTATTAAAGTATGTATATTATTGTAAATGTATCGGTCTGGTTGTGTTAACCCCATGTGTGCAAAGTAACAATGAATTTGGGCCTATTTCGTTTACATATATATGTATTGTATTGTAAATTATCGAGTGGCATTTTTGTCATGTGCAAAACTTAACACGTTTATGTTATACTTAACATAGCTGATATTATAGCGGCTTAAGGCGGGCGACACACGATGATCCATACCTATATTTTAGATGTAGATGTCCGAGTTTGCGTATTCTGATCAAAACGTTATTGTAAGTGTTGGTGTAGAGAGTACAGTACAGTAATGAATGGTCGGCCGCCGCCGCGCTCTGCCCCGCCAGGCGCCACCTCGATCTCGCAAGACTGTCCACTCACAGAACAATTTGAATATTATGTCAATGTAAATAGAGTACCAATTAGACATTTAGACAATTTAAGGGGTATAAGCGTAGTGATTTATTTTTAGTTGTTGCTTATAAAAGGTGGGAATGTAATTTTTGATATAAAAGTAGATGTGGCGTGCGGGTCAGGGCGGGCGCGTGGCGGTGGATGTGCGCGCGGCGCGACGACGGAACAATGCTGCGATATTCCTTGTGCCCCTCGAAATATCAGTGCATTAAATATTGAGTCAAGATGTATAGACGATGATGTAGTGTTAATGTGTATAGATGCGTTTATACGATGCTCGCCAGCCGGCCAGACGATGCTCGCCAGCCGGCTGGACGATGCTCGCTAGCCGGCCGGACGATGCTCGCCAGCCGGCCGCGGCGCGAGCGAACGACGACTAGCTATGAATCCTGACATCGGCTCACGTTAATTAGCTTTTAATATTTCATCAAAATATAAAATACACAAAAAAAAATGGATATAAATTTCTCGACCAAATACTGGTTGTTTTTAAATTATTAAAATGTAAAAAAAAATTAGATTATAAACAAAGTATAGGTACAATTTATTAATTATACTTTTCTTTTCGGCATTTCATGTAACAGTGGAAGGGAACCTAGCTTGTTATGCTACTCCGTTATCATTTGTGCAAATCCGATCGTCCGCTAGGGACGTCCTTGGGTGCACTCAAGTCCACTTTCACAATGTCGAATATTCTATATATTTTGTGATTTCTTTTGCTCATGTCCTCTTCCATTGCTTTTTTGTTTGTCAACTGTCTAAGTGTATAGTATGATTTTGTTATGGCAGGGTAATGCAGAAATGTGAAGAGGTACTTTTAATTTGATGAATTTGTTTGAATGTTTTAAATTGAGTTTTATCCATGCAATGGAATTTGTATTGTTATGAAAGGAGCCAGAGTTTGTTGTTTTTTTTTTAATTAAGTCAAAATGAATTTCGATTAATTGAGGCAGCAGATTAGTTAATGAACTGTCAAGTTACCACAGAAACAATAGTCAGATGTAGGCTCTCTTTGGCGTTGCCCTTTATCGTTTCGGAAGCTTTGGCAGTGCACGGTCAGGAACCGACCGGAGTACATGAGAGTATATTTAGGTAGTCAGTATTAGATCATGCAATACACATGAGCTGAAGAGAGGTTGTGAAGAGTATCGTTATAAAAGGTACCTATTCGAAACCCGGATAAACAGACTAACAGATATTGAGGACAGATAGTGTTGCTGCAATATGCATTTATGCCATCTTCATGTTAATTTGAATTATGAGATCAGTGCCAAACTTTCTCCTTCTTGTTTAGCTCAAAACGATGCAATTGTTAGCATGCTTGAAGAATCAGCTAAGTAATTGTTTAGTTAGTCTGCCATTTGTGAATATTTTGTTTTGATAGTAATATGTAAATCTTTTATAATATATTTGTTTACAATAATAAATGACAACATATAAATAAATGAAATTGTATTTTCCATTTAAACTGATGAAAAAAATATAAAAAAGAATAATATGCAATGATTCAGATGTTTCATTTTATCATCCAGTCGAGTAAAACCTTAGGTAGTGTTCTAAAATAATAATTCTCACAGTTTAAACCTGAAGATCATTTTAGCCCCACCAGTCAATTGAGACTAAATTTCGCTGCCCCCGTATAACATACTGTTTGCACCATCAATGGTGCAGATGCAACTACCGTATGCACCACAGAAAAGAGAAATAGAACGGAAATAAGAAGGAAAATCTGTCGCCAGGCATTATGACAGAACCTTGATTGATGAACATTCTTATTTAGATCAACGCGTCGAACTCCGCGCCACAGTTGCTGACACAGGTTGCTGATTTCGAATGACTGACGTTTTCTTTAATAAAGGTGCAACTGGCTACAACAAATTTCTTAAAAAACCCATTGAATTGCACCATCAATGATGGCAATTTTCCGTATATAAAAAGGTACTCGTGACGGCTATGGTGCAGCCGCAGCTGCTGTGTATAGTTTACACCTGGAACAAATTAATACAACTACTTCTAACCTTGCTTTCCTCATGTTAGATATATTAAAAAACTATTTTGTCGGGTGTTCTCAGTAGTTCGGTTATTAGTCCGGTCCCGGACTTTGTCGTCTCGACAGTTCGGTGATACAATACGACCGGACTACAGAACGCACGGAACACTATTACTTGCGGAGACAGAGCGTATATGATAGTACGGCAACCTAATAAAACACAGTTAAATAAATAAAAAACTATTAACACCATAGATAATTTCAGAGGTATGAGCCGTATTACAAAATGCACCGTTAAAGCCGAAATTGTCAAGACTAATGTATGTAGTAGGTAATTAAAATTGTTTATTTTAAGCCAGTAATTTAATGAAATCCAATCACATAGAAGGTAGGTACTTTCCCTGTACGAAAAACTACTTTTGTAAATAGGCGGTTTTTCCAATATTTATAGCCGTTATAAAAAAAACAGACAGTTTTTTCATTATTTTATTTTGCGTTTATGCTTACTTATATTGTATAATTAAACTATCCTATCAGTAAAAGGACAAAGGGCTAAAGATGGTACCTCTCGCTCTGCTCGTTTTTTCTGTTTATTACTTATATTCTCTTTGGTTTGAAGCGTCTGTCCACCCGGGGTATATTTAATATTTTAATCCTTTAAGGTGCTGTCCCTTTAGTTTTATAGGTTCATGGTCGCATGGTCGGCACCATAGAGAAATATTTATTTATATCGGTCACATTATATTGGGGAACAACATAGAGAAAAGAAATGCGTTTGCGTTGGGTGGGTGTCTATAATGTACAGCATGATATTTGCCTTATGATATTGTCTTAGAGAAAAAAAAATACTCTATGATTGTACAGCATGATAATTGGTGTACATGTACATCGAATATCATGCTGTACAATCCATGTCGTACAATACTGGCCATCAATTATCGGCTCGTGTCTATAAAATACAGGCAAGGAAAGCAACGCCAGTATTGTACAGGCAATAATCCACGTAAATGGGGAAAATCCACGTTTTATCGGGCTGTACATTATTATACCGTATTTTATCATGTTGTGCAATACGGGCTGTGTTTTGACGACACGGGCCGAGAATGTACGGTCAAAAATGTACAACATGATAAAAGGTGGCATCTCCCGCATTGGCTAATATTGCTGAAATGTCTCTGCTCTGATTGGCTGTTGCGTCGTTTGAACTGATCTTTCACTCATTTCAAACCTAACCAACTCAAGTCTGACTTCTGACCTCCGGTGGGCTCCCGCCAGAAGCTCTTGCATTCGCCCCTGAGTGTCGCTTCGCCGCACTCGACCTTCGCTACCTACGGAGGTCGCAGGCTCGCTTCGCTCGCCACCTCTCTCGAAGAGTGGTCTCGTATGGCTCTCACTCAGCAGGCCTACGGGCCGTGGAAAAATTTTCTTTCCACCGTTTTTATCCGCGCGATGACGCGACCGAGCTAGAATATGGATACGTTTGTCTCTTTCTAGCGGGATAAAAACGGTGGAAAGACAATATGTCCACGGCCCGTGCTAGGCCTGCAGGACCTCCTTTGAGCTTCTGGCTCCCGCGCATTTTATATACACTTTAGGGGTAGGGACCACAAGACTAGGTGGAGTGGAGGTGCTTTATGTCGGTTCTGTGACCCATTTCAAACCTAACCTACTAAAGTCAGGGTGCTCTGAACTGCTCTGTGTGCCAGATGTCTGTCATTATGCACGTTTTCATGGTCATCAATTATAATGCTGTACAAAATCGGGGTGTGCATTATTGAACTGAGTCATGTACGGCCACTGAAGTGAGAATTTTACCCTTCTCTTTTCTGTGTGTACGGCATAATATTGTACGACACAATATTGCACAGCATGATAATTCGTGTACTTGTAAGTCAAATATCAGTCTGTACATTAACGCTTGTGCATTATTGGGCCGAGCTGATAATGTATGGCATGATATTACATGACACGATAATGCACAGCATGAATCATGATATTCGAATTACATGTACAACAATTATCATGCTGTCGGTCGTCTGTGTCGTACATTATTGCCTCCCTTTGCGTTGATTATATTTCTCAACTCTTTGATTTCTCAAGTTGTGGCTTTATTGTTATAATTTCTTTATCAGTGTGTAATAACTCTATGCGATGATACATTTTAAAGACAACAAGAACAAATCACCCCTAAACACAAGATGGGCTCAAATGACGAAACAGGAACAGATCATCGAGAGGAAAAAGATGGAGATCCAAGCCAAGTATGAGTCTCAGAAACAAGCGGCTGCGTTAGCTGCTCAAGCTAAACTCGCTAAGTAAGTTTTACCAGTTAAAAATATTAAGTCATTATGACTTCTGGCCAGCTGGCACAAGGATTATGTATGTACATATAACTTTGAGGTTAACAGTCGAAGTCGAATAATAACCTTATGTACAAGCACTTTCCCGTGGCTTCGCCAGAGAAGCAAACAAAATATTGTCTGTCTCTCAGGTTAAGTGTTACTTTCTTTTAGTATTGAGAAGGGGAAAAGTAAGCAATAATTTCTGGGATTACCTTTCACAAACTCGGTAACAAAATAACAAATGGTTAATGCTTGGCAGGATTGATGGTTGTGGCTTTGACCACAAATAACCTGTTGTAAATGATGGTGTTTTATAGATGTTCAACATACGTAGCCTGGAATTGAAACTGGCTTTCAAGTAATTCTGCTGGAACATACCATTAAGTGCTTTGCAATTGATTTTCAACTTGAGCGTGGTAGCTTGTCAACCAGGCATTAGAATATATTGAACTACCGACTGGTTACCTCACAATGTTTTTCTTCATGGGCATCTAGCTTTTTGTTGAGATTTGAACCCATCCCTCTCATCCCTCTCTCATCTCTAATAGTAAATTGTAGATTAGAGAATACTCAACTAGTATAATAATTGTTTCATAGAAATCTTATATCCTATTAGCGGTTACCCGTAACTTCTGATGGATTAGACTTTCATAGAATGATCAATTTCTATTTGCCCCTCTTCATTTAGACCTTACATGTTTTTATTTGTTGACCTCTATAAAGTAAGTAAAGTAAATATTTATTTCTGAAACGTTTCTACATTATCCCATCTGCGGAGGTAAACATTAAACATTAAATTGTCTTAACATATTATGTTTAATTGACATAACAGCGGGCCCCAAACTCGGCTAGGCCGGTATCTTGGTGACCCGTGAAGTGGATTTGCCTATATATGATTTAGCACGCGCGCTTAGAAGGGTTAACTTAATAGTAGTGAGTAAATTAAAATTAAAAATCAAATTAAAGTTAAAATCAAAATTAAAATCTAAATCCTAATTAAAAGCAAAATAATATTAAAATAGGTGAACATAAATTAAATTAATCTATACCTATTAAGGAATCTACATGCCACTATTATTCTTCCTAAGTCAAGTAGTTTTTGAAATTTCTATGATGCGCAGTATTTAATTTAACACTGGATTCACATAACTTTAATACTTACCAACATCTTATCATTTACTATTTACTTCAAAATTTTCAGCCCTACCTCTAAAGATGACAAAAACATATTTTCTAATGATGGCAGCTTCATGAGTCAATTCAAAGCATTGCTAGAGAAACAAAAAAAGGAAAAGGAGGAGTTGGAGATATTGAATAGACCTGTTGAGACCAACTCTGACTTTAAAAATGAAGATACGGAGCCACATGACAATCGTGAAGAAAGCCGTGAATATGAGTATCGTGGTGATGAAAGGAGACTTGGAGATGGTAGAAACCAGAGGTAACTATTGTTTTTTAAATAGAGTACCAAGTAACCTGCAGGCTTAATTATTAGGCCCTTTATTCTGGTCGCGTACCACAAGATGGCGCAACCCGGTATTTTTCGCGAGTTGGTGGGGCAGCCTTTCTAGTGGCTAGATCACTACTTGGGGCCCCCAACTAACTGTGGCTGACCAGCTGTGCATCGTGCCTCGGATCCCGCTATGCAGCATAATAGCGCATGGCAGGACTGTCTTGCAGCAGTGAAGAAACTGTTCTGACCCGTTTTCTCTAACAGTGTCACCTGACAACACAATAAAACATGGTTAGACCATTTGGTGGCATGGTTTTGTCCGGTGGGTGGTCACTAGCCTCAGCCAAAGCCTCCAATATGTCACCTGATTAGCACCACCCAGAGACTACGTGCGAGGTTCTAGAAGTTACAGGTGCCTTCCCTCTGACAAAACATATGTTTACCTTATTTGTAAGGAGAGTAAAGAGGGAGGCCTGTTTTTAAAATAAATAGTAGGCTTGCCTTTGACCACCACCTCGCCTGATGTTAAGTGATGATGTGGTTTACGATGGAGTGCGCTTGCCTAGAAGGAACCGATTCACGCGCGAACTTGCACTTTGATCAGCAGCAGCAGTGAGACAGTACGGGCTGTAAATAAATTAATAATAATTAGTAAGGAGATAAAAACTAATGTGACTTTGTGATTGTCATCTTTTACAGAGATAACCATCACCGCTGGAATGAGAGGGCCAGAAATCACACCCATAGTCCCATGAACGATGAGAGAAATCATTATGAAAATCCACCTGATATTCCATCCCTTATGCAAATCCCAGTAAGACCCCCCGATAATGAGGAATCAGAGTCATGGGGGAAAAGACCCAGTGATGACAATGACTCAAACTATACGGGTCAGAACCAAATGGGTCCAGGCTCAATGCCTCCATGTCCTATGCCTCCAAATATGATGGGACCAGGAATGATGGGCCCCGGACCACCTGGGATGGGTCCTGGACCCGGTCCTAACATGGGACCAATGCCTAACATGGGCCCTGGACCCAACATGGGACCAGGTCCTATGATGGGACCTGGAGGACCAAATATGCCTCCAATGCCATTTATGGGTGGTCCACCCAACTATCCTATGCCTCCGAATTTCATGGGCCCTAATGGTCCAAGGCCTTGTGGCCCAATGCCACCCAATATGTGTGGGCCTAATGGTCCAATGCCACCATTCTTTGGGCCTCCATTCCCTAACCCTGGCATGATGGGTCCTAACGGTCCTCCAAATTCAATGGGACCAAATGGGCCCCCTAATTCTATGATGGGTCCAAACGGTCCTCATAATTCTATGATGGGTCCAAACGGGCCTACAATGATGGGGCCAAACGGTCCTAATTCCATGATGGGGCCAAATGGTCCTCCTAACTCTATGATGGGGCCAAATGGTCCTCCTAACTCTATAATGGGGCCAAATGGGCCTCCTAACCCTATGATGGGTCCTAATGGACCTCCTAACTCTATGATGGGGCCAAATGGACCACCAAATCCTATGATGGGCGGGCCTAATGGTCCGCCAAACCCTATGATGCGTTCTAATGGACCTCCAAATTCAATGAACAGTGGCAATATGCCCTTCATGGGCCCTCGTCCTCTGTTTGGTCCAAATGGACCTCCAAACTTTGGTCCTAATGGGCCCATGCCTCCATTTATGCCCCCTTCTTCAATCGCACCCACTTCATTACTCAATATACCCGAGCCAAAGCATCTAGACAACAACCCAACCTCAACTCCAGAACACACGCAGCTTAAAAACATTCCACCTCCAATGCCCCCTTCTTCAAGCCACATAAAGCCCAAGGAAGAAAAACCATTGTCACAATCATCGCAAGGTAAACAATAAATTAAAAACATACTAATTTATAGTGAAGGCACTGTTGAAGGTGAAGTAAATATAACATCTCTTTTACTTCATCTTGTTGAGGTTTCTGATATAATGGCAGAAAATGTTTTGTATGGTTTTACGATAATTGGACACAACATGCCTAAAAATCTAATATTACACACATTTATAATAATATACAATTACATCAGTAGAAAAATCTACACACTAGTTTAAAAGGCTCATGCTTGCCGAACCTGAGAGAAAAGACCCTATCAAACTATAATAGTCACCAAAAAAATAAAATGCCATAATTGGCATATTAAATTTTTTGTACTAATCCAAGTGAGTTAGTACTAATTGTATCTACTATTAGTTTTATATACTTTTGAAACTATTGATATCTATAAGTTTCTACAAATTTAAATCCTGACAATGTTATTTTTATATCATGTGATATTAATATCATATTTCGTTAAAAAAACATTTTAAATGATACGACACACATCCCATAACATCAGGCGAGTTGGCGATCAAACTCAAGCCTATTTATAAATAAAAAAACACATAAATACACTAACTGCTATATCTTTTGTATTATTTGGCATCTCGGGTAAACATGAGTGCCATGTGGCTTTGACTGTTTAAGTTAAGTTTCCTAGCCAAACCACAACATGCTGAAGTGGTGCTTATGACCAGAAAAGCAACTATCTCACTCAGTTATAGAAAAAAAAACATAAACCACACTTTTTAGGGTTCCATACCCAAAGGGTAAAACGGGACCCTATTAATAAGACTCCGCTGTCCGTCCGTCTGTCACCAGGCTGTATCTCATGAAGCGTGATAGTTAGACAATAGACATTTTCACAGATGATGTATTTCTGTTGCCGCCATAACAAATACAAAAAAATTGAATAATAAATATTTAAGGGGGCTCCCATATAATATAACAAACATGATTTTTTGCTCGTTTTAGCTCGATATTGATAACGGCAACAAGTAGACGCTTGAAATATTCACAGAATATTTCGTTATATAATATTCACTTTAAAAATAAATAATTAAAATAAAATAATTTTTAAGGGCTCCTGTACAACAAAAGTGATTTTGTTGCCGTTTTTATATATAAGGGTGCCTTGGCTGTTTTTTTACTGCATGTAAATAACAGAAAACAAACACACCATACTTTTTACTGCATATAAATATCAGAAGCCTCTAAGCAAGGGCAGCGCTGCCCGTGTAACCGTCAGACAATATGTTGACTCGCCGTGCGCAGTTCTCTCTGCAGATTCGTTCCCGGCGTCAGTGCGAGGAGCGGCTTCCGAGGTCGCCGCCAACGGTGACCACTGGGAAAACGTCCTGAAAGCAATACACACACAAGACCATAATATGTGGTAATGCCACTGTAGAACAGGATACGTGCTGTATTCCCTTTTTTATTTATTATTTTTGTCTTGGGAGTAAATAAATACAGGTTATCAAAGCCGGGTTCACATTAGTGACATTTCAACGCACTGTCTGTGACCCACAAGAGGTAAAAATACTTGTATAGACGGAAAGTAATTGCATTGTCCCTCGACCTACAAAATATATATTACCAAACAAGACATTGGCCAAGTTGCGGCAACACCGCTGAAGCCATGAACAAAAGTTGAAGTTGAAGGAAGTAATTTTTCTTATCTATCTGAACCAAAAGTTCCCAGACTTTTTTCCATATAGACCACTTTCAAAATTCGACAAAATTCCAGTGGTCCACTAAGACCACTTTAAAACCTCTGATCTAAACTATAAAAGTTGTATTTTTCAACAGTGCGTATATGACTAAATCTGAAACTATGAGGAATAGGAAAAGTATTCAAAAAAGTCTGGGGCCCAATTTTGATTAAAATTTAAACTGCATTATTGGATCATTGAAAAATCATTATCCCTAGCTAAAAATCGAACCCATTGATATTAAAAAAACCGGCAGTATAATAGGCGATGTTATCGTCTGCACCATGTATTTATTTACTCCTTATCAAGACTTCACCAAGGACGTCTAAGTGGTACTTGGTTTATGAACCTTGCTAACAGTCTCTTTCATCTCTCGCAAGTTACATAATACCATCCCACTTGAAATGATCGTAATCTCCAGGTGAAACCTTGCAAAAAAAACCTTTCTAATTTTACCAAATCTCGCATATGAGTATACACAGCAAATCGTTTCAGGTTTTTGCACAATACAAACTCGAACGAGTACAAGAGGTTTAGGGAGCTAGTTGAGAGGCTGAGGAGTGAAAAGAAACCGGAGATCAAGGACGAAGATAAATATGAGCCGGAGTTCTCTATGGAAGATGATGACAGCTACGATGCCAAGCCCGTCAAGGAGGAAAATTCTAATAGGTATCACACTAATCTACACTAATATTATAAAGAGGAAAGATTTGTACCTATTTTTGTATGTTTGTATGTTTGTAATGAATAGGCTCCGAAACTACTGAACCGATTTGAAAAATTCTTTCACTGTTGGGAAGCTACACTATCCCCGGGTGACATAGGCTATATTAAACTTTGTAGCGAGGCCGAAGGCCGAGCTTACACTCGTGCGAAGCCGGGGCGGACGGCTAGTATCATATATGTGAAAGTTTGGATGGATGGATGGATGTTTGTTACTCAATCACGCAGAAACGGCTGGATGGATTTGGATGAAATTTGGAATATACATTGCTTATGTCCTGGATTAACACATAGGCTAGTTTTCATCATCGTCATCACCAATTTTCATCACCACGCGGGTGAAACCGCGAGGCGCAGCTAGTATTATAAATGTGAAAGTTTGGATGGATGGATAGATGTTTGTTACTCAATTACGGCTGAACGGATCTGGATGAAATTTGGCACAGAGATAGATTATAATCTGTAATAGCACATAGGCTACTTTTAAGCGGCTGGACTGATTTGGATGAAAATTTGTGTCCGTGGAGCGGGTCATAGTAGCGAGGCCGAAGGCCGAGCTAACACCCGTACGAAGCCGGGGCGGGTTGCTAGCATCATATATGTGAAACTTGGATGGATGGATGTTTGTTACTCAATCACACAGACACGGCTGGATGGATTTCGATGACAACATGAACTAGCTGCGCCACGCGGGTGAAACCACGGGGCGCAGCTAGTCTAGTCTAGTATTATAGAGGGTAAATCGGCAAGGATATGCTGTGCAGAAAGGGGTCATTGTACTCATCCTTATAACCGGCTTTCTACTATGAGAGTGTGGCTAACCATATAATCGGTAAAATAAGTTGAAGTTCAAAATTCTGAGTGGCGTTGAGCTGTTATGGGCAAGTGTGAAGAGCCATCAGGCGAGCCTCTTCGCTCGTCTCGTCACCTAGTATCATAAAAAAAAAAAACATTTATTTCTCTGGGATCAAAAGTCACCTTGTAATAGCATAGAACAAGGTCTTTGACACTTGAAAAATTTATGGAACACCTGATATTTTATTATGATTAGGTCTCATAACAGCCGGATGATTGGAAGCGCATAATACAACTCTAACAGTACATCAGTGCAGGTCCTATTATCACCACTTGGTATTGGGAACCTTTTGGATTTCATTAGTATGTTGACTGTTTGTGATAAGAATTGCACAGATAGCGCACATAATGCAGTGATACACATTGTATTAGTAATGTGATTTCACCATGCCGAAGTCCATTTCCTAAGTCAATCTAATATACCCGTAGGTTACTTGGTTTGGTTATGTGGGCTTAATTTTTTGTTTTCATCTTTTACAGCAATGAAAGCTCAAACTACAACTTTTGGCAAATGTCAACAAAACGCGAGCAAAACAGTTCCCAAAGCGACGAAGAGCCGGAGAGCAAGAAGGAACGTCGCAAGCGCAAAAAGAAGTCCAGATGGGGAGACGACCCTCCAGTATCCGATATTAAACCCCCTGGTGTAATGCCACCTTTACCGCCTGGTATTGCGTCCATGCCCCCGTTTCCCGGGTCTATGCCTCCAATGCCAGGGTCCATGCCTCCAATTCCAGGAGCGATGCCCCCAATGCCAGGATCGATGCCCCCAATGCCAGGGTCGATGCCTCCAATGCCAGGCATGATGCCGCCATTGCCAGGCATGATGGGAATGATGCCGAGAATGCCGCCTATTCCTGGAATGGGAATGGCAGGTATTTTAAATTTGAATTTTTTAATCGTAAAACTAGCTGACCCGACAAATGTTGTCGTGTCCACATTTCAAAGAATAATTATCAATATAAAAAAAACTGACTTCATAAAAAATGTCAGAAGTGGACCAAATTAAAATGGGACCACACAGGGAGCACCATATTTCAAATAAAAAAAGAATTATCAAAATCGGTTCACCCAATCGAAAGTTATGAGGTAACAAACATATAAAAAAAACAATCGAATTGAGTACTTACCTCCTCCTTTTTGGAAGTCGGCTAAAAGTACTTTCAGTTTTCTCGAATTTTCTTCTCTTAGAGAGAGGATGGACCCTATTCCACCATGCTGGTGCAGTAATAGTTGGTGAATGTCATGTCTATGAAATTTGGGGTGCTTGGACATACAGGTTTCCTCACGATGTTTACCTTTACTGTTTTTTAGGGATGTCATTGGTACTACACATAATTTATTTCAGTACTAAATGAGTCATTGGTGCAGGGCTGAGGATCGAACCGGATACCGTCGGATTGTAAAGCGCACATGCTACCGCTCGGCCATCATCGCTCATTGAGTGTCATGGGTTCCTGAGGCTTTGACCACGCTAGTATAACCACGGGGCGCAGCTAGTACGTCATCAATAAGCTAGACGACTGTTTAAAAAAAATTGTCCTATTAAAATGTAGCCCATAAATAAAGCTGATTAATACATAATTTATTAATATAAAAAAACCGACTTCATCAAAATTTCAGAACTGCCCCAAATAAAAAAAACCAGTAGAATTGATAACCTCCTCCTATTTGGAAGTCGGTTAAAAATTGAAATTGATCAAAAATAAGCATTTTATAAGCATTATCATGCTAGACAGAGAGCGCGAAACAGCAAATTATGACGTCACTTCTCTGTACGCCATATAAATTCTATTCTGACAAGTATGGCACACAGAGGCGTGACGTAATTTTTACTTTTGTGGGAAAGGGACAGAGTTTTCTCTACCAAAAACTTGAAACGCTTATATATCAGAACATTAATAACCGATTTAACGATTTTTTTTCAATAAACATATCAATCAAAAAACATAAAAAATAAATAAAAACATTCAGGTCAAATTTCACACACAATAAAGTCATAAATAAAAATGAATTAATCAAATAGTGATGTCATCAGAAATAAAATGTCAATTAAATATACAAATAAAATTAATTCAAAAGTCAATTCAATATTCTAGTCCAGTTAGGTAGCAATTTAGCAAAATAATGTGTTGATTATGTCATGTTCATGAAAGCTACTAGACCTAGTACCTCTTCTTCGGCATTGGTACAGCGACATGCCTGTTGCAGCAATGCGGAATGAAAGCGCAATCCAGTCTAGTAGCAATCAAATCTTAAATTCTTCATCAAAGCTATTGGTTTCAACGATACAAACATCGGTCATCTACCCTATTATACAAGACTTAATACCAATTTCATTGCCAGGTCCGAAGCTAGCCAAGATTGACGCGGAAGACGGCTTGAAGCTGACCACCGTGAATAGAAACAACCACGCTTTGATGCAGTACGCTATGACCAACTACGGGAATACTAACCTCAGCGCTGAGGATTGGAAGAAATGCGAGGACAACTTTAAACTAAACCTTCTGTATCAGGTACTAAATCTTTATTTATGTTGTGCTATTTTAACTAACTTCAAAAAAGAGGTAATTAATAGCCTAGATCAGGGGTCTCCAAACTACGGCCCGCGGGCCAAATCCGGCCCGCCACTGCCATCAATCCGGCCCGCGACAGGAATTGAAACTCACGGAATAGTCGGTGATTCAGCCCTGTGGATCTGATAAAATTAACAACTGATATGACTGGTCTTAGAAATTCAGACAATTCCAAACATTTTCCGCACAAGGACTGAAGACTGTAGCTGAAATAGATAGTACCTAGAACCGTACATAGTATCACTACTCGACACTAGATGTAGTTACGTGTCACAATACACAATCAATAGTAATTGAAATGCAATAAAAGCCTATGTATGCTTAGGTGGGCAGAAAAATTAAAATTGTTACGGCCCTTACAACATACCGAAAAAAATATTATGGCCCAAGGCTTCAAAGTTTGGAGACCCCTGGCCTCGATGACCCGGTGTTTCATTTATTAGAATGACGTCACTTAGCTAACTATGCATTGTCTTCCAAACTCAATGTGTATGCAAAATTACAGCTCAATCGGTTGGGGTAACAGTTTTAAATTTGACCCATACTAACAAGGGAAATTAAATAAAATCTTGTTGAAAAAACTGGCCAAGAGCGTGTTGAGACACGCATATGGTAGAGTTCCGTAACCAAGTTCATATAACTGTAGTCATAGTTCAGAAATTGATGGTTATAGAAAAATTCGAACAAACGAAGTTCTGTGGACTTAGCCAAATTTCAAAGGTATATCATCCTGACATAGCATAGACTTTTTTGGTTTAACTATAGAGAAAAAATATCGTGAAACATTCTTTGTTAAGATCATTTTACAAAAAGGTCAATGACATTTGAGCTATAACGCTTTGAGTTTATTACAGTTTTATCGCTGTTATTCAAAAAGTCATAATCAGATAATGTTCGAAATAATTTTGAATGAAGATTTTAAATATGACCTTTCCATATTGTAAGTTACAAGTTTCTATGTCTTATCGTTTAGAAATGCAGCTTTTTGCCACTTTGGCGGGCCATATTACGCAAACAATAGACTTTATACAAAAGTGATGTGTCAAACCTTACCTTCATTTTAAAAGACCTTGTCATCGATACCCCACACGAGGAGGTGCAGTGAAAAAACAATTTTCATCACCATTTCACATGTACCAGAGCCATCCCTAAAATGCAATATTATATATTTTTATACTTTTAAAATTGATACTTTTAAATCTACATAACAACATGTCAGTTTGCATAATTTCATGCACTTATCTTAATAATTATAGAAGTTAGAAGGTTCTAAAAAATTCGGACGGACTGACAGACAGACGGACGGACAGAACGAATTTATAAGGGTTTCTTGTCGGGCTACAAAACCCTTAAAGCTAGTTTAACGAACAAATTAAAACAGCTCCTTTACTATATCTAGGATATGTTGAAGAAGCGCAATGAGGTGGAACGTCTAGCGGCGGCCGGGAAACACAAGTACGAGTATGACAGCGACGAAGACACGTCCGATGGTACATGGGAACACAGGTTAGTTAAAAATTATCAATATTAAAAACAGACTTCATAAAAACGTCAGAACTGGACCAAATTGAAATGGGACACACGAGAAGCACAAGCTTTCAAATAAAATAAAAAAAACATCAAAATCGGTTCACCCAGTCGAAAGTACTGACGTAACAAATATAAAAATAAATAAAAAATTCAGTCGAATTGAGAACCTCCTTTTTGGAAGTCAGTAAAAAAATTCAAGTATATTATATTTAAGTATGTATTTAAAAATATATAGGTAAATATAGGTAATCTTTACTCTGTCCAAGTTTTTCAACAGCTGCGTTTTGACAGCAGTAGTATATTGTAATAAAAACCGGCCAAGTGTGAGTCGGGCTCGCGCACTGAGGGTTCCGTTCCACCACATAATACATCATTAATTTAAAAATCCAACTTCAAAATTAAATGCAAAATTTGTAGTAAAATTTGCAAATTTCGATTCGGTGATAGAAATAATGAGGTTGTCGCAAGTAACTGAATCACGTTCCTTTACTTGATAATGAACAGAAATGTGTCACCGACTCGCACTTTGCCATTATTTATTGTTATACTTTAGTTACGAGTGTGTACTATAATCATGCCAAGCTTGACGCTTGTAAGTTGTCATGTGGTCTGTAAGTTGTGGAATGACTTACCACCTTCGGTTTTTCCTCCGAAGTATAATTTGGACTGCTTCAAACGAAGGGTGAATAGAGTCCTCAAAGGTAGGCAACGCACTGACAATACCCCGGGTATTGTAGGTGTATATACGCAACGGTGACCACTTACCATCAGGTGGTCCGTAGCTTGTTTGCCACTTATTCAATAAAAAAATAATAAAAAAATGTGGAATAAAAAAAGATTTATTTTAATGTTAAATAAAAAGGATTGCAAATGGTATATTTGCAATGTAAAGGTGTTTGTGATGGAAAGATCCCTATAAAATCATGACAAAGAAGTTGTTGGTTAAAACGTTGCCTGGATATGAATCAGTCCAGAACCATCGGACTCCTGGAGTACAAGGGTCCTCTTGTGGAAGCTAAACGAGTCTACAATACCTATCTTGTGCTACGGGAATGTGGAAACTAAATTAATGCAAAAGTTTGAGGTTACAATGCATTTGCTTTCTAAAATTGTCTAATACAAGTTATTATAAAGTAACCAAAATCCAGAGAGGGCTCATGGCGGTTAGTTAAGGGAAAGCTGGCACATTACTGCGCGTCAGCATCAAAAATTGGGAAAATACTAAGTGAAAATGAAGTGAAAATAAAAATGGTTATCTGTTGAAATCCTGCGTGCGAGATGGCTTCACAGGATCATCTCAACTTGAAACTGGAACACTTCATGCAGCTCTGAGTTCCTGATGCGTGATGAAGTCTTCATTTCCAAGAAATAAGAAATCCCGTTCGAGCGCGTGGCTTCACAGGACGTGTTCCTCAAAAATCAATAAAATGTTGTGCTCATCTTGGTTTCGAGCCGAAAATCTGTTTCCGACGTTCCCACGAGGAAAATGCAGTATTTTTCTTCAAGTCATCTTGTTAAAATTGGATGTAAATTAAAAATTGTGATTCCCACGAAATAGCCCGTAGTGCAGCCTCTGTGTGAATGCCATTTCAAAATGGTGTCCCGCATCTCCTTTCTCTTTCTTGTTTACGGAAGCATTCTTTGAGTGCGAGCGAGTCGACGCATATGGCGATGCCGCGTTCAACAGATAACAAATATTATATTGTATTTAGATATTTGATTAATTCTAAATTATTTTAATATTTGTTTACAATTCCAAAATAAATTCCTAAATGTAAATCTAAGTACATTGTTTTGTTTATAATCTAAAAATAGTGACATTCTACCATCTTAAAATGGTTCCTAGCCTTTCTGTTAGAGCAATGTCCTAAAACATCCCCAGCGCCAATTGCTGCCAGGAATAAAATATTTGTTATATGACAAAGTATTACCGTTTTTACACTAGAGTAAATACAAAAATACGTTTAAAAAAATACGTTTATTGTATGGGGATCCACCCCCCTTTTCATTTTTTAATTTTTGACTTTTTTATTATTTCATAATTAATCCGCACTATCATTACATATTCTGTGAAAATTTTAACTGGCTATCTATAACGGTTCGAAAGATACAGCCGTTTAAAGGTTGAACGGACTGACAGGCAGACAGCGTAGGCTCATTAGAATTTTTACCCGTTGGTTATGGAACCCAAAAAACAGAATAAAAACCGTAAATTCCGTAATAAAAAACCGTATTAAATATAGCTGGTAGTTGATATACTACTGAATTGAGAAAACTAATAATTTCATTCAGTCTGTTGATTGTATTATCAAAGTAAGTCACAGTCAAGTTCAAGTTATGCCCTAGTAACGTAGTGGAGACTGCTAGAGGCTTCTATGGAGTTTTGGAAACAACATGAGAAGACTTGTTTCATCTCAAGTTAAAACGTCACACTTGAGGATGTTCACGAACACTTAATAAATAATAATCCACCATTATTACACGTACACTCGAAAATACACAAGCACAAAACACAAACACACCGCGACAAAATCATGTCGTCACTTTGTCGAGCGAGTACGTGGCCTACATTTTCGTATACCCCTGTCTCGCTTGGCACGATAAAGAGTCGACAAGTAGGCGGCGCGCATGTTAGCTGCAGGTTAGGAAAATAATAAAATGGAGATACCTGTTTTTCTCATGTTGGCGCCAAAAAAAAACGTTTTCGCATGATATAAAGATTGTTTATTCGTTTTTTATTAAATAAAACCTTTGTTTACAGGCTCCGCTCGCGCGAAATGAACGCCACTGAGAAGTGGGCAGATGAGCTGACTAAGCAAGCGGCTGGGAAACATCACATTGGAGACTTTCTACCTCCCGAAGAGCTTAAGAAGTAAGTTTTCTTTTTTTGAGGTAGTCAGTTTCAATTTAATAGTTTATTCGTTCAAGTTAACATAGGGCCGATTTTTCAATTCTCAGTTAAAGAATCAGATAGAGATTCCATTTGATATACATAACATGAATACGTACTTTTAAATAATCAGGAGGTTATCAGCGGAGTTAAACCTGTAAATTTATTGGACAGATAAATTGATTTGTCAACTATCTATCTAACCGGAAGACGCAGCGTAGGTAGGCCTTCCAATAGATTGGACCGACGACATTATAAGAGATTAAGAGAGTAGCGGGCATTCTGTGGATGCAGATGGCAGGATGTCGTTCAGTGTGGAGGTTACAGGAGGAGGCCTATGTTCAGCAGTGGACGTCTAATGGCTGATGATAAACTATCTGACCGTTTTAACTGTGGATTGAAAAATTCGGCCCTTAGTGTCTAAATACAAACACTGAGTTAATTAAAGATGAAGAACACAACCAAAGAACAATGTTCCGTCGGTGTGCACTGAATCCCACACTAGGGTGACCCGACCCGTGTCGTGGGCTTCAGGCTCTTCCTATAGCAAGGTATAAAATAAAATAAATAAAAATAAAAAAGCCTTTATTACCCTTAATATTACATATTCTAAGTTATTTAAAAATATAAATACTAATACTAGCAAGGTATATAAAAACAAAAAAGCAGGTAGAAAAAAACTAAAGTTAAAGTTACTAATTCTACTACTAGTTAATTAGTAACTGTAAAACAAAGCTAACTATAATTAAATAATTGTGGAATGGGCCCAATTTTGTATTATGTACATGTTTGAGTTTTAAAGGTAGTTAGGTGTCGGTTTGCTTCTATTGTGAAGATTAAATGGATGTCAGACTGAAAAAAAAATTGTGTTCAAAATGAAGGCATATAATAAGCATTTTAATGTCTTGCTAGATAGAGAGCGCTCTATACTTATAAATGACGTCAATTGTAAGTAAGCCATACTGACACTCACTTTTTGAGAACAGAACAGAGCATCCCTTCTCTAACCAAATTTTTTAACGCGTAACGCAACAATTAAGTTTAGGCTAATGTTTTACCACAATTACACCTGATGTAAAAATAGTTTTGATAATAAGTTTTATAAAACAAAACAAAAAAAAAAAACTATTTGTTGCATTTTTCTTCACAGATTCATGGAGAAGTATTCAACAGTGAAAAGTGGCAAGGAGCCAGATCTGAGTGACTACAAGGAATTCAAACTGAAGGAAGATAATGTCGGTGAGATCGAATTCCCAGCTACAAATGTTTGGAATACACTTTCTCTTACTCATACATTTCAGGACCGTACTGTGCAAACAACTTATTTGCGAGTTGGATGATGGAAACATTAGCATATTTTCAGACCAAATCTGATAGCTTCCTGTAGAAAATTTTAGTTCCATCATATTAATTCTTCAGTGCGTTTGTAAAGACCACCATACATAACCAATATTACCTTCAGTTACGTCAGCGACCCAAAGACAGTTAAGTTAGCGACCCAAAGAGAGTTTAGTGAGCAACCCAAAGAGAGTTAAGTCAACGACCCAAAGACAGTTGAGTCAGTGACCCAATGACAGTTGAGTCAGTGACGCAAAGACAGTTGAGTCAGTGATCCAAAGATAGTTAAGCCAGTGACCCAAATATGTTTAAGGTAATTTTTTTTTTTCTTTATACTGGGACATCTGGGATGATATCTTGGACATTTTTTTTTTCACACACGGTCATCTGACCCCAAACTAAGCAAAGCTTGTAATATGGCTGCCAGAGACTGATATAAGTACATATATTTTTTTTAAATACATACTTAAATAGATATTAACACCCAGACATAGAACAAACACCAATAGACCAGGGTAGAAGCCTTCAAAAATAGTAAAAAGTGAAAAAAAATAGTAGTAGGATGAAACCCATTAGAAAAGGAGGGGAATATGATAAAAATGAAAGGAAAAATAAATTACGGGCGATCTGAGTTCGGGGAGGGGGAGGGGGGGTTTAAGGGTGAAAAATGGTTTATCTCGATTCCGGTAAAACTACAAGTCCTATGAAAAAAGTTGTAGGTAATAAAAAGTTCTACAACTTTTATACTAACAATTTTTTTACATAACCTCAAAATTTATGTGAAAAATTCAAATAACCAAGTTTTTGGTTTTTAATTTTTTTTTTTTTTTTTTTAAATTTTTCTACGAAATTTGGTGAAAACTTTACTTTATATGTCCCAAATACACTGTAATTTATTTGATTTAAAATATTTATTTTTTCACCTTATTTTGAGTTATTATCAAAAAAGCACCCTAATTTTCAATCGAAAATTCTCGTGTCAAAATATTAGTTTTTTTTTTAAAGTCGGTGTGCTTTTTGTTCCTTGAAATCTCTACTTTCTGATGGTTAAAAGAAATATATACATTACAATAGTAAATGTTCTCAGAAAATGCAAAAAATCGAAATAAACTCTAATTCGAAAAATTTTAGTAAGGCCCAGACCCTCCTAGCTCCTTCCCCACTTCTCTATGAAATACCCTTCAATGGGCTAAAATTTTCCGAAGGTCACTCAGGTATATAAATTATCTTATATCAGCAATAAATAGGCATCTACAAATATTATTTAATGAAGATTTTACAACTTCAAACTTACAAAAAAAATAGCGAGGCCGAAGGCCGAACTAACACCCGTGCGAAGCAGGGGTGAGTCGCTAGTTATGTAATATGGGATAGTTGTCTTTTCTTGGAAATTGGAAAATCGAAAGTCAGCATCCAGTGCGCAGTTTGCCCTTTAGCTCTTACACCCCCACTTAGTCGGCCATTGCAGTTGTGTGCCGCTCAATATTGTAGTGTGCGTTTGTAGAACTAGTAAGAATATATCAGTGTTTGCAATACGTGTTTAGCTCGCCCCCTTAAATTTTTGGCAGAATTTCATTGTTACTAGCTCGAGTTTAAGGCAAATCCAAGCCACATATGTGCAAAGGCAGCGTTGGATGTAAGTTGACATAAGAATAAATCTTATTTCATCGTATTTCCAGGATTCAAAATGCTCCAGAAATTAGGCTGGAGCGAAGGTCAAGGCCTAGGCGCTGAAGGTTCAGGGATAGTGGATCCGATTAACAAGTAAGTAATAGTTATACAAGATGGCCTTGGTGGGCGCCAGCATCGAATCGACAGTATGACATCACGGTTTCAGTAGGAGGAACGATAAAAATATAATCATATTTTTTTTATTTTTTATTACAGAGCCAGCCAGCCGGTAGCAAACCTGGGCCTCGGTGCCAACTCTTCGGACAACGTGGCTCCTGAGGATGACGAATTCGACGCGTATCGGAAACGGATGATGCTAGCCTATAGATTCAGACCTAACCCATTGGTGAGATTAATATTTGTAACTCGACACTGGCTCTGCGAATTACCATTTTTTTTTCTGGATAAAAAGTATTCCATGTCCGTCTTCATAATAAACACTGGGCGATTGCCGATTGGTGATTATGTCAGCAATATTTATTTAGCAAAATTTGCTTCAATGAATATGAAATTCCTATACACTGTATAGAGTATAATTTCCTTCTTTTTAGCTTGAATAACAATAAAGTCTAGAACAGAAAAATAATTTTGCTGTTTTCTTAGGAGGGTATGTCCTTTGCTTACTTTTGATGACAAGGGTGGGGGAGTTAAAAATTACTACTATTATGCTTACATAATACTTGAATGGCCCCAATGAACTTTTGTAGTGAATCGGTTCAAGTTTTTTAAATCTTTAACAGCTGCAACATCATTAAATGCGAAATAAAATAGACTGATGTATATTGAGTACCTGCTTACTGTCTTACGTTCAAAACCCTACAAAAACTGATCACTAATTGTGGTTTTAACTTAGCCTTACATTGTTATTGCAACTGTCACAGCAAATAAACGAATAGAAATTGTATAGTATTAGATAGCTTGTATTTGGTTTAGTTAATAAAGCCGTTAAAAAGTACAATGATGTTTTTAAAAAAATAGGACTACAATACTATTAATCTTTGTTCCAGAACAACCCACGAAGACCGTATTACTGAACTTGGAAACTAGATTTACTGAAGATTATATTTAGCACGGAATAGGGAAGGGGGAGGATGGAAGTGAAAAGTAGGCGGGACCGACTGCCACACTTATGCGGAGCTGCGCACCATTGCGCCAGTTGAGCTCTAGCTCCGCTGATCCGCTATTGATTGCACGATCCATCTTTATACAAATATCCCTTACTGTGCCATTTACAGAGCAAAAATGATTGCAGAACAAAAAAATTGTCAAGAGGACGTGTTTCGTACCACAAGCAAGTGTGATTCTGTTGTTTTTTACGTAAAGAAACAGAATTTTATGAACATTTATTACTGTTCCTGCAGTAACACGTCTGGCGTGAAATCGCGTGACGCAAATATCATCTTTAACTCTACGGATTAAAGAACTTCGAGAGTGCACGTCTTCGAACTTCGCGGAACTTGTTCTTTAAATATAGTTGTGTATGCGTTTGGAATGAAAAACGTCACAAATACTTTGTACGTAACTATAAAATGAAGTCTAATATTTAGTAGTAGGGCATATTTTAAAATGAACGGCGGATGACTTATAGGCTTATATCGACTCAATAAAAATAATTCTCGCAGTTTATAAAACAAACAAAATAAACACGCTTTAAAATAGCTAATCCTGAAGATCCTTGTGAGGATAATGGGACAAATTATTTAAATTATTGCATTGTCATCGGACCTTGATGAGTGAGCAAAATTTCCATTTGATTCGGCGTTTTGAAGTAGTTGACAATCAAGTTCAAAGATTCCGTTACATACATACGTATATACCAAGCTAATAAAAGCGTGTTGAAAAACCAATGATATCAAGAATATCTTTGTAAGCCAAATATGATATTAAAAAAATATTTGTATGCGTTTGGCGACAGCGGTTCCTCTAGTATTAAACCTTTCCACAATTTCCCTATTCCGTGATATTTAGGCTATGAGGTGATAGAACAAAATGTACCAATTATGTTTTTAACATTTTTTCGAACTTCTGCTTGAATGCAAGGAAGGCGTAATTTTACAACGGGTGACTTTCTACCGAATCGGAAAATTTTGGGTCTGACATGAAGTATAAGCCAATAGCTTTTGTTTAAATGTTTTCCAGTTTTTGGAATCTACAGTACAAAAAAAAACACCAAAATGTTTATTATCTTCCATACTTTTTGGTAAAAAAAAAAAATCTGCAAGCAGTTACGTCATTTGCAGTCACACTCCAATTTTTGAATTTCGGTAAAAAAAGTCAATGGGTTACGCGGAAAGGGTGTACTTACCCAAACGTAGTACATAGTACCCAGGGACGGATTAACCTTATCGGGGCCCCTAGGCAATGTAATTCTCGGGGCCACTTTTTGATAATATCGATAGAATACGTCCACATTTATTCATACCGTTAGGTGGCGCTTTTTTTACAGTAAGTATTTTTTTTCTATGGCTACATTACCGTATGTAAATAATGGGGAATGTCACGAAAGAAACTTTTTTTTTTGTGCGTGGCCCGCGTTGACTAGGCCCCCATGGGCCCCTAGACAATTGCCAACTCCGCCTTATGGATAATCCGGCGCTGATAGTACCCATCATTATAAACAATATTAATATGGGATTAATTATAATACATTATAATATGGGACCAACTCTAAAATGCGAAAAGATTATCAGCTGTTCCATAGAAAATGGTCATTGACACTGCAAAATGTATGTTATGTTGGTTGGTCCCATACAGCTTAGTACATCTGTCTGCGTAACCCTGAATAGGGCAGTAGGTCTGCTCTGTATGTTTTTTTAATAAATTAGTTCAATAACATCTTGATATACTTAATAAGCAACATTTCACCTAATCATGATTGACACAATTTTAGTCCATAAAAATCAACAATTTTTAGCTTGTATTTAGAAGTATAGTGCAAGAAGGTACCATTTCATTAAACTCCAGAATGGTAACGACCGCGGTCGCGCTACTCGCTTGCATGTAAATACTCACTTTAAGCAGTCGATAATAAGGTAGCATTTCGTAACTTGAGACGCGCCGCGACGGCTCGCGGCTAAATTGAAATGCAACCACAATGCGAGGTGCTTAGGGCGGATATTTGAGTGCGGACAGACCAAATGAAATGCCAACTTTACATGTTTCATGTTTTTTTTTCATTCCCATCGATATACAAGTTTTGTTCATCACTAGTATAAATTAATTCCAAGAAAGACCCAATGAAAATGTCGTCTATTATGTTAGTATTTTAATTACTGTATCGTTTTTGGTATTGTAACTTACGGAGATTGTATGATTAGGGAATTTTCCATTATACTGTATTATTTAAGCGTAGGTAAGATATTTGGTCTTTCAATAAATATTTGAATGTATTTATGACTTTTTTTAAGCCTTTTGTAGCATGATCTATGTTTTTCATGGGTTTAACCTTTAGGTACTCAAAAACAGGTACCATTTCAGCTGACACAGGTAAAGTAGGTAGAGATTTTTCATTCTAATTGTGCACATTACAACGAAAATACGTGGAGTGCAATATTTTTGTAGTATTTTGTATGTGTGGTGTGGGGGAGGGGTGCAAGGTTCTGCGTAATAAACAATATTGGATTCCATCTGTAGTAGGTATGAAATCGATGTCGATAAATTTTGGATAGGAGGTGGCACATCCCTATTATTTTCCTTATGTTGGTAGAACTGATTGTTTTTTGACTGACATTAAATCTTGTATTATTGACAAAATAATGCCCTGATTTGACATTTGGCAAACTTTTTTTCTCTATGGTGTCCCGTCTATTCTTGATTCTTCTATTGTATTCTGTTTGGAGGGGTGTGCATATTTAGAATGTAAGATTTCTATGCCTAGATATTATTTCGCATAGGTAGATATATCAACTCTAAGCATAAGTGCTTTTACTAAGGATTTTTTTCATGTCATTAAAATGGAAGAAGTAACGCAAAATTATACATTTTTTATATGTACTTACAAAATCGAGATCTACTTATACTAAAACCGTAATAGGACAGTTGACTGATGTTTATATCCTTGAAACCAATAGCTTTAATGAAGAATTTAAGTAAATATATGTTGATTGAAACAATAATTTAATGTTCGGTATAATATCGGTTATTAATGTTCTGATATATAAGCGTTTCAAGTTTTTGGTAGGGAAAACTCTATCCCTATCCCACAAAACAAAAAATTACATCACGCTTCTGTGCGCCATCTTGTTAGAATAGAATTTATATGGCATGCACAAAAGTAACGGCATAATTTGCTGTTTCGCGCTCTGTCTAGCATGATATAATGCTTAGTTGCTTATTTTTGATAACTTTCATTTTGTTTTCATACTCCGCTGGTGAAACCGCGGGGTGCAGCTAGTAGAATATAATAAAAAATACGAACCGAATTGAGAATCTTATTTCTCCCGTTAATCGCGGCCGATCGCAGCTACACGTGTCTAACGCGCACGGCTGATGCGACAAGTCTTCGCACTATGAAAATATATGACGCCGCTTCCGAGGTCTGGCACAACGAAAAAATACAGAAATTCTATTGTTATTGTGCGAACTGCTAGTCTGCGGAATGTGCTGACTGAATGAATGTTCCCCGACAGTTACAATATGGGTGTCTATAAATCACAAGTGAATCAGTTTCTTCTAGGCAAGCGAGCACCATCGTAGACAGCATCATCGCTTATCATCAGCCGAGGTGGCGGTCAAATTGCAAGGCTATTAATAAATAATAATTATCAATGTAAAATAACAAAATAACAGACTTCATAAAAATGTCTGAACTGGACCAAATTGAAATGGGATCATACGGGAAGCACCAGGTTTTTTTTTAAATGAATTATCAAAATTGGTTCACCCAGTCGAAAGTTCGGAGGTAAAAAACATATTTAAAAAAAACAGTCTGATTAAGAACATCCTCCTTTTTGGAAGCCGGTAAAAAAAAAGCTAAATCCTTTGAGGTGGAGTTAGTTAATAAACAAAATCTTATTCTTTTGAAGAGGCTTTTATTCTACATGAACCTTATACTACACTTACAAAACACCATAAAACAGTAATTTTCTTTTCGACAGCACATAATAGGGCAAATCTCTACCTCAGAATACATATACATAAGTACAAGTAGGTACAGAAGATTCACTCCGCAAAATTATTTAAAAAGTAGCGACTCTTGCTACTATACAATAAAGTGAATTCGCATTTTGGACGTGCAAGCGCTAACTACCTACAGCTATATTAACCTAGAAGTTGCCTCTCTGTCTGTCGCGTAACTCTTGCCCCGTTATCTCTGTCCATCGCGCGGCAGCGGAAAACAAACTGTCTTGAAATCATTTAAATAAGTAGCGACTCTTGCTACTATACAATAAAGTGCAATTCAGGACGTGCAAGCGCTAACTACCTACAGCTATATTAACCTAGAAGTTGCCTCTCTGTCTATCGCGTAACTCTTGTCGCGTTATCTCTATCTATCGCGCGGCAGCGGGCACGGCAAGTCCGACAAGACGACGACTACTTGTCGCTTCATACCTCGAGAGCGGAGTGCGCCAGGCCTGTCTCTACCTACAATACAATGCAAATTGCACAATATACTCTTACCTAAATATTCAACTAGTTTGGCCCATTGTCGATTATTGCCCTAGAATCAACTATCCATGTTGCATGTTTACGAAATGTACTTAGTTCCTCGCGGTTTACATTCCGATTTTTCAATGTTCTAATTGTCTATGAGTCAATGTTACATCCGACACTGAAAGCGACGCGTGCGTCTACAGACAGTTTATATTTAGAAGCTATTGACAAAATCGCAGAAAACTTGTTATTTCGTACTGAACTTTCAGTGAAACCAGTTTTCTTGCAAATTTTCCTCTATCCAGTTGACTTTGTGCTAAAGCTAAGCAATTCAAATGGTTATTTCGTGTGATTAAAGTTGAATATTGTGTGAGTGACGGAAATGAGAAAAGTTATGAAAAGTTCGAGTTATCAAGTGTACAAAAATGTTTCCAGTAGTAGTGATACTTCGACATATTCATCGTCGGAAAGTTCGGATTCGGCACTGAAAAAGTAAGTTGTATATTTACAATTTTTAAGGCATGTCCTTCAAGTTATCTATAACATTCATAGACGTAGGTATATAGTAAAAATATGTATAGAAATCAATAAGTACAATTTTTTTCGACATGTCGCATTTTGCGGGTTGGTGGACAGGGGGGGGTGTCCCTGAGAATTATCATGATCACTAATATAAAAAATCGCCTTCATAAAAAGTCAACCAAATGGTACCAAACGGGAAGCACCAGCTTTCAAGTAAAAAAATAATCATCAAAATCGGTTCACCCAGTCGAAAGTTCTGAGGAAACAAACATAAAAAAAACGAATTGAGTACCTTCTTCTTTTTGGAAGTCTGTTAAAAATTACTTATAACGTAATATTAAAAAGTTTCCCCTCCTGCTAGATAGGTCATCCAGAAACGTAGAAACATAATGAAATTTGAATTGATTTAGGTATATTTACCTACTACTTACATACCTAAGTGTGGCCGAGCGGTGGCGTGTGCGCTCTATAATCTGACGGCACGTTCGATAGTTGGCCCTGCACCAATGACATATCTAGTACCTAAATAAATTATGTGCAGTTTCGATGCTATTGCTTAAGAACGGTGAAGGTAAACATCGTGAGGAACCGTTATGTCCAAGCAACTTAAAAGTTCAAAGTCATGATGACATTCACCAACATGCACGTGGCCAGCATGGTCTATTAAGGCTCATCCTCTCTGAGAGAAGGTCTGAGTCCCAGCAGTGGGAACATGATAGGCTCAGGCACATTGGGCACTTGCCCGCCATCGATGGGGCCCCCAAGTTCCCGCCAGATCACCAAACAATAACCGATATTTATTACCGGAAAACATTGGTATTTATTTCGAAAAAATCAATGGATACCTACTTGCTTATTAGTAGTACTTGCTTTTTGCATGCGCGAAGTAAGCTACTCTACTCTCGCCCGAAAAAAGTGCTCTGGCCAGATCCATTACCCTAATGTGCCCAGGGCCTCCAATCAGTGCTGTAAATATGGCTGTGCCAGCGGTGCCATAGGCACAGAGCGCAGACTCTGGAGAGGCGCGGAAATGACCACACCAGGGGCCTTACCCCTAGCTCGAAAAGTTGACCCGCATAGGTGTTATTTGTCTAAACGGTACCACCAACTACAAAAAGCGGTAGTTATTTGATAGCCGCCAAGCTTTGCTATTTTCGCGCACACACGCATAGTAAAACGGATTTACGTCCATTCAAGTTAGACGCTTTTAAACGATGCAGCTTAAATGAGTTGGTTAATTTTAGGTACCTACTAAAAGTTGGCTCGCAAAAGTGAAGCTAGGGGTAAGACCCCAGGACCAAGTTTTGTTTTCAAGGGCGCAGTTATAGAAGCTCGCACCGGGCGCATGAAATGCTAGTTACGGCACTGCCTCCAATAGGTTAAAGACGGCCCTGGATACGCTGACGATGAAGTCTACATAATTTCAAAAAATCCCACGATACCTATTGTCGATCTGAGACAAAAATTTGTTTAAAATTTTGTTGTTCTGAGATCGTATTTATTCATTCATATTCGCGGAACTCGGGGCTATCCACGTTTATACGATGTTGTTGACGGGATTAACACGGGCACAAAATTATAAATTGTTTACGATCTTTAAACAAGGTCGTATAAAAATTCCGTTTGATGTCGTAGGTACGACTATCGGAACAATTTTATCTTTTAGGAAGTCAGTCGATTCAAGGAATCAGGCCTAGGTTCCTGTTTATAATTTACTAGCTTACATTGATTAAATAATGTAATTTATTTAATTTAAGTACAAAGTAATCATATTACACGGATAAAATAAACTAGCTTTCACCCACGGCTTCGTCTGCTTTTTAAACAAAACGCCTGTTACTCAGTGACAACGTTGCGTTCTATTACTTAGTAAGAGAATTTTTGAAATCGAATGGAAGTACTAATAAAGTTGATCCGTCCTGATAAAGGTCTGTAGTTGTAGGTATATGAATATTGTTATTTAAAAGCATATACTTTCAGATTGGTCCCATAGAAATTTTATTAAATCTGTTCACTAGTTTGGCTTTTATCTCAAAATAACTGGCAAATTCGGTAATTTCGATGACAATATTGAGTCATACAAGTACCGAAATTGCGTATTGTACAAATAATGAAATCGTTTTTTTTTCAGTTGATTATCTATGTACATTCTAATGTTGTAAAAATGGGTGAAAGTTAATCACTGAGTGACCATATGACTAGTAATTTTTTACTAAGAATAAAAAGCCCCCATGCTCTCTGCATATAGAAATATAATGATGTACTTACTTGTATATATTTTGCGTTCTGATGGATCGTTTTTGTTCCCCTCATATCCACCTCTACGGATGAGTTAGTCTTATTTACACGAAAACAGTGCTATGTGTGTCAGATTACAGATGTTTCCAAGAACAACGCTCTGTTTTTGTAGGCGCCGGTCAAGATCACTTACTGAAATAGCGGTGAGATGCGAGATACATTCAGGTAGTCGGTCAGGTTTTAAAATAGCGCATATAGAATTGTTTGTATACGTGTCATCATTTATTATCATTAACAGCCTTTCATGTTCTCACTGTTGGGTCGCAGGCCTTCACTCAGAGAGAGAGGATGGATCCACCATGCTGGTCCCGTGCATGTTGGTGAATGTCATACATCTTGGAACTTTTTTAAAGTTCATAGACATACCGGTTTCTTTACGATGTTTTCCTTCACTGTTTTTGAGCGATGCATCGAAACTGACCTACGTACATTTTCAATGCCATCGGTCGTCATTTATTTGGGTACCTACTTGTTACTTGTGTAACGGGCGTTTTCCGCAAATAGGCCATTCATTGGCCCATTTTGCGTCACCCGGCTGCAGCTAGTTCAGCCACCCGGTCGCCTCCAGGAAGGCCAGCAACTCGGTGAAGCCTGTGCAGGCCTCCCGGAGCGTCCTCGGTGATCTGAGGATAGTATTTCGTTATTCTTCCACGCTGCTGCACTCCAGCAGCAAATGCGCAGCTGTTTCTTCAGTCTCCATATTTAGGTACCTACTAAATAAATTATTGGTGCGGCCGAAGATCGAACCGGGTGCCACCAGATTATAAAGAGCACATCGCTCAATATACGTTTCTGTAATTATATTTATTTGCATCATCACAATCATTAGTTGAATCCTGGACACAGGCTCTCAACTGGCTCTCTCCCAAGGTACACCACTTACTCCAATCTTCGGATTTTCGTATTCAGCTACTACCAACTGTCCATACAGTCCATCAGCTGTACCATATTGTTCCGTAACTGGTTTCGTAGCAAAATGTAATTCACGCTCAACAATGTAGCTATTAGGTAAATGTCATTCACACTCAATCACTTGAATGGGCCGTTATGGGGACCGGGAGCTCACCTCATTTTCAACAACCATTCGGAACGCTTGGATCTGGTATTACGCCTCATGACAAAATGCGGTCTGTTTCTGGCTCAATGCATAAGTGTTGCCATTGAGAGTGGTAATGTCGCCAGCAAGCTGGGTACGTTGCCAACTGATAGTGCACTTAAGCATTTGGATAGTCGTTAGATCTTCAATGGTCTGCGGGCAGACTTACTGTTTTTTTAACCCACTTCAAATATGGAGGGGTTCTCTTTTTTATGTTTGTTACCTCAGAACTTCGTCATTTATAAACCGATTTGAAAATTCATCAAAATTGGTTCAGTAGTTTGGTTTTTAAACCAAAATGACTGGAAAAAATATATCATCCAAGTAAACGAAATTTCTTATTTATGTACTAATTTTCAAGTTGTTTTTTTTAATTGATAATAATTATGAATAGTTCCTTACGTACCCAAAGGGCAAAACGGGACCCTATTACGAAGACTCCGCCGTCCGTCTGTTTGTCTATCCGTCTGTCACCAAGCTGTATCTCATGAACAGTGATAGTTAGACAGTTGAAATTTTCAAAGATGACGTATTTTTGTTGCCACTATAACAACAAATGCTAAAAAAAAGAATAAAATAAATATTTAAGGGGGCTCCCATACAACAAACGTATGTTTTTTGCTCGGTTTTGCTCGATATTTATAACGGCAACATGTAGACACTTGAAATATTCATAGAATATTTAGTTATAACTACACTTTAAAATTAAAAATAATTAAATTAAAATAAAACAAATATTTATGGGGGGCTCCCATACAACAAACGTGTTTTTTGCCGTTTTTATAGATAATGGGACGGAACACTTCGTGCGCAAGTTCGACTCGCACTTGGCCGGTTTTTTATAACTTTTTTTCTTTGGTGGTTAGATTCAACCGCATCCTCCGTTCGTCAGTTGCGCGCCACTGGGCATACTTCAAGAAAGACCGGCCGGCGCTAAGGGACAGAGGCAGATCCGTCTCAGACGCAGGACTCTACACTATCGTTGACCATGGTAAGTATGCATGAAGGTACTGCTCCGGTGGCTCAGATGGTAGTGAACCTACCTTCTGCGCTTGGGGGCGTGGGTTCGATTCTCACCTAGGGCAAACATTCATGTGATGAAAATTTGTGTTTGTTCTATGTCTGGGTGTTAATATCTATTTAAGCATGTATTTAACATATATATACATATATCAGTCTCTGGCAGCCATATTACAAGCTTTGCTTAGTTTGGAGTCAGATGACCGTGTGTGCAAAAATGTCCCAGATATTTATTTATTTATAAAGTTATATGATTATTTACGGGATATTTACCGTGGTAAGGTTGTGGAAGGAGCTCCCGATATTTCGGCGCAGTTACATGCACCATGTTCACGGGAAGACATAACTTATCATATAACTTTAGTGAACAACCGTGATAGTTTAAAACGGTGTTTTATTCATTTATTTTATCCTATTTTAGGTATACAGGAACATTTTCGCTAATTTCTCTCGCATATTTGGTGTAAATTGTCATAATCATAATAATTGTGACAACAATTTTATATTAAAAAAAACATCAAGCTGCGAACGAGATCACTGCACCCGGGTCGTGTGTTAATACTTTCGTAGGTACCTACAAATTTACAATCATTGATTCCTCTATGTACCTACCTACCACTACCGACGTAGAAGAAATAACGTAAGTATCTACAAAAAAAAGGAAATTAGGTATATCGACTCACGTAAGAAAACGGCCTTGATCGGCAAGTTGATACGGGATTAACCCATTTCTAAAACGCCTCAAGCTAATTGGATTTATAATGCCGGCTATTTTTTCAGGCAGGTAACTAATGCCTGTACCTACCTCCGTTATAATTAACCTGCTCGTTTTACGATTGTTTGCGTTCATAATTCAAAATATGTTTGTTTTTGTAAGGTTTTGTTCAGTGTTGTTGTTGATAATTGTTATAATTTTGTTTCGTTCATTTAGTGAGGCACTTTGTAAAAAGCTCTTCGTTTCTCCTCGCTCACCGGCCAGAATTATCTCTTTCGCACGCATTTATAACATTTTATAAAATATTTTTTTGCAAAGTAAAAATAAAATAACTGGCAAAGATCGTATCGAGACACGCTTATGGGAGGGTTCCGTAAACAAACCAATATAGATGTAGTCGTAGTTCACAAATTGATGGTTATAGAAAAATTCGAACGAAGGAAGCTCTGTGGACTTAGTAAAATTTTAAGGATGTATCATCCTGACATAGCCTTTACCATTAACCATAGAGAAAACTGATTGAGTTTTTTTTTTGTTAAGATCATCATTTTTCAAAAAGGTGAATGACGTTTGAACTGGAACGTCTCGAATTTATTACAGTTTTATCGCTGTTACTCAAAATGTCATAATCAGATATTGTTTGAAATAATTTTAAATTAAGATTTTAAATAATGACCTTATCCGTATTGTAGTTATAAGTTTCTATGTCTAATACTTAGTTTAGAAATGCAGCAGGGGCAACTTTTTGCCACTTCTGCGCAAAGGATAGACTTTATAAAAAAGTGATGTATACCTTCATTTTAAAAGGCCTTTTCAACGATACCCCTAACGAGGAGGTGCAGTAAAAAAAACATCTCCATTTCACATGTACCAGAGCCACCCCTAAAATGCAGTATTATATATTTTTTATCCTTAAAAATTTAGATCTATATAACAACTGTCATTATGCAAAGTTTCATGCACTTATCTTAATAATTATAAAAGTTAGAAAAATTTGGACGGACGGGGTTCTTCGTCGGGCTACGGAACCCTAAAAATGCGCTAACTAACATACGCGGTGCGGTCATATGTGTAATTATTACACATATGGTGCGGTGTCGAGAAATCAGTGTACTAACCCCCTCCTCTTCTCCCCGTGCGCGAAGAACATAATTGAAAATTCAGCTGCTAAGACTTCGCTCTACCAAGGCATTTTGCAACACCTTGACATAGTCCTTCTGATACCATCAAGGTCCAGAAAAATCACCCCAAACGTACACTGAGAAAAAAAATTGTGTTGCTGTCAAAAAAAAAAAAATATACATCATAGTTGTGACATTGTCAGTCTCAACAAAACGGTATTGATGCTGCTTCTATGTATATCAAATTACCTTGATTGTCATCGTGACAAACAACGCGCCTACATTTGATTTTGTAACAAAGCACTTTGTCAAGCCGACAAAGGAGAAAAGATACAGTAACAACGTACTGATTTTGTAGCAAAGGGCTTTGTCACGTTAAAAACAAGACACGTTATCGTTTACGTTTCGTTATTTCACGTTGTCGTAGAATTTCGTAGCACAACAAAAATTCAACAATAAAAAGGTTTTTGTTGCGTCTCGTTCTCTCACAGCAACAATACACTGTCTGTTATTACAATATTTTGCTATCACAGCTTTTATTGTGACATTGTCGGCCGCTTTTTAACCGACTTCCAAAAAGGAGAAGGTTATCAATTCGACTGTTTCTTAATGTTTTTTACGCTTCGATTAAAAAAAAAACGAAGTTGTTACCTCCGAACTTTTGACTGGGTGAACCGATTTTCATGATTCTATTTTATTAGAGTTCCGTACCCAAAGGGTAAAATGGGACCCTATTACTAAGGCTCCGCTGTCCGTCTGTCCGTCTGTCACCAGGATGGATCTCATGAACCGTGACAGTTAGACAATTGAAATTTTCACAGATAATGTATTTCCGTTGCCGCTATAACAACAAATACTAAAAAATAGAATAAAATAAATATTTAAGGGGGCTACCATACAACAAACGTGTTTTTTTTGCTCGTTTTTGCTCGATATTGATAACGGCAACAGGTAGACGCTTGAAATATTCACAGAATATTTAGTTGTATATTGACTTTAAAAATTAAAAATTAATAATTAAATTAAAATAAAATCAATATTTAAGGGGGGCTCCCATACAACAAACGTGATTTTTTTGCTCGTTTTCGCTTGATATTGATAACGGCAAGAGATAGACGCTTGAAATATTCACAGAATATTAATTAGTATATTCGCTTTAAAAATAAATTATTAAATTGAAATAAATTAATATTTAAGGGGGGCTCCCATACTAAAAACGTGATTTTTTGCCGTTTTATAGAAAATGGTACGGAACCCTTCGTGCGCGAGTCCGTCTCCGCTGGTTATTATCTATTACCTATTTGAAAGCTGGTGCTTCCCATGTGGGCCCATTTTAATTTGGTCCAGTTCCGACTTTTTTACCGAAGTCGGTTTTTTATATTGATATAAAATGGCATGGCTACGACCTGCGGAACGCGGCTAGTGCAAGTAAAATGCGTAGAGCAGAAGATCGTGCCATATGGCCTTCTTTAGGAAAGACTTGCGACCAGCAGTAATAGGCTGATGATGAACACTGATCAAACAAATATCTATTTAGATGCAGTAAATAGTGTTTACCCGTCTCAGATCCCGAGCTGGCGTATCTGGACATACCCCTGTCTTCTGCGTCGCGTTCCCTGCAGGTGCTTGGCAAAGCTCCAAGCGCAGTACATCGATTCGCCTCCTGTGACGTGCCAGCTTTTGACATCACGTGAGTTGATTTTATCTTTTGATGCTAGTTGCCGCCTGGAGTTTTACCTGTGTGTGTTAAGTTATGCAGTGGGTACAGTAATAATAACTTTTTAACAAATCATTAAACCGAGATTGGATTTATTTCGGACACTATACCTACCCATATTGTAAATTTTCATTGAACTTGGTACGAATATATTGGCAATATAAATTTCTAACATGATTTACTTCTTTTAAAATAAATAATAATTATCAATGTAAAAAACCGACTTCATAAAAATTTCAGAATTGGATGAAATTGAATCGGACCACACGGGAACCACCAGCTTTCAAATAAAAATAACCGGCCAAGTGCGAGTCGGACTCGCGCACAAAGGGTTCCGTACAATTATCTATAAAAACGGCAAAAAATCACGTTTGTTCTATGGGAGCCCCTTAAATATTTATTTTGTTCTGTTTTTTAGTATTTGTTACCTATAGCGGCAACAGAAATACATCATCTGTGAAAATTTCAACTGTCTAAATATCACGGTTCATGAGATACAGCTTGGTGACAGACGGACAGACGGACAGAGGAGCCTTAGTAATATGGTCCTGTTTTACCCTTTAGGTACGGAACCCTAAAAGGAATCATCAAAATCGGTTCACCCAGTCGAAAGTTATGAGGTATTGAGGTAACAACATTAATAATTATTTGATCTGAGGGTGACAACCATATTTTTTTTTAAATACTATCGAATTGAGACCTTCCTTACTCCTTTTTGGAAGTCAGTTAAAAGCACAGAGATCCTGCAATTCAAGTGCATTAATATGCAATATTTTCAACGCGAAAGTGTAATAATTATTTTTTGCACATTATTATGTACAATGTAGAGTAGAGTTATACATTTTTATTGCCAACTTTCTTTACCAAAAATAAAACAGTTCGCTTGTTAGTTACCTTGCTCGTGGTTTCGGCTGCATTGAATAAAACATAGACAGTGTTAATGTAGCTTTATGTCAGTGAAATAATTTTCAGAATCAATTTAGTACATATGTATTTCCGACCAGGCGCGGATCCAGGCCTCAAAAAAGGTTGTGGTCACAGCAATCCGAAAATTGGGCAAGTGCGAGTCAGCGTATGAACCTTGCTCGTGCATGATCGATGTAGTGCATTCCTATAAAGGAAATGTTTATAAAAAATATATATGACGGCCTGACCAAGATTTTGTACACTGTATCGTAGTTTCACGCGGGTAAAGCTGGGGGCGTCACAAGTCACATATTAGGGTTGTGGGCATGCCCATCGTGCCCACAACGGTGGATCCGCGCCTGTTTCCGATAAACACAGTCAACTAAGTCACTTTTGCTAACTTTACCTCATAAAATGTTGTGTAGAAGTAGAGGTGTAGATGATTCCTGGTTGTTAGTTGTTTTGTATTTTTATGTATTTAAGTAGGTACTTAGTGATTTAACGACTATAATAGTTAGGTTAACAAGTTACCCAAGTATTATATTATGATAAGACAATATGGCAATGTTTTAGGGCCAAAACCGGTATAAAATTTGGGTCGAAACCAGACTTTTTATGCAGGCCGATAATCCTGCGGTATAGGAACCAGGCATAAGTAATGCTTCTATCTTAGTCAAGATCGGAATAGGTGGGCAATAATTGGCTACGTTAAGTACATTACCGTTATACATTATTATAGAGGTGTTATAACCACTGTTATGGGCCAGTAAATACACAATAAGTGGCGATATCAGGCTATCAAGTACATGGTACCCTTATTAGTTAACAGCCTATTGCTTTTAGGGTAGCCTCCCGATTGACTATTGATTAGAAATAATTGTCAATAAAAATGATATAAAATCAAAATTTCCGCCTTTTCTTCCATCACACTTGCAATCGATATTATGCGCAATGCACTACTGCGCATGTTTGACTAAAACCTCCCTTGTTTAATCCATTTTGAACCTTATAAACTTTGTAACAAAGATGGAGATAGAATAGCTATGTTTTCAAATTAAGACCAGATGACAGCTCAGAAATGTAACAGTGTGCATGTGATTTCTATTGTGAACAGGGAAATTCTAAAAAACAACAAATTCTGTGTAATAAGAGCCATAATAAATTAGGAAACTCAAAATTTACGTGATGAAAATCAAAATTTGTGTGAAAATATTGTATAATTTATAAGGTGCTAATTCAATAATACATTACAAACGTTAAGAAAGTGGACACAGTGACACAATTTTAATTTTTGTGTGAGTGCAAACAAGTAAGAAATATATAAATTCGTTTTATAACTTGTAGTTTAAGACATATAAACGATTAGGTATTACAAAAAACCGGTACGGTTTCCACTTATCATTTTATTAGAAAGTAGCCGTGTTTAGGTTTTGCGCGATTTTTCAGTTATTCCTAACTTTTGCGAAGGGAAATTTATCCTATTTTTAGTCTTCGTAGTGCACACTACTGCCTTACCAAATTTAATCAAGATCGGTCCAGCCGTTTAATCGTGAAAAGCACACAGAAAGATTTATTCGTATTTAGAATATCAGTGTGAAAAAAGTACGTATTTTCTAAAAAAAAACAATTTTTTTAACATTTCCTTTTCTATAATTAGATGTTAAATAAATTCAAAGAATATCTCAAATAGATTTCCCAGTATACTAATAAAGCGGTAAATTATTCCTTATATTTATTTTGATACATTACTTAATTACTTACTCGTAGCTACCTAGTCCCCCAACAGCTGGGTGTATATATTGCCCTTCGTAAATGCAGTGAACCAGTCGGTATTTGGATAAAATGGATAAGTAAACCTAGTGGCATTTATAGCACATCACTATTAGATACAAAGGCCAGGTTATTTTGTCCCATAACGACAATAGTTTTGACCATTTTAAAAGCCTTTGTACTTATGGCTTAAAACTCTGACACTAGGGCATGCTACTTAGCCTACACTACAAGCAAGCAAAAGTGAATCAATTGTGTCACTTATTTTAATTCAGTGCACTTGTAAGACATCGTTATACCAGTTATACATTGTATAGAACGACATAGTATTAGAGCTTTGGCCACATCACTACGGTGCGGCAACAAAAGAAAAAGGTACAGAAGGCCAGCTCTATACAACGCACGCACACCAAGTCGCGTACGTAGGTACAGCGATCTCGGTCGCACGCCAGTCGCGAGCGATCGCGCTTTGGCAATACACCTACCTAATTATCGTTTCGTGTGACAATGTCATAATTTACAATGATTTTTCCATTGTCATATTGCAAAAAACTTTGCGTATGAACCCGTTTTTTTATACTCTAAAATATAATTATCGTGCATTTCGTACGTGCCGTAATCTACAATAGTAGATTGTAACATCAGGGAGCAAAATAATATTTTTACGGCGAGTGCGCTTTTTGAATCCAGAGCGAAGTGAGGTATTCTTTAGTAGAATTTTGAACGTAGCGAGGGACTCAAAGTCGTCCGAGCCAAAAAAAAATTTTGCGCCCGAGTGATACACTTCTACTTTTCATCACCCACTATGAGAAAATAAATGACGCCTCATATTTTATTGTAATATTATTATTTAATAAAACATAGAGTAACAACTTAATTGAAATTAAATTATCTAATAATAAAACAACTAAAAAAAAACAAAACCATGAATTTCTAACATTCCGTGAAAATTTACGAAAACGCGGGCTGTAGTTCGCGCGTTTTAATTTTTTTTTTTTATTCAGCGGCGGCGCGACTATTCGTCGTGGCCGTCATACCAGCCAGTCTTCATTCGAACAATATTTGCGTCTGATTTATTGAACTTGAACTAAGATGTTCCAAATTAAAAAAGTGCCTGGAAAAGATCGACTGCCCCGGTAGCTCAGTTGGTAGTGGAACCTAACTTCTGTGCTTGGGGGCGTGGGTTCGATTCCCATCTAGGACAAACATTTGTGTGATGAACATTTGTGTTTGTTCTATGTCTGGATGTTAATATCTATTTAAGTATGTATTTAAAAATATATATGTACGTATATCAGTCTCTGGCAGCCATATTACAAGCTTTGCTTAGTTTGGGGTCAGATGACCGTGTGTGCAAAAATGTCCCAGATTTTTATTTTATTTATTTATTTATATTTCTGCCCGCTAAAAGTTTCTTATAGAAAACACCATTGGATGCACTTAAAGGCGAACCAGCGCCCGGACACAGGGTCGACCACATGCTGAAAGCTTCCTTGGCATATAGGACGCGGATCACGCTACCATTACAGGGTAAACTGCAAGTACCAAGCTCCGCCACACCATTTGTGAGGAGGCAAGGAAAGCAATAGGGCCGGTCCTGCATTTGATGCACGCCCAGACCACCGAACCGAATAGGCAAGCTAGCTTGACTACAATGCCGTTCATCAAGCTAGACGTTAAGCTTTTCTTTCAGAACACGTTGAAGAGGATTGTCAAACTGTAACACTTGTTCGGGGAACCGTCAATTTGAAGCCGTAACCGCAAGTGACGCCATAGTCTGCGTTTTCGTCTGCAAACAGTCACAAACTCGCTCGGAGAAAATAGGAGCGCCCAGGAGACTAAAGGAACTCTGGTCCATGATCTTAAAACCTGGTATAAGTGACCAAAATATTTCACTGGCTTTCACAGCCACTGGGCTTCAAAAAAGAGCTCGCACTTTCCAGTAAAAACTTCCGAATCTTTCAGCGGCTGGAACTAGAAATGGGATGCTCGCATCCCTCTACACTGTGTCTGCGCTAATGTAATATGCTGGGGTTACATTGCCACAGGGGTTTTCACTGCGTGGCAACAGAGTTTTGCGGCCAGACGCCGAAGAGTATTGCCTACATCGATAGGCCTGACACCACCATCCTTCTTTTGAAGGACGCACAAAGAACTGTCATATAGGGCAGATCACTGTATTAAAGTGTCCATTCAGCAGAAAGTTACACAGGCGTGTCAGGGACTCCAGTAGTTTTGGCGCGTTGGCGCCAGCTGAGCGGGAGACCAATTTCCGCAGATGTTCCGGATGTAGCCCATCTAAGCAAGATGCTGAACCCATATAAAACGATTGGAGTGCACCTGCGACATCCTGCATTTTCACAGTTAGGTTCAGGATCCGTAGGATCAGGGGATGGGGGATATGAGGTGGACGAGAGGAGACGGGATTTTTCTCTTTAAAAGAAGCAAATGTGTCCTGATTGGTGGGAGCAACTGAACAATCCGAAGTAGACCTTTGCGGCCACAGACATAAAGAGAGGTTAGCTTATGCGGTCTAGGATCGACTAAAGGCTCTGGATTGACTTTTTTACCTATTTATGATCAGTAGTGATAAATATTATTAATATTTTTTTAAATATTCAATTGGCCGAAAACTAAACAATCTCCGAGCGAAAAGTAAAATTTTAGGCCGAAAACTAGCATATGAGCATATTTGAGCCCTTTACTGGTTTTTTTTTTTTTTTAATTAAACTATGTACGCTAGCGGCTTAACAGTTATAAAATCAAAATCTAGAATGTTTAGGTTACCAAAACCATATATAAATAAGGGTATACATATCAGTGAAATATTTTTTCTAGTAACGAAGTCGACGCTCGAAGTTATAAGGCCGAAAACTAGCGCATTGACCCTAAGCCGAAGCCGGCCTTCTGTATCTATTTATTTGGTGGTGCGGCGCCGGCCGTACCCGTACGTGACGACGACGCATTGTGGTGATGTGGCCAAACCCTTATACGTTCTTACAGGGGGGCTACCACAATATTTAGAATATGTTTTTCAGTCTTTTTCTCGTTTTATCTACAGTATAGAAAGTTCATGTTGGGGACAAATTATCGCAAACGTTCGTGTCGGGATTCTCGGGATGTCTCGATTAAAACTTTGTAACTACTCTATTATCGCCTATTTGTTTGTCCACATTAGTTTCCAATCAAAAGCTTAGAACCGTAATTACTCATTACGATTCAAAGCTCAATACCATTTTCTGAGCTCTTTGATTTGCTACAATTTACCGACAACATCAACATAACTTCAATATCCTTAAAGAAGTAATAGTAAACAGAAATATCATAGTGAAAATCGGTCCAAATTAAATTAGACACTCCGAGTACATTGTCCCTTTCTGGCTGCCATATGATTATATTATAATTGATGGCGAAAAAAGGTGTCAAGCAATGTCATATTTTGTTAATACTCACTGAGATTTTTTGAAAGAAAGAGTCAGCTGGCGGGTACCCTCGTCGGACTGAAATACGATTTTACGTGCAAGCTTAGCTTAGGTACCTATAAGTTTTTTGTAGTAGCCCCTCGGTACTTTATCTATTCTATTCTATTGTTCTCGCTGCATAGAGAGGGCAAATTCATAAACTCTACAAGTGATAGAGAACGAAGGCACTTTTAAATTGAATTTTACTGTGCCGATTTATTCTGCAATTTATTTCTAAAGAGTTCAATTGTTTTTTTTTTATAGCAAATAATTTGAAATGTTTATTTTTTCTGCATTTACAACTACAACAACTGGAAATATTGCGTTAATCGTAAAGGGAAAGGCACTCATTATAATCATTATAGCAACCATTTTTGCTATGGGACAAACCACCCCTGAAATTACGAAAAAATCAGCAGTTCCATATATATGGAACTGCTGTTTTTTTTTAATTTACCTTATAATTTATTTTTAAAGTGAATATATCAAATAATTATTCTGTGAATATTTCAAGCGTCTACCTCTTGCCGTTATCAATATCTAGTGAAAACGAGCAAAAAATCCCCGTTTGTTGTATGGGAGCCCCCTTAAATATGTATTTTATTCAATTTTTTAGTATTTGTTGTTATAGCGGCAACGAAAATACATCATCTGTGAAACTGTCTAACTGTCACAGTTCATGAGATACAGCCTGGTGACAGACGGACGGAATGACAGACGGACGGACGGACAGCAGAGCCTTAGTAATAGGGTCCCGTTTTACCCTTTGGGTACGGAACCCTAAAAAGGTCATTAACGGTTCACACTCACGGAAATTTATGGAACAGCTAATATTTTATTTTTTGATTTTAGGGTTGGTAACATTCTAGCCTAAATGATAAGAACCATAACCACCTTTCGGCTTAGTACCTACACTATTTTCATGTAACCCTTTATGCTTATTAAAAACATGATACTAAAAGGTATTGATTTGTTTTTTTTCTAACTTTCTTTTAGTTGAAAAGCATTGAAGCAAAGACCTACTTGTGCTGCGTGTACCACTTTCATAACAATAAAACGAAAAAAAAAACAGTACAAAATGTCTGTACCAACTCATATTATTGTGTCAAAAAGTTTATAAATAACTAAACTGTACAGTGTACATAAAATACCACGTCATTAGTCGACTGAAGAGAATATTTCGGTAAGTTTAGATATCTTTATCGTAATAGTTGTATTTGTCAATGGAAAAGTGAATCTGTAGTACTAGGTATATCGTAGAAATAATAGCTGTTAGTATAGTAACGCATCGTTCACATTACAGACGGAAGCATTCGACGCGAGAACCGTTCTGAGTTTGTTCTGTACCTTATATAAAATATAGTTTTACAGCTTTCGTGAAAGGCTGTGCTCACCGGCTGCTATCTCTGTAAAAATCATTCAAGATTATTTTTTTATATCTAATTTCTATCTCCTCCGCCACCGTACGAGTTCAAAATATCAACACGAAAATTATTATAGATGGCAATGAGATTTACATATATTAGATATAAAACATCATTTCATACAGAGTAATAATTATGTTATTGCTGCAATGATTTTCTAAAAAGAATGACCTATCGATTTTTAACTAAAATTCAGTGTTTTTTTTTTTCAAAAATTTTGAACACGTATGTGAAAGAGATAGCTGTGGCTGAGCGTGTCTTTAAACACACAATTGCTAAAGTATGCACAATTATTTCAAAATACGTAGCATGAGAGAATCAAAACGGTTTACGGGCGATTGAAACAAAGGCGAGAATAAAATATATCTACTCAGTAAATAGAAAGCAAAGCATCCAGCTACGTCTGTAATGTAAACGCAGCCCTAGGAGTAAGCATGAGTACAAAATTATCCTTATCACACAAAAGTATACTTACAGATTAAGCAGATTTAACAGTCTTTGATCTACGTGGATCTGTTTAATGCAACCTAACCTAACCTAACACTAGGTGTCTCAATCGCTGTCTCATTTTTAACCGACTTCCAATAAGGAGGAGGTTCTCAATTTGACTGTTCTTTTTTGTTACCTTTAGAACTTTCGACTGGGTGAACCTATTTTGATGATTCTTTTTTATTTGACAGCTGGTGCTTCCCGTGTGGTTCCAATTGCAATTTAGTCCAGTTCTGATATTTTTATGAAGTCAGTTTTTGTATATTGATAATTATGTGTATCAAACACTGATCGACATTTAAAAAATCTGTTTCCTAAATTGATAAAAAAAAAAAAACGCTAATTTAGATACGGCTAAGAACCACTGCAATGAGGTTTCCTTTTTAATCAATAAATAAAAAACGCGCAGAGAGAAGAGTAGAGTTTCTAAAAGCAGATTAAACAAGTGATTAATAAACTCTTACTCCAAATATTCCTTCTAGAGCTGATTAAAAATGCGCTCAGTAAAAACTTATCCCAAATATACCTTCAAGAGCAGATTAAACAAACGGTTAGAGTGAAATCTTACCTCAAATACCCCTTCTAAAACTGATTTAGCAAAAAATTTGTAAACTCTTACCCTAAATATACCTTCTAAAGCAGATTAAACAAGCTTTTAGAAAACTATTACTCCAAATATCCCTTCTAGAGCAGATTTACCAAGCGATTTTTGTAAACTCTTGCCGTAAAATATCCCTTTTATATAGCAGATTTAACAAATTATTTGTAAACTCTTACCCCAGATACTCCTTCTAAATCAGATTTAACAAGCTTTTAATAAACTCTTAAGCCAGACATACTCGTACCTCTAGAGAAGATTTAACAAGCGATTGGAAAACTCGTACCCTAATCAAGTATTTCTTCTAGAACAGATTAAACAGGCTTTTCGTAATCTTTAACTCCAAATATCCCTTATACAGCAGATTTAACATTTAGCATAAGTATCCCTTTTAGCGCAGATTAAAAAAATATCTAAAAACAAGCAAGATGACCAGCGTTCGAGAAACAGGCTGCAAGTGTAGGAAATTGAGAATTGAGTTTCCCGGAATCTTAGTTTAGTTTTACACAGATGCTCTTATTTCTAGGTACAGCATGGCGTGTGATGACTTTAACAATTATAAAACCGGCGCTTAGATCCCGCTTCTGGCTTATCAGAGCTTACAATGCGCAGCAGGTACCTTAGAATAGTAACTAGTGGTTTGATGCATGTATGCGCTTTGTTGTATGCTATTTTAGAGATATTTAGTACCTATTTAGTTAACTTTCTTAAATCTATTTTAATAACTCTACCTAAGCACGTATATAGGTAAACAGTATCTACATAATATTGCCATATTTCATCTTAAGAGCCTGCTTTCGTCCACAGCCTATCTTGTTCGCACATTTGTAACGAAGGAGAAAAAAAAGTAAAACTAACGGAGGTCCCATACAATTATTTTTAAATGTATTTTTGTATTTATACTCCAATGTTAAAACGGTAATAAGTACCTACACATACAAGAGCCAAACTTCGCACGATTATTATAATACACTAGCCGCCCGCCCCGGCTTCGCACGGGTGTAAGCTCGGCCTTCGGCCTCGCTACAAAATATAATATAGCCTGTCACCCGGGGATAGTGTAGCTTCCCAACAGTGAAAGAATTTTTTAAATCGGTTCAGTAGTTTCGGAGCCTATTCAATGCAAACAAACAAATAAACAATCAAATGTTTCCTCTTTATATATATTGATATAGACAACACACTAACAGACTAATAGTACTAACAGACGGCGATCGAGTGGGTTCTTCTGCCTCTACCGTTGTGGGAGAGGTAGAGAAATCAGCTGCGAGGCATAATCCACTCTGTCGAGGCTAGCCGCTGGGGGCAACTGCCCCCAGGGGGTGGTCAATAACAGTGGTTGGTACGCTGGACCGCCGCCGTCTGACCAACTGGAGAGAAAGATAACATTTTCTCTTTCTCTCCCGCTAGTTGGAAGGCGGTCCGTCAACCTAGTCCTATCACAGAATACATGGTCTTACACGTCTGTTAGGGGTTTGAAGTATCACAACAAATATTAAATAATGGCCAAGTCGGTGATAAACTTCTGTTAACCACCAAGTTAAGCAACATCGGGCGAAGTCGGTATTTAGAAGGGTGTGAAGTTGTCGTTTTGCACTATTTTTTCTGTTTGGTGGTGCTACACTGGTCTTGTGCTTTTTGCACTATAACAATTTAATCCAAGAAATCATGTTTCTTACCATAGACTTTGGTAGCGGCCAATATACTTTCAATCAACGCTCGTCACAAATTAGCGCGCAATAAGCACAAAGATATAAAAATTCCGCCCAACAATGACGTAGTACAAGAATGTATTGCAGGAAAGTGAAAAAAGTGCACGTGAAAATGAACACGTGTTGATATGATATGGTGTACAAGATAAGTAAGACACATTTTAATGTGATAAGAAGGCACGTGACGGTTGTCAGTTTCAATCAAGGAAAAATAAACGTGAACGTTTTTCGACAATACAATATATTATGTTTTGATACCTAATTATATGGTGGTTTAGGTAGGTAGAGTTACACTATTTCCATTCGTTTATTTACTCTGACAGCTGCAATAAAGCTGAATGAAAACATTTTCAACATTTTCGTCGTCAGGCGAGTTACTGCGTCAAACGCAGACTTATTCACGACAGTATTTATATCGGCTACTTACTATATACATTTATACATAGACATAAATATACACTACTTGCTAGATATTTTTAATAAAGATATCTACATGCACACATCAATCATACACGCCTGCAATGGGTACTGTTGACACACTGCTTAAGTTATAAGTAGGTACTACGCAATATTATCGGTGCATGCACCTTAAAAAAATAATAGAAATTATGAAAATTAAGTAGGTACGTCAGTTTATAGAAACTGACGTACGTGACGGGTCGTACATAGTCAAAACAGCTTTTTTTAAGGTGACCACAGCTTAAAAAAAGCTGTGAGAGCAGTCTTAATTACTGCCCACTAACAGTGGGTATACAGTTATCTATACGTAATATACAACACCATAAATGCCATAATGCAATGTATATATTGAAATATTACTTATTTACCTTATTTCTAATTAGGTATATTTTCAAATTGAATTTTATTTTTCAATCACGGAAACCTGCTTTATATTAGGTGCCTACTTACACTTTATATATAGCCATTATTTGTTGTTTTAGAGTGTGTATCCAAGTTTGACGCTTGTACTCGTACCTATTACCGTTTTTACATTAGAGCAAATACAAGTATACGTTCTAAAAAAATGTTTGTTGTGTACCCCCTTAAGTTTTTACGTTTTACTTTATTATTATTTGTTAGTTAATCCGCCGTAACATTACATATCTTGAAAAATTTCAACTGGCTATATAGATAGCCAGTAGAAATTTTATGGTTCGAAAAATACAGCCGTTAAAAGGTAGGACGGACAGACGGACGGACAGACAGACAGCATACAGCATAGGCTTAGTATTATTAATAGGGTCCCGTTTACACCCTTTGGGTACGAAACCCTAAAAACACAGTTCGATGGCCCACATTCCAAATTCTCAAGCCCACTGCCAGTTGGCAGCCTAGCATGCTAGTGGCATTACCACGCTGAATGGCAATGCTTATTCTCTAGTTGTGGTGATGATTGCAGGTCGGCCGGCGGAGGTAGTCACGTTGGTATAGAGGAAGCCAGCGACGGAAGCGACGCGGAGCGCCAAAAGCGGGGCCATCATCTCCGGGTCCCAACTCCAGCATTCGTGGGGCAGTAAGTACTCATCTTTTTACCATATTATTACGCTATTGACGCTTTTATTAGCGTCACTTGTATCTATGTGAAACAATCTTGGAAGTCTTTATAATTTACTTAAATTAAACAATATCGCCTTGACCGCGCCAACTCCTGATGCGGTCTACGATGGAGAACGCTCGCCTGGAAGAAACCGATTTACTCGCGATTCGAAAACAGATGAATTGCTTGTATGGGTGTTCCCCGATAGTTGTAACCATCGGGGAACTCCCATACAAGCAATTCATGACCCATTCAGGCAGTGCATACCACAGACTAGCAGTTTGCCTAATAAAAAAGGAATCAAGCGCTACATTAAAAAAAAATTTAAAGCGTAATTATTATTGCTATTAAATTTTGAGTAGGAACAGCGAGTGAGTCGATGACTATAATTATAATATGCAAAAATCCAAGACCTGACCGATGGCGTACGTACTACGCACGTGTCTCGAAAATTTCCGGACATGTCTACATGATACCAGGATCCCTATTCCCGATTTAGAGGTCTGGTTTTGAGGCCTCGGAGCAACAAAGGAGTGGAGGACCCCTGGTTCACTAGTGTTTATTAGTCTGAATTTGATATTTTTTTCCGAAGTCTCCATTGTGGGGGCCCCTGTTTTGTAGAGGCCTCGGGGCTATAGCCCCGGTTGCCCTCCCCTAAATCCGGCACTACCTATTCCACACAAGAATGTCCAAAACCAATGATTGACCTAGCGATGACCCACTTCCGGTAGTGGATAGCATCATAATAAGGAGAGAACACGGTAACTTTATCGCTTGATTTACAGTTGCACCCAGAATTATGAACTTAAAAAACCTTTGCCTCCTAACTGACGCCGTATTATACAATTTTTTTTTCAAATTGCTCTACTTAGCATGTAGCTACCTAGTATGTAGGTAATTTCTGGTGTTAACAATTATGACTAGGTATACATCCATCCGTCCATCTATGTACTGTATATGCATCTGTACATGCATTATTACAGAAAAATTGCGTACCTACTTATTTTTTTATATAAAGCAGTGAATCAGACATCCATAAAAATAATTAGTTACAATATAGGCACTTAGGCAAACGTGGAGTCTGCTATCTAGTACTCTACTAAGCAATGACGATATTAATATCTTTGCTACCTAGCTACAGAGTGTTTATTATTTAACAACTGTCCAAATATCTAACTAAGAAGTTTATTTACTAAGGCACCATATCAAAATGCAAATAAAAGTCATTGCGCTACGATAACGCAAAGAAAATACTTCAGTTCCCGACGATTGTTACTGCAAAAACATGTTTCTGAGTTCTTCGATAGTTTGAATTGAAGAATCATGTTTATGGTAAAGGATTCCAAATTTGAAATATCCAATTACGAAAGAACGTGACCAATGGAGGGGAAAGAAAAGGAGCAAACGTCTGGTAGTGTGAAGTTATTGAGGTGGTCGATTAGAAGGGACAGTCTTCCGCTGGTTAGCATCAGGAATGCCTTGTTGAAAAGGCGGAATCTTTCGCCAGATAACTTGATTTGGCGACGAAGGTACTTATATGTGTTTTATTTATTTCTTGTTTTTTATAAAAACGCAGTAACAGTCAGAACTGCATGAAAAATTTAAGTAATTTTAGTTTTTTTTACATTTTACTTAATTTTTTTGACGTTTTTACTCTGTTAATTGTTGTAGAGTAATAATTATACGGGTGTTGAGTAGGCTTACGAAAATAAAATATAAGTATTTACTTACCAACCTTTGGACTATTTAATTTTTTGGATTTTTTTGTAGACTACAAGAGTATAACTGCGCAAATATTTCATAAATAGCAACAAGGTGTTCGATAAATTTTAAAACGCAATTCGCTGCTAGCGGCGTTCCAGTATTTCCAGGGAAGGAAAACGTGAATTATTTATTGCTAAGTAGGTACCTATAGGTATTTAGGTACGGTCTTTTCACTTTTTCAACGTTAGCCGGAAACAAAATTAAAATAATATTTACATTATGGTGTAGTTATTTCAATAATTACCTAATGTAATGATAGGATGGCAAACAACCTTACGGATGGCCAAGACATGGAGGTACCGAACCTACTAATTCAGCCTCCCACCGCCAGACTTCTGCAGTTGACTAATTGACCTCTCGGTACTCGGTCAATAAGGCGGTAATAATTTTTGCACAACATTATTTGCACAACATAACACAACACATTGCAATTCTCATTCTTGATCTCATCTAACCTAACCTATCAATTGTAAGTTACAAGTTTTTGGTATCTAATAAAAAAGTGGGATGGGGGAACTTTTTGCCTCTTTGGCGGGCCATATTTCGCAAAGCATTCAGTTGATAAAAAGTGATATGTATGAAACCTTACCTTCTTTTTAAAATACCTATACAATGGTACCCAACAAGAGGGAGGGAATTTTCATCCCCATTTTACATTTACCAGAGCCACCCTAAAAATAAATTATTTATTATTTTATCAAATTTTTTTTTTTTTGATCTATACCAAAACTGTAATTGTGCAAAGTTTCATGCACTACTGCATACTAAAAAATTGATGGACAGACGGACGGACAGAACGAACTTATAAGGGTTCCTTGTAGGACTACGGAACCCAAAAAACATAACGGGCCTGTCTCAAAACTTCGTCACTTCATAGTCTGGCAAAAGTCCAAAAGTTCCTTAGAATGACGTCACCTATTATAATGACGTGCGGACACTCCTTCTAAACTGTGCCAAAAATTACAAACACCTGTGTCAGATTAGTTATTGTCTATGGTTGTTTTGCTGCTGATACCGGAAGTTGTTTTATCACATGTAATTAGTTACATCTAGTCACATTGTAGTCTTCTCACGGTGGGGTCTTGGCACGCTGTGGTCATGCCACACTGTGGTTTTGACACGCTTTGGTCTTGACACGCCGCCATGGTCTTTTAACGTTGTCGTCTTCTTACATTGTGGCCGTGTTACATTTTGGTCTCGCTTGTCACTTATGTCAAAAAAAAAACAAGAAATCAACTCGGAGCAAATAGAAATAGGTACTTCTACTTATATATGCTCTGCCGAAATTAATAGATTATTGTATTGTAAGTATTATTTATTGCGTATAATGGGTTGACAAAAAGGTGGATTGAAAACAATGGTTCGCCATTATTCTGCCTTTCAGCATGCAAATTTTGAACTTGCATACTATGGAATTAAAAAAATACAATTAATCAATTAAAACATTCCTCACTTAAAATATACTTACATTCACAAATTTATAAATAACACTGTAAACGAAAAATAATATTTAATTGTTATATCCAGACAGCCTAGGTATTTGGCATTATCACAAATTGTGATTAATGTCTTAATAAAGGTATTAACATAATATTACTTATTATTGTATTATATACTCATGTAAGAGTAAGAATAAACCCAGGCTCTTACGAATTGCGTGCTAAGTACCATAACCGCCCCACACGCACAGCGGGTCATCTCGCCAGCATCAAGCGAACGCTGACCAAGTTGGCCAAACTTACTCATGTCATGGGCCCCGACGTATACAACCAGAACTCCCAGAAATTGTCACTACAGCTTCTAGCCTGCTATGTTTCAAATCACGCTTACAACGTTGGCTTGTTGAGCAAGTAAAGTAAGTTTACAATTACGATGAATTCTATAAATTTGTATGCTAATTTTACTTACTTACCTAGTAGTATTTTTAGATTGATTTATTATTATTAATTTGACTTGTAAATTGGCTTTATGAATAAAATGCCTATGACTATGTCCAGTCCAGTCCAGCAAAAATTTATTCAAATTCTCGTTTTTCTGGAGTAACTAAATCAAAACATATCTATTTCAGCTCGGTTCACTGTCTACTCACATGCAGAAATTAGGTTTATCTACGCGATCAAAGTTAGATTTTAGTGGGATAGCCTACTCTACAAACTAGCTATAAACAACATTATGGGATTTAAAATCTTGGACTTACGGTTGGAATTAGATAAACCTAGATAAATAAATCAATTGAAGTGATTTATTGATCTGAATCCCGTCAAATAATAAATAATTATCAATATAAAAAACCGACTTCAAAACTAGTAAATTTATATGCAGTTTTGATTACTTCGATGACATATTTCCCCCAGTTATTTTGATTTAAAAACCAAACTAATGAACTGATTTTGATGAAATATCTGTGTGACCAATCCGAAAATATATCCTTTCAAATAAAAAAATAATTTTCCAAATCGATTTCTAAATGACAAAGTTCTGGGGTCTTACGGCTACTGCGATTCTGGTGGATATTCTGGTGAGGTGATAAAAAAACGCGACCGCAAACCGTATCTCAGCGCTGTTTCAGCGCTAATTGGAGCCGTTGGTACTTGAGGTAACAAAAATAAAAACAACTGAATTGAGAACCCCTCATTTTTTAAGTCGGTTAGAAATAGAAATATACTTTATCAACACGGAGGTAGATCTAGGTGCTATTCCACACTGGCACCTTGCTGGGCACCCCATTGCAATTTTTCGAAGAGTTATAATACCTTGAGCTATTATTGTTGATTTTTTCGCAATCATATAAAAACAAACAGTCGAATTGAGAACCTCCTCTTTTTTTGAAGTCGCTTAAAAATGAAGTAAGCAGTATTAGATTAGGTAAATCTTTGTTTTTCCCCTCAGAAAAACTAAGTTTTACACAGTAGAAATTATTGTAAGTTAGGTCAATACGACATAAAAGTGATATAGATAGAGCCATCTGGAGATGCTCCAAAGTTAAAATTAGACTCGTTGTCAATTATCCTGGAAAAACGTTTTCTGTTATACAACCCATAAAACTTGTTTTCTCAATAATTTCTTCGAAAAGTCGAACGAAATCACTAATTTTAGTGATGAGCCATGATGACAATGTTCTTTGAACACTGATGATAGAATCTGCAACAGTTCGTACCTATCTAAGTAGGTAGCTAAATTTTATTGATGCGTCAGCCTCTGTAAATATCAGAGAGTTAAGAAGCTCTCAGGACTGTTTACATTTTATAAATTAAACTCATTTATTACGGCGTACGCGAAATTGTTTGTTATGAATTTTACAAGAAACATTAATTTCAGGAAGTGAAGTCAAGCCTGTTGGTGGCATGCTTATAGGTACCTAAATACCTACTTTTTTACCAACTTATAAATACTTATGTAAACATATATTTATTACCCATAAGCCCATATCTAACTCAAATTATGGTCAAGGCGGGGAAAATCACCAACGGGGCCAGACCAACTAGGCGAATTAAATGAAATTTTCTACAAGCCTACCTGAGCATTCCAAACTAACGATATTTATCAATAAACTGTATTAAATTGTTTGTTTTTTCAATCTTGTTTTCTTGACATTAAGTCGGCAACTCTGCAGGAAGGTGAATTTATTAGCCTAGCCTAGCCGGTTTTGCCCCGTAAACAATTTTCCTCGCCTTGACTTATTTAGCTTAGGTAAGTACATTCTTGTGGTGCAAGTAGGTGAGCCAGAAACAGTATGTTTTGATTGTGGTTGCCACGGTGATTCCTTTTTCAAATTTCCTTAATATCGATCCCGTTTTACCCTCCAGTTTTTAAAATCGATTGGGACTTTCCCTATTTCGTTATAAATAATAGCTTTTAGGGTGAGCATGGCTATTGTCACGCTAACCTCCAAAATTTAAGCGACCAAGTAAGGGTTTGATTAATTCACGGAAGAGGGATTCCTCTTCCGTGGATTGCTATTACTTAATATCAATAATCAACTTGTATTTATTATCTAACAACTGAAAATTATAAGATACCCTAGGTAGGTAAATATTTTTACCCAACCATCTATTTGAAAGTTTTGAAACGGATTCAAAGATTTAAAGAATTTGGCGCCAGAGCAAAGTATGCCGGTTTTTTTTTTGTAAAAGTTGGCTCATGTTGAATTATGCGTGATCAACGTTAGATTTTCATTCACTACGCCGTTTTTTTGTGTTTCGTGTATTAGGAGTCGGCAGCGGTACTCGGTAGATGAGCAGTTAGTCGGTACAATCTGCTGGATAACCGTGTCGACATGCCGCGCCACTGCGCCGCGCCGCGTCGTTGTCGCCGCCCGCCGCGCCGCTCCGCCAGTCGGCCGAGCAAGCGAGCAGTGTTTCCAGTTTGGTGATTTTGTCGCTAGATTTAGTGATTTTTAGGGGCTACATGGTGAAATTTTGGAAAAGATATCACTAGAAAAATATCTGGTGATTTTTAATGATATTTTTAAAATCTGGGGTAATTAGAGAAAACAAAATGGCAACCCTATTTGCCCGCCCTTGAAGACGGGAATCTCCACGCCAGAGTGTAGACCACCCACCTACTCGTAATGAAATAAATAGTGCTATCCTTTTTTTTCTAAATATTGGTGATGCTCGGGGAATTCCCATTCCATACCAAGACACGTATGCATTGTTTTGTTTGTGTAAAAGTGTAGTCAGTTGTTCTCTTCGGTAACGAATGTATCAGAATTATTAATTTATTATAAAGTTATATTGAAGTTCTAATTTGTGAAGTAATTACTATGGATGGGCCGGTGAAAAAAAAGACTGTTTATCCTCAAAAATATCGAAAAGAATGGGAAACCCAAGAAGCATTTAAAATGTGGTAACGGCCTGTGTCAAATGATCCTACTAAAGCTTTTTGTAAGTTTTGTCATGCTGTACCCTTAGTACAAGATTTGATAGTTTTCGAAAACTTTTTTCGTTTTCGTTTTGATGCATACATTGCTGGGCTAAAAGCTATTCGAAACTAATTTTCGTATTTGAGTGAAGCAACCTATACTGCCGATTACTACCGATTTTAGTTCATCCGTGTTTCCGCTAGAGGCGCTTTACTAAAATGTATGGGACAATACGGCAACGAAAAAAGTTTTCGAAAACTGTCAAATCTTGTACTAAGGGTACTGTACCCTTAGTACAAGATTTGACAGTTTTCGAAAACTTTTTTCGTTTCCGTATTGTCCCATACATTTTAGTAAAATAAATTTATATTTAAATTTATATTTATTTATAAATTAAATTATAATTCTTTAGTGAATTTTGGAGATTTTTTTAGGTAAAAATATGAAGAAATCTAGAGATTTTTTTTTATTTAGCTGAAGATTTTTTTTTCTGTAAGCTGGCAACACTGCAAGCGAGTTCAGTTTGCAAACAGCCGTTCAAAGTCGCGCATGACTGTGTTTTGGAACGAAGATAGTTTGGCGGGCAGTTCATTTGACACTTTGACTGACAGAAACAAAACAAATGACATTTTTAGTTGTGGACACGGATGTTCATCGGTGGCCTACTTTTGATTTTGTCTTGGAATAATCGCTGCAAAACGATTTAAAAAAACATTAAACTGTGTTAAACTACGAAATACGAATTTTGTACATTACCTTGATCAGTCCGGTATGCAGGCAGTGGCTTACTGATTTCATTCCCTATGTTTACGTATTGCGAAATACTTGTTCCATTGAAGATCAGACAATTTTCGCGTCAAAAATGCGTGCCGACTGTTTTTAAGTGAACATTATTATTAGTGAAACGAATCAGACGGTCTGTGAGTTCTGTGACCTTATTCGAGGCTTTAGAACGGTGGAAATCAGGCATGGCCTTGTAGATGAACGAGTTATCCTGACGGAATTATGCTCTGTTTCGTCCAAGGATTTGGAGACGGGGAACACGGATATAATAAAAATCGTGAATTCGATGTGCTCGAGTCTAATTTGAAAATCAAAAAGCCTCCGAAACGTGTGTCGTTACAGTTGGATGGTACCTTTGAAGTTGTGCCCTTGGATCCTAAAGTAAAGAAGTCCGAAGGTCTCGTTACCGGCAAGCGTTTGAAGCTGACGTCAGGTGCCAAGCTGCCTGAAGTAAAGCGGAGCCTTAGTGATCGGTTCTCAGTTATAACAGACCCCAGTGGCAAAAGGCAAGCGAAGGGACTTTTGACCATTCGGAAAAATTGGTAAGATTTCTTTAATATAAAATTCTTAAATATAAAATTTAAATTGAAAATTATGTTTAATCAATTATTTATAAACCATATACATAAAACGTACAAAAGTCATCATTCCCTGTTGCAGTGTAAGCGATAGCACATGCCAATATCATACAAACGTTATATGCGAAAGTGTGTTTGTTTGTTCCTCTAACAAGAAGCAACAGAGTAACGCGATCGACATCCCTCTGCTACATAACAGTAATCCATATGTCCAATACCTACAGGTTCAGATAATCGGCAAAAATGAGAAGCTCTGACGACCTCCGGCAGGTCGTTTATCATAATTACAAATGTAGGACCTAGTATGCCACCTTGGCTTACCCCAGAACAGGTCGGATAAGGAGTAGATCAAACCCCACACTGAACGACAGCCTGCAATCTGCATCCACTGGATGTCCACGATTCGCATAATGTCAGCCGTTCACTGAAGGCGTATAATTAACAAAAAACATGCAGTCAGCAAAAAATGGGTCTCACATGTTGGTACCAACTTGCGATTGTACCTGATCGTAATTTACTGACAGAAAACTCGCATTGATATCCTGTACAGTCACAAAGAAAATGTATAATCCTTGTAGGTACTAACCAAAACATAACTTCAGTTTTTTAAACAATTATTTAGGACTATATCAGTGATCACTATAGACAGGATATCAGTGATATCTTATCATAATACTTATCGCCCCCATCTTGAATAAGAATAATAAGATATACTTGCGCAAGAGATTTCTTGGCTATAATCTGAAGGTGCCACAAAGGTTGATATTGTGATAGATTCCAGTCATATGCCATTGCCCTACTTTTCTCTGAATTATCCACCAATAATAGCTCAAAAAGCAGTTTTTTATGGTAACAGCCGAGTTTGGGGCCTACAGATACTAAGCAGTAAGCAGTGTTAAAAAATGGCTCAATAAATGATTTTGATTTGATGCTTTCATCATCATCATATTACGAGTATCATCAGCCTTTTCATGATCCCAATGCTGGGACACAGGCCTTTTTTAAGAGAGAAAGAGAGAGATGATGAGCCCTAAATACACCATGCTGGCGCAGAGCCCAGAGAGAACTTTTGATGTCCCTGGACACAACGATTTCCTCACAATATTTTTGTTTTTTGAGCAATGGCATCAAAACTGCACATAATTTATTCAAGTCATTGGTGCAAGGCCGAAGATTGAACAGGGTGCAGCCAGATTGTGAAGCATGCATGCTACCGCTTGGCCACCAGCGCTTCCAGAACCGTTCTATGACTACCAGTAAACCCCTTGAGTTTTGAGCTCCTTTGTTTTTTTTACCGATTTCCAAAAAGGAGGAGTTTCTCAATTCGACTGTAAGTTTTTTTATATTTTTTTGTTTGTTACCTAAGAACTTTCGACTGGGTGAACCGATTTTCATGATTCGTTTTTAGGGTTGCGTACCTAAAGGGTAAAACGGGACCCTATTACTAAGGCTCCGCTGTCCGTCCGTCTGTCACCAGGCTGTATATCATGAACCGTGACAGTTAGACAGTTGAAATTTTCACAGATGATCTATTTCCGTTGCCGCTATAACAACTACTAAAAAATAGAATAAAATAAATATTTTAGGGGGCTACCATACAACAAACGTGATTTTTTTGCTTGTTTATGCTCCATATTGATAACGGCAACAGGTAGACGCTTGAAATATTCACAGAATATTTAGTTATATATTGGTTTAAAAATAAATTATTAAATTAAAATAAAATTAATATTTAAGGGGGGCATACAAAAAACGTGATTTTTTTGCTGTTTTTATAGAAAATGGTACGGAACCCTTCGTGCACGAGTCCGACTCGCACTTGGCCGGTTATTTATTTGAAAAGGGTGTTTCACGTGTGGTCCCTTTCAATTTTGTCCAGTTCTGTAATTTTTATGAAGTCTGTTATTTATATTAATAATTATTAACAAGTCACATAAATATGTTTTAGGGTTCTGTACCCAAAGAGTGTAAACGGTACCCTATTACTAAGCCTACGCTGTCTGTCTGTCCTACCTATTAAAGCCTGGATCTTTCGAACCGCAATAAGTAGATAGCCAGTAGACATTTTCACAGAATATGTAATGTTACGGCGGAATAACTAACAAATTTATAATAATAAAGTCAAAAAGTAAAAACTAATGGGGGTTAACGTAAAAGTAAAAACTAAAGGGTCCCCCATACAATTTTTTTTTTTTTTTTTTACGTATTTTAGTTTTTTGCTCTATGTAATAACAGTAATACTTACGTACATCTGCAAATTTAGCATGATTATAGTACACACTCTAAAGTATTACAACAAATAATAAACAATGGCCAAGACGAGCGGTGACGTTTCTTTTCACCACCGGTTCTCGTACGCTCACCGAATTAAGAAACGTCGGGCGCGGTCGGTACTTGGATGGGTGACCGCCTGGGCGTTGATGGGATTTTGTCTTATTGCATAACTTTTTTGTACTTTAGAAGCTATCAAGTTATGTGGTGGTAGTGGTACGGATCAAGGCTTTCTTTTGACCGCTATTTCACCTGTTGTTAAGCGACGATGCGGTCTACGATGGAGCACGCTTGCCTAAAAGAAACAGATCCACTCGCAACTTGGAGACAGCCCAGATTGTTAATATTGTATGTATATCAGTCTCTAGCAGCCATAGTACCTACAAGCTTTGTTTGGTTTGGGCTCAAATGATCTGTGCATTGGGGAACACCGATTCAGGCAGCACATTCAACAGTCTAGCGGTTCGCACAATAAAATTTGAATCAAAGCGCTTTGTACCGGTTTTCGGAGTATCACCCATGAAACGGTGTTGCCTATTTCTATAGTGGCAGGAACCCTTTGCAGAGTCCGTCTACGAAGTTACCACAGCTGTGCCAGTCATTCAACCGCCAAGCAGTATGTCCAAACATTACTGTATAGCGGATAACGGATTGAAGCGCAATTGATTCCATTGGAATTACTGGGCATAAAGAGATTTAGCTAATATTAACTCAGGACGAGTGCAGTGCTTTACGTAGGATGTTGAACTGTCGAAGTTTAAAAATTCTGGGTGGCACTGAACTGTTTTAGACAAAGCATCAGCGTCAGGCTGACGCTCATCGGACGAGCGATTTGCTCGTCTCGTTGCTCACTTTCATAAAACGAAACCTTTCAGCACCTATGTGGCTAGTAAAGAAGGCGTTTTGCGTTAATTTAATGCTGCTAATTCAAGTAGTGTCGACATATCTAAGAATGTATTACAATTACGACCGAATGCGTAGTTCTAATCAGTTTTATGCGAATAACTCACGCACTAGTTTATTTGCAACAACGCTCCGTCACTACAACTCTCCATACTGATATAATATGTCAAAAATTCAGTCATTGAATAAACAATTTCCACCACGGTCAATCAATCTTATTGCATACCAATCTACTAGCCGATGATGTCACCTGTACGGCCAGTGTAGACGGAAGCACCTAATTTGTCGTAGGTGGTCGGTGGTCGTTTATAATTGACGTTCGACGAACCGTGGTATCAGTTCGGAAGTAATATTTCCTAGACTTAATTTGGCAGTACTGAAACTGTCCTTTCTCAACCTTGTCAGAACCACCTCTTAATACAACGCGTACCTATTCGAACTTTATTTCTCTCCATCCACTTTTGTCTCTCTCTACATTCACTCCTGTCACACTTATATTATCCTCTTGTACACAGTCAAAGAAAGAAGAGTAATGATTTTATTTTTGGGTCATCCTCTTCCATTGGAACCACTTACCTATTCACCATCTTGATAGAAATAAAAGTGTCTAAATCATAATAGGTAACTTTAACACAGAATGTCTTGATTTCGTTCAGAATAACATCAGAAACATGTGAAGAAACACAGGATTGAGAACAATGTCGTCTGGCTATGAAAGAATCGTGGATGAATGTTGTTGTTCTCATTAAAAGCAGCCACGCTATGGCCTAGATTCTCGAAGAGGTTCACTAATAGTGCTTTGGATGATGTGGGCTAGCTTTGACGTAAAAGGCGAATAACATAGCTGACAGTATCATCTACTCACATTTGATGAAATGCTTGAAATAGGTCTTTTTACATAGATTTTTGTAAATTACTTTGTGATCTTTTGAAATTATAACGATTAACGCATTGCTTTGCAATTTACGTAGTAGATTAACATTCTGTGTTTACCATTGCATTGTTATTTCCGTTTCAACTTGGATGATATTAATTGTTATGTAAGATATTATTATAGTTAATGACGATAATTACTTCCTTTGTTATACATTCAAAGTAAATTTAGAAAATTTTACTTTTCACTAAGTTAAGTAATATATATGTATAAGTAGATATGTCATAATAACTTAAAAGTTGTTTAAGACTTTGTCTTGAATCGTAAAAGAAGACCGTTCCAAGAAAAACGAAATTTGTATACCAACCACGTTTCATTGAACCGATTAGAGTTAAGGTTACACAATTTTGTTTGGTGCCTACGTTTCGAGTTTAATTTTTATCTCAATACGAGATAGTACACCAACGGCGAGCCTGTTACTTTTTGTAGTTTCACAACTCAACTCAACTCAACTCCGAGCATTTGACATGAAAAGAAATGAAAATACTTTTTTTTGCAACAAAACAACTTTCGCAGAGACTAGCGTAACAAACCAGTTGTCAGAAAATATTTTCTTTACTGCGCTTAATGCATCTTCAACTTCTTACTGACGAGAAAAAAAAAAAAAACAAGAACGAAAGTAGCATTTTTAAATCAACCAGCACGAAGAAAACGCTTATTAGCGGAGGCCTAAGTATGTAAATAAAAGTACAATTCGACAAGTTTTGCAAAATACCCAGTGGTTTATGTTACCATGTTCAGACAGTAAAAACATAAGCCGTTTAAAATTTAGGCTGTTGCCTTCATCGGACTTGAGTTTTCCATAATATGTTGCCTGCCGCCACTTCCACTGAGTAAGCAGTTATAGCATCGTGTACTTAGGTACCTAGCACTAAAAAGTAAAGAAATTACGAAATTCGACTCCCTGGCGTCATCAATGTCTTAAATAGCTATAAACCTTCTTAGAAATTAAGTAACAAACTTTGAAACGTAAGTTATACTGTAGGTAAGTAGAGTAAGTACCTTCCTCAAAACCATACCAGTTTGTATACCCGTTTCGCACCGCATGGTGCGTCTTATAAAATAATATTTTGTACGTGACTAATATCATACGACTCTATGAATACGATGCCTCCAACCAAGGCCATCTCACTTACGTGACAATCTACGCTACTGAATTAAACATGACCCGACGACTCCTTACTCTTTTGATATTGCCGAACTTCTCAAATTGGTTGGTTGGTAGTTTTATTGTTCCATCTGTACGCGGAGAATACAAGCCCTGCTTTGAGCTTGTATGGAAGTTGGAAGTTGGCACGTCGCCAATTCAACATTTGGTCATTGCCTTGTCGGCTATGCATGTTCTGATGAATAATGGGTAGGAAATAAAGTAATGGGGCCTTTAGAAATGCTAACTACGAATCAGCTCTTTCATCTGTTCGAGTTGGCGTGATAATTAATGATTTATTACAGCTTATAAAGACCAACTTACTATAAATCTTACATGTTGCTGGAAATACGGTAACCGTAATTCGTCTGGTAGGTATTCCTTTACATTACAGGCCATCCAAGAACAGAGTTTAAAGATAAAAACAAACAAATTGCTTTTATAGTTTTGTGTTACTACCGTTTAACCCGAATTCTAGTTTATTCCATGTAAACTTCTACCCAATATTCTACAAAATACTAATGATTATAAACATGAAAGACTAATGGTTAGTTTAGATTAAAATAATAATTCAATTTGAGATTATCATGTGCTTATTGCTAAGCTTTAGAAAACGTTATTTCAGGAAAATTTAATATAATATAAGCAAATCTGCTCTGCTCAGTGTTTTGACGGTGTTGTTTGCAAACCTACAAAATATATTTGCGGTTTGGCGTGCATTGCTTAATTTACCAGAAAGTCCGAATACTAAAGAATAGCGCGTAAAATAAGAGCTACGATTCTTTCTACGAACATACCCCTAAATTTGCGGGATCATAATTCTATTTTGTATAATTTATATTTTTTTAAGTAAATACTGGCAATCAATTTAGTATTAAGTAATTAACGCATTCAGAGTTAAAGAAGTAGATTGTAATCATTGATTTAAAAAAAACACAGCTTAGAAAAAAGGTAAAACAATAATAAAACAATGTGTGGTATAACAATATATTATCTAAATAAATTAATAAAGACTAATAACAAAAGCGATCCATTTCTTTAAAAAAATATTTATTAGTAAATTGAATTAATAATAATTAAAAATAAATAGCTTTCAATGTCTTAGATAGAGCTAAATAGAGGGGAAAAGTTTGGAAGACTTTATCGCCGTGTGGAGTACAAAGCATTAAGCAAGAATAGAATGAGATAGAATCATCATGGTTATCAAAGAAATGACAAAAGCGTCAAATGTCAATTCAACATACAATGTGATAAACAGATTAGATAGAATAGAAATAAAGGAACTCACAAATCATAAAATTTGTGTAAATATTTAAACCAATTCGGTTCTAAATAAAAAAAATGTGTTTTAACTTCTTTAATTTTTAATTTAGGACAAAAAGTTTTATAAACATATTTGTAGCCAAAACAATTTGCTACAAATTATGTCTGAACAATTTTTTTTTAAGACGCAAAGTTTCCGAGATATCGCGATAAAAGTGTTTTCACCCCTTTTTCCAAGATGGCGGCTGTGAGACAAAAGTCGCGACCCCACAAACTTGAGGTTAAGCTTTTATTGACCCCCCAAACATGTCCCAAAAATAAAATTGCGTCCTCTAAAAAATTCAATATTTGGTCCTTAAATTGTAACATTTCAATGGACTACTAAAGAATAACAACAAATAATAAATAATGGCCATGTGTGAGTCGGTGACAAATTTCTTTTCATTACCAAGTTATAACTGGTAATTTCGTTGTTCGTTGACCTTATCATTTCTTTCACCGAATACAAATGACACATATGTTAAGTACTTATTTTGAAATCGTTTCTTTTTATTGATAATTATTGTATTTTGTGGAGGTACGGAACCTTCAGTGCGCGAGTCCGACTTGCACAAGGTTTAAATTTTACAACGGTTTAACATTGCAAAGTTTGTAATAAAAATGATCTGATAAGGCCATCAATACATCTTTTATATATACGATTTGAATAACATAGGAAATTTGAATATTAAAACACATTCTAAGAATTAAGTTATATGATAAATATGATAATGTTACCGGAACAACAAGTTTGAATTCAAAATATTTTATATATGTCCTTCAGAATAATACTTAGCTTGAAGGCGGACAAAGCAAGCGCATTGTTGTCGATTTAGTATTATTACCAGCGTCATAGCACTAGTAATGATTATATGGCATATTTAATGCCACAGGTGTTTTGTTCTCAAGTAACAAGTTTCTAGAGTCTAGAATCTAGACCTTCATATGTTATGTGAAACAACAACTGCTTATTATTATTTGACCATTCGTGATTAAAAAAAGAATACAAATAAAATATTCAGAAGTTCCTATCTATATGATTCATATTGAGCGTTCTGCTTTTCCACCTGGCAAATATTTACTATACATAGGCAGAATTTGTTTTATGATATATAATATGATATTGTCTATTAAATTAAGTATCTTATTTCATGGCAAGTAGTTACACACAGATATCTTTTTGGTAATATTACTGTTACTTCCTCAAAATCAACCACAGGAACTCGAAAAGAGTTTATAATGACGGCGGAATTGGTGGAACTTCCTTGTAATACCTAAAACGAAAACAAAAAAAGACTTGTCTACACTTTAACTTGTCTTGACTCGTCTTGACTATGAGTAAATAGGAAATTAAAATTGACGAAAATTTTAAAAGTAACACTGACCTTACGAATCCTCCCAAAGGCGAAAAAGCCTTGCCTGACAACGGTACCAAAATCGGCGCAGATCCAAAACTCTGAGGCATTTTGATGTAATACTTCACACTGCTCGGAATCAGAACTCCTAAAATTGAAACGTAATATTTTTATGACGTTACAAAAATGTTAAATGTATACGTTTATGTTAGTACCTAGTATCTTTGGGTGTGGTAACAGTATATTTGGTTTAACATGGTGAGTGGTCTAACCGTTTGCGTCATATCTGTATTTGCGTAGGAGAGACTGCATGGCTGAGTTATGGTTACTGGATACTACCATCACTGAACAGGGCTGAAAAGCAAAACACATTTTACGATATAAAAATATATATTCGTACTTACGGGTATACACATCTTAACATCGTTATTTCATAGACCGCATTAAAACTTTCAGATCAGACTAGGTTAGTTATTTAGCAAAAGTGAGTAGCAACGACCATAACATAACATTTTAGTCAAGTAATATAGTTGTAGGAATATTTTTTGTCCAGTAGGTACTACCGGAGTCGTTAGTCGGCTAAATTACCTACTAACATAATCTGTAGATACAAAACCTTCTTAACAACGTCTTTAGGCTTTTGCAGTGGAAATCCCAACCCTCTGGTTTCTCCGATGTCGTTATAACGCAATGTTGTTTTTTGCAGATCTCGTAATGTCATCACCCCCGTCAGTTTTTCAGATTCATCCTTTTGTGAATAAACTTTATCAGCATAACTAAACGTTATCATTCCCTGGAAAGAGGTTTTGCTATCGTAAAAGTGGTACGTCGTTGTTATCGGTTTAGTTCATGTTGATACAAATAGACAATAATTAAAGCATCGGTTTCCACATTTTGTAATGCATTAATACAGTAAAATTATGATCAGGTAAGCCACTTAGCATGGACTTCATGGGCCAGTATGGTGGATTAGGGATCATACTCTCGCTGAGGGAAGGCCTATGTCCCAGCAGTGGGAACATGATAGGCTGACAATGAAGATGATGAAGCCACTCAAAGCAAAGCTTAAGGGTGATTAATATTGATTGATTTAGATAAATAATGTTATAAGGTAAATGATATCTTACGTTTTCCACATAAATTATTTTTAAACACAACGCAATTACAATCCCGATAAGTCTCATGTCTGTCAACGAATCGTTTCGCAAATCAAGTGATCGAACTGTTTGAAAACCGCTACCAATAGCAGATTTGAAAACATTGAATCACGTTTCTTTGTAATTGAGAATACCGCTTCAAATAGCACTGTGTTTTGGAACAGTTGTAAGTAAACATGAAAAATTATAGAATGGAAAGACCGCAGTAAGAATTCAAATAGACAGTTGACTTGGTGCGGAAAGATATAAAGCGTTACATTACAGTAAGTTACAGTGATTCCTACTAAATTACTAACTTAGGATTTAAAAGCTGCGATATATTTAGAGGCTTAAGCTTCGTGTTATATAAAACACGTATATTTTGTTATTATAAGGCCAGTTTATCAAAAGTACATGCGTCAGATGCTGAGTGTTTGGCTTTTAAATATATTTATAAACGCTTTTAAATATTTCATCGACTTTGTCATGGAACTTAATTATAATGTATGCGTTTTTTTCACGAGACTTATTGCTGTTGGTGTTTTTTTGACGATGTAATTCTTCAGATCTGGTGTTTTCTTTTTTAACGTGGATGATATAGTGTCCAAATCGTTTAACTTTTTAAGTAAAGCAAGTATGTATAATAATTATATTATATATTATTTGACCGTATAATATATATTGATACCTTGGATAGAATATGTGAAATAACAGCGGCAGACAAGCGGGCGCCTGATGTTCTAGTTTATTTTAGTATACTCTGCCTACATACTACCTATACAGTTTATCTTCAGTGGTAAATCCCCAAATCTTCCAGAAACCGCGTCTTGATTACGTCAGCCAGATCCAGATTGCAGTATTTATTGCCTAATTCCCTTTAATTTATTTATCGTTTTGTTTGTGAGCTTTTAAAACTCGGTTAAACTTTAAATTGAGGACGCGAAATTGAAATAAACAAGTGCCGGAATCTAACTTGTGAAAGTAGCTTTACTACTTCTTATGAATGCTAATTTTCTAATGAGCAATGACTTCTTATTTTGATATTTATAAAGTGATAGTACATAGACCAGTGGTGCGTGGGCAATTTATTTTATTATTATTACTTACAATAGAAATTACATTTATTACAAAACGTAATATCTTCTTTTCACATGCCATATTATACCAAGTTTTAGCAAAACCAAAACGTTATAAACAAATGGGGGTTAGAAATTGAAAGCTACAAAGCTATATTAATTTTCCAACAGAAATGACCTTGAATAAATTTGTTCATAAGCGAAGGTACGTGAAGCCTTGAAATTTCCGGGAACATCCTGTTTGCCCGTCCTAGAACCTGCGCCTTCGCGAAGGTCGTCAAAATAATGGGGTCGGAAGAAATTGGCATTAAGTAAAACGGCCTTTGTCTTGCCCGGAAACATTGGAATTGAAAGACCTTGTATTGTAATGCTATCAACGCGGATTTACTCAGCAGTTTTATTCAATTATTTATTGACATTTTATAGAATCCTATGTTCTTGAGTCTTTAGTATTTTATATGAAAACGAATTCATCATTCCTTTACTAGAATCAATCATTATGTATTGAATTGGTTTTACTTGACCTTTACGCCAACAATAAGGATGACGTGCAGTTCCTATGGTGTTACAATACCAGTGACAACACAACGGATGCACTTTATTGTGTAGATTACTTCAAGGGCCAACGCTATTACCGTATGTAATATTATACTGCTGTCTAATGGTATTGAAATATTTTACCTGTAATTGCACACTATTACGTCAGCAATTATGGAGCGCGATCAAAAGCCTGGGTTTCGAATGACATTACACATTTTAATACTTTAGATTAGACAATAACTATTTACACACGTGTTTATTATACCATCTTTACCACTTGTGTAGTGGTATTACTTCTACACTTGCAGTGTAAATTTCGTCTGTGTTGCTAGAATCTTTGTTACGTTTGACGTATTTTAAATATTATGTGTTATAGAAAGCACCACGTGCGTTGTGATAAATTATTACTAAGTTTATAATTTCCGGACAATAGTATTTTTTTATGTGACGTTCATTGTTCGTCTCATCGGCACTCTCATTAGTGCTATAAGTTCTAGTAGTTTCTCAAGTGTGGTGCTGGAACACTAGTTTATTGCAGCTTGTGCAATGACAAAAAATAAATTTACCAGGCGGAATAAACCGCAACCTTCATTCGTCGTAGTTCCCCAAACTACTCTCCTGCGACGTAAAAGTTATCGTTTAAGGTTCGTAGTAATTTTATGTGCTTGGATATCAATATTTTGGTAACGATGTGACTACTATGGAAACGTGGCGATTACCAGTTTACTTGATACGTCGATTATAATTCCTTTACGGTCTATTTGTATAACAGGTTATTGACTGCAGTATTTATATCTCAGAATGAATTTCTCAGCATCAACTTCTTTGGTTTAAACTCTGTGAATTAATACAATACTTTATTAATAACTCCATAGTTACAAGTCAAACTTCTCCAGTACACTCTTCTACAAATCTTAAGTAATTATGACTATGACCCTGATTCTTTGAGGACATTTGTTACCTTTGATTGTAGCCTTCAGCCTTGATGTTTCCAAGGGTTCTTATTTGATTGTTTGTCAACAGGTCAACTGGCAATTTCGCGGCGGGCGCGGCGGGGGGCGGGTGCGGTGTGCCCCGCTCCGCGCCCGCTACCCCGCTGCAACTCGAGCCACAACCACGCGCCAAACATGACAAGTGAGTGATCAAAATTTTTAACCTTATAGCAGCATGCATAGACGGCAGACTTTGTTACCCATGACTGTTCAAAGTTGGGCAAGAGTACGAGAGAAGATAAAATCGTCCACTAAAGACGAAATGTTTTCAGACCAAAATCTGCACAGGATTCGATTCGTTTGATAAAAGCAGCTAAGTCTAGTCAGAAAAAGGTAGCCTCGATCGATACCTGGTAATAGTCAGGGTGTGAGGTCATGAATAGAAGTCATGTTTCTCAACGTGAAGAATTCTGGTAATTCCAGTGACAAGTGATAGAGGCCGCGAGCCAAGACAAATTCAGATGAAACCCGACCCGCGTGATCAGTGGTTTAAGAGCCAAACCACTCAGAATGGTAAGCGTTAGTCATCAAGAACAATTAACTCAACGGAATTGTGCTGTTCTAATACTTTGTCAGCTCCTAGCTACGTGCTCAGACACGTGCTTAGACTTGTCTCCGCGTCTTTGCTATGGGACCTGATAGAGACGCATAGATTCGCATTCTACCCCCATAGTCCCTACTCCATACGTATCCACAGAGTAGACAATTTAGTATCAGCATAAAAACAAATATTTAAATGTCTACGTTATCAGTAAACCACGTGCCGCATTAACTTATCGTCGTTAAATAATACTTGCAATTTTTTTTCCTCAATTAGGTACTGACTTACTCAGTAAATTCGTCATACTGTCGACTTAGTATTGAACAAAACTAGTGGCATTTCCGGTCTCCTTTTACTATTGTCTAGTTACGGCAAGTATTTATTTAGTACCTTCCTACATTCGTGATGTTGATAAAGTGATAACTGATCACTTAAGTATGAATCCGGTTGGAAACAGTAACACTTCTATACACTTATCTAAAGCGTTTTGGACATTGCTTATATTAGATTTTAATAAAATATCATCATTTTGAGTAACCATTATATTAAATATGGAGTTCTCAGCACCAGTTTTCTGTATGGTTATCACAACGGTAGATACCTACAACCGAAAATTCGACGGATGATAAGACCTATACTCCTGAAAAATGTTTCTATTGAAGTAATAATTGATTGACAAAATGAAATAATATTTGCATGTATTTATATATGTATTTAAATAACTCACTTTTTAATAGAATTAACTAAGTTTTCCTGCTAAATTTACCCGTTTCGTCCGTCAAGTAAAAAACGTGTAGTAAGTGGGCGTTTTCGCCGGTAATTCGCTAACAAACGCCGATACTCTCCACGTTCGTTGGGCAATATTTTGTTTATCAAGCATTATCTCGTCGATTATAGGACGATTAGTTTCCGAGGTTCTCCGTTCACAGGCACCAGTGTTGCTTATGACGCGATATAAGCGAAACGTGTTGTGGACGGTGTGGCAAAAACTTGTTAGTTCCACATGACGGAATTTGCTCTGTGAAATGTTTAAATGGAAAATTTTTTCGGTGTACGTGCGTGATGGTGGCCACTATGTCTTTGACGGAGCAGCAGCAGCAGGATGCTGACGACCAGTCACTTCTTAGGTCATTGCGGTTCTTGTACGCGGTCTCGGATTCAGTGAGGTACTTCATATAGATAAGCTACCCTTTAACAAAGATCTTTAAAAATCTATAAAAGTTGCTTTGAACTGTTTGCAATCTACAGATCAGGCCAAAATCTCACCTATCCATCTGTATTGAAATTGTTTAATATTTATCTACTGCGATCGTTCTTAGGTCTGAAAGACACAAAACCAACTCAACAAAACAACAGCAAAAACTATTAACCAAAGTGAGCATAGAGAATTCTGTAATAAGTAATTTTAAGCTTGTTGAATAGCAAAGAAAGTTATATGTCGTCGTCGCTTCATATAAAAATAAATGTATCTATGTGCCAGTCAACTATAATTTCTTTAGAACTTTGCTCAAAAAGTATCTTGAAGCATCTCTCAGCAAACTTTCAGACCGTTTTCCACCCACCCGAGCTACTTGTAAAGAGCTCTCGACGATGTCAGTCTTTGTGCTTCAGAAGCGAGCCTGTTCATTTAGGAAGGCCTCCGTATCTGGCTTAGATAACAATATGTCGCGAGGAACTATGTTTGCCTTTGAAGGTGTAATAAAGTTTTCTGAGAGCTTCTTGAATATTTAATGCTTGAAGTGCATTAGCCGAAACATTCTTTGGATAGCACGATTGTCGGCTCGCTGGAACGCTAACCACTTGTCCCAAGGATTGCATTCTGAATGTAGGCGTGCGCCAGTGACCAGCCAGTGCGACCCGGGTCGCGAATTTGCACACCCGAAAATAAGTTTTAGGCTTGCCTGATTGCATAATTTATGCATTTCCTTGAGATTAGCGAGGCTAGCAACTTTGAAAAGGTCTATGCATAATAAGTTGGCACTAAGTATGGCCTTCTTTTTCAATACAATTTTTTTGTAGTGGTAGGACCTTTGCCAGTTATTCAACCACCAAGCAGTAGTGTGCAAACACGCTTGCATTGTCATCGGTCCTAGATAAGTGTGCAAAGTTTCAAATCAATCCGTCGTTTTGAAGGGGGTGAAAATCACGTTCAAAGATTCCGTTACATACTAAGCTAATAAAAGCGTGTTAAAAATAAGGACAATTTTTAAGAACGAAACGAAACTGAAAGCGTTACTTAATCCATAGCTTCTATTGGTAATATTTACTTCATAAATGATTAACAAAACAATAATAATGTTGTAACAAATTCTCATATGTCTCCTAATCTGTCATATATCAACATCGTAGTTATGAAAACTACCGTGAGTAAACGTTTGCGAAACTGGTTCTTCAAACATGTTATCTTTATTATCCCGATAAGATGCTTTGGTTTTTTTTCCATAGTATATTAAGTGACAGCGTCAATGCAATTTATGTCAATATTCGGTCCCATTTCTGTTATCATCTGGTAACAAAATATATATCTACAAAAGGTTCCATATGACCTATTTTACTTTATTTACTGATTGTTTTCCATGGTAAATTTTCGTTTGGTCCTTTGGCTGTCTCTCTTGGTAATTTATTCTTTGATTGGGCTACCTATGCTCTTTCGCTGTTAATTTCAAGTCTCTCATTTGTTCCATCTCTTCACTTGTGGTATATTTTAGTTCCTTGGTAGCTACGAACAACGTAGCTTTGCGAGAATATTGTTGTATAGGGACTGAGTAATTAAAGATAATTGATTACTGTTTGCAAATTATCCAGATTACGAAGCCTTCTGATTTATTACAAACATTTATAGGTTATCTTCCTACATTAAGGAGATTGACGTCAACAATGTCACATGTTTTAATTAATATTCATAGAGTAAAGACGTGTTAAGCGCTTATGAATATATGGAACGATTCGGTCTGAATAAAATATATTATCGTTGGAAATAATGCCATTATCACTAACTATATACCGATTCTGTTTAAGTTGGTAATGGCATTATTGGCTGATCATCTTTTGTCATGATAAGACAAAAAGTACCGATTTCAAAAACATCTATGGTTAGTTTAAATATTTAGCTGTTTACTCGAATTGCGTCGAAAATTTCTGGCCACAAAATATTTATCACTGCTTCTGTTTACATAATTTTTGATTGTCATAATTATATGTATGTTAATTCAGCCTTCCGCTTGTTTTACTGACTCGGACTTATCGCGTTCTATTTTTATTGGCTTGGCCAGGTGTTTTTAATGACTGTACACAGCAGGTACACTATGTACTACTTTTTAACCGACTACATAAGGAGAAGTTCAATTCGATTGTAGTTTTTAAATATATTCTTTGTTTGTTACCTCAGAACTCCGTCATTTATGAACAGATTTAGAAAATATTTTTATGAATTGAACTAGGATGCTAAAGTAGTTCAAAACCAGCTTCATAACATCTGGATGTCAATTCTGCTATTTGTCAAACGTTTCAAATGAGTGTCGGTAGTGTCTCGTCGGAATTATTTTCGACATTTGGTATACTGCTAGTTATTTAAGCCCAGTTGCTTTCCAATGGCTTGCCATCGAACTGTCTGACAGTTCTTATTGACATATTTGGTATTCTGTACGGTAATGGCGTGCCAGTGGAATACTTTTTTTGCTCATCGGGCAGGCTAAAGATTTTAGGCCATACCGCCTCATCATCCGTATTTTTACTGTTATTTCCTTAAATTACATTTTAAAATTATGTTTGGTGTATTATATTGACGAGGAAGATATGTACAATCAATACAATCTATAATATAATCATTTAAGTGACAAAAAAACAATGATAGTTTGGTATAAAATAATACAACTCGTGGTAGATTTTTACAGGCAACATCGAACGCAATTCCCACACGATTCCCTTGACACACAACTGAAACGAAATTGTAGATTTAGCAGAATACCCTTTTTGCCACAATCGTAATTGAGAGTCGTGGGAGTGGCAAAACAATGTGATTTTACGTTAGTTAGCAGAATTGACACCCTGGACTTGTGAGCCGCAGCGTTTTGCGGTAGGCATATTAGTATACAGGCACAGGTAGGCAAGCTTTTATCTAAAACGTTATGCACACTGCCAGTCGAAAACTTCGTTTCTTGAGCATCAAGTTTCCCATAAGCTTTTTTTTTTATTCGGTAATAGAAAAAATTTAGCTATTACACACATTTTGTCGAGTGTCAATTAACGTTTTTTATAGATAATAGGCTTAGGTTTACCGCCAGCTAGCCTGATGTTAAGCGATGATGCGGTCTACGATGGAGCACGTTTTTTATTTATTTTTATTAGGAATAGGCTCGCGTTTGACCGCCAACTCGCCTGATGTTAAGCGCGATGCGGTCTACGATGGAGCACGCTTGCCCAGAAGACACCGATTCACTCAAGATTTGAAGACACCCAGATTGTAACCATTGGGGAACACCCATTCCGGCAGCGCATTCCACAGACTAGCAGTTCGCACAATAAAAGTGGAATCAAAGCGCTTCGTACGGGTTTTCGGAATATCAACCATGAAGCGGTGTCGTTTTTTCGTGCCCGCTCTGGCAGTCCGATAGAAAAAAGGGGAGGAGGGAATTAGATCATGCAGATCTGATGCACACTGATGCTTAGGGCCGATTTCACCATCAAAGTGAACGCGATCAACGCAAAACTAAACTGGTATAAAGTGGCTTATTGAGATCAAAACGTCAATTTGGGTTTCACCAACATAAACTTAACTGCGATCAGTTTATGTTGGTGAAACCCAAATTGACGTTTTGAACTCAATAAGCCACTTTATACCAGTTTAGTTTAGCGTTGATCGCGTTCACTTTGATGGTGAAATCGGCCCTTAGTGATGGCTTGGTCAGCATACAAGTATACTTGAAAGACAGCTGACTGATAAAGTTATAATCATAATTAGACATCACAGTAGAGTGCTTAATTAGTGAATTAAACTGTTTCAGTTTTCCGCTTCGAAGTACGTAAAATGAGGACGCGAAAATAAACAAAGCAATTAAATAGGCGTCAGTTTACTTTACACCCGGATTAGGATCGCATTTCAGCAGTTCAGAGCTACGTGTTTATGTCACGTGTGCCAACCGTCAGATCTATTCGTCCAATCAACACAGATAATATTGATGTTCCCGGCTCGCCCTCTATTCATGTGGTAACGGTAGCAAAATAATATCCGAGGTATATTGCAAAATGCAACGTTCAATTTTAGGGTTCCGAATTTTCTGGCATTAAACTAAAAGTAAAGCCGTAATTGTCAAGAGATAAAACAAGTAAACGATATCATCAAAATTTAACGAACAGTAGTTTAACGAAATCCACTTTCAAACTTTTTACGAAAACAGTTTTACGAAAAACTACTTTTGTAAATTGGAGGTAATAAGTAGATAACCCCTGACGCAAACAGCCCTCTGTTGTTTGTTGTTAGGTGTTACTTATAACATGCCTGTATTATAAGTTTAACGTATGACATGTTATTGCCCCCTATTGCCAAACATTGTTTTTACCTTATGTACCTATTCATTGTTTTTGGCAATAAAATAAATCATATTATTATTCTTATGTATCTGTGTGTCTGCCTGTGGCTTCATAGTGCCCAAACGGCTGAACTGATTTTGACTTAGTTATTTACTTTCTTTGAAAGGTGACTTGATCGAGAGTGTTCTTAGCTATGATTCAAGATAATGTGTTCAGCCATTTGAAGATTATCATCTCTTTTATCGGGGGTATTAAAATTTATACTTGTTGAAGATATAAAACGATTGACTGCTCTTATGTAAAATCTAGGCTGTCAGAATAAAGAAAATTACGTAAAAATGTTCAGTTGAAGTGTATTTTATTTATTTATTCAGTTTTTCAATTAATAAAACGGAATTTTAAAAAAAACACATCAATCACCCACACTACAGGTCTGCACGTGACTGCACGTCAGAAGGGAAAACTTAAGTAGTGATTCACCTATTCTACAAGAGATGGCGCTGTTTTAAGATACACGGTACAGCGTGACGATGACGCGAAATCCATGATTTTTGTTCATCCAAAAAGTGACCAACACGTCTAAAAAAAATTTCACTTCAAAAACAGATAGGTCATAGCACACTTATCAACTCAAAAACGGATCGTAAACGTATCAACTCGAGCCGTTCAGTATTCTTGTATGAAACTCCCTACTGCAAAGCACACTTATCGGAATCGTAACGTAAACGACTCGTCTTGGGACAAGCTCGAACCGCGGCGCAGTGCGTGGTTAACCAGCAGCGGTCCCTGCGCTTACGGCTCGTCGTCCACGCGCTTACGGCTCGTCGTCCACGCGCTTACGCATCCGTCAGCTGTGGTACCAGCCAGGTCAACCAGCGGTTGGCGAGCCGTAAGCGCGGCGTCGCCTAGCCGTAGCCGCGCTTACGTATCGGAGCTGCTGATCCGCTTTCGTTACGTGCTTACGTTAGGTTGACGCCTGTTTGACGACGAGGCGAAAGGCGATACGGTGACGATCCCTTTCCGAGTTGATATGTGTGCTATGACCTTAAGCGTCATATCTTACAGACATAATAATGAAATGCTGTAGCTTTTGAAAAATATTCACTTTATAATAAATGCCTTTTCGTTCAAGATAAGTGATGCCTTTTAGATAGTACTGACTTTGCTATTTTTCCATGGAAAAGGGCTTGCAGGCATAAAGATGTCTAAATATGTAAATTATCTAAAGTTTTGGTTTGTATTGCTTCCTTCACCTTTCTCTTTGCGTAACTTTTTGTAGTCTTTGTTCTTGGTACAAAAATAAACTACTTATATTGTCGAGTGTTTTCATTTAGTATTGGTGCAAACTTTTATCGTGTGGATTATATAGTCATAAAATATCCATAAACCAGTTGCTAAGAATGTCAATGTCTCAATAAAACATTATTTGGCACTTAAATCGACGTTAAATGCGAATTGTGTTAGTGTTTTCAGGGTTTTTTTGTTAACACTCAGCAATTTTGTGTTACTACCTTAACTCTCTTCGCGGCTAGGTACATGAAAACGGCATTCGAAAATAGTTCACGAATTTTGGAGACATTTTGATTGGTGTTTATTAATCGACTTCAAAAAAGGAGGGGTTCTGTTCGTTTTTTTTTAATGTTTGTTACCTCAGAACTCCGGCATTTATGAAACGATTTGGAAAATTATTTTTAATGGAAAGGATATACTTTCAGATTGATCCCATAGAAATTTCATCAAAATCGGTTAAGTAGTTTGGCTTTTAAATCAAAATAACTGGAATATTTGATTACTTTGATGACAATAATTATTATGTCTTCCCAGGAACCAAAAATGCATATTTAACAAATTTTGTGAAGTCGGATTTTAAATTATTTATAACACTGTTTTCAAACTAAGTGTCACGGTTGTTTACTACAGTTTATTATTAACGGGATATTTGCCGTGATAAGGTTGTGGATGGAAATCCCGATAAAAAGACTAAGAAAGAGGGTAGATCGTTTCGTCTGCACCCAATTTTGAACTGTTCGACCGACGGTTCGCATTCTTCGGTCTTCCCGTGAACATGGTGCATGTTTATGCACCGAAATATTAGGTGCTCCATCCAAAATCTTGTCACGGTAAATACCTCGTTAATAATCATTATAACTGTCTATAAAAAAAAAATACAATCATCTAGAAAAAAGGAGTTTCTGACAAAAACTTCTTTTGATGCAAATACTTACATCCTGTTCATAACAAGGATCAAAAGTCTATTGAATCAGCTTTCGGTTATAGTAGTTAATAGAATTTTTACAAATCACAAAAAAATGCCGAACACAATGTTTTAGAATTAAATTAACTAAAATCCATGGACTGTTTTTTTAACGGTTAAGTATACCGGGTGTATTTCTTACGTTTTTTTTGAAAGGTGACTTGCTCGAGAGTTCTTAATAATAATAATAATAAAAACGCAGGGGCGGCTTTATGGCGAGCCGTCGGTGAGTGGCGACACCGCGTACCCCGATTCCATGGGGCTAAATGAGACCCCTGACCCCTGGCTTGCCTTAAACGGCCGTCCAGGGGTGGAAACCGCAAGAGCTAAGAACCTAAGCTCCAGGGTGGAAGTGTTAAAGGGCATAACGCCGCGAGTAGCTCTTAGTGAAAGTGCAGCACACCTCTCTACACCCTAAGCCACCCACGCCGATGTTGCCCTTCCGGTACCAAGATACGGCAGCCTTTATGGGGGGCCCATTCAGTGGGTGGCAAGTCATCACCTGCCTAAATATATTTTGAGATGAGACAGGATAAGGCAGGTGCCGTTTCTCATTCTATAGATCTGTTATTCCATCCACAAGTTGTTCACCTCAATAGCCAAGACTTTTTTAATCCTATACTGTACAATAGTTTCATATTCCTTTTTATACATATTCCATAATTGTATTTTTTATATTCAACAGGGCCTCTTGGTGTTGGCTTCGGCTCCACCAATGCCCACCAAATGTCCGGGCTAGACCCGAGAATGTAATTAAATAAAGTGTTATAATAATAATAATAATAGCCTTTATTCGGATTGAGCAACAAAATTCTTAAAGTAACAACTGATTTTGATTTCATTCTTCTGCTTCAAAATCCGTTTGTCCTAGTTTGACATAGGCCTCTTCCAGCTTCTTCCATTCCTCTCTGTCTCTAGCTGTTCTTGACCATGCTTTCCCAGCGATGGCTTTGATGTCGTCTTCCCACCTTTTAAATTGTCCTCCTCTCTTGCGCTTTCCGTTGGTTGGGTACCAATTGATTAGTGTTTTACTCCACTTTCCGATTCCCCTTATAGTGTGTCCTGTCCATCTCCATTTGTTTTTCCGTATAACGAACGTAACGTTTTCTATTTTGGTCTTCTTTCTGATGAGTGAGCTTCGTATCCTGTCTGATTTCTTTACACTAATCATACTTCTCTCCATTGATCTTTGGCATACTTCCAATTTTTTATTGTGGGCTTTAGTTAAGGCCCATGTTTGGCAACCGTACGTTAGTACGGGGAGTATACAGGTGTTGTACAGTTTCCTTTTAATTGGTACACTGATGTCCTTGTTCTTCATTATTTCCTTGAATGTCCAGTACCTCTTCCAAGCATTTCCTATCCTTGTATCGATTTCTTTTGTAGTTTGATCTATGGGTGAGATAATTTGCCCGAGATATGTGTATTCTTGAACATATTCAAGTGAGATGCCATTGAGTATGATTGGTACAACCTTACTGTTTGTCATTGTCTTCGTTTTAAGCATATTCATTTCTAACCCTACTTTACGGCTTTCTTTGTCTAGGCCCTGAAGCATCTTCGTAAGTTCGTCTGGAGTATTAGATATTAAGATCAGATCGTCTGCAAACCTTAAATGTGAAAGTTTTTCTCCATTTATTTTAATACCGTAATTGTCCCAATCTAAGAAGCGAATTATTTCTTCTAGGACTGCAGAAAATAGCTTGGGAGATAATGGATCTCCTTGGCGAACTCCTCTTTCAATTTTTATTTCTTTGCCTTCTTTTTCCAGTTTTATTTTTGCAGAGCTGTTTTGATATATGTTCCTAATTATTCTAATAAACTTCTCTTCAATTCCTTGATTTTTTAAAGCTAGCCATATTTTTTCATGCTCCAGCGAGTCAAAAGCTTTACTGTAATCTACAAAGCAGCAGTACAGAGGCACGTTATATTCTTTGCTTTTCTCGATAATTTGTTTGACGACATGAATGTGGTCAAGAGTCGAAAAACCGCTTCTAAAACCTGCCTGCTCTCTGGGTTGGTTTTCGTCCAGTTTCCTTGTTATGCGGTTAAGTACTACTTTGGAGAACACCTTGTAAATGTTGGACATTAAACTAATTGGCCTGTAATTATTCATGTCGTTTTTGTCGCCTTTTTTATGCAATAGTTCGAGTGTGCGAGAGTTCTTATTTTATCGCGAATAATGCCGCGTTTGACCACCAAGAGTGTTCTTAGCGCCGTTTGAAGATTATTAACTCTTTTATCGAGGGTTTAAAAAAAAAAAACAATTTGTACTATTTAATTTAATTTAATTTGTTATTTGTATCAAGGATATTTTGTATTCATCATTATAATCAACTTATATTATGGGACCAAAACCGAGGTCGCTAAAAATCAACTGTTCCATACATTTCATTGTGCTAATAAAATTATTCTATGGAACAACTGTTTTTTTGCGACGTCTGGGTTTGTCCCATACTAAAAGTTGTTTATAATGGTATCTTCGAATATGTCCATCGTCTAGATTAGAGGTAGGCCCGGAATAGATTTATTTATTTATTAAATAATAGGCTTGCAATTGGCCGACAACTCGCCTGATATTAAGCGATGATGCAGAGCACGCTTGCCTAAAATAAACCTATTCACTCTTTATTCTTTATTGGAAGACACCCAGATTTTAACTATCGGGGACACCCATTCAGGCAGCGCATAGTTGCCCTGTCCCTGTTAAAGTTTCCATCCAGTATATTAGGTGTTTTTGTTATCCTTGGTTTATAGTTATCGTCCTCAAACATATTTGTGTTTGATAAATTAATCCTGTCGTCCATTTCAAAACAGTCTTGTTTATATAGTTGATCAGAATTATGTCTATTATGTTTGCTGACCGTACGCGGTGTTTATAAACGTTCACTCTTTTACTCCATCGCAAGTACGATTCCAGCAGTTGCTGTTTGTGCTGTGCTAGTTAGTATCGCGGCGAGTGAATGAGGAGACGTCAGGTGATCTCTTCGTTCGCCAATCATATGGTGGCGCTACCTTTCTCTCGATTCTCTACCATCCATGTCAATGGCACTCGATCTTTATACCGCGATCCGCGATGTTCCGATTCGATGAAGCACAAGGTCGTCGTACCCGAGTTCTTCAATCATAATTTCGCTCATTGCGGTTTCGGAAAATTACCAGTAATGTTGCCTTTTTATTACGAGCAGCAGCTCGCTCGCTATCTTATCGTCGCGATAAATTACGGTCCATTCGATACACAATCGATATTACGAGATACGTTTGTATATGTATAATGTTTGCAACAGTTATTCCCGCGATCGCGTGCGGACCGCAGCTTGGGTCTGTCGCTCGCGCACTTCTAACGCCTCGATAAAATCACCGGTACCATCTGACACGTGAAAACACTCGGCCAAATGTGTATTACAAAGTGATAATGTAAATATATTTACAGTTCTATTTGTGACGTATCTGTGTTTGTAATAACACCGGTAAATTCGTGACTACACGAGTGCGTTGTTTGGTCGCTTCTAAATTGATCGTTGAATAGCTCATTCATATAATACTAACTCGTACGTAATAAAAATAATAGGCTTCTATTGTTTTTCGACCGGTTTTAAGACTTTCAAGTGTGTGCTCTTTTGCTCAACTGAACAATTCCTAGTGACCCCGCTTCGCATGCCGCCGGCGTGATCATCTATGCTATGACTATATTAGATTAATTTACGTGATATAACAATTTGTTGTTTAAGCGAGCAGTTGATAACCGCATGTTTGTTTCTGGGTAGTGATTAAAAATAATTGATGTCATCAAATTCGTCTATCTAATCATAAGGCGGATAAGGGTCAAATACTTTTTCTATAAACAAAGCTCGTTTGTGTTTCTCAGTTACATGATTTCCGCGTAAAGTCGCGTTTCGCGTTGACTTTGTTTCGGAGTCATATTGTTATTTACTTTATTATTTTCTAATCTCAATTATTAACGTATTGATTCACTAATCATTTTATCTTTATACTCATTCGGGACACCTGCGCATATGATATCATTTATTTTTCGCGATTGCAGCGTTTTCCGGACTGTCGCATTTTGTTCAAACGTATTGTTAAATGATCGTTTCTACACGAATGCTCTGCTGAAATGTTTAACTTCCTCTGTTTTTGTGGAACAAAGCAAAGTTAGTAAATAAACAGTGACATGTGAAGATGCAGCTATTGTTGACGCTGGTGTATATGCCATAGAATACATAAACATGGTCGACAACGCTTCTTTCGAATACTCTGACGAGTCCAGTGGCTGTGGAAATAACGACAAACAGAATGGCCGGTAAGTTGATGCAGAAATTTCATGGATTAAGTTAAAAAAATACATTGGACACTGACGGCCTTATAAACGTGATTTAAGTTAAGCAATGTTTAAAATTGCTCTGTTAACTGCTCGCCGACGGAAATTGTCACACATGAAAATGACGAGAAACGACGAGACAGAGCAATTTTAAGCATTGCTTAACTTAAGTAACGTTTATAAGTAAGCCCGTAAGCGAGGCAAAACCCGGTTTCAAGACAGAATAAAAACACGTATTTTTCTGGAACATGTTTATGTCATAAGTACTGAATGTCAATTTTGTAAAGCAGTTATCTAATAATATGACTATTATAGAGTTTATACTAATCTTAAATTTTAAAACGAATACTTTATATTTTTCTGGTTCACAAAAATATTGGCAACATTGACTGAAGTTCAATGAAGTGAAGACGTTAAGTTACCTATGTACATATATCGATAATTAAGTAAGTGTCAGAGTTATGTGAATCAATAAGAATTAAAACACACATGTAAAATGTAAGTTCCATAAATAAAACAATAATATAGCAAATATATTGTTTTACTGAGAGAGAAAAAACAACAACGATGTCAGGTTAATATTTCATGTTTTTTTGTTTTTTTTTAATTTTTTACTAAACTTGACACCTCACTAAACATATGTCTGTATACACTTAGAATAAAAGAGGTCATAGTGTATTGACATTCGTTATACGGTTCATTCACATTATTCAGATCGGCTTAAGAATGAGGTCATGATTGGCAACAGGAACATTATAATAAAGATACACATAATGCCCTGTGACCCCAAAATAATAAGAAGCCTAGATAGCTTAGATCTAGACGATTTCCCAGAAACATAAAATCAACATTTGTTTTGGGAACTTAGCGGTTCTGAGCTTGATGATCTGGGATAACCTGAACCATGAATGTGTAAATAAAAGCTGCTTCTAGAAACGAGGCACAATGTTTGCGGGTGCAGCTTTTCATTTATACATTCATGTCCTTATATCCTTGGTACTTCTGCATTACGGTCAAAAATGTAGTCCTCGATATATTAAAATTCAATAACTTACGTAGAACACACGTCATCTTATCTTTAATGTATTTAGAGTATCTTGTCTCTTAGCTCTTATACCTGTAGGAATAAGATCTGTTTTGGGATATAAGAGTAGGGATGTTTTTGCTCTTGGGAGTCTTGCGTTCTTATTTGAATGGGCGCATATAACCTAAGGTGAATACAGTTTCAGTCCAGTCTGTGTTGTGGTTTCCTTGATTCAGAGAGTTTGGGAAAATGGGGGTGTTTTTCCTGACAAAGTGCGTAAGCAATTTATTTTTATCGTGTAAGCAATCAGTTTCATTTCATTATTTATGAGATTTAGTCACGAGTCGATTCTTTGTCTTCATTTGTAAGTAATTTACCCAATCACAAATTCTTGGGATCGTCAAACATCCAAGGCACAACGAACCTTCGATAAAAATATCAAAGCAAAACTTTTTTGTTTCCTATTCTTTTAGTCCTTTGAAATTTTCGAATTTATTCCTGAAAATATTTTTAAGGACACAAGCTAAATACTCAAGTTTGGTTTTTAATAACCTCCATTCGTTTATCAACACGCTTTTATTAGCTTGGTATGTGTCTATGTAACGGAATCTTTGAACGTGATTTTCACCCCTTTGAAAACGTCGGATTGATTTGTAACTTTGCTTACTTATTAAAGAACGATGAAAATGCAATAAAGCGTGTTTTTAGTTTTTTTAACTGCAATAATTATTTTTATTAGTTTTTTTATTTCCTGTTTAGTTGAGGATTTTTATTTGAGGGGGGGTGTCATTAGATTCGTCTTTACGTTCAAAGTAATAATTTGACATTTCGCAGTCGGGAATTTTGTTTTCATCTTACCATCGATAAAGTACCATCCATCCTTGATCTTACTAATTTACCTGTATGAATTTCCACTCAGTGAATTTAGTAGTTTTACTCTGGAAATTTGCCAAATAGATAGTCTATCTCTTAATATTTCACAATAAAGCTAAAACAACGAGTCATCGATGTTTGGTATGGGTCTTCCTGTTACATAACATAGTTGTGCAGATTGTCGTGTCGCTGTCGCTAACAGCCTTAATACAAACATCTCCATTGTTTTCCTGCGTGTTATAATATACCTATTGTTGCGATAAATTGTAACTAGCATATAAATTGTCAATGAACATTTTTTTTTTTTATAATACAGGTTTATTTTATTGTACCAAAAAGTTCTTGCAAGCAGCTTTACATTATACTTTTCAACTTTTGTTACAAGACTTTTCGCATACTTTTTTAACACGCTTTTATTAGCTTTGTATGTATCTATGTAACGGACTGTGGTGCTTCCCACATCATCAGCCAATTAACATCCACTGTTGGACTAGGCCTCCCTCATAGAGAGGGGTGTTGCCATAATCCCCACGCTTGGCAGGCGGCTTGGGGATCGCAGTACGTTAACCGTGTACTATTAGGACGATGCTGCCCATCCTCCGGTGGTTCTGGTCGCAGTTTTAGGACATACCCGGGTCCCGGGTGTGGTGCTTCCCGTTTGGTCCCATTTCAATTTGATCCAGTTCTGATGAAGTCTGTTTTTTATATTGATAATTATTCGATGTCTCCTCATCCATATCGGACTTTTGTTTAAAGTCGTTAAAAGCTTTGGTTCAGTTATTTTATACACACCGTTGAACTGTCTTATCAGTTATCAGCAACATTGTAACAGCGACAATTAAAATAGAGTTTTATAGTTACACTAGCTGCGTCCCGCGGTTTCACCCTCGTGGACAATCAAAAGGGATAAAAATTATCCTGTCCCTACTCTCTGACCATCTTACCTATGCAAATAATCCACACGTTCCGTTGGCTCGATTGCGTTAACTACATCGAGGTAAAAGTTAACTATGATTCGTATGAAGTACAAATAGTTTCATCTACATGGAGTTAGATGGCGCTGTTCTTATTTTATACAAATCGTAGTAACGCTTACGTGATGTAATATTTTCGATCGCGTTAACGTTAACTACGATTTGTATGAAGTAAGAGCAGCGCGATCTAGGTGGCACAGCGCTCATACGCAAATGAGTAGGTAAACGCAATAGGCATGTTGACAAATTATTTATACCAAGTACATACTTATAAAAAAGCTAATCATAAGTAGAGCCCATCAAAAAAAAAAAAAAAAACATTTGTTCAAAAATAAATAAGTACATGTATTTTGATTTCAAGCTAGACAGAGAGCAAACTATACCAAGTTATGACGTCAAGCCGCACGCGCGCCATACTAATGCTATACTAACACACGCTTTGCGGGAAAGGAACAGAGCATCCCCTCTCGATCCCCAACAAAAACTTTAAACGCTTATTTTATCAGCCAATTTTTTTTTTCATTATGTTTAATGTATTTAATTATTGTTCGCTAAGCCTGTTATTTTTAGTTAAACAGTCTATTGCAAATACTCCCACTAGGCACTTTGCTGTAGCGTGAAAGATAAACAAATACACTTTCCCATTTACAATATTAGTATGATGATGTGAAGTATGATAACCGTATTAAATTTGCGTTTTGTTATAAGTAATAATTAAAATCATTGGTTTTATTTGTAATTATAATTTACATAGCTTTCAATAATGTTATATTGTGAGGTCCGAAAATTGTTTGTATGTAACCATCGCAAGGAATCTGTCTGGACTTCAAACAAAGGAAATTTCAAATTTTTTAAAATATGTTTTTTACCATACGAATAATTCTACTTTATGATCGAAGATGTTACCCTCAGAACTCCGTCATTTATAAACCGATTTGGAAAATTCTTTATTTTATTTTAAAGGATATACTTTCAGAAGATCTGATAATCGATGGGGAAGAAATATTCTTGAGTGGAGACCACGAACCGGAAGACGCAGCGTAGGTCCCACTAGATGGACCGACGACATCGTGAGAGTCGCGGGCATCCAGTGGATGCAGATGGCAGGCTTTCGTTCAGTGTGGAGGTTAAAGGGTGATGCTTGATGATGATGACTTTCAGATTGGTCCCATAGAAATTTCATCAAAGTTTGGTTCTTAAACTGGAAAAATATGTCATCAAAGTAAATTAAATTGCGTATTTACAATTTTGAAGTCTTTGATGATTATCTGAAAGGTTTTTGACACAGTGTTGTTGTTTTCCAGATCCGTCATCAAGCCGTTGTCGGGGTCCGCGCCGTCGGTGCGCACGACCAGCCTCGGCCCCGGCGGAGAGGAGACGAAGGAAGGCAAGCAGCCCAGCAAGGCGCGACAGAAAAAGTTCCAGCGACACTTTCCGCAGGTCGGACCGGAGGAGAGGGTGCTCAATTGTAAGTATCGCGACTGGACCGCTCCTTACAGACTCCATACTTGAAACATGCATTAAACGAAGTTTGTGCGACTGGAAGCGGTATCGGACTAAGACTTCTTGCTTGAAACGAAATTGCTGTGTATAAAGTTCGCATCTCTTACATACTTATTTGACCTTCACAAACTCCATAAAAAAGAGATTCTCTATTCGATAGATTATTTATAGTGACGGTATTTTCGACAGTTCAAAATCACAGCACATTATTTTTAACAGGCTTTCATTAGGTTGGAAACCCAAATTTGAAAAGTCCTGACATTTTAGTACATACTTACATACACACGCTCATACATACATACATAGATGCGTACACACATACCAAGCTAATACAAGCGTGTTCAAGATACTGTTTATGTACCTACACCGAACGATATAGGCATCGCATTTCTAAGTCAAGGCCCGTCCAGTCCCGGAGAATTGTGAATCATTCTTTAAAATGTACCTACACAATACTACATACCTATAAGGTCAAAAACATAACCCCGTAAAGTATAACTACCTTGGAGGTCGTTACGATGATGAATGTTTGGACACTCCCAATGAGGTAGCAAAATTTCCTGTACTTTTCGTCTTTTTGACCTTCGATTCAAGAGTCATTGCAAAAACGAGTTGTGAGTTGTGAAACATGCAATATCTATCTAGTTTGGCGGCCTAGATCGAAAAATACCGTATTCTAGTCTTATTTATTGGTTAAGAAACTTATACGTAATACGCATTCTTGACAAGGTCGTTTGAGAGGATATTGTTTTTAAATTAAGTCATAATGAGGTAAATAGAAAGAAGAACATAGGTACGTATAAAAATACAGTAGAACCTCTATAAGTCGAATATCAAGGGAGACGCCAAAAAATTCGAGTTGTAGAGTTTTCGACTTAGGCGGATTTTAATTCGCCATAAAGAGGTTGAGATTCATTCTTATAAATTTTTATTTACTATAAATCAACATCATTTCAAAACATTCCTAAAATAAAAAAATATGGCATTAAAAAAAGTCACAATTTTTTTTTTTGTTTTAGATAATTCAGTTGTTCTCTATCTATAGCATTGTCTAAAGTATAAAAAGCAGAAAATTCTTGTTCTTCAGAGTTGCTGGTTTACTCTGTAAAAATTCTTTGTAAACTGTTGTACAAATTGATGTGTATTGCAACCAAACTACTTCTGACAATATTTCACTCGACAACAAATGACTTGCTTCGCTAAAGCTCAAATGAAATCAAAAATAATAAAATTAAACACCTGACACCAAGCAAGCAAACACGTGTTAACGCGAGTCATAAATTCGTGGTAATTTTATTCATTTTATACTCCTAAATTGCTTTCTAAGAAACACTGTCGGCGAATTCTTAAGGGGCTTAAAAGTCTCAAATAATAGAGTTGTAAAGGTTGTAAAATAAAACATTGCTATGTTTGAGATACAGAGGTAAAATTGAATTTTTCGAGTTATAGAGGGAAAATATTTACTAAAATGGCTTGGATGGACTCACTGATTATTTCGACTTATAGAGGGTTGAGATTTCGAGTAATGGAGGTTTTGGTGTTCGAAGGGAAGGGAACAAAACTTTTTTTCGAGGTATGGAGGTTTTCAACTTATCGAGGTTCGACTTAACGAGGTTCTACTGTACTAGTTTTTATATGATATTTACATGCACCTTGGAATACCCCCAAACAGAATTACCCCACCTTACCCGATTTTCTTAAACGTGCGTATTTACCTAAACCTAATAGCCTTATTATTTTTTTGCCTTTTTCATGATCTCGAACCGAAATTTAAAAAAATATAAGCTATTTTCTTCGGTCATAAACCGCACGTATACAACTAAAATAACAACATGCTCGTAACTAGGTCAATGCTACTACAACTTTGAGTGGCCGGTGTCACTATTTCCTGATTGATAACTATCTGGCGGATACCGTTGATAAAATCGATTGTAACCCATGACGGAGTACAGTTTTATTTTTAGTTGCTACGGATACCTATATCTGTATTTCCTTACATTAAAAGGTTCAATTACGTAGTTCTTTGTAAAGATCCCGTGATTTTTCATCACTTAGGGGCCCTCGTTCTACTTCGTGGCGGATCAATATTGGACTTAAAAAAAAATCTATTTTTTAATGACGATATAGCTTAAAACCCCCGTACAATCTACACGTGTCAGGTCATATTTTTTTTTGTGTTTTTAAAAATTAGAATATTTTGAAATTTTTGTAAGAAATTTGTTGTAGCTACTTGCACCCATATAAACCCATAGCAACTGTGACGCGGAGTTCGACCCGTTGACATAAATAAGAATGTTCAATCAAGTATCTGTCACAAATACACAACACCTGGCGACAGAGTTTCCTTCTCATTTCCGTTCTATTTACTTCTCTTTTCTGTGTGTCAGGTAGCAGAATTTTAAATAGTCTAATTTTGGAATGCATTCGTTTTTTTTCGTGTATTTCTATTGTTAGTTCGCCGCGTCGTAGTTTGTCATTTGAAAGTCTGCTCGATGCGGTTAATATTTCAACATCAGGCCCGTCTGGGGCCTGGAGCAATGTGGATCAAGTTTGTAAGCTTGCCATTTGTCTCAATGCACATTAACTAGGGCAATGCAAATTGAACCTATTTCTAAAATGGTAGCAAACTGGCTAATCTAAATGGTTATTGGATTAAAGGCATTGACTAGAAAAGAGTAAAAGGGCAACTTAGACTTAATTTTTTTGCGTGTATTTTACATTATTTGTTTTTGTTTTGTGCTAAGTATTTGTTTGTTATTTTTTCTAACTGTGACCACAGACATTCAGTGGTCGAAACGTCAGGAATTAAAATAATGTAAAATACGCTCCATAAAATCAGTTCAAATTCAATTTTGTACAGCTCTATTTGTAAAGCTAGGTGTTCTTCCTATTCTTATAGACAGTGACTACCCTCAGTTTGAAGTCTTAAAGCCGTAACAGAAAGCATGGCTGACGTCAACCACCTCGACCAACGAGAGAAGAAGAGAGGGCAATAATGTTTTCACTCTTTCTCTCCCGTTGGTCAGACGTCGGTTCGTGGTTCGTGGTTCGATGCGTCTGTTACGGCTATTAAGACTAGCCGCCTGATAGCTTTCTTAACATACTTAACAAAACGTCGCGTCGTTACTAAAATCGCTGCAGACTGAATATAAGTATCCGCTCTTAGAGAATAAGGGAGAATAATTTCTGGCCCTTTTTTAATCTGTGTCAAAAGTGATGTAAACGAGGACATGTTAATTGAGAATTTTACGTGCAAAACTATTTACATAACAGGTCTGGTTGCTATTGCATATTGGATTAGAATGTATGTACCTAGAATGAACTAGAATTTGTCAAATATTTGTATTGGAGATAATATCATAGAGAAGAAAGTGGAATGAACTCTTGTTAATTTAAATGTATTATAATTTCAATATCCAATCAAATTTAACAATAATAAAATAATAAATAATAAATAATAAATATCTGGGACATTATTGCACACATGGTCATCTGACCCCAAACTAAGCAAAGCTTGTAATATGGCTGCCATAGACTGATATACATACATATATATTTTTAAATACATACTTAAATAGATATTAACACCCAGACATAGAACAAACACAAATGTTTGTCCTAGATGGGAATCGAACCCACGCCCCCAAGCACAGAAAGTAGGATCACTACCAACTGAGCCACCGAGGCAGTCTAAGACAATAAAAGTTATCAAACTGTCTTAAACTATCACGGGAAGACCCGGAAGACGGGTCTTCTCGTGAACATGGTGCATGTAACTGCGCCGAAATATCGGGAGCTCCTTCCACAACCTTACCACGGTAAATATCCCGTAAATAATCATATAACTTTAGTGGACAACCGTGATAGTGTAAAACAGTGTTTGATAATTTTTATTGGATATTAAAATTATAATACATTCAAATTGAACAAGAGTTCATTCCACTTTCTTCTCTATGATATTGAAGACCCGGAAGACGGGTCTTCCCGTGAACATGGTGCATGTAACTGCGCCGAAATATCCGGAGCTCCTTCCACAACCTTACCACGGTAAATATCCCGTAAATAATCATATAACTTTAGTAAAAGTTATCAATTTTCGGCCACAACATCGCTTCCCGTCAAGTGAGTTGGTGGCCAAAAGTAAACCTATTCTTTATAAAAAAGAAAAAAACTGTTTTCTTTGGATGTTCTAAGATATTTGTTACGCTCAAAATAGGATTGAATGGCGCTCTTCCGCGCTTTCAGATATAAGAAATTCATGATTCATATTTTTGTCAATGTGAATCAAAGGTAATCACATTTATAATTTGCGAATATTATAATGCGAAAATAATAAAGTTCTATACTCTATGTGTTTCTGACTGCTGTAAAAGTGTTGTGTTTTTATGACCGTATGCCACTCATTTCCTCTTTAGAAATGTGCTTGTTGGTTGGTCATCACCATTCAAAATCTGACCATTTCGAAGTTTGAAACTCAGACGAAATACCCTCTGAGGTTCGGAATTGGTAGTTAGAGATGACACCTACCCCACCTGTCTGTTTCAGTCAGTTTTTACGCCTCATCTTCGAAAATAGGTGGTTCTATTCTAGGCCCCATTGTTAAATATATATTTTTTTATTCGGTAATAGGCTTGCGTTTGAGCGCCAACTCGCCTGATGTTAAATGTTTTAGTCAGTATATTGATGTACCGTTTTGTTTGATTTCAGACTACTCCTGTGCGCTGGTGGGTGATCTCCTTCTACAAGGTCACCTCTACATCACAAAAAACTACTTCGCCTTCTATTCTAACGTGTTTGGATATGTGACCAAGGTGAGAACGATTTTCTTGGTTATTTTTTATGGTAGACGCTTCGATCAAGAGTAGTCAGGTTGCGCGACCTCCAAGTCGCAGACTGGCGCAAGACCGCAACACCGGGGCTGATGGTGTTCTCTTGTGTTGGAGCCCAAGACCCTCTATGGGTCGCCGCCTCAGCAGAGTACAGCGGTATACAACTATTTACCGAAAAAGGTAACGATAGCCACATGTCTGCAGTTTTTTATAAATAAGTAAAAAAAACTTGGCTCATTGAGCAATCTTTTTACAAATTCGATGAATTCTGAAAACGTTATATCAAATTTACATACATATCCGTATATATAAAAGGCGATGTGTGTATGCATGTATGTATCTGTTCCGTATGGTACGGTAACTTTGGTTTTATGTCGGACCACTGCGTTTCCAATTGTGTCCTGTATAGATACTCTGAGCATAGCTCTGTCCATAGCTCGCAGTACAACTTTAAACTTGTGGACCACGTTAACCGTGAGCGTCCACGTCTCGGCACCGTAGGTCATAACGGGTAGGACACTGATTAAAAACTTTTATCTTGAGACACTGTGGTATGGACGACAATATGGTACACCCAATTAACGTCTGACAACCATAGATATACAAAACCTAAAGAGTCACAATCTCTAAGTGAAAACAGTCAAAAAACGTCCGAGAGTCGTTGTACATACCTCGACATCAATTATAGTTCACAATGCCACATTACTTCAATTTAGACTTTATGTTGCTAGCATAGTGTTTAACGTTGCTTGTCCGCCATGTCATCGTAGCACTGGTATCGTCGGCGTCGTAATCGGATCTCGGTTGCCTTACAACTAACCAACAATTCTGCTCTATGCGAAGCGTGCGCCGAGTTTTTTTTGGCACGATTGTTACTCTATTTGTATTGTATCTCGATGCTAACAACTTTATGTTTAGCTCTAAATGGCTATAATCGTTATAATTTACTTGCTAAGTAATATATTAATGGCCATATACATGCCTCAGATTTTAGCACTGACCGTGCGCACTTTGTGACCTTTTAGCACTTTCGTGACTAATAAAAGTAGAAGTATGTGGCTTATCACGACAACCTAAATGAACCGGTTAATTACAGTGAAATGTGTTTCAGTAGGTTTAAAAATAATGTTGGCAAAACAATATTTAAGTAAAGTTCAAGGCAATTGAGTGAGAAATATAAGGTTAGAAATAGTTATCAAGATAAGAAAGTAGAAGCTATTATTTACCTTTGTAAGAAATTACAGTGATAATTTTAGTAGCATTGTAGAATCGGATTAGTTTGCGTTTTGGCTATTATTTTTATTAGCGATCTGTCGTCGCTGAAACTTTTCCCCCACTAATTCTGACACTTTCCGTGTGCGAACTGTCCTGTGACTTTCTAGCGATACGAAAACTTACTGCTAGGTAGAAACAAAGCTAGAAACTAGGTAAAAAATTATGAAAGATAGAAGGCTAATTAAAGCTTTCAATAATAGCTAAGTTTATTAAAATACATTTAAAAAAAAAATGGAAACTTTTGATACTTTGATGACAATATTATGTCATCTGAGGAACCGAAATTGCATATTTTACAAATTTTGTGAAGTCGGTCATTTAAATTAACAATTATGACTAAAATCGTTGCAGTATACGTAGTTTTGTTTTTGAAGCACTAAATAGAAATGGGATTTCCGTTGCCAAAAAAAAAGGATAATAACTTATCTCAAGTTATTTCTTTCCAGCTACTAATCCCCACGACGTCTGTGCTAAGGATAACAAAAGAGAAGGTTGCACGAATAATCCCCAACGCGGTAGGAGTTTGCACGAGGGAGGAGCGTCACGTGTTTGGATCGCTTCTGTCGCGAGATTCCACTTACAAACTCATGACGCATGTTTGGAAGGCATCACGGGCTCCTGAACTGGTGCTCCCTAGTAAAACACAGGTAAATATCAGTTATATGATAACTATGGGCAGGCCACATCGCTCGCAGAACCGACAACCGATGGGGAAGAAAGGTTCTTGAGTGGAGACCACGATTCGGAAGACGCAGTGTAGGTAGGCCTTTCACTAGATGGACCGACGACATTGTGAGAGTCGCGGGCATCCAGTGGACGCAGATGGTAAGGTGTCGTTCAGTGTGGAGGTTAAAGGGTTAAAGGTTACTATGTTCAGCAGTGGACGTCTTCTGGCTGATGATGATGATAACCATGATACACCCTTGAATGGCACCGCTATTTTCCCGTTCACACTGACAAGTGGCAGAGCCCCCGCACAGCTGTGACGTCATCGGCGTCCGTTTCCCTGCCACTTCAGACGCAAACGCCTGTAACCGGGCGCCGTTAACTCGCTAGTCAATTCTATTGTTTAAAACGTTTTTTTTAAGGAATAAGCTTGCCTTTTCTCATGGTGTTAAGCGATGATGATTTCCGGCCAGTTTTATTTATAATTAAAATAGATCTACGTTTAGCCACCAACTGCCTGACTAAGATATTTTTACCTGTAGATAGGTTGTGCTCGCCACCATATTGACTAGACGAATGCAAGGCACATTATCATACTCGTTACATCCGTCTCTCAGTCACGCACTCCGTGTGTCCGGTAACACATCGCAGCTAATTAAGTGTTTTGGGAGAAATAATTGTAATAAAATGCCTTTCTGTGTCTTTATAAACGGCAAAAACTACACACGCTCTGTGAGAGACAAGAAAAATGTTTCATAACACGCGTAATTACTGTATTTTTTACTTAAACAGAAGTATAATATAAATTATTTTATCTTAGGCGACTGTTGTCACTACGAAGTGTATGAGTGAGTTGTGTAGATTGTCTTGTCTGAGAGAGTGATAGAGATCGCAGCATAATCGATGACCACAACCAAATTCAGCCGTTCACCACGGCGGCGGCGAGCCGGTTGTCACTTTTTAAAGCAGCGTTGTTCGCCTATAACGTCTCTATTATATTACATCTCACTGCTGACAGATGGTTTTTTATTTCCTCAAAAGACAGTAGAAAATGAACCAATGCGATGGGGACTTATCAAAAACAGTAGCATAATTAGAGGGAGATATTTGTATATTTGGTTCAGGTTTGATGGGAATTCTGTTCTTCTATTTCAGGATCTCCGAGCATCAGAAGTGGAGTTAGATGCTTCGGAGTATTCTCCTGAGGACGACAGCAGTTCCGCCGGAGGAGACCGGCTCGACGCTCCTGAACCATCCGTTAGAAGGGAGCCCGAGGCTATTGTTACCTCACGTGAGCACACATACTTAAACCTTAAATAATTAGCAATTAAAAAAAAAAAACTTCATAAAAAAGGTTAGAACTGGACCAAACTGAAATGGGACCACACGGGAAGCACCAGCTTTCAAAAAAAAAAAGGATCATCAAAATCGGTTTACACAGTCGAAAGTTCTGAGGTAACAAACATAAAAAAATACAGTCGAATTGAGTACCTCCTCCTTTTTGGAAATCATCTGATCTGAATGCTATGCCCACTGCCACTTCAACTTGCTAATCCTACATTTGGCTAATATTTTATTATTTTTTCAGCTGCTGGTGCTGCAGTGATCCAACCAGCGTTGTTGTTGGGCAGTCCGGCGCCCAAACGTCACGCGACGCACTGGCACGCCATCCTTATCTTCTTAGCCGCGTGCCTCACATTCACCGCGCTGTGGCTCGCGTACAGACTCTACTTGGCGAGGTTTCAACCTCCGGTGAGTACAACTTGACTATGCAATACTTTTTTAAGGTAAAAAGGAATTGGAAGATCACTTCGTTGTCCGTCTGTCTGTTTGTCAAGTTTCAAGGGAATCAAAACCTATAGGGTATACCGTTGACCCAGAATAATGAAATTTAAAAAATTCTGTATCTGTAATTCCAAAACAAGAAGGAGGTCATTATACTCATCATTATGAACATCTTTTACTATTGGACCAACACTGAAATCGGTAGAAAAAATCAGCTGTTCCATAGAAAACTCCTTTTTTCTATCGGACTGCCAGAGCGGGCACGAAAAATCGACACCGCTTTATGGTTGATACTCCGAAAACCCGTACGAAGCGCTTTGATTCAACCTGCTGCGCTACCTGAATTGGTGTTTCCCGGTAGTTACAATCTGGGTGTCTTCAAATCACGAGTGAATCGGTTCCTTCTGGGCAAGCGTGCTCCGTCGTAGACCGCATCATCGCTTAACATCAGGCGAGTTGGAGGTCAAACGCGAGCCTATTTCTAAAAAAAATAATTAAAAAACGTGCTCCATCGTAGACCGCATCATCGCTTAACATCAGGCTAGCTGGCGGTAAACCTAAGCCTATCTATAAAAAAACGTTAATTGACACTCGACAAAATGTGTGGAACAGCTCAATTTTTTCTTCGCGATTTCAGAGTTGGTCTCATAGTAAAAGTTGTTCATGATGATGACCACAATGACCTTTAGACTTAGTGTACCCCAAGCTTATAAAATCCTGCGGCATTTCCGAGTAACAATAATATGGGGTTCTTCAAAAGAGCTTTTAATGGTCGGCAACGTATCTGTGATGGCCCTGGTGTTACAGGTATCCATAGACGACGGTGATCGCTTACCATCAGGCCAGGCAGCCCGTTAGCTTGTTTGTCACCCATGGCATTAAAAAACCTAGTCTTTTGTGTAATATAGTCGTTACTGCCATGTTTCCAGGATGATCTTGTCAACCTATCTGGTGAGGAGTTGTACGCTGAGCTGGTAAAATGGCGAGCACGGCTACACGGGCGTGCTGCCGGAGAGCTGCACTCATTCCTCACAACCAATCTCCTACTGCTCACCAAGGTATCTTATTTTTACACTTTACTTTATATTTTTTACTTTATTTTTTGGTATGTGACTATATTTTTGGATCGATTCCCAAGATGGTTGAATGATGAATTCGAATATCTGCTCCGGGTTTTGGTGTTAGTAGTCCTTGATTTGTGTGTGTTCTATGGCATCCCCGACACAGGGAATGCTAATGGAGCTGTGAGTGTGAAACTATACTTTGTTGGTAATAATCTTACCATCTCGTTACAATAAATAAATAGTAAATAAATAAATAATAATGGTGATAAAATTGTGCTGGAAACATTGCCTGAAGCGTCGAAATTACAGGGCACACAGAGATTTGACATCTTATATCTCGGGGTGACGAGCGCAGTGCATTGCCATCCAGAGATTTGAACTGTTAAAGTTCAAAATTCTGAGTGGCGTTGAGCTGTTATGGGCAAGCGTGAAGAGCCACCAGGCGAGCGACTTCGCTCGTCTCGTCAAAAAAAATGTAATTGTATTTTATAACAGTGTTGTTTCTTTTTCTGTTTCTTTACAGGTCCGTCAATCCCTAGAAGCGTTGTCGGGCGTTATATTAACCGACATGGCCAACTCTGGCCATGTAAACGTGAACGTTCCTGCTGACCCCGTATTCAGTTAGCAACACGTTGTACAGAGGAAACTATATCTTAGCGCCACGACATACATACGGTATTCGTACGTATGTGATGCAACCCTATAGACATTACATCGCTAATATCAGCTGTTCTATACATTTTGTCGAGTGTCAATGACCGTATAGAATAGCTGACTTTTTTCGTGACTGTCCCAGTTAAGCTGATTGGTTCGCTCAAGGTCTAGACATCGAAGCTGGCTTTCCATTCCTGGGCGGATTTTGTAGGCACATTTGTGCCAATTTGTTGTCTGAAATTGCTAGCTTTGTGACAGGTGTCTATGGGGTAGAAAGTAGTTGGTGATAAAACTATGATCAGTTGAAATTGATTGGGTAGTTTTATAATAACCGTCATATTAAGAAACTTTCAATAGGCCTGTTTCCGTGACTGTTGTCTAGTTTTCGCGCTTGACGCGTTTCGTGAGCAAGAAGTTGACAGGGCACTTAAAGCAGCTGGTAAACTTTCAAATTTATTTGTCAAAATCTATGTTTCATCAAACACAAGCGCATACGTTCAAATACCAGACAAAAACTCAATCAAAGCCATCAAGATACAATACCTATAGAGTCGCAATCTCTAAGTGAAAAGAGTCAAAAAACGTCCGAGGGTCGTTGCACATACCAAAACATCAATTATATAGTTCACAATGCCACATTTACTTCAATTTAGACGTTATGTCGCTTGCGTAGTGTTCAACGTCGCTTGTCCGATAGGGCATCGTAGCACTGGCATCGCGTGGCGTTGTAGTCGGATCGCGGTTGCCTTACAACTAACCAGAAAGTCTGCGCAATGCGTAGGGTGCGCCGAGTTTTGGTTCTTGACATTTTTTGGCACGATTGTGACTATAGGTATCTTGATGATCAAAGTTCATTTCTAACACGTAGTATTTTATTTGTTTAACAAATATGGTTGAATGTTTATCGGTTACTTTATTGCTTGACGAAAGCCTTCTGACTAAAACGCTCAGTTTCCACTCAAGGCAATTTAAACTGATCTTGTGGATCCACTATGAAGAGATCGATATTCGATAGAAGCGTAGATAAATTAAATAAAATCGAAATTTTATTTGAACATCAATACATGTAAGAATGAACCATGAAACAAAGGTATTATTTATTGTAAATAGTAATTTAAATGACAACTTTATTAATAATGAAATAAGGTTTAATTTTAGAAACATCTGTGTATTTAATGTTGTTTTTGTATCAATCAATACTTAAATTCATGAACTTTTAGAATCTTAAAAGCATTGTGACATTAAAATACAACTAATAAAAAATTAAATGTTAAGACCAATATGAAATCAAACAATAATTTGAAACATATTAGTGTATTTTTATAATTTGCGTAAATAAAAAATATGTATGGAGTTTTCATATTTCGTCCACCGTTTAAAACTGAACACCCATATTTATTAATTAGACTATCAAACGTCACCCCCGCTGAAATCTTAAACTGGTGATGCCGTTTTTTAACCGACTTCCAAAAAGGAGAAGGTTATCAATTCGACTGTTTTTTTTAAGTTTCCTCTGAACTTTCGACTGGGTGAACCGATTTTGATGATTCTTTTTTTATTTGACAGCTGGTGCTTCCCGTGTGGTCCCATTTCAATTTGGTCTAGTTCTGAAATTTATATTGTCTGTTTTTTAAATTGATCATTATTTAGAGGCCTTTTAAAAAAAGATTCTTACAATTCTTACAACATTCATTTGTATTTCAGTGTCACGGTGTATTTTATTGTCTGTGAGGCATTTCTACATCATAATTGTGTCAAACACGGTAGAGTAAGTAGAGACGAGTGTTTTCAAATGTTTTTAGAGATGGTAAAGTCCACATTTGCAGTTTTGTACAAAAAAATCAGATGTAATATTCTAAATTCCATCGGAAAATTTCGATTCGTTTCATCATCCGTCGGTCATCCTGAATGCAAATGACCGAGACGGAGAAAGTAATATCGAATCGATACTCTCCGATTGTACGGCAGCGGATTTTAGAAACGTCAGATTTCAAATTGAATACTAAAAAGTATCAGTATCTTTTTAGATTTACATTCAGTTTTTTTTTTAATGTTTTATTAATATATTACTGTAAACAGTAATATATTTTTTATGACTGTTTATAGTTTTTTAGTCATCATCATAATGACGATTAAAAAAAACTGTAGTCATTTAAAAAAATTGTCTGTTTCTTTTTACAGTTTAAAAAAAAAACGAACTGAGTTTTTTTTCAATTATTACAGTTTTTTTAGTCATCATCATTATGACGATGACGATGATGACTAAAAAAACTGTAAAAAAAACCAGACAGGTTTTTTAAAATGACTACAGTTTTTTTAATCATCAGTCATTAATAAAAATCAGCGTCTGGTTCCGGATCTACGAAATAAATATTTATCCCATAACTATTTATCTGTTTCAAGGACTAAATAGTTTTTTCCGTGTTTCAGTCAACTGCACGACAGATATAAAAAAAAGGTCTACAATATGCACGAATTGCAAATGTGGATATTTGTGGCAGTGGTGCTAGCTTTAGTTAAGGATGAGCCAACATTCCTGTTTCAATTGTTATAAAGTCATCGTATTGGGTCGAGCCACATCGGCTTCGCTTGTCATTCAAATGGTATACCAAATATAGCTTTTTTTTAATTCTTGCCAATACATAATGACAATTCTGTAATTAGGTTCTTAATCTTCGTTACGTAATAGTGTACATTCAATCATAGTTTACACTGACTAAAGACGAATTAAATGACGGCAATTCTGTTATAACATTGTTATTATCATCGTCATGGTTGTCTGGAAGAGATCGCTTTAAGCGATAAGGCCGCCCATTAAAAAAACCTAGTTAATATTTTCATTGTAATGTATGTTTTCCTTGTTTGTGTGGTCTTTTAATAAAGAGTTATCGTCTTCATCAGCCAGAAGACGTCCACTGCTGAACATAGGCCTCCCCCTTTAACCTCCACACTGAACGATATCCTGCCATCTGCATCCACTGGATGCCCGCGACTCTCACGATGTCGTCGGTCCATCTAGTGGGAGGCCTACCTACGCTGTGTCTTCCGGTTCGCGGTCTCCACTCAAGAACCTTTCTTTCCCATCTGTTATCAGTTCTTCGAGCGATGTGGCCTGGCCATTGCCACTTGCAAATTTTAATAGCAGTGTCGGTAACTCTGGTTCCTTAGCGAATATCCTCGTTCCGGGTTCTATGATATTTTAGTGTTGGTATACTAAAGTAATTTTGACACCTGTAAACTGTTGCCATCCTTTTCTGACGTATTGAAATGAAAAGAGACGAGGATCCTTTTAGCCCAGTTAGATTAGTTAAGAGAATGGTACAACTGAATTCACGCCAATAGGTCCAATTATGTTCTGTCACTAAATTAAACAAATAAAATCAAACCAATCTATACATATACGTACAGACAAAAAAAAACTGTAATTGCGAGATATAAAAAAAAGCAAGTATTAAAATTACTCTGTTTTCCGTTGCTTAACGGAATACGTTAGGACAGTTTTTAGAATTTTTGTCTGTTTGTTTGTGCACGCACATCTCCTATACCACTGGACGGATTTAAATGCGGTTTTTAACCGACATCAAAAAAGGAGGAGGTTCTATGTTCGTCTGTATGTTTTTTGTTTTTTTTAACTGATTTCAAAAATGATTACGAATTTGCTTAGCTATGACTATATTGAAGTACAGGCTAAGGGAGGAAAAAAGGGTTGAACATTTGTATGAAAATCTACGCGTACGAAGTCGCGGACAACAGCACTAGTATCTGAACAAAATGATTTGCATCTCTTTTCATTTTAATATAAGAAATTTTCGATGAACAATTTAAGAATTTGTATTTATTTATTATTCAAAAACTCATCAAATTACAATTAAACTAATAACTATTGAAATAACCCACCCCTGACCGTTCCCGGCGCAAAGGTACCCAAAACACTCGCTGCGTTACCACGTTGGATGGCAATGGCCAACCTTTTGATATAAGTGATTTCATACATATTTCAATGTGTGAGAAATGAATGGCATTTAGTTTACTTTAGAAATAGCTATAACAGAATTGAAGTCAAATGTGTACAGTAAAAATCAAGAGATTTGTTGCATGCAAATAATGTAGCAATAATTTTAATATTTCTAGCTGCATTGAGAATTTGAAATTGTCATAACATTTTCCATTTTTTTTTTGTTATATAGACAGCCTTGTATTTTTGTTCAGCAGAGTCATCAGTGTACGTCGAAGTCAGAGTGTGACTAATTCTCTTTGGTGCTCAAACAATGTTGGAGCACGAACAAGCTATTTTTTTAAACTGCTGTCTCTCTGCACGTGTATTTTATATTGAGTGATTTGTCAGCAAGCGAAAATTTAGGTGTTGGTAAATTCCAAGTATATGCCCAGGAGGCCTAACCCAGCAGTGTGTTGATACAGGCTGACGATGATGATGATGATAAAATTCCAAGTGATTAAGTAAAACTAGTTTTAGGGTAAGAATCCCCGGAATTGTATGGACCTAGGCGAGGTTGAAATGTCAGATTTCAACCTGATGTCTCTTTACAAGGTTACGTCAACTTTAAAAGCAACTTGGTTTTAAAGTTGACGTAACCTTGTAAAAAGGTAACAGATCAAACGTATTTATTTGTATGGGGTATAATTTGCTAGACGCTTTACAAAGTTATGTAGTTAACTTTGTATGGGCTGTCAAAAAGCGATTAACATAATGGACATATTATATCGCCATTTAGTAAAGATAAAACCACAAATCCATTGAACATAGTTTCTCTGAAAAAATATGACATTTCGTCCCAGCGTAGCTCCATCCAGCTTCATTCGATTCTCACCCTTAAATATTTTTAGGGTGATTAAATGGATATAAAGTAATGTAATTAAATATTAAGTTATTGTTCTAGTCTTCGGTAAAGCTCAAGGGTTTAGTTATAATTTCGTAATGGTCAGTACTTAGGACGTTGTAAATATTCAGTTCGGATTATTCCAGTGATTTTTAATGCGATATATTTTCAACATAATTATGGAATTAAGCATTTTTGTTAAACAGTATTTCTGTGTTTTTTATATAGCTGAATTTGCATGGACTTTTGCATTATTGAATCAAAACTGGTTCGTCCAGTAACTCAAAATTGCTTTTTAACATTTATTTGTATTACACGGGAATTACTCACGTAAGATTAGGCCGGTTTGTGCAAATTGAGACGCAGCCGCGCGCGCGCATTCGCCTTGATAAAGATCGCCGAATGCGGTTGAAACTATAGTCGGAGTATCCGTTCTAATCTTACGTGAGTAATTCCCGTGTAATATAAATAAAATGTGTGAAAACCACGTCAGTTTCCATTATAAAAATTGCTTCACATTTTTAAAGTACATATAGGTATCACAAAATCTTTAAAAAAACGATAACATCTAGTCGTGTTGTGAAAAATAAAAACTTATGTGTAAAAAGTAGCGTTTAAAGTTGATTAAATACTGGATATGTTATTTTAATGTTGTGGTTATATTACACCAAATATATTAGTTATTTGCTAGCAAATTGTTTAAATTGTAATCGAACAAAAGTAAAATCTTTGCGTTCTATGTTATATTTTTTTAGATTCATTATCTGTTAAAGTTATAAAGATTGCCTTCGTTCGGATAGGATCATGGGCAAATGGGCGTTATCTGAAATAACTAAGCTTCAAAGTTGATTTGAAAGGCCTAATTCTGTTGCTGATTGGCGCCAAAAGGTTGTACATTGTTATTTAAAATTTTCATAAAATTAGTTATTACGGTCCTCATCCGTAGATGCTGTTATTATTTCCTTATATTTACTATTCTACCTTGTAGCTCAATCGTTAAAAATCATTAGAATTGTCCAATAGCTGTTCTGGCTACAACATGTTGTCTCGTTTTCGCGCTTGAAATTCATCGTCAGCGAAAAGTTGACAGCACTTTTTAGCAAAGATTAGCTTCAAACTATTGTGAATAGAAGTCATGATCATTTTACTTGGGAGTGGTTGAATCATAGTAAAATTGTACTCTAAATTCGACGGCTCAAGGTTGACATTGTTTTGATTCAGGTTTAGCTGTTTTAGAACGATGTCCTATTCGTCCTAATGAAGTCAAGGAACCGTATATTTGCCAAAGACAACTTACAGTAGGATTATAGTAAATATCTGGGCTGAGTTTTTTTTGATAATGTTTTGTAAACTGCACCAAAAACTATTCATAATTTAAAACGAAAACACAAAACAATACATCAAATCAAGTCTTAGTCCGATTAGTATAGGACTACCTTTTCTCCTCATTGATTACAGTGCAAGCATCATCATAAAAAGGGGGCATCCATTATGTGAGGCGTTTTGGTCGGTCCGAATCTCACCCAATCTCACGTGGGGGAGCGGTGGATCTAGGCAAATATCACGTAATATTTTTTTCCCGCAAGAAACAGTGTAAAATTTCAAAAAAACTGGGTTATTTTAGGTAAAACATGTTAATCCACTAAAATATGGCTAAATTCTACACAACATATTACAGATTGTAATTTTTAAACTTTCGCGATTTGAACACATGTTTTTCGGACTCACCCGCAGTTTTCAGTCAGCTCGTGACCACGGCCATTGTAACATGGTTGAAACGTCGAGCGAAAGGTATCTATTTTTACCTGTATTTAATATTGCGCGATAAGTCCCGATAAATATAAAAAACATATTACAGATTAACATATTTTCACTAAAAATACGCATTGTGAAATATCTCACGTGAGATTAGGGGGTTGCGTCAAATCTCACGACATCTCACCAAGGGGTGAGAGGGGAGAGAAAAATCGCCAAAATCACCTCACGTAATGGACGCCCCTAAAGGTCCCTAAACTAGTGCTATAGAGAAAAGTTTGTACAATATAGCTAGATTAAGTACAGTTTTTTTTTTGTTTTTTCATGTATATGTAAGATGTCATTTCGTTGCAGTAGCTAGCCAGTTTATAGGTTACAAATGTTATGAACCATCAAATAGTCTGTTAAAATTTGACTTTAAAATGTGTATACTTTGTTATGACTTGAATATGAAACGTTTTACTTACGCGTATTTTAAAATTCAGCCGCTTTATAAAACAATTTTAAAATGTATTTTTGAATGTTATTTGTCTGTCTCGAGTGTACAGCGGGAAATTTGTCGACTTTAGAATGATGTCTTTTTCATTTTAGTCTATTAGAGAGGACATCAATACTAGACAACAAAATGTTGGTTCATTGTAGAACTACAAAAAACATTAAAATACATTTTAAAATGCGTCTTGTGCGCAATTTTCGATATTTTCTGTTAAGTACATACAGACAAACTAATCCATTGTTTGTGGTACATACAATACAAGTAATATTTTTATAAGTTGTAGCTCATTAGAGCGGTGATAGAAACTTAATTTATTTCTACCGCGTAGAAATTGTTAACGTAATTTTATGTTTTTATGTATATTTTTGTTTAAATTTGTGATTTGTTTATTGTAAATAAATAGATAGACGAGTTATTTCAATGAATGCTGTTGTAACCTCTTTCCCTAGTGTTTATCTCGAAATTATCACTGGCTTTTTTCCGGGTATTTATTTTTTGCCTTTATTAATCAAACAATATAATACTAAATACTATCTTATTGACTTAGCTTAAAACAAAAAAGATGGATTACCTAGATTATTTGCGATAAAAAAAAGAGACTGGTCTAGGTCAAAAGATAATGCAAATGCCCACAGAAAATATTTATTTATTGTTTAAATTAGAACGGCTGTCAAGGCATTTTTGTAAGAAATTTGTTGTAGCCAGCTGAACCCATATAAACGAAACGTCGGTGATTAGAAATCAGTTAGCAACTGTGACGCGGAGTTCGACGTGTTGATCTAAATAAGAATGTTCAATCAAGGTTCACTCATAATACCTGCTAACAGATTTTCCTTTTCATTTCCGTTCTATTTACTTCTTTTCGGTGCTCAAGCCAATAACAGTTGGTAGCGTAAGCCAGCATGCAGGCGGCATAACCGCGTTGAATTACGCTACGGAAAAAAAAACAAAGACTGGCTACGAAGTAGCTATACCTAGTCTGTGTACGGAGCCTACTTCATATCATATTTAAATATAGAGCTTGGAGTTATAAATAGGTATGCCAATTCCCCTTCTAGTATTTCTGAGAACTAGATGAAGGATTACAAAGAAAATAGCATGAAAATTCGGTGGCCGGTTCCTCGTTGCCATTACGTAGTCTTTAACGCGAGTCCGCGTTTGACCACCAACTCACATAATTTAAAGTCAAAGTTTTAATCACCATAACCCTTTATCCAGGGATAAAAAAAAAAACATGCGAAATAAAACGACTATATCATATTTTAGCAACTTTATTAAATAAAATAAAAAATGCAATTAGCGAATCCAGTAGGCAGGTATAAACCAGATATAACAGTAATAATTTATAGGTATATTGTTAGCTAGGCGTTGATGGGATGTTGTCTTTTTGCACTACTTTTTTTGTACTTTAGTAGCTAACATTATACCTATTATGTGGTGGTACAGAACCTTCAGTGCGCGAGCCCAACTCGCATTTGGCCAGTTTTATTTAACTAGAAAAAGTGAATAACATTAAAATCCGACATCCAAAATATATGAAAAACGTAATAAGTGCCTATAAAATTTGAGGGTTGCTCTCGATTTCCCTAGGATCCCATCATCAGATCCCGACTTGGTGACAATGGGACCAAATTTGAAGTATACCCTGTCAGCCGGTATAATCGGTCAACAGTTGGCGGAGAAATCGGTGAATTAAAAATATACAGTCGAACATAGAACTGCCCTCCTTTTTCGTCGGTTAAAATGAGGCTTGCAGTGGTTCTATACAGCCATTTAAGTTTTAAGCTTTTTCCGGGGATTTTACACGTTAGATGTACCGCTATACAACAAAAGTATAGCTATACTCGGTCGAAGCCTTTATTTGTCCTGATAGCTGCAATAACATTGTAAAGAGCTGTTAACATTTGTGTTTGTTCTATGTCTGGGTGTTAATATCTATTTAAGTATGTATTTAAAAATATATATGTATGTATATCAGTCTCTGGCAGCCATATTACAAGCTTTGCTTAGTTTGGGGTCAGATGACCATGTGTGCAATAATGTCCCAGATTTATTTATTATTTATTATTATTTATTTAATATTTCACTGAAGTACTACATTCTTACGTTAAAAAAAAACTAGCGAAAATGATCAGAATTTATGGTTTTTATTCATCTTTTTTACAATGTATTGCAGCTGTCTGACGAAATAAATGCTTGGACGGAGAATAAGTCTTTCATACGTTAAAGTATTGTATGTCCTAAAACTGCGACCAGAACCACCGGAGAATGGGCAGCAGCGTCCTATTAGTACAAGGTGAACGTACTGCGATCCCCAAGCCGCCTGCCAAGCGTGGGGATTATGGCAACACCCCTCTGAGAGGGAGGCCTTTGTTCAGCAATGGACATTGATGGCTGATAATGTGATGTGTGACGCTAAAGTATTTGGTAAATTTTAAAAATTTGAATTTTTATCGTATAGGTATTGCACAACTGAATAGATTTCCAACCTACAATGCAAAACTATAAAACAAAACAAAAAATAACTATAAAAGTATTTGACAGAGTTAACTACAATTTATAACAATACTTACACTCGGCACTCGCTCGGTTCTTTCCGATATTCGAGTATGTACCTAGATTGTTTACTTTAATTTTTTATTCACTGTGTAAAGATAACTTTAAGTAAATTGTGTTTCTTCTATGTATAAAAGCTGAGAACCTAATTCCAAGATAAACCTCGGCGAGGTTTTTTGGTGTTAGCAAACAAATTAAATGTTTAACGTATATCATAAATAAATAAAAAAAAAAAAAAAAAAAAACTTAAAAAAAAAAAACTAATTTATATATTCAATAGTTTAGATTCTACACCACTGATTCTAGGTTTTTCTGGCAATGTTATCCACATTGCCAGAAAAACCTAGAAGTGACCTAGTGAGCCAAGTCTCCGATCGCCGTAGCTAGGTGCTTGGTATCTGGTAAAAAAAAAAAATGGTAAAAAAAAAAAATGATGAACTGATGGTTTTTTTTTTTGTGACAGTCAGACAAAACAAAGTCTAGGACTTGGACGGGCATAAAATGAAGGAAACCATTTTATAATTAAATTAAATTTACCGCCTACTTTTTAACTGCACGAGACGAGACGAGCAAGTCGCTCGTCTTATGGTAAGTGCCACCCAGAAAAAACCTACTCGGCAATGCACTGCCCTCATCACCCTGAGATATTGGATGTTAAATCTCTATGCCCTAGAGTTTCACTGGAAACATTAGCCTACAATCCGAAACACATTAATGTTTGCACACTACTGCTTAACAGTTGAATAACTGGCAAAGGTACTTTCCAAGGCGGACTCGATGAAAGAAACCTACCACTACAATAATCTACACTTAAATGACACCACAGAAGTTTTTTTTTGTTTTAATTAGAAGTTGTCAAGGCGTTTTTGTAAGAAATTTGCTGTAGCCACTTGAACCCATATAAACCCATAGCAACTGTGTTAGCAACTGTGATTTATGTCAAAACGTCGAACTCTGACGAGTTCGACGTTTTGACATAAATAAGAATGTTCAATCACATATCTGTCACAATGCCTGGCGACAGTTTCCTTCTCACTTCCGTTCTATTTACTTCTTTTTTCTGTGAATGACTCTACTTATTCTTCGAGAGTGTTCTTTGTTTCTCCGCGTGTTGGACTAGCTGTTTGTCTGTAGCGAGTCCTTTTCTAGCGCGCACAGCATCCATGTACGCCTTGGCTCGGTTCACGCCATCCCACTTCTCCCCCCAGTGGAGGTACTCCTCCTCAGTGCGCGGACGCCAGAACGGGTCTATGTCGATCACCTGGAAAAAGCAGAACGATGTGTTGTGAAACGTTTGTGTTGTGATCAAAGACTTTCTAGAACTAGACATTTAATGCAGGGCTAACATGTTCAGGCACTACATTAGATGAAAACGTCTGAGACACGCCCACTGAAGACATTGAATATCACGTCAGTACTGACCAAGCCTGCGATTCGTCAACGTTTTGAAGTGACATTGAATGGGCCAACTGAATAGTTTCCATTGGAAATAATCGTAATTACAAGTCTGGGCTACGTAGTAGCTTTACCTAGTCTGTGGTTGTGATGGATGTGTAACGGTTTTCTGAAAGAGGATATCCAACTACCAATCCCGCTCTTTTTATACATAAATAATAATTAAGCGGGTCGGACTCGCGCACGAAGGGTTCTATACCATTATCTATAAAAAAAAAACATTTTATTTATATTACACGGGAATTACTTACGTAAGATTAGGCCCCGGTTACTCCGACTATAGTTCCCGTGTAATATAAATAAAATGTGTGAAAATCACGTCAGTTTCCATAAGAATAAAAAAAAACATTTGTTGTATGGGAGCCCCCCTTAAATAGAAACATTATTTTAAGTGAATAATATAAATCAATATTCTGTGAATATTTCAAGCGTCTACTGCTGTTGCCGTTATCAACATCGTGCAAAAAATCACGTTTGTTGTATGGGAGCCCCATTAAATATTTATTTAATTCTATTTTTAGTAATTGTTGTTATAGCGGCTACAGAAATACATCATCTGTGAAAATGGCAACTGTCTAACTATCACGGTTATACAGCCTGGTGACAGACGGACAGCGGAGCCTTATTACTAAGGTCCCGTTTTACCCTTTGGGTACCCTAACAACAAGTAAAGTAAAATACACGCTTAAAATGAAGAAAGTCAGAAAAGGGCAAGTTACCCTTTTACAATTTTCTGGTCAGTGTCTTTAATCCAATAACAATTTAGATTAGCCAGTTTACTACCATTTTAGAAAAGCTACTTCAACTTACGATGCCCTAGTTAATGTGCATTTAGACAAATGGCAAGCTTATAAACCTAATCCACATTGATCCAGGCCCCAGACGGCCTGTCGGACTGTCCAACTATCACGGTTCATGAGATACAGCCTAGTGACAGACGGACAGGCATATGGATAGACAAATAGATAAAAAAGAATATCATTACTAACCTCCCAATGGCTAAACAACAGTTGAGGCGCGGCGAGTCCTGAAGTATGCGTCCTCAACTCGAGAGCAAACTTGAAGCTCTCGGCGACTGGCAGAAGCGCGTGGACGCGGAACGATGCTGAGCCTTCCTGCAAGTCGCTGCCGACCACGCGCCCGCCGCGACGCCCCAGCGCTGCGTACAGTTTCCCTGGAATAAGGAGATAGTTGCTGAATTAAACATTGGACAAGAATTTCTATATCTGTAAGACACACAGGAGTAGTACCTAAAGCTGGCTTGTTGGGTCTCTTTTGCCATCTCCATTAGGCATTAGGATAGATGTATTTGGGTTTCCAACGACGTAAGACAGGGTGTAGTGGTTAAGGATAACCCGTTGGGTTCTTTTTGACCTCTCCATTGGCAATTAGGGTAGAAGTATTTGGATTTCGAACAACTTTAGACAGGAGAAGTAGTTAAGGTTGACCAGTTGGGTTCTTTTTGACCCCTCCATTAGCCGTTTGGGTAGATATAATTGGGTTTCGAACGACGTGAGATAGGATTAGTAGTTAAGAATGGCCTGTTGGGTTCTTTTTGACCTCTGCATTGGTCATGAGGGTAGACGTATTTGGATTTCGAACAACTTTAGACAGGAGAAGTAGCTAAGGTTGGCCTGTTGGGTTCCTGTTTGGCCACTCCATTAGCCATTAGGGCAGATGCAGGTATTTCGTTTGTGAAAGTTAAATTACTTTATATGTAGTTATTATTATGTCTAAAGCCTATCTTTGACCAATAGTATAACGTACCTCCAGATAAGGCAGAGATCAACAGTCGCAGTGGGCACAAAAGTGAGTAACCTACATAAGAAGAGAGATGGGGGACGCCACGCCATTTTCAATTTCTTAGGCAAATATATTTCGTCGAGAATTTCTACACGCTTACTAGGATGGCCTTTACAAGTTTCATCTTCGATTTGCAGTTACAACATTGATTTGTAGTTGAATCGAAAAAATAGCCAGTGATGCTTAATCACCGGAACAAAATTCCAAAATCGCAAAAACTGTATCCGCAACACGATACGGAAACCAAAAAAGCTTCGAAAAAAGTTCGCCTCTTAGGTATTTGTCAAATATCCAGTGCGCAGCCGCGTAGAAAAATTCCTTGCGACCGAGAGATTGGTCACAGAACGTTCAGAACTATCAGTACCCAAGCTCGTACTCTTTTGAAATATTATGCGAGATATGCGTATACTTCAGCTATAAGTCATCATCATCATCATTTCACCCATAGGACTTCCACTGCTGGACATAGGCCTCCCACATCGATCTTCAAAAGGGCAGGTTGGAAGCGGCCTGCATCCAGCGTTTTCCTGCGGTCTCTTTTAGGTCGTCTGTTCATCTAGTGGGTGGACGTCCTACGCTGCGTTTACCGGTCACAGTACAGCTTATAAGCGAGGAGTCTAAAACCTAAATATATTTTTTCAGTGGTTAGTAAACGACACGGGAAGTAGTTTAAGAAGTACTACACAAGGTTACAATCACCGGTGGTACCAAGCCGAAAGGAGGTCATTGTACCATCATTATGAACATTTTTATTATGCGACCGAACCTAAAATCGCGAAAAAGATCTGCTGTTCGATAGAATTACTCACTACTACTACTCACAACTTAATGTTCCATACATTAAATGGGAAGTTATTGACACTTTTGCACATAGCTGATATCTTTTTGCGATTTCAGGGTTGCTCTCAAAGTTAAAGTTGTTCATAATGAATAGGGCATAACCTCCTTTCAGCGTTCCACCATTCAACGTTCAGCGTTCAACCATCGTTTTATTGTTACTATCGTTCTGTAACACTGTATAGTCTCTATTTTTGTCCCTATATCATCAAGAAGGAAACTACACTGAAGAGTATATAGTGTAGGAGCTCAAAAACACCGTACAGACTACGTACTGTGTACTGAAGGCCCTGTGACAAAGTATAAGTGTGCGTGTCCTAACTCCACCGATGTATCGAACCGGTCCTCTGCCTTACATCGGCTCACTGGATTGGTCGTGGTCATTCTGAGACTGGAGATGAAAGGGGGGCTTCCGGTCACGGGCGCGTATCCGGCCCTCAGGCACGTCCGCTGTACGCCCGGGCCGCTGTCAACATTGAACTGTTTGTACAATGCAGGTAAGCTGCATACTGCTAGCTACGGATACTTAGGGAAACTGGATTCGACTTCTAACTTTCAAACTTTCGCGATTTTAACATATTGCCTATCAGGGCTTCATTCTCATCTTCAACGTTTCCACCAGCAAGCCTAGCACGGGCCGTGGACAGATTGTCTTTCCACAGTTTTTATCCCGTTGGAAAGAGACAAACGTATCCATATTCTAGCTCTGTCGCGTCTACGCACGTATAAAAACGGTGGAAAGACAACTTTTCCACGGCCCATGCTAGGCCTGCTGCAGAGTAAACCTATGTCTTCTCCTCGCAGCGAGCCATCTTTTCTGGTTATAATTCAAAGTGTTTAGGTAAAATATCTCTTGCTCAACGTTTTGACCATGTTGCATGCCTTTTTTGTCGACTCGTGAACACGATGGTCACGAATTTACTAAAGGCTTCGGGTAGGTCCGGCGAAGAGCGAGTGTTGTGATCTCATAAAACCACTTGCTTTAATCTTTACATGGGTAGCAAGGCATACCATAAGTATAAAAAAATATTACATTACATTGTTTTTCTATTGCCGTACCTTTTTTGTGGTTGAAGATTATAATGAATTTGACGTGACTTATATAAAACTCCCGTCTGATACTAGTTTACTTATTACACTTATTATTTGAATGACCAAGTTACAGAATCTATCAAGCCATTAACAGAGTCAGATTTAGCAGTATCTAATATTGGAGACAGATTTCATAAATCCTATTTACCAGATATTTGGCTGGATATTTTTATGTGCATTACATTGCGAACTTTAAAAATCAAAAGGATTTCTTGTAATAACAGTTGTATATATACGAGTACCTCCGAGTATAAGATATTACCACCGAGACATAGAACAAACATAAATGTTCATCAAACGAATGTTTATCCTAGGTGGGAATCGAACCCACGCCCCCAAGCACAGAAGGCAGGATCACTACACTACCAACAGTACCAACTAAGCTAACGGGGCTAACGTAACTACTACAGTAACAGTAATTACTACTATTACCAGTGTTCGTTTTCGGGAGCGTTTCCCGGCATGTTTCGAGTAGCATGCGCATAGCTTAGCATACGGGCAGTGGAGATGCGACCCGTTAAAGCTTTTTGTGTACACAGATATTTGAACTCTCAACACGCCAAGAATGTTAACGAAAAAATAATATCAATTTGTAACGGGAAACGCACAAATTGTTACTTAATTGCCACGAACCTGACACACAGCGAAGGAACTGTCAAAAATATAACGTTTTTTCTCATAACTGTTGTTAATAATTTTATATTAGATGCATAATTTATTATGTAAACTCTTTAGCCAACTGGCGTCTGTAAAGAGTTATCGATAATAAGGTAAAAACCTCTTTTTAACCGACTTCCAAAAAGGAGGAGGTTATCAATTCGACGGTTTTTTTGCATACGTTTGTTACCTCAGAACTTTTGACTGGATGTACCGATTTTGATGATTCTTTTTTTATTTGAAAGTTGGTGCTTCCTATTTGGTCCAATGCAGGGTTTTAGTTAAATGACACCCTTGCAACTTTATATTTTCTACTCATAATGCGAGCTCGTAAAAAAACAGTTTTTTTCAAAATATATTATGTAAATAAACTATTTTTTATAACATTGGAATGAATATTTAAGACGGGGTGTCTTAAATATTCATTCTCAAACCATGAAAGTTTTAAGCAAGTGTTTAAGTTTAAACGCATTGAAATAAGTACACGATTCAAGAGGAAGATGGTAACGACACAAAACTTAAATTGGCACTACATAGGAAAATGAAAGGGCCAGAAAACTTCTGTCAACGGAGTTCTATTCATATTTTTACAACAAAAAAAAAACCGGCAGTAAAAAAAAAAAAAAAACAATATTCAAAAACCGGCTAAGTGCGAGTCGGGCTCGCAAATGTGGATCGCATTGAGGGTTCCGTAGCACCACAAAAGACAAAAAGTTGTGTAAGAAGATGACGCCTAGGCAGTCAACCATCCAAGTATACCGACCGTGCCCGACATTGTTAATTTGGTGGTGAACAGAAATTTGTCGCCGACTCGCACTTGGTCATTGTTTATCATTTTGTTGTTTATTAGAGTGTGTGTGTAATCATGACAAATTTGACGCATGTGCGTATTACCGTTTTTGCATTAGAGCAAATGCGTTTATAAAAAAAAGTTTGTTGTATGGGGACCTCTCTTTAGTTATTATTTTTTACTTTATAATTTTTTCATAGTTAATCTGCCGTAACATTACATATTCTGTGAAACTTTCAACTAGCTATCCATTACGGTTCGAAATATACAGCCGTTAAAAGGTAGAACGCATGGACGGACAGACGGCAAGACAGACATAAGTACAGCGTAGGGTTAGTAATAGGATTCCGAATACACCGTTTGGGCACGGGACCTTAAAAACTTTGAGATTTTTCCTTTTCCAATTTTATGTGTTTTGTTCTTTAAAAATTGTAAATTACTTCCGAGATTGGTCGAATCCGTCGTTCGCCTATCTCACCTACCACTTTTACGTAGCGTGAAAGCCATGCAAAACAATTTCCTAAAATACACTCATATTATGATGTAATCGAAGGTTTTGCGTGCCTTAAGAAGCCGTAGCCATTTCCTGTGGTTTCATTCAGTAAATATAATTATGCTTTATGAACGGTAGGCGGCGGATTGTGCCAACTATGAGAAAGTATTTTTTGTGGGCAGCTCAGGTGTGTGAATGCTTATTTTCTTACATTCCGTTGATTACACGCTCGATGGAATGTAGAATGATAGAAGTTACGCACGACATTGTAGATAATATTACCTAGAGATGGGGACTACCGTCGTGGCATGCCGATGAGGGCGCCAAGTCCGTGAGCAGTCCCTTTGCACTTGCTTGAGTGGAGATGCCCACCTCGCGTGCCTCAGATTCTCGACCGATACGAACATAGTCCCCATTTGAAGTCACTATGTTTAGAGCTCGAAAAATGAAATTGACTCTTCCTGTTGACCATGCTTTCAGTATTTTTTCTTGGGGAATGTTGCCTAAGGTAAAGTGCGAACCCGGTGTGTCCTATTGGAAATTCCGAAGCCATCTCTCAGGCACAGAGGCAGCACTGGGTGAAATCCTATACAACCTGCCTGGATGAAAGCTGACTAATGCAGACTTATCTTAGGAAGATTTCCACATTATCACAAAAAAAGCCACAGTTCAAAATAGATGAACAGTTTCACAGATAACCAGGATTTTCCTTAACTCCATATTAAAAAGCTGGCTATAAAGCCTATGTAAAGGTATATAAATAGCTATTACTTCCCACATCTCGTCCAAAGGCGGGATCCTCGGAAGCTGTCCGTTAGTAACGGATGGAGATATAGGACACAACGGTGTCCATACCGCGACATCGCAGTCACGCGGCAGTTATTATACTTTAACATAACCGTATGCCCGCTTTGGTATAGACTTCTATGGACCTAAGGACTAGGAATGTGGTAGGAAGTAAGTATGACACGAATTTTTTCAAGCTGACGAACCTTACGTCAGCTTCACACCTGAGGATATTATATCTCATTATTACATTTTTGTGGATTAGAAATCACTAAATTAGATTAAACATTATGTACACTTTTTTTTTAATTCTCATCATTGTCATCAGTCAGAAGATGGCCTGCTGAACAGGCCTCCCCCTTTAATCTCCATACAGAACGACTTCCTGCCATCTGCATCCACTGCCCACGACTCTCACAATGTCGTCGGTCGTCTAGTGGAAGGCCTACCTACGCTGCCTCTTCCGGTTCATGGTCTCCACTCAAGCACCTTTCTTCCCCATCGTTCCCCATCATAATTTTTTTCATTCTGTCAGTCTTCATACAGTGGACGATATGAATTTTGCCGCCTATAGATACGTTTGCTCAGGCTACCGTAGCGATTTTGGCGGCTTGTCATTGGTTGCTGGAGTTAGGTGATTACGATAATAATAGCATTTCAACTGCACATTATCTTTTACAGTACTAAATAAGCCATTAGTGCAGAGCCGAGGATCGAACCAGGTGCCGACACATTGTAAAGCGCACGTGCTACCGCTCGGCCATTATCGCTCTTACAATGCAATACCGCATAGTTTCAATTGATCAATTGCGAATAACTTACTAACCATAGAAACATACAAGATTTACAAGTTTAGGTAAATGTATATTAAGCGTAATGTGATTGAAATAATTATGCTAAGTTAGGTTTCTAATAACATGAAATTTATTGCAATGATTTCATGTTTTGTGTTAACTTTGCAGATCAATGGAAATATTTATTGTTTGTTGTTTGATATCCGGTGAAGAAATAATGGTTCAAGCAAATTTTACTGACTTGCGTAAATTTTTCGTAAAGTGTTCGCAATTAACAAATACTTAATACCTTAATTTTTGTGCATATAGATTACTTGTTTTAATAAGTTTATTATAAAATATAACTACTACGTATATATTGTACACTATAATTATCCTGTTACGTAAATTCTTTCCATTCAATGGTTGCCTGGAAGAGATCTTTTTTTGCGTTTTTTTTCTGTTTGTAATTTTTATTTCTGTTGTACAAAATAAAGAGTTTCTATCTATCTACTAGTTCCGTTCTAGTTTTCTCTAATTTTCCGGTATAAAATGTAAGTTATTTTGTCGTTATGCTTATTAAGTCCATGCCTATTTAAGAGAGATTGGTAGAGCCATTTCGTCGCATAAAAGCAGCAAATAACTACATTGTATGACTGGCACAGTAGCTAAGTTACGTTAGTTCGTTTTTATAACACTAGCTGTTATAAATCGTAATTGACCTGTTCTCTCGCGGTTTTCCGATGGAAGGTGTATCTTGTGTCCGTTTTCGGAATGCATACTATCGTTTTGCGTGATTTTATCAAGGGTAATGAGAAGGTATGCAGATGCCCGGGAGAAGCTTTGGAGTTAAGTCTTGCACCTATAAAATAAATATTGAAAAACATAATTTTATTATTTTTAATTTTTAACTGTTTTTTTTTGTTTGTTACCTCAGAACTATCGACTGGGTGAACTGATTTAGATGATTCTTTTTTTATTTGAAACCTGGTGCTTCCCGTGGTCCCATTTCAATTTGGTCCAGTTCTGTCATTTTTATAAAGTCGGTTTTTATATAGATAATTTTTTTACTGAGCTTCAAGCGGACTCGTCACGTGTAATCAGCGCACTCATCTCGGTTCTACTTTTTCTTTGTAGATCTGGAAATCCGCCCGTTGATTGAAGGGCAGGAGACACTTGAGACATGCGCTGCAATAAATACTGGATCGTTTCCCGAGGTGATAACACTCGTTTGTATCCGCTGACAACGTGCTCAAGTAAAGTTCATCGCACACCGTGTTCACTCCAACCAAACACGCTCAAAGCACTTATGTCATTTTTAACCAAACCGTTTTTATTTACCTACTTGTAAAAAAAATGTTCTCTTTATTTTCGTCCAGCTTTTTTTGATTTTATTTCAATTTTTGATGCACCCCTACATAACATTTTGTTCCAACCTGTGGATGACTGGTAGTTTAGCATAAAGTTCTCCATTTGTGCATTTCTACATTATTTGTAAGTGTGCAATATGGTGTTAAACAAATAAAATAGCCCATACATGCCGCGTCGTGTTGATACGGTGTGCGACGGCCATAGCCCTGTCATTGGTAATAGTACATCTTGTCACATTCAGGTAAGTACAGAAAAAGTGAATAATCACAACTTGAGACATAATAACGGCACCGCAGGTGTAATTAATCTGTTAATTATCCGCCGCGTACGCAATTGCTTTACTGAGCAGTCGTTGGAAACCATTCGCGATAAATCGAACTGGTTCAACACATAATTAACTGTAACATACCTTCGAGTAAATACATAATAATGTCGAGTAGAAAAATTAAGCTTAAGAGCATCTAACAAAATACAAAATGCAACGTTCAATTTTAAATAAGTATGCCATTACATTTAAATTGTTTATTTTCAGTCAGTAATTTAACGAAATCCACTCACAAACTTTCCCCTCTGAGAGTTTTACGAAAAACTACTTTTGTAAATTGGAGGTAATTAAGTAGTTAATGTTAAGTTTTTCCATAATTTGAAGCCGTTATTTTCAATAAAAAATACAGATCTATTTAATACATAAACTGAATTATCTCAAAATCTCTCTATTTGATAGAAAAATAATGCCAAATTTCAAGTTTTCATTGCTTTACTCGTCAACAAAGAGAAGAGAAAGAGAAAAGGAGAAAATTAAAATTATTATTTTTCTAAATAAAATGAGAAAAGGGATAAAGTCTTAAATTAGTTGAAAACTAGAATACAATTTTTTTACATGTTTTACACGTATCTACCTAATAACCTCCTATAAGCAATTTTCCTACATCATACAACAAGTTTTGTACTATGACTTTTCATACAACTAAATACAGGATGTGACAGAAAGGTGTAGTAATACTTGAAGGGTGTTCCAAGGGTGTCTCCATCCAAGTGAACAACTTGTAGAATACGAATTTGCTAAATGCGAGAGAGACAAAATCGTGTCTTAATACATAATAATCAATTTAAAAAAAACGACTCAAAATTAGTCAATACGCAATTGGGTTTACTTGGATCACATATTTTTTCAGTTCCTTTGATTTAAAAACTAAACTACTAAACCGATTTTGATGTCATTTTTACAGGACCGCCTTTGAAGTATGGCTCACCAAAAAAAAAACATCATATCAATCGGTGAATATGTCATGTCATCAAGTCGTGGAACGAAAGTGGTTATGTTGTAGGGAAGCTGCCTGCGCAAGGTTGTTTAACCCTGTATTCACGTGTTAGTAAAATAAATGTCCATGTCGAGCGGAAAGGGCTCAGCCTGTTATGAACTGATATCCCTCGGTCGAATTTAATCTGTTCTCGTGTTCGTTATCGTAGCGGGAAGCCAGCGCCGGCGCAGGAAGCGCAGTGTTATGTCGGTGGATGTAATGAGCCGACTGGTTTTTACTTGTGACAAATTGCGAGCCGGTTTCCGATTTACTGGACGGGATAAGCCTGTATCCGTAGGAGAGCTGTTTCTAAAATAATTTTCTCAGAGCACTCACGCTCGGTTAAATGCTCCTTCTTGCACCGGCGTCGTGTGGCGGGTCGCCATCTTCCCTCAAATATGGTTGAGGAGAGCGATGGCTGGCACATGCCAGAACGAGTGCTGCTTGCGGGAGCTGGAATGCTCGGTGTATACACGCAACATACTGATATTTTTTTATATCTTGTATATTCTTCTTGTAAAGTCATTAGTTTTATGTTATACTAGTGCTGTTGCCTGCGACTTCGTACGCGTAGTTTTTCATATAAACTTTCAACCCTTTTTTTCCTCCCTTAATACGGCCCTTGCACGAAATAACATATTAAAAATTAAAAAAAAAATATCAATATACAATCTGGTCAAAGCTAAGCATATTCGTGAAAACCCCATGTATGCGTGGAAAAACAAACAAACAGACAAAAAATCTAAAAACTGTCTTAACGTGTTCAGCTGCTTATTTTAAGATGCCTGTGTGGTTTTTGATATCTCGCAATTACAGATTTTTTGTTCTCTACGTTTTTATTATATGTATAGATTAGCAATAAGTAGGTAGTTGACAAAAATAAACTGTATAATTTGACACGGACCCCGGAGTCCGTGGAGCTGCAAAAGAGACAATTAATTTTTTTTAAAACTGCCTGTCTCATCCCGCCAGCCACTCGTGTCACAGACTAGGATAGAAAGTCTTTGACTCTTGTGTTATAACGTCGTAAGCTGAATCGCCCGCCATTTTAATCAGTTTTTTGAGTACTTATACTTAAATTAAGCCTACGTCGTACAAGATCTCTTCCACGTTAGGCAAAGTCCTTGCGAACGTAATCTCGTGAGTCACACGCCAGTAAACATGGAATAAGTCACAATATGTGCATATTTGATACATTTAATCGCGGCAGAGCCTTATATGCCGCCTCTAAATATAGTAAATCGGAGCAGTCGGCTTTGTGGGTGGATAGTTAATGAATGAACAGCTGGTGTAAATGTAGATTAAAGTGCATATTGTAAAAGGAAGTGACGTTTTAGTTTTATACTTGACTATTAGCCCGCCCTTCATTTATGCAGACACTTGAGTTGAATTGTTCAGCAGAGTAACAGTTGCAGACAGATTTAGAAGATAGAAGAAAGCTTCATAAGGGCGCTCAGATAAATGGCCCGCATATAGATTGGACTCAAGGTGGCACTCATCATCATCATTTACAGCCTTTCATGTTTCCACTGCTGGGACACAGGTCTTCTCTCAGGTTTTGTAGTGGTAGGACTCTTTTGCAGGGGTCCGCTTGGGGAAGTACCACACCTTTGCCAGTTATTTAACCGCCAAGCAGTAGTGTGCAAACACTACTGTGTTCCAGATTGAAGGCCAATGTTTCCAGCGAAATTATAGGGCACACAGAGATTTGACATCTTTATCTCGGGGTGACGAGCGCAGTGCATTGCCATCCAGGGTTTTGACCTGTTGAAGTTCAAAATTCTGAGTGGCGTTGAGCTGTTATATGCAAGCGTGAAGGGCCATCAGGCGAGCGGCTTCACTCGTCTCGTCAGAGTATAATAAAAAATATAGAGAGTATGGGCCCTATTCCACCATTCTGACCAGATGCATGATAATTATTCTTTTTTAAGGACCAAAATAAATGGGAAAACTGTTTATCTTATTTTTTGTGGTCATATTAAAAAACATTATGACGAATATTAATTCAAAATATTTTGAAATATTCACTTCGCAAAATAACCGAAGCACAATTTTCAAAAGGAGACACTAATTTAATATTAAAATAAACATCAAATGTGCAAGTGATATAAAAACGCGCCACAATCTGGACCTTAATAAAAAGCAAAATTGTCCTCATGAAAATGATTTTTTTTAAATTACTTACTGCAAATATAAATAAACAAGAAATTTAGAGTTTTATAGAACGTACATACATAGCCGAGATGATTTTGTATATTTACAAGTACAAGTTTCCTCACTAGGCAACATGACTTCAACAAAACTTTGTCACGCGTTTCGAAACATCGCATCTCGAATCCGAGGTAAATATTCCGCCAATATCTTGTGTAACTGCGTGATATTTATTTATCTATCCATATTTGTTATAGCAGTGGGTTGGAGTGGGCCAAGAATCGAACCCACTAGCTGGCTGCGGGCTGCCTACTTCACAACCCCACGTGGGCTGATGTAAACAATTACATAACTTTTAGCAGACGAGTTTCTTTATAAAGGCATTTAAAGGATGTTAACCTAGTTAAGATAGTATGTATTATGGCACGATGAATTGAGTTGTTTATTATGAACTAAGTACTGATACTACGAGTAGGCGAGTCGATATAATTACAATTAACCTGCTTGTTCTGATTTGGTATTGATAATTACTTGTTCTTGTATAAATAACTAGCCGTCCGCCCCGGCTTCGCACGAGTGTAAGCTCGGCCTTCGGCCTCGCTACAAAATATAATATAGCCTGTGTCACCCGGGGATAGTGTAGCTTCCCAACAGTGAAAGAATTTTTCAAATCGGTTCAGTAGTTTCGGAGCCTATTCATTACAAACATACAAACATACAAAAATAGGTACAAATCTTTCCTCTTTATAATATTAGTGTAGATTATCAATATAAAAAACCGACTTCATACAAAAGTGTCAGAACTGGACCAAATTAAAATGGGACCACGCGGGAAGCAGGAACTTTCAGATAAAAAAAGAATCATCAAAATCCGTTCACCCAGTCGAAAGTTCAGAGGGAACTAACATAAAAAAAAAACAGTCGAATTGTTAATCTTTTTCCTGTTTCCTTTTTGGAAGTCGGTTAAAAACAGTTTAAGTCCTCTGTTGGTACATATATCAAATTTAGAAACCACACTAGAAATCGCCACCGCTTTATGGTTGATATTCCGAAAACCCGTACTAAGCGCTTTGATTCCACTTTTATAGTGCGAACTGCTAGTCTGTGGAATGCGCTGACTGAATGGGTGTTCCCTGATAGTTACACTCTAGGTGTCTTTAAATCTCGTGTGAATCGGTTTCTTCTAGGCTAGCGTGCTCCATCGTAGACCGTAGACTCATCAGACGTATTTTCTCTTAGCATTCGCATTCTTTATTCATTTTTGTTGGTGTTCAAATGTCTCCGTGTTTCACCCACTTTTTTCACTAAGTACTGTAAGTGCAGCACACTACTAACTTTTCATGCATAATAAGAAACTTGCAGCGACAAGGATGTACTAAATAATAGTCCTCATACAAAAAAATAGGGCAGAACGGTCGTCTGCAGTGTGTGTTCGACTAAAATCATCAAGCCTGATTTAGGCCTGATGCACTCGCACCCACCACCCTACCTTACCATATCTCCCTTGATTGTAATTTTTAAACTTTCGCGATTTCTCTCTTGATTGTCTGATCTGACATTGTTACCATATCATTGACTTAGAAACCACTTTATTTGAGACTAGTACAGAACTCACGAAAAAGTGCCTACACAAATTAAGATCCATTGTAGAAATTATTACAAACATATTGGCCCGTTGGCCCAGTTGGTAGTGAACCTGCCTTCTGCGCTTGGGGCGTGGGTTCGATTCCCACCTAGGGCAAACATTCATGATTCATGTGATGAACATTTATGTTTGATCTATATCTGGGTGTTAATATATATTTAAGTATGTATTTAAAAATATATATATATATATGTACGTATATCAGTCTCTGGCAGCCATATTACAAGCTTTGCTTAGTTTGGGGTCAGATGACCATGTGACCATGCAAAAATTTTTCATTATCAACAAAATTAAGTAAGTAAACAAAACTATACATGTAAATGGAATAATGTGAATATAAATATAGTTAACCTCTCGTTAGTCCCGATTACGAGGTATAAATATAATTTGTATCGATACAAATTATTGACAGGACAAAAATTCAGGAGCATGCGTGGGTGGAGCTCTTAAGGCGTAGGGCATGTTGACAGAAACAGACAACTAAAGACAAAAGTAAGGCTCAGGGGTGAACCCAAAGACTTTCTAAAACGTTATTCCTAGTCTGTGGGTGAACCCATTAGTGTCAGAGTTTTTAGCCTGTCTAATGAGCAACTGGGACTTATATTCTTACATCCATTTATAACCATAGCAATTTATCTATTCGACACACGATAGCGCTCAGTTCAAAATGCCAATCGCGATCACCAACCAAAGTCCCGGTCGACCGTTGCTTACCATCATTCAAAGTTTCTAATCCTTACCGCAACACAACCTGCAAGCCTCCCGTATTTCCCGAGATATAATAGGTACCTAATATACGTATTTTCAAGGTAGTATAGGTACTTTTCTTCGACCACATCGTCGCTCACTAACAAGAGTTGGTAGTCAAAAGCGGGCTTATATACGAGTACGTATAAAAAACAGGCTCTCCTTGTAAAAAAAAAACCTTTATCTTTATCTCTAACCCCTTTTTTTTTGTTTTTTTTTTGTTTTCGAGGGGGAAATCTTCCAAAGATACCCGGCTGCATTGGGGTGCAGCCAAGTTATGTGGGATTGTACCCAATAAAACCCCCCCGGTGACCAGCCTTAGTGCTTGACAAGAGGGCTCCGGGATCTCCAGAGGAACGCACCGGAGCCCTCAGCACTGCGCTTTGGCTCCTCCCGAGACAACTGCGTGTTGTCTCAGTCCCTTCACTCTCGACAACGTTGGTCACACAACGTACTCTCCCTGGGCACGCTTATGTGGATGGTCAGAGCCCCAACTTTGACCATCCCGAACCCATAGGTCCCCTTTTGGTAGGCTCTTACTACAGGCAGGGGGTACCGGTGCCGTATTCTATTGCCCCGGCACCAGGGCTATTATCTCTAACCCTGCGTCCTTATTAACGTTGAATGTATAGGTACATAATAATCTCAAAAAATCAATGGAAAAAACATAGTAGGGCATCCCTTATGAAAACATCTTTAATAAGGGATGCCCTACCCTTTGTAACAGAAGGTCACACGTGGGCAGTACACGTGTAAAGATAATTCAATGTCACGATAATACGGATGATCTAACAAATCATATCCTTGTGTAGTCGAAAGAGCATTGTCCACAAAGGCAAACAGCAAATTCAGAAGAAAATATTTGAACTGGTAGTATCTATCTGTCCGCGCTGGACTAAAACATCCAATAAGTTGAGTGGACAGTGTATTTTACATATACGTTTTCATATAATCACGTAAATCGGCCTTGGATTGAGAGTTTTCTAGGTTTTTATGTGGCCCCAAAGAAATTTTATTACATTTGGCTCAGTAATTTTGGCTCAGGTCCAATAATACGAATAATTTTGTTCAAGCGCTTCCTCATTTTGAAATCGTTTTTTAAATTATTAATTATTTACTAAACGCGGGCATGAATAGGTGCAGTTTGCAAAATCATTCGACCATAAACCGTATCTCGGCGCGTTAAGTTTCGTGTTCGCGTGATTTTGCTAACTGCACCTATTCGGGACCGCGTTTAGAGTTGGGCGTACGGCCCCAAGTTAAAGGTACGAGTAATCATTCAGAATCATTGAATTTCAAAGTAATATTTTTATAACTATGCGGTAAATTCCATCCCGCATATAACGAAACAAAGTAAAACAATAAAAAGTTAGTAATTTCAGTACATAAATTAAACAAAATTTGGAGTTGACAGTTAAGTACCGCAATTAAAATCACAAAATTTTACTAGTAAACGGAAATTACTCATATTTAAAAGGCCCGTTCTACGTAGGGTTACCATATCAAAATTTGAAAAGTCCTGACATAAAGCCGGATATTTTAATAAAAGTCTGGACGTTTTAGTAACTGTTGATAAATTTTAATAAGAAGATTTTTGTTTTGTTTTTATTGAGACGTTAATCAAGGTTTAATCATATTACATGGCCCAAGATGACAAAGCCGGACAAAGCTCGGACAGATGTCTATAAGTCCGGGCATGTCCGGACAAATCTGGACGGTAACGCTAGTTCCACGAGACCTTGAAAAGGCAAGACACTAACACTAGAAATTAATGCGAAAAATAGGAACATTTCTACGAGTATGACACAGGCAAGGCCTACATCAATTGGTTACATTACTACGATCCGTTATTCCAATGTTAATCAACCATCCATCAAAACAATGTGTAAAACAGTCACTAAGTTCATCTATATAAGGAACCTTATTTATTGTAGTTCCGTATTTGTATCGCGTGATTTCAGCTATTACAACTTTGCTCGTTTCAAACGCGTTTTCAAGAGTTTTAGCCGAATAAAACGTGTTCTAAATTACTCCGGACCCGGACGGGAAAATTCACTAAATAAATAAATAGTAGCATATTCTGAGCCTAGACGGTCCGGACACAATTGTGACCCCTATTTATTTTATATTTTTAACTGATCATTTAACTGAATGTTTATTGTTTTTATTTATTTTTGTCACACGGGTTCAACATGAGTAGTTAGCGATTTGGTCTATCAGAAGTCCGAATATTTAGCCCGGTGAACAAACTTTAACTGTCTCGTCTAGTGTTATAGAGAATCGGACCACTCAGCATTTTATTTTGATGTTGCATTTTTACATGCTTTTATTTCACTTCACATGTTTGTATGTGTGTATGTATGTAATTATGTATACGTATTTGTTGTACTTCACAAGTACAAATCTTGGAAGCCTAATATGACCCACTTCTCGGCGTTCAATTGTGTTGAAATTTGGTACACCCATGTTACTTTGATTACAATGCATTAATATAGTACCATGGAGGTTTTCTGATGATAGAGTTGGACCAATAAATGCCGATAAGAACCAATGAACACGACAAGATAAACCCATCGTGTTTAGGCTCTTTCGAATGATCTTGATGAGTACTATACTCCTAGGTGATATTCAAGGTACATCCGTAACGTTTGCTCGCATTTTAGTGCCAGGGTCCGTCTAATTATTTCTCATATTAACGACTACTTACACTGGCTTAATTGACAATTAAATTGACTCTTTTTATAAATTTGACTTGCCAAGTGTTCAATCAATCTTTTATGACCAATTAATGTTTCTATTCTAATCGGATTCGCTCAGTTCGGAATTCAAGAAATCCAGTCTGGGCTCCAAGTGTCAAAACGAAGGCAAATCAAGTATTTTTTTAAATAAAAATAAAGGTAAGTTAAGGTATAAAAATAAATAGAAAGGTGTTTTTAGTCGAAAAATTCCCGGGCCCGGCCAGGACCCGGTGTGAAAGCGTTCAAGGTTTAATGATTTTAGTTTGTATCGAGTAATTAAAGTAGGTATCATTTTCGTGTCCCGCCCATCAGATAGGGATGACAGGGCCGTGTTAATTTTTATTTGCACGATACCAAGATTGTGTTTCCGTGAGTTGGATAACGATCGTGATTGACGTCGTCCTCGATTTTGAAATTTAAATGAGGCACAAAATGTTGTTTTGTTGTGGAAAGATTGACGGGAACATGCGAATGGAAACTTTGTAAAGTTCTTGTTTATACCCGGCGCTCTAACGGCTTTTAATTCTCTAGTGCGTAAGTTTTTATGCACTAGTGCATAAAAACAGCAGTCTATATGTATGTAGTCTAGTTGTCGTAAGCTAGATTAAACATTGTTGTATCAATGTAGGATTAAAAATGGATTTTCAATATCAATAAATTGTATCTAAAATATAAGTAGGTAAAGATATCAACCAATCGATCTGCAGAAGAACTGACAACTGTTGGGGTAGCACTGTACTTCTAGAGTGGATAATGTGTAGAGTGGGGCGTCCTGCGACCAGGTGAAGCGACAACTTGCGAAAGGCTGCTGAAGGCAAGTGCATGCAGCAAAAGACGAACATTAAATAAGCTGATGATGAGGTAAGCACAGGGCACTTTTTGCGTGATTTTTTTCTAGACCTAAAATCCATCCATATTCTGAAAGATTTTATACTTGACTTAACTGCGCTCGGTCAAAGTTCAAATCATATTAATTCTTGTTACTTCGAAATGTTTCGACGAAATGCTGAAACCGTGTGACTTTCTATTTGTAATATTTTTGTTTGTAGTTTCTTATTAATCCGCTGGAATACCTATTACAGTGAATAAATGCTTCCGGTAGCAACTCAAGGTCATATTACAACTAGTAGCAATATGACCTATTTATATTACAAAAAGAATCTCTCTTAATTACATATGACTCTTTCTCTAAAGAAACAGCTTACATTCATCTCCACCAGGAACTAGAATCTTGAATAAAAAATGCCTCATCTGCAATTCTAAACGCAAACTACAAAAAAAGCTGTACAGCGCTAAGTACGTTAACCAAGGAACATCCTAGTGTGAAAAAAAAAACTCCCTAACCGGATTTCTCACACCACTTCTAAGTAAGAAACAAAACGTAGTCTATAACAAGGGAATTCTGAAGGAACAAAGGTTTTTGAGTGCGCGTGCCAGGGACTGCGTCCCTTCACTCTGAACTAGTGATGTGACATCGTTAAAGTGGACAGACGTATTTTACGGAAACGTTATTTTATAATGGCTTAAATTGGAACACCATTTAAATTGACTTCTATTTTTAACCGACTTCAAAAAAGGAGGACGGTTCAATGTTCGACTGTATATATTTTTTATGTATGTTCACCGATTTATCCGTCAACTGTTGACCGATTTCAATTTTTTTTTCTTTTGTTCGTTAGGTTGTACTTCCAACTTCGTCTCATTGTCACCAAGTTAGGATCTGATGATGGGATCCCAGGGAAATCAACGGCACGTGTGTTGTAGGTAACTACTTGTAAAATTCACTAATCTGGCAGCGTTAAAATTATTTGCTTTCATTTCAAATTGTGAGAAACGGTTTTTTAATGTTTTAAATGCTAGACGTTCAACCACAGATCAGTTTAAGTTACGGAGTGATCATAGATGGTAAACACGCCTAGCCAGGAATAGGATCTGGCTCTCAAAAAAAGGGAGATGGCAACAATTCTAGATTTGTAAAATTAATTTAGCTAAACTTTTAAAATGGCACAAGCTATGACCATGTAGCACAATGACTTATCTCATAATAATTCTCACAGCTTAAAAAACGAAAAAACACGCTTTAAAAACGCTAATCTTGAAGATCCTGCTAAGGATAAAAGTAACAAACTATTTGAATTATTACATTGTCATCAGTCCTTGATAAGTGTGCAAAGGTTCAAATTAATCCGACGTTTTGAAAGGGGTAAAAATCACGTTAAAAAATTCCGTTACATACCAAGCTAATAAAAGCGTGTTAAAAAGTTTATTAGCATAGGTAAAAATGACACATGCCTTGTTTTCTAAATAATTCTTGTAAAAAAAAACTTAAGTAACGTATCATTTACACCACAGCGCATTTCTGTACATCAATTGTATGTAGGTATATAAAGTACTTTCTGAAAATAAAATTTTATTACTAACTTTATATTCCGTAAGTGTAGCATTTACCTGTTCAGTCTTACACAAAACAGAAAATCCGTAACAGTCAAAATATCCCAACCCTACGATGCAAAAAGCTGACCACTCGAAAATTTCAAGTGCGTTCTTAGACCCCATTGTCTACGCAAGGCAGTTCTACAATGCAACACTCGTGGGGCACCATTCTTATCTTCCCTTGTATACTGCCGGGAATATCCATGGGCAGGCACGTAGTTAAGGATTTAGGGTTCCAAATAACAAGAGAAAACCTTATTTCTCGAGTTCGATCTTCGATTATATCTTTGACTTTGGCGAGATTTTTATCAGATTATTGGTGTCTAATTTTTACTACCTTTTAGTTTTTACTACATGATTGTTATGTATGAAAACTTGTTTAAATCGAAATGAAAATTTTACTTGATATTTTGTAATACCTACCTATTATTTTCTTTATTTACAAGCGTTTATTTAGTTTCATCTATCGTGGTGTCCGTCTGCCTGTAATCAAATCTTGCAAGTTAAATTTTACCCACTTCCCGGTGTTCGATTGAGCTGAAATTTGGCATGCTTGTCGGAGTTCAAGTTGCAAGTTCCGATGACAATGCAATATTATGGTGACAGCGATCTGATTTGATGATGGTGACGATGGAGAACGGCACTCCTCGATGGATAATAATAGACTGGCAGTGTTTGGGCTCATTTTGATCAGCACCCAGTTCCGATTACTAATTCCATAAACCTTGGTTAGAAGAAGATATTTTTCAAAAAAAAAAAGCTTAGGTATTGTATCTCGTCGTTCATACAGCATTGATTTTACATAAATTCAAGCAACCGTAACTTCATTTTAAATGACCTAAGTATTCAAGGATACCACACGAGGACATGCAGCGAAAAATTTCTTTTGTCGTGTTCGTCCCCATTTCACATATACCAGAGGCACCCTTAAAATGCAAAATTGTTTTACTTTCATAGTTTAAAAATTTAGATCTATACTAAAAACTGTCATTGTGTTAAGTTTCATGCCCTTACATTAATAACTATATTACAAGTTAGAGGATTCTAAAAAAAAAAATAGGACGGACGAACAGACATATTGACGGACAGAGCGAACTCATAAGGGTTCCTTGTACGACTACGGAACCCTAAAAACAGTTGGATTAACCATGGATCATTGAAGGTCTAAAGCTTTGAGTATGGATCTGTATGTACATAATCAAAGGTCTGAAGACAATCCAAATGCTCCAATCATTTTCTATAATCAAAAATGTTGAAATGCGCGAAGGATCCTAGAGGATGCAAGAAGCATGTGCTCTTAATAAGTGAGTATAAGTTACTTTTCAGGAGTACTGAACCAACGAAATTGCCTTCTGCTAAGGACTTGGTAAAGCGCAGCCCACCGTTGTACAGGACGTTACTTCGCGTGGCTATAAACATTTATTTTTGTTTTTTATTAACTGTTAATTTAAACTGGTTCCGTAAAAAGGTCCAGGCTTAAGGAGGATTTTTATTACTTGATAGCCGATGGAAAAGTAGCTTATGTGTGTTATAAAAAGGTGATAAATGATTTCGGTGTTTTTGTGGGTTTTTGGAGGTAATTTTGTAACATCCGGAAGGCATTGGATTCGAATTACATTTTTTGTTGAATAGAATAAAAATGTTTATTATTTGTAGAGTAATCACTCAAGTCTGAGTTGGCAGATTAATTCATTGTCATCATTGATTTACAAAAACATGGATGCTGAATTATAACTTTAACTTTTGTTCATGGCTTCAGCGGTGTTGCCACAACTTGGCCAATGTCTTGTTTGGTAATACATATTTTGTATATTGGATGCTGAGTTTTAAAGTAGGACCAATATAATAGATTACAATTGACATCTGTCAGTCTATTATTTGTCAAAATAAATCGAAAAATTCCCTTATTGTGTCATTATCACAATAAACATGTATTTTTAATAACAAAAGATTGGCAATCGTGCAGTTCTAAATAAAATAAAATCGTTACAAGGTTCCAATGTTGAATTTTGATGACGTGTCAAACGTAATCATTATATAGTTTTAGTGTCTAACCACTTATATGGTGAATGTTGTATACGCCTATAAGTGTTAAAAAAGTGTTCATATCAGACGCATGTCCAAAAAATGTTATTTTTAAGAATTTATAATATGTTTACTGTTGGCGTATCTTAATAAATAAATAGATTGGCCCTACTTTAATACGAAATTCATAAAGTGTCCGGAGTTTTTTCCTTTATACATTTAGATACATTTTGGTAATTCTGACAAACTAATTTTAAATCTATTGATGTTACATTCAATGTAGACTTTATACACACACAGATTACCTTAATAGTTAGTAAGAGTTTTGACTAATTTTAGTGGGAACCTTTTTGGGCGCTTCCGCGATATCCATAAATTTAAATATCTTTGTTTATATTATTATTTGCTTGTAAACCTGACTCTTAGTAAATTTTACATGACGAAAAGAAAAACAACTTGCACGTGTCGTTTAAGAACTGTAACTAATGCCTCTTTCACACGGTGCAAGTAACCTGCGTAATTAAAAAAGGATGCACATTTTATATGGTTAAGAGGTTAGGCGTTTAACCTCGGGTCAGCTGATGTTATGTGACGTTGTACACAATTACATACTTGCATCACGCTTTCGCACGTTCGCCCTTTTTTTCATAAGTTTTTGCCACACGGGCCATAATATTTCGTAAATGATACAACTTAGTAAAAAAGAGTTGTATGAAACCTTACATTAATTTTTTTAAACCTATCCAACGACATCTCTCAGGCAAGTAGCGAAAAATATCATACCCATTTTATATGTATCTTACCACCCTTAATATGTATAAAATTACTTATGTAATATATTTTTAAATTGAGATTTATTATAAGGTAGGTAAACTATAATTGTGAATTCTTTCATGCATTTAAGTATTTTATTTAACTATAGACAGACAGACAAACAGACAGACGGACAGAAAATAAGAGTGCAGAACCTACTACGGAACCCAAAAAAACACTCGGGAATTCTTAGAATAACATTGCCAACGTTTTAGAGTAATTTTTGTGTTAATATACAATTCGACATAATATACATTTATGTAGAGTTTTTCTATCTCTTTCTCCATATATCGCCTCCTACAAAATATCTACACGATGTTTTTTCTTCTATTTGCAAAGTTATTCGAAAGATAATGCCTAACTGTTTAAATTTTCACCCAGTGAATTTTAAGCTTCAAAAATATTGAAAATAATGTGCGAAAAAGATAACTCTGGCCAGTGAGCTGAGTCTTAAATACCCAAAAGCTCATTTTACTTTACTTATTATCATATTAAATGTAAATAACCTTTTTATATTTCAAAAGCCACGCCAGCGAAACATTTATTACCTAGAATAAAAAGACGATTGACCACGTGCTGAAGAAACTATCGAGTTATCTGTGACGTGGCCTCCAACGTATATACCTACATATAATTCTATATAAACACCTATAGCCATACCTCCAAACCGCGCAGGTATCTATAGTACTATAGCGACTCCATTCATAAGAAACTTCATTCATGTCTTACAGAAGTGAATGGGAGCGAGCGAGAGGGGTGATATAAAGCTCGTGTTACACTGACAATGGATTTTTTCCATTGATTTGAAAATCCTGTTCTACGAATGCTTGAATGGTGTTTTTAAAACAATTGCCGTGATTGTAAGCATTGTCAGTGAAGTGGGGATTAGAGGAACAGGGTACCCCTTGCATTATGCTACTGTGGAGTGTTAATTCTGACGATAATGTCTTTGTTGTACTTTTGAATGGGTTTAGTTGACTTCATTGATACTCGGAAACATCAATGGACTTCAATTGTGATTAGGTATTGATTTTGTAAGTTTATAATGTTATACTAGTTGCGCTTGCACCCACATGTACATTACCTTAGGAACCATACATTTTCCGGGATAAAAATTATCCTACGTCACTCTCCGGCTCTATAACTATCTCTTTATTATCTATCCAAAAAAAAACACGCCAATCCGTTGTCTATTTTTCATATTTAAAATGTTAATATGTAGTAAAATAGTATTAATAACATGATAGAATAAATATTTAAAAAGCTTTTTATTCGGACTAGGCTAAAGTTCTTACCAGACCATGATCTTACCAGTTATCTAGCGAAATACAGTGGTAATTCGCTTTTATGGATCTAGATCATTCATAGGCTGACTGACAAACCACGAAACCTAGAAAACTAGTTGAGCTGACTTTTGGCAGAAAGATTCCTTATGGGGTGTCGAGGTCCAGAAACAAGAGGATTTTGCGAAGGGCTGAATCACGTAAGGCATATGGGGGTTGAAAGTTTATATAAAAGTCTACACGTACGAAATTGCGGGCAACAGCAAATGGTTATTTTATATGCATTGGCATCATTGCTTTACAAAAACACGAGCATCTTTGATATTAATAATTATCACATTAATTTATAAATGCAAAGGTTTGTGTTTTTTCCACTCAACTCCCTAACGGCTTAAGGGATTTAGACGAAATTTGTATGGACGAAGCTTGTACTCTGGATTATTAGCTTATTTTTTTTATCCCGGAAATATTCGGTTCCAGTAGGAAAGCGGGTGCTTCGGGGCGCAGCTATTAAATGATAAAGTACATTCGTTAATACTTATGATATCAAAAATATTAATAAACAGAATAAAGATACATATTTCTATATTTTATGTTATTTCTTTCTTTCAACTACATGACTTAATAAACCTAGCATAGAGAAGCAGGTTTAGTGCTTTCCCATGTTTAGCTTTCAGTAAGTTTCATGTTATTTTCATTAAGTATTTTTATAAATTCAATGTAGACACAGCTTTATATCTGAGCAACAAGATTGTGTAAAAAAACATCGTCGGTAGGAAGTCAACCCGTCGCAACAAAACTGTCTTGATCCTTGCAAGAATAATATAAATTTTATTAAAATTTTATAAAGATTTATTGTCTCTATCGTGATATTCTTTTATCCTTCTTTTAATGTTTTTAGTATTATTTTCTTAATTTAGAGGCAATATTCATTCACTGTTATTACTCTTGGCTTTAGATAGATATAAACTCTTAATGAGCTTTTTTTTTATACGTAAAACCCCCTTTTTTAACCCCTTAGGAGGGGTCCTGTAAGAAGTAATATAAGAAATTGTTAGTTGATTAATATAATTTTTATGACACAGATGTCTTACAATTCACGAAATAAAAGTACAGTCCGTTATTATGCATGATTAGAAATTAAAGATTAAGATTGTTAGTAGGTTGGGGCATTTAGACATTTTTGCACACACGGTCATAAGACCCCAAACTAAGCAAAGCTTGTAATATGGCTGCCAGAGACTGATATACGTTCATATATATTTATAAATACATACTTAAATAGATATTAACACCCAGACATAGAACGGTTGTTGGGTTAATTTTAATAGTGATCATACGTCATGAAGTACATGCAATTAGTTTATTATAATAAATTAAGCTAACAAGTATATTATGAAAAAACTATACTAGCGACCCACCCCGGCTTCGCAAGGGTGTAAGTTTTATTATATATAATAAACCTTCCGTAAATATCTAATTGATGGTGAAAACCGCATCAAAATCCGTTGCGTGGTTATGGACAAGTTAGTAGATATACCTACAGACAGACAGGCGCGGAAAGCAACTTTATTTTATACTATGTAGAAAAGAGAAAAAGGAGATGTATTTCCAGTTTTTTTATTCATACAGTAACCAAAGGTACCCAAGGTTACCTGAAAGAGATCGCTCTTAGCGATAAGGCCGCCGATTGTTGAGCTTTTTATCGTGTGTATGTAATTTGTGGTTTGATTAATGAAGAGTTTATCTATCTAACGATTTGTAATAACAACAGTATCTATCAAATACCTACAAGATCTAAACAATGAATATAAAATACCAAAATAGCGTTGATTGATTAAAAGCATACTACAAATAGAACAACGGGCAACTAACTACGCTTTCCGAGTTTGTGAAATTTTGTAGGAATCGAGTCTTCCCAACGACTAGATCTCCCCGAAAATCTGTGCTGTAAATTTAATCAAAACAATTATAAAGAGCCGTTTTCGAAAACGCAACTTCAAGAACATAACAAATTTACAAATGGTGTTCGTTCGTACATAATAAAACATTTCAATGATACCGCGGAAAGTCCGTTACCTAATCCGGTCGAAACTAGTCGAAAGCCTTCACCGAAAGTATCAACTTTACTCGGTCCCACTCGAAGGTGGTTATACCGGGCGTAGGCAAAGACGTACCTGAGTTGCCTCGCCCGTTGCCAGTCCGATCTTGCCCGACGAGACGACGCGACACGCAGCTCGCTACCCGAACACGCGAACCACACTCGAATTTCGAACTTAAAACTGAAACTTTCGTGTACAAGTGGCCAGTATGCAAGTTCTAGCTGTTATTTTACTGGCGTGGGTGTTCAGCGGGGTCCGAGCGGTGATCAGGACTCCCCTGGAAGCGTTCAGACCGTCAGGGGAGATTCACATAAGAAGACCGGATAAACTGCCGCTTCTGCCGCATAGAAGGACGACTTTGCCGCCAAAAAGCGGTTTGAAGATTTTATATCAGACCGGGGTGAGTTTATTTCTGACTGTTCAGTTGAAACCGGCGTTGAAGTTTGTTGAAACTTTACGTTTCAGAACTTGTTGCCATTTGGCGCCAAAAATGCAATAACTTGGTCTTGAGCCAAATTAATGCTCAACTAAGTTTGCGATTATCGCGATTGAATAAGAAATATCGTTTGATAGGAAGGTAGACTTGTTAATAAGAAGGTTTACGTCGTGACAACGGTCACGAATAGAGGCTTGAAAGATATTTGCTAGTTTTTAGCTGTCATTTAATTACATCATTTGAGGTTAGAAAAAACTATAGTCGTAATAAGAACCACCCTTTATTATAAAAGTGTAAGATTATTCTAATCCAAAATGTGGCAGCATAATTTGTGTCATAAAATGTTACTATACTTTATTGAACTTCAAATACAGTTTACTTTGTGTATAGATATTCATAATGCTACTAACAGCGTAGATATCCGGAACATGTGTTTACATTAAACGAACGAAAACAATGCGTAATATTAAAGCGTAAATTAAACAACCGCCTCGTATCTCATGAATGAATGACGCATACATACATATACTACTGGCCATATGTAGTTCTATGAACTGATCCCAACAATTAACCCAATTAAAAACGATAAATTGCGCGAGAATACCGACCATATTAATTTTTTTAAACACGAACAAGCTCGGTATTCCAAGAAATCAAACGCAACGTGTAGCGGAAAATCAACAAATAAACATCTAACGCAACGGATACGACGAAATTGTACCGAGTTTCCTTCCAAACCACTCCGGAGTACTTATTAAAGTAATTACACCTTTTAAACCAATAAAAATATGACAAGTTCCGGATGTCAAATCATGTCGGTCATATTTTAAAAACAACGATAATCATTATTATACCTAATTTTAGAGTCGATTCAAAAAGATAATCGCTTTAATCGCTTAGCTAGACCCTGGTAATTGCGTTTGCGCGATTGTAGATTTAAGAAGTAAATTTGAGTATTAGAAATGCAACTGTATTCCAGTAGATTTAGGGTTTGGAGTCGGAGATGCGAGCTGGGTTTTTAAAATTGGAATTATGTCTTGTGTTGTTCGGGTGCGTAGGCGCACGCGTAACACCGGTAGCGGCAGGTGTTCATTCACTCATTCTTATCTTGACAGCTTCGATGACTTACGGGCCGAGCTTTGCTCCGCCGCGCACGGTCCGTGTGTCATATTGACTTAAAAAACCTTTTTTTTTATGTCACTGCCTTTAAGCTCATTCGTAACGGTAACCGTTTTTTCGATCGTTCGTCTCTTTGGAATTTAAACTTATCTCGTCGTATTCATATTTCGTTTTATGTAAGGGCTTAAATCTTGACAGATATACGAGTGCAAGGCATTTTTAAACTGACTTTTGCAGGTTTTTTTACGTTCGTTAGAGCTTGTGTTGTCCAGAATGTTGTAAAGTGGATTTTGCAAGCTGAAAAAAGGGAAGTTTGAGTGGAACCAAGATTTGAATAACAAAGAAGCTTGGAAGTTGTGTTTTGTACTGACCAACTAACAGATGGCAAACTGCATAATTTTGCACACCCTTTTAAAATTCTTTCATATTTATAAATATCGACATTACATAAACCGGGGTACTTATAGGTACATGGAGGTACTTATTGAAGACCAAACATAGACCAGGCAGGTAAATTGTATTTAATTATACGTGACAAAGATAGCTCAAGCGAATCATGTCCCAAAACGGTTTAATATTTCTTTTACACGCATGTTTTCCGTTTATCAACATTCAACATTTTGTCAACATGGGAGTTTGGATTTCTTTACAGCTTGTTCGCGTGATTCGTTCCCTGGTGAACTCGCAGTTTTTGGAACAAAATTATCTTTGTATCTAACTATTAGGTATATCAAGTTCCAGTACTCTTATCAGGTAAAAGAATTGATAGTTCTTCACAAATTTTGAGAGATCGTGTGAAACATATGAACAGTGTTAGCCAGATCAATAGCTTTTAGATATGTTAGCTTAAAAAGAGCTTGCTCCTTCATCTCTATTAAAAATATCTCTCTTTTTATAAGCTAAGTCCAGGTGTCAGGCGGATCTCTGCCTGAGCCATCTCACGCCGTACCTACTCTGTTAAATAGGCATCGTGTAACTATCAACGAGTAGTAATTTTTAAACTTTCGCAATTTGAACACATGTTTTTAATGTTTATCGGGACTTATCGCGCAATATTAAATATACAATGGCCGTGGTCACGAGCTGACTGAAAACTGCGGGTGAGTCCGGCGAGAAGTGCTGGTATTTTGTTCTCCTACCCTCACTTGATCTTGAAAAATGGCAGGGTTGTCACTACGACACACAACACTGACTGTATCGGTAAAAGTCCTAGTACCTACACCACGGTTTGAACATTTGCTTACTATCAACGAGTAATAATAGTTTTATGACCATTGATTTATATATGGATGTTGGTTCTAGTACAAATTAAAAAAATAGGATAAGTATTAAATTAAATTAAAAATAATTTATTGCATTAAGGTACAATACATTTTTGCAGCCATAGCCGCCAAACTCGGTGTGGCAACCCCTATATTTTGGTGGGTAGCCGTGATGTAGCGTCATCATATTTTGTTTTTTCAATAAAAAAATTATGATATAAAAATTATTTAGTCGTAGTTACAATTTTAGATACCATCAGTCAGAAAAAAAACACGTACTTTTTTCTAAAAACCCGAAGAAGCATGATTTTTTTAATAATGACTTTTTTATTTATTCGTTTTATCATATAGCTTCACTACAATTTTGCGTAAAACGGAACGTGTTCTTTGCCATCGTAAAGAAGCGTATCCCACGCGGCGTTTTGTTACTTCGCCGAACTCTCGTTTAAACGAGCTTTCATTTCTTGAATTTTGCAAACGAAACGTCTGGCCAACGAAAAAACAGGAACTTTTTTTTTGTTAAAATATTATAAAAATGACATTGATACATCTGATTTAGAGTAAATCACAGGGTTATTATTAAGTTTATTTCTATCAGCGAAGTAAATTTGACAAAATTATTGATTTTCATTGTATATACATTTTTTTTTTATTATCTTAGAGGAACTGTCTTAATTAACAGAGCTAAGAGAGTTAATAATTAGCAAGAGACAAAGTGGCCATTTTTTTTTTTTTTTTATCGTAATTGTAATCATAATTTATACCAAAATTATTGAAACGCACCCTGCAATCAGTTTTAACATAGATTGATACCACCATGATTTGAAATCAAACGTCCTGATTTACCTAGGTAGAGGTACATAAATTTCGATACATTTCAGAAATACTGACTAACTAATGTGAATTCTATATCTTTATGACAATTTCTAATTTAGCTTGCAACAAATGTGGACTAAATGCTCAGATTACTTTAATAAATATGGACTAAAATATTTTTTGTTTAGAAATTTTTGAGCTCGGACCTTATTTATAGTTTTCAATATCTTTCGACAAAAGTTCTACCAGAAGTTTTAGTTTCTACGTACCTTTTATGTATAGACTTATACAAAGTTGGATACATTCGCGCTTATCATCAAAAATTCAGCGCAGCCAGCACGACACTCGAGCCTCCTGACTCCTGATTAGAGTTTTGCATGCTGGTTGCATTTACCGTACGGAGAGTTCAAGGTCCGTGCAGAATTATGTGCGGAATTATTTAACTTCCGTTCATTGATACAAAATAATAACGCGTTGGTGACGATCGCAAATGTTGTTGCTAGTTGTCGATTTTCATTCATTTAAAGCTGCGCTTGCCCAACCTTTTTGAATATAAAAAATACCGAGCGGGATAAAAAAAAAATCTCATCGGGCATATCTTTAAAATACCATTGCAAATAGTTTAAATCAAATCTCATGTTAATGTTTTATTTTGGCGTAGGAGTAATTTTTTTCTATCTTTTTTCACACGATTGGCGATATCACGGTTACTGATTATTCTGGTCGCATGCCCTCTTTTGCTTAGGCTTCTTTCGCCAACGTACTTCACCAGTCTGCGATGAACATGGTCCTACCACTTCAAGAGACTTTTCTGTATCTTGTCCGTTACGCCGTGTACTCTCTCTCTCTCTAGTATCGATAACATAATTGTTGACGTCGCTAGTAGCCACTCATAATCTCTCCACTAGTGGTTCTAGCTAGTTGCAGTGTAAGCAACGGCCACACCACGGTAACTACGAGGGCTAAACCTCATCTAGCGGACATCTTGTAAGTATGGATGACTAGATTGCCTAAAGCTGTCTTTTACTCACAGAAAGGAAGGAAAGCGCACACCTGAAGGCCTGTACTAACGTTACAGGGATGTCCTGAAGCGCCATAGCACCACATGTAACATCCCGTGCGAGGGATGGGAAGAGCTCGCGCACCAGAGACGAGGGCGCAGCTCTGTCCATAAGGCTGTTAATAACTACGAAGAGAAACGAATACAAGATCTAGCAAAACGGCTTATCAGTAAGACTCGTCCGAAGCCTTCTTACACCTTTACATACAGTGCTGATGGTTAGTTGGAGTGTGCGCCTTGCAACAGGGCCTTTAAGACTAAGTTTGGTTTTGCCAGCCATATATACGCGCTCATAACCGGCGCTAGTCAGCAGTGCAAGTGCCGTTCTTTATCGATCGACTAATTTGACAGTTAAATCGACAATTCAATAAAATGCTATAGAATCGATAATAGCGAGTACGGATCCAAATCCATTTTATCGAATTTGTCGATTGAACTGTCAAATTTGCCGATAGATAAAGAACGGTACTTGCACTGCAGGTTCGCCGTTGACGGACACGTCAAGGAGACCGATATATATAGTACTAGCTGTACACGCGACTTCGTCCGCGATTTGTTCAGAAAAAATAGCCTATGTCCGTCCTCATGATACATACTATTACCTCGCAAAAAAAATTCAAGATCGGTTAAGCCGTTTAGCTGTGTGTGATGTAGCAAACAGACAGATGGACATAGTTACTTTCGCATTTATAATATTAGTGTAGAAGTGTGGATTTGAAATACCTATTGTGACTGTTTCAATTCGTAGTACCCATAAATTGTAGTGGTGATGTGCGGTAGCCACAACATTCACAAACACCAATTTCATTAATGGCTTTCTGCGAAATAATTCCACGAAGTGTAAGATGATAGACGATGTCAGTTAATGCTTTTATGAATATTACTTGCGAAGAACTAGCAGTAGCAATTAATCATCGTTAGGAAAATACTCTAAAATATGAATATATATATAATACACTACACTTTACACTAATATTATAAGGAAGTAAAGATAAGTATGTAACTTAGTGTTTTTATTGTATGGAAGTATGAGCCGAATGTGAAAGTTACTATCAATGCAATTAGGTTACGTTTTGTTCACAACACGGACGAAATCGCAGACAAAGTTAGTATTTTAATATGTAGGTATTTTGTTTATTGGATAAGAATAAGATATTTTATGACAAGACAGCGTAGTAATAACGTTTGCGGTTTCCATATATCACCCCGACTGGACAGGTTATAAAACCACCTCGTTTCGATTGATATAAAAACCATAGGTATTTCTTTTAATCAATTGTTAGCGCCTTCGAATGGCTCCGAGTTGGTATTTAGCTATCATTTGCATATAAAAACTTCATGCATTGTTTGTCTGGCGCCACATAATGGTGTAGGTATAATCAATACGTTTTTTGTGCTTTAAAATACATTGTAAACGGTTACTTGATTACATATTCTAGATTCGTTTGTGGCAAGTGTATGAAATTGATTTGGTAAAAATATTTATAAAAAAAATTGTACTTGCGTAAGAACGAATGTTTTTTTTATTATTCATGCATAAAAGTCATAACACCAACATATATATATATATATATATACATATACACTTGCGGGCCCGGCAGACGTCGTCCTGCCCGACTGCGTCCAATTGTGTTACAAACCATCCAGGAACCCATTGAAATATACTATTACATACAATTTTCATCCAAATCGGTCCAGCCGTTTAGGAGGAGTTAGGTGACCAACACACGTACAGAAGAATTATATATACTAATTAAGATATTATATATTTAAAAAAATGAGTTACTTTTTTTAGAGGACATATACTTGAATATCTTTCATTACGTATAATAATAAATCTTGAAATAGGAAATGACGCCAAACCGACAATTGTTCAAGTCACAGGATCGTAAAATATTTTTATGCTGTTAACGGATATGATGATTACCTTTGATAAACAGATAATATCATTTACATTCACATGCAAAGGTCGAGATGTTATGCTGATGCCGAGAAAGGATACCAGAGGCGTTGGCGTCGGTTAAAACTTCAGATCAGACAAAGGCTTCTTCTAGGCAAGCGTGCTCCATCGTAGACCGCATCATCGCTTAACATCAGGCGAGCTAGCGGTCAAACGCAAGCTTATTTATGCATAAAAAAATAAAAAAGGGGTATATGCCTTAGCACAATAATTATTATCGTTTGTGTTTCTCCCTGTTTCTCCTCCTTTTCAACGGTCTTCAAAAAGAAGGGGGTTGTCAATTCGGATGTTTGTTCTCAGAAGTCCGTCATTTATAAACCGATTTGGTAAATTATTATTACATTTTCAGATTGATAATTGATAAAAAATATATATATGTTTTTTTTTAATTTGATTACTTGAATGACAATGTGGTCATCCAAGTAACCAAAGTTGCGTATTTTAGTATTTTTTGTGGAGTCATTTTTTTAATTTGATCATTATTACTATACCGCTAAACCGCTTAACGCAAAAACTGTAAGTAAAGCACATTTACTTATTTTTCACGCATACTAAGAAACTTGCAGCGACACCAATAAACTATCTAATAGTCCACACATTCACAAAAAAGGGCGACAAGTTTGTCTATATAGTTATAGACGGTTGAGCACCCACCACGCTATTTTACTATATCTCCCTTGTTTGTCTCACACACACACACACATCGTCAGCCAATTAACGTCCACTGTTGGACAAGGCCTCCCTCATAGAGAGGGGTGTTGCCATAATCCCCACGCTTGGCAGGCGGCTTGGGGATCGCAGTACGTTCACCGTGTACTATTAGGACGCTGCTGCCCATCCTTCGGTGGTTCTGGTCGCAGTTTTAGGACATATCCGGGGCTTCTATGTCTATCTGAGGTTAATATTATATTAGAAGTGGTTACTACTACTGTAGAAATTATAAGTATAATCATAGTGCATGCCTATATGGATTTTCGTCACAGTACATCTGAAGCGCTGTTGTTTAGATGCACCAAACGCCTTCAACTTTACTAAATTTCAATCCGCACTTATCTAGAGGCTGGAAAATATGACAAACTAGCATTTTCCCGCGACTTCGCTCGCGTTGTGATCGAAATGCTTACGTTACTCAGTGATAGCACAGTTTTTTGTTAGTGAGTTTTTTTAAATCGGATCAGTAGTTCCGGAAATTAGCCCCTATACCTAAGCAAAGCCACGGTCTAATTATGTTGTTATACTGGTGTAAATAGATAATATGCATGGTATTGTATGACACTGTATCAATCCAAATTATATTAAGTACACACATTTAATTTCGTTATGGTACAATTATATTATAAAGTCTCGATCAAAGTACGAAAAACATTCGTAATCGGTCCAAGGCGATCAACAAAACAGTGAATTGAAAAGGCCATGTCGCAATGGGGAAATGAGTTTCGGTCACCTTAATTGCATATTGCAAGGTAATGAGAGAAACGAATACTTCTTTTTGTAAGAAATCGACTATTTGATAGAAAAGTGACCGCAGATGAGGATGGGAAAAAGTTTTGATTAGCTTTTTGTTTGGTGGTTGGAGTTGTGGCTTCAGGAATAGGGTTCGAAAGAAAAACGTCGCTTTAACAGACATGCAGACATTAAAAGCTTTTTGTATAAAAAAGTAACGTTTAAAAACAGTGAAAAAATACAAAAATAGGAACAATAAGTTAATTTACGCCCGTCTCGGTAGGACGATTACAAACACCGTGACACCCAGACACGCGTCAACAAAGTGAGCATAAAATAAAAAAAATATACGTCTTGAGACGCACAAAAAATATTTCGAGATGCACAAAAAGCTTGAGCAGGGATACGGTCGATTACAGATAACCACTGAGCCTGGAGAGGCGGAGAAATTGGAAAATGAAATAAATAATTTCTGGAAAACAAAACGTTCTTGCAGTTTTTGTGGGTTTGGGTGGCCGCCGTGTAAAATAATTTAAAAAAAAACCACTTGAACTGATTAGAAATAGTAAAATCAAAAGTTAGGTCGTACACTAAAATAAATAAATACGCGTCGATCTGAGAACCTCTACCTTTTTTAGTCGGTTAAATAGTACAAAATATTAACATCTTTTTTTTATTTAATAAAATCCACAGCTCTCGAAATTAATACATTAAACTTATGGATATACTGACAGCCAATAACGGATTTACAATAGAAAAAAACAAAGTTAAGTTTGTACTTTTGGTAGTTTCTTTGTTTTTTCTTTTAATACGATAGTATCATAAAAATTGAGAAGGGTTTCTATTTCTATCGCCTCTATATTCTAATACTTTTTTTGTTGTGTCAGAGTCTACATTATTTGAACCTATTATCTACTGCGTAGCAAACGAAAAAAAAGCTGGCATCCAAACAGGATTTGAGGGGCACCTGCGTTACGCAACAAAAAATATAAATACGCCTACTTACTTTTTTGTTAATGAAAAACTAGTCGACTACAATATAAGGCGATAACCGTAACGGTCATTTTTGGCGCAATAAAAAATGTTTAGATTGATTAATATTATCTTATAATATTACTATTATATAATTATGACCTGTGCAGCTGTGAAGGTAGACTGTGGTATAAGCTGTCTGAATGGGTGTTCCCTGATAGATACAATCTTAGTGTCTTCAAGTCGCAAGTGAATCGGTTTTATTTAGACAAGCGTGTTTCATTGTAGACAACACCATTAACATTAGGCGAAGAGGCGGTCAAACGAATGCCTATTACTAAAATATAAAGAAAAAAAAACAGACCCTCCTTACCGCCTGAAGTCGTTAAAAATATACAATAAGTATTCGTTAATAACTTAAGTACCTAACGTTTCAAAGTTATATAGACTGCAATGAAAAAGACGATGTTTTATCTAGTTCGCTTAGCTTGCGTTGATCGCATGGCATCTCGCTCGCGCGCATTGTTAAGGTTGCGACGAGAGGATCGGCACGATCGTCATCTCCACCAGCTTTACGAAATAAGACTCCAGCTCTGTCAAGACAGCGGAAACCTTTAAAATCGTCAGTACAAAGATAACTACTACCTACGTTTTAACAGTTCTTTTCTCGATTATTTCAATTTTAGAGCATTGTGGGCTTCGGGTGACACGGAGGGGAGACTCTAGCGCTTCCAACAGATAATTTTTTTTTGTAAACGAATCCACTCGCACGCTAAAACTTCGTTCTATTGTTATAACTAACGCATTTATAAATAGAGTAACACATCAACATTCTATACACACATCTATAGCTGTACCATAGGTTTTCCTAGAACAGCTGCTAACGAGATACCTACAAAAAGGTACTAAGGCAAAAGTAGGAAAAAGTTGTTATATTGTAATCTGATGCAGTAAAAAAATTGATTACTCATGTTAAATTAGATTTTTGCCAAATAAGTCAACTGATCGATTGATTGATACTTACTTTACGTGTATAAAATGCATGGCCGCGCGTGGATATATATTTTTACAGAGAGTAATGCCTGTGCTTGGCAACTCCCTCCGGTGTTGCTCTAAGATTTCAAGTGACTCCCAGCATCCGCCGTGGGGCAGCCACGTGCGTGTTGAATGGAACTCCGGATGCGCAGACGTAGCCTACAATGGGGACACGCCGCGATATTATGTACCGCGGATGTTGTCATACTGTATTGTAGAACGAGAAGGGGGTAAAGAACGAATGAAGAGGACGTTGCCGTTGCTTTCTTACGATATATGTAGAATGAGGTCAACATTAGATGAATAAAACTAAACTGAACAACGTACACAATCTAGCAAGTCGTCTTTACCCTAATATTAGCAGTAAAGAAAACGTTTTTATTTTTGTATAAAAATAGTCTCTGCCCTGACTTAAACTTAGGAAATTTATTATCTGTGTAGGTAATACGGTCAGTGATACCATTCATGAAGCCAGTTATGGGCATATACCATATATCTATATACATTAAAAAGTAGGATTATTTATACCATTTATGACTCAAGAAGAAGCTGGACCGCTTTTAATGATCTTTGGTTTGTTGGATTTCTCTCCGCCCCGAATAGCAGAATACACGACCTAAGCATTAAAATATCAGAACAAAAAACTATCATAAAATTCGTTTTCCCATACATTTTGTATGGAACGGCAAGAATTGAAGTCTATACATATTATATAGATCATAGAAAAAGAAAAGAAATTGTCATCTAAGACAAAGGAGGTTACTGTCAACGCAGGTGAAACCGCGGGGCGCAGCTAGTATATTATAAATGCTGGTCCAAAAAGAAACTGGTCGGGATCATCAAGACGCTCAGCATTGAGCCGGCGACTGAAGGAGGGGGACATTTACAACATAAAATTATGTACCACACTTCACATAAATACTGGGTTACGCGGAAACGGTATATGTAGGTAGTAGGTAATAAGCCGAAAGGGGTCTACAGTACCCATCATTATGAACAAATTTTACTATGGGAGCAATTCTGAAATCGCGAAATAATCAGCTGTTCCAAAGAAAACGTTCATTGACACTCGACAAAGTGTATGGAATACCTAGCTGATATTTAAGGTTGCCTGGAAGAGATCACTTATAGCGATAAGGCCGCCAATTGTTTCACTAGTTTTTTAAGTGGTTTTTTATGTACGTTTATAATTTTTGGTGTGAACAATAAAGAGTTTTCTATCTATCTATCTATATTTTTCTCGCGATTTCAGGGTTGATCATATAGTAAAAATTGTTCCTATTGATGAGTATAACGGACCCCTTTCGGCTTAGTATACTCTTTCCGCGTAACCTTGTAGAATGATAAGTCACATGACGGGGTGCAATCAAATTTATCTTTCACTAGTGCTTTGGCCCGCGACTTCGTACGCGTAGATTTTCATATAAACTTTCAACCTTTTTTCCCTCCGTTAATCCAGCCCTTGCGCAAAATAACATAGCCTATACTTCAATCTGGGCATAGCTAAGCATATTCGTGAAAACCGCATTTAAATCGGTCCAGTGGTTTAGGAGATAAGCGTGGACAAACAAACAGACAAAAATTCTAAAAACTGTGTTAACTTATTCAGCTGCTTATTTTAAGACGTCCTGTGTGTTTTTTTTTATATCTCGCAAACGGATTTTTTTAATTCTACGTTTTTATTATAGGTATGTATAGATTCCTACTTTACATGTGATCATTTTGCATTTAAGATGGTGTCACTGGGTACTGACCAGAACTTAGGGGAATGTATCGATACGTCATACACTTTTTGTTTTGGTGATAATGATTACATCTTGCATAATAACCATTTGCATACGGAGACAATGTTGAATTATATCATTGTTGCATTTAATTAATTGACAATAATAAACACATCCGCATATTTGTGTTGTCTCGCACGTGACATGATTCACTAATCGAGAACTATAATGAGTAATGGATTTAGATTAGGATGAAACAGATTGTTAACTCCTAAACGACGTAGTAGATATTACATTACATTCTATTATAATAATTATTCTTAACTAAATTTTAAATTTAATGTGCCCTTATGTGTTAACTTGCATTAATTGTATTATATAATCTTAACTTTAGTTTGTAGATGAATAACTCTGAAATATAAATTATATAAATTTACATTCAATAAATAAATAATAGGTAATAACTAACTAAAATGACGAAGTGTACAAAAAAATGTTTTATAAACGGGTAGACCTAATTCCCAAGATACGGGTGTATTCCACACCTAGTTTGGTCATTAGTGCAATATACGAGTGTAAATGTACCAATTTCTGTAATAAATAATTTTGAATTTTTTGAATTTTGAATATCTTCCAAGAAAATATTTATCAATATAAAAAACCGACTCCAAAAAACTTAGAACTGGACCAAATAGGTAAAGGACCACACGGGAAGCACCAGCTTTCAAATAAAAAAAGAATCATCAACATCGGTTCACCCAGTCGAATGTTCCGAGGTAACAAACATAAAAGAAAATCGAATTGAGAACCTTCTCCTTTTTGGAAGTCGATAAAAAATCTGCGCTCTTCTATGGCATCTAGATTCTAGAGGGATACACGATACACGTGACGGTAATACTAAAATGTCTAGTACATTATATTCGTAAAGAATGGCTGCCAGCTCAACCCATGGGGAAAAAGCAAACTTTGGCACGAAATTTAAAAGTGGGTAGTTTGGTATTCATAATTATGGAAGAATGTTGCATGTTGTTGTTGTTGTATGTTTGTTTTTAACCGACTTCAAAAAAGGGTAGGTTCTATGTTCCACTACAAGTTTTTTTAATGTATGTTCACCGATTTCTTTGCCAATTATGAATTGATTTTGAACAAATTATGAACTGTTTCTTTTTTTGTTTGGTAGGCCATACTTAAGAGATGGTCCCATTAAAATTTCGTCAAAATCGGTTTAATAATTTGGTTTTCAAATCAAAATAACTGCAAAAAATATGTCATCCAAGTAAACGAAATTGCGTATAAATAATTTTGAAGTCTGTTTTTAATGTGATGCACTTGTTGCATGTGTTTTTTGGTAGTCCGTCTTTTTAGGCTTGTGTTGTTTTCTGTTTTTTTTTCTATTCTGTGTTCATTGTTAGACATTTCAAACATGTACGATTTGACTTGTTAATTCATTCTTGTTTTATTGTGGTCTTTCTAAAAATCGAGTCGTCGTGATTTAATGGTGCAGATGATGTTTTTTGTGATATTTTTATCGTTGATGTTGGTTGGTTTGGTTCGTTGGAAAATGTTCGTAGATATTTTTTGTATGAAAGTAATAATTGTTTTTAACAAAATGAATTTGAAATGGGTTTTCAAAAAAAAAAGAATCATCAAAATCGGTTCACCCCGTCAAAAGTTCTGAGGTAACAAACATAAAAAACAGTCGAATTGATAATCTCTTCCTTTTGGAAGTCGGTTAGAAATAGTATAACAGACAAGTAGGTACTTAACAAAAGACTCCAACTTGTCACAACAATAACATATATACAACAAAAACACACCATAGTAAACATATTGTATCATTGACATTTTAAAATATTTAATACAAGCGATGATGGAGCGGTTTTCACGTAAAACCTGTGAAAACCGTTGATCGAAATGTCAGAAATAACAAGATAATTTATCAACGCCGCCGTAAAAGGCAAGGCAAGCATTTGACGGCGCGTGCGCTTACCAAATAGAGTGCGCGTTGTATTGCCCAAACACTTCCGAGTGGTTCAGACTCTAAACTAGGGATGATATGGAGGTGGTTTTATCGGAACCGAAAGTGAAGTCAGAGTTTATAAATTTGGCTTGTCGGAGTCGGAAGTAGATTCGGAGTCGAAGTAATAGGTGGAGGCAGAAGAGATATATGTTAAGGGTAGGTGTCTATACATATATCTAATAAAAACGTAGAAATAAAAAATCTGTAATTGCGAGATATAAAAAAAACAGATTGTCTTAAAATAAGCAGCTAAATACGTTAAGACAGTTTTTAGAATTTTTGTCTGTTTGTTTGTCCACGCACATCTGAACCACTGGACGGATTTAAATGCAGTTTTCACGAATATGCTTAGCTATGACCAGATTATGGTATAAGTTATATTATTTTGCGCAAGAGCCGGATTAAGGGAGGAGAAAAGGCTTGAAAGTTTATATGAAAATCTACGCGTACGTCGCGGGCAAAAGCACTAGTAAAAAAAACAATACAAACATTACTAAAAATAGGCGAATATAACCTCCGATTACTCGATAAAAAAATGGCGGAATCGAAGTAATATCAATCGGAATTTCCGGCTTTTACCGGAATCGGAATTGAACCTCCGTAACATTCCTAGTTGAGACTGTTCCGAGGAGCGTGGACTTGCGTTGATGTCTTTTGTATGGACAAATGTGTAGGTGCAGTTGTAGTAGATTTTACTAATGAGAAACAGCTGGTATATAGTTCTGTACATTACCATTAGCTAAGTAAAACGAAGAGGAGATTCATGGGATAGCTAAGTGCGAAACAAAAATATTTTATGATGTCAATAAGTTTTTGTGTTGGGTCTTGATACGGCTTTTATGAATGATGAAGGAAGCTGCGAGGGTTATAGTTTCCTGAAAACTTATAACCTGGATTTCTAAAAGGCCAGAGTGAATAAGTACCTTCAGATCTACGTGCTCCATCTTAGGCCACATCATCGCTTTCCATCAAGTGGCCAAACGAAGCCCAAAAAAAGAGAAACGAAATATATTTCAAAAAGAGGTTGTTATCTAGTTATCAATAACGCTGTATAACTAACATACTTAAAAAAAAACCACATAAAAAAAAAGAAAAAAAAAAAAAAAAAAACTAACATACTGATTAAGTCTACCTACTCAATGTCGTTAAGAACTTCCGATCTGCTCAATTCGTGAGCATCTTTATACGCATGGTTTACTACTATACGGGCGTAGGCTTGTTTGTATACTAGTATGACTTTAAAAAAAACCACATAAAAAAAAAGAAAAAAAAAAAAAAAAAAAACTAACATACTGATTAAGTCTACCTACTCAATGTCGTTAAGAACTTCCGATCTGCTCAATTCGTGAGCATCTTTATACGCATGGTTTACTACTAAACGGGCGTAGGCTTGTTTGTATACTAGTATGGGTACAGTCGGGCACATCATTAGATCAAACAAATAAGAAGATACATCAGGCTTGACGCCTTTGGACAAATTATACCCTCCGGCTCTTTTTTAGGATTTCGTACCCAAATGGTGGAAATGACACCCCATTAAGCCTACGCTGTATATCTGTCTATCCATCCTACCTTTTAACGGCTGCATCTTTCGAAACGTAATAGATAGCCAGTTGTTTTTTATATAGAATTTGTAATGTTACGGTGGATTACCTACATAAAAAAAAATAAGAAAGTCAAAAATTTAAAACTAAACGGGTTCCCCAGGGTACAACAAACTTTTTTAAACTTCTTTTTGTTTTTGCTCTAATGTAATACACACACACATAAATGTAGCACACTATCTCGGACTATAGCTGCTATATATTCTCTAATATCTATGTAACAATATAAAAGTATGTTATATTATGTGTATGTATCTTTGATAACAGTATGTTATAGTCTAAGGGCTAGTTTTTTGATCCGTAGTCAAAATCGACATAAACATTAGTTAAACTGACTATAGTTAACTAGCTAACCAACGGCTAAACCAGTTATTCGTTCTTTGATCCCATTTTAACTATAGTTAAAGTTGACTATGGTTACTAATGTTGCCAATACAAGAAACACTGGCATACCACAAAATAAGTCGTAAATGCGCTAGGGAGGTGTTTTTTGGCATGGCAATCCTATATAAAAGTTGTCACTTTTGACGAAATTTATATGTCACTGTCAGTTTGTCGAGTATGTAAGTCGTATGTCAGTGTTTTTTTTTTGTGATAAGGTGATTACTGATTTCATGTCCGTTCGTGGTATTTTTTAGTTGTTCAAAAAAAGACTTGTACCTACTAAAAAATATTTACTATCATTTCTTCAAGCGTGCGTTACATTACCTACAATAAAATCTTTAAATTTGGGACAAATTTGCCTTGACACTACGTGACTAAATTTTGCAGGCAGTTGATTTTGAAACTTCGTACACTTCTCCGTAGGAACATTCCTGCATATTGCCTGCAGCCTTAGATGAAATAAAAAATACAGATATATTACGGTGTACTGCTAAAGTGAAGTCAAAATCGCTTCCATAGCTACGTGAATTTCAAACTGATAACATCAAACAATTACGCACACATGTTTCAAAAATAAGGGTCAGTTGTCGTGTTTTTTTGTTCGCCGTCCATCTGGCTATTTATATTTGATGAGCCGGTAGCATAAAATCTTAATGTAAGAAATAATTGTTCCAGTGGGTGTAATGCCATGATTCCTCGTGGTTGGTGTGCTTAAATCACTTTCTATTTCACTTACGATTCACATCACACATAAGTTTCTTTCGATAATCTATAGCGCTTTGAAAAATCGTCATCCCTGTGATCTAGAGGCAGATTTCTTAGTATATCTTCGGTCTTCTTATTAAAACATAATCACAATTATTATATATATCTTCTGATGAACTCTCCGAAATAGGTATCAAAGTGACACACAATATTTGAATTCATTATTAAGTACGTGGTTATTAAAATCACACGAAACAGCTGTTGCAACGTCAGTTAACTAGCCGCCATCTTGGTTAACCCAACCTAGGACGGTGGTTAAATATTGTAACTAATGGTTACATTTCTGACCACTGGTCATGCTAACTATGAATCAAAAAACCGAAATATTGGGATTTTAACAATTTGTTAACTTTTTTAACCATTAGTTGGCTTAACTACGGATCAAAAAACCGGCCCTAAGAGCCCGTGAACCCCAGACCTTCGTTATTTTATAAAAGCTGAAAGTTTGTCAGCGCATGCTTCCAACACAGGTAAGAACGATGGACCATTATGAAGTTTGGGTTACCGTGGCTTTGGCAGGTACGGCCTGACCAACTTATTTGTGCAGTTGGGCAAATGATAAAACTAAAATATTCCAAGACAGGCTATTAGTTTTGTTCAGAAACTACGATGGTGGCTCCAGCATTCAACTAAGCAGATAAATTTGTCGCACTGTAAACGGTACTAAAGGTGTGTAAAATACCGATCTAAATTCATCATATAATAAAGTGTGATTTTTTGGTATTACCTTCAGAATATTATTAAAAATCACGTTATTGATTGCCAGACACTTAACATTGTGGCAACCCCTGTATTTTGTGGTGATACGGAACCCTCAGTGCGAGAGCCCGACTCGCACTTGGCCGGTTTTTAAATGTAGACTATTAATTGGATCAATGGTGATGCTGCAAGACCCTTAGTGTGCGTGAAAAATGAGTAAGTGTGCCGTACTTACTACTTACAGTTTTTTAAGCGGTATAGTGATAAAAAGTGGGCGAAACACGGAGACAATTTAACACGAACAATAATCGTACTTAGGCATATCTCACTCATTTGTCTGATCTGAGGGCACATCCTACATTCTGTTGCATCCTACGAGTTCATGTAACCATCCTACATGTAACCTTTCTACATGGATAATTACGTGTCAAGGTGATTTATTAGCCGTCGACGGGGCTGATAAATAGTAACGGTCTAAGAAACGTCAATAAAATGAACATTTTGTAATTAAAATTTGCTGTCTCGTTTTCGCCCGTGACAAGTTCCGTCAGCGAAAAGATGACACAGTAATTTTAAACATTATTGACTGAGTGAAGAGAGGTCTTAGATTCTGATGGGACAAATAAGCATTTCTATTCATGTTCGTACTCGTAGGTATATTAGTTCCACGATAACTTGCGTTGAACCGATATTCACGAAATGTATGCAAGTAGTTAATTTTAAAACAACTTGAGAAAATTCAGTCCAGGCATTGCGGAGATATAAGGTTGCGAGGTCCAGCTTGACTCCCAACATTAGGTCGATTACGTATTAAAAGAAACATCGTTCGTAACTCCCTAATAAATTAATAGTTACTTTAAAATGTAGATAATTATTTCATGCATTCTAAAATGTCTAAACATAAATAAATACATTTACTTAAAGAGTAAAAGCCTCTTCCATTTTTAACCGACTTCAAAAAAGTAAGTTCAAATAGTTTTGTTTTTATGTTTGTTACCTAGGAACTCCGTCATTTATAAACCTACTAGCTGTACCCGCAACTTCGTCCGCGATTTCTTCAGAAAAAGTAGCCTATGTCTGTCCTCATGATACATACTATTACCTCGCAAAATTTTATCGAGATCGGTTGAGCCGTTTAGCCGTGATCATGTAGCAAACAGACAGAGTTACTTTCGCATTTATAATATTATAGTGTGGATTTGTTTTTTTGAAATAATACACTTTCAGATTGGTCCCATAGTAGTTTTGGTTTTGAATTCAAAATAACTGAAAAAAAAAAACCACCCAAATAAACAAAATTGCGTATTTACAAATTTTGAAGTCTGCTTTTTAAATTTATAAATATTCTCCAAGGCTTTTTGTCCTCTGTTTTTATCATCCAGTCTAGAGGTAGACAGACTAGCAGGCAGGGAAAGAAATAAAACAAAAAAGAATAAATAATAGTCCCATCCTCTTCCTCTATACCACATTAAAATTCAAAAGCTCCCGTGCACACCTTTTTTCAATAAGAATTTATCTCATCCGCCCTCAATTATCCCTGGGTGTAATTACACGTAAAGCGTTTTACTAACAGCGGTTGGTCAGTCTAACGTCCGGCGGACGGCCGTCCGGGTACACGGGAGATAATCGACCCGGAGATAGCCGCACTTGATGTTGGTGCCGTTTATTAAATCAGTGAGAGTTTATGACAAAATGGTGCCAACAATAAAACCAGCTGTTTGTAACCGTCTTCAAAAAAGGAGGGGGTTGTAAATTCGTATTTTTTGTTTGTTACCTCAGAACTCCGTCATTTATGAACCGATTTAGAAAATATTTTTTTAATTGAAAGTATATACTTTCAAATTGCTTCCATAGAAATTTCATTTCAAAAAAATCGGTTCAGTAGTTCCCGTTTTGAATCAAAATAACTGGAAAATTCGTTTACTTGGATGACATAATATCCGAATAATCGAAATTGCGTTTTTTTACAAATTTTGAAGTCGGTTTTTTTAAATGATAATTATTTTAAATTAAAACTAAGAATAATCAATAGCTCAATTTAACATAACACCTTTCCGTTCACGACAATCAATATAAATCCAAAATAGCAACAGCGAATTAAACTCAACAATTTCGCCGTATCAATAAATCAAAACGAGATGACTCGATTCATTCAAACCTTTACCACAAGTCCTGGACTTATTATAGTCTGAAACTAGAACGAGAAGGTGCGCTTTTTATGGAGTTAGAGCGAGACGGTTGGTTGTAGAAGGTTGTGGAAGGTCGCAGGGACTGTTGTTTATTCTGTGGGTTACAAATTATTTCATTAGAGTGGGCGCGGCGCTGCGCTTGCGTCGACGACACCTGTTCGAGGACCGGATGCCGCACCCCCCGGACCGCGCCGCACCCCCGCATCTCGGGACCTGGTCACTCAGATTGCGAATTAAGAAAAAAGAACAAGGCTTTGAGTAGACTAGTAGAGGAAGCTCGTGAGCCGTGAAGAAAAAAATATCGTAGAACAGCATGAAATTCTAGGTTTGTTTACGGTACATACCTGTCTATGATTATTTACTATATAACTAACGTACATATCTAAATGAATAAGTCAGTTTTTTACCGAAAAGGTTAAATTTAATACTAAGATTTGGGACTAGTTAATTTTTAGATAACATAGGATATCATAAAATTAAATATAAATATAATGGTGATAAATAAAATAAAAAAGCAATGAAATTTGTTTTAAAATATTGATTAAATACCAGTAGATACCAATGACCATTGTAACGTGCAGTTTATTAGTATGTCAGTCAACATTATACAAGATGCCATGACCATGCACTTTTGAAGGTTTTTTGTCATATGGAAATAATTTGCTAATTTGAACCACGCGAACTGAACAAATTAACAAAACGCCGCTTAAGTCCGATTCTGAATTCACGTCTTGTAGGTTTAAAGTCGAATGCTCAACTTTTTTTTTACTATAAGAAAAGGTTGGTGTTTGTCTTTTGCCTAAAGGGATTGATCTCGTTTTTGTAAAGGTTCGAAAGTAACTCTTTTGCAAAGTCTTGTATCATTGAGTATTCAAAACGACGAATTAGATCCACGCGAGAACGACGTTTAGGCTCATATTTGATTCATTCTAAAAAAAGTGTTTAGGTAATGTAAAGCGTTGTAAGGGAACGATGCGGTGTGGTAGAAGATGTGACATAGATAGAGAAGGGTTTGCTTAGATGGTTCGGACATAAGTGGATGGATGAAAGAAGATTCGCGAAAGAAATGTATGTGGCGAGCGTGAAGCTAGCCGGTATTAAGGGTCGATGTATTATGATTTATTGTGCGCACTGCTAGTCTGTGGAATGCGCTGCCGGAATGGGTGTTCCCCGATGATTACAATCTGGGTGTCTTCAAATCTCGAGTGAATCGGTTTCTTCTGGGCGAGCGTGCTCCATCGTAGACCGCATCGCGCTTAACATCAGGCAAGCTGGCGTTCAAGCGCAAGCCTATTTCTAAATTTAAAAAAAAAATTAGGTGAACATATCATGACCAAATCGAAAGCCTTTAAAAAAGGCTTCGTTAAAAGTACCCATAACTGACGACCTTGTTTGAAAACACTCGTGAAAGTAGAAGAGGCGAGATGAGGAGTCATGATCGTAGCAAGTGGAGAGATGTGGTCTCTGCCTATCCGAATGGGAAAGAGGTGTGACTATATGTATGTGTGACTGTAAGTTAAATTTATGATGTACTAGCTGCGCCCCGCATATTTTTGACAAAACATTTTTTGATATAATATTTATTTATATATTATTCTAATTTCTTTTTGAGGCAAGTGCCTTTAAAGTGAACAAAATACAAGCTAACACCAACACTACAAATTTAAAAACAGTTGGAATGTCCATAGACCTTTGACAGTCAGACAATCCAAATGCTCAAGCCCCCTATCAGTTGGCAGCGTACCCAGCATTGTGGCGGCATTACCACGCTGATTGGCAATGCTTATGCGTTGAGCCAGATACACGCCAGCATTATTATAATGCTTTGTGCATGGGTGTCTATATTTGTGTGTGTACCTTAGTCTTCGTATTAGGAATTCAGCGTTGTATCGCCTATGTTATTTTCTTAGGAAGGACATTACCATTCCACGGCATTAGGATTCATGTCACAGTTCCGGTCCGTTAAATATTGTCAAACTGTAGTCCAAGTCAACAACCCGTACATTGTCATTTGTCATATTCGCTAAAACATGTTCATCATCATCATTTCAGCCATAGGACGTCCACTGCTGGACGTAGGCCTCCCCCATCGATTTCCAAAAGAACCGGTTGGAAGCGGCATGCGTCCAGCGTTTTCCTGCGGTCTCTTTTACGTCGTCTGTCCATCAACAAAACACATGTTAAAACAACATAACAAACATGTTAACGCACGTGTACTAGGTTCAAGTTTATTTAGCTGTGATGGCGTTATTGTGACAGTTAGGTACCTTGCTTGTTATGATGCAGAATATAAATTACAAAATGACATTGAATTTATGAGAATCAACCAATAATAATATAACATTGTCGTTGGAATCAACGAATTCATTTTCGAGTATTCAGAATCAATACCAATATTTAAATGAAAATCTATATTTAATTTAAAACATTACGACGAATTAATTCGCACATGAAAATACCTTATTGATTCTGAAAACTCGAAAAAAATTAGTTGATTCCAATGAAGATATTATATAAATATATTATTATTATTGATTAAATGTCAAATATATATTAACTTATATATATATTATCTTCGGTTGATTCTCATTATCAAAAACATTATTTAAAAATAATGTTTTGGGTTTTAATTTAGTTGTTTATTATTCCAAATGTGTATAATTCTCTTGTGTAAATCACTCGTCTATTTCATCTGCACAAGCACTTGAGGTAAATGCTTGAACGGGAATATAATCCTTTGCAAATATCAATGGCAGATCACAGAATACATATCTTATAGAACTTGTGGAGTACAAACGGTACACAACATTGTAGTGCACGAAAGACGCTTTTTATGTGTCATACAAAGGGCTGTTTCCGGTGGCTCCGGGCTAGTTTCCGCGAAATCCATCGCAACACACAAGAAACGGTAAGTATATCCGGAACAACGAAAAAAACACAGCTTTTTTCACACCTACGACATAACAGGGCTGACACAGAATAGTTTTGCTATCGGACAATTATTATTTGTGTCTTTAAATACTTTATAGCACTGTGTGACAAACTGTTACATGTTAAATGCTAACCGAAGTGTCCAATAATATTTAAAGTATCTTCTCTTGATTATTATGCATCTGAGTGCAATTAGTAGATTCATTATCGCACGGTGTAAAATTGGACTACTTACACGGAGAAGCGTGTCTTGAGTGCGGGTTTAGGTCACACAGTGCTTTATTAATACATTACGATATGCGTGATTTAAGAAGTCCATTATTAAACGGCGTTTACTTAGATCCCGAGCGTAGTGAGATTGCTAAACGTATTGGTGGCAAGCAAGTTAACTGGCCAACTGATAGAAAGCGATCACCGTAGCCTACGTTACCTGTAAATACGTTGCTATTCTTCTTCTTTATCTTCTTCCCATATACTGAGATAGTTTGAGATAGCTGCTTATGAGAAGAAAGATATGATGACTCCATTAATAACATTGCATCACAGTCATTGATACAAAAAAACGGGCCTCGCTCCAAGCTCAATTCATTATTTCATATTTATATGCTATGTGCATTATGCATTCATCATAACTTTAACTGACTTCAAAAAAGGAGGAAAAAGGAGAACGGTTCTATGTTCCACTGGTTTTTTTAATGTATGTTCACCGATTTCTCCGCCAACTGTTGACCGATTTCATTTTTTTAGCTTTTGTCCGGATACTTCTAATTTGGTCCCATTGTCACCAAGTCAGGATCTGATGATGGGATCTCAGGGAAATCAAAGGCAAATCTCAAATTTCATATTTTTCATTATTAAGTTTTTTATATATTTTTGAAGTCGATTTTTAATGTGATCCACTTCCATAGAAAGTTGGACAGCAACGGCAATTTAAACTTCAGAATGTCACTTTGTAGAGTGAGTGGTACTAAAGCTGAAGTGATAATTCCTGCTGACATTTCTTTTCCACGCGATCTTTTCCTGGATGATAATTTTGTACTTTACATTTTTATAACGTGACCGAAGTTTAACATCTTTCTGCGTTTCGATTCATTAGAAGAAATAATATAAATCACTTCAAGACAACAGATGTATTGCCAGCCCTGTAATACAAAGCATGCGTATGCGCACAAAAAAAACCGTTCCCACAGCTAACAGGTTGCCGAATGGCGCGTCTTCCGGTCGGAAGTAAGGCCGATGGTCTTTTCGGTTTGAAAAAAATAAAATAATGAATGGATCCAGAGCGCACATGTTGCATTCAAACTTTGGATCGCTATGATTAACATCTTAGAACGTGTGTTTTATTGGGTTATGGGTTGCCATGTTTGGAGGTTTGCCATGTTTTCGATTTATTTCTTTTTTAATATACGAATTCTCTAATTATTATTTTTTATAATTTTCTTTGATCATTTCGCAAAATCAGCCCTGATTCGGGGGTTTACCAGTAGCCATTGAAATATTTCACTATTCACCTACTGGCTTCATCAGATTAGTTCATGGTACCAAATTGATTAAAGATTATACTTTCAGTTTTAAATCGATACGACAATGAGAAGTAGATTAAGTTAGTATTAAGTAGTATTAGTGTAGGGTAGCTTAGTGTAGGTTCTGTGGACCAACCCATTTGTTAGCCGAAATTTAAGTTAGTTAGTTTAGTTAAGCCGAATATTTTTGTGTCTACTACTCGTATAATGAAAATAATAAGTATCCCTAGCTTAGTATTTTTAAGTATGAAATTTAGTGGCTTTTGTATCAATGAAAATAAAGAATATATGAATATATTTGGTAATACGTCTTAAGTTAGTAGTTGGCGGGCGCTGACGGAGGCCAAGAGCTTGCTGGTCTCAGAAATTGGCCGCAGAATGTGAGACCACGGTGGTGACCTCCCGCTCTGGCTCGTTTCTGGTCCAAAGATTGGCCTTGGCCATTGCCATTCAGTGTGGGAATGCTGCCAGTATTATGTGCACTTTTGCACCCGGAACAGTGCAAAATATAGTATAGTTTGTAAAACTTTTATTATTATTGTATTTGTAATATGTATATAGTGACCATTAAATAGTAGATTAAAATTAAAATTCTTATACATGTTTACTACCACAAGTTATTCACAAAAGAAGCCAATGTTAAAAATTGTATGCCATATACATTTATGTGCCCTCACCTGGCAACACATTCGAACGAAGCAGGTGTGATCTAATTGTGGACACCTTACAGAATTCCCACGTACATCAGATCCCTTTCAGTCCAGATTGATCTTTTTCTTTTATTATTGTTGTCATATTGTATAAGGCGAATGTATTTTGAATGCGAACATGTGATTTGAATTTGTAAGCGAATGTCCAAACTGTTTGAATTTGATTATTTTATTATGGAAGAGGTTTTTTTAAATGTAATGATAGGCTTGCTTATTGTGACCTGTTTGCGGATTGATTAATGTTTAGGCTTTCAATCAGCTGCTGCTGCAAGAGAGAGAGAGAGAGAAACGAACGGGCGAAGTTCTGTGGGATCGAAACAGAGAGGCTTTCCCTGACTAAAAGTCTATCTAGTCCTAACGTAACTTTTTCTACTAATAAGAATTAGTCACATTTTAATCGCCTGAATCTTCTACAGGAAAAAGAGTTTCGAGAAAGCACAATCAGCTTATCCTCTTTTATGATTAATTTCTTGGGAATGTTATACGACTTTGTTCTGAGAAGAGTCTTTAATTTAATTAAGCGATTCACCGGTAGCCCTTTCAAAATCGTTTGTACCGAAGAAGGAAACAAATGGTGAAGCCACTAATTTTGTACATTGAGAACAATTTATCAGCAAAGAAGACCAAAAAGGACACCAAAAAATTTGACGGATGGCTTTCAGTTCAGATCAGAAAATACAAAAATGTGGCTCTTTGCGCGACTATAAGTTTATGGCTTTGTTCTCATACCATTCCCCAACTATACAAATCTGACAGATTTACTGCTATTTTAGTCCCTTTATTACTCTGTAGTCTAGACTAGATAATGGCACCTTAAAATCAGCACAGTTATCAACCAAACGAAATCGTCGTTGGAGTCCATCGCGCTTGAGATCTCATTTGTTTATTCATTGTTTCTCTCGCACGTTGCGTTTTTTGACAGTATGTAACATACTCGGAGTGGTTTACGTAATGTGAACGATGCCTTAGTGAATTTCTAAGAAATTTATTTTTTTGTCTATTTACTGTCATTAATAGTCGACGTTTTATTTCCAGGGTTCTGAAGAAGACCTTCCAGATTGCAGAGCGAGGCAGGTCTGCAGTAAAGTGGACCTCTACGACTCAGCGCAGCCCTGGATCGAGAGGAAGTGTCGGTGTTTGGGGCACAGGCCCTGTTCCAGGTTGGTTATTTTTAACCGACGTCCAAAAAGGAGGAGGATCTCAATTCGACCGTTATATTTTTTATTTATTTGTTACCTCGGTACTCTCTACTGGGTGAACCGATTTTGATGATTCTTTTTTTATTTGAAAGCTGGTGCTTCCCGTGTGGTCCCATTTCATTTGGTTCAGTTCTGTCATTTTGATGAAGTCAGTTTTTCATATTGATATTATTTCTTTTCTGTCACATTTCTTTTTACCTACCTACAACTTCAACGTATCTATGACTTCATCCTAAACGAATAGTTTAGGATGAAACGTTATAGGATGAATAAATCACAACCCAGTTTTAAGGCCAATGGCTCTACAGGGTTACTAAGCCAAAGGGTGGTCAGTATACCCATCATTATGAACAAATTTTAATATGGGACCGACATTGAAATCACGATAAAAAAATCAGCTGTCATTTTGTTGAGACGGACATTTTACTATGGAACATCAGATTTTTTTATCGTGTTTTCTGGGTCTGCGCCATAGTTAAAGTCGTTCATAGTAATAATTACAGCGATCCCATTTCGGCTTAGTACACCCTTACTGCGTTACCTTGAAATCCTTGTTTGTTACTTTAGTCAGAACGCATTTTAGTGTAACAAAAAAAAATTCATTGAAACTGATCAACCAGAAAACATAAGAATCCTTAAGTTGAATCGCTTAGCCATTTCTATTTCCGTTTTGTTAAATTCACGAGTTTTTACATTGTTGTTTTTATAATGTTCAGTAAACAAATTATTCCCTTTACTAAAACATTTCGTTCTCAATTTCAGCGACATAACAAGCGATGACAACCACACGTTGGCAGACAAGACGACTCTCTACAAGACCTGTGAACCAGTAAAGCGCCTACCAAAATGCCGGTACTTCAAAGAAGCCGCCTGGATAATCTACTCCTTCCCGGACAGCAATGCCACCCAGCAGATCGTCAACTGCCACTGCCCGAAGATGTCTGTCACGTATTTATTGAAGAAACTGCCGTATACGACACCTAGCGGGGAGCAGGGGAATCAGTACCAGTTCGCGTGTTCGCCTCAAAGCGTAAGTTGCTCTTAAGTTAGTTCTGGCGCGAGCTGATTGGTGGCGCCAGTAGTTACGTTTTTTTTGTGAAGTACTTTATTCCAAAGCCGATTGAAGTTGATGATGATGATACTGGCCTTTGATGTACTTAGCAATATACAATGAAATGACAATACTATATCGACAAACCGGTTATAATGACGTAAACGCATCCTCAAGTTTGGTTTTCACACAAAATAATTAGTAAAAAAAAACGTTCCTACTATTTAACAGTTGATTGAATCAGGCGTTACTTTGCGGTAGGTCATCTTTAAAACAGTTTCTATGACGAATCACTAGTGTGTTTCCGCTTTAATAATTTACTACAATAAGGAATTAGGGATCAATTATTTATGTTTTACTGTATTAAAATTTGTCAATGAAGCTAATTTATTAATAACTAGCTGACCCAACAGACATCGCCCAGATTTACATCGTCGGTGAGTTAAAAAAAAAAGTTTTCTCAATTTTAATATTTTTTTAATTTTTATAATTTATTTTTTAATTTTTAAATTTTCGTTTTCTCAATTTTTATTTCCGTGAGAAAAACTATCGGAAAACTCAGATATCTAGAAGAAAAAAAACTTCTTTAACATAACTTGAAACATTAAATAATTAATTTTGAAAAAATATTTTACAATAATCATTATCAAATTATCACTATTACAGATTAATCACAAATTACTTCATATTTAACGTATTTTTTTTGTTGTTTCAGGGTTAATAATTTCTTGGTTTAAGTTAGGTTTAAATAGGATTTAATTAATAAATTACTAATTGACAAATTTCTGTAGATTAAAACACCAATGATTAATCCCTAATTCCTTATTGTGCTTAATACGTCAAAGCGGAAAAACCTTAGAAATACGTCAAAGAAACAGTTTTATACTATTACTAGCTCTACCCGCGACTTCGTCCGCGATTTCTTCAGCAAAAATTAGCCTATGTCCGTCCTCATGATACATACTATTACCTCGCAAAATTTATCGAGATCGGTTAAGCCATTTAGCCGTGATTATGTAGCAAACAGACAGACATACAGAGTTAATTTCGCATTTATAATATTAATGTGGAAGTGTGGATTAAACTACCTATAACAGTAGATACATTTAGCCACAACTACATCCGGTTAGTACAACCAAATCGTTTGATTGACGCTGTAACGGATTTTACAGTACATAATAATATAGCTGAATAGAGCTAATCAAACAATGAACAAAATAATCTTTTCTAAAGTATAGAGATTTTATAAACGCGTGGGTTGGACTGAATGATCTACCTCGGGAGAGACCTACTTTCGGCAGGGCTGATCAAGACATAATAAACGTATTTTGTATTTTCGTAAGAAGGCACTTCAATGAATACAAATCTAATTCGCACCTCTCCTTCACAGAGATTACGCTGTTCAAGAAAAGAGCCGTGCAAACTTTTCAGCGCTCGCAGACGGCACGAGCAAATTGACGAGGTAAACGCCAACACAATCTGCCAATGTCCTCGGGAGCACACATGTCCTCGGCACCACACTGAACCTGGAGTACTCGCCGGAGTCACGTACGCCTCCGAAGACATTCGCACGTACCACGGATACTGCATGCCGGAACCGCCCCCGGACGCTTACAGATTCGTAGGCGATAAGGATTGATATTATTCGGGACTATGTACCTACGTTAAGATATTAAGACCTATCATCACCGAGGACTAAGCGAAATGAAATGAGGACAATTAAAAAAGCTAGCTCCGAGTCATTTACCTATGTATTTCGTATGTAACCTAAATCTTCAAAATCGTGTTTTGGTTGTTTAAAAAACGGGTCAGTAGCCATTCTTAGAATTACACTCATATCTAAAGTTGTTACCCGTTTTAAAGATTACCAGAATAACAATTACGAGGCGAGGTTAAAAAAACGTTAGAGGTACATAAGGATTCAGGGGTAAGTGATTCATGAAACGAGGACTTTTTCAGTAACTTTTTTTTAAACCGATTTCAAAATTAATAAGCGATCTACCAAAATTATTAATATTCCCAAATCAACAGGCACTCGAACAAAATTATTAGTATTGTATGGAGCTGGTTAAAAACCATTTAGCCAAAGTCCGTTCCGAAATTTTTGTGGGATCGCATACATTTTTGGACCTTTAGTTCTTTCTCTACATAAAAAAATATTACGTAAATAGGGTTCCATACAAAAAAAAAACTTACCTAATTGACAACCTCCCCTCTTCCCTCCTGAAGTCGGTTAATAAAAGAAGTCCTCATCACTTCGTTTTCGGATTTAGATCTAAGTATGTACAGAATTTAGAAGACAGTTATAGGCTTCGCTTTGCTCATTACCTGTTTAGTACAAAAACGTATGAAAATGTTTGGTTAGTAAAAAAGTTTGTTGAATAATAATTATAACAATAATGTGACGACCGCTTGTTTGAGGAAGTAGAAACTGAATTACGGGGGCTATTCTGGAACAAGAGATATTATTTTTGTCAACTATCTCATTTTGAGTGCCGTGAGAGTGCTGGGGAGAACAATATGCCAGCCGAGCGTTAGTTTGTAGCTACCGTAAGACGCGATTCGTTCAAAATATTTTTTAATTATGTTGTGACGTTTTTTGAAGGCATTTTAATTTTAGTTTTTGTTTTAATAACTATAGTCATAATATATGTGACTTATTGCAACCATTAGAAACACACTATTGAAGTAAAAAGTTTTATCAACAGGGTAATTTTTTTTATGTACCAAAAACATCTCGCAGCTGCTACATCATACTTAGTAACTTTTGTTCTATAACTTCACATACTTTTATTATTATTGTGTATATAGACCACTAATTCGCCTGATTGTAAGCGACTGTGTAACCAAGGATATCAATCTGGTAGAAATCTGTTTATTTAGCCTTCAAGTTCCTAGATTGTATTTCTCAGGAAACCAGGAAGACGGAATCAACTTTACGGAAAACTTGTTGGTAGATTCAATTTTTTGATAGCCTTATATTTAGTAAAGTGTAGCCCAGATAGGCTATCCTTCTCATTTGAGACCACGTGAAGTTATTCCTATTCATGGCCATAGTATAAATATTTTTGTTTTGGTATAAAAAAAGGAAGAAAAAGACATTATTAAGTCACGGAACAAACGTTGTTGCACAATGTAGGGAAACTGCTGCAGGAGGTTTTTGGTAATACGTGCACATTTTGGTACTCTATAGTGAAAAGATAGTAACTTGCAAGTTAGAATTAATTAAATCCAAAATTTTAAAAAAACTTTCTTGTTAAATTTAAAAAACGTCAAACAGCCCATGATTTTAACTTGATAGATCAAATCAAATGTTTATCATATTATCTTTACGATTTTTATATTCTCTAGAACAAAAACAATAGTGTGCAACAGTTTAAAGTGTAAATACCTTATGTAAGTTACTCGGTATTATCCATTGTTTCTGTTATATTGTGTAAATATTATTATTTGTAAGTATCATTCCAAACGCTTAGTTTAAATTATTATATTACATATTTTACTTATTATTTACTTGCCATAATTGCGTAGGGTGTTGTTCCGTGTCTTCCAATCGCAGTCAAGGAGACAAATTGTTCATTGTTTTGTTTATGTACAAATTGTGTAATAATTATACTGTTATACGATTATTATTATACGAATGAGCCATATCTTAAGGTTGTAATATTCATTTACAGCAAATAATTGACCAAACTAATTAAAAGGGACATGAAAGTACGTAAAATCTTATGGGCATACTTTTTCTTCAATTTTAAATACAGTCTTATTTAAAGAATTTCAGCGATTAGACGTTGAGAGCCCTTAATGATTATTTGACGGTTTTAGTCAAAAACGTCCATGAAACGTGTGTTAATTTTGTTTTGTCTCGCTTTCGCGCGTGACGGTTTCTGGCATAAAGAAGTTGACAGACCAGTTTTTAACAAAGATTAAAGTTAACGTTTTTAACTAAAGCCGTTTATACCAATCTTTTTCTAAATATTATTTGAAAATTTTAGCTATGAGTAAATCAATTTTACTTTTCTCCCTGTCTTAAATAAACCAAAATTGTTCTTAATGTGTTTGCCACTCGGGCGCCGATATACCTACACATTTAAACCACTTACAGACTTGTTCATTACCTAATTAATAAAACAATTAATTATTAGATACATATAACATACATATTTGTTCAAACTACATACGTTTGAAATATTTCGTACGGAATTCCAATTGAAGAATATTCGCAATTCGCGAATATTTTTTAAATTCGAATTCGCGCACCTTTTGACTCAAATACGGTACGTACGAGTATTCTGTGTGTTTTCCGTACGGACATTTCTAATATTTGTATGTAACCTGTTAGTTATAAATTCTACGTTAACCTGTAGCTATGTAAATAAGGACGCAAGTTTGTTTTTAATACTGCCTTTGATATGGTAAGTCTTCCTTTGTTTTATGTAAATCATTAAATTAAGTTAAATTATTGAAAGAAAATGAATAAATGTTTCAATATCAATGTGCTGTTTTAATCAACAGTTATTTTTAATTAAGTTATTTAATTTATATTGTCACCAATTACATTAAATAAATCCAATGAAAGCAAAAAAAAGTCTCTCCAACAGTTAAAAAGTACAAGTGCGTCTTGAAAGTCTGTTAAATACAAATTAGCCTTTTTATGTATAAACAGTCGATAAGCTAAAAATCGTCTTTATCTCCTTACGATTTTTTTTTTCCTAAATTATTTTCTTTAATGCTAAGTTTCGGTATGTCCATTTAATTATATATTTTATCAAGGTGTCAGCTGTCCCTAATGTTCAGTGCTTGAAAAATCGGCGCCGGCTGTAGAAATCCCTCAAAACGAATTACGTCATAATCTAGCGTGGCTATACGTTTTTTTTATAAATAATAATTTTGCCTATTTATATTTGTTCACAAGTATGAAGCGATACGACCGCGCACCAGTATACTTGTTAGCACCACTGAGTTAATACCATTGGAAAAGTCCTTTCATCATCATCATTTCAGCCATAGGACGTCCACTGCTGGATATAGGCTTCCCCTATCGATCTCCAAAAGAGCCGGTTGGAAGCGGCCAGCATCCAACGTTTCCCTGCGGAAAGTTCTTTCGTCGCGGTCTTACAATTTACGTCAACGCATTGTACCCACAAGAAAATCAACATCAGAACAGTTAAGAAATCCTAAAATCTAGTAGCACTACTTACGACGATCACTCGTAACCTAAATGCAGGCTTTCATAGCTTAACAATCGGTACAGTTAGGGCACGACTCTGAATTCAACTGTAATCTCACTACCGCCATTTCAATAATTCGTGATTACCTTTATAATGTGACAACGCACTTCAGCAACATCATTTGCAGTTACACCGTTCTTAACTCGAGGTATCCGAGTTGCTTTTTGAAAAGCTCTGCAACATTTTAGAGCTTTGCCGTAGTAAGTGTTATTAAAAACAATGACACTATACCGGGAGCTCAAGAATATTCCTGGAAGTAATATTCAGTACCTACTTCTCACGACACATTTACGATTTTCAATTTAATATTTCTACATTCCTGCATAAGATTTGTATGTACTATTAGACAAAACAGTACTTAAGTGATTTCATTAATTGTCTTTTTTTAGTAACAAAGTTATTATGCCGGCTAAATTACCAGACCATAAATATAAGTTCCAATTGCAAATAAATCGACCTGTTTAAATGTTGTGATCATCTTTCTAGTCTAGACTGTTCCCTTAATTTCTGCATAACTAAGTTCGTTTAACACAACCGACACGATTTTAAATTTTTAATCATAGTTTTAGTAATTACGTCGTTAAATAAAAATAAAAAACCAGCCAATGCAAGTCGGGCTTGCGCACTGAGAGTTCCGTACCACCTCATAAAAAAAAACTTATAAAACAAATCTATTATTTTTAATTTGGCCGATTTCGCAAAGAAATATAAATGCGGTTTCAATTAAGGCCATAAGCTACTTAAATTGTTAACTACTAAAGTACAAAAAAGGAGTGTTAAAAGACATCACGCCCAGGCGATTACCCATCCAAGTACCGACCTCGCCCGAGGTTGCTTAACTTCGGTGATCGTACGAGAACCGGTGGTAAACAGAAATTTGTCGGTGACTCGCACTTGACCAGTATACAAAAAAATTTGTTTTACTTTACAGTATGTACTATAATCATGCCAAGTTTGACGCTTGTACGTATTACCGTTTATACACTAGAGCAAATACAAAAATACGCTTTAAAAAAAAAAATTGTATGGAGACTTTAGATGTTACTTTTTGACTTTTTATTATTTCTTAGTTAATCTGCCGTAACATTACATGTATTATTCTGTGAACATTTTAACTGGCTATCATCACGGTTTGAAAGATACAGTCGTTAAAAGGTAGGACAGACAGACAGATAAAGCAGGCTCGGAATAGGGTCCCGTTTACACTTTTTGGGTACAAAACCCTAAAAACTAAAACTATGCCAACAAGCTTGTTTTCAGGCAATATTTTCTGGGAACCAACGTGCTGAAACACACAAATGACAGATTTACGATGAGGATGGTAGGTTAGTGTAGAGCCTTTTAGTTTTCGCTTGCCTAGGCGAGCATTAGACGGTGCTCTATCACTATGTTATGGTTTTTCATGCTTATGAAATAGCTTGTTAAAAAGCAGTGCGCTATTTAACTATACACATGCATTTGCTACCAATAATCATACTTTTTACAAAGTCGCGCGGGCAAGATATAATAAAATAAACATGCTTGTTTCAAAGACAGCGCATAGCACACTGCTTTTCACCGGCACCTTAATTAGCATGTTTGAAAATAAAAATGGCCGTTGATTTTTAAGCAAGCTAGGTATAAGTATGCTCATTCCTAGCAATGCTTTTACACACTATGATAATAGTATCATATGCTACTTAGTAGCATGCTTTTGGCAAAAAAATACCTATTAGTTTATTTATCGAAGAAACCGATTCACTCCTGATTTAAAGTCACCCAGATTGTAACTATCGGGGAACTAATTCAGGCAGGCATTCCACAGACTAGCAGTTCGCACACCTTTGATCTGCTGTCGCGCTCTGTAAAAGCGTTTCCTCGTTCATGTCTCATTGCGGAGCTGTAATTGAATGGTGAATAGGTTGCTGCCTTCGTGACTGTACGTATCCCCAGTCTGTGGGTTGTGGCCGGCTATCATTACGAACGACCACCCGAGAATCTGTTTAGTCTCTTGCAAGATGGAAAATGAGTCTTTTGGATTTCAAAATACTTCAAACGTGACAGTGTTTGTAAAAATTGACGAACGATAAACGCTACGTTTTTTAGTGTAGAGCTGGAAATTAATCTAGTGCATACAACTAACAAACTCACCAAGTACTTAGAACCTTAAAGAAAATCTCACCTAAATTCAACTAACTTCATAATCATATCGTTTAAAGAACGGGTTAACATATTTAGTTTTTATTTCTTTTGAGTAACAATTGGAAATACATGTGTTTGTAGTGATGATAGCGTACGATTGCGAATCCGCCAGGTTAGGGTTTAAATCCCAACAACGAGCTAGAGCTGTCGGTACAATAAAACATCTTGAACCATTAAGTTCCACCGTCACTTAACATGAAGTGAGATGTGCCCAACGACTGACTTAGAACAAACAAAAAAGCCACCAGTATATCAAGTCTAATTATAAAACTGTTAAACTTTACTTACTATACTTTTAACTCACTGTGTTATAGACAGCTAGATAGATAGATCTTTTGTATGAGTAAGAGCTAGCAACACAGACTAGGCAAAGCGACTACGTGAACGTGATGGCTAGCTAGGATCCTTGAGTTCCACTGTCACTTAACATGAGGTGAGCAGTGTCAAATGACTGACTTTCAAAAAAAAACACCAGTTTTTCATGTCTACAATTATTACATTTTAATACTTGAACTCTCTATGTTATAGACATCAAGATAGATAACTCTTTTGTAAGACTAAGGGCTAGTTATACGACTCTCCAGAACCACTCTCAGTTCCAGTTCAGCTCTCTTCAGTATCACTAAATATAGGTGAGCTGTGTCAAACGTCTGATTTCAAACAAAAAACCCACCAGTATTTCATGTCTACAATTATTAAAATTTAATACTTTAACTCTGTATGTTACAGACGTCTACTCGTAGATAGATAGCTATCTAGATAGCTTGTAGGACTAAAGGCATTACAAGATCCTGTTTACCACCGCATATTCGAGTAGCTACAGAAAATCTCGCGTCGCGACAACCATTGCTTCAATGCATTTCCTATTTAAGAGAATGGTTTCGAGGAGCCGATTACAATGCACAATTTTAATGGCCATCAGGGGCGTAGCAAAGTGAGGCAGAATGGGGTATTCCCCCTGATTGGATTAAGAATTAAAAAAATCGAATCTCTAACTTTCCTGCTATCCTGAAATTGGGCAGGTAGATTATTTATCGGGTGTCATCATCATCATCATCATATCGGGTGTAGTGATCGCTAAAAAATAATTTGAGAAGGGGCGAAAATATTTTTTAATTCGGTTTACAATCGGCGATGATATCGAGTAACATACTAAGACACTTATACATATCTCGAGCTAGTTTAATATTTCAAACATACGTGCTAAACAAGACAAGTTAAATGTAGATTTAGTTTGCCCATCTTGTAACAAATACTGACTAGGTTCACGGTCGCCAGTGAATAACATCGGTGCTCGAATACTCTCGCGTCCAGCTTCAAGAATTGCATTGGAAGATTGGCGAAACGCGTCGAATGTTTAAGAGTTCTTGAAAGTACAGAGAAATTTTTTTCTAAGCACAAGTTTCGGAGTTTGTTTTGTTTTTTTTCTCTGGCTGCACTGAGCCAGGGTCATAAGAAATGTCGTGTGAAGAAAGCATTAGAGAATATAATACAAATTAAATGTAATGAAAGCCTTTTAGCTTGCTTGGGCATTATCATAAAATCCATTGCTGTTATTCATTAACTCTGCCATTTGAAATAATTAGATACTTATTATAAAATTGATCGAAAGTTTATGATGCAAATAAATCAACATGATTTATTTCATTCATGTAGATTCCACTGCGAGCATCAAATGATGCGGCAGGCCAGGACAGAGATGGTAGGACCTAGACTTCTTTTGGGTTTTAATGGCTTCCTAGAAATAGAAGGAGTATACGGAGGAAATGCAGTTGGAAGGAAATAGCTTTTTTTAAATGTATTATGTTAGTCCGTTTCTGAACATGACAACCGCATATTTTCACAACAAATATGCTACTGAATGAAACACAAATTAAAAAATAATAATAAGAAAGTGAGCATGTGGATTGTCTATAGACGTTCAACGGTCTATGGGCAGTTCAACTGTTATTGTAGTGTTAGTGTTAACTTGTATTTTGTTTAGTTATTAAACGCACTTGCCCCTCTACATAAAAGAAAGTGATTGCTTCTTTTACGGTAACATCAAAAAATTTGCATCTTCCGGTTGGTCAAGCAAGCCACTAGTATCGTTCGCGCCAAACTTTATGAGCCCTCTGAAGTTAGGCGCGAGGCCTCCCCGACGCCCTGTAAAGTCCCTCGGATACCTATAATATGCGTACTGCGCAGCCACTGGGCCTAACTTCAGAGGGCTCATAAAGTTTTGCGCGAACGATAGTTTACAATAATAGCACCTGCCAATAGAAAGCGTGTCGCGAATCGCAAAAGCGTTAAGTATAGTTAACACGAAACAATCAATATCTAATCAACGTTAAGGGCAAAGGAGTAATCCTTAGCAGTATTAAAGTTCACTCATTGTTTTAAAGGAGAGATAAACAAGCATTCGGCCCGCTTGATAGTAAACTATAATCATCACCTATGGACACCAGCAACATTAGCGGCGTTGTCGTTGCTTTGCCTGCTCGAGTAGGTGGTTGTAGATACCCTTTAATAAAACGCTCCAAGTTGAAACTCTGAAAAGAACTTCAGGGAAAGGATATTCCAAGCTTTGCAGGAGCTGTAAAATTGGATAATTTGAGATTTCTAGTTTTTTTTTTTTGTGGGGGGTAAGCTTTCTGTAATTTCTGTTAGCAATATGCTAAAAGATAACAAGCGCACAAGCTTCTATTTGGTCTCCTAACTAGGTGCAGTCAAAGATCTTTCAGCGCCACTTAAAGTAGACGGACAACTTCTTGAGCTTAGCTGTTTTTGTCCAGAGCTAGTCTGAATAGCTGTTCTAATGTAATTTGATCCCCGTCTCCTTGCCGATACTGGTATAGATTTTTTTGTTCAGGTGTACATTTGTGAAATATAGTCCGGAAAAATGCCATGATATTAAGAAATCTTTTTTTTTCTGACGAATGAAAATTTATAACATAGACAATTCAATCGATTATAAACAGCTTCATCTCTGTTTACTATTCCACTGCACCATGTGGACATCTCAGAGCTTCACCATAAAACTAATCACAAATAATTACTTCTCGGTCGTAATGACTCGAGTAAAAGTGTTTGCTGTGTTCGCACCATTACCAGATGAATTGCTAAGGTAGCGGTCATTATGTTCAGTTATCCTATGACGATCTAGCATTGATTATTATGAGAATGGGTACGTGTAAAAAAGGGGGCGAAGGAAAAGCGGCTTCCATGTTATCTGTACCATTATAATGGTACAATGTTAGTCGCACTTTGCATTTAAGTGTGCCGTGGACTTAACGGTCAGATATTAAAAGGAGGTGCATTGCGGAATTCAGGTCATCGCGGAAATTTCACATTTACTCCGGGAGCCATAAGGTGAAAGGTTGTTGATCAAAAAGTAACAAACCCAACACATACGTCTGGGGCATACACGATATTAGAATAAAGTTTAAGTTGCATTATAAAAGGTAAGATATGTAGGCAGTCCGAGAATGAGGTATTATAAGGAGCACTCATATAATTATCAATCAATATAAAAAAACTGACTTCATCAGAACTGGACCAAATTGAAATGGGGCTAAATGGGAAGCACCAGTCAAAAGCTCTGAGGTAACAAACATTAAAAAAAAAACAGTCGATTTTATAACCTTCTCCTATTTGGAAGTTGGTTAAAAATGTATGTAAATTTGCAAATACAGCGCGGGACCAGGGCTTTTAGGATGAAAGTTTAGATTTGCTACATGATCCACGTATTGCTACTACCCTTTCAGCTTATCAAAGAAGTCCGATCATAACTGTGTTATAATGCACTTTGAGGAGCATTGAGATTGATTATTTAACACATTTGATGTGTGACGACGGCGACGATGTTTGTGTGTCGTCTATGACGACCTCTAACAGAGCTTGATTATATATACAGATATAGATAACAAATGTTTATTGTTTCCATTTTACTCCGTCAAATCAAAAAACATAGTTTTGAATTGGAATTGTACCTACCGCAGGAAGAAGTCGGCTCCGGGAATCAGGATTTCTTGTCCGGAGTACGACGCATTACAATAACTGTTGAATTGTATTATTTTGTCTCAATAAATTTTTATTATTTAATATAACGAAACAAAACATTTTTCGTTTATAATGTTATGATAGTCAGCAAAACTTGGTTGTGTCACTTTGTGTAAATTCACACTCAGTAATTTTATATCGTCAATAATGTAAAAATGCGCGAGCGAGAGCTGCAGACGAAAAGAGCCCCCTTAAAATAAACACAAGTGGGGCCAAATGGAGGCGGAGCCAATCTGTATAAGGCCAAAATTCGAGTCACTGCAATATCCTACATTTATAAATTTGCCAATACGGAACTACAGCCTACTAGGTCTTAAACTACCTATTGTGAACAGATGTCCACAATAGGAAATTCAATAGCCATCTCCCATACAAATGATCTTGGATCTGTACAAGAATGCTAAATACCACTTGTGAGCAAATAGAAAGTTCAAGCCATTAAAGTCCTTATTGGAAAGCATCAGCATCTAATATGGCTCGATGGAATGGTTGATATCTGCCAAATCCTGTGCGAAAGGCAACGCGAGATTTTATAAATAAAAGCTGTAAGGTTTATGTCCATCGCAGACGCTATACATTTTAACTATAACATCTATACTTCTATTATAAAGAGGAAAGATTTGATTGTTTGTTTGCATTGAATAGGCTCCGAAACTACTGAACCGATTTAAAAAATTCTTTCACTGTTGGGAAGCTACAGTATCCCCGGGTGACATAGGCTATATTATATTTTGTAGCGAGGCCGAAGGCCGAGCTTACACCCGTGCGAAGCCGGGACGGGCGGCTAGTGTTTTAATAAATTATTTAAACGATTTATTATTGTAAATGACTATTGATTATTGCAACTAATATTTTTGTACTGATATACTAATTAAATTAAATAATTATTAATTTATAAAACCGACTTCACCAAATTAGTTCAATATGCAATTTCGGTTCCTCGGATAACATAATATTGTCATCAAAGTAACCAAATTTTCTAGTTTTGATTTGAAAGCCAATCTAGCGAACCCATTTTGATGACATTTCTATGGGAAATATCCTTTCAATAAAATAAAATATAACATTTTCGAAATTAGTTCATAAATTATGTAGTTCTGAGGTACCAAACATAAAAAAAAAAAACAATGAGAACTGAAAAATTATTTAGAACCCCCTCCTTTTTTGAAGTCGGTTAATAATGGAGATGTTATTATTATATTATATAATATATTATTATATAACTGTGTTAATTAAATATGTAATTTAAAAAACTTGCCACCAATAATAATCTTGGTGAGGCCATCGTAAATGTGTTTTATTTATTTATTTATTTATAGACAAATACTCGTCACACTTACAGCTACGCCAAGGCATTTTTATACTCGACTGCCCAAAGAGGGTAATGTTTTTCGTGTATTTGTTTGTAGATTACTGACTTGACTTACTTTTAACTTTCGCATTAATAATGTTAGTTATGATATCAAAATTAAACCATGCTGTTTCTACCTACATGTTATTAAAGTCATACGATCGTAAAAAAATACTACGCGTAGTCTCCTATATCAGGTTAAAAACTAAGGCCGAAAAAGGATAAATACATCTTATTTCTTGTACCTACTCATGACTAATTAAGGCGAATATAGTCGGGTGCGCAATTTTTTTTCAAATCTTTCACTGGGATACGACCTTAGTCTCCATTCATAAAGTTCCTCGCGAGTTTAATGCCGACCGAACGATTCATTTCCGGATTCAGGCCGTGTTGGTGAAAATGTCCGATCCCGTTAGCCGCGTGCTAGTGGTTATTTCGAAAATCCGACGCACGCGCATGGGTTGGGATTTTGACGTCATACTAAATGCGTTTTTTCTGCAGCCAGGTGGCAATATGTGATTTCAGCTGCTTTTACGATTGAGTCGAAAATTGATATAGTATGTGTGTAGTGGTGGTCAGGGTGTTAATCGACCGTTTCTTTCTGGGTGTTTTATGAGATCCCCGGCACAGGGAATCCATGTGGAGCAATGAGTGTGTAGCGTTATTTTTGGTTAAAAGTCCAGGCGCTTCCTCCATTACGTTCGCTTTTCCACTAACTTTTACTAAGTGCTCTACATGTAGTTAAAACTAATTAACTACTTACAGTGTTTACTACCGGACTGGACTGGTAAGCGCAGCGTAGGGCGTCCACCCACAAGATGGACAGACGAGCTAAAAGAGACCGCAGGAAAACGCTGGATGCAGGCCGCTTCCAACCGGCCCTTTTGGAAAACAATGAAGGAGGCTTATGTCCAGCAGTGGACGTCCTATGGCGTAAATGATGATGATGATGACTGTTTACAAATTCTGTAAAACTAAGCAAAGTAGGGTAGCTAATCAAATTCCGAAACGCTGATCAATCACTATAACTTTCTACCATCAATACTTCGAGCTCCGAACGCTCTTAACCAACAATGCCAGGAAATATACAAAATATATATATAAACAGTAATGTAAATCACCGAACGGAACAACTCTATCCATACAATCAGTCGCGCATTCTAAGAAAATTTAGTATTTTTTTCAATTATTGAAGCAACAAATCAGCACCCATTTGCAGTTCATTAATTGCCACACTGCCACCGTATGATGTATTAGCTAGTGTAGCTTTCTTGCCACCATTAGTAGAGCCATGGATCAAAGAAACATGGAGAATGGAGATAGTTTTCTTTACATCTGAAATATTGTCAGTTTTTAGGAGCACTGTACTCTCAGATGAGCCCAAGATGAGCCTAATGATATGCCTTAGTACATTTGTCAGTCGTATTCAAATGTTTCCGTGTTTCACCCAGTTTTTTAAAACTATATCGCTAAATTGCTTAACGTAAAAACTGTAAGTGTACGGCACACTTCCAAATTTCTCACGCACAGTAGGATACTTGCAACGGCAGCAAGGACCGAATTAATAGTCGACATAAAAAAAACGGTAAGGCATCAAGCCTGATGGAGAACGCATCCGCCACACCACCTTACCATATATTCCTTGTTTGTATGATCTGAAGCTGTACTGAATTTTTATTACGAAGTACAAAGCGCGTTGCAAAGCGACTTCGTGAAAAGCACCTAAGCTATATAGGTATAAGCCACAAACAAATATATGAAATAGATAATTGCATTTTTTTTACAAATAACCCCCATATTATGAGAAGTGGGTGAAATTCAATAAATGAGATACTTCCCAAATTTTTTAACGTTAGCGGAGTTTTATTTTTTTAGACTCACTTTCGGGATGCCTATTTAATTAAAAAATAAACGGTTCACAGTTGGCGAAGATATCGCGATACATACACAAAACAGTCGAATCGAGAAGCTCCTTTTTTGATGTCGGTTGAAAAAAAGGCGTTTTTGTGTATTTACCTCTACAAGTGTAGACGCAGAATAAATACTTTTGTTGGGACACATGACCATATCTCCCCTTTCTAAGATCTACGCTTGGGATATAATAATAGGTAGATCTATCCAAGTAAAAACACTTCCCATGGTGCACTAATATAATAAACACAATTAGGAATGAACTAAATAAACAGTTTCTATTGCATGCAAGTGTTATTTGTAAACACGAGGATTTTAGAGTACGAGTAATTGTTTTTTTAAATAAATAAGTTATTAGTCTTGCTTTTGACATCCACCTCACCTGTTGTTAGGTGACGATGCGGTCTACGATAGAGCACGCTTGCCTAAAGCAACTATTCCGATAAATAATGTCGCACCTTCGTTAGGATATTTAGTTTTTTTTAGGCAGCCAATTTTTTTTATGATACTGTGTGACAAAGGCTCTTCACGATTGCCCATAACAGCTCAACGCCACTCAGAATTTTGAACTTCGACAGTTCAACAGTTCAAAACCCTGGATGGCAATGCACTGCGCTCGTCACCCCGAGATATAATATGTCAAATCTCTGTGTGCCCTGTAATTTCGCTGGAAACATTGCCCTTCAATCCGGAACACAGTAGTGTTTGCACACTACTGCTTGGCGGTTGAGTAACTGGCAAAGGTGTGGTACTTCCCCAGGCGGATCCCTGCAAAAGAGTCCTACGACTACAATAAATGAGCCTTGTTCTCAATATAGGCAAACAAAACATAGTACAAGTAATAATATAGGAGCCAAAGTTGAGGGTTGAAGTCAGAGCAACGCCCAAGAGCTCAAGTTGGTTGGTGCTCTACAGAATACTGTATAGCTTCAAAGAATAATGCAAAATCAAAGATGAAGCCTTGTTGTAGACCGCATGTTGCGAGGTGGCAGTCCAAAAAAAACTTGTGGAACAAATATTTGCAGCAACTTTGCTGTACATTGGCTTTATCAATTTACGTAGCGAAACAAACCAAACTCTAACCTCCTTTCCTTCTGTTTGGGTGTCACCGCCACCGCAACCAAGTCGCTGTGTGTCGAAGATAATATTCACAGTTTATCAAGTTGGCTATGAGTGCTAAGTGGAGCGTGCCCGTCGACCTAACCCGGGACATTACACGGTCTGAGCTGCGGTGGCTCAACATTTTTGGTGGCTTCACGTTTAAGTGGTGTTACTAGCTACTAGCTTATAGCCTTTTTTAGTGTTTTCGTTTAGGAGTGCCTATGGCCACCTTCTGTCTCCATCATCAGACCAGCTCGATCGTACAATAACATTGCATTGTCATGCCAAATTTCAGCTCAATCGGTTGATGATAACTGGTCTAAAATTCAGTTACAAGATTTGTTTCACACTTGCGAACGAATATACTAACAGGGCAAGTTAAATAAAAGCTGGTAAAACTCGAACTCTAAGGGGTAGGAAAATAGGAAATGATCGATTGTCCGCCCACTGTTTTTTTTTTTTACATTAAATGAGTGTCCGTATGGCTTCATCTCGCGCCTGATGATAACCGAAAATGGAACACGGTTGCCCAAAAAAAAACCACATCAGACATAGAACTGCACGTCAGAAGTGAAAACTTAAGTAGTAATTCACCTATTCTACACGAGACGGCGCTGTTTTGAAATACACGGTTCAGCGTGACAATGACGCGAGTTCCGTGATTTTTGTTCACCCAAAAAGTGCTCAACGCGCCTAAATAAGATTTCACTTAAAAATATTTTTTATACTTTCTTCTACGCGCAAACCCGCCGCGAGTAAGTGGCAACACAGAACTTCAAAAATACGTGCATTTGCAGCGACACGAAGCGGATTTCATCGATCGCAATTGAATAACGGTATACCGTAGTGTAACAACCACAAGGAAAATATCGGGCGTGAATATTAAATTACTATTCTAATAAACACATTTAGATGCAAAGTAATTTTCACGCGATGGTTATGGCTAGATTTAGAGCTATGACAGAAACATCGCAGGACTTTACAGAGGTATATTTAGATAGTAAAAGCAAAGAAGTATTTTTTGAGCAACTGAGTAAATGGTACGAGCAAGTCGCTCACCTGATGGTAAGAATCACGTTTGCACATAAAAGTTCGGTATCACTCAGAGTTTTGAACCTCAACAGTTTTAAACCGATAACCGATGGGGAAGAAAGGTTTTTGAGTGGAGACCACGATCTCGAAGACGCAGCATATAGGTAGGCCTCCCACTAGATGGACCAGCTATATTGTGAGTGTCACGGGCATCCAGTGGATGCAGATGGCAGTCTGTCGTTCAGTGTGGAGGTTAAAGGGGGAGGCCTATGTTCAGCAGTGGACGTCTTCTGGCTGATGATGATGCAGCAATGCACTGCGCTCGTCACCCTATATTAGTTAAATCTCTTTATGCCCTGTAATTTCACTGAAAACATTGTCATTCAATCCGAAACACAGTAACTTGTAAGTTGTGGAATGGCCTACCACCTTCGGTTATTCCTCCGAAGTATAATTTGGACTTCAAACAAAGGGTGAATAGAGTCCAAAGGTAGGCAACACACTATTTCATCAATATTTGTCATGTCAACGCAAGCGAAACCGGTAATTTTGGGTAATGGACATTTTGGGCAAGGGGTATGTTGGGAAAAGGACATTTTGGTAAAGGGACATTTCAGGAAAGGGTCATTTCAGGAAAGGGTCATTTTGGGAAAGGGACATTTTGAAACTGAACGACTGCCAATGCCCCGAGTATTGTAGGTGTTTATAGGCGACTGTGACCACTTACCATCAGGTGGCCCGTCGTTTTTTGCCACTTATCCTATAAAAAATAAAAACAGTAATGTTTGCGCCCTACTGCTTGACGGTTGAATAACTGGTAGAGGACAGTTAAAATTTGTAAATGCATTTTACGGTGATTCGCGGGTAAACGATCAACAAGTAGCCCAAACTGCCGTCACATAAATTACTAAACGCGATATTTGATATCTGTGAAATTGAACTATAGCCAGTTTTCACTGCATCAGCTTCCGCAAATCCACATTCAATTTGCTATGGCACATCAGGGGCTTAAGAACAGACTTCCTTCAAACATAAATATGTTTGAATGATGTCTGTTTTAAGTACGTCAATTGCAGCTTGAGTTGTAGTGACTGTTTAAAGATATCTCCTGCAAAAATAGGATACATAAGCTTTATGAGACCACGCTATCTAAGCTTAATTACTTTATCTAAGCTTAATTAATTCCTTCGTGCAACGATATATAAATGAACAAAATGTCGTGTCTAAAATCAGCTAGGGGAAAACGCAATAGGATGCCTTCTGCAGGGAGTTGATCTGCATGATCCCCGTTGGGCGGAGAGTGTGAGCGACGGCGGGCGGCGCGCGCGCAGTCCCGCTCGATTCGTTGCCGCGGCCGCACGCGCACGCCGCGATGTCCCGCCTCACGCTTGCAGTACTCGCGCTCGCAGCCTTCGCCGCCGCTTCCGACGCGCCGCGTCCGCGCCTCATAGACTTCAACCCTTGGGCATGGCTCCCGGCCAATCGAAACCAATCTCCTTCTATCATGGACTACTTTTTTCCGCCGTCGCGAACCCCTAAACAATTTGCAGATTTTCCCGCAGATCGCAAGCCACTCGCCCCTATCACCGAGAGCACACCCAGTCCCACTACCCTCGAGGAACGCACGACCTACGCCAAAAAAATCTCCACTAAAACAAAAACTACCGTACCTGCGACAAATCCGACCGCTACGACTCCACCGAAACCTAAAAAGTCAACTCGTAAACCGACGACTACGCAGGAACCGAAAACTACGCAAACCAAAACAGAGTCCATTAAAGACACGACTGCGACGACTTATCGGCCGACAAAGAAGTACACGATACGGCCCGTGGTGCGGACCACGGAGACGCCGACAGTTCAAGATACAGAAATGACAAACAGCGATAGCACGGAGACGGTTTCATTGGATACAGCAGGAACGACTGTTGAGGAACCAAAGGAGACAGCGCCGACGCTAAGCACCGAAGACACACGATCAACGGACGCAGGCACCGCGACCACCGCCACTGTGGAATCCAGCACGCAGACCGACAGCACAGAGCCCGCCGACAGCCGGGAGGGCTACTTACCTCTCCGCGACAAGCCTCAACAGACCCACGTCAAGATCAACGATCAAACTAAGAAAGAGGTCAGTGATTTAACACTACTCAAGCTTTGTTTTTTTTCTTCTTGTTAAAATTATTCACAGTCTAATAGTTGCAACTTTCCTATTTTCTCAGAGCGCTCGTAAATTTCTAATCGTCGCAGTAAACGCATCGATAAATAAATATCGCAGTAAGGAGAATTTTGTAGGTGTAAAATACGCCAACGTAAAAGCTTTTCCTGATAGAGCCATATTCTAAGCAGAGTTCACATAAATTTGAGCAAATGAATGAGCCCTAGGAAAAAGGTTACTGTGCGTAGACGCTTAGACAGTTCCCACATTATCGGTGCAAATAATAATAAATAATGTATTTTCTATCAGCCCGATGAAGTGAAAAACTGGAAGTTTTACGCCCTACGCTCCCAGTAAAAATGTTAAATGAATTAATTACACGCAGTTAGTGGCTACACAGCTTCTACAGCCCTGAGGTTGTTAATGATGGCTCTTGAGTTATTCTAACAACACGGGGTGTTTTAATTTTCGAGAGAAAAAAATACACTAGCAAAAAAAATCATCTAATTTTATTATTATTAAGAAAGAACAAAAACGAAACGGAAGGTAGAAATCTACTTACCTTAACATTATTAATTTGTAAGAAGGTATATTGAATATCGTTTCTAAATATACATCACGTGTCAATGTACTGTAAATACCGCAACCATTGAAATTACACACACTAGGTGTTAACATTAACATACCAATTCAGTTTTGTCTAATTACTGATCGTCGTGATAAAAACTAATATCAAGTCTGCATACACCATACAGTGAACACTGAAAAAAAGTGTTTCGCATATCCATTAGGACAATAATTACACAAAAAAACTAACAATGGAACAGGTTAGTAGTCAAAATACGCAGAAAAAACATCAGCTATCGTGTAAAATTATTTTCAGTCATTTACAATCAAAGCGGAACAAAAAAATTGTATTTATTTTCTACGTGGAAAAAGATGACATTTGCGTTGTCATTTTTTATAAAGCCATTTGTAGATAAGTAGTAAACTGAAGTTAAGCTGATAAGTATCTAAAAGACTCAATCTGTCGTACTACGTAGGTTAAAGACTAAAAAGAGTCCACGTTATATGTGGCGTGCCACAGAAAGCAATCGAGAAGCATCAAAATGAAATATTGAATATCCATCCAAAATAAATAATCTCGTTTTTTGGATTATTAGTTATTGCAGATGGTATAATGGGTAAAGCAGGTAGTTTGTATTTTGTAGCTGCAAGAGTCAGGTTTTAAGCTTCAACTGGACCAGACACTTTTTTTTCATTCGAAACCGCGTAAAGTAATTGCTATTTTAAACACCTCTAATAAAAAAATATAAATATAGGATGGTATAATAAACATTTATATATATACCTAAGCCTGTTAAATAGCCTATCTATTTAACAAGCTATAGAAGGTTTTGGTTATATTAAAATGGCCCTAGAAAAACAAAGATGAAAAAGTGAAAACTTTCCTTCACCCTAAACATCCCAATAATTAAAAAACTACATTTACGGGGGCCACTAATTCTCAAATATCTAAAATTAACCTCGCGAGAAAAACAAGACGCCATTTAGGAGAAGACATTTTGGAAGACAATATGTTTTATCGAAATAGCATTAAATTCGATTACCTACGAAACGTTATGCATCAAAGCTCAAAACCATAGCTTATGCATGACTCATACAGCTTAGCTATAACAGAAAATAAAGGTTTATGTATCACAGAAAATCAGATACTGAACGTGAAACGAAAGCAAGTCGTGCTTATGCAAAATCACAGACGTCCAAAAAAGGTAGCCATCATACTAGGAGACTTTCTGGTCATTAGCGTGTCTGTGGTCACCTATAAAGATATTTTTGGTCGGCCGCGTATTTTTTGGTAAGAAAATTTATTTCTCGCGGACAGTATTCAATGTGGACTTTCACTGTTACACAGTCAATCATGGGTAATGAATGGACGGTTTTTGATGTAACATCTCCCATTGTGCCGGTTATGGCTTAGTCACTAATTAATCTTTTGGTGCATTAGTAGTGATATTACTGTCTGGCGTCTGTCTTTGAAATATATAATGATATCTGTTACTTTGTATTACACGACTTTTTATCATTTCCGTCTATATCCCGAAACTGCATAAAAAATAGTTTGTCACTATTTCTCTTTTAACTTCTAGTATTACTTTAAGTCATCATCTTCCTGCCCTTATCACACGTATGTGGGGTTAATACAATATAACTTTAAGTACTTCACATTAAAACCGTATCTTGTTTGTTACACGGCCCTTTCCCATCATAGGGAATGACGAAGCTCTTACAAACATTCCAACCCTATTTAATTCCATTATGGGATGAATTTCTAAAAACGCTTATACAGTTGACTTTTAATACTGAATATAGTTAAATTTCCATGAACAGATTTTTTCAACTCTCAATCAAGTAACCTGTCAATAAAAAATATAAAAAAACAGCCGTTTGGGAGCTACGGTGCCACAGACAGACATACATATTATTTTACACAGACACACACTTTAAACTTATAACACCCCTCTTTTTGGATCGGGGGTTAAAAACGATGATAAAACAAATTTTTACTTATAAACAGAAGTCTAAGTTAACATCCACGTTTCTAATATCAACAAGTAAAAATTTGATAATATAAATTAAAATAAATTGCTGATTACCTTAGCGCGGTTGAAAAGATTTTCTGAAATCATACCTAAGAAGTCTAAGAACACTGTCGATCAGTCACCTTTGAGTCACCTTTCAAACAATAAAAAACTAAATCAAAATCGGTTCAGCCGTTTGGGAGCTATGGCACAGACACCACGTTAAACTCATAATCCCCCCCTTCCCCACCCTTTTTTTGCGTCAGGCGGGGTCAAAATGTCAAACTTCCATACAAGCTTTTTTCCTATATATAAATAACCCCTTGAGGGGATATTTCAAAAATATTTACTTAGTGCTGTTTTCCGTTATATGAGGATTTTTTTTGCAAAATTTTATGCTTCTTGACTTAGCGGTTTAGGCTGTACGCTGTCAGTTAATAATGCATAATATTAAGATTTTCGCTGACCACAAAGCTACAAATCTATGTCAGTTACCACCTCGAAAATAACAAAACATATAATCGAATTTTTTGGTAACTTTAGGACTTAACAAACACTAGAGATATCCCATGTCTATAATGTGTGTGAAATAAAGACAAGGAAACAGAACGGGGCTCTAATGTTTAAATGGTTTTACAGATTTAGATGAAATTTGGCAATGTGATTTTAGCCAAGAGAATGTAATACTCCTACGGATTTAGTAAATGTGTATCACAAACGTAAAGGAGGAGTACAGCTTGGCAAAAAAAAGAACGAAAATAAAGGGGACGCCAATGTCGCAATCAATTCTTACACTGAAAAAGCTGAATACTCTTTAGTAGGAAATCCGATGAATTATTCATTTAAGCATTACAAACATTTTTGTTTGTTTCCTTAACTTCTGACAAATAAGTAATATTATTTCTGTTTCTAGTGTTTTTTGCCAATACAGTACATAGAAAACTTTAAATATATCCTGGAAAATGCTAGAAAAACATAAAAACAGCAGCGCATATCTTGTGTTAAATAAATGTAATCTAAGCCAGCGTATACGTTTCGAAAGTATCACCTCGCTAGGTAAATTACTAGTTACGTCATTCATAAGTCATTATTATTTAAATTCAATATGCTGGATGATTAAATAATAATTTGCCAAGAAAGGTAAATAAGGCAAACCATCTCATCGAAGCTGTAAAATTTACCTATCAGAAGCACCGTTCAAAGTAGCGCCGTCGGTAGACTAACGGACCCGCGGGTTCTGAGATGCGCCTGCACAGTTTACGATCAGCTATTTGCATTCGGTATGAATTAGCCATAAAATTACCGTGCACCGCTATTTTTTTACGTCATTAGTCGATTATCTTACTTACTTTTATGATATTTAAGTACCTTTAAATCATTAAACGGTATTCTCTTAACAAGATAAATAGAAGTGTATCAAATTAAACAACAATGTCGAATTCGTCATGGCGACCGACCAAGTAACACTTTGTATAATGACATTACTTAATTGCGATTTTATAGGCCCATTGTGATGCAAAGATGTTCTCGAGAGAAGAGTTAAAACGTCGGGAAAGGTCGTCAAGCCAACTTTGTTATTGCCGTTCATAATTTTATCTGTGTTCGCTCGGCTCTATGTGGGTTGCCTTTTCGAAAGACGTGATAGGAACGCTAATTGAAGAAAATAGTTAAATTGCAATCGTAAAAGTTTCTAACGAAGATATCGATCTCTGTAAAAACACCGCTGAAGATTTAACAGACACAAATAAGTACAAACGAGACCCTGATACTAAAGCGATTGTAAATAGCGCTAATTAGGTGGTTAATTGTGATCGATATAAACTGAAACAAAATAAATTTCGCTTTCGCGAAGAGATCGATTTAAAGGTGGTTTCGACCGATATTAATCGTGGCTAATTAATCAGTACGCATTACCGATAGAAAGTCGATAGTATTATCTATTGCAGATTCCAAGAGAAAGGGGCAATAGTACTTTAGGAACGTGATGAAGAAACTAGCTACAGATTAAAATTACATAGGAATTTTATATTAATTGCCGCTTAACTTCACAAAAAAAAAAACTTATGGATGAAATCACACCTATTAAACAAAATATGACTTAAATAGTGTATGTTATAGCGATCGGCGGGTGCAGAAGCTAGTGAAAAGGTGTTTATTAACCACAAAATGCGTTAATTGCGATTAAGGACAAAATTCAAATTGTTATTAGTTAGTTATTTAGTGACGCACCGTGTCAGTCGTGTTCGCCAGCCTTCTGCTTGCCCATGGGCACTCTACCGAGGAGGCTGGCTTAGGACGACTGGCTTCATCACTGTGTGGCCAACAGTATGAATATGAAAAAAAATTGTCCATTGATCTAATCCTGCGTGCTTACAGTAGATCAAAAATAGACGACGTTACTCAAAGTAATTCACATCGTCTCACTTATGCAAGCAATCCCGTTCCACTTTATATAACGCGAGGCGAATCTTTCTTTTTGTCACATTTATCCGAATCGATTCCGACAAAGCGTACATCTTACTTTCATTAGAGTAAGTGTTAAATAATGTCTTATGCAACATCCGTTAATACAATCACAATAGTAAAATTCAATTTGGGAATGAGATAACGATTGGACTAATAAAGTATCAATTAAACTCTGATTCATTTACCAATGAGATAAAAGTATTTTCTGAGTTACTCAACCGAACTAATGTAGGAGAAACGTAGTATGGTATCAACAAGACGATAGAAATGAGAAGAAAAAATATGTTTGGGAACTTTTTACTATAAGTATAAGGCGATGTCGTAAAAAAAACCGGTAAAGTAAAAAAGACGATGCAGACAAAAGAGGGCAACCACAAAAATAAAAGAGAAAATTGACATCATGTTTTATGAAGACGTTACAATGCTGGCAGAAAAAAGGAATACCAACGATACCACCGACACGACTTAAGTCTTAAATATAAGCTAAAGATTCTACCGAAATTGAAAGCAAGTATCCTTTTCCTGCTCAGCGAAGACCAAGCAATATTGGACTTCGCTTATCTTAAACACATCCAATCTGTGTTAAAATAACAGCTCATTGAGAACAAATTGAATTAAATTATATTGCCAATATCACTGTCGAGGCCACAGCATATCTACATGATGTAGATCTAGTTAGTTATAGACTGCCTAACAAGGATATGATTTGAATAGCTACGAAAAGGAAACACGATCGTTTATAAACGTATCTATTCTCTAGCCAGTAATAGGGGGGACAAACTGAACCTTTTTTTGTCTCCCTTGAGGTACAAAGAGAAAAAAAAAACAGACAGACCGGAATAGTTCGCTGCCACATGTAAATGCAGGCCCATTAATGATAAGAATTTGAATTCAAAGTCACGAATTAAAATGAAACGTTGAAGAAGAATGTCTAGAAACCTAGGATTTCTCAGTGAAAGGTTACGTTCCAGTTGTGCATGGTCAGTTACGGTAAAACGATCAACGACTGGATGCAAGAGTTGATCAAAGACAAAACAAAAGTTTTTGTTATTTAAAAAAAGTTATATTATTTTCAATATATCGAAAAGCGTCATCGAATGTGTAACATTTATATGAAATTCACAGCATTTACACACACACAACATAATATAAGAAGTGTATTAATTAAAACTCAAACAAATTTAAACCAATCAAATCAGAAATTTAATTAATAAACGGGAAGTATTGAAACAGTACATGCGCTTTGTATTCTAAAAGCTTAAATGCATTCATAGAATACGAAAGTAATTGGTAAACTCGGGTCATTAATCGTAAAGTTACGAGCCAGGATATTAGTTTTGTTTCAAAGATCATTGTTCTGTTATATTAAGATTTATTTAACAAAGCCGATATACTCTGGTTCACAATTACAACGTGTCAGTATCGACTTTTACCGATGAACATAAATAAGCTCTGAGACAGGTTTCGGTCTGTCGTAATTTGTGTATCCGTCGACGACCGACATTGACTTCAATCATCCGTTCAAGGCCATCTGTTATTGCATAAACTGATTCATGTTACTGCGGTAAGAATAATGTGTGTTTAGCAGCACTTTTATTTGACGTTAAATCTAATTAATCCTGGATTAAATAAAAACATTGCTATTAAAACGTGTTTTGATAACTCTAGAAGCCTTTTTTTGGGTACGAGAATTGCTAGAAATATCGTTCGGAAAACCCGACAGGAAATTGAGAAACAGATGAATAACGAGTGCGATTGGATATACTACTGGTAGAAAAATGATTGCAAATAATTTAGTAACAGGATCATGGGCAAATTATTTAAAAAAACACTACACGTAGCTGTATTACTGTTGCAGCAAATATTTCTATTACAAACGGTTATTGTGTTAGACGTTTGATATTCACCTTGTATGAATAAATCATTGTTACCATGTTTTTAGCAAGGGAGTTTTGACTGTAACAAGATGTAATTATTTTATATCACTACTAATAATTTGCAAGTTGCCAGAGAAATTATAAAATCAGTAAACCAACTGCACGAAAATAAATAAATTAATTATAATTTAAAACAAATTGTGCAGTGGCACAAATGGAAATGCAGCGAATCTGATTTACGACGTTAACCTGAACCCGTTGACGTGAACCCGGAAACCTTTAAAAATAACTGTAAACCAATCGATTTTTCGACTACGTAAAAAATAGCACAGTATCAACTCACTAGCGAAGATGATAATATAGACAAAAAAGATCCAAAAAATCTAGATGGATTATATAAAAAGGCTCCAAATGTGACAACCGATTGGTTTCACTCAATTAAAGATAGCGCTAGAGTAAGTAGGTATAGTTAGTACCGTATTATTCGCAGTATCGTTTTATGCGCCATTTTTTAAACGCGAGTGCATCTCAAAAAAGATTATTGTCGATAAACCTAACATAACTCGAGGTAATAAACCAAGTCAAACCAATTTGCAAGACAGCGGAAAACCGGGAATTCAACTCCTGGTGTTTTTAGAGGGTTTAACTTTTCTCAAAAAAACGTCTGTAATATACCTTCGAATATCACAAGACGATAGAAACAACATTGAATAATATAAGAAAGCAACAGTAGACACGATAGTTTATGCCAGTAAGGTAGACAAAACGAATAATTACAATTCTTATGCTAACAATAGCATTGATGAAATAACAAGCCGCGTCATCATTAGTCATAAAGGTATCAAACACGAAAGCGAATCTAATGGAATAATTATTGTAGAAAGTGTAAAGAATTAGGTTTTAGTGTATGTTTGATTAGCCGAATATAGAATGGTTACTAGTAAAAGTTTTAGTATCTGACAAATATATTTAAAAATATTGACTATGGACAACGGGACTGAACTCGCAAATGTCCTAAAACTATTTGATTAGATTAGATAGAGCAATTGTGGCCGATAGCATCTGCGCTTTACAATCTGACGGCACCCAGTTCGATTCTCGGCTCTTTACCAATGACTTATTAAGTACCTAAATAAATTATGTGCAGTTTCGATGCCATTGATTAACAACGGTGAAGGAAATCAAGCGGTGAGGAAACCGGTATGCCCAAGAACCTCAAAGTTTAAAGACATTCATCAAATCGCACTGGGCCAGTATGGTGGGTTTAGTTCTTCCTCTCTGTCTGAGAGAAGGTGTCCCAGTAAATAGGATCATGATAAGCTGATAATCTCTACATAGTAAAAAAAACCCTTTCCGCGTCCGTCTGTCTGTATATCCGTTAACTCTTCCTAAACCACGCAACGGACTTTGAAGCGGTTTTCACCATCAGTAAATAATTTTTCACGGAAGGTTTATATATATAAGAAAATTTACACCCGTGCGAAGCCGGGGCGACTCACTAGTGATACATAAATCATTAAGTAAAGGTGTTTTCTTCTACATTTCTTGAAACCGCCGCAATCATGAGCCGATTTAGTGTGCTGCAAGTGGCGTTTAGCATAGACGTGTTCCGGCACTAATAAGAGGACGCTAAACGCACCAAGGATTAAGGACTTTGCACCTTTAAATATCAAATACAATGTATTTTTCACACAAATATGCGTAGTTCCAAGTAAAAGATTACCTTAGGTCGCTGTGAGATATTCCGTTTGTACATATTGTGTAGCAGGTTATTGAAGTATTTATTGCACATTTGGCATTGTCATGTTAGAGAAAAACAATCAGTTCAATAAAATTACACTTGTGAGTGAAACTGATGATACCAATACGAGTACAAACAGTGTTAATTGACTAGATTTTCACTGATTATTACATGATAGGAAATGTATTACAAAATGTATTTACAGTTAGCCATGAATATTCACTAGTTTCGATTACTGTCGTATTCATGTTTCCGCAATCAGCATCGAACGATTGTTAATTAGTTTCTGTTAACTGTTTATATTGTTGATCGAACATTTAAGCAAATTGTATTGTTTGTCTATATTTCTTGAAGAACTATTTATTATGGTAAAATTTTTGACGAAATTTTATGTGATAACGAGCTTCAATACGATGTAGATATAAGCTTATATAATGAGCGTGACAAAGCTACAGTGGGATTCAAGTGGGATGGGATTTTTTCAGTGGGTACAAACCGTCCACCTGTCATAATGTGTAAAGCCTCAGATAGTACGAGTGTTAAAATTTACAAAATGCCATGGATATTATGTTTTTTGTTAGAATATTTTCATGATACAATGCTCCGGGTACAAATCTTTAATGTCATTATGTGTAAAGCCTTAGGTTTCGGAACCCAAACCGGGTGTCAAAGTCTACAGTAATGGCGAATAATTTACTCATAATTACACATTAATGGCGAATAATTTACTCATAATTACACATAGTCAATTTTTCACTTTATTATCTATAAAATAAGCAAAGATTTATTTTTATTCGACTGATTGAAAATCAGCCCTAAGTCAGATTGGATTTGAACGAATCAAAACCAAAGATATCACAAAACAATTTACTCTAATAATTTCCAAGTTAGAAAGCAAAACTATGTATGCTAATGATATAAATGTCAGCAAGCCGCGAATAATTACCTATGCATTCAGAGCACCGGGTAAATTGTCACATACAAACATAACTTGCGGAGTGTTGGCTAAACTAGAAACATAGTTTACAAAGCACAGAATGCAAACAAATCATCGAGATATGAAACCAAGACCTATATTAGCATAGATAAGTACATCTTCCAGTGAAAGCGGTCAAATGAAATCAATTTGAGTGTCATAATGTCGATTTTAACGCTTGTGGTCTTTGACCCTTCCGTCCATCTGATTTCTCTATTCATGGGAAGAGCTATTGTGATGAAGATGAGACCATGATAATATGGTAGTCACAATCTTAATAATTAAGAATCTGAGAAACTAGAAAAATTATTGGTATCGCTGATAAGATGACGAATCTCGGGTTCACAGTAACGCCATACTACTTTCATTCTCATCACGATTTCCAAGATTTTTTATTTTTCGTATGTGGTTGTGTCATTTTTTGGTTACTCCTGTTTGTTGGGTTCTTGAAGGTCTACTTCTAAGTGTTTAAGCAGGCTGATAGCTCTGATAACTTGCTGCCCAATCATTATGAAGTAGATCTTTGATCTTCCGTACTTTTCGTTAAAATTTTATTAGACATTCTGCAACTGCGTTCTGTATCAGTCAAGAGTATTTCAATTAGATTTTTATGAGCAAGCGCTTATATACATAGTTACTAAATAGCGTGGTAACGATCAAAACAAGAAAGCTCTTATGCGTAGCTACTTACCAATTGGCCATACGTGATTAGACGCAATAAATACGAGTACATACCTGAAACCAAAACACTACAATGAAAAACATGATTATATAACCTATACTACCAAATACTTATTTATCCGCATGCATATAACGAACAGTATTATATTAAAGGCCTTAGGCGAAAGCAGCACTGACCCCTCTATTCATTATGAGATAATCGAAAGTGAAATTAATTCGACCACTGCGAGTGATTATTTTGAAGGTGGATTTCATTAACTAGTGTTGTTACATCAATGGACGATCTGGATTGATTTTGAAGAATGAATACAATTGTTTTGATTTGTTTATTTTAGATGCATGTTGTTGTAAGAATGTATTGTTAAATCGAATCAACACTGCTGATTGTAATCGTAATTTACATTATTGGAATGTGGTTTAGTCATTATATGATGTATTTAATAATATTATTTATCTCTCAATCCAAGAGGTGTTTTTGGGAAATGTCTTTTTATTATATTGTTGATATTGTTAAGTTATACTTATTTAATTCGACAAAACTTTGTTTTTAAAATACGCTAGAAAAAACCCCATCAAAGGCGACAAAAGTGTATGTGGACGAATTTGAATGAAATATATCTACTTAATAAAAATCTTATATTCATTCATTCATTAACAAACAACGCACAGAGAGGGTTAAATAGGAAACATAAATATGCATAAAAGTTTTTCGTATTGGCCTAATTAAGAGGGACAAATAGGCTAAAAGTTTATATGAAAATATACGGGTACGAAGCCGCGGGCAACAGCTGGTGTCTTCAGTTTTTTTAAATATATAGATTAGATCTACCTTTGGCCACCAACTCGCCTGATGGTAAGCAACGGTGTGGCCGAGGATAGGATACGTTGATCTAAAAGAAATATATTCACTCTAGCTTTGAAGATGTCTATAGTTCTCAAGAAACAAGGAGGACAGGCAGAGAGTTCCATGACTAAATTAACTCATAAAATGCTATGTTTGTTAGTGAAACTTATGCACAATAATAATTACGATATAAATGGTACTTATTCTCTTATATGACAACTAAACATAAATGTCAATAAAATATTGATTAATGTCACTAACATAGTCATAATAGCGTTAAACAAAACCTGTAAAACACATGTTTACTTTTATGACGCTCATAATATGCTAGTGCAATTGTTTAAGGTCGTAAAATTTCACTACAGTAATGTGTGGGTGATAATTTTATGCTGGAAGCATGAGACAGAATTAAAATCACATGTACTTAGAAATGGTGGATGTTGTTTTGGTGAGTTTGTCCTGTACTTGGATGTCAGTAAACAATAGGTAAATATTTACAAAACTGAAGGGACGATACTCGGGACGTAAAACCGGATGGCGTAGGTTCGAATCCTGCTAGTAGTGTTTATTTTATTTTATTTGGGACATTGTTGCACACATGGTCATCTGACCCCAAACTAAGCAGAGCTTGTAATATGGCTGCCAGAGACAATTTTAATTGTAATTTTCTGTAACATTTAAATAATAAATCCTAAAGGGTGGAACTTCTGGAACAACTGGAACTTCAAATATAAAAAGATTAAGTTAATAGGTGACCTGCCGATATCACTGAAGCGCAGACTTATCGACATGTGTATTTTGCCTGTCCTAACCTACGGTGCTCAGACCTGGTCACTGACCGATTCTCAAAAGTTCAAACTCGGGGTTTGCCAAAGAGGAATTGAGCGCAGCGTGATTGGTATCAAAAGAATAGACAGAGTTTGCAATAGCGCACTGCGCTCCATAACTGGTGTGTTCGATGTCGGCCAAAAGGCAGGTAGATTAAAATGGGATTGGGCGGGACATGTGGCGCGTATGAACTCCGACCGATGGGCCAGGATCGTCACACAGTGGGTGCCTGATGGACGACGCAGTCAAGGAAGGCCTAGAAAACGCTGGCTTGACGACCTTGACTCATTCCGGACAGGTTGACAAGAGGTGGCGAACGACCGAGATTTATGGAAGGAAATGGGGGAGACCTTTGCCCAACAGTGGGACAGTATAGGTTAAAAAAAAGTTAATAATTTCAATTATTTTTATCTACTGTTCTCAACCTCAATCTGTAAGATTCAATAAGAAACCATGCACATATTGCACATTGCCGTTACATAGTAAATGTTATCTGAACATCTACAGCATAAAACCAGTCATGTAAAGTATCCCATACTTTCATGAAGATATTCACAGCTACGTAGATCAGCCATCCAACCGTTTCATTAAACGTGAAATGAATACCATACCATGTACCATAGAATATTACTTAACCCATTTTGCAGAGTATATAAACTGGACTTTTCTGATTCGAACTTCGATGCAAATTTAAAACTAAGTAACTTTGTTAGCGCAGTGAACAAACAAATGGCTTGGCTTCTATCACTAAGAGACGCTGCCTTTCTCGATCATACGCAACTTGATGTCAGACATCATAGAGATTAACGTACCTATATTTGTAAGGTAATTAAGTAAATATATATTATTTACTCAATGTCAAATGATTCACTGACTACAATGCAGTAGAATGTTGCATGTAAAAAGTTCGATTTCTAGACTATTCTAGAGTTTAATGTATGGCCATCAATGTCAGCTTTATGTTGGAACTTTCGTACTCTTTATTGCACATGACAATATGCGATTACCTAACGGTGAGAGCAGCTAGGATAGGAATAAGACGCTCCAGTGAGCTACTTACAAACTGGACAAGATTTCGAGACAAATCTAAGAATATTTGCGCGTATTTCACGTATATCAGCGAAGTATACCGTTGCAATTGTAGTCGGTTTCATATCTCTTGTGATCTTTCTTGTTGACATTGTTGACAGTTACATCGTAAAAGCAGTGGAACAACTTGGATTATTGTTACGATGATCGTCGCATATATCTTAACTACATTTCTCCTTAGCCGTAAGGAAATGGTGACACCATTTTGAATTCGTATGACCTCGTAAGTATTTAATAATATAAAAAAAATATACAATCCATTTCATTTATCATCTATATTAAATTTAGCTTTAACTAAATAATGATAAATAGAATTATAATACAGCACTATCGCACATTTTTGTAGTGTGATTTATAAATAAGTATCATAAAAAAAATAAAAAAAAATATAAAAAAATATATATGGGACATTTTTTCTGCACACACGGTCATCTGACACCAAACTAAGCAAAGCTTGTAGAATAAAGAATATGTTACATTTTCAATTTTTTGGATAAACAATACACCTAATTAGGTAGGTACCCGTTGGAACCGAATCAAAAATAAAGAACACTTCAATCACGAACGCAATTAAACAACCGTGTCATTATGGCAGTGGGTAAAAGAGAAACCTTCCAGCAATTAATCAAGGTGAAAATTACCAAAACCTTCTAACTACTTGCCTGGTAACTAATCAAGTGTTATAATATCAAGGGCCAGCGGTTCCATAACGGTGAAACAGGGCATTTCCGCGTTAGAAATTCTTTATGGGAACTCGATGAAAGATGTAATCGTTTCAATCGTCTAAAGCGTGGTTGAATGATAATTAATCGGCGTTTCCGGACAGTGAGTTGCTTTAATTAATTGCTGGCTAATCTGAGGGCCAATTAACACCTGTTGGTTTTGATTTAGATAACTAAGAAATGTGGTGGAGCAACGTCGTACGTTATCGATTGCAATGTTTTCGCACTGGCTTTTATCGAATGCCTATAGGTACTTTTAAGCATCCTATATGATTTTTACTCACGACGTAATGGAGTAGCGTTTAAGGGGGGATTTTGAGTCAAATCGGTCGCAGCGTCAAATAAACAGTTCTCGGTACGCTACAATAATGATGTAAAGGTTTTAGTGAGGCAAGACATAAAAAAGCGGCTTGTGTGCCAGTGCGAATAGAGCCTTAGACCACCAGAACGAGTTGGTGTGAAATAATTTAAATGTACATTTTCTGTTGAATATTTACGTATTTCATGAGGTTATACAATGTAGCAGTTTTAATGCCAGTTTCCCAGTTTTTGACAAGAACTTTCTAGGTATGTTATGGCGTGAAAATAAGCCTAGGTACTTGGTTTTCCAGATAATTTCTGAATATTATGCTATATTTTTTTGGTCGTTTAGTTTTTTCTCTCTGTTAAAATTTCTAAAACGGCCTATTTATTATCAATGTATTTATACCGAATGTGAACTTTATTATGTAGATTTATGAAACAGCTCAGATGTAGACGTCGTTATGCAAATTTGTCTGTCACGAACGACTTTAAATCCACACTTTAAACTTGAAATGTTCTTGGACATGCAAATTGAGATAGTTTAATGCCGAACACAGTTATGCGTGAAAATGTTGTTTTTGGCTGCAACAGGCACCACTTATAGTAGACACCCCGCAGTTTTACCCGCCAATTTACAGTTGTCGTATTTTACGGAATAAAAACAAGGACTATTTCAAAAAGGGAGAAGACGCGTGACATCCAAACAATTTTGACAAGTACTTCGTGCTATCACAGACGCCAGTTCGATTGTGACTGAAGTCGATTAGGCCTGTGGGCCTAATTGATGCAGTCCACGTCAAAGAGTTCGTCCCGTATCTTCCCACTATTTCCTTACATCAATGGATAAAAAGTATCCTATTACCTACCCAACCTAATGATGCACAAGACTTTACTGACTTTCTTTAAGGATTAATTCAGCGCCTAATGAACACAAGTAGAAAAATACTTTTCTTTCTTTCTAGTTTCACACAATCAAATACATAGCGTAAAATTAATGAAATCTCTACATGGTATAAAATAAAGCCGCTTTCACGTTTGTCTGTCTGTATATCCGTTAACTCCTCTTAAACCACGCAACGGATTAACTTACACACGTGCGAAGCCGGATCGGGTCGCTAGTATAAAAAATATATGAAAAAAATCTCTTTCGTATCGTTTTTAGTAACTCGCCTTTTTGTCTGTCTGTTTGGTCAAATTAGAAATTCGATTCAACTAACTTCCAATGTAGAGACTTGAAACTTAAAATATATTTCAGAAAAGGACCACAGTGCAATACGAAAAGAAAAAACGACATATCCTTAATTATTAAAGTTGTGTGAAATTCAAGCGCTAAGGTTACGGACTTTAAGATTTGTTCAGTTGTCTAGTCATGACAAACAAACAGACAATCGTAGTGTGATGTGATACTGGCACAAATGTTGTGACATATTCCTAAAATTTTATTGCTAATCTTAAGTCCCATCACGGTCGAATTAAAACGTTAGGTCTATAAACTACGCTGTCTAAATTGTAGGTTTATGAAGATAGTTATCGCTTGCTAATGTGTGAAATCCGTATTTATGGCTCCAGTTACACTTAATCGAGAGAAAAAGTGACAAGGACATAATTGCCTGTGAAATGTTCTATTGTTTGTTGATTTTACGGCTTTTATGACTTAGGTTAATATGACACGGCTCATATGATTGTGGATGAGTTGTTTGAACATTTGAAATTATTTTTTTATTCGAAGATCAAGATTGGTCTTAGATCGGCTGATTATGATATTTTTTTAAATCGACTTCCAATATTTGATCTATACTAATATTATAAAGAGGAAAGATTTGTTTGTTTGTTTGCAGTGAATAGGCTCCGAATGTACTGAACCGATTTGAAAAATTCTTTCACTGTTGGGAAGCTACACTATCCCCGGGTGACATAAGCTATATTATATTTTGTAGCGAGGCCGAAGGCCGAGCTTACACCCGTGCGAAGCTGGGCCGGACGACTAGTAACATATAAAAACTCGTTAAAGTAACCAAGATACCAAAATATAATGATAACAATATTCAAGTTTTTAGTTAAAAAAACCGGCAAAGAGCGTGTCGGTCTCGCGTACTGAGGGTTCCGTACCACCATAAAATGCAATAATTAATTATCGATTAATAATCCGACTTCAAAATTAGTAAAATGTGGGATTTCGATTCGGTGAAAGAAATTATAAGGTCGTCCAAGTAACGAAATTACGAGTTATAACTTGGTAATGAACATAAATTTGTCACCGACTCACACTTGGCTCTTGTATATTATTTGTTGTTATACTTAAGAGTGCGTACTGTCATGCCAAGTTTGACGCTTGTACGTATTATCGTTTTTACATTAGAGCAATTACAAAAATACCTAAAAAAACGTTTGTTGTATGGTCCCTTTTTATTTTTACTTTTTGACTTTTTTATTATTTCTTAGTTAATCCGCCGTATATTCTGTAAAATAAACTGGCTATCTATTACGGTTCCAAAGATACAGCCGTTTAAAGGTAGGACAGACAGACTTACAGACAGACAGCGTAGGCTCAGAAACAGGGTCCCGTTTTTACCCTTTGGGTACGGAACCCTAAAAAACAGTTGTATGAAAATATAAAATTTAATTTTAAACGTGTGGTCCGGTAAATCAATAAGGTTCTGCTGCTAATCACTTGACACAGTGAAACTGTTAAAATGTAACTGGACGGTAAACAAAATAAATTGAAGTAGCTCTGCTCCAGTTGTAGACTTCTTTACGGGAACCTATTCATTAGAGCCTGTTCATATTGTAAATGAAAACAGCTGTGTTTTATTCACAAAGTTTATTTTACTCTCGCCATTGTTTTCCCATACAACAAACGTTTTTTTAAACGTACTTTGTATTTGCTCTAGTGTAAAAACCGTAATACGTACAAACGTCAAATTTGACATGATTATAGTACAAACTCTAAAGTAAAACAACAAATAATAAATACTGCCTAATTAGGATTCGGTGACCAAATTCTGCTCACCACCGCTTCCGAATACGATCACCGAAGCAACGCCGAGCGCGGTCAGTACTTGGATGGGTGACCACGTGGGCATGGGAGTGTTGTCTTTTGGCACTGCTTTTTTGTAGCAATTTAAGTAACTTATGGTCTTAATATTTAATCGTGTTTATTTCTTTAAGAATTCAAGAGATTTTTTATATAGTTAGTATTATCGTATTTGCCCGACTCGCACTTGGCTCTGGGGTCCACGCCTTTTTCAAGTTGTGCATATTTTTTTGCCAACTCATAATCATAAAACTAGTAAAATTGACTTTACCACCACCATTGTTTTATTAATAAACTTGGTTATCGCAGTATGTTGACTAAGCATGACCATAGTGATAGAAAAATCTGCTCTGTTGACTATATCACCGCTTATATCTATAACTCGTTTGCTAAACCGTTTGATATTTCAATAGGGCAAGTAAGACAACTTGCCCAGCAAGACTGCGAGTACAACTTTTTATCAATAATAATAACTTTACTCTTTTTTATATTCCTTTTTGTAATTTCAATAACGCTTGCTCAAAAAATGCGATGCAGCTAAGCTCTGTATTTGAAGTGTAAAAAACGCATTGCAGCTATTAGCTGCGTTTACCGCGGCTTGTCGAATCGGAGAGGTGCGGAGGGAAAAATGAGAAAAAAGTGCGTTACCGCTACCTGACACAGTGCTTTATTGAACAAGAATTCAGTTGGATGACGCGACTAACGCAAAGGCGGCCTTATGGGGAGTCAAGGAAGTCTGGAAGAGGAATCCTGGGATTTATTGCGTAGCTTGATAGCAACTTGCTGAGGATGGGCGCGTAAGCAACTAGGAAGACATGCTTTGCGTTTAATAAGCATTCCTTCCCATTTTGTAATAGCAAGCTTGAAGATGAAATCTTTTAGGATGTCACCGTATAAGGACCACGAAAGAGCAGTTATATAATACACATTAGGGATTTGGACTACTAAAATATTTTATAATTAAAATTTCTTACGAGCTTTCAGAGTGATGATATAGAAAAGTTATAGTTCCAGCTGACTCGATTTATAGTGATATATCAACTATCTTGTAAAATTATAACACGACCGTTTCAGTTAGGTGCCGCATGCGGAAAACTTCGGATCTATTCTTTGAAATTGCGAAGAAAGTAGCGCCACTGCGGTTTTGTAAATCTAGAACAACTGATTTGTTAAGGTGTATATTCTGTGGCGCGAGTCTTTATAGTGATTAAACATATAAATAATAATAGTGCCTTCTAGTGACGCTTACCCTATTACTCGACCAATTATTATCCTGTCACTGTCGATCATCTTAAAAATACATAATAATCCAATGAAATAATGTTATTACAGCCGACATGATATAACAGAATTATGTATATGAAATCAGAAACAATCGCGTGTTTGCCCCGTGCGTGACCATCAAATAATTTGACTATTTAGAAAGCAAGAGTTCAAATTAAAACTACAAAGGTGTTATAACCAGTTCACTTCTTGTTCCGACTGTTTAATGATAGCATCCGACGATAAATTACGATATCTGGCAGTTATAGCGTTCGCAAAAAGCTGATGCTTGTTACTGTGTACTTAAATGGAAACCTCTCACTGTCTGTAACTGTAGAACTTGTAATCCAGTATGGCTCTATGGCGGACGGGTAAACTCGGAAACTGTTACACAGACTCGCTTTATCATCGGCGCGTGTATTACTATAAATGGCCTGCACTTTGATTTTTTATTCGACAATTTCCGTATAAAATATAGTTTTAAACCGTTTCAGTGCTTGCGGTTTAGCAGTACCTATCTGTCAGATGTAGTTCGATCGTTTGTGATAAAAAAGTAAGCATTCAGGTTCTACGAACTCGTCTGCTAATATCGCGTAAATCTAAACGGATGAAGAGATGTGCGGTTTTATTTGGCTAACTGTGTACGAGGTTTGTGGAGTTTCTAATCAAACCGCGTTGAAATATGCTGCAGCAATCTAGTGCGAATGAGACTCGACAACAAGCGAGAAAACGTCAATATTCGGAGCACGAGAACGTGGGAATCCAACATCCCGGTATTAATAATGGCGATGAGAAATCGGAATAGATTGACAATTATACAATAGTCGGTTCATTCTCCACCGCAAATTAAAGCTCGGTGTTATCGACACCCGAGACGGCGATCTCGGAAACGTGACCGCCCGTTGTTTGCACTGCGGTTTAAATGACTGCAAGCGGACGAAAGTTTCAACCTACATTTGAGCACGTATGTATCAGTTGCGGACAATTTCCCTGCGCTGGCGCGGGTCAAACTCGATTATATGTCAGTGTGTTGGCGCGCGGATTGAATGCCAAGTCCGAGTCAATACGATGAGTATGCGCTACACGGTGCGAAATTCGCGTGCGAAAGGCTCGTGCCGCTCATCTGCTACGACTGCTAATCGGTTACGTTTACTTATCCACGGATATAAAACTGTAGGTCAAGAGCGAAAAAAGTAAAACACTCTCCAGTAACGCATTTCCAATAAACAGCAAATACCCATGGTAGACTGCAGATATGGAGTCATAACGGACACGGAAGAAAGCGGGGATAATAATTCTACGAAAAACATTAAAAATGTTGGTTCTATGTTTTATAACAGGACGGGCTACACGCACCGTCGGGCGAGCGCGTATCACGGTGGAAATCAGATGGACGTGCGCGACTAACAAATACAAACCGTCTTATTTATATCGTGACACCACTATCTCGGAACCGGGAACGGAGGATTCACGGAAAGCCTTTCACTACATCGCTCACGGTACGAATTCACGCCTTCCGATTAATCTTATCCCATCTCTATCTGATTTGCGGTACGTGATTCGCGAACTATGGTTTCTATCGTAGTCGGAGAGATGCGTGTAGAAAATCAACGTAGCGGAATAATTTGCAGCTCCGCATTCGTCGATAGGATACTCTAAATTGCTTCCTGTCTCTAACGTTCACGTAACGTCTAACATAATGTTTTGCATAACAAATACGGGAACCGCGAGGTTTCCTGAGCAGGATGTAACGTATAATTTGTGTAGGGTTGAACGACCATCCACTTTGATATGCAATTTTCTTGCTGCACGATTGTATTCGGACTTGATCGATAACAATGTGGTACGGAACTTTACGGAAGACTGTTTGCTGCTGTCAACAGTCTAATGGAGCCCTTATAAGCCCTTCTATTTGTTTTAGAATGGGGTCAGACGCCCACAGCGACGGTAACGATCGTGAGATACAAATGGAATGAAACTTGACATAAAATAATAAGTCACAAATCGGGCATCATAAGGTCGCATGGATGTATTTCATTACTTTCCATAATGATCTATTGGCAAGTATGTCATCAAGCGTTATAAATCAAAGCTCTAAGGTATCCGCTACGCAGATCATGAAGAAAATGCTATTACACCATTTCCTCCATTTATCAAGTGACAAGGTAAACACCACTCTAAGAATGAGAGTCCGTCTATTTAAATGCACCGTTGATGGGCAATAAAAACCTAACGCTGCCGTTAGAAAATTTTACAAAATGACATCGATCATGAGATGTAACATTTCCATCTTATTAAAGTTAACACGAAAAGTGTGAAGCAGGCTATTGCTATTTTCTATTTGTAATTAACCCTGGGTTCAAATCTAATTGAGCTTAAAATGTTTTAGCATTATTTTAATCCAAGCAAGGGGAGAAAGTTCAACAGATAGGCCATCATAATTCCTTAGGCCCTACGCTGAGTACGGAGTCGAGGCGGCGTTGCGGCGTACAAGGAGCCGTGGAAATGTGAACTCTTTTCGGTTCATGCTATATTCAAAATTGTACGAGTTTAGAGTAGTCGAGGCGCTGCGGAGACGCGACGCAACGCAGAAGGGCAGCGGCATAAGTTTGAATCTACGGTAAACCGGAAAGACTTGATTCTAAACGATTCAGCAAACGGTGTAGGGCCGAATAACAAACATTCGATAAGCTAATTCTAACTACATACTAAATTATTTGTCAACGCCATGTCGCCATGCCAAAGAGCGGTCTCTTCTCTTTCTAAAACGATAAAAAGCACCATTAGCTGAAACAAGCCAGATAGAAGTGAATAAGACTAAGGATAAAGCTATCCCAATTATCACATTATATAACTTTTTAACGACGTAGAGTTTTGTACAAAAGGCAACGTAATCGGTGAAAGCAATAGAATCTGAAGGCCTCATCATCCGGTCTGATAACCTTAGCGGCTATTGTGAACGAGCGACTTCTTGCCTAACAACAATAAGGGAGAGTGGAGAGCATCGTTCGGCCTTTTCATTTTCCAAAATGAGTTGCCACTTGACGGTAACCTCGGTCGCAGATGGTTATTAGGCGTCGGATAGTAGCATTATAATGCATCCATGTACCACAATGGATGCTTTCTCGCGCCTTTGAGCTGTCAATAAAGATATTCTTCAAACGCAGTAATGGCCGTGCTCGTAATTATCATCGACTTCGAATACTGTGATATTTAAATTAAAGAAAGGTCAAGAATTCTCACCAATTGTGATTTCTGATTGTTCTTGTTGGAGTTCGTTTATAGCAGAATGAATGCTGGTCAATTTGTTTGGCACACATTTGAACGGGAGAAATGTGAAATCTCGTAACGCCTACTGTGGCCCACAAAGGCTGGATGTTTAGCGTGCCCTTATAGGTTCTATCAACAAGTACGGATGAAAGCAGTAAGTTTCAAGTGGCCCCTGCCCCTTATGTCTATAAGGGGGCTATAAAATTCAATGACCGCTGTTTCAACACCATAACAGAGTACGACTTTGTTAACAGAAGTTTAAGATACTGTTATGTACAGGTATTTATGGAGAAAATTGCAAAGCATTACAATATTTTACTTTCTGCACGATTACTGTTGCTATGCATGCGGTTTAACTTATCTACCACAAAAATATCATAAATCAGACAAGTGTAGCCGCTGTCGTATCAAGGCCATTAAAAACTTTGAGTTGTAAAAATGAACACCTACATTCTTATCGAGCCGAAAACTTTGTTCGCGCAAAACTCCCTATATAAGAACTGTCAGTCATACAAAACGTCAAAAATTCACAAAAACGGATCAACGCCATCTACAATCTAAGAAATGATAATGTTTATTAGAAGGTGAATTTTTTTTGTGAAGGTATGTGGATGTGAAGATTTTTCCCATTCGCCTCCGTAATGGCTAAACAGATTTGGATGAAATTTGGTTTTAAAATGTGTACGTATAGTCTGTCTGTATTAACTTGTAACCTGCGGATAAAACAGAAGGCGCAGCAATTGTTTCATAATACTACTGCGAACAATTTCATACCGCTGCGATACTTTCAGTGTTCTATCGCATAGAATATATACATATTTGAAAATTGTGTATTGGCATGTATACACCACGTCGATGATCGCGGTCATCTCATATACACATTGATCCCAAGAAGTTTGAAGACTTCAAGTCGATTAATGAAGTAAACCTTGATCACTTCAATTAGGAGACAAATAATAATCATAAAACTTATCAAATTCACAATATTGGCAACACATAACAATAATTATGTTTATAGAACTGTCAAATACATACGAATTCACACAATAAGTCCGCTGCACACACATACATTTTAAGGTATGTCCTAAAACTGCGACCAGAACCACCGGAGGACGGGCAGCAGCGTCCTAATAGTACACGGTGAACGTACTGCGATCCCCAAGCCGCCTGCCAAGCGTGGGGATTATGGCAACACCCCTCTTTATGAGGGAGGCCTTGTCCAACAGTGGACGTTAATTGGCTGATGATGTGTGTGTGTGACACACATACATTTTAGCACCCAGTTAAATAACTCTTAAAACCCCCATATCGATAATGCTGCATTGCGCTGTTGATAAACAATAATATATTTAGAGAAGCATAGCGACCAGACAGCAAAGCACATATGCTAAATACTTCGATATATATAAAATCTCACTGTACGTTTTGTTCGCTAAATTAGCGATCAAAATTTATGTACTGTGAATGCATGTGTTCTGTAGTCAGTGGATTCTTGAAGATACTACAATGATATAGAAAATTCTTGTGTATAACCTTTACTAACTCACTGCATAGCTCTGTTTTTCTTCTACATCGGTCTTTTGCTAAATCACGCCAATCTTGTCAAGAGGTTTAGAAAAGAATTATTTTTCTGACAAGTATTTCTTCGACCACACAGGCCTAGGTACTTGAGGCGTTCTTATGGAAATACCATAGCGAAATGCAGTTCACGCTAGTTGGGCATGTGCCGAGTGCAAGATATCTTCCCGTTACTCAGAAATTCCATCGAGACCGCACAATGGGCCCTTGGAATCAACATCGATAGATAATTTGGGTCCATAGTGTGTGAACCAGCTGTCCTCAAATGTAAAGCTTTGGATGAAGGCAGCACCGCGGTTTAGGCAGAACAGAATTATAAACTCAAATTTTTGATTGTTAATTGACAGATATTTTAGAATCACACTTTTTGCTGGCACAGGATCGCCCTTCTGAAAGCATTAATATTAAACTTTCCTTATACACTACTCATTACTTTAAAAAAAGCGAGAGCGACATTTCTAGATTAAAGTAAGAATTCAATAAGAGGCTGCAATACGCCACCAGAGAATGCTAGTAATACAAGCGAAAGACATGATGATGAGCATATAATAGAATTTCATATTTATTTACGCATATTTCGTACGCATTTCGTCAAATATTTTTACATTTGGCACCATCAACTCAATATCGCTAGTATTGCAGTTATATCTATAGGCTGCGGTTTCTGGTTACCATCAGGAGACCACATGCTTGTTTGCCGACCTTTGAAAAAAAAACACCAATAAAAAAAATCTCGCAAAAGAAACCAATCCACTTGAAATAAAGTAACGTCCAAATTTCAAACGAAAACCTCTGCGTTTTAAACGAATATCCAGATTTTCATTTAGAACAAAAACATTCAGAAACGCTGTACTCTAAGGCGTGAAAAAGCGCTCAAACTAGAATGGCCATCAGACCAGAAACACGTCGGAGACACTTTAATTGAAATTGAGAAAAAGACCAGTAAATGAACGAATGGAATTAACCGTGTCCCACAAGATATTATGCGGGAACAAAACTCGCAATGGATAACTGGATACCGTTAAATTAAGTATAAGTGGCATTATTTCGGCTAGTTTTACTTTATCGAATTTACTAATGCACAATTGTACACAATAATAGGTTAGAGGCATGAGTTTCTGATAGCTGTAAATGATATCTGTGGTATGGCTACAGTTCCTCCGCTGAACATGCGTCTGACAGTTGCAATAACATTGTAAAAATCTGATTAACTACAGTAAAATATTAAAGGAAATTTAATATTTGTTTGGTTTTTTGCTGGTACATTGGCAACCAGCAACAATCTTACGTTCAAAAAGCTCGTAAAAGTATTCAGAATTTACTGTTTCGTGTTCATCCTTTTACCATATTATGGCAACTGTCAGAGGCATTATTTCAGCGGCCGCACTTTACCTACCAATGCCATGTCGATGTAACTATGATATCAAGCACGTCACAAGAAGTTTTAAGCGTTTTAAACTTTACTAGATACACTACTGTATTGTTACGTTCTTACCTTATGGTTATACGTTACTGATGTATTTATATTAATAGTATTTATAATGTTTATATCATTAAAGATTTAGTAGGTATTATTGTTCATGAAGGTAGCACACCCCGTCCTTTACCACTTCTAGGTATCCTTTCCATGTTACGGTTACTTGGAACAGATCGCTTACAGCGATAAGTTCAATGTTTGTTAGCTTTAAGTCATTTTGTCCAATGTATGTCATTTCTGATGTGAAGAGTTATTCATGGTTGGCATTCCAAATTTCACTATCACTTTGGGTCCGCTAAAATTCTTGTAATTTAATGCTATATGGACGTTTTGATTTTAATCAAGTTTAACCACTTTCTCATACGAGACAAATGCAAGAAAATGTCGAAGACCAGCCATTAAATAATTTACTTTACCACTTTTGTGATGACATCCTATCCTAGCATTTTTTCTATTGAAGAACAGGGGGCGTGTACTGCCATGGGCGACGTGACCGCGCTAGACTCAATAATTTTTTGTTATACTTGTAGTTCTCAAGGCGTCATGATTGTTGGTGGTCCGACCAGATTAGTATGAAATAGTAAAGTTGTGTCAAGTCCAATGTGCCAGTTTACAGATATTTTAAGTTTGACTGTAACAGGATTACACCGTTAAAACCTTTGTAAATATATATATAGCCATATTCTTAAGATTTAACGAATATATGAAATATATAAATACTAGTTTGGTGGTAGTAGTGGTGGTTTGTATTTTTGTATTGTCTAACTATTTGGAAATGTTAATAAATTTTTGTCCGTAAATTTCAACATAACCGCTCTGTTATGTTGAAATTTATGTTTTTAAATTGTCTGTTTATACTTAAATTGAAATATTGTACGCAAAAAAATAAAAATAAAATAGAGAAGATAAAATTGGCCGCCAATTACTTTAGGAAATTTCTCAACTTAAAAAACAAAAAATTACTTTAGCAAAGGCTGAAACTTTGTATTTCAATCCAAAGAAGTAGGTTCTTCAAATAATAGACATATTAAATACCATATTTGTGAAAATCGTTTGTATTTGCTTCTTTATGCCAACCATAAGATCAGTTTTCCTTACGTACGCTTGTAAATCTGTAGCTTTATTATTCTCGTATAGCATCTTGGGTCCCGTAATGCTAAATATTGCCAAGCATATCGACATGACGGATACAGCTATCCTATCTTTCGTCCCGACCAAGTAGATCCTTTTCAATATCACGAAAATTTATGAGGCCAGGGTCCAACGGTTAGAAGCATATATCAGAAAAAGCGGAAGCATTCGGCCAGACGATGGGTTGGCCATCCAGTTACCTATTCGATTATTTTAATATCGCTACGGCAATTAAAATGCGTACCAACTACAGCTGTTACGATATTATTTACTCTGGCTATTTTCATAACGGTAATCTCTTAATGGGTTGGTTTAAATGTTTTTCAATAAAGTTTAAATCGTTGCTTTAAATTTGAATTCGTTAGTGGAACCATCTCGCTTTTGTTGTATCAATAAACTTATGCCTTCTTAGCTACTGATATTCATACTTCAAATATTTTGAATTTACTTAAGACGGTATTTATCATAGCTGATCTAGAATATGGTCACGTAAAATAATTATCCCAATTTACTAACCCAAAAAGGAGTAGCTGTTTATTTTTGGCCAAAATGGATACAGATTGTTTTCGGTAAAAATGGTGACAGGTATGGTAGCTGCCGTTTCGTTTTCGACATAATGTAGGCAGCTAAGTGAGGAGCTGCAAATTTTGGGCAAAATGGAGGCAGCTATGATAATAGTTGTTTCGTTTTGGACAAAGTGTAGGCAGCTATGGAAGTAGCGGTTTTATTTTGGCCAAAATGAAGATAAGTTATGTGGGCGATACGTAAGTATGTATTTGTACCGTAAAAACCAGCTAGAGTTGCAGGAAGAAGTTACTAAAGCAAATAGCGTTTGCGATCTGAATAGCATTTTCAGCCCAGATATGGTCCTATAACGTGAGAATGGCCGCGGGTCAGCGCAATTCTAATGCGGCGTTCACGATCCGTGAGATATTTCACTGCATGTATAAATGATAATGCCACAATGTATCTCAATGAAACAGAGACTAAAATTAACTATTACGAGTATTAATCGATTCGAGATGGACTCACAATATACGTTTTAGTTGTCACATTATAACTTTTTCTCAAACATACTCTTTTATTATTGTCGTTCCATCTATACTCATTACTCTTACCAACGCATGCCGGAGACATTGTTAGACCATTAGCAGTGTACTATATCAGAAAATGACAGGCAAATACTAACCTTGTGTTATAAGTGTAACTATAGTGTACATAATTAGTAAATAGAATTGATCTTTAGAATGATTCAGTAACTTGTTCTTTGCTTTATTTTTTTAAGTAGACATATTTGCATATTCTTTCTTCATCATCATCAGCCAGAAGACGTCCACTGCTGAACATAGGCCTCCCTCTTTAACCTCCACACTGAACGACAGCCTGCCATCTGCATCCACTGGATGCCCGCAACTCTCACAATGTCGTCGGTTCATCTACCTACCCATGGAAGCCTACCTACACTGCGTCTTTCGTTTCGTGGTCTCCACTCAAAGACGTTTTTTCCCAATCGGTTCTTCAAGCGATGTGGTATGGCCTGCCCATTAATACTTTAACTTGCTAATTTTAATAGCTATGTCGGTGACTCTGGTTCTTTGTCGAATATCCACGTTTCGGATTCTATCGCGCAAAGACACTACGAGCTCTTTCCATTGCCCGTTGTGTGACTCTGGGTTATATATAGCATATTCTTTATTTTCGTGAAAATCCTCGCTGTTCATGTGCTGTGTATAGTTAGTAATTATATAATTGTAGTTAACTACCATGATACTTTAAAACAGTGTTGTCTTTTAATATAATTCAATGAGGTGTCGTGGTAGCCTATTTGGTAGACCACCAGGCTTAAAAGCGTGTGGTCGCGGGTTCAAATCTCGGGCCCGATCCGATTTTTATACCACTGGCTTTTCGGTGAAGGAAAACATTGTGAGGAAACTTACAAAATCAATGGCGTGTGTGAATCCACATACCTGCAACTGCACTAGGTGTAGATATGGCCCAATCGCCTTTTCGGGAGTAGGCATATGACCAGCAGTAACAATTATAAGGCAGATTATGCTTATGATTATGCGAAAAGGTGTCGCATAAAAAACATTAGCAAAAAAAATGTCGTTAATTATTTTAATAGTTGTCGTTCAGGTTTTTAAATTTTCACACGAAGAAAATTGACCGGTACGGTTTACGAGGAGAAACGCAGTAAAAGCACGGAATAAGTAAAAGGCAGTAAAGTAAAATTTAAGCGACTTGCGTCTGTGTAATTAACTTTGCGTCAGTTAAGAATTCATTTAAGATTGTAAAAATGTTATCTTTTTTGGTACTTAAGTGACACACTTGTGTAGGCTTGAAGGAATGTTTCGTATACAGGGTTACGCATATACTACGTACTAAGCCGAAAGGAAGTCATTGTACTCATCATTATGAACAAATTGTACTGTGGGACCAACCCTGAAATTACGATGTATATTGTTGTAATAATAAATATCTGGGACATTATTGCACACATGGTCATCTGACCCCAAACTAAGCAAAGCTTGTAATATGGCTGCCAGAGACTGATATACATACATATATATTTTAAATACATACTTAAATAGATATTAAACACCCAGACATAGAACAAACACAAATGTTCATCACACAAATGTTTGTCCTAGATGGGAATCGAACCCACGCCCCCAAGCACAGAAAGTAGGATCACTACCAACTGAGCCACCGAGGCAGTCATTGTTGTTCTGTATTATCAATAATTGAATTATTATTTGTTATTTATCTCTCTTTTTAAGTGAAAATTCATTGACTCGTAAATTGCTATTTTATCAATAAATCACATCACATAACATCATGAGCCAGTAAACATCCACTGCTGAACAAAGGTCTCCCCCTTAAAGGTGGGTGTCGGTATAATCCCCAAACTTGGCAGGCGGTTTGGGGATTTATTTATTTATTTATTTATTTATTTAACTAACACGGTACAACCAATTACATTAGATAAATTATTAAAATATTACAAAATCATATAACTCGTAATTACAATAACCAAAAATTCAATGCAAATATATTAACAAACAATACAAAATAAAAAACAATAATAAAATTAGTGATGACATACATGACATGATGTCATGGATGATAAAATACAGATAAAATCAATTAATGTCACAAAAAGTCAAAATGCATATAAATTTTTAATTAAATGTCAAAAATTCAATAATAAAGCGTCAAAGTTACCAGAAGTCAAAATCACACTGACACAAATATTCCCATTCATCATCATCATCCATTTCCTTCTTACCCACTTTCACCTCACAGTATTCCAGACACTTCAACTGCATACTCTTCCATTCGTCCGCAAACAAGTCACAATCAGGTGCCCAAGCCAGGAGATTGTTGAACGCAGTCAGAGAGCGTGAAATAGGGGAGTACCCGTGCGCCACTGTGCGGGCTGGCGGCACCGCGAACAGCTGATGCCGTCGCCCCCCGCGTCGACTGTTGTCGTCGGGAACACGAAGCCGTAACAATTCCTCGAGTAGATTTGGAGCATCAATCTTTCCATGAAAGATTTTACACATAATTTTCATTTGGTTATGTGCCCGCCTTACTTCTAAAGAGTTATAACCTAAGAATCCTAGGAGAAAATTAGTCGGATACATGTACGGGTAGTACCCATACATGCGTTTATATAAAAAGCGAAGGAAGGCCTTTTGCACTTTTTCTAAAGGAAGGGCATAAGCTTTCGCATGGGGATGCCAAACTGCCGAGCTGGCCTCTAGCTTGCTCCGTACAAGAGCTTCAAAGATTAACTGTATGACGTGGGTACCCTGAAAATCTCTTGAATTTCTCAGCACGAACCCCAATCTTCTATAGGACTCCTTGGCAAGTGTAACAATATGGTCATTGAAGGTAAGTTTCTGATCGAAGGTAACACCTAGGTCTTTTATAGAAGTGGATTTGGTAATGACATGGGAACCCAACTGGTACTGGAATTCTATCAGGTGCCGCCTTCGAGTAAATGTCATGGCCTGGCATTTTGATGGATTAAACTCCATTTTATTTGCCACTGCCCATTCACAGACCGCGTCCACATCACATTGGAGTTCCAGGCAGTCTTCCACGGATTTTATTTCTTTAATCAGCTTTAAGTCATCCGCATAAAGGAGGCATTTAGAATGATTAACTACGGCGGGAAGATCGTTGATCATAAACGCAAAAAGAAGTGGGCCAAATATAGATCCTTGACTGACCCCAGATCGTGTATGATAAGGAGTGGAGTCATACACACCTAGCCTTACAAACTGTTTCCTGTCTCTGAGGTAGTCGGCCATAAATCTCAGCAGCCCGGGAGCAAACCCCAGAGTGTTTAGTTTGACGAGTAAGTGGTCATTATCAACTCTGTCGAAAGCCTTACGAAAATCAAAGTATAGGACGTCAACTTGGCTACTGCGATCTAACCGGACTGAGATGAAGTCGGTCACTTCCAGGAGATTCGTATCGACCGACCGTTTCCTCCTGAAGCCATGTTGTTCATTGCAAAGATATTGCTCAACCTGCCTGTAGATCTCCCTATGGATAATTTTTTCGAAGGCCTTCGCCGGGGACGACATAATAGCAATGGGCCTGTACTCTGATACTGATAACTTGTCAGAACCTTTGGGAATGGGTGTTACTCTCGACAATTTCCACTGTTTGGGATAGATTCCTGTGGTCAAGGCCCTGTTGAAAATGTGGCAAAGTGGCTGAACTAAGAACTTCAAGCCTTGCTTTAAAAACCACGGCGGTACGCAATCGGGCCCAGTTGAATTGCTCGGCTTGAGACCTCTAATCCCAGATGCCACATCATGAGGGGTCAGATCGAAGATGTTTATGCAACTACAAGATTCAGTTTTATCAGCATGGCTTACGTTTTCGGGGTCTAACTGAGGAACATTTGGTAAGAAAACGCTTTCAAAGAAATTTGCAAAAGCTTCCGAGGCCTCAATCCCACTGAAACTACGACCTTCATACGTGACGCTAGGTTCGAAGCCTCCCTTGGAGCGCAGACTCGAGATATGCTGCCAAAAAGCGCGAGGGTTCGCTGCAATATTACCTTCGATACTTTCCAAGTAGGAGTTGTGGGAAGACGATATACGAGATTTCAAGGATGCTCGCAGATCAGAGAACGCTTTATAGTCCACATCGCATTCGGTCTGTCGCCACGTACGGTGCAGTCTTATTTTGAGTTTGGTATCTTCAATAATGTCACACGTGAACCAGACCGGATATCGCCTGCTCGACGGCTTTAGACGGCGCTTTTTGGGAACACAAATGTCAAAAATATTGTAAATAATGTCATAAAATTTATTAGTGCATGACTGCACGTCGTCGGATTTAAGTAATTCGTGCCAAGAGGTCTCAGAATCGGATCAATATTGCTAGGTTCAACGCGATCAGAGTAGCGAACCGCACGTGTAATGACTCCGATATCAAGGGGGGGATGATAAAGATCAGGCTTGACGAAACCTTCAACATGTCGAACGCGAATTTCATACATGGCATTATTCTCCTTAGCTAGGACAACATCCAGTATTCCTCCATACTCATTCGCTACATCATTCATTTCATTCAAACTGCAATATGATTTAAAATAACAATAATAATGACAAACATTGACAGATGCGCTATTTAAATTTAGATCGCCTAAAATTATGACAGTTCCTTTAAGATTGTTGATAAAAGTTTCCACTTTGCAGAACCAACGCATGTAATGTTCGTCTTTGGCCTTGGGGTAAATGTAAATAACGCCAACGTAGTAGACTCGACCGTTCCAGATAAATTTCGCCCAAAGATCTTCACCAGAATCAGTCTCCAGTGCTGTCTGTCGGTGCAACACAATAGGTGCGCGTGCAGCTAGGAGCACACCTCCACCTATCGTTTCCCTGTCGCGGCGTAGGATACTCCATTCTTCACATACGAGCTCCGCGTCTTCCACAGATCTGTCAACAAAAGTTTCTGTTGCTGCCACCAAGTTGTGCTCTGATAGTATCAAGCTTTCCCTCCACGGTTTCAGCTTAGTTTTTAACCCTCTGACATTTTGATAGAAAACGTTGAGGCAGGCGGTTCTATTACTGGCGGCTTCCTGTTCTACGGCTCGATTGTTTATGGACAGAGGCTGTCCGGTCACCGTGCCTGTCTGAGCCTCGAAAGGGCTAAGGAGTTGGTGTTAGTCCAGACATTGTAGTTAAGGTCACTGGTCCGCGAGGCGTTTGGAAATTAGGAGCAGGATGCCTTAGGTTGACCCAGGTCTTTATTCTGGCATTTATCGGCCAGACTTCAGCAGACAGACACGTTTCGTAATAGGCCTCAGGTATACCTAGTTTAAACGATTTGTAAGTTCCTTTCGCCGTAAGCTCCTCCACCGTACATACTCCTGAAGGACATAGCTGGCCAAGGTATTCACGTACTTCATCAGCTCCTGACTCCATGTTCCACAGGTGAATATGCTTTCTTGCCTCAACTGCTTTTAGAGTGGTAACAGTGGGATCAGCAGTGCCACGTACCGAAGTTAGGTGACGACTCCTTCTTCTTACCTCAGTCCACTGCTGGGCGTCTTTGTCCTGGAGATCAGCACCGACTGATTTGTCGGTAGGGGCAGACTGACTCTGTCCCTCATTAGACACTTTACACATATTGTCCTGGCCTGGTTGTTGGGGGCTTAAAAGTACACCAGTTGCGGGCTTGTGTCTCTTCTGCTGCTGCTTTTTCTTTATAAGGACTACCCGTGGACTAGTCACAGTTGATTGCAGGTTTTGAAACAAGATAGGTTGATGAGGCTGCGTTATCGGTGCTGATTGCAATGGCTTTGCCAAAGCTGGCTGCTGCACCGGCGGTGTTGCGGGCTGCTGATCTTGAGTCACGACGGACAGAGAGGCTTGGGCCAGTGTAGGATGTATAGCTTGTGGTTCAAACGTTGTCAGCTTTGCATTCAATGCTTTCACCTCAGAGACATAATAATCAAGCTTGGCTTCTTGCTGGCTAAGTACAGTTTCATGATAGAATAGTTTGGTACTGTAACTTTCGAGCCTCGTCTCATAGGCAGCTATGGTGGACATCGCACGGCAGAGATGATCGCTCAGCTTTGCAATATCATGGCGCAGGTCCTGCACCTCGGTGGTCGGGTCCAGCTCAATCGTATTTGGTAACCCCTCCTGAGTGTTTGCACTTGTTTTCTTCCTGTGCGTCACATTCGGGTCGCGACTTCTCTTCGATGCTCCGACCGGGGTCAGGCTATTGTCGCCGCCTTTTTTGGATGAACAGGAACACTCAGGACAAATCCAGACTTCACGAGAATCCTCTCCAAGTTTTTTCCCGCCGGTGCATAAGAGATGATATATTTTACGGCATTCATTTATAGAACATCGTAAATAATCATCTTCAATCAAAACAGTGCTGCAACACGCAGCGCAATTCATTGCAACTATTGTCGACTGCGAGTTGCGTAGAAAAATGGAAACAAAATGTGCGTAGGTAGGTAAACAAATGGCAATGCAGTGGCGAACAGGCGCTATAGCGGGCGGCCTGGCGGCAACGGCCGGCGCGACGACGGCTGACCGACGCTCGCTGCGCGATGACTCACGCGCTCAGCCGGTACGCGAGGAGCGCGGTTAGCGAAGACGGAACCGTTGACAAATATTTTAAAATGTTTTCACTGATATCTTCGCGGTCTAAGGGCCGATTTTTATCACGTAACAACCACTACACACTTGTTGATGTATACTACACTTATATGTAAAAAATACTAGGGGATAATAGCTTTGGACTGCTTTTATCTTGAAATAATTGCGGACAAAAAATAATTACATCCTACCGCTAAGACTGCGATGGACGAATTCTGAGAACGAAACCGGGATCGCAGTACTTTCACCGTGTTTTAATAGAACGCTGCTGTCTATCCTTCGGTGGTTCTGGTTGCAATTTTAGGATATACCCGGGTCCATTATCAATAAATAACTTATGACAATATCCTACATTCGGCTTAGTGCCACATATAAAGAAATTCGTTTTTTTTTTTTTATGACTTTTGCGTAGCCAAATCGCATAGTATCACGTATGTCGCGATGACCTATCGATACGCACCTTAGGTACCCGGATCTCAATGTGGATCAACAGGTATATCGATTCTTGCATACATTTATGGTTCAATACCGATTGGCCATCTAACTGCATACATAATTACACCAATCCGATTACAATAAATGCTTTTATTTGAATTCATTCATATAATTGGCAATGAGGAGCAACGAGAAGTACGAATGAATTATCGAGTTAACTCGGGTTACACTTAACGATTGCACTAAGCTCAACGGAGGTAATTTTAGGTGTTTTGCCAACTTTTGCCATGAGATCAACTCTAAAATAGGGAAAGATAAATCAGCTGTTCCATAAGTTTCGTTGAGTATTAATGTATTTTTTTACAGCTGATTTCTTTTCGCGATTTCGGCTTTAGTTCCATACTAAAAGGTGTCCATAATGAAAATTTCATGACAGCCTGTCATTTTAGTGTCACCGTTCTGTGTAACATTGAATAACTGGAACTTGGAAGCATTTTATGATAAGACGCAATGTCTTGGATTCATTGCTTGATTGTCGAACACTAATTAAGTAATACTGAAAGAAGGCTATAACTTTGCATGAATAAGATTACATTCGTAAAGTCTAGCATAATCAAGGTGCGTTTATATGCAATTTGGTCCTGAAATCTCTTCATTTTCTTATCTATTTTCAACTTAACAGTTCAGACTTAGTTGAACCTCCGTCTATTTATTTTAGTTCTAAACCCTACTCATAAAATTGCAAAGTCTGCCAAACTTCTATGTCTAAAAAAGAGTTGGCTACCATTTTGAACCGGCACGCTTTTAATGAACCGAAATTTCATTGTACCTACATATTGCACGAAGTTTACCGCGCAGCCTACAGTTTAAATCAGATGTAAGGTCAAATCAAGTTTAGGGCACCCACCCAGGCGTTGCCAGTGATGACATATGGTACTGAGACGTAGTCCTTAACTGTTGCCCTTTTGGAGAAACTCAGAGTCACACAACGGGTAATGGAGAGAGCTATGCTCGGAGTTTCTTTGCGCGATAGAATCCGAAACGTGGATATTCGACAAAGAACCAGAGTCATCGACATAGCTATTAAAATTTGCAAGTTGAAGTGGCAATGGGCAGGCCACATCGCTCGAAGAACCAATAACCGATGGGGAAGAAAGGTTCTTGAGTGGAGACCAGGAACCGGAAGACGCAGCGTAGGTAGGCCTCCCACTAGATTGACCGACGACATCGTGAGAGTCGCAGGCATCCAGTGGATGCAGATGGCAGGTTGTCGTTCAGTGTGGAGGTTAAAGGGGGAGGCTTATGTTCAGTAGTGGACGTCTTATGGGCGATGATGATGATGATGATTGCCCCAGGCGCGCTTGGTTGGAACCAAGCGCGCCTGGGGCAATCAATTTGGCGAAGACACGGTAGCTTTGATATGATTAGTGAAATTAATGATAAGGTATTGGACTTTATTGCTTTTCAAAAGTTCACCGTATTAGATGCATATCCAAAGAAACATGCTCCTGCACGCAATTCATAAAAATCGCAATATCGGCAAACTAACAAACCCTAATGAAGCGACATTTCATTGCACCTACATATCGCACGAAGTTAACCGCGCGGCCCAATGTTTAAATCAGATATGGGGTCAAATCGACCCTAGGGCACGCGGGCGCGCTTGTCTGGAATCAATTTGGCGAAGAGACGGTAACTATGTCATGAGGTTATAGTAATCCAAGAGACCCGCGGAGTGCCGTTACGCGAGGTTCACGCAGCACCGTGAAATTGCACAAACCAATCATTGAAACTGGTGACTTTTCATTCCCGACCTCCGATGGAAATGACCATTGAAATGCTGTCTGATCTTCGGTCGCAGACGTGCTCGGTAGATAAGTAATTGGTGGGAAATTGTAGGTGTTGTTCATTCACTTTATTAACCCAAAAAACTGTTTTTGGGTTACTAAAGTGAATGATTTGACGATGCTCGTTAACATTGAATTTTGATAAAATTTCGAAGCATTGTGTTCATTATTAACTTTAAGAGTTTAGTTGTTAGATCCTATACAAACTAGAAAAGCGTAACCTAAAAATATAACAAGTATAATCTGCAAGCACTGGAAAATTAATTTATATTTATAAAAACTAGTTAGCGCGCGTTATTTTTATTTATTTTATTAATATTACATAGGTATAATCCTATAGGTAAGCATTATACATCTTAGACTACGTCATGGCTTTCCATGCCTAGTTTGTTGTAAAAAAAAACTCTTTAGCTATTTTTAAACACTAGTGCATTTTTTTTAAAACGGATTACGCATGGGGTCAACCTGATGATAAGTGGTTACCGCAGCCTATGGACTCTTACGACTGGTGTTATTAATGATTTGCCAGCCCAGAGAGCTGGTTGTACACACTCTCTTTAAAACGCATGGAGCATTTAAAAAAGGGTGTGAAGGTGTTGAATCTCGGCGTGAAGAACTTCGGGGACTTCGGGGGAAGGACATTTCACACCTTGCACGCTCGCGGAAGAAATGAGCAAAAACACCGGTCGGTGCGTGACGCAGGGGTGAGCTTTTCTATAAATCATAAACTTACTCATAGCAGTTAAATATACAGTAGTATCATAATATCAGTTGTTTTTTTTTGGCTAAAAAGTCAACTACATGCATCCAACGTGGCCCCGATTTTTTTAAAGGAAAAACGTTCAAAAACAATGCAATTACAAATGTTATTAAAAATATGGTAGTATGCTCGATTTAAGATTGTATGAGATTTTTCAATTGTTCATTAATGGTCACAATTAAAATGCAATTGATAAACTACTGAAGTTAGCAGAATACTAAAAGTATCAAAAGTGACAATTTTGAGGAAATTCATTAACAATTTAATAGCAATTGGTTTAGTAGAATCGGGGCGCAGTTTTCATCAGCATATATTCGCAATAGGCCGTGTCGTGTTTTCAATCCAAAAGGATCATACATCTATGTCAAGTCAGACCAAGTCGCGGGCGGCCAATTGGTGTGACGGCGACAAGCGGTCATTATTGTATAACAGGCTCGAGTGCCTTGAGCACCTTGGAACAGGCTTGGGAAAACGTAGACCATAATTTGGCACACGGAAATGGATTCCCTGGAAATGCCATGTCGGATAATGTTTGGAACGGCGCGACTGGAATGTCAGCAGCGTACTGCAGCGGCTGGCTGCAGCGTATAGTTTTTTTTTGTCACGAACAGTATTATTTAAACTTAAATAGTAGTGAGCTTAAAATGTTATTTTGAATTAAGTACAAACATTTGTCGTGTCAAAAAATATAAGAATGCTTGTTTCACGTAGATATGGGCGCGCAAAAATAACTATTACAACCAAAAAAGAATGTACTATAAATTATCATCCCCTTTTATATGTATGTTTTATCTTAAAACATACATATTAATATATACATTTAAAACCTAGGAGCTTGAATCAAACTGTTTTATTAACCGACTCCTAAAAAGGAGGTTCTCAATTCAACTGTTTTTTAAATGTTTGTTACCTCAGAACTTTCGGCAGGGTTCCGATTGGATGATTCTTTTTTTATTTGACAGCTAGTGCTTCCCGTGTGGTCCCATTTCAATTTGGTCCAGTTCTGTCATTTTTATGAAGTCTGTTTTTTATATTAAAGATTATTTAGGTAAAGTTTGCGCATGGCTACCGAAAGGTTGTTTGGAAGTATAAAATAAACTAATGTAAGTAATTGTTAAATATATTTTTTATTTATATTACACGGGAATTATTCACGTAAGATTAGGCCGGTTACTCCGACTATAGTTTCAACCGCGGTTTCAACCACGTCAGTTTCCATAATAATATTAAATAGATTGTATTTTTTTATTCAAACTGCACTTTTTCTTCCATCCGAAGCTTGTGTTGGATAATGTATGGCTTTGTTCTCACTTATTGAACGCGATCGCGTATGGTAAAAAAGACATAACTCAATAGGAGCATAATATAATACTAATAAGAGCGGTAATAATTCGCTAAATTATGGGATAAATAAGCTATTACATTTACCTTCTCATTATAAAGTAACTTCATCTGGATACAATATAATGAATGTAAAATATATCAGAGTACAAAACGAACACTTGAACAGTCAATCTAAAGTTCTAAACGAAGGTATCTGACGATAAAGTTATACGTTAGGTTGTAACGGCACGCGACAGGTGAGTGAGGACATGAAGTATGCACGACGGAAACGCTGACGAGATATCACAGAACACCACTATAAAGCAGTTTTCCTCTAGACGATTTGCGGTTTATGCCACAGGAGGGGACAGACGCTAAGTGTGGGCTCATTTCCACTTCTGATTTGACTCAAACCGCAGCCACTTCGTACCGTCTCGACCGAACCGAGTTTACTGCTTACAAATCTACCAGACATCGAATCTGACAAATGTATTATAGGTTTTAAAACGTTTATAGGTACGTTACATTAGTTAATGCCACGGTTGCCTGGAAGCTTGAAGCGATAAGGCCGCCTGTTAAAAGCCTAGATAATTACTTTAGTTTATAATGCTATCCTTGTTATTGTGGTTTTTAATAAAGAGTTATTGTATTGTTAATAGCTCTATTACATGATGTGCAACGCTCGGAGAGGAAGCGTTCGAGTGTGTTATCAGAACGAATAACTATTGACGCCAGTGAAAGATGAATAACCGCTCGGATGTAATTAACGCAGATGTGTATCGCATACTAAAGAGTAAATCGCAGCGTTTTTAACGCATACTTGATATGGAATAAAAGGGGCTCTCGACCGTCAACTATCACGGAAGATGAAAAAAAAAACAGCGTTTCCGAGTTGAGTATCGCACGCCATATCTGTCTCAATGGAGCAGCTCGGTCGCTTCCAACAATACAACTCGGTGAGATGCATGACAAAAAGCTTATAGACACAATAACACGGCATTTCCCGACCTTGCATTTCACCTCGGAACTGGGCTATGGTCGTGCCAGATGATCCCACTTCGGTTAAACGTTTCAATTGCATCTCCGATTGTAATACCGTTCTGAGTACCGCTCCGTCGAAAGACGTAACCATTGTCACAAAAGAAATTGAAAAAGTTGACTTTATCATAGATTTAAACAAGGTCAATGGACACCCTGTACAAGACGGCTTTTTATTACATTACTGTATTCTTCAACTTTACGCTTAGAGAACTATTAATATAAGTTGGTGATATAATATTTCATACATGATGCAAGATAGGTACACTTTATTTTCTTGGCCGCAGTAAGTTATTACAAAAACTTCTTTACAAAAGCTTTAGTCTAGTACATTTGCTTCAAGAGCAATGTTCATTGGCCGCGCATCAAATTTTTTCAAACGCACGATCTTGATAAGGTTGTAGAACAAAAAGGAAAGGTTATTACAAACACAATTTGAATAATAACTAATGCATTACTTCACATTACAATGCGTAATATGAATATTTAATAATCCGTGGGAAAATAATTGAAAAGTTATAGCAAGTGGATCTCAAAAGTCAGTAATACTTATGCATATTGTTTTAATCCAATGCATTAGACATTCTTAAATCCATTAATTTATAAATAGAAGATAAACGAGAAAGTAAAATAAGATATTGATTACAAACAAGAAATGGATAGCTTTCCCTTGGAAGAAGAAAACTTGAAGCCTAAACCTAGGGTTAGCCGACCGATGTTGCGTCGCATGTAGACCGTATCGACAAGAGCAACCGACAAAACGACGCGTCACGCCCAACCGAGCCACGCAACGCTAAAACATTACAAGAAACGGCAAAATAATGTGCAAAATTAGCCAAATCGCTAATTGTTTGCGATTGTACGCGTATAAGCAAAAGAAACGAAACAATTAAGAGAAGTTACAGCTGATAAACATATGATGAAAGATTTTACTAATGACAGCAATAACACATCACATCACACATCATCAGCCAATTAACGTCCACTGTTGGACAATGCCTCCCTCATAGAGAGGGGTGTTGCCATAATCCCCACGCTTGGCAGGCAGCTTGGGGATCGCAGTACGTTCACCGTGTACTATTAGGACGCTGCTGCCCATCCTCAGGTGGTTCTGGCCGCAGTTTTAGGACATACCCGGGTGGACAGCAATAAACTTCCACGTAATTGAAACGAATCTGTTATTAAGGCTCTAGAAATTGAATGTGGAGGTAACATTTTCACCATTGAAACAATTAAACGAAATGAGTCAGTCACATTTGCGGGTAGAATGCGGCAGCATCTAAGCATTTGTGTGAATAGTGAAAACTGAACAAAAACTGACCTAGATGCGTAAACAGGTGATTTCGATGTAGCGTCCATGCCTAGTGAACCATAAAAGTTTTTACAAATAATTTTGTGTCTGGGTAAACTGAGGCATAGCTAATTTCTGTTTACATTTAAAGGCACTTTTGGAATTTAAAACAACTTGACTTCAGTTTTGTTTGTCGTCGACAAAGCGGGTTAATCCGAAACCGATATGATTACTTTCGGTAGTAATTATGATCCGGAAGAAAGTAAATGGTTTATCTGATTGATTGGCAATCGGATAGTAATAAACTGAATCAGAGCTGCGTTGTGAATCATGAGAAAACAATGCGGAGAAATGTTTATCAAGAACGTGCCAACTACGTATAGAAACGGCTCGGACTTGCAGGTAGGCTTGAACCTAAAGATTGATTCAAGTTAGTAGATAATAGAACTAGTAGATAATAGAAGATGATTGTGCTGGCTTTGAGCTTGCCTATCTCTTAGAAGAATTATTTATAGCTGTCGAAATGGACAGCAGAATCAGCAATTACTCGTTGCCAATTTTTTTGTTTCTCTATAGTTTATACGCCTGAGAGCGGAAGACACAAATTAGGTATCATTTATTGTCTCCCTTTGTTCCGGTTTGCGTTTAATTCGACTTTCGTTAACATCATTTTGTTAATTTAAATACCGTTTCCACATCAATTTTCGTAACTTCTTTTTTTTTACTTCGTTCTCACGATTTAAATTAAACGCATAATAATAATAAATGAATGTAATCTTAACGAAGTTTACTTTACAGCTCGTTGAAATAAAATCTTCCATCAATGTTTCGATTCTCACAGCCGATTTCGTGTCTTAATTAGTGATGCACACTAATGATTATAGAATGACATTATCTTAATGAGCATGTTCTGAAATAAATAAATAACAGTTTACAGATAGATTTGCGTGTTACTTAGTTCGTCGGCTTTTGTCCCTGGTCAGTATAATCAAATGATTTGTGTGTACAAGGATTTCAGTACTTAGTTCTCATCTGCATAAGACAAATGCAGGAAAGCGCAGCGCTTACACAGCTCTGTTCCATTGACCTACAAAGCACTGCAACCTACTTACGAACAAGAAACCGGCGATTAACCCGCAAATATGATGCATGGCACGTAGAAAATTGCAAGACGACGCGAGACGATCCTTCGACTATTTGATGACAGACCGATTTGCAATTGAAACCGAAATAACTTTAGTAGTTGATAACTGTGTTTTATGCGATACGAAATTGCTTTTATGTATTACAGGCATTTAATTTTAACGTTATGATTCCTAGAAATTCGACTAAGAAAGTTTTTGTAACGATATTACTAAGCCACCGCGTAAGCAAAGATACCAGATAGACCATTATAGAACTCCTTAGTTTGTTCCTTGGTTAGTCTAGTTTATTTGACGTGCTTGCGGTTCATGTAGAAAGTACATAAAAAAGAAACTAAGATTGCAAATACAACAATAATAAATAAAATAAGGAAAGTTAGGAAAAAGTGTTAGCAATACCGCAGAAGCCGTAATGATTGGAGCTACAATGCGAAAAATTAAAGCAATAGGGATGCTCTATGCTTTCGCGCAATGACATATTAAAGAGTTGGCAATCACGGTATGAAATTAGAATTATTTAAATAAAATTAAATTTGAAAGTAGTAACTAACAATCATAGAGTTAAAACGAATTGATGTAGAATGAATGGATGAATTAAATTAAACGAACAAAAATCACTCATTCGGCAACCAGCCTTAATGCAGCGTCAAATTGGTAAAAGTTCCGAATCTATGTACATACTTCTACTAGATAAATGACCGTAGCCAATTGCTTAACAACTTACAATGCCCAAGTAAACGAACATGAAAATCTGTGTTAACGAAAGGTTAACAAGAAAAGCTGCTGAGCAAATCGAGTTAAGCATTGGTTAACGACAATGTTGGTTTATCGATGATTATTGTACGCACCTACCCGTACGTGGAAGCAACAGACTGTGTCGGCTATGAATTAGTTTCGATACTTTCTCACTGCAAGCGTGAGTTGAATCGATAGTAGAATTAATGCATCAAGTTTTTCCGATTTGTTTACAACACGAAATTAATATTACTAGACTTTTACTACTAGCAGATAAATACTAACCGACTTGGAAGCGAACCTTTTCAACTGATTTATCTAGGTGTGCTGAAGATTTCAATAGCAATTGAGAAGAGCAAGTTCATTGTTTGTTTAAATTTCACAGTTACGAGAGCATCTATTTATGACAAGATCATGTCAGTATGGCACGCAAAACAACTTATCATTTAAGAAAAATCCTAAAGATTTATTGGATATATTTATCGCCGATGATCTTTGAATGTAAATAAATTATAGAATACCTTTTATAAGACGTACAAATGCCGAGCGCGAATGTTACAGAAACAAAAGCAATAAAAACCTTTCACTTCGATCTTATCTGGATTTTGAATTGCCCAGAATGTGTTTTGCTTCCGAAAGGTAAGAGAGGTGAGAAGTTATGATAGGTCAACGATCATCAAGCTCAATTGTATGCAGATGGAACTATGGAACATTAGGTCAGTACAATGGCGTCTTAGAAAATTTGACCGATAGGCTTCAGTTATCTCAAACGTGTTAGCGTGATTAAGATCAACACTTGTCGCTAAGTGAAAGAAAATGCAAAGGTTGTATAGTGAAATTAATGAGGGCGAACAAAATGTAGCTAGGCAAGAGAAAGATGTAGAAAAACGGGTGCAAGGGTTCAGTGCACGGGATCTTGAGTATCCCCGACAGGTTCCCACTAGCGCCTGTGATGATAATAACGTAGTACACAATGAGCAATCACCAGACGAATACACGAGTTCAAGGGAATTCCATTCCGCATTTGATAGTTCGTATAAGAATTCGAGACAGTTGTCACGATTTTGATTTCACCTAATTTGGGAAATATGTGCAGTTAACGGTATATAAAAGTGCCAATTTTATATACCGTGACAGTTCATAAAATGATTAAGCACGATTGTTTTAGTAAGTAGCGTTTTAGATATGTGCGATTACCTTTCTATTCACAATTTTCACTGTTATTAACAAATTCATTGCAACTTGCAAGTGACACTTAAAAAGATTATAAATGTTGTTTTATTTCTATTAAAATCTACATAATTCAAAAATACGATATGTAACTACATATTGGTAAGTTAGCAAACCATTGTAACAAAACGTAAATAACATTAAGGCGATTTCAAAAATGATGGTAATCTTTTACATGCATTTTAAAAGCTCCATTGTTTCATTTACAAGATTAAATGAAATCACTTTATTTTACGCGAGTGAAAACTGCATTTGAAGCAAACGAAAGTTTAGGTCATTAAGCGGTAAGCGATTATTCGTGTATGTTATATTAAATAGTAAATTTAACGATTTGTAAATTAAAATAATTTGAAAACTCATTATCTGCGAGTAATTTTCGAGTAGGCACCTACACACAAAAAAGTAGACTATAAAGTCGTTCGAATCAAAGCAAGCGATCAATTAGGCATCATTATAAAGCAATTTGTCAGGTGGTTCCTAAAGAAAGTTCAACTCTTAACATCGCGTGCTTAGATGTCGAAAATGAACTCGCCTTAGAACAACTATCATTTGATAACGTATGTACCCGATCGCAATAAGATAATTTGAAAGATTCTTCTAACGATGAGGAAAATTTGAGATTAGTGATGACGATAAAGAACTAAACAAAACGATAGCAGCATTTGATTAATGAATCGAGAGTGAAATTGAAATGCCCTTCATTTATAGACGAATAACTGCATCATGCCTTGAGCATCGTCTAAATACACCATGAGGTTTATTGATTTCTTATAATACAGATCGAAAGAAAACAAAATTTTCCATTCAATGGTATATACAGAGTAGTTATGACAAAATGTCTCTTACGACATTTGAAATTTACACAGTCGAATTATGATGTCGAGTCACATTTTACCATATTTTTTACGAATTGGAGTTTGAGAATGGCATTCAGTGTTAATGTCATATTAAGCTTATTACCTATAGCAGGCATTTCACATCCTGCTATTTCAGCACCAGCTTTCCCAGTGTATGTTATATACACCGTTACTAAGTTGAATAGTCGCATAAAAGTTGAACAACCTACATTGATTCCAATTTTCAGTGCTTAAAAATAATTGTTAGTAATTCAATCTTTAGATAGATCCTTACGAGAGATACAATTTTGCTTGAGGCTGATACTTTTTTAGCAGATAAAACTTTCTAATAAAAAGAAAAGTAACTGAGCTATATGAGATTTGTATTTGTCAGTTGGAGCCAACTGCTTCTTGTTACTTTGTCATCATCTTCAGCATACATCTGTCGAGTGCAGCTGGACATATGCCTCTACCAAGGCACGCTACTCGGACCGATCTACTTTACGTATATTGATATTCCATGAAAAATTTCAGTCAAAAAAATAATGGTCGGTAGTATCGCCAATAATTTATACACTGCCATAATTTTTCATCTCTCATCGAAATGGCACAACTTTTTCTTCGACAACTTATTGTTTTTCTCCTGCTTAACTTAACATTTGGAGCACCTTAATATAGACACGAGGATGCACAAATAACTCATAATCATAACCTTTTCCGTTGCGGAGTTATGTCTAATTCTTTGGTCGCGCAGAATGAATTTCGCGCCTCTTTTTCAACCCTCTTCGTATGCGCACGATGACACTAACAGGCAACATATGTTTTTTTTTTCTGGAATATATACATCACTTGGCAATACAGAGTCATAAGTTTTTTTTTTGGCGACAACAAATGCGTTCCATTGCTAACTCTGGCGGGACCATAGTAAGGAAGGCTCTTTACAAACGTTTTCACGTTAAAACCTTGTTATACAAATTGGAAAACCTATATAACCAGATAGCTACGAGAATACGTTTAAGTCGAAGGAAGGGACTAGTTTTTTAACGTCTAATTAGCTACACACACATAAATTAATCTAGAAAGTAACAGTTACATGGTAACATTTAAACGAGACTTACGTGTCTTTTCAACCCCACCCCATTTTACTTCTTTTGAAAATGTTAGCAAAAAAACTGGTCAACGGAGTCTATTAATATAGCTTGTCGTGAATTTCGCATTTCGCTTCCGTTCTAACAAGTGCAAAATTTTACAAGAAAACCTTATTTCGATGTGAAGTAATGAAGACGCAATAGGACATTTAGCTTCCGATTTCCGATTGCAGGCACTACCGTGTTCCGGGTTGAAGGGCAATGTTTCCAGCGAAATTACAGGGCAGACAGAGATTTGACATCTTATATCTCGGGGTGACGAGCGCAGTGCATTGCCATCCGGGGTTTTGAACTGTTGAAGTTCAAAATTCTGAGTGGCGTTGAGCTGTTACGGGCAAGCGTGAAGAGCCAGATCCATCAGGAGAGCGACTGCGCTCGTCTCGTCACCCAGTATCATTAGAAAAAAAATATGTCACAGTTAGATTCTTAAATTATGGCACTTATTCTCTATCTCACATGAGATATTTTACGATAAACGCGCAACGCCATAATAAGAATATGTATTTAATCGAAAAATGGACGCTGCCTTTAGTCTCTATGGCCATATAAACTCGTAACGCGGCTGCGTTACATTATCTGCAAGGAAATGACAATGTCTTGATCGCTAATCAGATGAGGTGCGGAAGGGGCTCATTTTGAACGGTTAAAATAACGCGGAGCAAGCTAGTGCGTTTCGAGACCGTTTGTCAAGGGCATGTAGTATTCAATCGGAAGACGAGATTCCTTTGACGCGTTTGTATTTTGTAACCATATTATTATTTTTTTACCGTGTTACATCTCGTTTACGGCGTGTATGGTTTCATACAGAGTTAGGATCCTGATTTGACTTAATGCGAACTCGCGAATGGGCGTCTGACACCTGTCGACTTACTTTCAGTTTCGGCGCAAGGTATATTTGTTATCACGAAGTGCCTAACAAACTCACAAATTTTCAACGAAGACCATAATGAAAGACTTTTCGCGAAATAAAGAAACAAACACACAGACGCAACTCATATGAATAAGATTAATGTTCGAACTACTGAACGCTATTCATCTACACATTTTTGAGGCTTGAAGTTTTCGTATTAAAAATATTGTGTTATTTATTATCTGTTTCTTAACTATTTAGACGTTAATTTCTATTATATACCATCGTGGAATTTTAACTATAAGCTTGTACCCAATAAGTTTTTTTTTTTTAAATATTCATGTGTTGTGTAACATTAGCTATTTTTTTCCGATTATACGAGTTACTAAAGCTCTCGATAAATAGCGAATTCTATAATATACTCATATCTATTGATATGATTTTCAGTCCTTCAAAGTAGGAAATTTTAGTTCTTTATGAAATTGGTGTATTCGTTGGAACTGAGAAATTAAAGGAAAAAAAAAAATAAGCTGAGATTGTGCGACTAGTTTCAATTTCCTTTTTTTGTGACGTGACCAATGCTAGTTGTTAGCACAGTTTTTCCTAAACTTCTTGTCAGAGACGAAGGCAGATTTTATTTAAATGTGGTACAAATTCCGTCGCGTCACGTAAACGTTTAGGCAACTAGGTTAAATCACCAAACCGATACAAATGATAAAACTTGTAGGGGCAACTACACGTTCCAAGTACGTGCCACCAGCCATTCGAAAGGGACAGAAGGGAAAGCAAACATTCCCTTTTCGTAGTGCCAAGAACTTTCCATGAAACTATGCTTAGTACTTGTATAATCAACGTTTTCTACGAAGCTGGTCATGAGAGAAACATTGAAAAGTTCCTAATGCAGACTATTTAAATAAATATATTTAAGAATGAAATAAAAATCAGAGTTATCTACGATAAAATTGATATTAAAACAAACATTGTAGAAGTTACTAATAATAACAAATTTTAAATATTTAAGTCTCGATATAAAATACGTAATATAAAATAGAGATATAGATCAGAGCAATGAACTATTATCGTTTTACGCACGACGCGTTGCGATCTCACAATGTGGAGCACTCTGGTACGCAACGAGCAAAAACACGACAACAAGGTAGACAGGTAAACGCGATGTTCCCAGCGATAAGAGTAATGTTAATGTGCTGATAGAAATAGCAACGCTTGATTAGAAATACTAACAAGTCACAGTAAGGTCTTTTGAACCCTTTAATTTCTGTTCATTACCAAGTAAAGCAACGTCTGGCGCGATCGGCACTTGGATGGGTGACTGCGTAGGCATGATGCCTTTTTGCTCTACCTTTTGTATTTTGTGGTGGTACGGAACCCTCAGTGCGCGAGCCCGACTCGCACTTGGCCATTTTATTATTATGTAAAGGAATTTTTCGAGGTGAATTTCTCGACACAAAAAATTGTTAACAAAACGAGACTCTAGTAAAAGACAGCAAAAAAAACAAAGCTTTGCCAAGAAGACGAGGCACATGTTTCCGGAAGCAGCACAACAAAATAATGGTAACAGCTTACAAAGTAAGAGGTAGGGACGACAACAATGATGGTGGGTTCGTATAACTCGCTAATGACTGTTGTAAGACCACGGCAACTATCAATTTCGATAAAATAAATATGTTTTTAGCTCGCGGAAGCACCGCCATGTTATTTGAGTGGCGAATAGCATTAGCCAGCCGCAATCAGTGTCTGAGAAAGGGCAATTTCCTAGTCTCTGTTAACTTAAAGCACGAGCCTTACATTGTGAGGATCCCGCGGTCGTGGACTACGGAAACGATGAAATAATAAATCACTGTAATGATAGAGATGCGATAAGATTTATAGTACGCCTCTTTGTAATTTTATTCACACTAGATAAATAAAATCGCCAAACTCTTCACTCACTTGGTTGCGTATATAGTTTTACAATATATATCAAGCTTATCACCTATTATGTATTCAAATACATTAAAATTAACAGTTAAACAGTTATTTGAATAAACAACCGAAGATGAATGGCGGGCAAGTTGTTTATCTGTATCGATGACCATTTGTCACGAGTGAAACCGGTCCCGAAAGCACATTTAATTTGATGAGCTTCTGATTCATACTGATGATTATCTTAATAAAGCGATGTTAACGCGTTATGATTATGATACATTTGGCTCATAGCGTTGATTTTTCAGCTAGCGATAATGCTCGTAATTTATTTTATATTCCCAAATTTTTTTGAATATGTTTTGACTGATATAGTTTGGAACACTACTATTAAGCTTAGCGTAGGTTGGTTGACATTCGGATACATTTCGGAACACTCATTACACTTAAGCCTACCGTAGGTAGTTTACTATCAACTAATGACAGTACACTTTAGACCACTAACCACATCTAAGCTTTCTGTGTGTTAATTGACAGTACAATTTAGAACACTACAATTAAGCTTAGCGTAAATTGGTTGAAAATACAGTTTTGAACACTACAATTAAGCTTAGCTTAAGTTGGTTGACAGTCAAGTTTGGAAAACTAAAATTAAACTTAAGTTGACAGTACAGTTTGGAATACTAACTACATTTAAACATAGTGTAGGTTGGTTGACAGAACAGTTTAGAACACCAACTACACTTAAGGATAGCCTATACTTAAGCTAAGCGTAGGCTGATTTACCGGCTAGGCATTTGTCCAGGGCCCCGATTCTACTAAACCAATTGTTTTTCAATTGTTAATGAATTACCTAATTTTTTTTACTTTTTACACTTTATCTATACAAAAAGTGTAAAAAAATATCATTTTGAGGCAATTCATTAACAATTAAAAATCAATTTTGTTTTTCACTTTTGACACTTTATCTATGCCAAAACTGTCAATAGGGCAATTTTTTTGAAAATTCATTAACAATTCAAAAACCATTAGTTTAGTACAATCGTGCCCCAGTTCACCAGATGTCAAGTGACGTTATGGCATTTTTTTTTAATAAGCCTACCCTGGAGGACAGCCTTTCAAGTAAGGCCGATAAAATGCACTTGCTTGATGTTCTTAACTATCGTCATAGAATGAATAATAGTATTCAAATAGAGAACTCACTCTGACATGAAATTTTAAATATAGCCTCTCATTACATCACAAGTGAGTTAATTTTAGAACGCACAGTGAAGCGTACCTACGTTTCATAAATACCTACAAGCTCTCTAAGCGCGCGTGCAGTATTTTTATCTACCGTATTACTGCGCGCTAGAGTTTCTTTTGTTCTAAATGTTGCAGTATCGCTGTCACTTTCGCACAGTTAGGTTAGATGTATAAGTGGTCTTTTATAAAAAGCTCAAGGCAATATTTTTTTTGTAAATGGGCTGATCTATCGCTTCGCTAACGCAGTGAGACAGGCCTTTAATAAGTAAGTAGTGTTGATCCATAACGTCTATGTTAAACATAAAATTATACAAATCTTCCCTTTAATCTACTGCTACTGACTTTAATATAACTCATCGCTAGAGGGCAATGTAAGATAGATTACCAGGAAATAGCAGAAATATTAACTGTTACATCGATTGTAATAAAACGTGATTGCTTATGGCAAATGGTATTAAAATCACTTCTTGCGGCTAGTGAGCATGCTGAGAACATCCGTTTAGAACATGGTAAACAAACTTAGTATCTGCGATTAAATCAATTAATAACTAGGGTCTATAGGCGTCACGATATAAATTAAATTCGATTTCTTATTGCACAGGGTTGGCCTTAGAGAGGCAGGTCTAATCGTGATCAAAACGTTAAGACAATTTAAAATATTGACAGTGGACTTTCTACAAAAAGCGTAGTGAAAAACAAAGTAAGAAATACAAACAATGTTAGAAGTGAAATAAAAAGTAGATACTAATGCTGATACTCTACCATTTACTTTTAATCACGAACTCATTAGACTAATTAGTTTTTTGGACAACTATTTGCAACGTTTAGACTTGCCGGTTTGTACAAAGCTGTCCAGAACGGTAGTACTAAGCCAAAAGGAGGTCGTTGTACTCATCATTATAAGCCACTTTTACTACAGTGTCTAGCACAAGATAAAAAATTAAGACAGTGGAGCCTTTCGGCCAACCCTATTCTTATTAGTATTTTTTTCTTTTTAATTATGATCACAATTTTTAAAAGTTTTGTTAATAGACATAGTAACATTATAAATAGGTATAAAGCGACTAATAAATAAACTTTATTTATTAGTAGTTTTTTTTTTGGAAAAGGCTTGCATTTGATCGCCCACTCTTTTGATGTTAGGCGATAATGCGGTCTACGATGGAGCACGCTTGTCAAAAAGAAACCGATTCACTCGTGATTTGGGGACACCTAGATTGTAACTATCGGGGAACACCCATTCAGGCAGCGCATTTCAAACAATAGTAGTTTCGCACAATAAAAGTGGAATCCAAGCGCTTCATACGGGTTTTCGGAATATCAACCATAGCATGGATTCTGCTCTAGTTGTGCAGGTAAGAAGCGCCGTGTTTAAGATCCACACTGTTTCAACAAAAGTCATTCCCACTTAACAAGTTGTATGGAATAGCTGTTTATATTTTGCGAGATCAGGGTCGATCCAATAGTAAAAAAAAAAACAATGATGAGTACAATGGCTTAGTAGCACCGTTCTATGTAACCCTGAAGACAAGCACGAGAAGAAAATATAACAAATAGTTTAATTGTAATAACTACCTTGGTAACTACTAACTGATGACTAAACAAAAGAGAGCTAGACGAACATTTAGGTTCTAAAAAGTAACGAATGTAAAAGTATAGCGGAAAATGACTGTAACCAAGCTATTTCAAGATACAAAAGGTGCGATTTGCAGTTTCTAGAGATATGAGATCCCGATACGCACTATTGCCCATTACGCATGTTTGAAAACGAGTTCCGCCATATAAAGACAGTGATCGAATAGTGCAAGCGGAAGAACGAGTGTTGGGTCTAAGCCGTGTTTAGATCGAGATTGATGAAACATAGGTGTTACTGATAAAACAAATACCTTCGGAAAAGCGATCGATAATAACGTACAAAATAAAGCAGAAAAAAAGCTGTATTCAAGAAGATGTTAAACACTTTTAAACTATCACGGTTGTTCACTAAAGTTATATGTTTTTTCCCGTGAACATGGTGCATGTAACTGCGCCGAAATATCGGGAGCTCCTTCCACAACCTTACCACGGTAAATATCCCGTAAATAATCATATAACTTAAGAAGATGTTATTACTGACAAGAAACTTCGGGTCATTGAGAAGCTTCGTAAAACCAGAGGGCGAGACGACCTTAAACAACGTAAGTAGCATCGAGGTTTGCTAAAATACTTTCTAACAATAGGCACGTAAGGCAGGATGTACGACCCATTACTGCAGGCTTAATGCGAGAGACTTTCAATTGTTCAAAAAATGCTATCGAGAAAACAAAACTAAACGTTGTAAAAATACTATAGTGCGAAGTATTTAAAGATGTCGCGAACAGCGGTGCCAGATTAGGCGAATTATCGCCTAAAAGGCTACTAGCCTAAAAGGCGATAATTCGCCTAATCTGGCACCACTGGTCGCGAATAGCAAACGTGATTTAGTTTTACTCGTTGCTGTATGAGTCATTACGATGGCGCCAACGCTTGCAGAATCTTTTCTCACCAGAACCGATATCTGACCCAAAATTCAACCGCGCAGATCTATACAGCCATCACAAAAACCGATAAAGATGTTGTCATTGTCACACGATGAATTGCATAAGGCACACCGTTAATATGACATACGAATAACCTATAAACTGAAAGACAATAAGTGTGGTAGAAAGCTATTTTTGCCATATCAAGACTACCGATTACCGTAAGCTCTTTTAAAACGGGATCAGCTTTTGTGGGTATTGCCGCAGCCTCGATACATGGCATGGACAGCAAAACTGCACGCAAAAAGTACAACGGCCTAAACGAGTCTTGTTGCTGGATAATAGATTTTTTACTTAGATCGTAGTTACTGTACATTCAATAGACTATAAATGAGAACAGACAATATTTCACAAGGCGGATATTGTAAATTGTCTATAGTGTTGTGTGTTTCAGAAGTGGGATTAAAATGTGTTCCGAACGTTGCAAAGTTGCAAGCTATTACCCGCAATGCTTTATAACCGTTTCGCTGTCGCCAATTACGTGGCGGTAAAGTATTCATTAGGCCCAGTATCTTAGTATAATGCATAGGCGTTAGACACACGCCAGGATAAGCGTAAAGTACGATACAGTACTTATCGAGATATCGGCAGCGGTGCCACGCACGTGCCTTTACATACTAGTATTTAGATGAAGCAGCCCCGATACCAACTAAGTACTGTCGCGCACCTATTACAGTCCTGGGAACACTGCACAATGAAGACCGCTGAAACTTATTCCGATGCAAATCGGAACCATGCAACCACTCGTTTTCAATGGCTAGCATTGTTCCATTTAACGATACAATCCCAGCAAATTTCTCCCGCTTTCGAGACTCTACATGAAAAAGTGAGCATTTATTATGTTGCAAATCGCAAATTTATTTCGTGTGAATATTATTTATGAATGCTAGACCATTTGAATTCGACAAGCTAATTTTTGTCGGGCAAATGCAAACTAAGGTTAAGGAAAATGTATGTGCGTTTAGCAAGATCGTTACTCAAGGGTATATTATGAGCGGACTACGTGGGAAGTGTTGCTCTAAGATTAAGAGGCGATAAGTTCAATTTATCTTATTAGAGGTCGGTTATCGTAAGGCGGTGTCTCCAGTCAGTGCAACGTGGGCCGGTTCTATCGTGCAGGTTAGATCAGTTGCTCTGTTGTTAGGGGCATATTCGCTCACTTATCTTACTTCCTACGCTCTGAATTGCATCTTATTGAATAATAGGGCCGATATTTGCAGCTTAATAGATTCGAGACGTTTAGTGGCTTTCTCTAAGTCAAGATATATGTTATGTCTCAGTTTAGCTTAGATATATACTCCATTCTCGATGGCCACTTTAATTTCACGGACCATAGTTTTCTAATACCGCTTTCATTGTTAGCTCTCAATGTTTTAAAGAAAATTCAGATTTATCTTATTTTGAAAAATATTAAAATAATATTTTTACCTGTTTAGCATATATCTTTTTAGAATCTAAATAATTCTCAATATATAAAAAACCGGCCAAGTGCGAGTCGGACTCGCTATGAAGGGTTCCGTACCATAATCTATAAAAATGGGAGCCCCCCTTAAATATTATTTTTATTTAATAATTTATTTTTAAAGTGAATATTGGTTATTTCAAGCATCTACCTCTTGCCGTAATCAATATCGAGCGAAAACGATCAAAAAAATCACGTTTGTTGTATGGAAGCCCCCTTAAATATTTATTTTATTCTATTTTTTAGTATTTGTTGTTATAGCGGCAACGGAAATACATCATCTGTGAAAATTTTAACCGTCTAACTGTCACGGTTCATGAGATACAGCCTGGTGACAGACGGACGGACAGACAGCGGAGCCTTAGTAATAGGGTCCCGTTTTATCCTTTGGGTACAGAACCCTAAAAACCGACTTCATCAGAACTGGACCAAATTAAAATGGGACCAAATGGGAAGCACCAGCTTTTAAATAAAAAAGAATCATCAAAATCGGTTAACCCAGTCAAAAGTTCAGCGCTAACAAACATTTAAAAAAAGCAGTCGAATTGATAACCTCTTCCTTTGTAGAAGTCAGTTAAAAAGTGAACCCCGTTAAACTTTATATAAAATTGCTTCCGAACAAAGCGTAATAAACCGTCGCGGTCTTGTTGAAGTCAGTTACTTGATAATGCGGATTTAAGACGCTGTGCGCCGTGAACACGAAACTTGGAACCTGATCAGGCAGGAACCGCCATAGTACATCAGGTAAGATTGTGCAGTTTATCTGATTTCCACGACGAGATCGTCACGATTGTGTCGTAGGCGGACAAGCTAAGGTTTAGACTCCTAATCATAAGGCATAAATAACATCGATTGAAAGTGTACTCATTAAAGTCAAATGAAACGTTAGACTTAGTTCATTGTGACTGTGTTGCAATTATACGTAAAAGCCATGAGTACGAAACTATGAACTCTGTGCAGCTTAATTTCAATGCAACTTATTTTTTTATTTTAATTCTAGAAAAATACATGTTGGACATGGACAGTACGAGTACTTTGAATTATTTTTGAAATCGTTCTTAATGAAATTTATTCTGAGATTAGCAAATTCAATAGACCTTTAATTAAAGTTAGATTTACTTATACTTAAATTGTATGACCTTAAAGGCAGAGAAGTAAACTGCGCTCAATGATAGGATTATTTTTTTATTATGAGTTTAACCAAAACAGAAACGAATAATTAAAAAATTGCGAAGAATTAGCAGCAATTACGGTAATAATTTATTGAGTATTATAATATTAGGTACACGGTAGGTGATATAACTATCAGTACAATAAAAAATCGACTTCCAAATTAGTACCTAAGCGCTCGAACAAAATTATGTTGCCAGATTAAAAGGAATATTTTTCGTATTATTAGAGTTGGTTTAGAAACTACTGAGCCAAAGTTAATTAAATATTTGTGGGACCACCTCAAACGCTTCATCCACACAAATAAAATAACACGTAAATTGGTTGTCCAATATCGGAGTAATCGGTGTACATAGATAAAAAAGGACCATATTAAAATCTCCCTTCTGAAGCCGGTTATAAATAGACTTACAGTTAAAGATAACAAATACAAAAATCTATTTAAAAATCCTCAGCTGTCCTGTCCGCTGGCCATAATTGCCTTAGAAAAGGAAGATCTGAGGCTTATAGCCTGCAGTAGGCGAAAAAGAGGTGATGATAATGCAGTAGAAAGACGTGTTAAAGTAAAAAAAAAGATCCTGTGGGATAAAGTTAAAATACACATCGAGTAATAACTAGTTATATAGCATTTTAGAATATACACTCTTACAAGTACACTATTAATTAATTACGATGCTGCCAATTACGTAATATCAAAGTAGTAAAAAAAACATTGAAACTAAACTGGTACACGATAAAGCCATTAAAGACGATATTAATTAAGGACTTAAACATTATAGCTAGGAATAAAAAGTATCCTGAATGCTAGAGCTAACCTACGGCATCTCTTCAGATAATGATTACTCGTAATGATCATTTTACTCCTCGTAATACGCAAGGAAATTAATTTAGCCACAGATAAAATTATGAATAATGTAGCAAAAAAGTCCGTAACTGAAATTTTAAAAAGATACGTTGCTTGCAATTGATGAAATCTCATACCTCTGGAAACCATAATAAATGGTAAGCACGTAAATACACCGATGTTCTCTAACGAAAGATTCCTAGACCGCAAGACAATAATTTTAAATACTAAGAGCAACGTTCATAGTCGTGACTCGATAGCATCTAGTTTGTGTGTTTTAGCATAGGAATGCTATTTTAGTGATAACTTGTGGCAGTAGACGTACATAAACATGAAGATCACTAACAGTAAATAAATCTATTATAACTATTGTCTAAATAGACACAATTTTCGAACGAATAAGGAATACGCCAGCTTCATAAGTATACAGCATGAGTTTTGTTAATAACATACATACGTGCCTACAAATAATAAAATATAATAAACAAGAATAAAAATGTAACATGCACGTATCGACATCATCACACACAACATCGTGTTATTTTATTACTACTCGTATTAGCCACTACAACGAGACCAGTAGCTTGCTTCACTATTTTTTTTATAAAGACTGTGAGCAAGCACCTTGTTTGTGATTAAGTCTTTACGATAATTGTGTCAGATAAAACGAACATAGTAAAGGATGTAACCGACATCTGTAACTATCTTAACAAAGCAATGAAACAATTTACTTATTGAAACAATTTAAATTGCATTTGATCTGACTAGAGTTGGATTACTATCCAACTAATGTGTAAAGAGTTAATAAACACGATAAAAAAAAAATTTGCATACAAAGATTTTTTTTTGTTTGTTGTTGGAGTTAACATTTTATTTTACTAAGAGTTTTATCACTTACAAGACTACAATAAACTGTGCAAAGATGTATTGAGAGGGTCGAAAAACTGAAACCTGAGGCAGACAAAAAAAAAATTGTGAAAATAATAGTACAGGGCTTGTCTAGTTAGTTTATCTAACATAAGTAATTGGATGTCAATGCGTGAACGACCATAATTAAGAAGCGGTTTCATAAATGTTCTATCGACTGTAAAATACGCGGCCAAATCCCACCAATTAGACCCTTACTCCAGCACGATAAAATTCCTCATATGCCTCATGACATAGTAATTACTTGGAATGAGCCTGCACAAAAAGTAGAAGCCAATCATCAGAATATTAAAAGAGAAATAGTTGCGCTACCATGTTTGAAGAAAAACCTAGTGACTAGATTATGTGTGATCTTAACACGTCTAATAGTAGGCCTAAGCTGGGAGGATTTTAGTAAATGGAATCTTATATACCCCAGCTGCATCAAAATATAGCCCTAATGATTTGGTATGTGAAGAAATGAAGGAAGCCAAATCGTTGTAATTAGGAATCCACCTATCTTTTCGTTACGACACCATCTTCTTTATGATTCTTCTTCTTTCGCTTATGATACAAAAATTATGAAATTATCTCTAAGCATTTGGCCACTGCGGCTCCGCAAAGTTCCTTATAAAGATCTTGTAATTTACAAGGATTGAGGCGATGGGAAACGAGAGTAGATGATGCAACGCCTATACAGAACCTCCACAAAAGCACTGTGCCCTCTCAGCGTATCCCTTCCAACTTAAATCAGCAGTACGCAGTACCTATTGTTAATAGATTTCAAGCGATTCGCTTTTTAAGTATTTTAGGTCAGTAGAATATTAATTTCAATCAATTTACCAGATAAAAATACGTTAAATCAATTCAGTATAGTACTCTTAACCCCAGCATCCGGAACGGCGCTAAGATATTCAGTAAATCAACCGTTATTAAAGTGTAAACCAGTATCTGTAACAGAAGTCTGGATACCGTAACCGAAGCTTGATAATAAAGCGCCGTGATTGACGAACAATCTACATGTAAAGCCACAGGAGCTAACAGTACAGGTGTGAAGGAAGTAACTGTTCGTGAAATATACCCTGGCGAAACAAGCACACATGAAATTTAGAGTGCAAATGAGATATTTGCGATGTCATATAATGGTGACACAGTAGGTGAACTAGGTGAACATGAGATGTTAGATGAATTTTAAAGTCCAGTTTGATGAAAATATTAATATGTGCTTGCGTTTCTTTGGTTTGTTGGAATAATATTAATTCGTCTATGGTTTTACCACACCCCTTAATGAAATCTACAACATGGTAAGTTCATTCGTAAGATATGTTCACTCTTTTCCGGTGCAATTATTGTAATGGTAGAATATGTATCGGGTAAATAAATAATTATAAATTAAAAGTAATTTATACATACATTGAAGTGTTGTTTCACACTTTAGGATTTGCTATTTAAAAGAGGCTTTTACACGAATTGCGCTAGCTTGATTCCTACCGGTCGTTTTTTTAAATTGTCTGTAAAATTTACAATTATAAATTAGTAAGAAGTGCTCTTTCATTTAATAATACAAACAAACACATTTTCCAGTAGCAGTAGTTGCTTCTCTTTTGTTCATTAAAATTAACAATGCCAATATAAATTCAACTGGTAATACCACTTTTCATGAATAGAATTGGCAATGTTTGTCTTGGAATTCTATTGTTGTCTATTAACGTTTAACTCATTAGGCATATTATATAACAATAATAGTAATGGAATGTTATGAAGAAATAAATGGTTTTTAAATAGTTTTTTGGTGGCATGAAGTGAACATTTTAGTATTTTTCCCATTCACACACTAGTTTCATATCTTTCTTGAGTACATAACATAAGTAAAGACGAGTATGATACTAATAACGATATACGGTGTTTAAAATAATAAATAGATTTAGTTAAAATACCAATAGATTTTAGGAAGCCAATTGATGTATTGATCATAGATGTATGAGCGACGATGAAAATTTCTTTGTAATTTATTAGTTTCATTAGCGATGTTGCCGTGATTAGAAAAAGTGCTCAAAATGACTTGAACCAAAATTTAGTGTATTGAAATAAGCTAATCGTATTTTTTTAAACGAGCTTTAGCTTTAACAAAGGAAATTTATTCCGCCATCTTGGAGCAACGGTCATATTGAATTTAATTCACTCACTTTATCGTTTTCTACTCTTCAAGCCCTTTCATTTGATACCCAAATTAACAGGGTTAAAAAAAACACAATCCGCCATCTTGTGACGGCTGGCATTTTGTAAATATAACAATATTGGGTATTGCATATTGTATTGTCACCAGACTAAAGGAGTATATAACACTTCAGCTAAATCGGTTAAGCGAAAGTTATTATAATTCAGCTTGCGAGATTTGACCTAAACAAACAAACATTGCAAGTTTATTAAAAGCTTGGAAAAAAACCGACAAAGTGCAAGTCAGGCTCGCGTATTGAGGGTTTCGACCACCACATAAATTGTTAACTACTAAAGTACAAATAAAGACAACATCACGCCCAGGCGGTCACCCATCCAAGTACCTGCGCCCGACGTTGCTTAACATTGGTGAACAGAAATCGTCACCGACTCACACTTGGCCAGTATTTATTATTTGATGTTTTGTATGCAAAATTTCAGCTCAATCGGTTGGGGATAACTGTTTTAAAATTCAATAGCAAAATGTAACCCATACTAACAAGGTAAGTTAAATAAATGCTTGTAATAATCAATCCGTTTCGCATTTTGATGCCATACCCAATCAGGGCCCATGTGATACCTACCTGTAAAGCTGATTTAACGAAGTGTTATACCAAATTTAACAGTTTTTCAATCAATTTTAAATAGTTAAATAACAATATTTGAGCCGTAAAAAAATACATGTCATAGAAACGTCTGTGTTTGAGATAAAACCGTGGTTCAAAATAAGATAGGGCAAAATTTTCTCGATAAAAAAAATTACGAAACAAAGTCGATTTAGTAGAATGTAAAGTTTTTTTTTTCGTTTTATGCTCTAATGAAAGCTCGTAACAGCCTGGAAATTGCATGTACTGAAAGGTATTAAAAAAATAATTCCCTGGATAGTTTTTTGATGTTAGTTCATTCGTTTTTTATTGAAATTAATAACGTAAAAAGGTCGCAAAAATTTGCGCGCACCGCGCTCAGACCGCCGCCAGGCGTCATCGAGGTCGGACCTGTGTTTGTTTTTAGGGTTCCGTACCCAAAGGGTAAAACGGGACCCTATTACTAAGGCTCCGCTGTCCGTCCGTCCGTCTGTCACCAGGCTGTATCTCATGAACCGTGACAGTTAAAATTTTCACAGATGATGTATTTCTGTTGCCGCTATAACAACAAATACAAAAAATAGAATAAAATAAATATTTAAGGGGGCTCCCATACAACAAACGTGATTTTTTTGCTCGTTTTCGCTCGATATTGATAACGGCAAGAGGTAGACGCTTGAAATATTCACAGAATATTTCGTTTAATATTCATTTTAAAAATAAATTATTAACTTAAAATAAAATAAATATTTAAGGGGGCTCCCATACAAAAAACGTGATTTTTAGCGTTTTTATAGATAATGGTACGGAACCCTTCGTGCGCGAGTCCGACTCGCACTTGGCCGGTTTTTTTGTCGTTGCGCTCCCCCCGCTATTTGTTCGCAATGGGAAGAATAGCAAAATACATCGTCGCTCTATCTTGGCGAGGGCTGCGGAAGCGTTTTGTTACCTATGCGACTTGGATAACCCCCCGTTAAGCGTATAAATGAGATAGCTAGATAAAAAAAAAACATTGAATAAAGAAATGTACAAAGAAACCACGGTGCGCCATCACGGAAGAAAAGTTTTGCGCTCTAATTAATTCACTATTGATAAATGGCAAGTGTTTAAACTGTATGCATACAAAGCAATAGCATGGTATTAAAATGCATCGAATTTTAAGTATCGTCTCGATGATATGTAAATTAATCAAGATACAGAAGCTATAAGAGTCTGTTCAAAAAGAGAGTGGACTTTGCCAAAAGGAGAACTAGAACGAATTTTATATGGCAATCCCGATTCTGCCACCTGAAAAATGTCAAACTCAGCTAACATGAACTATCATTGTGTTGTTTTGTTGAGTGAATTTGCATGTTATTTATTGAGATATTTGTCCACTCAACCACAATCCAACTTTTGTGATAGTAAAATCATTAGGAAAGGTGTTACTAAGGTGTCACGGTTGCCTGGAAGAGATCGCTTTAAGCGATAAGGCCGCCTGTTAAAAGCCTAGATAATTACTTTAATTTATAATGTTATCCTTGTTTTTGTGGTTTTTAATAAAGAGTTATTGTATTGCATTGTATTGTAAGCCGACGGGTAACGGACTAAGTGAGGGATCAATGAGTATCGGAGGTCAGTTATTTCACGGGGAAAACAACATCGCATGCACTGCGCCATATATATAGAGGTGGCAAATGATGAAACTAAAATTCTATGGGATGGGATTTTATCTCTACTCGTAGGATAAGTTGATTGCTATGTTCATCGCATCGACGCCCATGCGTAGCTGCAGACATGCGAATAAATTAGGATCCAGTCGGAAGATATTACGCGATCGTTGCGTAAGAGAACCCTGAACTAGTCTGAAACCTGTATTGGGTCTGGTCGCGGCCAACGACGCGACGCCGACCGAGTATACTTGATCATTTATAGTTTTTAGCGGACAGAGTATTTAAGAGTACGTGTACGACGAAGTAAGAGTACGATTTTTAATATTAAATTAGCAGCGCCTCGCTGTTTTACCCGCTAATCTACCGAAAATCTTATATTTATCGAGATAATAAGCTTAAGTGCTAATCCATTCAATCCCGCTGTTACGAAGTTAAGTACGGACAAACATACAAACTTACACAGAAACCGTCGCATTTATAATATTAGTGTAATGACAGTTTATTTCGTTCAAAAACTTTCGTAATTCACGAACCTAAACGATTTCAGTGAGAAGTAATGGTGCAGTACTGATAAATTGAAACTTTCTAGTTTTCTATGGGAATAATTTTTAGGTTTCGAAAACTTTCAATAGAAAGTCGATGGCATCTAGACAAAATTCACAGATTTGGTAGAGAGTTCGGAAAAAGTTAATTTCGTTCCAAAAGTTCGAAATAATGCACACTTATAACAATCTAGCTACGATATATCCTTATTCAATATATTTACAATGTCACGAAAATACCGACATTTAACTTGTTTTTTTTACGAGCCACTGAATTTTTAACTGGTCTGACGCCTTAGCCTTTGTGTGAGAGGTTGGTGTGACATTTTGACGTTAACAGGCCACTAGTTTAATGATTGTAATTATATTTATGAGTTTGACTTGTATGATAGCGGAAGTGTTTTGGTGTATCTAAATGTATCGTTCGCGCAAAACTTTATGAGCCCTCTAAAGTTAGGCGCGAGGCCTCCCCGACGCCCTGTAAAGTCCCTCGGATACCTATAATATGCGTACTGCGCAGCCACTGGGCCTAACTTCAGAGGGCTCATAAAGTTTTGCGCGAACGATACTAATGTACTTACAGTATAGTCAGAAAAAAAGTACGTTGACAATAGTGTCAGTAAAACAATTTTGCCACTTGTTTGTTTGTTTCACATTTAAAATGTGGCCATTATAAAGAAATTCAAATTTATTTATTTCAGGCAACACAATAACCCATACAGTTCATTAAATAGGACAAATCATATAAAAATAAATTAAAGTAATATATCCAATTAAAAGAGACAGCAAAATTCTATATAATAAGTCAATAAAAATGTCAATCAAAATAATAGTAATGTCAAAATAATAATAGTACAGTTAATTTACAGCCAGTCATTAATTAAATCAATACAAAAATAAATTATAAAGAAATGCCTTACGACAAATTATACTAGTTTCACTATTATAACAAAAAATCTTACAAGTATCAAACTACATTAAGCGTAGTATTTTCAATGCTATCGACCTATTGATGCACTATCGGTGCGGGGTCATTTCTCAAAGGAAATTAATGATGGGAAATTGCAATAAACGTATGAAAAGGCCTTTACAAAGTACTTCCCTGTACTCTCCATTTGCATGTACTAAGTAAGCGAGAAACATGATAATTAGTACTTAGGTATGACTTGTGTTCCATAAAATTTCCCATAACGGTGCTCTAGGAGGGTTAATAGCCAGCAGGGTTAACAGTTAAGTTATGAAGATTCGTGAAATGTTATGAAAGTATCAAAACTATTGATACGATACATGAATGTTTAGGGTTTGTTTGTAGATGTATCATCTATTGAACACATAAATACAAGGTGTACTTCACCGAAAATAATACATTTTAATCATCCAATTACTTTAAGGTAGAGGTCTTAAAAATAAAATGTTCGTCAGTTGTGAATGCTTAGGATATAAAAAAAACACTGCACATACAGAGTTGGACTCCTTTCAATTTACTATACTAAGCCGAAAGAGGTCTATTATACTCATCATTAAGAACATCTTTTACAATGGGATTAACCCTGAAATAGGGAAAAAAATATCCGCTATTGCAAAGATTTTGTCGAGTCTACACGACAGTTCTGTCCACAGTCTTTTTTCGCGATTTCAGGGTTGGTCTGGCTGTAAAAAATGCTCAACAAGATAGGTACAATCGACCTTTTTCGACTTAGTACACAATTTTCGCTTAACCCTGTATATCAGAGGTTGATTTGACACCTATAGTCGGCCTGCTGAGTGAATGCGTCTGACATTTGCAAAACCATCGGAAAAATTCGAATGAAAACATTTTCTTTTAATATTTTACTATAGTATATTGGATACCAGTCACAATCTTACGTTCAAAACGCTAGTAAAAGAGATCAGAATTTACTGTTTTAGTTCAGCTTTTAACAATATTATTTGCAGCTGTCAGAGCAAATAAATGCTTTGACCGAGATAAGTAACAAGTGAAGCTAACATAGATCAATATAAATGAATCGTGACATAGGAATACCTAAGTGATTGTTTTTTTGAAGACGCATTTATTAAAAAATCGTTGCCACAGTTTTAGGTTTAATTTATAGTGTTAAAGAACTTTGGCTACATTTTTCCTCAACCCAACAAAATGTAAGATTTCTGTTGTTCTTTTGATTCTTGTTTGATTTAGCTTCTTGAACTAGAACTTTTTTCTTGTGTGTGAAAAATTGAAGAAGAGAATACTTGCAAGCAATTAATTCAATTACTTCTAACTTCTCATCGGTTCACACCACAAGGTCTAATTGGTTAACGACTTACCTAATTGAGCTTCAGTTTATAATGAGTTAGTTTGATTTATTTAAACCAGACACGTAAGCTTATGTGTCGTTTCTCGTTGAAAAAAAGCGACGTTTTGAGATCAAAGCATTGGAATGAGGAAGAACGGGTAATTAGATGGCGATGTTACTATCTTCTAATTGACTGAGGGAAGAGAGGTTTTAGACTATAATGATACAAATCAGCGTTTCTATGTATGTTTGTACACGTGGTAGGTATATCTTTAAACAACTTTTACAATGTGATCAAACCTGAAACAGCTATTCCATACATTTAGTTGAGAGTGAATAAAAAAATTCTATGTAACAATTGTTGTTTTTTTTCGCGATTTAAGGGTTGGTCCAATCGTAAAAGTTGTTTACTCTCTTTCCGGCTAAGTACCACTTTTCCACGCAACCCTAGTCTATCACTCTAGTTGTATAACTATTATGTACTGCATAATTATTAGGTTAGTTGTCTCCCTGATTACTCATAAATTTCGTTGTGATGAAATATTTCTATGGAACAGCGATTTCAGGGTTGGTCCTAAAATAAAAATTGTTTACAATAATAAGTACGATGACCTCCTTTAGGCTTAGTGCCACTGTTCCGTGTAATTCAGTAGAGGGTTAATATCGGAGGCCATGCATAAGTGTCCGTTGTTAAGCTTGTTAGTCATCAAAGATAATATAACCACTTGATTGCGCACGAGCCATAATTTGCATCGTATGGCGCTTGTGATTGGAGAAAACAAAAGTCATTCATTCAATTCGCGCCTAGGATTGGCCCGCTCGATAAAGATCATGCTGAAAAAGAAATTTCCGTTTCATCACGGGTAAAGAGTGTCACAACATGACCACTTGCGATAGTGCATTTCCAGTCAGGTTTTCAATATCTTAATTCCAGTGCAAGCCTCTTTATGCATATCATATTAGAAACACCTGGATCGCATGCTACCGGTTATTCGTGTTTTGGATTGCTGATAAGCTGCCGAGGAAGTGCTCATCAATTAAGTTTTGCATAAGATATTCCTAGAGAGAATGTTCAGATTATCTAAGTTTTACAGTAGACTATAAAGTATAAACAGCACTAGCGTAGGGTTTCTCACTAGACTCCATTGAAAAACTTATCTGCACTGGACACGCTCAATAGGAAAGTTTTTTTAAGTTAAAATGCGCCTAATCTCATTTTGAGTTATACTAGCGTCGATTAATTTATCGAACATTTGCAAATAAGGTTAAACTATACTTAGTCAGTTTTTTTTTAAGTTTTGAGATCTGCAATATACACGAACGAACACGTTAAGACAGTTTTTAGAATTATTGCCTGTTTGTTTGTCCACGCACATCTCCTAAACCACTGGACGGATTTAAATGCGGTTTTCACGAATATGCTTAGCTATAACCAAATTGAAGTATAGGCTATGTTATTTTGCGCAAGAGCCGGATTAAGCGAGGAAAATAGGGTTGAAAGTTATATTTAAAAATCTATGCATACGAAGTCGTGGGAAACAGCACTAGTAACTTAATAAAAACCTTGTTCAACATTGACATTGCAGCCAATATCTCAGAGGGCATTGGTCCATCGTGACCATCGATTATGCAGACATTACAAAACAGTAAACGGTAATATTTATGTATATATATCCTATATACAGTTGGAACTTGGAAGTTATCGCGATCTGTCTGTCTGTTACATCACGAAGCCATGATCACGTCAGATCGCGAACTTGAGATGCCTCTTTATCGGGACTTAACTGAGCGCCCTGGACTGACTTATCGACCTTTTAATAACGGATCATGGAACGTTACTGATCTGTTTCGTATTTGAAATAACGGATATTGTTAGGTTTACACTGAAATTAATAGTTTAACAAACAGAAATAAAATTGTATAAAATAGAACGGCTTTCAAGGCATTTTTAACCACTTGCACCCATATAAACCCAATAGCAACTGTGACGCGGAGTTCGACGCGTTGACATAAATAAGAATGTTCAATCACATATGTCACAATACCTGGCGACAGATTTTCCTTCTCATTTCCGTTATATTTACTTCTCTTTTCTGTGGTTTAACGTAACACGTGTATTCGTTTGACCGTGAATATATTATTGTTGATAATGACATAAATAACTAGCGACATTTTGGTTTGTGTACTGGCGGTCTTACTTATAAACATTACTTAAGTTAGCAATGAGTAACATTGCCCTGTTAACTTCTTGCTGACGGAAACTGTCACACATGAAAACGAGACAGACCAATTTTAAGAATTGCTTAACTTAAGTAACGTTTACAAGTAAGGCCGTATATGTTTGTGTTCTGTGTTACCTAATGCCAAATACGAGTAGGCTGTAACATGTAATTTCTTAGTTTATTGTGGCATATCGAATTATTGTTTAATTAAATAGCCCTCTCACATTTTGTTGACGCAATAAGCAACGAAAACTAAATAAAATAAAATATATGTATGAATAAAATATATATATAAATTTAATAGAATTAAATTTCCGTAATAAATAGACCTCTATTATTTTACAAAAAACCGGCTTTAAATTTTGCAAAAACTCAACATATCAACTTATTACCTACCTCTAATTTACAAAAGTAGTTTTTCGTGAAACTCTCAGAGGGAAAGTTTAAGACTGGATTTCACTAAATTACTGACAATAAATAAACAAGTTTAATGTTATGGTTTACTTGTTTTATATTCGTCTTAACAATTACGGCTTTATTTTTAAGGTTTATGCCCGAAAATCCATATACTTACCTAAAATTTAACGATGCATTTTGTAATACGACTCTGAAATGTAAAATTATCCAAATCAAAAAAAAAATTGTTACGAAACCTATTATATGAAAATAAATAATACAATACTCTTTATACTATTTCCTCATGATCTTTCCTTACAAAGAAAGCAAAGTCTATTCCTAAATAAATAAATAAAACAGACACCGTGCAGATGACTTCAAAGGATATTAAAGAAACCGAGACAATACAATAAAAGCAAAATAGAAATCTACACTTTTTTATATCTTACCATTTTACTCACAAAATAAGGGAAACCATCCAACAAGATCTCGAAACCGCTAATACGATTGAGATCATTCAACTGCAACGTGACGTCCGGTACTTGTAGTTTGTGAAAAAAAATGCTGGAAGATCTAGTTGAGCAAACCTTGTCCTCTGCTGACTCATCTATGTAGACAGAACTTGTTATCAACACCAAAAATCAGTGCGGTACTAACACCGGATGCCAATAAACTTTCGAGATAAAATTAAAAATGTCTTTCCAAAACCACACTTTCAGCGATATCACCGGATCTGTTTACGGTGAGAAAATAATTAGCATTCGTAAACAGTGGCCGAAAAGTGAAAGCTTGCATTGAAAAGCGAATTCCAACGGATTGAACTTATGTGAGTAAGACGCAATCAAACATAAAAAAGTTAATCAGAGCGCTCAGTGAATTTACAGAATATAGAGAAAGTTGAGTTGCGATTACGTAAAAAACAAAAATCAAATCCAATTGAATTAAAGAAGAAGAAAAAGCTTCTATTGTGAAACACAATCGTGAAGGTCGGTGGGGAGCATGAAAATGCTTTTATTTTATCCTGGACGTGCCAATACAAATAAGGTATTCGAGCTAGGATAGTGTCAGTAACTTAGAACTTCGGTAGATTCTAAAGTCACGACAGGATATCTTCGCTTAGAAGACCTGAGCTTCAGAGCAGGAATTGAAAATAAAAAGTAAAACAAAACAACGAAGACGGTATTTTGACCATCTATCATGATAACCAAAATAAAGTGGAAAGATCGTCAAATCATGAACGGTAATTGGAAATGTCGAGTACTTGAAAGGGACGTAAAGCCAGAGTGAAAGTTAATGAAAGTAACGAGAAGGGTCTCTAGCTCTACTAAATTGAAAATCATAAGTATTTTTATTACTTTTTTAGCCATAAATCTTATCGATAGGATTAACGAGCCAGATGCAAAAATAAACGATGATGGCATCATTAACAGTTATATGGTTAACGAAATTGAAGTGACGCTTTTAAAAGAATCAGTTCTTTTGTAGGAGTAAAAAAGTGAAAAAAGAGCTGAATGGATTCGGTGTAGCAGTACAAAAAGATCTTTGTTGTGAGCTAACATCTGATGTCAATATACAGGTTACTGGAGCAGATGGGTGTATTGATCGACCAGGGACTGATATTTATCGGAATTAAAAATCTCACAGCGGGTGAACATTGTAGTCATTGACAGAGTAACTAGATGTTTTGGTCGTAACGGCTGTTGAGACGTTAACTAGAGAACATGATGACCGTGATAAGTTTGGCTAAGTACATAAAGATAAAACTATGAAGATGATCCGACTGTAATATAGACTTAACTATAAACAAAAGAACTATAATTAGAACATTCGTTTATATGCAAACATAAACTAACAAAATATGTTCATCCCAAAAAATTTTACTTATGAAATAAAAAATTATAATTGAAACTTAAATGAAATTGAAGTAATTCAAAATTACAAGACAATAGACATCGATGAACAAAACAGCACTCAGTAATCGAAATAAAATTATCTCAAAACCAGAGTAAACGTTGCGTGAAGAAAAAAAGACGAAGGACAATTGTCAGCTAACAGGTTTATTAACCTGATCTACCAGCAAACGTGACAACTTAATCGGCAAATCGCAAGGTGCTTGACCGTGAAGCATTGTTACAGGGAGCATAACGCACGAATGCCTTTTCATATACCAAAATCAAAAACCAAAAACTAGATAGAGATAAAATAAACACCCGGATACAATAGTGCAATAAATAAGAAGTCGTCATAAAGTTCTTTATTGTGCAACAAAGGTGAAATCAATGATAGGACACATAAGAGCGTTGACACAGAAACTCGAAATGCGCTGAACGGGAATGAATGAGGTTGTGGTTTGCGAGCCGAGACCTACCTCGAGACGTTTCTCATCACAACAACAATAGCTAATGACATCTTGGATGAATTAACGCTTTCGACGGATCCATTAATTATAGCTATTGCGGAATTTATCTTCATAAGTTGTTTTGAGTCATAAATCAATGTTATAATGATGTATTTATGTTTGGTTGCAGACGGTGCCTTTACCAGCCGGCTCGACGTCAGTGCTAGCGAAGCCGACAAAGTACCACTACTATCCGCACAATCAACACATCTATTTACTACCAGAGTGTGCCATACAGCAGGTAATTTCTATTTCGATTCATTGTATAACTTTATTGACGGATCTCAAAGGATTGTGTGGTGGACGTATGAATTAGCTAATTATATAGTAAGTCATTGCGGATAATTCATCATTTGCTCACTCATGCTTTTCATTCATATTCTATGACATATTAAAGACAGAAAGAAGATTAGGCAATATACTTTTTGCAAGAAATTATATAACAAAGTTTGGTAATACTTAAGCCGAAAATTTAAACTTTCGTAACGCCGAGTTCATGCGAGGCAAATCAAAAGTCTGTAACTAATTTAAAAACCTATCTAAATTGTCTGTTAGTCAGCCTGAAAATTTGTAAAACTGGCTTATATTTGTACGAAAGCTCGAAACAAGAGTGCAATTTCTGCAATTTTTCGTTGACCTCTCAACACAAGCAATAATTAATCGACACTGCGAGTTTAGATTATATTTTTCAAGGCCAATAGAAACGTAGTAGTAGTTTTCAGCCAAGAGAGTTTCAGTAATCTGCTAGGAGATAGCCTCCCGTCGACTTTTTCCAATATTGAAACTTGTGCAAACTCCTGCCTAAAGTTTATCGTGTCATCTCTTGCAGGGCTTTACAGGGGTATACAGAAATTGCCAGGCATCTTTAACAATATTCGTTGTGTTTTTACAGGTGTGCAACGCAGTGTATGTGAGGTTGAACTACACGCAGCCACTATGCGCTTGTCCGGCACGATACAGAGACCCGTGTTCAGCCAGTCTTAACGCAGATGATTTACACACGACGAGGCTAACCACTGATTCTAAGAAAAAGGTGAGTAATTAAGAAACAAATAAATGACGACGTACTTCCGATAAAAAAACTGAAGGTCAAATAATGCAATATAAGTGCAACTATAAGCAGCTTATGAATACAGAGTAGTGACTGGTGGACGTGGGGGACGGAATACCCCATATATAGTTTTTATAAACCAATTGTAGGCCGTACTTAACCTAAAAAATATCCCACTATTAAAATGTTTAATCAAATCAATGTATTTTTCAATTCCAGTACGCCAATAAAGCCGTAACGCTAGTGAAGACATGCGAAGCGGTGTCAGAGATGCGCGAATGCAGAGCGCCAAGAGACTGGTCGCTGCTGGCATTGCAGAATATCAGAACGGGAAAGTCGCACTATCTGGTTATATGCAAATGTCCGGAAAATCATATACTAGGTAAGTATTTTTGATGTGTAACATCTATTGGCGCGCCTTGGCAGTAAAACCGACTCGTGTGCTGTGACGGCAAACGGTATGACGTTCTCTGATGCCGTTAAGTTTCACATCTGCCGGGCACCCGTGACATGACGGACAACAATTAAAAAAAAAAAAACATGTAACTAACAATGTAATCGAGTCTTGAAGTTGGTTTTCTCTGTAACTGTGCTATCCAAAGAATTTAGATTGATACTACGTACCAGGGTGATTACTAGTGAGTGGCTCTCACCACGTTATGATTTTCTCAAGATGTTTCCCTTCACCAGCATCTCAGGGATTTGAGCCCACGCCTGTACGGCACACGAACGTGTCAACTACTGGGCTATAATTTCAAGTAAAATATAAAGATTTAAACCAACACTTGCATGGCATCCGAACGCGCCAACCACTGAGCTGTTAAAAATCAAATAAGAGTTAATATGCCGTCAACTTGGGTTGCGTTGCAACAATTTGCACGGTGATGGCAAACTATCAAATTCATACGCTAGTTTTAAATAGTGGAGGATATAAAAAAAAAGTTTAATGTAATTTTAGAGAAATTATTGGTGCAACTTTTCTCGACAGAATAATACGGCGAAAACAGGCTTTCTAAAATATAGTTTTTTTCTCCAAAACTATAAGTTCTTATTAATTAGATTTTATATATTCTAATGGTCATTTATACAATGTAATGTAATGTAAATTCAAATAGTTCTTGCGTAATCTGGCGTGTTATCTTTTGTCGCTTACGTTATTTAGTTTGGAGGCAGATAGATGCCGACTTGTGCGTATCTCTTCTTGCACAGGTTTAGAAAGCAGAGATTTGTCACTGTTTCGCGCAGGGGCAAAATTTTAATTTCAGCTGACGACGTTTCGAGTCTTAAATTGTATATTTTGTTTTCATGATGTCCCTTTGGACTGCCCGACGAACCACTGTAAAAGTTTCTTATAATGGTATTCTAGGGATGAAATTTATGCAATTTTATGTGTTCATTATTATTCATTTCATGTTTTTTACAGAAGGTCCGATGTCTCACGACCAGCCAACATATGCTTCAGTCCCGGGCATCAGGGTGTATGGCATGATGTGTGTGAAACCAACGACAGCGGTCTATCATTCAGGTAAAACCTGATTACACTGTTTCAGATTTAAGTTGTAACTACGGACCACTAGCTTTTATATTTTATTAGAATTTGCCGGCTGCTTCGCCCGCTTTGTGACGTAGACGAGATTACAGAACAAACCGTAACGTAGTCTATGTAAATCAGTGATAGCGTAGTGATTAGGTGTTTTTTAATCGTTTCAGTTGTTATGTAGATTACATGTGACGTTTGTAATCTACATAACAACTGATCCGATTCTACTATGTTGCTGTTTTTTTATGTATTACCTATGATATTTTTCAAATACTAGACCTATAGAGAAGTAATGTTCCGATCACCCTTCTTGATATTTAGCTCTATGACTAACTGAGAACAAATATTTTTTCAGGTTATAACGCGAACAGGTACACGGGCAACACGGGTTTCCAGAGCACAACGATGTCATACAAAGTGGACTATTCTCAACCTCACACGTACGACAAGCCTGTCTACAACCGATACAACTACTACAATAGGCGGTCTCGAGCGGCGAGACAGAGGCGGTCGACACCAGAATACCCCCCCTTCCCATGGTACAAAGTACAAGAACTAGCGAGATCTTTACATTGGATCTAATGCCTCTAACCTAATACGTTCTGGCATCAGAAATTTTCTAGAACTGTTAAAATAATAAGATCATTAGTAGCATTAAATAAGGTCTAAATATTGATTGCTCATGATAGTGCTTCACAAGGGATATTAGTTTAAAACTTTGCAAGTATAATGTAATTTGTGTTTTGATAGCTAACGTACCGCTTGGCAGGTATGCAAACATGGCAGATGTGCTTAAGAGGATCCGAAAGTACGTTACTTTGTACCGTATCTTTTATATGGAGCGTCTTTGGTTAAAATACATATTTTAACAATAGACGTTTCGTTGCCATAGCAGCTTTCTTTTAATTTTCATCAAATACCTAAAGTATCGACTTTATTTCAATGGCACTAATGATCTTATTAGTTCAACAGTTAGCGTCTGAAGGCCTAAACTCGCGACATAAATAAAGCCCCAAAATAATTGTACGGTAGATGAAAAAAAGTTTGTTGGTTCCATCCAGGCCGCTCGCCTTTTTGGACTCAACGCATACTTTGAACGCTTTTCGCTTATGTATCAGGACATTATGTATTTATGGAAAGCTTCACTTTTCCCATTCTAAATCTGTGTTTAGTTTGGTGAAAACTCTTTTACGCCTAATACTCAGCGTTCAGTGCATTTATTAGATTTAACTGTCAATAACTTTATGACTAAAGGAGTGTAGTTTTAAATAACAGGAGAAATGGATTGAGACTTTTTCATCTTCTCGGGTCTTAGTAGCTTTTTGATAGATCTTCATTTTGGAAACAACAATCTAGATATTAATATTCTACCTTTCATATTATCACCACCGCAATCATCATCATCGACATAAATTACTGTAATCATTATCACCATCACGAATCACCATTAACATTATCATCTACTTCACTAAGTACAATAACTTTTCTAAGTAATACTAGAATATATATGTGTTTTTTTTATTGTACACTTCGATTATTTTCATTTAGGTAATTTTCCCACGATTTGCTAAGAAATATAATTCAGAACGTCGCTATTCTTTTGTAAACGTCATATCACCTTCTTACGTTGGCCTAAGTATGATTCGAACTACATTTTCCAGAGTAGGTCAGTATAGGTTGTTTGTAAGCTAAAAACTTAAGAAAAAATGTCGATCTGTCAAAATCTACTCTATAAGATTTATAAGACATCGTTATTTCAGTATTTCTATGTTAACTGCAATAATAACCTAATTAATTTCTCGTTGAATTAACATAAAATTGCCAGAATATTAGACGTACGTAACCATGACTCTAGTTTTAAGTATTGGGATACTCAATTGGCACTAATTATCCCCACCAATGTAAGGTGATTGAAAATATACTAAGGCGTGACGCTAATCGATCAAAAGTAGTAGTGGAGGTAATAACAGTTTTGAAATGTGAGCTCTACAAATGTAACAATGACAAAATGTCGAATGACAGCGCCAATTTAGCACCACGCATTGTAGGGTCAGAAAATTCAGCTGTACTTTAAATATTTTAAAAGGCAGTGGATAGGAAACAAACCATGCGATTTGCGACATGTTGATTTAAAAAAATGACATTTTTATTGCGTAGGAGTCCGTGTTTTACCACCAACTCGCTGTTGGTAAGAGTGGTCGAAGAAGGGGTACGCAGGCTAACGGCCGTTCTCAATAACTTACTATCATTTAACTGGAGGTTGCTATCTCAGATAAACAGTTAAAGTTACGCTTACTGTTACTGCTGTTTCAATATCATAAAAGACGAATGCCTATCTGAGATAAAGGATAGATAACTACCCCTAACTTAGATAGGTGCATCCCTCCGAAGCGTTTTGATTTTGCGTCTAGAACGAATGACGTCTTGTTATAAAATAATGATATTAGGTAATTTTATGGTCTTATGTACTTAATAATAACATTCTATGTGTATTTTTATAATTAATTATACATAAAAGCCTACCTTAGGACCATAATGTATTAATTATAGTATAAAAAGTTCATAACTCCTGGTCGAACTATACTGTAAACGAAACGCAGCGATGACGTTTGACGAGACTTCACTGTCATGCTCTTCTCCGTCAAATCAAATAAATATAACCTTGAAATCTCGCGGTAAAAGTCCTAAGTCCTTGCAATTTTAATAAATTTTGTTGTATTCGTTTTTATTTTTCTGTGTGTAATAAACAATGGCTCAACAAAGCGCAACCGTAAGTATTGCAGTCTACTTTTTAATAGATAAAAATTTAAACCAAAGCTCAATAAAAGATGGTTTGTTTGCCTGCCACAAATTGGCGCCATAATATGTTTATGCTCACAAATAAACTTAATTTCAGATGAAAGCAAGGCCTTTAGACAAAGACGAAGTCGTGCTTTTGTTAGATTTTATATCGAAGCAGGATATTCTAACAACAAAAGCCACGAATGCCACCAACAACAGACTTAAGGATGTCGCGTGGAAAACAATATCCGAAGAGTTTAGTGCACATTTGGGAGAAACTCGGCGCCCTGAACAATTACGCCTAAAATGGGAAAATTTAAAGAAAGCTGCGAGGAAACGGTCTGCAGCTATAAGGCAGAACAATTTAAAGGTATATAGGTATAATAACGTAATTGTATAAGTAGGTACTTCATTACAAAATTTACCACCTTGCTAACAGGTAATTTATCTTTTGCAGACTGGAGGTGGTAAATTGTATATACCACCAGATGACGTCCTAGATCGTGTGGCATCTATGTTAGGTGCCACATGCAATGGATTTACTGTGGAGTTTGGTGGCGACAGGGAGGAACATGTCATTCAAACTGACAATGCTGCAGAAGCTACACTGCCAGCAGATTTACAGCCCGAGCCAACACACATTAAGGATGCCAATGTTTTCTTGGTCACGGGTGATTGTAGCACAAATTGTGGTGTTGGTAGAAGTGGTGGTGAGACACTAATAAGTGCGCCTAATTACACACCCAAAACATTAATTTTCAACACACCAAATAACTCATGTAAGTTTTAATTGCGTATTTTAATAAGCAAAAGTAAGGCAACTCTGTACTGACTGTACTGTACCAGTATACAATGCATTTAGTAGTAATTTCTCCGAGTGTATGGTCCTGGTTCTATTCGCTAGTTCATATCAATTCAACACTGCCCTTAGAATGGGAACATTCCACAGTATGGGTATACACTTGCAAATTGGCCTACACATATTATCGGCTTTAGGGTACTATTCTTTACAATGTGGTATGGTGGTGGTGGTTGTGGTGCTAAACTTAATTTTTTACAGTAAACAAGCGACGGAAGCTGGCTGAGGAGGGGCTCAAAGCCGAAAAAGAAAAAAACATGGCATTGGCTGCTTATTTTCGGGCCAAGACAGAAAAAGTAGAATTAGAAAATATAAAATTAAAATATGAAATCGAGATATTAAAAAAAAGTACATAAGTGCTCTAATGTACAAGTTACAGTAATAAATAAATTTCTTTTTATTTTATGTATTAATTCGTTTTTATTTTCAACCCAGTGCTACAATTAATTACAAGGCTAGTTTAGATACTTATTGTTCTGTTTCATATTTCTTTAAACTAATCTATTAACACTTATAATATTACTTTCTTCATTGTTATATTAATGGTTGACCCTGCAGCTTTACATTAGGAATCATACTCATATAATTATCTTTCTGAGGTATAGGTATACTTAAATCCACTAATAAGTCTATAAGTAATTTATTGGTAAAATGGCAATTTACAAGTCATTGGAATTTCTCTTAAGTGAGAAAATAAAGCATAATAATTAAAGATTTATATAAAATTATAATAATAATAAAACATGACAAAGAAATTGTAAAAATTATATGTCAAATTTATAAAGTTCTTTAAAATTATAAAACGACTGCTCGATGAGCAATTTTTTTAACCTATTTTTGTACGAGTATCTTCAGGTAAGTGGTTATAAACGGTAATATAAGCTAAACTAAGTTTCATTTAAATCTGTTCAGGCTTCATGCAGTTTAGTAGAAGAATAATGAAACATGATGCATTCTATAGGGTAGGTGTAATGGCCCTATTCCATTAAAATTTTTGTGTGGCTGAAAATAGAGTAGAGTAACAGAAAAGTACACAAGTGCATTATAAAATATTTGTTTTTTTTCTTTATAACTGAATAATTAAAGATTAAATGAGTAATTATCAATCAGAGTTCGCCTTTCTGATTGATTATGCTGACCTAAACTCTCTACATTACAACTAACTTCCTCAGCTTTAGGGCTACTGGATGATTCAGGAGGAACATCTACTTCAGGGTCCACTTCCAGAACTCTATGCAACATGCAGATGTTGTGCAATACAGAGGTGGCTATAATAACAGCTTGTGTTGTATCCAAAGCTAGGCGGAGCTTCAAGGATAGCACAGGGAAGCGTCTTTTCCAAACACCAAAACATCTGTAAATGCCAAAAAATTCATTTAAATTTTTGGCAGTTCTCTAATTATTAGACAACCTAACCTTGTTGTTAGATTATTGTCTATCATTTAGGTATTTCATTTACCTTTCTATAGGATTCCTTGTCAGCACATGTGCATCATTATAACGATGTTCATTAGAAGATGATGGGCTAAGCACTGGTGTCAACAGATATGAACTGCAAGGATATGCACTGTCACCAATCAGCCACCTGTTACCGAACACTCCATCTTCACATTGCACTGAAAATTGACACATTTAACATTCAATTTCATTCAACAATCACTGTACTATTATATTATATTCTTACTAAAATATCAAAAGAAAAGCATAGGTGCAAGGGCGTAGTCATACCCAGGTACAGGCAGTGTATGGGTAAGTGCTTGTTCCGAGTGCTCCCGAACAGAATAAATAGTAAATAATAATTTTAAGCAATGATTAACTTCCCCCATTGGCCCCCTCGGAATAAAATCCTGGCTACGCCCTTGCATAGGTACATACAATGTCTAGCAAAATCGGAACAGGTCAAAAAATTTAATAGTAGTTACCTTTTAGCAAAGAGTTGTTAAATATAGTTGCATCATGAGAAGATCCCGGCCAGCGAGCAACAACATTCATAAATAACAGGTCTGCATTGCACACTCCTTGGACATTAATAGAAAAATAGCCTTTTCTATTTCTAAATTCTTCTCCTATATTTGAATCTGAAAAGAATTTTACAAACTTTATCATTTATATGTATCTATGCAGGTACCTACTGTTGGACTTCATGATATTTGTTAAATTTTCATGAGTTGCAATGATGAATATATATAGTATATAAGACCCTACTACTCAAGCAAATCCTTTATGTTTACAGTAGGCAGTTACTCATATTTCTATTTCTTAATTAATAAGCAGATAGTTATGTAGGTAGGTACTAACTTGGTGACTGTATAGAAACATGTGTGCAGTCAACTGCACCAAGAACCCTCGGGAATCCAGCGATTGCATGAAACCCAGTTTGTGTGTTTTCTAGAACTTTCACATATTGAGGATATAAGCCAGCTATTGCTCGGGATACATCACGCACAATTCGGCTGGCTGATGATATTGATATGCCAACAAAGTCCGCTACTGATATCAGCATTGTGCATAAAATCTCAATGCTAATAATAACTGGTGTAACGGGGATATACCATGATTCCTGGAATGGTAAAGTTATTTCAGTTTAATTTAGTATTAGACCTATATTGGTGTAAATAAACAAAGTAGGTATTTGCAAAAATAACATGCTGCTAACATAGGTAAACTATAAAACTTACCGGGAGGAAGTTACTCTCAATGCTGGAGTTATTTCCAACAATAATTGGTTTACCGTTGTTTTATTTATTCGGAATCTATACACAAATTCAGAATTCGACAGTTCACTTTCGTAATTAATACGAGCGTTTACTCTACGATTTTCTAACCCCAATTCTGCAATAACTATATTTGAATTAAATTCGCCGGCATCTTGTAATTCGTTATCACTGTCGTCACTGAACAAATCCATTTCTAAGTATACTTTTTGGCTTGAAATATGCAAAACCGTATTTAGATTCAGCTATCCTTTGATTATCTTCCGAAATTGAGAGATAGCCAAAAACTGTAACTGTCTGTCATTTGAGCTACTGTCAGTAACCTACAAAACGACTCTGAAATGCTATGTTGTTTTTTTTGTATGAAACAACCTATCTACGGTAAGGGATCAACCCTCTGACAGATAGATAACCATCACAGATAGGACACTCCTATCTATCTTAGTTTATAGAAATGCAGACAGCTAACGCTAGTAGCCATTTTAACTGTCAGTTATGAGTAAGTAAGTTATTGAGAACGGCCGTAAGAAGACACCTATTCACTCTGACATTAAAAATACGTAGTGACCCAGGCAAATCTTAGATAATAAGGTGTGAACTTGTATGAACCTTTATTTTGGCATTCCAAATGGTGTCTCAAAAATCTATTAAAATCTCGGGTCCGTGTCTTGAATGAAGGTTGACCTTGCATTACGTTATGTATGGCTAAGCAATGCGCGTTCTCCGCGCTCTACCTCAAAAAGGATTAAGCGTATAAAAAAATGTTTCAAACAAAAATTTTAGAGAATTTTATGCTCCACAATTTTTACTATAGATGCAAATATAATAAAACCATAGGACGCGAGATATTTGTGAAAAAAAAAACCTAGTTTTATGACCTTGAATATCATGCGGACACGAAATTTTATAAGACTTTTAAGACAACTTTAATAATGCCAAAATAAAGGTTTCTATTAAAGCTTATTATCTCTTATTCCGAGGTTGACCCTTTTTTTGGGTTAAGTGCCTGGGCTAACTCTGGATTGGCTGGGATTGTAACCCTCAAGAAACAAGGAAGCCGGCAGATTTCACCAGTTGTGAATGCTACCAATGTTTATTGCATTTGACAGCTAAAATACTGCTTGGAATGTATGCATGCAACATGGCCGATGTGCTGCAAATATCCTAGATTATATTACTTTTTGGCGCATCCACTGTTGACGTAACACGATATCAGTACATGTCTCACTGCTAGTTATTTGATGCGACTTTTGGTCGAATAGCGAGATCCCTTACTACCTTTTATATCATGTAAGTACATAAAAAGATGTGATAGTGTTTTCCGATGGTTTTGTGTAATTTTTCATGCATTTATAGTTACGGTAGAAATAATTTAATATTTATTTAGGGTACCCATATTTATACTTAGACTAAAATTTTGTAAATATTAGTATTAGGAATTACAATATTTGTAATTATGGAAATAAATTTTAACTGATATCGAAATATTGTTTTATTAAGATCACTAGAAAATGAATGTATGTAACACAGTTACGCGGAAAAGTTGTACTAAGCCAAAATGAGTTAAAATTCCCATCATTATTAACATCACTATGGGAAGAAATCTGAAATCGCAAAAAACATCAGCTACATAGAAAACGATTATTCTCACTCGATAAGATGTATTGTATAGATTAGTGATTAGGCAATCGTGATTAGAGTGAATCGGTTTCTTCTAGGCAAGCGTGATCCACCGTAGGCCGCATCATCGCTTAACATCAGGCGAGTTGGCGGCCAAGCGCAAGCCTATTCTACAATAGTAAAAAAAAGGCTGATATTTTTTTCGCAACTTTATGGTTGATCCAATCCAATATGGTGAATCCATAGTAAACTTTGTTCATAATGATGAGTATACCAGATCCCTTTCGGCTTAACCCTGTGTAGATGAAATAGGCATCGCCTTAGGCCATGGACAGGCCTCATCGCTCGAAGAACCGGCAACCGATGGGGAAGAAAGGTTCTTGAGTGGAGACCACGAACCGGAAGACGCAGCGTAGGTAGGCCTCCCACTAGATGGACCGACGACATTGTGAGAGTCGCGGGCTTCCAGTGGATGCAGATGGCAGGATGTCGTTCAGTGTGGACATCTTATGGCTGATGATGATGACAAAAAAGTAGATATTGCTAGCTATTTTTGTGCACGTGATATTAATTTCGTCCCCGTCGCACGTATGACAATCCGAATGAAAATGACTGTGACAAAACTAATGTCACAGGTCCTGGAATAATACTTTTTGACTTACCTAACACTTTTTGATCAACGGCGATATCACACGAATACATAGCCGCCATCAGTCTCTGTGGCTGTAGTTGGAAGGACTTCCTGCATCCATCCTTCACTGCTGACATTATTTGACCTGAAATATATTTAGATGTAATTAATTTAGACTGCCAAATTTCGAAAAACTATACATAGAAGGAGAAGTCACAACGCGTAGAAAATTATACTCATAAAATGTCCGCAGTTTCATATATAAACATATAGCTGTATACAATTTATATCGAAACAAAACTATTTTACCAAAACCAACTGTATATTTTTACATTTACGGCTCAGTTCTCTAATGTCTGTTTGATTTGCACAACATCGTCAAAACTCGTGAACCGTCGTTGAGCAAGCGAGACGGCGATTATGTCTGAATCGCAAGTGGGAACTTCTCTCCCGAGAGAAAGAGTCAATTTTCTCTTTCTCCCCCGTTGGTCAGACGGTGGTTCGTCAGCCAAGTTGACGTGTCTGTTACGGCTCATACGGTGTGTTACGGCTTGTGGAACTATCGTGTGACTGTGGATCCATTCTGTTTGCGTATTGAGTCCAGACAGATTGAGTATTGCCGCAATTAGCGCGTCATTGTGGAATCTTTGTATATTTTTGATCGAAGTGCCAAATGCATTGTGCATGCTCTATCTTTATTGCTATATAAATGTAAAAAGTTAAAACCATTAAATTAAATTAAACTAACTATTGAGACCAACACGAATTGCTCAGTTACATTAATCTCACATATCATACTATGGGTGGTGACCAAGACTAGGTTGGCGGGACCCGGGCCGACCGAGGATGTTGTGGACTGACGACATCAAAAGTACTGTCGGGAACGAGTGGATGCGACTAGTAAGAGACCTGGGAGAGTGGCGTAAACAAAGGGAGGCCTATACCCAGCAGTGGGTCATTCAGGGCTGATGATGAATATAAATATATATGTATATAAAAATTAACCCCTATTTCTCCTGGTCACGCTATAACTTGAGAACGGCTTTACCGATTTCATTCACTTTTTTTAAATGTTTTCTAATACTTCGTAGAAGGTTCTTACATTTAAAAACGGCTGAATAGATTTGGATGAATATTTGTGTTCCTGGAGCGGGTCATAGTAGGGAGGCCGAAGGCCGAGCTTACACCCGAGCGAAGCCGGGGCGGGTCGCTATTTTAAAAATAAAAACGATACATTGATGCGAGTAGGTACAGTAAGTTAACACAATATGTATTTATGTAATAACAATTAGTAAAACTTTAAATTTTGCTGTACCTATTACAGAGTTTCATTTTCAACCTAATAGTATCATATGGCACCACAAGTAAGTAACTAGTAGTTCGCACCAAACTGACCACGCGACATCTATTTCATTACAATTCTTGACCGAAATTACTTATATTTTAATTTTTAGAAATCAGAAAAATTTCTTTTGTGACTGAAAAAAACAATAAAACAAGAAATATTAAAATAGAAGTAAACAGATACATTGTCACAAAAACCGACCCCAACTCGGCATGTTGCTGGTTGTACACAACCAGCGCTGGTATTCTGTTGGGCCCGGCAAGTGACGTCACGCTCGATACGTGTGCGCGTACATAAAAACATAAGCAATTATATAAAATAAGAATAGACACATTTTACTAACCCGAAAGCGGTCCAAAAACTTGCGATACTTCTTCGCCACCATTTCCATCTAACGTCCATTCCTCCACACAAAAAGCTACTCCCATCATTGGCTCCTCACATAACGGCCCAGCCAACGTAGCCAACTGAAATCCATTCACAAAACTACTCTCAAACTCGAATCGTGGGTCTTCTGCTATCTCCTTCTCGTGGTGTAGAAACTTTGTACTATAATCTGCCGTCTGGTTTAGAAGCAAATTTGGCCCGCAATTCCTAGGCCCTACGGACCATATTTGACTGGCAACATCCTTCCATTCAGGGCCCAATTTCGAGCATATATTTTCTAAATCAGCTTTAAAAACTTGTATCAGTTTTAGCATTCTATCTGATAGCTTATGCTTTCCATTTGTCTTTAAGTCATCTAATTTATCTTCTAATTTTTCGTTCTTTGATAAGGCATGTAAAGTTTTTATATATTGTGAAATAGCTTTGAGTAAATCAGTAGAATTTTCTAGTAAGTTTGTTATTTCGGTGGGTAATGGTTTCGCTCGTATTTTTATCCGGCTTTGCTTGTTGTTTGTTAGGATGGTGATGACTGGGTCTTCTTCTTTGTTGAGGCCTTTGTCTATGTTCTGAGAGTCTATTTCTTCGTTTGCCATGTCGATTTTGGGTGGTATTATGATGGTTTCTCGGAAGGGAACTATGGGTTCCGATACCGTTATTGGTATTTTGGCGTAATGATTTCTGTAAACAAGTATAAATTGAACATTTTTAAAACCCCCATTAAAAAGTTGATATACACAGATTTTGTTAAATCATACACTTATAGATCAAGTCACCTTTCAAACAAACAAAAAAAATATATCGGTTGAGCCGTTTGGGAGCTACGATGCCACAGACAAACACATATACACAGCCATACAAATACGCAGATGCACATGTAAAATTACAACAAACTATCACAACTCTTATTGCGTCGGAAGTTAAAAATGCTGCCTTTGGGGCAATTATCTAAGTTTACAGACTCATTTTCGAAGTATCTTTTTGAAAATCATTATATTTTTAAGATTTGAACTGAGACCTTGATGCCTTCCGGAACTGGGGCTTTTTGTATGTTTGTGAGTCATTGAAAAGAGAATTACGTACTCTTACAAGTCTTATTGGAAATAACCTCTGAGCGATCGAGAATTTGTGATTAATTCACAAATTCTCGCTGACGAGTAAAAATGAGACAGCATAATTTGCAGGGAGGTTAAAGGGGGAGGCCTTTGTACAGCAGTGGACGTCTTCTGGCTGATAATGATAATTTGCAGACTAAAAACGGGTCAGCAGCAGCGCAGGGCGCGAACAGCACGGAACCCATCAACAAAATGGGGCAACGCAATAAGCGGCACCTACAACGCGGGCCCGCGTAAAAGCTGCTTTATTAAATTAAATAATAGGCTTGGGCGTCGCCTGATGTTGCCTGATGTCGCCTGCTACGGTATACGATGGCGCACACTTGCCTTGCTTGTTGCCTCCCGCTATGTTGTAGAACTGCTTTCAGTGTGAAAAGCGTCATAATTTGTTTTAAAAAATACTTCGGCCGCTCTCGGTGTAAGCTGCGCAGCTAGTACGCTGTGCCATGCTACTAGTTTTGTACGCTGACTTCCCCACAACGTTACAGCATACGCAGAGCCGCTTGTACGCGCGCCAGCGCTTATATTTGGCTGCTAATATGCTTTCTTAGTGCTTTTTTATCATCGAGATACAATAACCCATTTTTTTTCAAAAGTGAAAACTTCTTTTGGCGCGTTGAGCACTTTTTGGGTGAACAAAAGTTATGGTCATCATCACGCTGTACCATGCATTTTAAAACAGCGCCATCTCTTGTAGAATAAGTAAATTACTACTTAAGTTTTCACTTCTGACGTGCTGATTTGTTATTTTTTTTCACTTAGAGATTGTGACTCTATAGGTTTTGTATCTTTATGTTTTTTTATAAATGAAATATCGAATTGCGCTTGACTGCCATCTCGCCTATGATATAAAGGTGTTTTTTTAATAATCAAGTCTTTAACTTACTTTAAATCTTCCAAGCACCTTTCTAAATGTACCTCACCAGCTGTCACCAACACATGCTCCCCTGTTTCTTGCAACAACACTTGAACGCACGAGTCGGATTGGTTCAGCAGTTTCAAACCTATAAAAAATAGCAACAAAAAAAACACTTTATTATTCTTATATATTAAGTGTAAATAATCATGATTGTTAGTGTAAATAATGATGGTATATTCTGTACCTGTATAATTCTGTGTCATTTTCTACAAAACAAACCTTTGACCAACTGAGGCAGCTGCGAGGGGTAGGTAGGCTCCAATGCTACCCGCAGAATGGGTACGACAGCGTATTGCATCTCACTGAACGCAGGGCATGCGATCGTGCTGCTTAGTGTGGCCGTCTTGAGTATGAGCTCGTCTAGGCCACCAATACCTGAAAAATATAATGGAAAACATATTAATGGTGGTACAAGGTACAATCATTGTAGCGATGATATCTCGTGTTTGGCGTGTTAGAATTTCAAAACACAGGGTGTGGGTTCAAATTCCAACAATTTTCTTGATCTACCAGTGAATGAAAACATTGTGAAAAAACCATAATCATAAAGGTTGTGAATTTTGTAAAGCCCGGCTGGCTAGCTACCACCCTCAAGTTGAAATTCTATCGCCTATAGACTTGCGTTTGACCGCTAACTCGCCTGATGTTAAGCGATGATGCAGTCTTTGATGGAGCATGCTAGCCCAGAAAACTTACTTAAAATTGCAACCAATTGCTGTACAAAGATAATTGTAAAAATGGTGGAGTAAGAAAATAGTAATATTAGGGTAGAAGAATAGAAATGCGAACCTTCTTTTTACCTAGTAGGTACTAATTAATTAGTAGTAATTTAACATTGACATTGCATCCAGAAGAAACCGATTCACTTGTGATATGAGGACACCCAGATTGTACTTACCAATGATATTGCCAGCAATCGCTTCATCAATAACTTCTAATTCTCTTCCCATTAGAATGTAAAGAGACTTGATTCTGGAATCATACAAGAATTGACAACAAATGCATTGAACAGTCTAGCAGTTCCTACAGTAAAGAAAGGCGGAATGAAATTGCTTCGTTCGGGTTTTTGGTAAAAAACCATGAAATAGTGTAGCCTTTTCGTCCTTGCTCTGGCCGTCCGATAGACAAACGGGCAGGGAGGAATTAGTACCTGATAATTGAAGATACGTTAAATATGACATTTTCATTACCATCATCATCCTCAGCATTTTTTATTCCACTTTTGGGTATAGGCAAAATCTCATTAAGAACGTTTAGTCGTGTAAAGCAAGCAAACAGACAGAGAGATAGAGTTACTTTCGCTTTTATAATATTGGGATACATACTCCGCACATGTTATATGTTCGTCACTCTGCAAGTCCTTTAGCTTCTTATTAGGATCCACTTTATAGTCTTTCCAACTAAGCGCTTTGGACGGGTCGTGTTTTGGTCCTAGTACATAAACTTTATCACCCCTCTTCACTTTACCACTAAATATTCTAGCAAAAGCTATAAATGCTGGCTGTTCTTCTTCTTTTTCTTCTAATTTCTTCTCTGGTTCGTCCGTCTTCTCTGACAAAGGGACGATTTCAGAATTCGCACTCTGTTTCATTTCTTCACGAACCTGCCTCGCTCTTTCCCTCCTTAATGCCATTTCCTCAGCGGTCAACGCTTTTGGCTTATTCTCTGGCAAAGCACTTTTATCTACACTGAACATTTTTGATACAAAAATAATTAAGGGTCTATCTTCACTACTATCACAGGCTAAAAAGTCTTCTCTAAGTTTTTGAGTCTCTGGTAAGTATGAGTCGAAGTCCCGTATTTTTGTACACATGAGTTTTTCTACTTTTTCTGGTAAAAGTTCTTTTGGGGACGGCAATTTATTACATACCATGTCGAGTACAGTGTGGGATAAGGGCAGCCATTGGACCATTAAAGACTGAAGTTGGACTCTAGAATCTGTATGTCTCAAGTCTCGTGTAGTCAGTTTTATCCCTAATTTCTCACATATTACAGGTACTTTTTCCTTTTCGTTCCTTATAGCGACAGTTTCATAAACATTCCATAGGTTGTCGAGAATAACTTGAACAAATAGAGGTTTTTTTGCCTTTTCTTGAGCGCCTTTCATGAATCGTTTTGTTTTTGCATTCAAGTAGAAGTCACCCCACAATACTTTGCGGAGAATCTCTTCTTTTACTCCTGAAATATAACAAATCAAGAAATAAATTCCATTGCTATATACATAGCTATAGTAGAAAATTTCTGAAAAATTTACCTTTATTTATAGATAACTAGCTGCGCCCCGCGGTTTCACCCGCGTGGTTATGAAAATCGGTGAAGGGGTATAGAAAATAGATAGTAGCCGATTCTCAGACCTACTGAATACGTATATAAAAATTGGTAAAAATCGGTAAAGCCGTTTCGGAGGAGTACGGTAACTAACATTGTGACATGGAAATTTTATATATATAGTGATGATGATGATGATTATCGACTGGTTGCTAAATTTTCAAATAAGTCCTTCATAGCATTTTAGTCACTTCTTGCAAGGTAAACTTCATTGTACATATTTCCTCTTTTTTCCTCTAGTTTTTCAAAGCGCACCTACCTTCCACCACTGCAGGAGTAGTTGTCCGATTACTGGATGTGTAGTATACTGAAGTGTTGAAGAAGCAAGATTTATCATCGTCATCAGCCAGAAGACGTCAACTGCTGAACATAGGCCTCCCCCTTAGATCTCTACACTGAACGCGACAGCATGCCATCAGCATCCACTGGATGCCCACGACTCTCATAATGCTGTCGGTTTATCTAGTGCCTACCTATGCTGCATCTTTTAGTTTCTGGTCTCCACTCAAGAACCTTTCTTCCCCATCAGTTATCGGTTCTTTGAGTGATGTGGCCTGCCCATTGCCGCTTCAACTTGCAAATTTTAATAGCTATGTCGGTGACTCTGGTTTATTGGCGAATATCCTCGTTCCAGATTCTATTGGGCAAAAAACTCAGAGCATAGCTCTCTACATTGCCTGGTGTGAGACTCTTGAGTTTTTCCAAAAGGCCATTAGTTAAGGACCATGTCTCAGTACCATATGTCATCACTGGCAACTAGCAACACACACACTGGTTAAATAACCTTGTATTTAGGTATTGTGGTATTTTGGAGGAGCAAAATTGCATTTAGAAAAAAAAAACATCAAGCATTGTGTATCAAAGTAGTAGGGGGATGAAGGTGGAGGAAAGTGGTGCGTTACGCAATTTATATACACTTTTAGTAATGTTTCTTACCGAGTTTTTCAGAGAACAGTCTCGCAAACGTGTGTGTAGTAAATCCCCAGCCATCAGCCGCACATGCAAAGACTACATTTCCTTGCTCTGGCGAGAAATATAGGTTAGAATCGTCAGAGTCTTCCAATGCCGAGGTCCAATCATAGAAGTTGTTATCTTCTTTCAGTGCCTCTTTTTGTTCCTGGAAAGATATGTGCATGTGGTTGAGAGATGATAGTTATGGAAGGGGTGAGGGAATACGGTTATAGTGATGTCAGGTGACTAAAAATCAGTTTTACTTTCATAGCCAAAGTAGTTTTTTTTTTTTTATTATTCTGTAATAGGCTTGCGTTTGTCCGCCAACTCGCCTGATGTTAAGCGCGATGCGGTCTACGATGAAGCACGCTTGCCTAGAATAAAAGTTCCAAACTTTCACAAAATGGAGCACTATGGAGTGCCATTTTTTTTTTATGTCATCTTACTAGTTTCACAATTTCACACAATCGAGAAACGCAGAAAAAGAGAGATAATTATTTTAAATTTTTTTGTAATTCATATTTTGTTGCTGGCATGTCCTTGATTATATGGAAGTAGTAGTATAAACTGTTTTGATGATGAATTTCTAGTGTAATTCCGCTTCTACGTCGCTTCAAGTACAATAAGGAATTTGTGATAAATATTTGTTGGTAATGTTAATTTTATTGAGTTTAATTTGCCTAACCTGATATAAAATATTAATTACATAAATTGAAAATTAACGTAACCTGAAACAAAAAGTAATTAATTCTGAATTATTTTTAATTATAAAATTATTAAAGTAATCTGAAACAAAAATTAATTAATTCTGAAACATAAAATATATATTAATTGGAATTACATGTATTTTAATTGAATTTAAAAAAGTAATAAATTATACCCGTTTCCTTAGTGCACTTTGTCGACACGTGTTTCGCCTCTTCACGAGGCATCCTCAGGACGTGTTGACTCGTCGAGCGCTTGGCCGAGAATGAGTAAGCCGTAACTGCAACGGTCCTTTATATACCGGCGCTCGCGTGGTGTTGGCAGGTGACGAAACACCTCAGCAAAGGTGACGTAACGCTTGTTTGTTCATTCAGCAGTGAATCATCCATTCCTTGATGTTTGAAAATTTCTAATTGTTCGAGAACGCTCATACGAAACCCTTTTTCACACATATGTAGTACACTGAATGTATTATTGTCGTCCAAAACGTGACCAGTTTCTAACAGATGTTTTGCAAAATGTGACTTCTCTGGGTGGCCATTTCTGTATGCGGAAATGTGTTCCTTGTAACGTGTTTGAAAATTTCTCCCTGTTTGTCCCACGTAAACACTATTACACTCATCGCAAGTCAATTTGTAAACTCCGGACTTTTTCTCTTTGTTTATGGTATCTTTACCATTACATAGCCTTCGCATGTTATGGCTGGTCCGGAAAGCAACGTGTACGTTGTTTTTTCTGAGCATTTTTGCGATCTTTTCCGATGTTGGCCCCAGATATGTCAAACTACCCACATATTTCTTTATATTTTCCGGTGGATGAGGATACAACATTGATCTTATCCTGGTTTTCTGTTTCTTCTTAATCAAGTTATCCACCATTTGTCTGTTGTATCCATTTGTTGTTGCAATGTGATAAATGACATCCAATTCTTTTTTGTAGTTTTGTGGCGAGAGTGGAATTGTTGTCAATCTATGGACGTAGCTCCTAAATGCTGCCAGCTTGTGTTGTGTGGGATGGTTGGATGATTCCGGTATTGCTATGTCCGTATGTGTTGGTTTGCGATAAATCTGGAAGTCTAGCTTGTTGTATCATTAGCCATTTTATATCAGGTTAGGCAAATTAAACTCAATAAAATTAACATTACCAACAAATATTTATCACAAATTCCTTATTGTACTTGAAGCGACGTAGAAGCGGAATTACACTAGAAATTCATCATCAAAACAGTTTTGAAAATGGACTTCCGCAAAGTAACGCCTGATTCAATCAACTAGTAGTATAAACAAATGCAGATTCACTAATTCAAAGAATTTAAATGTTTTAAGATATAGATAGTCTTACTACATATAATAAACAAAACAAAGAACTCAAAAACTAAACTAAGTAATTGGAGATAGAAAGTAAATCTACACTAATATTATAAAGAGGAAAGATTTGTACCTATTTTTGTATGTTTGTATGTTTGTAATGAATAGGCTCCGAAACTACTGAACCGATTTAAAAAATTCTTTCACTGTTGGGAAGCTACACTATCCCCGGGTGACATAGGCTATATTATATTTTGTAGCGAGGCCGAAGGCCGAGCTTACACTCGTGCGAAGCCGGGGCGGACGGCTAGTATTGTATAAAAAAAAAACACTCCTTGGATTTACTATTTAAATGCAAAAAAAATTGTCGACCGGCAGGATTCGAACCTGCACCATCGGATACATGCCCCGAGAACTTTATCCACTAAGCTACAGCCTTCAAGAATTTGGAGGCTGCCTGGAAATTGAGATCGCGCCAGTGTATCAAAGCACTTAGCGTCTTACAATAAAAGCTATCAGACATTCCGTCGGACTTCTTGCGGTCATCGCGTAGTAGGCCGTTCAGATGTAAAACCGCTGCTACATTGACAGACCCAATGGATGACAATTTAAATTCAACCGGCACTTCTATTGCATGATAATCCGTGGTGACGGCGAGGCTGACAACTTTTTCACCCATGCTTATTGGTGCAACAACACAATGTTCACTTACAATAATTATTTACTCGGGACATTTTTGCACACATGGTCATCTGACCCCTAACTAGAGACTGATATACATAGAATACATACATATATATTTTTAAATACATACTTAAATAGATATTAACGAACAAAAGAATTAACACACAAATTTTCATTGCATGAATGTTTGTTGTAGATGAACCCATGCCCCAGGCGCAGAAGACAGGTTCACTAACAACTGGGTCAACAGGTTGGTTGATTCACAACTAAATGGCCACCCGGAAAGTGCTGTTATCAATTAAATTTCCTAAATTAGTTAATGAAGGGTCTGCAGTCAAAGATTCGATTCCCATCGGAAAACAGCTAAAATACATGCTCGCTCTGAGGAAGTGCTGGACGATTGTAGTAAAGTATTTAAACAAATTAAAACAAGAAATGTATGCTTTCCATGTTTTGGTACTCCAGTTATGTGAAAATTAGGTCATGCATTATCTGATTAAGTGATAAAGGAGACAAATTTTTCTTAAGTAATTGGAGTTCTTCGAAAAATAGCTGTAGTTTTTTTTTTCATCATCATCAGCCAGAAGATGTCCACTGCTGAACATATCCCTTTCCCTTTAAACTCCACACTGAACTACATCCTGCCATCTGCGTCCACTGGATGCCCGCGACCCTTTTTTTTTACTCAGTAACATACTTAGAAAGAGGCAAGTTTTAATCACATACCTGCTTATCTATTTTATTCTCTTCATTAACAAATACTTCCGTCGCAAACAGTTCTCCCATCACTGCATTTACTTGCTCCAGCACTTGAGTCAAGTGAACATAAGCATCAAGCGGAGTCAGTTGCATTTCCAGAACGAGTCGGTCAATTTTATTGAGGACTAAAACAGCCTTCATGTTCTCCGAGTATGCTTGCTTGAGGACGAGGCGGGTTTGAGGGCATACACCTTCAACTACGTCTACCTGGAAATTTATTACAATACAAATTAGCTATTTTTAGACTATTAGCTTGTATTTTTATTTTAAGGACTTCCAAAATCAATGCCAACAGAGCCAACGATGCTAATGAGAACCAACACAGCATGACTAGTTTGATTTTGTGTAATATTGGGTTTAATTAATTTGGAATGCATTCTTTAATCAATTTATTGTACTGAAGATTATGCTACTCAATAAGCTACCGAAACGCTGACCATAGAGTTGATCATCGAAAACAAAATTAAACTGTCTAAAATTAAGGAAGATATATAGCATTTTAATTTATTGCTAGACAGAGAATGCACTATACTTACAAATAATATCACTTGTTAGTATGTCATACAAATTTCACACTGACTTGCTATGCTACAAAAAGGAAAAAGCAACCTAATCTGACTGACCGTTATGATATATCAGAAGTTTATTCGACGATTTAAATAATTCTTACGTATACATCATCACCAGCCAGATTACGTCCACTGCTGAACATACGCCTCCCCCTTTAACCTCCACACTGAACAACATCCTGCCATCTGCATCCACTGGATGCCTGCGACTCTCACCCGGGTATGTCCTAAAACTGCGACTAGAACCACCAGAGAATGGGCAGCAGCATCCTCCTAATCTCATGGTGAAACGCTCTGCGATCCCCAAGCCGCCTGCCAAGCGTGGGGATTATGCCACCCCCCCACCCCCCAATGAGAGACTGTCAGTATACATATTTAATAATAAATATTATTATTCAAGTATTTTTAATAATTATAAAACACCTGTTCAGTAGCCTATTAGAGATAAGCCTACAGACTGGAAGGATGGTAGTTGGACCAAAGCTGTGTTAGTAAGTGACCCAAGGGTAAAAAGCTACTACCGGCAAGAATATCAGCTGAAAAAGATTGATTGTACAAATAAAAACATTACAAAAAACAATAGAGTTTCAACTTACCACAACAATTGCTCCATCACACAACCTGACTGCAGTGGACACTTCACTTGAAAAATCTATATGGCCAGGTGAATCTATCAGGTTCACCAAGTATTCTTGCTGATCTACAGCATGGTACAGCGAAATACTGCTGCTTTTCATGGTGATACCTCGTTGTTGTTCGTCAGGCCGGCTGTCCATATAACGGAGCTTTCCCGACATTCTCTGCGATATGATACCATTGCTGGAAATTAAGGAGTCCGCCAAAGTAGTTTTTCCGTGGTCCACGTGCGCCACAATGCAGATATTTCGAATATTCTCCGGCCTGTTTTGAAGTTCCGAAAGTTTCGAGGAGTCTATGAGCCGCATTTTGAAAATATAAATACCAAATTTCCTGAACGCTTTGAGTATGATTATATGTTTACAAACAAAGTCAATGACGAAAATTAAAGAAGTATTATTGCGAAAATTTCAAAATAAATATCACAACATGAGTTCCGTCCGCACTCCGCAGAAAGAAATCATCAGGCATTGGCATTGACAGTTTTTGACACTGACAAAAAAAATTATAAATAACAGCTGATCGAAGTTTTGGCGCCAACGTGAAAAAAATATGTCGTCTCATTGTATTTATTCTCCTGTTCTTGGGTATTTTCGAGTGTTAATGCGTATTTATGTTGGATTATTATTTGTGTTCGTGGACATGGTGAAACTTGTATTTTCATGTTGTTTTCAAAGCTCCATAGAAGCCTCTTGAAATGTGTCTACCACTTTTCTAGGGCATGACTTTGACTTGAGCGTAACTTACTTTGCTAGACTATGACTCTTTTGACCGTGACTGACTTTTTAGAAAACATTTCATCAAACAAATAATTTGATATTTGACACTGGCAAGTACACAAGAGTGCGACACCAAAATCCCATCGAGGAATGAAATAAAATATTTGTTTATGGCTGCTAGTCTTGTTTTTTTTTTTTTGTTTTTTTTCGCTCATAACTGGACAGGCTAAATCATTACGGCTATCCCACCTCGTCTTACGTATTTATAGGTCTTTATTGTTTATATCTCAGAGTTAGGACTATAGGCATAAATATTTAAAATTGTACTTTATTTTTGTTTTTTACATCAAAAAATATTTTACGAGTGCCCATTGTTGCATATTGGCCCACAGAATATCAATCAAAGCAAAGGTTTGTTTTCTGCCAATTTCAAAGCTCAGACTCAAACGCTGGCTAAAAGAGAATGTAACGCTGAAGCTGGCTTCTTGAGCAGACATTGTTGTTGTTGTGAAGCTCTACAGCTAAGTTCTACATCTATAAAGAATTTATTAAATTTAAGGTGATACGTTTCATGTTTGGCGGGAAATTCAAATTTAAAACAGTTTTTTTGTCCTTGTAGCTAGGCCGGGTAATTATTGTGAAATGACCCAGTGTTTGCGAAAATTGTTGGTTGTTCTTTACATTATCATGCACAGTTATTAATCAGTAACTCACCATATTACTTACATTTGTCAATAAACCGTTTGAAACAGCAAAAATGTGTTTATTGACATATGTATGTAATAATGTGTATTAGAGATAAATAGCTTTACGTGAGTTTGTAAAGAATAATAATCAATTTTCGCAAACATCATGATCGTTTACAATAATTATGGCTTAGCTACAAGAACAAAAAACTGTTTGAAATTTTAATTTCCCGCCAAATGATTGTAATTACATTAATTATTGTAATGTCATACTTTGTCATCAGCCTAGGATTCAATTTGATTTCAGTTTATTGGTTGTTGACATGTTAATTCATTTATTCTCTTTTAATTATTTTATTATCATTTTTGACATTAATATTTACTTATTATTATTCTTATTACTTTTTCTTATTGGTGAATATTTTTATGTACATATAAGGTCAACTCGGCGAAGACCGTCTGTCGGGAAAGATCGTACAACAAGAATTACCACGAAGTCAGCAGAACTACGCAGATGGCAATACCATCTCCGTAACATTAAAACCATTTAAGTTCTTATCATTTGATATAGATGGCGGTATTTATAGTGTTAACGGAAAAAAATGCGGTTGTTAATTTAGTACGGTGAGCACCTTTGCACTGGAGTGTGCCACGTGCTTACAAAAAAAAGGATTTAAAAAGAAAACTCAGATATTCAACAGATCTATGCAAGTAAGTTTATTCTTCATTAATTTATCTATTTGATTAGTAACTTACATTAGTATTATAGACGTTTTTTAGTAATTTATGGTTGATGAAAATAAAAACTAACCTCAAAATATGTTGCGGGGAAGTCCGTCTAGATCTTGGAGGGTAATAAATGTCATATCTTGTCTGTCTTCGCTCCTTACAGAAATCGTCAACCTTGGGTATTTTGTTAAGCCTTTCTAGAATACCTATATAAATTATCAAAGTGTCCTAAATATAGAGTTCTACAAAATAGCACATACTATAAAATCAAGAATATATGTCCGGTTTTTTTTTTTAAAATAATGTTATGTATCTTGTATAATTAAAGTATATGTGTAACATGTGTGTAGGTTTTCAGTTCCGTACTCAAAGGATACCAAATTCTGCTGTCTGTCCATTCGTCTGTCACAGGGTCAGCACCGTGAGCACACTCTCGTGAGTGACGGTGAGTGATTATTTCAACCAATCAGATTTGCTGTTATGGTCACGTGACCGATTTTCTATTGATCTGATTGGGAGAGATAATTAATTACTTATAGTCACTCACGATAGGGTACTAGGCGTAATTTATTTCAATTTTTAATTTTAATTTATTTCAGCCATGGGAAAATATACGCGAAAAACGGAAAAAGGGTCGTATTCGAAAGAGAAATTAAAAGAAGCAATACTAGAAGTTCAAAGTTTTGCACCCCTGGAACTGAAACGTATGCCCGACCCGTCTGACGACGTGTGTCTTACCCGACAATTGCAGCATCTTGCGAAATAAGCGTAATAAAACCTTATTCCTGAGAGTTAGGGTACAAATATTAAGTTGTTACAGGAACTGGCGTTCGTACACTCATTCATTCACACAGGTCTTCGTATCTATAACTACGCCAACTACCGCTAACCAGGGAAATTTGCCACTAGACGGTCTTAACCGACATGGGAGCCAAATCCGTCTATTTCTCTGTGTTTTCAAAAATCGTTTTTATTTTCTGAACTGATAGTTTCTTTGTCATTTTGACATATTTATTGTCAGATCATCTAAATATATTATTATCTAGTTAAACCAAATTTGGATTTAAGATTATAGAATAGCCAAAATAAGACCATTTGTATTTTTTTTAATTTAGTCTTAGTCTTAGTCGGTCTTCGCCGAGTTGACCTTAGGTTATTGTTAGTACTTAGTTCCACAGAAGATAATTATATTGAATAGTTATACTTTTGTACCTACTATACTTTCTAGTTTAATATAACACAGAAAAAATAAATGGCCTGTAATTGATGTTACCAATAAATTGATTAAGTATGATTTATGATTAGACTGCCCTGAAAAAAAAAAAGTCAAAACAAGGCGACTTGTGACTTTTCCTATTTTTATTAATTTTTTAAATAAATAAATTTTAAACAGTTTACGCATAGAGCAAAGTAACCTGTGGCCTTAGTACGAGCACTTGCGAAAAAGTTATCGTTACGTAAACGATAGCAAAATGTATGAAAAATTGAACAGCGCCTCTATCGGACGTGAAAGGAAACCGAATTTTTCATACATTTTGCTATCGTTTACGTAACGGTAACCTTTTTGCAAGTGCTCGTACTAAGGCCACTGCATATACCAGGTAAAAATATCTTAGGCATTTAGTAATCTTCTCGTAACTTATAGCAGTGAGCTCAGCTTACATTAAGATCATTGTCGAACCTACTACCTATTGGACTTGTCTTGGGTTTATTTGGAGCGCTTATAATAATTATATTAATTTATTTTTCGCTTCTGAGTGCTTATTTGTGGTTTTTAAGTAGGTTTTTTTTAAATTAATAACTTATTGCATAAGTAATAAGCAAAAAAGCCTGTTTCATAACGATACGTTGTGACAAAAGGAAGCGAAGTTAAGCTACTTTAGAGTATTCACTCCTAAAACTAATCTAAAACTCGTTCATAGACACCAACTCATATAAAATATGTTTTAATGTGGATGAACTGAAGATCGATGAATGTTTCATAATCAGGGACGGATCGCATCGCAAGTTGACTTCTGATGATAAATGGTTTTTATACCCATTCAATATGAATATCACGCTATCCTGAAAGTAATATGAGTTTCAGGAAGTTTATCAAGTATCCAGTGATGATGACATTTCTTATTTCATATGGAAAATACCACTGAAGTGAGAATTTTTTCTTCTCTTTTCGGTGGAAAATACATTGCCTTTTCTTGCAGAAAGTTGTACAAAAGTGGAAAACATTCAATATTATTGTTTTTACGCAGATAATCCAGAAATTTAATATTCTTCTAGAGTTCTAGAGGATGATATTTTATCTTTTCTCACCATAAATGTGGTTGTTGATTATCCATGCCCTATGTAGTAGTTTCGTTGACCTTTCCAAGATTGTTGGCAAGATAAGCTAATTTTATAAGCCATTGCTTACTCTGTTCGATGTGAGTTGGTGAGGGTGTATTGGCTGTGTAATTTGGTATCAAGGCGTGAATACAGCTCGTGAATGTGCAAACCGGCCAGTCAGGTTATATGTAGGATTGTAGGTACCTATATACTAAAACTCCCTTGCAGAAGTAGGCTAAATGGTTCTGTGCCAGACGAAGGCCACCAGGTGGAGATCCTGGTGGCCTTCGTCTGGCACAGAACCATTTAGCCTACTTCTGCAAGGGAGTTTAGGAACGCACTGACCCTAGCACGTGGTCTGAGGCAATACTCCCGGAAAATTAATATCCGCTCCTTTCATCTACAACGATGTGGGCCACACCGCGCACTTGTCTTCGTGCCGAGATACGGTTTCCGGTCGCGTGATTTTACAAACTGCATCTATTCGGGCCCGCGTTTAGAGTTGGGCGTAAGGCCCTTGGGCTCGCTTATATGGAAGGTCAGATCCTTTAGATTCCATAACTTTTGATCGGTAGGTATTTACGATAGGCAGATGATACCAAAGCCGTATTCTAAGCCGTTTCTACTCCTGTAAAGCATCTTGTAGCCGAGCCGTTAAATAAGTACGTTCCAGTCTAGTCGTTATTATTTAAATACCTTATAGTCTTGATACGTTAGCAAACTGTCAAGCATTTCTTTCTCCAAGCACCAAGCTCCTGTCTCACGGCTTTTAAGGAAACACTTGATGTAGAATTAGACACGCCTTCTGCATTAAACCGGCTTCGGGTTATTGTGGCAACATAAAGCGGCGTAGACGCGAGCTAATTGCGACTCGGACGTGCTAAGAATAATGTATTCTTCTAGAAATTACTCCTTTTTGCTTGCGTTGGTCTTGTATTGTACGGTTTGGAGTGGGCTGTTTTGTAAGTCTGAGTAGGTGGACAAATTACAGTGTCCAGTTTAGGCCCTGGGCATACTAAGTTTAGAAGAAAACAAGTAAATTGCTGGTATCTTATAGTGCTGGGCCAAGGCATCCATACTAATCTCTAATTTTGTCACGATGGTTTTAAAGAGCTTTATGATACCAAATCTGGCAAAATAGGTAATTTATTAAAGTTAACCGTTACGAAATTTTTTAATGAATTTGAGTTATAAGCTTGGGGTGTACTTAGTGGAAAATAAGTCAGTGTAGTTTTATCATTAGGATCAACTTCACTTTTTCAGACTCACGACAAGGAGACTCTCTTATGGTGGAAATTCCAGTGAGCCACTAAACGTTTTTAATCCCCTTTTTTAATTGAACAGCAGAGGTGTGGAACTCCTTACCTGCTTCTGTCTTTCCGAACAGGTACAATCCAGGCTCGTTCAAGAAAAAAAGTTAATAGGTATTTCTTAGGTAAGCATCACATCATCAGCCAATTAACGTCCACTGTTGGACAAAGGCCTCCTTCATAGAGAGGGGTGTTGCCATAATCCCCACGCTTTGCAGGCGGCTTTGGGATCGCAGTAGTATTCACCGTGTACTATTAGGACGCTGCTGCCCATCCTTCGGTGGTTCAGGACGCAGTTTTAGGACATACCCGGGTCCTAGGTAAGGTAAGCATGCTACATACGAATCTTAGACCACTCATATTCGCTTCCCATCAGATGAGATTGTAGTCAAAGGAATGCCTATTCTGTAAAAAATATGAACCAACCCTGAAATCAGGGAAAAATATCAGCTGTTCCATGGAAAAATTCAAGTCACCCTCAAAATAAATGGAATAACGGATAATATATTCACGATATCTGGGTTGGTTATATTGTTCAAAGTGGTACATTGTGATGAGTATAACAACCTCCTATAGGCTTAGTACACCCCGAGCTTATAACCCTACATAAAATAACCTCTTACCTACATTTATTTCCGCGACCCACGTAAGCTGAAAGCAGTCAAGTCAACAAACCCAACTGCAAAATAATTAGAGCAAATTCCAGGTGGAACATCTTCCATGATAACTCTAATAGCACGTTCCACCAGCTTTTTCCACTTCATGAATTTTATTGCAAACGAACTCTCTCCAACCGCGTCTAAAGTTGCAGAGTTTCTTGCGAATTTTCAAGAAGGCACTAACTTTAACCAAGGTTACGACTCACGAGACGCGGAAGACGTCTGATTTATGCTATTTTTGTTCATTAAAGTGGTACTACAAGTTAACTAGTGCCTAGTTAAGTTTTATCCGGATTTAATGACGACTCGATGAATATGCATGCGGCTTAATGAGAAACTCCGGCATTGTATGGGTGTTTCCGCTCTTGTTTGTAAATAAAAAGTAACGAGTCAGCTTTGAGTAGGTACATTGACGCTGGGATGTTGGTAGCTTGGTAGCGTATTGCTAATAACGGAGCGTTGTCAGATGCACTTGTAGCAAAAGATGACTTCGTAAATGCGAATACTCTTTCTAATTTTATTTATATCTTTTAAAATTTTACTAAAATTTGGCAAGGAAATAATATTTACCTATCATAGGAATAGACATAGGATCATTTTTTGTATGTCGAAAATATTAAAACAACACGTGCGTAAAACCTTTGTAGTTGTAGCGTAGGTTACGAGGTGAAAAGCGTCCGTAGCGCAGCTTGACTGTGTAGTACCTAGAGCTACGACGTAGCGCCTGTGTACCACCGGTAGCGTAGGTAAGTATCTACTGTTATGATTTGGATGATTTCGTGTCGTAGCTTCATTATTGTATCGTTCATTTGATAATTATTGGTAAGAATTCATATTTATAACTAAGTAATTGGGATAATATAAGTATTTCAATTGTCTCTGGTCCGTTGTATAACTAGGGTTGCCATCTCTAAAATTTGGCAACCAGGACAAGATGCGTTAAAACCCCTGATTCGGAAACCCCAGAACCCGGACATGTCAACAGGTTTTTTTAAAGTCAGTGTAAAAAAACAGTTGAAAATGTAATAAATCACATTTTTATTTATTTTCAGACCTTAAAATTAAATTTAGTCATCTTTTATCATCATTTAAATGTACCTAACAAAACAGAATCTTATTACAGTTTATCACAAATTGAATTTAGTAATAAGTTATTTTTTTTTACCCGAACTACAAGTGAAGCCTCGCCCGGACGCTCCCCGGATGGCCTCTAAACTAGGACAAATCCGGGGTAACTCGGACGGACGGCAACCCTAGTTGTCACTAAGGCGCAAACAGGCCACTCTTAAGATGCGTAAATAAACACAGTTTAACGCTCACAACAGACAAACAAAGGAGATATAGTAAGATGGCGTGGCGAGCGCGAACGCGATTTACGCCTGGGGCCCTATTCCGCACGGGCAAACGCGCGCTATCGTGGCCACGTTAAGTTTACCTCAAAAAGTACGTAGGAAATAAAGTTCAACTTTTAGAGGTTAACTTAACGCTCCACGATAGAGCGCGTTTGGTTCGTGCAGAATAAAGGCCCTGAGCGTAAATCAAGCTTAAACCTTTAGTCGAAACCCTGCCGCCCTTTTTTGCATGTAGACTTTGGTGACACTGCAAGTTTCTTAGTGTGCGTGAAATAATTAGCGAGTATACCGTAGGTACTTACTGTTAGCGGTACGTATAGATAGATAAACTCATTATTGTTCATAGAAAAAATTACATACACACGATAAAACACCTTAAAAAAACTATGCAACAATCGGCGGCAATAAACTATATAGCAAGGATAAAATAAATAAATAAATATTCGGGCCATTTTTGCACACACGGTCATCTGACCCCAAACTAAGCTAAGCCTGTAATATGGCTGCCAGAGACTGATATACGTACATATATTTTTAAATACATACTTAAATAGATATTAACACCCAGACATAGAACAAACACAAATGTTCGTTTCGTAAATGTTTGCCCTAGGTGGGAATCGAACCCACGCCCCCAAGCGCAGAAGGTAGATTCACTACCAACTGAGCCACCGGGGCAGTCAAATAGAGTGCAATAGTGGAAGAAGCACGGAGACATTTGGACACGAACGATAATAATTATTCGTGCCCTATGGCATATCTCCCTTGTTTATCTGATCTGAGGTTTTATGTATATCCACCTAAGTTGGTATGTGTATTTGATAACTCCGAGATAACAAACAAGACCTTAACTAATATTTGAATGCTCCCAAGCTACATGCCCCTGAAGTTCATTGTAACAAGTTAGACAATGTTTGCATCCGTGATATTAAATTTGGGCCCCTAACTTTACCTGCAAGCAAAACTATAAAGCCAAAAGGGTGCAGGGACCGATTGACAAAGGCCATTACAATTACGTTAGACGAGTCAAGCAAGTGAAGAATTAATTCTGCATTTAATTCAGAAGAATTTGTTCTGGACTTGATTTTTTTCTGCACTGTCTCGTCACCCAGTGGCTATGTTATTTGGGTCAGCGCTAATAAAAATGGCCAAGAGCTAGTCGGGCTCAAGCGCTGAGGGTTCCGTACCGCCACAAAAAATACAAAAACTTAAACTTAATACAAAAAATGCCTGAGTTCTCAAAGAAATCTCCTGAATAATTTGAAAGCTGCACAGCCACCATCGCTCTAATTAAAGGGCAGGATTTTGATCTGATGAAGTTAACAATTCTGGGTAGCTCTGAACTGTTATGGGTAAACGAGCTTGCTATCAGGTGGTCTTGTTTCAGAATTCAGTTGCATAAAAAATGCAGTCATTAGAGGACTGCCGACAGAAGTGTAAACTAAGTAATACGTTACACTAGCATTTCAGTGACGCGAGGGAACCCATAAGTTTTGCCCCTACCAAAAATAGCTCAACGCGGCTAAAGAAGATTTCACTTCAAAAACTTTCATTGAATCCAACAAAAAAAGACAAAGCCATTCTACGACACACCTATCAATAACAGTTATGGGCAAAGCGAGGCGTATTCAACAAAGAAGCACTGATTTCACAAAGAATCCAAAGGAATTTCCCGCTTCGCGTTTATTTTGCTCTGTTGCCTTTTGTCAACTTTATTGCAGCGAGAGACAAGAAAAACGCTTCGAATTTTGAATTTACATTATGCAGCAGGTAGGTGTTTCCTGTTTTAGAATTTATATACAAGAATAAACAACCTAGCAAAACAGAATGTGGCAAAATGGAATCAAATGACGGGAACTTAATACTTGGTCTATTATATACGTATTGTAGGTAATTATTATGATCGCCGATAACTTGAGTATTGTTAATCCAATCGTCCTGAAATATTTTATGCAAGTAGTTCATACAAATTTAATGTTTAAGCTCCAATATGAGCTTATATGTTCAAGAGGCTGAAAGTACAGGGTTACGTGAAAATACTATACCTACTAAGCCGAAAGGGTTTTTTTATGATATGGGTGATCGTCACTGGGTGACGAGACGAGCAAAGTCGCTCGCCTGATGGCTCTTCACGCTTGTCCATAACAGCTCAATGCCACTCAGAATTTTGAACTTCAACAATTCAAAACCCTGGATGGCAATGCACTGCGCTCGTCACCCCGAGATATAAGATGTCAAATCTCTGTGTGCCCTGTAATTTCGCTGGAAACATTGCCCTTCAATCCGGAACACAGTAGTGTTTGCACACTACTGCTAGAAGATTGAATAACTGGCAAAGGTGTGGTACTTCCCCAGACCTACCCCTGCAAGAGTCCTACCACTACAAACAAAAGGGGTTAGGGGTTGTTATACTAGTTGTTATACTTATCATTATGTACAACTTTTACTATGAGATCAACCCTGAAATCACGAAGAAAATATCAGCTATTCCATAGAAAACGTTCACACTCGACAAAATGTATGAAACAGCTGATCTAAAAGTTGTTCATATAATCACTACATAGTATAAAACAAAGTCGCTTTCTTCTGTCTGTCCGTCCCTATATATGCTTAGATCAACGGATTTTGATGCGTTTTTCACTATCAGTTAGATAATTTTTCACGGAAGGTTTATATATATATATTATATATATATATATATATATAATAAAACAAAGCCGGGGCGGGTCGCTGGTTATGAATATAATAATAATAAATAATGGAAAAAAAAGAATATAATAATGTGATGATATAATGGACCCCTTACAGCTTAGTACGTTTTTTCCGCGTAACCCAGTGTAGGGATTGCGAAGTCACATTTTAGGGTGAAGAATTATTTTAATAGTTGACAGACTGGAAGTTTGATCATAACTCAGCAGATGTCAGGTAAAGGTAACTCGCTTTTTTAAAATTAAAATGTACACTAATAATAAAATTTCATTGATATTCATCCGTAGCGTTTTATCCCACTGATCGGTACTTAATCATAGATTTATCTGTTACCATCCCATTTGCCTCTACCTATTGACATGATTTATTACAGAAAAAATTGTGCACCAAAAAGTAGATAAATTAAAAAAGTTTCGAGTGTTAACCATTGCCCGTTAACTAAAGAATTATTTTGTTTCTGCTACGTTAAAATCGTTGTTGGAAAATAGAGTATTACAAGTTTTCTGTTCACATTAATGACAATGCATTATATCTTTTGCTCGATTACTACCGCGTTGGGATATTTAGCAGTAGTTATATTTATCAAGAATTAGGTACTCGTACCTATTTACTAAGTTTAATACAACTTTTAGATGTATAGATTAGTGTTTGTTTATATAAAAAAGTGGTTTTAGGCATTCAGTCGCTTTTTTATCTTGTAATTAAACCTTTTTCTAATGATTCCGGCTGCTGATTTCGCAGAAGACCTCAAAAGGCGCAAATATAGTACCTTGGACAGTGGGTACATTTTTGAGCCTTTTGGGGTCGAAACCATGGGCCCGTGGGGATCAGGAGCCAAAAAAAATTTTCAAATATTTATCATCACGTCTGGTTGATGCAACTCGTGACCAGAATGCTGGCCTCTACTTTGCTCAAAGAGTGAGCATTGCCATACAACGTGGTAATGGGGCCAGCATTTTGGGGACGATTCCCACTGGTAGCGGTTTAATAGATTAGTTTAGTAGTTAGGTATTAACATATCGTTTTTTTTTTATAATTTTTTACATTTGGAATGTTGTTTAAGTTATTGTAATAAATATATATTTTTCTAATAGGTATTAAAAAGGTACAAATATGCGTATATAGATCGAAAAAATATATCCCAGAATCCATTCCATCCAATCCATTCTATCTCTTTACACTAATTCTATTAAGTACATACTTATTTTTACATTTGACAATGATTATAACAGACAGTAAAATTAAGTACTAATTCTATTACGTACATACTTATTTTTACATTTAACAATGATTATACAAACAACATTAGGCATTTTTTATTATTTTTAAATTAAGAGGCACATTTATCAGCGAAACTAAAGAAAACGAAAAAATATTAGAAGTCAATTACTTACTATTCATGACGTTGGAAAAAATATCTTAAAGGGGTTTGTATAAAGTTAAAAAATAAAATTAATACTATGTCCAAGACGAAAGTGCATGGACGAGCGGTATTTTAGCACGCCACAACTAGTAACACTGTGATCGCGGCTCCCTCAGTCAAAAGACCAAACCAATCTTACCAACCAACTCTCCAAGACCTCAAGACCCAAGAATATTCCTCCTCCTTTGGTTCCTACCAATTAAGCCTATTGAGTTATATGCTGAAGCTATACCGAGATAATTAAATTCAATTTTCATAATTTGATCTGGAATTATATTTCTTGTTATAATTGGTTTGAGCAAAGGTAAACATGAATGTTTTTCAATAATTGATTTCTAATTCTACGTAGAGAAAAGCGAATTATACTGGCGACATTTAAAATGGGAAGAGAGAAAATGTTCGGTCACCTTGTACGTCAGGGCAATTTCATAAGAACCACCTTAGGAGAAAAAGTAAAAGAAAAGAGAGCTCTAGCAGTAAGCAGAACAACGAAAGCGTTTATATACAGACTGAGAAAAAAGTGAACGCCATGTTGTATGCTGGAAGTCAAAATGCTGTTTGAAAATAAAAAAGCTGCAAACTACTCCACCTAAGTACAAGAGCATTACTCATAAATAAGAAGACAAAGCGTTAAAAAACAGACAAGGATACAAAATATTTACCAATATATTGTAATTTTATATTGCGTTTTTATTTTGATTCTACACACAAATTAAATTTTGTTGTAGGCAGAGACCCTAAACGCAGATGAATGTGTCAATCCGAACATGTCCCTCGCAATAATTCAATCGGAAGCTACCAGGGGCGTACCTTAGGTGAAGTAAAAAGTTAAAAGTTTTTTTCAAAAAGATCGGTAAGCAGGCATGCTGTCTGCACTATGTCCTCCAGGTGGGGGTTAAGCTTAAAAACATTCTTATAATAACCTAACATTGAATTTTATCTCGCTTTCTCGCCTAATGACAGAGAGCAAGACAAAAGTCAATGTAAGGTTATTATAAGAATGTTTTTGAGATTATAGTAACACACCCGGTAAGCGGTAACGTCACCTGGACCCTGATTTCATAACTAAAACACGCACGTAACACGGCGTGTTAAGTTAACCTCTAAAAATCTGGCGTCTATTCCTTCGGAAATAAAGACCAACTTTTTGACGTTAACTTAACGCGCCGCGTTACGAGAGTGTTTGTAGTTATGTGTAACTTACAGGGCCCTGATTCCGTACAGTAACACAACAACAGTACAGGATATTAGGTAGTTCTCATAATTTTGAGGTATTGTCAATTTCAAAAGTTTTACCGTCTTGGATGTGTGTCGTACCGCTGAGGTGTTGTGGACACGGTAATTTTCCCCACTCTAACCCATTTCCTGAGTACGTCCACGTATTCTACTCAAAATTAGAATCGCGGCGCGCGATGCGTTTTAAAGGATTGCGCTATTGATATGCGCGCGTGATTTGGAACGGCTTGTATAGGCTAATTGAATTGGAAATTGGGACGGATACGTCCGTGTTGTAAAAACTCGGTGAGTGGAAGCGGATTTATCTTTTCGGAGCAAGAGAGTACCGAAACCTAGGAAATGGACTTATGTATGCTTAGCGTGAAGTTCTTCATTTTTACCTGACTGACCGGAGAAGATTTATGCGTTTTGGGTGAAAGGTGTCAGTGTGTATGTTTATATAAGAAAAATAGATAGAAAAGTGATAGCCATAATTTTAAACTTTAATAAAAGACTATGAGAGCTATCAAATTTACTAAAATAATATTATTATGTCATAGAAAAGTCAATATAGGTAAGGAAATAAACCTATGCTACCTTTTAACGTTTTGGTACTTGTACTAAATTACTTCTGTAACAATTCGCCTCCTAAATGTTTCATACTCATTACTGTGAAAATGTTCTAATATTCAAACACAGTTATTAAAACATTTACAAAGCACACCGTCTTCACAGTTTCACCTTTCATCTTTTCAATTAGCAGTTGCTCGAAGTTCCCGAGTCATCAGCAATTTCTTCAAATTGGGCACTGGCAGTGGTCCAGGAGATTAACAACTTAGTGCAAGCTGTTTAATTTCATGCCTGGTCGCTCGCTCCGATCCCCTTCCACCCAGTGGCGTACCTAGGAAAGCTTATGCACGCATTTTCTTATATATAAAAGTCGATATATGTATGTTTTGTATGGACTACAATACGACTGGACTGATTTTGACGGGACTTTCACTGGCATATAGCTGATGATATAAATAAGGAGTAATAAATGCGGGTGAAACCGCAGGGTGCAGCTAGTATACTATGAGGCTTGATCGTTCCAAATGACATTTGAGTTTTTTGATAAATTGTAAAGCGTACAATTCTTTTCTCTCTGCCTAGCGTATATGCCGACACGGGACGGCTCTCATACTGTGACTGTTTCATTTCACACGGTCGTCACTGACGACCGAGGAACTCACCAAAGAAGATGCTGACGACTCTTCAGCATCTACCTTGGTGAGTTCAAAATTATCTATGAGCACTGATTCTATACAAAATCGTTTCTAAAGTGACCGGAGTGGAAGCTACCATTGCGTACGACAGCATTGTATGCAACGCCAGCAACTTTTTTCGTCCAGAAAATTTGCAGCAATAGTTCACTCTATTAACGATAGCATACTTCCCAAAAACATCACATCAGGGCCCCGATTCTACTAAACCAATTGTTTTTCAATTGTTAATGAATTGCCTGAATTTTGTGTTCTTTTTTTTTGTGTTACTTTTGAAACTTTACCTATACCTTAATTACTTTTCTTATATCTCGGGGTGACGAGCGTAGTGCATTGCCATCCAGGGTTTTGAACTGTTGAAGTTCAAAATTCTGAGTAGTGTTGAGCTGTTATTGGCAAGTGTGAAGAGCCATCAGGCGACCGACTTCGCTCGTCTCGCCACCCAGTATCATAAAAAAAACTACCAAAAGTGTCAAAAGGGTAGTTTTTGACGCAATTCATTAACAATTTAAAAACAATTGGTTTTTCACTTTTGACACTTTATCTACACCAAAAGTGTCAATAGGGCAATTTTTGAGGCAATTCATTAACAATTTAAAAACAATTGGTTTAGTAGAATCGGGGCCCTGATGTGATGTATTTGGGGAGTATGCTATCGTTAATAGAGTGAACTATTGCTGCAAATTTTCTGGACGAAAAAAGCTTCAAAGTAGTAAGGGCTCTCAAATAAGTTTTATTATTACACGCCCTGCACGTCGTTACGCTACTGGTTGCTATGAAAAGGCGGGTTGTACAGTTTTATTTCAACTGCAGTTGCTTCACGTGAATTACTGGACTTTTATGTGTTGGGGTGTCGAAATGTGAGTTGTTACTTTGTTTGTTTAAATTTTTGTACAAAGTGGCTAGGGCAGTAGTCACGTGTTTTTTTTTTCAAAATTGTTTTAATAGGTATTGCTTATTTGATACCGTTGAGTTTGAATCTGAATTGTGAGTGATGGTGACCGACCAAAGCATGTGCACCTCTGATTTTGAACTGTTGAAGTTCAAAATTCTGAGTGCCATCTAGCTGTTATGGGCAAGCGCGAAGAGCCATCAGGCGAGCGACTTCGCTCGTCTTGTCACTCATCATAAAAAAAACCATTATTTTAATTTCATTATATTAAATTACATTACACAAATGACCATTAGAATCTGAAAACTTGAATTGTCATGAACTTTTAGACTCGGAGAAAAAAACTAAAAACATATTTTAGAATGCTTGTTTCGAATTATTCAATCGAGAAATGTTCACCAATCATAAATTTACAAATTTCAATTAACTTATTTATTTACTAAGCTATTTATAACCAAAATATGGATTTGGTACATTTTGCTATAACCGTGTAAATTGATGCAACGTAACCAGAGTTGAACACATATAAACTCTTAAAGGGAAGACGGTGGTTGCAATTAAGGCCTGTTTCTCAACAGATAATCCCAAAACACCGGTTAACTTGCAAACTGCTAATGAAAGCTACGCGAAACTTAAAATTTTCACCAAGATCATTAATTGTGTATAACTTGGTTTTAATTAACCGGCTCTTTGACGAACTTAATAAATGTGAAACGGTTTCTTCATCTTAATTAATATCAAAAGGGTTTATTGGCTTAACTTTCATACGATGGTTTGGGAACTGCGATTAGCACAAACAGAGGACTGTCGTTCACGGTGTAATTACCAGACTAACTTTTAAAACAACTACAATGAACCTTTTAGGACGGAGTTACGAGTTGTCAAGTTCATTTGGAAATTTAAATGTTTAATAAAATATAGACAGATAATTATGGTAAATAAATACAGAATGTAACTACCGATGCTTTCTTTATTTTCATTCCTTGTAGGTTTTTACTTTAGGGTAATTAATAATTAACGTAATTTATGAATGCTATTTGGTTCACTTAGGAACATAAATAGGAAACTCGCCAATACTTGTTCAAATTATTTCTTTTTCTCATGTAACTTCATATGTGCCACAAATCTGCCTTCTTGTAAGTACACAATGTTGCAGATCGTGCATTGATGTTTGCCCAGGTGAACTAGCTAGGTGAACCACGGGTAGAACCATATATAAATGAAAATACTTTGTTGTACATAGTGTTTTTACCCAAAATTCCTAGTTATCAAGCTTCATACGGGTTTACATGAAATGGTGGTATTAAACCAAACAACTGAACAACTTTTATTATTAGACCAAACATGAAATCACGATAAAAAATAAACAGATGCTCCAAAGAAAAAAGTAATGACACTTAACAGCATATATATTTATCGTTAGTCCCATAGTTAAAGATTTTTCTTAATGATGTGTAGAAGAAGAAGAATGTAGAAGCTCTCTTCGGCTTAGTGCCAGTTGCCACCGTCCCGTGTAAGCTTGAACTGTACCTACCGGGTATTATTATTTTAACCCATATAAAATTAAATTGAAATAGTTTTTTTTTGTAATAATTAACCACCACTATACTCGTACCTACATATAAACGGAACATATAATTTAAAAACTAGTCTAATCTAGGAGATCGTTTATAGTATCTCTATAGGCTATGAAAGCCTTTAGATAGTTCAATCGATCATTAATTTCAGGCAACCCAACGTGCCTACCGCCCATAATGCTGGCGCGTTGTCTTGCTGAATTGAGAGTCTACATTTGTATTTCTTCAGTTTTGAGGAAACTCATATCATAAACATTTGATATCCCTACAATACATATTTAACATATTTATTATGACATATTTATACCTACAAGCATAATAACAATAATCAGTACCCAATTTATATACTAACGTTAAAGCCTTACGCGTTTTGATCGAAATACCGAAATCCTAGAAATGCTATAAATTACCCACTTCTATATTTGTTTTTACATCAATTTAATATTATGTCAACAACATTTACATGATCGTAAAATTATTTTAAGCTTAATCCAACATCAAGGCAATTGGTAATATAATAAGGTAAGTTTCGTATAAGGTTGCCTGGAAGAGATCGCTTATAGCGATAAGGCCGCCAATTGTTTCACTAGTTTTTAAGTTGTTTATTTATGTTGTGTGTGTTAATTTTTGGTGTGAACAATAAAGAGTTTTCTATCTATCTATCTATCTATAATTTTAATTTATGTATTTTACTGGCTTCTGCTTCTGTTTCCGTTTTTCTAGGAAAAATAATGAAGTTAATCTCTTAAGCAAAGTACCAATATTTTAGGACACTATTGAATACCTACGATAAAAGCTTTTCATCCTGGATATTGGCGACTGGTTGGCTCCGTGTTAACGTATATGACTTTTGAGCTTGTCTCTAGTTAGGTTCTCAGCCCGGCAAATGATTGAATGATGAATTTTATTAAATGTATGCTTTAGTCTTAGTTGTATTATCTGCCTTTGTATAATATGTTGCTTGGCATTCCCGATACACGGAAATTCTAGTGTTGCTTGTTCAACTTTTTGATAAACACCAGATTACCACATTGAATTTTTTATTTTAGAAAAATCTTTCTATAATATCTCCACATCAAATTAAAGATCGAGGAGCTAAGAAATGAAAGCGTACAGCATCGCCACCTTTAAATATTAGATTAAAGTGCATGATATTAGATTTAAATGCATGCATGGTAGGTCATGAAAGTAGAAGTAAGTATAGTGGTGTAGTGACCCCTCACGGACTGCTATAGCGGCCCAGTAAACCGCGCAAGCATTTACTTTTCGTCAGACCACCTTTGCAAGAAACGTTAGCTTGAAACTCTCCTTTTTATTTCATCTTCATCATTTCAGCCATAGGTACAGCAGTAGTAGACGTCTACTGCTGGACATAGGCGTCATTTATGTAAAAGCCGGTTGGAAGCGGCCTGCCTCTAAATATAAAATATTGACTTTTTTGTCCATCACCTATCTTGACACGCGTGACCTCAAAAGAAAAAATAAATAAATTGTACATCACCTTTGCTTTGCATTCGCCTCGCGGGCCGCTTGCGGCCTAGTGAACTGCGCGACCTCCATATACAAAAATATTTCTTTCTTTCTTTCTTGCTAGCCGCTTACAGCCGATATGGTGGATAAAATATGATTAGATATGAGCCGATATGGTTTGGCATACCTACTTATCCAAGTTCAGTGTAATGTTATGGTATCATCGAGCTGATCTGATGACGGAGACAGAAGGTGGCCACAGGAACACCGTCAAGTTTGGGTTCTTTGGATTTATCTTCCCAAGCACTTTGATCCTAGATGATAAATTCAATATCGCGGACGCTCCAAGATGGCGGACAAAATGTTCGTTCATCATGATATGGGTATGCCGAGAAGAATACGCAAAAGCTTGTATAAAAAAGTATTTGGTACGATTTTAATTGGACTTTAGATTTAAAATGATATTGATTACCCATACCTGTATGTTACACAGCCCATATAATGTTACCGAACCTATCTCAATAAATAAAAAATTAAAACATACAGGAACAAATGAGGTCGCCATAATTGAAATAATATGAAAATTTATATATATATTTTTTTTTAATTTATTTTAATATTTAATGATAATATTTTCATTTAATAAAATCTTTGCTACGCTGTAAAACCATCTATGATCTCAATTGTTAATTTTTTTAGGACGCACGTAGACACTTTAAACGTTGTAGGTATACAGGACAAAAGCTGCAAAATTAATATCAGACGTTTAGGTAAGCCGCACTTGATGGACTCAATCTTGCTAATAGCATATTCAACTGTGCATACAATCGGTCATTAGTCGTGGACTTTATAAAACGTTCGAAAGTGATTTCGTGCTGAATATTTTCACCAGCTGAAGACAACTCCTTAACCGTGCATGATTATCAGTTCAGTATCAATCTGTCAGCCACGGCTTACATAAAAAAAAAAAAAAACTGCGTAAATACGGGTACTATATTGTTTTAGCAGTTTTATGGATATTTTTTTTGTAATTACGTAAAACAAAACTCTCAAAATCACAGCTTACGGCTTGCTACGAATAATGTAGGTCTACAAAGTAGGTAAGACTCCATTCCCGTACGGAACCTCCATCTATTATTTTTGTGCCTTTTTAGAAACCCAGAAATGTAAATTCCGTGACTTTAGAATCGGCAGTATTTTTTAAAGTTTGTACGACGGGATGGGGTCGCATTTCAAATTTCTGACTTGAAAGACCAGAACGGTCCTTATTTGCTTTATTTTCTGGCACCGGATAGAGTTATTTACGTACTGGCTTCGATTCTGCTAAACGAGTTTGCATAAATCTTTCTACAAACCAACACATTTTTGGCTATAGATTTTAAAATGGCAGATACAATAGAACACAAAGTTGCTTTATTACACACCGAAAATACATATTAAACTTAAATTAACATCAACAGAAATATCAGGCCAAATACAAAAATATTATTCATCACACCTATTCGAAAGGATAGATTTATGTTTTTTTATGATGATGAATATTAAACAAGTTAACATATGATTAAATAATATCAAACAAGTCATAGTCACATTCAGAGTCAAGCAAATTAAGTCACGTTCAAGTCAAACTCATGCTCCATTAAAGTGGTGGAGGCATTACAAGAGCCTGCTATGGAGCTTTGGAAACAACCCGAAAATACATGTTTTACCGCGTTATAGGTGTCACTTGGCCACACTCAAAGACGTCTACTAGCACTGAATAATAATCATGTTCTCACACTCTCAGAGAAAGACAGGATGGGTAATATACGGTAATAATCCACCATGCTGGCCCAGTGCATGTTGGCAAATGTCATATATTGTCGTTGAACTTTTATGTTTGTTCTTGGACATTCCGGTTTCCGTACGATGTTTCCTTCACTGTATTTGAGCGATGACATCAAAACTGCACAAAATTTATTTGAATACTAAATAAATCATTGATGCAGGGCTGAGGATCAAACCGGGTGCCGTCAGATTGTAAAGCTCACATGCTACTGCTCGGCCACCATCGCTTTCGGTAACAGACCTTAAACGTGAACCTTAACGCGCCGTGATACGGTTTGCGGTCGCGTGATTTCGCAAACTACACCTACCTTCGGGCCCGCGTTTAGAGTTGGGCGTAAGGCCCCAGGACCAATCACGTAGAAACAGACGTAACTAAATCCACTTTAATCCTCGATTTCACATAGGTACTTTAATGTTCTACGGCAAAAAAGGTATTGTTGGCACAGTGAGATTAGAAAATTTGATCATTCGATGTTTGTATTAGAAAATTAAATCTCTCTATATCCGGACTGCGGACGTCGTGGACATTTCAATAACGGTTCTTTCACATTAAAATGGTAGGTAGCATGTTTAATAAGTACAAGTATGTCATGTGATAAAAGTTAAAAACTAAAACGTCATCATCATCATCAGCCAGAAGACGTCCACTGCTGAACATAGGCCTCCCCCTTTAACTTCCACACTGAACGACAACCTGCCATCTGTATCCACTGGATGCCCGCGACTCTCACAATATCATCGGTCCATCTAGTGGGAGGCCTACTTTACGCTGCGTCTTTCTGTTCGTGGTCTCCACTCAAGAACCTTTCCTAACTACGAGTAATTAAAGAAAAATAACCGACTTCACAAAATTAGTAAAATACGCAATTTCAGTTACTTGGATGACATAATAATGATTCTCATCCAATCCAAATAACCGAATTCCAGTTATTTTGATTTTAAATCCAAACTACTGAAAGGATTTTCATGAAATTTCGATGGACAAATCTGAAAGTATAGTATATCAATTTAAAAAACCCACATCGGTTCATAAATGACGGAGTTCTGATGTAACAAACATAAAAATCTACCGAATTGAAAACCCCCTCTTCTTTTTAAAACTCTTTAAAATGTCCCAAAAAAGTTACAAACAAGAAAATATTATTATTTGGCCGCTTACGCAAATATACCATGAAATTTTGAATTTTTGGGATATTTTTCGCAGTAAACCGAACGGTGAAGTAAAACATCTTCAGAAGGTATATCTAAGAATCTTAAAAGTTCAAAGGCGTGTGACATTTACCAACATGCACTGCCAGCATGGTAGATTAGCGCCCGTCCAGTCTCTCTCAGAAGTCTCCCGGAAGTGGAAACGTGATGATGATGACTATGGAGTGCAGTACTTTACATCTCAAGGTGATAGACCGCATACGGAACAGCATACTGTGCTCCGAGATACAAATAGCCAACACTGAGAAAAAAGCCGGCAAACTGAAGTGAGACTGGGCCAGCTGACGTGCAGCCGAATGTCGGATGAGCTGAGGGCAAAAAACACGACCAAATGGCTTCCACAAGTCATACAACCAACTTGGCAGGCCCCAGTGAAGATGGTGGGATGAAATTAAGTCCCACATAAAGGACTGGTCCCCCATAGCACACGATAGAGAGAAGTAGAAGAAAGAGTGTAGGCCTTGGCCCAGCAGTGGGACAGTATCAGTTGAAAAATAAAAATTAATACATAAAATTGTTGAAAACGTGCGAATTAGATATCCTGAGCTCCGGGGCTTTAATGTAACATACGAAAAGCAACCTTCTTCCTTTTAGAACTGTTCAAGTTCGCTTCAATGTGAAACGGTTTAAAACTGAGAGACCGACTCGAACGGAAATGTCGCCCGGAACTAAATTTAATGATTTACGAGTACAACCAGCCTCGTTGGATCTCGATTGCTGCCGTCACAGCTAACAGGATCGACCTGGTGAACTAATTGCATATTTCTTTAATAACGGAAGAAATGAAATAGTTTCCAAAGCTTAGATTGGTTGCAAATACAACTCAAGAATTTTCAACCAACGTAGCTTAGTGGAAAGACTGCTCGGGGCGTAAACAGGACAGCGTAGGATCGAAACCTTCACGTTGTCATATTTTTATTCTATTATGCACAAGTTAAAAAACAGAAAACTAACGAAAACTTAAATATGAACTAAAAACTAATTTTGCACGCCCGTAGGGCTGTTAAAGAAAGGACGTTTTATATTTTATGACCTTGTATACCCATTGGCAATGAATTAAAAAACTTTGACTTTCTTTGACTTAAAATAAATAAATATAAACCTGAACTAGAAGACCAAGTGGAGTGAAAGGTTCCCAGATTTCTGGCGGTACGTTGTACCGCCACGTTGAATACGTTGGGTACGTTGAATGCCGATGCTCAATTTAATATTTTTTTTGTCTTCCCGTGAACATGGTGCATGTAACTACGCCAAAATATCGGGAGCTCCTTCCACAACCTTACCACGGTAAATATCCCGTAAATAATCATATAACTTCAATTTAAATTTCAAAGTGGCCGGCCGCTTTGGGCCTCTTTCTTCCGATAGACGAACTTGGCCAGACGATTGGTGGAAACGTCGGGTGTCCAGAGTGCTAGGTTTTATTTCGCCCAAAACAAATTAAACTATGTGGATTTGGATGATGTTAGTAAATGCCATATGGCCTATTGATGCTATGGGGTTATAAATAAACTGGGCTATTGAGGTGAACAACTTGTGGATGGGATAACAGGTCTATATATAGGATAAGAAACGGCACCGTCTTTATTATCCTGTTCTCTTCTCAAAATACATTTAGACAGGTGATGACTTGCAACCTACTAAATGGGTCCTCTATAAAGTGTACTCTATAAGTCTACTGCAGTATTTTGGCACTGGAATTATTAATTACCTATTATATTATTACGATTACGAGACGAACGCCCGGTTTCTGAAACGCATTTCAAATATTGAATTGGTCAACAGCTTGTCGCAATTAACAATCTGTCAAACATCTGTGTGTTTCTGAAAAGCTAGTTACCGTAAAATTAACTAATTATCCGTTGACAAGAGATTTATTATTTTGTATCGCCACCCTTGCTAAAACCAGTCACCTTCATTCAATCACTTATGTTTTGTGTCTGTCTCTACCTTTTGAAGTTTTGACATAGTATGACAAGAAATGTCAATTCAACTTTTTTAAGTTATAAAAAATATAATATTGGCAGAATTTTCACACTATAGTCGCAGAGACCATAAATCCAAGAAGTGAAGTTAAAATATAAGATTGTATTTACAAGAAAATTTCTTTCGAAGTTTTCTCTTAATTACCGAAAATAAATGTGTCGCGTAAAAACTATACGGAGAGAGAAAAAGAGAGCTTATAAGTAAGTGTCAAATCGGCTTTCCAATTCATAAAATGTACGAAATATGAATTTGCTTTCGGAGTTTAAAATTTGAGCGAAGACTTAGTTAAGACCGCTTTCTTCCAGTCCTGTCCACTTTAAAGGGTGCGTACGAACTATAGGGGTAGAAATCTATGTGTGCCTCTACAGGTTTACCAACTCTGCGAAGACCAGATGACACTTTGGCCTATAGTGTAAAGGAGAAACCCAACATTCTGGCTATTCAGCCTCAAACTCAACTCTCGACGATGTCACCACACCACCCACCACCATTCCGCAGTGTACTAGTTCTATGCCTGAAGTACGTTTTTCCCAGAGGTCGGTACGGAGGAAACCCATGTTCCTTGATGTACGAAAGTTGAGTGAGTTGGATGGCATTCCGGCCAATCGTCCTTAAAACTTAATTAGGCTCCCGATTTGACTCCAGTCTGAACACGTCTTTTCCAGCTTTTTTTTTTCAACTGGACGGCCCTAGTCCAACCGATCCCTAAAAATATACACGCCTATTGCAAGGTGATAGAGTGAAGTGGTAAACACCCACCAGCTCCTCGGGTACCTGGAGGAACACCAGCTCATCAGTGATCGCCAGTGCGGAAATAAGAAACTTGTTTGGAACAAGAAGAAACTTTTTTAAGAAACTTTTTCTTTTAGTTATAATAATATTTGCTTATAATTTCTTCTGACACTCTGTTAATTGTTAGATTTTCGCTAATTAGCTAACTGATTAATAACAAGCCTTTAACATGCGAAAAATCTTTTCGTAAAGCCAAAATTGTTTTAATTTGAGTTTTATTGTAGATTTGACATTTGCGTTAACAGACTGTCACATGAGATTTTCAGCAACCCAAAATACGTTTGACATTGGATTAACAAACTGTTTTTTTCAGTATTTTTTTCGCTAATTTGCGTTTCATAAACCGGGTGCAACTCTCTCTGTTTGTTTGTGACTTTGTCACTATGTAATGTCTCAACCAAACTCGATGAAATTTGGTAACAATATAGCGTGAATTTTTGAACATAAAATAAAAGATTATAGGAGAAGATGAAAAGCTCTTCGACTCTAGGCGCAAGCTCCACGAATAGGTACATAAGAAACTTAAGAACGTAGAAAATGTGAGAAAACTGGAATATAATTTTTTCGAAATATAATAATATTTTTTCGCAAAGGGAAAACCTGGACTGAATACCTTGTGATGTATTCTTTCTTTGAAAAATTGTCTGCGAATCTCGGGACCGAAGAAAAATTGAAGTTAAAACTCTAGGGAGACGTCTACGAATAAAATCGTGTAAAAAAATTACTACGACGTCTTATAATTCAGTGTCTACGAATGTCAACGAATTTAAAAATGACTTTCTCGTAAAATATATGTCTATTGGTTGGTCACTCGTGTTATATCCACTATAGTCTACAAGGACTCATTATTGCTATTAAAATTATTTAAATATATATTTGACATATTATACAAATGCACAAAACGTGCGACGCCAAAACCCTCTCAGGAGGAAAGGAAATGTCAAAATCATTTTACTGACTACAACTTTTGTACTACCCATGGTGCTACCATACCTACAATCTGTGTTCTCATCGAACGCTTTTTCAATTTTACCGCCGTTTTCTTTTGAAAAATACGCTGGTTTAACACAGTTTATAGCTTCTTAGGCACAGCGACCCAAATAAATACAACATAGAATAACATACAATATTGAAATTCCACACCATCAATACCCAGCACAACAAACAATCTATCAATGGTCTATCAAAGCGACTACAACGAGAACTTGTCATCAACGCGGATAATACCGATAAATCTGGTTCTACATTATAAACCGATCTAAATTATACTGTCCGTGTCGGCCCACTTTGTCCTTCGTAATGAATTATTGAGCCGTATTGACATGGGTACAGTGTAATCCGCACTGCGGCCAGATTATCACCACACGGTAGTGATGACAAGTATTACTGTATGCGAATAACTTGAATTAAATTTCAATTTCTTATAGCATGTTAAGGCTCTCTTTTTCCACTTTTAGCAATTTTGGTAATTGTAGTTTCAGTTTGTCTATATACTTCCATAGCTAGCTTAAAATCATAAAAATGGGTTTAATTTGGTCCTTTTCAAGGCGATAGGTATCTTCTAAGTCTGCGTGCTTCATCTTTGACCACATCGTCGCCTACCAACAGGCGAGTTGGTGGTCAAACGCGGTTATTCGCGTTAAAAAAAGGTGCCATATCAAAATTGTATGTTTTATCTAGGAAACCGTAAAGATAAAAATCTAAACACGATTAAGAAAGTTTCGCTTGATAGAAAAAAAATATGAGAGTAAAACTTTTTGAGCTTTTCTGAGATTTCAGCTGTTTATGGTTTAAATTTATTCAAATACCTATATTTACTCAATTTTAATGGTGCTAAGGATATCTTAACACAAGCGTAAAGGTATACATTTTACATACTCTTCGAAGAAGCGAAACGCACGACTGTGTATAAGCGGCACGGTTTTGCTCTACTAAATGCGACTTTAATGTTAATACTTTAAGCCTTATGCTATATTGTGCCTATTTTGGTCATCCGTAGTAACAAGCGTTGCAACCTCACCCCTTGATTCTGGGAAGAGGAAACGGACGGCAGGGAAGCAAGGGATAGGGCCTCTATATTATCTCTATAAGATAGGAAAAATATTTTTTCCATGACTTTGTAACATTTTATTTTATTTTATTTGAACTTTTTTAGCATTTATATGGAGTCGCTAAATATTTTATTAGCCTTCATAATATATTAAATGTTTATATGAGTGTTAATTATTGCACCAGTACAACATGAATTTTATTAATACGTAATTTTGTTTACTTGGATTTAAAAAAAAAACAGTTATTTTGATTTAAAAACCAAACTACTGAACCGATTTTGATAAAACTTCCATGGGACCAATCTGAAAGTATATTATTTCAATTTGGTTTATAAATGACGGAGTCCTGCGGTAACGAATATAAAAAAATACAACCGAAATGAGAACCCCTTCCTTTCTTGAAGTCGGTCAAAAATATGCTAGGCTAGGCACAAATTTAATACACTTTTAAAGTGACCTTGATAAAAGTTGAGGCAAATGTAATTTGTTAGGACCCGTCTGAGCCTAGTGCTAGACTACGTCATAAAATATGAATGGAATAAAACCGATATAAGTTTATTGGGTTTTGAAGGAATTTTATTATGATGTGCAAATTTTGTTGGAACCAATCACTGGCAGGACTTTTTGTGGATATCAGGCTTAATATTTAAAATAGATGGTTCTGGCAGCATTCCAAAAATCATGAAAGAAAAAGAAATAACATTTTTTTTTGTACGGAGGTATTACAACGGTTAACTTATATGTTTAGTTCGCTAAATAAGGAAATTAAATTTTTCATGGGAGACTTTATGTTTTGTTAAGAAAATAGGATGGATCTCCTATGTAAGTAACTTGGAAGATTTGTAAAAACATAAATAATCCATTCTGTTGTACTTTTGTCTATGGTATCGATGCAATTATTTTTTCATTATTTTATTGCTCTTTGATAGACGAGAACTCTTTCACTTTTATTATCGAAGACCTTAAATCAACATCATTATATTTCACTATTTTAGGAGTAAAATGAATATCAAAAAACATTCAAGAGAAATACATTTTTGTAGTCAGATGTGACCACTAACTATTGGTTTTGGACGGATGCCAAGTTTTTATAAAGTTTATGATAGATATATCGAGAAAAACATTGGCATAAATATTGTTTTCACCTACTGTAATATTCTGTGTGTATTGTGTGAGTCGCGGGCATCCAGTGGTTGCATATGGCAGGCTGTCGTTCAGTGTGGAGGTTAACGGAGGATGCCTATGTTCAGCAGTGGACGTCTTCTGGATATGATGAATACTCGGTGGTGTGATTAACACTTAGATACATAATGATGATAGAATCAAATGATGATGCTATCAAAGTACTTATTATTAAAATTAACCAATAACAGTAATATAGTCTGGGTGGCTAGCTCTGGGCCGTACCGTCACCTGTTTCAAGCAATTCTGTTAAGGTGATTGCGAAACCGTGACCGTGACCAGAAACCGTATCTGGGCGCGTTAAGGTACAAGTTCACGTGATTTTCCGCAATCACTAAAACAGATTACGGTACGACCCTCTGGGGCCTTACGGTTACTTGTTACAAAAGATTCAGTTTAGGTGGTTGCGAAAAGTTGGGCGACCGGAAACCGTATCTCGGCGTGTTAAGGTTCGCGTTCACGTGATTTTGCAAACTGCGCTAATTCGAGCCCGCGGTTAAAGTTAGCCGTAAGGCCCATGATGTCAGAGTTATTAAAAAGGCCTCTGGAATTGCTTAGCAGTTGTTTTTCACAACAATATACAATACACCAACCAATACAATGATCGGGAAACACAACACAATTGCGCAATCGATTTATAGGTCTCTCGTGGATCGAATAGGGACGAGGTGTTTTCCAATAATTTCGACAGCGTGGTTGCAGTGTGTACATGTAAATGTATGTGTGACTACTTTTCTCCCACTAAACTCAGTTCAAGCATTTATTTGCTCCAGCTGCTAAATGAGAACCACAAATTTTGACCACTTTTTTAGGGTTCCGTACCCAAAGGGTAAAACGAGAGTCTATTACTAAGACTCCGCTGTATGTCTGTCCGTCTGTCACCAGGCTGTATCTCATTAACCGATGATAGTTAAACAGTTGAAATTTTCACAGATGATGTATTTCTGTTGCCGCTATAACAACAAAGACTAAAAAAACAGAATAAAATTAATATTTAAGGGGTACCATACAACAAACGTGATTTTTTTGCCGTTTTTATAAATAATAAAACGGAACCCTTCGTGCGCGAGTCTGACTCGCACTTGGTCAGTTTTATTTAATTTGTGACTTTAGTAAATGTGTGATCTGAATATTATTACAGACCTAATAGTCTAAGATCCCGCCATAGAACGACCTTTACCGAGCTGGTTAATGGATGAAAAGTATTTTATATTCAATTAAATATGTCAAAAAATATATTACAAATGGGTTGCCTAAAAAAATTTTGTCCAGAATATGATTAGTTAACAATTTGAAAAAAAATCGTTTTACTTGTCACTGGTTTGGTTAATAGACAATTATGGGGTATCGTTGATAAGGTCTTTTAAAATGAATGTAAGGTTTCATACATAACTTTTTTATAAAGTCTATACTTTGCGAAATATAGCCCGCCAAAGTGGCAAAAACTTGGTCCCCTCCCCTGCATTTCTAAACTATAAGACATAGAAACTTGTAACTTACAACACTGGTCGTTACTGGTCGTATTTAGAACCTTCATAAAAAAATATTTAAACAAATATTTTTAAAATTTTAATCAATCATATTCTGGACTGAATTTTTTTAGTCAACCTATTTGCAATATATTTATTGACATATTTAATTAAATATAAAATACTTTTCATCCATTAACTAGCTCGGTGAAGGTCGTTCTATAGCGGGATCCTATACTATAATGTGTATGGTTTTTACTATTCGCTGTTTTTACCTGAACAAAATAAAATAATTTTGATTTTAATTAAGTAAATGAAATATAAGAAAATGTTTTTTTTTTAAATTATGAGTAGGTATGCTTGTGTTGAAATTATGAGAAAGTGTTTCTCATTATTTCTACTTCTCAAAATTAAAAGATGACGCTGTGGACAAATTCAAGTAAGAAAGTGCATATACATACCTACCTAACATTACTACGTGAAATTAGAATTCCTACTGAATAGAGTTATACAGACAAACATGCAAATAAATCGAAACAAAGCTGGGATAATCCATGGGATGAATATAGATGGCGTCATCGTTAATTGAACTCAGACATTTTGCGAGAAGGACCTTGCTGAATAACAAGTCGACAATAACATAGAGTGATGCAACCACCCTACTAGAATTGAAAAGAAAATAAACATCTATACGTATAATAAAAACGTAGAGATAAAAAAATATCTGTAATTTCGAGATATCAAAATAACTGGCCAAGACCGTGTCGAGACACGCCATATGCGTATAGGGTTCCGTAACATATAATTGTAGACATAGTTCAGAAATTGATAGTTATAGAAAAATTCGAACGAACGAAACTCTGTGGACTTAGCCAAATTTCAGAGATGTACCATCCCACATAACATATACTTTTTATGGTTTAAACATAGAGAAAACTGATTGATAAACATTATTTGTTGAGACCATTTTGCAAAAAGGTCAATGACCATTGAGCTAGAACGCCTTGAATTTATTACAGTTTTATCGCTGTTACTCAAAAAGTCATGATCAGATAATGTTGATAATGATAATATTAATGTTCGAAATAATTTTGAATGAAGGTATAAATATGACCTATGTGTATTGTAGTCCAATGTCCATGTTGTACCCGTACCGGTAATCGTTGGGAACGATACTGTCGAAGTTGTTGACCATTACACCTATCTTGGACAGATTGTTCAGTTAGGTAAGTCCAACTTAGGCAAAGAGATCGCCCGAAGAATCCAACTCGGATGGGCAGCGTTCGGGAAATTGCGTGACATCTTCTCGTCCAAGATGCCACAGTGCCTAAAGAAAAAGGTATTTGATCAGTGTGTGTTGCCAGTGATGACATATGGTACTGAGACGTGGTCCTTAACTGTTGGCCTTTTGGAAAAACTCAGAGTCACACAACGGGCAATGGAGAGAGCTATGCTCGGAGTTTCTTTGCGCGATAAAATCCGAAACGTAGATATTCACCAAAGAACCAGAGTCACCGACATAGCTATTAAAATCAAGTGGCAATGGGCAGGCCACATCGCTCGAAGAACTGTTAACCGATGGGGAAGAAAGGTTCTTGAGTGGAGACCGCGAACCGGAAGACGCAGTGCAGGTAGGCCTCCCACTAGATGGACCGACGACATTGTGAGAGTCGCATCCGTGTGTGTGGGCATCCAGTGGATGCAGATGGCAGGATGTCGTTCAGTGTGGAGGTTAAATGGGGAGGCCTGTGTTCAGCAGTGGACGTCTTCTGGCTGATGATGATGATGATGTATTGTAAGTTACAAGTTTTTATGTCTTATAGTTTAGAAATGCAGGCGGGACCAACTTTTTGCCACTTTGGCGGGCCATAATTCCCAAAGTATAGACTTTATAAAATAGTGATATATCAAACTTTACCTTAATTTTAAAAGACCTTTTAAACGATATCCTACACAGGTAGGTGGAGTGAAAAAAATATTTTCATCCCATTTCACATGTACCAGAGCCACCCCTTAAATGCAGTATTATATTTTTTTTAATACTGCAATTTTAATACTCTTAAAATTGAGATCTATATTACAAATGTCATTATGCAAAGTTTCATGCACTTATCGTAATAATTATGGAAGTTAGAAGGTTCTAAAAAATTCGGACGGACGGACAGACAGACAGACAGACGGACAGACAGACAGACAGACGGATGGACAGAACGAATTTATAAGGGTCCCTTGTCGGGCTACGGAACCCTAAAAAAACACAGGGCGTCTTAAAATAAGCAACTTAACACGATAAGACATTTTTTAGAACTTTTGTCTGTCTGTTTGTTTGTCCACGCACATCTCCTAAACAACTGGACGGATTTAAATGGAAAAAAAAAAACTAAGAAACACTTTTTCCTCTTGAGAGGTTCGCCGTCCCACGTCTTGTGCATTTTCCAGTGTCCTGTATTAAATTACCTATGTTCAAGTTTGATTAAATATCACCAAACAAGTCTTAGTAATAGATAATGATACCCCATTGACCCAGTTGGTGGTAAACCTGCCTTCTGCGCTAGGGGGCGTGGGTTCGATTCCCACCTAGGACAAACATTCATGTGATGAACATTTGTGTTTGTTCTATATCTGGGTGTTAATATCTATTTAGGTATTTAAAAATATATATGTACGTATATCAGTCTCTGGCAGCCATATTACAAGATTTGCTTACTTTGGGGTCAGATGACCGTGTGTGCAAAAATGTCCCGAAAATTTAATTATTTACTAGCTGATACCCGCTGCTTCGTAAGCGTAGAGCTTAGCCTTCGACCTCGCTACTATGACTCGCTCTAGGAACACAAAATTTCATCCAAATCGGTCCAGCCGTTTACTCACCGTTTAAACCTTCCCTGAACTTCCACAAATATTCCAAGATCAAAATTAGCCAAATCGGTTCAGCCATTCACAAGTTTTAGCGATACAAACAACATTAATTGGTTTTTATATATATATATAGATTTAAATTACAGACAGATTCAAGGAAAATAAGTGACGGTTAAGTCCAAGTCATTCCCTATTAAAATAGTGTAGACTTTACAAGAGGCTTCTGTGGAGTTTTGGAAACAGCATGAAAACACATGTTTCACCGCGTTATATCACTTGGCCACACTCAAGCAAGTACACGAACAATTAATAAATAATAATTCACCATTATTACGCATTAACACTCAAAAATACACAACTTTAGGAGAATAATACAATGTGCTGACATGTTTTTTTATGTTGAGCCAAAATAGAACCATAATGTACCTACTTATACTAGTATAATAAACAGCAATGAAATTTCAAGCATTTTATATTACTTCAGTTCTGTCAACTATAGCTTTCAAACCTTTACAATCTTGCAATTTTGGGATAAAATCCAATTTCATAATATCAACTTTTAAAAAAACATTACAGGTTTGCGCTTGACCGCCAACTCGCCTGATGTTAAGCCATGATGCGGTCTACGATGGAGCACGCTTGCCTAAAAGAAGCCGATTTATTCTTGATTTGAAGACACCCAGATTGTTACTATCAGGGAACACCCATTAAAGCAGCGTATTCCACAGACTAGCAAATCGCACAATAAAAGTGGAATCAAAGCCCTTCATACGGGTTTTCGGAATATCAACCATAAAGCGGTGTCGATTTTTCGTATCCGCTCTGGCAGTCCAATAGAAAAATGTAATGGTAGGAGGGAATTAAATCATGTACCTACGTAGATCTGATAAAATATACTTAATTGTCACCTCTATTTCTTTTCTTACATCTGCAATTTTGTTGTCTTGGTGTTTCGTTTGGGATGCGCTTTGAATAACTATTTGCAGTGTTGCCAGTAGGTATTGTTTGTATTGCCATTAATCTGATGCGGAAGTCCGGATGGAGCTGGAACCATTTCAACTTCATTCCGATATTTATTGTATCTATTGCTGTTTGGAATTTATGATTATTCAAATTGCTAAATGTGTCTAACTTTGTATATGCTTCGAAATCTATTTATTTACAGGGGAGGCCTGATGGATCCGAACTGGATTTTTGGCCGCCAGAGACTTAACAGTTATTATTTTTATGTTATTTATTTAGGATTTTTTATTTATTTGGACTGGACCCAAATTTTGATGGACCCAAACTGGATCTTCGGCCGCCCGAGACTCTTAGACATGGCATACCTTTTGTTATTCTGAGACTACTAGCAGAAAAAAGACAAAATTGAAATTAAAGAAACAAAAGTTTTCCCGCCGAGCTTCAACCTGAACTTTTTCAAAAAAGTTGTCTACAACTACCACCTCTCCGGGTTGGCATAGCTACGTCAACACTGTTAGTGTTGCAGTTGTCCTTAGGTGGCGGTTTCTGATTACCACCAGGCAGACAGAAAGCTTGTTTGCTGCTCTTAAAAAAGCTTTTAGAATGTAATTTTAGCATAAAAGCACTGGCTGGTGAGCGCATGGTCACCGTAGCGCTCAGCTGTACTGTAAATGCCGTTACCCATGCAGACTGCTTGCTGTCTTATCGTCCGTTGATTTATCATCGGTGATTAGTAGAAACCACGAGTGCTACAATGAAATTACTGCAAGGATGACTTAAGAACTTGGCTTCAAGAGCCCTCTTAAAATTTTTGTACGGAAAATGCAACGAAAACTGGCTTTTTGGGTTCTGATTCTATTAAATAGAGAAACCTATAGAAAATTTAATTTCTGTAATAGTTAGGTAGATACATGTGTATTTTTTTTATTAAAAATACGGCTTATCGATGCCCTAAAATCCAAATTGCTAAAATTTTACAATGCATTTTGTAATACGACTCTTAATGCTTATTTCGTAAACAGTAGCCATTTTCTCATTAGGTATTATAGATAGAGTTTCTTGGTTACACATAAAAGTTTGATAGCTCTTCAATTTGAACAAAGCCACAATACAATTGGATGAAAAGTGACCCTACTCAAATATTAAATACAAGCTTGAATTTCAACTGAGGGCAGCGTCCATCAAAGCACCTAAATGTAGTTTGTCTGTTTCATCAAATAAACCTAGAAAATACTGACACCGAAATTTCGTAGGTACCAGAATTACCAAGAGTAAACACAATTAGATTAGGTAAGGGGTACCTCCCAGCGGATAGCAATATCAGATGGCGTTAATGATCTCTGGCCAGAGTTTCTTCACTCCATACAGAGTACTTCTTGTAAGTATAAGTAGTTATTATTTTTAACTGACTCTAAACAAGGAGGAGGTTATCAGTTCGACCGTATGTTTTTTGTGTTTGTTACGCGATTACTTTGCCAATTATTAATTGATTTTGATGATTATTTTTTTGTTTGGTAGGGCATACTTCAAAGGTGGTCCAATATTTTTTTAATCGAAATTGATTCACGCTTTTGGAAAAAAACAATAAAAATATTTACTTACACAGATGTCGTTTTGAATTGTGGTTCCCTTTACCAAACGTATTGATGAGAACGTTCAATTTGTTTTAACTATCATCACAGAAACATTAACCAATTAGTCAAGAACAAAGAAGATTGTATGTATTTGTATGGAGCCAAAATAATAATTATACATTAATACCTATAACTATTTGTTGTAACTATGTTGGAAAGATTGCGTAACCGTGTCATTTCTGTTAAAGCTTTCTCATCGTGGGATCGATTTAAAAGCTTATCTTCTTTTTAGTTTAAGTTTGTACATGTAGATATAACATTCAAGTTAGTTTTTATTTATAAAAAAAAAAACTTTATATTATGGACTTATTTTCTAGGTATAGCTACCTCCTGTATCTGGTGGTAGATCCGGTCAAGAGTGCATCGAACAGGGTATCACGCGCGAAGAGGTTAATGTAGCCGGAGGTATTATCTTTTGCATACATGATACGTTCCGGTATAGCTACACTCCGTCTGAACATTTATACTGCACTTTTTTGAGCTTGAGTCTTTAAAACTAATTTTGGCCAAGGATCCATTATATTATCGTTCTTGGTTTGGCCTAGCGAGCCACATTAGGCTCATGATAAGAAACAATGTTGAAAAACAATATTTAAGGACCGCCGTTATCGAAAACGATGAGGAGAACTATAATATACTTTCGGGCCCGAAATAAACTAGATGAAGGTATGACGAAACAAGACTAAAAAGATTTTAACTGATTACAAATACGTTGGAAATATAATCAAAATTGATTTATCATTCAAGAGTATCAGATCAACGGCGACAACTGATGTTGCGATCCACTAGGAGATACGCTGGAAAAGTAAACAAGTGAATATTTAAGACGAGAAAAGCATCTACATTTGCAACAAAGAGTGATAAATCAGAGCGTTTGTTCCAGAACTTTCTACTCGCAAATGCTGAAAAAATACAGCAGCAGCTATTTAGTAATGGGAGAGCGAGCTATCGTTAGTAGTTTTGATAAGGGAATACTCTGGGGAAGAAAGTGAGCGCTTTGTTATCTTGCCTGTAAAATTTTAAGAGTTTTACGGTTTATGAAAAGATGCTAAGATTGCAACAGGGTGTTTTTTTAACCTTATGGTGGGTGAGTGCTATTCTAAGCAACTTGTCTAAGCAGGATTAGATGTCATTGCTATATCTAGCTGGATCCTCGTCCCTACACCAATGACTTATTTAGTATTTAAATGAATTATGAAGTTCCGATGCCATCGCTCTACAATGGTGAAAGAAAACATCGTGAAGAAACCGTGTCTAAAAACATCGTGTTTCTTCACGATGTTTTCATTTAAGTAAAAGAACTTTAAAAGTTCAATGACATAATATGACATTTACTAACATGCACTGGGCCAGCATAGTGGATTATGGCCTATACTCTCTCTCTCTATCTCTCTGTCTCTCTCTCTTTCTTAGAGAAGGCCTGTGCTGCGTCTCAGAAACAAAATAGGCTGATAATTAACTAAAAAATATCAACATTAAAAAAACTGGCCAAGTGCGAGTCGGACTCGCGCACGAAGGGTTCCGTACCATTATCTATAAAAACGGCAAAAAATCACGTTTGTTGTATGGGAGCCCCCCTTAAATATTTTATTTTAATTATTTATTTTTGAAGTGTATAAGTATATAACTAAATATTCTGTGAATATTTCAAGCGTCTACCTGTTGCCGTTATCAATATCGAGCAAAATCAAGCAAAAAAATCTCGTTTGTTGTACAGGTTTTCGTATTTGTTGTTATAGCGGCAACAGAAATACATCATCTGTGAAAATTTCAACTGTCCAAGTATAACGGTTCATGAGATACAGCCTGGTGACAGACGGAGAGAAGGACAGCGGAGCCTGAGTAATAGGGTCCCGTTTTACCCTTTGGGTACGGAACCCTAAAAACATTCACCCTCGACAAAAGAACAGATATTTTTTTCGCAATTACTGGGTTGGTGTCCTTAGTTAGTAAAGTATTGTTTTACTTTTCAGGCCCTGGCACAAGCAAATGTTAGTTATAATTTAAACATAGTTAATTACTTACTTTCTGCATGTTTACTTACTGTATACTTCACAGTAGCGATCCAAACTCCCAGTTTGATGGCGTAACTAAACGATGCGGATTCCAGCTCCTATTTTCCTCGACTGCAAATTCCTAAATGGGTAACAATAGAGTGTTTGCTGGCTGTCCGCAAACAAGCTAGCAATCGTTGAGTTGGAGTTCCGAAAGCGTGTCGTTTGCCAACTGACCTAACGTCATAAAAATAAATAGTATCAGGAAACGCATAGATTTTACGACGCATTGAAACTGCAGATTTCATGTCGTATTTCACGCGGCGATCTATATAGATAAATTACCTAGTAGCGCTTTCTAATGTCAAAGTTGTACAAGTCGAAAAGAGCATGGTATCCAACGGCAACATCTATCTCATTGGTATAAAGTTTCCAACACTTTCGAAGAAAAAAAAAACATGAGTGAGAATAAAAATATCTTTTCCCGAAATAAAAAAAATTAAAATCTAAAAAACAAACTAAAGTAATACCTACCTGGTTGGTTAGCATAATCTCAAAAACTTTCTTGTAAAATACCTTACCTTTTGCCTTGCTCTCTTATTAGCCGAGAGAGCGAGACAAAATTCAATTTAAGGTTATTATAATATTTTTTTTGAGATTATGGTAACCCACTAGTAATTAGAAAAGTTTATAGTACCTTGTTTGTGAAAGTAGGTTTTAATGTTTGCAGTACAATAGGCATGATGACTAAAATTTTTTTATTACCTCATAAAAAAGTTCTTCATAAATATTTTATTTATAGAGCATATCAACGAAAACAAAATTTAAATTAGTTCAAAAATAAATAAGTTATATGTATTTTAATTTCATGCTATACAGAGAGTATCCTGAGCTATGACGTCAAGCCTCAGGCGCGGCATACAAATGCTATAGGTACTAACACACGCTTTGCGATAAAGGGATGGAGCATCCCCACTCTTTACCCACATAAAACTCTAAACGCTCATATCTCAGAGATTTAACAGCCAATTCGATTTATTTTTTTCAATATGTGTAATGTAATTAGTTATATTCATCGCTAAAACTGTTATTTGTAATAAATTAAACATTAGGCCACATGCCTATTGTCCAGATTGGGTATTAAAGTAAACCAATTAAAACATTTGCATTGAATATTAAGATTGCTTTCGCATCAGATACTTGCAAAATATAGTTAGATGCATTGTACTCATGTTAACAATGGCCCGTAAAAGCACAACTTGTTTGTGTAAACGTTTATTGTTCCAAGAAAATTAATTACTCGAGCGTATACGTTCATCGATAGAAATCAAATGGCGCGTAAACGTGGCGGGAAAGCCAAGCCTGTTTGTTGCGAACAGGGTTGCCATTATGTAAAAACGAATATAAAGATTTAAGTGTTTTGCGGTTTTCGATGTTCTATTATTAAATATATCAATATGTGCTGTACAGGAGACCAGACCATAGATCAGACTATATATGACCAAACTAACCCGTGTATTCTTTGGTATAGCTATTAGGTACTGCTCGGTTCCAATTTTTTTTCTCTGACGGCTGATATGAAAATATTTTCTTTTAATATGTAGTATGTATATCAGTGATTTATGTATTTAGTGCTGGATAACATGTAGGTATATGTATTTTTTTGGTTATTATTTATGTTTGATTTAGTCAGTTTAAAACCTGTATAAAGGTGAATTATAACTTGGAATTCTGATCAGAACTGAGAAAGTATTTGCTGTAAAACTATGTAAAATTAGCTGTGCTCCGCGATTTAACCCGCTACATCAACTGATACATTTCCTGGTTAAAAAGTAGCTTCTGTCAATACAGCCTACGAGCTAATGCTATAATTTGTTCGACAGCTACAGAGTTGTTACATACACACACATTTTTGGATGATATGTATCAGTGTAGTATTCATGGTGTATATATAATTATCAATATAAAAAACCGATTTCATAAAAATGACAGAAGTGGACCAAATTCGTCCATCAAAATCAGTTCAATCAGTCGAAAGTTCTGAGACAAAAAAAAACAGTCGAATTGAGAACCTCCTTCTTTTTGCAAGTTGGTTAATAAAAACCTGCTTGATGAACTATTTCGAATGACATCTACTCGTCGGTGTACAGTCGCGTCGTGTGCACCGGTGTGATGACAGTTGCTAGCCGGTTTTGCTAGCTAGCGGTCGCGCAATTGAAAGAAAAACCTAAAAATAGTTAAACATGTCGCAAAAACGCGGATAGTGGTAATATAAGTGAATAGACTGTACATTTCCACGTAGTTGGTAGAATTTGAGTGTGTAACAATGTTCGATGAGGCATCACTAGAGAAAAATATCTCAATAGTGACATTACAAAAAAAATACATTCGCCTAACTCAAGCAAAATATTCACAAGTGAACACGTAGCTTTAGAACAAATCCTGCCATTTGGCAACCATGCGAGAGTGAACATGAAAACACGTTGTGTGTCTCCAATTTCATTGTTACAAAGCTTCTGCCGTATTTACAAGATAATTTGGTTAAAACGATTTCCATTGCTGCGCATTTGCGAGGAAAATACATAATTTTAAAATCTTTTATTTTTGCAACTATGTTTAATTTAGTAAATTAGCTTAGAATGTATACTTTGTGTGGTAACACCGTGTTACCTACTACACTTTTCTGTTCTATTTGTGTATATTATTTTGACTAAGTACTTAATTCCAACGATTTATAATTTCATCATGCTAAAACAAACTCGGGCATCAGCCAAGACAAACTGCGGTTCTTTAATCAATTTACAACTTAGAAATTTGTTACTGAGAGCCTAAACACCTTATGTTATATTCATTGTATTCAAAATCTGTAGACTCAAGGAGTTTGTCTTGTGACCCTTATGCTCTATGTCACATAATATAAGTGTCCTTGCAACCTCTCTGCTAGTTTGGCCAGAGACGGACTTAGGCTACGCTCTATAGTGTTTGTTAGATACAGACATAATAACACTATGGACCACAATATATACATAGACAACATCTATTTGTGATAGTAAATAGATTTATGCTGGACATAGATTTCAAAAGGTCCGGTTTAAAGCGGCCTGCATGCAGCATTTTCCTGCGGTCTCTTTTAGATCGTCTGTCCATCTTGTGGGTGGACGACCTAAGCTACACTTACCGGTCCGTAGTCTCCATTCGAGAACCTTTCGGCACCACTGGCCATCTATTCTGCGTGCTATGTGCCTTGTCCACTGCCACTTAAACATGTTAATCAGGTGGGCTATGTCGGTAACTTTCGTTCGTCTCCGAATCTCCTCATTTTTGATTAGATCTCGTAAAAAAAAACGAAGCATAGCCCTCTCCATAACTCGTGCTCAACGATCTGATTGATCAGTATTCAGATATAGATATATTTTATGCTAAATTTGAGTTTATGATAGATGCCTGTGTAGTTTTTTAAAGTCAAAATTCTTAATGTAAAATATTAGGTGTCAATCTTATCTGTTCTGCGCAACGGAAAACAATAATTACTTATATATATTTTGGCTTGCTGTGCGTGTTGGCTTCGCTGTAAGCGCAGCAAGCATTTGATCGAAAATAAATAAATTAATACTTTGATTTTCTTATTATTTAGTTTCAGTGCGCCCCACCGACAAAATCCTACATGTATGTACCTACCCCCGGCTCGAACAAGTTCGTGTCCAACAGAACCCTAAGCTAACTTCCTGTGAGTTAGTTACCCGCTTTCTCTCACTATTTTTCTACACGGTACCTATAATACGCTTGTAAAATCTTGTTAGCTTTTTTGTAGTTTGAAACAAGTTGCCAGCACGTAACGCTAGTAATTTTCATTTAGTAAAACGGACTTTCCAATCAATGATCATACTAATTTTAAAAATGCGAAGCGTGTTTGTTTATTTGTTTCTTTTTCATACACTGACATGACAGCAAGAGAGCGACGGATCGACGTGGTTATTGTATACACTTAGATGTGGATGGAGGGCGGGAAAGACACTTAGGATACTTTTTATACCGTAAGATTTTCTGTTCGTGCCACGCGAGTGGATTTGCGGGGCAAAGCTTGTCTGTATTTTTTATGGTAGAAGCTATACAGGGTTATTGGTATTTTTTGTAGCGATTAAGTCCGCATTTGACCGCCAACTTGCCTTAATGTCTTACAGGCAGCTTCCCTACGTCATACTTTTGGTCTTTTATGAACTTTTGTTCCGTGTAAATAATATAAATAGTTGATTGAATCAGGCGTTACTTTGCGGAAGTCCATTTTCAATACTGTTTTAATGATAAATTTCTAGTGTAATTCCGCTTCTACGTCGCTTCAAGTATAATAAGGAATTTGTGATAAATATAAATTGTCAAAAAAAGGATTCAATACAAAAATATTTACATTAGGGAATGCCAATAAAATTTACGTGGTCTCAAATGAGAAAAAAATCAGCAGTATGGACTCTTATTATTTATCTCACATGAGATTTCTTGCCATAAACGCATGACATCGTAACATAAAAATGTATAGGTTATTGGAAAATTGTCTTTATGACCACATGAACTCGCAACGTAGCCACGTTACCTTATCTGCGTGGAATTGACAATATGAGGTTTGCTAAAGTGATGAGGTGTGCAATGTGTGTTTGTTTTGAACAGTCAAAATAACGAGAATTAAGCTATATAGCGCGTTTCGTGCACGTTTGTCAAGAGAATGTAGTATCCACAGAAGTGAGAATTTTTTCCTACTCTTTTCTGTGCCAATCGAAAGGTGCGATTGATATTTTTATCGCGTTTAAATTTTGTAAGCGTCGCGTTTTGTAGTGGTAGTACAGAATTAGGGCCTTGGGTGAAACTGACTCTTGCACCTATAATAATAGATTATGCCAACAAGGTCAAAAACAAATCACTTTAGCCGAGACGTTTATCAGCCCGAGCCGAAAGCCAGAGCGGATATTTAAGTCGGGGATAAAATGAGTTTTGTGCTCGAGTTTTTGTGTTAGGCATACACTGTATTTAATAATGAAATAGAAATATTATATTACAGACTTTACTTTATAGGCTTCTATGGAGTTTTGGAAACAGTTAAATATTGAGGATTATTTGGCGGAACGACACAATGAAATACCAAATCGGTGACACAACTGTTTATTTAACCAAGTACATTTTGGCATACCTCACAGAAACAACTGAAAATACATATTTCACCTTATTGTATCACTGTTCCACACTCAAGCACATTCACGAACACTTAGTAAAATAATAATCCACCATTATTAACAGTTAAAAATACACAATTTTATGAAAATATTAGGTAACAACCTACAATGAGGCGATATGTTTTTTCCGCAAATTTTACAATGTTCTAATTCTTATTTTACTGTATTAAATATGCCCAAGTATAGAGACGAGTGGAGACGTTACTAGAGGTTTCAATAGAATTTTGAAAACAAAATGCTCTAGAGCACAAAAAAAATATTTTTATTCACTAGAGCATTAAAATCAGTTAAAGATAATGGGCCTTACTTAAAAACGTTACGCAAGTTGATCTATGCTTTAAAATGCTCTCTCAACTTCTCGCTGGTGGAAATCGTAACACGCGAAAACGAGACGGAGCATATTTAAGCGTATGTCAACTTGAGTAACGTTTTTAAGTAAGGCCCCTAAGGTATATATTTTTTTTAATCCATACATACACTCTTACGTCGATTTCTTATCTGTCTACTGACTATCACTTACGTCTTACAAGGGGCTTAAACCTTACGACCCTGAGAAGTGAAAAAATAAATAAATACACGTTGGCGCCAAAATTCGGCGTGGTTGTTTGTCATTTAAAATCTGCTCTCTACATAAGATAAAATATGTACGTTAGGGCACCTGGGCTAAATCAAGATCAAGCTTTATTTTACTTACACGTATATATGTAATTTGACGAGGATTCAACCTTAATTTTTTAGCTAAATAAAGTTCCTTATTTTTTATATTCAAAAATAGATGTTCTGAGTGACACGTCCCTGCAACCGTAAGGTATTCCATATTTAAATCATAACTGATTGACATAGGTTTGACATTTTCAATTCTACTGTCAACAGTCGAGCCATTTTTGGTCCGTGATGGAAATTCGAAAAATAAACAAGCATGCTTTGATTATGCAAGCATGGTCTTTAATAATATTTCAACAAAGAAAAAAAGAACATTAGAAAATAAGTACGCAAATGCATTCACTGCATTTACCATACAATATATTAATAACATGCAACTCAAGTAAAAAAAAATACAATATAAAAAAATGCCATTCATGGGGACTGCCCGCAGAAGTGAAAACTAATACGTCACATTAGCATGTCGGTGACGCGAATCCATATGTTTTCCCCCTACGAAATATCGCTCAACGCAGGCTTCCAGTGGATGCAGATGGCAGGCTGTTGTTCGAAAACGTTTAGTGTAGCGTTCTATATATAAAAAAAACTTTGTGACCACCTACATTACATCACTGAATAAGGTCACAAATTGGTCCAACTCAGCATAATGCTGGCTGTTAACCAGCGCTGGTCTTCCGTTGGATCTGTTTGGAGATGTCACGGTACTGGCACATTTACAACGCACGACTCAAGCAAACATCAACGAAATAGTAGGCCTTTTGTGGCTGATGATGCCGATGATGATGATGAATACCCTTGTCAAATTATATTATGAATTATTATTACTAAAATTCATATCATTCATTGTCCTTAATTTCGTTTCAAATAAATCTCAATAAAAAGATCAATTCAATACAAACAATGTAAAAAATAATCCATTATCCCGTGAAAAGTCTATTCAACGTGCGAATTTGTTTCCGCGTATGGAGCTGTCATGTCATACATCACGAGGTTCGATTTTTGCACCTTTGTGGTATATTGGTACAGTGTAGAGCAGTTACAGAGATTGGCCCTTATTCTCTATCTCACATGAGATGTCCTTGCCCAGGAACGCGTGACGTCATAACACGAAAAAGTAATAAATACACACTGTGCCCTTTCGTGGGCAGGCCATGCCGCAACGCATTGCATTACAAAAGTCCTCCTGCACACTTTTGTATAATGAACCATCATCGCTCACTACAGGTGGACTGCTGCGGGCCGCAGCGCACCACACTGGCGCATTGCTAATGGCGTAATTTTGTGGCCTTTGTTATGCGTTGCGATGCCACCCGCCTCAGTGTGCATTGCGCAATAGACATGTCGTGTTTGTTGTTCTACTTAGAAAAAAAACACATCTGACATAGGACTGCACGTCAAAAGTGAAAACTTAAGAAGTAATTCACCTATTCTACAAGAGATGGCGCTGTTTTAAAATACACGGTACAGCGTGACGATGCCGAGAGTTCCATGATTTTTGTTCACCCGAAAAGTGCTCAACGCGCCTAAAGAAGTTTTCACTTCAAAAAATATATCATCCTCGTCCGTATATTCCATTATTGTACGAACGAGCACGATACTTTTTTTTGCAGCGACGATAAATCAGTCATTGATGTGATTGAATTCCAAACCACAGAGTGTGGGATCAAATTCCAACAATGAGCTAGGGCTGCCGCTAAAGTAAAACATCCTGATGCCATAGCATGGTGGTAGAGTTCTACCTTACGTCAACATCATCAGCCAGAAGACGTCCACTGCTAAACATAGGCCTCCCCCTTTAACCTCCACACTGAACGACATCCTGCCATCTGCATCCACTGGATGCCCGCGACTCTCACAATGTCGTCTGTCCATCTAGTGGGAAGCCTACCTACGCTGCGTCTTCCGGTTTGCGGTCTCCACTCAAGAACCTTTCTTCCCCATCGGTTATCAGTTCTTCGAGCGATGTGGCCTGCCCATTGCCACTTCAACTTGCAGATTTTAATAGCTATGTCGGTGACCCTGGTACTTTGGCGAATATCTGAAGAGTCCGAATTTTATTCGCAAGTTCACCCTTAATATGGCTGAAAATCTGTCGCCAAACAACGGTTTATCCCACCAGCAGCCTCTAGAGCCGATTTTACATTTCAGAGTAGGCGTATTTATCATCTTCGACGATACAGTCACAATACGCTGCGACTTCACTTGCCTTTCGAAACGAGAGACGCGAAACTTGCGAATTCTATCGCGTTTGGTGAAGGCTCGCCTCGTTTTATTTAGATTGAAACGAAAGAGATACGCACTCATTTCGCAGGGCAATAATAGTTTATAGCTGACCGTCAGGTCAACATCGCGAAAGCTTGAATACTGCATTGGAATGTAGAATAGGTACGTTTCTATGATATTATTGGTGAAAATAATATTGCCTATTGATCTGGCCTGTCGGGTGCAGTTATTCTGATGGATCTGAGGCAAGCAATAATAATATCTCCATTTCAGAGATATACGATCTGACGTAGATACCTACCTAGTTGTACTCGTGTCTATGATCGAAACCTAAAAATACGAAGTATAAGTATGAAATCTTTGATCGAAACACACTAGAAATACAACTAGAAAATAGATTAATGTCCTCTTGTTTTGATGTCACAAACATTCTTAACGCATAATTTTCAATTAACTTTGAGTCGCCTCAATATCGATACACAATTCGCGGTGTAAGAACCAGATGAACGTATCAACCAAAAACTCGAAAATATTTTTTTTATAAATGGTTCTTAAATGTGGCCCTGCACGATGTGCCAAAATGACGTAACTGTACAGTCAATACTTCACTAATTCAATAATAACGTATTAGTAAAAAAAAGTTTTTTTATCGAACTAGAAGAACGTAACTTGAATACCGGTAAAAAGTTTTATATTAGTTGATAATATAGGTAATGCATAAATAACGTATAGGCAAAAATCTTTATTTGAATCCAAAACTATTGCTTAGTTGTAAATTTTAAGCGAGCTATAACAACGTATAAGCTTTATCTTCGTTGTTTGATTTGTATAATTAACATCTCAAATAACGTATTTTAATATGTATAGGTAAATCAGTTTAGAATATGTAAGAGCCAAGTTAACGCATGTCAACCGATAAAAAAAAAACAGAATGTGTGATTTATTTTTATTTTATAATAAAATAATAATGAAATATAATAAATATCTGGGCCATTATTGCACACATGGTCATCTGACCCCAAACTAAGCAAAGCTTGTAATATGGCAGCCAGAGACTGATATACGTACATATATATTTTTAAATACATACTTAAATAGATATTAACACCCAGACATGGAACAAACACAAATGTTCATCACACAAATATAATGTTTTATATTAAGCTTATGAATTCTGTAATAGTGTTAGAGAACTTCTGTATACTTTTTTAATTCGTTAAATATTCATTATCCTCTACATAACACTCTAAAGTTCAAAGAAGTGAAATATGCACGGTTTTTTAGCTCTCCTGTAAAATGCAAAAAAAGTAAATACGTTCATTTGGTTCTTACACCGCGAATTAATCGTCGTGTTAATATAATGCCCCCGTCCGTGTTTCATACATTTTTAACTATACCGCTAAATGGCTAAAACTGTCTCTTATACCAATTTTTTACGCACTAAGAAAGTTGTGGCAACATCAATGATCTAACTAATGGTCCACATGCAAAAAAAGGTGGCAACGTAGTCTGCTGGATGAGTTCATCTAAAGCCATCAAGCCTGATTTAGGCCACATGGGTTCGCACCCGCTACCCCACCTTACCATATCACCCTTGTTTGTCTGATCTGAGACTCGCCTAAACTAGACAAGAAAAGCGCTAAGTTGCTACTCAGTCAGGGCCGTCTTTAACCTATTGGAGGCCCTGGTGTCAATCTCATGACTTCGCCACCCCTCTAAATAAAAACCTCATTCCGATGACTGAGTACGTCATCGAATGAATAGATATATAAGCTATGTATTAGGATGTACTTTCACTATTTTAGGAATGCGTGATTCACATGCATCCCTTCAAACCCTTGTGTAAACATTGTTATCAATAATTGCCTAATGCTTTTAGGGATGCATTCCCAGACGCATCCCTCTGCATATCTTAAGTAAACCATTAGTGATACTCGTAATGTCCAGATCCTTTCAGGATGCGCCCTAATGCATTCCAATGCAGCCCTTGTTCTCGCACGGGTATAAAACCCCTGCAAAGCATGTTTTAATTGAATTCATTCTGTGGAAGCTCTAGTAGCAACACGCATAACTTGTAACTCTTTCTTTGTTTGAAATAAATATATTTTTTTACAAGAAAGTAGAATCAGTTTAATTGACTGGCGCCTGCAAACGTGGAGCGACTCCTGGACCAGCCCGCAACCAGACGAACTCAGTGAGAAGACCCTGGAACTAGCTGCCCAGATCCAGTTGGAAGACGACGTCGCTGAAACGAACCTACAAATTTGTCAATTATTGAAGTCTAGAAGTGATCGACGTTCCAGCCTGGTGAACGAAGACTCAAGAAAGAATTTCAATGTGGAAATTGCTGCTGCTGCTCCCACTGTAAGTAGATTGTCTCATCCTGGCCTGCACTCCTAGTGGTAAAATTCTTATCCAACCTCCCAGGATGGCGAATCCTCATGTATCCCCTCCTCAAGTCGAGAGTAGGATTCAAATCTCAATTAAAGACCCAATAGATCTTGTCCCGACATATGACGGAAACTCACGCGACTTACAGACTTTCCTGACCGCGGCTGAAAACTATTTTCAGTTTAGTCAAGCCCCTTCAGATCTGATTAAAGTCCAACAAGTTATATCCCGACTTCGCGACAAGGCACAGAGAGTTATCTGGAGTTCTCAACACCAGTATAACTGGGGTAAAATTAAAGAGAGTTTAAGAACTGCTTGTGGATTCCCTAAGGATCTAAATTACATCCAGAATGAAATCCGTTTGTTGAAACCCGAAACATCGCGCTTCGGAGATTTCATAGAAAGACTAGATCAACTTTTACTAGAAGGCCGTGAGATATCAGCGGTAGATGGTGTATCTGAGCTTCTCATAGACACCGCTAAACATACGCTTTTAGGACTCCTCCCTATCGATGTACAACGATCTTCTTTCTTTACAAACTATGCTACATTATGTAGTAACATTCGGCATATGGAACTACACGGATTGATTAACCTTTCGCGAAATAATCAGACGGTAAAATCCAGTATGCCACCCCTACATGCTAAACCGGAGCATCATAATAAACCGGCAGACCTTAGCTTTAATAATAGAAATAATGCGTATTTTAATCAACCTATTTTACCTAGGTTCCCTAATAATAATAACCAACGACACACTTACCCAATCTCTCCTCTCACGATGAGAATGCGGCAACAACCACAGAATAACGCGCAATACCAACCGCGACTACAACATTCGTATCCGCCACGCCCCTTTCACACGCAAAATCCAAACGCCCCTGGCAATAATTCGCAACCGAAATGGTTCTCAAACCGTCCGTTCGGTGAGACCCGCGATGTAACTATGCGCACGGCACGCGACCCGAACGTTCCCCCAAATAAGCGATTTAGAAATGACTTGTATTTTCAAGAGGCTTACAATGAGTTTGAGCCCTTCCCAGAGACCGAAACACATTTCGAAACCGACGACCAGTACTACCCCGAAGAATATAATAACGAGTCATATGACAACGACGAAACGTCGGATTTTACCACAGTGCCTCAAGAGCAGGACCAAACGTAATCCATCTCAATAACTTAAGTACGTCTCCCTTGCCTCACCTCGTTTTAAACTCCAATCGAAAAATGTTGATTGACACCGGAAGTTCAAAATCCTTTGTCTCCACCCGAATAGCAAACGAGTTACGTCAGGACTCTCACGTTCAGTTCATACCGGAAAGCTTTACAGTTAGAACGGCTCATACGACGAGTACGCATACGGGAAAAATCATAACGCCTCCGTGGAATCAGCTATTCCCTGAAGCCCGAAATTCAGTTGAATTATTTGTGTTCGACTTTTCCCCTAAATACGACTACCTCATTGGCTGGGACAACTTAGCCAGAATGAACCTAACTATAGACCCAACAAATAAATGCCTCCGCAGCCCAACAACCGAGATTGAAATACATAACACTGAAGTACGCGACAACATAAACCAAATTATTAGCGATTATGATTATATTTTTGCAACTGATGCGGCCCAAACCTGCTTTGAATCCGTCCAACACGAGATTAAGCTGTTAAACGAAGATCCTATATACCAAAAACCATACAGACTTCCCGAAACATCGCGCCGTGAAGTCACTAAACAAATTGGAGAAATGTTAAAAAACGGTATTATACAACCATCTGACTCACCCTGGTCAAGCCCTGTACACTTAGTAGATAAGACTCCATATGAACCGATGAACAATAAAAAATGGCGATTAGTCATTGACTATCGCAAGTTGAACGAGCAAACTCGAAGTGATAAATTTCCCTTGCCCAACATAGACGATATCTTTTCGAAGTTAAATGGAGCTAAATATTTCTCAACCCTCGATCTCACTGCTGGCTATCATCAGATTAAAATGCATCCAAATTCAATACCCATTACGGCATTTACAACACCAGATGGCCACTATGAATATACCCGAATGCCTTTTGGTTTAAAGAATGCACCCGCGACGTTTCAGAGAATAATGAATAACATCTTGCGACCGCTGGTAGATCAGAAGATCTGTCTAGTGTACTTAGATGATGTGATAACATTTGCCTCTACTCCGGAAGAGCATCATCGAAGACTCCGTCTTGTTTTACAAACTCTCGCGGAAAATCAACTTAGAGTTAACAGAGAAAAGTGCAAATTCTTCCAACAGGAAGTAGGTTTTCTTGGACACGTTCTGTCGTCTGAGGGACTCCGTCCAGACCCGCGAAAGATAGAATCCATTCGAAAATTCCCGATCCCGAGAACAGTCAAAGAAATAAAGTCATTCCTTGGACTTGTCTCATATTACCGAAAATTTATCCCTAATTTGAGTAAGATCGTAAAACCCTTGACAAATCAAACAAAAAAGGGAAGTAAAGTCGAGTTTACGCAGGAATTTCAAGAAGCATTTGAAAAATGCAAAACGCTAATAACAAACCCTCCAGTTTTATCATACCCTGATTTCGATAAAACCTTTACAATTACAACGGATGCAAGCGATAAAGCTTTAGGTGCTGTAGTCTCCCAAGATTCCCATCCGATAGCATATGCTTCGCGCGTTCTTAACGAAGCTGAACAAAAATATAACACAACCGAGAAAGAACTGCTCGCAATCATCTACGCAGTAACTCAATTCCGCCCATATATTTACGGCCGAAGATTCTTATTAGAAACAGACCACCAACCGTTAGTCTGGTTAACTAAACTCAAAGAACCAAACGCGAAATTAACTCGATGGCGCCTCAAGCTCCAAGAGTATGACTACGAGATAAGGCATAAAAAAGGCGCAACTAACCATGTAGCCGATGCCCTATCTAGGATTGAGCTAAATAACATCGACTCAGATCAAGCTACGGTACATAGCAACTGTGATGACTCAGACAACGGGTTTAAAATAAAACATTCCCATCCCCCGCGTAGAATGAACCGAATCTTCGTAAAAACAGACGCGCCTAGATACGAAGTAAACCATCAACGAAAAGATAACTCCACTCGAGATTACGACCTCTCTCTCACAAAGGATAATTATGAAAAAGAATTCGTGACGTTCCTAATGGAATACGTAGACGCCAAAAGGTACGCCTTCGTTTGTCATGACCAAGAAATAGGACAGAAACTTAGTGAAATCTTTAGGATAAAATTCAATAAATCAGTCCAAATAATCTGGTTCAAAGACATAAAAATAGAACTCACAACTTATGATGAAATAATAGGAATTATTAAAAAATATCATCTATACCTTAATCGTCACATCGGACAACCCGCGTTAAGCTCCGAAATAAAAAAGAAATATTATATAGAAAATATGAACGACAAAATAGGAAAATTCCTAGAAAAATGCGAAATATGTCAACAAATAAAATACGATCGACACCCAAATAAACCACCTTTCGAAAAAACAGTCACTCCCGATGGACCTATGAAAAAATGGCAAATCGATGTATTTCAATTTAAGAAACGAAATTACCTTACCGGAATCGATGTCTTTTCCAAATGGGCGTTTATCTACCCCCTTGCCGATCTAACAGCTCTAGAGACAGTGAATAAATTCACACAACTCTTCGCGTTAATCGGAACACCGGAAGAAATATCCGCAGATGGAGGTTCTAACTTCACCTCTGAAATGACCATCGAATATTTCCGATCCCTACGAATCAAGTACCATATCGGTACTCCATACCACCACACCTCGCAAGCAGATATAGAAAGATTTCATAACACTCTAATTCCTAGAATCAACGCGGTTACAAAAGAAAAAGGAGACAGCGATCTTGCACTCGCAATGTTAGGATATAACTCTACTATCCATTCAAGTACCGACAAAACACCCAACGAACTGCACTTCTTCAGAGAAATAAATCTCCCCCTTTCTAACTCCGCCACTTGTGAATACATAAATAAGATAAAAGCAAAACTTGAAAAGGTTAAAGAAAGAAACATTGAATATAAAAACCCAAAGCGATCACAAAAAACGCCCCGCCTTCAGATAGGTGACCCCATATACGTAGCTACGGGAGAAAGGGACGCTAAAGATAAAAATAAATACTCTGGCCCTTATCGCGTAACCGGAATTCTTACCCGTAATCGATACAAGTATATGAAACCTAAGAATCCGAAACAGTTCGTAGCTCATATAGCTGAAATAAAAATTCCAGATGTCAGGCGAAAATCATCCCCGTCCAAGACTCAGCAATCCTCGTTCCCCTCGGAACAGCCAAGGCAAGAACCGGAACCTGGACCATCGTCCATCCACTCAGGACGGACGTACTCGCCAAACAGTTCGAGGAACTCAGCGCCCAGTATACTCAGGTCGATATTAACACAGCCGACTTATCCGTCCGTTTCCTCACTAACCGAGTCGGATTTCTTATGAGAAAATTGAAAGAATGTATTTCCCATTTCCAAGTAACGCGTACCAAAAGAGGATTAATAAATGGATTAGGCTCCCTGATAAAAAGTCTCACTGGTAATCTAGATAACGATGATCTTGTCGATATTAACAGAAAAATTAGCATGACCACTGATGTATTAGAAAGTTTCAATAAACGAATCAACCATTTCGCAGAGATGATTAATAAAACTATGAGAAATTATTTCAATAAAACGAAAATAGGCGAACAACTTTCGATACTCTTGTATAGTGCAGAAACTCTCTCAGATTTGTGCTCTGAGGCCTCTGAAGCCTATGTCTTTGGTAAACACTCTATCCTACACCCCTCGATTATTTCACAATTGCAAATTGAGGAAACAATCAAAAAGATTCCCAAAGCAATTAATATTGAAAGGAATATTATAGAATTAACTGCTCGTATCCACCCCGATGTAACAATCCATGACGACAAACTAGTTTTTACTTTAGAAATCCCCATCGTAGAACCTGAAGAGTATCAACTCCTGACTCTCGTTCCTATAATCCAAAACTCCGATTCCAATTGCATCATACCCAAATTCCAACCTAAGCAGTACATGAGACGATCTCAAGACATTTGGGAAGCAATCAACTGCGAGATGAAACAATGCGAGAAAAAAGAACCCCCTACATGTATAAAAAATACCATTCTACGAAAAGAAAACTCGTGCAACATAACCACTATTACGTGTCCCATAACACATAGCCGAGTAATCAACGCTGACATTACATATAGATATGAAAAATTAGAAACCATGGTGAAGGATCAATGCGACCACCCTGCGCGAGTCCTCCAAGGATCATATCTCGAAGACAACTCCGAGTGCCAGCACCGGGAAACAACAACTGAAATTGAATTATACCCATTAGGATTAAACAATGCTGTCGAAAATGAAACTCCCATTGGACTGGTGGAAACTGATGAAGGAGTGGAAGAACAACTTAGTCGTTTAAGAAATGCGAGTAGTTTAGGAAATCATGTAAACACTCTTTATGGCTTAAGCATTTGTATGTATTTTGTAATTACCTGTATTATTATCTTTTGCGCTGTACGTCTTTTTAAACGAACATGCTCAAATCCGGGGAAGGTGTGTCAATCTCATGACTTCGCCACCCCTCTAAATAAAAACCTCATTCCGATGACTGAGTACGTCATCGAATGAATAGATATATAAGCTATGTATTAGGATGTACTTTCACTATTTTAGGAATGCGTGATTCACATGCATCCCTTCAAACCCTTGTGTAAACATTGTTATCAATAATTGCCTAATGCTTTTAGGGATGCATTCCCAGACGCATCCCTCTGCATATCTTAAGTAAACCATTAGTGATACTCGTAATGTCCAGATCCTTTCAGGATGCGCCCTAATGCATTCCAATGCAGCCCTTGTTCTCGCACGGGTATAAAACCCCTGCAAAGCATGTTTTAATTGAATTCATTCTGTGGAAGCTCTAGTAGCAACACGCATAACTTGTAACTCTTTCTTTGTTTGAAATAAATATATTTTTTTACAAGAAAGTAGAATCAGTTTAATTGACTCTGGGCACATAAGGATAATATTATGACCTTGACAGGGCAAGAGTAGAGTAGCTTCGCGCTCGCAAAAGCTAATAAGCTAGTAGGTATAGGTCAATCATTATCTTTTGGTTTTTCAAAATTAATATGTTTTTCGGTAATAAGTATCGGTTATCGTTTGGAGATCTAGCAGGAACTAGGGGGCTATCGATTGCGGGGCCCTGGGCAAGTGCCCAGTGTCCCTATTGAGAAAGAGGGGCCTGTACCCAGTTAGAACTAGAAACTGCTGTCAACCAGCAGTAGGTAATGTATTATCGCTAAAAGCAGACGAAGCAAAATTAATTTCTATTTAGAAAACTTACAGCAAAAAAAATATATATATATACATAATACAGAAGCTCAAAAAAATCTCGTTTAAAATCGGTGTCTTTTATATCCGCTATCACGGAAAGTAAATTCGAAATTCAAACGAGACGAACAATTTGTCTACTAACCTTTAACAGTATTAAAAGCATGATTATAAGATTCCAACCTGATTCCAACACACACAAAATAGCAAGCACCTCAAATTGATAATTTAAGAAGGTTCCTATACTAAATAAGAAACAATAATTTTATTATATTCCTTGCTTAGGTGAAATGAAAAGTTGTGTGTTCCATTCGGCTGCAAAATTTATTTGCGTTTCGTGCCAATGGAATCTATCGCTACGCTCAGTCCTTCATTTGCTCTGGATTCAATATCATGCAATCGCGCCAAATAACAACTTTTTTTCTAGTGCAAATATATTTTATTCTTTAGTCGTATTGATTCTCATAGTAATATTGGCATCATTTTAAACGCGCCCTCAAACTTCACCACCTTACTAGACGAAACGCATTTCCGCTTAGAAAAATACATACCTACCTAGTACCTACATATTTATTAGGTTACATAATAATATAACTACCTAGGTACTATGTAGGTCTATGCTGCAGAGTACGTGGCCTTGATAAACGTAATAATTAATTGAATTATTTTGTCAGCGTCAATTTCCGAAAATCATTATATAATTTTCGGAAATTGACGCTGACTAGAATCAGCATATTATTATGCTGATGCTATCACAACAGTGTATACATTACAAATTAAACAGTCCCAACTGTCGTTAGCAATAACGTTGATTAAATCACGTTTACCCGTAACGTTTTGTTTTGAATACATTAAACGTTTTCCAAACTATTTCCGATTGGAATTGAATTCGAAACAATTAACAATACGGTTGGGCCATTGTTGAATTTGCATGAAACGCGTACTGAGCGTCAAGTGCTAGGTATTATCATCATCAGCCTTTGTTTGTTTACTGCTAGGTCTTTAAAAGCACTGCACGCCACAGAGTTTGATCTTTAACTCTGTTTAAAAAAATTGCCCGCCGCTTTACTCAGGTTGTTACTTCACTTAACCTGAAATCGTCATCACTTCACCTGAAAGCATGTTGATACCTTGAAAGTAACTCGTCACTTTACCTTGCTGGCTTAGCATGAAAGCCACCTGGGCCCCGATTCTATTAAACCAATTGTTTTTGAATTGTTAATGAATTTTCTCAAAAATTGCCCTTTTGACCGTTTTGGTAAAGATAAAGTGTCAAAAATGAAAAACAAAATTGTTTTTAAATTGGTGATGACTTGCCTCAAAAATTTCACTTTTGACACTTTTTGTATAGCTAAAGTGTCAAAAGTATAAAAATTGAGGCAATTCATTAACAATTGAAAAACAATTGGTTTAGTAGAATCGGGGCCCTGGACATTCGGTGGACTCTTTTTGTCGTACCAGATAGAATGCTATAATAGGCATGTGTCCTAATTATTTTTGATTACTTCATAAGAAAGCTGATTATAAATAGAGCCCATCAACGAAAACAAAATTAAGATTTGGCTAAAAAATTATAAGTTATAAGTATTTTAATTTCATGCTAAAGAGAGCACTTATAGGAAGCTATGACGATTGAAAGTTATTTCAGTTTGATCTTTTAAACAACTAAACTTTGAATATATTATATTACTAGCGACCCGCCCCGGCTTCGCACGGGTGTAATATGAACGTAAGCAACGTAGTTTTATTTTTTGGCGACTTGGCTGCAAAATATTGTGTTTTTTCTAATTACATAAAAATTTAATAAGTTTTATTATACAATAAACCATCCTTGAAATTTTTTCTAAGTGTTGGTGAAAACCGCATCAAAATCCATTGCGGAGTTAGCGGATATACAGACAGACAGACGTAGAAAGCGAATTTATTTTACACTATGTGTAGAGAAGAGAAAGTGATCGTGACTAATATTAACACCAATATTTAGCCAACTTTTCCAATAAACGTAAATGTTCGATTATTGACAGTGGTTTTGGTTAGTTTAATTGTATACCTTTTATTACCTCTCCCAATGATTACGTATTTTAATGTCGAATTGGATTTGGGTTACCCTGAGTTGGTTAGATTAATATAAGTAATCCACTAGCATATTTTATTCATCATACGAGTAGATAGATAACTGTTTATTGTTCACACCAGAAATTATTACTAAAGACAAAAAAAACTTAAAACTAGTGAAACCTTGTCACTATAATCGATCTCTTCCAGGAAACCTTAGTCATCATCATCATCATCATCAGCCAGCAGACCTCCGCACTGAACGACAGCCTGCCATCTGTATCCACTAAAAGCCCGCGACTCTCACGATGTCGTCTTGAGATCTAGTGGGAGGTCTTGGTTCGTGGTCTTCACTCAAGAACCTTTCTTCCTATCGATACTTCGAAAGAGAACCTGCCCATTACCACTTTAACTTGCAAATTTTAATATATATATCGGCCTCCTTGACGTGTCCGTCAACGGCGAACCTGACTAGCGCCGGTTATGAGCGCGTATATGGCTGGCAAAACCAAACTTAGTTTTAAAGGTCCTGTTGCAAGGCGCACAATGCAACTGACCATCAGCATTGTATGTGTAAGTGTAGGTAGGCTTCGGACGGGTTTTAATGATAAGGCGTTTAGCATCTAGGTCTTGTATTCGCTTCTCTTCGAAATTATTAACAGCCTTATGAACAGAGCTGCGCCACTCTCGCCTCTGTTGCGCGAGCTGAGAACTTGCAAATTTTAATAGCTACGTCGGTGACTCTAGTTCTTTCTTGAATAATATCCTCGTTCCGGATTCTATCACGCAAAGAATCTCCGATCATAGCTATCTCCATTGCCCACTGTGTGACTGAGTTTTTCCAAAAGGCCAACAGCTAAGGAAACATAGTAATTAGGAAAATTTATTTTATTTCATTGAATTAGGTTTTTGGTTATCATCATTATCATCATTGACAGCTCATTAAGCCTACTGCAGGATATAAACCTCCTCCCTCTTTCGGCAATGTTCCCTGTGTCGCAAGTCTCGTCCATCTATTTCCGCAAAAGTTGGTTATGTCATCCCAACACCGTTGTACTGGTCTTCCGGGCAATGCTTCATCATCATTATCAGCCTATCATGTTTCCACTTCTGGGACACAGGCCTGTTCTCAGGGAGAGAGGATGGGCCTTAATCCACCATGCTAGCCCAGTGCATGATGGTGAATGTCATATATTAACTTGTGAGGTTCTTGGACATACCGGTTTCCTCACGATGTTTTGCTTCACCGTTTTTCAGCGATGCTATCAATCCTGCACATAAATTATCTAAGTGCTAAACAAGTCATCGATACAGGGCTGAGGCTTGAACCGGGTGCCAGATTGTAAAGCACACATGCTGCCGAGCGTATGAGGGGTGTTATATCTTTAAAAAAACATCAAATGCAAAAGCGAGATCGCTGCACCCGGTATTCTGGTCCCTTGCTACTGGAACACTCCGTTAGGTCCTTGGCGATAGATTTCCAACTTGAGGGTGCTGGTAGCTATCAGCCAGCTAGCTAGCCAAGTGCTGCAATGGAAACAACCATGTTTTTTCACTATGTTTTCTTTCACCGGCAGCTTAAGCTCATTGTATTTTTTTTAGATTAGATATATCTTCATTTAACCACCAACTCGCGGATTTAATCCACGTGGCGTGGAATTCAAACGCGCCAATCACCTAAATCTTTCTTTCCTTGTTCACACGTGCCTATTACAATACGTACCTATTAATATACCTACTTATATTTTATTCACCCCCGACGCAAAAAGAGGGGTGTTGGAAGTTTAACGTGTGTATCTGGGTATCTGTGTGTCTGTCTGTGACATCGTAGCACTCAAACGGCCGAACCGATTTTTATTGTCTTTTTGTTTGATCGGTTACTTATTTGAGTGTTTTTAGCTATTCACGAACATCTGTTTGGCTATTTGAAGATTATCAGCTCTTTTATCGGGGATTGAAAAAAAAAACAATTTATACTTGTTTTTGTGATAATTTTTCAAGACTAGACTTCAGAATAATGTATAGTCCTGCTTTGTGAGGTATTCCTTGAATTAATGCCAGTCGATACCTCATGCACTGGGAATATTTCCCATTGAGCTGATTCAATGAAGCGTGAACATGGATAACACGGATGATGTTTAAGTAGGCGAACATTGCCATTTATAGGAATTTTCCAACATTTTGGGGAATTTAGGTGGAACCGTTCACTTTGCACTTAAATGTGCTTCATCTTTTTGTATCTAAGAATCATCCAAAATTTTAAGGCATACCTACATCCTAACTAATATTATAAAAACGTTAGTAACTCTGTATCTCTGTCTGTTTGTTCACTTTTCATGACTAATTAATTGGTTATGCTTATCTTAACAAAATTTTACAGAATGACAGTTTTGTATCATAAGGATGGATATAGGGTAGAAAAAACTGAAAAATCACGGGATAATATCGCGGGATTCAGCTAGTATTTAAATAACTCAGAATTGAATGTCTTCTCAGTGAATCTCTTGTGGAAATGACAGACCTTCGATTTGAAGACCAACCAGCAAAAATCTACAGGTATTGGTGAACAAACCTGGCTAAACCTTAAACTTTTAATCTGAAAGACATAAACGGTATTTTCTGCGGGTACTTTAATAGGTTATTGTTGGCAACCCCACCAGAATGACAATGGCCGTCTGAACACCTTAGGGTTGGTGCATAAAGATTAACCCCGCATAAAACGGTGTCAAGTATCGAGTTTCACTTAACGGTGCACTTTATGTTTATCAGAGAGTAAAGAGCGGGGCACATTTTCACTTGTGAGAAAAAAATGCAAGCCTTCGATTTTTTCAGAATTAAAAAGACCGTCTTATCGATGCTTATATAGTCGATTTACTGTTTAAAGTTTTTTTTTATCTTCTCGTTTGTCGTGAGAAAAGAAGCATAGTTAAAATACTACTTGTTTTTTCCCCAGTAGTCAACGCGTTCGGTAGTCTTTTCAGGGTAAGGTTAGCTCAGGGTGAGAAGGAGGATACTAAACCTTTGACGAAAGTCACCCATCCGAGGAGCCGGTTATCTAACCGACCGTGAGTGGTCCATTGTATTAATTGACAAAAACCCGATGTGTTTAATCGAGGAAAACTAAAAAATCCCTAAAGAAGCTTCCCATAGATTATATACCTAAATACAAGAAGCTACCTGATAATATTATAATACTTGACACTGACATGCAAATGCACGACGTGTGACGTCAAAACTTCACAGGAGGAAAACACCCAGATTAAATAAACACCGTTTAGAGTATGTTCAAAACGAGAGTGGACTTGGGCAAAAGGAGAACTATATAGTTATTGAACGAATTTTAAATAGAAATCCACCTCTGCCATCTGAAAAAAATTCAAACTCAGCTATCATCAGCTGCCCTGTCATCGTGAAGTTTTGTTGGGTGAATTTGCGTGTTATTTATTGAGATATTTGTCCATTAAACCACAATCCAAGTCTACTCTCTTTCTGAACAGACGATACGACTATGTACCAACGGTTTTAAAAAGTAGAACAGGAAATATACCTAAAAAGAGATATGAAACATTAACTATTACTTATCTGTACATACCTTGGAAGTTTCAGGGAAAACACATCGAACTTCTCCAAAGTTTCTACCAATACGGACCTGTTAATAAAGAATTATTCCCTCAACTTGGATCACCGAGCGTTGAGCTTTCTTCCTGTTTGTCCCAACTTTTAATAGGGAACATACTGAAAATATTGGAAATCGCTCCAATTCTATTGTGGTTGTACTTGTCTCCATCTCAAATAAAGCACTTGAATTGTATTTTTCTTAAATAAAGTACTTTCCACTACATTTGTAATATAATTCTCTTGTTACGCCAGTACCACTGTGTTGTTAGGCCCGTATTCTAAAACAAGACTCAAGTATCGTTTGATCTCTAATCACCTGATCTTTACTTGAGCCTAGAATCGTTACTTAAGTATTAGTCTTATTCCAAAACTGCACTAAAACTCAACTCTGTTGAATCTAGATTTAAATCGAGTCTCAAGCGGATATTCTTTTTGTCTTTGAATCAGTCTGTTTTCGTTTACATTTTAACTTGAGTGTAACAATGTCGAACATATATCGAACATATATAGACTACGAACATATTTGAAGATATTATTGTACTTTATTTCATACAAATTTCGGGTCTAGCCCGGACATTTGGTGGGCATTGGTGGAGCCGAAACCAACACCAAGAGGCCTTTTTGAATATAAAAATACAATAAAATTATGGAATTTGTATAAAATGGATTATGAAAATATTGTATAGGATTATAAATGTCTGAGGTATTGAGGTGAATAACTTGTGGATAGGAGAACAGATCTATTGGATGAGAAACAACATCTGCCTTATCCTGTCTCATCTCAAAATATATTTAGGCATGTGATGACTTACTAAATGCCACCCCCCCCATAAAGGCTGCCATATCTTGACACCGAAAGGGCGACATTGGCGTGGCGTCGAGAGGTGTGCTGCACTTTCACTAAGAGCTACTCGCGGCGTTATGCCCTTTAACACTTTCACCGTGGAGCTTAGGTTCTTAGCATTTGCGGTTTCCACTCCCGGATGGACGGTTAAGGCAAGCCAGGGGTCGGAGGCTCTGGGGTTTTAGCCCCCTGGAATCGGGGAAACATATTATATGTACCTACTCATTGTTACAAATATCTCTTCTCTCTCCATAGTAAAGCAAATCGCGATTTCAAGTTTGGATAAATAATCTACATGGATATTGCGAAAAACTGGTGGTATACAGAAAAATTACATTCGCACTCAACGAAATTTATGCATAAGGATAATCAACCTTTTTAATAGTCCACTGCTGTGACAGGGTGATTGGATCAGTTAGAGGGTTGATAGATTCACATACGCCATTGAATTTCTTCTCGGTACGTATGCAGGTTTCCTCACGATGTTTTCCTTCACCGAAAAGCCAGTAATATGAGAATCCGTACATATTATCCAAACTACAAAGAGGTCATTGGGCTCCAATACGGGGCCGAGATTTGAACCCGTGACTTCACGCTTTCAAGACTAGTGGTTCTCAATATAGGCCATCACAAGCGAAATGTATGGAACAGCTGATTTTGTTCAGCCGATGTGGACCTCCAGGTGCCACTGAACCATACTGTGCATCAACGCCTTGAAATCGTCAAGCCGTCAAGCTCATGGCATTTAAATTCTCAGTGTCAGCGCACAAACTTTTGTTTGACTTCTACTTGGTCTGGGAAACATCTTTATATTCAAATTGTCCTGCTTTGAATTTCGATTGGTTCCAAACTTTTAAGTAAGTAAGTCCTTCGTCTCCGTCAATACTTCAGTTAGAGTTGTGATCAAATATAGCGGCGCTAGGATTTTTTAACGGGATAATAATGTACTTAGTACAATAACTATCCACAGTCGGTTAATTTGGCCTTCAAACTTGATTTGGCTTGAAGTATGCCTGTCTAAATTATAGAACGAAATATCAAGAGAATGATCCGAAAATTACGTTCCAATATGTGCTTGAAAACTGTTCGTTATCTGTCAAAATTTTACATAACAACGTTGAATGCATCCTTATATACATATTTTCTTATATACATATATGATACCTCCTAGATACCCCAATACATGTTTTCTTATAATATACGTGCCTATTTAGAGAACGTATATTATATACGTGCTCTGAAGAATTACATGATTCGCAACGACCTTGCATCAATGAAGGCGACGAGCGGCTGACTTTACACTGGAGCTTGCTAGCCAAGGACGTCGTTCCATCGTCTGTGTTGCTAGCACTATGATAGGCAAAGAGTATAGTAATATGATAGGTCTAGTATAATAGACAGTGACACATTACGTCACTGTCTAGTTGACACTTCATTGCAAAAAACATATAGAAATTGAGATACAAATATGTTAATAATCTATGAAATAAAATACAAAAAGCACTGACTACAATGGTCATGTTGATTGTCCGCTCAAGCGAAGCAATTTAGGTTATTATACACGAATTCAATATATTGCACATAGATGACGTAGGCTTGTGTCACCCACGTGATCTTTGCGTCTCGGAATAGCATATCTGTCGGAGTATATTATTATACTCGTAATTATACCATGGGTGTTTTCAAATCACGAGTAAATCGGTTTCTTTTAGTCAAGTGTGCTCCATTATCATGACCCGCATCATCGCTCAACATCAGGCTTGTTGGGGGTCAAACGCAATCCTATATATGTATAAAGGAAGTCAGTTAAAAAAACTAGTATTGGTATCATAGGAGAAGATTATTCGCTCGTCTTTACTACACGAGCCTATAAGTTAATATTGATATAGATGATCGAATATGGGATTTTTGAAATGTTCTGTGTAAAACTATATAAGACAAAACATTGAACCCACATGCATCTCTTCTAAATCCGCAAACTTACCTATATAATTGTTTATTTAACCTAGTTTTGATATGTAATTTTTATTTAACTTATAATTTTAAGTAATGCCTGATTTACACTTTGATAAGTATCAAGTGCGAGTGAAAAGTGTAAGTGTTAAGTAATTAGTTAAATCAGCGTGTAAACGGATGCACTGTTAAGTGATAATCGCAAGTTACAAGTGCAGGTGTGAAGTCAAGTAATTAGAACCCGTCTCTATTTTTACTGTCAAGTAATTAATCACATATTTCTCGCACTTGCACTTAACAAAGTGTAAATCAGGCAATAAGTAACTATGGGACTGACGTAAACTTGTCCCAAAAAAAAAGAATTAAAAAAAAAGTCTTACTTCACCGTGTGTATTAAACCTAAGATAAAATATAGGTTCTTACTCTACACCTACATACGTGTTTCGAGCACGTCCTCACACTTTTACACGCCAATTTTGTTTTATATGTGTGGGGAAAGCTCACATTTTGAGATTCTGACTCCTATCTTTGCATCAGATGAAGTAGTAAAACTACGGAAGGAAGTTTCCATCTGGTTAGTATAATTTAGTTGGTGAAAGATTTTACTTGTGAAGTTTAAAAGGGTGAATCTTATTTTCTAGATTTTTTTCGAATGGATACAGACTATTTTTTTGGTCTTTGAAGTTACTTACACAAGACCCATAAAAATGAATATTTCAATGTCTTCGGAATAGTTAATCCGTTTTTATAATATTTTTTCCTTTAAACTGGACCAAAAAATGTCCAATAAAGAAACTAATTAGTATTGAAATAGCAAAACAACTGTAGTGCATAAACTGTCTCATTTCGTGTTTCCTTGATAAATGCTTCGCTTGTAATCTACTTCGAAAGAGATTAAGCCCTAATGAGACCCAGTGAAGTTGAAACCTTCATCGAGCGTGTTGTACGTGTTATATTTTAAGCAAGGTTACAAAGATAATCAGTTCTAACGCTTCTTAGAAGATAGCTACCATGCAATCTCGCGAGATTTTGGTCCTGACGTTTTTTCGGATCAAGAACATTGATTCCTGAGAACTCGCTATTTTGGCTTAACGCCATCTTTACTTTATTGGATGTAAGAAAATGAAAGAAGAAATAAGTATCAAGAGAATTTTAGTAAGTAAACTGGGTCCCATACCGAAACTTCGTGAGATTTCGCCAATTTGGTTACGCGCCTTCCGAGTGAGAAAATGTTTTTTATTCAACTTTTTACAATGTTATTGCTGCAGTTAGAGCAAATTTATGAATGGAAACCATGTATTAGTTAGTTATATAGGTACAAGCGAAACTAATAAAAAAGGTCAACTGTGTTCATCGTAAGCGGTGTGCCCGTGCCCGCTTTGATTCCACTTTTATTGTGCGAACTGCTAGTATGTGGAATGCGCTGCCTGAATGGGTGTTCCCCGATAGTTACAATCTGGGTGTTTTCAAGTCAAAAGTGAATTGGTTTCTTCTAGGTAAGCGTGATCCATCGTAGGCCGCATCATCGCTTAACATCAGGCGAGTTGGCAGCCAAGCGCAAGCCTATTTTACAAATTAAAATAAAAAATCGGAGCCTGCTGGTTTAATCTTTAATTTCTCTGATGAGTGTTGAAGCTGTGGAAATCTATCAAGAATGCATAATTCCAGCTATAAATTTTGAAATTTCATTATCTTCTTTTAAAGCTTCTTCCTTAATTTCCTCATATAAGGTAAGCTAAGAGTGAGCTAAAATAACTCCAGAAAAGTTCCGTTATTAAAATCTAAAAATAAAAACTGTCGTTAGTATGCTAATAAGCAATTAAATTTGAATTAAGGTGCAGGGTTTCCTTGAGAAAACTAAAGCACTTTCAACTAAAAACCACACTTTTATTAGGGTTATTCATTAGCTCATAACACAGGCAATTCATAACTGTTTGGATTTGCTATTTAGATAATATAACTTTTGGTAGTTTTATGGAGCTCTTTACTTTATTACAATAAGTGATACTACAAATTCGTATGATACATCCACATTTCGGGAATATAAGTTCTCTATAGAATTTTATTTTGAACTTGTGTTGTTGCCCGCGACTTCGTACGCGTAGAATTTCATATAAACTTTCAACCCTTTTTTCCTCCGTTAATCCGGCCCTTGCGCAAAATTACATAGCCTAGAACTTCAATCTGGTTATAGCTAAGCATATTCGTGAAAACTGCATTCAAATCCGTCCAGTGGTTTAGGCGATGTGCGTGGATAAACAAACACAATATTTCTAATAACTGTCTCAACGTGTTTAGCTGGTTATTTTAAGACACCCTGTGTGATTAATTATTTATATCTTGCAATTACAGGTTTTTTATCCCTACGTTTTTATTATAATATGTATAGATAGATACAGATTTCACTGAAATATAAAGTTTTGAGTTAGTAACGCCAGCTGCACACTTTCGGGTCTCTAAAGTAGGTAACAGACGTGACGGATTTATCTTTCCGAGAAAATTTACTCTTTCTCTCCCGTTGCTTGAACGGCGCGGCGGTCCGTCAACCAAGTCCAACACGTCTGTTAGGGATTTGAGAATGTCTTGCCGTGAACACACTAACATGTTACTGACACGAAAAGTGGATGTGGATTTGGTGTTAGCTAACAGATAGTGTGTAAGCTAACACGAAAACACACCGCAGCGGTCACCCGGCTTTACGGTGTGGTTTCGTTGTTCACACTATTATTATTAAATGCGAAAGTTTATGTGTGTGTGTTTGTTTGTCTTCACTTAACTCCGTAGTGGCTGAACGGATTGTAATGAAACTCGGTATAGGCAACGATATAGGGGTCACTTATGCCATGGATAAGTGACACATAGGCACATAACACATAGGCTTTTATCCCAAAAATAATTACGGTCATTAGCGGTCAATAGCGGGTGAAACCGCGGGGCACACCTAGTTTTTTATAAACGTGTCTGGTAAAAAAATACGCGTGTCTAAAATACTGACTGGTAATGAATTAGTATTGCAATTCAATGCGGCAATGTGTTATTATTTATTTTTCAACATAGTCAATAGGTACAATTCATCTAACGTTTCTACAAATTTTGGATTATTACAGTGAAATTTTGGCCACTCGTCGTAATAAGCATTAGTTTCGTTCATTGGCTAGAGGGAACTAGATCATGCCGATCCTATGCACACTCTCCGTAATGTATCTGGTAAAAACGATAGTCAGTAACTTAGTAATACTAAGAAGCTTAGTCGGAACTAGGCATTCGTGACTGGTGAGCTTTATTGGCACGTTTCTCAATGGACTGTAAAGACCCTAGCTGGTACTTAGCTAATCCATCCCAATAGTACTCCATTGTAAAATCTTACCTTACCTTTTAGACATTTTATACTCCATGCACGGCCAAACTTGTACTTGATACAATGAAAGCAAACGGTTCCGATGTGATGTACCGTCGCACCTTCGAAGAGATACCCAGCTATTAAGCAGCCAATGGAGGTGTCGAGGGGTTGAACCAAGTGCCATCAGATTGTAAAGCGCATATATGTAACTGCTCGGTCACCACCGTTCATACAAAACACTTAACTAAAATGCATAAAAATGTAATGTATTTTCGTGAATGTGATGAATTTAGCTAAAGTCATGGAACAAAAGTTGTTAAGCATAATTTATAGAAGCTGCCTCTATATACCTTTTAGACATTGTATACCTGGGTACAGCCTGGGTACTATAAATATAGAGCATTTCCAAAAAGGTTCAGCAAACTTTACACAGTTCCCAAAGGTTTCGTCAAAAAGAGCATATTGCCAAGAGTTTGCTAACATTTAGTCTTTTCCATTAGATTCGGTCGGGTAGAGTTCGGTGAGACAAAGTGAACTAAAGTGGTCCACAACCGCTAAAAGTGGGTCTTTGGGCTAAGTAAGCTAGTGCTTACGAGTATGTGGACTTTGCAAGTAAAGCCTATAAAATTCTACCTTGTTGTATAAGCCTTTGAGCAAAGTAGAGGACAACATTTTGGTCACTTGATTTGTTCTGTTAGGTTTTACCCGTGATAGTTTATACCCCAAAAATTTTGGAGTCATGTACATAGCCTTAGATCTAAGGGGCGTTTTGAGCCTTGTGTTTCTTATAAAGGTGACTTGTGTACTGGGGTGGAAGCTGCCGAGGCCTTCGCGGACTATTTCGCTAGTGTTTTTCTAGATGAATTGCCAGCACTGAATGTCAACTCGTGTATGGGGCTAGACTGTTCCGGCGGCAATGGTTGCGTTAGTATACCAGCTATATTTCCCAAAGACATAGAACGCGGCCTTAACAAATTAAAGATAGGTAGCTCACCAGGCCCCGATAACTTGCCTAACTTTATTCTAAAGACGGGTAAAAAACATCTTATTTCTCCACTTTACCATATTTTAAATATATCTTTTAAAAATGAGAAGTACCCTGACCAGCGGAAGTTATCCAGGGTGACCCCAATTCCTAAGAGTCGTAATAGCACTACGGTTGAAGAATACCGTCCAATAGCAGTTCTAAGTGCTCCCGCTAAAGTTTTCGAGTACATCCTACATAAAGAAATATATAGACAGGTGAAACAACAAATAGGTGAAGAGCACCACGGTTTCAGACCGGGTCGCTCCGTAAATACAAACTTGTTAGGCTTAGTTGATTATATATCCGATGCCATGGATCGTGGTTCTCAGGTCGACGTCATATATTTTGATTTTCAAAAAGCTTTTGATAAAATTGATAACGATATATTGTTAAAAAAGCTGTGACCTCGGCTTTTCTCCCAGCCTCCTAAATTTCTTTGCGGACTTTATGAGAGACCGGCGGCAGTATGTTAAGCATGGTATCCACGTTTCGGGACCATATCACACAAGATCTGGTGTAAGCCAGGGTTCCATCACTGGTCCGTTATTATTTAAAATGATGGTGCACGACCTACCTAAAGTGCTGACTTCTGCCAAATGTCTCTTGTATGCCGACGACCTTAAGCTTTTTCTCGAAATAAAATCTCCCTGTGACTGCCTTACCTTACAAGAGGACATAGATAGAATCTGTGCATGGGGCTTGAAAAACAAAATGACATTTAATGTGACCAAGTGTAATGTAATGATGTTTGACCGCAAAAGAAATCCCATCAATTATAATTATCATCTGGACAATCTATGTGTAAATCGGGTAAATAGCATTAAGGATCTGGGAGTGACATTTGATCGTACCCTGAATTTCCATGACCACATCTCTGATCTCGCCAAAGAGGCCTATCGTCGTCTGGGCTTCGTATTACGAAATGCCAAAGATTTTAAAAATCCGTTAGTTATTAGAACATTGTACAACTCGTTAGTCAGAAGCAAGCTGGAGTCGAGCGCATGTGTCTGGAACCCGCACCACGTCACCTATGTGCGGCTGCTTGAAAAGGTTCAAAAAGCTTTCTTAAGATCGCTGTATAAGAAGCTTCACGGTTATTACCCGTTCATGTACCCAACTAAATTCTTGCTCGGCCAGCTCGGCTACAACTCACTAGAAGTGAGAAGGATGTTGGATCAGCTTGCTACTTATTGCAAGGTGCTCAGAGGATCGGTTGACTCCTTGCATCTGCACAATTTATTGTGCACTTTGTTTGTGCCAGATAAACCCGGGGTTCCGGCTAATAGGCGTGGAAAATTGCCCAAGTTTTTCCACGTGGCTCACAGCCGCACCGTGGCGCGCTCCATGTCTCCGCTGATTCGCGCCCGCCGCCACTTCAATGCACTCCTTCCTACTCGTACCAACACTGATTGTGATATTATTTGTGACAGTGGGAAAAATGTAACGAAAGTTTTTTTGACTTATTGTGAAAATTTAACTGATCAATGGGACAGGGGTAAAAAAGCCGTTGACTATAATGACAATTTGTATGACATACTAATTTTATGTTGACATATTTTTACAGCAATTTGTTGTATTTATTATATTAGTAATTTTATAATATTATTCCTATTTTTACTAGGAAATTTATTTTAATTTAACAGTGTGTGAGATAAATGTTAGTGGAATTTGTCCGTTTTTTTTTCTCAATAAATATTTTTTTTATTTTTTTTTATTTGAATAGTACCAGTAGTACCAACGGTAGTACCAAGGGTAAGACGCGGTTTTCACAATAAAATTCATTATAAGTATTTAATTTCAAATATATCAATTTACTTCCAAGATTTGTTTACATAGTTCGGTAGTAAGCTACAAGTGAAACCGATAAAAGCGTGTATAAATAAATAAAAGTTGTTTACAACGAAGTTACATTCATAAACGATTAATGCCCGATTAGTCCCGATGTTTTGGCCCTCAACCTTGTAAATTATAGTTTCGTCCCTCTCGATATAATTATCATTCTAGTTTCGGCCCTCATGCCTAAACTTGGTTAAGTAAGTTATCAACAAAAGTAAAAACGTTATAGGTAAGTAGTGTAATCGTAAGATTTTTTTTTTCGTGAGTGAGTAATGATGTACAAAAACAAGTATCTATTTTATAAATACACAAGAAAACAGCTCTGCTTATTACTCTGCCACTTTTATAGTTTTCAATTTGAGCCGCGATATGGTAATTTCATAAATCCCGAAAAAATATAAAGCCACTATATTGCGGCATATACGATATATTTTACTACTTCCGTTGCCGTAACGACACCAGCGCCTTCGAGGATTTAATATCGAGTACTGTATCTACAAACATTAAATTCCCTTATTTCAAAGCCTGTAAAGGTAATTCTGTGTCCTGTACCAGAGAGATTAATGACTGCAGGGCGGCGAAATGAAACAGGTGTGCTAGAACAGTGAATTACTTTTATGTTTTGTTGTTGGGGACAGGAAACTGCGGTAAAAAACCTCATAATGTCGCTTAGGAACTGCTGCCGGGTCACTTGAGGTAAAATTAAACAAGCTTAAAAAACTTTGAACGTTGGAAATTATTTTTACCTAGTACGTAACAACGTAAAGAAGTTTTTCTTTTGTTAACTGAAATAATTTCGTGTTCAGGCTTCATTTTATGAATGTAATTTGATTCTATTAAAGCTAAAGATACGAATTCCGATGAAATTTGGTGTGGAGAGAAAATCAGTCCTATTATTAGAACGTGTCGGCTCGTCTACGAGATTGAATCAGAAATGAAGAGATCCGTAGACGAATGAAAGTTACGAACATAGCCAACTGGATTAGCAAGGTGAAATGGCAGTGTGCAGGACACATAAAACGTAGAACAGATTGGCCGATGGGGTCGAAAGGTTCTCGAATGGAGACCACGGACCAGTAAGCGCAGCGTAGGACGTCCACCGACAAGATGGACAGACAACCTAAAAGAGTCCGCAAGAAAACGCTGCCGCAGGCCATTTCCAACCGGCTTTGGAGATTGATGGGGAATGCCTACTATGACCAGCAACGGACGTCCTATAGCTGAAATGCTGAAGATTACAACAATTCCAATATTTTTAAAAACAAAGACAAAATAAATTATTTATTAAAAAAAACTTTTATAAAACAAGGTTTTTCGTTTTCTTCTCTGTAAACCGTTTCATTTGATACCCATAACAAAAAAATAGATATGGCCTCGATCCAGCTCCATCATCAGGACCCTGGTCATCAAAGACCAAAGTGCTTGGAAAAACAAATCCAACGAGCCCAACATCGACAGGGGTTGTAATAAAATTGTAATAAATCCTCACGCGAGTTTTGATGAAGTCATTTTATAATTGTAAGCAAAATAGTTAACGCGCGCGTTCACAGCGCTGTCCAAAAAACTAAACTTTCCTGCAAATCTAAAAGGGATCTTTATGTGGCATAGTATAACTCTGTTTTTAGGGTAACGTACCCATAAGGTAAAAACGAGACCCTATTACTGAGCGAGCCTACGCAGCCTGTCTGTCCGTCTGTTCGTCTGTCTACCTTTTAATAGCTGTATCTTTCGAACCGTAATAGATAGCCAGTTGAATTTTCGCCAGAATATGTGAAATGAATGAATGTGAATACCGGTTTATTCATTCCCACGATTGTGAGGTGAGGCAGTGCTGAACTGGCGCGGAATTAATACCTAAGTGGACAGAGACCTATATAAATGCAGCAACTAGCTTATTCCGATAAAATTTAACGTAAATCACTTTTAAGAATATGAAAAATATAGAAAAAAGCTTTGTGAAACAACAAAGCCCAAGCTAGAAAACAGGAGGTATTATTAGTGTACAAACTCTAATTATTTAGGTATACTATTATTACAAAATTACGAATAAAAAGCTACGCCATTAAGTAAATGCCATAGAAAATGTATTAAGAGAGATATCGTGTTGCAAAGATCTCGTCTATTTTTGGACCTAAGTAAACTAATTAGGTGCTTCACTCTGTACCGAGAGCCTTTTTTATGATGGGCTTAAATTAGATGTCTTTTATGAAGAAATTTCGTAGAACATATAGAAGTACAACGTAGAGTAACTTGTTAAAAAATTGGCCTCATTATTATAATCAGCCCAGGTTTGTCCACTGCTGGACATGGACTTCTCCCAAACCCCCCAAAGCTCGCCAATCAGCTTGATCATCGGCTTTTTGGTTCCAGCTAAATTGCTTTACATAAATAGTCATGACCTACACTATGTTTGCTGATTCGTAGTCTGCACTCTAGAACCTCTCTACCCCTACTGTTTTCAGTTCTACGACAGATATGATGATTGATCCTCTGAATCCTCTGTGTGGGATTACCTACTCGCGATATGTCTAAAATTATAAATACTATGTCAATCACGTACCACGGCACGGTAATTAATAGATTCAACTTCGTGATTAGTAGGGATTATTATTTAGTTAGTTGAAATTACCATAGCATTGACTAAATAAAGAGACCTATTGATGCCCACAAATCTTATCACATGATTAAAAGCTAGATAGATGAATTTCAGATAGGTCTATTTTATGAATATTATTATGAAAAATGTATTTTTTCATGATGATTTAGGTACTTAGATAACTTTTCATTAACTGACTTAAAAATGAAGGAAGGATCTCAATTCGATCCCTATGTTTAACCAACTTTAAAAAGGAGGATGGTTCTATGTTCCAGTGTATATATTTTTTATGTACGTTCACCGATTTCTCCACCAACTGTTGACCGATTTCAAAAAACATCTTCTGTTCGGTTTACTTCCAATTTGGTCCCATTGTCACCAAGTCAGGATATGATGATGGGATCCCAGGGAAATCGAGGTCAACCCTCAAACTTTATAGGCACTTATTACGTTTTTCATATTATATTTTTGAAGTCGGTTTTTAATGTAATCCACTTGTTCAAATTACAAACGAATGGCCTTACTTAGAAGTGTTAGTTAAGGCGAAGTTTTCCCACTTTTAAGCAATGCTTGTTCCTTCAGATGACCATAGGGCTTTGTAGGTATATTTTATTAAGTCGCATTTAGTGGAGCAAAACCATAGCGCTTACAAACAGTCGTGCGTTTCACTACTTTTATTTTTGAGGTTTTTCTCATATTTTTCGAAAAGTATCCTATCTCTAATATAAAATTTACTTTTACGGTTCCCTTCATTATTATAAAATCTGTATATTAAGATATCATTTAGTAAATAGGTATTTGAATGAATAATAATAAAAAAAACTGGGAGCAAAGCACAAATCAAGAATGACCGAAACTGCTAAAAGTAAGAAAAGAGTTAAGTTAAAAAAATGCTTAAAATTTCGCGGTTTCGTTTTAGCGCATGACAATTTCCGTCAATCAATCAAATCATTTATCATCTTAAGTAACATCTATAAACAAGGCCGTTGTTTAAGCAATAGTAAATTATTCACCAAGGTAATAAAGCAGTGTCTTAAGTCACGGGTGTCATGTTGAATCCCGAGCGTAATGAAGGATTCCTAAGTCTTTCCAAGAAGAAAATACCTGCCTGAAAACTGCAAACAGATTACGTACGAAAATGTTTCTTATCTCGAATAACAATTTCGTCTCACCAAACATTTGCCAACGTACAAATTCGCGGTAAGACACGCCCCACATATTTATCATCCCAGTTTCCTTCCTCAGATATTACCGTAAACAAGTGTCTGTTGAAATAAAAATAGAACTTCCCTAATGAGCGTACTAGTGAATATTCATAAGATTCTTACGGCCCTTCAGACTACGTTAAAATATCATAAATTCTCATACCTGGCTTTGCAACTCTCGTGACATACTTAGCGTAAGTTGTAAACGTATCCATACCCAATGTATCTTCTTAGAGTCGTATCTCCATCATGTCTGAGGGTGTTGACCACCACCTCCTATTCTCTGTAATGGTCTTTTGATATCGCCTTCTGTCCTCAGTGACTTGGGTGCGTTACAGACTGAGGTGTCGAGAGTGGTGTGAATATGTTCGGACAAATTATTGGGCTGCGTCTTCTTGATCTTATGCCGTCTACTTTCCATGTCATTAACTTATTCAGGTGGTTATCTTGTTTCTTAGCAATGTGACCAAAAGTACTCGAGTTCACGTTTTTGATGGTAGAGGGTCTTGTCGACAATATAATATATGTAGACGTATAATTGTCATGCCTTGAAATTTTGGGGATAAATTAGGGTGTGCTCGCGATGTGATCCTATACATTGTAACAGCCAATGGCATGATTAATGACTGTACAGTTTTTTCAGTGTAGATAGATAGAAAACTCTTTATTGTTCACACCAAAAATTACGAACTTACATAGTAGGTAACATAAAAAACAACTTAAAAACTAGTGAAACAATTGGCGGCCTTATCGCTATAAGCGATCTCTTCCAGGCAGTGTACGTATTCCCCAGTGCGGGTAAAGAAAGCATCGATGGATGAAGGGTGTAAAAATACGTGGATGGGATCATGGTATAAGTCGATACAAATACAACTCTTCAAAATCGGTGGCTAATTCAGTCTGATTTCGGGATCCATGTAGACAAACCCGATATGATGCTATAATTGTGTTATGGCGCAGTCTGAAATGATCCTTACAGCTCTTCATAATATTAGCATAACAACAACAGTCTAAGACCCGTTTTCAAGATGGCTTCTATTGATTAGCCTTTTTATTAGAACAGTTAATTACAAGCCTATCTATTTGAAATGGATATTTTAAAATTTATAGCGAGGTTTATCAGTGACATTAAATTTATTACACTTACGTAGAGAAATAAATTAGTTAATATAAATTTAAAATAAGCTAATGGAATTTTATTTTCAGCACGATGTTTTATTTTCAGTTGGATATTCGGTAGGTATTTACGGTTGCCTATATAAATACCTATTTTTAATGATGATGCCAAAAGCCTATCATACTAAAAATATAATTGTAAACGATTAGAGAATCATTCTGTACTTCACACACTTTGCGTGTAAAGTTATAATTCTCACACGGTATACTTTGTTAAAGGACTAAACAATCAACATTTCCATTTAATCTAGTAATTTAAATTGTTTTTTCACAATCATTACATTAAGCTATTTACTCTACTCCGTAAGCATATTTTTCGTTACCTAATTGCCAGGGTAGAAGTGCAATGTTTTCAGTAAAATTAGAAGAAAAAAGAAATATTTATAAAGACAAATAAAGAATTTAACCTCTAACGCAGTACATAGCAGAGCAATTAGTAGATATGTCTTACAAAATCTTTTCTACAAAGTCATCTAACACTTACAAATCCAAGTCTTCGTTAGCAAGCGTTGCAGTGACTTGCAACAAACGACATTCTTCCACGATAGATCGCTGCTTCGCCGACTTGTCCATGCAATTAGTCTCATCTCGAGTTACCTCCTCGCACGTAATTGCCCTCTCTTGATTTATTAGCCCCGGGCATAATAGTCGTCGCAAGATAATGGAGAAGATCAGCAAATTGACTTTGTGTCCTTGACTGGTTGATGACTAGTTGGTTAAGACAATAGAACTGAACTAATAATAATAAACTGAATAAAGGACAAACTCAGCAAATATCTTTTAGCACAAGTGCGTAAAAATGTTTACTCTAAAAAAACATATATCATCTATCTTCTATCTATATCTATCTATAAGTATAATAAAAACGTAGAGATTAAAAAAAAACTGTAATTGCGAGATATAAAAATATATATACAAAACCTATATATAACCTGCAGCTGATATAATAAGCAGCTGAACACGATAAGATAGTATTTAGAATTTTTGCACGCCTCCTAAACCACTGGACGGATTTAAATGCGGTTTTAGGCCATGTTATTTTGCGCAAGGGCCGGATTAGGGGAGGAAAAAATGGTTGAAAGTTTATATGAAAGTCTACGTGTACGAAGTCGCGGGCAACAACACTAGTATACTATAATTATTCTTCTAATATTTACCTACAAACTTTCTCTCAAAAGAAGAGATAGAGATAGAGAGAGAGGATGGACCCAAATCCACCATGATGGCCGTGAATGTCTTGTTTTTTTATTATTAGGTTTGGTATAACGATGTTTTTAATGGTGACATCGAAGCTGCACATAATTTAATTAATTAATAATTTAATTAATAATAAATATAATTATTAATAATAATTATAATTATTAATAATAATTATAATTATTAATAATAATTATAATTATTAATTATAATTATTAATAATAATAATTTAATTAATTATTAATTTAATTAATTATTAAATTAATTAATTTAAGTCATTCATGCAGGGCCAATGATCAAACTGGGTGTTGTTAGATGTAAAGCGTAAACAATATACATGCTACAGCTCGGCTACCATCACTTGCCCAATTATCATTAACTTATCACACAATATATAAGTTTGAATAATCGTAAAATCAAATGATCACTCGTTATGAAATGAAACGGATAATTGAATACAGCGTTGGTGGTTGTTAAACACACTGATTGGACAAGGTGTAATCAATACGAACAGTAAACTAATTGCACTGGAGTTACAAATAGGAAAAATTATGTGCTAAAAACTTGTCTATTGTTAAAACCAGTTAAGTGCAAATAGGGCTCGTGAATTGAAGGTCCCGTACCAGCCCATAAACTGGTAACTACTAAACTACAAAAAATTGGCAAAAGACATCACACCTAGGAGGCGGTCCAAGGTCCGATCGCGCCCGACGTTGCTTAACTTCGGTGACCGTATTTATTATTTGTTGTTTTACTTTAGAGTGAGTACTATATAATCATGCCAAGTTTGGCGTTTGTACGTAGTACCGTTTTTACACTAGAGCAACTACAAAAAATACGTCTAGTAAAAAAATACGTTTAAATACGTTTAAAAACGTTTTTTAATTGGGACTCCACAAATTTATGACTTTTTGACTTTATTATTATTTCTTAGTTAATCTGCCGTAACAAAACATATTCTTTGAAAATGTCAACTGGCTATCGGGTTCGAAAGATACAGCCGTTAAAAGGTATAGGATGGACAGACGGATAGACAGACAGACAGACAAAGTAGGCTTAGTAATATGGTCCCGTTTACACCTTTTGGATACGGAGCCCTAATAACGAAGTATAAACGGGGAGAATAAACGAGAAGAGGGAAAATGTTTGGCCACCTTGTATGACATGACAATTTAATTTAAACTATCTTGGAAGGAAAAGCAGAAGGAAATAGAGGCCCGGAAGCAAATTAAGTAGAGCATTTACGGACAAAATGACGGGCTTCACCCTACGCTTAAATTACGCACTACTTTGACCTGACAAAACTAGAAAACTATACTTTCAAAAAAAGGTGGGTTCTCGATCGGATTGAGATTCTCAATTCGATTCGTATTATTGTTATTTGAACCTTAGTCTAAAATATAGTAAAACGAAGTAAAAAAACTTTAGTGTATTTTTTCTGCAATTTTTATTGTTATTAATTAATGGCTTAATTGAGCGGCACAAGTACCATAACAATAGAAACAATGAATACACTTTATACTTATGTGAAAAATGTGTATAGTAGTCGCTAAGTAGTCAGTGAATGTCATGTCACACGAAGAAGTCGAAATGCTGATTGAAGAACAGGAGGACTGGAAACTACTTCACCGGCAAAATCATGGCTCTCAAATAAGAAGAAACCAATATCTCGAGGTCTAGTATGACGATAATACACAATAAATAAATAAAAACAAGAAATAAATCGTTCTAGGCGATAATGCCGCTCATTATACTGCCGTTTATTTATTTTTGATGTTAGTTTAAGTTTCATTCGTATTTTTCGGTGTGTAATAAAGAGATATTGTAATGTATTGTACTAAACTGATAGTGGGTTTGAGCATTTGGATTGTCTTTAGATCTTCAACGGTCTATGGACAGTCTAACTGTTTATTTAGTGTTAGTTTTAGCTAGTATTTTGTTTATTTAATAAAGGCACTTGCCACACTTAAAAAAACCTTGTACTAAATAACGCATACTATAATAAATGTATCGTTAAGGACGATCGACAAAAACAACTTAACCAAATGGGATATACTTACCAAACGGGATGTACCCATAAAAACTATGAAATAAAAAATTAAGCCACGAAAATCAAAAGTAAAAAAATAAAACTTTTTTACGCTTAATAAATTAATAACTAATTTTGATTCGGCGTTAAAAAACCAATAAGCAAATTTGAGTGAGACCAACTTCGATGTAAAAATCTTTTTTTTTTAACTCGTTGACGAGAAAACCTCCGTTTTTGTGGGTTAAAATAGGTATAAAGAAACCTTCCAGGTTTTATTCTCACACAAACAGTTAAAAATGCAACATTTTACTCTAGCAATTTAAATATGCACATCTCATGTGACGGTCAGACATCTAAAAACAAAGTGGCTCCAGTGAAACAAAATTTTCGCCTCGCTTGCTTAACGTTCTGAACACTATTTTTGTTCCTAACCCGACCCGACGTAGGATAGACGTCTTTAGCTCTTTAGGGTCGAAACACAAAATTGCGATTCGACGTCGCATCGTAGAAGTCTACGAGCTCGCATGAGGCAAAATATATTTTTATTAATGACAGTAGTGCAATTCTTTTTGCGATCCATGGCACTGGTTAGAAAAAAGGCATTACGAGCGTGTTTGTAGTTATGGAATCAGGTCCCAGGCGATCACCCATCCAAGTACCGACCGCATCCGGCATGGCTTAACTGGGGTGATCTTACGTGAACCGGTGGTGAATAAACATTTATCACCGATTCGCACTTAGCCAGTATTTATAATTTTTTGTTTTATTTGAGAGTGTGTTCTATAATCACGTCAAGTTTGACGCTTGTACGTATTACCGTTTTACACTAGAGTAAATAAAATACGTTGCAAAAACTTTTATTGTTCGGGGACACCACCTTTTAGTTTTTACTTTTTGACTTTATTATTATTTCTTAGTTAATCCGACGTAACATTACATATTTCAACTGGCTTTCTATTACGGTTCGAAAGATATAGCCGGTAAAAAATAGGGCAGTCTGAAAGACAGACGGACAGACAGACATCGTAGGCTCAATAATAGGGTCTCGTTTACACCCTTTGGGAACGGAAACCTAAAAAATGTGTTTTATATATTTACTAAAAACTTTTATTGCCTCTCTTGGTACTGTCTAACGAATTGTTCGTTTACAAGTAATAACATTTTGGAATTGTATTTTATTCTACTTTTAATTGTTGTATTAATTTGAAACTTTGACAGAATATGTAATTTAGATGAAAATACAATAATTTAGTATAGTGATGGAGTCAGGAGGAAAATAGTGGAACTCTTCCAATACCTACTCGTACCAGTAAATCTCCTGAGTTTGGGCTCCCTAGATTGTTTTAAAGAGTCTCTTAAGAGCGATTTTTAGGTTTTTTCGCCGACGCAAAAAAGATTCCAAAAAAGTACAATCGACAGATATATTTTTAAAAGTAAAATAACGTATACGCTCTATTGGTACTGGCTTTGTGGCCCATATTACGTGATCCAACTAGTAATTAAAATTTGAACCTTGACCAATGACAACAAACCCAACCAGTAGGGATAAATCGGTAGGATACAATCCCAAACTTCAGTGTTATAGCACCCTAAAACAACGAAGATTTTATCCATTTCAGTTCTTAATTGGTAGTTGAATAATTGACACCCAATTTGAATATCTAAGCGATTAAAGGCCCACCCGATGCAGTGTTTCTCGCTTGTAAACAGAGTGGGCTTTGAACGCCCCTCTTTGTTGGTTAGCCACTTCCCACTTTACTCGGTTCAGAAATTTCAGCGTAGTTTACGTCTAGCTGTATACGAGCACTTTACCCCTAGATATATTATTATACTCTGTTTCAAAACCAAACAAATGGTTGTATTGTAACAAGCTAGTAGACTGGTGTTTCTTTTTAAAACAAGTAATAGGCTTAGCAAAAGATATATAAATTATACATTACACATACGGAAAATAATATTTAAATTAGCTGATACATTTCTGAGAACCAACTTTTTTCTTTAGTTTTTGGTGGGGATTGAGGGGAGATGCTCCGTTCCTTTCCCGCAATTCCTAGAATCTATTAATGATAAGCTTTTTTATGAGGAATGACGAATGTGTGTTTGTCCTTATTCTTCGTCAAGGCACAGTGCAGCGCAGCGTTAAACCGAATTGATCTTATGCGCTGAAGATGGAAGGCTAGTGACAGCATACTTTTGGAATAAGATCTGTGTCCGCGCTGTTGATCCTTCTAAATATAACGAGCGGATGTCGTTAAAAATAATGACTTGTTAAAATATGATTGATCTCCTATCTGCTCAGTTCATTAAATAATCGGATACAGAAACGATTGTATTGATATTCAATAACCATTGAAAATCAAACGTGAAATACTCCATTCCAAGCACTATTCTTCAGTGGTGTTCAAGCTGATAGAAAAAGTGCCAGTCTAGCTATAAGTAGCGCTTGTTTTATTTAATTTTTCTGGGACATTATTGCACACATGGTCATCTGACCTCAAACTAAGCAAAGCTTGTAATATGGCTGCCAGAGACTACATACATATTTATTCATATTTTTAAATACATAATTAAATAGATATTAACACCCAGACATAGAACAAACACAAATGTTCATCACACAAATGTTTGTGCTAGGTGGGAATCGAACCCACGCCCACAAACGCAGAAAGCAGGTACACTACCAACTGAGCTAACGGGGCTGTGTGTGATTGCTAAAGTAACACAAAAACAAAAATCATATCAATTTCTATCATCATTACGAGTACCCCAGTTTGTTGATACTCAGAACAGCGCACCAATTATTAGGAAATTTGATGCGAATGTTGAATTAGTTAAGACCTGTGCGGTTTGCCGACTGGGCTGTCATGTGTACAGTTCGACTTTGTTTCCGCATAATATGCTCTTTGCAGGTTTTTCAGGACTGCCCCATTGGCCCATATGGTAGAGAACCTGCTTTCTGCGCTTGGGGGCGTGGGTTCGATTCCCACTTAGGACAAACATTCATGTGATGAATAATTGTGTTTGTTTTATATCTAGGTGTTATTATATATTTAAGTATGTGTTATGTATGTATATCAGTCTCTGTATATGTAGATTTCTCCGTTATTAGCCGAGTTTTTTCAGAATTTATATTATCTATTCTCGTTGAGTACCTATGCCTGAGTGCCAACATTTCAGTCATCCGAAAGGTGCCAACAAATGGCTTAAAGATTATTATTCTAGGTCAAACATCTCAGATCGATAGATCTTTTCAGATCATTAGATCTTTATTATAAGAACTTTTTTATTCAATTATAATAAGCTTGCGTTTCACCGCCAATTCACCTGATGTTAAGCGATGATGCGGTCCACGATGGACCACGCTTGTCTAGAAGAAGCCGATTAATCTTGTTTTGTTATCCTATAAATTATTGACATATAACAATTTATTTTAGCTATTTGCTATGGGAAAGGGGATATAAAGGGTGAGGCCTATGTTTCAGAAGTGGACATCTTCTGGCTGATGATGATAATGATAATGATTTGCTATGTTATTTTTACGATAATTGCGATTCAGTTTTTTTCATATTAGTGTTTTTTTTTGTCTCAAACATGCCAAAAATATGCAAGAGATAGGGAAATCTAGCCAAAAGCGAGCTCTTAAGATTTAGATTTAGATTTAATTTGTGGCCAAAACAAAGTTTTAATACTTGTCTTATGAAACTAAATATTAATAGGTAATCCTAATGCATTAGTCATTTTCTACACTGTTGCGCCATGATATGGCAGTCCAATTTTCCACGCCTGGATTAAAATGAACCGCAGTATTTGGGGAGTTCATTTTCCTTCCCTCTTCTGGTTTATTTTTCTCTTTATTTTCATGCGGATATTGCCAAAGGATTTGAATTAAACGGATACTAGAAAATTTATAGGTTTTTTATCGCGGTTTGCGTTGAAAAATGAGTGTGGACCAACAATGGTGCAGTAGAATTGAGACAGATACAATATCACTGAACACAGATGTTAGCTCTTCAAAACACTGAAGCCGTGTTAGGCCTCTTCTAAAGTTGTAGAGAATTATTGCACGAACATTTTCCTTAGAAAGTTTCATTTTCGTACGTAATCTGACAGATTCCAATCGACGCTGTGACTAAACATTAATCCTAATACTTTCAACTGTTTTGAGATTCAAAATATAAACACATTCGAATATAGAACAGTTCCAAATTCAAAATTGCCGGGAAATATGGAAACGACAGAACTTAAAAGGCATGCCTCGTATGTACTGGATAACCTAAATATTTCCACAATTTAAAAAGCATCTGTTTAAAAGAATAGGTATGCAATGAGACAAAATATATTAAGTATGTAATTGAGTTGATCTATTAGGGAGTTATTACAAATGTCTTCACTTTTATGGCGAATGTTATATACGCCTGGAAAAGGTGATCATATCATAAACTAATTATCAATAAAAAAAACGACTTCAAAATTAGTAAATACGAAATTTGGTTTACTTGGTTGACATGTTTTGCCTTAGTTGTTTTGATTTAACATCAAAATACTGAACCGATCTTGATAAAAAAAATATGGGACCATTCTGAGAGTATATTTATTAATAAATTCAAATCGGTTTAAAAATGACGGAGTTCAGGTTACAAACATCACTCAAATAAAATTAAAACAAGCAAAAACAATATATAAAAAACTGAAATAACAAAAGCCCTTACCCTTTTTCACTTAAAATAAATTCGTGATACACAATAAATTTTCCAGAACATACAGCATTATCAATTAACTGGGTAATTAGTATGCTAATGGCTATTATATGAAGCATGTAAATACAACTGTAAATACATATAGGCTTTATAAACGCTTGCTAAGCTTATATAATACTTCTCACTGACGAGAAGTATTACGCATGAACGCGAGACATTGGATACAAATTAGCGTATCTTACGTATAGCGTATCAAAATTTTGCTTATAATATTTGTAACGTTCACATAAACAAAATAGTCTTTCAGTTTTAGAGTTTTCCCCCTCAGTGATTTTATATCTTAAAATTGTTGAAACGAGTGAGCGAGATAGCCGCAAGTTTTTATTATGCACAAGAGGGTTTGAGTATAAGTGAATGCAAAGTAACAGCCAATAAAAATATTTTTTTCACATTGATTCTGTGTCCGCATAATTCTTTTTCGATGCCAAACCACAACAGAATTTTGCTTTTAGAAGGTTGTATGCGACAATATCGATTTACGAAGAAAAGAAGAAACTTCTTCCTTTTCATTCTCATTTTCTTATCTTTTTTCTTTCTTTTTCTTCCATGTTTACGAGTATACCGGTAGATCACTGGCTCGAATTGTAGCTTAATCTTCAGTAAGTCTTCTTTTCTGGCTTTGCATTGAGCTCAGGAATGGGGTCTTCTAAAATGACTGCAGAGCTTGTCTCTTTCCCGGCAGATCGCTTTTGTGTGGCCAAAGCCTGCACTTGGTGCACTGCACCACTACAGTGATAGTGAGTGAAGAGTGAGTGATCTGAAACTGGCCTTCTCTGGTATCCAATGTAGATCGTGCCAACGTCTATAAGCGACCTGTGAATATGAGGCGAGATCTCCAGCACAGGATGATATTCATGCGGATTGCGCTTCTTCTTCCTGTACCTGACCCTGATGGTGCATTCCTTCAAATCGACTTCCTGTAGCTTTTTTCTTCTGCGCCAGGAGGTTCTTCACTATCTCCGTGTTCTTGTGGTTGGATAGGACGTCTCTAATTATGACGCTTAGATTTCCCACTTTCGCGGTTTCTACTTTTACAGATGTGTCTAGCTGAAAACAATTTCGCACGAGGCTCAGGTCCTCCTCCGCACCACAGCTCAGGATAACTTTTAGACCGGGACCCGACCGAGTACATAAGTACTTCACCTTCGCTGCCCCTCACCACCTACTGTAATGTGTAGAAACCTAGTAAGCCTAAACTAGGTTTTTTATAATACATACCCAATTCAAGCCAATACCCATTCAAGAGTTCTACTTCTGGCTCCAGATTAGTTAATTGGTATCAAATTATTGTATTTCATCTGGATTTCATATACATACTTGCAGAGTTTTGAATCGATGTTGACAATTAGTAGAAGTAGGTGATTTCTTCCGAGATTTGTTTTCTTAGTTCGCTAGTTAGTTACAATAATAATTATTAGAAGTAGATTAAAATCGACTTCCAACATTTTCTTTATACAGTTCGTTATTTAGTTACAAGTGAAATTAAGAAAAGCTTGTTAAAATACATTATTTGATCTAAAACATTCTTTGAAATTTTTCACAGATCTATCATTCATTCATTATTGGTACATTCTTGTTACTACTTCTACACATATTATTAATATTTCTAAAAACTATTATCATTAAAATATTCTGACACTGGTGAGGTGCTCCATCGCTAGAATGAATAAAGTTTTATAAGAAAACTAAGGTGCCTTTGACAGAGCGCGGGGTAATGCCGGAATAGTTTTTTACCGAAGAAATAGGAAAAAATATGATTCAAAGTTGGAAACTAAAGGGCACAGTCGATGAAAAATCCTACGTTATGCTTTTAAACTTTCTTCATTTTGCAATATCTTGACTGAAAATAGTTTTTATTGCTTACTTACCTACCAAAGAGTTTTATTTTTTCTGCACTAATTGAATTTAAAAATGTTTTTTACGATAAAAGAAAATTATGTGTATTAAAAGTTGTACAAAACTATGCATATTATTTTACTAAAAATTTAACATACAAATGCAAATTAGGTAACATTCTGTAGATTGTTTGAGGCAATCAACACAATTCGTTTTGTCTGTTCGTTCTATTCGTCCGTGCGCCTGTCCGCCTGTTTATCTGCCCGTCTGTTCATCTGTTCTTCTATCCATCTGTCTGTCTGCTTGTCCATCCGTCCAATTCGTCCGTCTTCTAACTAATAAAATATAGTTCAAAGAGAAATATCGCTGGCCAAAGTGGTAAAAAGTTGCATTCCCCTGCATTTTCAAACAATTTGCCATAGAAACTTGTAATTTTACATTCTGATAGGTATATAAAAGACATATGGGAATTATGGGCATTCAAAAATTTTGTGACATTTTGGATTTTGTGGTCTACATATGTGCCCTAACGCCATGCCACTGCTAAGCGTAGCCCTGGTGGGAGAAATGTATTAGCCAGCCAGCCAATCTATTGATCTGTTAATTTCGATTGCTAAATGTATTTCATTGTATTTCAATAACAAAAAACAAATCACGAATCGAGTCATAAGTATCATTTACATTTTTTGGTACAACCCTTGCCATAAGGAAGTAGCATTAAAAAAGTAATTAAGCCCTTTACCTGAATGATATTGGTTTATCAGGATTTAAAAACCGGCGATGGGTCGATCTAAAAGCAGATGAGATGGTAATGATGTCTGGATACTGCCGACCAAAGGGGAATACTCGATATTCTAATGCGAAGTAATAAAAGTTGAGTATTAGCATTGGAAAAGCTCGGGCCCGCTCCTGTGCAACCTTTGTGTTTTCATTGATATTACGATGTTTTAAGTACAAAAATTTGACCAAAATTCTAGGTTAGCCGGCTCAACGCATACGCATTGCCATTCAACGTGGTAACACCACCAGTGTACTGGTACGCTGTCAACTGGCAATGGTCATGAACGAATGAAAATAATTATTATAATATATTATATTATAATTATATAATAATTATTATCTTTGGCTAGAGCATTTAGATTATCTCCAGACCTTCAACAGTCTATCCAAAGATAATAATAATATATCGTCATTGGGCCATTCCAACTGTTTATAGCCCCCAATGCAAAAAAACGGGTGTTATAAGATTAACATGTATCTGTGTATCTGTATGTCTGTCTGTGGCATCGTAGCTCTCAAATCACTGAACCAATTTTGATTTAGTTTTTTATTAAATTAGTATATCGAGAGTGTTATTCATGAAAGTCTGTTCAACGGTTAGAAAATGATCAGCTCATTTATCGGATAAATATAATTATAGTATACTTATTTATTATGAGATAATTGTCTCTAATTATATTATTTCACGAATGTTAAAAGATGGACATCTGATACCTGTTGAAAGTAACGTGATACCGTTCGAAAATATTATTAATGTGTTAAATTTTTATATTTTTACTTGATTCACGATTTTTGCCATCACTGATTTTGACATCATCAGTAAAGAAAAGCCGTCAAAATTCGTTCTTAAAACGTTATTAAGAGCCGTTATTAATATTACAAAATGCATCGTTAAATTTTTTGGACATAAAACAAAATAATGAAGCTGTAATTGTTAAAACGAATTAACAAATAAACCCTTACATTTTATGTCAGTAGTTATTGAACGAAATCAAACTTTCCATCGAAAAACTACTTTTGTTAATTATTGTTGTTAATAAGTTGATATGTTAAGTATTTCTAAAAAAAATAACCAATATTTTAATTTAATAACAGATCTATTTATTATTGGATATGAATTTTCTATAATCTTTCTTTTTGATAAAATCAGAACAAATCCAGTTTTTGTTGCCTTTTCGACAAAAATGCGAGTTTAAAAAACTGAATAGGGCCCCAAATGTGAATTGTTCTACCTACAAGAAGCCGATACTAAACAATTTAGAAGTAAAACCATCCGTTTTTAACTATGAAAACCAAACAAGATGCATGATAATGTAGACCTTCCACATTAGCGACGAATCTGCAGCATCCGTTAATAATAACTGGCCAAGAGCGTGTCGAGACATAAATCCGTTACCAAAGTCATATAATTGTAATCATAGTTCAGAAAATGATGGTTATAGAAAAATTCGAGCGAACGAATCTCTTTGGACTTAGCCAAATTTCAGAGATGTATCACCCCGACATAGCATATACTTATTATGGTTTCATCATCAGCCAGAAGACGTCCACTGCTGAACATAGGCCCTTTAACCTCCACACTGAACGACATCCTGCCATCTGTATCCACTGGATGCCCGCGATTCACACAATGTCGTCGGTCCATCAAGTGGGAGGCCTACCTACGCTGCGTCATCCAATTCGTGGTCTCCACTCAAGAACCTTTCTTCCCCCTATTCCCTTTCCCTTCCTTATTTTATTATGGTTTAACCATAGAGAAAACTGATTGAGAAACATTCTTTGTTAAGATCTTTGTACAAAAAGGACAATGATCTTTAAACTAGAACTGGAATTTATTTCAGTTTTTTCGCTGTTACTCAAAAAGTCATGATCAGATAATGTTAGAAATAATTTTGAATGAAGGTTTTAAATATGACTTATCTATTCTTATTTTAAATGCCTTTATTAAATAAACAAAATACTAGCTAAAACTAACACTAAATAAACAGTTAGACTGTCCATAGACCGTTGAAGATCTAAAGACAATCCAAATCTATTCTTATTGTAAGTTACAAGTTTCTATATCTTATAGTTTAGAAATGCAGGGGACCAACTTTTTGCCACTTTGGCGGGCCATATTTCGCAAAGGGTAGGCTTTATAAAAAAGTGATGTATGAAATTTTAAGGACCTTTTTAACGAGGAGGTGAAGTGAAAAAAATCATCCTTATTTCACATGTACCAGAGCCACCCTTAAAATATAATATTATATATTTTTTATACTTTTAAAATTGTGATCTATATTACAACTATTATTTTGAAAAGTATCATGCACTTGTCTATATACACATATATATATAATTTAGAAGGTTCTAAAAAATCAGAAGGACGGACGGACGGACAGACTGACGGACGGACAGGCAGACAGACAGACGGACGGACAAAACTAATTTATAAGGGCTTCTTGTCGGGCTAGGGAACCCTAAAAATTATGAAAATAAAGTTATATTCAAATCCTTTGACGTGATTCAATTAACGTCAAAGTTTAAACCCAATTTACTTATTCCAAAACAAAGTAGGAAACTCAGTTGAGAGTTGAAGGGATTTATCACGGACAGCCGTACAAGTTGTTTTCAAGAATAGATTATACTTTTCACAGGCTGTTTGGTTTGAAAATTTAAGCCAGTGTGAACATTTCAGAAATCTTATTAGAATACGACAGAGTTAAATAGATACACGCAATTAATATAGGGTCATCGGTATGGCTCGTTTATCTTATACATAGTCTCTATTTCTCTATGCTCTCTAAACACGCCGTCCGTGTCCAAGCTGTGACTTGCGTTTAGTCTATGGAAGGCCTTAAGGGGATTTTCCCATCTGCGATGAAGTTTCAAAAGGTTTTAAAACTCTGGTGTTGCTGAACATACCAAATAAAGAAATTTTAATTTTATTATCTTTTAAGTTGACGAAGTAAAATGGCAACAACCGAGAATTTGCGTGTTACTATTTTAAATTTATATCTTATATAATGTGATAATTTGCGATCAAGAATACTGCAGACGGGAAGAATAAGGTGAAGGCATTGCGTGATACCGCAAACGGCATCCATTATTCAATTCTAGTAAAGTTCCACTTGAAATACGTACGCCGCATGCAGTGATGGTCGAAAATGAGTATAAGGGCTTGTAGCAAAGTTTAAGCACATGCTCAAATTATTAAACACCGCATACGAGTTTCTCACATTGGCTGTAGAGACCCTGGGCCCGTGGTGATCTGACACTAAACAAATTTGCAAATATATTTCGTCCAGATTGGCTCTCGCCTCGGGGGATCCTAGAGTTGGTGCATATTTTGCTCAAAAATTGAGCCTTGCGCTCCAGCAGGGCCATGCTACCAGCATTCTGGGGACCTAGGCCCGGTGGTGATTTAGACGGTGTTTAATTTGTCAATATTTAATTTATTAGTGCAACTACGTTAACTTTTAAGTATTTTTTACTTACTTTCTCTGAAAATGCTTTTTTTTGTTTATGTAATTGGATATGTGTAATTGTTTATGTAATGGTTAAGGAGTTATTTTTAAATTATAAAAGTACCTATGAGTTAAAAGACGAGAGAGATGACGTAAGGGCAAACACGGTAAAACAGCATTATATAAATTAAATATTGGTTATTAAATTGATTCAATATTTACGGAGAGAATTATGTCCTTAAAAACAGCGATTGACGAATAGATAAATATTTGTAACATACGTACATATATAAATTGAATAACTCATAGTAAGTAGTTTAAAGGAAGTAAAAATATAAAATTTAGGAACTGGCTCAATACCGAAACTTACAATAAGGAACAATGTGGCGTAGGAAACGTAGATACCTAAACCTCGGTGAGAAGAAAAAAATAAAATAATACGCCTCCCTATAACCACAAACTTCGCTCAACTTCGCATTTTGTAAATTAATCCTTGGTTTTTAATTCCATTCCGGAATACTTATCAAAACGGTCTGGCAGTTAGCTTTGTTTATTTAATGGTATACTGTATTTAAGAAATTTTAAGCAACAGATAGTGCAATGTTCCTTGTTCATATTAGGTCTGCTGTTATACTTGATGGAGGATTACTTTATATACGGTGCGTACGATTTAAGTTCGAACAGACAATTTGCCTACCAAATGTTATACCACCCACATGCCATGTCTGATTTTTCATCTCAAACGTTATGAACTCTCTCAGAATGACATGTGTAGCTGGACCTTGAGTCGAAATATATGTGACAGCGCCCTAGGCAAGCAAGTGTTTGCGCTGGGGCGCTGTCACATATATTATATTCCACATCGGCCACATTGAGGCACTTTGGGGTTCACTTTAGTGTGCTCGTTGTATTGTGTCCAATTTAACAACTTCATAAACATAAGCTTTACATGTTACAGCAAAAGACGTCGAAAAAAAAATTATAACTAAATATTAATATGTCGGAGGGACAACTCGTCGGCCGCCATCACCGTCATCAGATATCTCGTGGGCGTAGTGGGAAATCGTGCTAAAATAAAGAAACAGTGTTGAGGTTATCACGGCCACGCAACGGTAGGGCAGTTCCACTTTACGGTCGTCGGGTAGTGAATTCCCTACACTGAGTCCAGCGATAACACCGTGGCTCTGTCGGAAGCGCACCGAAGTAAAGTTGCGGCTAGTTGCCGACTGACTGTCTTCTCGTTTCATTTTTTTTTAGGCGCCATCGGGTCCGGTTGTGACAAATATATTAAGGACAACAGAAATAAAAAGTATTAGTACATAGGTACAAGACTTAAAAACGAATGTTTGTATTATTAGCAGTGGTAGGAGGTTAGTGGCGGTCGTAAATTAAGCTGTTCAAAATGTAATCGACATCTCTATTTTAAAGAATAACCAATTCTATCCCACATTTCGAAATCTGGAACAGATGGCACAAAACGCTTGTCGTCCGCATCCTGTGGGTTCGTGACATTTATCGGATTTTCCTTTTGTGGTGCACCTGTATTAGGGCCGGTGCACAATTATTGTATCAAAGCGTTTTGTGCGCTCGGCACTAGGGGGCTTTCACGCTTTGCTCACCGTCGATAATTCTATCACGGTAGGCGCGATCGACTCGTGTTTTTGAACGTATTCGGATGTTGTTGGATCTGTGAACTTTTTTATATAATATTTTTTTTTAAGTTGGGGAGAGCAAGTGCCTTTTTTAACTTAACAAAATATAAGCTAACACTAACACTACAAAAACAGTTAGACTCCCCATAGACCGTTGAAGGTTCTTGAGTGAAGACCGCGAACCGGAAGACGCAGTTTAGGTATGCCTCCCACTAGATGGACCGACGACATTGTGAGAGTCGCGGGCATCCAGTGGATGAATATGGCAGGATGTCGTTCAGTGTGGAGGTTAAAAGGGGAGGCCTAGGTTCAGCAGTGGACGTCTTCTGGCTGATGATGATGAGACCGTTGAAGATTTAAATACAATCCAAATGCTCAAGCTCACTATCAGGTGGCAGCGTACCTGGCATGCTGGCGGCATTACCACTCTGAATTGTAATACTTATGCGTTGACCCAGAAACACTACGCCAGCATTTGGCGCTCTGTTATTTTTTTGGAAAATGAGGTGACCTCCCGATCCCTAAGGGCCCAATGCGGCTCAAATATGTAACCACTGCCGAGGTTACATATTTTACCATCAAAGTTTATTGTACAGTTGTGAAACAGATGTTACATTATCATCATTTGCATATCAACACTGTGATTATATATCTTCAATAATGTGAAAATGCGCAATTGAGAAAACTGCGGGCGGAAAGAGCCACCTTAAATTATACTTAGGTTGACCAACCTATAAAACCCAACCTTAAAATAACAATTGCTAAGCCATGTTAAATGCCTTAAGGCGGCCTTTTTAATGCTGTAGGTGGCAGACATGCAGACGAGATGCCTGACGATATAAACAGTAAATAGTCACCGTCGCATATTCCACTTCTAACACCAGAGGCATCGCAAAAGCGTTGATGACCCTTTAAGACTATTAACTTGCTTTTTGAAGAACCCCATGTCGTAGCTTCTTCGAAATCTTCTAAATCTAAGTGTGTCATTTTCGGCCACAACATCGTTTTCCATCAAGTGAGTTGGCGACCAAAGGTAAACCTATAATATTCTATATATAAAAAAAAACACGGAAGTTTTTCTAAAAATTAATATTATCATATCTCAATACGAACTTACTTGTTTTATTAGCCTTCTAAGGCTGTTGCCTGCGACTTCGTACGCGTAGATTTTCTTATAAACTTGCATCCCTTTTTTTCTCCCTTTCGCAAAATATCATAGCCTGTACTTCAATCTGGTCATAGCTAAGCATGGTTTAGGCGATGTGAGTGGCCAAACAAACAAACAGCCAAAAAAATCTTAAAACTGTTTTAACGTGTTTATAGCTGCTTATTTTAAGACGCCCCGTTTTTTTGATCCTTTGCCTTGTCCTGCGATTGCAGATTTTTTGGAACGACGTTCCTTATCGCGTGTTGCGAAAGGGGGCTAGACGGAAAAAATTAAGACCAAAATTTGTAACAACACTTTTTGCCATAGTTCCGCCGTAGTTTCCGTGCGGCGTGCGCGTGTTTCTCTGTCTGTCTCTCTCTTCTCTCTCTCTAACTTCGTTCCATCCGGGTGTCCCTTGACACCTCTTAAGTTTTTATCTCAAAATTTTTATTATAATATGTAGAGATATAATATAATATCTCTTAATATATAATTCTTCTATACGTGTGTTTGTCACCTAACTCCTTCTAAACGGCTGGACCGATTTGTATGAAATTTTGTGTGTAGATTGCAATGAGTTCTTGGATGGTTTGAAAACACAATTGGACCGGGTAGGTGGCGCTGGTGTCGGTACAGGACCAACTGCCGATGACTCCCGGGTCCGCTAGTATAAGTAACATACTTATAGGTATTATTTTGATCGAAGTTTTTATTTTTCGTTTTATTTAATTTATTTTTTTGATAATAATGCTTATTGTGTAGCCTTCTCAGTTCAAGTTATGAACCCCTTCCTTTTGAAGTAGGAATTCTAAGGTTTACTTAAAAGGCACATTACAGTCGGCTTTCTGTTGACTGCGTTGCAGTACCAAGCCAGTTTGATATCTACGTGACCGCTTAGAGTTGCTACAATGATACTACAGTTCATACACTCTCATCACCATTCCAAAATTTCAATTTATTTTTTATTTTATTTTTATTGTAAAAATAGGCTTGCGCTTGGCTGCCAACTCGCCATGATTCGGCTTACGATGGATCACGCTTGCCTAGAAAAACCGATTCACTCTTTACTTGAAGACACCCAGATTGTAACTATCGGGGAACACCCATTCAGGCAGCGCATTTCACAGACTAGCAATTGGCACAATGAAAGTGGAATCAAAGCGCTTCGTACACTGATGCACACTCCCCAAAATGTATCTGATAAATATGTAATTCAATGTAAAAGTAAATTACTGCAGTCGCAAGTAACAGGCATTTATGGGCGAACGTGAAAATGAGCGCTGAAGCGTAGCCGAACCCAGCATACCTGAGCCCCGCAATTCTCCTTTCCACTAAGGCTAGTGTTATACTTTTATCAAACATTGCGTAGATGTTCAGGTAAAAATGTAAGTACTTACGCAAATATTTTTCGAAAATTTCATTAAAACGTTGCCTAGAAACAATACTTCGAAAGAAAAGGATTGGAACAACCTGACGGCTTCCTTGTTTCTGGAGAGATATAATTTGGGCCTTTTCAAGGCGAGAGTGAATAGGTATCTTCTAAGTCTGCGTGCTTCATTTTCGACCACATCGTCGCTTACCAACAGGCGAGCTGGTGATCAAACGCGGAGCGGACTTGTACGCGTTAAAAATATATATTTGCTGGCATGGATTATAGGTACTACAAGACGAAGGACATTAAGCCATAGCCATAGTCGTCTAGGAATGTCAATAATTTTTTGCCTGTAAATTCCAATGACGAAATATTAGAATTCTTATATCATTGGTAAATTCTAACACTTTAAATCCGCCTCTATGCATTTGCCTTTTTGCGGAAAAACGTTATTGAACCCTGATCAAACCTCTTTGAACATTGAAATATTGTATGCAAGTGACCACGGCCATTGTAACATGGTCGAAACGTCGAGCGAAAGGTATCTATTTTTTACCTATATTTAATATTGCGCGATAAGTCCCGATAAATATAAAAAACATGTCTTCAAATCGCGAAAGTTTAAAAATTACTATCCAGGAACAAATTCAGGCAGGGCATTCCACAGTCAGTTCGTATAATAAAAGTGGAATTAAAGCGCTTCGTACGGGTTTTCGGAATATTAACCATAAAGTGGTGTCAAATTTTCGTACCCACTCAGATAGTTACGCGCGCGTTAACTAAAATGTCTTTATCTCGTTTCTGAGGGCTAGAAAAGACACACGGATGCACTATTTTATAGCGAATGTAGTGTTTCGTGTGAAACTCCACTAGAATATGTTTAAAGATCTCACCAGCAACCATTTATAACATCAGTGCTCGTTTAACTTGCGTTCTGTAGTTAGTGGAAAATGTTATTAGTTTTGAGCACTGATAAAAGACAAATAGAGGATGTATTCAGTCGTTTTCTATTTTTGAAAGTATTTCAATATCTAGAATCTAATTACCTAGGTATCTAAAACTTCTGGACCTCCACTCCTACCAACTGAATCGATCAACTGAAACAGATTCGAACTTATTTTCTTTCTCAACGATTTAATTATTTAGTTGGTTTTTCAGATCAGACAAGCAAGGGAGATTTATGTCTTAAGCCGGGTCCGCTGCGGCATGTTTTCGTGTTAGCTAACACACTAACATGTTACTGACACGAAAAGTGGCTGAGACTTTGGTGTTAGCTGACAGGTGTGTTAGCTAACACGAAAACATGCCGCAGCGGACCCGGCTTAAGTAAAATTATCGTACGTGTTCGATTGTCTCAAATTTTTATACATTTTTGTCACGATAAAATAAACTCGAAACGCAAAAACGATAAGTACGGCTTTCTTATTTATTTTTCACGCACACTTAGAAACTTGCAGCTACACCAATGAACTAATTAATTAGTGCAGGGTTCACGTAGTTTTGTATGCTTATGTGTGCATGAATCCGTGTATTTGTACTGGGAATTCAAGTAGTTTTGGAAGCTAATTTTGACTTCACTTTGGCTGTACGCCGTAATCCATCTGTATTTTTTATTTGATCTGAGTACCTGGATAACATAATATGTCAAGAAAGTCTATCTTCCTTGTACGTATCTAGTATCTACTAATGGATTATCAAAAACATTGTGAATTTAACCCGTAAGTATACACTAATGAATGTTACCAAAATTAAAAGGAATCGTGTAAATTCAGGTATTTTACATTGTAAATAAGTAATGTGTGTAAACCCACATTGGTGTTGCTAGTCTCGTATTCTGAATTTCTGCTAAAATTATGAGTCCCAAAGGTTTCATTTTTCAGTACACAAACTTTTTTGTACCTATCCTATAATCTAACAAGGTCAATTCACTTTTTTACACAGTTTGCATACCAATATTATAAATGTGTAGAATGTAGGTAGGTAAGTGTATTTGTTATACCCGGAAAAATAAACGTTTTTGTACCTACTTGTGATTTTTATAGTAGGTATACAAGCAACCTGAGGAGCTATATTATATACCGGGTATAAAAACTTTTTTACTGAGTTTTATTTTGTTATTCACTACTACTACTACTACTAGTATTATATAATTATAAGGACATGCGCGTTGACACCTGTCAATCTTTGGCCTTTATAAAAAATTTCGTCCTTTTTGACAGCTTTGCCGTAATTTATTACCAGATTATGTAAAATCTGATTAAGTTTTGTAGTTTTTGACGATTGTTCCGAATAATATGAATAGAGGTCAGGTGTATGTATATACAGGATGTATCTTGAGACGTCGGATATATTCAAGGATATCATTGTATGTACTTACTCATCATTATATATATTTTTACTTTAGGACTATTTAATGCACCTAATAATGGACAAACAAGCGATGAGCCTGATGGTAAGTGGCCATGACCGCATGAACATCGACAATACCCGGAGCATTGGCGGTGCGTTGGGCTGTTCACCCTTCACTTGAAGCAATTGGAAGAAATATATAGTAGGTAATAAAATAATAGGAAAGTGTCGAAAAATTTACAACACATACTGCGCACACGACACGAAGAGTGATATGCCATCCAATTTCAGCTGAAAATCTCTCCCTTTTTGGGGTAACATCACAAATACATTACACTGGCAACTTAAACCCAAAAGGCGCTTTTACCTAATTAATTAATCAAGGCAACCTAAGGCTCTATAAATATATCAAACTGAACAGTGTGTGAGAAAACCTGAACGCGTGGTCCGTTTATCTCTGGCTGTAGGAACCTTTTATACAAAACCTGATACCTACATTGAGGCAAATTTTCTATCTGGATTATATTATTAGATAGATAGAATCTCTTTATTATGCACACAAGAAATAAAAGTTTCAGATAAAAAAAACGATCACTTCCTGGCAACCGTTGAATGGATAGAATTTACGTATCAGTCATACAGGGATGCTATAAACACTTTTTTTTTTTTTTTGTTATTTTCTACGTCTTTGCTCGTAATTAAGTGATAGGCTAGACGTTTCATCACAGTTCATCAGGGCCTCTATTAAATAATGATATACAACGAATTTTGATAGTTTATTAAATATGTGAATCCACCATGACGAAATATGTGAATGAATGATTTTATAATATTATTCGTATGGTGTTGAATGAGGAGTTTTTTCGGTTACATTATTGAGATAAAAATAAATGAATATATAATTTTTATGAAGACATTACTGAAATTACAAGTTACTGAAAATGTACCTACACGGTGGTGACCAAAGATTACGCCCTATTAAATTTAACTCACTGTTTCAATGTTTTCGATGTGCATTGTCATAGAAATACAATCAGGGAAAATGTGTGAAAGTTACGTTATTCGTCGTTTATTACGTTGTATTCATTAATCCAATTTATACTATGTGTCAAACCGTCGATTACCATATTTTGTTCATTCAATTCCTTGAAATAAAAGGCGATAATTTCAAAAGCGTGTCCAACAATTTCAAGTATCAATTTGCGAAGAGCTTTTAAACATTCTGAGTATTTCGCAGTCGAAAAGCTTCTTATTTTTCCTTTGTCTTTAATGTCAATTTTAGAAAGGAAATTATTTATAAAAAAAATCTTTTTTAAGAAAATATTTTGTCGAATTTGGACCAAACTTATGTGTAACCTGGGTATGTCTTAAAACTGCGACCAGAACCACCGGAGGATGGGCAGCAGTGTCCTATTAGTACACGGTGAACGTACTGCGATCCCCTAGCCGCCTGCCAAGCCTGGGTATTATGGCAACACCCCTCTGAGAGGGAGGCCTTTGTTCAGCAGTGGACATTGATGGCTGATAATGTGTATGTGTAATAAAATAATTCTATGTTATTGATTATTATTTATAACACATGTTAATAATTATTACTTATTAATTTTTCACAAACATTTTTTTTATAATAATAAACATCTCGGACAACTCCCACGATCATCTGACCCCAAACTAAGCAAAGCTTGTAATATGGCTGCCAGAGACTGATATACGTATAATAATTATATATTTTTAAATACATTCTTAAGTAGATATTAACACTCAGATATAGACCAAACACAAATGTTTTTTTTTTAATTCTTATTTTTATAAAGGAGTTTTGTCGATATTCGACCATGCCACTCCCATAAATCACATGAATGTTTGCCCTAGGTGGGGTGCGCTCCCAAGTGCAGATGGTAGATTCACTACCAACTGAGCCACCGAGGATGTCACACAACAATGATATATTTATATCGTATAATCACTTATCGGTACCAAATAACAGCCTTGCGGATCTAACACAAATTACGCAACATTCTGTAGAATTGCTTATTTTTACGTAGCAAATTTAATTTACTTAATCATATTCTTTGCGATAATGTTAAAATATATAAAATAAGTGAACAAGGACTAATATAATTATGTTACTTAGAAAATTTTCATCATTATCTCACAGAACATTGTTTACTCAAGAAATTTATTTTTATACCCACAGGGACTTGTGACTAATTAAATTGTCGCCTGTGACCCGAATCAACCTGGGCCATACTTCACCACTGTTGACAAGTTCTTTTGTATTGTCCGAATTTATACAGTTCTTTTCAAATTGCCTGACACTTGACAGACTTCCAAAATGTCAGTTGTCAATATGATGTTAAAATAATATATATTATGTATAACCTGTGGTGCCTGTGTGTATAACTATCTATCACGAGCGAGCAAGGTGTCAAATGTCAATAATAACTACACTTTTACTAGCATGGTGGCGCCACTACTGTTTTAAGATCGGCTAAAGTAGTCGATATTTACAATATAGCGTAGTTAAAAGAAGCTTTATTTGTCAGTAGTCAGTTGTACTTGTTTTCATATAGTAATTTTTAAACTTTCGCGATTCGAACACATGTTTTCATAACGTACTTATTTACCAAAATCGGTAGGTATCTGTCTCTCAATGATAATGTAATTACTCAAAAGATAGAACAACTTGTCGCAAGTAGTAAAATAGGACCCAGAACTTTCCTAATGTTTTCTCCGTCAGAATTTCTCAGTTTCTGAGAAAGAATAACCACATCATTTGTCAAAGTTACTAGTTACTGAGTTATAAATAACAGTAAAAGTAAATGAGTCCTGCTGAATTTGAATATTTGGGATAAAACCTGCAAGTTTATTCACAACTCATTCGTTTAATTTGTCACTTGCAAGGATTCTGTGGTAGTGGAAAAGAAACAAGATTAAGTGACGTAGATACGGCACGTCGATTGCAAAAAATGGCGTGTTGTACTTTATGACAGCTATAAATAGTCTGTAATTTTACGATATTACGTCCATGGCATTATGTTAGTCGATTTTTGACAGCTTATACAAATTTGACGATATAACTTTGTAAAGCGTCTACCAAATTATATCCCATCCTACAAAATACGTTTGATATAGACACTTTACAAGGTTACGTCAACTTGAAAGCCAAATTGCTTTCAACGTGGCCGATGTACGATAATTAGGAGCTTTAATTATGACAAAGAATATGAGATGCTATATTATTGCTTATGTCCACTCTATGGAACGTCTTTGAATACCTGACACAATCTTGGAGATAGTTAAGGAAGTGACGCGGACAGAAACAATGTCGGTTGCTCTAGAATATCGATTAAAAATATTGTTTTTTTTTTTTCAGTAATAGGCTTGCGTTTGACCTTCAACTCACATGATGTTAAGCGTTTGCCAAAGAAACCGATTTACTCGAGATTTGAATACACCCAGATTCTAACTATTTGCGAACTGCTATTCTGTGGAATACGCTGCTTGAATGTGTTCAGGCAGCGCATTCCACAGAATAGCACTTCGCACAATAAAAGTGGAATTAAAGCGCTTCGTTCGGGTTTTCGGAATATCAACCATGATGAGGTGTTGATTTTTCGTGCCGTGCTCGTGTCGATTTGTTCCTTGTTTCCTAAGATTCTTAATCTAAGCCTTTTAAGGTCAGAGTGAATATAATAATTATCTCTAAGTATGCAGCCTACATCTTTGACCACATAGTCACTTTCCAACAAGCGAATTGGTGGTCAAACACAGCATGCTGGCGTCATTGTCACGCTGAATGGCAAAGCTTATGCGTTGAGCCAGAAAAAAGTCAGCCTAAAATATTAACATATTTGATTATTATTACCATCATCATCATCAACTTATAAAAGGATCAAAGGATTTTTATAATAATATTAAGGAATGAATTCAGAAACCTCTGAAATAAGGGCTGTAAATTTTATATAGTAGGTATTCATTTTTGATTGATTTTTAATCTTTTGTTTGTATTTTTTATTTTTATTATTATTTGTTTTTTTTCTAAGGTTTATTTAAGTAATAGGTAAGGTAGGTAAATATTATTTGTAAACTGTATGCTTATATCCATGGGTGGGTGAATTGGGGTCCCCTATAACTGCCCACCTAATTGTGAGTTAAAATAAATAAACACTTTTATAAGTTTTTTTTTTTATCTTTATTTAAAGTGCTTTTTCGCAAAGCGGAAATGTCGCACACTTTTATAAGTTGATGATGCTTATGATCATATAATCATGATCATAAGTTTCAATCTACCAGTAAAAGGTTCTTCAATATCCGCAAACTCAAAATTAATCATCTAAGTAGCTAAATATGTTTCTAAAGCCCCCCATCAAAGCTAATCCGGAACTGGACATGTCTAAAACGTTTCAGCGTCCTTCCTCCCAATAATACCCACCAAAATCCACAAAAATCCCCGCGGTTTCCTACCACGAAAACAATAAAATAGCGATTCGAGTTAATACTGGATCTATGTGGAATTTTCCGCCACAGCATAAGAAAACTAGTGAAACTTTTAACAGCGGATTTGTTTTCAGTTTTCCCGCATTTGCTGGCAGGAAACGTATTTTCATCTTGTGTTTTCCACACTTTAGAATTCACTATTTTGAATGCTATAAAAGTTTGACGAACGGCTGGATCTAAAACTGTGCTATACGGATTTACGCCTCGAGCGCTCTTTCCGCTAAGCTACGGTCGCTTTCCTATCAGCCACCAAATTATTGAGCTGTCTTTGCAATCAATTTTAGTGTTGGTGACGCCGGTCGGCGCGTAAACCCAGATGGCGCCGCTTCGAATCCTGCACGTTGTCAAATTTTGAATTGTCTGTATAAATATACAATAAAATAAATATGTCATTTAATAAATTTAAAATAAAAATTACCAACTTCAAATAAGAAAGGGGTTCTCAATTTGGTTGTATGTTTTTTTAAATGTTCGTTACCTCACAACTCTGTTCGTCCATTTTCATCAACTGACTTGGAAAAAAAAAAAAAAATTGAAAATTTGTACCTACATACTTCAGATAGAAATGTAAATGTAGAAATAGAAATGTCATCAAAATTCTGTTCAGTAGTTTGGTTTTTAAATCAAAATAACTGGGAACAAATATTAATATCATGCAAATAAACAAAATTGCGTATTTACTTGTTTTGAAGTCGGTTTTTTTAATTGATAAATAAATACCTATACTTATTTCATTGAAGAAAAAAAAAATATGATTCCTATGGGCTAGCGACTAAAACCCTAGAACACGTTTTTGTTTGCAAAGTTTCCTTAAGTTCCGTTGTAGTTCTCTGTTTGAAAACATAGTCCACTTGAGTTTTTCCACTATCGTATTGGCCTTAGGATGACAGAAATCCGACGGGCGCGATGAGTCGAGTGGTCGCTGCGAGAAATTCAATCGTACAGTAGGATAGTACGATACTGCACGGTTTAGACTGGGAGATGGTAGTAGGAAAATGTCCCTTTTGTTTTGAGTCAACATTTTAGCCAATAGCGAGAATCCTAAGAAATACGTATAGATACCTCCGTAACTGCTAGACGGATTTGAATAAATTTGGTATTGACTATGGTCAAGTGCCTTTATTAAATAAACAAAATACAAGCTAACACCAAAAAAAAAAAAACAGTTAGACTGTCCATAGACCGTTGAAGGTTTAAAGACAATCCAAATACTCAAGCCCACTCAGTTGGCAGCGTACCCAGCATGCTGGCGGCATTACCACGTTGAATGGCAATGCTTATAGGTACGTTGAGCCAGATACAAGCCAGCATTTTGGTAACGCGTCGCGTTAACCAGGCGCTCGGAAAGATTTTTGACAATGGGGCGAGCTCCTGGTCCCCAAGGGCCCAATGACTCGACCCCAAATGCCTCAAATACGTAACCACTGCCGAGGTTAGCATATTTGCGCCGCTTGTGCTGCTCTGCCGAATTGGCAGCTGTGCCAAAGTATCGACACAAGTCGCGTCCCATACAAGGGGCCGCTCCAACTTCCAGGAAAAGTGTCATACCATCAGACCTCCTTCCATCGTCACGCGCAAGTGGTATTGATAGGCATGAGGTCACTTTTATCTCGAAAAAAATGAAAAATAAAATAAAAAAATGTTAGACTAGCAGGTGAAACCGCAGAGCGCTGCTATTATCAAAAATAATCCTGTATAATAATGGTCTCGGGTAGTTTCGGTGGAATTGTATGGTTGCGGTTAATTTTTTTTACCAGAATTTACCATTTCACGTAAACATTTTGCCCCGAGGTTCGAGTGGTATAGCATTTTCAGTAGTTTGGTGCATGTGACAGTTTGAAATACCTACGAGTATGTAACTGTGACGTATATTTTGGTGGGTATTAGAAGCGGGAACGATACAAATGCACTGAGTTATTGAGGCAGTAAGTTGACAATTGAAATTCGAGGGAAGTTGTGTTGGCCTTTTTGGAACTACGCGTTAATTATTGTTTTAAGTTATTTCGGGACATTCATCTAACCACAGAAAACTACGAAAAAAATTCTCTCTTCAGTGCATCTAACAATTTTTTTAAAATCTAAGATATTTATAACCTTACCTGATACTCTATTGTATAGTCGACTGATAATGTTAGCAAAGGCGACACAGACCCACCTACATGGTTCGAAGAAGACACACCTAGCTTATTAGTGCGAACTGCCTTGTAAGAAGGCAATTAAGAGGGTCATCATACTAATTATATGGACTACTTTTACTAAGGGAACCTTGAGTTACCCTAAAATAGTCAAATGAAATCAGTCGTTTCATAGAAAAAAAAAAAAACGGTGGAACGTTTCACCTATGCCGGAAAATTCAAATTTTAAGCAGGTTTTTTTAGTCCTTGTAGCTTAATTTCATTCCATTATAATGTGAAGAATAATCATTGATTTCTGCAACGACCAAGATCATCTTCTAATATTATAAAGAGGAAAGATTTGTATTTTTGGATGTTTATAACGAATAAACACAAAAAATACAGGGCCGATTTTAAAAATTCTTTCACCATTAGAATTCTTTATTATCTTTGAGTAACATAGGCTATATTTATTACTAGAATGTTTAAAAAAAACTCCACTCGTGCGAAGCCGGGACGGCCGGCTAGTTTACAATAGTTACCTGGCATACAATAGATACAAGGAAGCTACAAGGATTTTTTTTTATTTGAAAGATTGAAAAAAAACCCTAGTTATTTGAATTTTCCCGTCGTACGTTTCTGTTTCCCGTTCTAATTTAATACGAGACAGTTGATATTTTTAATGCCATTACAGGGTTGGTCATATTGTAAAAGTTATTCATAATGATTAATACAATGACCATGCACCTTTCCGCGTAGTACCACCCTTTTATGTAGTCCTGTATAAGCGTTATTTCCATTCTTCAACATAAGTTCAGAATCTTGAAAGTTCTGCATGAAGACGTCTTTATAATTTAGCCACGGAGTTCAACCCTTCCGGTTGTAAAGTTGGCTCGGCGCCGTGCCAAGAATGCTACCGCTGGACTGACCACAGATCACATTCCTTTGGTAACATATTGCCTGCTTAAGTTGTACGTTATGGGATTTTGAGGGAATTTCCTGCATGAAATACGAGTAGTTTTTTATTACTAGCTGCACCCGCGGTGTTATCTACTGTCCTACATCAACTGTACATATTTTCAGGATAAAGAGCGCCTAGATATGTGTTATTCCAGCGCATAAACTATCCCGTACCAAATTGATCCGTTCAACGATTATAGAGTTGAATGGCAACAAATACCACACCCACACGCACAAACACGCACACACTTACACACACACACGCACTCATACACATCGGTTTGGAAGTCCAATAACCGTATGTGAGACTTCAGTCTCTAACTCCTTTGTAATGCAAATTTAATTTATGTTAACCTATTTTTAATAATATTTTGATTTTAATGTTATTTTGATTTAAATTTTGATTTAAATTAGGGTTTAGATTTTAATTTTGATTTTAACTTTAATTTGATTTTTAATTTACCTACTACTATTAAGTTAACCCTCCTAAGCGCGCGTGCTAAATCATATATAGGCAAATCCACTTCACGGGTCACCAAGATACTGGCCTAGCCGAGTTTGGTTCCCGCTGTTAAGTCAATTATAACATAATATATGTTAAGACAATTAATGTTTACCTCCGCAGATGGGATAATGTAGAAACGTTTCAGAAATAAATATTTACTTTACTTTACTAATATATCGAGTACACTCATTTCATTTTATTGATTCAGTGTGATATTTTTTTTAACGGTTAATGTTGATGCTTGACACTAGGGTGTTCTAACTATGTAATCTATAAGTGGTTTATCATTTGACACTTGTTAATACTGATAATAAGACTATGAACAAATGTGCTTTACGACCAAGATTTCTCTATGGTGATAGTGATAGGATCTAGTGGATAGGAAACAAGGTCACGTGAAGATTTGGCACCAACGTGGATAAAATCATGACGTTTCATGGTCTTAGACTTGTGTATTTTCGAGTGTTAATTTACCTACTTATAAGAATCGTCGATTATTATTTACTAGATGTTCCTTGATGTGCTCGAGTGTGGAGAAGTCATATAATGGGGCAAAACGTGTATTTTCCAAAACTCTATAGTTTGGGGAATATCGGTACAACATTATTGTTATGTAAGTACTTTAGTACTTTTTAAAGTGAAATAAACAATTTTGATCTACCCCAGCAGTTACCTGTTCTCTGTCATACCTAGATATAGCCAGCACTGCTACTTTAGCTTGCTGATACGCTGAACTATGTCGGTGACTTTAGTTCTCAGGCAAATTATTTTTTGTGATAAGTGTTTAGTTCTCAGTTAAGTAAGTTATGTGATATGTTATGCTCAATAATATTTTAATGATCACGTCACGCCTTATTACAACACAAAATTTCTAAAGTGGTAACAATTTCCACAGCTGTGCAAATACTTCAAATAAGTGGAATAGTAAATAATACGTACTTAAATATCTTTTATTATGAAATAATAAGAGGTATTTTATTTCCTGCAACTGACTGTGTTACACGCTTTTATCTTTACAATGGAAATGAATACTGGTTATTTAGTGGCAGTTGCTAATATTTTATGTAAGTATCATAATAAATTAGTAGTAGGTAACTATTTATGTATTAATATTATCTTCATTAAAATTTAATAAAAAAAAGTTTTCAAGCATCTTTTTTGCAAGAAACCTTTGTAAGTTCGTTGTCTGTATGTCAGTTTAATTTTTTTTGAACCTTCTAACATGTAAGTATGTGTATTATTGTGTATATATTCGGGTCTAGACGATCACTGCTTCTTGCGCTCACTCATTAATCTTCTCACCACGATCTTTTGTCGTTTCGTTGACAGTGAAAACACTATACAATCTACTGCAGATGTCGAAGCTAATCCCAGCGTGGATTGAGTATACTAGTGATGTTTTGCAGACATTGGAAAATTCCGAAGTTGCAATGATTGAAATATTTACCAAACTTTACTAAATAAATAGGCTTAGTAGTTTATACAATTTGGTGTTAAAGTAGCTTATTTTATGCTACTTTTGATCCTGCAAAATATATAATAGGTATAGCTTCCATAAGATAGGACAAAACTTGCGTATAGATAAATAAATATCAATACATTTGTTATGTTTCAGTGTTGCTGTTTGCTGTATTAACGCCAACAGTAGATGCTCAAAGTAAGTAGCGTTTTTTATTTTAAAAACATTTTTGTTCTTGACTACACCCTATAGTAAAAAATAGCGCGGTCTATCATAGAGCACGCTTAGCCGTTAAAACGTTTAAAAGGGCTTCCGACTGGAAATAAATAGTTCAAACGAGTGGATTTAAACTGTTTAGCCGCCAAAAATTTATGTTCATTTAATCCAGCTGATATTTGCTGTTGGAGAGGACACCAATCAGTTATTCAATCATAATCAAGAGAAAATTGTCTCTCTCTCTCGGGAGAGAAGTTCCAACTTGCGATTCAGACATAATCGCCGTCTCGCTTGCTCAACGACGGTTCACGAGTTTTGACGATGTTGTGCATTAGACATTAGAGAACTGAGCCTTAAATACTGTTTTAAACTATCACGGTTGTTCACTAAAGTTATATGATTATTTACGGGATCCCGTATCCCGTAAATAATCATATAACTTGAGCCTTAAATGTATAAATGTAAGGTTAGTTTTGGTAAAATAGTTTTGTTTCGGTATAAGTTGTATACAGCTATGTTTATATATGAAACTGCGGACGTTTATTAACTATAATTTTCAACGCGTTGTGACTTCTGTGTATAATTTTTCGAAGGTAGGGTAGTTACCAGTATGTGGTCCTTGCTATATCTTCTACATAGATCAGAGTATATATTGGAAAACTATAATAAGCCACGTAGTTCTCTTGCCAATTGTTTAAGCGCATTGTCGTGCGCAGCTGTCTGCAGGCTTAAAATATCATGAACTGGGCCCCGATTCTACTAAACCAATTGTTTTTCAATTTTTAATGAATTTATCTTTACCAAAAGTGTGAAAAGAGCAATTTTTGAGGCCATTCATTAACAATTTAAAAACAATTAGTTTAGTAGAATTGGGGCCCTAAACACTGTTTTAAACTATCACGGTTGTTCACTAAAGTTATATGATTATTTACGGGATATAACCACCCGCATTCTTCAGTCTTCCCGTGAACATGGTGCATGTAACTGCGCCGAAATATCGGGAGCTCCTTCCACAACCTTACCACGGTAAATATCCCGTAAATAATCATATAACTTTAATCGGGGCCCTGGCTAAATTCAAATTGACGCATTCTGGAAACGTTTTGAAATATACGTTTATTATAGTACATTATCCTTTGTTTGCGATTCAAATCAAAGAGGATATAAATACTTCACATATGGTATGTCATGGTTTGCAGATACCGATGCGTCAAGTTCAAGGAACATGATCTCGGATATATTTTCGATGGCATCCACTTTTATGGCTGACTTTGGGTCGGCAGTAGCAAGCAAGTAATTTAACGTTCCTACCTACGCAATAAAAAATACATATTGAAGTTTACACAAATCGTACTTCGGCCACAATACGCTGTCCTTCTAGAACGACATGCTTCATCCTCGTCCACACTTTTGCTTGCCATCAGGCAATTAGCGACCAAACATCAATCAATATTATTCAATAGAGTGAATAGATTTCTTCTAGACTCTTTTACATCCGTTCTCGTCTGTTACATCCTCGGCCACACCGTCGGTTTCCATCACGCGAGTCGGTGGCCAAATGTAGATCTATTCACTACTGGTATACTAAGGGTCGATTTCACCATCAAAGTGAACGCGATCAACGCAAAACTAAACTGGTATAAAGTGGCTTATTGGGTTCAAAACGTCAATTTGGGTTTCACCAACATAAACTGATCGCAGTTAAGATTATGTTGGTGAAACCCAAATTGACGTTTTGAACACAATAAGCCACTTTATACCAGTTTAGTTTTGCGTTGATCGCGTTCACTTTGATGGTGAAATCGGCCCTAAGTAAGGTTTTCTAAATAATTTTATTTGTAGATTCAGGTGTCTTTTCTGGAGGTGAAATAAATGATATGGGTGGCATTATTGATGAGCAAAATATGAAAAAAACCGGTAAGATAATAATATGTTCTACTAAAACGGTAATCAAATACTAACTTACGTACTCCTTCTCACGTAACTGCCTAAGATGGAGGATGGAGTGTAATGTTTTATTTTTAAATCGGGCAAGTGCCTTTCTAAGGTAAACAAAATACAAGCTAACCAACATTAAATACCTAAATTACTGTTTTAGGGTATGTATTTTTGTGTCTCTATATTGCCTTCTGTGGTTTAAGCGGGCTTGATTAATTTTGACGAGAGGTGACGAAAAAAAAAACATTGACACTACCTCTATCTCGTTCAGATAACATGAGGTAAGATGAGATTTACTAAATCCTCACTTGAGCGACTCACTCAAGAGTGACTCGCACACCTCACCACACTTAAAAGGTAGAAGATCTTTTAGGTATTGAGGCGTCAGACCATATAGGCCACCATCTGAGGCTGAGGCAGCTGCCGGCTGGTTGTGGTGGATCTGGGAGGTGGAGATTTGCCGCTGAAGGTAGATGTTAGTCACGAAGTGATTAAACCGTATCTTGTGTGTGTGAGTGCGTAACTCGTGGTGCCTTTGACGATATATTATTAAATATAGTGTAGAGTGTAGATTGAGAATAAAAACGGACAATTCCACTAAAATTTATCTCACGATGGTAAACACGCTTACCCTAGAATGGGAACTGGCTCTCAAGTAATGCTGCTGAAACATACTTTTACAGGCAACATATTTTCAACTTGAGGGCGGTAGCTAGCCAGCCGGGTACTACTAAGTGCCCTACCTCTATGTTATGACAATCTTTCCTTCGAACACATTGTTGACAACATCAGCCTTCGGACTGGAATTCAAATGCACGAACTACTGAGGTATCATCTACATATTTTTTTCAAGTATACTAAAAAAACTACAATTTCAGGTAAAGCAAGTTATAACATGTTGCAAGCTTTTAACATGGCTTTCGCGTCAACTGTAGACAAAACTGCCGAGGCAGGTAAGCATAGCTTAGTCACTAGTGCTATTAATAATCGTAGGCGCAAAATACTTTCCTAAGAAAGGACGCAGAACACAAGCTTCAAATAAAAGTCAACCTCTAAATCTATTTAAAACACGATACAAAACTCATATTTATTTTTTATTGTAAAATAGGCTTGCGCTTGGCCGCCAACTCGCTGATGTTAAGCGACGATGCGGCCTACGATGAATCACGCTTGCCTAGAAGAAACCGATTCACTTTTGACTTGAAAACACCCAGATTGTAACTATCGGGGAACACTCATGTAGTAGAATAGTTACGCCTTAAATGTTTGGCTTCCTTTCTTACATTTTAAACTTGTACGTTTGTGTTGTGTTTTTACTTGCACTTGTACTACGTATATAGCGCGTCTTTTTAACCGACTTCCAAAAATGAGAAATTCTCAATTCCCTTTTTTTTGTTACCTAGAACTTTCGACTGGGTGAACCGATTTTGACGATTCTTTTTATATTTGAAAGCTGGTGCTTCCCGTGTGGTTCTATTTAAAATTGGTCCAATTCTGTCATTTTTATGAAGTCGGTTTTTTATATTGATAATTATTGTTTGTATTGTATTTAAATAATACCAAAATAAAAACTCTGAGTCACACAACGGGCAATGGAGAGAGCTATGCTCGGAGTTTCTTTACGCGATAAAATTCGGAACATAGATATTCGCCAAAGAACCAGGGTCACCAACATAGCTATTAAAATCTGCAAGTTGAAGTGGCAATGGGCAGGTCACATCGCTCAAAGAACTGATAACCGATGGGGAAGAAAGGTTCTTGAGTGGAGACCGCGAACCGGAAGACGCAGCGTAGGTAGGCCTCCCACTAGATAGACCGACGACATTGTGAGAGTCGCGGGCATCCAGTAGATGCAGATGGCAGGATGTCGTTCAATGTGGAAGTTAAAGGGGGAGGCCTATGTTCAACAGTGGACGTCTTCTGGCTGATGATGATGATGATGATGAATACCAAAATACTTATCTTGAAAGACGTTGAAGCCCTCCCCTCACCGTTTTTTGAGTGTTATTTATGAAGTGTTTAGCTAAATTACCACTAATGTTTCTTTTTACAGAAGTTTCTCCTTAGTCGGATGATTATTCTAGAAGTCTTCAATGAAATGAACAATATAATTTTGTTTAAATATTCTTCATTGTTCTTGATTATATATCTGTATAACATTAATTTGAAATAAATAGCTACAGCAGGATAAGTCTTCTCCTCATATCTGCAAGTTGTTTATTTATTTATTTATAGGAAAACCAACAGCTTTTTACACTAAGATATACAATGAAAAAACTATAGAAAGCCAATTACAGGATCTCACGATTAGATATAATATTTTCACTTATATATATAATATAAGTGAAACATGTGCAAACACTATGAGACATTGTGGTAGTATAGAATAAGAAAAAGATTGCCTTTTATCATAATTATCTATGTACCTGTTCAAAAAAAGTTGAACAACGGGCCATCCGTACGGGGTGGTTGTCAGTACACTACCATCTTTCCTGGTGGCCTATGGTCCAACACGTTGGACAGAAAAGTTGGACCACCACTCCTGAACCATAATAATTTCTATGGAATGGCAATTTTTTAAACAATCTCAGCATTGGTCCCAGTTTATTAAGTTGTTTAAAATGATGAGGACTGTGACTTTTTGCCTTATGATTTTTAGCGTACCCAAAGGGTAAAACAGGACCCTATTACTAAGGCTCAACTGTCCATCTGTCCGTCTGTCCGTCTGTCACCAGGCTGTATCTCATGAACCGTGATAGTTAGACAGTTGAAATTTTCACAGATGATGTATTTCACTGTCACGGTTCATGAGATACAGCCTGGTGACAGACGGACGGACGGACAGACGGACAGACGAATGGACAGCGGAGCCTTAGTAATAGGGTCCCGTTTTACCCTTTGGGTACGGAACCCTAAAAACCACTAAACATATAAAATAATAAGGTCAAGATAGTTATAAAAATCAGTCATAGGACTATACGTACGTCAGGACTTCAGAAGTGAAAACTTAAGTAGTAATTCACCTATTCTACAAAAGATGGCGCTGTTTTAAAATACACGGTACCTATAGCGTGACGATTTCCACGATTTTTGTTCGCCCAAAAAGTGCTAACTAGATTCGGTCATTGATTGCCAGTAGTGAGATTACGTCAAATATCCCCAAAATTTAGTAATTAAGGAGCTGTAACTTGTCTTTATACATTGTACTCGCCAACTATTGGAGCGTTGGGTACAGGTAAGGGCCAAAGTTACCCTAATTCCGCCGCTAAGGACCGAAACTATCTCAAATTTCAACAAAACGTTTCAATTCGTTTTAAACAAGTTTGTTGTTCTGGTAGCTTTATTACTATGAATTTTAGTTACGTGAATTGGTACCTATGTTTTGCTTGAAATTATATAATCGGGTATTTGACTGTAAGATCCTATATAGAAGATCGGACTCGGCAGACGTCGTCCTGCCCGATGGGTGACATACCAACACCAGCGCCACCTACCAGGTCCAATTGTGTTTTTAAACCATCCAGGAACTCATTGCAGTATACACACAAAATGTCATCTAAATCGGTCCAGCCGTTTAGGAGTTAAAACACGTACTTACAGAACAATTTTGTATATTAAGAAGATATAAAAAAACTTAACATTTAAATAGTAAAGCTTGAAAAGTGGAACAATCATTACTTTTAAAAAAGTCAGTAAATTGCCGTCATATCTCAGTCAGTTTTGAGGCTTGTAAAGGTTCTAGCCGAGTAGTTACCTTTTATTCCCAGAAGTTCCATGAAAGTAGTTCCGTAACGGAACTACATAGCCTTTTTTCTCAAGTTCTGTCAATGGTACTTCTGAGAAATGTGTTTCGTACTAGTTCCGTGAAATGAACGGGACTCCGTAGTGGAATTAAAGAAGACATCACCAACGCTTAAATTCAATCTATTAAACATTTGGAGGCAGACAGGCAAGGAGTACTATAATACAAGAAAGGGAGACCGTAGGTAGTAGATAGAGCGCTCGGGGTATGTACCCGATAATGGCGCAGATTAGAAACCTGTCGGTCGCCAAATTTTTGAATATTCTTTAAAATTTAAATAGTTAATTCACAACTGTGAAAAAACACTTTAAAAATTTAAAAATTACTATAAGTAAAGGCTGAAGGCTGTCGTCTTATAATATAAACCACATGTATTTAATAAATATCATGCAAAGTGTTGAGTCGTTTAGCGTGTTTCCTGGCTTTTCCAAGTCTCCTCCACTTGCATAGTCGTTAGAATCTTGCTTGGTTCGTTTGTTGTCTCTCGTGTTATGTTTCAAAACGTCAATCCATCGCCGCTTTGGCCGCCTATGAAATCCTGTTCCAGGGTTGAGGATAGTATAAGCCAACACTCCAAGGGTGTAGTAACTCTGTCAAGGAAGCCTTTAGGAACGATTTTGATGACATGAAACGTTATTCGACCATCCAAGACCATGATAAAAAAAACATCAGTCATAGGACTCCACGTCAGAAGTGAAAACTTAAGTAGTAATTCACATATTCTAAAAGAGATGGCGCTGTTTTAAGTAACACGGTACAGCGTGACGATGGCGCGAGTTGAGCAAAAAGTGCTCAAAGCAATTGCTTATTTTTACCTATATTTAATATTGCACGATAAGTCCCGATAAATATAAGAAACATACATTATGTGGTTTGTAACTTCAATAAACTTTTCACTCACACAATTATAAAAGTCCAAGCTTTTCAATTCACAATTGCAATTTCCAGGCGAAGCGGTATAAATCCATTATGTTCAAGGGAAAATAATTATGTCAGTCGTTTAAACATTAACGCGACGACCGAGTCGCTGGTTACTGAGAGAACGTTTAAAAACTTTATTACAATGGTGTAAAATATTGTTCAGGCTATACATAAGTATAATTAAAAGCAGATCAGAAGAAGAGCGATGAAAACTAACATAACATGCGTTTGAAATAAGATATCAGCTTTATTTTCAGATTACTTTTATGCACTTGTTGAGAAAGCCATGAGAAGGCCGTGAAATTTGTAGGTATCAAGTAAGAAATGAAACCTATCTTCCAAGCTGAACCAATACTCCACTTCCTTTCTATACTGATGATTTATGATTACATTATGTATCTAGTAATTTTATTTAGGTATAAGATAAGTACATCTAATGTTTTTTCCTTGTAGGTGAATAAATTTCTTAGTAAATTATATACTTTATCATCATTATAAAATAATATTTTCACAGAATTCAGTATTGTTTTGCTCTTGTTTCAACATTATATAAAAAGCAAAGTGTAAAGTTATTAGAGTCTTAAAGGGTCGGCAACGTAGGTATATATTTGTGATGCCTCTGGTGTTACAAGACAAGTATCTATCCATAAGCGACGGTGACCGCTTACCATCAGGCAACACGTCTACTTGTTGCCACCTATGGCATACAAAAACCTTTTTACAAATATCTAACCATGGAAATATTATTTTTGACAGATAAAAACGTTTACTTCGAAGTTCATCATGAATTTGGGGTATGTTTACTTTCAATTTCGCTTAGTGGAGCAGTTTATTTAAAAAATGATATCAAATACAAGGATTGGCAGTGGCGACATATAACAGAAATGTAGGTAATTGTGTCAAGAGATTTTCTAGATTTTGTGTTGAAAGAGGCTTGCTGTATTTTGTAAAGAGTCATAAAAAAGAGGGTAAGTCATCAACATTCAGCCATATACGTACACTGCTAGACATAGGCCTCCTCATGAACGGACCTAGGTATACTTATCCCAATAGGAATAAGGGATTTGCTCCCGAATACAAAGACTGGTGATACTTCTCAATTCGATTCTATTTCTGAAGTGAAAACTTGTTTAGGCGCGTTGAGCAATTTTTGGCTAAACAAAAATCATGGAATTCGCGCCATTGTCACCGAACGCTGTACCGTGTATTTTAGTAGTAATTCACCTATTCTACAAGAGATGGTGCTGTTTTAAAATACACGGTACAGCGTGAGGATGTTGATGACTCATGTTTTTACTAACTCGTTTTCTTGTCTGTTTGTCTATCCGGTAATAGACAAACATCATAAATTTCAGTGTAATTGTTTATTAGTGAATAAAGTTTATTATTATTTATTTAATTAATTTAATTAAATTCTCGGGTCTAGCCCGGACATTTGGTAGGCATTGGTGGAGCCGAAGCCAACACCAAGAGGCCCTGTTGAATTTAAAAAATACAATTATGGAATATGTATAAAAAGGAATATGAAACTATTGTACAGTATAGGATTAAAAAAGACTGGGCTATTGAGGTGAACAACTTGTGGATGGAATAACAGATCTATAGAATGAGAAACGGCACCTGCCTTATCCTGTCTCATCTCAAAATATATTTAGGCAGGTGATGACTTGCCACCCACTGAATGGGCCCCCCATAAAGGCTGCCGTATCTTGGCACCGGAGGGGCAACATCGGCGTGGGTGGCTTAGGGTGTAGAGAAGTGTGCTGCACTTTCACTAAGAGCTACTCGCGGCGTTATGCCCTTTAACACTTCCACCCTGGAGCTTAGATTCTTAGCTCTTGCGGTTTCCACCCCTGGACGGCCGGTTAAGGCAAGCCAGGGGTCAGGGGTCTCTCTTATTATTTATTATTATTATCATAGTATAGTAATGACTTATACAACATCTTCTTTTCAATAGCCCACATTGAGAAGTTTAAAAAAGAAACTTCATTTACTAGTTTCAAGCGGCCATAGCGCGGCGGGGCGGTTTTTAACCTTACAGTAAATCAAGAAGACTTCACTTTTACACATCTTGTACGCTTCAACGGTGCCTTGACTACAGTGGGCGTTAGGTTTAAGTTAGGTTAAGTCTTAGAAAAATTTGGCTGTATTCCAAAACCCAAAAATCAAGCTATGGAGCTTTACAAAGATTGTCAAAACGGATTTTGCCAACATCGCTGAGCTGTCAAAATTTATTAATATTTATTATACTGTTTTTAACATTATTATTTATAACGCCGTTACAGTGCGGCTTTTATAACTTGGCCGCAGTGAAGTTAGCCGTTAAGCTGCGCAATAAACACATTAGTTCCTAAAAATCCATTGCACAGCCAAACAGCTTAATTTACTGCTGCCAAGTTATAACGGCTATATTGTATGAAAAATTAATATTTCCTGAAGTATTTTGACTGAAAACTTTATACTTACGAATACATTAGAGTGAGTGAAACTTGATAAGCTCAGATACGCTTCCAGTTAAACTTTTCAACGTGACCTATCGAAAATGCATCGGATGGTAAGAAGGCTTATATGAGCTGACTTTAAAAGCAGTTTGGAGCGCTAAGCGCGATGTGCATTTAGCCAGCTTTCTACATTATTCAAAGACCCTCATGCAAATATTTATCGGCTTTGCTTATAACCTCTACACAGGAAAGTGTCGTTATGTAGACTCAGCGGCATGGCCCTATCTAGTTTTTGGTAATGACTAACCTCAAAATGTTGGACGGCAACAAAAATTACTTTAATTGATTTGCTTCTTAGTCATTGTTTCTATCTCAGCTCAAACAAACAAGGGAGAGTAATAGCATTAGAACAATTATCGTTTGTGTTCAAATGTTCATTTCTCATTAAAAAAAATCACTATATCGCTAAACCGCTTAACCGCTTCTAATTACATTGTAAGTACGGCTCATTTAAGGCATCTCTGCAGAAGGCGGCTGACAGTAAAAGAAGCAGAGAGGTGTGGTGACCTAAATCGGTGCCGGGTTGGAACCAACACGTTAAAACTGCACACGACGAAGCTAGAGTGACGTATTTTGCTTAGCTAATTTCTGGAGCTCCCACTTTTGGTCCACTTTTTGAAGAAATGAAGCTAGGCGCCAATGGTAAAAATGATGCCAGAAAGATTAGGAGATAGTTTTGCTAGATACAATTAATAACTCATGCTCAAAAAAGAATTTCAATAAATTCTGGAATGAATCGTCAAAAGCAAAACTAGATCCAGAGCCCCAGCTTCGGTTCATGGCGAAAGCGACTGTAAATCTATTGCTGAAAACTTTAAGCACAGGTTTCTGATTGCAGCTTCAAGTCCTGTGAGAAACGGTGGTTCCGATGATATTGATCTGGGCAAGTTATTTATCAACCCATTCGTATACGTACATCGATGAGCAGTGTCTTTGATACCATTATGAAACTACCCACAGAAAATAGAAGTAAATAGAACGGAAATGAGAAGGAAACTCTGTTGCCAGGTGTTGTGACAGATATGTGATTGAACATTCTTATTTATGTCAACGCGGCGAACTCCGCGTCACAGTTCCTAACACAGTTACTGTGTTTATATGGGTGCAAGTGGCTACAACAAATTTATTAAAAAATGCCTTGACAGCCGTTCTAATTAAAACAATAAAAAAAAAATCTTTTCTGTGGAAACTACCAATGAGAAAAGCAGTGGGTCGTGATCGAATAGGAGTTGAGCATCTGCGTTTTGGTGGTCCTTGGGGTTATCGTTTTTCTTTCAGTCTTTATAAACGCATGTTTTAGGCACTCATATCTGTCTCCTGACCTTCTGATGTCAGTGGTATCGCTGATAGAGAAGAGCAAGACGACTAGCGCTTTACTGGGATCTAACTACCGGCCGATCTTGATCTCCACGTCTTGTTCAAAGGTCATCGATTCCATTTTGTTAAGTCATCTCTCCGAACACATATTATTTAATAATGCACAATTTAAATTTAATATTCAAAAAACGGAGCTAGAATGATATGGCTATAATATTTAGCCTATTAGGAAGAAATTTAACAGTTTTGATATAAAGTTGTCAAGATCCGTTTTTTATGACAAAATATGTGGACGAGTTTTGACTCCAACGTGGAAAAAACATATCTCGTATTAATTTCCTAAACTTAAGTATTTTCGAGTGATAATGTGAAATAATGGTGGATTGTGCTCGAGTGTAGTAAGGTGATGTAACGAAGTATAAAATGCATTTTATTTCGTGTTGTTTCTAAAACTCCATCGAAGCTTCTGGTCAAGTCTCCACCACTTTACTTGAACATGACTACAAAATACATATAAGTAGTACTAGATTTATTTTGCTTGGCTCTGACTGTGACTATGATTGACGATATCTAATAAAACTTGTAAATATTTTTATTCTTGACTGGTAAATATGCACAAGATGTGCGACGCCAAAATCTTCTGACGAGGAAAGAATAAAAAGAAATATGGGTAAGACCGTACTACAGGCAAACCAATTTATAGTCCTTTAAATGTAGCTTGATTGATACGACAGCTGACGACATTTCAGGGCATGTCTTTGTAATAACGTCTGGCGAATTGCATTTACTTGAAACACAAAGATCACTGGTTTTCTGCGTCTTAAACTATTATGAACTACAAGTGCTGTACATATAAATAGTAAAAGTATATTTGAATTTTAAAACGAAACTGCATTTAGTGTGGATTATCACAATACAATAGCCATATTTTTCCATTCTGTCATAACAAGGTTATGTCAACTTGACAAAAAATTTAGGGACGTGGTAAATCGATAAACGTAAAATCGATCGTTTTATTTTGCTGTGTGAATTAAATATTTTTTTTTTGTTTTTTCAGAATTTCCTCTGCGTACTATCGAAATACAAAACTCGTACAGATAATGTATTTCTTTTTTGTAAACCTAGATTTCTTTTGTATATAGTATAATAATATCGAATTACTAGCAACTGTCTTAGTAAATTTTACGGAACGAAGCATCTTTATCCAAAGACTGACTACTAGAATAGCATACTAGACTGACTATTGATTGAATAGCATTTATTATTAATCTGCAGGATTTCTCAAGTGACTCTAACGCTGATGATGACACTGATTTGGAATGTACACCATTAGATTAAACAATAGATTTATTTATATTACAAAAAAAAACTTGCTTTTTCTGTTTTATTTCATTATCCTAAAGTCTCATCATAATAGTACTGTGGCGGAACTCTTTTTCACCAGTGCGACCTTCGCGGTCGCCTTTATTATTTTATTTCAATAGAGTTGTGTTTTTGTTTTATAAGAGATCTGTCAAGAGGTAAAAAATAGATGTTTTCGATTCCGCAAAATAAATTGTTTTAATAATAGGAGTAATAATATCCTAAATTGGTGACCCCGATACGAACACAACACAAATTAAGACGATTCGAACACAAGAAGAGCAAAGGTACGCAAATAGGTACGAGTACTTTCTTTGGTGGTACGAGTGAAGCGACCACGGTCGTCTGATTGTTCGTCGACGAGAATACGAAAACGTAGAAAAAGAAGTGGTGAATTCGACTACGAGAGCTGTGCTGCTGACTGCTGGCAACAATCGCATGGAGCGCGTCAAGACTAAAGTCGAAGTATCTTTTGGAAGAACCAGTGTGGACTAAAAAGACAGTGTGATTTATATTGTTGTGTGTTTTTTTGTGTGTGTATTTAATTTTATTTTATTTTGGTGAATTTTTGTACATATTTTTAAGATATTTTTGTACCAATGTTTTTTGTAGGGCATTCGCGCACACCACACTCCCACGTTTCTTTTGTTTTCAGTTTTTGTTTTTGAATTTTGTTTTTCTCTTAGCATGGTTTTTCATGACAGCACACGTCATGAGTGACAGTGAGCAGGAAGACTTCAAACCAGCTTCCGCGGGTACGGGTGGACGTGAAATGTCAAGCAGTGACAGCAGATCTGGCACAGGCGGTACGGAGAAGGTAATGATTAACAGAGTATCTATACGTACCCCTCCATTTTGTAGAGATCGCCCGGCCCTATGGTTTGCGAGTTTAGAGGCGCAATTTTCCATCAATAATATTAGCCAAGAAATCACAAAGTTTAATTACGCAGTTGCGCACCTCGATACCAATTGTACTCGCGAAGTAGAGGATTTCATAATCCAACCTCCGAGGGAGCAACCCTACACGAAATTGCGCAACGCAATAATATCTAGGTTCTCAGATTCTCGGGAGCAGAAAATACGCCGTCTTCTAGAGAAGGAGCAGATCGGCGATCAAAAGCCGTCGTTTTTTCTGCGTCATCTGAGATCGTTAGCCGGTGCAGCATTTCCGGAGGATATTCTGAAGACAATTTGGATGAGCAGGTTGCCACGATATCTTCAAACTGTCTTGGCTGCTCAACGATTAGAATCGTTGGCTGAGCTAAGCGAACTAGCGGACAATTTGGCTGAAATTAACGCTCAATCAACTTCATTGGAGGTATGTACGGTTTCGCCTAACTCGAATACTGATCTTGTACAGGAGCTGACTAAAAAAGTTGATGAATTGACCCGTTTAGTAGCGTCACTTTCCTCTGCTGGTTGCAGCTCGCATGTTGGTACGCGTAGTCGTGACTTCAATCGTAACCGTAATCGTAGTCGCAGCCGATCACGTTCACGTAACTATGATTTGTGCTTTTATCATGACCGTTTTGCGACAAAAGCACGTAAATGTGTGCCTCCATGTAAGTGGTCCGGTTCCCCGCCTAGTGATCAGGGAAACCAAAACAGCAACTGTTAAAGGCGACATCCAGTTGCTCGCCAGCTAGTCGCCGCCTTTTCGTGACCGACCGGAGATCCAACCGGAAATTTTTGGTGGACACTGGTTCGGATATTTGTTGCGTTCCTCGTAGCTTTATAAAAGGACGTACGCTTCAGCCATTATCATATAGTTTAGTTGCAGCTAATGGCAGTAAGATTATCACATATGGACTGGTACAGTTGAACTTAAATTTAGGGCTACGACGGGATTTCACCTGGAACTTTGTCGTGGCGGATGTGGAAAGTGGTATTATTGGCGTAGATTTTTTGTCGCATTACCAGCTTTTACCCGATTGCTCAAAAGGTAAGCTGTGCGATAGTAAAACTGGGCTTATTTCGTCCGCGGACCTTTATACCGCGGAACAGCAAAGTGTGAAGGTAGTATCTCTTCCTGACTCGCCATTCACAGCGATCTTGGAGAAATACCCAAGTATAACGCGACCACCTGGTGCACCTAGAATTATTAAACACAGCACCGTACATTATATAAACACTACCGACGGTCCCCCTGTGACATCTAGACCGCGTCGGTTGGCACCATTAAAACTGGGCATTGCAAAGAAAGAGTTCGAAGATATGGTCCGAGCTGGTACTTGCCGACCATCTGATAGCTCTTGGTCATCGCCTCTGCATCTCGCACCTAAAAAGGACTCAACGTGGCGTCCTTGCGGTGATTATCGTGCATTAAACGCCCGAACGATTCCTGATCGCTACCCTGTCCGATACATAGGTGATTATGCGCACAACTTGTCTGGCTGTACCGTTTTTAGTACTATAGACTTGGTCAAGGCCTATCAACAGATACCGGTGAATCCAGGCGACGTGTGCAAGACAGCGATAACTACTCCATTTGGATTATATGAATTTCTGTATATGACTTTTGGTTTGCGTAATGCTGGGCAGACTTTTCAGAGATTTATCGATGAAGTAGTCCGTGGCTTAGATTTCTGCTATGTCTATGTTGATGACATTTTGGTTTACTCAAAAGACCAAATAGCGCATGCGCAGCATCTGGAAATCTTGTTCCAGCGATTGCACGACTATGGCGTTGTGATTAATACAGCCAAGTCCGTATTTGGTGCCGCAGAAGTATCTTTCCTTGGGCATCGAGTCAATGCTGCGGGCACGCGTCCTCCTGAGGACAGAATTCGTTCTCTGGTGGATTACCCGCCCCCAAAGACAGTTCAGGGTATGCGCAGATTCATAGGCATGGTCAATTACTACCGCCGGTTTTTGCCAAGTACGGCTAAGTACCAAGCGCCGTTAATTGAAGCAATCACTGCTATTCAAGGCAAAGGCAATAAACCTTTTGTGTGGACTCCTGAGCTAGAAAAGTGCTTTGAAGAATGCAAGAAAAGCTTGACGTCCGCTACAATTTTAGCACACCCAAATAACAGTGCTGAGGTTGGGTTGTTTACTGACGCTTCAGGAACGCACGTTGGTTCTTGCCTACAACAACGCGTCGATAATGATGATTGGCAGCCACTAGCCTATTTTAGTAAAAAGCTGACTGCTAAACAGGCTCAGTGGCCGGCGTACTATCGGGAACTCCTTGCGGTGTACGAGAGTGTTCAACACTTCAGGCACCTGTTGGAGGTACAACACGTCACTATCTACACTGACCATAAGCCGCTAATATACGCTTTTGTACAACGACGTGAGAAATTGCCGCCTATCCAATTAAACCAGCTGTCTTTCATCAGCCAGTTTACTACTGATGTAGTGTATATTAAAGGGGTTGATAACATCGTAGCTGATGCCATGTCGCGCGTTGAGTCTATTTCTCTTGAAGAGGATTTTGCTGCACTCGCGTTATCGCAAGAATCGGATGAGGAGCTAGCTAGTATGCGTGGGAATTCGTCTTTGAAGCTCGAACCCATCCTCATCCCTGGCACAAATATCACAGTAATTTGTGATACTTCAACTGAGCGACCACGTCCATACCTGACACCAGCATTCCGTCGAGCTGCATTCGACAGGTGTCACAACCTCAGTCACCCTGGCGCGCGGGCAACCACTCGCTTGGTAACTGAGCGTTATGTATGGCCTCAAGTAAACGCAAATTGCCGTGAATGGGCTCGAACTTGTTTACGCTGTCAACTCAGTAAAGTAACTCGACATATTAATTCGCCACTTGGAGAGTTTAAATTACCGTCAAACAGATTTAGGTCGGTGCATTTAGACATTATTGGACCACTTCCTCACTCGAAAGGGTACAATTATTGCCTGACTGCGATTGATAGATACACACGGTGGCCTGAAGTATGGCCTATGTCATCAATCACAGCAGAAGAGGTAGCAGATACATTCGTAACTGGTTGGGTTTCCCGTTTTGGGGTACCAAACATTTTGACAACCGACCAGGGCCGGCAGTTTGAATCTGTGTTGTTTCGCCGTCTAATGGATGTATGTGGTACCAAACGGGTGCGCACGACTAGTTACCATCCTTGCGCAAATGGTATGGTGGAACGCATGCATCGGCAGCTTAAAGCATCTTTGATGTGTCATAATGACACATGGGTAAGAGCTTTGCCGTTAGTTTTATTAGGGATGCGAACGGCGCTCAAAGAAGATTTGAAGGCATCTTCTGCAGAGCTCGTTTATGGAGAGACTCTTCGCTTGCCTGGAGAACTCGTCATACCTCCAATAACATCGCAGAGCCCAAGTGACGTTGTAGATTTCGTCCGTGAGCTGCGCAAATATATGGAAGCTCTCCGTCCTGTCCTTGCTACACGCCACGCCCAGCCATCGACTTTCATATTTAAAGATTTAGTTAAGGCGTCGCATGCCATGCTACGCGATGATTCAGTGCGAAGGCCGTTGCAGCCGCCTTATTCCGGTCCTCATCGTATCATCGGGCGAAGAGACAAAACGATCACTCTCGATATTAATGGAAGGGAACGTACAGTTAGCATAGATCGCGTTAAGCCTGCCCATTTGGATTCGGCGTTTGGCAATTGTGAACCAATTGTGCCGCCTGCGCCAACTCCAGCTAGCAGTTTCACGCCTGCGTTGGTCCCTGCACCTACACCAGCTCCTGTCATCACCCGGTCCGGGAGGAGGGTGAAGTTTAGAAATATTTTAGATATGTGATTATCTTATTTATTTATAAATTTTTCAGCTTATTCTTCCTTTCTCCGTGGGGGGGTGGTGTGGCGGAACTCTTTTTCACCAGTGCGACCTTCGCGGTCGCCTTTATTATTTTATTTCAATAGAGTTGTGTTTTTGTTTTATAAGAGATCTGTCAAGAGGTAAAAAATAGATGTTTTCGATTCCGCAAAATAAATTGTTTTAATAATAGGAGTAATAATATCCTAAAGTACTACAACAGAAATATAGATTGGTTTAAAAATATTATTCGCGCAAGACACTTCCAGTCGATAATTATTATTAAAGACACACATTATTCTCGATTTGGTCCGAATTGTCCCAGCACTAATCGAATATTTTGACATACTTCATTTCAATCAACTTACATTTAATAGACTATAGTTATTTAATTTACGCAAGAATTAATACGAAATTCGAATTTTATTATTGTTGCACGTGTACCTAAAAGTACTTACTCCAGTGAAACTTCTAATTAAAAAGAGAACCTATATATTGCAATGGCTCCATTTTCATAACGATTTGAATTTAAATTTTCCGGGAGTTTTCTGAGAATTATGAGCTACCGCTTTACGCTAAGACTTTCAATTTGCTTTTCCGACATATTTCTGTTTCCTTGTGCTTGAATTAAATGGAAACGCGTATTTTATAACGCGGTGGATTTCAATGTGATTATAATTAGATTTAGGACCTACCTTTCCGTTTCTTTATTGGAAGAATATTACAAATTAAAGTGAGGCCTTTTATTTGAAATATACAATTAAATTCCACATTATATGTTTCTTTTTCTGTTATTTAGAAACCATAACGAAGCAAAGAATACGGAAATAAGTTCACGATAATGAAACATAATATCCTAACTTATTTTAAAATATAACTGGGTAAGTTTTGAAAAGTTCTGAGTCAGTGGTGGCTCTGCGACAGACTTCGGCACCTTATTCAATGAAATGTTCACTATGAATTCGAATTTAAATTATACTTTGAAATAAGTTTCTTATACCCAACTTGCGAACAATATGAAAGTATCAATTTATCTGACTTGAGTGAGAAATTTCTATCTCATTTTTTCATGACTCTTAATTAAAAGAACAATAATGGCCAAAGCGTGTCGAGATACGCATAATATGAAAGGGTTCCGTAACCAAAACAATATAATTGTAGTCAAATTCATAGTTAAGAAATTGGTAGTAAAAAAAAAAAACTAACAAACGAAGCTTATCTTTTAGTCAATAAGAAAATCACTCAGAAAAATATTTTTTATAAAGTGATTTTCTATTTTCAGAATAGTCGTCGCCACAAGATGATGGAAGGTGTATAGAATACAATATCACTTTATTATACACCATATTCAAAATAAAAAAGTAACTTAAAATGAATACAAAAACCGGCAGTATAAATTAATACAAAAACCGGTGGCCTTATAGCCTTAAGCGATTTTTTCCAGGCAACCTCCAGGTATATATTTTTTGTCAACCCTGTTAATATGTGTATCAAATGAAGAGGCTCCGATATTTGTGAATCGAATTGCGTGATTTTTTATTATTTTTATTTGATTTTACATGGAAAACTAACAGGTGCTTACCAACACGAAATAAACAACCATAAATAGTTACGCAAAAGCCAAATAAAGTTTCCACTAGTACAAACTTAAATAGTGTAAATGCCTTGTTACAACACCAACTTGGGCTGGATAGACAATTATTTTATATATTTATTATATACACAAAACAAATTACAATCATACTAAAATAGGTTCAGACCTGGATTGGACAATATAATTTGGACAATAGGTAAGACAGTTTAATAGTATTTACATAGATAAATATTAAGTTAAATTAACAGAGAGAAAAAGGAATATGTAATTATATAGAAGAAGTTCTTGAGGTGGTCCCAAAAAAATTTAAATAGGTAACTTTGGCTCAGCTCTAATAATATGTATAATTTGGCAATAACAATAAGTTTTTACGAATGCTTACACATTTAGAAACTGGTCTTTTAAAGTGATAATAATTGAATTAAATTAATTTACTTTGATTCAAATGTTTGATTACTCACGTTCCAAGAATGTATGCAAATAGATGAAACCAAAATTTGATGTCATCCCAAACGATATTCCGCCAGAATTTAACTGGGTACGGGACAAGTATTTGGTTTCATTACACTGTACAAACATGGCTCGTCACCTTGAAGGCAAACATGTAGTGGGTTGTGACCTAGCTGCTTGCTTGTTAGAGATACATTGATGTAACCGTATTTGCGTATGTGATTACATGTGTAATTTTTTTATGTCATAATCATCAGTTAATCTTGGACATAGGCCTCTCTGTGTAAAGACATATAAATATCACTTAATATGCCTATTGTCTATATTGCCCCTTGCCTATTTACTGCCCCGGTGGCTCACTTGTTAGTGAACCTACCTTCTGCGCTTGGGGGCGTGGGGTCGATTCCCACCTAGGACAAACATTTGTATTTGTTCTATGTCTGGGTGTTAATATCTATTTAAGGATGTATTTAAAATTATATATGTACGCATATTAGTCTATGGAAGCCATATTACAAGCTTTGCTTAGTTCGGGGTCAGATGACCGTGTGTGCAAAATGACCGAGATATTTGTTTATTTTATTTATTAATTTATAAGCCATTATCTTGCCTTGGTTGTATGGTTCAAATCTAGCCACTTTTTCTGAATTATAAAACAGTTTTCCCCATCTGAATTAGTTTAAATTTTGTATACATGTATAGTTTGGACATAGACCAAAGTACTAGTCTTCCTTGGTTTGGGTGACAATGCATGGTTTATTTATGGCGTCATTCTAAATCTTTTTTTACTCCCAAATATTGCGGGCCAGTTCTTTTTTATGCACATGAAAGGCTTTGCTGAGAAAAATATGAAAAATAAAATGACATCACGCTAATTCTATTATCTACCATCATGACCAGATGAAAGGGTTTGCTGGGAAGAATACGAAACACGCTTTTTTTTTTCATATTAATAACTTGGTTTTTCAACATGCCAACTGTCTTCCATGTATTGTCACTTTATGGACTCGCCATAGACCTAAAAAAAAAGACATCCTAAATCTATGGGACTCGCAGTCATGCAGGGTTTACGTACCGACCCAACGAATCGAGCGAGCGCATACACTCTACTTCTCTCTCTGCTTCTGTTTTATTTAAATGAACGGCGATGAAAAGAGAGAAGTCAAACACCATGTGCAGCATTCAACATCATCATCCTCAGCCAGAAGACGTCTACTGCTAAACTAAGCCTCCCCCGTAGTACTCCACACTGAACTACAGCCTACCTTTTGCATCCACTAGATGCCCCCGACTCTCACGATGTCGTTGATCCATGTAGTGGGAGGCCTACCTACGCTGCGGCTTCTGGTTTGTGGCCTTCAACAACGTTTCTTTTCTATCGATTATCGGTTTTTTTAAGCAATGTGGCCTGCCCATTGCAAATTCAACTTGCAAATTTTAATAATACTCATACTATGTTGCTTGTGTATTTTAATACACAAGCAACTAGAAACTAGAGTTGATTGTGTATTAAAATACACAAGCAACTGTAGTAATAACAAAGCACAAACAATATAACATCACATCACTATCATCACATCGCACAGAAATTGTGTAGTTTATGCTAATATTTGATGAGGTTTTCGGAACGTGTGACTTCGTGCAGTGAGTTATTACCACTGACCCAAAAAGATTATCTTGCCACGGTACACTAAAACTGTATTTTGTAAAATACTGCCTGGTGCCCGCAACTTCGTACGCGTAGTCTTCATATTTGACTTTCTATTTGCCCCCGAAAGGCAAATTCTGAACTATGACTACAACTATATGGCTTTGGCTACAATTATATTTTTTTTTAATGTGTGTTATTATAACCGAAAAAATTCTCACTTCAGTGATTATAACGCACTTCTGAACTATGACTCTTTGCCTACAATTATATTTTTTAAATGTGCGGATTATAATTCTCATTTTTAGGGTTCCGTACCCAAAGGGTAAAACGGGACCCTATTACTAAGGCTCCGCTGTCCGTCTGTTTGTCTGTTTGTCTGTCTGTCTGTCCGTCCGTTCGTCCGTCCGTCCATCTGTCTCATGAACCGTGATAGTTGGAAAATTTAAATTTTCATAGATGGTGTATTTCTGTTGCGGCTCTAACAATAAATACAAAAAATAGAATAAAATAAATATTTAATGGGGCTCCCATACAACAAACGTGTTTTTTGCCGTTTTTATAGATAATGGTACGGAACCATTCGTGCACGAGTCCGACTCCCACTTGGCCGGTTTTATTAATATTTGGAGTGATTATGATTGTTTATATTTTAGTATTTAGCACCTACAAAGCACTCTTACATTCCGTAACTATAGGTGTACAGGGGTACACAAAACCGTTGTACTAAGCCGAAAGCAGGTTGTTGTACTTAACATAATTTTATTTTATACCATCGGATGAAGTCTATAATTGCGAATTAAAATCTGATGTTCCTATATACTTCGTTGCGTGTGAATGTCATTTTACTATGGAACAATATATGTGACATACATTATGTTTACGAGTATAATGACGAGTGTAATTAACTTCTTTCGGGATATTACCACCGTTCCGTGTAGGCCTGTATAATACTAAATTCAGGAGGTGGATAATGTTACATTTTAGGTAAATAAACTCATTCTGATTCCTTCCAGCCAACATTCTAAGCACCAAAGAGGTTTTCATCTAAGTACAATGAACGCCTTTATATACCTCTACCTACAAATGACTCCCTGGGTACCTATGAAGCTATCTATTGTACGATTCGAAGCGCGAAACTCGGACACGGTTGATCTGTTCTTTAGTTCAGGGAATATAGACGTCTCTATCTAGGGACTATAAAGCGATGCACACACTGGTGCTGAACAAGTGTTTTGTGAATTAGAGGGAAAGTGACATTTGAGTTCAGAGTGTTTTTTAAATATGCATTTGGTTGCTTGTCATGTAGGTTGGTTTGGTTGCTAGTCGGAGTTTTGGCCTCAACGTGAGAAAATCAATTCGTCTCAAAGTAATATTATTTGCCTAATTTCCGGACGTGGCGACATTTGACACACATCATTTGTGACTTTTTAACACGCATCAAAGGGTCATACTTATATTAGTGCTATGTGGAATTTTTGGTTCCTCATGCACTGCGTAACATATCACGTCGCCTCAAGTTCGCTAAATTATTTTGTTATAGCAAGGCAAACTACGCATGTAGTTACAGACATTGTTTTTTAACACCATTGCTGGCAAACAAGCTAACGGGCCGCCTGATGGAAAGTGATCACAGTCGCCCATGTAGGTATACCTGTAACACCATGGGCATCACGGATACGCTACCAAAAAAAAAAACTCTATTAACATGCCTTGTGAAGAATCTCATGTTATGATTAGTTACTCGGAAATGCCGCAGAAAATGCTCATTACAAAAATTGCAGGTATGAGGCAAAAAAGATGGCGTAAAACGCATACTCGTAGTGAGCGATTTCCACAGATGTGTGATAATTGCACTTTCAGGCGGTGGCGGCTAGTGCGATGATAAAACCACGATGCGGCATCAGATTGAACAGTTCTGTTTAATGTATTTCGATTGATATATCACCTACATGTTTACTATGACTTTGATGAACAAAAGTCAAATTTGTCAAAGCAACGTGATAAGTAGAAAAATGTTGTGACATTTTCTACACATATTTTAATTTTGCATTTTCTTTGATGTCTCTTTTTCAGGAAATCAAGCGTGAATATGTTTTAAACAGTTATTTTTTATGATCGATTATATTCCAATTTAAATTGTTTGTTGCAAGTTTTTCTAAAATGTAAGTAATCGACCACATACATACCTACGTAATTTACCTTCATATCCATTGATATAATATTTAAATTTTAATTCAGTTCATTGTTCACATATATTTTATTAATCACTTACATCGATATATATACTAAGATCACTTATTAATATGAAAAAGCCAAGTGCAAGCCGGGCTCGTACACTTAGGGTTCCGTATCATTATAAAACACAAAGAGTACTGCAAAAATATATAACACCATGCCCAGTCGGTAACCTATCCAATTACCAACAGCGCTCTACATTGCTTTACATGGAATATAAATTTGTCACTGTCTCGCACTTGAGATCCGTAGACAAACAAAAGCTACCGACACAGCCCAACGGATTAGCAAGTTGAAGTGGTAGTAAGCAGGGCACATAGCAAGCAGAGCAGATGGCCAATGGGGCCAAATAGAGACTACGGACCAGTAAGCGCAGCGTAGGACTTCCACCCACAAGATCGACAGACGACCTAAAAGAGACCGCAGGAAAAGGCTGGATGCAGAGCGTTTTCAACCAGGCTTTTTGGGAATCAATGGGGGAGATCTATGTCCAGCAGTGGATGTCCTATGGCTGAAATGATGATGAATGCTATTGCAGCTGTCATAGAAAATAAATGAAAGGTAATAGTGTAATATTTACACTTTGTTAATTCGTTTATTTGCTCTGTCTACTGGCATAAATTAGAGAAGACAAATTTCGGGCACAACAAGTATTAAAGTAAGTTAATTATTTATATTTTATTTTTTAGCTTACGGAATTCTTGCTTGCGTTAAATATGGCCAGACAATCTTCAAGTTCCCAAAGAACAGGGGAGATTGTTTTATCGGCAATTAAGAAATTAATGAAAAATACAGGATGGACATCTCGAACTATTATAAAATTCATTAGGTTGGAGTATGGAATGACTGACTCCAAAATTGCCGGTAAAGTGTCTAGGTAAGATCCATTTTAACCCATCCTTGCTTCTGTTAGCGTTTTTTCAAGGAAGGAAAGTGATTTGCGTTTTACAGAAACTTCTGGAGTAATTCTGTGCCACCTTCCCTTACATTTGAGGCCTTGCATATTATATGGACATTGAGGTCTCCCTTGATACTTCAGTGTCCGCTGTACGCGATTCACTTGTGAATCTCGCCGGACAAACTTTTCGGCCAGTAGCCTCGAAGTCGGTCACCAACAGGCTAAGTACATTCTAGAAACTGTTTTGCTAAAACAGTTGCAGTTCACCCAATAATTTTGAACAAGAGCGGATGAAATGTTTAAATAAAAGAAATAACTAGAAGTTTTATAATAATTATATATAGCTATAACAATTATGACGGTGGCCAAGCGGTAGCATGTGCGTTTTACAAATTGACGTCACCCAATTCGATCCTTAGACCTGCACCAATATTGTGCAGTTCTGATGCCATAGCTGCATGCAGAATATCTGGGGTTTTTTTCGCGAATTCAGGGATGGTCCCAGAATAATTATCAACTTAAAAAGTAGACTTCAAAATATGTAAATTACGCTATTTCGGTTTCTTGGATGACAATATTATTATCCAAGTAACCGAATTTTCCAGTTTTTTAAGTTTAAAAGCCAAACTAATAAACCGATTTTAATGAAATTTATTGGGTACAATTAGAAAGATTAAATAAATAATGAATTTTCCAAATAGGTTCATTGATGACGAAGTTCTGAGGTAACAAACATAAAAAAACTAAGATTACCCCTTATCAAATTTAGTACCCCCTCCATTATTGAATCTTTGAATTCAATCACAAAGTTGTTTTTTATAATGAGTACAATATTATCGAGTATGTTTGTCGTCTAGAAATACAGGGCGACATAAAAGCACAGACCTAAAATATTTTTTGACATCCTAAATCTATGGAACTAACTTTGTTATCTGTCAAACTTCAGAGGAAAATCCAATAATATTTACAATGCACTGATATGTTCCAATGCTGGTAATGTGGTATGCTGTTTTAAACGCTTAAAATAAAGAATCTATCGGATTTTCTACTGAACTGTTCAATGTACCTCACAAGCTGTTTTAGTGTGGTATTTATTTGCGATTGTGGCGTCCTCATTATTTTCTTCTTTTTTGTGTCGCACTGTACATTATGAATATAGAACATTTAATATACACTCATTTGTAGAAGCAGTAATATTATTTTTGTCAGGGCTCTGAAACGAGGCGTCAGACTTGGCCTTCTGCAACTGGAGCGAGGAAGATATCGGCTGAATGACATGTCCAAGCTGGCGCGGCCCGTGACAGCCCGCGACATACGCAGCAGGCAACAGCCAAAAAACTCCACGAGGCGTAACGACAATCATCGAGTGCACAATCCCGTGCTAGTTATAAAGTCACAAGAGAAATTGTCTCGTTGATCTGTCAGGTGCTGATATAATTAAATGAAATATGTGTAATGAAGAAGTTATTTTTATCTGCTAATTTAGTTCTGAGATATGTATTACCCACTGAAGTGAGAATTTTTTCTTTTCTTTGGTATAACCATATAAAGAGTTTGGTCGAATTAGGAAGGGATGCGTTGTGCCTTTCCCGCAATGTGAGTGTCAGTAATCAGTATGGAGTTTGTGTATGGCGTACTTACTAGTGACGTAATTTATAAATATAGTGCGCTTTATGTCTAGCAAGGTGTTATTATAATGCTTCCAATTTAAATTTTATTTCTGGCGATCGGCTCTATATATGGTCAGTTGATATTGTATTTATATTATAACTTTTGTTAGATCGGGGTTATAACCTTTGACGTCAAAGTTGGTATCTTGGTCTCTCGACTTAGAAATTAGACTCAAAGTATTGTAATATCTCAAGCTCAATATATCGGTGTCGTTAATTTGTTAGACAACACATTAATTAGATTCTTACTCATCAAATGAAGCCTTAAATTTTAGTGCTAGGTACATAAATTTTTGTTATCTTGAATTATTCGGTAATTAATATACTCTACGATTATTAACTTTGCATGCGTGCATATAACTTATTTTTCCGAAACTTCACGTACGGAATTTTAATTAAAATTAATTGGTAAGCAAAATACAAATTTTCAATATGATTAACTTTCTTTTGAAATGCAATTAAAAAGTTAAATATATTGAATTTTACAGATTTTTTTATGTATTAGTTATTTATATTTTCAATTTTAATATACCTTTAATTAATTATTTGTTAGGTTTCTGCAGTCATTACAAATGCTTTTATAACCTGGGATATTATCTCTGAACTGTTCTAATATGTTCATACAGTATGGCCTTGACTTTGTTGGTGGCTTTATTGGTTGGGTTGAATTAAAAAATATGATAATATGAACACCTAGGTCAACAAAGCCTAGACGTTCATATTATCATATTTTCAAATGTTTTGACCAGGATGCACTCTGATTGATGGGCCCATAAGATCACAAAGTATGTGCCTGAAAACGGACGAAGAAGCCATGTCAGATCGGTCCCAGTGGTTCCTTTCAATCCACTGGAGGAACTTCAGGGAGAAAAAAAGGCTCATTAGTTACTCCATCGGAACTGCTAAAGAAAATACTGAAAACAAACGGGCGCGATCGCCTCGACGCGTTCAAATACAGCGCTCGCACAGTCTGAATTTTTCAAAAATTTTGCCCAGGAGTGGGACAGTATAGGTTAATAAAAAATATATAGGAAGGCTATTGATTATCGAATTAAAATATTTTTTTTTTTTTATTATTATACAAGTTTTCTTAACGGGCTAGGCGTTTTGACAAAAGGTCACCTCTTGTATTTTACGATGATAATCGCGCTAGCCTCGAATGAAAAAAAAAGGAAAGTTGTTAAAAGTGATGCTGATGTTTTTCTCTTTAAATCTCGACAACTTTATTTTTGGTGGATAACAATTCACTAAATATACATCTGAACTAAAAATTAAGTACCTATCCTCACTTTTGTTAAAAAATACCTTTACAATGATTTGCTACGTAATGCAGCCTTTTTTTTCTTTTCTACTTTACATGACACCATCTTGTATTTACCAATGATGATGTCGGCTATCCATTGAAGACCGGAAATCGCAACGTAGCACTAGACTAGACGATGCACTAGATGGAACGACGATATCGTGAGAGTCGCGGGCATCCAGTGGATGTAGAACAACACCTTCCTTTTGGCTCTGCCATTATTGGGTAAAAGGGTGCCTTATTGGTATTAAAAAACAAATCCCAGTTAAATCAATTGACTTTGAGGAAAGTTGTTACCGATCTCAGAGCGAAAGATAAGTGGATTCTTAGATAGTGTATTACTCACTCTATTTCTATTCTCTACTTTCCGCCCCGGGTCGTAACCTCCTCATATCGTGTGTCCTCCCTTTTAAGCTAGGTTTACATTGAGCATGTGACTGGAGCCAGTGTTTTGATCCAATGTTAGGGGCGAAGGTGGACGCACCCAAAATAATACTAGCGCTGATTGTGTACACAACTCAGCTTGTTCCTGGTTGTTCACAGCCAGTGCTGGTATTATTTTGGGACCCGAAAATTACGTTACGTTAGTGCGCGTTTTCCTTTGCCCTTATTCACATATTATATTATATAGTTTGCTTGTTTTATGCGTTTATTCAACTCTGTCTAACTAATAGTTCGATTACCTAACTGTTTGGTAAAAAAAAAACCAATCTGTTATACTGGGTGTGTCATTGTCGCAATATAAAGTTTTATGTGCCTACTTAATATTTATTTACGTATCTGAACTTTTCTCTAAGGTGCGTTTTATTTTGCTCTCCTCACTTCTAATGGAAAGAGAGACTTTCTCACTACAGAGCAAAGGCCTCCCTTTGCCATATGGTGAGAAAGTCACACTTGAAATTTATTTAAATAAATAAATAATTGTTAGTTGGTAAGTGCATCACTTGAGAACGGCTGGACCAATTCGTCAATTTTTTTGTTTGTAATATTATAGTTTAAAAAAGGTTTTTAGGGGAACAAAACATTGTATCATCAATTTTTAACGTATCCTATCTACCTTGTTTTTCTGATATGAGGTTCATGGTCACAGGTACAGTAATAAGAAATAGGTTTAAAACAACTTTTAACATTAAATTTCTTTCCTTTTCAATAATGATTTAGAAGCTTCTAAAAATTAATTTTAAAACAATTATCCCCAACAGATTGAGCTGAAACTCTGCATACACGTTTAGTTTGGAAGACAATGCATGGTTAGCTAAATGACGTCATTCTTAATCCAATATGGCGGACCAGTTATTTTTATGCACCCCCAAGATATAGTCACCTGAATCAAGAGCTATCGACACTGTTCCTGTCTGCGAATAAATAAATAAAACTATTATTCCTAAGAATAAGCTGGCTGAGAATATAAATGTAGTCATTTTTCACCCCGTTTTTGGTAGTTTTAGTGGCAATTTAAACTAGTGCCAGTTACTGTACCAATGCAAGCTATCCATTATCTCGGGAGAGCTGATACATCGCTTGCCATAACAACGTTAAAGAAAACTTTATAACAAGTAACCTTTGAAACTAGGAAACTATAACAGTGATACTGAAAACTTATAATGAGAGAGCCATACTGATAATTTAATTTTATACTGAAGATGAAGTGAAGTGAAAAATGAAGTGGATGATAAAGATGTGTTAACACCTGAGGTTATGAAAAAGAGGGCAGCCGATATTGTAGAAAACTTGCTACCCAACAAATCACGGCTTGTTTACATCAAAGCCTACGATGAGTTTTGCAAATGGAAAAATGAAAATCAAGTTTCTGGTACATTTTTAGTCTTTTAGTAATTGTTCCAATTTTAATGTGCATTTTAATTAATCATGGTGTTAATCATGGTCATGGTGGAGTATGGCCCATCCTCTCTCTTTCTCTCTCTCTCTCTCTCTGAGAGAAGGACTGAGTCCCAGCAGTGGGAACATGATAGGCAGAAATGATTCAATCTGAAGTAGCTCACAGACGTGTCAACTTTGCTGACGAACCGCTGTCTGACCAACGGGAGAGAAAGAGAAGATTTTCTCTTTCTAAGTTGACACGTCTGTTAGCTACTTTAGGCGAAAATCCAACACCATTAGGTGATACTAAGTGTTACCTAAAGATGTTGGATTTCAAGGAATCAAGTCTTGATTTCTTCCAACTATATCAGAATAAAAATAAATCAGTTTCAATTCAACGGTCCATGAACAAAATTCCAACAATTGAAACTAAAAGAGATTTATCGGTTCAAAGCATGTACGGCTCTGTTCGTAAGTTCCAATAGTTTTATTTACTCTAGCGTTTTTTGGTGCAGATTAAATAGACTGAGCGCATTCGCCGGTCGGAAAAAAATGTCTGCAAATGCAAAACTAAATTGGAATGTAAATCAGATCCGCCCGTTCTGTGTTCCTCTCGATTGTCGATACACCTGATTACAGTAGTGAAGTTTAGCTGGCAAAATACCTGAAAGTCGGGTTACAAAACGTGCATTTACCTAGTAGATATATTAATGATAAAATATAATAATAAAAAAATACAGTACATAATGTAAGACAAGGCGGTATGGCCTAATGGTTTTAGCCTGTCCAGTAATGGGAGAAAAAAGTCAGTTCTAGTTGTATTCCGTAGGACATTCTCTTGGGTTGTAGAGTCTGTGCGGAAAGAGAACCGTCGTGGCGAAAAATTGAACTACAAAACAATATGATTTTGATTATTATATTAATAGGTTGTATTATTTAGACAGAATTTTGTATCAATTTATTTGACAAAGTGTAGAAATATCAAGAATCATAGTCGCGCTATAATGACGTAACAGTGTTGTCACCATAGCAAATACGTTAAAAAAACACAGTTGCGCCCTCAAATTTTATGACGGTTCTCTTTCCGCACAGACTTTATTGTATTAATCGAACAACATTGTCCACTATTATTGTCAATATGAATATAGCGTATACTAATAATAATGGAAAAGTTACATTGTCACCGTTCTCAATTTAAAGTTATTAGATTAGAAAACTCAGAATAGGATAGGTCACGCTACGTGGCAATAGTAGTAATTTACTTTTAAAACATCTACAAAATTACCCTTTTGGTTATAGTAAATTTAAATGACGTCATAATATACACCTACACTAATTTATACAGATCTATTCATAATGGTACCAATAATATGTTCGGCTGCGGTGGTTACAGGAAGGGAAGTAGAAAGGTTACAGGAGGAAGTAAAAAAATAGAAGTTAATTGTGGGGGGGGGGGGAGAGATAGGTATAATACAGATACGGGCACAGCGGCACACATACTTCAAATGCCATTTAGAGCAAAAAAAAAAGAATTAGTTTAGTTAGATGATGGTAACAAATTGTTGAAAAGTCGCTACGCTACTTGTAATTTTTTCCCCCACCATATTCATTATCATACTATAAAAATACAGTTTACTTCGCATCTCATTATAATTGGTGGTATTTTAGTTAGGGCATTATCCCACATTGCTAGCTATGGCCCTTGGGAATGCTCACGCGAATAACAGTTATTTAAGTAGTTCAGTTTGAGACCATAGAGCTCTTGTAAACGGGTATACTAGCCAAAAGGACTTTAATTTATTCATGATTTTGAATATTTTTTACTTAGGAACCAAAAAAAAACTACTGTTCCATAATTATATTTATTTGACTGTGAATGACATTTTTCTATAGAACATATTTTTCTTGGCGATTACAAGGTAGATCCTACAGAAAACAGCCCAAAATGATAAATACAATAACCTTTCGGCTTTATACCACAGTTACTTTTAACCTTGTACACACAGTTACAGTTACTTTCAATTACTTTTTCATAACCTTAACACCTTTATTTTTTCTCATATTTGAACTAGAAAATTGTATGTTCATGAACAACATTCCTTCAAAATTGTATAAAGAAAGAAAAAACAGTCATGACAAGAGTCACATCGAGATCTTGTAAGTACACCATACAAACTCCATACTGATACTCACTTGATGGGCACCCCTTCCTAATCCAAAACACAAACTTTAAACTCATATCAGAACTTTATTAGGCGATTTAAATCATTTCTTCTGTATAGATTATAACATTAAGATAATTACTTTTCTCACTAAACCTTATATTTTAACCATTCAAGCAACTGAACCATAGCCTATATAACTCCGGTAACATATTTTTTTACTTACAATCGACCTGGTAGTCTTAAATCTAACTTCGCTCGGACAATAAATAACTCTTTATGTCACCTACTTATAGATAAAGCTTTTGTTATAAATGTTTTACCGGTTTTTAATTGGTTAAATCTGCATATTCAATTCAGCTGAAATTTTATTTAACTGAAATTAAATCTCAATTCCGTTTATTTTAAAATAGCAGAGCATTTTTTCCATTAAATTCATTTTGAGTTTAATTAATTCAACGTCTGTAGAATCTCAAATTTTGCACAATACTAAACACAAGTCACAAGTTTATTATGAACTTAGTTCTCTTCCGCAAACCTAATTAAGGCTATTACGAGTACGTTGTTCTTAGCTAATGAAAAAACTTCATAGAATTTCAATCGCTCTGACGGAAAATTATAAAAATCTTTAGCTTTGTTAAATTCAGAAAACAAGACCAATTATTTAAATCTGGTTACAAAAAGTTTATTAATTATACATTACAACCGCTCTTTATTATTTTTACAATATCTCATTCCAAAATAGAGGTTCCATAGAAACAGACAAGCATACACACATATAGGTATTTACATAGTTACGAACAAGAAACCCTTAGACACCTGAAAAACATTACCAGGGAAGTCTGTTGTAAAAAAATACAAACAAAGAATTAAAAAATATTCTAAAGTACAAAATCTATGGTGCGTGTTTATCTCCAACTCCCCTGTTGGTATATACCTACGACCACAGAAAACAGAAATAAATAGAACGGAAATGAGAAGGAAAATGTGTTGCCAGGTATTGTGACAGAATCTTGATTGAACATTCTTATTTATGTCAACGCGTCGAACTCCGCGTCACAGTTGCTAACACAGTTGCGATGGGTTTATATGGGTGCAAGTGGCTACAACAAATTTCTTACAAAAATGCCTTGATAGCCGTTCTAATTAAAAAAAAAAAAACTTTTCTGTGTTTACGACGATAGGGTCGATGGACGATGGACGATATGGTTGACCTTCGATTCGCTCTGACCATGAAAAGACCTACATTTTGTAATTCAGAAAACAAGTCACTCATGTCGGTAGTTACTCCAAGCTAAAAACAACATCAGTTTTCAAATCTTAGGTGTAGAGGCAATTTGACTCGAGACCTCAGAAAAACTACTCAAAGCCCAAGACTCACTACTTTGTAAAACGTCTTTCATCGACTTTTCCAATTTGTGCGGGCTTCTGCTACCTACAGAATCTGCCAGACCAAAGGCGTCTCTAAAAATGGAACATTTCAAAAATAGCATCAACCTAAAGTACTGAGTAGGTACAACAAACCCGATAAAATTTGTTGCCAAATTTTGATGAAACAGTTTTTCACAAGAAGTAATAAACCGTTTACATAATTCCCGCCGTATAAAAAGCGTAATATATTCCGGCAATCCTGAAAGAGTTTCAGTACGGGCACAAATCGAGGCATGAATACAAGATCTTCGTTTACGAAACACATAACTCTCCGGAGTATGCGGGATACATCGTCTTGCATTTGAAATGCTTTGAATGAGGAATGGCGTGGTGTAGTTAACGTTAGTGTTTTTTTCCTCGTTTTTTTTACGTAACAATATTTTTTTCGCAAGATCTCTTACTACCACTGGTTAGCTTTAAAAAAATCCTAGCGACGGTTTCGACGAATTATGTCAAATTTGGTTTAAAGAACGCTGTCAAAAACCATTACGACAAAGCAAGGACTTGGCTACGTAGTAGCTATACCCTTGGGCTATACCTAGTCTGTGCGACAAAGTGTTTGAATATAGGCCCTGCTTTTACAATCTTTATGACTTACAATGTTTGTATGTGTGTTTGTTTAGGTCAAATATTGCAAGCTGAATTAAAACCGCTTCATATTAGCCTACGGAGTTGAATGTTTACATATGAGTTTAGTTCCGATTATAATGCATTTTTATGGTAAGCATGACCTGAATTGACATTCAGGATTAGCTCCAGATAAAGAAACTCTTCAACGGTCAACATCACAGGCACAATGTGTACACATTTTATTATGACAGCTGGTTTTAAATTTTATAATGACATGGTTGCTGCACTCATTATCCTGACAAGGGAACTCCTCAATGGCTAGCAGACATGAAAAGTTATAAACGCATTCACTATTAAGATATGTTAACTAATAGGACAGAAGATGAAATGTGCTGGTTAGAAGCGGTTTTTGAACATTTTAATATATTTTGTACAAAAACAGTCATATTCAGTAAAGGGTAAGCTCAACTGAATTGCTCTAGGGTGATAAAAAGCTCAACTAAAAATTCGGCGCAATGCACCAAAAATAGGTCACGGACATTCTGCAGAGAGTGGACAAAGTTTACAAGCACGTGCTTAGCTTTAAGTTCGCCACAAATCCATGACGTTTACGGGCTGGAAAATTAATCAAAGTCGTTTTTAGAAGCTTTTAGCAGAGTTTGCAAGTTTTAAAACACATTTACTGACAGGCGTAGCGCTCGTAGCGTAGCTTGACTAAAATATCACCGAAATTAAGCAACGCATCGGATGGTTCGGTCAGTCTTCACGACCGTATAGCCTAGCCACAGTAGATCTAGATATATAAGCTAAAAAATCAGTGGTATGACTCGGATGTTCAATGAATTCAATGCCTACTTGCGGTCACAGGGCTAAGGTAGCTATTATAGGGTTTAAAAAAACATTGTTTTGTACGCCACTCCTACGCACAGACACATACGGCGAATACCAATGATGCGGCGCGCGCGACCATCTCAGTCCATCTCTCTGGGCGTACCGTGTACCGTGTAAGTATCGTAGCGGGTGGGGGAAAGGGCGCTCGTTTAATTACGTGACTCGATTTAGACGTTTGTTTAGTTAGACAGTAGTATGACTTTCGTTAATATATCTACTGTGGCCTAGCAATGTCTAAGGCCTGCCTAAATGGCCTGCCTGGCGATCAACATCGCCTCCAGACTTACCTACACATTATGGCCCTAGTTCGATTTATGGTATTATAACTACTAACTACTAAATTATAATGAATACAGTAGAACTGTAGAAGCTGTGTATGCCACAATATTGGTTCAATGAAATAGCAAGATTACAATAAATTATGTAAAAATGTTCAAGGTTTTTATTGAGTGAAGAGAAAAAAATCGTAAAAAAGAGTTCTGTAATATCACGAACCAGACCACTTTTATAGTGATCTACCCGACCTTATTAAGTCAGTTTCCAACCCTTCTCCTTAGGATGAGGCCTCACTGTGAGAGAGACGCGATAAATGAGTAAAAAACTAAATGTTATACGTGGGTACTTCAGGATTTGATAAACCCATCAAATATTCACAAAAAGACACAGATTGCTTGGTTAATGCAAAGTATGTCCAAAATTTTGGCGTTTTTCTGGCTCAAGGTATAAGCATTGCAAGCATGCTGCGTACTAAGTGGCCTTGAGAATTTGGATAATCTTTAGACCTTCAACGGTCTAGTGGAATATTCAGGATCTACTACATGGATTTCTTCAAAAGTGTTAAATAAAGGTCGGCAACGCATCTGTGATGATTCTGGTGCGACAGGTATGTACAGGCGACGGTGATTTACCTGTATAATGTTGTCAAGTAAACTATGGGCTAAACAAGTACTTATTAAAATTTATAAATCACCTCGACAAATTCAAGATAGAACTCATAACTTTTAAACCGCTGTGCTGGACAGAATCACCGTAATCAATTAATAAATAAATAATTTTAATCCATCAATAAATATATATAAAATCATTCCAGACGTTTTGGAGAAAAACGGTTACGCAGAAATATAAGCACAGCACACACACACACACACATCATCAGCCAATTAACGTCCACTGTTGGACAAGGCCTCCCTCATAGAGAGGGGTGTTGCCATAATCCCCACGCTTGGCAGGCGGTTTGGGGATCACACAACACATTTATAATCAATTCAATATATTTTATTGAATTCATTATACATAATATATATCAATGCGTGTGCGTTGGTGTAGATTATTACAAAAGAACTTTTATCACAAAAATCTAAAATTTTCTTCGTTCATCTGTGTAGGTAAAGAATACGCGTAGACACTACCTCGCATTCATTCTGACTCCAGACTTAGCAACCCTCCAAATGTTTATGAAAGTGAAAATGTCTTTAAATGCACCTGCTTCCCTGTAATGTAGAAAAAATTGAACTGGTAATTGTAAAAAAATACATAGAACTTAATTGCTTTGGACTTTATGGTGAGTGCAAACGCTTATTTAATTCGAGAGACATTTGCGTTGAAGCCGGAGCAACTTTTGGTGTTGGGTCATTTTTTACGAGTTTATACTTTGTTGGGATTATTTTAAACATTAACGTTTTATTTTGTTAGGTAAAATATCTCAGTTTTGGAATTCCGTAACAAAATGCAAAAAATAAACCGTAATGGTAAAACTTTACTGACTGTCTATCAGTTTGTAAATGACAACTGATTATTTTTCAGAAGTATAAAAGCAATCAATTTGAAATTGGGTACGGATTCGACTATTCGGTGACACCCACTTCAAAAGATTTTTGCATACCTATTCGGGTGAGTTCGGCTTGTGTGGCCCACGAGTATAAGAATTTATAAATTTAATAATCTCCTCAAAATATTTATATTACGTTATACATATTTTGTTACAAATTAGGCAACAAAATGTTCCAGTAAATATGATACGCAGATATTACTAAGTTCACTCTGCCTTCTAATTTTATCAGACGTTGCCCCGGAAGACCTTCAAAATTTAATACGCAATTTTCCTTAGATGAGATTTTCGTTGAATACGCATTGTGTTCCAAACTGTATTCACCGTAAATGTTAAATTATTTTCTTACATTTTTGTTAAAAGAAAAATTAAAATCTGTTTTCACTATCAAACATTCAAAAAAGGTAAATATGCCCAGACCTATTATAACTTACTGACTAGGACTACAGGACTACAGAATTTTCGACATTAAATAATTATTACTGACGTAACTAATTGAACACAATTCCATTAGATACGGAACCCCTAAAGGGACAACAATGTTCTAACGGTTCCAATGACAATTTTAACTCCTAAAACATAAAAATAAAACAAAAATATGTTTGAAATGAATATGTTCAAAGGATGTTCGGATAGTTGACCGACATCATTATCAGCCTATCATGTTCCCACTGCTGGGAGACAGGCCTTCTCTCAGAGAGAGAAAAGATGGCCCCTAATCCACCATGCTGACTCAGTCCATGTTGGGGAATGTCATGTCTTGTAATCATGTCATGTAATTACGGTCTGTAATGCCCCTCTTCACACACACACCACACACTTGACACGTTGATACGTTGCCAATCTTTAACTAACAAAAAATTATTTATTTCAGGCACTTGTTTGACCCATAAATTACAAACAAATAATAATAATAAATACGCAGGGGTGGCTTTATGGCGAGCCGTTGGTGAGTGGCGACACCGTACCCCGATTCCAGGGGGCTAAAAACCCAGACCCCGACCCCTGGCTTGCCTTAACTGGCCGTCCGGGGGTGGAAACCGCAAGAGCTAAGAACCTAAACTCCAGGGTGGAAGTGTTAAAGGGCATAACGCCGCGAGTAGCTCTTAGTGAAAGTGTAGCACACCTCTCGACATCCTAAGTTAACCACGCCAATGTTGCCTCTACGGTGCCAAGATACGGCAGCCTCAATGGAGGCCCATTCACTGGGTAGCAAGCCATCACCTGCCTAAATATATTTTGAGATGAGACAGGCTAAGACAGGTGCCGTTTCTCACCCAATAGATCTGTTCTCCTATCCATAAGTTGTTCACCTAAATAGCCCAGTTCTTTATTTGATTTTATACTGTACCTACAATAGTTTCATATTAATTTTATACATATTCCATAATTGCATGTATTTTATATTCAACAGGGCCTCTTGGTGTTGGTGTTGGCTCCACCAATGCCTACCCAATGTCCTTGACATTTGATAGGCTAAGGCAGGTGCCGTTTCTCATCCAACAGATCTGTTCCCCTATCCACAAGTTGTTCACTTCAAAAGCGTAGACTTTTTAATCCTATTCTGTTCAATAGTTTAATATTCCATTTTATACACAATCCATAATTTTATTGTATTTGTGTATTCAAAAGGGCCTTTTACTGTTGGCTACGGCTCCACCGATGCCCACCAAATGTCCGGGGTAGACCCGTGAAATGAAATAAATTATAATAATGTATAAAAGTAAAATATATCACACTTTATAGAGACGCTTGTCTAAAAGCTTCGTAAAACTTCATGTTATAGTTACTCGGAAATGCTGCCGGGAAAAAGATCGCGTAAAACGCACAGTGTGCTATTTCTATTATATGTGGATGAGTTTTCCGGCGGTGGCAACTAGAACGACAATAAAACGCGACGGATCAGATTAAACCAGCATCAGATTGAAAAGTTCTTCGCAGTGCATGCCTAGTACGAGTTTTTCCAATTGCGTTTGCTTACTCTAGATGGAACTGCTATTTTCTTATACAAATGGTAGTCAACGTTAACGCGATCGAATAAGTAAACGCCACTGGTAAAACATGGACTAGGCTTTCAAGACACTTCTTGACACACTTACTTAGCTTAAAATATAATAATGTATGTATAATTGTATATCAGCATAGAACAAGCCAGCTTAATTTGATTAGTTCGGGGTCAGTAGACCGCGTGTGCAAAAATGTCCCGAGTATTTATTGTTATTAATTTTAGTTTCAGTTCATTTATTTCTTCAAGTGGGTACATTAGTGTACACTTATGAACGTCAGTTATGTTTAGTATAAGTTTCGTTTATCAAAATGTATTATAATTGCAATTTTTATATCGTATAAAAATTGCAAGTGTGTACATACAAAGGGTACAGGTTGGTTAATACAAACATTATAAAGAAGGTGAGTAAATAGAATAAAAGTTTTGGGCCTTTCCATCCGGGCTTTGTTTGAGTTCGAGTCGAGCGCGTATTTGGAAGGAAAATGTGTCGCTTTCTTCGCAAATGTGTAAAAACTTCGAATTTAGTTCGGAAATGTTGCATATACGAGTAGCTATTTACTACATTATCGTGTTTATGCTTAAATCTTGGTACATCTAGTGCAGGGATTATTTTTTATTTTTTTATTTGGTAGTAGGGTGTTGTTGGCACCTTGGGTATGGAACACCAAAATTATGTCTAAGACTTGTTGACACAGTTAATAATTAGTTAATTGGAAGTGAAGCGTGTTAAAAAGAAATACGTTTTGTTTTGAACATTTGTAATGGTTGACGTCAACTAACTAGAACTGACAGCGTTGTTGATGGTTGATGGTGTGGGAGTTGGTGGGTTTTTATGTTCGTTGGACATTGACTTATAAATAATTTCGTAAGGACCGGGCCGATAGAACCTTTTCAATGTACCAACTCAGTAGTGAGCACAAGTATATTGCTCACCAGTTTGACCTCAGTCGCAGACAGACTTATTAGTGAGCAGTCGTCACACTTGAGAACGATTTGACGTAGTTTGTAAAGGTTTCAACAGATGGCGTAAATTTTTCAAGTTTCTGCTGCTGTTACTGCAGATGCTGGGACACAAATGTTCGGATGAACAAATCCTTACCTCTTTTTACATCTTTGTCGTTGGGTTAATCTTTCCTACCTTTTTTTCCTTACGTTTTCTACCACACCAACAGTAATTTGACAAAAAACAACTTAAATGTAAATAGAAATCGTAAAACAACGTCATAGACAAAAATAATATGGTTCAATGAATCATAATAGGACTAAGGAAATTGACAATTATGATTTTATAAAACTAAGCTCTACCTTATTGCTGCGTTTCCAAACGAAACAAAACCACTAAAACTTGCGTACTCACTTCAATTTCAACTCTGTGACAGCACGCTGCGAACAACTTCTATTTTGCTAATTGTACAAACACAGCTTAAACAAATAGGGGTCAGAAATTACCTTTGGTTAAGTAATGCGAGCCGCAGTATAATGTCCACGCTCCTTTCATCTCGGCCCGAAAATACAATATTCCTATGAAATATAGCTCGCATTTATATTGTGAGGGCTCTACAACGCGTTTTACAGTTTTTGCGAGCGAGACCGTGTCGTTTGCGCACCGTTTCAGAGAACAATTTGGATTTTGATGAGACAATTCCAGTTCCATCTGTAGAGAAAACACTTACGAATTTTATTCGAAGTTTGGGAATATTTTTGTGATATTAAACGTTTGATGTTTTACTAGGACAATGTTGTTTCTAGTCAAAGTCAAAGTAATACTCGTATTTGTCCTGGCCTGAGTTTTTCGATGTGCTGCGTATCCTGTTCTTTTCATCTTGAGTATTTTTATGGAATACTAGCAGCTTCGAATGGGCGTAACTTTATTTCTATGTATAAATCTTCTGTCAAAAATTATCAAACTGATGGTGAAAACCGCGTCAAAACCCGTTGCGTTGTTTAGGAGGAGTTAGAGGATATACAGGCAACAGACGCGGAGAGCAACTTTATTATAAACTATGTAGAGAAAATATCACGACGTGATAGATTTGTGTTTGATAGTTAATAAATTCAATGCTACGACTATTTGTTATAAAAAGGAGTGTATGAAAAGAGATAACTCCAACTGGCTCGATAGATGGCGATGTAACCGCAACTATATAACACAATTATACCCCCTCGGATTCGGAGAGGTTCCGATGTCTGCGGAAAACTATGGAACTACCCTTCAGATATTGCTGTAAAAGTGGCGCCACCTCATTGATTTATGTCTTAGAAAGCCGATTCGGCAGGGTAAGCGATGTTTAAGCGTGAGTTATATTCTGTGGCGCGTCTTTTAAAAGTATAAATACCGCCATCTGCGGTGAAACTTATTAGAAGAACGGCCATGAAATGATCTCATTGTGTTACCTAGAACCTGACGTAACTAAGCTGTATCGCTAACATTCAGGGACCCCATTCTTATGCGCTTGCGAATTTGTCACTCTCACTCTCAAGACATTTCAAATGAGAAGTGATGAGATAATTTAAACAAGCAATAACGAGGTACTATAGCTGCAGTTATATGATTATTATCGGGATATTTACCGTGTTAAGGTTGTTAATGGAGGTTGTGGATGGTTGGGAGCTCCATTCACAACGTTATTACAGTAAATATCTCATTAATAATGCTATAAATGTAGTAAACGACCGTGATAGTTAAAAACAGTATAGTACTTGAGATGTTTTTTATTTCATTTTACTAGTTTTTTAAATAGTTTTTTTAATAGTTGGGTCAAATCTTGCAACTGAATTTAAAAAAAAACAGTTATCCCCTATTGATTGAGCTGAAATTTTGCATACACGTTAAGTTTAGATAACAATGTATGGTTAGCTAAATGAAGTCATTCTAAATCCAATATGGCAGACTCGCAAAGTCGGCGGACATGTTTTTTTTTCGCACACCTATGATGGGCGTTAAAAAAGTTTGCTGAAAGAATAAGAAAAATAATATGACGTCACACTAAATTCAATATCCAAGATACGCCAAAATGCCAGACAACATTTTCTTGTCTACCATCATGATATGGGTATCTTATAAAAGGGTTTGCTGAAAAGAATACGAAAAGCTTGTTTTCAAAAAGTTTATTTATATATTAATTATATTTATATTAATATGCACAACTTAAAAAACAGCAAATTAACATAAACTTAAATATCAACTAAAACTTAAAATAATTATTCTATACGTACCTACTTATATACACAAATAAAATCATAAAAAGGACTAATCCAAAAGCCTTTCGGTGGAGGGAAAAGTGGCCAGGATGCTGGCAGCATTGCCACGTTGGATGGCAATACTAATTTTTTGGCCAAATCCGTATACAAAATTACTAATTTAATTACTATCGGCATTGTCATGTCTAATCAGGGGGGCATGGCTTTAAACATGTTCTAGATACTGACATTAGATTAAGATTCTGAATTTAAGAATGAAAATTAAACAACCGTGTGTATTCAGTCTCGTCCATGACGATAGACCAAGGCTAGTTAAGTGTGTGACCCTGGATCCAAAGTTAGTCGCGACCTTAACAGCTGCATCGCCAGGAAAGGCTTCTGTTGTTTGTTATTGAAACCAAGCATAAATGAAACTTGTAACGTTGTTAGTTAATGTTAGTTTGTTTTCTGACCTAGTTGTTGTAGTTTGATTCACGTAACATGACACGTTTCTTGGGTTTTATTGACTTATATGAGTGCACCTACTTCTTTTCCTTATGCCAAATAAAGATTGTGTGAATAAAGATTATTATGCCAAATATAATTATCAATATAAAAACCACCTTCATAAAAACGTCAGAACTGGACTAAATTTAAATGGAACCACACGGGAAGCACCTACTTTCAAATAAAAAAAGAATCATCAAAATCGGTTCACCCAGTCGAAACTTAAGGTAGTAACAAATATATATATATATATATATATATATATATATATATATATATATATAAAGAGATCCTTCTCCTTTTTGGAAGTCGGAAAAATAAAGATTATTATTACCAACTTCTTAAGGCTAGGCTCAATGAACGGTACCAACTCATTGATGTCAACAAGTCCACCAATAAGTAACATCAATTATATTTTACGTTTTCATTGAGCGTAACCTCAGATCAGACAAACGAGGGAGATATGGTATGATACCGTGGTGGGTGCGAACGCACCTGGCCTAAATCAGGCTAAATGTCTTATTTCGGACTCACCTTGCAAACAACCAATGAACTAACTAATAGTCCACATGCAAGAAAGGGTTTTTTTGCATGTGGACTATTAGTTTGGTCTAGCTGCAAGTTTCTTAGAGTGCGTCAAAAATGAGTAAATGTCCCATACTTAAATTTTGCTTTAAGTAGTTAGCGGTATAGTTAAAGAAGTAGATGAGTTATATGATTATTTACGGAATATTTACCGTGGTAAGATGCATGTAACTGCGCCGAAATATCGGGAGCTCCTTCCACAACCTTACCACGGTAAATATCCCGTAAATAATCATATAACTTTAGTGAACAACCGTGATAGTTTAAAATAGAAGTAGATGAGGGTTTTAAGTAGATATCTACTAAGTATATAGATAGACATTAGGCGAAGCAAATGATCAGATGCACAGAATAAGGACTAGTAGCTTATAGTAGTGCTAATTTAGCATAAACGAATTAAACATGTTACATTGTTTACTCATATGACAAAATTAAAAAAAAAAAAGTGTGTGTGTGTCAGCTACGACGCACGATTGGAGTTTACTCGGCAGCAGAAGAATGAATACATGTGTTGCGCGCCTGCGCGCAACACATGTATTCCATCTCATTCTTTTACACGTTCAATCCTACAGATATATATGTTTGTCTCTTTCTACGTAACGCCTCAACTTTTCGTGTTACACTTGATTTTACTCCTCATAAAATTTCCGTACCGGGCCTTATAACTCCAATCGTTTCTTAAGGAGTAAACTCCAAAAATTAAAAAAAGGTGAATATTATCTTGTCTTTAGTTTTGAGATTCTTGGATGTACCGGTTTCTCCACGATGTTTTCTGAGCAATTGCATAGAAACTGCACATAATTCATGTAACTACTAAATAAGTATTGGTGCAGGGCTGAAGATCGAACCAGGTGCCGGCAGATTGTACAGCACTCATGTGACCGCTCGGCCACCATCGCTCTACGGATAAGGTAACATCTGCTAATTTGTGAATTGACATAATTTTTCAAAGATATATTTTCTGACCTTTCACATGCACTACCTTTCACCCATATTTTGGTATAATAACATTGAAACCATTAATTTTAATTAAAAAACTATTTTAATATCCTGCAACTAGAGTTTTTTTTATCTCTTCAAAAGTTTTCGCAAGTACCTATCCAGTTTCCGAGAAGATACCCAAAACAAACTTAAACTCATCAATAATTAATAGAAATTATAAGTGTAACGTAATGTCGGAATTTCATTAAAGTATACGAAAGTTTGAAAAGTTTGAATCTAATTAGTACATTATTATCAATTCATAATGTAAGTATCATACCGACCGTAGTAAAGAGAAGTTACTTCGCATAATATACGTACTTAGTCTAACAAATTAAATTGTGATATTGTATCTTTTTTAACCCCCGATGCAAACACAAGGTTGTTGTAAGATTAACGTGTGTCAGACATCATTATCATCATCAGTCAGGAAATGTCCACTGATAGGCCTCCCTCGTAGAAGTATTTCAAGAGCAAACAAAAGCAGAAACTCCCGATATATCCTAGCTAATCCTCACTGCCATTCGATGAATATAAATTGTATGATGGAGAATTGAATAGCTAAAATGATCACCCTAATCTGAGATGTGCGGTTTATTTATAAGATGAGACAGTACCTGTGAGAGAATAGAGATTTATTAGTTCGTTCGATGTATAATTAATTATGTAGTAAGTATCGCGTTTCACATTGTCGGTCATACAGGCCCTAAAGGTAGCTTTTGCATGAACATATTCATAATCATCATCTGCTACGTCTACTGCTGGACGTAGGCCTCCCCCTTTGACCTCCACACTGAACGGCAGCCTGCCATCTGCATCCACTGGATGCTCGTGACTCTCACAATGTCGTCGGTCCATCTAGTGGGAGGCCTATACCTACCTTGCGTCGTCCGGTTCGTGGTCTCCACTCAAGAACCTTTTTTCCCCATCGGTCATCAGTTCTTCAAGCAATGTGGCCTGCCCATCGCCACTTCAATTTCCAAATTTAGCTGTGGCACTAATTAGTTCAAATCAATAAAAGTATCATTGTTAGTTGTGCCTACGTACCTACTAGACTTACATACATCTTACATTTAGATGTCGGTAGATCACACAGATGACTACTCAAAGCTTATAGGTGTTTCCTTGCATAATTACCGCGTTAGCTACAATTTACATGCGCTCTGTCGACAGGTAGCATTGAACAGATGTCACATAATGAAGCCAGGTGTGGTTCGTTAATGCGCGGAAAGCTACTTACGACACACAGCGGTTTTCAATTATCAATTTATAATTGCTTTGCTTATTTCGAAAGAAAATCTACTTATCTTAATAGATAGTTTGCAATACAAAATTTAATTTAGTTATATGCAAACTTTACTGCATTTGGAAGTCTCTGGTGTAACAAAAATCAAATTTAAAGAATATATTTGAACACACAATAAAAAACAATTCCAAAAGACGTAGATCTATCATACTATACCAATATAATAAACGAGAAAAAGTGTTCGTTTTTTATTTGTTCCTCGTTCACACAGCAACATAGAATAGAACGATGTAATTTTTTCCATAGTGGGAGGGCCGCACAGTGACATAAGATACGTTTTAAATGGAAAATTAACGGTATTCAATCAGGTTCTATGTACCACCAACGTCCCATCTTTCCGTCACAGTAAAAAAACATCCGGTATTAATCATGCAGCCGGTTTTCAGCAGGCAGATTTTTTTTAACCCCCGATGAAAACAGAGGTGTTGTAAGTTTACCGTGTGTTTTTGTGTATCTGTGCCTGTCGTCCGTCTATCACTGGAACAGCGTGCAAAATGACCGAGACGATCTATTTGTTTGCTCTGCTGCCGCACCACGTTCATTTCCTGAAGTAGCTGCAACGTTAAGAGCCAGAATACCGGGTGCATTTGATGTTTTTTAAAGACATAAAATTACTGTCTTCTTTTTAACCGACGCAAAAAGAGGACGGTTCCTCTGCATATATTTTTATGTACCTATGTTCGACTGCAAATAAAATCTTTTGTTCGATATACAGGGTGTTTGGTAGAGGGTCCGACAAATCAAATGAGCGTGTTCGGGGGCCCATTTGGAAAATACAAGTTGGCCAAAAAAAATCCCTGACCCTCCAATTTTTTTTAACTTTTTTTTTGTGAATTTTTCCATTTTCACCAAAATTGTACCTATTTACCTCCATAACATTTGTAAAATCTGTTTTAGACCGGATGTTTTTACTTGAATTTGGTCTCTAATACACCTTCAGGCCACGCAAAGCAAAATTGGGTACAAAACAAAGCTAACTAACTGATTTAGAGCTCATAGAGTGAAAAAATGAAAATAAAAATTACCTCATAGTTCAACTTTCACAGTGATCTAAAAAAAAAACACTAGCAATTCGGGAGGTAATATGCATTTAAAAACTTCTCTATTTATTACTTATTACAATGACATACTAAATTGGTATAAAACTTACCAACTTGTTGAATAAATGAGGCAGAAGGGAAAATTCAAACAACAGAAATAAATACAATTATTTATTTAATTTAAATTTTGTTCGAACACAGCTCCTCTGTTATGAATACACGCCCGGCATCTACGGCGTATTTCTTTTGTAGTCGTGTTCAGCGTCATTTCTACTTTCATTTTTGAAAAAGCATCCCCAATTCTCGTCACCAATTCTTCTTTTGTGTTTATTTCAACTTCGTACACCAACTCTTTAGCACGTCCCCAGACATAAAAATCGAGTGGTGTTAGGTCTGGGGAACGTGCGGGCCATTCAATTGGGCCACCTCTCCCAATCCATGAAAACGAAAACGTTGACGAAACGTTGGGAAAACGTTGTCTAGGTACTCGCGTACTATGTTCCGGTAGTGAGCCGGGCAGCCGTCATGTTGAAATACAACTGCCCGGTCATCTTCAAAAATCGGCAGGTCACTCATTAATTCCGGTAGGTCATTCATTAAAAATTCTAGGTAATTTTCCCCATTCAGTGTATCTGGGAGATAATGGGGTCCTATGAGGTCTCTCCCAATGACACCTGCCCATACGTTGACCGAAAACTTATGTTGGTGTGAGGCCTCTCTAGTCGCGCGAGGATTTTGCGATTCCCATCTGTGGAGATTATGTTGGTTAAAGATGCCCTCTCTCGTGAATTTAGATTCATCCGTCCAGAGAATGGTCTTCAGGAATTCGTCATTATCTACGTCCGTATGTAAAAGAAAACGGCAAAACCGCAAACGCCGCTCTTGGTCCCCTTCTACTAAACCTGAAACCAAAACAAAACCGTTTGAGAACATGAGATGGGCAACTTGTACGGCAATTATTATTATTATTGTAGAGTTCGATACACCACCGAAGTCATAATAATAAAAAAATTACAATCCACTATTCAAGAGAATTTGAGCAAAGCCCATTGTCCAGTAAACAATTTATGTAAGGTTCGTATTTTAAATGAGCAATCAGGAGCTCTAATATTCTGACGCGTGAGATATTATCTAGGTCATTATCTCTCTCTCGTTTCAAAAGTCATAAGAGTGAGAGTGATCAAAATAATCTCAAGCGTCAGAATCTAGAACACAGTTTAGAGTTAATGTCATAAATTAAATTTACCTTGCACCGGAGTGTAGTGAAAAGGATGCCTTCCGTCTGCATTGACTACTGACCAAACTTTCCATGTCGAAACTCCCAAGTCACGGGCCACTTTTCTAATGCTGGTGGTGGGATCCACATCGAACTCTTGTAGAATACTTTCATCTACAACAACACGATGCTGTCTAGCATTGAGTCGTGGTTCCCTAAAATGTAGGGTGCCGGTTTCCCGCAGTCTCCGGAAAGTATTTGAGAATGTGGTGTGATGTGGTACATGTCTGTTGGGATACGACTCTCTGTACATTCTTTGGGCTGCACGTGAGTTCCCATCAGCTTCGCCATAGGCAAAAACCATGTCGGCGTATTCTTCGTTACTAAACTCTGTCATGTCGGCGCAGAAAGAATCAGCAACAACAGTCAACGTCAACAAAAACAACAGTAACAACGGTAACAGTCAACAACGGTAACAGTCAACAACGGTAACAGACAACAACGGTAACAATCAACAAGGTAACAATTTAACAAATCAAAACAGAAAACAGAAACCGTTGGGTTATTCGTACACGCGTCAAACAGTGATAGCAGTCAAAGCTCGACTGATAATCAGTCACACTGATTTTATTGGTTAGACAACTGGTAGCTTAAAGCCTTAGCACGCTGCCTCTGCATTCTTGGAGAGACGGAGAAAGAAGAACTAATAACAATGGTTTTATACCTGCTCGTCGTAATTGGTCCCTTACTTTACGTAGATGACACATTTTTTTATTTCTAGAGTTGTTACTTAGAATCCTATTTTAACTCAATAAGCTGGTAAGCATTATACCAATTTAGTATGTCATTGTAATAAGTAATAAATAGAGAAGTTTTTAAATGCATATTATCTCCAGAATTGCTAGTGTTTTTTTTTAGATCACTGTGAAAGTTGAACTATGAGGTAATTTTTATTTACATTTTTTCACTCTATGAGCTCTAAATCAGTTATTTAGCTCTGTTTTGTATCCAATTTTGCTTTGCGTGGCCTGAAGGTGTATTAGAGACCAAATTCAAGTAAAAATATCCGGTCTAAAACAGATTTTACAAATGTTATGGAGGTAAATAGGTACAATTTCGGTGAAAATGGGAAAATTCACAAAAAAAACCTTTAAAAAAATTAGGGGGGTCAGGGATTTTTTTTGGCCAACTTGTATTCTCCAAATGGGCCCCCGAACACGCTCATTTGATTTGTCGGACCCTCTACCAAACACCCTGTATTTCCAATTTGGTCCCATTGTCACCAAGTCAGGATCTGATGATGGGATCCAGGGAAATCGAGGGCAACCCTCAAATGTTATAGGTACTTATTACGTTTTTCATATATTTTTAAAGTAGGTTATTAATGTGATCCACTTCAAAAAAATCTGGCTTCGTCATTTTGTGAGGTTAATATTTCAAAATCAATACAAAAAAAAAACAGCATAAATGGGAAAATCCGTTTATCCCATTTTTATGGTCATAACAAGAAATATTAAAACAAAAATTAGTTCTTAATATTTTGAAATTATTAACGTCGCCAAGTGGTCTCTCACTATGGGCCTCATTAGCAAGCTCAAAGTTGCACAACGAGCTATGGAGAGGGCTATGCTCGGGGTTTCTCTACGAGACCGAATCAGAAATGAGGAGATCCGTAGACGAACTAAATTCACCGACATAGCCCACCGGATTAGCAAGTTGAAGTGGCAGTGGACAGGGCACATAGCACGCAGAACAGATGGCCGATGGGGCCGAAAGGTTCTCGAGTGGAGACCGCGGACCGGTAAGCGCAGCGACGTTCACTCACAAGATGGACAGACGACCTAAAAGAGACCGCAGGAAAATGCTGGATGTAGGCCGCTTCCAACCGGTCCCTTTGGAAATCGATGGGAGAGGCCTATGTTCAGCAGTGGACGTCCTATGGCTGAAATGGTGATAATGAACGTTGCAAAATGACCTAACTGCATTTAAAAAAGTAGGCAGTCATTTTATACCTAAATAAAAAAAAACAAACGATACGTGAATTAGATATCTTCACAAAGCTATCTTATTACAAAGTAGAAGCAACTTCACATGGATTACTACTTCCATCTTTGGAATGGAGCACCCAAGAATCAACTTGAGCCTCTTGATGTAATGCAGTATAGAGCTGTAAGAATTGTCGATGATCCTAAGCTAACCATGCGAGCATGACCATGAGCCGCTCAACATGCGCAGTTTTGGTAGAGGTTGGTTCTCTCTGTATCTTTTATCGCATTTACAATGGAGAGTGTTCTGAAGAACTGTTCGATCTGATGTCGGCGTCGCAGTTTTAACATCGCACTAGCCGCCACCACCTGAAAGTGCATCCACATACCATAGATCAGTGGAATTCGCACACTGTGTGATTCACACGATCTTTCTTGCCTTATACCTGCAAAATATGGAATGAGCTACTTTCCGCGGTGTTTCCGAGAAGCTACAACATGGGGTTTTTCAAAAAGCGACTTAATAGAGTCTTAAAGGATCGGCAACGTATTTGTGATGCTTCTTGTGTTACATGTATCCATAGGCGACGGTGACTGCTTACCATCCGGCGGCCCGTCTGCTTGTTTGCCACCTATGGCATAAAAATAATAGTAAAAAAGTAGCGCGCCATATTCTGGGCCTTGAGCCGGTTGCCCCCTATTGACTTCCAAGATTTGATTACAACGTTAGTCAGTTACAAGTGAAGCTAGTAAAAGCTCGTTGAAAATGAGTGTGACACATAGACGGACCGAAAAGCTCGGTATAAAATCATAAATTATGTAGACTGCGTTTGTACATAGTTAAACGTAAAAGCTACTTATAACTGCTCGACGGCCCATAAAAACTAATGTGTAACTGCCAGTTAAACTTTAACAGCCGAACGAGTATTTAACAGAGTATCAAAGCGTATAAATCAGTTGCAGTCATAAAGGCTCTGCGACGCAGTTCCTAGCGGTAAGTCGGAGCTAAGCGGTAGTTGGGCGGGTCACAGTGCAGCAATAATCCTGCAGAAGCAATGTCATTGCATTGCTTTGCCCAGCTTTGATACTAGTTTGGGAGCAATGCCTTTAATTTTTCACTAGCCAAATTAGTTATCATTGTAAAGTGTCTACATAATCATTTCAGTCATAGGACGTTCACTGCTTGACATAGGCCTCCCCCATCAATCTCCAAAAGGGCCGGTTAGAAGCGGCTTGCAGTCAGAGTTTTTCTGCAGTGTCTTTTAGGTAGTCTGTCCATCTTGTGATCATTAAAAAGTGTCGATCTCTTTTAAAAGCAGTCGCTATATCATAAAAATTCAAAGTGGTACGTCACGCCTCCGTTACTTCTCGATATAGAATGCTGTATACTTTTGCAAAAAAATTAAGAAACGGACCGAACCTCTTTATACTTTCTAGACAAATGATAAAACAATATGTATTAGAGGCTATAATAATACTGTCCAGACTGCGCCTTATAGCCGAACCATCAAGTAATAATGTCGTTTCTTAATATATAACTAGATGGCGTGCGCGTCGAGTTAGCTCGCGCTGACGTTTCATTCGCTGGCGATAACAGTAGTTTTAAGGTTGAAAAATAAATTGTCTCGGTACACAGCCGCAGGTCCATTATTTCTCCCACGCTAGTAGTGACCACTAGTGACGGTGGACAAATACAATACCACAATTACATTTGTATATTAATTATTATAATTTTACATCTTCCATCAATACTTCATTAATTTAATCAATTTTAACAATTACATGCAATAGTTATAAGCTACTGATAGTAAATCACTATCAGTATAATTATTCAATACATTTTATTTATTTACATGCCAATGACCAAATTTTATATTAGACCAAACTACAACTTACTTAATTTAACAATAAACTTAATAATTATGTGTTACTTAACTGTCCCGATTCGTCCTTTTCTTCCCTTTTACACAATTTTCCACTGTTTGTATAAACGTTCAACTTGCTTCTTCCCTCCGCCGCTGCCGCTAGCAAAATGTGTCGGTTCAACGCGCTACCCTCTTTTTATATTCAGCCCGTACCCGTGTCTGTCATGTTGACATTGACATTGACACACGTACAGGCTGTTTTCACTCCGTTTACTGTATCATTGTATTGCCAGTGGTAAAATATGTTAAATAATTCCGAGTAGATTAATAACCAATATTAAAGTGTATATCATAAATCTTATTGTAAAAATGTCTATATAATACTAAGTACTATGTTTTTTAATCTTAAATGATACTAAATATAACACAAATGACAGTTTTTTTCCTATAACCGAGTAGACTAAAGCCATTAAGGCCATACCGCATTTTCTTCCATATTTTCCTGCCATAAGGATGCCGCTGTTAATAAAGTATTGGAGGTTTTACTAGAGGCTCCTAAGAAGTTTTGGAATTTGTATAAAAATAAACATTTTACGCCACTATGATACTTGCCCCCAATCAATCACATTCATGATGAGTACAGTGACCTCCTTTCGGCATAGTACAGTTTACATACGTAACCCTGTTTAAACTTTCAAAACGCTTATATATAGTTCTCATTTAAATTTTTACAAAAATTTTATTATTTAATATCGGTCTCGTAATAACATTTACCCACGGCACCTACTCTACAACTTGTTCTAAGCTGCACTCGTACGGCGTTCAATTTTCCCCAGAGTTGTGTCCGACAGCGAGGATGCCAACTATTTTTGTGCAAACACAACCGAATAATTTCACTCGCTTTTGCATAAGTGGCCGCTACTTGTATTGTGTACGAGAATGCGCAATATTATTCGACAGCAAAACTGGTTGAGGAAAAAAGGGTTCGAAGTGGTTCATAAACAAAATGAATAGTTCGCATCACGATGTTTTCGCGAGCGTAATGTGCCTCTTTAGATGATGAAAACTTGGTAGCAAAAACCTACCAATTCTGCATTGATGTATATAATAAGGACCGGCCTAATGGAATAGTTTCAATGGTATCGGTGCAATGGTGCGCCCAAGCATACATCGCGCCAACGTAAACATACTTACATATCGACTTAATTTGTCGTCGTACTTGAGAGCAATGCAATGAGTTAGCAGAGATTTTAAAAAGTGCCCTATACCAGAAAAAAGTGGCCTTATGCAAAATGACCAATAACGTGATGACGTGATTAAATTAATGATTATTTTATTCTAGTGTTCTACAAGTTCTTAACTTTGTTGTTATGTGATGATTACTGTAAGTACGTCTATCTTACTCATTTTTCATGTACACTAAGAAACTTGTAGCGACACCAATGAACTTACTAATAATTCATAATATGCAAAAAACACCGACATTGCTATAAAATTTGCAAATTGAAGTGGCAATGGCTAGGCCACATCGCTCGAAAAACTGATGACCAATGGGAAAGAAAGGTTCTTGAGTGGAGACCACGAACCAGAAGACGCAGCGTAGTTAGGCCTCCCACTAGATGGATCGACGACATTGTGAGAGTTGCGGGCATCCAGTGGATGCAGATGGCAGGATGTCGTTCAGTATGGAGGGTGCGGTATACCCCGTATAATGGATATCATTAAAATGTTCGGATGGACGTATCTTGGTATCTAAGTCTATTCAATTCCGTATAAAATACTGGTATCTATGTAGATAAATACTAGCCAAGATGAAACGAGTATAAAAAGATCGTAACTTATTGTCATTCGCCATTTATCGAAACCTTCTCAAATTTCTCAATAACAGTGAGTTCAGTTAATTCTTAAATCGTTTCATCCAATACTATTAAGAGAATCGTCTAAGTAGAAAGACGATCCTTCGAGCGTTAGATAGCGGAAATTATTTTCCGACTTTACCCAAGTCTGAGTTAATCTGCGTAACGGAACGGGAATTTTAGGGGGCCAATTTTGTGAGGCACCGGATCGACTAGAGCAGTCAAATGGGCCGATGCCAGTTGCCGGGCAGAATGGGATAGATGCCGGTCACCGATTACAATCTACGTCGCTAAGCCACACATTTTGCTCCCACCGTCCGTCCGTGTGGAAGCCAGTATGCACAGACGATTTCATTGTCTATTTGGGCGGAATTCGCAATAAAAGTAATAAAGCTCTACAAACCCACAAATCTGCGGCCCGCTGCGTTCTCGCGAATCTTTTATCTTCTCAAAACGTGTGTCGCGATTTACCGAAATGAAACTACCGAATAAAACATTTTCCGACTGGACGCACGTAATGAAAGCAGTGATTTGTCTGTTTCCGCAATTCGTCGGTTTCAGTGTTGGTCTAAGTAAAGGCGCGCATTACCGGAATGGCTATGGTCATAGTTTTGGTCGCAACGGTCGGATTGCTGTGTCAGTCATAGACCCTTTCGAGGATAGACACTGTGAGTACAGCTACTTCGCATGTCTGTAACCTGTCTCAAATTGGATCGATGCTCCAACTATAAAGCTTTAATAGGGTATTTGACAGTTATCATCATCATCAGCCTAAAGACGTCCACTGCTGAACATAGGTCTCCCCCTTTCTCCATACTGAACGACAACCTGCCATCTGCATCCACTGGATGCGCGGGACTCTCACAATGTCGTCGGTCCATCTAGTGGGAGGCCCACCCAACGCTGCGTCTTGCGGTTCGACAGTCGGTCGGTTATTTGACAGTATTAAAAAACTATTCATGCTCGTATATAACCCTAGAAGATTATTATTAAATTACTTATTCGCTAAAACCTACATAATTATGTTCAAATAAAATGAAAAAAAATAGTCAAAGTAATTAAAAAAAAATTGAATAATTAGTGTAAGTAATAGTTTTTTTTTTCTTTGATCACGTTACTTGACTCCAAATGCTCTAATGAGCTCAAAATATCTTTATGACTTCACAGGCAAAGTAATAGAGCCAGCAATAAAAACTTGTTTGCTTGCTTGTGACGTCACTGAAGTCACGAATGTCAAATGCGTTTATGCAGTAGTATGATAGTTTGAATTTTGATTATCCATATATGTTTATTGTTTCTGTTGTGATTCTATCCTATAACTGCTTTATTTTATTATAATAATTGACAATTTGACAATTGACAGCCCCGTTAGCTTAGTTGGTAGTGAATCTGCTTTCTGCGCTATGGGGCAAATGTTCGATTCCCACCTAGGACAAACATTTGTGTGATAAACATTTGTGTTTGTTCTATGTCTGGGTGTTAATATCTATTTAATTATGTATTTAAAAATATATATGTATGTATATCAGTCTCTGGCAGCCATATTACAAGCTTTGCTTAGTTTGGGGTCAAATGACCGTGTGTGCAATAATGTCCCAGATATTTATTTATTTAATTTGAGATGGTTTCAACAGTCAAACAACCTATTTCGCCTGGACGGTAAAAACTTTTTAAAGGCAGTTTACCGTGCGAATGAAGTTAAACTACCACTTAACTGATTTCGTGACGTTATAGTAGGTACAAAAAATGCGGTAGATATACTGGGTTTTCGTACATGTAATGGCTGCGATTTCTATCTTAATAAAAGTCGGTGATTATAATCGATTTATTGTACATATTGTTTTATATAATACAGTGAGAGTTACAAACAGGTTGTTGCGAAACCAATGCTTATGCAGACCGTTACAACTTGTTTCTGACGCACATTGTATAGAAAAATTCGTGTAACGATCCAGCCATAAAAGTCGATTCAAGCCACAAACATTGAATTTTACGTATGAACTCTCCCCTGCATAGGTACTAACCACATCCGTAAATATTCCCCGCACGCAGGAAATCACGAGTTGGTAATAAAATTTCTGGGTCGCAGTTACGAGGCTCCCTTTACAACAAATACCTGTGTCTCCCTAAAAAATAAATATCAGCAGAACAATACATGAGATGAATAATGGCCCCGTGAGGTTTCTAGTGAGCTTTGGGCAGAGCTGGGGAGGTTAGTTCGTGCCGAGTCGAAGGTTTCGTTTCTATTGCGATGTCGCTGTACGTTATGTTTTCAGCGGTGCGGATAACAGCGTTTGGCTTTCAATGCGGAACTGGCGAGATTTAGATGTGAGGGTGAAACTCCTAGAATAAGAATTATGAATATTGTATGAAAAGAATGGAAAAAGAAACTAGAATCAATTTCATTTCAAAATCATTACTGTAGGCAAAATTGAATGTAAATGTAAATCAATAGCTGTAGGTATATACCTAATTTTTTTTTGCTACGCAACCTAAATCTATGGGCTGTAGGCATGTTTTGTCATTGGTCTGAATATTTCACCCAGACAAGGTTTGACACAATATGTCAAACCTAACCAACTCAAGTTTGGGTGCTCCGTATCAGATCTAACCGAGGCACTTCCTAATTTTTATACAGTTCTTAGTTTCATTTAGGAGCTGCATAAAATGCCTAGGGAATATATACATTTGAATATTTGAATATATTTTTTATTTAAACAAGTTTTAGTTTGTTTTAGTTGATTTTATTAACAGACTTTTTAAACTTTATATTTTTTATGCCCATAACTTTTTACTGAGCTGTCCGACTGTACTTTGATATTATATATTTTTATTTAATAGGGTATATCTCCAAGTTCGTCTACTATTTAAATTTAAAGAAAAAAAAGAACCCTAAGGGTAGAAAAATAGGAAATGTGTGATTGTTTGCCTACTGAATTTTTACCTGTTAATTGATTCTACCACGCATAACTTTGCACTTAAGTGATCTGATTTAGATGGGATATTTTCATAATTCATTTATTCATTGCAAAATAGGTGTAAACAATAATTAATAAATTTTAATTGAATAGGAAAGTTAATTTCGTTCGGAAAGGGTAAAAATTATGTTTTGCACCGACTAAAAATTACATTCATTTAGGAGCTTAGTTATTGAAATCTAACAAAAGTTTTTTTTTATTTGTCGCTTATCAGTTTCTTGTTTGTTAAAAAGTTTTTATTTATGAATACTTGAATTAACTAGTAAACTTTTTAATTCAGTTATGTTTCAAAACTTTTAATTAATAAGAAAATTATTTGGAATAATTGTAATGTTATTCTCAATTATATTTTTGATAATTATGTTTCTCAGCTAAGAGGAATGTTCTTGAGCGAGATAAACGACGCATATCGCATGGGGCCTTAAGTCCTTTTTTACAGATTCGCGTAATAGCTCAAGTTTAGCCATAAAATAACTATAACTACTTTACCTGCCTACACTTTCAGCCGAAGTTAACGAAAGTACACTACACTAAATCCCTGGAAATCCTAGTTCGTAAAGCCGCCCGTAACTTTATTGTCAGTCTCCAAAAATCCTGTACCTAGTGTTAGTAAACTTCCGAGGAACACTCAAACTTCTATCGATTCTCATGAAAGATAAAGTAACTGGCAAAGATTAGAGTTTAAGCCACAATCTAGGTAAGTTGGCCTTCGCAGCTTGACTCCGTGCGGCAGCTACTTCTAACTTAGTTTAGTTCTATAACAAAATATGCGGACAAAATGTGACAATGGAGTTGAATATTCTATACTCAAGTTCACTTTTGTTGTTTTAGAACTTTGCTTTTTGTGGGTTCTAAAATGTGCCATGAAAGAAGGTTCTAAAAGTTGCAGCCTCAGATCAGACAAACGAGGAAGATATGTCTCAGTAGTAATAATCTTTCGTGTTTAAATGTCATTTTTTTATAATTTCTTTTTTCATTTTTCCCTAAATCGACTTATAATAGTATATATATATATATATATATAGTATAGCTAAGCGTATTAGCAAGTTGAAGTGGCAGTGGGCCGGTCATATCACAGAAGCGATAACCGTTGCGGTAGAAATGACCAGGGCCGTAGCTAGGGGGGAGGGGGGCATTAAGGGGCAACGCCCTACCTTAAAATATAAATACCCTACCTTAAAACTAGGCGAATCCAACAATTTAGCTGTTTCACCCCCCCCAAGCTCGTACTCCGCCATACCTGTAACCACCGCTACGTGTCCTAGAGTTAGAGACCACGAATCGGCAAACCTAGCGTCAGACGCCCTGAAACTAGTTGGAATAACGATATACTTAAGACGGCTGGCAGTGGCTGGAAGAAAAAACCCGGTTGGGCTGAGTGGCGTATCTTGAGAGAGGCCTATGTCAAGTAGTGGACTAATATAGGCTGATGATGATGATAATATCAGAGCCTAGAAACTTGAACCATGTTAAGACTTTCTTTATTTATGAAATAACTAATATTTTATAATTTTTATATTCTGTCCCTTACCAGGAAAAAAAGAATTAAAAAATATGGTCTAGCGAAAAAAGTTAAAAGACTAAAATCAAGTTTGGTAACATTTCGGCGTAGCCAACTAAGTTCCATAAAAAGGAATGGTGCGAAGAAAATACGTCCATTCAACATCCCTTCCAGAACATTTGCAGTTTCTTCCTAATGTACCTATCAAGGCTTGAAAAATGAAAACGTTCTCGCGAAGCACCGCTGCGCTTTTTTCCTTTCCTGTTAATTTACGAGAGTATTCATCATATTATTTTGAGCGGCGCAGGCACTAATGACTCGACGATGAAAATACGAAAACACATTTCTTTTAATCTCTTGTAATTATTAATATTGGCCTGGCGAAAATGGAAACAGTGTCGGCAATTACTTTTTCAATTATATCGCCATAAATAAGTGCTTTAATTTCTGGTTTGGGGTATTTTAGTACCCAATTATTTGGGCTTTATGTGAGCTTTATGGCGTGAGAAATAAGGTAAGTTTTTGGTCGTTTAAAATGATGAAAAAAGTGGGAACATTGAAGCGTTAACGATATTGCTACTGCTTTTGTGATGAAAAAACAATGTCGTCATCGGACACATATTTCTTCAAAATTAACATAATTCACAATTCATTATTTAATCCAAAATTATAATATATATTATTAATCTTTATATAATAGGTACTTTGCTATTTTGTAATTCACAAACACACTCACACTCACACTCACACTCGTAATAAACACACACATATATATATATATATATATATATATATATATAGCATTATATTATGATTTGAGAACAAAATAGTGGTTAAGCTTGTTGCGAAAATTTCTAACACCATACAATTGTACACAGTTTTGGACAATAAAATAACTTATAGTATTAGACTTACGTACAAACTTAATTCCTCTGTTTGAATTTTTTAGCGGAGACTGATCGTTGTCCCGTAAGGATTTAACTTGCTAAATTCAAGCTTCGTGGATCAAAAGGTTTTCAAAATTTCGTAATGTGAATCGACAGTGATTGAATGAGTGTTATTTTTAATAATAATTTCTCAACCATTATCATCATCAGCCTCATTCCACCTTTTCTTGATATTAACGGCGGGTTATCCAAGTCGCGTAGGTAACAAAACGCTTCCTCAGCCCCCGCCAAGATAGAGCGACGATGTATTTTGCTATTCTTCCCATTGCGGACAAATAGCGGGGGGAGCGCACCGCGCGCAAATTTTCGCGACCATTTTACGTTTTTAATTTCAATAAAAAACGAACGAACAAACTATCAAAAAATATCTAGGGAAAAAAAATGTTGAATACAATTACCTTTCAGTACATGCTATTTGCAGGCTGTTATGAGCTTTCATTAGAGCATAGAACGGAAAAAAATACTTAAATTCTACTAAATCGACTTTGTTTCGTTTTTTTTTTATCGAGAAAATTTTGCCCTATCGTGTTTTGAACCACGGTTTTATCTCAAAGACAGATGTATCTATGACATGTATTTTTTTCCGGCTCAAATATTGTTATTTAACTATTTATAATTGATTGAAAAACTGTCCAATTTGGTATAACTCCCGTTAAATATATACCTTTACCTACTTCCTTTCGCTACAGGCCGCTTTAGTGATTCAAAAATACAACTCTATCTTTTATAATCATAATTTCAAACAGATCTCCATATATCACATTATTTTAATGCGTGAACAGGAAGGGGCTGCTATCTTAAATACAAGGCAACCTAGTTAGGAGTTATTGCTCAGACATGAACCTGCCTAATTGTCTAAAATGTTTAACAAATACGAATTAATGCCTTCATTCTGTTTAGAGCCAAGCTATATTTAATAATTTAGGTACCGAAGTACCTATATTTGGAAATTTTATTAATTTGTTAGTTACATTAAACCTACGGTAGGTACCTACTAAAATCAACGCACCGTTTTTTTAAATATCAATTCTGTTAATGTTTCTGCGTATAATACAAAACGTAGCATTATATAACATAAGTTAGTGCCTAAAAGTAAGTACATATTGCTTAGTTTGGGGTCAGATGACCATGTGTGCAATAATGTCCCAGATATTTATAACTATTTACTTACCACAAAATTTTAGGTAAATGTGAAAACAACTGAAAATTGAATTTTGGTTTCATCTGTAGAAACGAAGCAAAGATAACACAATTTCAAGTAAAAACGTCGCCTCAGCTTAGTCACTTAGGTACTACAAAACAAACAAATCACACAAAATAGTTATAGTGTTGTAATTTCATAGCACTTTTTCCTTCCAACTTCCCTGTAATTCTATAAAGAACTTTCGAAGTTGTTGTCACAAATTTCTCTAGCGCTACTTTCCTCAATATTTCACAAAAAGGGAAAAATACTATGTAAAAGTATTCACAAAGCTAATTTGTAAATGGCACGTTGGAAATAATGCAAATTAGGGACAATCTTTTGAGAATTTTTCTTTGAATTCCTGTAAAACAGGAATCACCATCTGTTACAGTCCCCGGTAAAAATTGCGGGAATAATTTTGGACAACTCTTAAAAATATCTCTTAAAAACGTTCCCCTCGACGAGAAAATCTTTTCATATTCCGCCAGTTATTTTAATATCTGCATTTAATTTAAATGTTACATCAATTAGGCAACTATTCATCATCAACATCAGCAGCCACAAGACTTTCACTGCTGAGCATAGGCCTTCTCCTTCAGACCTCCACACTGAACGACAGCCTGCCATCTGCATCCATTGGAGACCTGCGCAACTCTTATCACATTTGTTGACGAAAAAAGCAACGAAAGCTTTTTTTTGGCGTTCTTTTTCTATCAAATTGAAAGATTTAGATAAAATTTGGTTTCTGTATTAAATAGATCTGTATTTATGAAAATAATGGCTTCAAATTTTGGAAAACAAAACATTATTTACTAATTATTTCCAATTTACAAAAGTAGTTTTTCGTAAAACTCTCAGACGGAAAGTTTGTGAGTGGATTTCATTAAATTCTGACTTAAAATAAACAATTTAAATGTACTTATTTTATATTAGTCTTGACAATTACAGCTTTATTTTTTCGATTTATGCCCGCAAATCTAAATACTTAAAATTAAAAGGTGCATTTTGTAATACGGCTCTTGAGGCAACTATTATGCGTTTTCTAACAAAGATTCCAGTTATGTGGGTTGCCACATTTCATTCACAGCGCACAAAAGTTTTTAAAAGAAATCCGTCGAACAATAGCGTAGTGATAAAAAGGCAGACGCAATTGATCGTGAGCACTTGGAACCGTTTGGATTCCTCGTTGTCCAGACGAATTGCGGTACGGACGGAGATTTCCCGGACAGTGGCCGGATCGTGGTACCATAATCTTGAGTGCTTAAGCTTACAAGATTTTCCAGGGAGTAGTTTCCGAATTCCCGGACTAGAACGTCGGATATCTCTATCCTATTGTAAGCTTAGAATGCACACTGGCAATCGACATGCCTTCGCGGCACCTCTAGACTAACACGAGAGCACTATAGGCATCTAAGTCAATTTAATATGTTTTTGTTACATTATGTGTGATAAAGGTATCTACGGGTGATTGTCTTATCGAAACAGAAAATGTTTGGTGCGGCTGCTGAAAAATTGCTTATTCGCGTTAAAAAAAACTTTTTTTTAAGAACTGGACCAAATGGAAGTGGGACCACACGGACAGCACCAGCTTTCCCATACAAAATCGGTTCGCCCAGTCGAAATTTCTGTGGTAACAAACATAAAAAATACAGTTGAATTGAAAACATCCTCATTTTTGGAAGTCGGTAAAAAATATGAAAAATTCAGATAACATTTGAACACAAACGTTAAATTTATTGTACTAAAGCATGTCTCCTTTTGTTTGTCTGATCTGAGACCCGAACCGTTCCCGGCTCCTCTTACAAAGACCCCGCAATAACCAAACCAGCCATCTGAGTTCGTCGGGAAATGTTACCAATCTTTTTTTAATTAAATTACGCCGATAAAAACAGAATGCAGGGAATCGTGTCGCGATATACCCTAGAAGCGACGGACGTCGAAACGTAATGAGATTGCTGCGTAACAGAGATGGAAAATAACCAATTCATAACCGAAAGGAGACGATTGAACTTCAATCGAATACTTGAAAGTCTTGAAGACTTGAAAGTTTGAGTGTCATGATCTCCAAACAATGCGGCGACCTCAAAACTCGCTTTCATGAACAGAATTTATAAATTATTCTCTTATTGGCAGAGACGGAATGTCTTGGGCGATATCTGGTTAATTAATATTCATGACGGCTGAAGGAAGCCGTCTATAAGAAGTATAAGGACTGTACTAATTCCGTCTAATTCGGAGCTGACGGGCGAGCCTTGCGGTTTGAATATATTTCCACTGGAACGTGAAGTCGGAAAAAGATCCGGGCTTGTTCAGGGCTCAAGTAATTGCCATACCTACTTTCTGAGCTAATTCAGCATTTAACAAAAAAACATATAAATTTATGATTGAAACTAATTTGGTATATCTAAAAGAATACAAAAATAAGATCAAAAAGAAAATATTTTATTTCGACGTAGCATTCACGACTACGGCGTAGGCGTTGACGTAGACGTAACGGCTACGCCTATCTATAAGTTTTAACTAAACTAACCAGTAAATTAAGTTATAAAAAAAATATAAACCAACTACATTGTAAAAACAGTAGGTATAAATAAAGCTTTCCATACATTTTGTCGGGTGTTAGTGACCGTTTTCCATGGAACAGCAAAAAAAATTTTTCGCGATTTCAGGTTTGGTCCCATAATGATAATAACCTCCTTTCGGCGTAGCGCAGAGTCTATGCGTAACCCTGTATAACAAATAGCGAAATGTATGCAACTTTAACTTTGCTATTATATTGCGGTTCTCAAGAAGTATCTCAAGAGCAAACAAAACGAGAAACTCTTGATATCTCTTAGCTAATCCTCACTGCCATTCGATGAATATAAATTGTATGAAGGAGAATTGAATAGGTAATCTCATCACCCTAATCTGAGATGTGCGGTTTATTTATACGATGAGACAGTACCTGTAAGAGAATAGAGATTTATTAGATCGTTCAGTATGTATAATTATTTATGTAGTATCGCGTTTCACTTTGTTGGTCATACAGGCTCTAAAGGTAGCTTTTGCAAGAAAATATTCATAATCATCATCTGCTACAAGACGTCTACTACTGGACGTAGGCCTCCCCTTTTGACCTCTGCATCCACTGAATGCCCGCGACTCTCACGATGTCGTCAGTCCATCTAGTGGGAAACCTACCTACGCTGCGTCTTCCGGTTCGTGGACTCCACTCAAGAACCTTTCTTCTCCATCGGTTATCGGTTCTTCGAGCAATGTGGCCTGCCCATTGACACTTCAACTTACAATAGCTATGTCGGTGACTTTGGTTCTTTGGCGAATATCCACATTCCGGATTCTATTGTGCAAAAAAAACTCCGAGCATAGCAGCTCTCTCCATTGTCCACTTTGAGTTTTTTTTATATAAGAAAATATTATGGCGGCTCCACATTAGTGCCGTGAATTCACAGCGTGAATTCGCGGCACAAGTCGTGCCCTTCACATTCACGGGATGCTCAGTCGTTCGTGAAACCCGCCGCGAAATGGACGTAGAAGCTGCTGCTGCAATAACTTTGTTTGCAACATATTACTATTTAGACGTCCAAAACAAGAAAGTTATTAAAAAGCGTTGGAAAAAAAGAAGATGGTAGATGACGTCCGTACGCTTTTATAGACCGGAGTAAACAAGAAGTAAACTGGCGCGGGGCCGTGAATGTGGATGTGTACGCGTGAACGCCGCGCGAACCCTTTGTCGCGGCACAAAATACCGACTCTGATCGGCGAACAGGCGGGAACGCGCGTGAACCCCGCGAAAACCCTCCACATTCACGTTCACGCTTGTTCTCGGAGCTTCACGGCACTAATGTGGAGCCGCCATTAAACATTATGAAAATCCAAATACTTTATTGTATTATAATTGCATATTTTTACTATGAATAGTAATATCTTGATTATGAATAATAATTAGATTGGTTGCAAAAAGACAATTCAAGAATTTGGAGGCCAACAGGTACTCGAACATAACTTTGGATAAAGCAGTATTTACCCAAGCCGCGGTGTATGTTTTCAAAGTTTTTGTATTATTTCTGTTTAAATGCAAGTAAATTAAAATAATATATCCATTGGTAAGCCAATAAAGTATCTATACATATCTATTATATTATTACAAACACATGGATGTTGGTTTTGGTACAAAATTTACTAAATAGTATCGTTGACATGTATAAAGACAAAAGCGACAAATTAATACCTAACTACTAAACTAATCTATTAAACCACTACTATAAAGATACACTTTAGAAATATGTACCGACAAAATTATTCAAATTCTATGTCGTTAGAACAAAGTCTAATTTAGCGAATAGTTCCTACGGTCAAGTCTACTTTTGATTTGGCATTTTAACGTTGACTCAATGTTTTAAATATCTTGGTTTCTAAATATGAGTATTTCTGAGTCCATCACGAATGCACAGCTCGTATAATCTTTTACGGTCCAACCTTTATCAGGCACCCCCGCAAAAGTAGTTAATTCAGGTCAGCTAGCTACCTACTTGTTCATTTGCTGAAACTAATTCATCGGGTCCCCTGAGACGTGCAGAGTCATGTCCAATAATAAATTAACGAGCTACAAGGATGCGTTTGCCGAAACTAGGGAATAAAGTTAATAAGCAGTATGGGAGCTGCATTTAGCCCACACTAAAAAACCTATGAGTAGAGATGGGTTCATGTGTTAATCCATACGTACATAGTATACATGCATACCTGTTTTCGCATGCGTGCCCTTGTTCTAAGTTGAGCAGGTAACTATTAGGACCTACTAGGCAACTTGAGAGCCAGTAGAATCTAGAATGGGATTCTAGACTAAGCGTGTTTAATATCTTAAACCACACCGTCACTTACCATTAAATTATTGTCACTCATAAATAAAATAAAATACATATAACACACTGTTTTAAACTTTCGCGGTTGTTTACTAGGTTTTTCGGTTCAATTTCGAGTTCCATTGATAAATGTAGCAAAATACTAATAAGGGTAGATCGTTTTGTTTGTACCTAACTTCGAACTTTTCGACCAACCACTCGCATTCTTCAGTCTTCCCGTAAACATGGTGCATGTAACTGCGCCGAAATATCGGGAGCTCTATCCACAACCTTATCACGGTAAATATCACATATAATAATGATCATCAACTGTATCATTTACATATTTCATGCTACAGTATGTGCCTATACCGTGACACCACCAAACAGATCCAACGGAAGACCACCGCTGGTTAACAGCCAGCTTTATGCTGAGTTGAAGTTGTTTTATGATATTATCACCTATGTATTTTTGTGTTTTTCTTAAACGTACTTGTTTACAAATAAACTTATTTTCTTTTTTGATTGTGTATGTAAGCTAAGTGTGCGAGTCTTTCCGGCGGCCTAAAAACTCTTCTAGCCACTCGGCCTCTACATACAAAGAGTTTGTATTTTTTTCCTTAGTGGTACTTTTTTTTTCCAACATGTAACTGCTAAGTGTAAGAAACCTAAATTATTTCCATACTGCCTACACTTTTGTAGGTCACATGATTAAACCCTAGGAGAAGTCAAGCGGCTGTGAGATAGATTGCAATTCAATTAGTTATGATTCCTGAACTGGAAAAGCCCTGATAATTTGAGCTAAAGCTATTTAGGAGATTACAGATTACAGGGTGGAAAATGTGGGCGTTATGTCATAACAACGCCCACGCTTTCTACCCTTCTAAATACAGCCTACATTAAGTATCTACTAGTAATTGACTGAGCGAAGCGAACGTCTCAAAATGTACGAAAACAGATCGGTGTTTGTATCTAGGCTTGTGTCTTGATCATATCTTCATAAAAAATTTGGAAAGTAGTCCATTCCAATACAATGTTTAAATTTGAATATGGGCAAAGAAATTGCGAACCTCGGGGTGAACAGCTAGTTTATTTGTCAAGTCTAGACACCCAGATATACACCCAGATATAGAACAAACACAAAAGTTCATCACACAAATGTTTGTCCTAGGTGGGAATGGACCCACGCCCCCAAGCGCAGAAGGCAGGTTCACTACCAACTAAGCTAACGGGGCTGCCAAACTGTACTATTGTATTAGGTTAATCCTGTAGAAATAGTTGAAATGAATATATAAAAAATAAATTTGAAAAAACAGCCCCGCGTGCTCTATGCACTAAGCTACGGCCGTCCTCCGGTCTGCTTCGCAACCAATCTCAGCGTTGATATAGGCTTTATCTATGATTTGAATTGGATGAAAACAAAGAGCTTACTAATAGCTAATTACACACCAAATTAAAATATTGCCCAATTAACTTCGTATTCGCGTGCAGCAGAAAGACACGTGGACACGATCGGCCTCTAATAATGTTTGGGCTCAAACAGGGCCCGAAAATTAAATGGAGCATAGAATATCGTGAGTAGTTTTGTAGATTTCCAACTATGCACAGAATGGCGTGATGGAAGGTATAGAGAAGCATCGAGCTCAGGCTTGGTGAGATTATTCGATTACTGGGATCATGTCCAAGGAGCAGCATCGGCTGTGCAATCAATGTGTGCTATTACCATGAGTTAGCAACCTACCCAACAGTCGAGGTCTTGATATTATATTAGGCAAAGTAGATGTACAAGAAAGCGTATCTCGAGGAGCTAAGTACTGTCTTCTATCATGCAAAGTATGCGGGAGTCGGCAAAAATCAGCAGGAGCTCGCGAATAGAGTCAAATTTCAGCATCATGAACTTTTTGAGTAGGTAGCGTATTTCTAAATGAAGTAACTTTCGGAATTAACTCCGAAAGTACTTCGTTGAACAGAATCGCTAAATCTTATCGATCGATAGCAGTACGAACTGCAAATTTGTGTCAATAGAGAATTGTACGAATCAAGAATTTGTACAAATGGCGATGCTTTCAATTAAAATAACTGGCCAAGAGCGTGTTGAGACACGCATACCAAAACTGTATCATACATACTTTGGAAATTAACGTTGAATTTTTTAGTTCTGCGAGAATAAAATTAATTAAGCGGTGTTTTTGCATTTGAGTGCGTTTGTAATGTGAACGATGTTAGCGCCGGTAATTCACAAGTATTTTAACGTAGACTCAAGTTCATTTTAGGTCAAGCACATGGGGTTGTTTCCTTGTCATCGGCTTGCTATATATCTAACAAAGTACATCAAAGCCATTGTAGTACCATTCAAACTCACGCGCTACCTATCACGTATCCTATAGTCTCTCGATTCTGAAGCAGGATGCAGTTAAGCGTACCCCATCCGTCTCTGCGCAACATGCGCTCACGTGCAGTTCAGTAACAGTAATAACATAAACTTGAAACTTTGACTATTGAAGCAGCAGCGTGACTGAAAAATACAGTTATATGATTATGAACGGGATATTTAACGTGATAAGGTTGTAGATGGAGCTCCTGATGTTTCGGCGCAGTTTTGGTTGGTCGAATAGTTCAAAATTAGGTGAAATCAAAACGATCTACCCTCTTTCTCATTCTTTAGCTACAGTTGTCACTGGAACTCGAACTCAAACCTTATGCGACAAAATACATTTACTGTATCACTGGGTATGGTATTTTGAACACATGTTGAACGCGTATTTTCATTTTTCATCCACAACCTTTTCACGGTATAAATATCGTTAGTAATTATTATTATAACTGTAGTGAACAACCGTAAAAGTTTAAAACAGTGTTTGACTGAAAAAAATATTATGCTATATTTTCCTTCGAAGTTCATGTAGGTATCCAGATTTTATAGATCAGACATACATCCGAAAATTTGTGTGTAAATGTGAATGTTTGCCTTCACTCAACTCCTAACTGCATGGCTTGCGGATTTCATGACCCTTTCTTCGTAAGAAACGGTAGCGCCCCCAACTGTCGACAAGTTACACGCTAAGCCCCACTAATAACATAAGTGCTGCTCTCTCGAATATATCGAGTTAGGAGATTTGAAAGCCGCGTGTCTAACTTTGCCTGTTAAAACTAGAACGTGCATTGTCTATGGGAATTGATGGTAGAGAATAAATACATTTTAAACCACTTGACCATAGTTTTAAAAGTGAAGTTTAAGTTTAGAAGTTAAAGTTTTAAAGTAAAAGTTAAGTTTTGTCAATAATATATTGTAAAATGTACTATTGTCATTTTGTAAATATGATACGACATGAGGTACCAATATACTATTTTATTTTACCGTCTAGCCGCTGAGAAAATTTATCTGCTAGCTGCAATAACATTGTAAAAAATCTGAAAATATGAAATGTGAAAAAACTGAATATTATGAAAATGAAAAATAAGGATGACATTCGTAGAGAGATTATCAAATCTACGTCAGCAGTACTTGTACCTTAGGACTACAGATTATTAGGTAAAGCTACTACAAGTCTTTGCTTAGGACAAACATACTTTTCATCTGATGTCATATGTCATGCCATAGATTCAGAAATTGCGTTCAGTTATTTTTTAAACACAATAACTCTGGAGCGGTTTGATACTAATTCAAAGTTATTAACCTGTACGTTGTCACATTATGTCACCGTTTATTGGAACGCCAATCATGTACTTAAGTGCGCAGGTAGTTTTGAGCATAGTTTTGACACCATTCGCCGCATTCGTAATCACGCCAGCAGCGCTAATGAGAACCAAGACAGCACACAGACATTTCCTTCGCGCCGTGTTGGTTTTCATTAGCGCTGTAATATTGACGTTGTTGGCGTGAACGGTAACGCGTTCCTGCTGTTAAGCGTAAATAATAAATGAAATTACTACATACCTAAGTACCTATCCATCTACTTGTTAAAACGCCTGTTGGTAAATGACGATGTGATCGAAGGTGGAGCATACAGAAGATAATTATATTATATTCAATCTGACCTTGAAAAACCTAGATTATCTCTTAGAAAACATAGAAGCCAGCGGGTTAGCAGGATCAAAACGTCATTCAACTGCATAAGGATTCGTGATCTTAGAGGTTTTTCTTTATTTTCAGCCTAAATAATTGTTGAAATCGGTTTTTCTTTCTCAACTTTGTAGTCTGCGCGTGTCAAACTGTATGACTATCCTAGTTTACCATAATAAAACAGTTTGCAATATATTAAAATTTATTTTATTTACAACACACCTCATGCAACGTTGGCTGCATAAATGTTATTTACGGAACAAATCATCAGAGCATCCATTTCATTAATTAAACAACAGAATTACGCATATTTTATTTGCTACAATATTTCCGATGTAATTAATGACGTTGGTTATTAAATGATTTCGCTGGGCGACTTTGACGCGGGTATGTAAAATGTCAGGTTATTATGAGAGCTAATTAAATGCTCGGAGCTCATTTGCAATGCCAGATTGAGGAAACAATGACTGAAGCGTATCTTTGTATGGTAACTTTATTTGAGAGTTGATGAAGTTACTATTCTCGTACATGCAGCATATCTATTTGTGTCATCCACTTCTTTGGTTTTTAACTTTTTTGATGAAATAATCAGGCTTGACTCTTGTTTTGACTGCCACTCGCCTGATGTTAAGCGATGATGCAGTGTACGGTGGAGTATGGTTGTCTAAAAGAAACCAATTTACTAGCAACATATAGACACCCATATATTAACAAACTTAGGCTCTGAGCCAGGATCATTTTTTTCCTTTCGAATCGATCGATTGTCTAGTTAGATTAAAAAAAACTGGGTCACCATGTTTCATGGTTGGGATGCTTAGGATAAGTCGAATAAGACCAAATCTAACATAATAACAAATTTGATCAAAGGCACTTTTTGATAAAAAAAATTTGTTTCAAGTACTTAAAAATAATCTAGACTAAAAATGAATGCGCCAAAAACAGCAAAATAACGCAGTGCTTATATGAACGGGAATCACGTTATTCCATACAGTTGCATATTTACGAATGCGTCGTAGCAATATGATTTGATTTGTGATTAGTCGTTTAATAAAAGATTAGTCTACAAATTTCAGTACAATTTTATAGTATTGTTGAATATATCTTTTTAAAAATCTCTGTTCTAGTTAATTACTTGCTTAAACGAGGCAAAACAACATGAGGCGACACCCAAACTAAATTCTTTTGATACTCCTAACAAGAGTACACGGGATAATCTACCGCCATTAAAGTAAATTGGTAACATTTTTGGCTGGTTTCTCGGAAAATTCAAAGGCCGCTTTAGCGCTAATCCAGCAACAATGGCTTTGAATCTTCAGAAAACGCACTAAAGCAATTTCAATGACAAAGGAAAGCAATTTAAAAAAAATCCTCGCTGAGTCAGCAGTTATTCTGCATTCTCATCGGCCTGATGAACTTGTTGCGATGTGCTAAATTGGATTGTGCTCTTAAGTATCTCTAGATCTCATATTTTTAATAATTATGGGTGTCTTTAAATTGCGAGTGAATTGGTTTCTTTTAGACAAGCTTGCTCCAACGCAGACCGCGTCATCGCTTAACATCAGGCGAAGTGGTGGTTAAGAAAGAAACATACATAGTTATGACCTTACGAGGGTAAGTAGTAAGTGGATAAAAGTATCAGACTGGCACAGAACTGGAGCAGATAGCAGGAAGAGGTGTTGGAGTGAACTTTTGCTAACGTTTTGTTTACAAGATCTTGATAGTGTTGCTGATTTCAATCTGTAACGCCATCACAATCAAAAAAGGAAATCTCTAAACAAACCTGGCATGGTGCTTCCATAAGGCTTTACTCTCTGCACCATTGATAGTGCAAGTCAATGGTGCAAACGGTACGACGGGGTTAGATCACCCATCCGACCTTTCACTGAGCGTTTAAAAACTAATTTTATATTACTACTAGCCGTCCGCCCCGGCTTCGCACGAGTGTAAGCTCGGCCTTCGGCCTCGCTACAAAATATAATATAGCCTATGTCACCCGGGGATAGTGTAGCTTCCCAACAGTGAAAGAATTTTTCAAATCGGTTCAGTAGTTTCGGAGCCTATTCATTACAAACATACAAACATACAAAAATAGGTACAAATCTTTCCTCTTTATAATATTAGTGTAGATTCGGGCAATTTTTAAAATCTATCTCAGAGAAATATAATCCACGCCGCAGTAAGTCAAAATATGCACAAGCTGAAAAGATCAAATTGTGGTTTGGTGTATTTTGATGAAACCGCATAAATAATTATAAATACCTACGCTATGCGGCCCGCTCGTAATCAATATTTAAGCAACATCTGATGATGGCCGAAATGAGGGAGGATAAAATTTGTAATAAATTGTAGATCTGTAATTATTTACTTACGAAATGTAAATATAAAAGCATTATTATACAATACAATACAATACAATAACTCTTTATTAAAAACCGCAAAAACAAGGATAACATTATAAATTACAGTAATTATCCAGGCTTTTAACAGGCGGCCTTATCGCTTAAAGCGATCTCTTCCAGGCAACCGTGCACTGAAAGGAATTACATTAACAAAAATAGTGGCCTTAACTAAAAATACAAAAGATAAACAATCAATAGACTAGAAATAAATACAACATATACATAATAGACTACATAATAAAACTATCATACTACACATATATACATACAATCTACATATATATATAATCAATAAACTACATAAACATTAATTAACATACTGTTATCAAAGATACATACACATAATATAACATACATAATTATATTGTTACATAGATGTTAGAGAATATATAGCAGCTATAGTCCGAGATAGTGTGCTTTTACGCGGACTTTGAAGACGTCAAGGAAAGTGGCACGCTTGATTTCAAGCGGCAAGTCATTCCAAAGTTTGACAGGTTTCACCGTGAATGATGAGGAATAAAAAGTCGTGCTATGCTGAGGAATGTCTAAAGTGCAATTATCTGATGATCTCAGGAACCTAGTCAGAAGGGAGTAGCGAAACTTAAAACGGTCTCTAAGATAGTTAGGTGAAGTGGGATTATAAAGAATACTATAAAGAAGGGAAAGTATGTGAGCATCCCGGCAACGACGAATGGGTAGCCACTTGAGCTTATTGCGGAATTCTGAAACGTGGTCATATTTGCGCAAGCCAAATATAAACCTGATGCAAAAATTTTGAAGGCGCTCAAGTTTATTCAGCTGTTCTTCTGTAAGATCTAGATAGCAAACGTCAGCATAGTCAAGAATTAGAAGTAAGAGAGACTGTGCAAGTGCAATTTTAGTGGTGGTGGGCAGAAAATTACGAAGCCTACGTAAAGAACCTCCAGTAGCAAACATCTTCCGACTTGTTTCGACAAGCTGTGGACCCCACGACATACATCGGTCAAAGATCACACCCAGATTCTTGACTGTGTCACTATATTGGATAGTAACTCCATCAAAAACTACTCGTGGAAGTGAACTCCACCTTAGCACACTCCCACTGAAGTAAAACTCCTGGGAAATGCTTCGAGCATCTTCCGCTCGTCTTTAACTGGGCTCGCTTGAATTAAGATCATATTCCCAAATCTGACCACCAACAAGTGCATTTTTTTTTTCATCCAATTTTATGATAGCGTCTGCCTTATTTTAAGACCTCGGCTTCAGAGTCAAACTCATATCTACCAAGGCACAACGTAAGAACTATGTTTACCGTTAACCCATTTTTTACTGCGTTAATGTATCATCTTAGCAGTTAACACTTAAGTAACTAAGTCATATCAAATAATTACTTAACTTAAGTTAGTGTCTCAAACTGAACGACCTTACTTAATATCGTCTTTTGAGTATACATTTCCTGGGTACTTTGAGTATACAATGAAAACTATACTCAAAAGTAACGGCAAGATAATCAATGTTTAAAATTGCCCTGATAACTTCACTGACGAATTATGGTCACGCATGAAAAGTGGTAAACTACCTGGACGTGGAACTACAACCGCAGCAATAGAAAGTTTCTTTGACACTTAGAGAGCTTTTTTTGGGATGATAACCGGCTCAAAAATCTACATAAATACCACCATTTTAATTGTAGTTCAACTAATCTCGAAATTAGAAACGATAGAATAGACCGTTCAAACATTAAACACAGTGTTAGATTTGAAACTCGCAAGGAAACATCATATATTCGTCTCTGCTCAGAGATTCTGCATATTTCATGGCAACACGTAATCCCGGATATATTACCTGCCGCAACCGAGAATAAAATAAAGGAACTCTTTGTGAGTACTCCAGTAGGTAATAAAGATTATGTTCTTAAAGCTGTATCTCGAGCATGTTCAGGTGAGTGGAGCGCTGGCGTCGAGCGTAGACGTCCCGACCCAAAGCGAATATTACATCTAATAAATTAGAGAGAGACGAAGTAACATTCCGTGAGACTCGGAGTCTCGTCTTCACATAGCAATTGTCCCGATATTACACGACCATAAATTGACGGTATACATAAACGTTCCCAACGTCTGCTAATACTTTGAAGGTAGAGCAAATTTTATTATGATTATAACGTCTCGGTGAATTTTTCGGGATTTCTCGAGCCAGTAAAAAGAAATTGCTGGGAACGTATGGCCGGGAACGTCTTGTCGTTATGTCAAAAAATATTGGAAAGTTCTTATTGGAATGGTGAATGGAGTAGCTTTGAGGAAAGGTATGATGACTACAATATGTGCCAAGTAGCATGTGTGCAATATCTTTTAAGTAAGGCTGATTAAAATGAAATTCATTGTTTGTCTTTTTTTAGGGTTTCGTACCCAGTTAGTGTTAACGGGACCCTATTACTAAGCCTACGCTATCTGTCTGCCCGTCTATATAAAAGTCTCGAGAGAAATATTTCACTCCTAATGCTGTAAAATTAGGGAAACAATCCCGTTTATTGAAATTCTTGTGAAATTGGTTATTAGTTTTTTTATAATTTTTATTTTATTTTTATATTAAACATTATCACCCTCAGAAACTTTTTTTTTTACTTCTATTTTCTGTGATTATCACCCAACTCAAATTATCTTATTTATGCTTGAATATTCTTGGTTAGTTTCTGTGCATGCATTACCAGCCTTTTAATGGTCCACTGCTGACTTACGGACTGACTTAGACCTAGTTACCCCCGAATGAACGAATGAGCCATATCTCCCACGCTGGCCTATATTTGTGGGTTGGTAGATTCACATACGCCATTTAATTTGTTATCCGTATGTATGCCTCAGGATGTTTTCCTTTATCAAAAAGCCAGTGGTATTTAAATCTGTACATAAACCCCAAAGAGCTCATTGGTACGGAGCCCTGAATTTGATCTTGCGACCTCACGCTTTCAAGTCTAGCGGTCTCCCGAAAGGGATTCCACGGCTATTTTATTTTTGTGCATTGAAACTGATTATTAGATTTCAAACTACTGGCTGTTCTTTATATTGAAAATTCTGTCACCTTATTCTATAGATGCACCTGCATCCAATTTTATCAACGGTTCAACAAATAATCGAAAACCAATATGTCACGAAGACATTTCAATTACTTACTCTACGTAGCATCTCGAAATTCAATAACTCTAAACAAGGGTAAAGGCCACAGACTAGGTATAACTACTACGTAGTAGTAAAGGCATTGAATATGGAATCGAATTTCAAATAAATACTTACAATAAAGTAAAAAAAATCACTTCGATGAACTCTTTACATCATTGTTATATTGAACATTCACTTGTATCAAAAAGTTCTGTTTTCGCCATTTTTTAAATATTTTCGAAAGGACAACGAAAAGAACCAACCATCGATACGAGCATTCTGTCAATCATTCTCACAAATGTTACATCAATTTAAAACTCGTTAAAATCTTCTTTTCAAGGTGTAACTTTGATTTTGAGCTCGACAAAAAATTACTAAACACATTTTTGATTCGCGGGGCTACAATGTTTTATATAAAGTTTTCGCTCTATCCGCATTTTTTAAAATAAATATGAGTACTTGAGTGACCAAGCTTTATCTAAATACAAAATTTCATGCGAATCGTTAGAGCCGTTTCTGAGTTTAAATATATAATATACAATAATAGCTCGTTTCAAGTTATTAGATATATTAGATAGCATATCAGTGCTATATCGATTGTAAATCTACACTTATATTATAAAGTTTATATCTATGTTTAAGATGATCTCCAGAACTATACTGATTTGATTGAAAAAAATATTTCAGTGATAGAAAGCCACACTTTTTCTAAGTGACATATAAAAGTAGTACTACGTTTATTTCACACGATTCTGATATAATATTTATAACACATTGCACTGTACTACCAGGATCCATGTACACTGGTAATTATACACATCTGTAAGTATACCTATGATTGATAAAGATATTTTGACGCGGGTTAAGCCGTGGGGTAAAAACTAAATAAAGCACGTCTAATATTTTGTACAACATAAGCATCGAAAAGATGCCGTAAAAATAACAATGCATAATTATTTAATGTCATAATTAAAACTTCTGAGCTCTAAGCGTACGATAAACCCGACAAATGAGAATTAAAATAAAGATAAGGAAGCCTGGATAAAAATAAAATATTGTTGAATATTTATTATACTTTTTCTGTAAGCGCCATTTTCGTCGGAGATAAGAGAGGCGAGAGGGCTCAAAAGGGTCGCAATCACAAAGGACTACAAAATAATGACGTAAATTTTTGGCATAATTTTAATTAAAGCCTAATTTGCAACATTCACAAACCGGAAAATTGGACCCAGTAGGTAACAATTATGTGAAAGAGATAGCCAATATCTGCCGCGTATGGAAAGAAAGAGGAAGTACGGCGCAAATATAATGTGTTATTTCATGATGGCACATCGTGATAAGAATCTGTTATGTTCTGGCCTTTAATTAATTTTAACGTTACCTTAATTATCTTAACCACTTGGGTTGTAAAAAAAAGGAAATTTTATCAAGAAATTTCACCATTATTTATTTTAAATTTCTTGTAACTTTATCCACCGTCTCGTTGCGAAAAATTTATGTTTTGAAATCTTACGAATTGGCGGTTACTTATCATCATCAGTTAGAAGATAGTCAAGAATATAGAGCCAGCAGATAGAGCCAGAAGATGTCCACAACGGAACATAGGCTTTCCCCTTTAACCTTCACAGTGAACATCCTGCCACCTGCATCCACTGGGATGCCCGCGACTCTCACGATGTCGTCGGTCCATCTAGTGGGAAGCCTATCTAGCTGCGTCTTCCGGTTCGTGATCTCTATTCAAGAACCTTTCTTCCCCATTGGTTACCACGATACCCCATCGGTGGCGGTTACTATGTGAGTGTTTAACAACCACCGTTCAGCTGAACGGTTGAAAAAACCTTCATCTGAGTATCTAAATCGCTCAAACGCCTCTGATCTAGCTTAACAGAGGCGTTTGGTCGTCTTAAACACTTCTATATCAGGGTTGGCTAATTAACTTAAATAAGCTTACATATGGATGATTTAATTATTTCAAGAGACAGAAAAATACATTTAAATAGATAACAATAGAGATATATATAGAGAATAAAACATGGATACCTCCTGAGATAATTATTTATTATTCGCACCAGAAATTACAAACATAAGACGAAAAAGATATAAAAATAGACGGCGGACTAGACTAGCTTAACAACGGCCCTATCTCTTGCTAACAGTGATCATAATTATCACATGATATTAAAATATCTCTGTTATCCAGTGGATTAAATAGTATATAACGGTATTAAACCACATTCTCTTATGTTGAGTACATCAACAACATTAATAGAAAAGGTTTCCAAGAACTTTCACGCAGTATTTGTAAGAAATATTGCGTAAACAAATCATTCTTGCCCTCGATACTGACCTTATCTGATTATTTACCTGCTCACCTTTTTCGGATCTACTACGAGATAGTGTTTTCAGTTTTAAAGATACCGAGATATTGTGATAGTGTAATAGAATTTTATCCATGCGTGCGTCTTTTATTGTAGTGACGCGGAAGGGCAACAAATTTTCATTCCTATACACTTTGATTCACTGCATTCTTGTATACTTACTTACATAATTTTATGTACTCGTACGTACCTACATACAATGTTAATAAAAAAACCCTGTAAAAACTACAAACATTCAGACTGACATAGGGATATCATTGTAGATATTATAAGGATATGACATATACCTATAATCCTCGTGTCGACTTTATACAGCTCAGGGTCGAAAAGATGAAAAACATCAAGATATACCCACCCGCAAATAGTCCCAGATGACTAGTACTAAAAAAAGAATATTCTGTCAAAATTTCGGCGTGGAACTAGGTTCACAGTGGCCCGATGTTAGCTTGCACCACCGTGTAGGTATACCATTGCAAAGTCCATAGGACCGGTCCTTTTAGTAAAATTAAATCAATGAACTGGCATCATTATTTCACTCTTGTATTCTACCGAATACACGAGTTAGAATAGTTAATGAACAACCTGAAGGGAAAGGTTTCAAGTTTCGTACTATTCAGCTATATACCTACTATCTTGTTATCCTTGGATATATTTGCTGTAGCCTAGTTTACCCGGCTAATCGGCAAGGGTCAAGTTGACCAGACACCGATTTATTGGGTTAGACCTGTTTGCGGGTACGTTGCCTTGTATGAACGTACTTAGATGTAATTCTATACCCTTAAGCCCTCTTTTACGTCCTGTTTAAGTAAGATGTTCGAACGAAATACAGTATAGACGTACCTATACTATATATAAGCATTTCGCTAACGGATGATCACTGACGGGAGCAGTTAATTGTCAAAGTGTTTTTTTTTATTGTATGAAAGGCTTGTGTTTGTACGCCACCTCGCTCGTTAAGCGATGATGCAGTGAATGGAAATAATTTATGTTTTAATATGCGTTTTTGGTTTTCTATTATAAAATTAGTTGCAGCCAATATACCAAACAAGTACCATTTTTTTTCATAGGTGGCAAACAAGCAGACGGTCTGCCTGATAGTAAGCGATTACAGTTGCCTATACCTGCAACACCAGGGGCATCAAAGATATGTTGCCGACCCTTAAGACTCTATTAACAGCCCTTTTGAAGAATCCCATAATAAAGGCACCTTTCAAACGAAATGAAAACGAAATAAAAATTGGTTTAGCCATTTGGGAGCGACAATGCAGACAGACACACAGATACACATATACACACGTTAAACTTATACCACACTTTTTTTGCGTCGCGGTTTCAAAAGAGAATTGACATTATAAATATTAAGTTTTCATTCAGTCTTGTAAATTACTGCTGCTTTCAATGATCATTCGATAGTGAAATGATTATTAGTGAGTATTGGTAATATTGCGGGTACGTCAGTTTTAGGATTGTGGATTTTAAGATGTTTGAAACGAATTAACTCAAAAACTACTGGACCGATTAAAAAAAATATTTCACCATTAGAATGCTACATTATCCCTGAGTAACATAAGTTATATTTATAACTAGAATGTTTAAAAAAAACACCCGTGCGAAGCCGGGACGGGTGGCTAGTTTCCTATATTTTAAAAATTAATGTAAAACTACCACTGGTGAGAAATTTTCGCACTATCAAACCTAAAAACTGTATAATTACCTGCCTGATTCTTCTATTTGGAACTTCTTGAGGTCGTCATACCAGCGTTTCTCCAGCCTGCCGACTGCTGCCTTAATTTTTAATGACACACTCGCTTATATTTTATGCCAAGTAAGTCTTACAGGTATGTTGTAATGTGTAAGGTTATAGATCAAAGATCAGCTGTGTCTTAAACCGCTATTATGGATAGTAACTCGTATGAATGGGTAAACAAGATTCACTACGCAGAACGCCTAAAACGGCAAAACGGGCCGTGAAAATGGCTGGATTTCAACCCAAAATATATTACAATAGTTAATAGGCAAGACGATTGACGACAGTAACAAAGAATCACTATAATTTTAATTTTAAATATGTCAGTACGATTATAAAAACTGTATTTACTTTTGTTTTAAAATCCAGATTACAGCAATCCGCATTTAGAAATGAGACGTCAATCAAAGCAAATGATTCACTAAAATTAAACACAATTTTACTGATGAAATAAAAATAAAAAGTTCTCAGAAAGTTCATTACGTTTTCTTGACATGTGTTTAAAATAGTGTCGTCAAAAGTAGACGCCATTAGTGTTTAAAATAGTGACGTCATAAGAATACCCCATCGCTTGATATATTTTTGCTGTAAAACGCTAACTATCCTCAGAAACAAGATGTTGTTTTTTTAATAGGAGATGCGTAAAGACATCGTAAAACAACTTTTGAAAATGAGCAAATATGCCTGCTTTACTTGTATTTATTTACTCTTTGCTTTTGATTTAATTTGCGCTCATTATAATACCTCACCGACCAGACCCAGAGATAAAATACAAACACATGAGTATTCATTTACTTAGTACTTACTACTCGTACTTGCGTTAATTTTCGATGCTAAAAGCAGTAAAGTTTAGTAAATAGACGTGTATAATACTTAGCATAAAACAACGACGTTTCAACGATGCTTTTAAGGGGATCCTCTTAACATAACTTTACTACGCATTAAAGACCTTGGAACCAACCTATTTTATTCCACAATTGTTAACCGAAGTGCCTATAAAAATACTCAAACATTTCTCAAGAGATAAGCTCAAATCGTAAAGATTGGAATTTATGAAATTTTAACTTAACAAGATTTTTATGCAAAAGTAATTAAAAGTTCGCCCTTTCTTTTCAAACTCCTCAAATCAAATAAAACGAGGAGAGTAACACGTAAAATGTTTTTATTTACAAACGTAATTAGTATTTACATTTATTTTACATAGATTCCTTATACTAAGGTCTTACAGACGATGGATTTATCCACTTCGGCTAATATGATTGGGTACATTAATTATTAGTAAATTAACAAATACCTACAAAGTTTTTATATCTGGTTGAAAGTTATTTACATTATTTTACCAGCGGTAAATACTATTAGGTACTGTACTAACAATGTACTCGTACCTGGTGGGCTACCACAACCTCAAAACATTCTTATAATAATCTTACATTGCATTTTGTCCTGCTCTCTCATGAGCTTGGAAAGCGAGAAAAAGCTCAATGATATTATGAGAATGATATTATAAGAATGTTTTTGAGGGTACGCGCCGTACGCACTTAACAGCGGCAGCGGTCAGACCGCGACGACGGCAGAAGAAACACCCGAGAACTCTGATAACTCTATGAACTCAGAACTAGACCGCTCCCTGTAGAACCGGTGTGTGGTGACGCATTACTAAATCACCATGTGATAGGGTACCGGACTGTTTTTTTTTTATTATATTACAAAAATCTGTTAATTTTGTTTTTGGTGATAGAGCCAATCACAAAAAACAAAATTAAAATCTGTTCAAAATTAAGGAAGATATAAATAAGCATTTTAATGCCTTGCTAGATAGAGAGCTCAACATACAAGTGACGTAACTTGTAAGTACACCTCGCAAATTGCATGCTAACACTTGCTTTGCGGGAAAAGGACAGATTATCTCTTAACCAAACACCAAACACTTTAAACGTTTATATTTTGGAATTTTATTATCCGATTTAAATAATTTCTTCAGTATGTATGCGTATTACAATTATTATATTTTCATACCACTGGCTTTTCGGTGAAGAAAATTATCGTGTTGAAACCTGCATACTTACGGAGAAGAAATTCAATGGTGTATGTGAATTCTCTAACCCGCAACTGGGCTAGCGTGGCGGATATGGCCCAATCACCCTTTCGAAGGTAGGCCTAAGTACAGAAGTGGATTATTAAAAAGACTGATTAAGCTTTTTGTACGTTTACCTCGTGTTTTTTTTACATTATTCGTATATTTCGTGCTTGTGTCAAATTTTACAATGTTTTTATTCACTCAGTGACTAAAAGAGAGTTTTATTTAATGTTATCAATAAATAAAATACCCTTTTTCGAGTAGCAATGGTAATAAATATTGTACTCCTCATGTGTCATTGAATAGGTCTTTTAAAATTAGTGTAGTAAGAAGTAGTAAAATTAGTAATACATCATTTTGTTTAGGTGTGTTTTAGGTTTTAAAAAATATCAAGTCATATAATTCAAATATCAAAATGGTAATTCTACCATAACAAAAACTAGGTATTATGTGGTCGCACAGTGCCAAAACCCATTTTCACAGATGTTCAAACACTGTAAGCTCTAAAAGAATAAGACAGCCTTCGATCAACACCTGGCTCACATATTAATGAAGTTAATAATACGCTTTTAGCAGTAATCAGCAACAATTACGAAGCACAACGTCTTTGGTACAGTATCTAATGGAATGCAAATGTGATCAAATTAAATACCTAACCTTACGACCGATATAGCTTAGTAGTAGCGTGTCTATTTTAGGATAGATATATAGTTTAGCTCTGGGTTCAATTTTCGGTAAATGTTTGACTATCTGCTCTGGGTATGGATTTTAGTTGCCAATGTGTGTCATTTGTGTGTGCCAGCCATGGCATTCTCGACACCTTGGAAATTCTAGTAGTGAACTTTAAGTGTGAACTTTTGTTTTTATTTACTTTATTAAAAATAGAACCAAAGCATATTTACAACAATGTGTGATGCTCTATTAATTCTTCGTGATATAATTTTTTTGCAATATGACGAACCTTCATATTATTACTTAGAAATGTATAAGTTCGGTTCGGAGTCATATTGAGTTTTTTAGAAGTGATAAAAGATGATATTGGTTTTTATGAAGGAGAAAGTCTAAAGTAACTTTTACGACGTTCTTAAAATATAAACATAGAAAACCTTTTACTGTATCATACAAGACTGCAAATGCGATTGTACCTTCTCTAATACTGATTAGAAAAATTGGATGTTCATTTAGGTACTTTTTTTTTAACTCAACAAAGATTATGAAATCATTGCCTTAATTGCTGAATGGTTTAATATTGTAATGTTAATTTCTATTATTGTTTAAATGATTGGCAAAGTTTGCTGAGAAATTCTGTCTTGCTTTTCTTGTCTTTTAAATTAGGTATACAATGTGGTATAATGGGCCATATGTACATCAGAAGCAATTTCTTAATATAGCAAAAAAAAAATACTTATTACAATAATTCGTTTCTTTATAATATGTGCTAAAAGATCTACAATCATATTCTAATACAGATTCAGATAATTTAATATCCGACAAACCCCGGTCATCTCGTGACGAATCTTCTAATTTGAAAGTCATCCCAAAAAGGCCGAATTTTCGCCAAATGGTCTAATGAAAAATTTCGATGAAAAAACATGAATAACCTTATCACGATTTCATTGAAGTATGCTCTACTTTGGTATGCGCTGATAGCGATAGGTAAAAGTAAGTGACAAGGTGGAGTAACTTTCGCAGCGTTGCTTTGCATGGCCGCTGGTCGCTCTCCACTCACCACGTGGACGACCACTGATGCTGAATCTGTCGAAGAAAAAACTTTATGAAAAGAAGAAATAATTGAACACTAATATTATGAAGAGGATAGATTTTTATTTTTGTATGTTTAACAAATTAACTAAAAACTACTGGACCGATTAAAAAAAATTCTTTCACCATTAGAATGCTACATTATCCCTGAGTAACATAGATTATTACTCTAAGTTTATCCCAAAATGTTTAAAAAATAAATTTCCACCCGTGCACCGGGTATTAATAAATTAATAAATTTCCAGCCAGGACAGGCGACTAGTAATTTATAAAGTAACTAGCTATTGCCAGCGACTTCTTACGTGTAGACTTACATTAAAACTTTCAAACCCTTTTACCCCCATAATTTGTCCCTTTCCCAAAAGATTTTTGTGGCATATCTCTATATCACAATAAAAGAAATCAACCTGCTAAATTTCAGTTTCGTAGGCCTAGTCGTTTTCGAGATTTCGTGATGAGTCAGTGAGTGAGTAGTATATCTCTTTTATATACATAGATGGAGCATGATTTCTACTAAATACAAATACAAAATGTATTTATTGTCACATAAAGAAAGCACAAATACATTTAGAATTCCCTGCCTGCTGCGTTAGCGTAAGCTGTATTGCAACAGTCAGTGTCTTCCTCAAAACTGGGAACAGTAACAAACAATATAAATTTAAAACAGAAAACACTAGTACATAATAAAGAAGTTTTATTATTATTTATTTTATAAATCAAGAATAAGGGAATATAAGAAATAACATATTACTATTTATTAAAAATTTCCAAGCGATCTCTCTCTTTGTGTGCTTGTGTGAATCTAAGAAATCAAACTGCTTGACCAACAAGCATCAAACCTTTACATAACAGCGTAACTTTAATATACTCTGTCGAAACTAAAAGTTATAAAAACATCATAAAATGAATGATTCGTCAATAAAGCCCATGAAGATATTCATATTTAAAAAGAAAACCTCTTCAATTCACTTCACGTCGTTTGTATCCTCTCTTCTTGGAATTTTACGGTCAACACTTTGTCGGGATTAAATTCAATAAAACGGATAAATGGAGTGAAAAGAATACAAATAGACGATAAGAGCTAACACTGAATCAGTGGATTAGAATAATAAAGTAGACTACGCTGCTAGCATGAGTAAAGCTTAGCTATTGTAATACATTCTTAAGCCGCTTTTCTTAGTTAGAAATGAGCTTAAAAAGTCTAGATAGCATTACGTAAGGATGAAAGTGTCTTTTCCATCTTTTGTGCTTTAATAGTTACCTAACTGCTCTTCTGTACAATTCCAGTTTTCCTCCCCTATTTCGTCTAGGAACGTCTTGACATCGTTAACGGTTTGAGGATAGTCTGGTTTTTGCAGATATAGAGTATAATTTATTATATTAGCCAAGCCTGTTACATTTTGTCATACATCATCATTATCAGCCTTTCATGTTCCCACTGCTAAGACAGGCCTTTTCTCAGAGATAGAGATTGAGCCGTAATTTACAATGCTGGCCCAATGCATGTAAGTGAATGTCGTATGTCCTTAAACTGTTGAGGTTATAGGATATAGCATTTTCTCACGAAGTTTTCCTTCACAGTGAGCAATAACATCTAAACTGCATATAATTTACTTGGGTACTAAATAAGTCATTGAAAATCGAACCACGTGCCACCAGATTGTAAATTACACATGCTACTACTTAGCCACCATTGTTCTATTACATTACATTTTGCCATATAGCTTATTTGTAAATCGACACTAATAACATAATTTTTTAACAGGTAGGATCGACACAGTTTGATTCTTTTTTCCAGTTTACTCTATTAGGCATTGTCTTAAGCCTAACGCCCACTGTATTCTCAATGCGGTCGTGGAAAAACAACTCTTACCCATTTACCATTGACGAAAATTATCTCACCGCGCTTTCGCACCGTGTCGCGTCTCGCCTGATCTTATCTCTAGTAAATGAGGTACGATTTTAATCCGTCACCACCTCTGCAGCTTTTGTTTTGTTTTCTTAGTGACAAACAAAACATAAGAGCAAGAAGTTAAGTTACAAAAATATCCCGAAAAATAAAGTAATTATATAGAGTTACTGAAGCAATTCTACTGGTTAACACTCCAAAACTATCCCGATAAATATAAGCGTATAATAACGTGCGAGAATTTGGGAAATCATACGGCTTCCGATAATTACTAGTCCCGTGGGACGAAAGCTATCAAGTATACGGTGTGTTCGAACGCGTTGATTCGGTCCTTCGCCCCAAGAAGATGGATGGCTTTACCGCGAATGTCGACAGAGATGTAGTGGCGATACGTGGGCTCACCTACTATAACAATGTCGTTGGATAATGGTTGGAAGAGGGTCTTTAAGAGGGCATATTTCTTTGTGGATATATTGGAGTGGTTTTTAAAGTTTCAATAATTTTTAGTATTTTGAAAAAGTGTTAGGATTTCGATAAAATTTTGTCACCTAAGGAAGTGTATATGATTTTTTATTACAACACGGAAATAAAAACTGTTTCTTTGACGAAACTCTAGTGTATTCCCGCTTTAATGACATCGAGTACAATGAGAAATTTGGAATTAATTATTATTGTTTTTCTCTACAGAAATTTGTCAATGATGCTAATAAAGGAAAAATTATAAGCATCATTGACAAGGACGCCAAACCTCGGGTTTAAAAAAAATCTGAAACTTAGGTTAGGTTAGGTTTAACTTCTCCACTTATGGACAAGTTCTTCAGGGAAAGAACTAGCGCCGTTGAGGCCGCGGAAAAATGCGGAAGCGTATTCAAAGCCCTGGTAGAGGCGATGAAAAGGACCATCCCTGGGTTTTTAGTGGGTAGGACGCTCTTCTCTAGGTAAAAAGTTAGTCGTAGAGTAAAATAATTAATGCCAAATTCTATTATACTTCATGCGATGTTAAAGCGGGAGAATACACTAGAGACTTGTCAAAGAAAGTTTTGAAGATGAACTTCCGCAAAGTAATTCCTGAATGAACTATCCAACACGAAAATAATTTCTGTTATATTATAAAACTTAGTAAAAACTTTATTATCTCACTTATTTGGGATTTTCATTCATTCCTCTAATATCTATTTTATTTATTACACAGTAGGCATTAGGACAAAGTGGCAATGGGCAGGCCACATCGCTCGAAGAACTGATAACCGATGGGGAAGAAAGGTTCTTGAGTGGAGACCGCAAACCGGAAGACGCAGCGTAGGTAGGCCTCCCACTAGATGGACCGACGATATTGTGAGAGTCGCGGGTATCCAGTGGATGCAGATGGCAGGATGTCGTTCAGTGTGGAGGTTAAAGGTGGAGGCCTATGTTCAGCAGTGGACGTCTTCTGGCTGATGATTAGGACAAAAAAGGTAGTGCTTATTAGCTTAAATAGATGTCCCTAAATGAGCAACAGATGGTCCGGTCTTTAGATGTGTGACCGTGAGTAGCATTTATAACTGAGTGCTATCATAGGCAGATGACATGTGAAAGTGTAGGATGGTTGTTATAATAACAACCACTTAATCATGTCAGAGGCCTAAAGCTCTGACATTAGGGCTGGTCACTCGCCCTATACTATAATTGTTTTAATTTAGAGAAAAGATAAAGCATGCCTTTATAGATGGAACGATTCGATTAAACAGAAAGCCAAAAACAATGAGTGCTTTCTAGCTATAACTTCATTAGACCATAATTTGCGATAAATCAGCTAAGTTGTATCAATGTAGCCAAAATGGCCAACATCTAGTGGCTAACTGCCAAATTATCCGTGCAATAAAGGCCGCGAATAAAGCAGCCTAAACACCAACGACGCGAGCCAAATACCTGTCGTGGCCGGGCAAATATTTTGCTCGCAGTGAGTGTAGAAACCAGGAAACTGCGGACCAAATCTTCTTAATTCCCACCCGGAAAATTGGTTAACTGCATCTGCCTTTTGGGTTGTTAGTATCTTTATTATGCAATTGAGTGACAATACGAATGTGTCATTTACGGTTTTATTTATTTTATTTGTAACTAGCTTTTTTGCCCGCGACTTCGTACGCGTAGATTTTCATATAAACCTTCAATTCTTTTTTCTTCCCCTAATCCGGCCTTGCGCAAAATAACATAGCATATACTTCAATCTGGTCATAGCTAAGCATATTCGTGAAAACCGCATTTAAATCCGTCCGCATTTTTCTTCCAGGGGTGTAGATGTGCGTGAACAAACAAACAAAACTTCTAAAAACTGTTCTTTACATGTTCAGCTGCTTATTTTAAGTCGCCCTGTGTGAAGTATTGATAGAATCATAAAAGTAATAAATAACACCGTCAACAGTTTTCAAATCAAAAAGATAATGTGACCACAGTGCAGAGCATGTTTTGAAATTTTCTTTTTGTCTAAACCATTAAAAGTATATTTCCGGTCAGTTTCGCTGGCCACGGAACCCTGACATAATGCTTGTCTTAACACGCTCTTGGCTAGTTATTTCTTATTTCTCGTGCATTTGTATGTATACCTTGATTAAAAAGCCATGAAATGGAACTACTCTATTTATCTGTTAAAATATCACAGTAAAATAAAATTATTTCTATATTCTTATTCCAAATATACACTGTATTCTTCTAAAAGCTAAGTTTATATACCCTGCACAAAGGGTGCAGCAATGAATTATGTAGTGGCTGTTCACAAAACCAGACCACAGACATAAACATATAAATTTAAGTATAGTTAAATCTATTACATAAATATTATATATACTATTCAAACTTAACCTAGGGTGAAGTAATTTTACAAAACAAAAAAAAACATACTTAGTGTGATAGGTTACTTAATTATATATGAGATGATACAAAACTTATGACGCTACTTTCTTAACTATTTATATATCGATATTTATTTTCTAATTATAATTTTCTAAAATGTATCGTCGAAAAAATCTTTTATCTCGTAATAACATTTTTGGGTTAGAATCTTACGAAGTTGGTTCTGGAAAAATGTTATTATTTCTTTCTTTCTTTATTGCGTCCGGAATTTTGTTGTATAGGTTTATTTTCATGTACAAAGGTCCTTTTTTGAATACTTCTATTCGCGGGACTGTATTAAAATAGGATGCGGTATATTTTGTGTTTTAAATGCTAACATAGAATAAAACCATGAGAATGTAATATGGAGCTTGGAGCTTCCCGGTGTGGTACTGGATGTAGATGCGACCTGGGCTATAGGGACAACGTCATGTATGCGGTCGGCTAGGTCTGCCAGCACATCGAGTGATGACGTCATCTGCTGCGAAGCAATGATGGTCTGCGTGCTGTTCGGTAGGCGGCTGGTCCAAATCATGCGCAAAAAGTCTTCTGGAACTCCGGGGCCTGCTAGGTGTCGTAGATGACGTAAGAATTGAGAAGGCTTACGATCACCTAGCTCCTCGCGTGTTAAAAGTTGCTGTACCATTTTTTCTCTTGATGCGGACAAACGTTTAATTAGCTCCAGCTTGAGTTTTTCGTACTTCTCGGTCACAGGCGGGTTGACGATGATGTCTTCGACTTCAGCTGCGTATTGCGGGTCAAGTTGTCCAATGACATAGTAGAACTTGGTGCTATCTGCAGTGATGTTGGAAATCGCGAATTGGCCTTCGATCTGGGCGAACCAAATCGCCGGCTTCTCGGGCCAAAACGGTGGAATTCGCACGCCAACTCGGAATACATTGTCATCATCTTTATTCTTCGTGTCAGCCACAGTGCTATCAGTACGATCTAGCGGCATTCTGACCTTTGTCGGTGGTGTACGGTCCATTCAGTGGTCACCAATTATAGTGGATTTGTACTATTTATATAGAAGGAGAGGGTTAAGCTACCGACAATGGAAGAAAATAGCTGAGTCCGAAAGAAATTATAAATTTAATGCAAAGAAAAATCTTAGACAAATCGTAGAAAAAGTGAATGACAATTCCATTTGAAAATCGGTGTTCTTTTATTTTTTTTCTTTTCGCGCCCCAGCGCCACTTGTCGTGGAAAATTGGAATGAAATTCACGAAGGTTGGCGCAAGGAGTATGAGTACGCCACACCCCTACTCCATGCACTGGAATGAATCACCAAAGAGGTTGTAAGGCCTATAACATGCTTGATCTACACGTTCATTCATCTAAGAAGGTTAAGGAACCTTCTTTAAATTTAAACTGATTAACCGAATGACAGTTGACAGTTTCAAAATTTTAATGGCTATGTCAATAACATTCTCTTTACTTTGGATCTCCTTGCTTGAGGCTATGTGACGATCCTCATATTACGTTTCGGGTAACGAAGAAATAAATCATTGATTTTTATTTTCGTTTATGTAAAAATAAAGAATTAAAATAAATGATATAACATAGCCTATGTTTTAATCCGGTAATTTCTAAGCATATTCGTGAAAACCGCATTTAAATCCGTCCAGTGGTTTAGGAGATGTGCGCGGACAAACAAACAAACAAACAAACAAACAAACAAACAAACAGACAAAAATTCTAAAAACTGTCCTATCGTGTTCAGCTGCTTATTTTAAGACGACCTGTGTGTTTTTTTTTTTTGTTATCTCGCAATTACAGATTTTTTTATCTCTACGTTTTTATTATATGTATAGATATAGATTAAACTCTATTAATCTTGAAAAGATCACAGTAAAAGAAAAAAAAATGGACGGGAAAAATTTAAGCTCAAAATGATGGTTAGACTAGTGTCTAAACATCTCGACATTAAAAACAAACATGAAGCCGCTGATTTAGATCAGCAACATATTGTACAGAAAAAATCACCAGCCGTATCATCACGACGACGCTCAGCAATCTCCTAAATATATAAAAGCGAAATACAATTCACTCATGCAGTGACTTAAAACTAAATCTGAAAAAACTACTTGACCTCCGAAGCTAAAATTTGGCAGGTAGCTTCCATTATGGGGTATAGAAGTCTGCTTAGATAGGATTTTGAGAAAGAGCCAAATTAAAGGGGGCAAATTGAAAGTTGTATGACAGTTAACGCATATGAATTCATGAGCAACAGCTAGTGAGCCATATGACTAAAGAAAGAAAGAAAGAAGAAATTATGAAAACTGCAAGGTCGTTAGTAACAAAGGACGAACCAAATTGATGGATATGTTTAATGGTATGGTAGTAGTGTTGAGTATGTGCATACAGACAGTATGCATATCTCGAGTAAACATATGCCAAACAAAAGGAAATATTATATTTAATTTTTTATTTTAAAGTTCAGTACAAAAATAATCAGCAAATTTTTATGCTTTTAAAATAAAATAAAACCAGTGTAAAAAACATTATAAATTTGCTAATCTAAATATTGTACACAACATTTTTAACTAAGCTTGTTATTAAAATACAACGTCAAATATATTTACAGAATTTATTACAAAGTGCAAAGTTTTTTTTTTTAAATTAAACAAATAGAGATGAAAAATATCGTGTTCGTCATATAAGTCGACGCATAATGAATCGTTATATGATGGAGCGGGTTGTTACGCCCTACATTGTTATTTAAGGGAGAAATACTAAGGGTGGGTTGCACCATCTTACTTTAGGAATAACAAACATCGACATTTCAGTTAAACTACCGGTTAGGCATAAAAAAATGCACCATCTGACAACTGTTAAATGACGTCAAATTTTAATTGTTAACCGTAACTGCCCACGCTTCGCTATTTAAGTGTTATTGTTTGTGTTAAATATCTGTCAGATGTTTCCATCTGGGGTGAATAATGTCTCATTCGACTTGCAACCCTGGTAACTTTAACTATGCTAGTGAATAAGCTGGTGCAACGCATTTCGCAGTAACTGCTAAAGTCAGCGTTACTGTTATTGTCAAATTTGTCATTAACCTTTACTTTAACTTCTACTATGGTGCAACCAAGCCTAATAAGCGTACGAGTAGGTCTACGTTTAGACATCTTACGTGAAGCAAAGATAATATTCATAAGTAATTCCTAACTTAGCAAGCCGTTTGCAATCTTGTGGAGGGAGCACATTATCAGTGATTTTACGTCGCTATATATATATAAAAAGCTTACGTGAAACCGTGGGGACTTAGCTGAAATGAGGTCATACTCATCATTATGAACAATTTTTACTACGGGACCAACTCCAAAACATACCGTTTTATAAAGTTATATGATTATTTACGGGATATTTACCGTGGTAAGGTTGTGGAAGGAGCTCCCGATATTTCGGCGCAGTTACATGCACCATGTTCACGGGAAGACTTCCCGTGAACACCTTACCACGGTAAATATCCCGTAAATAATCATATAACTTTAGTGAACAACCGTGATAGTTTAAAACAGTGTTTATAACGTTTTATATTAATAAAAACACTGTTTAATGGTACAGGAACATATGATTTCCCATTTGATTGAGATTTGAGAGTTGTTTTTCGGCTTAGCTAGGGAACGGTGGTATTCCGTGTAGATATACCATTAAAAGCATTTTTTTTTCTTAGGTATACGGTGGTGGGACAATTATTTGGTTAGCCTGGAAAATGTTAAAAACATTCACCAGAGCGTTTCAACGAGTGAGCCCCAAGGGAAGCGAGGGTGGACGTTAAGCGGTTGAGAGGTTCACGCCCTTTGCATAGTTGTAACCTCACGTCTCGGCACTTCATTGAAAATGCATTTTATTTTTTTAAATCGTTTTAATGTCCGACGGAGTAATGTCGCAGCAGCAAAATGTCTGGAGGTACTTTACAAACCTTTTCTATGCGACTGCGTGCCAAGGTTTGTTTTTTGTTTTTATAATTTTTCTCGCCTATAGATATCTCTAACATCAGAGGCATCAGACACGTTGCCAACGTTTAAATATAATTAACAGCCATTAAAGAACCACATGTTATAGTAATTACGTGGAAATGCAGCAGGAGGAGCTCATTCCACATATTGCAGGTTTGATAAAAAAAGTTAGTACTCCATGTAAGATCGGACCTGCTGCACTTTGTAAAGCAAAAGTCTTTACCTCGACATGAAATACCAAGTTGGATTAACAAGTTGAAGTGGCAGTGGGCAGTGCATATAACATGCAGAACAGATAGCCGAAAGGTTCTCGAATGGAGACCACGAAGCGGTAAGCGCAGCGTAGGACATCCACCCACAAGATAAACAGACGATATTAAAGAGATCGCAGGAAAAAGCTGGATGCAGGCCGCTTCCAACCGGCCCTTTTGGAAATCGATGGGGGAGGCCTATGTCCAGCAGTGGACGTCCTATGGCTGAAATGATGATGATAAAGTACTGCTTTGCTTTGTTGAGCACACCAAGTTACATATACAGGTAGGCAAGCTTGGCAAGCTTACAGGTTTGCATTACTTGCAATGTGACCCTGGAACTGTACATTCACACAAATTTCGACCCCCTAGGATTTCAATGCTCTCCGGAACCTTGAAGTCGGCTTTCTCCTTTGCACTATGGGCCAAGGTGTCATCCGGCCTTGGCAGAGCTGGTACTGAGGACTGACAGCCTCAGGAAAATAATGGTATCTACTTCTGGGCCGCCCATTTAAACTGGGGTCTTCCTGGAGATACCTAAATCTTTGGTTCCCCATAATATACCAACAATATTTACCAGAACTGCTTATTGCACAGTTGTAGTTCTCCAAACCCCGCAAGGAAGGTCTCGCAATAAGCAACCAGGTATTGCGCGCACTGCATCACCTCCACACTGATCCACTGCGCTTCGCAAAATTCACCACGTTCGTATCCTGGTCTACCAGTAGATGAGCAAACAGATTTAGACATTTACCGGAACTGCTTGGTGCACAGGTGTAGTTCCCCGAATCCCGCGGTGACGCTCTCGCAATGAGCAGCCGGCTGGTGCGTGTGCGCTGCTCTGTCTCTACGCTGATCCCACCGCGCTGCGCGTAGTTCACTACGTTCGTACCCCGGTACCAGTAGATGAAACTGTTATGGAAGAAAGATACCAATCAAGTCTTGAAACAAAAGAACTATGCAGTAGTCGCGCTCTATATAAACAGTCACATTAGTGGTAAAGTGGCGGTCTAGGCTACGTAGCGTATGAGCTTATGTAGTCTATTTTAGTTTTAATTCATTTAATAATGTGCATAGTTTTTTTTTTTACTTATTTCAATTGTACGTATGTTGTCCGCAGAAGGTCCGTTAATGATCTTACTTAGAATATTATACAAGAAAGCGCTCACGCGAATTCTGATAGTTTGTCGATTTTGCATGAGTATTTACTACCTATGTGGTCCGCGTGACCACAACTCCAGAGTTAAGTATAATTAAAACATAAAAAGGTTATGAATAAATAAAGTAACCCTGTACGTTAAAATTTTATTTGGAAAATTTTACAATAGGTTATAACAACAATAGAACGATGTTACCTAAATTCCATGAAGAGAGCTTCATGGAATTTATTTACATTTTCCAAGGTGGTTGTTACACGCGCCACAGTTTCTCTAATAATATTTAAAAACAATAAACATATAAAATTATAACCAAAACTGAAGGTAAAATTAAATAGTAGGTATATATAAATTATTGAATTTTTAGGTATTAACATACAAAGTAGGTATCTATAAGATGTTTTATTGAGTTAAATATTTGTAACAGACCAGCATACTTGGCAGAACATCATTATCTAAATGATCTCATTATTTAGCGCTTAGTCAAATATATATACTTAATCTAGGATCAAAAACGAGACTAGAATATCTAAGAGGTCAATGATAAATGTGATGAAGTTGTCCTCTGCTATTATAATTAGACTACAGGGCAAAATATAGTCTCCCGGGACATACCATTTGATCATGCAAGCAGTACATAATTTTTCTAATACATAGAAATCTTTTTGTCGTCAAACAGGCTCCATGTTAAAATAACTCTGGAACTTTTTTTTAAACGTGGTTTTTTGTATTTGAATTCAAAATCCATATGTTTGCAAAACTATACTAACTACATAATAATCCTATGGAAAAAAGGGCGGTAAGGTCTGCAGGGTGAATTCGACCAAACATTTTTTTTTTTTGTAATAGGCTTGCGTTTGACCGCCAACTCGCCTGATGTTAAGCGATGATGTAGTCTACGATGAAGCACGTTTTCCCAGAAGAAACCGATTCACTCGTGATTTAAAGACACCCAGATTGTAACTATCGGGGAACACCCATTCCGGTAGCGCATGAAGCTTGATTCAGGCCCTTACCATAATATGTCCCTGTTTGTCTAATCTGAGGGTCAGAAAGTCTAATACCCTAATATTCTATTGAGGTGTGCCATTGAAATATGTTTGCACGTTTAAACAAATACATAAACAGAATAACAGATTTTCGGAAAACTGTAAGAATAACGTACCCTATCTACCTACGTATTCAAATTGTAAAGGAAATTCTCTTAAATCTCGTTTCTGAAAAATGTAAATTGAATACGACCTTTTGAAACACCTGTTTTCTATGAATTTTAGATTTTATTTTCAGAGACACAACTACAAAAACAGCTTTAGATACAACATTTCATTTTCAATTTTTACATCCTATTTAAATGTTAATAGGTTTCTTTTTTGTAGGTGTTTATTTTTCATACTTTTAGCTCACAGAAATCATTAAGGTAACGAAAACGAAACACTGTGAATAGAGAATCCTTTGATCATTTTATAGTTTGGATTTACCTTTAACTCAGGCTAGTACCGAAAAAAGTCTGCCAAAAACTAAAGGGAGCGAGGTAAACACGTATTGCACACACTGACATATTCTTACAATGTTTTAAATGTTTATCTGGACTAAGTACTTATTTAAAAATAGGTATCATTTGCTTAATGTTTTCAAATCGCGAAAGTTCAAAAATTACTATATTCTTACTAGTTCTACAAGGCACACTTCAATATTGAGTGGCACACAACTGTAAACGAGATGACAAAATTTCATCAAATGGACGACCAAAAGGGGTGTAAGTGTAAGTGCTAAAGGGAAAACTGTAAGTACACCACTTCCATTTATTTTTTTCTGAGAGAGGATCTTTCAATCCGTTTCAATACCTTGGAGGATCTGGAGCGTGTCTCGCGATGCATGTGAGGTTGATGTCGGAGCCAGCGCGCACGAATAACTCCGGTCCGGAGAGGATTTCCGCTTTTGATACTGCAACAAAAATGCATATCAAACCTTGAACTTAACACGAATTTTTTTTCAAAGCTTTTTTTTTTAAATTTGTACTATAGTATATTGGTATTTATCATGGACAGCCTATGGACGGCTTATCGTACCAACGTACCTATATTATACTACACTAACTCAAGGTCACGACAAGACTACCATCTGCATCAAACGTGTCCTGAGTACTTTGGCCACATTGGTAGGAAAAAAGGCGACAACATGGAAAAAAATATCTTCACAGGGAAAATCGACGGCAAAAGATCACGAGGACGCAGCCCAATACGTTGGTCCGACCAGATTTGCACCACTCGCGATATCTCAGTCTACGACGCACTCCATGTTGCTGAGGATTGAATGATTGAAAGAAATCATGTCATCATCATCAAATGTCTGGGTGTTAATATCTATTTAAGTATGTATTTAAAAATATATATGTACGTATATCAGTCTCTGGCAGCCATATTACAAGCTTTGCTTAGTTCTGGGTCAGATGACCATGTGTGCAATAATGTCCCAGATATTTATTATATATTAACCAACAAAAAAAAAACCTTCAATACGGTTTATACTGTAAGTACTTTCTCGTTTATATTTGCTTAAGTTTTACTCAAAGAAACTACCAAATAAACGAAAATATTTTCCTTACGACAGTTCGGAAGCATCTTTCAGAAATGTGACGGCGACTTCCTATATTTCCGTTCGCAATTTCAAGCAAAAGTCGAGAAAAGATAAGTAAATTCGAGAAAAATCTGTCAGTGTGCCGTGATGGCAAAATATTGGCCTTGTTATACAAAATGTAAACTTGTCAGACGCTTAGTTTTACTTATTAAGCCTACTAAGCGTCTATTTTTGTTACTAATCAAAATTATATTTTTTATGCCATAAGTGGCAAACAAGCTGACAGGCTACCTGATGGTAAGCGATCACCGTCGCCCATGGATACCTGCAACACCAATACTTGTATACTGTTTTTTTTTGGTAAACATTCTCATTTTCAACACGTCCTGAGAATTCCACGTGCAGAGGTAAAACACGTGTCAACATTTCCTCTTATATTTATTGTAATTACACATGAATAACTCATTTATTTTACATTTTACTAATATTTTTGTTTCAGATATTATAGTATTTATTATCATTATTACAGATGAATCACAGACTAGTTTTAGTCACAACGAACTTTTTATTTCAGAATTAATTCATTGTTGTATCAGGTTAGGTTGAAAAAGTTTTTTTTTAAATTTCTGTAAAGGTAAACACAAATAATTGATCACTAATTCCTATTATATTAATTGTACTTAATGCGACGTTGAAGCGGAAATACACTAGAGATTCGTCGAAGAAACAGTTTTGATTTTGTAAATATCAATACAAAAATTGCTTTTGTACTGTTTACAATGTTATTTTATAGATAATGCTCAATCAAATTATTTAATTCTCACTCAAAATCATTATTATTTTATTTGCGATTGAGAAACTCTGGTCAGTGAGTGCGCGCAGCCTTAAATACTTATTTTGATTAGAAAAAATAATATTATCATCACAATTTTAATGCCAGGTCGGGCCAGGTAGGTATATTTGTAACTATTTTAATACTAATTATATATTCTGATCAGTTATTATGTAAAACGGCTTTTTTTTAATGATACTGGGTGACGAGACGAGCGAAGTCGCTCGCCTGATGGCTCTTCACGCTTGCCCATAACAGCTCAACGCCACTCAGAATTTTGAACTTTTACAGTTCAAAACCCTGGATGGCAATGCACTGCGCTCGTCACCCCGAGATATAAGATGTCAAATCTCTGTGTGCCCTGTAATTTCGCTGGAAACATTGCCCTTCAATCCAGAACACAGTAGTGTCACTACTGCTTGGCGGTTGAATAACTGGCAAAGGTGTGGTACTTCCCCAGGCGGACCCCTGCAAAAGAGTCCTACCACTACAAGAAGGCTAGTTTAAATAGGGTCTGCTTATCCATCAAAAGAAAATGTTATCATAGTTAGTAATTTTAAATTATTCTGCTTTCGATACCTTCGCAATATTGATATCATAAACAAAATCAATTTAACTTCACATCTTTATGAAATAAGTAAAGCCGTAACTTAAATTGAATTTTGATTTAAAAACTAATCCATCGTATTTTTATTTAATGTCATTTGTTATAACGTGTTCTAAAACAATCTTGCGTACAATTTTTTTGACATTCTATGTGTTCAATCATCGACAAAAGTACCATCCATCCTTGGTTCAATTCAATTTTTTGTGTTTATTTTAACATATTAACTTAATATTGTATTCAATTAGACATAACAATTGTATACTTTGACTTAGGTACTATTTTTTATAGTTTATTTTGAAATGCCACCTATTAACACGTTAGCTGCGGCACCAATTTTTGCATACTTTCCGTTCCTGCGGCACGAGGTATAATCGGCCCGTACCGTGACCAGACGTTAGGGCGACACGCGGTCTATTAGACCCCACCTCCTTTTACAGACTAAAATCCATTTTCTGGCGCGAAATCAAAGATAAATGAGAATTTTGGTCCTTATTGATATAGACAGTGAATTGATGAACCCTAATCCACCGTCGCCCCGGGATCTGATGGCTAGTTTAGGAATTATTAGCAAAACAAAATATGGGATCTTATATACCTCGTAACGCACTGAAATAGGGCAAATTTTCGCTGCGTTTAGTGATGGGAAAAATAATATCGACGTTTTTAAACTGTCTTAACTACGCAACGACTTGACCGATTTTGATCAATTATATCTCATTAGATCGTTTTAAGGGCAAAACCTGGCAAAACAACACAAAGCTATCAAAGGATACATTTTTTTTAAAATAATCTAAATTGTGCTTGAAGGCGCCATAAAGAAAAAAAAAACCGGCCAAGTGCGAGTCGGACTCGCGCACGAAGCGTTCCATTCTATACCATTAAGAGGCACCTATTACAGACTTATTATTGGAAAATAATGGATTACGGTTTATGCATAAGGTTTATCTTTCTATTGGTATATGAAAATCTTAATGCGGTTCACAGAATAGAAAAAAAAGGCAACCAGAAGTAGAAAAGAAACTGTCCTATTTATTCTGCCTCGGGCTTTAAAAATACAATTATTAGAACTTGAATTAACATTAAAAAATCAGTATCAATATACTTTTTTTATAAAAATCTCAATATATATGTTGTACTTATTTATGAGTGTTTTTCATTGAAACAGGGTAGACAATAAGATTTTTTGCACTGAGTGCACTGAGTCAAAATCTTTTTGGATTTTTTATCAGCTTCACGAGATTGTAAAAATGTGCGTATAGTTTTTGGTAACAACCAACACATCTTCTCCTTTTTTCACCCTTTTCGAGGCAATGGCGTGCGCTTTCAGGTGCTGAAAAACAATCAATCGACGTGATGCACAACACTGGTCGCGGGAAGCTCGCGTTGAGTGCGGTACGAGGTCAGGGGGGATATGGGACGTTTTAGCCTCGTTCCGCACTGCATTAAAATTATATTAATTCAGTGCGGCACGAGGCCTAAGACATCCGGTACCAAGGTAGGTACACCACCGAGTCCGGAACCATTAGTGATCTCAAATATATATTTATCTCTTTCCTACACTTGACCAAACCAAAGCTATGCCATTCGCACGACAGAGAAATTCACTTTTTTGCTTGCCGCACCACAGGGAAGTTGCATCAGGGGTGATTTAGGCCTCGCTTCGCACTTAACGTGTTAATCTACTTATATAAATTTTGACCACGCATTGAACATTGAATTGTATACTTTCCATTTCTTTTCTTTTTTATAATACACATTTATTTATATGAATTAATTCACATGCCAAGTAAAGGTAAAATAGGAAAGCTAAATATAAAATACCTAAGATCAGAAACCCTATTTTTAGTGAATTTCTTTTCATATGCTATATTATAGTATCTAAGTATTTCTTGAAACATTTTTTTAGATATCGTCGCGTTCCTGTACAAAAATAAAATTTGGACCACAATCCCCTTGGTATGGGGTGGTGGGTCCAATTTGACCCTCTGCTGATGTTCCACCGCTTCGCCAGCCAACATTCAGTTCAAACTACCTGTAGATTTGTAAAGAAATTTGCCAAATTCAACTTGAGTTTCCAACAATCTCCTAGTTTTTATTGTATAAGAAATTGCGGAAAGTTCTAGCTAACCTAATTCCACTTTACGGAATCCTAAAATACCATACATACATAGTCTGCTCCAGAAACAACACGCAGGATTTAATACAACGCACTACCAAAGAAAACAATCAGTGGCACCTGACGCCAACCTAGCTGACGCCTCATGTCGACTTTACTAAGGAGCCGAACATACTGTGACTATTCGACGCATCGCAACACGACAAAATACTACATGAAACCTGACGAGGTTTTGGCACATTTTGTGTATATGGGCCAGCCATGTCTTGTCATGTGTATCGCCTTCGCAAGGCCTGCAACTCAGGCGAGTTGCCAATCCAGCTCAATATGAACATACCAAATTTAATACTTATGTAAAATACGTGTAAGATCATTTTTGCTATAATATTTTGATCTTATGTTTCAATTTTTTGTGAACTGACGCCATGGGTATTGCAGATAGAGAAAAAACTGACATGACATGTGTATAAGTGAATTTCTTGTAAATCAAAGTGTTTCATCCTCAGTCAAACCCATAGATTTAGGCGTAGCAAAAAAAAATTAAGGTCTATGGTCACACCAGTTTACCATAGCGCGAGCTGGTAACCAAAATAAATAAATAAATAAATATCTGGGACATTATTGCACACATGGTCATCTGACCCCAAACTAAGCAAAGCTTGTAATATGGCAGCCAGAAACTGATATACATACATATATATTTTTAAATACATACTTAAATAGATATTAACACCCAGACATAGAACAAACACAAATGTTCATCACACAAATGTTTGTCCTAGATGGGAATCGAACTCACACCCCCAAGCGCAGGAAGTAGGTTCACTACCAACTGAGCCACCGGGGCAGTCAAAAAGCTCAGATGTTGTCCTGTTAATTGTAATATTACGCAATACAAAACCATTTTATTTTAAGAAATAAGGCGGGTTGGTGTTATGAATCACCCCTGTATTGTTTTTTGCGTACCGCGAGAAATATACTATCTGCTCTACTTGATCTCAGAAAGATGCTGTCGCATGCCGTAATTTGCGACGCGTAACGCAATGATTTCTGTTGTGGTCTTTAATACCCTCGCGACCTGAGTTAAATTGCAGGGTCTAATACTTTCTTAGCTCATACCGGGCAAATGGTGTAATTTGTAACTATTTAAGCAGCTGTTGTCGGATAATGTGGTGTATAAAATCTTTGGCGGTTGCTCGTTTGTAGAGCTTAGGGTTTATGCTTGTGTAAAAGAAATTATATCGTTAGGTAAACCGCTGTTTTAGTATTCTGTTTGTTTTGTTCCGGTATCGTAACTTTTTGTAATTTACCTTTTATGTCCGTGTCAGGTAAGATAGTCCGTAACAAGCAATAGCTGATAAGATGTAGATGAGAAATCAAAAAGGGAATAAATGGAAGGATTGTCCTAAATTATCCAGTATTAAACACTTATGGCCTTACATAAAAACGGTACTCAAGTTAATCTATGCTTAAAATTACTCTGTCTCATTTCCGCGTGTGACCATTGCTATCAGCGAGAAGTTGAGAGAGTAATTAATTAATTAAATAAAAATTAAGCATAGTATTGTTTTTAAGTAAGGCCCTAAATGCTGATAATGATAATAAACTATGTTAATGATTTGTATGTTAGTAATTTATCTATTAATAACTGCACCCCATGGTTTCGCCCCGTGGACAACCCCACAAGAACAGTATATCATCACGTCAATCAGCTGATTGAAAATTGTAGAAAAAAAAGAGTTGTTACGTCTAAAGCATTAAATAGTTTACTCATAAATTGATTGGGTACTTTAGTACCCAACAATGATGATGGTATCTATCTCGGGTGTCTCATATTTGACCTTGACAGATACCTCATCTGTAATTCAAATAGGTTTTTATTAGATAACCGAGTAATTGCGGTTCCGTTCGGTTATCGGTACGTAATTCTGATTGGATAGATTCCAAGCCGCTAGAGATTGAGCAATGAATATTCAAATTGTGTGTTTGGATTGAGGTGGATAGATAATGAAGACAGTAAAATTGGATTCAATGAAATACATACCTTATAATTATGTCATCTTTAGTCTTTAGATACCAATTTACGTAGTGAAGTTTGGAGGTCGTTACGCATTGGCAATAAACCTATTCAAGTCTGTGGAGCTATATAGTTACATTTCCGGTGATCGTTTTATTTATTAAACTCACCTATAAGTAATAATAGCATTTTAAACATTAGATTATTTACACGCAAGTGATTTTTCTATTGACGTATTCCACGTTTTAGTATTAACCAATTTATCGATCGTTGCGTAGGTTTGAATCCTGCCGGCCGTAATAATTTTAGAATCTAATATATAAAAATAGATGTGTGTATGTTCCATATGGGCTCCAAAATTGCTGGAACAATTTTGACGGGACTTTCACTGGCAGATAGCTGAAGTTTTAAGGAGTAACCCACGCGAGCGAGGCCGAAGTACGCACTTTCACCCGTGCGAAGCCGGAGCAGACGGCTAGTATATTATATTTACACGTGACGCCTCTATTCACGAACGCCACTAACGTAGTCTCCATGTGTATCTACTACTTACCAACAACAGTGAGCCTGAAAGACAGACTGATCTTTGGCTCAGTGGACACCTGACACTCGTAACCGCCGGAGTCTCTTGGCTGGGCTGGCGCCACACGCAGCGTCCACTCATCAGAGCCATCTGTGTGAAGAGCGGCGAAACGCGCATCACTGCTGTATGTGTGGACTCCCACTGTTAGGATGTGAAGATCGCGTTTGCGAATCCAGGACACCTGTTGACAATGTAAAAATCTATATGTATCTGACTGCCTCGGTGGCTCAGTTGGTAGTGATCCTACTTTCTGTGCTTGGGGGCGTGGGTTCGATTCCCATCTAGGACAAACATTTGTGTGATGAACATTTGTGTTTGTTCTATGTCTGGGTGTTAATATCTATTTAAGTATGTATTTAAAAATATATATGTATGTATATCAGTCTCTGGCAGCCATATTACAAGCTTTGCTTAGTTTGGGGTCAGATGACCATGTGTGCAATAATGTCCCAGATATTTATTTATTTATTTATTTATTTTAATGTTTTAATTTAACAATAGTGTTGGTGATGGATTCCTGAACTTCAGGATAAATGATGCAAACCAAACACTTTTTTTTTATTTGGCTGAAGGTAGTAAGTAATAAACATAGGAAATAGGCAATGCACGTTGTGCGTGGTGGCGGTGCCACGACGACTGCCTGCAAAGCCAGGTGACCTCCCAACCTCAGAAGAGAAAAAAAAAAAGAAAAGAAGATTAAATCTAACGTTTTAACAAAATAATACAGATGGCGCGTCGTCGCTAACAAATAGGATTGCGCTTGACTACTACCACGCCTGATGCGGTCGACGATCGGGCACGCTGCCTATATAGAACAAATTGATTCACTCGCAACTTAAGAAGGAGGTCTCTATAGCAAGGTAGGTATTTTGAAATCTCTTTTGGACAAGTGCACTGCGTCATTTCCTCTTAAAGACACCCAGATTGTAACTGTCGGGGTACACCCAGGAGAAGAGTGCGAATGGAACTAGAAAGGGAATTTCCAATGAGTTCGATGAAATATTATCGTTACGTCGATTTTGTGATACTCATAATTTCTTTGATCATCATTATCATCTTATTATGTTCCCACTGCTGGGACATAGGACTACTCTCAGAGAGAGGATGGGCCCTAATCAACCATGCTGGCCCAGTGCTTGTTGGTGTCATTATGTCTTCGAACTTTTTAGGTTATTGGTACCTGTTTCTTCTCAATGTTTTCCTTCACCGTTTGTTGCGCAATGGCATCGTTACTGCACATAATTTTTTTAAGTAGGTACCTTACCTACCACATAAGTCATTAGTGAAGGGCCGAGGGTCGAACCGGGTGCCGTCAGATTGTAAAACGCACATGCTATCGCCCGGCCACTATCGCTTGTGATACTGATCTTACATCTAATACGAGTAAGAACTTCTAAAAGATATCTGAGTTTCTCTAGTGAGTGAAGTGCTTTAAACATCGTTACGGTGTTAGTTCGGTCATGCGGACACGAGGAATTCAATTTATATCGGTAACAGCTTCTGAGTATTGGCATTTAGAGATTCTAGAGAGTGAAATGCGACTTGTAAGGAGTACTTACACTCAGCTATAGTTTGTCCGAATAACGATAGTAAAAGCTTGAAGATTAATTCTTATTTATATTTGACATATTAACGTAATAATAGTAATCAAATATTTGACAATAATTGCATTGTACGTATACTTTGACATAGGTACAATTTTTTTCCGAATCATTCCTTTTGATATTATTAACTACCAATATACTAATGTTAATTTTGACCATGCATTGAAGATTGAATTGTATACATATTTTTTTTTTTATACTACATATAATTATTTTATGACGAGTAACGGCAAAATAGGAAAATTAAATATAAAATATCTGAGACCAGTGTTTACTGTATAACCCAATTTTTAATCGACTACAACAAATTGCGATTTTAGGGTTGGTCCCATAATAAAGTAGTTCATAATTTTGGGTACTATGAACCCCTTCTGGCTTAGTCATCCTTTTCGCAGCATCAAATACAACGATTTTATAAGACGTGAGAAATTGCTGACGTGTTCTTCGCAGATATTAAAGCCTGGATTCATTTATTTCTTTATCGCGAATAAGTCCGCGTTTGACCACCAACTCGCCTGTTGGTAAGCGCCGATGTGGTTGAAGATGAAAGCACGCTTACTTAGAAGATACCTATTCACTCTTGCCTTGAAACGGCCCAGATTATATCTCTCAGGAAACAAGGAAGCCGGCAGGTTGTTCCTATACTTGGCCGTGCGGATCGTTGGACGTTTCTAACGTAGAATAGAAACGTTTGGTACGTATCCAAGAAAAGTCCACAATGTATGGATTCAGTTTATAGTAAGCTTTTAATAGAGTATTAGTATTGCACTTTTTTTCAAAAATCTATTTAATGATATTTTTTTGTCCAATTCTCGATTTCATTCTGTTAGTAACTAAATTATCCCAGAGGATGATTTCTCACCAGTGATCTATAATGCTGGCATTTTCTGGCTCAAAGTATAAGCATTGCCTTTTTACTTATCCATACGCGACGGTCTAAACGAAAAAATTCTCACTTCAGTGGCGACGATAATAGCTTACCATCAGACAGACCGTTAGATATTTGCCATCTAAGACATAAAAAACGTAGCGTAGTTTGGCCTCCCACTAGATGGACCGACGACATCGTGAGAGTCACGGGCATCCAGTGGATGTAGATGGCAGGTTGTCGTTCAGTGTGGAGGTTAAAGGTTGAGGCCTGTGTTCAGCAGTGGACGTTTTATGGCTGATGATGATGACATAAAAAATGTGGTAGTGCCGCCAGCAAGGGTACGTTGTAAGTCTATAGACAATCCAATTGTTTTTAGGGTTCCGTACCATAAGGGTGTTACTACTTACGCTGTCTTTCTGTCTGTATGTTTGTCTGCCCTGCCTTTGAACGGCTGCATATTTTATACTGAAATAGATACCCAGTTGACAAAAAGTAGAAATATCCAGAAACAGCAAACGTTTTTTAACGTGTCTTTGCTCTAGTGTAAACACGGCATTTCACGGTATTGACATGATTCAATTTTACACTCTAAAGTAAAATACATACAATAAACACCCCGGTCAAGTGAGATTCTGGCGCGCGCAAAATTTTCCGAACTAAATGAATGAAACACATTCTTTGGGTGTGAGCCCTCGGTGTGAGAGTCCGACCAAAGAGTACTTTTTAAAGCCCAACTCGCACTTAGCCGGTGTTTATTTGAATAATAGGCTAAATAGTAAAAAAAAAATAGTATTAGTTAGTTTGTATTTTGTTTGTCTTAGCTTCGAGTTCGAGTTCTAGTGATAACCGTAGCAAAAGACTAAGAAAGAGGGTAGATCGTTTTGTCTGTACCTAACTATGAACTTTTTCACCAACCACCCGCATTCTTCAGTCTTCCCGTGAACATGGTGCATGTAACTGCACCGAAATATCGGGAGCTCCTTCCACAACCTTACCACGGTAAATATCCCGTAAATAATCATATAACTTTAGTGAACAACCGTGATAGTTTAAAACAGTATTTTGTTTAGTCTATAATTTATAATTCAGTTTAGTTATACTTCAGCGTCACTATTAATGAAATATTTCTCCTACTCCAGCATATGGCATTGTGTCCATGCATTATTCATTAGAGAATGTCTGTTTCATAATGCACCATTACTCGCAAATAACCATTGTGTTGATCATGTGAATAATTAGGACTCGTGCGACTGCCGCTTGTGGGTTATCTCTTATGTACATAATTATATGTGGTTACAAACTTTAGTATAAACCCAGGCATATTTAATCGAGCGAACTAAAGATCTCAGAGCTGGTGTTTTTACTTGTAATTGTTTTGGTGCGAAGACATGTTGCGCATCGTTAATTCGATAATCATGAATCTATACATCTATATCTATATATATAACACCAGTTACAGTGACAGCCCGTTAACTTAGTTGGTACTGAACCTGCCTTCTGCGCTTGGGGGCGTGGGTTCAATTCTCACCTAGGACAAACATTTGTGTGATGAAAATTTGTGTTTGTTCTATGTCTGGTTATTAATATCTATTTAAGTATGTATTTAAAAATATATATGTATGCATATCAGTCTCTGGCAGTCATATTACAACTTTTTTTTGTTTGGGGCCAGATGACAGTGTGTGCAAAAATGTCCCGAATACTTATTTACAAAATCTGTTAACCTACGCCCTAAAATAGACCGCAGAAAAACGCTAGACGCAGGCGGCTTCCAAACGGCCCCTTTTGAAATCATTGTGTACGGTATGTCAAGCAGTGGACATCCTATGGCTGAAATGATAATGATCCGATATACGATAAAAGTGATTAATTTTAACAAAACAACAATTAGGCTTTGAACTGGTTTAAGCTACCAGCCAACGCATATCTTGAAATGTCAAAGTAAAATACATTAAAAAGTTTTGGTATAACACCAAACATTTTTATTGAATAATCTAATTTTCAGTTTAAATCTGAAACACTTTAAACTAGGCAGACAAGAAAACAGTCGTATTCTGATTCTAAGTTTCAAATTCGACCTTTCACAAAGCCAAAGTCAGTGCTTTCTTCATAATAATCATGCGCCAGCTTTTTAAATGTCGCTAAAACGTTTCCGGACTAACTTTTAAACTCTACGTTGGTTCGTTAGTAAAGACTTATAATTCTGTGAAGTTGGTCACAAGTATTTCGAGTGGTGCTCGGGGGCTTTCCTTGTTTCACTCTGAGGGTAGGCTGGTTTAGTCAAAACTTTAATCCGCGGTTCGACGTACTTCACTACAACTTCAGACTGATTTTGAATAAGTTTTGAATACCTAGTTGTTTCCGAACTATTAGTTTAATTACTATTAACTTAGCTTTGGCATTTCCTTTACGAATTAATTTGACTTGCTATTTGTTTTTTTTCCACTGATATAATCGAGTCTAATCTTGTTAGTTTTTCTTCCACCATGAGGCATTAGATTAGTTTTTTTGTTTGTGTAAGATATATTTATTATAAAGTAGTTTTTGTACATTTAATATAGTATATTTCAAACAATTCTCGGGTCTAGCCCGGACATTTGGTGGGCATTGGTGGAGCCGAAGCCAACACCAAGAGGCCCTTTTGAAAATAAAATACATGCAACTATGAAATAATTATGTATAAAAAGGAATATGAAACTATTGTACAGTATAGGATTAAAAAAGTCTGGTCTATTGAGGTGAACAACTTGTGGATGGAATAACAGAATATAGTATATTATTATTAATAAATCTAATAAAGTAAGATCAAGGAAAAAATTATATCATGTTCATAAAAAAAAACAACTAATAACATGCGGCAGCGGTTTTATTTTTTACTTAGATAAATTTAGTTTTATATTTTAGCGATGTTGTAGCCAAAAATGGAGCACGTAGACCGTATCATAGGCCGTAACTATTAGTGATTGGGTTTAAAAATCTTTGAGCTTTTTTGAACTACTTGCTCAAACATTTATAATGACTTAGAATTACCCTACGGCTGTATATAAATTTATCTATCCCCCTTGTAGAGCAGGTGCAGGTGTGTTCATTTGCAAAAAGTACAGACCCCAACTACATAATTTAACTGACTTCGAAAAGGCATTTCTAATTCGTTTTTTGTTTGTTTGTTACCTCAGAATGCCGTTATTTAAAATTATTTTATTGGAATGGTTGGTCGCAAAGATTTTTTTCAAATTCGGTTTAGTATTTTGGTTGTTACATCAAAATAACTAGAATAAATACGTTGTCCAAGCAAACGTAATTGTATTTACTAGGTAATTTTGAAGTCGGTTTTTAAATTGATAATTATGTACTTAATAAAAAAAAATGAAACTAAGCAAAGCTTGTAATATGGCTGCCAGAGACTGATATACGTAAAATAAAAATAAAAAATTAGTAAAAAAATCGGTACTTTATACTTGTATATGGCACTAATGCCCAAACTAGATGTGGATACACCCGTATCTTGGGAATTCGGCCTACCCGTTTATAAACCAATTTTTTGTACACTTCGTCATTTGGGTTAGTTTAAATTTAGGTTCGTAATTCGTATTATATTATTTATTTAATATAAAATTATGTTACAACATTATTTACCTACAGTTTTAAGCTAAGGTTATATAATATAAGTTTACAGATATAGGCATAAAATTAAGAATTAGTAAATTTCAGTACCGGACACCATTAGGTATGTAAAAACAAGCGCGCGTATGTTGTAGCTCTTACTCGATATAAACCCCTGGACAAGAGCTAAGCCCAGGCGAGTAACTCTGGCGTGCTGAAGCTTAGTTTGCATAAGCTTACTGTGTTACAACGCTAATGCTAAAGCATAGCATAGAAAAAATATTCAAATGTACGTTTTAATAAAACCAAGTGATATCGACGAGATAAGCTTCACTTGGTCCATTTTTTTACAGCTGGAATAACATTGTAAAAAGATGAACAAAAAATGTATAGTTCATTGTAGTTAGTGATCAAACGCAGACTTATTCGCGTTTAAAAAAGTACCTACCTATATCGGCTAAAATACTGCGTTTCAAAACGATAAACTGAGTAAGTAAGTGAGTAAGTTTCAACAGTGATCAGACTACGGGTTTTACATTCAGCGTTTTACAATCTACTGCAGCTAAAAGACTTAAAAGGGATTTTGCCTGATGGTAAGTGCTATGCTTTCCGACAGCTTCAGTGCCACCCAGAATTTTGATTTTCGTAAATAGAAAACCTCCAAAACTATTGGAATACACCGCCAATGTACCGGAGCTTGCAACCCTGAGAATGCTGATATATTACCTGGTACATCTACTTAGAATTTTTCTCTGGGAACATTGGCTTAGTCAAAAATATATATTTTGTACACATTACTGCTTGGCGGATTAATAACTGGTAAATGTGTGGTTCTTCAGGGGAAAATAACTCTGCAAAGGCAGAAGAATCTTATTTTCTAAAACCTCTCGACTGACAGTAAGGTAGGTAGACTGTAGTGGTAGGACGCTTTTGTAGGGGTCCGCCTGGGGAAGTACCACACTTTTTCTAGTTATTCAACCGCCAAGCAGTAGTGTGCAAACACTACTGTGTTCCGGATTGAAGGGCAATGTTTCCAGCGAAATTACAGGGCACACAGAGATTTGACATCTTATATCTCGGGGTGACGAGCGCAGTGCATTGCCATCCAGGGTTTTGAACTGTTGAAGTTTAAAATTCTGAGTGGCGTTGTGCAACAGCACAACGCCACTAACAATGGGCAAGCGTGAAGAGCCATCAGGCAAGCGACCTCGCTCGACTCGTCCACCCAGTATCATAAAAAAAAGTAAGGCTGAATCAAATCACCTAACCCGTATAATTTTTGTAGAATCTCATGATAAGTGAATCTGAATTTGGACTAAATTGAATCAACTAACCAGATAACATTTAAATACCATTTCTATCAGTTAAGCAAACAACTGAATAACGATATTGGCATACTCAAATTGATTGGTAGCTTAGTAATTGATATTTGAATAAAAACACTAAAAAGAGATTCACAGATTTTATTTACCTGGGGTCAAAGTCTACAAGAATAAATTTATGGACCTTAATTAATTTTCGTAAAGGTATAGATTTCTTTTTTCGTGGGCATTAAGGCATCACCCCCCCTCTAAGTGGCCTTTGATCAGCAGTGTACGTTTACTGGCTGATGACGTAATGTGTGTGAAAGTTTTGTTTGTTTGTTTTATATTAATACTAAATTGCAATAAGGAAGTACCTAATAATAAAATCACTTATCACACTAATAAATTATATGCATACGAAAAAGTGTTTGACTCTTCTTTCACGCGGCAATAGAGCAACCAAGCGACGTGATTGATTTTTACATAGAGATATTTGAGAGGGCTGGAAAGTGACATAAGCTTAAAGTTTTTTTTACGGCATTTTATAGAAAATCTTAGGACGATACTTTTTAAATCAGACAAAAAATTAAGTATCTACGGTTCCTGAGTTCCGTTACCACGTGGGCGAAACCGTGGGCACAACTATAGTAATAAATAACGAATTATTATAGACTAAACCTAATAATATAATCTATATCTATACATAGAAAAAAAAACTGTAATTGCGAGATAACAAAAAAACACACAGGGCGTCTTAAAATAAGCAGCTGAACACGTTAGGACAGTTTTTATAATTTTTGTCTGTTTGTTTGTTTGTCCACGCACATATCCTAAACCACTGGACGGATTTAAATATGGTTTTCACGAAAATGCTTAGCTATGACCAGATTGAAACAAAGTCAATGTTATATCATTTATTTTAATTCTTTATTATTACATAAAATAAATTAATAAAATCATTAATTATTTTCTTCGTTACCCGTTTGTTCACGCACATCTCCTAAACCCCTGGAAGAAAATGCGGACGAATTTAAATGCGGTTTTCACGAATATGCTTGGCTATGACCAGATTGAAGTATAGGCTATGTTATTTTGCGCAAGGGCCGGATTGAAGGGAAGAAAAAAGGATTGAAGGTTTATATAAAAATCTACGCGTCCGAAGTCACGGGCAAAAAAACTAGTTTTAAATAAAATCATAACAAATCAAAAACTTTAATCTAAAACCAACATAAAGTAATCTACATAAGCATGGCGCTACCATATGGAATTGTTCCTCTAATATGCAGGCCTGATTCATAACCACATAAAAAATTGTCGCGTTACACGACTATTTTTTACGTAGTTATGAAGCCAGCATGTTAGAAACAATTTCCTTATGGTAGCGCTCGTGTAGTAAATACTAGTTCGCGTCACGCGGTATTGCGTGCTAATCCACACACACATTTTTACATTACACATTTTTTTTTTTTATACAAAGTAGCTTATGTGTATCAATCTAAGTTATAAGCTACATATATACCAAATTTTATCCAATTGCGTATAGCCGTGATGGAGTTGCGTGTGGACAAAGTAGCGCAACTTTCGCATTTAAAATATTAGTGGGACGTTAAGTGATAAATAACAGGTATTTTGACAAATTTTATGGAATTATTCTGGTCTGTTCCCCGCTCTGATACCTCTTGCGGTAATGTCAATATTTTCGCTCGTATTACATTCACCTAACTTCAGTCACAAAAAGGGGAAAAAGATTTTAGTTATTACGCTTTCAGCGTTTATGCGCCTTACGTTCGTTGCAATTTTAATTACAACAGGCTACATTTTAGTGCTTTTAGAGCGCAAATGCGCCATGGGAAATATCTTCCTTTTTTTTGCAGCATCATATTTTAAGAATTTCTCAAATTGCTACTTGAAAAGGCAATTCAGTAACAATTTTCCTGTTTCGAGCAGGCCGTTTATTTCAGCTGAAGCACAAAAACGCTGTACTTGCAACACATGTTGACATAATTTGACCTTAGGGAAATTCACATGTTTCTTACAGAATTAGATTGGCGCCCGACGTAATGGAGAACATTACTCGATTTTTTTATTTGTTACAGTAATAAAGCGTCAAAACGACAACATACCCATGAGAACCCCATTCTACAATAACTATTCACCATTATCTACGAGCATCAAGGTTCACCATAGAAGACATCAATATAAAAGAAAATATATTTTTTTGTTAAAATTATAACGGCTGTCATGGCGTTTTTGTAAGAAATTTGTTGTATCCACTGGAACCCCCATGCAACTGTGTTAGCAACTGTGACGCGGAGTTCGACATAAATAAGAATGTTCTATCACATATCTGTCACAATACCTGGCGACAAAGTTTCCTTCTCATTTCCGTTCTATTTATACTTCTCTTTTCTGTGATCAATATGCATTATATAGGGTTGCGCGGTAACGGTGTACTAAGCAGAAAGGGATTAACCAACCCTGAAGTCGTGAAAAAAAATCAGTTGTTCTAATATTTTGTCGAGTTTAAAGGACTGTTTTCTATGTAACAGTTGCTTTTTTTTCGCGATTCCAGTGTTAAACAAAGAAAAGAAAGAAAGAAAAACATTTATTTTGCGCACAAAACACTACAACGTCAACATTACATAACGGAATAAAAAAGATTGCTCCACATACTAAAAGTTGTTCATAATGATGGGCCTATGGACTATGGATGATTATGTCAAATAACTATATAGGTAATATATAAAAAACCTATAACGGGTAGGTTGTGTACAACACTTGTTGTGTACAATGTACATATATATCGAAGATTTTTGCTAACTTATTCGATAGTAAATATTGAGACGTAGTTAATAATCTTGTTTACATTGGATAAAACCATAAAGCGAGGCCAATCGGCTAGAGTCGTAATGCCTTTGTTAACCCGGGATGAAAAGTTGCCATTACGTGCCCCCAATAAGCGCCATTAAGCCATTCTCATAAATGATACGATATTATTGGCCACAGAAAAGATTCCAGAAAAGATTGCAGAAGGTTCAATATTTTTTTAAGTCAAATATACAAAACAAAGTGGGTGGCGCACCAAATCTAAATCTAAATCAAAATCCAAAGAGAAGAGGTAGAAGAGTATAGGAAAATATTAATAATTATGTTTGTATTAATATTTTTAGAGCGAGTGTAAGGTTTCCGAAGACGATGTCGAGAATAGAGCGTGCTAAGTGGAGGAGAAAAGTAAGAAAGGCTGACCCCACCACCATGTGGGATTCATAGTCGGGAAGAGAGAGAGAGAGAGAGTGTATTAATATTTTTAAAATTATTAATTTAATTTTAAAAGTAATAGCATAGTGAAGTAACATTGTGAAATATAAATAAATCGGTAATTAGTTTTTTAGGCAAGCGTATTCCATCATAGATCGCATCATCGCAGACGTCTTTCAAAGGCAAACCTATTACTTAAAAATATATACCCTGCGGCCTACAAATGTTAACGACGTTCTACAAACTTAAATTGGTGTCAATTCTGTTGTACCACTCACTAAACTAAACTCATTTGACAGGGCTAAAATTATCTGCGTTTCTTTTCAATTCAAAATCGGAGAAAAGTGTGGCAACAATTTTGGAACTGTCAAACTTGGTTTAGTCTAGAAAATGGCACAACAGAATCGACACCATTATATTCTAGTTTGGTTTTATGCATAACCAAATTAGATCTATGTATACTTATTTACTAAATAAACGATATTTTACAACCAGTCACGTACAGCATTACGTGCCACACAAATTCTCGTGAAACATAAATCAAGAGCAGTCACAAGCAAATTGTATGTGCCTAGCGTACCTATAGGGTTATTCGGAAAGGGTATACTAAGCCAACAGCGGCGCATAGTAATCATAGAGTTGGTCCTATTGTAAAAAATCATAACTAACCAACCTTTTTTTTATGGAACTAATCATGAAATCGCGGGAAAAAACAGTCCCATACATTTCGCCAAGTGGAAACTGAATTTTTACACGATTTCAGGGTTGTCAAATGTATAATGACTACCATAAATCCCTTTGGGTTTAGCATACCCCTTATGTATAGCCTATATTTAAAGTGTACTAAATAAGTAACAAAAAATATACAGTCCAGTTTACAAACTAAACATAGAGTATTAGTTAAAACCTAACGCCTGTGGAATTATTTAACTACCCGGTCTCAACAAAGCAGTATGATGCAATGCACTATCCTGCCAGTTTTTATTTTCTTAACGCGTATCACTTCTATTTAGAACATAATTATGTTGCACCTAAAAAACGGTTGGTTTGACTTGATGCTCATATTACCACGCGCTTAAGTATCCAAAGAAAAAATTGTTCATACATCGTATTGCTTACAAATTCATTTAGCAAGGACGCAGCTGTTTGTTATGGATAAACCATTGAAACTATCACAGAAAAGAGAAGTAAATAGAACGGAAATAAGAAAGAAATCTGTCGCCATGTATTATGACAGAACCTTGATTGAACATTCTTATTTATGTCAACACGTCGTTCTCCGCATCACAGCTGCTAAATAATTTCGTTTTGTTTTTTCCTGTTTTTTTTAATATTTTTTTTTAAATATCTGACGTTTTGTTTATATGGATGCAACTGGCTACAACAAATTTCTTACAAAAATGCCTTGACAGCTGTTCTAATTTAAACATTATTATATTTTCTGTGGTAACTATAAATGTATCATAGTAACTATAAAAAACTTAATCTAAAACAACTAAGGAAAGTTGCGTACAAGTCGAGTTCGGATGCTGTTAACTTATCCTAACCAGATCTAGTTCTAGTAGACTGGCGTAAACAGCACCCATACAGATGGGTGACCATAGACCGCATTTATTTAAGTTCCAAATAAGCCATCGGTGCATGACCAAGGATCGAACCGGTGCCGTTAGATTTCGAGTGCACAATATGCTACCGCTCGGCCGCCATCGCTCTCAGCATCGCAGGTCAGTGTCTCTTAGAACTAAATGCTATGAAACTGCCAAGTTTCCGATGACATGTTGAACAGATAGGTTCTTCTAAACAAAGTACAAGCCAACTAATACTATAAATACTTAAACGATATAAAAACCATTTGGATTACGCTTTGACTGTTGAAGGTCTAAAGACAATCCAAATGCTCAAGGTGCACTAGCAGCTTGCAGCATACCCAGCATCCTGGCAGCATTACGGTAAATGGCAATGCTTATACGATGAACCAGAATAACACCAGCATTTGGTCACATGCTATTTTGCGTAGATTCTTTGACTAGATTTTTATCTAGACTATCTAGAACAGCAGTCAAACCAAGTTGGATATCTGTAGGCACGTAGTATTACATTGTACAGGCAGCATTCTCTCTTTGTACAGGCAGCCTAAAATAAACATATCTAAAGGCCAACCACTCAGCCTAAAATATACAAACTTCCTCTAGTACAAGGACTTCTCGCTGTCGATTTGCTGTACCAAGAAGTAAGCCGTCACACGGCTTTAATGAAATAAAACAAATTCTTCGGTTTTCTGGCTTTGTTCCAAAGCGCTGGTTTTCGCGGTTATCGACCCAATTCGTTTTCCCTTTACGAAAACGACTTTCACGAGACATTTCCTACTGTACTCACTTGTAGTTGCTTTGAATAGTAAAGGGATGTACAGATGTTGTTTAAATTTTGGTACGTTTGGATAAACGTAGCAAAAAAATTGGAGGTCTGTGGGATAAACTGAGTAGCCAGCCAGTGTCAGAATTTGACCGGATGATACATTTGAAGGTGTACACTTTGTAAAAATAATATTTCATGACCATGGATACAAAGTCTTTCAGTCGTAATATTAAACAAGTTTATGGTATTAAATAGCGTCAAAAAAGACATAGTAACAGTCAGAGTCAAGCAAAGTATCAGAGTCACGGTCATGTCAATCTCATGCCTTAGTAAAGTCGTAAAGCGTTTACAAGAGGCTTCTATAGAGTTTCGGAAACAACACGTATGTTTCACCTCGTTATATTACTTACCAACACTCGAGCACGTTCACGAGCACTTAATAAATATTAATTCACCATTATTACACATTAAAAATCGAAAATACACAAGTTCAAGAAGAGAATAACACAACTCAAGATTTACACTTTGAAAAATGTGCATAGCATTCGTTACTCGTATTCGTTACCAGTAATTTTTTATTGCCTGTATTCCAACTGACTAAATTCTGATAAAAACTCTTTTCATTTCCAAACTCTTTGACGTGGGTGACGTAAATATTTAACATAGAAAAAATTTAACTCAATACGAAAAAAATAAACACGTAAATTAATTCACCGGTGTCGGCGTAAACGATACCATGCATAAAAATAAAAATAAGAAAATGACTAAAAGTTACCTTATAAGTAAACGGATACTTTATAAAGGAAAACTGAAGTTCTAGTTACTAAAACGTAGGCAGAACTTTACAACTTTAAGCATCTACATTTTGAGTTTTATAGGTCTTAAGAGGGATCCATTTGTGATAGGATGCCATTTAAATAATGGCCACATAAACGTTCTTATGTTACTCTGTCGAGTAAGCAGAATAAGGGAATAAAGTTATTATCTCTCAGCTTTCCAGGACGCGGCCTTCTATTATAAAATAAAAATCGATTGATTCGTAAAAGTGCCTTCGCTTTGAAACATTACAGGCTCGATCGGCCTATCTCTTTACTCATATCAAGCTTCAATGGTTTTATAATATTACCTTTATTTTACGCGTTTTCAGTTCTTCTGCTGCGTCATTCTCACAAATGATATTTTCTGGGGCAGAAGTTTGTCAGTACTCAGTATAATGTTCTTTGCCTCCAATGTCTTTACGGATTTCAAAGTTGGGATTTAAATTTTAGTGTAGTTTTATCTGCCTCTTTCTTTAAGTTTTTATAGCTCGGATCAGCTTATCGATAGTTTATGCATATACCATCATATGACTGCATTATATTATACTCGTAGGTACAGCCGAGCTAGCATGCACCCCGCGACAAAATTTTGTGGACTCTTTTTATCATTACAAGCGAGACAGGCGAATATGAAACCGTAGACCTGTAGACCTTTTCACGTTCTTGCTCGGCAAAGTGACTACAAGATTTTGTCGTGGTGCGCATGCTAGCCCGATAGGTTTAGTGTTCGTTAAATTAATATTAATATAAATTTACGGATATACGTTGTCTCCTAATTAAATAGTAACAACTACAGTTGCTCTGCATAATTGCGATATAATTAATTATATTATTCTTTGATTTAAAAATTAAATCTTAAATGTTTTATAAAACTTAATAGAGGATAAACACATATGAGTCTCAATCCTTGATTAAAATAAAAAACTACTATTGTTTTTTTTAAGAGATCTCAATTCAATCAGCAGTCAGTGTCAGTTGTTATTCATTTCACCAGTGTTGTCACTAAATTTCCCCAGACGGCTTTCTTGTCCTCTGTACTTTTCGCCCTAAACAGTGCTACAAGGATCACTTGGCCGCAGTGAAGTTAGCCGTTTTGATGCGCAATGGACTTTTTAGGAACTAATTTGTTTATTGCGCAGCTAAACGGCTAACTTATGTGCGGCCAAATGATCTTTGTAGCACTGTATATTATTATACTCTTTGTGCATGACATTTTGGTTGAAATACACCTAATTTTTTTAATTTTTTTTTGCTTCATATTTACCTACACCTTATTTAGCCGGTGTCAAAAACATTTATGATTTCGAGTAAAGTATCAGTATGTAAGATATTTAAAACTATGGATATAACGGGTCGGCATTCTAAAACGTCTGAACTTAAAGTACACTAAAAACCATACTATAACAATATAACATGAAAGAGACTAGATCCTGCAACACAGGTTTCGCCTAGTGCAGGGCCTAGGGCACATCATTTAGTGTTTATAATCTAGACTAAGTTAAATGCATTATTTAAGTAAATATTTGTAATATGTAAGTCTTACTGAATAAAGAATTTATTTATAAAAAAAAAAAATGACAGTTTGTATTAAAAAGGAGAGCAAACCTTTAATACATTTCTAAGGTTTATCATAAAAATTCTTGTTAAAATGATACCATGGATTGATTCGCAGCTTCGTAGCATAACCTTTATAATTATGTTGTGTCTGCCTGTCTAACCGTCCCATTATACAAATTCTAAAGTGTGTTTGTTGCTTTGTTTGTTCCACTTTCAGGCAACAACAGGGCAATGGATCAACGCGCTTGTTACATAGGCATAGTTAGAGGGCTGGAGAGTGTCATACGATTATACGATACTGTTTATCCCGGGGAAATATACGGGTGAAACCGCAGGACGCAGCTAGTGTCCAGGTAAATAAAAGTTATTGTACTTGAAACTAAGCAATTTTATAATAAACCGTGATCATCAGAGTGCTGTTACCTACAATGCCAGGAAATTTAATAAGGATACGGCATACTCGCTTCGTTATATTATTATACATTTTGTTACCTTTTCCAATATTTGTTTCGATTTAGTATTTATGTAAATGAATAAAAAAAGAAGAAAAACGTAAAATTACAATAGACAGTTTTAAAAGAGCGTTGGTACTATATAAGACGGAGTACCTTTTACTAATCATAATGATCAACTTTTACTAAGTATAGGACCAATCCTCATCACCATCAGCCATAAGACGTCCACTGCTGAACATATGCCGCCCCTTTAGAACGCCACTCTGAACGACAGCCTTTAATCTACATCCACTGGATGCCCGTTACTCTCACGATGTCGTCAGTCCATCTAGTTGGAAGACCTACCTAAGTTGCGTCTTCGGGTTCGTGGTCTCCACTCAAGAACCTTTCTTTCCCATCGGTTATCAAACGATGTGACCTACCCATTGCCACTTATACTACTTATATGTACGAAAAGGGATTCAATTTGCCAATCTTAGCAGCTTTGTTGGTGACTGTGGTTCTTCGGCAAATATCCTCGTTCCGGATTCTATCGCGCAAAAAACTCTCCGAGTGTTGCCCGCTGTACTACTTTGGACCAAAACTAAATTTGAGAAAAAATCTGCTCTTCTTTATATTTTTAAAGTGTGAATGAAATTTTTCAATGTAACAGCAATTTTTTTTCTTGATTTCAGGGTTTATATCTTTGGAAAATCACAGTATTTATATAAATGTGAAAGGTTTTGTGACAAGTGAATTATCTGTATATTATCTGAATTATTGTATGTTCGTTCCCTTTCAAGTCCGTAATGGCTGAATGCGTTTATATGAAATGTAGTATGAAGCCTATTAGTTTCTAGTTCACGTTATTTGTACGAGTTTGCGTGTTGCTAATAGAGCTCTTATAGTTTTTACCCGATTTCACGGCTAGCGTGAACCGTAATAGTTCTCTTTTGTTGGACGATTCTATGAAAAATACTACTTCATTCAAATACAAGTATTTAAAAGTATGGATTTTGGTTCCGTGCCCAAACTGCATGAACCTAAAGTATACTAAAGCCATATTAAGGTAATCTGTGCTCGTTATAAGCATTTATTTGCTCTATATAACAATGTCATTGCAGCTGTCAGATTAATGTGTATATGTATGTGTATCAATGACTTTATTGCTTTTGTGTAGGTATGTGAATTAGCAATGACGAAGAAATACCAGTGGAGCTGAAATATCTACGTTAGTAATATGCGTGCCGAATGTATGCCCAAAAACAATGACAGCTGCCAATCTGCCAAGACAGCAGGCCATAATTAACAGCTCAGTCAAGCTAAGTTACCATGGTAACGGGCTCTAAAAAATGACGGAACGTTGGTGGAACGCCAGCCGGAAACATATATTCTGACATCAAGTTAAAATGTTTTCAATCAAATCATGGAACTCGCATCATCGTCACGCTGTACCGTGTATTTTAAAACAGCGCCATCTCTTGTAGAATAGGTGAATACTACTTAATACTACTTAAGCTTCACTTCTGACGTCCAGTCCTATGACAGACTTTTTTTTACTATTATTTCATATGCAGGTACTCTGAAATAAAACTGTACTGCATTAATTATCAAATGTATTCAGAACTCTTGAATACGCTTGCAGTTGGTATTTTGGTTTTATGTGAATAGAATTTAATTTGTGTCTGAACAAATCATTTAGTTCAGTGTATTTCGTGCAACGGTTTCTTAGCTTAATATGGCAGAGAATAGGCTCGTTTAGTCATTACGTTAGTACAAAAATTCAATAATATTATCATCCAATTTCTCGCTAATATAATAGGTCGGGGAAAAAGTCTTTTCGTATTTTGTATGTATAAAGTTGTAGTAAAAATCTCATCGGTTGTACTGTTTGTATCTGGCTGGTTTTGATACCATTAAAAATATGATATTTTAAAAAAGGAATACAAAAAGTAAAAAGCATTTTCCCGCCATTTTTCAATTGTTTTTTTGTTTGATAAAATGAGTGAATCTAACGAAGAAATTCGATATATTGTGAAATTTTATTACAAAAAAAGGGAAAAATGCGACACAAGCCGCGAATAAAATTTGTGACGTTTATGGACCTAATGCAGTGTCATCAAGAGTAGCACAATGTTGGTTCAAGCGTTTTCAGTCCGGGAATTTTGATGTCAAAGATGCAGCTCGCTCTGGTCGCCCTGTTACGGATAAAGTAGATGCTATTTCTGAAAAAGTTGACCAAGATCGGCATATTAGTAGTTACGACGTAGCTGAAGAACTGGGGATTGACCACAAAACAGTTTTGACCCATTTGAAAAAAACTGGGTATACAAAAAAACTCGATATTTGGGTGCCACACAAGCTCACTGAAAGAAACCAAATGAATCGTGTACTCATTTGCGACTCTCTATTGAAACGTAACGAAACCGAACCGTTTTTGAAAAGATTGATCACTGGTGATGAAAAATGCATCACCTACGACAAGAATGTGCGCAAACGATCATGGTCAAAGGGCAGTGAAGCACCACAGACTGTAGCGAAACCCGGATTAACACGTAATAAGGTGATGCTGTGTGTATGGTGGGATTGGCAGGGCATCGTTCATTCAGCTTTTACCGCCGGGCAAAACCATCGATTCGGATCTCTACTGCCAACAGCAGATGAGACTCAAACAAGAAATTGAGAAAAAACGGCCGGAATTGATCAACAGAAAGAGTGTGGTCTTTCATCATGATAACGCCAGACCGCACACATCTTTGGCCACTCAGCAAAAATTTAGAGAGCTTGGTTGGGAAGTGTTAATGCATCCACCATATAGCCCTGACCTTGCACCCTCAGATTTCCACCTGTTTCGATCTCTTCAGAATTCTTTGGGTAGTGTTAGATTAACATCAAGAGAGGACTGTCAAAACTACTTGTTGCATTTTTTTGATCAGAAGTCCCAAAAATTCTACAGCAACGGGATCATGTCACTACCTACAAGATGGCAACAAGTTATCGAACAAAATGGCACATATATATTATAATTAAATATAATTAAACTTGAAAAAAATATGTCTTGAATTTGTTTAAAAAATACGAAGAAACTTTTTCCCCGACCTTATATTTATGTCGTGACATTGTATAAGCCAATCAGCGTTCTATATCCTACTCACACGCATCTCAGGTAGTTTTCTGAAGATGTCGTATTACAAATAAGTTTTATGTATTTCTATACTCTATGTATAAAATATTTCGTGAAGCCATTGATTTCGTGAGTAGAGCAGTCTAACGCCTAACTTTTCACAATTTATAGCCTACATGGAAACTATGAATCAAATTTATGGCCCATGATAATGGCTTAGGGTAGCGAGGACGTGTAAATGAAACCAATTAGTGATTGGAGGAAGGTAGGTACGTAGTACGTAACGCTTAAAGATAAAGTAGTTATCAAACTACCCAGATACAACAGTAGGTACTCGTAATTGAAAGGCGGGGCGAGAGCGAATTTAGTTACCCCGAAATTGTGATTAAATTAAGGGTTATGGTTATTTGTAACTTTTTAAGTTCTCGATTAACTTTGAATAATCTATTTTTTGAGTTCTGTAGTACTACAAAGAACCCTTATAAGTTCGTCCTGTCCGTCAGTCCGTCCTTTTTTTTAGAACCTTCTGACTTTTAGAGTTATTAAGGTAAGAGCATGAAACTTTGCACAATTACAGTTTTAGTATAGATCTTATTTATATAAAAAATATTTTGCATTTTAGGGGTGGCTCTCAAACATGTGAAATGGTTATGATAATTTTTTTCCGTTGCTTCCCCTCATTTGGGGTATCGTTGAATAAGTCTTTTAAAATTAAGAAAAGGTATTTTTAAATCAAGTGTATACTTTGCGAAATATATAGCCCACCAAAGTGGCACATAAAATTTGTCCCCCCTGCATTTCTAAAATCAGAATCAGTCATAGAAACTTGTAACTTGCCATGCTGATAGGACATATTAATAACTCACCAAGAGCGTGTCTCGACACGCATAAGGTAGGGTTCCGTACCCAAAGCTATATAATTGTAGTTATAGTTCAGAAATTGATGGTTATAGTAAAAATCGAACGAACAAAGCTCTGTGGACAGAGCCAAATTTCAGAGATTACAGAGATAATTTTAGAGATGTATCCATAGCATATACTTTTTATGGTTTAACTATAGAGAAAACTGATTGAAAAACATTGTTTGTTAAGATCATTTTACAAAAAGGTACATGATCTATGAGCTAGAACGCTTTGAATTTATAACAGTTTTATCGCAGTAACAACTCAAAATTCATAATCTAATTCATCATCATCAGCCAGAAGACGTCCACTGCTGACATAGGCCTCCCCCTTTAACTTCCACACTGAACGACATCCTGCCATCTGCATCCACTAGATGCCCGCGACTCTCACAATGTCGTCGGTCCATCTAGTGGGAGGCCTACCTACGCCGCGTCTTCCGGTTCGCGGTCTCCACTCAAGAACCTTTCTTCCCCATCGGTTATCAGTCCTTCGAGCGATGTGACCTGCCCATTGCCACTTCAACGGGCATATTTCACAAAGGATATACTTTATAAAAAGTGATATATGAAACCTTACGTTCATTTTAAAAGATCTTTTTGACGATACTCCACAGAAGGAGGTGCAGTGAAAAAAAACATCCCCATTTCACATGTACCAGAGCCACCCCTAAAAACGCAATATTATATATTTATTATACTTTTTGAATTGGGAACTATATTACAACTGTAATTGTGCATAATTTCATGCACTTATCTAAGGTTCAAAAAAATTTGGACGGACGGACAGAATGAATTTATAGGGTTCTTTGTCGGGCGGAACCCTAAGAACATGTTTACACGAACTTCGTCATTGGAATAAGACATAATTGGAAGATAATAGACATTGGATAATTGACAGATAGTCGACATGTTTGTTAACACAATATCAATAAAAAATTTCGGGATGTTAAAAAAATCATTAAAAAGTTAAGATTCTTAAAAAAATAATTGAACAGGATATTTTGTTCAAAGCTTCCCTATCCTTATTAATCAGGTAAGGATAATAAAACTGTTATAAAACTGGGTTACGAGAATATTTATCAAAAATATCCTAAATACATAGGACTCCGCCCAACCCGTAAAATAATGCCTCAGTAATTAGAAAATTGCTTTCAAAACTCGTTTACTAATTAGCAGTTTTATACCTAATTACAACTTAGCTTGTAAGGGTAATAGTGTTACTGGGTTACGTAACATTTATATTTAAAAAAAACATAGAGGGTTACACGAAAAAGGTACTAAGCCAAAAGGGATCTGAAATTTATACTCATCATTTTGAACCATTTTTACTATGATGCTAAAACTGAAAAATAAAAATTAAAAACAGTTGTTTCATACAATTTAGTCTAGTAAGAATGACCGTTTTCTATAGAACAGCTGTTTTTTTCGAAGGGTTGGTACCATAGTAAAAGTAGTTCATAATGATGAGTATAACAGATCTCAAATGAACCCAAAAAAATGATGATGATCCTAATTAATGATTTCCTGAAATGGGTATGATAGACCCATTTAGGCAAAGTACACCCTTTCCGCGAAAAGTATAAATAATCCTATTATATGAAAATGACTTAGTAATTGGGTAGGTAGGTACTTCCACATTCAATATCAACAATTTGGTTCTTAGAAAGGACTTATCTTTTCTTACCTTTGTTTGCAAGATCGTGTTCTTACTGACAATAAACTCCCAAGTGGTCACCGATTAATATGGCAAATTATTTATGAGTACAATCACATCCGCTTTGTTAGGATTCCAAAGTAAAACGGAATCCGTTTATTTTCCCGGGTTCATCAACATTTTCCGGTAATTTTATTTAGAGAAAATAATAGCCTATTTTGCATAAATACGTACATATACGACGACCTAAAAAGACCGCAGGGAAACGCTGGATGCAGGCCCTTTTGGAAATGGATTGGGGAAGCCTAGGTCCAGAATTGGATGTCCTATGGTGATGATGATGATGAAGACGTACAAATAAAAAATTATACCTGCCAGCCATTATAGAAAATGTTAGGATGTATATAACTAGCTGTGCCCCGCGGTTTCACTCGTATGAACATAACTTCAGGAACCTCAAAATTTTCTGATACATCCGAACTTCCAATTTTTTATGGGAAGATTTAATGATAAAGAAAAAAAAGATAAAAGTGTTTTACTGTGAGTGAAGCATGACTAATGATGCTTCTACGTAGGTGAAAAAAATCCAGTCATTTTTAATATCGAAAAAAAATATTTATAGATGATCGAAATTGAATTTTGTATGAAAGTCGATGCGCACATATTTACTTTGATATAATTTTAGGAATTCACTTTTTCTCTTACGGACCTTTTGCTTTCTTCTAAATCCTAACAGTTTATAATGAAAATGTCTGGCCTTCTACATCACACACACATACTACTATTGTATATTGTTTTAAGAGACAAATCCTCACAACGATGTAGGTATGTCAGCAATTCATTGTGGCATTACCTCGAAGGATTTGGAAGGATTATGTCTTTACCTATTCATTTAAACCATCAAGGCGACACAAACGTTAGCACATATTGTATACAGACATACTAGCCTGAGGCTTTGTTGAGTTTAGAATTTAGAAGGAATACAAGTAAATTCCTAATGACACAACTGGTTCCAACTAGGAATGGAGTGTGAGAAATGGATTAAAATGTTACACTTTTACCCAAGGCCCTGATTCCATAACTGAAACACGCACGTAACACGGCGTGTTAAGTTAACCTCGTGCGAAACGAGCGTGTTTGTATGGAATTTTTATGGAATCATAGTCTTGCAGTGAGATCTATTAAGTTAGTAAAAACACTAATTTAATCAACTTTCAACGGTCCATGGGCAGTCTGTTTTAGTACACTGAAAAAAACCTGACTTTCTTCTTTTAAGACTCGGCAGGTTTTTTTTCCAGTGTAGTGATAGTTTTAGCTTGTATTTAGTTTTTTTTGTAATCTTGCACTAGCTCACATAAATAATAAAATATATTTAAAAGAAATCTATGACCAATTTGTAAAAGAGCTTATAACTTTACAGTTTTTGATGAGTATATGACCGCAGAACGTAAAGTTTGGAAACAGTTACTAATTATTGCAATAAAACAAAAAAAAATACCGCGTTCAAATCACTCAAGTCATTTTGAAGAAAAATGGTAACAGACATACATATGTATATATATAATCTCATATTATCCCACAAACATAAATCAATACATTCTCTGTTCTGTCGTGACTAAAAAAACAGCCAAAAAAATATGACTACCCAAAAAAAGGAGAGGAGTGTTATGTTTTTAGTGTTCATGAATGTAATTATGTATGTATGTCGGTTTCTTAATTTCACCATAATTCCTGAACGCCTGGACACACTTTTTGGTTGCAGAACCCTTGGTGAACGATCCAGACTTGCACGTGGACAGAACTTTTATTAAATCTTGAAAAAAGAATATCCTTTGTATGAGAGATTCACTATTTTAAGCTGCTTTTTTCCCTCAGAAGATTTCGAAAACTTAAGAATTTGTAAAACAACACAACACCAAGTTCATCGTGTTGTGACGCGACACGACTCTCACGTATTTTGCATTTATAAAAAAAAAAAACTTTGATATTTTACTGTAGTTTATTCTGATTTCTGAATCCCTCAACTTAAGTTGCAAGAGCTGTAAAAATAACTTGAGCCAAATTTTATTGCCAACTGATTTATATATGTATAGCTTCAGTGACATTCCTTGTCCTAGTCCTATTTCAGTGATTTTCCTCTCCATTTTCACTTATTTTCCTAATCGTATACAAACTATCGGTAGGCCAAACAAATAGCTAACATTTATTCGCAAATACAAATTCGTATAAAACACAACCCCTGTACCGAAGACATTGTCTACAATATAAGCATGGCACACATAAAACGTAGTTTATAGTAAAGAGTTCGTGAATGGCTCGTCTTTACCCACACTAGCGCTTTGGAGACAAACGTAACTTTACGGAGAGTCTGTCAGTGGTATACCAAGAGATAAGGCTTTGTCCTACGTGAGCGACAAATGAGGCAACGCAACGCACAACAGTGAGTAAATATCAAACAGATACGTATCAAATTACAAACAAAGTAAAATTTCGTTTTTTTATGGAGTTCGATACGTACTACACGCGCGTGAATACGTACATCGCCCATAGTTTGTATGATTTAGTTAAGCGCAAGCCGCATTGTATCGCATCATAATTTGACTTTTTTTGTCCCTCATCTAAGACAGAAAACAATTTTTTTTAAAGCAACTTTGGAAATTTGATAGAAATGAGTGAAAGCTTCAGCCTTATTCCTCTAACGTTCGCAAACAATCTTAGTGGGTAAAAAGATAAGGACCATTAACCCATACCTATTATTATTTTATTCTGTGTTCAGGCTCCAGTCATGGCTTGGTAACTCAATTGTGTAAGACTAACTAAGCTCAATACTGATGAGAAATTAGATTGCAAGGTTCTATGGGCAGTTAAGTTATCAGCTTCTAAATACCGCAGCATGAGAAAGCTAGCAGTTTTGCCTATTAATCCGCAAACTTCAATAATATGAAGATTGCACTTGATGATTATGATATGCGCTTGGTATGCTCTCACCATTATTAGGCAAATATTCATGTATTCCGTTTACGTAAGTCTTCGTATATTTTTACACTGGCAAACATAGCTTGACAGCGGGTTGTTTGTTCTAGTTTTTTTACACATAACATAAACATGTTATTATTTGATTCGCGTGCTTTTAATGTAACTGTGCTCATCCATAGACCGATTATGTCATATTTCATTATGCGTAGAAGAAGCTCTCGAGGTAGCCCTACAAATAATTCATTTTATTTGGATATGTAGTTTAACCAACTTCAGTAATACAAATAATTTTGTCTTACAAATTTTGAAGTCAGTTTTGGGGGAAACACCCGCGCATCTCGCCGTCTCAGCCACAGTTTTAGGATAGCTCGTGACCACAGAAAAGGCCGTCTCATCCACAGTTTTAGGATAGCTCGTGACCACAGAAAAGAGAAGTAAATAGAACGAAAATGAGAAGAAAACTCTGTCGCCAGGTATTTTGATACTTGATTAAACATTCTTATTTATGTCAACGCGTCGATTTTTCTTTTCTATGCTCGTGACCACTGTCATTTTGACATGTGCGAAACGTCAAGAGAAAGGCATCTATTTACCTAAACAAAATAATGCGCGATAAACATTTCAAACATGTGTTCAAATTGCGAAAGTTATTTTTTTATCTTTGAAGTCGGTTTTTATATAGTTTATGGCATCCAAAATTTTAAATTTTTACCTCCGCGCGCCGTTTTCTTGTGACTTTAAATGGTTTTACTATGGAAACAAGATCGATGGTTAGCTACACGGCTATTAATAACCCAATCTCTTAATAAATTGATATTAAATTTCTGGGAAATCAAATTCTAACTGAAGCCAAATAATTTGCCTAACGGCATTGAAAATTAAATTACGGCTTAACTTTATAAATTAAGCTCCATAAATACGTGATTATTGAAATAAATTACCTGAAATAGTCAATTATTACGTATCACACACTCCACTTACGCCACGTGACTTACTAATTCATATTTCATCCATACATTAGTCGGAAATTAGTGAAACAGTGCAATATAATTTTAGAGGATTAATATGTATATAGGGAAATAATTCAGAAATGAGCTGAAACAAGCAGGATTGGCTCGAGAGATACGTTCGATTTATTCAAATGATTAATCGAACAACGCTATATTAGAACTATACTCGATTATGGAAAATGACTACAAAGTCATGAGAACTGAGATTCACGGCTTAATGTGTTGTACCACACAATGAGTTTATTTTACTTTGCATTAATTTCTATCCCCTTTAAAATCATTTGTTTAATCATACTTAAAATATCATTTGCCTGCATCGTACTTTGCATTTTTTGACAGATTCAACACTTACTTTGATAATTTTGTGTTTGCGTACGCGTCTATTTTAATACTATAGCTCAGAATAAAATATGCTCAGAATGGTTTTCGATTAGAATTCGGAAAACATCGAGTGAATCAGTTTTTTCTAGACAATGTGCTCCATCGTAAAACGCATCATCGCTTAACATCAGGCGAGATGGTGGTCAATAGCGAACCTATAATTCAAGAAAAAATACCGGCAAAGTGAGAGTCGGGCTGGCGCATTGGGGGTTCCGTACCACCACATAAATTGTTAATTACTAATGCACAAAAAGGCAACATCATGCCCAGGCGGTCACCCATCAAAGTATACTGAGCGCGCCTGATGTTGCTTAACTTCGGTGGACAGAAATTTATTACTGACTTCCACTTGGCCAGTATTTAGTAGGTATTAACGACTGTATATGTCGACCCGTAATAGATAGCCAGTAAAAAACTCTCAGAATATTATGTAATGTTACGGCGGATTAACTAAGAAATAATAATAAAGCACAATAGTAACAATTACGTTTTTTAACGCATTTTTCTATTTGCGCTAATGTAAAAACTGTAATATGTACGTACATGCGTCAAACTTGACATGATTAGAGTACGCACTTTACAGTAAAAGAACAACAACCAGCAGCAGTAAATAATGGCCTTGTTAATAATGGCCGTTAAGCAACGACGGGCTCGATTGGTACTTGGATGGGAGACTGCCTGGACGTGATGGTGTCTTTTTGTACTACTTTTTGTATTTTGTAGTGATACGAAACCCTCAGTGAGTAAGCCCGAGACGCACTTGGTCAGTTTAAACAGTACTTTTTTATAAAACGAGTTCAAAAAAGGAGGACGGTTCTTTGTTCCACAATGTTCACCGATTTCTCTGCCAACTCTTGACGATTTAAAAATAAAACGATTGTTTGTTAGGTTATACTTTTAATTTGGTCATATTGTCACCAAGTCAGGATTTGGTGATGGGATCCTAGGGAAATCGAGGGCAACCCTCAAATTTTATAGGCACTTATTACGTTTTTCATATATTTTTGAAGACGATTTTTAAAGTGATTCAGTTTGTTTTGTAATAGCCTTGTCTGCCAACTCGCCTGATGTTAAATGATGATGCGGTTAGATGATTATTATTCCCTTGTTGATGTGTACTCAGTAGGCAGAAATTGCGCATTATCGTGTGTAGTCGACCGTTTGTTGGTTAGAATGTGGAGCTAGTTAGTCAGCGTGGATCCAAATATGTCCATTTAATTAGGAATGCAATGTGCGTTCAGCGGTTACGTGTGTATTATTAATTCGGACTCATGTACAGTCATGCTTATGCAATGCTGCATATTGTGAACGTATTCAGTGTAAGTATTATACCTACATACTAATAGAATATCACACTCAAATTCAAGTACATAATGAAAAAAATTTAATCACCGCTCTGCTGTTTTTGTGGGTCGGTGGAGGATGTACATCATGTGTTGTCGGAATGTGCGCGGTACCAAGGATTCATGATCGTTCTTGGCGGTATGAAGTCGAGCGGAGAGCATTGTCGCACTATGGTAGCAATGTAGGTTATTGCAACAGTGTCTTGGCTTCACCTGGCTCCAGGGAGGCCAAGATGCTGATACAAATGTATCTTTTATTTGTAGATTATAAGTGCCCGTGTGGGAGTTGTCAGTGTTTCTCTGATAATATATCCTATGAACAATGGTCACCTCATTTGTCAAAATATCATAAGTAGTTCAGGAAATTAGAGGGAACACATAAATATACATACATGCATAGACTGTCAATCTCATTACCCTCCTTTTGTCGTAGTCGGGTAAAAAATTGCATTTATACTTTTTACGTTTCTGTAATAAGTATAGTTGCCCTCTAGCACCTATTCCCATATTTGTAAACGCAATAAAGGCACCTCGAAGCCTTACCTTAAGTGCTCACATAGCTAAGTTTGAATTTGTTGGTCCTCCAAGTCGCTCATGCTTGGCATTCCTAGCTGTCTATCAATGTTCCCTCAGTCCATTCTAAATGAGGACAAAGTGACACATTACATCATAGATGATGTCATCAGATCTGTAGACATAATTTATCAAGGTAACCTAAATTAGGGAACCTTAAAGTTAGTCACTTTATTGACTAAAATGCTAAAACATGACTTAAGGACCAATAACCTTAAAGAAACCTTAAGGGTGAAGATATAAATAGGTAACGTCTATAAAATTTGGGGGTTAGTTTTCACTAAAACAAACAAACTTAAATTCAATTCGAGTTCTGCAGTTCGTGCTAGAAGTTAGGACCTTAATAATGTACCGTATAAAAGTGATTGAAAGAGAAAGTTTCAAGTCTAGAGCAAAAAAAGAATAATGGTCTGGTTTTTCCAATCTATAACATGGAATGGAACTTATTACGAAGAACTGCTTATTTTACAAAACATCAAGACTTCACGTATATAATTTTCTTAAAATCAAACTTTACATTAGAAAATAATGTTGTAGGTATTTCTTCAAACAGATTGCTGTTTCAAGATTTTTTGAAATACTTTATATTAACGTCACTGAAAAATTAACTTTTCGACTGAGTAAAAATAAAGCTAGAGGAAAGCTTTACATTCAGTTATGAAAAGAAATAAAATGAAGAATGAGGTCATTTCAAACAATAGAATTTGAACTTTAACAAACTATTTGTGAGATACAGTAAAACTACTAAGTACGTGCCATGCTATTTATGGACATGCTAAGATTCCGTTGTTATGTTTGAAATAAACTACGAATTATCAGTTGCTGTTTTTCTGGAATATATATTTGATTCCGCGTAAGCATTAATTTGGCTTGTATCTCGTAGATTATTAAACTCTAGTTATTTTAGACTTAAATCTTTAGGAAAAGCTTAGGCTCGAATAGAGCTACTCTACCATCGGGCTGGTTTTACCTTATTAGTACTGACAAAAAAACTGCGCCATTTCTTTCCTATATTCACATACATAGCTCTGATGAGACTTCAATAATAGCATAATGTATAATATAAGGACCTGCCTCTTGAACTAGTGCGAATGGCGAACTCGTCGGTGTACAATAGCGTCATGTGTACCGGTGTGAAGTTAGTCGCTGGCTGGTTTCACTAGTGTAAGGTCACGCAAGTGAGAAAAAATCCCTCAAAATAGTCAAATGTGTAGTAAAAAAAGAGGCTAACGGTAATAAATTATCTACTTATGCACTTTTATTCATTCAAGTATTATGTTTTGTGGGAATTTTTGATGAGGCAAATCTAGACATATATATCTTAACGAATAACAGTTAAATATTGCTTTACTCTTAATGTCATCCACTTACAAGTATTTTAAATATCACGCTTCGTGAAAATCAAAGAAAAAGTGAAACACAGCTTGGCTTTGTTCCACGTTGAAATTATTTACATTTATCGAAATACAATACACTCTTACCTACACAGTAACCCTTCTGATCAAATATCAAAGCGCTTGATACCCTTTGAACTACAAAAATCTTTTGACGTCGCAAAAATTCACCACAACACATAAAACGTTTTATAACTAAAGCAAATGCTCAGAGGAATACATCATAGATACGGGTGACAGCTGCAAGTTTTTGCGGAGAGCAGCGGTGAAGGCAATTTTTCATTGAAATAAATGTCTTTTCTTATCTGACATTTCCTAACATTGTCTGACGGGAAGCTAGACTTAGCTGTTCTGGATAAGGTAGGTAATTACGAAGAGTGTCACATCTATTAGGTATCTAGACAGGGCCCTGACACGATGCCTACGTTGACTTTCATTGGATATTTGAAATTTAGCTGATAAGGTTAATTTCAGTCCCTTTCTATTGGAAAAAAAAGTGATTAGTTTAAGTTTGTACATGTACGTAGGTCTAGAAGTAGGTTTTTTTTATATTTAGTTTTATTAGTTTTGTTAACTATAATATATTTTCTTTTCCAATTATAAATTTGCCTCTCCCTAAAACTATTTCAGCTTCCTTTAGTTCTTTCAAAGGCTGTTTATTTTAGACCCAAATTAACGAAGACCTAACTTTAACTTCTCAACCCCATCTCGTTTCTATTCAATCCAACTTCTTCATTACTGTATTACGTAAACTATTTCGTAAAGTTTGCGAAATCCATGCTTTTAGAATAAACTTAATTGAAAGTTTGGTTCGTTCTCTGAATAAATCCTTTTGACAAAATACATCGAGCAGGAGCCGCTGGCATCATTACAAATTAACAGCGAATGATCTTAATACTTGATTTCTGTTTTGTTTTAAAATACACTTTAATGTGTAGTAATAGAGCTGATAATGGTGCAAATATGTTTGCGAATGAAAATGCGAGGGGAAACGTGATGTCGCTCACCTTTGGATCAGACGTGACAGGCTAAGCCAGGTGCTCGTAATATTAGTCACTCTTGAAGCAATATTTTAACATAGCTTTAAGATACTTTAGCAGCGTTTCAAGCATTTTTCATTTACAAATATCTTAGTTTTCAGTGTTATAGAGGTCACTGGTTTTCACTACAGTTATATTACTTTTAATGGGATATTTACTGGGATAAGATTGTTGATGGAGCTCCTGGTATTTTGGCGCAGTAACATGCACCATGGTTACGAGAAGACTGAATAATGCGGGTGGTTGGTCGAATAGTTCAAAGTTAGATTTGATGCAGACAGATTGACCCTCTTTTTTAGTCTTTTGCTACGGTTATCACTGGAACTCGCACTCAAACCTAAGTCGATATAACACACTCACTGCATCACTGCGTATAGTATTTTGAACACATTTTTAAGACAATTTAATATTGGATTCCAGGCAATTAAAAACCATAGCTTCGATTGAAACTCTGGTATTTCAAGATATCAATAGTTCCCTTCACCAACCATGTTGTGGCCCTTGGTGGACAGGATTTCAGGGTTATGCAATTCAATCCGGTGGTTAACTGGTTAGGGCCTGAGTCCATCAGAACGAAGCACAGTTCATGCTGCATTAGGGAACACGTAATGGCAGTAAAAAACTAGGATAGACACAAGTCTCCTATAGCTGATCATCTGTAATACTTATGAAATTAATGAATGTGAATATAACACCAGGTGAGATGTGGTCAAACGCCCTAGCCTGTGGTTGAGAAACCATTAAAACATTCTATTACAATAATACAGTATTTCGTAATGGATCAATGATGAGTTGTCCAATGGAGAACCTCTGATGTTTGTTTCCGTCGGTTAAAATAAGGCCCGTAATTCTTATACTTTTTTCATTATTATAACGGGTATGTCGAGTAGCATTGTTACATAAAAATAGCCATAACGGTCGTCCGCCAGTGCCATAAAAAATTTATTTAGTATTTATGATGGCAACACTGCCAGGACAGTACAATAATTGGATTAACACGGCCTACGCTGTGCGCTGACGTAGCTTGGCTACGAAATAACGTAGAAGACGCGTAGCTCCGGTTACATAATTACTGTGTACATAAAATTATGAAGCAGATTAATGGTAACGCGGAGGTTATTATGAACTTTTGTTTGTTATACCGCTTTTGTTTGTCGTTCATATGTCATAATTAATATATTAATTTAACGTCACTGGAAAGTTTTTTTTGTTACTAAAAAGTAAATTTTGTTTTATAGCATAGTTTGTTTCTTTAGGTCAAATCTTGTAAGCTGAATTAGAACACTACCTTAAATGGAGTTGAATGTTTACACGTTGGTTCAATTTTCAGTTTCGTTTTTATGTTAAGCATGACATGAATTGACATTCAGGATTAGCTCCAAATACAGGAACTCTTTAAATTTGCTCGATGAGCCAATTTATTCATTAATCTCTTTTATTTATCTTTTTTTTTCTTTTCTTTTTCCGGTAAGTGGTTGTAGACCGTCGAACGCATGACGTGTGATATCTTCGACGACTATACCTCGCGAGTCTTGTTGTTCTCAAAGAAGAAATGTTTCACGTTGTTGGCAACAACAATTGCTCAAGCAACATGACGTGTCAATAGTTAGAGTAGTTTGTAACCACCGATATTAAAAAAATGCTTTCATACATTACTCATACCCTTTAAACGAAACACAAGTTACATATCATGAAGTTGTTAGCTAATTGCAACAACAATTATATTATATTCTCCAAATTTTTTAAGCGCAAGTATAAAATTGCCTAATCGTTGACCTAGAATCACGAAACTTGCAAGAGCGAGGTCTTAAAACACATATTACAAAAAAATCTGCAACTTGTTTATTTGAAGTAACATCATATTGAAATATGTTTTTGCTATTATAAACTTATGTTTTGTAGTTGGTATGTATCATAGAATTTGTTTGCTAACTACAATGTTAAGTTAGTCCATCAATATTTCAACCTTTTTTCGTGGAGACTCGATTCCTGGTGTTGATGAACTATCTACATACACATTTAGTAAATTTGTACGGAACCCGCAGGAAACGAGTCCTACTCACACATTTCCAGTTTATTTAATGAGGAGGATGATTATAGGGAATTAAAACTAGATAAGTTTAGTATTGTTATCGTAAACCGCTGTCTCACGCTATCATAACAACATTATTTCATGTTTCTTAATTGAAGCTTTTAGTGTTGTTAGTGCTATGTTTTCACTTACCACTTGGTATAATATACTAAGTTCCTTACTAGCACAGCAGCGCTGTAGTCACGTTTAGTGTTGTTGTCGAAGAACGGCTATCTCACGCTCTCAATAACAACAGTCATGTTGCTTGAACCAATATTTTAGTGTTGTTAAAGCAACGTTTTCACTTACCGCTCGGTCTGCTAAGTTCTTCACCCTACAGTGCAGGTAGGCTGGTTGTCCCACAGCGGCAGTGTAGTCACGCTTCGTGTTGTTGTCAAAGTAGGGCTGCCCTACACTCTCGGTAACAACAGTCACGTTGCCAGGGTCTGTTGTTGTGGTGGTGATGTCTTCATGACTGTCCTCTCCTTCGGCTGATATTCCTGGGGAAAAAAAAAGATTCGTCAAGCAAATCTAATAACTACAAAAAAAACGAAATCTGAAACTACAGCTTTAGAACTATCGACCACTCAGCAACTCTTAATGTAAAGTCGATCTCCGGATAAAAATCCAAGTGTTGGACATTCGACTATTTTTTGTAACTAAATTGATATAACATGTTTGTGTGATATAAGACGTGTGATAGAATTCAGTTAGTAATGTTTCTCGTAAAAATGAACTTAAAACTCCAGAATAAGCGATACTCAAAGGTCCACTGTCCACTGCATCGGACCATACTATGAACGTGCAATAAACGTACCAGAGACGAATAAAACATGACAGGCACAGACAGTATTAACAACTTAAAAGAAAGTCTTGATGTTTTTTTAGGTTTTCACATTGAAATTAAAAACGTTTAGGGGTGTTATCGCGTGTATTTTAAGTCATGACGTTTCGAACCCTTTGCAATGTATGTGGTAACCTGTGACCAGGGACAATCAATCAATTTCTGTAATCTCTGAATGTTAATTACTATGTTCGGTCCAAGCATTTATTTGCTCTGACACCTGCAAGAATAATATTTAAAAAACTGACTAAAAACATTTTCTCTTAATATTTCACTTAAGTATATCTGCACCCGATATGAAGTATATCGGGGACCTGTCTTAATATTATCGTACTTTCAAAAATCTAACGAAAAATAACAGTGTTCGTGGTTTTTATTTAGCTTTATGCAATGTTATTATAGCTGTCAGAGCAAATAAATGCTTGGACCGAGTTAATGGTTTCTATTTTTAATAACAAATATTGTATCTATACTATTACAACACGAAGACTTTCACCATAAAATCAGTAACTACGTCAAGATCGCATAAATATTACAGACAATTTCTGAATGAATCGACTTATTTGATAGACACCGTTCGTTAGAGGCTTTGAAAAACCCCTTTTCGCTCCTATTGTCAGAATAATGACGTTCAAAGCCCCGTCTTTGTTAAAGGGTTTCCCAGAAAAAGGTCACAACTTTTTCACCCTCATTCCTTTGGATACAATAATGGCACATTTCATTGAAATTGACAAGGGTATGAAGAATTGAAGTTATGTAAACTTTCAAATCGGCGTTTGGGTAGTTTATCAACTTGTCATAGTTGGCTTAGCAGTTTGCGAAGTTTATAAATCACAGAACTATTGTGAGAAGTTTTACAAACGATTAGTTTTACAGTCTAATTAAATTGTTCCTCAACATTTTAGTGAAAATGTACTATTTAGGCACTACGAACTAATCATCACATACTAAAAACATGAAAGTAACTTTTTATGTTTCTCTTTATCTTTTCTGCCTGTTACCTTTTAACCAACTTTCAAAAAGGAGGAGGTTATCAATTCAACTGCATATTTTATTTTTATTTTATTTTTATGTAGGTATGTTTTCTCAGAACTTTTGACTGGGTGAACCGATTTTGATGATACTTTTTTTTTATTTGAAAGGTGGTGCTTCCCATTTGGTCCAGTTCTGTTGAAGTCTGTTTTTTATATTGATAATAATTATCACAACTTAACTGCTTAGATTAATGGTATAAAGCAATTTTCGTGTAGTTACTATGAAGACACAATTTGGCATCTAAACTGGCCGATGTCACCAGTATCAATAAAGCCAGGTTCCCACGTTTTTGACTCAGCTACCTAATGTATAGTTATCTAAACCACGTAGAAGGTGATAGGGTCGGTTATTTTCACAAAACTAAGTATGGATCACTACTATAGCACTAAATTTGATCCTTCGAGCCGAACCTAGTAACAGAAGCTGCGGGCGTTTTCCAGTACTTTATGTACCATCTCACTCCTTTTTGTTCATGAAGAAAGGCCAAAGTTAGCTTTGTGCTACCTTGTTCAAACAGATCGAGTTTCAAGAAGTTCTAACTACCTATCTAACGGTAGAACTGTGCTTAAGTTTCGATGTGTTGTCGCGCACCGCTGAGCAGATGCCTATTTGAAGAGAGTCCTAAATAAATTTAATGTAAAGCGAAGCGTATTGTTGAATGAAACTCACATATCCACCCCCATAATTTCCGCATTCACCTCACACAAGCACGTCATTACGTGAGATACAATTTTCAAGTATGTATTAGTTACCTATTTAGAGACACTGATACTCTAAGTGAAAAATACTGCTATCGGGCAGTTGAAAATCAAAAGTATATTATAAAATGTGAATATTTCTTTGTACGTATTATCCGTACTTAACTCTGTAACAGCTTAATGGATTTGTGTAATATTTGGTATAAAGGTAGCTTATAGCCTGGATTAACACAAGGGGCTTTTAATCTTCGAAAAAAAAAAGTTTCAGTAGAATAACGGGTGAAACCATAGGGCGCTGCTAGTCAATTATACACCTTTTCATTTCTTATGTACGGTTTTTTTTTGATATCACCATTTGGTGTTGATATCAAAAAAAAACCGTACATGTCAATCATTTATAAAAAAATTTTTTTCATATATTATGTCGTTATTAAACTATTTTTTTACATTAACATAGACCTAGTACCAAAGTTTTGTATTTCTTTAACGTAAGCAAGTGTTAATTAGATTTTTATATGCGGAAACGTGTTAATAGTGCTAAGATATCCAAATTATTTGTAAATTAGTTATGTATCGCTGTACGTTTTCCGAATAAAATAAATAAATAAAGCCTTGATTAAACGTGTCTTTTCAATAAAGGTTTCAAAACCTATCTATGTATATTGAAATGTAAAGAACTACGATCCGAACCAAATTAATTAAAGAGATTTTAGATATCTACAATTAATTTTCACGTGAAATTTATTTTTATTGTGGTACTACTCGATTTGTGTTTTGCGAATGTCAAGTAATTTAACAAATTTGTATTTCCTTCACATTTGAAATAAAAAGCTTAGTTACCAATATACAAACAACTATTTCACACTCTAAATAGAAGGCAAATAAAATCTACGTATACAACGTGTAACAAAAAGGTGTGGTGATACTGAAGACTGAGTAGTTCAGTCTACTCAGTCTTCAGTATCACCACACCTAGTAGACTGAGGGAACCTTGAGAGAAGACTATGCTAACAATGCCTAGAAAGAAGGAATTACTGATGATGATGATAGTTGTGTTAGTGTAATCTTGATTTCTGGAAACTGTTTGTTTTTGACATTCAATAAATGCGTAAATTAACTGTTCACATTTTAACTTCTAATTCATTATTTTTTCATTGGAATTTTTATACTAATTCTGACTAAAATTATGTAACCCAATAATTATAAGCTTGCTTAGTATACCGTATTAGTTTAAATAAATAAAAAATAAATAATGACAAACATGAGAAAGGCTTGAAGGACCAACAAAGAAAATCATAACAAAGTGAGCACTCAAGGTGTGGATCGAGGTACCGGTAGATATTGCGTTTATTAATATGGGGTTAAAATTCCTCTCTAGGTGCACTGTTAAATGTAGGATTATTTTAATCTATTTATAGCTGTTATTGCTAAACCAGTTTTATGAAATGATAAACTATATTACTTACTACCATTATACCCACACTACCTATCCCTTTACCACAGGCTTGTATTTGGGAACGAGGGGTTGATAGAGACAAAGATACGTTCAATCTTCAATAATTGAGTAATGGATACGTTTGCGGATATCTTGCAGCTTCGGAAGGGGTTAGATGAATCATAAAGGGTTACAGAGTCATAAAGTTAGATTCAAATTATGCTGACTAGTAGTGACGATAATCAGTCTTCGAAGCCGTTTATTGCACACGTTATTTCCGCTATTTTTCTGACTTATATTTTTTTATAATATTCATATTGCTTCTCTAGTTTTTATGATTTTTTATAAGAGATGAATCTACAAGTACGGTTGGCCATCAACTCACTGAGTAGGTAGCGGTGATAATTGGATTAACAATTATTCTCGACATTGGTCTCTCCTAACACAGGTTGTCAAAACTTAAGAGGAGAGGCCAAACACTTGTAAATTAAGATAAATCAGAAAAATAAAGAAATTTGAATTTGAATTTTTCCTCTCGGGCGAGACCCGAAAGTAGAGCCAGCGTTAAATCCATAAAAAAATATTTATTGATAAGCACTTGTGTACAAAAAAAAAATGGTTCTACCTTTGCTTTAGTGAAAACACTGTGTTGCAACGACAGCTTCTTCCATAGGTACAATGGGTAATATAGTTTTACAATAAAGTGCTACTACATATACAAAAACGAAAGAGCGGTCTCTCCTAACACAGGTTGTCAAAATATAACAGGAGACGCCAAATAAGTGTAAATAAAAAAATCAGGCCTTAAAAAAAAATATTTGAATTTTTTGAATGAATAATGGCCATATTAGCATCACGACACACGACACACCTCAAATGAGTCATGAAATGTAATGAATCATTTGAGGTGAACTGAGATAACTTAAGAGACGACTAAAAAAATGCAAAACTTGGACTTGGAAAACTAACAAAGCTAACCTTAGCAAAGGCTGCAGTTAGGGTGACTAGTTTGGCAAAAATTAGCCAACAAACTTAAAAAACCATCCATAACGTTACCGAGATACACGACATAAATGTATTTACAAGAATTACTCGTTTAAAATTATTAGATAACAACCCGTAATAAACCCGTATTAGATAATTAATTAATTAGGGAAGAATTTACACGTTATTTTCAACTGGTGGGGAGCACATGAGCCTCATACCTGAACTCATTTTGTATGCACGTGAGGTTTATTTCATCCTCATATTACCTCACACATGGACATTTTCACACTGAGGTGTAAATCCCGATACGTTATCCTAACCTAGGATAAAAGGTTTTAAAAACCTCATGACGAGGTCTTTCAAACTGACGATGAGGTCGCTTAGACCTTTATCTACAACGTACGTGCAAATGTGAATCGGGCTTAAGGGGCTAGCAAGTCATCGGTATTCTGCATTGCGCCTCGTACGTGACGCACGAGTTCGAGGAACTACCCCCAGGTGTCGCTTGAGCCCAAAGCAGAATAACTCAAAATACAGGAAATAGACAATTCTACTAATGCTAATCTACTTCCAATGCAAACAGGTATAACTGTTACAGGTAACCGAAATACATACTATCATTCTTAGTAAATACTTAATTGGTACTTATTGTAAAACGATTTATGACTAACGAGCGATTTCAATGCAATTAGTTTATTTTACTTCCTCGCTGCGCTCGGGATTCTACTATAAAATCTTTAGTTTCGCTCTGAATTCAAAATAACAACCTCGACGAACTAAATATTGTTTTGTCACACACACAAACACAAATCTATTGTGTAAAGTAGAATCCTGAGCGTAGCGACGAATTCAATATATGCCGCCCAAGAACAAAATATATTGGCCCCGAAAAAAACTATTGCGAAAATATAGCGTGAAAACTTCTGGAAAAATGCAATGAAAAGAAATAAGAATGCACATGACAGTTTTAACTGCCAGTAAGCCAGACCAGTAATTTCTTCATTGATTATGCGTTCCACCTCTTTGCTTACTTTATATACTAACCAACAAAGAGTATATAGTATTATAATACAAACTCATTGCTTACCAATCACATAAATGTGTTTAACACCGCAGAGAATTTAATGTAAGTTTGTGATATTTATAAAACTCTCGATTTGAAAAGATGCCATGTTTTAAATGCTTATCAAGACTTAGTAAAATAATGCGCGATGAGTCCTGCTAAACATTTAAAACATTATTCGCTCTGCTGTTGTTGCGTGAAAGAAGAACAAACAAACTTTCTCACTAATAATATCAGTATTAGTATGATATTCTCCGATCAAGTTGTAATGTAACATAGTATTGCCTTTATAGATTTATTTTTGCTTTACTTAGATATTGTTTTACTGTACAAGTACGTAAACAAGCTTTACAAGATGATTTACTATTTTGAAGCTCAAAATATATATATATATATATCTACTTTCATAGCTTTTCACACGACATGTTTACGTATTGGAAAAGTGTATTCAACGTAAACAGATCAATACATTTCAGTATTATTGAAAATATCAAATTTCATGTTCATAATATTATGTAAGTATAAGTACCAAAGTTCATTCAGAAATGTATCTTAAATTTATTCATCTTCTTAACGAAATATAACAATTATGAAGTAAAAATATTAAAATTGACTGCACATGATTTTTCAGATTTCCCTTTACCTTTTCCAGGACAAAAAGCATCTAGTCGAGAGAAGAACATTGTTTTTATCATAATGAACTACTTTAACTACAGGACTAACCCTGAAATTGCGAAAAATCTGTTGTTTAATAGAAAATGTATTACAATATTGTAATAAAAAAATAAATGACTTTTTGGCTAAACGAAGTAGAGATATACGCAGTGACCCTGAAGACCTGAAGACGGACCGATTCACTTTCAACGGACGTCGTCCATCATTTAGACAGCTGTCTATAGCAGAAACCTCTTCTTTTATCAAGAAATTTGTAATGAAATAACGTTCCACCAATTTGTTCCGAGATACGGAGATTAAATCGTTTTTGATCGCTTTGAAATGAGGGTTTGGTATGAAATAGATAGAATATTCATAGAAACCCTACAATACCTACATAGATCTCGTTATTTCGTTTTCCCATATTATTTTTTGTTTATATTAAAAGAGCAGCGGCAAACAGTCAAGTGGTCCTGAGATCTGAGTGCGGATAAATATACATACCTATACTTTCCCATCTATAATTTTAGTGAGATTCGAACAAAATCTGTTCTAATACTATCTCTGAAGATCCATAGATAAATTCATGCAGGCCGGCCCTAATGAATTTATTTATTTCTTATTAAGGTTAGATAAATCCAATTTATCATAGTTAACCCAATAACGCTCGCATTAAGATGAGATAAAGCTATTGAGGTCGTTCCTGAAGACGTAATGCCTATTGGAAACGATTGGTTGAAATAAACGAAGTTTTGAAGCTCAAAATAGAATATAAGTCTGTTGATTTTATAAGGAACTTGGAATCTGTCTATACTTTAAAAAAAATCTTGTCGTTTTCAATGAATTAGGTATATTACAATTAGAGTAATACAATTTCTTATGGAACGTGTTTAAGGCGGAACCAAGATATCTTCATACAAACGTACCTACTAGTTGATTTTAAATCAGTAGTATTTATGACTAGTTACATTATTCGGCTAGTACTGAAAAAATCCATTGATTTCATTTTACGAGTTAAGACGAGACCGGAGGGAAAGTCCTTTTCATATACCCGTACGTATTTAGTACAAAAAAATCGCAAAATATCGCCTAATTTTAATGAAATTTAAAAACCTCCTTTAGACGGGATATTTGATATTATGTTAAATGTATAGTGTGTATAGCATATACATTTGTAAATAGGTATACGAAGAAAACAAACACATACTAAGAGCCTTAACATATAATTATGTCTTCTTACTTTATAAATAGAACTTAATTTATTTGTAAATACCAGTCTCTGTTCCTTTAGAAAGCAAACAAACCAAATATTTCTCAAGAGTTTACACCTTTCCCGTTTAAAAGGTTTCAACATAAAATGTGTCCCCTAAAGGCGATAAACCTTACTAATTACATCACAGCAATGAAGGTGGCACTTAACTCGTATTTTGGCTTAATGTTAGACATTAAGCGAAACGCTGGCTGAGCGCGCATTTGATTAGAGCTTCATTAGGAAGAAATCTTCGACGAAATGCAAAAGTCGAGACAGTAACTAAGAATCAAACAGATACATATCTATTGCATAGAACCCACTTACCGGCCAGAGCTATCTCTATTGCGCATATTCTAAATTTTTGATGATAATAAATCATTGAGTAAGAATTAAAATTAAAAACAAAATGTAATATAGTTTTTTATTTTATTTAATGTCATAGGAAATAAAAAGACTCGAAACAAATAAAACGAAATGAATTGTATGAATTTTCGATGTTTTCCACTAGATAAAATAAGTAATTGTAAGTTTTTATAAAAGTTATATATATATATATACTTGTTAAACAAAATAAAAATTATCATATTTTTGTAAACTAGGATTAATTACGTACACTAGCTTTTAACACTCTGTATACTATTAATAAGAAATAAAGAATATTATAAAACAAACAAAAAACTAGATAAAATAACATGAAAATTCTTTAAAAATTTGCAATGTTATTCTGAAGATAATGTCTAATTAAAATCGGATGAATCGGTTGTGGTTTTCAATTTTATTCCTTAGAACTTAAGGATTAATTATTTATTTATCCTTAACTTATAATACTCTTAATATCTACTGTTTCATTTTTATTAAACTTTGAGTCCTAATGGTACCGATTGTCTTAATTTTATTTAACCTAGAAGCTCTTACCATTATTTTTAACGGGCAACCGTTATTATTTACTAAACTTAATACAAGCAAACAAACCTAATCTACTTAGCCTATGAAAACAGTTGAATTACCCATACACCGTAATGAATTACCATAATTGAATTACATCACTAATCCAGTTAACGTAATTTTCTTAAGACTGAAGCACTGATTCTTTCAGATTGGCGAGTTTCGCACCTTACAGATAATCTTTGATCGCAAACGCGCAGATAAGGTTACAGAAATTACCTTAGCTTGCGTAAGTACAGCCTTTATTTGCAAAGTAGGCTTTTACCTTGTCTAATACAAGCGAGGTAGTAATTGGAAAAGATTTCACCGTGTTATCTCCTCGTGAGCGAGTGAAAAATCTTTTTGAATTTTCTTTAATCTGAAAGCTCGAACATTTTTCGGAGAAAATATTATATTTTGTTGGTATTTTTATGTACTGAAGGTAAAGATATTTTTATTAAGACGTAGGATTATTAGAATTTAGCAGTGCTATTTATTATAAGGGTTAAGACTAGTTAACAATATAAAGGGAAGACTCATGGTACAGAACGTACGTCAAAAAAAATAAAGCAAGCAACATTTCCGTCACATCGGCATTTGGCTTGCCCTATATGAGTTTGTTTTCCGATTGTTGTTGCCTTAAGCTTCCCGGTTGTTTTTGTTATCTGAACTGAGTAATTCAACGTAAACCCCCGAAGCGAAGAACAACTCAACAAATATATACTTTAATATTGATTGTTTTTACAACCTGGAGAGGAAAGTAAAATTTTCACACAATTATTATCAAAAAAAAAAAATTACGAATAAAAAAGGAAAAAGACCAGAGGGCGATGATATATTTCCGTTCCTATACTTTCCTATTAATATCAGTCTGGATTTTAAAAACTATACTAAATATCGAGTACAATCTATTGGTCTTACTACTTACTCCCTTTGTTAATAAATGCTTACAGTTGCTTTATCAATTTCACATTGACGGAAAATGTCACGTTTATAAATGAGAGTAAGAACAAGTAAAAGCAAGTGATCTGTCTTTGCAATCAATCTAAGAGTTGCTCAAAGCTATATAACTGTAGTCATAGTTCAAAAATTGGTGGTTATAGAAAAAATCGAACGAACGAAGCTCTTTGGACTGAGTCAAATTTCAGAGATATATATTATCATCCGACATAGCATATACTTTTTATGGTTTAACCATGGAAAACTGATTGAAATACATTATATGCCAAGACCATTCTACCGACCTTTGACCTTAGAACGTCTTGAATTTGTTCCAGTTTTATCGCGGTTAATCAAAAAGTCATAATCAGATAATGTCCGAAATTATTTTGAATGAAGGTTTTAAATATGACATATCCGTATTGTCGGTTACAAGTTTCTATCTCTTATAGTTTAGAACCGACCGATGGGCCAGGATCGTCACACACTGGGTGCCTGCTGGACGACGCAGTCAAGGAAGGCCTAGGAAACGCTGGCGTGACGATCTTGACTCATTCCGGAAAGGTTGGCAAGAGGTGGCGGAGGAACGAGATTTATGGAAGGAAATGGGGGAGATCTTTGCCCAACAGTGTGACAGTATAGGTTAAGAAAAAAAAAATTGTTTAGAAGTGCATGGGGGAGCAACTTTTTCCACTTTCGTGGGCCATATTTCGGAAAGGATAAACTTGATAAAAAAGTGATGTATGGAACCTTACCTTTATTTTAAAAGACCATTTCTACGACATCCCACAAAAAAATCGTCCCCATTTCACATGTACCTAATATTATAAATCTTTTATACCTACTTTTAAAATTTAGATATATATTACAACTGTTTCTGTGCATAGTTTCATGAACTTATTTTGATAATTATAGAAATTAGGTTCTAAAAAAATTAATGACGGACGGACAGACAGACAGACAGACAGACGGACAGACGGACGGACAGAACGAACTTATAAGGGTTCCTTGTAGTACTATGGAATGCTAAAAATGACTGTTTATCTACCTAGTATCTAGAACTATCTACGAGTATGTACTAATGTGCACAATTGGTATGATAAATGAACTTTATCCTAAGTGACATCGGCGCGGAGTCATTGGGATTTGATTTAACTTGTCACCAACTAATAAAGGTTAATTGAAATTTCTACGCAGACTATTTTCATCAAATCGTATAATATTTGCAGAGAAGGTTATTTTAATTTGATCCAGCCTGTTGAAGATCACCTTTTAGTAGATAGTAAATGAATAAGTAAAAATAAATTAGCAGTAGTTAAAAATACAATTAACAAAATGTAATTTATTAAAGCGCTTTTTTATTGCATAAATTAACGCATCAATTTTTTTCTAGTTACTTTTGTGGAAGAAGTGTAGGTATTTTCTATATTACTTCTTATGTTAGCCAAAACTTTAATCATGTTTTTTTTTAAACACGTCACAATTACAAACCATTCATAGTGGAAGTCATAGTAGTATATTTTGTGAAATCGATATTAAAATATAAACTCAGACATTACTTTTTTTCCCAGTCACTCGTATGACCATCTCAATGAAAGCGATTTCTTACAATAGTATCTATGTTCATACTTGAAAATCGAATACAAATCACAGTATAACACTATTCACTATTGCATGCCCCGCCTTCCATTTCCTTTATGAACCCTCTCCAACCTAAGGTTGCTTGCAAGAGATCGCTCTTAGCGATAAGGCTGCCATTGTAGCACTAGTTTTTATGCTGTTTCATCGTGTGTGTGCAATTTGTTGTGTGAACAATAAAGAATTTATATATCTATAATAAGGGAAGGTAAAACTTCTATATACTAGTACGTACATGTTTATTGCGGTACTTACAGGTTCTACGCAAGCAGCGAGCCCCGAAAAAAGGGAGTCAATCACTGCCGTTACGATATTGTGCGAAAACGTTTTGGGAATAGATTCTGTGCGATATTTCATCTGTGCCTGGTCTATCGAGCTTCGGAAATCTTCAATTTCTTCAACAGCTATGTAAGAGATGAAAGTAAGTTCTTTCTAGTGCGATAAAAGATTTTTCGTCAACTTTTTATAGTCGGTCTTTGAGAAAAGATAGTCGTGCTTATCTACTCATGCTTAGGCTTGTCTAAAAGGTGATAATAATGTGTTATTTCAAGCTGTTTTCGACCACGGCTGCTGTTAGGTAAAATGAGCGCCTAATTAATTTTACAAAGTTGTCAATATAATAGCAACCTTGTTACCAATGACGTCGATTATTTTATATAATGGTTTGCCAATTTGACTGGACTAAAATTAACTGCATCTATTTTAGTTTCAATATTTTATGTGACAAAGGGATGACAGCCAATTTAGAGCTGTCAAATTAACTGTAATTAATGGTACCATACAATCGACACCATTATGTTATAAACTAAACTAAATATGACAGTTCTAAAATGTTTGCCATCCTTTTTTCATATCTTGAAAAGAAAAGACGCGCAGTTACTTTTACACCTTTCAAATAGGTTAAGTTCAGTGAATGCTACAATAGAATCAATACCACTATTATGTAAGATGTCAAGTAGTTCATTATTATGTTCTAAATAATAACGTTCAATGATATCTATAAAACTAAAGTGGTATTTTTATACAATACTAGTTTATTGTACTTGGTACGCCCTCACTCGTCTGATACAATTATAACCTATTTTAGCAATGAAAGATCGGTAACAGGCATAGACCTAAAAAAAATTGACATCCTAAATCTATGGTAACAGAGAACGGGGCTACATGTCAGGACGCCATTTTACATAGAACTAAACTTACGCCATTTTTTTATCGAAATTTAATTTTTAATATTTTTACTAGGAAATATTGACATATCTACTCTAACCTAAATACTGAATAATTTTAATGTTATTGTATTCTGATTCGTAATTTTTAATGTAATTTTTTATTGTATGACTCGTTACACGCCTTGGCGTAGCTGTAAGTGTAACGAGTATTTGTCTATAAATAAATAAATAAATAGTTGTGTTATTATATACCTAAGTAACCTTTAGCTATACGCAGTCAAATGCTCAATACATTGTTATTAAGGACGTTAAACAGCATATTTTAATATTACTTCATCTACATTGGGCTCTCGGGGACCGGGAGCTCACCTCATTTTCAAATATCTTATTGAGCGTCTGGCTAATGCGACGCGTCACCAAAATGCTGGCGTGTTTCTGGCACAACGCGTAAATATTGCCATTCAGCGTGGTAATGCCTCTAGCATGCTGGATACGCTGCCAACTGATAGTGGGCTTGAGCATTTGGACTTTCTTCAGATTTTCAACGGCTTATGGGCAGTCTAACTGTTTTTGTAGTGTTAGTGTTAGCTTGTGTTTTTTAGTTAATAAAAACACTTGCCCTAAAAAACTACGTCTACTAATAATTATAAATTCAAAAGTGTTTTGTTGGTTTGTCGGTTTGTTGATCTTTCGTTCATGCAGCAACAAATCGCCGTGATTTTTGCATGGATATTTTTCCCAAAAAAAAAACAATAGTTATTAGTATAACAGGGAACAAATAATATTTTGGTTCGTCGAGGGTGATATTTTGAATTTAGAGCAAAGAGAAGGATTATATAAAAGAATCCCGAGCGTAGCAAGGAATTCAATATACGCCGCCCGAGAACAAATGTTTTAGCCCCGTGTGGTCCCTAGTGATATAAGTGATACACACTATTTTTCATTTCTATTCCTATGAGAAAAAGAAAAAGCTACCTACTCGAAACTTGTATGTATAAGCTTTGGATTGAAAGTGTAAATAAAACACAAATAATTATTTAAAAAAACTAAACATAATTTAATGTTAGATTTCATTAAAAAAAATACATTCAAACTTCGTAAGCGGCTCCAACCTGATAAGCAAATCTATCAGAAGTACAAATACGAACAAATAAGAAGAGAAAAAGCTCAAACTCCAAAGTTGTTGTTTTTCGAATAGGTGTGATGAAATGTACTTTATAGCTTAGTTTAGCCTAACGAATGTATATGAATATTGGTATGCCTATACAAACTTCCTCACTAATAATCCAAGAGAATGACAAATAATATTTTTACCACTTTGATCCTATCTTCCAATACGCCTCGTTTCGAAGCAAACAGATCCAAACTTATGTAACAACAGAACAAACACTTTGCCGAAAGGGTGAGAAAAGCTCAATGGTCCACATGCAAACAATAATAGAACTGAGAAGGTGTTAGAGATGGAAAACATTAAACTTTGTTTCGAGTCATTCGAATCGTCATTCATTGGGCGGTTTTCTGACTGCTGAAAAAACATAGTTCTGCAAGCATCGATACATAGTGCTGACAGGACATGTTTTTTTTTCGCATTTGTTCAATGAAACCTACAATACAAGGAAGAGGAGACATTTTAGAACACGGCTAGGAAAGAGTACTTTGTTAGCAAAAATAACCACAAAATACTATACTACGAAATAAAACAAAAAGAAGCATGACAGATGTCAGACAGACAGATAGATATTGTCTGTCATTGTGAACAAGCAAGTTTTTTTTATTGACCTTTCTTTTCTTTGTCTGTGGTTTCGCAAAACTTCATAACCATGTCTCTTCAACGCCATCTATTGCATTTAAATGAACTATTTATTTATATTGCTTTTTGGAAAACTTCCTATTGTCTGAAATTTAATTGCTCTTGTTGTGGTCTTCTGGAAATTGTCAATTAGTACTACATTTTGAACATCAAACAATAATTAATTAGTCAATTTATTAATTTGCCGCCTGCTTGCTGGGCAACTGGTAGTATACTTAAGCATTTGGATTATATTTAGACATTCAACGGTCAATGCGGGTAATCAAACAAAAAACTATTATACAAAAACCGGTAGTTTTTTTTTTGTATAATGGAGTAACAATTTTTTTTTTTTTTGTGTTGGTTAGCTTGTATATTTTATCCCAAATAATATCAAACACAACAACACAAAAAACTATGCGTAAATTAAATATTCGAATGAGCAGCAATAGAACTCAGATGCTAATGAAAACCATTCGAATAATTTGGCTATCACTTTTCGAACTATCGTCCTCTCTCCCACTAAGTCCACTCCTAATTGATTCAAGTACGTCCCTAAGACCACCATGTAATTGAAGGAAGTGGTCCTTATTCCTGAGGACCACCATCTAATTCCGCTAAAGACTGTGAAAAGGGCCACTTTGTTCCTTAAAGACGCAACAGACCTGGAAACAGCAATTTTGGTAGCTATATTTACCGCTGTACGTAATCTAGGTTGTGATTTAGTTGCGGCGGGTAAGCGTTGTAAGCTTAAAGGTTGACTTAGGGCATTTTAGCGTAAGGTAAAGTTTATACCAGAATTAAGCGCTGTTCTATAATTAGATATTACTTTCTATGTAATGTACATAATAATAGTTCCTCATAATATGGTTTTAAGCGACAAATGACGATAAATTATTGTTTTCTAAAAAGTTATAGAGCTTTTTTAACAAAATAGATCTAATAAATAAGATCGGTATGCCTTGGGAGGGGTCTATGTGAATTTGTGATTGGACAAGGTTAATAAGCTGTAAAAATCAGTCATGGCATTTTACTTTATTCTTACTTGTTTAAAATACCAAAATACAAAAAAAAAAAAAAAAAAACAGGTTTGTAGGCACATTCCAAGTTAATCGTAGGTCCTAAGTATGTAGATCATTTTGAAAATGAAAACGGTAAAAAAGCAGCGTAAATAATGCCAGATCCTCAAAGTTAAATAAATATCACGGACGTTATGGCACACATGGTCATCTGACCCCAAACTAAAGCAAGGCTTGTAATAGGTATGGCTGCCAGATGATGAGACTGATATACATACATTATTAAATACATACTTAAATAGATATTAACACCCAGACATAGTACAAACACAAATATTCATCACACAAATGTTTGTCCTAGGTGGGAATCGAACTCACGCTCCCAACCGCAGAAGGCAGGTTCACTACCAACTGAGCTAACGGGGCTGTCAAACATTAACATGTACACACCTACTTTACGATCATAATGCTCAAATATCTTTTAAAATCAATTAGTGAAATATTTAAAAAGATTCTGATTCAAATAACCCGTACTTATTGACACCCTCCCGGTCTTTTCAGATGGAATCAAATGAAATAAACAAAGTTTCATATCCACATTTCGCCCCTCGGCAAATCACGTTTCAGACATGAGTCTCTGACTAAACTAAGCCTGGATTTAATATAAGTTAGCTGAGTATTTGTCTCCTAGTTTATTTAACTTATACTTATACATTAAAATATACTTGAGTATACACGTAATAAACTGTTTGGTGTAGAATTTCGAGATAACGAGCTAAGTTAGGCCAACTCCACACTCCGCAACTGGTTGCTTAATTCAATTGTGAGTCTTATTTGGTTAAGTGCGTATTTGTGCGTATATTCATTAAAAGTATAATCTCTGGGGTATCTTTAAAACAAAAGAAGATAAGCACCTCGTGGGCAAGCGTTCCTCTTAGACCACATACTTAGTTATTTATACTCCTATTAATAAACGTACAGCCCAAGAGAATGTAATACTCCGTAGAGCAGCCTTGGAATAGTTACCGACTGTCTTTTGTCTTTTTTCGATCGAGTTCAAAATTTTAAAGTGAGAAAAAAAAAACAAAATACGGCGTATCTATTCCAAGGCTCAATCTGGTCATAGCTACCATAGAGGTCCACTGAAAAATGATTTTGCGATAGGACCTAATTAAGGATATATGGACCTAATTAAGGGCATATGGAGGTTAAAAGTTTATATGAAAGTCTTTAGTTTTTTGTTAAGGACATGAAATTCGGTTTTCAGGTTAAAGGTTAATAATAACTAAAACTATGGTAAGTTTTTTTCTAAATGGATGAACTAAGGAGGTGTAATGGGGGTATGAATATCGTGTTGAAAATGTTGTAACTTCGAAGCTAAATTCTGGCAAAATTCCTTATAGGGAATAGTAAAAAAGACCGAAAAAGACAGATTATGGATGTGAAATGGAAATGGTTTGAATTTAAAATTCAAAATGTTGTAACTACGAAGCTGTAATATGGCAAGTAGATTCCTTTTGGGATCTGGACGCCCGCTAGGAAATGATATTGCCAAAGGGCCGAATTAATGGGGGAAATGGAATTTGAAAATTTTGTTTTTTTATGTGAGAGACATAAAGTTTGTTATTCAAGGTTCATCACTATATATAAGGTCGGGGAAAAAGTTTCTTCGTATTTTATAAACAAATTCAAGACATATTTTTTCAAGTTTAATTACATTTAATTATAATATATATGTACCATTTTGTTCGATAACTTGTTGCCATCTTTTAGGTAGTGACATGACCCCGTTGCTGTAGAAATTTTGGGAATTCTGATCAATAAAATGCAACAAGTAGTTTTGACAGTCCTCTCTTGATGTTAATCTAACACTACCCAAAGAATTCTGAAGAGATCGAAACAGGTGGAAATCTGAGGGTGCAAGGTCAGGGCTATGTGGTGGATGCATTAACACTTCCTAACCAAGCTCTCTAAATTTTTGCTGAGTGGCCAAGCTCTCTAAATTTTTGCTGTGTGCGGTCTGGCGTTATCATGATGAAAGACCACACTCTTTATGTTGATCAATTCCGGCCGTTTTTTCTCAATTTCTTGTTTGAGTCTCATCTGCTGTTGGCAGTAAAGATCCGAATCGATGGTTTTGCCCGGCGGTAAATGCTCATAATGAACGATGCCCTTCCAATCCCATCATACACACAGCATCACCTTATTACGTGTTAATCTGGGTTTCGCTACAGTCTGTGGTGCTTCACTGCCCTTTGACCATGATCGTTTGCGCACATTCTTGTCGTAGGTGATCCATTTTGCATCACCAGTGATCAATCTTTTCAAAAACGGTTCGGTTTCTTTAAGTTTCAATAGAGAATCGCAAATGAGTACACGATTCATTTGGTTTCTTTCAGTGAGCTGGTGTGGCAACCAAATATCGAGTTTTTTTGTATACCCAGTTATTTTCAAATGGGTCAAAACTGTTTTGTGGTCAATCCCCAGGTCTTCAGCTACGTCGTAACTACTAATATGCCGATCTTGGTCCACTTTTTCAGAGATGGCATCGACTTTATCCGTAACAGGGCGACCAGAGCGAGCTGCATCTTTGACATCAAAATTCCTGGACTGAAAATGCTTGAACCAACATTGTGCTACTCTTGATGACACTGCATTAGGTCCATAAATGTCACAAATTTTATTCGCGGCTTGTGTCGCATTTTTCAGTTTTTTGTAATAAAATTTCACAATATATCGAATTTCTTCGTTAGATTCACTCATTTTATCGAACAAAAAAACAATTGAAAAATGGCGGGAAATTGCTTTTTACTTTTTGTATTCCTTTTTTAAAATGTCATATTTTTAATGGTATCAAAACCAGCCAGATACAAACAGTACAACCGATGAGATTTTTACTACAACTTTATACATACAAAATACGAAAAGACTTTTTCCCCGACCTATTATATAAAATATCCATGTCACAATGTTAGTTACCGTACTCCTCCGAAACGGCTTTACCGATTTTTACCAAATTTTATATGCGTATTCAGTAGGTCTGAGAATATATATATATAAAATTTCCATGTCACAATGTTAGTTACCGTACTCCTCCGAAACGGCTTTACCGATTTTTACCAAATTTTATATGCGTATTCAGTAGGTCTGAGAATCGGCTACTATCTATTTTCCATACCCCTAGATGATAAGGGTTGTTCACCCTTATTAATTTTTTTTAATTTAACGTTTTTTTTTTGTTTTTTTTTTTTTATTAATTTATAAGGCAAAACAACGTTTGCCTGGTCAGCTAGTATTTTATAAAAATACAGTTATAAGATATTTGCAAAAAAGAACGGATTGAGGAGATGATATTGGAGTTAAACGTTGTGGTGAAAGTTATGCATCTACAAAACTAAGTTTGGCGAGTAGATTCCTTATGGGGTGTTTAGGTCTACTATGAAATGATTTTGCAAAAGGGCCCCCATTAAGGGAGGAAAAAAGGATTGAAAATTTATATGAAAATCTACGCGTACGAAGTCGCGGACAAAGGCAAGTAATAAATAAATGAGTCAATGAGTAATGTGCAAACCAATATTTACAAAATCGCTACTACCAATATGTACAAAAACCAACTAGTTCAACTAGTCTTCCAGCTTATTAAAAGCTGCTATATTACGATTACATCAGTACATTACAAACCATGCCTTAACATGCCTTTGAAATAATATGTATTATGCAGTACACGACTTAGCTGTGAGTCTCATGAGCAACGAGTACATTGAAGCTTGTATGAGGCCGCCTTAAGCCTCTGTATTGAAGTTCTGAGGCTTTTACCGTCAGTATCTCACGTCTTCTGCAGATTTCGCAATAAAATCTCGGCTTGAAGGTATTTTGTGTGAAAGTTGGTGTTATGTTGGTACGAATTCCGTTGTAATTTAATCGTGCTCTATGAACATTCCTTGATTTAGCTCAGTAAACGTAAAATCTATAATTTATTTTACGAATTGAATAATTTTGGTTTAAAAAAGGGTTTACTACCCTAGGAGGGGTCGACTATCCACCTCATGGTGTATGGCAGTGTTTTCTCGAGATTTAGGTTCAAGTTTCAGTGATAACCGTTGCAAAAGATCATCGCCTAACATCAGGCGAGTTGGCGATCAAACGCAAGCCTATAATATTTTTAAAGATCTTTTAGTCTGCTCCTTTTTTCTTTTTTTTATGCTTCTAACTTTGAACTCTTTTGCCAACCACCCGTATTTATCTAGCCGTGACCATGGTGCATGTGACAGTGTCAAAATATTGCGAGCTCCATCCACAATAAATTAAAGTAAATTATCACGTAATTGTAACCAAAATGAGGTTAAAATCGATTTTCAAGTTTACATACTTACGAGTGAAGTATAATAAAAGTGTTTAAAAACATTCTGGGGCTCTATTTTTGAATCGCTCGAATTTGTTTTCTTTCGATAGAAAGTCTGACAGAACAACGGCGACCGAGAATTCGAGCGATTCAAAAATACCAAAAAATATTTGAAATCACCGGTGACTATTTGCGTATGCGAATAGAAAAAAGTCCTACGAGCGATTCAAAAATAGAGCCCCTGGCATGCGTTATATGTTTATGTAATGACAAGCATCAGAATTGACGTGAAATTGTGTTTTAGAAAATTTAAATTTGCCGCTTCAATATCTGTCGGCTCTATTTTATTTTCATGCGATTTCAAGAGATATTTCTACCTTATTAAAATGGCTCTAAAGCTCCTATCTATTTAGTTTAACGTTTGAAAACACGTATTGGTTTAGAAACCAAATCAATAAGCTATACGTATATCAATCCATGAAAGTCGCGCTTAGCAAGAATAGTTTCATATCCTTCTCCGAAGACGATAAATACATAACCTTAAATTATTTAGTTACACATATCCATTGTGTTTTGTGATTGTAAGAGTGGAATATAAAGGTTTCACCCTCCAACCAGGGTTAGCTTACCATTTCTCATTCAATTTTCTATTTGGAATATTGCATATCAGCCACAATAAAAGGGTTCCAAAGACGCGGTATCCCGTTTGACTGAGGATAACAAGCTAAAATAGATTTTCGGGACTGAGACATCCAAAAGTTTATGATAAAGGGAGATTACGTTACAAATTGATGTGCATTTGTCTAGACAGGGATAATTCTGGTAGGTAACAGCACACTTTAAAAAAGCTTTATCTTAGGAAGGTTTTTTGGCCTATTCCCAAACAGGTCCAACATTTTCCCCACCAGCTCAAAACATTATTTCAAAATGTAAGTAAGTTGGTATTTAATTAAATTCTCAACGAGGTCCAAGGATTAGCAAAGTATAATTCGTACTTGAAACTAGACGTTACTATTATATATAACCTAAGAGATCTCAATATATTTTAGTATCCCCAAGAATAAAATAATATATCAGGCCATTGAAATATTAACACTTAAACTCACAAATGTAATAATACTTTGTCGTTAAAAGACATCTCCTAGCGTTTGGGTCGCACCATTATGAAAGCTAAATTTATCTGACTCTTTTGAGCACTTTCGGGAAAATTAATTCAGGATTTATCTAGAAAATATAAATGCTTGTATGAAAACGTACTTGTATTCTAATAATTATTTTACTGTATTTTACTGTATCTTATTGAATTATCTGGTGTTTTTTTATTTTCATTTAATTGGTTACAACTTCATAGTTAATATTAACTTGCAGCAGCTTCTCGCGATTTTACTCGCTATTCGACATGAACCGGTCATATTTTTTTGGAGAAAAAAGAACCTTTATTACTGATCCAGAGTATGAGGTACACTCATACCAAAACTATATATACAAACGCAAAATAGTAGCACGCAATCACTAACTGACTGAGTTAATTCAAAAACTACTGATGAAGTTTGAATTTGGCAGATAGATTCCTTTTGGGATGTAGTGTAGAGGTTAAGAAATAATTTTGCGAACGGGCCCAATTTTTGTTTTGTTTTTTAGATAATAGGTTTGCGTTTGACTGCCACCTCACCTGAAGTTAATCGATCATGCGGTCCACGATGGAGCACACTTACCTAGAAGAAACGATTCACCCGCGATTTTAAGACACCCAGGACCCAGACAGTCAGGGCAGCGCATTCCACAGACTAGCACTTCGCACAATAAAAGTCGAATTAAAGCGCTTCGTACGGATTTTCGTAGTCAACCATGAAGCAGTGTCGCCTTTTCGTGCCCACTCTGGCAATGCGATAGAAAAATGGGCAGGAGGGAATTAGATCATGCAGATCCGATGCACATTCTCCGAAATGTACCTACCTGATAAAAAACCTATAGAAAAGCAACTTTGCGCCAATGCTCAAGACTAAGATGTTTAGTCTGAACTAGGGATTCATTGCTTATGAGCCTCTTGGCACTTTCCTTAATGAATTCCAAGCTACTTAGGTACTTGGTACTTAGCTGATCCATCTCAAAGATGCGAGCAGTACTCCATGTACGACCGAACTTGTGCTTGGTATAAATAGTGAAAACAAGTGTTCCGACGTGAAGTATCGTTTCACCTTAATTTTATTTTTCACCCAGCTTTTTGGCAGCCAATTGAGCCTTGTTCTCAATATACGAGATTAAGTTGAGGGTGGATGAGAAAATTGAGGTTGAAAAATAATAAATTATTTAATATGAAAGTCGAAGCGTATCATGAAGTCTCGGGTTGTAGCCCGCGCTAGTTTAATAACGAAATTGAGGAGCTAAAAATACAACCTTACTCATTAGCTATACATCAAAACATAATAAAAAAGTTGAAATAAAAAAAATCTGTGATAGTGACATATCAGAAAAACACAGGGCGTCTTAAAATAAGCAGCTAAACACGTTAAGAAAGTTTATAGAATGTTTGTCTGTTTGTTTGGCCACATACATCTCCTAAAACAGTGGACGAATTTAAATGCAGTTTTCACGAATCTGCTTAGCTATGACTAGATTTAAGTACAGGGTATGTTATTTTTCGAAAGGGAGCAAAAAAGGGTTGAAAGTTTATATGAAACTCTACGCCGACGGATTTGCAGGTACACACACTAGTTTTACAATATTTTGTGTATTGTGATATGATATGTGAAGTGATCCACATCACATCACTTCATCAGCCAATTAACGTCCACTGTTGGACAAGGCCTCCCTCATAGAGAGGGGTGTTGCCATAATCCCCACGCTTGGCAGGCGGCTTGGGGATGAAGTGATCAAGTGTGTTATAATTGTCTGCAGCGATCTATCAGATAGCAAACGAACTATAAGTATAATATTTTTTGTTTTTACCTCAGTTTAATATAACACTGACAAAGATAACTTTTTGATTATTCCACTACGGAAGTGAGTTATTCCACCCAGGAGATTAATTTGGGCATTTAACAGTACGATTTAAGCCAGTATTAAAATTCCGCTTGCAATATTTTAAAGTGGCCCGTAAAACAGAGAGCAGGCGGACAATATCACAATTTTGTGTTTTTCCATATACGATGTCATATCTCTTTCGTCGCCAGACAAAAACACAATCGTTCCAATTCCCCTTGTCATATTTATTCACATTTATCGATATATTCAATGAAATAAATGCTAACATCAGTAAAAATCTGCTGTTTCCGCAATTATGAACGCAGTTAAAGATTTTATAGACTTCAATGAGCAGAGTGCTCGCTGCTAATTCTGATTTGTTTGTTCTGTAAATAGGAATTAACTCATCGCTGTTAATGGAACGAAGAGCAATAAAATACTGCATTAAGTATATTATGAAGTGTGACTGAGCTTTAGCTTCGTAGAGTTAAGACAGTCATTGCGACGGCTTGGCGTCTGCTTTAAGATAATAACTTGGTTAGTTCATTTGCTTAAATTTCGTAGAGAAAATATGGCGCTGCTTCTCTGTTATCACTATTTCCAGTTAAATAATGGATGTAGTCTAAGCGAGTTTGCGCGTTGAATTTCAACCATTAAATAATATTTTGGTTTATTTTACTTTATACTAGCTAACACGAAATACAAAAAAAAAAAAACCTGTCTAAATTTCTTTAATATTTGAGTATCATACAAAAATCCCATAGAAAAAGCACTTTTAGTTTTTCCCATGTTTAAATATATAAGGTGATTGATTATTTATTTCCGTTTCAACTGGCGGAGTAGCCACCACAGAAAAGAGAAGTAAATAGAATGAAAATGAGAAAAAACTCTGTCGTCAGGTATTGTGGCTGATACTTGATTGAACATTCTTATTTATGTCAACGCATCGAACTCCGCGTCACAGTTGCTAACACAGTTGCTATGGATTTATATGGGTGTAAGTAGCTACAACAAATTTCGTACAGAAATTCATTGACAGCCGTTCTATTTTAAAGAACAAAAATATCTTTTCTGTGGGTACCCACCCGCGCTGGGCGAGCCGTACCGAAGCAGAATTTGCGAAATAATTTATGAAAATTAAACAATTTCTACGAATAATGTTAATAATGTTAAGGGCCCAGTGACCACCGTTCTTTGCGTTGTTTGCTTCTTATTTACAAAGGCCATTAGACAAAAATTCATTTCAAAACTACAATGATTCTTTGGGTAGCTGTTGGTAGCTTGGGAATGCATGATGATAACGTTGCACCCCCGAGCTACACTTTCCACTCAAAGTACCTCTATTTATTCTAGCGACGTCTTTTTATCTAAAACTTGAAGTCTACTCTAGCTAGTCTTCCAAATAGCTTAATCCTGTCTGAATCTCTCTCTTGAATAATATAACAAACGGTGCATATTAATTGGAGAGTGGCGAAACGGTCGGGTATTGTTATTGCACCGGAAACTGCCCGCGGCGTCCATTGTGACGCTAACCTTACAATCGCAAACGGAATTCTAATTGAGGATAAGGGTGGCTTACTCAGAAATGCGTGCAGATTGTTGAGTGTTTTTTTAAACGACTGGGATTTTTATTTATGCCCCTGATCAAGGCTTAGCTAATACACTTCGATCAAACAAATAAAGGGTATCGCGCGCTGTACATGCACTGAGAAAATAGTGGCATAAATGTCTATACATACTACCTATGCATTTGTTTATGGCACATGAGTAACTGAATGACAACTGCTGCACCACCGCGTCTTGGCAGAGTTTTATTGGCAAAGATTTGTTTGGCGGAGATAGGATGCGTTCAGGCGATTGTTGCAATATCCTTTGTTCATTTCTATATTTTGATTAAAACCATTTTTAAACCTTCTCCGCCTTCTCGCCTGATGCGGTGTACGATGGCGTACGATTGCCTAGACAAACTAATTCAACCGTGATTTGAAGACACCCGATTCACGCTATGCATTAAGCACTTATCAAAATCCTACTAGGTACTACTACTACTATTACTACTTTTTATCAAAATCTTTGTAAGCTAATAAAATAAAACGCACAACAATATTTTAAGAGAAAGCTACGAGAAGAGTTTGTAAAATAAAATAAAAATACAGTTAGCATAACTTTTGATTTTCTTTGACATATATTTTTATGCAAACGATGTCTTTTGATAAGACTAATATAATCACGTCTTCCAAAATACTTCTATGAAATTAATTTATAAACTAACTAACTGAGCATTTAGTATAAATTTCAAGTATTGATTCCTCTTAATATACTTTGTTATATTTCTATTCATAAATTTCTTGTTTTCGGCTTCTCAGTAGTCCTTAGTTCCGACAGGCAGCGCTTCGCTGACTCACAATTAGAACAACCTTCTGTATAGCCCTGAACTCGGCGTAATACATAATTCATTGCAAGATGCCATGTTATTTAGAGGAAATTAGCTTTCCGGGAGCGACAGCCTTATTGCTGCTTAGTGAGTGGTTTTGGAAGACCTGCAGCCGCAATTATTCCAAATGTCAAAAAGATTTGGGAAAGAACGTTGGTTTACTAGCCACTGCTTGATTGCTTTCTAATGGCCACATTGGCCAAAGATGTTTTGTAAGGCCTAAAAGAAATCATGTCGTATATTGAGCGCCAAGATCATGCGTTGAAGTGGACTAAATGTGACTCTAATTACATTCATAGAGATATTTATAGAGTTTGGAAACAACGTTGCTGCAGGCTTTTTGTCCCGCGCTTCGTGAAATTATGCTATAGGGTCGAATTATGCTTAACTTTAAAATATAAATTAATATAGTAAGTATAGTTTCTACATTGCGCTGTTTTTGTCTTTTGTGATTTCACTAAACGGCTTCTACGGAAGATTAGCGCTGTTGGTAAACAGCATTATGCTGAGTTGAGGCCATTTTTGTGACTCTTATGTGAGCTGACTTGGAACCAGTTCCTCTTTATCGATATTGCTGAAATACCTATACTTTTGTCTACGTACCTATATTTTTGTCTACGTTTATATGGACTTCAAATGAAAGGGCTTGAAGCGTAGAAAACAATAAAGTGAGTTACATCACACTAAATTCAATATGGCTGTCGCTATAAGATGGCGGATAACATTTTCTTTACTAAAGCAAAAAGCTTGTTTAAAAAACTATATCTACGACTAACTTATTTATGTATAAGGTTATTTATTATAAGACTTGTAAGCTACTTTTAATTTACCAACTGTATGTTTTCATGGACATTCAAAAACTATTCCAAAATTTACACTGTTTGGATCGTAACGTAGTACAGAAACGTTTGATTTGAAACTCAAATATTATCAACATTTGTAATATCTGTGAACAGCTTGCGTATCGAAAAATGTTTCCCATTCGAACATATTTTCTGTTTTCAAACAACAGTTTGTTTTGTTCTACTATTTTTTTATTTCACGTCAAAATTCGTATCAGTTTGGCTAAAATTATTAACGGTCTATAAAAATCACAAACTGAATCGAAATAAACATAAACAAACCGAAAAATATCCAAAAATCAAATTTCTTTAATAATACCACCAATCATTCCTTTCTGTATTGTAAGTATGTACCTACCTACCCATTTTCAGATTATTAAAGAATCCGTTTCCTAATCAAATATTACCAATCTTACACAAACATTCCAAGCTATTACGAAGCCAGTCAACCGAGTACACAAAATCAAAGAGCAATATTTTCCTTCGATTCCAGAATCGGCATATGTAGATAAGGCATCGACGCTCTAGAACGAGCTTCTATAGGTTTCCATACCGAACCATGATCGATCACATTACCAAGGGGAAATTGAGTCAGGCGCGCACCTTTACATCGCAGGTATAACTCACTGCATACTTTACGCAAAATTTTGTGATATATGCGGGTAGTTTGAAAACAGTTTGCAGTTTCTGGAAGCCGGGTACTTTTAAATTTAAGTTTCATAGTGCTTTTATAATGTGTTTTGAGAACCGGTTGACTCAGTTGTAGGACGTTTGTCTCACGAGCTGAGGAGGTTTCGATTCCTGGTCGGGTAGATGTTCAAATGGTGAATTTGAATATCTCATCTAGTTCTTTGTGTTAGCTCTACGTGTCTTTGTGTGTATGTCATGGAAGCCCCGTCACAGGGAATCCACCGTTATTATTAATACTTCGTCAATTACGCCACAATACTTAAATTTACGCAGCATATAAACTGTTACAAGAGCAATGGTGGCCGAGCGGTAGCATGTGCGCTTTACAATCTGACGGCATCCAGTACTATCTTCGGCTCTGCACCAATGACTTATTTAGTATCAAAAGAGAGCAGTTTCGATGCCATCACTCAAAAACGATAAAAAAAAACATCGCGAGGAAACCGAGAACCTCAAAGAACCTCAAAGGTTCAAAAACATTTGACATTCACCAATTAACGTGCACAGGGCCAGCATGGTGGATTAGGGCTCATTTTCTCTCTTTGAGAGAAGGCTTGTGTCCAGTGGGAACATGAAAAGTTGATGATGATAACACTGTGTACTGTCTTTAATTTTTTACACTGTTCGATTCGTTTATTTGCTCTGACAGCTGCAATATAATCATAAAATGCTGAATGAAAATATTTTCTTTTCATATTTCACTGAAGCATTTCGGATACCTGCTGGTCTTACGTCAAAAGTTTTTGACATGGCTTAGTGCCACACCACACCATATAATCTCAAACCGTGCAATATATTTGCGTGTAAATCTAGGATACTTCAACAATTGATTATTATTGTTACGAGTACTGTTTTGACAAAATATTATTCAAATTTCAGCATCACCATTGCCGTAACTCCAGGTTTAGCTCCAAACCCAGACGCTAGCACAGCAATCTTAAAGTAAATCTTTATTGCGGTGTTCCTCCTTCTGTTGAGTTTTATTACAAACATTATCGCAGCAAAACAGCCGTGGCCATTAATAAAGAGATCACAGCCAAAACAAATCACCATTAGGCTGGAAAAGTCGGATGAGAGGCATCAAAGGCCGCCCAAGAGGTTCCTTGCACCCCACATTCATTTACTGTTATTACTATATAACTGTCATCGCATCCCATTTAGACCCTCGAGATTCCAAGACATTTTATTGCGACTATGCCATTGATATGTATAGTAAGGATGGGGCGAATTAACTTTTCCATTAGGTATTCTATTGAATAATTATAGTTTAGAAACTAAAATAAAAGCTATAAGTAACACGCGCACTGGGAGGTGAGGAAAGAGAGGCGAGGGCGCGGGTGAAAGCTGGCATATTTTTGCTAGATGGCTCTGTCAGATGATTCACACCATTAAAGAGTTCTATTTTCTACCTCCTGATCCTCATCAACCTCATCGACGTTATCTAATTATTAAGTATTGCCATCTGCATAACATAAACAATTATACATCCAAAGTTTCAACTTGATACGACAAATAGAAGAAGGTTAAATTTGATTTCCAATATTTAAACACATTAGTAGCTATGGACATACCTAGTTAGTTCATTAACTAACTAACATGAAACACTAACTAGTTTAGTATTAAGGTTTTTTTTTCTGTACATTATGTTCATAAATTACCACATTACATGATTATTTACGGGATATTTACCGTTAACAAAGATTACCACTTACAAATATGCAAAGTCACAAACTTTACCTTCTGATTTCTCCAGACAACGAAATTTTTGTAAGTGCTTAATATTTTGAGACTTTTGTGCTCATCATTCTCTCTTGATGGACCACACTCAAATCACAGACTGAGTGAAACGACATGTAAATATTTATGATTAATTGAGAGAAATGAAATTGAGCGATCGGGTGTGAATTGATCCACATAATAACTCGTCATAATAACGTGTCCCTTTTAATCCTTTCATGGTTTTTAATCTATGTTTAATTTTACTGGACAAAGTTTAATTGTTAATTAAAGTTGTGTTTGTTATTAACGTTATTACAGATTAACAAAATTGTTTTGTGAAAATGGACGCGGTGATATTTAATGGAATTTGTATTAATTACTGGCTAGCACAATAAACACTAATTTATATTCGTGTCATTAAAAGCCGTCGTATATATTAAATCATCATGATTTGTTTTATGATAATTACGCGGAGTTATGTCCGACTATGGCAAATACAGGGCAAAAGTTTATTATGGACATGAAGAGCCCACAGGAAACGGTATTTAAAGTCTTGGTTGAGTTTTTCATAGCCCATTGGATAGTCTTCAAATGTCAGAAACGTATTTGTGATGCCTCTGGTGTTACAGGTATCCATAAGTAACGGTGATTGCTTGCCATAAGGCAACCCGTCGGTTTTGCTATAAAAAATATGGGATAAAATCCACAGCATAATAAAAAAAATTGAGGATTATTCAGATATTTTAATTAGCGTTACAGAACTGTTTAAAACAGTTTTGAAAATGGACTTCCGAAAAGTAACGCCTGATTCAATCAACTATTTAGCGTTACAGATTTTGGATAAAATGTACAGATACCCATAATCGTCTTATTTTTAAACCAGCAAGTGCCTTACTAATAAAAAAACAGATTCAGTAACACTAAGTAAACCATTAAGCTTTTAATTTAATTTTTAATTAATTCCAAAAACAGTTGGACACCCTAACTTTTAAAGATAATGCTCAAGTCGTCTACCGCAGGACATACAGCATGATGACGGTATTACCACGGCGATAATAGGCGCTATACGCACTTTTGTCCTTTATTAAGAAAAAATGGGTAGAGTATCGGCCTACCGTATTCAAATCCTTTAGCCTCATTCATCCAAAGGTTGCCTGGAAGCAATTGATAAAGGCGATTAGGCAACCCATTCTCCTGCCATGCTCATTATATAGCCGACTGCCGATCGATGTAAATTTTTGTTTAATTTGTATTTGTAGTATGAATAAAATATAAAATAAAATAACTATTGTAAACCCTATCTAAATAACAGGGGTACCAAAAGGCGTTCAACAAAAATAATTTCGGCAGCTGGATAAGTTTCTTAGTACCAAGAATTGTAAATGGTCTTGCAAATTTTTCACTCCGCTTGTTTTACGATCTAGTTGGCAAGCCGTTTCGAGTAGTTCTTTAGTTGGGAAGAGTTACGTAGTTCTGGGGATGTTTAGATTGTTTTATTTGCTTTGTGTTGGTTCTGTAAACTTGCATGTCTTCTTAATCAAGTTGCTTCTGAAGTTTATAACTTCATTGGCACGATGCCCGTCATTTTAAATGAGCTTTTTTTCAAAGTTAAGACACAATTTATGATAGTACTTGTACTATTAATTATTTTGTGGTAGTACGAAAATAAAGGTAAATAACATACTCGTAGATGTTGCTTACATTTTGAACGAATGAAAATGAAAAAAATGTAGAGATAGAATTTTGTTTCGTTATGTTTCTAAAAACATTTTCGGGCCATCGGTGAGACCGTGTGTACCCCGATTCTATGAGACTAAATGAGACCCAGACCCCTGGCTTGCCATAACCGGCCATCTGGGGATGGAAACCACAAAGGATTTACCTAGTCTGTTCCGCAAGAGCTAAAAACCCAAGCTCCAGACTGGAAGTGTTAAAGGGCATAATTAATTAATAATAACAATTTACCACAATAGCCCAGAATTTGTCAATCCCATGCTATACAATGGTTCCATATTGCCTTTTATACACACTCAATAATTATATTTTATATTTAACAAGGCTTCTTGATGTTGGGTTTGGGCCCAACTAATGACTGTCAAAAGTATGGGCTAGAGCCGTGAAAGTAAATAAATACTGCGAAATAATAACAATATTTATTTACCAAAAACAAGTACAGAGAGCAGGCAAGTGGTTTTATTAACTGAACAAAATACAAGCTAACACTAACACAAAAACATAAAGACTGCCCTTAGACCGTTTAAGGTCTAAAGGCAATCCAAATGATCACGCCCTCTACGTGTTGGCAGTGTACTCAGTATGCTGGCGACATTACCACGCTGAATTGAAATACTTATGCGTTGAGCCAGAAACACGCCTGCATTTTAGTCCAGCGTCACATTAATCAGGCTATCTTAAAGATTTTTTTAAATGAGGTAAGCTCCCGGTCCTCAAGAGCCTTATGTTTTAACCCGAAATGCCTCTAATATAAGTATCCAGGTGCTCTGAAAGATTTTTGGAAATGAAGTGAGCTCGCATTATAGACTGTATGCATCATATTATTGTGTTCATTTTGGTACAGACTCTGAACTAAATCCAATGTGACAGCAAGTACAAGAGCATGATAGTGTCCCTGAAGTACGGCCTCTAAGTTTTGGGACCAAAAACAAGTAACATGATATTGAGATTGCGGATATTGGGTTTCAAATCTACGTAGGCAAATCAGAGGCCACCAAACAAGTCCTAAACTGTCACAATTAATTCAGTCCTTGTTAATTCAATGCTGTGGTTTTGAAGACAACAGTACATTAAAGTTAAGCACAAGAAACAAGTGAAACTAGGAAAAGTGTGTGTGTCCATGGGAGGTTATGCTGATAGTCGTCACGCTGGATTATTGTTGTGATTTACATGTCACAGCTGCAACTGATTTGTCTCTTAATTTACACCTTGTATAGCCGACTTTACTTATCTACAAGAACTCACATTTTATTTAACTGACTTTAAAATAAACCGTCCAATGAAATACCCGTAAAATTCACTCCAAAGTAAGTAATACAAACTTTACGACTACACTTTCATCAACGTCCAAGCCATCAAAGAATCGTTGTTAAATATTAATCTCAACTCTTTTGTACTACTTGAGTGAACGAGGGTAGGAAATTACCTATTGCCCAGAAAACCCAGCCGCTTTTCAGGCGTGACCTGGCGCATCTCACTTGACCCTTTGAGGTAAAATTAAACCCATCTCGAGAGTGCCTGAAAATTGCCACAGAGGTTCCACACAGAGTAACTAAATATTGAAAAGTATCTAGATATATGCGTATATAACATAATCATGCAATCTTCAAAACCTTCGTATCTTTTTTTAGTTGCGCACCATGTGCCAGACTCTGTTATGTATTGTGAAATAAGCCACTTAAGACAAAATAAAAAATAGTACATATAAATAATACAAGTAGTCTGAAAACTCAGTAAAAAAACATCTCCTAGGAAATACTTGACATAAAATTATTTAAAACAATGCCCGAAACACGCCAAAATTGCATATTATGACCTAGTTTTAGTATAGTGGCACTTTTGCCACATACCCTGTTATATGAACAACAAGCTCTGTCTAAAAGGTTTTGTTTTCCCCTAACTCCGGAACCCTAATAGAGTAACTTTGGGTCACACTGACTTGCCTATATTTGATGCAAAATGGAATAAGTCAATTTCCGTTAGGGCGGTATACGGGCAAGAGTTTTATGACATGAGCCATGTCCTTGTAGAAGGACCTGCATAATGTATGCTTGAAAAATGTTGGAAAATAACTTTCTCTTATTGAGTAAAATTTCTGGTAACCCAAGCTAAATTTGATTTGAAATCTGCCTGAGGCCTTTTATGCTTCTAATTTATTTCTACTGACACCTAAAAAAGAACAAACTTAATTATCTAGGGGTGAGAAATTTTCTTCTAGATTCTAGATTATTAATGTGCTCTGGAATAAAATAAGAATTGAATTTTTTCATCAGACCTGCACGGTCTACATTACTCCAATATCATATATGTAAAAGTGTATTTGTAAGTGTCTGTGCTTGTCCTCACTCAGCTTTATAACAACTGTACAGATTTGCATGAAATTTGGTTTGAATATAGCATATACCCTGGTTAAGGACGTAAGTTACTTTTTCCTGGAAAATTTTCAGATCTTACAACCGCGAGTCGCAGCTATTTATTTTCAAACATTAGAATATGGGGTCTATAACAAAATGTATACGAAAAAAGCATCTTAAGAGTTTACCCAGACAGGGTTATGATGAAAGGGTACGCTACGCTGAAAGGGGTTCGTGATACTCATCATTATGAACAAACTTTACTATGAGATTAACCCTGAAACTATCATAAGAACTTATCTGAAAAAAGGTCTATCAAGTCATATCGAAAAAAAAACAGCTGTTCTATAAATTTAATCAAATGAGAATAACCGTTTTCTATGGAGTAGCTAACTACAATTGTAGTCTAAATATACTGGTTACCTTAGATATATGATTATTACCGGGATAATTTCCGTGACAAGGTCGTGGATGGACTGTTCCTAACCTAATCAACCTATTCCTAACTTTGAACTGTTAGACCAACTACCCACATTCTCATGTTTCCGTAAACATGGTGCATGTAACTGCGCCGGAATATCGGGAGCTCCAACCAAAAACTTATTACCGTAAATATCCCGTTAATAATCATATAACTGTAGGGAACAAATTGATACTTTAAAATTTTGATTAGGTGTAGGTTTAGTCTATCTTTGACTTGGGCATTTTTAAGTACCAATCCGATATCCATAATTTTTCATGCTATAAAGTTTTAACAAACGCGTCAAAAGTATGTACGAGCATCTCCCATCAGCTTTTCATTATTTATTAGGTAATGAATACACAAAGGAAATTTAAAACCATGTATATCCTTATATTATTCAATATAATAGGTCGGGGAAAAAGTCTTTTCGTATTTTGTATGTATAAGGTTGTAGTAAAAATCTCATCCGTTGTACTGTTTGTATCTGGCTGGTTTTGATACCATTAAAAATATGACATTTTAAAAAAGGAATACAAAAAGTAAAAAGCAATTTCCCGCCATTTTTCAATTGTTTTTTTGTTTGATAAAATGAGTGAATCTAACGAAGAAATTCGATATATTGTGAAATTTTATTACAAAAAAGGGAAAACTGCGACACAAGCCGCGAAAAAAATTTGTGACGTTTATGGACCTAATACAGTGTCATCAAGAGTAGCACAATGTTGGTTCAAGCGTTTTCAGTCCGGGAATTTTGATGTCAAAGATGCAGCTCGCTCTGGTCGCCCTGTTACGGATAAAGTAGATGCCATTTCTGAAAAAGTGGACCAAGATCGGCATATTAATAGTTACGACGTAGCTGAAGAACTGGGGATTGACCACAAAACAGTTTTGACCCATTTGAAAAAAACTGGGTATACAAAAAAACTCGATATTTGGGTGCCACACAAGCTCACTGAAAGAAACCAAATGAATCGTGTACTAATTTGCGACTCTCTATTGAAACGTGACGAAACCGAACCGTTTTTGAAAAGATTGATCACTGGTGATGCAAAATGGATCACCTACGACAAGAATGTGCGCAAACGATCATGGTCAAAAGGCAGTGAAGCACCACAGACTGTAGCGAAACCCAGATTAACACGTAATAAGGTGATGCTGTGTGTATGATGGGATTGGAAGGGCATCGTTCATTATGAGCATTTACCGCCGGGCAAAACCATCGATTCGGATCTCTACTGCCAACAGCAGATGAGACTCAAACAAGAAATTGAGAAAAAACGGCCGGAATTGATCAACATAAAGAGTGTGGTCTTTCATCATGATAACGCCAGACCGCACACATCTTTGGCCACTCAGCAAAAATTTAGAGAGCTTGGTTGGGAAGTGTTAATGCATCCACCATATAGCCCTGACCTTGCACCCTCAGATTTCCACCTGTTTCGATCTCTTCAGAATTCTTTGGGTAGTGTTAGATTAACATCAAGAGAGGACTGTCAAAACTACTTGTTGCATTTTTTTGATCAGAAGTCCCAAAATTTCTACAGCAACGGGATCATGTCACTACCTACAAGATGGCAACAAGTTATCGAACAAAATGGCACATATATATTATAATTAAATGTAATTAAACTTGAAAAAAATATGTCTTGAATTTGTTTAAAAAATACGAAGAAACTTTTTCCCCGACCTTATATGTAATACCTACTTCTCGTTCACCCCTCAATATAGAAATAAAATAAAAAATCTGTTACCAAGGAAAATCACCACTTACACTGTACTCGTGTACTCATGTACGTTGTTATATTCAACCGTGGGTAAATACAACAATCTATTATTGATAGGAAATTTTACAGGAAGGCAACTCACAGTAACAAGTAGGTACTTGAGAATAAATAACCCTAGAGCTGCTTACCTAACGGAATTAAGGAATTTTCATGCCGTGGTATTTTGTCGTAAATTGGAGATTATACGGCAGATAATAATTTTGCAGTACATTGTTAACATTCTATCACGAAACAGATAATGCTAGAGGTGAAGGGCCCGTGTGAAAAGATTAGTAGAATACCTGTATATTTCACAAATGTACGTTTTTCTTTCTTTCATCTTTTCTTGTTTTGTTATTGTATTACTGTAATATAAGAAATAGGTCAGTTGATACTTATTATAATATTTATATCTAAAACATGGTGTTCAATGAGTCGGTAATTTAACAAACCCACCTTGACGAACATTTTAATGTAAGGTCTCGAGCTTAAAAGAATTGCCGGCTATCTTTTGTTTTCCCTTATATGTAGTAGGTAGGTATCATAATCTTGAAAGCAAATAGGTTTTTCTACAAAATCCACAAAAGTTGTGTAAGAATTTACATACATAAAATAATAGTAGTATAAGGTATGTGTTAGCTTGTATTTAGTTTAGTTAATATTGTTCATAATAAAAGCAGAACTCTATAATAAAACGAAAGAAAACTGAAGGGACAAATTCCATCTTAAGTCAAGAAAGTGACATTTGAGGCGAAGATAAGTATGAAACATATTTACTCATTAGGAAAGAAATGTCAGCGGATATTTTCCTATTGCCAGTTCAACGTCCTTCTTAGAGACAGGCTCAGATATTGTCATACTCTTATTTGTTGATGACTGTACCCTTAGTACAAGATTTGATAGTTTTCGAAAACTTTTTTCGTTTTCGTTTTGTTCCATACATTGCTGGGCTAAAAGCTATTCGAAATCTTCTTTCGTATTCGAGTGAAGCAACCTATACTGCCGATTACTATCGATTTTAGTTCTTCCGCGTTTCCGCTAGAGGCGCTTTGCTGAAATGTATGGAACAATACGAAAACGAAAAAAGTTTTCGAAAACTATCAAATCTTGTACTAAGGGTACAGAACTAGAAGACCATAATCGTCTTACGAAATGTGGAAAAAACAGAGGACAATGTTGTCCATTCTGTAGCACCATTTTGTAAATTTTAAGAGAGCAAAGAGGTTTAAGTAAATCATTTTAGCGCTTTCAAATTTTGTTTAGTATGGTGAATGATATAAATATCAAAACTGACGTTATCTGATATAGAAGAACATTTAAATTCAAAATCAGGATAAAATAGTATGTGTTCATCCATGTTATAAGCTACATTTATACTCAAGTTTTATTCAAATCTGTTCAGCTGTTATGGAGTTGAGTGCGGACATAATATATTATATTCATATACATACATTTGCCTTTATAAAGAATGATACATTATATCGGAGCAGGAGGTCCCGGGTTCCATTCCCAGCCGGCTATCTGCCACATCTTTGAATGATGATGTAACATATTAGCTCTGGGTTTGGACGTCAGCTGTACGTGTCTTTCTGTGTTTGCCAAGGTATCTACAACTCAAAGATCTTATGGTGGAGAGCCACGAGAGTAAAGCTATAAATTGGATTTCAACAATTTTTTTATTCTTTTTTTTGGGATTTTAAATTTCAAGTCTCCGTCAGCCCCATTGTACCCTAACATACAATAAAAATTACATAACGTAAATCTAGGTAATTGGGGACGCTTATGTCCAGCAGTGGACGTCCTATGGCTTAAATAACAAACTAGGTAAATTTAGAATCACTTAAGGCCTGGAGAAAAGACTTCGCTAGTCCGTAAATCATTCTAGCCCCTTTGGAATCAGGGTCAGGTAATATACTCTGAATTAAATCTGTAAGCTAATTTTATTAGCGTATGCATAGGGCGTGCTAATATTACTAAGCTTCTTTTTGGAACATTTGCTGTAAAAAGCAATATAAATATGTCAAATATTTTTGGCAAGCTCCGGCCGTATTCAACCCACACGCGTACAAAAATAAAAGCAGCCAAATTACATTAGACGTAAGTAGAGGCACTATAACTTGGCTGACCTTTCAAAAGTGTTAAATCACGTCGCAGACCAGAGGGCAGAGATCCTTCTGTATATGAAGATTGAGGATCGAGTAACTGCGTTATGCTCATCCATTTGCAGACCTTTTCACCTTTTCTGCTCAGTTTCTTCCGTATTATGTTCAAGAAATGAAATTAGGTCACTATCTTTTACAACAAATAACTTGTGTTTGTTTGGGAATTTTGCGTTTTAAAACTTGAATATAAATTTTGATCATAGAGATAGCTGCCTGTCATATCCAAGACCTCTGGACACCGTGAGCGACTACTACGTACATAGAGAACGCTTTGATTTAAAATCATTGGTGGTACTTGTAAATAATTTCATAACATTTCTATAGACCTCCGTCATCTAGTCTGTCTGTGACCATGAATACCACAAAGTGTTCAAAACGTCAGGAATTAACAGGTGACAGGCTTGCTTTTGACTACATCATGCCTGAGGGGCCTAACAAGGCTGGATTTTACATTAGTCATTTTACATTTTTAGACATCTTTATCAACCTTTCATGTTCCCATTGCTGGGATAAAGGCCTTTTCTCAGAGAGACAGGATGGCCCTACTCTACCATGCTGGATTACTGCATGAACCGGTTTCCTCACTATTTTTTTCTTTAGCATTTTTAAGCAATGGCATCAAAATGGCACATAATTTACTAGTACTAAATAAGTCATTGGACCAAAAATGAAACCGGGTGTCGCCAGATTATAAAGTCCATATGCTACCGCTCCTCCACCATCGCTCTAAATTAGTACTTAGGCTGTTAATAACTTCGAAGAGAAACGAATACAAGACCTAGATGCAAAACGCCTTGTAGTAAAATTAAGACCCGTCCGAAGCCTTCCAACATTTACAATGCTGATGGTCAATTACACTGTGCGCCTTGCAAGAGGACCTTTATGACAAAATTTTGTTTTGCCAGCCGTTATACGCGCACATAACCGGAGCTAAAGTCAGGTTTGTCATTGACGAATACGTCGAGGCCGATATAGATATATACATTAGTACTTAGATAAATTTCTATATAATATCTGATATCTGAAACCTCCTTACAAGCGACCAGCATTCATCGGCAAATTAACGAGTCAACGGTCTTGAACATCAATGATCTGCGAGGCGAGAAACACGCATATTTAGCATACATGGTACCCAGTGAAGCATAACTGAGCTAAATTATTCAGAGGTAAGAGAAGCCTATGATCACCCCTAGTCAGGCATCTTGGTTGTGTGTTGTCATCATCATCATCAGAGACGTCCTTTGCTGAACATACGCTTCGCCTTTTAACCTCCACACTGAACGACATCCTGCCATCTGCATCCACTGGATACCCGCGACTCTCACAATGTCGTCGGTCCATCTAGTGGGAGGCCTAACTACGCAGCGTCTTCCAGTTCGTGGTCTCCATTCAAGAACCTTTCTTCCCCATCGGTTGTGTTGTCCATGCGGGTAAACTGCGGTAAGTTACCGTTCGAAACGCTGTGACAAGCGAATCATTGTTTTATTTTGTAATTTTTCCTTTTTGCATTTTTGTGCTCATGTAATTTTGTGGTGTGTCCTTAATAATTGTAAACTAAAAGAAAAACATAAAAATATAAATTCTTTTCAATAATTGGTACTCCAAAAGATTCGTGAATAATAATTGGCGCTGCGCATTTCAAAGCACAAAAGTGAAAATAAATTAACGGAAAGTAAAATTAAAGCAAAACCTAAGTTAGGGGTAAAATACTTCAAATCAGGTCCGGATAAAACAGAGATATGCGCAAAAAAAATGTTTTTAGTTTTATGAACCTATTTACATCACAGGAAGCCTTTTTATTACTTCACGGTAATTGAGAAGGCCTACAGGGATGTATATCATTTTTGTAAATAAAACAAGCAAGTAAATTAAATTCAGGTAATATACAGAGTAAAAATAGGCTTAACAAAAATTTTTTGAGTACAGACATTTTAAAAGCAACATAAAATAAAATTATGTTAGTTTTGATCATATTATTGGATAGACCATCGTCTTCAGAACATTGCCCCGCTAGAATAAAAAAGCATGAAATAACCTGAAACTTTTAGCATATTAGAATATACCATTAAATCTTGTATTATTTGTGAATAAAGTTTGACATAAGTACAAATTGTAAATTTTTACAAACCCCCGATAAAAGAGCTGATAATCTTCGAACAGCTGGACATATTTTCTTGTATTAATAGCTAAAAACACTCACGATCACGTCACCTTTCAAACAAAAAAACTAAATCAAATTCGGCACAGCCATTTGGGAGCTACGATGAGAGCTGAGACAGACACACAGATATTAAACTTACACACCCTTCTTTTTGCGTCGTGGGTAAAACCTATACTCAAACCAAGATTGTTTTTCTGATAGCTGCAAAAACATTTCAAAAAGTGTTTTTTTATTTTTAATATATCACTGAAGTATATCGGCTACTAACTACAATACATTATCTCTCATATAAACTAGCAAAGGTATCTTAAGTTTAAGTCTTTGAACTGACTTCAGAAAAGGAAAACGAGGTTTTCATTTCGACTGCTTTTTGTTTTTTTTTTTGTTTATGTTTGTTACGCAAGATCTTCGCCGATTTTAATAAATCATTGCTTTTATTTCGAGATTTATGTTTATATTATAATTTGAAAAAAAAAAACACCTAAGTAGGTATGGAAAATTAGGCAAAGGTCTGTTAATTGGACACCCGTGATGTCAGTTTTTTTCTATAAATGCCGCTGTCGAATAAAAAATAATAACGAGTATCACAATCTAAACTAATTTACCTGAAACACGCAATTCTATAGAACCAGTAACATCGTGTTCTACATAAAAATATATAACGAAGAGAAAATAATGTCGAAAACCGATAAAATAGCCTATCACGTAAAGACAATAGGTACCACCATACGTGGCTCTGGTTCTGACATACGGTGCTCGTACACATCGGCGATGGTACTAAAGCCATTGTTCGACATTTGCCGTACTTATTCACCGTATTTTGTTCAATTTGTACCATACTTATTTATGAAGGCTTGTTTGATGTAGAAGTTACTGTAAAAGGCCTAGTGTCGACCTACTTGATGATCTACGTGATTCTCTGATCCATGCAAATGCATGTAAATTTTGAGATGAGACATTGTTGTTACACGCAACGTGACTTATATCGTGTCGTGCTGAGTTGACATGGCTTTCATTGCTGTAAAAAAATCAATAATCGTAAATTTGACAGTCTGAACCGTTGACAATATTATATAGTTTGGATTTGCCTTAAACTCGAGCTAGTATACCGTACCGATAAAAGTATGCCAAAAACTGAAGGGGGCGAGGTAAACACGTTTACACACACTGATACATTCTTACTTGTTCTACAAACGCACACTTCAATATTGAGCAGCACACAACTGAAAACGATGTGCTCAAAATGTAAACGAATGGACGACCGAGGGGGGTGAAAGTGCTAAAGAGGAAACTGTAGGTATGACGCTTACATTTATTTTTTCTGGGGTTGGAGCTTACTGTTGCGGCCTTGAGTAATTGACACTAAAATAGCAAAATTAACTAATACGAGTACATAATATGATAATATACCTAATACTCAACTAGCCAACTATCACTAGTGGCGCTAGTACCAATTTTGTTCCCCACTTATTCGCTTTTTTCTATACGGCATGGCTATTATGGTAGAAATTGCAAAAACACTAATTAAATAGCGAATTAAAACTGGCATATACACTAGCGCCACTAGCAATCGGCAGCATTAATCGTAAACAAAAATAGTCACGCAACTATAAGTCAACGTAAAATTTACTATTATATCCAAAGAAAAGCGTAAACGAAAAAAAATCTCATTTCAGTGATTTTATCGCTTTTTTGACAGCAACGATAGCAATTACTAAGTACCTTAATAGGCATGTGGATAGGCTCTAGACGTTATTTAGGGTAATGATACGACAGAAAATGTATTTGTATCTTCACACATATATTTAGAGCAAAATACCGTGGTTTTACTGGAATGATCGGAATAATTTAAGGGACCTATAACTGTAAAATATGTAAGCTGTAAACGTTTACTTGTGGAGACGATGCCTTAGTTATTGAGGCACACAATAATGAGTTCTTGGAAATGTAAATAATATCTAGAGCTTCGTCGTAAATCGTTGTACGAATAAATAAAGGTTGTTTATGGCTTGTAAGTAATACAGGAAGAACGTTGTCTTTTTATAAAACAAAATGTGAATTCGGTAGGGTATCATTACACATTAAGTACCGTAACTTATAAATAAATAAAATAAATATCTGGGACATTTTGCACACACGGTCATCTGACCCCAAACTAAGCAAAGTAATACGGCTACCAGAGACTGATATACGTACATATATAATTTTAAATAGATATTAACACACATAAATAGATATTAACACCCAGACATAGAACAAACACAAATGTTCATCAAATAATTAATGTTTGCCCTAGGTGGTAATCGAACCCACGCCCCCAAGCGCAGAAGGTAGGTTCACTACCAACTGAGCCACCGGCGCAGTCCAAATGTATCGTTAGAATGGGATATGGAAACTAGGTCAATGTTTTAATATAATTTAATGGGGGCTTTTCACGCAACCGATTAAAAAGAACCAGTTGCGACGGGCTCGACAAATGTCGCTATTTGCTTAGTTAACGACGTTTACGTTATCAAAAAGTTAAGTGTGTTAATAATACACACAACAATACAAATCATGTGTTCAAATAACAATACAATCATCATGTTTTGTGTATACAGCCAAAATCAAGTAGAAAAAATGTTTCAATTAAAGTAAATTTACAGTCTAAAACAAGTCCCAGTCACATGTATTAACGAATGGAATCATCTTAATGATAGTGGTAACAGTGATATTTGCAATATATATATAAGACAATGGCTTCTTGGCTTGGTAGGACTCTTTAGCAGGGGTCCGCCTGGGGAAGTACTACACCTTTGCCAGTTATTCAACCGCCAAGCAGCAGTGTGCAAACACTTCTGTGTTCCGGATTGAAGGGCAATGTTTCCAGCGAAATTACAGGGCACAGAGATTTTACTTCTTATATCTCGGGGTGACGAGCGCAGGCATTGCCATCCAGGGTTTTGAACTGTTGAAGTTCAAAATTGGGCAATGGGCAAGCGTGAAGAGCCATCAGGCGAGCGACTTCACCCGGCTCGTCACCCAAGATCATTAAAAAAAACAGCCAAGTATGAGTCAGGCTCGCGCACTGAGGGTTCCGTACCACCTAAATATACAAAAAGTTGTGCAAAAAGACAACATCACGACCAGGCGGTCATCTCATCCTAGTACCGATCACGCCCTACGTTACTTAACATACTTAATATGGTGAACAGAAATATTGTCATCAACATCACTTATTTAATGTATTTATTTAACACACTAAATTACAAATAATTCTCGCAGTTTAAAAAAAAACTCAAAAACATGCTCTAAAAACGCAAATCCTGAAGGTCCTGGTAAGGATAATGGGACAAACGATACAAATTATTGCATTGTCATCGGTCCTTGATTACTGTGCAAAGTTTCAAATCAGTCCGACGTTTTGAAAGGGGTGAAAATCACATTCAAAAATTCCGTTACTTAGACACATACCAAGCTAATAAAACCGTGTTAAAAATACAATCGAACTAAAAACGTTTTTATGAAGTATGTTGTAAAGTAAAAGAAAAAATCTTTCCCAATTTGCCCATGTTTCTGAAAATTTATATGCCCAAGTTTTTCACAATAAAAAGATTAGCAAAGTTGTCTGCTCATATATATTTGGGAATTATGGCAAAATCTTCTCCATAAGCAGGACTTTAATTCGTAAAACTTTTATCATGGAGCCAAATTTGTCACGAAACATTTTGCTGTGGAGTTAACAGATTCCGCGGCAGAATGTCGTTTAAAACAACGTTTTGAATAAGCCGCGGCTGAAACTCCTGACTTATGTAGGGAAGTTGTTGACTCAACTTTTGGGAATGTGGCACAGTCGAGGCAAAGCGACCAAGAATTTGCTGGCCTTTTACAGCTCACGGCACACCTTTTTACATTTTCTTAGGGCCTATTTTTCAATCCTTAGTTAGATTCTAAAGAAACAGATAGGATTTATTACATTGATAGCATAATTTCGTTTTTAAAAAGTCAGTTAGAGGTTATCTGCGGACTTATAAATTTATTAGACATATAAATATATTGATTTGTTTACTATCTGACCGTTTAACTGCAGATTGAAAAATCAGCTCTTACTGATTTATAGTCACTGACTATCTTTTACGTAATTACTTTACACTGACTATCTTTTACGTGGATAAAGGTAATGAAATGTAATGAAATGCTTCGTAGATGTTTTCGAACACAAAGTATTTCAAAATTTTAAGAGGCGTTTTGCTTCTCCGTTCCACTGTGGAAAAAAGTTCACAACATATTTTTCTAAACCAGATAATTTAATTAAAGCGATAATCTCCAAACTGCTGAACAGATCTTCTTGAATCATTGCATAGCTAAGAAAGCTCACGATAAAAAAAAAACTAAAATTGATTAATCCATTAGGGAGTTGCCAGAGACAACGAAAGACACGTTAAATTTACCTATAACACCCCTCAAGGTGTGCGTTGTAAACTAATAAGTAAAACTGCCTGACTAACTTGAATTGACTACAAACAGACTATAGTTTCTAGATTAAATCTACTTTCACGTTATTTCAGTCTTTTGTTAAGAGTTACAAAAGCCTTCTGCTCTCTTTACCCTGAAAGACAAGCTTTAGCGATTCCTCTTAGCTTGGCAAACGGTATTGTTATAGCCAACAAAATTACGATTGTCACCAATCTTCCCTTATCTCTGAGTTACTTACGAGTGCGGGGTTATCAGTCAGGACTGCCGTGAGTTATGTTAAGGCCCCCATTCACGACCTAATTATGTAATTGGTATACTTAAAGACTGGCATGTGTTTTTTGCGAACGATGTCGACCGAGCGGTAGCATGTGCGTTTTACAATATGGCAGCACTCGGTTCAATCCTCAGCCCTGCACCAATGACTTGTTTAGTATCTAAATAAATTGTGTGCAGTTTTAATGCTATCGCTAAAATGCGGTGAAGAAAAAACATCTTGAGGAAAGCGAGAACCTCAGAAGTTCAAAGACATATACGATATTTAACATTCACCTACATACTCGTACACTTGGCCAGCATGGCAGATTTAGGGTCAATCTTCTTTTTCTTTGAGAGAAAGCCCAGCAGGCCTATGTTCAGCAGTGGACGTCTTCTGGCTGATGATGATGAAAATCTTAATATTCAAAATTGGTTATAATTTTTTGTGAAGTAACAATAAGACTAAAATAACTAGTGAAACATATTTAGTTATCTAAATTGATAACTTTCAAAATAAGTAAACCTCTGAAAAGGAGAACGTGCAGAAAATATAAGCAAAAACTTGAATAAAGTTTCGGTTCGAATACGCCTATCTCAAGAGACATGTTAACAAAGCAGGTATCGTCAGTCTTAATTCTATTTTCGGTTGATAGGACCTGGGATAACATCTTACCTCCCACGGGCAAAAAACACGACACCTCAAGACTTGAAAAGGATATATTTTGAAGATCATTCACAAATAAGATTCAGAGACAATCCTTAGCTCATACTTGTCTCGTATTTCGTATATCTCCCAAGTCACAAACAATTCTAAACAACTTTTACTTGCGTGTGGTAACGTTACAGGAAAACTCTATATGCCCTCCCAAAAGGATAACGTGCTTCCATATTTGAAAAGACGATAAACTGCCTTCGTAAATAAACCACCTATTATTCGTATTTATACCTTTTTTGTCTATGTAAATATGATAGGCATGTTATATAGGGACCATTGATGTTTATTTATAAGGACCGGCTTTGATAATTTTTTTGGACCAAATTTTTCAATCGTATCGACACAGTGGTGCGCATACAACGCACCAGTGTGCACACTGATTTTGTTGGTCATGAAACGTAACTTAACAATGCGATGTAGTTAGTAGAGACTTCGACAGATTGCCGGTTTTTCTATTAATTTTAAGTAACTTTTTTTTGTTGTGTGTATAATAAAGTGATATTGTATTGACCCGGGTATGTCCTAAAACTGCGACCAGAACCACCGGAGGATGGGCACCAGCTTCCTAATAGTACACGGTGAACGTACTGCGATCCCCAAGCCGCCTGCCAAGCGTGGGGATTATGGCAACACCTCTCTCTTTGAGGGAGGCCTTGTCCAACAGTGGACGTTGCAGTGTGTATTGTATTGCACTTATTTGGAAGTACTACAACTGGACGAAAAAGTTTGAATAAACATATCAATGTATTTTAGATAGATATTAGACTGAAATAGATACTGAATGAAACAGCATGATAAAGACCTTAGATTAGACAAACAAGGGAAAAGGATACCCTAACAGGGTCATATGTAGGTACTACATGTATTTTATGATGTGTTATTTAAGACAAAACATGTTATTTAAGGTCTGCATGGATACATATGTCGCAATAAACAAATTGAGTATTGAAATATGCCTTAGTTCTTATCGCTCGTATCAAATGTTCATGTTTCGTCTTTTACTTGCAAAAAAAGTTGACTGTCTAAAGTTCTGCAAGATTATTTATATGAACTTCTATTTAGAGATAGGATGGTGAATAAATTGTTATTTAATGAGTATGAATGAGTTTTTAGTTTCTAAACAAACAAACAAAAAGGTCGCGCTCGCTTCGCCTTAACTCTTCTTGAAAAGGGTCACCATAAGTGGTTTAAAAAAGTTTCGGAACCACAACAAGTACATACGAGTAATTATAGCACCGCAGAAAAAGAGCCGGATACTTCCGATTTTAATGTCTATCAATCGAATCAATTGACTATCAATAATTTCCTTAAAAAACAACAAGTATCAAACACTTCAAGCATTCAGTATTTTAAAATAGTAAGTAAATAAAATCTAAGCCTAATAACGGTTAATTTTATAAGCAGGTACGTACATTCTCAGTGTTTCACCTCCAACTAATGTTCAAAAACCTCTATCCGTGGTCACTGCGGTATTCAAACAACGTGATGGAGCTATAAACTCTCCTAAGAGCCTCTTAGTGGTCTTCTTACGTACACGTAAATTATTTCGCCTTAATTAAGTGGAAGTACCATCGGAGAGTGCGCAATTCAGTTATTTCAAACCACCTGAAAATTTACGTGTAACTTTTGAACTTTCGCAATTTGAACACATGTTTTAATAGCTTATCAGGACTTATCGAAAGTTCATTTTGTTCAAATAAACGAGAGGCATTTTACATTAACAATATCCGAAACACTGAGAAATGACGTCACACTAAGGCTGCAGACGTCGTAAAAAGGGTGACGGAACTTAAGTGGAACTGGGCAGGATTCAAGGACAGATGAGAGGTGGTGTACAGTAACCGCGTGGTGGCCAATACTAGGTTAGCGGGACCCGAGCCGAGCGAGGATGAGGTGGACTGACGACATTAAAAGTACTGTCTGGAACGAGTGGATGCGACTAGCGAGAGACCGGAGAGAGTGGCATAAACAAATGGAGGCTTATACTCTCATAAATCGTAAACTTAACTTCTGATTTTGGTTTAATCGCTTGTGATTAAACCTTAGCACCTCGTGACTGATTTTGGTTTAATCGCTTGTGATTAAAGAGTTCAAAGTAATTAAATTAATAAAGATACATTTTTAGAATTGTAAGTAAGTACAACTTGTAAGAAAAGTTATCGCTATGTCAAGCCCTTAAATAAAGTTTACTTACCGGAGTGACAGAGCAGACACACCACCGCCATGAGCCACATCTCGATTGTCTTTTTACATCATTAGTGGAAACACACCTTCATTTTACTTGTTCTTGAGACACTTCATAAAGGTTAAATTGTCTGGGGCGCGCACTTTCACAGTTTTTATATTCACTCAGTTCGCAATTGTTTTTTTTTTTCATGAAATGGTATAACTTCTGCTAACAAGAGTTATATGATAATTACAAGGTGAATTCGAACTTATTGAATGTTTGAAACGATTGATTAAAGCATATTTATGACTTAATTGCCCGAAAACCTAATAATATATAAGCAGATCAAAACATTTACGAATCTACTTGCTTCTACCCTAATTTTATTTTAAGGGTTTAACTTAGGTGATGAATTGACACCAAAACATTTATTCAAATATGCCAATGTAGAGATGCAATAAAAGAATTTATCAGAAATAGCTTAAGGTGAAACGTTTCACGTGTAGCGGGAAATTCAAATTGCAAACAGTTTTTTTGTTCTTGTAGCTAGACCGGGTAATTATTGTAAACGATCACGATGTTTGCCAAAATTGATTATTATTCTTTACAAACTCGCGTAAAGTTATTTATCTCCTATGCACATTATTACATACATTTGTCAATAAACTAATTTTTGCTGTTTCAAACGATTTATTGCCAAATGTAAGTAATATGGTGAGTTACTGATTAATAGCTGTACATGATAATGTAAAGACCGACCAACAATTTTAGCAAACACTGTGTCATTTCACAATAATTACCCGGCCTAGCTACATGGACAAAAAAACTGTTTGAAATTTGAATTTCCCGCCAACCATGAAACGTATCACCTTAAGAGTTATTATTGCTTTACAATGTTAGGCAGTATGAAAAAACACAAACTTATTTAAAAACAGTGCTAGACACAAAGTTGTCAAACTCTATAGCATAAATAACAACCTCTAGAGTGCGGCGTCTTGTAAAGGAATAACTTCCTTTCTAGTTAAGCAAAACTTTTAGTAGAGTTGCCTATTCACTGGTAACTTTGCGGTGGCAATTATATCTATCACAGACTTTTCAGTTCAAATTTGCGAAATATGTCGATGGTGAGACATAAAGAGCCATAGGCCTTTTAAACAATGGCACAGAATACATAAAGTGCAAGTGCAGAAGGTTCACTCCGCAAAAGAATTTAAATACGTAGCGAATCTTACTACCACACAATAAAGTCCAATTCAGGCCGTCCGAGCGGTAACTACCTACTGCTATATTAACCTAGAAGTTGCCTCTCTGTCTTTCCCATAACTCTTGTCGCGTTGTTTCTGTCTATCGCGCGGTAGCGGGCACGGCAAGTCCGACCTGTCGACTACTTGTAGCTTCATACCTAAAGTGTGGAGTGCGCCAGGCTTGACATTGGTTAAGCCTGATTTTCTACTTCAGTTAAGCATGTAATCCAGGTTGGCACGCGAGGTTTTTTTATTCCTATCTGCCTCCTTACATAATTTAACATTCTCTAAAATTTGGCTAAGTTCACCGAGCTTCGTGTGGTTGAGTTTTCTATAACCACCAATTTTATGGCTTTGGCTACGGATCCCTACGCGTGTTTCAACACGTTCTTTATAGTTATTTATGTTTATCAAACACTAACAATAAGTAGGTACCTTATTATTGTTAGTGTTTAGGTTAACATTAACAATAATTAGGTACTTACTTATTGTAGGTTAGGTACCTACCTGGTGTTTAGGTTAACATTAACAATAATTAGGTACTTACTTATTGTAGGTTAGGTACCTACCTGGTGTTTCGGTTAACATTAACAATAATTAGGTACTTACTTATTGTAGGTTAGGTACCTACCTGGTGTTTAGGTTAACACTAACAATAATTAGGTACTTACTTATTGTAGGTTAGGTACCTACCTGGTGTTTAGGTTAACACTAACAATAATTAGGTACCTAACTTATAGTTGCATGTGTGGAGTTATTTACAAAGGCAAATCCTTCAGCTAATTCAACAAAGTGATTGCAATACTAACTAGATAATGAGATGACACGATTATTAATTGAGGTAGTCACCTACAATAGGTGGAATTAACTTCACGGTTGTGATGTTTGGCGAAGCGATAAATGTTAAATGTACAATAGATTATGCCGTGTCTTCGTACGCGTAGTGAAGTATCCGTCCCACTCGCGTGTACCGCTCTATTTCCACGTTTTTTTCGTGAAATCTTGAAGAACTTTCGTAATAATTTAAAGTCACCATTTGCCCCTTTAAGAGCCGCATTACAAAATGCTTTGTTCAATTTTAGGTATCTGGACTTTTAGGCATAAAACGAAAAAATAAAGCCGTAATTGTCAAGACGATTATAAAACAAGAGCGAGTCGAGAAACGCATATGGTAAGGTTTTCCGTAGCCAAAGTCATATAATTATTGTCACAATCATAGTTCAGATAACAATGGTTACAGAAAATTTCGAAAGAACAAAGCTCTGTGGAATTTCAGAGGTGCGACATACCAACATAACAAATACTTTTAATGATTAAGTCAAAAAGAAAACTACTTGAGAAACATTCATTGTTAAGACAATTTTCCGAAAAGGTCAATGACCTTTGAGCTAGACCTTTTTTATCACGAATAATTCCGCGTTTGACCACCAATTTATTACCACTATAACTCAAAAAGTTATTATCAGAAAATGTTCGAAATAATTTTGAATGAACGTTTTTAATATGACCTATCAGCGTGGCAAGTTACAAGTTTCTGTCTATTTTTTATTAAAAAGCAGGGGCAACATTTTTCCGCTTTGGTGGGCAATATTTCACAAAATATTATACATTTGATAAAAAAAGGGGTATCAAACCTTGCTTTCATGTTAAAATACCTAATCAACAACTTCCAATACGAGGGAGTGGAGCGAAAAAAATTATTTCATCCCGATTTCACATGTACCAGAGCCACCCATAAAGTCTTTTTTTAATAGAGATCTAATACTAAAACTGTAATTGTGCAAAGTTTAATGCACTTGCCAAAATAACTATAAAAGTTAGAGGGTTCTTAAAAGTTAATATAGATGGACAGGCAGACAGACAGACAGACAGAATGAACTTATAAGGGTTTTTGGTCAGACTATGGACCCCTAAAAAGGATTAACATTCAAATTGTTTATTTTATGTCAGTATTTTAAGGGAATCCACTCTCAAACAGTGAGTCTCCTTCCGAGAGTTTTAAGTACGACCTAGTTTTGTAAATTGGAGGTTGTTATTCCGTTGAGTATTTCCAAAATGTGAAGCCGTTATTTTCAACAAAAAAATACAGATCTATTTTTTACAGAAATTATATTATCTATAGATCTTTCTATTTGATAGAATCAGAACGCCAAAAGTCCAGTTTTCGTTGCTTTCTTCGTAAAAAATGTGTGTAGGCCCTTATTCACAAAATCCTTTCTGAGTGGACGTCTACATCCTTTACATAACTTACCTCCCAAATTCCTAGTTTGTAGTTTGAGGTTGTTTGCTTATAGTTTCAGAGATTTAGAGACGAGTAAGCGTATTTCGCTTTATGCTCGCTCGGGGGCACACAACGGTAGTATAAAGCCGAAAAAAGACATCGTACATTGTTATAAACAACATCTGGCGAGTTTCTGACTCAAAGAAATCAAATGGCAATTCAGCGTGGTAATGCCAACAGCATGCTGGGTACGCTGCCAACTTATAGTGAGCTTGAGCATTTGGATTGTCTTTAGACCTTCAACGGTCTATGGGCAGTCTAACTGTTTTTGTAGTGTTATTATTAGCTTCTATTTTGTTTAGCTAATTAAGGCACTTGCAGTTAAAAAAATAAAAATAAATTTTATTAATAGATGAACTACTAAAATAATTATCAATACAAAAAATCGACTTTATTAGTGTCAGGACTGGACCAAATTGAAATGTGACCACCCTAGAAGCACCAGATTTCAAATAAAAAAAAACATCAAAATCGGTTCTCCTGGCCCAGTCCAAAGCTCTGAGGTAACAACATAAAAAATACAAATAAAAACAGACGAATTGAGATCCTCCTCCTTATTGGAAGTCGGTTAAAAATAAGCGTTACTACTAATTTTGTTTAGAAATTTCATCTGCAACTTATTTTCGAGGTAATCAAGATCAATTTATTGATAAAAAAATATTAGTCGTAACACAGATCAAAACCTATCAAATATTTATTTCTTTATTAAAATCACATGATTGCGCAACATACATGAAACAGTTGTTTCGTGTATATGAATTCCGAATTGAGAGACATTCTTGGATTTTGTAAAAAAAATGGGTATTTTAAAATGCTTCAGTTTATTAATTTTATATTGATGATAGTCGATTGTATGAAGGATACGAGTATATTCATTTAGGGTTTATTTTAACCACCATAAAAAGAGGAGGTTTTATACTTTGCGCGCATATATACTTTGTTAAACCATTTTCTCACTGTTTAATATTTTATAATATATTTTTGTGTACCTTTATCGGCAACATTATCAGCCTATCATGTTCCCATTGCTAGAACACAGACATTCTCCCAGAGAGAAGAATGCCCCTAATCTACCATGCTGGCCCAATGCATGTTGATGTCTTTGAACCTTAATAACGGCCTTATTACAAAACACGGTTTATCTTTGGTACTGGGATTAGTACCAGGTTTAAACCATGTTACCAAAATAAACGTAGTTCACAAAACGAAGTTTTTCAACAAACAGCGGACTATGTATGGTACTAAAGTGAAACCGCCGAGACCCCTCCGTTGGACATACCAGTTTCCTCACGATGTTTTCCTTCACCGTTTTGAGCGATGGCATAAAAACTGCACATAATTTATCTAAACACTACACTCCACTCCACCTTTATATAACACGCTTCACGTGTAATTAATTACGAACATTAAAAACAAAATCAATTTATAAATTTAGCTTTAACCTATTTCTAACCGTCGAACTGGTTTGAAACTTTGAAGTATGTAATCTAATACAATAACTTGGTACCATTAAACCAGTATTAATATTAAAATTATTTTAAATTACTATTCATTAGGCCTATGTCTACCAGTGGACATCCTATGGCTGAAAGGATGATGATGATGATGAAACTAGTAGAGTTGATTACCTTCAAACAGATGGCCGATGAGGCCGAAAGGTTCTTAAATAGAGACCACGGACCGGTAAGCGCAGCGTAGGATTTCCACCTACAAGATGGACAGACGATCTAAAAGAAACCGCAGGCAAACGCTGAATGTAAGCCGCTTCCAACCGGTCCTTATGGTGATCGATGGGGCAGGCCTAGTCCAGCAGTGGACGTTTTATGGCTTAAATGAAGATGATGATGATGAAATAGTAGATTGTGAAACTTTTGAATAGCTAAACTTAAAAAAAAAACATATCAGTCATAGGACTGCACGTCAGAAGTTAAAACTTAAGGTGAAACGTTTCATGTTTGGCGTTAAATTCAAATTTCAAACAGTTTTTTTTGTCCTTGTAGCTAGGCCGGGTAATTATTGTGAAACGGCATAGTGTTTGCGAAAATTGTTGGTCGTTCTTTACATTATCATGTACAGCTATTAATCAGTTACTCACCATATTACTTACATTTGGCAATAAACCGTTTGAAACAGCAAAAATTTGTTTATTGACAAATGTATGTAATAATGTGCATTGGAGATAATTAACTTTACGCGAGTTTGTAAAGAATAATAATAAATTTTTGCAAACATCATTATTGTTTACAATAATTACTCGGCCTAGCTACAAGAACAAAAAAACTGTTTGAAATTTGAATTTCCCGCCAAAGTGAAACGTTTCACCTTAAGTAGTATATAATTCACCTATTCTACAAGAGATTTCACTGTTTTAAAATACACGGTACAGCGTGACGATGACTCAAGATCCATGATTTTTGTTCACCAAAAAACTGCTAAAGGCGCCTAAAGAAGTTTTCACTTTAAAAAAATATGTTCATAGAACAGATTATTTCGAAAATTCAAATAAATGGGTTGAACTGTTATGCTAACCATGAACCAGTCACACCCACATTTTTGGCGTTTCGCTAAAAGTCACCCGGAATATTACCTTAGCATAAAGTTAGGCAGCAACATGTCTGTAACTAACTTCCTCAGAATAACAAGATCATAATAAGATGGGAAACATCTTGGAAACATCAAAGCCGGTCCCCACACCGGTGCAACGCTTTGATCAGACTGACTGAACACTCTGCCAACTAGAAACTCAAGCAATGCTATCAACAGCTCAGAGGTGGCCAACTATTTTGTTACTTGTGTTATTCTGCTTGAATAAATCTGGTTCTGCTTTTAGACCATTATTATCGTTGTTTCAGCTCTTATCAGTCCACAGGCGGGCAGATCTTTAGTCAAAGGAACCCAAAAAACCACTTTCTTGTCCATCTGTCTGTCTGTCAAGAATCAAGGGAACCAAAACCTTCCCGTTAACCCCTACCCAATTACGAAATTTGGCAAGAAGCAAGGTATCACATCACATATAAAATAAAACATCCGAAAGTAGTAAATTTGAAGTTAAACCAAATTAAAAATTTACATTTTGTAGTTAGTATGTATGGGAGCACCGTTTTATACTATCACGGTAGTTCACTACAGTTATATGATTTATTTACGGGATATGTACCGTGATAAGATAGTAGAAGGAACTCCCGATATTCACAACCCTACCACAACCTTACCACGGTAAATATTCCGTAAATAATCATAATATTATAACTGTACAAAATTTAGTTTAACAATGAATATTTCAACCTTTTTTTAGCTTTTTTTGTCGAGACTCGATTTCCGGAATGGATGAACTCTATCTACATACATATTTATTAAATTGTATGGAACCCTCAGGGTGCGACTCCTACTCACAATTGTCCGGTTTTTTAACAAACTATGATAACCGGTGTTGTACTGATCTCATTCATGCCTTGCCTTTGGCACAGAAGATTATCCGTCAATGTTATCCGTCCATCTATCAATAGCCGGTGATACATCTATTGCATTTTATTACTTTCTAAATTACCTACATGAATAAAATAAATAAAAATGCTAGGGTGGCCGAGCGGTAGCTTATGCGCTTTACAATCTGATGGAACTCGGTTCAAACCTTGGTCCTGCACCAATGATTTTAGTTAGTATTAAATACAATAATTACATATGTGCAGTTTTGATGCCTAGTTTAGTTTTAGTGAAGCTTCCATGGGTCCATGGGTTACAATAATCTCAAAAACATTATTATAATAACCTTACATTGATTTCTGTCTTGATGTCTCATTAGCCAAAAGAGCTAGACAAAACAAGATAAGAATATTTGACTAAAGGTCAGGTCAGAGGGTCACCTGAACAGAACAGCTCTAATATAGAGTACAAATAAAAATACAATTTACTTTGTACCATAAGTATTTTCTAGGTCTACGTACTCCATCTTCGGCCACAACATCGCTTTCCATCAGAAGAGTTAGTGGCCAAACGTAGATCAATTATATATAAAAAATAAAATTTATGCATGATTCGCGTTAATCAATCGATTATTATTATATGTTGTAACATTGTTTTTTTGTGAGACCTTCAGCACTAACATAAAAACTTGGTTCATTCATTCAGAAGTTTATAAAACATTATATAAACTGTATATATTTGATACTGTAACAAAATGAACTGATGATAAAGCTACATTTATAGTACTTGTTGTTGGAACCGTCATTTGGGCTAAATAATAAAGGCTTGAGAGGAAATGACCCTGTTACTCAAAACCTGTTAGAGAGGATGAATCGTAAAAGTTAGGCATGTAATTTGAAGGGTATGAAACGAACTTTTTAATTCTCTGTAAAATGTTATTTTGTTTATTTTATTTTTAGCCGTGACTGTCCCGCCGTAGAGTAAAGGCCGCCCTTCCCTCCTTCCACTTCACACGGTCGAGAGCTTTTGTGGTCCAACAGCTCCAGTGGGAGCCAATCTCGTCTTACGTTATTTATGTAGACTAATTTTATCAAGTGGTATATATTGAGGTGTGTGACTTTGAAAGTCTGTATGAGGTCTGGTCAACCCATACAGAAAATTATTACACTGTAGGAAGTTGATTGAATCAGGCATTACTTTGCGGATTTGTTAGAAATTAGTTTTAAGTATATCAATTTTTTTGTTACAGAATTAGTAAATTTTTGTGTCAGGTTAGGTTAAGACAACGTTGACAAATTTATGTAGAGTAAAACAAAAATAATTAATCCCAAATTCCTTATTCTACTTAATGCGACGTTAAAGCAGAAACACACTAGAGATTAGTCAAGAAACAGTTTTGACACTGACAGGAAGCTACATTTTCCTTGAGTGACATAAGCTATATTTTGTTCACAAAGCAGGCGTAGCCGCGGGTGATTTGGAATCCTGTCGAACAATGGCTACTTGAAAGGCGTTTGTTTCATTTGTATTTTTTGTTTTCATGTTTTGGTATTTATTTTTATTAATTTAGTCTCTGTACATTTGTGCGATTACTTTATTAGTTAGAGCTTGTGCAAACCAGCACGATCACGTGGTCACCGATAGTGATCAGCGGGCGCCCTAGTCACCGTCCGTAACATCAGTGGAAACGTTACGGTGATTGGACGTTAAATCAGATGATTACGATGTAGCGACCTGTCTGCACTCCCCTTTACTATATTAATAAGAATCTCTGTATATAACGTACTATGTCTTCGTATTAGTATCTCTATACGCCACATAAGAACATTATGAGTTCTCAACTAAAGTTTCATTCAACCCTCCAACTTCGTAATTAATTTCAGACCAAATGAGAACCTATTGGATTTTCGGCGTAATTCGTTATCAAATTAAACTTCTTAGCTGAATATAATTTAAACATGTTGTAGAACAATTTATACATTATTTTAATTATGCTTGTACCAGACTCCGTTCCAAACAATAATATTTCAAGAAAATCATTTGAGGAGGTTTCGTGTTAGTTTAAATAGATTTTTAGAAATGGCAATATTTGTCTACTAAACAAGGCATATAAATGGTGTCAAGAGAAACTCGGTTAAAAAGTTGCCTGAACCAAGTTTCGCAGAGTTACGCAGTTAATAAACTTCAGTATATTTTTCAATACTTACTTAGATTGGGGCTGACTAAAAATCTACAAACTAGCTGTAAAAAATACCAGCACGAGATGTCGTTAAAATAGACCAAGGGTGTGCAATAGGTAGGTACTTAACGCGTTTAGCTGAGGCACGGCCGAATTCCTCCCAGCTTCATTGTGAAGCTGCCCTGACCATGAGAGCTTTGTAGTTGCTAAGTCATCTAGTTAACGACGTCGCTACAAGCCCCCGCAAAAACAGCAAAATTAATTCCAGCAAAATCACCGCGGGGTCGCATTATCTCACAACTATCGCACAAAGGGCAAAAAAGCAGAAAATTATTCCGCGCACGAATCCGTTCAGGAAGCTCCACAAAGAGGCATGATACTCACCTCAAAAAGGCATTAAAATATCCGCAGAAGGCCGAGGCCCTTTTGATCAACGGTGTCGGGTTTAAAGCTATTCCACACGCGTTTGTGTAATCATTGCGAAGGAAATCTGTACCGTCAGCGATTCCAAGCCGTCGTAATCCCACGCATATCATCTAAAAACTTTCTCCTTACGACACGGGAAAATATTGGAAAAGTTATCCTTTGTTGGAAAGTATTGAGTGCCTGAACGTATTACCGAATACTAAACAACTCCGACTCGTCGAGGCCATAACGTAACAATAATCGTAAGAAAACACGACAGTATTAATTTAATATGATAAGAAAAACGAGGAATAACATTATGAAGAGGCCCGTGTAATTGGGTTGTTACAAGGGCGTAATGTCTTCATGAAGTACACTCTTTATTTCGTATAAAACACACCGGCTGAGTCCTCTAATAATTTTGCGCAAAGTTGGCAACGTTGGGGTAAAAATTGTTCATGAAATTTGTCTAATCGCCGTCAGCGGTCGTAAAGAAGTTAATAGGTCGTAATAATTTTACATCTCGATGTAATGTTGTCGATAAATCGGAAACGAACTAGGGGGTTTCGATAAAAAAATGATCGGTCGTCTGCCGTTGGACGGTCGCCTATCGACAGAGGGCGGTAGTAAAAATTTTACGCTCTGGGCTCGGCTAAAGCGTTTGTGCAATCAGACCGGATTGTGCGCGGATTCCGAGCTTAGCTGCGTTAGGGAGGAAACTCACCAGGAAAGATACAAGTCCCCTTGAGGAACAAGTAGGTCAATAATGGAACAACTAGGCCAGTTCCGCGACAAGATAGCGAATGTGTGGGAAATTCTTCACCGTTATCATTTATCACATCTTCTACGGAATAGTAAACAACAGAACCATTATACCTTTTATATTTGAATACTGTAAGTTCCACGCCTTTTTATATTTGTTTCTGTCTAAGCGTGTAAAATGTTTACGACACCACGCTATAATGGTTGACTGGATTATACAAAAATTTGGCGTGGAGTTTTTTTAATAAAATCTATATACATAAAAATCAATTGCTGTTCGTTAGTCTCGCTAAAACTCGAGAACGGCTGGGCCGATTTAGCTGATTTTGGTTTTGAAATGTTTGTCGTAGTCCAGGGAAGGTTTAAACGGTGAGTAAACGGCTGGACCGATTTTGATGAAATTTTGTGTTCCTGGAACGGGTCATAGTAGCGAGGCCGAAGGCCGAGCTTACACCCGTGCGAAGCCAGGGCGCGTCGCTAGTAAATAATAAATATCTGGGACATTATTGTACACATGGTCACGTAACCCCAAACTAAGCAAAGCTTGTAATATGGCTGCCAGAGACTGATATACGTATATATATATATATATATTTAAATACATACTTAAATACATAATAACACCCAGACATAGAACAAACACAAATGTTCATCATATAAATGTTTGTCCTAGGTGGGAATCGAACCTATTATATAGAAAAGGTTTACGTTTTGCCACCAACTCACCTGATGCAAAGCTATGTTGTGGCTGAAAGTGAAGCACATACAGATTATAGTTTTCAGGAAACAAAGTTTAAACTACATATTAACACATATACCCTAATTTATACTGTCAAATTAAGTTTAAATATAGTATGTAAGTAGGATAATGGGTGAATCCGGTCAATTGGATCAGTATCTTGATGCCCTTAAGTCGTTAAGATGGCGAATATTTTACGTAATGAGACTGAATCTAAATATTATTATCCTTTTTCTATTTAGTCCATTTTAAATATTGTGGGATTCGATCCTAGGCTGTCGCCAAAGGCACGCGGAAAACATTGTTCCCGGATGAATCGTATTACTTACTGTTTTTTTAAACAGGTTCCGCGGATTTATATTTTCAATGCGGTTTTTTCTTTTCTTTACATTTCTTTAATAATCAAGATAAAAAGGTTTATGATTTTAAGAGTTTTCATTTATGAATACAACGGCAAGTGTTTATTATTATTAAAGTCATATTTTCATTAGATACGTAAAAACTAGGTAAAACTTTACCGATTTCCGATAGACAGGTGGTCGGGGCTCACATTATGTCTGCTTCACTACCTAATACCACAGCCTATACATAATTATTATATTACATTATAACGCTATCTGCAAGGGTCAGGTCAGCACTACATATCGCAAGATCATCACAGGTACAACCCAAAACTGATAGGTATCACCTATAGGTAACTATCCCCGCCACATAATATAACTATCCCCTAACTCTTCATAGAACTACCCACTAATAGCCTTTCCAGTCCGCTTGCCCTTCCACTAAACGGATAGATATGATCCCTTCCGCTAGAATAACTTAGGAAATAGGATATCCACTTTAATTTCGGCAGTCATTTAGGTAAATCGAGTTTGGAAAATGTCCGTTTCCGCTTTAGAATGTTTCCTTTATTGTCTTCTGTTTGGGACTTTCAGCTGTTACGAGAATAAACAAAAAATAAATTCACTCAACAGTTCATCAGTTTTATCAACGTTGGCATTTTCGAAGCTCATTCCGCTCTTACTGCTGAGCAGAATTTCACCTCCGTATCACGACACTAATCCCTGTCTAAAGCTAATTCTTTTTGCCTTTTTGTACCATCATCGAACCACCTAAAAAAAACTGGGAAACCACAAAAAACCAACTTTGATCAAAGAGAATAATATTTTATATTCTATTAGCTATTCTTATCTATTTCGTATCGTATTTAATACAACAAAAGGGTATTTTGTCTGTTAATCCTGTCACACACCTTTCGAATCATAAATCTCGAAAATATTGCTTCATAGTAACAAAAAATTAAAATACCTTTACAGGTATTTTTCTATGCAGCATTCTTTAGATTTTTTGTAGTAATCTGAAGAATGGTGTCATAAGCAACGTTAGGCACTTGGAAACATATTTCTCATCTTGGCTAAGAGGTAGCCAGCCAGGTGGCATAAAAACAAAGGAGCACAGACAAGCGTTGCTCTGTAACGCAGCTAAATTCGTAAAAATAAACATTTACAAACACGACTGCATACGAATACTCAAAGACTGCCTAAACCTCGATTTCAAGTAAATATATCAACAGACTGAGTCTGCGTCGAACCCGCATCTGCATTGTCTTTAAAAAAACGCGGCTGCATTACAGACCGTTCTGATTTGCAGCAGGGTTTTGGAGGTGGTATTATTGCTTAAATCGTATACGGTAGGCACAGATTATGGAAGTATTCGTGTTATAGCCAGCTACGGATTTACGCAGCTAAAACTAAAAAATGCCTTACATTATTAACTTTTGAATCCACCAGACGACGTGGCAACCTGCATTAACCAAGCTATATCATTACCTCAAAAAATAAACTAGTACACTCCCAAAGCAATACTATCCTACGCAATTAAGTGCTCGTTCACATAATAAGTTTATTGGCTATTACTCAATAATACCAAACTTTCGCTATATTATTGATCTTGTTCGCATATCTTTACCTCAGGCCCTACGGTTATTCAGGAAACCATTACCCTACTTTTACATGTCACAATTACTTTTTATTAGACTACCTACATCGTTAGTTGACAGCGGAATAATAATGTTGTTTGAACACTTGGCAGGTTTACTTGTATTTCAATACTGGCAAGTCAGTTTTAGGGCACAATGGCGTAGATTTTATAGTAAAGCGAAAGTAATAAAAAAAGACCCTCAGACGAGTTCTGTCATGGCATATCAATTACTATTAAGTATGTATAATTTCTCGAACGGAAACTTTAACAACTTGAAACATCGTGCAAGACTCTTTAATCATGACAAATTAATAAAAATCTCACTACCGTCCAAACAACACCTGACCGCAAAATCCGGACCTACTTTTTAAACTTTTTTTTTATGAGACTGGGTGACGAGACGAGCTAAGTCGCTCGCCTGATAGCTCTTCACGCTTGCCCTATAACAGCTCAACCCCACTCAGAATTTTGAACTTCAACAGTTCAAAACCCTAGATGGCAATGAAATGAAATGAAAAAAATGAAAATATATATTTGGTGTCTACAAACGTTGTCGGTCATAATTTTACAAAAGTTTGTTTTTACAAAAACAATACTCCATGATGAAGAGCCTTGTTACCCAAGCTAGGAATTAACCTGTGTTATGGCGTAACAATACCCTCCGCCGGACAATATACAAATACAATCATGATTTAATAACATGATGTTATTAGACAAAAAAAACTAATTATATAATACTAGAATATGAGATTACTAAATGTGAGGAGAATAAAGAAAAAAATAATAATTATTGGCACATATAATATGCTTGGTACACAATGATTAGGAATCGGGTAAATGGGAGGGTCGGGGGAAGTGTAAAGTGTAAATGACATTGGTATGTGTGGGTGTGTGTGAGGGTGTGTGTTATGTATGTGAGAACGTGTGTATGATGTTATGTATGTGAATGTGGTATGATCTTACATATTTATATTAGAAATTAAAGTTGAAAAGTTTAAAACCCTTGTTATATCTAAGTGAGATTTATTAAAATTTGTTCTGTGGATTCATAGTCTTGTTTGAGTAGCCAATTCTTGAGTGTAAATTTACATTCATATCGATTCATGTGATGCAACTTAAGAATTTTACATGTTTTATTATAGATATGTGAACTGCGTGAGTATAAGTGTCTTTGGGCAAAAGTTGTATTACAGCGCTGGATTGCACAGATATTTTTATTACTTGTAGAACGTTCAGGGAGTGTAAGTTCATCGTATTTAATAATTTTGTGGTGGGCAAGAACAAGGTATAGTATAAAAAGTTGACGCACTGTAAGAATTTTGCACTCTGAGAAAAGAAGATGAGTAGGATATCGAGAGGGCTTGAAAGTCATTACCTTCAAAACCAAACGCTGTGCTCGTTCTAGTTTTATAATTTTGGTTTTGCATGCGCCGCCCCATACTGGTATGCAATACCCAAGCACAGATTGGCATATAGAAAAATATACAGTCTTTAGTAGATCAAAAGAAGTAATTTGGCGTAGGTTCTTAAAGATCCATACAAGTTTCCTAATACGACATGAAACAGCTTCAATCTGGGGCATCCAAGAGAGCTTTTCGTCGATAACCACGCCTAGATATTTAATAGAATTGACTTGATCAATGTAAACACAGTTGCAGTTAGTGTTAGGGTTATTCTTACAAGAGTGGGCCTGGATTTTAAAGATATTTTTGGGGGAACTGTACTTTTCTAAGATGCTAAAAGAAATGAATTTACTTTTGGTGTAATTAAGAGTGAGCAAGTTGGTTTGAAGCCATGCTATAACGTCTCTAAGCCCAAGTTCTGCATAATTACGTACTTGTTCCCAGGTCTCGCCTTCAAATACTAACGCTGTGTCGTCTGCAAAGGTAAATATTTTACCATGGGGTGGTTTGTAGCAGCATAAGTCATTAATAAAGACTAAAAAGAGACTAGGACCCAATATGGATCCTTGCGGAACCCCATATGTAACAGTTTCATCATCACTGACTATGTTATCTATACTGACACGTTGGGTCCTATTAGATAAATAGTCTTCAAAAAGTTTAAGCGCCATTCCTCTTATACCAATAAGTTCTAGTTTTTTTAACAGAAGAGGAGTAGAAACTGTATCGAAGGCTTTAGCCATATCTAAAAAGATTCCAATACACTTATTCTTACTGTCTAAATTACTAACAATATAATTAGTGAGGTCAGAAACAGCTTGTTCGGTTGATTTATTTGCTCTGAAACCAAATTGCGATTCAGATAATAGTTTTTCTTGTTCGAGGAATGACATTAGCCTTTTATTTAATATTTTTTCGATAATTTTCGACAATGAAGGTAAGATGGAAATTGGCCTAAAGTTGTTGACGTCGTCTCTTGCTCCATTTTTGTGTATTGGGTGAATTATAGATATTTTAAAGGGGTTGGGGAAGGTACCTGTACTAAAACAGAGGTTAATTATGTGAGTTAGAGGAGGGACAATGAGATCTTTGGCAAGTTTGAGGAACGCATTTGAAATCCCATCCCACCCAGTTGCACATTCATTTTTTAGACCCAGAATAAGTCTTTCGACTTCTCCTTCATTTGTGTCAAGCAGAACGAATGAGCGGGAATGGGACTGCATCACAATGTTGGAAGAGTCACTAGAAGTTCTAGCAGTGCTAGAGATCTTATCCGCTAAGGTTTTACCTACAGTAGCAAAAAAGGAATTCACCTTGTTAACCGCAGCGTGTGGGTCAGGGTCAGATTTTAAGAGATCAACGGGAGGTGACTTTGTTTTAGCAATATTAGCTAATCTTTTTATGACTTTCCAGGTTTGTTTGGAGTTTTTGCCAGCTTTTTGAATTTCGGAGCGCTCATACTCGATTTTTAATTTTTTGAGAAGATGGTTGCAAAAGTTTCTGTACCTTTGATAGCTCTTAGAAAGGTTCAGATCGTTAGGGTGGTTGCGAACTTTGAGATGCATGCTATCCCTATGCCGTATGCATCTCAGTAAGCCTGGTGTAATCCATGGTTTGGTAGTACGTTTCCTGCATGGTGATGGTCTAGAGACAGTACATTGTTCTAAGGCGTTCATCAAAATTGCAACCAGTGAATCCGCTGCCACATTTGGATCAGTGGCTTCAATAACTGATGATAAGTTAGCTGATTTCAGAACCGCTATAGCTTTGTGCACTGCACTCGTTACCCCGAGATATAAGATGTCAAATCTCTGTGTGCCCTGTAATTTCGCTGGAAACATTGCCCTTCAATTCAACTTGTAACAAAATAAACGTTTATGTTGTTATGTTTCCTGTATTTTACACCCAATAAGGAATGCAGTCACGGAGAGTGCCATTGGAGTGGCAAAATTTAGGTCCAAAAACCCAATAATTAAAAAAACTAAACTTCGTCTTGAAAGAAGAACCCATAAGGAATCTGCCAAAACTCAGATGCGTAGGTCAAGTAATTTGTAAGATTTCGTGACGTTAGTCAGTCAGTCTAGTCATTGTCATTTCTGACTGACTGAATTACTCTTTTGTATTTATAGACTCTATATATTAAGCTAAATAAAACAGCTCTGAAATTATCTTCGCGTTTTCCACAACTCAAAGAGACCCAGATAATGTTAACAATAATTTGTGATTCCCTATTGTGATTTTGGGATTTGTGATTGTGGGAGTTCCCGATAGACAACTGAAATAGATAATTTTAGTTCTGCCAAATTAGTTTAGTATAATGATAGGACCTCAGATTAAGCAAACAAGGAAAATATGCCTTAGTACAATGAAATTATTTTTTGAGTTCAAATGTGTCCATTTGTCCACGTTGCACCCACTTTTACACTATTCTCTAAGCAGCTTAACGCAAATACTGTAAACAGTACGGCACACTTGCAAATTTTTCACGCACTCTAAGAAACTCGCAGCGTCACCAATGAACTAATTAAATAGACCACAAATGCAGAAAGGGCAGCAAGGTTGTCTGCAGGGTGGGTTCGATTAAAGGCATCAAGTCTGATTTAGGCCTGATGCGTTCGCACCCGCCACGCCACCTTACCATATCTCCCCTCGTTTATCTGATCTGAAAATAGGACCATAATCAACGCTAATAGTGCGAGATATTGGGTAGGTTGGATCCTAGTCTTTATGAATTTTAGGTTAATCAGAAATGTTAATTTTATTTGTTGAGTGGGCAAGCTAAAATTGTCTTAACATTTTCCGTTTTGTTTATTATACCTACCAATTACATAATATATCTATTCTAATTTTAAATTGGTGTTGGCTAGATTTTCAATAGTTGGTAAAAAAAATAGAAGAAGATACCATATTTTTTTTTAATTAACTTTTCTTAAATAATTTTGCATGCCTGAAAAGTCTGTGATGTAACTTGACTACTAATTACCGCCTCAAACAGGTATAAAATGCTAGACTTAGGGAAAATAGCCCCTAATGTGCTAGCAATAGTTTTTCTAACACACCCTATAAAATAAAAGTAATGGCACATAAATCAGCTTTTACTATCGTGTTGCGTTCTTACCAAATATTATACGCAAGCTTAATTCATCCGAAAGTAAAATATCACCACACAGTTTGTAAGTAATAGAAATAATAAATCTCAATGAATACGCAATTATAGTTATTAACTGTTCCAAAACACGAACACTAATGACTATACAATTTATATTTTTCAATGTTTTTATTTCTCACTGGGTTGTTTTTTTTTTTTTAGTTTAGAACGCGTTCGGAACTCGTTTTGATATTTTGGCGCGCAAAGCGCAGGCCCGTTCGGAGGTTAGAGGCGCGTCGAGCGGACTGGGTTTCTCAAGCTGTGGCCGCTACAGCGCATGTGCCTACAACCTTTTATAATTTGATATCGCACATCACCGCCCCTGTGACATTCCGCGGTAAAACGTACTCGTAAATTATTCAATTTTATTTACTTATCCGTGCGTTGAGGAACATTATGACATCGAAGGATTTTTATTGAGTTTTATTTCTGCAGGATCGAATGTACAATAACTTCGACCTAAATAGGTATGTATTTTTAGGGTTCCGTAGCCCGACAAGGAACCCTTATAAATTCGTTCTGTCCGTCCGTCCGTCTGTCTGTCTGTCTGTCTGTCCGTCCTTCCGCCCGATTTTTTTCGAACCTTCTAACTTCTATAATTATAACCATAAGTGCATGAAACTTTGCACAATTAAAGTTGTTATATAGATTTCAATTATATATAAAACATAATAATATTGCATTTTAGGGGTGGCTACATGTAAAATGGAGATGAAATAACGTACTTCACTGCATCTCCTCGTGTGGGGTATCGTTGAAAAGGTCTTTTAATATAGAGGTAAGGTTTGATATATATAACTTTTTTATAAAGTCTATCCTTTGCGAAATATGGCCCGCCAAAGTGGCAAAAAATTGCGCCCCCCCTCTCCCTGATTTTCTAAACTATTAGACATAGAAACTTGTAACTTGCAGTGCTAATAAATCATAATATTTAAAACTTTCATCAAAAATTATTTCAAATATTATCTGATTATTACATTTTGAGTTATAGCGATTAAACTGTAATAAATTTAAGACAAAACGTCTTGAATTCGTCTTGAAGCTCGTATTGACCTTTTCGTAAAATGATCTTAGCAATGTATTATTAGTATAATTCCCTAGTACTTTTCTTATTAACTAAACCATATAAAGAACATGTTACCTATGTCGAGATGATACATCTCGGAAATTTGGCGAAGTCCACAAAGCTTCGTTCGTAAAAAAACATAATCACCAGTAAAGTTAAATGATTATTTACGGGATATTTACCGTGGTAAGGTTGTGGAAGGAGCTCCCGATATTTCGGCGCAGTTACATGCACCATGTTCACGGGAAGACCAAAATATGACTTAAATAATCATTTAACTTTAATGAACAACCGTGATAGTTTAAAACAGTGTTTATAATCACCAGTGTCTGAACTATGAATGTGACTACAAATATATGGCTTTGGTTACGGAACCATACCATATGCGCGTCTCGACACGCTCTTGGCTAGTTATTGTATTGTTAGTTAGGCTTGTATTTTGTTTCATAACTTGTCATAAACGTAAAGCTAATAAAGCATGTTAGAATTAATAAGAGTCAAGAAATAAAATGAAACTTATACATTTGTACACGGAACGTTATGAAACACTTTCTTTTTCGAGTTGTCGGAAGTGTCTATTGAAGAATCGCAGCCATTTTCACGAATTGGCGCCAGACGTCGTTCACAGGTATTCCAAATTCCAATTCGCGCTATACAAATCGAAAACGCTGAAGCAATAACTCTCTAAAGATTTCGGGCCTAGAAAAACTGTTCTGCTGTAGATATTTTATTAGAGGCATTATCTAAATGTATTGGAGTAAGTGCGAGTGCAAAGAGATTGTCGCGCAGTAAGCCGACTACAAATAAAGGGGCAAAGCTGTACGATCGGTTTTGGCAAGGCGCCACTATGAGTACGTACCCTTGTAGGTACGATTCCTAGGACTATTTCTCCGGACTCTCGGCATCGAGATAGGAGATTGCAGAAGATAATCTGGATACGAGCTTTCTTTACTCTATTTTTCACGTTGACTTTTATTCGCCGTTTCATTTTGTAACGATAGAATATTCAGGAAATATTTTCATTACATTGAAGAATATTCCACCAAGATTGTGTTAATAAGTTTTTCTATGCTCGTACCTACTGATAATTATGTTTCGTGTAAGAATCCTGCAAGAACGTATAAAATCAACTAGCATCTCCCCACGGTTTAACCCTATATCCTACAGGAATCATGTTTTTTCGGGATAAAAGTAGCCTTTGTGTTAATCCAGACTATAAGATACTTCCATATCAAGGTTTATTAAAAGCCCTCTCTAATTATTTGACGAAAAATGCAACGAATACTGCGTTTTTGGCGTTCTTATTCTAACAAATAGAAAGATCTAGGTATAGGAAATTCAATTTCTGAAATAAATAATATATAATAATGTCTATACTTTTTTTTAAATAACGGCGTCAAATTTTGGAAAAACAATATTTATTATCAACTTTTATATTACCTCCAATTTACAAAACTATTTTTCGTAAAATTGTAGAAGGAAAAGTTTGAGAGTGGTTTTCGTTAAATTACTAACATAAAATAAACAATTTTAATTGTATTATTTACTTGTTTTATGATCGTCTCAACAATAACGTTTTTTTTTTTCAGATACTTAAATTGAACGATTGCATTTTGTAATGCAATCCTGGACCCACAGAATAGCATAGAGAATTAAATAGAACAGATATGAGAAGGAAACTCTGTCGCCAGGTATTGTGACAGATATGTGATTGAACATTCTTATTTATGTCAACGCGTCGAACTCCGCGTCATAGTTGCTAACACAGTTGCTATGGGTTTATATGGGTGCAAGTGGCTACAACAAATTTCTTACAAAAATGCCTTGACAGCCGTTCTAATTTAAACAAAATAAAAATCTGTGCCCGGACTGGACCTGGGTTCATGTCAACTATGTTAATATGCTATGTTATAATGAAAGAGCTTGAAGAGTGAGAAACGATAAAGTGACATCACACTAAATTAAATGGCTGCCACTCCAGAAAAACTCCATATTCCAATTTTTCTCCACATTTTCTTTGCCAACACTGTACGCTTGTTTAAAAAAATGTATTTTTTTTTTTACTATGTACTTATTTCTAGCTATTCTCTGCCAGTGGTTGTACTTTCCGACACGAAAATCTCAGCCTCGCATGAAAAGGAGTAGAAATACGTTTCTTACTTAAAACAACACGCTGTGACATCAGTTTGAACAAAAATAAAACCACCCGACAGTTTTGACGTTGGATCATTTACGGGTCTGAGTATTCTGGGGACCAAAGTGAAGGGATTTTTTACGCCAGTACGGTAATGGAAAAAGGATAGTGTCTGGTTTTCTATCGCGTTGGTTTCGAAGTTTCGCCTGAGACATTCAATTTGCGGAATAGTTTTGACTGAGGGAGGAGAGTGAGCCAAAATACGAAAGTGCTATTTTTGCCAACAAGGGTATTGTATACTTAACTAGGTTAAAGTACGGATGTACTTTACTCGGCTGAAAAGAGATAATATATTATAAGTGAATAATAAGTGTCAGGTGTGCATTTCTTTATCAAACAAAAGCATGATAAACATATTCCCAAAGTTTTCGAATGAATAAGTAAAGGCTTAGCGCTTAAGTTCCCATATCTTTGTGATGATTTCTTGACCCATACCTATTGTTTTTTGTTTTGATTTTTTAAGTCAAAAGTGAATCGATTTCTTCTAGGCAAGCGTGATCCATCGTAGGCCGTATCATCGCTTAACATCAGGCGAGTTGGCGGCCAAGCGCAAGCCTATTATATAATAAAAAAAAGTGAAAACTTCTTAAGGTGCGTTCCTAAGGTGCGGTTAAGGAGCCTTCCTAAAAAGTGCTCAACTTTTTAGGTTAACAAATATTATGGAACTCGCGCATCGTCACGCTGTCACAGAATACGTAATACACTCTAAGTGTATTTTAAAACAGGCGCCATCTATTGTAGAATAAGTGAATTACTACGTAAGTTTTCACTTCTGACGTGCAATCCTATGACAGATGTGATTATTTTTAAAAATCATTTTAAGTTCACAGATTTTAATTAAAGAATTATCAAAGTTGATAGTTGGTGAGTATTGTGTTATCATATAAATAATTAGGCAGGTACATACTGCTTATGATAATACAAAATACATGAACTCTACTAATAATATTAATTAGTTTTATTTTAATCAAATATTTTATTATGATTACCCACAATTGCTCAATTAGGTTCCCAAAGCAATTTTAGATGATATGATAATATCAAAGCAATTACCCAAATTGTCAATGTAGATAGAATCAAACAGTTTTTAATAGCCATACTTAAAATAATTGTCATACCAACGCATATCGAAAAAAATACGTGGAAACTATTAGATAAAGTGACTTTTTTTATATTTTATCAAACAGAGACATAATAAACTAAATATATTTCTCTATGGCACGTCTTGGAATTCAAAAATCATGTTTAAGGACGCTGACATTTTCCCATATTACATTACAAATGTTTTTTTTTTTTTTTTGAGACTGCTCTCGTCGTATTTTGATAAAAACCTGGCATGTACAAAGTGTTGTTTGTGTTATGTGTAGGGAGTGTGTGTGGGGTATATTTATGTATATAAAGTTGTATTTTAGTGCATGTATATAAATGATCCCCATTCTTAGATACCTACATGCTTAGAATATAAATAATATAGGTATGATAAATGAATGTATGGGAGGTTTTGTAGACAGCTGGAGGAAGATACGTTCTGCAACCATTGATAGATAATTTTTTTTCACATTATGTTTAGTGAAAAAGTAAAGGGATCGGAGGCCATCAGCCAAATATGGGACTTTTTTGCAAAAGCGCTTATTTCAAGGCCAGTAATAAATATACATGTAAGTGTTGTGTAAAAACAAGTACTTTGTTAGCAAACAATAACCACAAAAATTTACAAAATACTCTATAACGAAATAAAATAACAAAAACAAACATGACAGACAATTTCAGACAGACAGACAGTTTGTCTATGAGAATAAGCAAGTTTTTTTATTGACCTTTCTTCATCTGTGGTTTTTACAAAATCTTCAGATCGCATGTTTATGTAATTTTTTTGCCTACAGAATTTTCCATTGATTCATCGAAAAAAACGCAAATAAAATACAAGCTTATTTTATTCTATACTTACTAGAAATTACTGTTTTAAACTATCACGGTTGTTCACTAAAGTTATATGATTATTAACGGGATATTTACCGTGGTAAGGTTGTGGAGAGAGCTCCCGATATTCAACCCACAACCCCCTCCACAACCTTACCATGGTAAATATCCCGTAAATAATCATATAACTTTACTAGAAATGATGTAGCAGTTGTATATGTTAGTATAAAAGAATATTAAAAGGAACATTTGTATATGTTAGGTTCTGGAGTCAACAGAACTGATTTAAGGTCTCTGGTCTAAAACCTGCTAAAGAGCTAACTTCTTGAGCTATTTAAAGCTGATAGTCATAAACTTAGCTGAATCTGTGTTCCAGACAGCGTAGGCTAGCGTGCTTACCCCACAACACCGTCAAAGAGCTTATGTGCTTACTGCCGGCCTCAAATAGCTTATCTGCACTTTACGACATCTACGGATGCGGTTGCATCAAAAATAGGCCAAGTGTTTGGGGTAACATATAATAGTACTGTTCAATTTATTTTTGTTTGCTTACGCTCGTTTAAGGACCTGAATTCACCAAAGCTAGGTCATTATTCAAATTTTAAACTTTTATATCGACTTTTGTCAGAATTGGTAATAGTAGACTGTCATAACAAAATTTGTGAATAAGAACCCTATGTGGACTTGTGGTGCTAGACTAGATTAAAGAGTCTAGTTTTTTTGATAGGTCGAAATCGTTCGTGTTTTGTTTAATTGATTTATATCTAACTCAACACAGCTTTTGTAGTCTTGAAGCGATGCAAGTAGTACTTTTGAATTAATTATGAAGTCATTTCTTAATCTTGAAAGAACACAAAGAAGCGGAAAATTAGAAATTCGAAAGAACTTTAGGAAAATCATATCGCAAATGCTAATAGCATGGTTGAAAACTCGTAACTTTCGACCTTCAGAATATTTATTTAACGAAACCAAAAACTGAAGCCTGCTGATGAGACCTACTTATCAGCATCAAAAATTCAAGTTTTCTACTGCTTTAATCACTTAATAGGTCTAATAACTAATAGGATAATCATCATAATTAAAGCAATGAAAGTTCACGAAAAAACAGTGTCTTCTAGAGTTTTACAAGATGGAGACATCAGTTGATTATTACCAACATATATATTATCATGTGAATTGTTTAAAATATGTTGGCCTCTGGTTCTACATTCCATATCCTGTTAATTCTATTTGGTATTGGGTCGGGGTGTTTACTAGAATTGTCATAGGAAGCTGTGTTTTTGTTATTTCGACTGGAGGGCAAATTGTGTACTTGGTACGTTTGCTTTTGTCGAGGAATTTTGATATCTTGGACGTTACTGGAATGTAAGTACTTTAGAAAGACTTTCTAGAAACATAGATTCTACGAGCGAGGTCCCAAGAACTGTTTTAACTGACTTCCAAAAAAGAGGCAATTCTCAATTCGACTGTTTAAAAATAAATGTTGGTTACCTCATTCTCAACTTCGACTGAGTGAACCGATTTTGATCATTCTTTTTTCATTTGGAAGCTGGTGCTTTTTGTGTGTTCCCATTTTAATTTGGTTCAGTTCTGTAATTTTTATGAAGTCGGTATTTTATATTGATAATTATTTAGTAAAATGATGCAATCTACAATGTATCAAGTTTATAATAACGCTTGTTTAGGAGATACCGATTCACATGCGTCTTAAATACACCCAGATTGTACCTACTAGTCTAAAAGTTCGTTTTTGTTACTTGAAAACTAATAATTATATTTGTTGTTTTTCAGCCTAATTCTTATCATCACAGAATTAATGGTAGAACTAAAACTTCTAGACTTGCGCTTGCGTCGAAAATCATTTTCAGATCTCATAGATGAAATGGACAATAAAGATTTTCAATTTAGCACTCTGGCGGAAATTGCGATTTGTGAGAAAGCAATAAAGTTATCTAAAAGAATGTTGATGGTGATTCTTTTTTCCACATCTATGGATGTATTTGGTAAGTAAATATTGTAATATCCGATAACTTCATCATCACCATGATTTTAGTCATCTATATATCAGAGACATGTGTCCAGCAGTGGACTAATACAGGCTATATATTAGTCCACTGCTGGACACATGTCTCTCCCGGCGAGGTACACCACTCAGACCGATCTTAATTCTTCATCTTCAGGCTTACGTTTTCCAGCCACTGCTTCAGGTTTTCAGCACTGCTGCAATCAGCCTACTTGCCACTTTAGCATATTTAGCGTATTAGCGAGCTGATGTGGTAGTAAGTCGGTCATATCTGTCGCAGAGCTTGATAACTTATTGCAAAATGCTTATCCTGCTACTAAATAATTAATTACAAAATACGGATTGCACTTTGACGCATCGCACACTCTCGTTCGCGCAATCATCATTTCTAATTAAATCAAACTAACTACTCCCAGTGGTTTAGCCGTTTGGACATTATTTTAGGATCTGTTTTTATTTACGAGATAAAAAGCCCTAAAATCCTATGTCATTATCCGACCCTCCTACTCTATCTCTAGGCAAAAAATAACGTCTATCCGTGATTGTTGCTACGTGAAAAAGGAACATACAATCAAACATATCTGTGCATACTGAGCATCTGGTAGTGGGCTTGAGCATTCGGATTGTCTTTAGATCTTTAACGGTCTATGGGCAATCCAACTGTTTTTCTATAATAGGCTAAGTAGTTTAGGTATGTAGTGTTAGTTAACTTTTATTTTGTTAATTTAATATACTCGCCATAATAAAAATAATAAATAACGCACATATTTTAATGCTTTTGCATTAATAATATCATGATTACTGAATCTGTGAAATGTTTTATAAAATGTTGACTATATCTGTATTTTTACGTTTTTCTTAGAACAAAAAATTTATGTGCTATTTTGATTCCTTTTTCAGTTCACGCCGTGGTAGTGCCAGCTGTTGGAAAGTTTGAGTCTCTACCTTTGAAAATGGATTTGATATTATTCGACGTTAACGATCCAAAATATTTCAACTATGTCTGTGCTTATCAGGTAATTAATAATTTACAATTTATTCAAACTGCAGACTCAGACTGCAGACCTAGCTTAGAAAGCCACTTGCCTAAAGTTCCCACTTAGGTTTGTGATTAGGTGTCCGATTGCCTAAAGGCCATACTTTGAGCTATCACTGAGCTGGTCATGTCAGTCACATGTCGAAGGAACCTTGGGCTAAAACCTCAGCACAGTGGCTGCCATAGGATGGCAAACGACCCCTCAGACAACCCAGATGGAAATGAAAGATGGATCAAACTAGACTCCTACTTTAAGAACCGATCCAAATTGCGCGTAACATAGAGAAATAAAAGGGAAGAGATGCCTTTGCACTGCAGTGGGACGATGCAGACTAATAAAATATATTATGTTATGGGGAAGCGTAACATTTACCATCAGACGAGTGACTTGCTCCTATTTTTTTATGGAACTAAGTTGTATAATAATGATGTAAAAAAGTCTCATTAATAGGTACACGACTTTTTTTTTTTAAGCGGAAAGAAATAATTTGACTCCGATTATAGTAAATGTATTATCATCTGTGTTGTCGGGTCATAAATCATTTCGCTATCTCGCTCACATTCACTGGTTTTATGGTATGACGTTTATTACTGTACGACTCGGAAAACTATTTAATATTTTCTTACTCTTCAGGCGAAGCAACCCAAATTAGGTCTTGGCTTCCGACACCAGAGGCATTTAACATAGTCTTGGTCTCGCGCTAGTTACTGCCAATCGTTCGATCGGCTTCGAGTTCACACAGCTTCACAGCGTCAATCCAGCATTATTTGTGCGGGACGACGGGTTGGCGACCACATACTGAAACTGTATTTATTTAGCATCATTTTCAGATCCTGTACAAGCCGATTATGCTGGTGACCTTTGCGGTACTTCAGACACTACCATGGGCGGCTATGTCGTTTACCAGTAAGTTTATTGAACTTTTTTTTTATTATCGATGAACGAAACGACTGTACTGGCGGGGTATTGGACTAACCCTGAAATTGTAAAATAATTGTTATTATATTCTATACATTTTCATCAAGTGTACCTACATGTTTGTGTGGAATGGCTAATATGTTTTCGCAATTTTAGGTTTGGTTCCGTATTAAAAGTTGTTCATAATAACGAGTAAAATAAGATTACGACATAGATCACTCTCTCCTTGTAATCCTATATATTTGCATAATACTGTTACACATTTCAAATGTGGCATACTCGTACAAAGAATTCTATTCTATCTTCTATATCTATATATCTATTCTCGTAGAGATAAAAAAATCTGTAATTGCGTGATATGAAAAAAACAGAGCGTCTTAAAATAAGCAGCTGAACACGTTAAGACAGTTTTCAAAATGTTTGTCTGTTTGTTTGTTTGTCCACGTACATCTCCTAAACCACTGGATGGATTTAAATGCGGTTTTTTACGAATATGCTTAGCTATGACCAGATTGAAATATAGGCTATATCTTAATCCGGCCCTTGCGCAAAATATTGCGCAAGGGCCGGATTAAGGGAGGGTTGTAAGTTTATATGAAAATCTACGCGCACGAAGTCGCGGGCACTAGTTCTTAATAAAACGTTGGGCGAGATTAAATAACATTGTGTTTACTGTGATAAATTTCTGTTGCATATTAGGTAATATAATCCAAAGTATTATTTAATAAGGTTACAAAGAATGAAAATATCACTGGAATAAATCTCAATAATAATAAATTAAACCATAACTCACCGTTGCCGGCGACGTAAAATTTCCATAACTTGAACGAATCCCAAAAAATTCCTACCCGCAAAAAAGTTTACACAACAAAAGTCGGCGATTCAGCAAAAAAATATACGCAACATCTAAAAACCAGTGTTCCCGACGATTTATTTACTTTCCAGCGAGCCAATTGGACGTTTTGGTACACAACTTCGAAAATATGAAAGAGCTCGTTAAATCTACCAAGCTTGAAAGGAATTGTGATGAAAACGAAGCTTTCCGTCAAACGTTCAGGAAGCTTGTCCTTCATCACTCCTCCATTATAAGGTAGCATTGATTCAATTACTATGCAAATCAACTTCCCAAATTATTTCAACTGTAAAGACAAGTAATAAACAAAACAAAGATTTACTTTCCTAATTCTCTGCGCTTTGATTGACCGGTTCCAAAGTTTTAAATGGAGCGAGTTTGATTTAAATTTTAAGAGTTTCGTTTCAGGTTTATAAATACGCTTCAAGATACTTTTAGCGGGCAGTTATCGGTATTTCTGTTTATGAGTGCCACTGATATTGGTATTGGCGCACTGCAGTTTTTCTCTGTAAGTGATTATTTTACATTATAGTATAAAAATTGACTTAAAACGACGATGGAGGCCGAGCGGTACCATGTGCTCTTTAAAATCTGACAGCACCCGGTTCGATCCTCAGCCTTGCACTAATGACTTATTTAGTTCATAAATAAATTATGTGCAGTTTCGATGCCACAAAAACGGTGAAGAAACACATGGTTAGGAAACCGTAATGTCTAAGAATCTTAAAAGCTCAAAGATATTATGAGATTCACCAACATGCACTAGACCAGAATTGTGGAGTGGAGAGAGAGAGAGAGACAGAGAGAAGGCCTGTGTCCCAGCAGTGGGAACATGATAGGCTGAAATGATGATGATGATGATTAAAAGTGACTTAGTAGTAGTAAAACTCTTTTATTTAGTCTGCTTGTTAAGTATCACACTTTTGCCAGATATCCAACGCAAAATAGTAGTCTGCAGGCATTACTGTTTCATAATAAAAGACATTAAATTTGTAATTTTTATAATGAAAAAGCCCACAAAACGTTGTGCTTTTCCAGTTCCGCCCAAGCACCGACAACGCCGCTAATGATGCAGGTGTCCATAGGCAGCTATTTTTTGCTTAACACCGCATCATCGCTTAACATCATGTGAGTTAGCGGTCAAATGCAATTATTCAATAATAATTAAAAACATCTTACTCCTGCTTACCATCAGCGGGATCACATGCTTGTACGTAGCTCTGTAAAAAAGTTAAATTTCTAAATGATAATGACTCTCGTCAGCGCTCACGTTATCGTTAACGGTGGTGCCGTACTCAGGGAACAACCTACACATAACATTTTCCTTATTCCGAACGTAATTATGGTTATTACGAGTACCTTTTAGGAAGGTAATCTAGCTCATATTCATTTTGAAACCCACGAAATGGAAATTAATTTTGTCGAAATAGGTGGAAAACTTAATTCAGATAAAGCAAGTAAAAATTGAAACATAAAAAACTAGCTGTTGCCTGCAACTTCGTACGCGTAGACTTTTAAATAAGATAAACATCCACCTCTTGCACCCCTTAATTCGGCCTTTTCACAAAATTTCATTCCATTTCACAATTTTAGAATCGTAGTTACAAAACTTGTTCTACAACATTCAAACCCCATAATTTGTTTTTTCATTTCTATTTTTTTCAATTTCAACTTCATAATCTGTATTTTTTTATATCTTACAACATTTTTTATTTATTTTAAACTAATAATAAAAATGTATGATACTCACATTTAATCATATGATTTAGATGTGAGTAAAAGAAACAAATTGAAGTTAAAAGTTCATATGAACATATGTTCTCATATGAACTTTTAACTTCCATTTGTTAATCTTTATCTTATCCTAATCTTTCCGTAACAAGTTCCGTTGCAGCTTCGTTGGTCAAGTAGTTTTCGAGATTTCGTTATAATTCAGTCAGTCAGAAAGTGAGTGATATTTTCTTTTATGTGTATATAGACAGAGCATCACATTCATAGCTTTCCACCAGGATTCCCTGTGTACGGGGATACCATGAAAAGGACTAGAGCTTTTTATAAGCGTATACCTAGTTCCTCATTTGACCACCAACTCCCCTGTTGGTAAGCCACGATGAGGTCGAAAATGAAGCACGTAGACTATTCACTCTGAATAGACCTAGATTTATCGTTCAGGAAACTAGATAGCCGATAGGTCGTTCTTTTCCTTGTTTGTTCATCCAGAACTGAATGAAAGAAAATGTTTTTTTAGCTATGGAAACTGATGTGGTTTTCGCACATTTTGATTTATATTATACATGGGAATAACTCACGTATGAATAACCCGGTTATCCATACACTGTAGGCCGCTGTGCACTATGCACGTGATGAGATCAGGTGCGGGATCGGGGACGGGTAGAGAATCACGTTGTGCTGGCGTGCACTGGAGCTCTTCCATACTAGAAACCTCTTGAGTATCGAGAATACTCGAGCACACGGAGCTCACCACGTCGCCACCAGTTTCATGGTCACCCTCACGAGCTCCAAGTATTCAAGGTCTCCAAGTCTTACGTGAATAATTCCCGTATAAAATAAACAAAACATTTTATGTCATATACGTATACAAATATATATTGTCGCTCAAGTAGAGTGATGCAAATAGCATACCCTCGCAGATTTTGCCACCCATAGTGGGAGTGAATCTCGATTTTAATGTTACACCTCGTTCAATTACAGACGGAGATTGATGCGTTCTACTCACTGAGTTTATTTTGGCGTTATCGTTAATTGCTATTAAGATTTCATTTTGTTTGACAGATTTGCACGTAGTGTGTTTTAACAGCACTGCATAATATTTTGCCATTTTTGTTAATGCTTCTACAGAAACTTAAGAACCATTAGGAATAAAATAAACTCAGAGTAATTTTAGCGAAGAGCACATGTAAGTGCGAAATGTGAACGATGCTTTATCTCACGGTGGGCGAGGTCCAAATTAATATTTTTCTTTTTCCAGATTGAATCGCCGACAAAGAACTTGACGGATTTTGTCTGGCTTCTGGCATATTTGACTATATTTACAGCAATGTTGTTCGTTGATTGTTATTTTGGGAATTCTATCACAAGCAAGGTGAACCTTTTATAATGTGAATTGAAACTCTGGTGACAAATGCTGTACTCACCAGCTGTCGTTATAACTAATATACTTTTTCAGTGTGAACAAATATCCACGTGTGTATTTTCTTGCCCCTGGATGAACATAGACCACAGTTTAAAAAAGAGCTTGATTATATTCATTGCTAAAACTCAGCGTCCTGTAATAATTACTGCAGTGACACTAGTTCCTATCTCACTTGCAACATTCACAAAGGTACGTATAATTTATACAGGGTTATGTATACTAATATTACAAAGAGGAAAGATTTGTATTTTTGGATGTTTCTAACGAAATAACTCAAAAACTACTGAACCGATTTAAAAAAATATTTCACTGTTGGTAAGCTACACTATCTCCGAGTGACATAGGCTATTTTATGTTTTGTAGCGAGCCCGAAGGCCGAGCTTACACCCGTGCGAAGCCATGGCGGGCGGCTAGGTTTGAATATACTGAATGTTACAAAAAGGTGCAGTAATATTTAAGGGAGTTGATTTACCTATTTAAGTGAACAACTAGTAGGACATGCATGTGCTAAAGTCGAGAAAGAAATTGTATTTTCATACAAAATGACAGATCGCGTGTTCCTTATGGTGAAAATACACATATTTTTCTAAAATTTTGCAATATTCTTCAAGTTGTTTAATTTGTCGGGTAGATCGACACCCTTTATTATTACTACGAGTATTACATTCTCTTGGACTACACCCTTCTGTTATACGTCGTGTACAATAATTAACAATTAAAAAAACCGACATCAGTACGTAGTTTTTTTAAGTTTTTTCAATAAAATATGGAGAACTCTCCCTGTATTGTGAATAACTAAAGTAAATTCGTTTTAAGGTTACAAAATTGTAGTTAAGTATAACAAAAGTAGCCTGGTATCCATACAGTTTCATTAAAAAAAAAATTACAGCAGGTATATAATTCCTTAAATAAAATATTATCACCATGTACTTAGATATAATCTGAAATTATATCCTTTTAAATAAAAAAGAGAAGAGTTTTCCAAACCAGTTTATAAATGACGGAGTCCTGCGGTAACAAACTACTGGAAACTACTAAAATACTGGAAGTACCAATTCAGACGAATAAAATTAAAACCGTGTTATTAAAATAGTTTCTCTGACGTGTAGAACGCAAGCACGACAGATCCTGAGCGACGCGAGTGATTCATGGCCCTCGATATAAATCCGTTATATTCAGGAGTTGCATACTCTACTTTATACCATGACTACGAGAAAAAGAAAGATTTAAGCGAAAGTAGACATATTATAAAGAAAAAAGGACGGTTAAATTAATTAAAATGAATTTTCAATATATTTATTACTAGTTGGGGAGCAAACTGCTACATTCCTTGAACTGATACAGACAGCCCGCGTCCCTTACAAGTTTATTTTATACTTTCACTAGATGGCGTTGATGGTGCTTAAAACGCGCAAGTGTTATGTTTCAGTTTTTAGTGTGGCTTACTCACACATATATGTACAATCATTGAAGTGAGAATTTTTTACGTTAAGTTCTACCCTTCTCTTTTCTAAACAATTTTTTAAAGGCGATTTAACTCGCTTAATATTTAAGTATGTATATTTTATTTATATATACAGGGTGTTTGGTAGAGGGTCCGACAAATCAAATGAGCGTGTTCGGGGGCCCATTTGGAGAATACAAGTTGGCCAAAAAAAATCCCTGACCCCCCTAATTTTTTTAAAGGTTTTTTTGTGAATTTTCCCATTTTCACCGAAATTGTACCTATTTACCTCCATAACATTTGTAAAATCTGTTTTAGACCGGATGTTTTTACTTGAATTTGGTCTCTAATACACCTTCAGGCCACGCAAAGCAAAATTGGATACAAAACAGAGCTAAATAACTGATTTAGAGCTCATAGAGTGAAAAAATGTAAATAAAAATTACCTCATAGTTCAACTTTCACAGTGATCTAAAAAAAAAAACACTAGCAATTCTGGAGATAATATGCATTTAAAAACTTCTCTATTTATTACTTATTACAATGACATACTAAATTGGTATAATACTTACCAGCTTATTGAGTTAAAATAGGATTCTAAGTAACAACTCTAGAAATAAAAAAATGTGTCATCTACGTAAAGTAAGGGACCAATTACGACGAGCAGGTATAAAACCATTGTTATTAGTTCTTCTTTCTCCGTCTCTCCAAGAATGCAGAGGCAGCGTGCTAAGGCTTTAAGCTACCAGTTGTCTAACCAATAAAATCAGTGTGACTGATTATCAGTCGAGCTTTGACTGCTATCACTGTTTGACGCGTGTACGAATAACCCAACGGTTTCTGTTTTCTGTTTTGATTTGTTAAATTGTTACCTTGTTGATTGTTACCGTTGTTGTCTGTTACCGTTGTTCTGTTACCGTTGTTGACTGTTACCGTTGTTGACTGTTACCGTTGTTACTGTTGTTTTTGTTGACGTTGACTGTTGTTGCTGATTCTTTCTGCGCCGACATGACGGAGTTTAGTAACGAAGAATACGCCGACATGGTTTTTGCCTATGGCCGAGCTGATGGGAACTCACGTGCAGCCCAAAGAATGTACAGAGAGTCGTATCCCAACAGACATGTACCACATCACACCACATTCTCAAATACTTTCCGGAGACTGCGGGAAACCGGCACCCTACATTTTAGGGAACCACGACTCAATGCTAGACAGCATCGTGTTGTTGTAGATGAAGGATTCTACAAGAGTTCGATGTGGATCCCACCACCAGCATTAGAAAATGAATGAATGGGGAAAATTACCTAGAATTTTTAATGAATGACCTACCGGAATTAATGAGTGACCTGCCGATTTTTGAAGATGACCGGGCAGTTGTATTTCAACATGACGGCTGCCCGGCTCACTACCGGAACATAGTACGCGAGTACCTAGACAACGTTTTCCCCAATTCATGGATTGGGAGAGGTGGCCCAATTGAATGGCCCGCACGTTCCCCAGACCTAACACCACTCGATTTTTATGTCTGGGGACGTGCTAAAGAGTTGGTGTACGAAGTTGAAATAAACACAAAAGAAGAATTGGTGACGAGAATTGGGGATGCTTTTTCAAAAATGAAAGTAGAAATGACGCTGAACACGACTACAAAAGAAATACGCCGTAGATGCCGGGCGTGTATTCATAACAGAGGAGCTGTGTTCGAACAAAATTTAAATTAAATAAATAATTGTATTTATTTCTGTTGTTTGAATTTTCCCTTCTGCCTCATTTATTCAACAAGTTGGTAAGTTTTATACCAACTTAGTATGTCATTGTAATAAGTAATAAATAGAGAAGTTTTTAAATGCATATTACCTCCCGAATTGCTAGTGTTTTTTTTTTAGATCACTGTGAAAGTTGAACTATGAGGTAATTTTTATTTACATTTTTTCACTCTATGAGCTCTAAATCAGTTATTTAGCTCTGTTTTGTATCCAATTTTGCTTTGCGTGGCCTGAAGGTGTATTAGAGACCAAATTCAAGTAAAAACATCCGGTCTAAAACAGATTTTACAAATGTTATGGAGGTAAATAGGTACAATTTTGGTGAAAATGGGAAAATTCACAAAAAAAAAACTTTAAAAAAATTGGAGGGTCAGGGATTTTTTTTGGCCAACTTGTATTTTCCAAATGGGCCCCCGAACACGCTCATTTGATTTGTCGGACCCTCTACCAAACACCCTGTATATATATCACTAGCCGTCCGCTCCGGCTTCGCACGAGTGTAAGCTCGGCCTTCGGCCTCGCTACAAAATATAATATAGCCTATGTCACCCGGGGATAGTGTAGCTTCCCAACAGTGAAATAATTTTTCAAATCGGTTCAGTAGTTTCGGAGCCTATTCATTACAAACATACAAAAATAGGTACAAATCTTTCCTCTTTATAATATTAGTGTAGATATATATATATTACTAGCCGTCCGCCCCGGCTTCGCACGAGTGTAAGCTCGGCCTTCGGCCTCGCTACAAAATATAATATAGCCTATGTCACCCGGGGATAGTGTAGCTTCCCAACAGTGAAAGAATTTTTCAAATCGGTTCAGTAGTTTCGGAGCCTATTCATTACAAACATACAAAAATAGGTACAAATCTTTCCTCTTTATAATATTAGTGTAGATTAAGTAACACTAAACTTCGTATTCGTACAACTTACAGTATTCAAAATATAGCGCCAATTTGCTAATGACGGGAAGAACACAGAACAGTTTTTGTTCTAATTTTAAACTTCTTGTCAAAAATGTCGACCAATCAAATCTCGAGGAGTTATACATGCTCAGAACGACTGAAGTGAGAATTTTTTCGTTTAGCTCAGGACGCATTGAACTCATGCATTTTTAGTAAATTTTCACAGAATTCGGTTAATAGATTCATGTAATCAAAAGTTTCATAGAAATGAAATGTCTTTGTTTTGCTCAAAAATACTTTTTTTAGTTTTTAAGTAAATGGTCATTTCCATGAAAATTCATTACTCCACGTGTAAAATGTGTAGAATTTAAAACTTACCCAAGGTTTATATAATTTTCAACCATTAATGAAGGCTGCGTTCTAAAATATTTATATTTCTCCAAGTAGATATAAGTAGCTTGATACAATATAAGTATGTATATACTAATAAAAAATCAAAGGTTTCTTCATTTCAAACTTAGCACAAATTGCTCTAACTGGGTACAAAAATTTATGAACTACATTTTATATTTAAATGATATAAATCTTTATTGTGTAGTTAAGTTTTTAATTATTTGCAGTAATTTTATAAACTTGTGATATTCATTCTTGAACTTCGTTGTGTACCTAAACTCATTACTTAGTTGAATATTCGTAAAGTTTCCTCTGGGCAATAGAAATCAGAATATTTTAAGAAAAGTATTTCATAACAAGTTTAACTTTATTAATTTAACAGGTTTTAACATGATTTAATTTTTGTAGCGTCGTTTTTTGTGTAATAATAATGATTGATTTACTATTCTAGAACACATGTTTTCATATTTATCGGGGCTTATCGCGCACTATTAAATATAGGTAAAAATAGATACCTTTCCTATATTTAATAGTGCGCGATAAGCCCAGATAAATATGAAAACATGTGTTCGAATCGCGAAAGTTTAAAAATTACTATTCTAGAACAACTGTATTACATTACAACAGTGGGCGAAGTACGAGTAGGTATAGGTATCGTCACGTAAAAAGATCGCTGGCGGTTAGGCTGCGCATTAGGCGATTCATCGGTCTATTTGGTGGTTCTAGGTTATTATAACCGGCATGTTGTTCTAAACGATGTCGCAGTAAAAGGTTTTGACTGTATTTAAAACAAAATAGGCCTAGTACTTTTGTGCGCAAGTGTAGCCATGCGCAAACACACCCCCTCTACTTTTTTCCAGCGGTCTTTTTACATGACGATACCTATATTCGCTACGTAAAATACTTATCAAATTTCATACAAATTTTCTATTTCGAATTTGAAATTTGTATGGTATTCAGTACGTAATTTACGTAGCAAAAATTCGTACTTTTCCCACTGAAGCATTTAGACACTTACATTAAATGTGGGCTGAGACCAGTATAAGCGATTTCTTAGATTCTTAGTTGCTGCCAAACCTTGTGTTGTACTTTTCTCAAACATTGCGTGGGTAATCACGTAATGCAGATGGCTTATGGCTTGTATTGATCACAGGACCATAGCGGAAATTTCATAATTTTTTTCTGAAAATTCTAACATAACCTCTGTCCAATGTGCATTCGCCTCTTTTAGTGGAAAATTTCAAACGACGTTGCACGGGGCGCACATTCAAAACATTAGAAGACAAATCAATTGGCCGCCTGTTTCTTTAGGAAAAGCCGAACCCTTAAAGTCCAATTTCATCAAAGTGTGTTCTTCAAATTAAGAACTCATTAAATACAATGCTAGAGAAAAAATCAATAATACATCTAATTGAACTTCTATTTTCAAGGGCATAGAAGTATACACAAACTTACTTTACCTACTGCGCTAGAGAGCATTAAATCTTCTCACGTCCCAGCGACCTTCGCAAAGATACTACAAGCTTGTGCATTATTCATTAGCCAGTCTGTGAAACCTATCATTTGTCTGAGACCTAGGGAATTAAACCTAGACTATTGCTTACTCTTTGTCAATTAACAGAGAGGTCTTTCATTTGAAATAAGTTTTGTTTCACGCGAATGTTCGTAACTTTTTCTACAGGATTACATAGAGCGGTAGTACTGATCTGAAATGAGGATATAGCCGGAACGAAGTAATTCGCCAGAGAACCAAAGTTACCGACATAGCTCAGTGTAATTTAAACTTAATTAGCAGTGGCCCGATCATATTCATCGTAGAACCGATGAACTACTGGAGAAGACGTATTCTAGAGCACGAATCTGTAATGATAAAACTCCTTGAGTTTTTAGCGTTAGAGTGGTGACATACGTAAAGCAGATAGCAGTGACTGAAAGCGAATAACCTAAGTCCAGTCTAGGTACCGTCTACGTCCAGTCTAAGTCCAGCAATGGACTAAGGTAGGCTGATTACAGAGTTTAAAAAACCATATATTTGTATCCTCAATGGTTATGATGTCCACAAGTTTAACCTTTACACAATGTGATCCAAACTGATATTTATTATTATCGGTTTCAATATAGGTACATTCTTTTTTATCATTAAATACGTAAGTTTTAATGATTATATATCCTTAATTCGGTAAACACGTCGAGTGTTGTTAATTCACATATAATGAATTCGTGAATTTAATTTAAACTGTTAAAATTCAGAATATTTTGAGTACAAATACAGTTGAAAAGTTTTATTAGATTTTATTACAATGTTCGAGTTCTATTGGACTCGTCTCGGGGTAAAGTGTATTAAAAGTTAGAGGATTAGTACGTTCTTTTCAAATTAGGTTAGAAATGTACTCTCAAATAATCTCTTAGCTAGCCGTTATAATTAAAGAACCTTTTGCACAACTTTATTGTAAGTAAGCATTTCAATTTATTGTTAATCAGCAAACTTAGCGTAGGACGCCCTGAGACACGATGTAGTGACGATTTATGTAAGGTACTAGCAGTGGCTGGAAGCGAAACCCGTAGATCGGGTTTTGTAGCCTGCCTCAGGAGGTCAGGAGAGACTTATGTCCAGTAGTGGACTAAAATAGGCTGATTATGATGACATATCTGAGTCGCCTGGGAGCCTCAGACATGGCCAAGAAACGGGCATATACACAGTCTATTATGTGTGTACACATAATAGTTTGTGTATTTGCTGTGTGTATATGCACTGTACTGTAGTAGCTACTGTTAGTAACTGTCTAAATCATCACCATAATATAAAAATCTTCATTCTGAATCCGGCATACGTACATATTTAAATACACAATATAATATGTGTGTCAATAATCTACTACACATTTACATTACAGTCTACATTGTTTAAGGTGAAACGTTTTACTTTGGCGGAAAAATCAAATTTCAAACAGTTTTTTTGTCCTTGTAGCTAGGCCGGGTAATTATTGTGAAATGGCATAGTGTTCGCGAAAATTGTTGGTCGTTCTTTAAATTATCATGTACAGCTATTAATCAGTTACTCACCATATTACATACATTTGGCAATAAACCGTTTCAAACAGCATAAATTTGTTTATTGTCAAATGTATGTAATAATATGTATTGGAGATAAATAACTTTACGCGAGTTGGTAGAGAATAATAATCAATTTTCGCGAACATCATTATCGTTTACAATAATTACTCGGCCTAGCTACAAGAACAAAAAAAAACTGTTTGAAATTTGAATTTCCCGCCAAAGTGAAACGTTTCACCTTAAGGGTAATTCGACGATCTGTATGGAAATCGTTCAAAAGTTAGCAGTCAATATTTAATATTTTTTGTAAAAACAGAACCGAATTACTTTTATAAATAACCAAATATAGCTATTGTAAATTAAAAGCTACGATACCTTAAAAGTAAGACACCCTAACCACCCAAACCCTTAACGATGACACGGCCTAATTACGAAATTTAAACAATCTCTTAATAAAAGTTAATTAATTTCCAAGATAATAAACAAGCTTTTGTTTTACAGGTCATGAATTGGTCTTATAAAGGCTTCGCTGTCATGAACCAGATGAAGTGATCGGTTCACTAGACGTGTTGCTGAAATGTGAATAGAAAATCAGTAGAATGATCCAGAATTGTATCAAATTTCCATCCATACATCCATTGTGGCGTCTTAATCACGTCACTTCTCAAAGCACTGTGACCCCATACAGTCGGGCAGCTGCAGCTCACGAAGATCAGTTTCCAAGGCATCAGACCAGCGGAGCGAATATCTTATTTGGCAAATAATTATGTTAGGAACGTAGTCTAGAACGCAATTAACGTACGCTATAATCAATTCATCATGTTTTTGCTATTGCTGCTTATGCTATGAAAAAAATGCTTGACTTCAACTCGACGGCCTTTTATTTTATGACGAGCCTTGTAAGTACATAATATAATCAAAATAATTACACTTTCTTTCCGTTGCGGTTGCAGTTGATTTTCCAAGGAATGTCTCTATATATATTTATATTTATTTGCCATATGGGCAAACAAGCAGACGGGCCGCCTGATGGTTAGCAGTCACCACTGCCTATGGTTAGCAGTACGGACTTGTAACACCAGAGGCATTACAAATACATTGCCGACCCTTTAAAACTCTATATTAACTCGCCTTTTGATGAACCCCATGTTGTAGCTTCTCGGAAACACCGCAGAACGTAGCAGGTAGGTATGAACAATTTTAATAATGATCGCAACACATTCCGATCTAGTCGTAAATGTGAAGCATTTCAAGCCAGCTCCGTTTCTTTGTTTTGGTTTAAGTACCAGCCTTCGACATAGAATTCCAAACTAATCCAAACTTGGATAATCGGTGGCAACAAATAATTGATCAAGCAAAGCGATGAGCTCAGTTCTATGAGAGCAAATTGGCGTTTGTTCGACAGTAGAGCGTTGCGGATCTCAGTGGTGGCGCTTAGCCCTAGAACCTGCGTGTCTCGACGAGCCGAGGTTCTCTGTCTTCGCGGCCGATACTGACGCTGTCAAATGATCAAATCTCTATGGGGTCGTCTGTAACTTACGTACCGTCGATCTTAGCTTAAACAGATTGTATGAGTATGATTCGACTCACATGAAGTTTTGTAGGCAATTAGTTCAAGCAAACGCACTTTTCAATTTATATCTAAGCAAAATTGGTAATGAAGTCTTTATGTAGATCGAATCAATAATACTTATGTCAACGTCTTATATTTGACTTAAGCTTAATACAGAACTTTAATTAAACCAAATACAAGATAACTAACACTAAATAGAATAGTAAACAGTTATCGTTGAACAAATACACAAACAAATACAAACGCTGACTTGTCTCTGTAGACTGAAATCTTCGATTCACTCAGTCAACTAGTCCAACTAGAATCCAGTGAAATGATTTTACAGTCTAGAGTAATGACATAGCATATATTTACATGGTAGGTAGTCGTCAGTCAAGTATTCAAGTTGCAGGTGCTAATTTGGTAGTTTGACTACCCACAGTCCAATACACCTATACGTAGCCAGATAACCACGTTATCGTGGTTACACCCCACTGTTGATTAATGACGTTCGTCCAACGTCTGATTGCAGCAAACATTTGTCACTAATGGCCGGATCGCTTATTGTGCATAATTTGGTGCGTAGGCTGAGTGGAACAATGTTTTTAATCGAGCATTTGTCCAGGCATCTTCATGAGTGTAAGAATCTGTGTTATTATGTTTCTATCGCTGTACTGTATTTACTTTACGCCAAACCCGATTTCAGGGCAAATTATTTTGTTCTATGGCAAACTGGTTAATCCTCCGCGTGTCAGCACAAACCAAGACATCCTAGAACAAACTAGCTCGTCCTAACAACAGACTTAAATAGTTTGGCCTAGGTCGAAGTGTAGAATGACATTTAGGTTATGGTTAATTTTTAAGGCAATCTGGAACCCTTTTTATGCCAAAATCGAGTCGGGTGACATATAGGTTCAGGTTACTTTTTATTACAGTCCAAAAACCTTTTTTCGTGCGAAAATCGAGTCGGACATGAAATCAAACCAATGCCAAACAAGTTAAGCCTAATTTAGGACAAACTAGTTTGGCCTGAAATCGGGTTTGGACTCTTACATTTACATCGTCATATTCAGATTCCACTGCTGCACATATATAATTCCTTTCCCAAGCCACGCCAACTCAGCTCGATCTTCAGCTTTTCGCTTGCAGCCACTGCCAACTGCGGACGCACTGAGACTCGATGGAGTGACGATATACGTAAATTTTATAAAATGCTTAAATATCACATAAAAATCAAATCAAAATAATTTTACCATCAGGCACAAAGATCCATAAACTTCATCATCATCATCAGCCAGAAGACGTCCACTGCTGAACATAGCACCCTCCTGCTGAATAATAACCTGCCATCTGCATACAATGTGAATGCCCGCGACTCCCACGATGTCGTCGGTCCATCTTGTCACCTTCCTATGCTGCGCCTTTCGGTTTGTGGTCTCCATAAACCTATATAGTATTAATAAATATATATGTATACATATATGTATGTATACATTTATAATAAAAAAAATAGCACTAGAAGTTTTCAAATACATTTTCGTTTTCATTTGAGTGGGTATAGCGCGATCTCTAGCCTGACTGTAGTTATGTGAAAACTTCTAGCGCTTCTAATTAATCTTTTAAATTATCTTTTAACTGCGAGTATGAAACACAAAGGAACGAAGAAGAATGCTCTAGAGAACTTTTCTATTTGCAACGATTTTAAACAAAACTACACTTTAAAACATGCCCGAAGCTAAATTAGTTAGAATTAAAAATTAACCCACATTAGCAAAGCTCGGGTGAATCCTGTATCATCTATTTGCAACTTTTTAAAATTCAAAACACGAGCTGCCGCAGTGCAAGATTACTTCTAGCTGTGAAATGAATTTTCAGTTTAATCGAGAGATAATAATTTTAGATAGAATACGGAAAATATTCTGCTCTTTCTTTTCAATCGCACAATGTAGTTGGACTTTTGTCTTAGTTAAGAATTGAAATCATCATCATTTTCAGTCTATCATGTTCCCACTGCTGGGACACAGGCATTCTGTCAGAAAGAAAGGATGGGCCCTATTCAGCCAGTGCATGTTGGGAATGTCATATGTCTTTGAAAGTTTAAGTTTCTTGAACACACCGGTTACTCTTGGTGTTTTTCTTCTCCGTTTTTGAGCGATGGTATCGAAAACTGCACATAATTTATTTAATTACCAAATAAGTAGCCGAATATCGAACCAGAAGCCGACAGATTGTGAAACGCACATGCTACCGCTGGGCAATGGTGCTCTTCCACTTAATTAAACAGATTTGCAGTAATTTTACAGTACAATATAGTCTATTACTTTCTAAATCTAGAGTAGTCATTTACAAGGGAAAATAACGTACGATATTATGTACAAGACAAGTAATAAAACCAAACGGAAACCATAACTTATAACTACTGCGAACTATAATTTAAACTTTCAGGCTTCACTTACAGTGCATTTGGGGGTCAAGGTATCCCTTCCGTTGCTAGAGTCACTCTTCCCACTTACCTGACTTTTGTTCATAGCAATCAGCAATAAGTTGAACAAATCCTTTCAAACTCTTGCGTTAAAATATCATGCATGAACGAAGCCAGGGACGCGTTGAAAGTAGCGCATCCAAACATATAACTCCATCTTCTCTGTGTGAACTTATATGTGAGCGAGTGCGGAAGCAAATTTTTGATACGTGAAATTCCACAGATCGCGCTTGTCTCTTTGCCGTTGGGGAGTAGGAATCAGGTTGGGGCTACAGGCTCTCCCGCAAAATACTGGAACTTTATTAAACTCCTTAGTTTTTAGAATCACGACTTCCCTCCGCTTGGGCGCTTCCTAATGTACTTCAAAAGGCTGCCAGTGTGGAATTGATGAAAAAAAAACAGTCACTACCTCTGGTCGATACATTGAAGACCTAGTCATTTCTCGGAGGGTTGATGCAACACGTGACCGAAATGCTGGCCTATAATTTGTCTCAAAGGATGAGCATTGGTTTACAACGTAGTAATGGGGCACTAGCATTTTGGAAACAAGTTTCACTGGTGGAGGTTTTATAAGTAGTCAGGATTTAATTTATTTTTCCATAAAAAAAATATTATATAAATCTCTCAAAAAAAAAAATCGTGGTATTAATATTTAAATACAGCCATAATAAAAAACATCAATTTGCAAACCATGAAACATTAGTCAAAAAGATCAAATACATGAAGCCCTTTTATGGAATGAAGAAGCCAAGAAGCCAGGATGCTGACAGCATTGCGTCCCCAAATTTTTAGTTTTTAACAAAGTAGGTGCCAGCATTATCATCAACCAACGCGAACTCGTCCACTAAAATTGAACTAAAAAACGGGTCAAATTTAATCATGTGCGGCTGGCCCAAGTCTCTACCACAAACGCCTAAAACACGTTTACTTCAAAGATCCTTATTTGTGCTGTTTGAGGGTTTTGTTACGTACTTATATATAGTTCTTCTACTTATCTATATTAAAACTACAACTACAAAATCGAGTGGTCACCATCATCAGAAACATCATCAAAAACTCAAAAGTAAAGTTATTTTGACTTTGCATTCACAAATAAGTGCTGCAAATTAAATCTGTTACAACATTAAAATAAACAATACAAAATAAATGCTGAATTGCCTCTTTTTTTATCCAATCGTGATTGAGTTCCGAAACGTCGACATCTCGATACACATTTGTAACAAAGAGTAATCACGTACATTTTTCTTTCAATCTGTTAATGTTTCACGCGCATTTTTATGGCTTGTAAATTCAGAAATCGCGTGTGATAAAACTTAGTGCCACACCTATTCAACTTCTGCTAACGCACTTGCCTACTTCACGTTTTTTATTAAATACAGATAGGTACCTAATGGTATCACAAACTTTCAAAGTATCGTGATCTCGCTTTAAGAATTTTCGATGTATTATGATTCGACATCGCGAACTTTCGAAGTAAATTTCACACCACGAGCTTTTCGAGTCGAGTACACGGAATTGAAATAGATATTACCAGAATAACGTGATTCAGAGTTCTGTAGTACGGTCTCAACTAAACACAAGTTAACAAAGTAAATCAGAATATATTGAAAGATCTCAAGAGCCGGGTTGTGCACCAAATATTTAGGACCCAGTATGTCTAGTTGTCAATAAAATAGCATCATAATAACATATCGTATGTCAAAATCTTTTCTAACTACGTTGCAATGACACTCAACAACAAAATCGGCATGGATGGATTCACATAGAAACAAATAATTTATAGGTTCAGACCACTGAACTCATTGAAAAATTTTAATTAGCGTAAAGTCAAATAAAAAAATTAGAAAGGAGTGCCAAGCTGAAATGGAATTGCGCTGGCCATGTTTGCAGAATGCATCTAGAAAGATGGGCCAAAAAAGTCACGCTATGCCTCAAAACGGGAAACAACCTGCGAGACCTTGGAAATGATGGCGAGACAATCTGAATGTTTTCTGCAAAATATGGCAGGATATGTGGAAGGAGATTGAATGAAGCCTTCGCCCAGCAGTAGGCAGACACTGCAGGGTGTGCCTGCACAACATAGGCCACTAATACTCAACCACTAAATACAACTTTGTAGTTGCCCTCAGCGCTTAGGTGTACCATGTTTCAGGTAATAGGTCACCTTGTGACCTCCCATTATGTCAACTGACCTTATCAGCTCGCTGGGCTAATCACGAGGCGGATTCGATGAAAGTTATGTTCATTACAGCCCAAAATTTAATGGCTTTCAAAGTAAAAAATGTTTAGTAAATCTTGAAACACGAAACTTTAATAGGTAGAAAAATAGGAAGTGCTTTTAACTGCGATAAAGTTTATTAAAAACAATAACTACACCAATACATTGAACTTTTTAAACCCCCGATAAAAGAGCTGATAATGATCAAATGGCTGATCAGATTTTCTTCAATCACAACTAAGAAATCTCTCGATGAAGAACTCTCGAAAATCACCTAACAAACAAAAAAAAACTAAATCAAAATTGATTCAACCATTTAGGAGCTATAATGCCACAGTCAGACACACATCTCTATACCTACACAGACACACAGATACACACGTGAAACGTATAACACTCCTATTTTTTTTGCTTCGGGGGTGGCTCTTTTTGCGTTGTTTTGTTTGTTTTTACATAACTTTTTTTCTTTCCTCCTTAGAAGATATATTATTGGTGTTGCACGTCTTGTTCATTATGACAAAACATTTAATACTTTCATGTTTTATTAAATATCGTCAAACTAGTCAAATTCGGTTAAATTCAAGCAAAGTAACTACGCAACTGTTTTTCTGATCAATATCTAGTGTAATTCCGCTTCTACGTCGTTTCAAGTACAATAAGGAATTTGGAATAAATTTTACTCGGTAGATATTTATTAATGAAGTTAGCCTAAATTCCTTATTGTACTTGAAACGACGTAGAAGCGGAATTACACTAGATATTCATCAGAAAAATCGTTTTGATGATGGACTTCCGCAAAGTAACGCCTGATTCAATCAACTACAAAGTACGGCCAAGGCCAAGTCATTTCCAAGTAAAGTGGTGGCTACTTTACTAGAGGCTTCTATGGAGTTTTGGAAACAACACGAAAAGACATGTATGACCTCTTTATATCACTTGCTTACACTCGAGCACATTAAGGATCACTTAATAAATAATAATCTACCATCACTTGCAAATACACAAGTTTTGGAAAATAATATAATGAAATGAGGCAACAAGATTTTCTTAAGTTGCCGCCAAAATCTTAATTTGACATTCCCTACAACTTACGTCAAATAATTGCCTATGTTTAGAACTAAAAATATGTGGTTTAGAAGGATTGCAATGATTTGATTCGATTGGACTAATATTCTAGTCGGAATATAACTTTGCTCAAGTTTTAGATTCATAGACCAACTTTGATCCAGATCCTGTGATTGTATCTGACAGGAATACTTTAATTTCAACGTGGCCAAAACAATCCGCTAGAGAATTTGGGTTCAATTCTACTGAACGACCTGTGACGTACCTACACTTCACAACTTCTGCTGGCAACCTTACTCGTGCTGGATTAGGTTTTCACTTCAGTGCTGAAGCTATGCCAAGCTTTTTGACCAATTCATCATCATCATCACCATTACCACCACCATTACTAAGGCCCACTGCCAAATGTCTTTTATTGTATCTGTTTTATCCATAGACCTTAATCAAGATAGACTCCGTGACGTTCATCTATTTTGCATGTCTGCGGCTTGCCTTAAGTTGGATCAATGCTCAAACTAACTCAACGCATAATTCAGTTCTATCTCCGTCTTCTTGGCAGTAGCAAATCAGATGTCAATACAAATAAATTAATAGTACAAAATAGTTTTAAACAAGCTTTTACTTTTGCAAATAAAAATAAAGCCGCCTTTTTGGAGCGACATCCATATTGAATTTTGACCATCCATTTTGACTGCCCCGGTGGCCCAGTTGGTAGTGAACCTAACTTTTGTGCTTGGGGGCGTGGGTTCAATTCCCATCTAGGATGATTGTGCATTTGTGTGATGAACATTGGTGTTTGTTCTATGTCTGGGTGTTAATATCTATTTAAGTATGTATTTATTTTATTTTATTTTTATTTAAAAATATATATGTATGTATATCAATCAGTCTCTGGCAGCAATATTACAAGCTTTGCTTAGTTTGGGGTCAGATGACAGTGTGTGCAATAATGTCTTAGATATTTATTTATTTATTATACACGTGGTTGCAGCCACGCGGGTGAAACCGCGGGACGCAGAAAATCGGTGAAGGGGTATGGAAAATAGATAGTAGCCGATTCTCAGACTTATACCGAATACGCATATAAAATTTGGTTAAAATCGGTTAAGCCGTTTCGGAGGAGTACGGTAACTAACATTGTGACATGGAAATTTTATATATATATATATATATATTAAAAAAAAGTGAGTGATTTAATTTAGTGAGATGTAATCAAAGACGTTGCAAAACGTAGGTTAAAAGGTAGGTCCTTGGATGTAACTCACTATATCGTTTTCTACTCTTCATTCTTTTTCAGTTGAAACCCATTTATTAACAGGGTTGACAAAACAACTCCATTCAAGCATTCTCCATCTTGTGGCGGTGGCCATTTTGAAAATATTATCAACGTCACTCAGGCGCCAAGCAATTATATCTATCGTGTCCTAAAACACCCTAAACACGCAAAATAGCATAGCATCTCCTATCTGGCCTATAAAAGCCGCACTCTATTTCGGAATCGCACCCAAAGCGGCCGTTGAACTTCTGACATCTCTTCCATCTTTGTCCAATGTCTAAATATTTCACTCCTCCTCGCCATGGATTCCCGGACACTGATACATTTCTCTCTAGTAAAAGTTGGCACATTTCTAGAATAAACTAAGACGTATTGGGTAGGTATCGCTTCCGTGAGCTTGGATACCTTTCAATGATGGAATGGTTTAATGCACTTAAGTGTAGTGGGAAGAGGTAACAATACGACAATGTATGCTTAGTCTCTTATTTAAGAGTCCGGATCCCGCAAAAGCTATCTCGTTCGAACGTTATCAAAAATATTAAAGACAAAAATTACTAACTGGGGATTGGGCACTTTGTTTAGAAAACATTGCAAATTGTTTAAAGCAATTTTTTGTAGAGATCACATAAAAACAAGCGCCAGAATAGAATTTCCACCGTGTCTCCCTGTCGTGCGTCTGGTACCGTTTTATAAATGATTAGTGAGCAGTTTTAGGTCATGCAGTTCATGTCCACACTCCATCATCATCATTTCAGCCATAGCACGTCCACTGATGGACATAGGCCTCCCCCATCGATCTCCAAAAGGGCCGGTTTGAAGCGGCCTGCATCCAGCGTTACCCTGCGGTCTCTTTTAGGTCGTCTGTCCATCTCGTAGTCGGGTAGGCATCCTACGCTGCGCTTATCGGTCCGTGCGCTCCATTCGAGAACCATGTGCACACTCATCGTAGTGTATTGTATAAAAATTACAACCATTTAGATTGTTGCTTTAAAGATAAAACCCAATCGAGGTTTTAAAGGCCTGTGAATTATTATCTATTTTTTTTTAAGGCTGTGCTCGGAAGTTAGTCATTTACACGTATTTTGTTAAAATTTAGTAGACTTACCTACTATATACATATTAAAATTGGCAACACAGCTATCTATAAACTTTTCTTGGTTTTTCAGTGTTCCGTGCCCAAAGGATGTTAACAGAATCCTATTACTAAGTCTACGCTTTCTGTCTGTCCTACTTTTTAAAGGCTATATATTTTGGTCTGAATTGTAATAAATAGCTTGTTAACTTTTTCACAGGACATGTAATTTTACGGCGCATTAATTAAGAAAAAACATATTTCAACAATACAACCCCCATACAAAAAACGCATTTTAACGTATTTTTCTCTTTGCTCTAAATTAACAGAGGAAATACACACTCTTACTTAAAATAAGAAACAATAAAAACTTGCCAAGTGGGAGTCTTTTGTGGAAAATACTTGTTAATAAAGCCAGACGCTATAGTTTTTTCAAAGAAATGAAAAATACCATTCGAAGACCTATAAGCTTGTGCTGGAAGAGCTTGAGCTTGACAGCGAATGACAGAAGTATTTTCTATATATACTGCAGTGCTTTAGCTTGGCGTGACAGTCATCTTTAAGGTATTCTATTTAATTTAGTTCTTTTCTATACCCTACATTGGCACACATCATGCTGTCCGTTTGATGGTGAGTGGAGCGGTGAATTGACTGCGCAAAAGATGCTCTGACATTAGGGTTGAAGGATCCCCTTTGCTAAGGTTGTGTTTGTTGCTCCTCCAAGCTTACATCTCGTTTAACATTGTTAGTCATCTCTCAAGGTTTCCTCAGTCCACCTCAATGAGGGCGAAGTGAGACATTACGTCATATATAGATGATCCTTTATTGAGGTAATCTTAATAAGGAAGCCTTAAGGTTACCTAATGTTATCAACTAAGAATGCCAAAACACGACATAAGAAAACCTGAGGACATGGTGAGATTACTATACATATGGAAGTATATCATGAGAGTGGTCCCATTTAAATTTAAAGAAAATATTGCTTCTTTAAGGGTGGAAAATTAGAGGAAAATACCGTTTATTTGATTTGTGAACTCAAATTCGTGAATTAGTTTTTTGTTGTTGTTGTAAAATGTGTTATTTCTTAATTCATGCATAAATTTCGTTCCATGTTGAGATAACCATCCAACCATTCAGATCATCTCCATCAATTTCAATATATCAATTCATAATATTAGGAATCTTTGATAACGACACCATTGCGGTCGACTACGGGAACGTTCGCCCTATAGGCTACTTACTTAGCACTAGTGCCTGGGCAATAGAATACGGCTCCGCTATTCCCTGCCTATAGCAAAAAGCTACTAAAAGACCTCTAGGCTTGGGGTGGTCGGGAGAGCTCGCCCCGGGAGAGTCCTTGTGTGACCGACGTTGTCGTTGGTGGAAGTTAAATAAATAAATATCTGGGACATTATTGCACACATGGTCATCTGACCCCAAACTAAGCAAAGCTTGTAATATGGCTGCCGGAGACTGATTTACATACATATATATTTTTAAATACATACTTAAATTGATATTAACACCCAGACATAGAACAAACACAAACGTTCATCACACAAACGTTTGTCCTAGGTGGGAATCGAACCCACGCCCCCAAGCGCAGAATTCAAGTTCACTACCAACTAAGCTAACGGGGCTGTCAAAGACAGCTGAGACAACACGCAGTTGTTTCGTGAGAAGCCAGTGCTGAGGAGTCGGGTGTGTTCCTGCGTGGAAATCCCGGAGTCTTGAATATTAAGCCATAATGCCGGTCACCAACGGTTTTAGTGAGTATAATTCCACATAACTTAGAAGGACCCCAATGCCATCTATGGAATATATGGTAAAGAAAACAAAAAAAAAGCTTCTTATAATGCCAAAGAATTTGCAGTATTCCGAAAGGTTTAACCTGATTCCGTAATATACCTACAAAAAAAACCACATTGTGTTTGAATCTCAACAACATGTACCTACCTCCGTTTAATTTTTTTTCAGTTCAACTTTATTACGCTTTGGCAATGTTAATATCAGTTGTTCGCGGAGCTTATGAAAAAGGATCTTACATACAGTAAGGACATTTTCAAAATAACTATAAGTACGAATATTTGCGTAAAATACGTACTATCGAATTTCATACAGAATTTTGGATTTCGAATTTGAAATTAGTATGGAGTTTGATAGTACGTATTTTACGCAAATATTCGTACTTAGAAATTAAAAAAAAAATAGTGTCACTAAATACTTAACTTTGCGAATAAAAGAGTTTTGAAATTGGAATATACATAAATTTCTTAGAGTATTCCTTGACGTCCTCGATCTCTTTGGTTGATCAAAGAGATTTGTATAGATTAATAAAGTTCGTTTTTTTAAGTTATTAAATACTAGTCTTTATGCTCTCTGGCTAACAGACTAGTACTCGTAAATCTAATAACTATATAAAAAACCGGCTTCATAAAAAATGTCAGAACTGGACCAAATTTAAACAACACGAGAAGCACCACCATCTTTCAAATAAAAAAAGAATCATCTAAATCGGTTCACCCAGTCGAAAGTTATGAGGTAACAAACATAATATAAAAAAATTAAAAAACAGTCGAATTGATAACCTCCTCCTTTTTGGAAGTCAGTTAAAAACGAAGCCATAGTGTAATGTGATAAGACTCTTTAACATTTGATTAGTGTGATATTCGGCACGTCAAAGGAAACCGCTAGAAATTCAACTCCTATGACGTGAAGCCGTTACGTGCCGACATATCAAAAGTAACCGATAATTTCAAAGTCCATACTGATTTGAATCTCATTTCTGCTGGTCTGTTGCCGCGTATTTGTGACGGGTTGAACGCCGCAAATTGAATTGTCGGTAGAGGGAGGAAGTAGGGGGAGAAGGGGGGACGGTCATGTGTCCAATCCGCATGCTTTCGACAGCCAGCGCTTTTCACTTCTCTAATTTGTTGTGCAGTTTATTAAGGTGTTCAATTTTCAGTGGATTTAATTTAAAACGGTATTAAATCATAAACGAGAAACAGTATTAATTAATTTACAGAGCAATAAAATAGAAAATACCTACAGGCTTAATTTAAACATTTAAATCTGCACATTATTAATTACAGAGTTTTGGATTCACGCCCTTTAGAAGTAGAAATTGAATTGTGGAGGCGAAATTGAATTGGATGCAAAAATTATGATGCTGACATTTTTGAACCTTCAATACTTATTAATAGTAAAAACTTGCTATGAACACTTTTTGATAGGCAATTTAGAATATAAATAAGTTATCATTGGCATATTTGTTTATAAATATTATTTGATAAAAAATACGTCTCATCTGGTCATCAGATCGGTGAAGGTCGATCTTCAGCGGCTCTTAGACTATAACATGCTCTGAATTTTAATGGTAAGTAGTAATGTCTTTTTACGCGGAGCTAAACTGACAGGCTTAATGAGGGTGACTCTTTCGTTTTTCTTACCATGTTTGTGTGAAAACTAGAGTATTTAACATGAATTTTCATCCTATTTTTATGATTAAAAAAATATTTAAAACACAATAAGAACCTCATAGATAACATTTTCTAAAAAGGTTGGCATGGCGAGGTCCCAGAGACGGTCGCCCGCGCGCATTCCCTGATTAAGGAGCTCTAATGGCTCCAAAACCGGGTCTCGACCGATAAACATAACAAACATAGCGTGAGTGTAAGCCGTTTTGTAATAGTTTATGAAGAGATAATAATTATTTTATTTCCAATTCTGGACATTGTCTGTACCTGTAACACCCATTTTTTTTACCTGTTTCACTAAAATTATGAATACCAAACACAAAACTTAAAAAACTAAATTAACTAATTGAAGATCATTCTTACTATCTTATATATAAGCAACTAAGGCCTATAAATAGTTCAAAAGATCTTTAGATTTTAGATATATTTTTTAAATCAGAATCAATGAATTATGCTGCTGGAAGATACCGTTAGATATTTGGAAACTCGGTTATTATATTCTGAATTAAACTCGGGCCAAGCATTATATTCTCTGGCAGTTGCAATATAATTATAAAAAAATGCTGATTCATTTTTTTTATATACCACTGACCTAGTTCAAAATCCTAGCCTAAAAAGTGATCGGAATTCGTAGTTTTCAATGTTTTTTTTTTTTTTCAATTTTATTGTAGCTGTGTATTTCCTTAGCCAAAGCAAATGTCTGAAAACCTGAGGTACAAGCAAAAAAAAAAGTTTTTGGGACTGCCATGTAGATATAAAAAGTCCAAAAATAATGAATAAAAAAAAACATTTTACATTGTACCGTCATTGAATATTCAATTGGTTGTTTAAACAAATTATCTCGACATTAGACACGTCTCTTATTATACTAGAATGGTTTCTCAAGCCACAATGGATTGAGAGTCAAAGAACGTAGTGTCGTAAAGGTTTTCATAGTTTTACGTGTGAATGCATTCAATATGCAGTAAAGTTAATGGCAAGTATCCACAGCATAACGATCTAGCCATGGCTTTTCAGCTTTAAGGGTGTTTTCAGCTTATATCATCATCATTTTAAGTGGGCGCCTGTTGTCGGTGATGTAGTTTCCAGGTTTTATTAATGCATAAATAGGCTTACGTTTGACCGCCAACTCGCCTGATGTTAAGCGATGATGCGGTCTACGATGGAGCACGTTTGCTTAGAAGAAGCCGATTCACTCGTGATTTTAGACACCCAGATTGTAACTTTCGGGGAACACCCATTCAGGCAGCGCATTCCACAGAACAGCAGTACGCACAATAAAAGTGGAATCAAAGCGCTTCGTACGGGTTTTCGGAATGTCAACCATAAAGCGGTGTCGATTTTTCGTGCCCGCTCTGGCAGTCTGATAGAAAAACGACGCATAGACGTAGGATTAACGCTCTTTGTCAGAGTCTATGTATGCTTTCCTCGTTCTGCCTCAAATTCTCTTTCTCTACTCGTATTTTTCTGTGATTAATTTCGCAAGTAGAACTGTAATCGGTCCAATCAATAACATTGTAAAAAAATGAATGAAACATTAATACTTCACTAAAAGCTACAAGCTTATGTTCAAAAACATATCAAACGTGATAATTATTTACTGTTTTCATTCATTTTTTAACAATCTACACCTGGTCTATTCTGCAAGTTAAGTGAACGCGCAAGTAAGGTGATAAACTAAGTGAACTTGTTTTTTTCTTGTCGAATACTATAGAGAAATGTCAAAATGTCGAGTGATCACCCTTGACTGTAGTCTCTTAATTCGATGTTATGACATTTACTTGCAGAAATAGGCAAGAAAAATTAACATTTACTTAGCTTATCACTTCAGTTGCGCGTTCACTTAGCTTGCAGAATAGACAGCAGGCTGAAACTAAAAGAGTTAAAAAGACACGTGGAAAAAAGTATAACCAACCTGTGCAACTTTCGCGTGGTTTATACTAACCAGCGTCCACTTTTTATTATTTAATAAATAGGCTTAACATTGACGAGGTGGCGGTCAAACTTGAATTAGCTAAGAAAACTCTCGATCAAAACACCTTAAAAAAACTAAATCAAAATTAGTTCAGCCGTTCAGAAGATAATGTCACAAACAGACACACTGACTTACGCAGACTTATAACACCCCTCTGTTTGCGTCAGGGGTAATAACGTTTTTCTTCGCCAGTTGTCAATTTCACTTAGAAAACTAGTTTCCAAGTTGGAAATTTGCAGAAGAAATGCTATGACGGTTACTTTTCAATATACCTAAATTGAATTTTATGAAATCCAGCGCAGATAAATTTAATTATAAGTTCTCAACTTTTTCTTTGATTTGTATTGTTTGCTGTCTCGTTCGTGCTAACTTGCTTATGCCATGCACACGAGAGGGATGGTGCGATTATCATTGTGAACGAACAGTCAGTGAACAGTCGGACACTGTTGGCAGAGAGGTCGTGGTTGGTAAGACAGTGGTACACGGTGGGTCTTTAAAGTGGTCTTCCCAGCGGTAATCACTAATCTTGCAATGCTTAATCCTTATCCATTTTACTCCGTTCATCGCATTACGAGAAAACTTTTTATGGAGTTGCCATCTCAATGAGGGATATGCTCGGGGTTTCTCTACGATCTAGATCGAATCAGAAATGAGGAGATACGTAGATTACCGGATTAGCAAGTTTAAGTGGCAGTGGGCAGGGCACATAGCACGCAGAACAGATGGCCGATGGGGCAGAAAGGTTCTCGAGTGGAGACCACGGGCCGGTAAGCGCAGCGTAGGACGTCCACCCACAAGATGGACAGACGACCTAAAAGAGATCGCAGGAAAACGCTGGATGCAGGCCGATTCCAACCGGTTTTTTGGAAATCGATGAGGGAGGCCTATGCCTGGTATATGTCCAGCAGTGGACGTCCTATGGCTGAAATGATGATGATGATCTCAATCAGGTCCGTCCAGCTTGTAGGAGATCTGCTTCGATATCTCCTGCTATCCGACCTTGATTGCGAATGACAGATAATGTAAAATATTTTCAAACTAAACAAAATACAAACGCACAGCCCTCGACGTAATAAAACCTCCCGTTAGGGTTGTTACGTCCATGCACACAGCACATAGATTATATTTTGACCTTTTTCTTTAAAAAAATGTGACAATTTCCGCCCAGCCCCCCACACAGCTATAGTGACTACTCACCTTTAACAGTGTCCTGGACATCAGGGTCTTTTTCAAATTTTTCATTCAAAAGTACAAATTAAATATTTTTCGAACAATTCGTCCGTTGCTGATGAAGTTTGGTCAATGTTCTAAATTGTCAAAATTAATTTCTAATCATGTTTTAATGAGCTGATACTCAAACATGTAACAAAATATTTTATGATTAGTTAAAAAAAAGTATATTATTTAAGAAATTGCCAAATTAGATATAGTTTTATCATGGTTTGTTAAAAAAATGTTTTTATATTTACAATAAAATATATATATTGTTAGCTGAGGCGACTGCAGCGCCACCACCTACCTTCGCTTTAATATAAAAGCGGGCAGCAAGCGCTGCTCTGCCTCTTTCCCAGGCTTGCGCTCGTAACGATCGGTCGTGTTTTGTTTGTGCTATTTATGTAAATTGTTAATATTACTTTCTTATACCATTAAATTGTCATTGCGTGTTATATAAATTCTTTTTTTTTTAATATTTTTTGAAAGAGGTTTCTAACATCAGAAGTGGGATCTGACAACGTGGCCAGTCTGCGATTGTTGGATCATATTTCCGATTGCTCGAGTCATTTCTGAGTAATGTCTTCCACCGTACGCAAATGAAAAACGTCGTATTGAGCGCACGCCATCGCCGCCCGATATCGGGCAGCAGCTTGGTTTAATCCTAGACAGGTTGGTCGCGCTCGAGGGGCGTACTCCAGCAGCAGGTGATGCGGTTGCACTCGCCATGCCAGGCGGGCGTGGCCCTTACGAGTGGCGTGCCCCGCTTGCCATCAGTGAGGCAGGCCGTTCAACACCGGTCTCCAAGCCTGGAGTCCTGGACAGGTCACACCTAGCAGCCGCGGGCGTAGGCACGCCTACTGTGCCAGACTACGAGTGGACCAGCCACAGCCGCCACGCCAGGATTGGCCAGTGACGTGGTGGAACTGCTCGCCAATGCTATCAGTGCATGGAATCCGGTGAGACCAACCCATTATTACGTGTCTGATTTTAACCCTGAATCATGACGTCACGTGTATCGATGAACTAGACCGTGCAAAAGTGAAAAACCGTAGAGATGACAACAAATGCCTAGCATGTTCGTGGCTGAGGGACTGTGTTCACAGCGACCGCGCGTGGTCTAACTTCAAGTAGGAACTGAAAACATTGTGCCCGCAGCACGTTGACGTTGCGAATATTCTATTTTGAAGTGATGCGTACTAACTTCGATTAATATTCCACTTACGTCGAGTACTCGCGTAGGTCATTGCTTCGTTTGCAATTTTTTAAAGGTCTCAGTGACGGGTTGTTCACTGCAATTATGATTCGTGGCATAACTGACCCTCATTTATGTAAAGCCTAAGGTTGCTCGTTTTTCTTACAACGTAAACATTACCGGTAGAAAAAGGTGTTTCTCGAATCTACCCTCTACTAGCGCGAAGGACGAAAATGACGGAAATGTAGGCTCGCTCAAAAACGTCGCATGCAAGTGGGTAGCCGCTGTTATGTTTTGTCCAAGAATGTTCCGTGTCGCGTAATAAAGAGTATGTCAAGTTAAGCCGTGAAGATGATGATTAAACTAAAAATCGCGATATAATTACCGCTGTTTGTTTAGTAGGTATACCGGTTGACGTATTAGTAGACAGTGGTTCATACATTTCATTAATCTCATCAGACTTGTTTAAGCACTTCCCTTGCAAGACAAAACACCGATTGTCAGTTACTTCGTGGCTTGGGCAGTACAGAAATATAATCGACTTCTTATATCACCCTGCTGATTGAATTGAGTGAACTGACGCTGGAGGTAGATTTTTACATTATGCTTGGCGGTTGTCTTAGTACCAGTCCTGGATTTGTCAATAGGCCATAAAGGCCGCGGCCTAGGGGCGGCAGATTTTAGAGGAAGCTCAAAAATTATTAATTTAGAAAGGTACATGGGGCGGCGGAAGTAAAGTGGCCTACACTCGTAAAAAAAAATATAAATCTAAAACTGCTTAGTACCCCCGTTATTATTAGTACTGATGTACTGAATAGGAAAGGCGTAGCGTATATACGAACGGCTGACACTCAACGTATTGTTCGGAGTGATTTTTCTCTTGTCAACAACGTGACGCAAGCTAAGTCGAAAATGCAAGTCCAACAAGAAAACGTCTTTTAAAATTGCTCGATAAGTACTTGGACAGCTTTTTGATCGGCACAGTCACCACAACAGTAAACACCGGACAGATGCACATTCGACTTACAAGGGACTCGCACGTCCGTTACCGACCTTACAAACTATCGCATGATGACAAATTGAGGGTACGTGCTATCCTTCGTGATCTACTCAACAGTCGCATACATGCAGTCTTATTAGTTTAAAAAAGAAAGAATGCAGCGATAGAATGGCAGTCGATTACCGAGCTTTGAATCAACCAACGGTTAAAGATCGATTCGTACTCTCATTGATCGATGACCACATCGATAGGCTAGTAGACCGTAATTTCTATACAGCGCTCGATAACCAAATAATTGACAGGATCAGTAAGGATATTTGAAAATGCCATATGCGGTCTCGCGAACGCACCGGTGGTCTATCTGCGGATACCCTCAAACCCTACATAGAATCCTGTTGCACACTAGTTTACATTGATGTTGTTTTGTTACAGAGTAGTAGTATAGAAGAAGGTATCGAATTACTCGATTCTGTAATGCGAACTTTAACGGATGCTAGATTTTTGGCTAATTTATGGAAATGCACGTTTCTGACTGACGAAGTAGAGTACCTTGGTAGACTAATAAGTTGGGGTCAGGTTCGGCCGAGCCCGGGTAAAGTTGAGGCCATGGTTAAGTCGCTGGTCCTCGGCAACGTAAAGCGGGTCCGATAGTTTCTGAGCTTAGCCGGATATTTTAGACGGTACATTCCTAATTACGCTACGAAGACGGCTAGGATAGCCGTCCTGTTTCATTTTGTTGACTTTGAGTAGCGAGCCCGTACTGACTATATTTGACCCAGAACTGCCGAGTCCTGGTGCAGTAATCATCTTCATCATCATCGTCAACAAGTACATGACGATGAACGCCAGACACTTGTGCAGCATTTTTTGTTGAAAGTTAGTGCTATTTATCGGTGCACTATTTTTATTTGAAGTTTTCCTTGTACATTATTTTTCATGTGTAGCCTTGCATTACCAAGACATTTACCAAAGATACCTTTACCTAGATATGCCACTGGTCTCTCTGGATTTATTATCCTTTGAGTTTCGGTATTTTCCGGGAAAAGGCCTGTCTTGTAGATTGGCTTAAAGGTGACTCGCAGAACTATGCGAGAAAAGACTTCCGAAGCCCTGCGCATTGTAGATAAGTTGACTCGTAAAAGACCCGTGTCAGCCTTCCGAGTTCTCTCGGTTAAGCAACGGGGTGAATGAGAAAATACTTACAGTTTCTACACCGTTGTTATTTATGCGCACTGCTGGTACTCGGAATACAGCTGTATTCTGAGTACGACTGCGGGTATAAGGTGACTCATAAAAGACCCGTGTCAGCCTTCTGAGTTCTCTCAGTTAAGCAACGGGGTGAATGGGAAAAGACTTATTTAAGGTGACTCATAAAAGACCCGTGTCAGCCTTCTGAGTTCTCTCAGTTAAGCAACGGGGTGAATGGGAAAAGACTTACGGATACCGCACTGTTGCTTTTGTGGCGAGTGTCTTGGTTACTACATGGCAAATACATACTTGGCTTGATTTTTGTCTCCCCATCTACATAAAAATAAGAGTTCTATTTTCTTAGCAATTTATTCACCTAAACTTTCGTTTGTTATAGACCTGTGATGAAGACTTATGCCCTGACAGTGCAAAGGCATCCGTCTTTGCCTCTGTACAGAGCCACGTCATGCAGCGCACGATGCGCTACCCTGAGAAGACAAAGTAGCTGCCTGTGCTACTTCTGGAGGTTCCAGGCTGGGCTGCGAGGACGCTGCCCCGTCAGGAGAGGCCGTGTTAGCTGAGGCGACTGCAGCGCCACCACCTACCTTCGCTTTAATATAAAAGCGGGCAGCAAGCGCTGCTCTGCCTCTTTCCCAGGCTTGCGCTCGTAACGATCGGTCGTGTTTTGTTTGTGCTATTTATGTAAATTGTTAATATTACTTTCTTATACCATTAAATTGTCATTGCGTGTTATATAAATTCTTTTTTTTTTAATATTTTTTGAAAGAGGTTTCTAACAATATATATATATATATTATCAAATTCGATATACTTACCAAGTTTCTTTAAAATCGGGCTAGTGTTTTCTGAAAAATCAAGTGCGTGTTGATCTCTCCTTCCTCCTTAACCACATGCAGTTGGGCAATGGGTAGGTTACATACATACATACATACATCATTTTCTGATTTCGTTATACTCCGTACTCGTTTACTTGCCAGAACACTAATTAACGTACCTAGTTACAAATAATGGCATTTTAATACTACCTACTATCTACAAGAATAGTGATAGATAATTTGCACATTACCAGTATACGATATTTTCCTATAGCGTTGGCGCAAAAGCCACTTATTCCCGGCACTTTATTCAGAGTTAATGTGTTTGCAAATGGATCTTAGCTCAGGAATTAGGGATGACACTTCATCGACAACAATATGAAAAACATCGATACGTACAAGGGCGAAAATCGATCAGAGACTATTCTCCTACTTTATTGGGTGCCTCTCTAACTTTTACTAGTGAAAGTTACCTATCAGCTCTACATATTTGGATTAAGACAAGGTGAAAGAGCTCGACAGCATTACTCGTAAATTCTCGCAACCATGGCTTTCTTCGACGATCGATTTTCCTTCTCCCGACAACTTTTTCCATTATTATCAGTTGCAAGAAATCGTATTAAGCTCATATCCCAGATACGCAACTACTGATATAATATTAAAAAGTTCTGGAACAAAATCTGTACAATGGACATAAATACAAAAGGACCGAGATCTCCAAATACATAAACACTAATTATTTGACCTAGAAAATGGATTTTAAACATCACAAGAAAAGTCCGCATGAGCTGTTCTATCTCTTTCTTAAGTGATGACAGAGTAATCTTAGATTGTTTTCAATTTTATTTTCTTCAGGTTGATTTATAGGTTCGAAAATTTTTTTTTTATCAAAGTTTAATGGTGACGAATAAAAAGATGACAGATTTATTTATTTATAAACAAATATTATACTCCACACATATTCGAGATAGATCTACCCAGAACTTTCTTAAAAAAAAAATTAAAGCATGATATGAAGGTAACTCGCTTGCGCGTTTCAGCATTATTGAAATAAAATACCCACTGCGTATGTTTACTAAATTACTCATTCATTACAAAAAAAAACGAACAACTATTTTGTTCATATACACATAGCTGCGCGCTTTGATCTCGGCCTTAAGTGTTAGTTTAAGTATAATCATTTAATTGTATTAAAGACTATTTTTTACCGATTTCCAAAAAGGAGGTTTTCAATTCGACTGTATTTTTTACGTTTGTTACCTCAGAACTTTCGACTGGGTAAACCGATTTTGATGATTCTTTTTTTATTTGCAACATATTTCTTTTCGTTTGGTTCCATTTCAATTTGGTCCAGTTCTACTATGTAACAATTAAAAAATCATTTCCACACAAAAAATATTATAAGAGACATCTATCGGAACACCTCAGTACTAAGTCAGGCATGCGCTCTCTAAAACCGATAGTGCCTAATTAATGCACGCGCTATGGGATAGAGGGCGCATATTTGGTCCAGTTCTGAAATTTTTATGAATTCGTTTTTTTTTACATTGATAATAATTATTTCCAGTAGTACCTATGAATGACCATTACCTGAATTAATAATATAACTAATACAACAATTAAGACAATAATAATTAAAAATTGACACTGCAATAGTAAATGCTAAAATCCCGAATGAACAAGTAACAATTTAGTTGCCAATTTGATGACTGCTGTTGAACTTTGCACGTGCACTCATAACACATGCATAACAAGCCTATATGTAAATTTAAATACAGATATTTAATAGGTGTATCCAAAAAACAAAGCATATTTCTCTTTGTAGTAGCTTTTAAATTATCTTCAATAGAACATATTCACAACGAAAATAAAGAAAAAAAATACAAGCAGTTGTAACATGGGTATTACGTTG